>JANVYB010000008.1:2637650-5275301 GCA_027406005.1 Colletotrichum horii
CACGTCCTCGATGATAGGCAGAAAGAGGGATGAAAAAATAGCACGCGCAAAGCTTATCTGCGACGGGTTGGACATCTGACGACGGGCAAGGTTTGGTGTGTGAGAAGGAGGAGCTGTCCGTTGGACCAGGGCTACCGCGTAAATCGCCCCCCTCGCGCATGGATCTTAAGGTTTTGCTTGCTCTGCACCAGTGCTACGCAGGACTATTACCCTTTTTGTTTTATATAGTACGCATTCGCGCGATGGGTGTATTTGACGATCGACGTGCGAGTGGGTGCTTCTTGGGTAGGTTTGCCCCTATTTTTACAAAGTGAGATGGAGAAAGGACGGGCGGGAAGGGAAGGGAAGGGAAGGGAAGGGAAGGGAAGGGAGGGCACGCACGGAGGAAAGGGAAAGGGAAAGAGAGAATCTGCCTCCTCCTCCTCCTCCTCCCCCTTCTGCCCCTTGCCTTGTCAATCCCGTGTGCCATGCCACATTCCCGTCCCTTCAACACGTCCATCTGTCGCGCGTTGTCTGTATGCTGGAGGGCTGTTCTGGTGTAGTGCCCAGACTGCCGGGCTTCATGTGATGTATGAGGCTTGAACTTGAGGCAGTACACAAAGTTGTCGTTGCTGAAATCGAGGCCGGTGCGTCGCTAGTCGCCCTGACTGCTGGGAAGCGCCGCGGATTGCTGCCCGCAGGGACAATGCAGTTGTTGGTACCTAGTGGAGGTGGTGATGGTGGTGGTGCCTTGTGCCTTGGCTGGATTCCACCACGGGACGACCGTCAGAGGAGGAGGCACCTAATGATGGGATGGTGGCTGGTGGACGGGTTGGTTTGGTGGCAGGTGGAGCAGAGCGTCCGGGAAGGGAAGGTAAGGGCTGTTCTTCCCATCAAAAGGATGGGATTTGTGATTTGCCGTGGTGGAAATAGAGTTTGGCACTGCATGCCGCACCCTCAAGCATATGCGTGGAGGCGCCGCACAGGGCCACTTGGGATCGACCGTACGAGAAGGGGAGAAATGTCGTGCCATGGCTGCCAGCTGAGCTGTGCTTCGCTGATATACGCCATGGATGCCAACCAACCAAACACACAAAGAGACGCTGTTCGTTTCGCCGTCTCCCCATTGGTCCACAGCTCCGGTCTTGTGTGCCCTTCTCTCTCTCTCTCTCTCTCTCTCTCTCTCTCTCTCTGTGTCTCTCTCTCCCGCCTCTCTTTTTCTCTCGGGCCAAGTTGCAGCAGGACGGAACTGGTGTGATTGATGAGCGGTAGATCGCTCCCGGCAGAGAAAGGACAGGTGAGGTTTGGCAGGCGCGCCGTAAAGCTTAAAATTCCGAGGAATTTGCATGGTAGGCTGTGCTAACCTAATTCCTCCCTGCTCCCGTCATCCGTCCTCCGTCCTCTCTCTCTCTCTCTCTCTGGCCCTGACACCACCTGGCACCAGGCCTGGGCTGGTGTCCAGTCCAACACCCTAGCACGAACGAAACATGGTTGATCGGTTCGATTTTGATGGGGGGAGATGACGGCTATTTCGCCGTTTGCTTTCTAACCCCGAAAGTTTAAAAAGCAAATCCCGATCTCGACTACCTTGCCAACGGCAGTCCAACGTGAGACAAACACACACGCACACGCACGCGCACACAGCGCTCTCTCTCGCTCGCTTCTCGCCTTGGCCATGACAGGCTAAGGGTTTCCCTCTAGCCTAGGACACTACAGGCACTTGGGCCGTTCAGTAGACTTCGCTTCAGAACCTGGAAATTCCAGCTGGTCGGTCCAACTCGGACTCCGCAGACGTCTGTTTGTCCTGTTCTCCGGCTTGTCTTCTGTGTCCTGGAGCCTGCCGAAACTTCACGACTCCCACCTGCGACAACCTGTGGTCGGTCCGCCCTGGCGATCTTAATTGACTTCCTCTGATAGCAGCACTCTCGGCTGGCCATCGGCAGACTTTTCTTCATCAGACAAGACGGTGTTGTTGGTGGCTCGAACCTGGCGCGAGTATAGCTCCACGTCACGTGCTCCGCCTTCTCGACCGCCACTGAACCGAAGTACCTGACGGATTGTGCCAGAGGCTGAGCTGCTCTTCATATCTGCCGGCATGTTGAATTTGGCGGTGCCGTTGCGGAAGGTTGAGAGCTTCGCTATCCTGTAGTCGCCCGGCTTGCCCTGGCGTTCGGTGCGGTTTGGGTTGTTGTACACTTCAAGCCCGGTTGGGTATACGCCGACGCCTTCGACCTCCAACTTCAGTTCCTGGAATAGCGTCGCCGAGAGGCCGAGGTCGCCGGCGGCTGTCATGTTTGAGACTTGGTCGACAATCAGCGGGAACGAGTACGTCGACTTGTAAGACCCCTGGCCGCTGAGCTCATCCGTGCCGGTGATTATGAAGTTGTTGAAGCCGTTGCGCCCGAACTCGCTGATGGTCGCCTGGTTGCTGTAAGACAGCTTCTGGCTCCACACGGGGTTCATGGTGCCCTTCTTTGAGACGACCTCACCCTTGACCGAGATGGAACGCGTCACCTCCAGGTTAAAGGCGATGGACTCATTTGCGCCCGTAGAGTTTTGTTTCAGCATACGACCCGTCAGCTTGCTGTCCGGCTCAGAAATGTCAACGGTAGGCGGTCGTCCGGTGGTGACGGATCCTTCTTCGTCAAGCCACAAAAACACCTTGCCCGAGACGACCCAGAAGTTGCCGACGGTCGTGTTCACAGAGGTCTTGTCGCCTTGATCGGCGAGGCCGGCGATCTTTATCTTGAAGGTGTGCTCGTTGCCGTCGCTCAGGACGGGAAGCCATGGTGAAATGTCAATCTCGTGTTCCCGGAGGTCGAAGGCGTCCAGACCGACCACCGGGCGATGGAAGCTGGGCACGACCCCGCCGGTGAAAATAACGGGGAAGGGCCACTGCACGCCGGCCAGCTTGTCGTCGATGAGGACCTGGACCTCACGCCAGGGGCTTCCGGCTGGGGCCATGCCGACAGTAGCATTGAAAGCCGCGGCATCGCTTTGGAGGACGTTGCTCCACCAGAATTCCTCGGTCCCTTGGCCGTTGGCCGAGACGGAGAAGACTGCTCGATTGGCATTACGCGGAAATTTGACGGTGCTCACGGCTTCACGCTCGGGCACCTGCCAGGCACTGCCTGTATTGGATGATGCGTTCCGGGACGAGACGGGCACGATGAGATCGGCCGGTGGTGCGCTGCCAGTGACCACATCGCTCTTGAAGAAGGTCGCTGTTAGAGTGCAATTGAAGGGCCCCGTATATCTGTCGTCTTGGCAGCGTTAGCCGTTTTGGCCCCCACCCCGAGATCTCCGAAACTGACCAGGGAGCAAAATAGCAAGCAGCGGCATACAGACAGAGTAGTGCATGTAGTAGCAAAGCAATCATACGTTTCTCGTAGTGTTGTTAGGGAGGGTGTGGTGAACTAATAATAAGCACGTACATCGGGACACGCACCGGGGGGGCGACCGGGGGACCGGGGGACGGGGACGGGGACGGGGCGCTCGACACTTACCGATGAGGTTGGGTAGGTCGAATATCACCTTCTGCTTGGTTTTCCACATGCTCAGATACGGCGTCATGTCCTTCCAATAGGTCCAGATAATTCCGGGCGCCAGCCTGGGCTCCGCAGTGGAGGTCCTCCATACCTCTGTGTCGCCGAGATACAGCAAGGCCAACCGGTCCAGTTGACGGCCTGCGGAAGTGGCAGTAAAGTTCACAATGACGCGGTTGAAGTCGCACCCAGGAGGTGTGTAGTCGCCTATCAGACCCAAGTCAAGTCAAGTCAGGATACCTATTTCCGCTTTAATCCACCACACGCTCAATGCCGGCGACTTACCGACGAAGGGCTTGCCAAAGCTGTTTCCAAACGAGTGATCCATCAATTGCACCGTGCAGGCACCCGACGAGTCTTTCCCCTTGTCATCGCCACGCCGTACCTCTTGGTAGACGGGGCCCTTGGGACCCAGCACTGGCTGGGCCACCTGGAAGCAGTCCAGAGGCCGCTGACCCCGTGCAGCCTCGTCTGCTTGGAGCAAAGGGCTCATTGGCGCCGGAGTATCGGCAAGCACTCCCTGCGGACGGGAGCCATCGTCCGTCAATCTCGTCTCCGAGATCAGATTACGTGACGACACGTAGCCCGTATTCAAGCCAAGGACAAAGAAGAGAGACAAGGCAAGCGCCCGAGAGAGCGGCCAAAGGACCATCGTTGGGCTCTGGGGGCGGCGTAAACGCCCCTCGGTCTGCAGCCTTAAGGCCTGTCTCTGTCTGCCCTATGTCTCGCTTGGATGTCTAGTGGATGGTGTCAGAACCGCGTGACGAAGAAAACCCACGGCCCCTGCGAGGAGAAGCAAAAAAGTGGTGGGTAGCAAGGGCGGGCGCACATGGAGCAAAGCCACGGGATCCCAGGCGGTCGGTCAGGAAGGAACGGAGATGAAGGATTCGCAACCCGGCCTGCGCCACCAAAGCAAACTTCAAGCAAGCGCCAGTGCAAGCAGCTGAACGAGGACGCAGAAGGGCAAAGCTAGCCATGGCTGCTTAGACGGCGCCATGCGGCAGCGGAGGGGAGGTGAGGGGCGCGCGGGCAGTCGGTCTTGGGTTCACTAACGAGTAGGACGGAATACAAGACGTGGATCTGCATCTATTGGAAGTATAACGGTTTGAGGCGGCGGCGGCGGCGGGCAAGGGAGCGGGGAGGCGGAAGACCGAACCACAACAGGTCTGGTTCCGGTGTGCCTTACCTGATTATTGGGATAATGATATAGCGCGGTGGCCAGGTGTAAAGGCGCGTTCGTTCGATTTGATGCCTCCTCGTGGAAACCGTGAGGGGTCGTTACCTAACCCCGCGCAGCGGCCAACGTTGAAGCTGCACGTAACCTGGTATGATGGACGACAATATTCGTGCCTGAAAGTATCGTCCCAAAACAAGGCCAGAAATGCGGGCAGCGGGCAAGTGCGACAAAAAAAGAACAAAAAAACAAAAAGTGGTGTGTTGTGGTCCTGATGGATGCGAGAGAAGGTAGACGGTTACGAAGTCCCTTTCGGCGCAAGTCAACGTTGTCGTGTTAGCCACCTGAGATGCAGGAGGATGGGCGGGACCGGTTGAAGTAAAGGCAGGAAGATCTCCGCCGTATCCGGAAGAGGAGCACTAAAAAGGACGGGCTAGAGAAAAGGTGGAATTGGATATTGAGTTATGGTTTGGACGAAGCTGTTTCGCGAGGAGCGGCGGGCTGGGTTAGTAGATGACTCGAATGGGGAGAATGAAAACGATCTTCTCGCGAGAGGTTGAGGTGGAAGGTGAAAGTCAAATCCAAAAGCCGCGACCCAATTGCTGGCCGCCTCAGGATGGTCTTTTCTTGTCTCTCTGTTCTGTTCTTAACCATCCTTCTCTCTCCTTCTCACCTTGCTCGGGGGGGGGGGGTTGTTTCCTCCCGGGTACGGCGCTGCGCTCGTATCACGTACCATGCATCAGTATCATCATGCCCGCCCTGGTCCTTCTCCGAGGAGAGAGAACTGTGTGCGCAGACGGGAAGCAGCAACTCTCAAACAATGTGGTGGCTGCTCTCTGCGGCAGGATGGCACCTCTTACAAGTGTTTCCCTTGCTGAACGTACCTCCAAAACGAGAGGAGAGGGCGATGCGCGGTCGCGCACCTGCCATGCCATGCCATGCACAGCAAACAAAACACCCAATAACCTTAAACGACCAACCCAGCCAGCCAGAGATCCAAGCTGAGGCCGCCTTTGCCTGGCCTCTCCCACCTCGCCTCATCTTTGCAAGCAGCGAGGCAAGGAAGATGGATGGCCCGGCTGGCAGCCAAACCCGATTTCAGAATGTATAGTAAGCACCTCCGGAAGAGCCCTCCCACTTATACCGAACACTCTTAAGATGGTAGGCGTAAGAGTCATGATCCAATGCCTCTCCAATGATTTCTGCCATCTAGTGTGAAGCTACCTACATGCAGAAAGGTGTGTGCGGTGTCCGTGTGTGCGAAGTGTCATGAGTCTGCAAACCAGCCAACTGCCTGCCTGCTGCTGTGCCATGGGCGTAGGCAGCCGTACTATGAAGGGGAATACAACAACCTTCTTCTGGGCCGAGAAAGCCACTCCAAAACGTTGCGATGAGATCGCGGTGACCAGTCACTATTTCACGCATCGACGTTTACATTTCCGGACTTCAACAATAATGATTCTGTAAATAGCCTTTTGCATTCAACAAATAATTCGAAAAAAGAGTTTAAACTAACACACGACTGATCCATTCACCAAGGCCCCCAAGGCCACGCATTCCGGTCCCCAAGATCCAAGACATGAAGTGTAATAATAAGTCCGCCCATAGTTCTCCATTGGTGACGAGCCATAGCACAGTTTACTGCGTCACGACAATGTCTTAGCGGCTTTCGCGTAGGCGCCTCGAGCGCTCGCCAAGCCACAGGTAGACAGGAGGAAGGAGGGGTGTGACCCATACCGCTGGTGGCTTGAAGGCTGGTCGGATACCAACCAGTCCGAAACCAACAGTGTCGTCCCCAACGACGGACAAGACACCACCTGGTTGTCGTCCAAACACGGGAGCGAAAGTTGCTGATGATGCCAGTGCTAGTGCCTGTGCCACGCCAAACGTGCGGTCGAGCATCATGGTGGCACACGCAAAGTGCAGACTCTCATCCAACTACATGCACCGCTGCGGCCGTTTGTGTGTCTATGCCCGCAACTGGTGCAGTTGCAGGTGGCTCCATGTCGTATCCCCCCAAACCTCGCAGTGTTCCCAACTAACCGTTGAGACACCCTGTGCTGGCGAGCTACCGACCGAATGTATCGAGTTGCATGCCGCATACATATGCGACATCTCCAAGCGCCAGGATGCATAGGCGGAACCAGGAGGCTCATCGACCCATGTTCGTCCAGTGACCGACTGCTGTACGCAGCATTCTGCAGACCGGTGTGCACGACGCCGGTCCTCTAGCTCGTCGTTGCCTGCCGGAGACTTTTCCCCTCCCTCCTCCCTGCGTCCGCGGACTGCGCTGTGACGTCCGCCGCGCTGGGACAGCGGACAGCTTAGACATGAAGGAGAGGTAGGCAGTGAGAGAGACAGAGCAGGTATCTCGGACTCGGTCGGGGTAAGGTATGGTACGTCTTCGTGTGATAGGTACTGAGGGGGATTTCTGGGGGCTCTTTTTTGGAGTCTGGAGCTCGGACCCGGGTTCCCCACTTCTTCTGGCTGGTGACGCCCCGGACCAGGGGTCTTTTGTCTGATAAGTGGGTGCTGACCGGGTATTAGAACGGATATATGCGTCTGGTGGGCATGCAGGTGGGCTGATACGATTATGGGACGGATAAGGGGACCGAGGCGCGAGGGAGCCAAGACCGGCTCCTGGATAGTCGGGTAACGCTGCCAGGCGGGCGGATGGCGGAATGCTGCGATTAACCAGGGGCCTGGAGCTGGAGGAACAAATGCTTGCAGCGTGGCTCGGAATACCGCACGGCAGCGAGCAGCAACCGTAACTGCAGCTGCACGTTGCTGTGCGGCTTGTAGTCTTGTCCAACCAAGTGCGCGGCTCGAGTTGCTCTCTTTCCCGGGGTTACGAATGCGGGCCTCTCTGCAGCTGCTGTTCCCCCGACTGGGCCATTATCCCACCTCGGAACTCGCAGAAATCCTCCGCGGCACCGAGCTTGGCGTGACAAGGCTACCAGATCCCGAGTTCCTAGCTGGCGAGGTGAATCCTTGGGTATAGTGGGTGATGGTATATGCGGCACTTTCCGAGATGAGAAGGGCATGGGAGAGGCAACTCTCAGTGGGAACATGAAAGACATTGCCTCCGAGTGACAGCCTTGCCACCCGTTGTTATCCCCAACGCCCCTCCCCGAACACCTCGTAGACGCATGCCAAAGTAACTGTGAGAGTGCGCGCCTGATAATGCGCGCGAGACCGTAGACTCAAAAAGAAAACTGAACAAGTTGTTCAGTGTATCTTGATACTCGTGCTTCACGCGCGGGCGTTGTCCCAGTAGCGCTTGCGAGCGGCCATGGCGATCTTGTTGCCGGTGAAGCGGTGTTGAAAGTAGTTGAAGACGGCGAACTCGTCACGGGTCAGCACGTAAGACTCGGGCTGCGCCGCGACCTTGGCCCAGATCGAGCTGATAGCGCTCTCCAGGATGCTGCTAACAGTCGGGTCTGATGCGCCGTCAGGGCTCTCGCGCGCGATTTCAAGCGCCTGGGCGACGCTGGCCGAGTCCTTGATGGAGATTGCCGTGGCCGTGTTGCCGGCGTGGTGCAGACTGTGACCCATGGTGCTGGCGATGGTGGTGAGGAAGGGCAGGTCGGAGGCCCGGTTCGAGGAAGACAACGGTCTGTAGGGAAGGTAGAGGAGGGACTGGCTGTGGTGATCTCCCTGGGGTGTGATGGACAGCATTGTAGATTGAGGAGGCGGGAGTGATATATGTATGTATATATAGAAGGCGAAGATGTAATGTTGATCTTTGGAGAAGGAGGCGAGTGTGACACGGCAGACTCTGGAGAGAAGGCTGGGGGATGAGAGATGATATATAATATGATGGTCTGATCCGATCTGGACTAGGCAGTCGGTGGAGGGGGGCAACGACGTTTAATAAGTAGTAGCTGGGTCCAGCAACGAGGTAGATACAGGAGCTAGAGTGACGGATGCTGGGAGGCTCCAAAAAGAGGCGCACAGTTGTTTGACGTTGTGCCTTGGCTTGCGTTGCCTTTTGCAGGGTATAGCTGGAGCTGAATTTTGATTGTCGGGATTGTAAAGTGGTACAAGATGCTTCGATCCAAAAGCAGGTCGATGTCAACCCCGGATTAGACTGTTCTCTTATAGGAACTGGCCTTGCTGCGGCGGATGAGGGTGCGGATGCCCAGGTCAGGTCGGCTCAGGTACGGGTACGGATAGTCAAGCATGGGTTGTAAAGTGTACTCGTCCGTATTGGCGATACGTAGCTTGGCCAGGGAGTGTGGGATCTCAAGAGTTAGTTTTGGGGGGGTGAGAGACAAGAGGATGGGAGTGAGGCGAGAGAGTGACAAGTGCAAAGTGTGTGCAGGCGTGCGAGGTAGGGCCAGGTAGGCGTGTGGCAGGTGGGAAAGGCGTGGGATCAGAGCAGAGCAGAAAAAAAGTATGGGTAGGAGGAGCCGTAGTTGGGGATGGAGCTGGGTCTCCTGGGGGTGGGTGTTGGAATAATTGGAGTCGGGAGTGTGAGAAGGAAAGCCAGAGCCAGAGCAACAGCAACAGCGAGAGAGAGAGAGAGGGAGAGACCGTGTGTGTGTGAGAAGCCGTGGTGTGTGTGGTGCGGCGCGGGAGGTGTGCGTGGGTATGCGTGTAAGTCATCAGTCAATGTTAGTGAGTTTCCGTAGGGGAGGGAAGGTTGTCAGTTCTAGTTCCAGCCCAGTCCAATCCAAGTCATGGGCCGTGGCATCAGCAAAACGAGACGAGGAAACAGATGGGCGGGTCCTCCTCCATTGACGGTCGACAGTCGACCTGGACTCGCAACAGTAATGCGACCTGCATCCCGTCACCAACTGGGACTGGTGCTGGGACTGGGGACTGACGGGAGGGGGATTGCCTCTCCATCTCCATCGTGAGCAAGCATCCAACCGCCATGCAGACTGAATATGTACACTACCATGTAGCGTGGCGGCAGTCATTAGCCTCGTACAGCAGCTTGGCGACGAAAGGATATGCCAGGTAGACGGGCGGAAAGAAGCCCAGGCTGGGGCCAAAGGGGAGGCGGGATACTATGCAGCACTACGGATACAGAAAAGAAAAAAAAAATAGCAGAACAGTTTGCATGGGTTTGAACAACGGGGGCCCGAGTACGTCGTGGGGAGGTAGCGTGGACGGAGGAGAGATCCCAACCCACAGGGAGTGGAGGGATGTGATGAGGTGGATGGACCATGAACATGGAGAAGGGAGGGCGTGTGGTGAAGGGTAGGGTTTCTGGGAGGCGTGAAAGGACGCAGGGCAAGGTGCGCGGTTAGGGGGGGGTAGAGGGGTGTCTATGGGCGTGTGGCAGAGCAGAATGAGTGCAGATTGAATGTGAGAATGTGGTTCAGCAACAGAAAGTGTAATGAACCCAGTCAGCGGCGGCGACAAGGACGACGACGACGTCGTCGACACAGAAGCAGCGACAAGACGACATGGACCTACGGGATTGACTTACTGCGGCCAACGGACGGGACGAAGACGACGAGAACTCTAAGCCAAAGCGAGGCCTTGGCTCTCTCCCTCTGTCTCGTACAAGGAACTCAGTGCCTCCGGTCAAGTCACGAGTTGGCAGCAATTCGCACCAGAGTTCCATGAGGTAGGTAGACTCGCATCCATCCATCCATCAGCCGTCAAACCCGTACCTAGACAGTCAGGAGGGCAAGGCCAGCCCGGCTGAGGCTGGTGCAAATTTGAAAGGTTACTGGCTGGCGATACGGTTAGGTTGTCACCATGGAAGACACTCTGTCTTGCCTGTCTTGCTTTCTGTGGCCTGTCGTGCCTTGCCTGTTGTGCTGGCGCTCTGCCCTGTCTAACCTAACCTAACCTTTTGCTAGGGGCTGACACGAATGCTGTGATGTGCGGTGTTGCCCATGTCTGTCCCTCAGACATGTCTACTGCTGCCTGAAGCAAGATAAAGTGCGATGTAAAGTGAAATGGCAGCGCTGCGCAAAAGACGCAATACGGTATGGTACGGCTAGACGAAGGATGGACGCGAATGCTAATCACCCATCATGACCTAGATCGGGATTGGGACAGGAGTAGCAAGTAGGGACAAGGCGCGTGTGACTCCACATGGCCGAAAGTCTCTTTGACACACAACCAGAACGGAGGTTTTTCCGTTTTGGTCCAAGCTGTTTGGGAATGCGATCGGCCAGTATGTGAATACATACAATTCAAAGTTTGCTGAGGGTCATTCGTATTGTGTGTGCGTATGTGCGCTTGTGTATGAGAGAGACAGGCAGGCAGGCAGAGAGAGAGCAAGCGTGGATCGGAACAACACAAAAGTGTGTGCAAAGCCGATAGTTGAGACGGGGGACATGGACACAGACTTGAGATGAGTGCGAATGTGTGTGATGTACAACGTCAATGTGTGTGCAGCAAAAAGGGAAAGAAAAAAGGCATGGCCTCGGCTGCGCCGTGGAACAGAGGGGAGGAGAGGAGAGTCAAGACGGAGTGGCGAACAGGCGTGGTGGAAAACGGGGTGCGGCGGAGAGGAGAGCGGACGGCAGGGAAGAGAAGAGGCTCGGTTCAGTTCAGATGCACTTCACGGTGATGGCGCGTGTGGCGTGCAGCTTTGGACCTCGTAGTACAGATATTCGTAGAGAGAACAGGGCTCTACGGATATTCCGAGGCCATACTTCTGCCCTGCCGTAATGGTAAAGGGGCGAGACACGGGGCCATGGTGCCACGGTGCCACGGTCTACCGGCATATCGGTGAGGAAAGCAGCGGTCGTGGACGGTACGGTTCACCAAAGAGGCAAGCGGCAAGAGAAGAGCCCCTCACTCTGTACTATGTAGAACCGTCCCCCTCCACCTCCCCCTCCCCCTCCCCCTCAATGTGCCATCCCTCGACTGCAGTTAGCAGCAGCCCTGAGGAAAAGGTCTAGAAGCATGCTCCTGAGCCTGCAGGACCTGTCCTGGCAAGCACGTACGTACTGCGGTATGTAGTGTATGGATGTGAGCAGAAAAGAAAGGGGGGAAACTCGGGAGAGGGCAGGCAAAAGGAGGCTAGCGCATGTACAAGATGCCTCCAACCACCACCATGTCCACTGTCCTCGTTGCAGCGGCAATGGCCGGCCGCCAGTCGTCGTCGATGTGGCTCGGTGCCAGGTTCGGGGGTTGAGCGAGCAGAATGACTGCCCAGTGGCTGCGACGAGAAAGGAATGTGGTGGGTGCTTGAGATGTTTGAGAGCAGGGACCATGGGATGGATGATGGGATGGGATGGGATGGATGCAGTCTGTTGTGTATTACTCGCCAGATGCTTTGCCTTGCTTGCCTTGCTTGCCTTGCTTGCCTTGCTTGCCTTGCTTGCCTTGCCTTGCCTTGCCTTGTCTTGTCTTACCGCCAGGACTTTTGTACGGCCAAGGTAGGTAGGGTGCAATTGATTGATTGCTCTTGTCAGGCGTGTCAGGCAATGTATTCGTACTATGCAGTAGAGTTCTTGCACGACCACAACTGGCAGGTGCTTCATGGTAGGTAAGGTATCCGTAAATTGATTGTGGCTAATCTTCTTTAGCCTGTGCCCTGTTGATTGGCCAGTGTCTCTCGCCTGCCGCGAACATCAGATATTGCTAGGTAGTCCTCCTCCTACCATGTTGTAGCGAGGGAGGCAAGGACAACGACAAGGAACCAGGCCAGTGTCAGAGAGAAAGAGAACCAAAGTCGTGGCATCCGTCGCCAAAAGACTCAAGCAGCCAACCAGAACGGGCCTTGAGCCATGAATGGTCAGGGCAGGCAAAAAGAGGGCCCGCCGGTGGGGCATGTCTCTTCAACACCGAGATGCTTCTGCAGGCATTTTCCACACGCCTTAGTCAGGCACGTCTCCATCGCCAGACACGCCGTAGTCAGTCAGGACTCTGCCCGGAAGAACGAAACGTGCCCTCCTGTCTCTATGGGGTATCTCCAACCTCATTCTTGCCTTGCCTCGCCTTGCCTGACCTTGTGCCGCGGCAACTTGCTCCGAAATCATCTTGTGCTTGCCCCCGAAATCCAATCCTATCCTGTGCATAGACATTTCGCATTTTCCGGATTAAGGTGCTCTGCTACCTTAGCCAAGCAACACTGCTGCCCTCTTTGATTCGACACCGACATAGCGCTGGGCGGTTAATTGCGACTTGTCCCTGCTATTGCAACCTTATTCTTAGCCCTGCCATTATTACGAATGCGATAACCATCCCGTTCGGCTCTGACTCTGGCTGAGTTGTGCTGTGCCTCTATTCGTACTTCGCGCTGGCCCTTTGACCTTGGCTTTGGCCTCGACGAGAAGGAGGTGGCGAGGACTTATCACAAGCATGGAGATTGGAATGGACGCTTGGGAGGAAACAGAAGGGACCTGTTAGACGGCACCCCTAACGCGTTATACGGCACCCCTAGGGGCGGTGGCACCCCTACTAGCTATAACTGCCTGCTGAAAATCGGCTTTTTTCGCCTACCTACCTACCCACTACTACCACCACCCCTGCCCTGTCAATATTCAATTTTTCGGCTGCGCCGCCGTCGCTGCAGCTATTCAGATCTTCCTAATGCTTGATTTTTGGTGTTTTTTCGCGCTTCTACGCGATATGCGATGGATGATGTTATGGACCCCTGCGGCGGCCTTCTGCTGGTTGGCGTGATGTATGCTGATCTTGAGGCTGTTAAGACTGCCCTCAACGACTACGCTGCTGCTAACAGCTACGCCCTCTATATTGGCGCGTATAAGGGAGGCGTGCGCAAGAAGGAAGACTACTTATGCGTCATTTTTTGCTGCTATAAGGCTGATATATTTAAGGCAAATCACACCTCTTATAAAGAGCGCTACTGCTAGGTCTATATGCAGAAGAGTGACTACCCCTCAGAGGTTGTCCAAAAAATACAATACAAATACATCCCCTCATAAGGTTAAATCTACTAAAGTAAGTATTTTTAAGCAATTAGTATAGCTATTATAAAAAGTAAATATACTATAATTATCTATGAAAAAAGCGCTATTTTTAGCAGTAGGACCCACTTTTATAGCCCTTAGTTTACTATAGTTATTACTGCTTATATAATAAAAGCACTAACATTTTCCTTCTCAAGTTAAATACTGTTAACACAGGTATAAGCGTATTCAGAGGCGTGGTATATACGCCTATATAGTATAGGGTTATAGATGGAGTTAAGTTATGATAAAAGGTGATAATCTTGAGCATTTATAGGCATTTAATTATATAGATAATAATAAGGGAAGTGATGTATTGTGATGATTCCTGTTTTTGTTGTTGGCAGGTTATTCCCTAAAGTAGGGAAAAGTGAGGGGAAAGATAACCTGAAACGTAACCTGCTAAACTGCTAATTACATAAAGTGCTTATGTAACTATATGTATTATATAATCAATATTATAGTTATAGGTTATAATAAATAGAGTATTTTTATATAAGGTTTTATACCTTAAAGTCTATTAGTTTATTTTATATAGAATATTTAAGTAAGTAAGTATTATTATAAGTATTATTATTATTATATAAGATGTTATATGTTAATATCCCCCCTTAAGGTATATACGGCTGATTTATAATATATAGCTTACTCACTTAATATATATATATGCTATAGGTATAAAAAACTTAAAAACCCTGTGGGAAAAATAAGAAAAATATTCCTATATTATATAATATGTTTTATAACTAGTTAAAAAACTCTTATTAAAGAACCTTATAGGTAAAAAGGTAAGAGAAAAACTAGTAAGTTATTTCTTTAATGCAGTTATTATTATTATTATTATTATTATTATTTATTATATTAAGTATATTATTAAATATAACTTTGCCTAAAGGCTTAGTTAATATATCTGCAATATTAGACTTAGTGTCTATATAAAATAACATTATATAGTTATTTAATAAAGATTCTCTAGCAAAGTGATATTTTATATCAATATGCTTAGATTTTTTATGAAATTCGGGATTTTCAGCTAGTTTTCTAGCTGCTAAATTATCTATAAAAATCTTAGGTTTATTTATAGCATTAAAACCCAGATTAGTCAAATTAAAATTATAACTATTATATAGATATAGGGCTTCTTTTACTGCTTCAGTTAAAGCTATATATTCAGCTTCACAGGTAGATAAAGCTACAGTTTTTTGTTTTATAGTACTATAAGATATTATATTATATAATCCCCAGCAAAATATATAAGCTGATGTGGATTTTCTATCATCTAGGTCTCTAGCCTAATTAGAGTTTGAATAACCTATTAAATCCCATATTATATTATTATTACAGTTATAATATATTCCTTTATTAGGATAATTATTTAGATAACCTTATAGATAATCTAAAGCTATAAAATGCTTTTTAGAAGGGTTTATAGTATATCTTAATAAAATTATAACTGCTAGAGCTATATTATATCTAGTTTTTAAAGCTAGATATAAAAAGGCTCCAATCTGCTGCTGAAATTGTAAAATTTCTTCTTTAGTAGCAGTATATTTATTTATATATAATTTTATATTATCTCTCATAGAAGTTATAGATAGATTTATATTAGTTTTATTATATTTATTTAATATCTTTTATATATATTTAGTTTGATATATAAAGAAAGACTTATTAGGTCTATCTATATCAAACTCACAGCCTAAAAAGATACTAGGCTCCCCTAATAGTTATATTTTTATACATTGCCTTAGTTTATTATATATATAGTCACTAGTAGCAGTATTATTAGCTGCTAATAGCATATCGTCTATATAGCAACAAATTATAGCTTTATAGCTATTTTTATTTAATATAAATACTGCTTCATCATAAGGTGAAACAATAAATCCCAATTTTAATAATATAGCTTTTAAATAATTATACTATAGTCTAAAGCTTTGTTTTAATCTATATAAAGCTTTAAGAAGCTTACAGCAATATTTACTGTTATTAGACTTATAGTTATAATTAGAATTAAATTCTAACTTATTTGTGGTTTTATTATATAAAAAACCAGTTAGTAATATTATATATATATCTATATCTATATTAGCGTGAATAAACGCTGTAGTAATGTTATATTATAGAAGAATTCAGTCTTCTTTTATAGCAAATATAACTATAAACCTATAGCTTTCAGGTCTATAAGTAGTAGAAAAGGTTTCTAAGTAATCAATACCTAAATATTAATTAAAACTTTAAGCAACCTATCTTGCTTTATACTTATAAACATTATTTATTTTATCTTTTAATTTCATAATATATACCTATCTACTACCTAATAGATGAATATTATCTGGTTTTTATATAATTTCTTAAGTTTTTATATCTTCTATTTGAGTGACTTCTAATTGTATAGCCTGAATCTAATTATCTTTATATAGAGAATTTAAGGCTTGTCTTATACTAAAAGGCTCTTCTAATATAATAACTGATAATATATAAGAAGCTTTTTCTATAGAACTAGTTCCAGCAGTTCTATTATTATCAGTTATAACATTATTATTTATTTTATATATACTAAGAGCAGAGCAGTCCTAAATAGTAAATAATAGTGCACTTTCAGTATTATTAACCATATTATTAACCTATTAGTAGTCTTTTTTAGCTTCTTCTAATAGAGAGAAGATCTCTATTAATAACTTAGATTTTTCTTTATTTATTTCTCCATTATTAATACTAGTAGTTTTCTTACTATCATTATGTGAAATACTCATACTAATATTAGTACTATAGCTATCATTATGTGAAATAGTACTATAATTTTTATAGCTATTATTAATAGTATTATTATTAGTATTATTATTATTATATATATTATTATTACTATTAATAATAGTCTCATCACTTGGATTCTTAAGAGCGTTATTAGTAATAGTAATATCTCTACTTATAATAGGATTATTACTATAAAAGATAGATTAACTAGAGATATCTCTTAGTAGACTATTTTGGGCAGTATTATGTCTATCATTATTAGGCATAACACTACTATTAGTATCCTTAAAGCAGGTATTTATGCTTATAGGAAGCTCTTTATAATGAGAAATAAAGGTATTTTTTAAGACTTCAACATCTCAAGACTATAAAGCTCTCTTTAGTTGCATATCTCAGATTTTATACCTATTAGATCCATAATTAATTATATAACCTTAACATGCTCTAACGTCTAGTTTTTTAATTTTAGGATCTTTATTCTTATAGTAGCATATGCTACCCTACACCTTTATATTATTAATATTAGGTTTTATATTATTCTTTATTTCATAAGGCGTTTTATACTTAATAGAGCTATAAGGAGTCTTATTATGCATATAAAGAGTAGCATAAAAGGCTTCACCCTATAAGTAGTGTGGTAAACCTAAATTATATAATATAGTTCTTATTTTATTAACTATAGTGCGTATAGTACGCTCTATAAGTCTGTTAGGCTTATATATATAGGGAGGTCTTATATTGTGGATAATCCTACTACTTGCATATATAGGTTTAATGCGTTTATTATTAAATTCTCTACCTCTATCAGTAGATATTTCTTTTATTCTTTTATTATTATTATTATTATTAACTTTAGCTTGAAATTTAAGAAAAGCGTTAAGTATAGTTTCTTTAGCTTTATCTCTTAATAGTTTTCCCTATATAAAGCGGGAATATTTATCTATAAAGATAATAAAAAGATTATATTTATTATATATAGTAGGCGTTATAGGCTTATATAAATCTGAAGCTATATAATCTAAATAATCTAGATTTTTATTATGAACCTGTTTTTTACTAGCCTTAGTAACAAATTTGCCTTCATAACAGGCTTTACAAGGCAGTAATTTATAGTTATTACTATTATTATTTATATTTATATTCACAGTAGTATTATCTTTTATTTTTAAAAGAGTCTGTAAATATATATGTCCAAGACGTTCATACTATAATTGAAGGCTATTATTATTATTATTATTTATATTATTATTAGTTATAGTATTATATATATAATAATTGTTATTATTGATAGGAAATTAGAAGAAATATAAATTATTCTTCTTTGCCCCCATAGCAATAATACAATCTTTATTAATATCATATAAAATAGGTTGTTTCTATATAATAGAAGCAATACCTAATAAATCTAACTTAAATTGACTAAGTAGATTAATACCTAGTTCAGATATATAATAAACGTCTTTTAATATAATATTATTATTATTAGGGTATATTATCAAATCACCCTTTAAAGTAGAAGTAAGAGTCTTTGCTTCTCCCCATTTTATTGTTTTATTTATTTTTATAGGATTTTTTATAAGGTTATAATTATTAACTATATGAATAGTAGCTGCAGTATCAATATAAAAATCAACTGTTTTTTCATTCTTATTAGTATAACTCCTTGCTTTTCCTTTTTCCTTAATAACAGACTGATTAATTAAATAACCTAAGGAAGGATTATTAGTATTTTTATTTATATTATTAGGAGTTGAATAACATACGTTTTCAAAAAGAATATCTCCTTCTTCTTTATCAGAAGATAAATCTATTAAATCTATAGGATTTTTAGGATTATTAAGAGATATATAGAGGGTAATATTATCTGCAGTAGTTATATTAACTACTTCTTTTTCTTTATCTTTAGCACTATTAGTACTAGTAGAGGGTTTTTTCCACCAGCTAGGTGCTTTTTCAGGATGTAGAAAAGCGCAGTTTTCTTCAGTATGGTTTGTTTTTTTGCAATTTTTGCAGTATAAACCTTTCTGTTTTTTCCAGGGTTTTTTACTTATTTTATTTTTATTTTTATTTTTATTATTTTCCTGGTTTTTATTTTGTTTTTTACTCTTAATAGTAGTATTATTAACTACTTCTTTGCCTCCTTTTCTCTTATACTTATCTATAAGACTAGCATATAAAGAGTTTAAGTTATAAGCAGTAAGGTTAGTCCTAAGAGACTGAGTTATAGAGGTTATAAAAGCGTCATAAGTCTTATTTAGGCTATTAAGTATATAAGCTATAACTACTTAATCTAGTAGTTTAAGCTGATTATAAGATAAGTTATCTATAAGTTCTTTTATTTTATTTATATAGTCTTCTATAGATTTAAAGTTATCTAAAGAAGTATTAAAGAACTCTTTATAGGTTAAAAACTTATTTATAAAACCTATAGGCTTATATAGGGTTTTTAAGTGCTTCTAAGCTGTATAGGCGTTAGAATCGTCTTTTATAACCTTAAGAAGCCTATTATTACAGAATAACTATATATAACTTAAAGCTTTATAGTTTTTATCTTCATTAATAGAAGAAATAGGCTTAATAAGGTCTATAGTAATATCTTTACTATATAGTAGAGCTTTAATATATATAGCTTATACTTTATAGTTCTCAGAGCTTATAAGCTTAGGGAACTAGACCTTAGGATCAGTTATTATTACTTTAATAGGTTATAGCGCGTAGTTGCAAGCTTTATATAGAATAAATAATAGTAAAGTTATATAACTTAAGAGCTATTATATATATAGTATAGTAGTTCTTAGAGCAATATTATAAAAGTTAAAAACCTAGAAGGTTAGGGTTTAACTCAGAAAAAAGAGTAGTTTTTTCCTTCTCTTTAATTAATATCTTCTTCAGCTAGACTTCTGTCTGACTGAGGAGATATATATCCTATATAGTAAATCAGTCAAGAGGAAGTCTGTTATGCTATAAGTATAGGTTTAAACCAGATTGAGAGTAGACTAGAGGATAGTTTAAAGAAATAATCTGAAGGATATAGATCGAATAAAGCAGTAGCAAAAGACTGTCTGCTTAAAGAAAGATTAATAGAGGTATAGTCAATTTATATAGGATTAGATATATAGATTTATAAAAAATATATCTTATAGAACTAAACTACTAGTCCAGCTAGTATATCAGCTTCTGTAAAGGTAGTATAGATAGAAAAGCGTTCGAAAGATCGATTTTCTGTATATATAACCCTTAAGTAGAAGTAGGGCTTTATAAGAGAGTAGGAGAGAGGTAAAGAAGTAGAAGGAATAGAAGTTATCTCTAAGCTAAGCTTATAACCTGTTAACATAGGTATAAGTGTATTCAGAGGCGTAGTATATACGCCTATATAGTATAAGGTTATAGATAGAGTTAAGTTATAATAAAAAGTGATAATCTTAAGCATTTATAGGCATTTAATTATATAGATAATAATAAAGGAAGTGATATATTGTAATGATTCCTGTTTTTGTTGTTAGTAGGTTATTCCCTAAGGTAGAGAAAAGTGAGGGGAAAGATAACCTAAAACGTAACCTGCTAAACTGCTAATTACATAAAGTGCTTACGTAACTATACATATTACATAATCAATATTATAGTTATAGGTTATAATAAATAGAGTATTTTTATATAAGGTTTTATACCTTAAAGTCTATTAGTTTATTTTATATAGAATATTTAAGTAAGTAAGTATTATTATAAGTATTATTATTATTATATAAGATGTTATATGTTAATAAATATAATACACTAAAAATACAAACCCACTTTTAAATATATATAAAATAATTTATTTAATAATATTACATAATAACCTATATAAACCCTGTATTTTTTGCTTTATTATAGCTATATATCTAAAAATAATATTAAAAACTATTAAATTTAATTAAAAATAGATATTTTTATAAAAAATACAAAAATATAATATATTTTCTGTATTATATTTTTTCTAACCTCTGCTACCCCTTCTGCTTTGCAGTTAACTTCTAAGATGATAGCATATATATCACTAATAACGTTAACAACCTATATGCCTGCAATCATAACTATAACTAAGTAAGCGAAAGTGCGATTGCTAGCTATTAGCGCTAGCGCCACACTCCTCTTATTAATGAAATCGTTCGCCTCTATAATGCTGGCATACAGCTGGGTTAAATCTAAGATTACCTTACTACCCTACCTAGCTACAAAAATGATATATACTCTGCTAACAATATCAATAACGTCGTTAACGCTGCCTACCAGCTAAAAGTTGGCAAGAAGAGCCTGATTGAGTGGCTGTTTGACGATCTTGATGAATCAGAGGTCTTTTTTTGCTTCGAACAAGATGCTGTTAGCTATGTTAGTAGGCTCTTTTTAATGCTCTGCAGCTGCTAGCACCTCCTTGCTGCCTATAGCGACGTCCTATTGATGGATTGCATATATAAGACTAACTGCTATAGGATGCCCCTACTTAACGTCTATGGCACTATATCTCTGGGGGCTACTTTTTCTGCTGCAGTATGCTTTTTGAGCGCTGAGAAGGAGGCTGACTATGCCTAAGCACTTAAGTCCCTCTAAGAAGCTTTTGAGGAGGCTGAAATCCCTGCGCCTACTTACCTCGTTAGTAACTGCAAACTTGCCTTCTTTAATGCTATTGAAAAAAGCTCTTTTTAAGGTAGTATCCCTCACTTTCTGTGCTGCTAGCATATGCTAGCTAATGTTAGAGCTTATGCTAAGCCCTACTTCCCTAAGGCTATAAAGCTAGCAGACAACTTATATATATCTAACCTGAGGTATATAGCTTTTAAAGAGATGTTTGCTGCTCTACTTGCCTTGCTGACCAGTTAAAAGTATAACTAAGCGTTAGCTGCCTTTAAGAGGCTGGAGGTCTAGCTAGAGAAGCTAGTAATATATATTAAAACTATATAGCTTATACTATAAGCTGAAAAGCTTATTAACTGCTAAACTAATAAGATCCCTCACTTCAGCTATACTACTTTATCTGCTATAGAAGGTATTAACAGCATAATTAAATATATTATCTCTAAAGGCAATTTAATATTTAATAAGGTTTATAGCACTTTTAAATACTTCTAGTATAAGCAAGAGCAATATATTAACAACCTCTAAGCTGCCTCTACTAATTAGATATCTAATTTTGCTAGCAGCAAGAGGGTAGTTTTCTAACCTATTATTAACCTTATTAGCCCTCTTACTCTCTTAATCCTATATATAAAACAACTTACTATAGGCTTTAAGTTTAACAACTATAGTAGCATTCTATTGCCTTTTATGCTAGAAGCAGAGGCTGCATACTGCCTAGCCTACTTTTACCTAATTCAAACTACCTACAGCCTGCTCTGCTAGCATTAGCTGTATTAATAGATGCACAGCAAGAACCTCTGCTAGTTACAGCAGTTTCACTCCTACTGGTAGTATAGCTGTAACCTCAACCCTAACATTCTTATAATATATAACACTAACAAACAACCCCTCTTACTGCCTTAAGTGATCAGACCTCACAGCAGGCCTTAAGGCGCAGTTGCTAGCAAGCTTAAGTCTCACTAGTATAACTATAGCGTTAACTCTATATATTAACTACCTATTGCTAATAAGATCGCTAAATTCAAATATCAACAAGCTGCTAAGCTTATACTAACCTTAAGATCAACTGCTCAGTCTGCTAGCAATACTACCTTAGGTCTAACACTTATTGATGTAACTTCTAATACCCTTAAGAGTAGTATGTAAGCACCTCAGGCC
This sequence comes from Colletotrichum horii, assembly GCA_027406005.1. Taxonomy (NCBI): domain Eukaryota; kingdom Fungi; phylum Ascomycota; class Sordariomycetes; order Glomerellales; family Glomerellaceae; genus Colletotrichum; species Colletotrichum horii. The sequence continues at coordinate 2,659,766 of JANVYB010000008.1, forward strand.
TTGCAGCGTTAGCAAGCAACCTTGCTAGAGGACTATATTATTAAGATTTCTTTTTTAAGCGAATTAGAGGCTAATAATGCTGTTAGTAACCTTATAAGCAATTCAGAAGCAGATGCTGCTATTTTGAACTAAGATGATATATTAACTGTGAGTAAATCTAGTGATAGGGAACTTACTGTAGTGCTGCCTGCTAAAGCCTCTGAGGCTAGGATTAAAAGCAAGGCTATTGATATGCAGGCAACAGATGCTAACTTTAACCTATAGGACTTGTAAATTGCTCTGCTTGCTAGGGTTGAATGTTAACTCTATATGCTATAGCAACAGAGGGCTATAGTGGTGGCTAAAGTGGCTAGTAGTAATGTTAATATTGTTAAGTTGTTAGATTAATAGCTCTAGAGGCGCTAGAGCTAATTAGAGGGCTTAGATTATTAGTTTTTCCTTCTCTTATTGACTTTTTTTTTGAAAAACGCAAAAAAACTAGATCTTATTAAGTTATGTTAATTGCTGCAATAAAAATCTCTTCTCTCAAAGTTACGCAAAAGTTGTGATCTCTAGCCTCTAATTAGCTGAATCTACCAGACAGTTTGGCAGAGCCCTCTCTAAGTGCTAAATGATCGTTTGGGTGGGCATGCCAGCTAGACGTTCACTATAAAGTCACTAATCTCTGGTTTCGGTGCTGACTTGAAGTCCCAGCCACCGCTCTGTGGCTTACCTAGGGGTGGCAGCACCCCTAGGGGTGCCGTATAACGCGTTAGGGGTGCTGTTTAACAGGCCCTAAACAGAATGCAACTTACGTATTGCCCACCGTGTGTACCGCCGCACTACCAACATAAACTCGAAGCTATTATCCATCTCACTCTGCCATTTGTGCGCCCCCCTTGACACAATGCGAAAGCTTCAACACCTACGGTTACGCGAAGGCTGAAGGCAGTTAAGCCACCGGGCGGCCGCTCGTCTAGCCTCCCCATCCTCGCGCTACTCTCGCGTCTTCGGCCTCATGCGGCGACGCCCATAGACCCACGAACCGGGAACTCACTTCGTCTGGCTTGGGTTTTTCCTTTCCCTTACCAAGGCAAGGGAAGCAACGAGATAGCTGCGGGAAACCCCTTCTTTGCGCTAGGTTGGTGCCGAGGTGCCACGGAGCATGCTGAACAATCAAACAATCAAACTCCATGGGCCTGTTCGAGCCGGGCTGGCATAGCTAGGTAGCTGGCCCCCTCGTCAAGTCCATTATCCCCACGAACATTTCGCGCACACAGCCGGCTAGCCAGCCTACCAGCCTACCAGAGAACGCGCAAAAAAAGCAGCTTACGGAAATACAGCAACCACCTCCCGACGACACGCCATTCAAACTCGCTCCTAGTGTGATCCTCCCATGTTTCCCCCTGGGCTCCGCAACATACGTAAGTGCGCATGGCGACGAGTCTAAAGTGCGGATACCTCGAGCAAGGGGTTGGATCCATCTACAACCATCTGCAAGCTATCCTTCCATGCCATGTCCATGCTGTCTCCTCTCTACTCTGCCCTGTCCATAGCGGAACAAAACGAACCAACAGCGGAACAGCATGCATACCTACTCGTACACAGCTGAAATAATACCATACCGTCACACTTGCCGCACACATCCCGACCCGAACGAATCCTTCACACCAGTATTCGTGTGTACTCCGCCTGCCTTACCCTGCCTCATCACATCAGTCGATCGTGAACTAACTTCGGAGCAACACCAAAAAAAATCAATAACGAGAAAGGAAAAAAAAAAAAAATAACGCTGCACAATGCGTAATTGGCTGGGCCCCCTCGAAATTATCTCTGGCGGCACCCGGGATTTAGTTTCCGTTTCCCTGTCCCCTTGGCCCCGTGTCCGTGTCTTACAATCTGGCAACCCAATCCCTTTGACGGTTGACCCGCGTTTGTAACCGCTCCGGTGTCTATCGAGAAGGAAGGCTACATGCGCAACAGTAGTTGGTTCACCGACGACAGACCATGAATCATTTGGCGAACATCATAATACGCAGACGTAAGAAAGAAGGAGAAAACATCCGCTTACATGGAAGAGAGAAAAGGATCTGCCACCATCCGTCCGTCCCATCCCTGACCTATGACACCATAGCCTGGCTATCTGTTGGAGGTTGGGGGCCGCCCGCGTCGCGGTTGAGGGCTTGACTGCTTGATTGCCAGCCGGGAGGTGTGGTGGTCCGTTGTTGTGCAAGACACCTTTTGTGGCTACGAATAGCAGCCAGCAAGCAGCTGTGGTCAGATTGCGCATACTGAGAATACGTACTCTACCAATCTCACCCAAGCTTGCAGTGTTACCTCACTGCTCTATCCGTACCTAGCTACGGGAATGCTGTCCGTTTTGGCCCCCTCGTGCAGCAGCTCTTTCTGACTAGGCCTCTCCCATCCCGTCCTGTACGACTACCCGTACCGTACCAGTACCAGTGCCGGTACGTACAGTTACCCAAAGAAATTAATCTACTTGACAGGTTTCCAGTCCTCCGGAACTGCCTGTCGGACCAGGCTAGCCCGTTACCTTCGTGCGTTGGAGGCGTTCTGTAGTGCAAAACGTCCGCGTTTGTGTGTCTCTTGCTCATTCACTGCCGTGTCATCTAACGTATTGTTCGAGTTGTTCAACGTCCAGTCCAACGCCCCTTCAATAGCTCACCCCGGTCAATGCCAAGACTCATGTTGCCCGGGCACACCCTGAACCATCTCTACCCTCCTTTTCAGGATCCTTGGAGGGCGTAGGGTCGACTGGGGACCTGGCATAACGGCCTCTTGGAGCTGAACTTGGTGAGGGGGCACCAGTTGCGCAGGTGAAGGAATGTGGAAATTTGCTGCTTGCATGGGACAGCGAGGTGCCTTGTTTTACCACAAACTCTATCTTTCCGAGTTGCTGGGTGGCAGCGAGCCGACTTCCGACCCGGGTTGGACGAGTCGCGGGACGGGATTGTTTGCGTGTTGGCAGTGACATGCCTCCCTACCTCCGCTGTAGAGACACATCCCGCGCTACGTACACGACCACAACCAGCAAGCATCTGCTTTGGAATCATACTGGAGTCCAATGACGATGCCACAGATCCAGGAGGGAGTGCTCCTACGATTGAACAGCAGGAACGGCCGAGGAAACTCTCCAGCTTCCATCCCTTCACATTTCGCACTTCCCGCCGTTGCCCACACTTACACGCGCACACACCAACCAACCTTCACACTTTGCTGCTCCCATCTTGCCCCTCTGCTTTGCTCTCAGCTTGCCCCGTGTGTCCACCGCAGAGACACCGAGATGGTGACCCCGTGGCGGCTCGGAAAGGGCTGCGACGCAGTTACCCGTCAATGCCTTTTTCTTCGTCTTTTCCCTCGCGACTTCCGAGATTCGCGCCGCCCGAACACGCCGTGGCCGCTCATTTGCCTCCCGAGGAAACGTTATGACCACGTCCCGAGAAGTAATAGCAGCCCGTCGCTCCGTGTGTCCCAGGGACCGCCCGAATAGGACAACACGTCCGTTGTTAGATGGATGGATGGATGGGATGGGCGGTTTTCAATCTTGCATTTCACCGAAGAGTCAGACGAGGCCCAGCCTTGACACAAACTCTCTTTTGATTGTGTGAATCTCGCGATGCTGCAATGTTTTGCCTTTTTGCGTTGCGCAGCATTCGCCGACAGCCTGCTTGTCCGTCGCCGAAACTTGTTGTAACTTGTTTCTCGTTCCTCCTCGCATCAGAGCCGTGCTGCTTACCCCCATGGCCGTGTATCGTCAACTTGCTGGGTTGGACATTATTCAGTTCACATTGCCGGCCGGGTCACGGCAATGCAATGCGGCTGGGTGATTGACAAAAGCCCAGCAAAGCAATCTACTCCCCATTTACCGCCACAACTTGCTTTCGGTCGTTGACCGAGGAGCCCCATTTTGCGATCATCAGCGCCTCATACCCCAGAGTAACCCAGGCCCCCATCATCTGTGGCGTTGCAACGAAGCAACACCGGGCAAGGAACCCCGACATTGCGGGTTTTTGCTTGTCCACTACCACAGCAAGTGTAAACTCTGTTGGAAGAAAGAAACTTGAACTTCTGAAGCTACCCCAATATTTTCTGTTACCTTTTCCATACCCAACTTACGTACTTGCCGCATCCACAGCGAGAACAACAGCAAGAAAGCCAGCGAGCGAGGGAGAAAGCTAGGGTAGCAGAAACTCTCTTTGTTCCATTGTGGGATCATCACCCATGGGATTCTAGTGACCGGCCCGTCACCTTTGACATTTGCCCATCTCTATTTGCGTTCACCCGGACCCTGAGGAATTTCCCTGGCACCTGCTCTCGTGACTCTGGCCATGACGCAAAGTCTACGCACTTGGAGCTCTTTTTACGTTGGAGGATTGGCCATCGGTCGTAACCTGGAGTTGTAGGATCGACGGAGCTCGTCCTGTCTAGCCCTGTCCCCGACCCCCGTCGCCTCGTCCCTTCGCCTGCCTCTCAAAATCAAACCGAGACCCGTTCAAGGCTTGTACAGACCCAGACCCCTCCCCGCTGCTAGCGAAATCCCACTTTTGCACAATATGCCCAGGGCCATGAGTAGCAGAGGTCAAGAAGCAGCCAGCGGAGAATGGGCAATCAGAAAGTCTTGGCCTTCTATTACGAAACATCGAAACCCTTACTACACTAGTCGACATCTCCGTGGTCTGCCAAGCTAAGGCAGAGTAAGGTTTGGGACGATTTTGCCAAGAGCCCACCCACGCCGCGGTAGCAGAAATAATACGCTTCGAGCTACGAGCTACGAGGCCTTGCGAGCACATCGGACTTATTGCACTGGCGAGAGGGTACGTACATCGCCTCGAGCCCGCCTGATCCCCCCTTCCCTTCCCTTCCCGGAGCGGCTCACGATCTCTGATCTAGCCGACGTCTCGGGCCCCGCAAAGTACCATAGGCCCGCGCTCTCCTTAGATGACAAGAGACGCGCACGCGCCTCACGGGGAGATTTTGTGGGAAAATCCAGCCGAACAATTGCTCCGTAGAATTTCCTCCAGCCATGCTTTCTAATATCCAAGCCACATCCGTTGAGTTTGTCTAGTAGTGAGCCCGTCAAAAGTCAGCCTCTCGTAAAGCCATAAGCTGTCAAGTGCCTGACAACGTTGCCCGGATAAGGCCCAGCTCGCGGAGAGGCTGAACAATCAGGGCTGAAGAAAATGGAAGTCTCCATGGAAGATCCAAACTATGGCTCAGCCGTGCGTTACGTCCGTAAGTCCGCCACGCCATGAAGCCATAGTTCCATGGCGCCGTACTCTATTCCCAGGCTAGAAGGGGGAGAAGGGGGGCGACGGATTCGCGCCGGCGCCACGCCAACGCCATGCTACCGTTCAGACGGCAGATGCGACTTCCGTTCATTCTGATGAGAGCCATGGGAAAGAAACGGGAATTGCAAGAGCCACAAATGAACCGGGGCGGTCGAGATTAGCCGTCGTGAAACAAGTCGTGACGGTCTTACAACTGAGCGTCGGTCGCTCATCAACGGAGATGTGTCCCAGTTGGGAAAATGCTAGTCGCTCCTCCGAAAGGTAAAACGGGCATCACGGCTTTTGAAGGAGCGGCATCAACGACAATCACAAGTTGGTGCCTGGCTAGCGGGTTGGAAGGGATGGACGACGATTAATGGGCTGGCAGGTCGGGCCGGGCCAAGGACAAGCTGTGCCGTGTGGCCAGGGCAATATGCGTGTGTGTTGTGTGTGTGTGCGCGTATGTGTATGCATAGGCGTGTGTGTGTGATGGATGCGATGTGATAATACAACACAGTTCTCTGCCGCTGCGGAACGTCCGTCTTTCAGAGTTTGTTTCTGAATGAGTGGGTTCTTCGGACCCGGCAGTGGATCCGGTCATCATCCTGTTCTCGTTGGCAGTTTTCCCAGGACCTGTGCCTCACGGCGCTCGCCTTGCCTTGCCATTCGAGCTCCGGGACTGTCAGGCACGGAACGGAAGACGTCTTGGCGACTCACGGTGATATGGGGAAGAGGGATGGGGCTGGTGAGGCAAGCCGAGCTGGGGTTCGCCAACAACATACGAGGCCTTCACCCGGCCGAGCGACCGGTGTACTCTCCGATGCCAGGTTGGCGGAATGTCCGCGCTAGAGCTGGGTCTGTGGTACTTCGGAGTAATTAACGTGCCCAGGGAAAAAGACTGAGCACTGGGCAGTACCTAGTCATGAGTGAGTAAGAGACAGACAGCTTCCAAGGGCAAGTGAGAAAATGGGCAGCACAGGGGCCAAGTTCAGATCCCGAAGATGCTGGGGGGTCCCTAGGGACTGCGGTTGGAAGGAAAACAGAGTTTTAGTCCAAAACTTAGACAGCTTGTGTGGCTTCCACATGGTTATCATTTTTGGAAACCCCATCTCACTCATAGCTGACAACGTCTGACGAAAAAGTCAGAAAGAAGGGTTCTGCTCCGTGAAAAATCGGGTCGAGTCAGGATTCGACGGTCCACCGGTTCCCACCAGTTCCACCGGTTGGACGTGCTGCCCTGGCTCTCATTCTAGAAGACCGAGAACTTTAAATAATGGGTAATAGCAGGGGTGAAATGTGCTTGTGTGGGTTGAGAACGAGCCGTGAGGGTCTCGCTGATCATGCAGACGCCTGACAAACGGGACACACCAACAGTGACAACTCCATCTGCGTGCGGATACTGCGTATGCGTATGCGTACGGCGGCACGGGAGTCCTACACAATGAAAGGAAGTTGTGGATGCTTCCCGTTTGAGGTACGCGGTCAGGGCCCGGTCAGCCCGCGGTGAAGCGGTCGCCAGAGCCCACCTCCAGCTCCATTGTTCCGTCATACACGGTGTAATACCAAACCTTCACGTCCACTTTGTGTGGTGAGAGTGGACATCACCGTTGTTGTCGTCGTCGTCGTCGGCCAGCTCCTACCGTACTCCTCTCCCCCGTCCTCGTCCCGAGACCCACGGGACCTCCGAGTGGGGAGGCGAGTCGCGGAAAGGAAGGGCAAAGCGAAAGACGGCACACCATCACTCTCCCGTGGCATTGTTCCGCACTCTCAGGCTCCAGAGTCCAAAGGCCCTCGAGGGTCTGGACTGCCCCCATGCACTTCGGGAGATTGTGGGCGGGTCAGCCTGGACGGGGGAAGGCGCATCGTCGTTCCCCTCTGCCTCGACACGGACTCGTTTTGTCGCGTGGCTATTACCAGCCCCGTTTACTATCGTGAGCCCCCTTTGGTCGGCCACATTCCGTTGCCCACTACCGCCACCACCTCCTTCGGTTCATGTGGTGGGCGCACATCGGAGCTGCGTCACCTGTATCGATCTGGATATCACGGCCGGCCGGGAATCCCCTCACGGCGTCAACTCGGTGGCCTCGCGCCGCAGCGAGGCCGTAGTTCTAACGTACTCCATTTGTTTGTCACGGACCTGAGCGCAAAAGCCGATAGCACAGCAGGAGCACAAAGCTCCACCACTAGATCGCGATCTCTTGGGAACCCTGAGTTGAGCATGATTCTCGAAGCCCGGAAGAACATCGCTAGCGCGGTTTGCGATACTGCGCTTGGACAGCGCTGTCTCTCGTCCGCCCAGTGCCTCTGTTCCGGCCTGAACACGAGCACCCTTCATCCGTTCCGGTCTCCACGGCCCATGGCCCTCATCGGGCCGCTGGCTTTCGGGCATGACGTTTGGGGACAAAAGATGGGCAAAACCTTCGACCTCCCATACGCTCGGGAGTCACGGCTCCTTGGCCGCCCAGCCATGTCCGCAATGCATACCGCAGCAAACACAAATACGTCCATCCGTTGGTCAAATTGCCGCGCAGTTCCGGTAGCACTTTTGATTCGAGAGTAAAATTCTATCAGGCCAAGCCAAGTCAAGTACATGTATTATACACACAAAACCGCACAGAGTTTGCGAGTCTCTTGGTTGCGGATGACAATGCTGATGCTGGTCTATGGGTGAGTGGATCTATAAGCCGTCAATATCAAAGTAGGGCCGATCTGGCCGTCAATCCCGAGAAAAACACGAGCGAGTGTGTCGCCCATTGATAGGTAATACATGATTAAAGGAGGAACTGGAGGAGCGCGGCATCCCAGGGCCCTTCCGACCCGCCGGGCAAGAGTGGAGGTGTGGTGACGGAGTTACGGTCCCAATTTACGGCCGGTTTATTTGCTCCGCCGTTTGCCGATCTGCCATCCCCATGATCTGAGCACTTTGACAACCTTTGGTGTTACCGCTGCAGTCAGAGGAACTCGGAGGAAAATGAAACTTTTGTGGATTGCGTACGCCAACGCAAGTTGAGTTCCCAGGCCTGCAACAACGCAAGATGGTGAGTTGTTCCGTCTCGTCTGCCAAAAGAGGGTCTCAAAGCATCAAGGGGACAAGGTGCATGAACTTACTGGCTTCTGCCCGGTTGCGTTTCTGGGCTTCTTCCACTCCCCAGCCTGCCATTTCGACAGCCTCGCTGACTTCGTTGCTGCCAAGCTGCTCAGTCTCGGCCTTGGTGAGCGCTGCTCTGTACTCATGCCACCAGGTCTTGACCGACTCAGGGATGATTTGCTTGATATGGGATGTTACCCAATGCTCGAGCTGGCCTATGGTTAACGTTGTCAGTATAGCGGATCCAACACGACTGCAGGGGATTTTCGCTCACCAATCCTGTCTGTGCCAACAACTCGGACGAGCAAAAAGCAGAAGGGGAAGTCAAGGACGCTCAAGGCCAAATACACTCCCACCGCTGACCAACCGTACTCCTTGGAAAGTTTCTTCAGCCTCTGACTTAGTGACAGCGATTCCTGGGCGGGTTTCCCGTCCGCAGTGTTCCTCTGCCTTGCGGAAAAACGAAATGTCCGGCGCGAGGCTCGGGACACAGTCTGCAAACGAGCTGCAATCGAACTCCAGCTGTTCATTTGGGCGCGCCGAGTCGTGGAGTGTGATGCGCCCGTCCTCGTTCCTCCAGCGCGCGAGGACGTTGTCGTGAGCGGGCGTCTGGGCGACGTGAACTGCCTCCTCCACACTGCCTCCCAAACATTTTGTCTTGCTGTCGGTATGGCGCGGCGCGGTATGGCCGCGACCTGCTGGAAGGCTGGTCGCATCATGGTCTTGAGTAGTGGTGATAGTGACGCCACCTGATGCTTAGCACAAGATTTGTTGCTCCTGGTAGGTTGGATGTGCGGGCGGACAGGCTCGAGTCAAGTGTGAGGGCGGTCGAGACTTCGGAATATCGATGGTGAGGCGCCGAGCTCGATTGCGTTGCAGAGTTTGTGGAATTAGTGTTAGGAGCTTGTGGTGGCCTGCTGAGAGCTTGAGGTCCGAATCGCCGTAAACTCCGGAGTGGGATTGATTGCGAGTACTGATGCACGAAAGCGTGTTGCACCAGCGGCTGCTTCCGAAGGTTCTTCGCGGGGCTGGAGCGATAAATTCAATCTGCCCACAGGCCGGGTGATTCGGATTGATGAGTGCCCAGTGTTGGTTGAGTGGCGTGCGTCCCGTGGGAGCCACGTTTATTCGCCTCGCTTCTTTGACCGTCGATTTGGGAAAAATTCTGTCGAGAATGGAGCTCTTCCGACGCACTCCTAGCTCCGGCGTCGTGGGTACCTGGCTGGCTAGGTAGGATAGGACGGAATCTGACGGAACATGCCGTGTCTGCTGTGACCTCATGACCACGTGATACTCCACGGAAGAGGAAGCCGCCGATGCCGACTACATTCCTTCCATTCCCGTCCATTAGGTCAGCCATCCCGTAGCTGCGAATACTGAGCTACCTTAGGTAAGGTAGAACGGTAGATAGCTAGGTAGGCGGGGTCCATCTGAACCCAGCTGTTGTCCTGAGCCGGATATTTCCTCAGCCGCGAGGGGGAGCTGCTGACATAAGGTGGTGTCCTGTGCAGCTACCCCCTGTCCGATGTTCACCTCCCATGTTGGTGCTCATGCCGCATACGCATACACTTTTCCACCCCAGCCACAAACCAGCAACCTTACTTACGACGTTTTCGCGCTACCCGACACCAGACAACTTTCCCACCAACTAAATGCTTCATTGTTTCACACAGACCAGTCCGTCCATCAGACTTGCTGCGCCCAGCCTTTCTGCAATAGCAGTGAATCACTAATTTGCAATCAAGTTATTTAGGTGTTGACAAGCGCTGCGCTTTGGTTTTGGCCTCGGATTCGCATCAATATGCGAGCCCTCACTGAGTTAAAGTGCCACCGCGCTGTGAGTTGGGTTTCCATTTCTTGCCCAGAGTCTGAGTCTGAGTCTGAGTCTGAGTCTGAGTCTGGGTGGAAAACTAATTTGGTCACCTATTTCCCTCAGGATCTCTCCGGTGCCCCACGATCTCCTCCGGGTTGAGGGTTTGTGTTGGAAAGACCCAGGGCCCAGGGCTACGAGCAGGGGCTCCCACTTGGGAAGCTCCTCGATGGCTTAAGCTCCGTGACACCTCGGAGCTTCACCTGGTCGGTTGCACTACCCTCCGTCCAAAGCTTCCCATGCGTTGCTTGAAGCAGTACCCTTCTGGTCATGCCAGCTTCGGTCTACCACCATTCATCCCTTACATTGCCACGATGTAGTATTCGGTGAGCTTGATTGAGTATTGATGGTATTACTCCAGGAGGCAACCCAACAGAACGACGAGGCAAACTCTGTCGAAGTCAATGGCATCACGACTGTCAACTTTCAGGTTTGGGCCAAACTTAAGGAAACAAAATCGCGATGCAGTGTCACGGTTGTCCGGCAAACAAGAATGTCGGAGGTAGTCCGAGGATTTTCCAGGTGGACATTCGTCGGATTTAGGTCCGATTAGCATTGCCAATGGCACCCCAGCTTCTCCGTGGAGTTCAAACATGACTGTGTCATTAGGCTCCAGGTTCAAGCTCCAGCCTGCCTGGCTCCTGCTCCAGCTCGCAGTACAGGCTACAGGCTACAGGCTATAGCTCCCACTGCCCAGATCCTCCAGCCGCCCGACCGGCCGCATTCCCGTCCTCGAGAGCCGGCCGGACGACACGACGAGTGGGGTCCTACCGGCCATGCCGGCTCAGGGTCATCTTGGCCTTCAGAAGTCTCTTATATCACCATGGCGAACTCTGTCAATTGAATCGAGTTTGGAAGGTTGAACGTTTCAGTTCAGCCTTGTTGACCGCTTCGAGTACAACCAAAGTTTGCAGGCGACAGGTGATCACGGTGATCTCTCCGCCTAGGCAGGGTAATTGGAGGATATCAATAGCGCAAACTCTCTCTCATGGACCCTTCAACCCCGTCGAGGACCCGGTAGAGCGCTTGCGACGACCGTGCGGGGGCCCGGCAGGCAATGGGAAGGGACTTATGACGACAAGGTTTGCGATACAAGTACGAGTGCGGTGTCGTCAGAGATGCAAAAGTCAAAATCCCACCAACGACTCCGCCGGGCTGAAAGGTTGGTATGCTCTCGTGATTTCTACATTACTCACTGCTTACTTTTCGGCCATTCGCCGTGCAGGACAATGTGTTGTTGGTTGGTAGTAAATTAAGGCCACGCCTTGCACGACTCTGGCCCTTGGCTCTGGGCTCCTCCACCGAGCTCCTCCGAAGCGGAAGTGTGCACTTCGGGTCCGGCTCGCGGTTCGCCGCTCTCTGGAGTCTGGATATCTGGGTCCCCTGATGCAATGCCACCCCACTACGGATAATTTGCTTGGCGCCAAACCTGGATCGGATACAGGTGTCCTGGGGTTCGTTGACTGGTTGGAGTGCAGATAAGGGGGTGATTCTATCGCAGATCACTGTGGGGGGGGGGGTGCGTGTGCAGTTGGGGAGAGTGTGTCTCTATGTATGTCTGCCTCTCTCACCCACCCACACACACATCACTGCAGAGAATGGACGTTGTCTGTGTCTACAGTGACTTGCAGGTTGCGGGATGTTGCTGCTGATGACACAGGCACACACAACTCTCGCAGTAGTTCGGATGGTTTTAATTCTTATGAGCTTCCTTAGCTACCGCTTCGAATTCTTCGCGTGGCCATCGCGGCTAATGCGGGATCAGGCCCTTAATAGGCTTTTTCTCGAATCTTTCCATCTTCGTCTCCGTGTCCGAAGGCCTCCAACAGCCATCGCCTTCACCGAGGCTCTTGAAGTTTAACCATTGCCGGACACAATGCCTTGGCATAAACTGTCATGAGCCCACCAGCGGCACGTCTTGCGAATTATTACCCTTTTTCAACCTAACGCAACAACATGCTGGATATTTCTCGTCTCTTCCCCATGCGCAACATCGTTGTAGCGGTCCACTTGGTGGCGGGTATCGTGCATCGTATTCGATACTTTTGGGATAAGTACACTGCCTCCCCGCTCGTTCTCGATCCATGATTCCACATGGGCTGCGAAAGATGCCGGCCGGATAGCGCTTCCAGTCGGGGTTGGACAGTGAGCCCTGGCGCGGTTGGAGCGCGGTTGGGTCCCCTAGGCAAGAGATTGCCCCGCTGGATGATGGTAACGTTGGCGAAACATCGTCACTGTTAATAAAGCGTATTGACATAAGCAGCGCGGTCTTGAGCCTCGCTCTTGAGTCAGGGAGAGCGGTTCGCAAGGGGCCATTTTCGTCAAGCGCTCCAGCGGCTCATTCCGCGGTGAGAATGGGGGCTAGTAATAACCGCCAAGCTCCCAAGTTCCAAGCAACAAAAGAAAAGACCCGCCGTTTGTTACGTGTCGAAACGGTCCACTATTGAAGGTCCCAATTTCTACTAATACTGGGCAACCCGACATCAAGAGTTGAATCAGCGACATGGGACCGGTTCAGACATGGCCCCCCATCCACCCCATACCACAGCAAGCCACATTGCCGAGGGAATCCCGAGCAGGTTGTTGCTCAAGGAAGACCTGCTCCTGAAAGGCATGATGTTTACTAAAGTGCTGTCTGTCTTTCTCTGCGGGCAGGCGAGTCGAACTTGCTTTGCCTTTTGGCATCTGACTCGTTTCACGGGAGCGGCTTAATATGGTAGGCTTCTAGAAGCGTGGCGGGTTGTTTCAGGTAATTCTCGCTGACAAAGAGGCGAAGACCGAGACTCGAAATCGCGAACAAAGAGGCGGCTCCGTGGAAAGGAGATCCCTCGGTGGATGGAGCGGCGGAGGTCCCAGATAGGCAGTCCGACGAAATGTCTGGATGGTTTTGCTTTTTTCGTCTTTAAAGTTTTTCTGCCTTTCCGTAATCGTACCACGGCAAGGCAAGAATGGCATTCGCGGTGAACGAAGACAGTTTGTTTCATGTCACTCACATACTTGGGCTCATGTTTTTCTGCCCAGATGTGGCGTCAATGGCAGCGATGATGGGATGTTGTCTGCTGCCCACGAATCCACGCTTCGCAGGTGGCCGCTGGCGGACCGGGCGGGACGAATCCCGGGATCGATCCCCACCACTCCGTGTAAGTTGGTGGTGGTGTGCGAAGAGAAGTGTGGACGGAGACAGGCAACTCAAGCCACCACCGCGAGAGCAGAGAAAGTATGTGTGTGTGTCTGTCTGTCTGCCCGGCCGTTGCTCACCCGTATGCTACCACGTGTAGCGACATATACTAACTGACGTATGCAGGTAGGGTCATGACATGTAGGTAGACCGACCTCATGACACGTCGTGAGAGTGGCATCTACCCTTCGAGCTACGTTGCACCCCTCACGCAAACTCAAAATTGCGGTTCGCGTATCGGGTGGTGACGATACCGTCCCTTTCTGCTACGGCTGGCAAGAGGTCCCCTAAATTCGAAGAGCCTTGCTCCCGGTCCGCAAGGTGAACAAGCTTTCGATTTAATCAAATCAGCGCTTTTTTGCCCCAGTACAGTAACTTTCTGCCCTTTTTTCCTCCCTCCTCCTCTCACACCCCCTTGCCAAGATCTTTAATGAATATCATTGGAGTACTTTGCTTTCGATTGAGTTGACCCTTTGCCTGGTTTTATTGAATCATCTGGTGATGGAGAAATGTCTCGTCCCGCACCTCGAGTTTCCCTGATGTCGAGAAAGATGGACACGGAGTTACGGTTCCACAAAACTCCATGTTGGCAGTCAAAATTGCCTGCCAACCTTTTTCATGACTTGACAGACACCTACATGATTATGACGAAACCATTACCTCTTTGGGTAGGTTCGCCTAGAGCTGTTGGTACCGGGACGTGGGGGGACACGCTTTTTGTTCCTCCCGTTCTTCCTCGGAGTTCCTGGCCGCCCCGGAGCTGGAACTTCTGTGGCAGGGGACACCAGCTTCCGGACGGGATCCGTTGTCGAAATTTTGCCGGCCGGGCTGAGCTCCAGGAACTCACGCGGAACCCGGAACGGGATTGCGTGCAGCTGCCAAAGGTTAAAGAGGGTGTGTGGTGGTGTGGTTGTGTGCGTGTGTGGTAAGATTGTGTGCACATACCAGACCAAACATCGTCATGTGTCACTTTCGATCAAAGCCCGCGAAAGCGTCTTCAAAGGCCGAAAAGCTTAAAATATTGGTCATGATGCCACTTTCCACTACAGTTCCTTCCGAGTGCGACAGTAGTTATGACGGAGGAATTTCAGTTTTCCCAACTATCCATGAACTCTCCGCAAATTCCAGTTCCACCCAACTAACTCTCTCCGCATTTGCAGTACGCACTTGCGATCAGCCCTGACCGAAGGTTGCATAGCCAACTTACACACAGAGATTCAGAGTTACAACAAAGTAAGCTCTGCTGCGCCACCTTAACGAGATAAAAAAAACAATCACCATAGCTCCGCAAGGAAGGGAAACTTGGTTCGTTGATGCGAAAGGTAGACAAGAGCCTCGGTCCAACTACAGACCTGCTCAGGCCATCGAGCGCTTACAGACAGCCGTCCGTGGTCTGCGCTTAATCCTGCTACATGTTCGTGCCGTAGATGCTCTCTAACGTCACGATATAGACAGCCGCCGTCCGAGCTGTGACGTCGATGTCGATCAGCGGTCAGGGTGCCAGGTCGATGTTGGATGACCAAAAGATCTATACCTACCCTCCAAGCTCTGCTGACAGGCGCGCCTGGGTAATCATTCATCAGAAGGGATATGCTGCTACCGTCGAACCTGGGAGCTAGCCAGTTCGTGAGAGTTTTCGTTCACGCCCCTAAAACGAGTAAGTCGACAACAACGAGGGTAGCAATGGTTGTGAAGGTTCTTCCATTAGAGCTTCCATTAAGGGCCCTAGCTTCGGAAGGGGGTTGTCATACTGGAGATCAAGCATGAGTTAGCGCAACGGGCGCCCAGTGCTCAGGGAGTGGGAAAGCGCGTGGGAGAGAAGGTGGGAAACCGGCCACTGTGCCATGACGAGCAGCGAGCCGCCGTGGTGCAAGAGGTTCGTCACAGAAAGATGCTGGGCGGGACGGAGGGTTCCCGGTCTTGGCACGGGTCGGGTGCGAAGACTTGTGGGCTTCGAGAAGGTCGGGAAACGTTCCGTAGAAGCATCATCGGATGCGGGAACAGGGACACCGCCGGGAAAACGGACGCAGTAGCAGCAACAACAGCCGTAGCAAGGCAGTTGCAGCAGCCGGTCGACTGAGTCGGAAGCAGACGATGTCCCTGCCGTGCCGCGGTGAGAGATTGGCCCTTTCGCTGCCAAGGGTTTGCGTCATGGTTCCGCCGAGAAAAAGGACGAGCAGAGTTGTGTGCGGGCAGGCAAAGTTGGGCTTCTGGAAGCTGTGAGGAATCAGGGAGCACCTGGTATCGACACCTTAGTCATGTCCTATAGGAGTGTCAATAAGTCAGTCAACCTTGCTATTCGAGGGTGTTCACTGCAGCATGCACAAAGCAACGTGCCCACGTTTTTAAGTTGGTGATAGCGTCTTTGCGTCCTGCGAGATAGAGAGACAGATCCACCGTGGAAACCGGCGAGTTCCCGACTCAGGGAGATCTCCTCTTTGTGCGTAATTATGGTCTGAAAATGACGCGAAGCGGATAGGGTGACGTTGAACGGAGCGTTGAAGGTTATGAACAGAGATGACATATGACGCCAGATCTTGAACTGACGTATGTTACGTCGGAACAGTCTCTTTGCTCCTCCAGGTGCTCTCGGAAAACACCTCGGTCGTTCCGAGTGTGTGATTCAGCAACCCGAGCATGGGAGATGTTGAAGGTTGAAGGCAGATTTTTTTTTTTTTTTGGTGATTTCGCCACGCCCCTGTCATCCAATGCGACAACGTGTCCAGCTTGGCTCTGATGGGCAGGGCATTATTAGCGCGCGCGAATGTTGGATGAACAGATTTGGATACTTTCCGTTCCCATGGATAGCTGTGGATCTCCTTCTCGAGGTTGACTGCGTTGCGCGGAATCCACGGTGGTCAATAATAACTGAGACCCCGAATGCGAATATCTCGGACAAGCCCTTTGTTGCCAAGAATAAGGGCGATGCAGTTGGCGTTTAGACATCGACTTCGTGAAAGCGTAATTCGAAATTGCATTCACGAAGGTGGCTGCCCACAGCAAAAACTTACGCCGGGGTGGAGATTAGTTAGACCTATATCGCATGCTATTCCAAGAAACCCTCGAGCCAGAGTAAGCGCCGGACGCCGCCTGCCGGCCTCTCGGACACGTCGGCGAATAAGTCAGCGGACGAGATCTGCTGCGGTTGCGTTTTTTTCGGCGATGTGGTGTTTTGAAGACGCCGGTGCTACAGGTGGCCTGGCGTTGCGCGGCAAATGTGATATACGGCAAATGAAAAAACAATACGAGACCCCTTCCCGAAATCCTATCCGAAAAAGAGCCCAGTCTAGCCAAGACCCAAGACCGAGCAATCTCGCGAAGTTTAAGTTGCGTCGGACGAGTGGAGGTTTAGTGATCTTGCCGGCGGATGCCGCCTCTCGAAACTCCAAGAGAAGCATCGCATACCCATTCTAGGGGGCTCATCAACAATCGCCCGCAAGCCGAAGGTCTTGTGCTGTACGGGGACGAGCGTTGGCTCGAATTGAACGACGAGAATTTGGGCGAGTGCCACGTTACGCTGAGGGGTATGTACTACATGAAGCCGTCAAAGCTGGAAAGGCTGAGTAGGGGTCGTGGGCAGAAAATACCGAGTATCTGGATTTCGCTTGGCCAGCGCTTTGAAGTTTTGAAGGTTGTCTAGACCATCCATCATCTCGAAAACCCCCGTGGTTGCCCATCAGCTAACCCATATCGGAATGGCAGATTGCTGTCAAAAGGATAGAGTTGTGATCCAAAGACAGAGATAGATGAGGCCCTAAGGGAGATCCTCATTAATTTCATTCACCTTGATGAATTAGAGCGAGCTTTTCAGCTTGTGCTGGGTACGCTACCCGCATCCGACGATGGCCTGTATCTTCAAAGATCTGAATCGCTGCCGGTGGGATGCTACATGCTCTCACAGACCCTTGATTGAGATTAAGCATATCGTTAGAACGCCGCCAAGAGCCTCACATAAGAAATATCGACTGCTTTGGGTTTCCTTTGCGCCCAGGGCTCGCTATCGTAGACGTTGACGAGTTCGATGCGAGCATGCGCCCGCTTTAGAGGAACTTCTTCAAAATAATTGGAAAGGTAAAAGCCAGTCGCAGGCGGTGTATGCGAGCAGGATCGGGTGCATGCAATGTCATGGTAACTCAAATTAATGATTGCTTACTGTCGTTCGGTATCCGTTGAACTGGGCTTGGAGAGTATTCGCAATTCTGCTACCGTTTGAGCCCAGCCACGTCCAATTTGTGGAGGTTAAAGGAGTTTTCACAGCTCCGGAGTTGAGTGAGCAATTGCGGCGGCAGTAAGATTGCAAGGAAGGCGTGTGGCTCTGCTTTGCGATGAGAGGCATGTTTAACGAAATGATTCCTGAGTTTTTTTCACCAACTTGCCCTTGATACAATGGCCACTTACTAAATGACTGTCATGCTAGTCAATGAACTTTCATGATCATCCACTACGACAGAACAAATGCATAAAAAAATCAAATCAGTTTAGAAGACATCGGTAGCCATTTCCACCGTTTTGCAGTTCTATAGGGTGATTTAATGTGTGAAAACGAAGAATTATAGTAACAGATGTGAACATCCATACATACCAGCGAACGGTCATATCGCTCGAGAAATGAAGAGAAAACTACCCTGCAATGGTCTCACTGTACTCGAGAAAGTTGCATTACTCACCCATAATCCCCAAACTTTCATTTGATGAGAACAGCTTATCGCGGGAAAGGACTGGAATGCATATGTAAGCAATGACATTTCCATGGGAGGTAATAAATCACACCTCGCTGAGGATGAGCATGGCTGTATAGAGCTCTAGATTCAAGGACAGCTCGTAGATCCCGACTGGGTAACTTTGCTTCAGCTCACACCAAAGAGACCGACGGTCGCGTCGTCAAGTTTTACGCTTGCGTGTAAAACGTTGGGTGGGTTGTCACCACGACTTTGTTAGATTTCAAGGTGACCGCATGTTCCAAAGAAGGGTATAATGCTGTTCAATGACTACTTGTATATAATGTCTGTATCCCATGCTCTTGATGCTGTTGCCCAAAGTGAGAGTGGTGAGCCGGTCTGAGGTATCCGATGTGATGATTGTAAAGACCTAACGCCAACCAAGCAATGCTACTCAACCAGTCGCCCCTTTTTGTTTCCCACATTCCAAATCCGGACCTCGCATGTGTTCGTGTGGCCGATGTATCTATCCTTTGCCCCTTGCTTACTGCAGCAAAAGCGCCTCGGTGTTCAGCACACCAAAAAGGTTCTCAACTTCTCTTTGCACGTATTCCAACTCCTGGGCGACCTGAGCCGTGACCAAGGTGTACGCGTACAACAACGCATAGTCCTTCTCTTCAACAACGATGTCGTCCTTACTGTGGCCGTTGCTGCTCCCGTTACCGATCCCGTTGCCATTTGGTTCCGCCCCTGGAGTGGATGGCTGCGTGGATGGATGATGCTCTTTTCTGAACTGGTAGATTTTGCCCAGTAGCCGGTCCTTGTTGCCAACCACCGACGGAATGGCGTCAGTGAGCGGATACTCCAGCATAATTGAGCTGGCGAGCACCTGGAACACGTGGCAGATACGATCACAGAGTTGAGCGCGCTCTGGGGCCGTGTATTCGAGCAATGCTTTCTCGCCATCCGACAGTTGGCCGCGTCTTGAAGTGACGAGTCTCATGGCGTGGAAGCCATCGAGAATCTTGCTCGTAGACGACATGATGCGGGCATATGCTGCATCGGGAAACGGGCCTCGGAGTTCAAATTCACTCTTTGCGGCGTTACGTAGAGCCTCAAGTTTGGACGCTGTGGTTTCGTCAGCGATAGTTGACCATGGTGAGTACAAATTTCTTACCATAACGTTGCAAGGCCTGCTCCTCCCCAGCCCTCATGTAAGACCTCGTGTTGTCGCTTCGGAGCAAGATGGCCAGCGGTCCTCTCTTCCAGATAAGTCCCAACTGCAGGTAGAGTACAGAGAGACCCTCCTTGAATTTCTTCCTGCCTGAGATGGGCCAGATCGCACGACACACAATGATACCCCACAAGATACCAAGCGTGACGGCGACAAATCTATGATAGCAAATCTCAAACATTAAAGGGTTGGCGCCACCTTCATCGTCATCATCATCCTCCACCTTTTGTGAGAGCGAGTATGCGTAGAGCACTGTGACGTTCCAGGCCAGAATCGTGATTCTACCGAAGGGGGCGTTGTTCTTCACCAACATCATGTAGAAACAGAAAAAGCTCACCATCCAGCCGAAGAATGCAAGAACAACACCGTTACCTTGGCTGATTGCCCAGGCCGTCATGGCGAATACTACTCCAGCGATAGTGCCGATGAACCTGGCAGTGCCGGTAGTGTTGGCAGCGCCAACCGTCATTGACGCAACAATCATGAAAGACAACAGACCCCATTCGCCTCGCCAGTGTCGATATACACCTTTAGTGGCCGGAAGAAAAGCGCAAGCTGCCCAGAGGGCGGCACCAAAGCCAACCTTGACACCAAACCGAACTGAAAGCATGTTAGCAACGGTCTGTCTTCCGTGTATCATGAGTCAACTTACTGTCATCACGGGACAAGACCCTTAGGAATTTAAGAATCAGCTGCGAAAGCAGACGTAGAATCGTACTCGCATTCGGAGCAGCATCCCAGCTGAACGTGTCTCTTCGTTTGATCATGGTATCCGGAATGCCTCTGGGCACGGCGGATTTCCTGAGGGGCCGGACAGGCTGCTCAGTCGCGTCCATTGGCTGATGCAGCAGGCGCTCAGCATCAAGATTGTTCGGGTCTGGTTCTCTTGGTGGCGAGGGCGTGTTCCAATACTTCCACGGCTTGAGCCAGTCCCAGCTGCGAGAGCCCAACTCCCTGTGGTACTTCAGCTCTTCAAGTGCTGTCAAGTAGGCATCGATATCTTCCGCAACGTGTTGCAAGCTGAAACTGAAGTGTCCGCAAGCAGCCGCGACCTCTTCGATATCTGCCTGGATCTTCTCCGATCTCGATCGCCCGAGCTCAATGCTAGTGTACAGTTCTTGGAGCGCGTTGGTCCTCGCGTGGTTGTACAATGTCATGGCGTCCTCCAAACTGTGCTTAAGGTGCGGGTTCACCGTGATCTTAGAGTCCGGACCAGCACCGAAAGCCTGCTCTCTGAGGATCTCTGAAAGCGTGTATGCCAGCGACTTCATAGAAGGACCCAACAATGCTATGAAGAGCTCGAAGATCTCGCTTGGTGACTTGAATGGAGGGAGGGGTGGTGGCGGCCCATCTGGTGTCGCTTCAGGGCTGGGGTGTTCGTCAATTTCGTCCTCAAATTCCTCATCCTCATCAATAGATGCCAACGTAGCAAATCTGTCTCGAGAACCCTTCAGATACTGTGACATGGCACGAGAAAGTGTGGGGGAGAAGACAGTGCTGCCAGGAGAGAGTTGTCCAGCCATGGGATCTTGAGGCAGCTCTTTTAGAAGACTGAACTGCGTGTTAGCTGCACTCCTCAAGCCCCCGATAGCCTGCGACAGTGACTCGAGCGACTTGACTAAAGCCTTCTCCAGGTCGTACACCTTCTCGCGGCCCAAAACCCAATGCTCAAACTTGGACTCCCTAAGGCTCTTCGTCATCTTAGCATGAGTAGCCTTGTACTGCCTCATGACGAAGGCGAAGTCCCCCGACATGATCTCGTTCTCGGAACCATTCAAGAAGCCACGAGTGATCATGGAGAGCATGTCTGCGAGCGATACGGCACCGGCGTTCAAGGAGGTACGCAACAAAGCTCTCGCCGAGACCCTCCAAAGCAATAGGTTGACCGCCACAGTGATGGTGATGCCCATGACCAACATCTTAAGAACCTGGACTATCTTGGCCTCAGAGAAGTGCCCCTCATGGATCGCCTCTTCTCTGGTAATAACGGCAATAATGGCGATAGATGCAAGGGTACAGCCGACATTGACCAGCGGGTTATTGAGCCTTTGCTTGACCCAGCCAACGAAGCCAAGACCGCCGCCGATGCAGAAGGTGAGGATAAGAACATGCGACAACGGGATGAGACCGAGCTTCCCTCCGACGAGTACGGAGAAGAGCATAGAGATGACGGAGACGACCTCGGCGTACAAGACGGCGATAGTGGCGATGGCTGCGGCCTCAACCATGGAACCCCACGTCCGACTGGCGTGGAAATAGACCGTCAAAGTCGCGACAACGTGTTTTCCATCAGGCTTGCCCAGAAACGTCGATATCGGTGCAAGGAAGGTTGCCAGACTGGCGAGGAGATATGCGACGGAGCACTTCACCACTCCTTTGCCCGCCGGTGATAGCAGCCAGTCCCAGAAGCGGGAGGCGCTGGTCTTGATGTTGTGTTTGACGACATTGAAAGATTCGCCCGTCGTCTCGGCGGTCAGGAGAGATCGGTAGCCGTCTACTTCAGGAGAAGGGATTTCGATGCTCGAACCACGGAGGGAGAATTGGCGGCGACTGCGCTCGCCGGTGCCGGGGACAATAAAAGTGCCGTTTCGAAGCTTCTGTAACGGTGGCGCATTATCAGCTACAGACCTCGAGGACCCGGTCAAGGGTCAGCGACAGAAGGTACACTCACGCTCCGCTTGGAAGGCCGCCTAGGAGGCCATTGGTTTGTGGCCGACGAGCTCATCACGGTTGGGTGTTGGCGCACCACCCAAATGCCCAGCCGTGTTGGAGCAGTCGTGGAGTTGTGTTGCGCTCAAACGAGCTTCGCAGGAGCTGCGCAAGATGTCGTTCGGTAAATAATCCTTCGCCTTGGCTCTGGAATGGTAGGAGCGTAAACAATCTGGAAGGGTGGCGTTCCTAGCCGACAGACATATCGGCACGCAAAATATGAGAGGAATAGGTAGAGACGCGCACACGCTCACTAAGACAAGACAGCAGCTTCTGCAAAATTTGCCGTCAGCTTCCAGCCTACTGCCAACTGCAAAGGCGACTATTAAACAACTCGACGGCCGAGCATCCGCGACACTGGTCAGTCTGGTAGGGTCTGGTCTGGAACCTGAAGGAAAGCAACAGCTAAGGCAGGCAGGCGGTCCCTTAGCTGCAGCTCTTCCTACACGCCGTGACCTTAAAGGCTGGAGCATGTCGCGTCAACCACTCAGAAGCCCAACGACCCATGTCACCTGCCCAGTGCAGATGTCTGGAAAACGTGTGAACATGCTAATCATGCGGCACTGTGTTCCCACTCTTATGTGCGGGCAGTGGGTGTGGTACGTTGACGAGTCGTGACATAAGGCAAGCCCAGGTACCTCTCTACTTCAAGCTAAGCTTCCTGACCTATCTCAGCTGCGGTACAATGACTCCAACATCCATGTCTAAGTTGCTGGCTATTCCAGATTGACCAAATAACTCACTCATTGTCAAGACATCCTTACGTTGCCGGCAGACAACCTTGACAATTATTTGCCGCCGCGGCCTTCTCATGAAGCTCTCGAGCCATCGGTGTTACACGAATTTCCTATGAAGAGGTTCATCTCCAGAATGGCTACTGTTACACCCCGCCGGTTCGCCCCGTTGAAGGATGGGGCCGCGGCCAACTCAAACGCCCCTCGGTTGAAAGGCATCGTCTTTGACGTTGACGGAACGCTATGGTACGTAACTTGGGAAACTCTCGCCGCTTGTGCTCTCCTTCCGTTGTTTATTTGCATCGCAAAACTCATCTCATGCTTCTATCGGCTTGTCACTAGACGTGGTGTCAATATTGACCTTCTCACTTGATAAGCACTGGACTCAACTGGGACTTCAATGGCCAATGCGATCATCATCCGTGATGCTAGACATGAGCTGTACTGACAAGATTAGTGAACCCCAAACATACATGTTCAAAGAAATGCGTGACGCCCTCAAAATCACAAAGTCTGTCGACATCCTCGACCACATTTACGCTCTCCCGACTCCGGAGGCCCAAGAAACGGCAATGGAGTCCATCCGACAGATCGAGAGGACTGCCATGGCGTCGCAGGTCGCCCAGCCCGGCCTCGTTGAGCTGATGTCTTACCTCGACAGCCGCGGCGTCCGGAAGGGCATCTGCACCCGCAACTTCGATACTCCCGTCGCCCACCTCCTCGGCAAATTCCTGGAAGGGTCCCTTTTTGAGCCCATCATCACTCGCGATTTTCGTCCGCCAAAGCCGGACCCTGCCGGTATCCTACACATCGCCAGAAGCTGGGGGCTGGTCAAGCAGGCCCCGACCGGAGCTGATGGTCAGGAAGCGCAGGGCGATGCGACTGAGCTCATCATGGTCGGAGATTCGATCGACGACATGACGGCTGGCCGAAGAGCGGGCGCGGCGACAGTGCTCCTTGCAAACGACGTAAATGCGCATCTGGTGGATCACGAGCATACCGACCTCGTGATACGGCGTCTGGATGAACTGATTCCTATTCTGGAGGACGGATTCCAAAGTAGAGAGACTGGAGCTGCATAATGAACAAGCTACCCACATGAAAGCTCTGGCCCGGATCACGAAGCCTGTTGTTGGAGAGGGCTACCAAGGACGCGGTGATATCACATCAATGTAATTCAGGCACAGGACTGCTCAAGCATTTGTGACTTTGTCTAGATAGCATGTACGCCCACAATGAAAACCCTTCCTCCAAGCTTGCTACATACATGATTCCCTACGCGGGACTTTGACAAAACCCCTCCCGTCCTGGTCACGGTTGGTCGACGCCGCTCTGTCCAAGCTTTCTAAAAAGGCTGAATCGTCGGGCGTCTTACAACAGACGACCGAGTTCGCAAGAGGATGATATCAATACATGCGCCGAGTGATGCAGAGAAAGACCGAAAAATCCTTTTGGTTTCGCCCAGACCGATTGCTGGATAGCTGAGGTATGTCGGGACCTTAGATAAATGGATCCTCCAGGCCTATGACGTTGTCTACACGCGAAGTCCTGCGACCTCTGACACCATTCTGTGGGAGGCGTTGAGAAGGGTAGATTGGAGCTGAGGCGAGGGGTCGTTCTACCTGATCTTCAGATACTGGTCGGAAGGCCGTTTGCATGGGCATGCTGCAGGACTTCGGACCTTGGTCAACGGACGCTTCTAGTTGTTGTAGCGAGACAACACGGTTTGGCGCTCTGCTATGCTGTGCTTTCGCTTGGATTGCCCGCGGCCGAGCGCCGTGAGTGTAGTTGAAGCCTCCCTGTGCCTAGTTGGAAGTGCCGTTATACACATCGCTCGCGTAGCTCCTGGGCGCTGGCGGCATGCCGAAAGTGGCTTGTCTTCTGCTCTCTCTCCTGGTCTCATCTGGGGTGCCCTTCCGAGGAGGGGCTGGCGGCAGCGGACCACCAGGCGCAGGACGAACAGGAAGGCTGAAAGATGCTGCATTGGCGCTCACAGGGCCAGCACTGTTGGGGTATTCGCCGACCTTGGGGATCGAATTGGTCGTAACAATCCGCTGTCCCATCCCGGGGTGACCAGCCGCCTGTTGTCGGCTGCTGATGGCGTTGATGCCGTTTCTGGTGGGGGAGCGGTTGGTGTGGGTGGCAGGTTCGCGCGGGGAGATGATACCAGCTCCCGCGATGGGAATCTCCCCTGACGTCGGCGTGTCAAGTGAGCGGTCGTTTGTAGATCCGCCCTGATATGTCGGGGAGTCACTAGAATTCAGGAGGTCTCGAGTCGCGGGAGAAAGCTGGGGCGCAAGGTGAGACTTTCTGTTGTCCCTCTCCATCAACCCAACAGCCCATTCCCTCAAGTCTACGGGGGTTCTCTTGGCAGCTTGAACAAAAGGATCCCGGTCCTGGCACACATCCGATTAGCTGGAGAAGCCCAAGTTAGCCAAGGGCTACTTACAAAAAGTTCCTGAGGGGTAGGTCGCTCGTCGGGGTTCTTGAAAAGACACTTCTGAATCATGTCCTCCAGAATGGAGGGGAAAGCATCGCTCTTGGGTAGCTTAGGTGCGGGTTCGTGTACAATCTGCTGTAACAGATCCAGAATGCCAGCCGGGGCGCATTCGCCGTCGGAAAGCTGCTCGCTCGCGTTGAACGGGAACTTGCCAATGGCAAGCTCCATGATACTCAGACCAAAACTCCACACATCGGATTTGACGGTATACTTTTCGCCTTGAATTCGCTCAGGAGCCATGTATGTCGATGTTCCAACGAAGGTGTCTGCAACGGAGTTGATAAGTTCTCCAGACACGCCGAAATCGCACAGCTTGATGCTCCCTCTAGAGTTCACCAAGATGTTTGACGGCTTGATGTCTCTGTGCATGATGTGATGCTTGGAGTACAGATAGGTCAAGCCGCCGAGGGTGGCCACGGCGATCTTGCCAAGAACGTCTACTCGGACTGGGCCGAAGACCTTGGATACCCGGTCTAGCGCGCTGTGATGAATTAGCCTACATCCTCCGCCCTACCAAGTAGTAAAACATACCCGACATCCATATATTCCATGCACATGATGACATCGTTATGAGGGTTCAGAAATGCGCCGTAAAAATTTACAATGTACTCGGACGAGCAGCCGTGCATAATCTGAAGTTCGCGGACAATGCGCTTGCGCATCTCCTTCTTGGCTTCCACGTGGATAACCTAAAGGCGTTGATCAATACCGGTTGCCGCATTCCTCTCCAAGTGACGACTTACCTTACGAGCCATGACCGTCCCAGTCAACACGTGCTTGACCTTGCTGACAGTGCCTCCATTTCCGGATCCAAGCTCCTTCAGGATCTCCAAGTCTTCCGGCCGCAAGTCCAGCTTGTACTCGATGCCAATCTCCAACTGTGCTGACTGCTCTCCGCTATCTTTATCGCGAGGATCATAGCCTTGTCTGCTGGTTTCGGCGGTCGGTGGGGGTTTCGGGGCAGCAGGCGTCAGGGCGAGGCCCTTGACGTTCTTGCGCTTCATAGATCGGGGCGCGAAGGGGTCGGCCATTTTGGCAGTGTGGCTTTCGCTGTGTGATTCGTGCGGCGAAAGACCAGATTTGGAGCTGAATAGAACCAGCTCAAGTTACAACGAAAAGGCCGTTGACATGCCCTACCGTAATGGTATGGATGTGGACCGAGCGAAGAGCTACCCTGAGAATCCGCCGAAGGATTGAAGAGTCGCGACCATATGCTGGGGCGCACTTGTGGAACAAGTGGACGGCAAAGTAAGGTTCCGGCGACGGGGTAATCGCGGTCGTCGGGTGAGGATCTGGAACACGAGAGAGAGAGGCGGCGGATGGGCGTTTGGCAACGGGAGGACGGTGCTATCGCAGAGTCGCAGTGGCTGAGGGGTGGGTTTTAGTATCTCGCGGTGGACCGGAGCGATGGATAGATTCCGAGGTCGATGACTGCCTGCAGAAAGGGGGAAAGAGGGGCGTAGATGGCTCGAAATTTGTCGGTGTGGTTGTCGTCGATGGTGTCCCGTCCCGTTTCGGCCAAGGTGGGGTTGAACGGTGCGGTAGGGAGGCGACTCCGAGGAAGAGCGAGGGGGGAGGGGTGGCGAGCGAGAAATAGGCAACGTGCTCCGTGGTCTTGGGAAAGGAGTTAATGAGAGACCTCGCAGACGCAAATGAGGTTGCTCTCGGTAGGAAAATAGGCGGTACGTGGGTCGGGTCTGGTTGGTGAAGGAGGAGACGGGAGGGGAGGAGGGGAAAGGATGGGGAAAAAAAGATGGAAAGGGTACACAGCAGAAACAGACGACGGAAACAGATGCAGAAGTGTGAAAGGGAAGAGAAAAAACACTGGAGCGTCAGGATTCGGTTTGGACTGGACTGGACTGGACTGGGCTGTACTGGTGGGAGGAGAATGGGAGAAGACGGGCCCGGTCAAAGGTTCCAGGCTTGGTTTGGTTGACACACACACATGGAAACATCCAGTCAGTGACCAGCAGTGAGATGTGCCTCTCAGTGCCCAATGCGAAGTGCAAAGTGCAGCAGTGAATGGGGGGAAGCTGCCTGGTGCAGAGGGGCAGAGATGCAGGCGTGCAGAAGTACAGACTCAGGCGCTGGTTGGTGAGCGCCGGATGCTGGCGCAGGTGCATCCAGGTCCACCTACCTTAGGTCCAGGTCTAGGTCCAGGTTCAGTGTGCGGATGCAGCCCACCTACGAGCCACGGTCCAGTCCGGTCCCGTCCACTTAGTCTGCTTTAGATGGTACCTAAAGTAGGCATTGCCATGTACTCTGCGCCTATCCATCGTCTTACACTGGTCTCCAGCATGTCTGGCCGACAAATCAGCGTCCAGGGACGGTTTCGGATCACAGGACGCCTGCTGTTGTTGTGTCTTCAGAACCCAAGCCCCAAACTCCCAACTTTCCAAGTTCTGCGCCGATGGCGGATGCGATGATTACCTTAGGTACCCGACCTCCTTCCTCCCACAGCATCTTGAGTACCTTAGCACCAGTCTTGACGGGCCACAGCCCAGCACTAGACCGGGCCAGTGTTTTAAAGGCGTCAAGACCCAGTCCCGGAGTACGGGATAGAGGTAACTTGACGCACGTTTTAGGGCCACAGTGGCAGCCAAACGCTTGAATCTCTAGGGGGCCCTGTAGAATCGTGGGGCCACTAGTGATCATTCGCGACGGACAAAGGTGGACATGCATCCTCTGCTATTTTGCAGTGTCCAGGGAAGTACCTTCTATCTACATTCCGACATCAACGGCACGTTTTTGAGGTGCCCGCTTGAAGCACCTTACCTCACTACTCGTGCCTTGCCTTCCGTACGGATGCCCTTGGGCCAATCTTTGTAAGTCTGCCAACGACCGTCACTCCTTTGGACACATCCAGCCAGCCAGTCAGCTCGTCGGCGCCAGTAGCCCGCTTCGGATTGGGTTACGACACCCGAGAAACACGCCCGGCTGCATCAACCCAACTCCTTCCAACAACAACATACGACCTCGTCATTTGCCTGTGTGCCTGACAGCTAGGTGCATGCTTCTCGGCGAGAGAGGGGAAACGAAGTAAGGCGGAGAAGGCGATAGAAAGATAGAAGATCTTGTGTGTAGCGCCAACAGAGACTTCCACCGTTTCTCGTCTAAGAATACCACCCACCTCGTCCAGACATTGAAAGCATATGTACATCAATGATCGCCCCTAATTGCCTTCTTTCACATTTCAGATAGCTTAGTCCAATCCAATCCTGTGGGCTTGTCCATCACCCTCTCAACACATCACACCAGCCTCCTGGCTTCAGACAGGGGCCTGGTCGTCTGTACGTTGAAAGCTGGGACTTGGACGGATGCGATGAATCGCTTCGAGCCAACGATGGCAGAGAAATTCCACTTCTCCAGCACCGGGGCCTTGAATCGCAAAACGGGCTGGTGTCTCAGTGTCTTGCCGCCCACCCTCATTGGCCCCTCGCCCCCAACTAACCCGTGCGTCTGTGTGTATGACCTGCTTCCCGACGGGCTCCATCTGGTTGCCCAAGCGCGAAAAAACGTGCTATCGCGGGCTGCACGATGGATCCGTGGCTCGCTTGTCGCTGTTGGCTGCAATGCGCTTCCCTGTGACGGCGCTGTCTTGTGTCATGTTGATAGACAAAGAACGGGGTCCCTAAGGGCTCAACCGACCTATTCGACTCCTTTTGACTCAGTTTCTCCCAATCATGAACTCAAAAACATCTTTTTTCGACGAATCCCCACGCAAAGTAGCCCACGTCTTCATCTACCCATGTCCACTCGCAACAAGCAGGTTTGCATCCGATATGTCCTTTCGAGTACGGGATAAGGCGGGATAGGAAACTCGTCCGCTTGGTAACCAAGCATGCCGACCCAGACGTTGCATTTTCTGGAACTCTCAGCGCTCACGGTAGCAATTGACAGAGTCTGAAGCATCTTTGGCGTATCGCCGACCTGCAGCCACTGTGTTGAGTAAGCTCGTTAACGTGGTCAATGATTATTTACGTCTGTAGTAACCCTGTTCCTTGGGAAGACATTCAATTGGGCGTGGAGGGTCATGAGCGACGACCATTGAATGGCGGGTTGTGGATAAGCAGACTGGGGTAGCTAAGGTAGGTACTTTCCTTGGGATTGACCTCAGCCAACAGGGTAGGTAGGGGTCTCGCCGCATGTGGATGGGCTTATGTAAGTTGGCGCTGGGTTAGCTAAGGCATCTCGGACTAACTGATAAGATAAGCTTTATCGGATGTCGGATAATTGTAACCAATTGGACCTGCCTGCGCGAGGCTGAGGTCCAGCGAACGAGGCGCGCAAAAGGTCCAAGCTTTCAATTATTCCAAGTGCAGCGGCGACCGAAATTTGTCTGGCGACGGGCGCATTTCTTCAGTCTTTGATCATTTTCTCCCAGCTCCCATCCCAATCCTTCGACTCGAATCTTCGCGACTACGGATCCAGCTGAAAATTCCCTTCTACCGCAAGATCTCGCCAGCAACTCTGCCATCGACCTTTCCTCGCGCCGAACCCGACAGCAATCACGACGTGACATCAACCGCGTGCTGCGACTGCCCTTTTCGGCAAGTTCAAGATGAGCAAGTCGATGCGTGACTTTGTTGACGGCGAGGCCGAGCTCGATGACGAGGATGACGAGTCCATGGATGAAGATGCCGAGCCCGTCTCTCGCAGAAGGAACGTTGCCCCTGAGGATTCTTCAGAGGAAGAAGAAGACGACGATGACGAGGAGGAGGCGCGTAAGGTATGGAGGACCCAACATCGTGCCATATGGCCGGTCACTAATTCAAGGTTCTCCAAAGATTCGCGAAGGTTTCATCGTCGACGAGGATGAAGAAGAAGAAGGCGAGGACTCAGATGCCCAAGAACGGATCGTCAAGAGGAAGCGCGAGCACCGCGATCGGGAAGAAGAGGAGCAGCTTGACGAGGACGATTTGGAACTCATTGGAGAGCAGATCGAACGTCGAGCACCCACACAAGTAGGCGCCTATCAACATGCGCCTCTTTACTCCTTACTGACAGCTGCCTAGCCAAAGTTCAAGCGTTTGAAACGAGGACATCGAGACGAAGATGACAGGGGCCCGGAGCGACGCGGCTTGGAAGACATGTTTTCGGACGAGGATGAGGAGGCCAACGAACAAAGACACTACGGCCGAGCGAATTACCGCTCCCAAGCCGACGAATTCGATGACTTTATTGAGGAGGACTTCCCTGAGGACGAGGACGAGCGAGCGCGTCAACTCGAAGATGCCGAAGTCGCAAGACCGCGCGACAAGGGCGTGGGTGGTGTCGTGGATACCACTGGCCTTGATAAGGATGCTTTGGAGGACATGGAAGCCATTTTCGGTAACGGCGAGGACTACGATTGGGCTCTGCAGATGGAAGACGAAGAAGAGGACCGTGAGCGTGAAGAGCAAACCATTGAGCTTAAGGACGTCTTCGAGCCCTCCCAGCTTAAGGAGAAGTTGCTCACCGACGAGGATAACCAAATCCGATTCACCGACGAGCCCGAAAGATTCCAGCTGGACCGAAAGCCATTCAAGCATCTGCAAATAACTGCAGAGCAATTCAAGGAGGAAGCCAGGTGGATCGCAGCTTTGATGTGGCCCAAAAAGCTTCTCCAGTCTGAACTTCATTCGCCCTTCACCAAGGCTATCGGCAAAGTTCTTGAGTTCTTCGTCGTCGACGACGTAGAAGTACCGTACGTCTTCCAACACCGCAAGGACTACTTGATTCACGCCAAGAAAACGAAGAACCCCGACCATCGCGATGATCCCGATGCCCCTGAGTACATCGTCAGCGCCGACAAGCTGCTTACTCAGGACGACTTGTGGCGCATCCTCGAGCTTGACATCAAGTTTCGCTCTCTTATTGAGAAGCGGAACTCGTTGGAGAAGACATTTGAGAGCCTAAAGGAGTCGGCCAACATCAACGACGATGTCCTGACGGACATGATTTCCCAGGCTGCCACCATGGAGGAGCTGCAGGACCTCCAGGACTACCTCCATTTCCAGTACACGGCCGAGCTGAAGGACTTGTCTTCAATCAACGGCAATGGCAATCAGATGAAGCGGCCGGGCTCAAAATCGAACTTGTTTGACCGCATTCGCAGAAGCAAAGCAGCCGGCTTTGTCCGCGCTTATGGCATCACCCCTGACCGTTTCGCTCAAAACACCCTTCGAGAGGGCAACAAAGTCTTCGCTGATGATCCCAGCCAACTCCCCGATGACCTCGCTGACTCGCTTACCGATGAGGACTTCCAGACTGGTGATTCCGTTGTAAACGCTGCTCGCCAAATGTATGCGGAAGAGTTATTTGCCAACCCCCGCATGCGGAAACACTTCAGGATCAACTTCTACCAGATGGGCGAGATAAACTGTCGTCGAACGGAAAAGGGTCTGAAGAAGATCGACGAGTCGCATCCGTTCTACGAAGTCAAGTATCTCATCAACCAGACAATTGCCGACGTTGCTCGACAGCCTGAACTCTACCTCAAGATGATGAAGGCTGAAGAAGAGGGCCTGATTGAGGTCAAGTTGACTTTGGAGAATGAGGACGGCTTCAAGCGCCAATTACGCCAGGAATTCATCTCGGACAACTACAGCGAAATTGCTGATCGGTGGAATGAGGAACGTCAAAAAGTGCTTGATATTGTTGTTCCCCGCCTTTCAAAGATCATCGCCAAGGGTGTCAAGGAGTCACTTCGTACAGCATGTCAAGAGGAGGTGCTCAAGTCTTGCCGCGAAGAGTACGCCAAGAGACTCGATCAAGCACCGTACAAGCCCAAGGGCATGATTCTCGGTACGGTGCCTCGAATCATCACGTTGTCCAATGGTATGGGAGATCCCGCCCGAGATGCCACTTCGTGGGTCTCAGTCGAGGAGGATGGTCGCGTCATTGAACAGGGCAAGCTTGGCAATCTCGCGCGTGATGAAGCCACCCGTGCGGAATTTGTTGACATCGTCAACAGACGCCGCCCCGATGCCATCGGTGTTAGTGGCTTTTCCGCAGACACTCAGAAGCTTGTTAGAGACTTGGAGGCTTTGATCAACGAAAAGGGCCTGATGGGCCCTGAATTCGACGATCCTGAGCTTGGCGAATACAGGACCGAGCCCCTCGAAGTCATCATCGTCAACGACGAAGTTGCCCGCCTTTACAAGGACAGTCCGCGAGCAGTCGCCGAACACCCCACCCTTAGCCCTCTCACGAGATACTGCATCGCTCTGGCGCACTATATGCAGAACCCGCTGAAGGAATACGCTGCTCTAGGCAAGGACATCGCGTCGTTGGCTTTCCACCCTTGTCAGAACCTTCTACCCCAAGAAAAGCTACTCAAACATCTGGAGTCAGCGATGGTCGACATGGTGAACCTGTGTGGCGTGAACATTAACGAGGCCATCGGCGATTCATACACAGCTAATTTGCTGCCTTATGTTGCTGGTCTTGGCCCGCGCAAGGCTACCAGTGTCATTAAGGCTATCAACGCGAATGGCGGATCTGTCAGCAGCAGAGACGAACTGGTCGGTGATCCGGACAGCGGAAAACTACCAGTCGTGGGCCCTAGAGTATGGAACAACTGCGCCAGCTTCCTGTTCATTGACTACGATGCAACAAATCCAACCTCCGATCCCCTGGACAATACTCGTGTCCACCCCGAGGACTACGAACTTGGTCGCAAGATGGCGGCTGATGCTTTGGAACTCGATGAGGAAGACGTCAAGGCCGAGACAGATCATAACGGTCCCGGGGCTATTGTCCGCAAGCTCTTCAAGGAAGACGAACAGGAGAAGGTCAATGAGCTTATCTTGGAGGAGTATGCCGAACAGCTGGAGCGAAACTACAGTCAAAGGAAGCGGGCGACCCTCGAGACCATCCGAGCCGAATTACAAGCGCCGTACGAAGAACTCCGACGCAACTTTGCCACCCTTGGCGCGAACGAGATTTTCACAATGTTCACCGGCGAGACGAAGGATACTCTTGCCCAGGGCATGATCATTCCGGTGAACATTCGGGTTGTGAAGGACGACTTTGCGATTGTGAAACTCGACTGCGGTATTGAGGGTCGTATCGAGTCGCACGATGGCCCCGACGGTGTACGGGTAAGAGGCATTCTCTCGACCGGGCAAACGGTGCAAGCCAAGGTCCTGGATGTGAATTACAAGGACTTTATTGCCAAGCTCTCTGCTCGCGACGCCGAAGTCAAGCGCCCGTACAAGCGCCAGCTCTACCACGGTCATGGGCAGTGGGATGACAGACTCGAGGCAGCCGATAAGGAAGAGCTGCGCGAGAAGGATAAGACCACGGGTCGCACTCAGAGGGTCATCAAGCACCCAATGTTCAAGCCTTTCAATGGACTGGAGGCAGAGCAATGGCTGGGTACTCAGCCGGCCGGAGAAGTCATCATCCGTCCCTCATCCAAGGGCAACGATCATCTTGCTATTACCTGGAAGGTCGCCGACGGTGTCTTCCAGCATGTTGATGTCTTGGAACTGCAAAAGGACAACGAGTTCTCGGTCGGCAAGCTGCTCAAGGTGGGCGGAAAGTTTACCTACAAGGATCTGGACGAACTGATCCACGAGCACATCGAGGCCATGTCTAGAAAGGTGGACGAGATGATGCAGCACGAAAAGTTCGAGAAGCGCTCCAAGCCAGACCTCGGTAAGTTGATCTGTAGTTCTTATGAGAAGTTGTCGATCAAAGCTAACGATCCTTTCAGAGAAATGGCTCACGACGTACATCGACGCCAACCCCAACCGATCCGCCTACGCCTTCTGCATTGACACCAAGCACCCTGGCTACTTCTGGCTCTGCTTCAAGGCCAGCCGTTCGTCGCGAGTCAACTCCTGGCCTGTTCGTGTCATCCCCGGCGGCTTCGAGCTATTGAAGCAGGCCTACCCCGACATGAGAGCGCTCTGCAACGGCTTCAAGATTCGGTACCAGACTGAGATCACCAAGATGCAGAAGGGCGGTAGATAGGTTCCCCCCTCCGAATCGAGGGATTACAGCAGAGGCGTTGCGAATATCGGCAGCTACTACTGAGAATGATGGTGATGGGTGAGGCACTCGATGAGAAAATCACTGCAGTGGGGGGCTGAGCTGTGGCCTGCGCCTGAGTCGACGGTGGCGGCTATTTGTTTACTTTAGTATTTTCCAGAGCAATTCGGGAAACGTTGGGTGAGATGGGAAGGGGGCGAAGAGCGGAAGATCAAGATCAATCAGCATTCATGTAAAAGTATTACCTAAAAGCTCAGAAGGCTCAGGGCCATAGATAAAAAAAATATTGGCGTCTATTGATGAACATCCGTGTATGATCTAGTGTGAAGTACTCGAAGTGATCTCGCGAGCCGTGGAAAAGTTCGTAGGTGCCAAATACGAAAAGGGGTGCCTTTGGGTCCAACATGCCTTGTGCCCGCGGTCGTGGAACAGCGTAGATAGGTAGGTATATGAGGAGGTTACGTTCAAGCCTCGGCACCAGCGCTCGGAATAAATGGCCGTGAATATGCCCAGTATTGGCACAGCAGTTACTACCTACGTATGCCAGCTGAAACACAGAGATCATGCTTATCCAGCGCTGGAGCCTTCGGGTTCGAATACCTTTTTTCTCTGTTTTTTTTCCCACCTGATCTTTTTCGGGTCTTCGTTTGGTTCCTGCCTCGCAAAGGGTCGAGGTTGCAGGGTATCCACAAAAGCCCGCTCATGGAGGCTCCCATGCAGCGCGCCCCGTGAAGATGCCAATAATAGCCACGATGAGTGTTTAGAGAGCCTTGCTAACCATGTGTTCAGGCAAGGTAAGGGCGGTGGAATACACTGGGCAAACGGAGAGAGGGAACATTAATGGCAAGCTCCAATCGTATTATTGAATCAGAAAAGCTGTCTCCACCAGAAGCGAAATTCTGTGTACACAATGTCTAAAATTCAGATTCTATGTGAAGTAGATTTGTGACAAAAGGAACGTAATGCACCTCCGAACGAGATACTAGCATATCCATTTCCCGGATCATTCATCCAGGAGTCATATCATGACATCTTTACAGGACGAAGACGGCAAAAGCGCCGACCGCCATAAGGGCAAAGCTGACGCCGGCCTGGACGGCGTTGTTGGTGGTGACGGGCTTCGTCGTCGTCGGGCAGCTAGCGCCGGAGCAGACCGTAGTGGAAGCGCCAGGAGCGGTACCAGAGGCCTTGGCGCTGGATACGGTGGATGACTTGGTGACCGTGGTGGTGGAGTTGCTGTAAGTGTTGCTGTTGTTGCTCTTGTTCGTGTTGCTGCCGCCCGTGGTCTTGGCAGGAGTGGTGCTGACAGTGATGACCTTGGTGACCTTGGTCGCGGGGGTGGTCTTAGGGGTAGCCGGAACACCGGGAGTCGTCACCTTTGTGACGGTCTTGGTGGTGACGCTGCCGATGGGGCAGTTGGGGACGGAGGCAGGGCACTTGGTGATGGTGTAAGTCGTGGTATACACCTTGGTAGAGACCTTGTTGTTGCTGCCTCCGTTGGCAGGCTTGGTGGTTGTCTTGGGGGTTGTCTTGGGCGTGGGAGTGATGACCTTGGTGGTGACCTTCGTAGTCACGCTGCCGATAGGGCAGTTGGGGACAGAAGACGGGCACTTGGTGATGGTGTAGGTCTTGGTGAAGACGGTGGTCTTGACGCCAGGCGAGGTCGTCTTGGTGGTGGGCTTGGTGGTGTTCTTGTTGACCTTCGTGGTGGCCTTCGTGGTGTTGCTCTTGTTCACCTTGGTCGAAGCCTTGCCATTGCCCTTGGCGGAGGTAGTCTTGACCGCGGCGGTGACTGGGCAAACGGTAGTGTAGAGGGCGATGGTCTTGGTCACGACGGCGCCGACTGGGCAGTTTGTGACGGTTGGGGCGCAAGAGGTCACGGTGGAAACCTGGGTGGTGAAGACGGTCGAGGTGGTCAACTGAACGACGGAGGACGAAGAGACAACAGGCGTGGGAACCGGGATGACGGAAGTCTGGTTCCAGTTGTTGGTGATGGTCGAGAACGTGCTGGCTGTTCCAGAGATGGGAGTGGTGCCGGCAGCGGTGACAGAGCCGGAAGCAGAGGCAGCGGCAGAAGAGACGGAATCTCCGCTAGACCCGGAGCCGGATGTTTGAGAGGAAGCAGAAGCGGACGCGGAAGCGGAAGCAACGTCGGAGGAAGCAGACCCGGAAGCAACAGCAGATCCGGAAGCAACAGCAGATCTGGAAGCAACAGCAGATCCGGAAGCAACAGCAGAGCCTGAAGCGGCGGCAGAGCCAGAAACTGTGGCAGAGCCAGAAACTGTGGCAGAGCCAGAAACTGTGGCAGAGCCAGAAGCAGCGGCAGATGAGGCAGAGCCTGAGGCCTGGGCAGAGGCGGAGCCGCTGACCGAAGCAGACGCAGTGGCACTGACACTAGCAGAGTCGGTGGCAGAGAGGCTAGAAGATGCGCTGGCGGAAGAAGACTGGCTGGCAGATGCGGATGCGGATGCGGATGCGGAGGCGGAGGCGGAGGAAGAAGCGGAAGAGGACGCCGTGGAAGAGGCAGAGGAAGAGGCAGATACCGTGGAGGAAGTCTGACCGCCCTCCTTGAAAATGCGGATATCCTTGACCTTGAAGTAGGTGTCGCTGAAAGCCGATGGGTTCGTAGCGGCGTAGGTGGAGCAAACAGCATGACCTGTGGCCGCCTTGCATTCGCTACCCCAGACGCCATCATTCCCGGCGAGCACACCACACATACCGATGTTAATGACGAGTCTCTGGTCCTTGAAGTGGCTGTTGATGTTGCAGGCATCGTTGGCGATCAACATGCTGGGAGTGCCCCAGGTGGCGGTGTCAGGGGAGTCAGAGTTGACGTTGTCCGGAACCGAGCCCCATCGCCAGGAGAAGAACTTGATGTAATCATCGGTCCACTCAACAGCGTAGACACCGCCATCAGAGGAGCCATAGGGATCGGAGGAGGTGGTCGAGGTTGTGCAACCTTGGTTGGAATACTGGTTGGGCGCCTCCTGATCACAGTTGGGCGTGTCCACCGGAGCAGTCTGGCCAGTCGAGCTGATGAGGCACTGGCCTTGTTCCGAGGACTTGTAGGTGTGAGCGGCGGGCTTGTTGACCTTGTTGAGGTTCCAGCCTTCGAACCAATCGAGCTCTCCCTTCGTGGGCCAAGGCGAACCGTACGACCAGCTTTGCCAATGTTAGTGCCAATATTGACAGCAGTGTAACCAACAAACTTACAAGGCAGGCCAAGCACCACAGACGGGCTTGGGCAAGTGCGAGAAGCGAGCGACAATTAGAGCCTTGTTGTAGACTTCCTTGCTCTCAAGTCTCACACTGGAACGACCAACACCTGGGAACTGGGTAATACTCTTAGCGTCGAGGCCCAGGTAGATCTCTCCGCCGGCGGTAGACGCGAGACCAAGAGCTTGGGCATCCGCCTGGGAGCGGTAGTTGATGTAGCCCGAAGTCGGGTCGACGTCGTTGTAGTTCGAGGTGTTGTAGTTGCTCTCGAAGAAGCTGAACTTGCTGAAGAAGTTGGTCGAGTCATAGGTATCGGCCAGAGAGAACTTCTTGGCAGCAGCATCACCGGCCAAGGCCAGGGCAACAGTGCCGATGGTAACGAGCGAAGGGGCCATTTTGAGCGGTATTAGGATTATTGAAACGAGAGACTAAGTATTGCGTGTTTGTAAAAACGAGTGACTTGACGAAAGATACGTCGTTGGACGAGCAAGGCGGCTCTGGAGGTTGCTGGACGGCACAGGAGTTGTCGAGGTGCTGCGTGAGGAGGGAAGGGAAAAGGAAACCCTTGTCGAGTGGACAAGGTGCCCTCTTATGAAGCCCTTGGTTGCACATCGCGAGTGTGTGATTGAAAGTCTCTTTCTGCTGGCAAGTCGGGCACTTACACGCGAGCAGGGGGCACAGCGGCATCACAGCAAGCCAGCCTAGTGAGGGCTGGGCATCTCCTGGGCGGAGTGGCTCGTCGATGGCCTGCAAAGCTCTCCAAAATCGGGTAGGGGCCGCTTGGTCGAGCCATTGGGTGCCCAGAAAGGAAAAGCCGATGTTGAATAAGGCCTCACGATGCCAGCTGGGAAGCACGCGAGAGTCCAATGGTGACGGCTTCGGAGCCAAGCGCCGTAAGGTCCGCGCACGTTCTTTGGAGGTTCCTTTCCTGCGGGTCAGGTCTGCGGGAAAGGGGCCCGGGAAATTGCGAAAAGGGCAGTGATTGACAGCGATTGGAGGGATCCCGCGATGGCTGCCACGGGGCGCCGCGAGATGTTGCCAGGGTCGCGAGTGTGTCGCCCGATGCGCTAACTTGAAAGGATCGTAGCGTCGTGACTATTCGAACATGGTACAGAACGCAAGCTTTCAGCGACAGCCGCACCTAGTGGAGTTGCGGTTATCTGGTAGGTCACCGTGACTCAGAACCATCCTCCCCTTTCCTGCGACACGTTGTCTGGGTCGCCGGATGCACTGGTCAAGTTGGCGCGATGTCTAATGCAGGTACGTGATAACGGCCAGCAGAGGCAGGTGTTCGTCAGACATAGTTGCTGTTCTGGGCTGTGCCACATTAACCAATATTCCCCCCCGCGGCGTAGATAATCATGAGTCGTTCGAGGTGCTTTCCCGCAATCAATTTCCACTTGCTTCGAGAGTCCTTTTCGACATATACATGCAATGCCGAGGTCATCGAGCAACAGAACCGTTGAACGATGAATAGAGATATGAGACATGAGGCTTCAGGTGAGAGATAGACCGCGATGAAGCCTTCCACCTGGTGGCTATTCTGGGAGAGCTGAAGAAGCAAGACGTCGGAGCGTCAACGCGACTGTCACTTGGCACTGTCACAGCGCTCGGAGAGGGAAGCATATCAGTTGTGGACATCTTGGTGGGATGGTGAGGGGTTTGCTCCGTTGGTGCTAAGTGAAAAATCTCAGGTCGGCCACCAGCTTTGAGCTATGTCCAAATAGAGCGCCGAGCCAAAAGGCTACTTCAATCCTTTAGACCCCAGTTCAACCACGACAACCCAAAAGCAATGGCATTGTGCCGGGGTTGTTTAATTACCAAGCTGTGGTCATGCGGCAAAGTATGCGAAAGTCATGTATGCGAAGGGACTTTGGTCACCAAACCCAGCAAAGCAGGCAGCAGCATCCAAGGGAATCTGGTTTTCAATCGTGTCTCCCACAACAGAGTTTGCACTTCACCCCCTCCCATGTCGAGTCGTGTGAGAAGCCGATGGCATGGAAGCGCCATCGCGTCCGGTAGACTGTTCACTAGAACCAACGGACGGAGCAGCATGATACCACCGCCCGGCGCTAAAACAAGACTTGTTTGCCGAACGAGGGTGTTCGAAGCGAAATAGACGACGCACTTGCATTGGAATGGGATCGAGAAAAAACTGCACCACGTACTATTCAGGAGTATGATTGACCGCCTAGGGCCTAAGGTAAGCTAATGGGAGCCAAACCATACTCCTGGGTCTGCTTGAACAAAAGCGCAATTATTGGAAACGTCTGGACGAAATTTTCGATTTGCCGGCAAGCACGTGGCTTTGAGATATTTCTGCCGAAGGGCATTGGACGGCGTGGCGGCCGCCAAATCGGCCTCCTTCCGCAACTATCTGAGCCTGTTGATCCTCTTGTTCGACTAGACTGGATACATGGCCGTCTTCTTATTTTCTCCTATTCGCGTCGGCTGCTTTTGGTAGCATCTCCGCAGAGTATTTGATGATTGGCATAAAGGCGGTTTAGACTCGTATGCGTATGGGCGCATGCGAACCTGCGTTTACCAACCTTGCGGCTGTCGATGGTAGTTGTTATCGTCTTGTTGGTGTGATCAAGCCATCGTAATCTGGATCCAGTCAGCCCCATCCAACCAAGTGTTATGCGGAAAAGATTATGGGGATATTTTTCTTGATTCAGACAATTTTGAGAAGATGTAATAACGCGGTGTTTATCGGCACTGCACCAACAGATCCAGGACGAGCCTTTCACTTCTAGGTGCTTCGCTGGCCCCGCGTGCGTCATCATGACAAGACATAGCAGAACGAGACCGCACGCAACTTACATTATACAGGTGCTTAGAAGCAGGGGTATCTTTGTGTAGTTGGTTGCAAGAAAGGCCGCCCCCAGTGTCATGTCTCGGGCCTGAACTTGCCGCGCTTCTCCCTCATAGCGTCGACCTTCTTTCGGTCCTCGTCGAATCTCTGCATCAGGGCAGCCTGCTCCGCCTTGCGACGCTCGCGCATCTGGAAGCGGTAGAAGTCGGTTGTCTCTGCCTTCTTCTTGGCTGCCTTGTCCACCATCTTCTGGCGAGCCTCCTCGGCCTCGTTCTTGCTCGCCGGAGCAGCACGGCCGCCGCGGGTAACAGTGACAAAGCCATCCTCATCCGGCTCGTTGCGTAACCTCTTGGCCATTTCCTGTGCTTCCTTCTCCTTGCGATTGAAGACGTTGAAGAATGCGTGAACTGACTTCTGCGTCGCCACCTTGTCGCATCGGGAGAGCTGCAGATGGGTCGAAATCCACTGCGGTCCGAGTTCGGGTAGGTCTGCCGACACGCCCTCCCCCCAGACGGGATACTTCTTCGACTTGTTCGCCTTCTTGATCGCCTTCAACACAAGCTCGACGCTCTTGTCGTCGGCGAGAAGAACGATGGCGCTGCTGCCGCTCTTACGAAGCCTCCTCGTCCATATATCCGGCAGCCGTGCTACTTCTTCCTCCTTGGCCCTTTCCTCCGCTTCCTGCTCGCCGCGCTTGCGCTTCTTGCCAAAGTTCGAGACCTTCACGGCCTGGGCCGGATCAATGGCGGTCACGGCTTTTCGCTCATCTTCAAATGCGATGCCTTCGAAGCGGCCGGGTCCAACGAGAGCGGCAAAGACTTGGCGAAAATGGGCCTCGGTGCTGTCAACTGGTACATTCTTCAAGAACAGGCTTCGATCGTCGATCTCGGTAGGGATCTTGGGCGCGTTTCGTCGAACGCGGATTTCGTGTACAGCGTTGACGGGATAAGACGGAAGAGCTGGAATCTTGACGGGGAGGAGGACAAAGCCGTCTCCCTGAGACTCGGTTGATGGCATTTTGGCGACAGCGGTGGCGGGCCGAGCAACGTCAAAAATGTGTTGTCGTGTTCTCTACGGAGAGTACAAACCCAACAGCTTCCAAAAATCTGAATCCACTGGGAAAAAGTTTTGGTGGGGCCGAGTCTTGCTTATCGATTGCTACTGTGTGGTTGGCCCGTGCATCACTCTCGGTGTCAAAGCTCGGTGAGTCCTCTGCATCGACGGCACCGACGCAATCTGCGAACTCACCAAAGCAACACTGGTCCACTGGTGGCTGAAAACATTGCGATTTGCTGCGTATCATATCTCGATAGCTATCCTTCCAATACCGCGACTCACGCAGCTCAGCATCGATCCCGCCTTCTCTTCAGGAGATAGTGCCGTGCCCCTGTGGTCGACCCGACCAGACTTCAACACCACCTTACACGTTCCGCAATTTCCGACCTCACAGCTGCTTTCCGAGTCACCGATGTCGCGCTTTATTACCTCCAGAAGTGTTTCGTCTTCGCTGACTTTGAGAATCTTGCCGTCTCGATTTGACACCTCCACCTCGAATGGATCGCCAGTCGTATCAGCAGCAAAAGCCTCGTAGTGGACATCGGTGGCATCAAGACCACATTCCTCCGCTGCCTTCTTTGCTGCCTCCATCATACGTGTTGGTCCGCAGACATAGACGTGGCTGTTCCACTTGAGCGTCCGCATGATTTCGCCGATGTTCATTCTTTCTCCTTTAGAGCCATCATAGATGCGGGCACTCTTACCAAAGGACTCGAGGCGCGAGCGGAACGGCAAATCATCGGCTGAGCGGATGCCGTAATGCAGCTCGAAATTGTAGTGAACTTCGTGGTAGGCCTCCATCAGCGCCATGAAGGCGGTAATGCCGATCCCGCCGACTATGAAGACGTGGTTGCTAGACGCACTGGCAACCTTCACATCTGTAGTGATCCGACCGACCTTGACGATGTCGCCAACTTTGGCAGATTCGTGAAACCAACGAGAGCCCCCGCGGCTTTTGTCTTCGAGTGCGATTCCAAGTTCAAATCTTTTGGGTTCACCAGAGACAATGGACTAGGAGCGCAGCAGTCCGTTAGGAAGCTTGATCTTCGTATGGGCGCCTTCCATGTCCACTTCGGTCTGAGCATCACCACTGGTAAATTCCAGAGTGAACGAAGAAACCCGAGATGTTTCCCTCTTCTTCTCGACAATTTTGTATTCGCGCCATTCTTCAGCCTTTTCCTTCGTGTTTTTCGCCTGTGCCTTCGCTTTCGCCACTCGCCGCTGAAACGCGCCACGACTCTCCTTTCCCATCTCTTCGATTTGCGACAGCTCTTCGTTCATCTCCAGATTGCTCTGGTCTCTATGCAGAAACTCCTGTACCCTCTCAATGGTCCATGCTGGCCATTTGCGCTCGACAAGCTTAATCTCGTCGCCGGCCTTGACGGTGCCCTCCTTTAAAACACGGTAGTACCAGCCAGTCCTGCTCGTCTTGTAGGTATTCGGCGCGAAGTTCTTGAGTTGGAAGCGGTGGTTGAGCTTGAAGCAGGGCTGTCGAGGCAAGCTTACTTGGAGCACGACCTCGTCGCCGACGGCAATGACATCGCCAATGCAGACATTGCGCTCGTTCATATGCTTGGTGACGAAGTTCTCGCCAAAGCCGCCCGGCTGGAAGCGATTTGCAGCCGCGGGGAATTCAGTCTGCCATCCGGGGTAGTGCGACGAACAGTCTAGAGATTGGCTGTGAGTATGACGTACTATCGCCGTGAGAGATAGTAGGCCACTTACATCCGTGGATCGCCTTATCGACACCTCCATGAAATGTCGGGTCGTGCTCGTCATCCTCAAGGCCGAGGAACGAGACTCGAATGGGTCCGTTGCGCAGGCTCTTATCTATTCCCGATTCGATCTCTAACCCCGGCATTTTTTTCATGGTGCTTGTCCGGACCTCTAAAAGAGTGTCGCTGACGAAAGGCGCTCTGAGGTCGACTTGCTCTGAGGCACCCATGGCTGCAATTGACTTACGAAATTCAGGGTCAGATGGGCATGCAATTCAATTGAGGTGTGAGAATGTGTGGGAAGGAGCGGAAAGAAGTTGCGGAAAAGGAATTCAAGATTGGATCTAAGTCTTACCCGGCCGGAACGGTCAATGACAGCGAGCCCCTGGGCCGTGTCAAAGGCGAGCTACACACGGTACCGGACACCGTGAGGCGCCGTGGGGGGTTAATGCAAGACTGAAGCATCGTCGTCAAACGGTTGCGGTTTTCCACTTGGGATGGGTTTGACGCGCATATAGAAGACTCGGGGCATGATGGTCAAAACCCGCGCGGAGATGTTAGTGAAGGCGGGGCTGGAGCACAAAACCAAGTTTCTGCCAGTCTGGGCCTTGTAAGCCATACTATGGCTCGGCATACTGGAAACAGAGGGCATGATACTTCTTGACGTTTGATGCCAATGGCGGCGCCCTTCGATCGACCTCAAATCTTTTCGTAAAATTTGAATTTGTGCTTCGCGAGCAGTTAGGGCGAAGGAACAGTTTTGTCAGTCCCATGCGATGAATTGGGGCAGACAGGCGTTGGGGCCGGGATGCCATGGGGACCTGCCCTTTTCATCATCAGGGCCAAGCCGACAGGCCTGTTCGGCGTAGGAAGAACTTTTGAAGCATGCTGGTCGACTTTGCAGAATAAGTGCCCAACTAGTATGTGACTCAATAATGCTGCTTCATACCCGCGCTGACGTAGATGCCTAGGTACGGTAGATCATCGATGCATTAGGCCCATAAATCCCGACAGACTGTGGACTCTCCGGCCCGGAGTCCCGCACGGTTACACAGCGGATGGATATGCCGCCATGAGATTTCCTGACGACAATCAAATACAAGGCTGGCAGAAATCCGCTCACTTCGATCACTGAGCTGTGGTACCTTGATATCAATATTCCAGCACAATGGCAGCGGCTAAATTCTCGACGCATGATCCCCAGCCTTTTTTTGATGAATGGGGATTAATCTTTTACCACAAAGACATCGCGGCGATCTTCCGGGGAATCAAATTGCGTAAAACCTCGTGCAAATAGGGCAAGTTTTGCTGTTGCAGTTCCAGATACAGGTTCATTGTGATGCTACAGGATTTGTCCCCGTCTTAGGTCGGTCAAGACCTCCACGTAACTCAGAAGTCGACACCTCTTTCCTAGAACATGCTTTCAAGTGAGCACAGCTTTGCGCCCAACCACTGGGTATTTGAGCCTAAAGTAGCACAGCCTATGTGGCAGGTGAACGGTGCTCACGCCCCTGATTTCAATGCCGGTATTGTGCACTTTGAGTCGTCGGTCCGGTGCCTTCAGGAGGGGTGTAAAGCTCGGCCCGAGTAAACTGGCAAAGATGACGATGAGCTGTCGAGATAGATGGCAACCATAACCGCAGCCTCTTTTTGTGCCCCGTTCGACACCTTGTGAAAACGTCACTTGACATGTTCTTTAGCGTCAAGCATCGTCA
Organism: Colletotrichum horii; assembly: GCA_027406005.1. Classification (NCBI taxonomy): domain Eukaryota; kingdom Fungi; phylum Ascomycota; class Sordariomycetes; order Glomerellales; family Glomerellaceae; genus Colletotrichum; species Colletotrichum horii. Next base: position 2,704,500 of record JANVYB010000008.1, read on the forward strand.
GGGACCGATCAGCGAATGGAGTCATGCCACATAGTTGTTCCCTAAGGAGGAAACAATCAGCTTTTAGCTAGTTCAGCCAGCCATGGGTCAGACAGTGGCGGTCAATCACGAGGTTTGCTCGGATACAGCTTGGAAATTCTTCAAGACCCCACTGGCGAGGTTCCTATCCCCTGCCACTTGCGTACTACGCAGTAGGAGTGAAGCCGAGCCTCACGGCCACATCATCATGATAGGAAATGCGACATCGTCCTCTAGAGCCTCAAAGCCTCACTGGACACCGTTGCGGGGTCCTTTTGCTGGACTAGCGCGTGCAGTTGCAAGCGGGCGCAGGCTTTGGAATTTCGGGCGACGCTGACAGCCATTTCGCCATCGGACCTGGATCAAAGCTTCCTGGAATGGTTTGGCGAGGGCTACAACCTAGAGATTGTGATTAGTTGAGCAAGCGGTAATACGGCGGGACCCGGGAGGAATCTAAAACGTCTTCCCGCAGCAATGCGAACAGCGAGGCGTGGCAGACACTGTGGGTCGGGGCGTGATCTCAAGATTGACATGTTGTGTGTGTGTGTGTGTGTGTGTGTGTGTGTGTGTGTGTTGTCAGAGCATCACGATGGAGAGCGCGGGCGGCTCTGCTGGAGACTTCAGCACTGGAAAAGGCTTGATGTGATTGGCTACATGGGAGACTATTTGATGCAGGGGTCCATGATCAAAGACGGGGTAAACGAAATCGTGCCTAAATAGTAATCTTGTTTCTTACCAACAGCATCACCACTGCTAGAGATGCAGGGGATAATCGGTAGACCGACCCAGCAAGCAGGCTGAGCAGAGCCTCATTGCCGCCCGAAAATTGGGGGTTGAGTGTCGCGCCATGACAAACACAGAGACCGCCAAGTGCGATTCATTGCCTCTTCCAAGGAAAAGCTCCATCCTCGAGTCTGGCATGTCCCCAGCCACCGCATTCAGATGAAGCAACCCTGTAAGACAATGCGGCTCTGCTCTTATCCTTTTCGAGAAAGTGCAATTTCTCAGCACTCAAGCCCATCGTTCCGATGTCTCGCAATTGAGAACTCAGATGTCTCTCAAGAGCACGGCTATGGGTTGAGAAGAAGAAGAAGAAAAAAAAAGGGGGGGGAGGGGGGGTTTGCTGGGAAGGGGTGTCCCAGCCTTCTTGCGCACCCCGCGCAGAGCCTCATAGCCTGCAGCAGGACAGGTATCTATCTGTCTTGTGTATAAAGCACAACGGTGCGGTTTCTCCATGGGAAGGAGCATGCATGCAGTCCTGGTTGCCTTACCTACCTAGGCGGTACCCCATGCACCGAATCGCCTAATACGCTGGTATTCTCTTTCGCCTGTGGTACACCATATTCTTCATCTAGTACAACTTATTACTCTGCCTTATGTCGTCGTGCGAACCACCTGACAACATCTTTCATTTTACTCGGATGGTCTCTGGATGGGTTTATGGCAGCCATCGAATTTGCGAGGATGCAACGGTTGCCTATCGAGATTATGACCTACATCACCAATCCTCTAGGTTTACATGACATATTCAACCTGGCTCTTACTTGTCGACAATTCCGCTACTTGATCACTAATGACGATATCTGTAAGACCGCACTTGAGGTAGCGCTGAAAAGTCCCCTGTCTGAGATGTTTCGCAGTGCCCTGCTGACTTAGTGGCTTAGACACATGCTTCGTATTCAGCTGAGCTCCGGGTTATCCGCTCATCTAGACAGTATGCTCGCGGCTTTCGCCGACTGGTCAAAATCCGAGATGCCATCGCCACAGCCACGCCTTACTCAGTAGCCGTCGTGGCCTGCGCCAACGACTTCATCTATTGCAACGGCATGCTGTGCTATACTCTCGGTCCCGAACGGCTCCGTATTCTCGACCTCCATAATTCTGGATCTGTGGAGATCGTCATCGATACAGCCGCATTACTTCGATCCGTTCCGGATGAGAATCTTGGCAATAACAGTTACAAATTTCGCCCCATACATTACGCAGAGGGTATAGTGTCATGCCTTTACACTCCGCCCAAAATCGAAGGCCGCAGCCGTCTTCTCGTGCTGAACTTGCACGACCGGAGGCTTCTCACGTGTCATCGTCTCGAATCGCACCAAAAGCTATTCGTGCGCAACACCCAAAACTACTTATATTACGGTACTCATTCCTTCACTGGGGAGGATGGCTTCAAGAGATGGGTGCTGAAGCATTTCAGCATCAGGGATAAACAGTGGGGCTCTGGTCACTTGGACTTGGAGGACATCGTTGGCTCGGATATTGGAGCTACGGTGTGCTTCGAGATCATAGATGATCATTTCTACGGCTTGTCAAGTCTGTCCAGTTTCGACGTCTATGAAACGGATTGGACCTCATATTATCATGGGTTCCGCTTTCCGGTTGGTAGCTCACGCACGCGGGATATGCAGCTGACATCAACGAAGAAAATGTGGCGACGTCAGCATCAAGAGGGACCAATTGACGACAGATGGAGCACACTGAGTCTCGAGAAGGATCCAGTCGGGGGGAAACTGATGGCTGTCGAATGCCGGCGGGAATATCTTGTTGGCGACTGTTCGAGCACCCGAACCAGTTATCGGACAGAACTCGACTTTTGCGCCAGCGACGACTCTGACAATGATCACTCTGACTCCGAGTATGACGGGGATGAGACGGACCATACATCTGGTTCTACGTTTGCAGCCGCCACGACAACGCCAACTCGAGACCCATCGACAGTTCACCGAGGCGATGACGGGACAACTGTCCCAGCAGCTACTTTTACACACTGCTTCATACGTTCTTATCACCAATCTTGCGAAACGTTTATAGATCTCATCAACGATCCTGCTGCCAGCGAAGCCATGGTACAAAGACCACAAATACGTTCTATATCCCGCTCTATCCCGGCCGGTCGTCACCAGAGTTCTGACAGGGCCAGTGAGGTCTCCTGCTGGCCACAAAACATGGATACAGAGGAGCGGGGTCCATCTCTCGAAGCTCTGGACAATATCCTCAACCCGAGGGGCAAGCAGTTCCATGGTCCAATTTCAGGGGTGATGGACGATCGGTCCATTGTCTACGCTGTTGGCCAACACAGTCACTACAGTACACGACCTCTTGTCTTCATCTCTTTCGACCCCTCTATCAAGCTTCGTGGGCTCACTTGCTGGCCTGGCGGTCCAACAGGACCGCCCCTGGCCCTGCAGAAGCCACGATATTGTGAGGCCAGCCCAATGGGATGCTATGCAACCCCGCAGTCGATGCCAGCCTCAGCACCGACCTCTCGAAATGCCTCTTTTAGCGAACGATGCATGTCAGACAAGAAAGAGGCCGCGTGGGGTAGCATAACCCCGGCCATGTACTCGGACAGCCTGCGAAATATCGGAACACACATTGGCTTCAATTTTGCATATTGCGGCGATCATTGATATTCCCTACCGGCGCTGCTGATCAGACAGCCGATACTTGCATTTCGACTGACCGGTCCAGACACTTCAACATTGTTTTCACGTGGTCGAATCTCACCACATCGGCATCGAAACGGCTGACCAAGACGATGATCCTTGACCACTGCGAGGTACTTTATCTATGTCCTACAGACACAGGGCACAGACGAAGGTGCCATCGACGGACATGGGTTGGGCTTGGGCTTAGGCTTGGGTTTCTGCAGAATCTCCTCATCTCCTGCTGCAGGTAGCCCAGCTCAGCGTAACCTGGTCACGGCGCTCTGCACTTTAGTTTGGCGACAGGGGGTTTAGTTGCCTTGTTTTTCAAGCTGTGCGGCTCGTCCCCGCCTGGGAGCCCATGGTTCGCACGATAACTACTGCTCGCCTCACCTTAGTCTGTAAGCTACTGTCCGACCCCGGCCAGAGGAAGGGGGCTTGTTACGTTAAGCGAGTAACCGAGTGAAGGGATCCAGCATACCAGCATACCAGCATGATACATCAAACTTTGCCTTAATATTACTGGAATCTTTGCTTCTACCAGTTGCAAACAGCCGCGTGATGTGTATACATGGAAACAAGCTGATCTCCAGCTTCTGGCCAACAATTATTGGGCGTCTTAGCAGCCAGGGAGCCCATCCTTTGAGTCTTTTTCGATCAGATAGATGGAAGCCAAGCTTGCCTGCCTATCAAACCAGCGCGGCCCTGTCTCTGGATCGTTCCAGAGAGATACACTTCATGGCCACGAGCGCCAGCCTGCCTCAATACGGAAGAGGCTTGCAGTAGAGACAAACCTCCCCGTAGCCTGCTTGCAGTGGAACATTCAGTCGATGTCGAGTTGGGCAGGTGATTTATCACAGACAAGATGTGACCAAAAGAAACCGGGGTCGCAGAGACATGCATGTTGCAGCTTGAGGTGCAGAGAACCGTCGCAACTCGCACAAGGGGGAAAGGCGGGGGTTCGACCTTGGATTTGAGGCTGCATACGTTTACAGACAACTGTTTGCTATTGATAAGGTGATCTGCAGATGGGATTATTGGAATTTGAAAACACTGCAGAGTCTGGATTGAAGCTTCATCATCTGTCGTGTAACTGTATCCCCCCACCCCAGTCTCCCACACCGGGCACCGGAAAGACTGACCGGCAGCAAAAAAGACTACCCATAAGACCAATTAGCCAGCCTGTCCCCCGAATAGAAGCATTTAGTCATGATTTTTGGGAAACAAAGAGCGAGATTGGTGATCAATAAACAGAATGTCAAAAAAAAGTAGGTGTGATCAGAAGCCCAAGCCCACCCCTGCAGCAATGCCCTCTTGCCTGCCTGTTGCTGTGCCTCCTTACACCTGACAGCCTCTTGCAGATGAGGCTCTCGTCTTTGTGTCGTGTCACGCGCCCTTCGCGAGACTCCACCCCAAACTTTGGCCTGGAAAGAGCTTTGCTTGACTCCCCTACCTACATCACATTTCCTCTCCCCCGTTGTCCTGCTCTGATTTTCCGGCTCGAAATGACAAGCAGTCCCTTCTGCGTACGCCAAAGACCCCAAATGCAAGTTGTTTCGCGCTCCCTTTAATGTCCTCGCAGTCGTTCATTAGGCGCCTTTTCTGGCGCATGTATTCGGGCGAAAAATCAAAGAATCTCGTTCATTGTGGGTGACGGGCGGAAGTCTCATTAACTGTTCAACTTCACATAGTTGCCTACAAAACCAACCATTAGCCATCGGTCGCGCCAGAGTAAAGACTCGTGTAAGTAGAGGAGACCTACCAGGGAACTGGCCGCTCTTGCCATTCAGTTTTCCAGTCCACCATTCGTTCTCATTCTTTGTGCGGCTGACAATCTCAATAACGTCGCCGGCCCGGAAGCTCAGGTCACCTTCTGCTTGTGCGGCATAATCGTAGAGGGCGGTCACAGTCTCAGCGGTAGGAGCGCCGCTGAGTCGGCTAGGCTTAGGCTTGGGCGGCGGAGGCTTCGCCTTCGACTTTGCGGCGGCGATGGCGGCAAGTCCGGGGCTTACGGTTCCTCCGTTGGTTGCAGGAGGCGAATAAGGAGGAGGTGGGTTGGTTTCGCTAGCCTCTGCCTGCTTGCTGTATCCGCCGTACTTGGATGTTGTTGTTGCGGATGCAGCAGATGATGAGGGGCCGGCGGTAAGGAGGGCTTGAGGCTTGCCGCCTTCGAGCGTAGGACGGGTGCCGTACTTTACCGGAGGACGCTTCTGGCCGGTCGTCTTGAACTTCACGATGGACAGCTTCTCGGCTTGCTCTTGGATGTCGCCGCGCTTCTTGTGGAATGCTTCTAATACGTCGAGGGTCAGGTCGAAGTAGCCAATGTCGCAATGCTGCATCTTCTCGTGCAATGTGTAGAAAATGTTCAGTTGCATGTAATAGAAGGACTGGAAGAGGGGGCGGATAAACTCCTGCTCAAGCTCAAAGAGGCGAGGCAGTTCTTCCTTAAGGAGATCGTTGAAGTAGTTGAACTCTTGAGTGGCCTGCTCAACGTCGTTCTCGGCCTTCCACAGCGCCTTCTCGTCCTTGGCGGTCCGATCTTTCTTGTCCTGCAGCTTTTTCAGGGTCTGGCGGTGGCGGTCGTAATCGAGCTTCTTGTGTTCGCGCTTCAATGCCGTCTTACGAATAACCTTGACAACGTCGAGCAGTTCGTTCGCGGGACGGATGACTCTGCTCTCAATCATCTCGAGTTCGGGCGCAAGGGTCTCCTGCAGGTCTTTGACAATGGCCTCGTACTCCTCGCAGGCGCGGATGCCGTCGGGGTTACCCTGGACCTCGATGCTCATGGGATCGGACATGCGACCGGATATAGGCTTGTAGAGCTCGCTCATGGCCTTGCTGAACTCGATCTGGTGGCTGAGCATGCCGTTGATGGCTTCGAAGTATTTCTTAGATTCATCGTGTAATCGCTTAGTCTCGGTCTCGAGCTCCTGGAAGCGGCGCTCGGAGTCGATGTAGACGGCATCCTTTGTGTGTTCACCAATATTGAAGCGGGCCTTGAACTGTTGCGGCGCCTATCGCGAAAGACCCAGCAAGGTCAACAGTCAGCGTGGATAGAGCAGAGGAGACGGGTGGCTGGTCGCGTAACGTAGCGGAAGAGACGGAAAGACCCCTCATTTGGTGGAAACGAAACACACGTACCCGAATGACGCTTTTCTGGAAGCCCCGGAAGCTCATGGCGGGGTGGAATTGTGGTGGTGATGTATGGGATTAGGAAGGAGGAAAGTTGTGCCAATGAGGAGCAACAGCGGAGGAATCGTGGGATAAGGTTATGACGAGGGTGTTCGCTGTCTGAGGGTATTCCACGTCCAACCTTATGAGGAGTGGGCTTTCGCAACCTGATTGTCGCTGGTGACGACGTAGGCGTGGCTGTGTCAGTCAGCTACCGCGCTTGGCTGTGGCGCATAGGGTGCCCTGATGCCGATTGCCAGCAGCTAAGACGCTGACTGGAGCACTGGAGCGCTGGGGGGGACAGCTTTGGTGGGTGCCTTGACTGGGGCAGGTACCTTAGGGCAGGTTTCGGGCGCAAGACGGTCGTGGTGAGGTTTGGTGGTGATGACGCTAGGAAAACGCTTGTAGATCCCAAGGTGGGAGAGAGAGAACGAAGCAGAAGAAAGAAGGAGAATTTGAGAATTCAGGTACACCTATCCGAAGCATACAAAGCAGGAAATTGTGCAATGCGAAGTGAAAAAGCCAAGTGGGATACACCGGGACTCGAGTAAGTGGCTGCAACTTACCGGACGGGATGGATGGGTTGGGTACCTTACCGCCGCATCATCACTGGGTACTTAAGGTAAGGAAGTGCTCCTTCGCGGTCGGTTTGGTCGCAGCGAAAGCGGTGGACGGGGAAAGAAAAGCGACCCCGAGAACCCGTTTCCACGTCCAACAGACGCCAGGACCCCTGGTCCCCAGCACGCACAGTTTGCCTGGCTCAGCTCGCCCTGGGAGGCCTGTCACTGCACATTAGGTTAGGTTAGGTAATCGTGCTCATCTCGTAGGGCAGCGGCGGGTACTTCGCCGGCCGTCTTGCCGTCCGGAGTTGTGCACAAATCCCCTCCATCATCTCAGCTTGCGAGAAGGAGGGGGCCCTTCGGCCGACACCGACTACTACAGCCGGTAGCGCACTGCGTAGTAATTGAAACCACGAATGGGGGGGAGAAGAAAGGCTGTGCGTCATGATTTGGTGGGGCCCGGCCAATCACGGCACCGATTTTGACCTTATCACCGAGCCGAAATTCATCAGCTCCTCCGCTTCTCGATCCGCTGCTTGACTTTTTTCTTCTCCCTCCTCTCCCTCGAAGCTCGCACCTCCCCTCTTCCCTACGCCATCTCCATCCAAGCACATCATGGCTAGCATCACAACAAACGCCTTGAGGCAGGCCGGTCGCCTGTGCAGGCACTCAACATTTTCCGCGAATCCGCGAGGCCTTTCCCCATTATCAAGGGTGGCGACAGCCCCGGCTCAGAGATTATCTCAGCAGCGCAGATATGTTTCGGAAACGAAGCGTGATAATGCGCAGGTTAACGTCGAAACCGCCATCAAGCTCGACAAGAAGGACTTCATTGACGTCGTTCCTCAGTCACCAGATGCCTCAAACGTCATGGTTAGCCCCATGGCGGAGGTTCTGAAGCAGGTCACCACGATGGAGGAGGGCCAGCGGCCTATCTATCTCGACATGCAGGCTACCACCCCCGTCGACCCCCGCGTCCTCGACGCAATGCTCCCCTACTACACAGGCATCTACGGAAACCCCCACTCGAGGACACACGCGTACGGCTGGGAAAGTGAGGAGGCTGTTGAGACTGCTCGGTCGCACATCGCCAAACTCATCGGCGCCGATTCCAAGGAGATCATTTTCACCAGCGGTGCCACCGAGAGCAACAACATGAGCATCAAGGGTGTCGCCAGGTTCTTTGGCAGGTCTGGAAAGAAGAAGCACATCGTGACGACCCAGACGGAGCACAAGTGCGTCCTCGACAGCTGCAGGCATCTTCAGGACGAAGGTTTCGAGGTCACATATCTGCCTGTCAAGAGCTCTGGCTTGATTGATATGGAAGAGCTCAAGGCAGCCATCCGCCCCGATACTGCCGTTGTCAGTATCATGGCGGTTAACAACGAGATTGGTGTTATCCAACCCCTCGAGCAGATTGGAAAACTCTGCCGGGAGAGGAAGACCTTTTTCCACACCGACGCAGCGCAAGCCGTCGGCAAGATCCCGCTGGACGTCAATGCCATGAACATTGACTTGATGTCCATCTCATCTCACAAGATATATGGTCCCAAGGGTATTGGAGCTTGCTACGTTCGACGCCGCCCCAGAGTGAGGCTTGACCCCATCATCAGCGGTGGTGGCCAGGAGAGAGGGCTGCGAAGCGGCACTCTCGCCCCGCCTTTAATTGCCGGCTTCGGCGAGGCGTGCCGCATCGCGTACGAGGAGATGGAGGTACGTTCGACATTTTCTCTCTCCCAATCCTCTCCCCTTTCCCCGACAGCTTGGATGATGATTCGCTCTACACATGCATGGCTTTCTGAATGTCCCGTGACAAGGACGTCCGTGTTGATCAATAGCAACCTATCTGACCCCTCACCCATCAACCACCATTTATCTACCGAAGATCCGGGAGTAGCAGTGGCTGACAATTTTAATAGTACGATTCGAAGCGCATTAAGTACCTCTCCGACCGACTCCTCAACGGCCTCCTGGCTTTGGAGCACACGTCTCAGAACGGTGATCCTGAGCACTTCTACCCCGGATGTGTCAATGTCTCGTTTGCCTATGTTGAGGGCGAGTCTCTGCTCATGGCCCTGAAGGATATTGCTCTTTCCTCCGGCAGTGCTTGCACGTCTGCCTCCCTGGAGCCCAGTTACGTTCTTCGTGCATTGGGCAACAGCGATGAGAGTGCCCACAGCAGTATTAGATTCGGCATTGGTCGCTTTACGACCGAACAGGAGATCGACTACGTGCTGAAGGCGGTGAAGGAGAGGGTGGACTTCCTTCGTGAGCTCAGCCCTCTGTGGGAGCTGGTTCAAGAGGGTGTTGACCTCAACACTATTCAATGGAGTCAGCACTGAGGAATGACTTATGCTTCAACGAACATTACGCAACTAATCCTATCATCCTCTACAGTCTGGGGTCAACAGATCCACAGAAAAATGGCGCAGGGGCATTGCCCACGCCGCATCCCTCCTACCTGGGTTGCCTGTATTAAAACACATATTTGAGATACCTACCTTAACAGCCGGCCTTTCGTTCTTGTGCTCAGGGAGAATGGAGTTGGAATCGGGGCGATCGAGGAAAGTCAGAGTTTGGCCGGCATCTATGCGCCGGTTGATTTCAACATGATGATACTTGGGCCGTTGATGATTTGGCGTGTACACTACCATACCTACTTTACGGCATGAATGGCAAATGAGAATGCTCTCCGAGCGATGGCCAAATGGAATTTGCGGCCGAATCTAGCGTGCAGTGTGGCGAATAACCTGGATTGTTTCTGTGAAGAATGCGCACAGCCGCGAGCTAACCGATTTGGTGAGACGCATGCCGCTGGTTCCGTTTGGATCTGTGTTCAAATTCATGAATGCCACGAGCTCTCCATAAATCCGGGACAGTTCAAGGCAAGGGCCGCAGCGACCAAGGCTCAGAATTCAGGCACGCCGTCGCGCCATGCGATTGCCCGATTGTCTGATTGCCTGGGATCTCGTTGCCAAGGCGGGAACAGAAGTGCATCATCGAGCTTTCCTTCAAATGGACACAAGGCTTGCAAGGGGTAGTCTAGGCTGGTCCTTATTACGTCTACGGTGGGCTCACATGGCCACTGCGACACGTCTCAGTGTGCCGGAAGACAAGTACGGAAAGGGGGTCGGGACGGGGGCAAAATGGCGTTGGCACTCGTGCGTTAGTGTGTGGTGGTGAGTGCGACTGAAAGTTGAGGTCGCGAAATGACATCATGGGAGGCGCGAAAGATGCAGCAGCGCCCCTCCTTACGTTCCCCCTCTACACTGGCCCCTTCCAACACACCCTGCTTCTGGTAGGACCTCCTCCAATATGACATCACTTTTCGATCAGTTTGGTCAGGCAAACGCCATCGCGACTTCCAAAATCACGATGTTCACATGCTGCTTGCCTCGAGCTGAAGAAGCTATGACCTTTGCTCCCTGTAGATAAATACTATTTCCCTCCCCAGGTCTGGCTCACACCTTGACCTCCAATCCAACACATCAACACATTGGCCAGATTCAATAACATACAAACCGCTTCTACCAATCACTTACAGATTCACCCAAACAATCAACATGGCTGCCAACAACGACAACACCTCGACCCTCAAGTCCTACATCGACTCCGCCACCGGCGCCGCCCAGAACCTGGTTGGCTCTATCACTGGCAGCACTGCCGACCAGAACAAGGGCGAGGCTAAGCAGAACAAGGCTGAGGTTGAGCACGATGCTTCTCACGCCACTGCGAAGGTTCCCGGATTCACTGCCACTGCCTCTGGCGTGACCAAGGATGACCCCGACCGTGCCAGCGGTTCCTGGAACCAGACTGTCGGCTCTGCTAAGGAGACTGTTGGTGGTCTCGTCGGTTCTGAGGTACGATCATATCTGACCCTTCCCCATTGCCCTACTTGACAACTTGCTAATATACTGCAGAACCTCAAGCAGCAGGGTCGTCAGCAAAACCTCGAGGGTCAGCAACAAGAGGCCAAGGGTCAGCTCAACGACTACACCTCCGGCATTGGAAACCGCCTCCAGGGCACAGTTGGAGGTGCTGTTGCCGGCTTGACTGGTGACAAGGCTGGCCAGCAACACTACCAGGACATGCATGACTCTGGCAAGACTCAGCAGCGCGGTGCTGAGCACGACATTCAGAAGCAGGCGGAAGCCAAGCAGTAAGAGATGTAACATGGCGTCGCAATGGTTGATAGCGACGTTTTGATAGTTTGGGCGACGATGGAATTGATACCCCCTAAAGCACGAGAGAATGAATATCTGAGCTAGCCCTGCAGGTAGTTGATGTAATGAATTTTCTACCTCAACTTCTGAACATTTTTCATACGCTCCGCTTGCTCATAATATATTATGCCTTCGGTCCGCAGGATTGAAGATCTGACTTGCCAGACACCAGCCTTTGCTGACCGGATTAGGAAAGTGGATTGCATGGCCCTCGGCGATATCTCCGCAATAAATGTCACTAGCCCCCGCATGCCCTACCCTGTAGGTCACTTTTGGAGGTTTATGTTGACGAAGCCACCCTGCCGATAATGCGTCTACTCACAGTCTTCGATTGTGCGTTGAATATCCCGTCGAATCGTTCATGACTGCGGAGGAAGCTAACAGGAATCTGATAAGTCGGTCGCAAGGTTTGGCCAATGTTCTGCAGCTAGCGGTGATCAGTCAAGCTAACAGTTCCAGTGACCTCGGGTTGCAGCGCAAGTGTGGAATGGCCCAGAATATGCACCTAAGCCCGCGCCTCTGACATCGCAGTGCAGCTGGAGTCTTCGGATGACAGACGTTGGCGCACACACGCTGTAAGGTACCTGGAACCGAAGGCAGGGCAGGGCAGGGCATGGACTGACTGGGCAGAACACAACCAGGCGAATGGGCTGTCTTAACGGCGCAGCCCAGATGATTCTCTTTTGCTGGGAATTCTCTCTCTTCATGGCGTTTCTGACCAACAGATCGCATGTTCAACCCGCCATCGGCGCGCCGTTTGACCGCCTACATCTGCCAAATATTCTCCCCCTCTTCTACAACCCCTCATCCCTGGCAACGTCTTCCACAGCCAAACCAAACGCTGCGTTCCAGGCACAAGTTCCTGCGTTCTTTCAACCTCTTGCCCCGCCACTCAAAGCATTTCGACACTTCGCATGCATCTTGGTGGATGCTTACGGTTCGTTGCCCACAGAACGAAACGACAAACAGCGCCAAAAAATGCCCGCCGCCACGGGCTACTGCTGGTCACACGCATCCAACCCTTATCCCCTCGTCCCAGCAGGAGGGTCGGCCCCATCGGATCGGTCTCGAGCCACGTTCGGGCCACCCTGAAGCCATGCTGGATACAGAAGTCGGCCACAGTCTGTCCAGTGACAGCTGACGTGCCATCCTGCAAGCGCAGGGGAGCGCGCCAACCGTGAGAGAGTGGCATCCACGCCTACGAACGGCATCCGTCTTGGAGCGACCTCGGCGTCAGTCATTGGCTCATACCGCCCAGTGGCTGCATGTTGCGAGAAGAGATGCAAGGGAGCCCGCACCGAAGAGGGGCAATGAGCAGCGGCTTCATCAAACCGTGCAGCATCTGGGCCTGGGTCTAGATACCTAGTAGTATGTCACGCTTTCCAATACCTTGCGCAAGTGTGAAGCCGTAGTAGTAGTCACCGAGGATCCGTTTACAGACCCTAGCACTTGCGCACACAGCACAATTGGGAGACGGGACGTCTTCATTCACCACCCTACCACCGGCGAGCCCTTGAAGCCCTTGAAGCCCTCCCCTCCCTCCCCCGATTCCGTTTACACACCTGCATCGTCATCAAATGTTGCCTCCTCACGTCCACCAATTTCCGTGTCTTTCCACTTCTTCCAGTCCATAACACCTCGCCGCGTTGGCTCTGTTGAAACCACCATAGACTGCAGTCATCAACATACTCACAACATTCTTCTGGCCGTCGCATATTCCGTCGCATCATGCTGTTGTAGTATCACCTATTGCAATTTACATACAATCTCCGATATGGCCGAGTCAGAGGCGCGCCAGTGGACGATCGTCCTTGTCCTAACCGCGCTCCTGCTGTCCTTCATCGTCCTATCCCAGATCATGACAACATACATAACTGCCTACCGTGACGCGCCTAGCGAAATCAACTCTTTTATTGATGCCGTCGATTTTTCAGTCGAGGAGAACGAGAGCTACGACCGCGATATCGCAAAGGTACAGCGCCTTGACGACAAGCTTCGCCTCGGCCGACTGCTGCGTGAGATACAGCGAGGAGGCGACGAGTTGCGGGAGCAGATCAATTCTATGCTTCTCTCCGACGACACCACCACTTTGCGCACGCCTGCTCGTCTTTTATGGGCAAACAAACGCCGCGACCTCGAAGAGCGCGTGCGCAGGCTCGATCTCGTGAGGATGCGATTCCTCGTCGTGTACATGGGCGTTGTGGCAGAGAGGGCCAGCGCGACGGCAGAAAGACATGCGGCAACGCCGGTGACGCCGCCGCCGACAGACCCGGAAAAGTCGCCGCTGCCCTTCACGCCCCCGATGATGCACCCCATGAAGGCGAGCCTGACGCGCGCCCTGACCGAGGAGATTCGCCAGAAGCCGCCGCTGAGGAGGTTGACTACCCAGGCTCTCGGCCATCTCGCAGATACGCAGCCGGGCCACAAGATGGGATGGGCAGGCGTTGTCCAAGAGCTGCAAAGAAGCCCCAAGCTACACAAGCGGCGCACCTCCATTGAGAGATCGATCGAGCAAGAGCTCGCCAACTCCAGGCTGAGTCTCTGATCGGCCAGGGGAGGTTTTGTCATCGGCCTCAGATCATCGATGTAGACATGGGATATCATGACGATACGATTATCGACTTACGACCACAGAATACTATCACGACCTATGACGACGCATATGCATTCACAGCAGGCGGAAATTCGCATGGCCTTAGTATCAGGCTCAAAGCAACATCTTTTGCGGCATTAGCATGAAGCGTACCGGCATATTTTGCGCGTCGCCTATTTGGCCTTTGGGTTTTTGTCAAGACCCATACATGAAATTTGAACGACGATCATGAGAAATGTGGTGGTACCGGCGCTGGGGGGTATGAACGGGAGCAAGCAGTGAGAAGACGTTGTGGTTTTTGTTCGTGTTCCCATGGAGATTTTTACTTCACTTCAGTTAGATGAGATACCCCCTTCCATAGCAATACCAGCCCCCCGAGTTCACCCGTGGACTTCGACTCACTGGAATCAAGTTAGTATTCTCTTCATTTCATCCCATCAAAAGAGATTTCTTGTACTTGGAAGTACCTTATTTTCTACTACCGGTGGAAGTCAATGAATTAGTGACTAGGTAGGTCGACATCATCGGGACCTGTGCTGTTCCTCTCTCCAACTATCCCCAACATTAGCCATACTGAGAGGAACTAGTAAAGGAGACAAGAATACTCACCATCGAGAGCGACCAAGAATCGGCTCACGCAGTTGTAGCAAGCAACCTGTGATTCTCATCAGCATCCGTCCAGGTCTCGGTCTCAAAGCAAGCTCACCGTCGTAGTAATCTCCACAACCTCTCTCTCATTGAACAGGCCCTTGAGCACCGCAAAGGTCTCGTCCTTGACCCTCACGTTTCTCGTCATCTCATCGGCGTAGACCAACACGGCCCACTGCTTCTCGGTCAGGACCTCGGGCCTCGCGCTCAGCTCCAGGGGTGCCTCGGTCTTGATGGCGTCCATGCCGTCAGCGGGAACGCCGGCCTTGACGGCGAGGGGCGCGTGGTGGCCCCATTCGTACCAGGCCTTGTTGACGACGGCGACGCGGGAGATGGCGAGCTCGCGCACGTCGGCGCCGATGGTGGTCTGGGTGCGGACGGCGCCGAGAAAGGAGTTCCAGCCGTCGGCGACGGGAGGGGCGTGCAGGAGGGTGAGGTCGAGGGCTTGGAGGGGCCGGGGGGCGCGGCGGGCTTCGATGCGGGATACGATGGCAGCGTCCTCGGGGGTGGTGGTGGGGGGAGGGTTGGGGACGTAGGGGAGACGCATTTTGAGGGGTGCTTGGGTTTTGAAGGGGGCTTTGGCTGTGAGACTACCGATTATCCGCGGAGGTGATGGTTTTACACTTCGCCAGAATCTTGCCGATTGCATGAAATCGTCTCTCTACCGAAAGGACTGATGAAGTTGCGCAGAAAGACTTGAGAGTTGAAGTTCATGAGCTTAAATGTTCGGAGGCGGGGTTGTAGTCTGGGTGTAAGTCCCGTCTCCACATCCCGAAAATCGGGCGGGCCGACGAGCTTTCTTCCCCTCACACTCCGGTTGAATGCTGTCCCGGGCGGTGTCGGCTGGTGCCGGTGCCAGTGCTGGTGGAGGATCCAAGAGGTTGTGGAGAGCGGGCGTCTGAGAATTCCGTCGGACGCGCATGTTTGCGAAGGCCAAACGTCATTTTCGTGCTCAAGTGTCGTGTAGTTCGTTTAAGACTGGAAAATTTGCCGCCCATGGGCACACTGTACGCTCTCCAACTGGTGGTTCGATGCACAGGGACTCCAAAATGTTACGTTTGGCTGGGATTGGTTTAGAACGGAATGGGATTCTACGAGGTGAGTGAAAGTACCTACCTAGCAATGCAAAAGGCGAATCGTCTGATTGTAGTTGTCTGCCTAAATCTTGGTGCTCGGGAGGTCAATGAGAAAGAGCCTGTCGTCCTGTTTAATCCTAGGTACACGGTTTGAAGCACCGAATGAAGCCAGGGTGATTTTCAGCTTCGCAACTACAACTGTCGAAGCAACAGCCAATAGCCAGCAAGCGTTGCTGGAACTGCCGGCCCGTTGTCAACCTGCTGCACCTGCTTTTTGACTCTAAGAACCTAGGTACCCTAGCTCCTGGGTCTGGGGCGAGCTATCCCCGAGCAAGCAGCGCCGCCTACCTACCTTAGGTATCGAACTCTGCTGCTACCCCAGCAATTTATGGCACCTGGAGCCTGCTGCGACACGGTCACGTCACGTGTAGGCATCTGCTAGCGACCCACTTTAGTTCTTGGACCTGGCTCCCATTTACGCGTGGATTTTTACTCGCGTCGACCCGGCAGCGAACCTCTCCGATTCCAACCCCCTTCTCTCTGCTTCAGCATCCGTCACTCGATCAGGCAGCGACGATGGGGGACATCAAAATCGACAGCAAGGCCTTCCATGATCGCCTCTCGCGCTTCACCGGCGCTTGGAAGAATGACTTGCGCACCAAGGATGGCGTCTTCAATGGCGCCTCGTCCATCATTGTCATGATGGGCAAGGTGGAGGAAGTCCCCGAGCTGCACAAGAACAACGCCATGCATGTGGGTTGCCTCCCTCCCTCCCTGCCATCAATAGCGGCAACCGCGATCGCGATGCAATTCGCAGAGTTTCCCTCATATCGCGAAAATGAGGCAGTTGGCTGACTTTTTTATTTCTTCCGCGACAGTTCTGGTTGCTTGGCTACGAATTCCCCACGACGATGATGCTGTTAACGGTCGACACGATCTATATCCTGACCACGGCTAAGAAGGGTGAGCAGGCGCTTCATTCAACTTAAGCGCTTGCGACGAGCTACAACTGACCTTTTGTTTAGCGAAGCACCTTGATCAGCTGAAGGGCGGCCGGTTTCCCCTCGAAGTCCTCGTGCGAGGCAAGGACGCAGCCGAGAACGAGAAGTTGTTCGTCAAACTAGCAGACGCCATCAAGTCGGCAGGCGTGAGTCATTCTTCATATGCGCCTTGCGTTGGCTTCCGCTGACAATTTCCCTACAGAACAAGGTTGGCACCATCGCCAGAGATACCTCCAAAGGACCTTTCGTCGAAGAGTGGAAAAAGGTCTTCGCCGACCAATGCAAGGATGTCGAGGAAGTTGACATCTCTCAAGCCCTCTCTCAGCACGCTTTTTCGATCAAGGACGAGACCGAACTTCGAGCCATGCGAACCGCGTCCAAGGCATGCGTTGCCTTGATGACCCCCTTTTTCCTTGAGGAAATGTCGGACATTCTCGATAAGGAAAAGAAGGTCAAGCACAGTGCGCTGGCTGATAAGGTTGATAAGAAGCTGGACGATACCAAATTTTGGAAGACCGTCGAGCTGCCCAACAAGAGCAAGCTTCCCACAGATCTGGATCCTGCGCAGCTGGATTGGGTTCTGGGCCCTCTGGTCCAGAGTGGTGGCAAGTACGATCTCAAGATGAACTCGGAGAGCAACGACGACGTCCTGCACCCGGGAACCATCGTCGCAGCTATGGGCTTGCGCTACAAGTCGTACTGCTCGGCTATTGCCCGCACATACCTCGTCGACCCGAACAAGTCGCAGGAGAGCAATTACAAGCTCCTCTACAATATTCACAACATGATTCTGAAGGAGGTCCGTGACGGCGTCGTCATCAAGGATGTCTACAGCAAGGCCATGAGCATGATCAAGGCCAAGAAGCCAGACCTGGAGAAGCATTTCCTGAAGAACGTTGGCTGGGGGGTTGGCTTGGAGAATCGCGACCCTACTCTGATCCTCAATGCCAAGAACTCCCGAGCCCTGAAGGACGGTATGACGCTTGTTATCACAACCGGATTCAGCGACATCGAGAACCCTCAACCGCAGGACAAGAACAGCAAGATCTATTCGCTTGTTATAACCGACACGATCCGTGTTACGTCCAGCGACGCCGTTGTCTTCACCGGTGAGACCCCGATCGACGCCGACTCGAATTCCTTTTTCTTCAAGGACGAGGAAGAGGCTCAACCGACGCCGAAGAAGGAAAAGAAGGACTCCCGTGTTGGTGCTGTTGCTACTAAAAACATCACTTCTACAAGGTTGAGATCTGAGAGATCCACCCAGGTCGACGAGGATGCCGAGAAGAAGCGCCGCGAGCATCAGAAGGAGTTAGCTTCCAAGAAGCAGAAGGAGGGTCTTGCGCGGTTCTCAGAGTCAACCAGCGACAAGAACGGCACGGAAGTCAAGAAGTTCAAGCGCTTCGATTCGTACAAACGCGACAACCAATTCCCTCCCAAGGTCCGCGAACTGCAGATTGTGGTTGATGCGAGAAACGACACCGTCGTTCTGCCTGTCATGGGCAGACCCGTGCCTTTCCACATCAACACGATCAAGAATGCCAGCAAGAGCGACGAAGGCGAATGGTCATTTTTGCGTGTCAACTTCCTCTCTCCAGGCCAGGGAGTCGGACGCAAGGACGACCAGCCCTTCGAGGATGCCTCCGCACACTTCGTCAGAAGCTTGACGTTCAGGTCAACAGATGGCGACCGCTACCAAGAAATTGCGACTCAAATCTCCAACATGAAGCGAGACGTGAACAAGAAGGAGCAGGAGAAGAAGGAACTCGAGGACGTTGTCGAGCAGGACAAGCTCGTCGAGATAAGAAGTAAGTTAAAGTCGATACTGCCTGTCAATAGCATGCTAACGTGTTGCAAAAGACCGTCGCCCGGCCGTGCTTGATAACGTCTTCATTCGCCCGGCGATGGAGGGCAAGAGAGTTCCTGGCAAGGTAGAGATACACCAGAATGGTATCCGCTACCAATCGCCCTTGAGCACACAACAGCGTGTCGACATTCTCTTCTCCAACGTCCGCCACCTCTTCTTCCAGCCATGCCAACATGAGTTGATTGTCATTATCCACATCCACTTGAAGGATCCTATCATGGTGGCCAACAAGAAGAAGACGAAGGATGTCCAGTTTTACCGCGAGGCAACGGACATTCAATTCGACGAGACAGGCAACCGCAAGAGGAAGTACAGATACGGTGACGAGGATGAGTTCGAACAAGAACAAGAAGAGCGCCGCCGCCGAGCTGAGCTTGATCGTCTGTTCCAAGGCTTCGCCCAAAAGATCGCCGAGGCTGGCAAGAACGAAGGTATCGAGGTTGATGTGCCCATCAGAGAACTCGGTTTCCACGGTGTGCCATTCCGAAGCAACGTCTTCATCCAACCCACGACCGAGTGCTTGATCCAAGTCGTCGAGCCGCCATTCATGGTCGTCACTCTGGATGACATTGAAGTCGCCCACTTGGAACGTGTCCAGTTCGGCCTCAAGAACTTTGATCTCGTGTTTGTCTTCAAGGACTTCACCCGTGCGCCATACCATGTCAACACAATTCCAGTCGAGTTCCTGGATCACGTCAAGGAGTTCTTGGACTCTTCAGATATTGCTTACTCGGAGGGTCCTCTCAACCTGAACTGGCCGACCATCATGAAGACGGTCACAGCCGACACTCACCAGTTCTTCATCGACGGCGGATGGTCTTTCCTCCAGGCTGAGTCTGACGACGAAGGCGCCGAAGAAGAAGAGGAGGAGAGCAACTTTGAAATCGACGACGATGAGCTCGATGAGGCGTCCGAGTCTAGTGAAGAGGACTCTGATTTCGGCTCAAACGTGTCGGATGAGGATGACGAGGGGGACATGAGCGACGAAGACGAAGGCGAGGACTGGGATGAGCTTGAGGCCAAGGCCAAGAAGCGCGATCGGGAGAGCAACCTCGACGACGACGAGAGTCGCGGCCGCAAGAAGAGGAAGCACTAAGCGTAGTATCTTGATCATGCGGCGTGATGTCACCGATGGCAGACCGCAGATACAGACGATAGTGGTCTTTCCATCTCAGCAGTGTTTTTATTATCCATCAGTGTATCAAAATTGTGTCGGCGTCTTGGGTCGCGAAGAGAGGGCTTTTGGTGAGGACAGGTCCGCCGCCTGAGAGCTTCAGGGCGTCGGGGCAGATAGCTTTCTTGTTAATTTAGGATTTGTGAAACACCTTTTCGTTCTACTGGTTGCCTCTGGGGCTAAGATGGTCGTCGGTGTGAACATAGTGGCCTGGACTTGTTTATGGGCGTGCCAGATGAACCTGCCAGCCGCGTGATTTGCCTCTGGCTCACAACAAGCTCCCTCTCTCACCATCAAAGTGGTCCCCAAAGCAATGGTTTAAATATAATCGAATTGCTAATCTAAGCTCAATTCCTTCCAAACTCCAGAATCCCCATGGTAGGCTAAAGACGGTCGGTTTTAGGGTTGTCTACCTCGCCTTCGTTGCAGAACAAAGCAGGGGCCCCTTCCGAATAACCTGGCCCGAAACGCAGGCATAAAACCAAATGAGGCAGTAAGAACAGCAAGCCATGGTCCACGAAAACGTCAAAAACAACAATGCCGAGCCTCTCTTGGGCAAATGAAGGCATCTGAAGGAGGGCTTTGTCCGGTGTGTCAGAAGAAATGCCCAGGCCCCCTTTTACTCATACAATTTCATGTCAATCCATACAAATGTAGCATGCCAGCTCTGCAGCCCCGTGAATCAATGTGATCGTCGACCCTCTAGATACGACAGTGGAGAAACGATGCGTTGCCGTCCAACTGATGATGCGGTAACACTCGGCGCCACTGATGACGGCTCCGAGGGCGAGGTGGCATTGGAAACGGAACGAAGAGGGCGCTGCGACTCATCGGCAGCCTTCTAGGCTTCGCCGGGACGCAGTTCACGGCCGGTAGCCGTGGCGCCGGTAGGACCCGCCTTGGATCCCGGAGCGTTGTTCCAGGAGAGGTAGGTGTGGTCGCCCAACTTTCTGCAAGGTGTCAGTCAGGGGGCTTCTTGTTCTTGGACCAGGAGAGAACCTACCGAGGTCTGATGAGATGGGTGACAGTGAAGACCGCACCAAGAAGAATGCAGATACTGCCGACCACGATGTATGCGATGCCAAGGAAGGGGTTTCGGCCGCCCATAATAGTGCGCGTCGAAATCACGATAGACTTGGTGCCCTTGTATTCCAAAGTGGGGAAATCTACACCATGTTAGATCCGCATGACGATAATGCATGCCAAGTACTTACTGTCAGTAATGTTGACTTCGTAGGTGCCCTCCTTCATCACATCGTTGTCATTCCTCTGGTACAGCTTGCTGAACGATGGGAGACCGGCAGTTCTCATCCAGACCTGGAAAGCCTGCCATTCCGCCAGGTTGGGTGGCGGGTTCTGCTCCGTGTATTCGGGGTACTGGACTCTCCAGTTCGGGGGTGGGATGACCTCGTTATATTTGTAATCCGTCTTCCCGTACAACGAGGCATCAGAGTCCCAGGCAATACCGGAGTTGTTTTTCATCTCATACAGGGTGTCGTCTTGCAACCAGCGAGGGGAACTGAAAGTATCGTTGAACATGGAATTCGCAATCAAGCCTTTGGAACAATCAGCAAACGCCTCAATCATACAATTCGAAACCCGAAACTTACCACAGGGATAGATCGGCATGTCGGTACCATTGACCTTTTCCGTCCTTAGCGGGTCACAGTTGGAGCTCGAGACCTTATCCACAGATAGGTTGTCTCCCTTCAGTTGTTTATCCGAAAAGGAAGCAACGTATCGTCTGTGGTTCTGGTAGAAGTTCGTGAGGTGGTAGTAGAAGAGGACCGGAGGGTTTATGTCCTCGGGGATGTTGAATTGAATCCTGCACTGTGTCGTCTCGTATGTGATGCCACCCGTCGTCGTAATATTGACCTTTTCCGAGGCCCAAAGGGCATTCTTGGTCTGGTCGCTACTCTTAAATGCGGTGGAAATATACTTCGAGTCCATCACGCTCAATGTCTCCGTCGCCTCCTTCGCGCAGTCGGTATATTCCAGCTTGATCTCTTGCACCTATGCATTGTTTCCTGATCAGTAGCTGCTCGCCTGAGAAAGGCCCAAGTGGCACCTACCTTCGCGCTGGCGTACAAGAGAAGTCCGCCGATGGGTGCGAAGATGATTCCGATGGTGAAGAAGAGAGGGAGAACCGTCTTGGGCGTTAGGATCGGCCTTGGATCGTCAGCCATCATCGCCACATGTCCGTCGTCGCGAATCTGTCAGAAGACTTACTGCCATGCCTTCAAACGCTGCTGGCGAAATGCCGTATCTGTTGAAATTTCCGAATCAGCTCAGAGTTCGTCGCGTTGGAGATTCCACCAGTTCCGCGTCGACCGAGGGTGGTTTTAGGAGGTGTTCCGGGGCTTCCACGTACTTGCGGGTCGGCGGCTCTTCTTCTTCTCCTCCTTCTTTCCTTTGTCATGCTGCGAATCGATGGAATCGGCGTGGTTGACGCCTGGCGATGGTTCGGGCATTTTGGACGATCGTGCACTCTCTGCGCGCGATTGATTCTGGCGTCGGATGGGGGATTGGTGGTAGGTTGGTGTCTTGGAAGACGTCCCGGGATGCGCAGGAGCGACTCCCAGGAGTTGAAGTCAGCCCGTGTGGCTTGGCATTGATGCACGGTTTGGGTTTAGCGGCGTGGCTGAGCGATCCACTCCTCATCAACGCAGAGCAGTGGCAGAGCAGTGCGAGCAGTCAGCACCATACAGGGAGTATGGCAGGCTCTGTGGCTCGGAGCATTTTTGTGCTATGGCGGCTGTTGAGGATCACTGGTATCGGAACGGCCAGATGTATGGGTGGTTTTCCAATGTGTACACAGTAGTAAGTAAGTATAAGACCTTCAAACTCCCAAGCCTGGAAAATAGCTTTTTAGCGCACATGCAGGATGTGATGGACGATCTCTCAAAGACTATGCTCCTGCAGAGTGGTGACCCCTGTCCATGCTA
Organism: Colletotrichum horii; assembly: GCA_027406005.1. Lineage (NCBI taxonomy): Eukaryota > Fungi > Ascomycota > Sordariomycetes > Glomerellales > Glomerellaceae > Colletotrichum > Colletotrichum horii. The sequence continues at coordinate 2,727,204 of JANVYB010000008.1, forward strand.
TTAATATTCTCCCAGACGCGTTTCCATACTTCTCCACTACCACGTCCAGATTCCACCCCGTGGTTAAATGATGAAATCTTACGAAGATGAATTTGCAGTGAAGGAAAGGGGACCCATCGAACTGTAGTCCAAATTTTTTTTTAAAATCTTTAGGATACAAAAAAAGAAAAATATTCCGAAACCGAGAATCGAACTCGGGGCTATGCCTAACCTCGCACGTTAGTGAGAGGGCATCATGTTGGCCACTACACCATATCGGATTGGTCAATATTTCAAAAGTTTTGTATATAGATGTTAGATGCAATCACAGCAGCACCTACTGAAAGCCCCGTTTGCAAAAGGGCAATCGCGGCACGCCAGCAAAAGAGAAGAAAAAATACAGCAACGTACCAAAATGTTTGATATAATTCTCGTTTGAATTTGCGAAGTGCGGATGTTGAGATAAGCCCATGCACGCAATATGTTTAGTGATGGAATCACCGACATTACGATGGGCTTCGGCAATACCCGCGGTGGGTTGTGACCACTTCAGGAAGCTCTGTGTCAGGGACAGCAAAGCTCACGAGAGGATGGCGTTGATGTTTGACAAGTCTCATTTCGTTTGCTGGATATTTCTTCATCTTCTATTCCTTTCCTGGGTGGGTAATATGACAGTAAGAGCCAAGGGGTGAAATGGACAAGATGATCTATCCGGGTCGTCAGAGAATCAACCGTCAAGGTCTGTGACGACAAGACGCATGCGCAAAGCCTCCAGCCACGTGAATGAAAGCATGTCATGGTCTGTCAAGTATCACGTAATAAGAGGGTGGGAGGCGAAGAAAAGGGGTTACTGTCATGGTCGGAGGAATACCAGACGCGGAGTCAACGATGGGGAATCGACATCTGAGAAGCCGCACCTACAGCTTGAAACGGCAGGTCTGGAAGCAAAAAAATGGGGGCGTCAAAGGCAGCTTGAGCTTGAGCCTGAGCCAGGCTTGTGACTTTCATTCTGGTTACACAGGGTTTGGGCTGTCTGAGATGAAATCTAAGTGAAAGCAGCCGGGAGGCCGGGCAGGTGCTGGTAAGGGGATCGGTCAGGTCTTCAGCACCGCCTAACTAGTGGCTGTAGCGAGCTTGATCGGCACCTAGAAGCTACCTACCTACCCAAGGTGCCTTAGGTAGCCACTGACAGAAAAGCTCTACTTAAGGTACGAACATGCGTGGACAAATGTGAAGACTGAGAGTGAGGGGCAGTTGCGGGCGGACGGGGAAGGCCCACTGAAAGCGCCCTGAAATTCCGCGGGAGGGCGTCCCCATGATGACATGGCCGAAACCAGGGACCCAGGGTGGACTGGTGTGTGTGCGTGGCCCAGTGCGGCCAGTCAGAGAAGACGCTGGGAGCTGCACAGAATCGCAACCGAAGCGGCTTGGAAGGGTGGAAGCTGAAGCCCGGGCACTTCGGGCTGCAGGGAAGGGAGGCGGCAGCGGACCACAAGATGATCTGTGCGCCTTCTAGAACTCTTCGACGGCCGTGAATGGCCGGCCGGGGCAGCAAGGCCCCTCAAAAGCTAGGACCCAACACCACCTGGGGCCCATCCATCACCTCGAGCCTGATGCTCTTCGGTTGCTGTTGCTGATGCTGGCTGTTTTGTAGTGTCCAGTTGCTGCATGCTCGCTGCATGCTAGTTCTCCTGTTCCTGCGAATTGGATGCCACAGCTAGGTACCTTGATGTGAAGACAGCAAGGGTGGGAAAGTGGAGGAGGGGAAGGGGACGAAATGCGAGAAGGCGGAGGAGGGGAGGATAGGAGCGCCTTCCGCTCTTTCTCTCTTTTTTTTTTGCCCTTTCCCCTCCCTACCTGTCTCCTGAGAGGTAGCCAGGTTCCCAAATGTTACCTGTGCCCCGTGCTTTGGTGCTGAGATTGAGATTTGACTGGAAGCAGCCAACGTGGATGCGCCCTCCTCGTTCTGTATTCGTAGTGTCTCCTGGCTCCTCCACTGCCTGCCTCCGTGCCTCTGCTGGCAGTGGTAACAAGCGTGGCCCCCCCCACCTCACCCCCGTCCCAGTGCAATCCCTAAACCGAACCCAAAAAGCTTCCCTTCCCTTGGCCTTCCGTTTCCTACACTCCCCCATTTCGTGCTCCCATCCGCCTGCTCGTTACCGTCACCCTTTTCTTTCCTCTGCCACCTACCCTCGATCCAGACAAGACACGCTTGTGAGGCATTCCTGTGGCCTCATCAACCCGTACCGTCTCGCACCCGGACAACAGCACCAGAACTGGAAACCCAGGAGAACAGAAAGCGGCGCCCACTTGCCACGCCCCTCCCCTCCCTCCGCGACTTCGGTACCTACCTACCTACCTACCTTGACATAGGTACCTTACCTACTAGCCTCATCCTGCTGTTGCGGACCCACGACGTGACCTCCTCCTGTCTTCTTCTTCTTTTCTCTATTACTGCTCCCCTCCCCTCTCTCTTCAATCTTTAAACAGCCATCCATCCCTTTGGCCCACCGGAAGCTCGTCCTGCTCGTCCTCGTCTATACTTCTTCGTCTCCGGTTCGGTCGACGACGACAGCTGCCCGCCTCAACATCTGTGGGCTATATCAACATTGCTACTGTTGAGCTTGCGCCTCAATCCACCGTCTCCCGCTAGCTAGCTTCGTTGGCTACACCTTTGGTAAGTGGAAGCTCCCTTCGACCACCAGGCCGACTTTAGCCCAGATTCGATAGTTCCAGCATCATCTCCTCTCATGTTTCTCATGTGTCTTCAACAGCCGCATACATCCCAAGATTGCTGTGCTCCCATGTACCCGCCCCCTGTTTTCCCTGCTCCCAACCTGCAGTTCGTCACTGTCGCTGCTGATTGAAAGGTATCGCATTTGGACATATTGCCACTGCCCTGCGTCACCCCTGCACAACCAATTGTCCCTACCGATTTGCGTCAGTGCATCTCGAATCTCCTCATGACCCAGTTGGCCAGGGAGTTGGGATCTGCTCGGATGCTGGAACCTGAGACTCAGCAGATGAGGCACTGAACGCACCAATTCCGTCGTGCTCATAACCCCACCAATCTTGCAACATTCTTTGTCCATCTGCCTGATGACCTCAGAGAGCAGGGCAACCGTTTACCATTCCATCTGCTGGTGTCCGAAGTAGCTAACCATACATCAGAGCTTCCCATCAACACACTATCATAGATTCCTCGTTTCAATATCCACACCCGCTGCGCCGACTTGCCTACCTACTTGCGCCAGATTGCAGCGAGACGTTTAAGGCACCGAAGCGAGACGAATTTCCCATCGATTGTCATTATTCACAAGTCGCCCAACATGTTCAAGAGTCCTTTTGGTGCGAATGCCAATCCATTTGGCGGCGCCAATGACGGCCCTACTGGTGGCAACGCTATCCACCGTGTTATCGAGGAGGAAGAGAATGATACGGTCACATCTCCCACATCACCGAACTTCGGCATGAACGCTGGCACCACATTCAGCGGTCCTTTTGGCGGCGACGCCACGGACGACGCTCCGCCTTCTGCGCTTAGAAGCCCGCCGAATCCCGAAAGCTACCCTGCTCAGTACAACTTTGGCCGCCGTACCTCGGTTTCCGCTGAGTCTCTGAAACCCAGTGCCGATTCGTATGATAACTGGTCTCCTCCCGTCCACGAGAAGAATAAGGAGCAATTGGATCGTCTCACAACTGCCATCGCAGGCAACTTCTTGTTCAGCCATCTGGACGATGAGCAGAGTTCTCAGATTCTGGGAGCATTGATCGAGAAACCTATCCCGGCCAAAGGTATCAAGGTAAGGAGATCACTTCCACCACATCACTTTGTTGCACATGTACGGTGCCTAACGTCGTACAACAGGTAATTAGCCAAGGTGACGCTGGTGACTTCTTCTACGTCGTGGAGAAGGGATCTTTCGACGTGTACGTCAACAGCAGTGGAACTTTGCAACCTGGCCCCGAGGGCATGGGCCAAAAAGTCGGAACGATCCAGGCCGGAGGCTCGTTTGGTGAACTGGCTCTCATGTACAACGCTCCCCGAGCTGCAACGGTTACTTCCGCCGAGCCTGGATGCACCCTGTGGGCGCTCGACCGACTTACATTTCGCCGCATTCTGATGGAATCGACTTTCGCGCGCCGTCGCATGTATGAGAGTTTCCTCGAGGAAGTGCCGTTGCTGCAATCCCTTACGCCGTATGAGCGATCCAAGATTGCCGACGCGTTGGAAACCCAAAAATACACTCCTGGTGAAACTATCATCAAGGAAGGCGACCCGGGCCACTCGTTCTACCTGCTGGAGAGTGGTGAGGCCGATGCTTACATTGGCGACAGCAAGGAAGCTGTCAAGCACTACAGCAAGGGGGATTTCTTTGGTGAACTTGCGCTCTTGAATGACGCCCCCCGCGCCGCTAGTATCGTCGCGACGACGGATGTCAAGGTCGCTAGCCTCGGCAAGTCTGCCTTCCAGAGACTTCTTGGCCCCGTCGAAGGCATCATGAGACGAACAAAGTACGAGAGCGTGAAGACGGGTGTTGAAGAGATGGATCCGCTGCAAGCGGCTTAAATGGGCAGTTGAGCGGTTGACGTGCGTTTTGTTGAAGATTGGATGGCGGCTTTGGAAAGGTTGACGGTAAATGTGAAGGTTCACAACGGCGTTAGTGGAACACCTACCTTCGCTTCCTAAGAACATGGCTAGTATGATGTCCAGATACCTGTTAGTAAAGAGTATTTTTATTCATGGCATTGTTTCATTGGTCTTGAGGGACAGGGTTCCGGTGGTATCATTGATCTAGATGGACCTTGTTATTACAGATAAGCGTGAATGACATCAATCGTGAGGCAAGCAAGAGGACAGCCGCCAAGGCAATTAATTCAACCTCAACCCCCTCTTGTTCTCATTTCCTCCAAAACCTCCCTTCTCAGCTGTTCGACAGCAATTTCTGTCTCCAGCGTCCTTCCGACGCCCTTCTTCCAGGTCTCCTCCAATCCCTTCATCTCAGCCGCGACCTCTTCTTGTTGCCTCCTTCTGGCAACAGTCAAAATATCAATTTGACGCTTAGTCTCGGAAAGGTCCCGTTCCATAGCCTTGAGCTCGTTCTCAAGGCCCCAATTGCCGATCAGCCACGCATTCTTGCCATATTTGTCCAGCAGACCCAGGTTCTGAGCGCGACCATCGAGGTAAGCGTAGGAGGTGTATGCCTTGCGCAGCGAGTCGGCGAGGCGCTCGCGATCCTCTGCTGTCTTTGGCTGCCCAGAGTCTGGAAAGGGCTCTTGTGTCTGGTACCTTTCGAGGTCGATGACTTTGAGGGGCTGTTTTGACGCGACGCGCTCGACTTCGGCTTCAATAAGGGGGGAGAAGGTAGGCCCTTTGTAAGCTGGGACAGGGGCTGGGGAAGAGGTAGCCAGCTCGGCTCGGATCAACGACTCGGCAGCTTCGCGCTCAGCGGGCGTGGGCTCGTCATCAATGTCTGCGGGCGTTGACAGGTTAGCTGGATGGCGCAGGCACGGCGGATGGGAGATCAGCAGACGTACACGGGAGGGACTCGTGGAAGGCGTTTAGCGCGCTCATTGTGTTACGGGATGACGTGAGCCGTCAGAAGGGGTCTTCGGGATGCTTTTCTGGGCAAATTGACAAGAATTAAAAGCCGAAAGACTGGTTGATGAGGCGAAGGTGTAGCGTGGTGTTTCTAGTCCAGGTTACCGATGTCGACCCGGTGTCTGACAGCGACCGCGATCTGGTAGTTCAGAAATTTGGGACGTCGACGCACGAGCCCGCCCGATAAGGAGATAAGTCGGCTACAAGGAACCAGGTCCGTGCTTGAGGAACTCTTGTGCACGGGCCACACGCGGTCGATCATTGGTCTGGGGTCCTGGTCCACTCCTCCTGCACTTCAAAACACGCTCATGCTTGAAGGCAAACCATCCTTCGCCGCACCTAAAGCTAGCGGACTTTGGGAAGACATCCCCTGACAGCCATGTGTGTGTGCGCGCGTGCGCCATGGCCAACAGATGAAGTGCGCGCAGAAATCAACCGACAACAACCCTTGGCAGCGATCGATGATGGGACGACGGGACTTGACGTGCATGCAAGACACCTGCTTGGGTCGTTTAGCTGAAGATGGGCTCGTGGATGGCCGGCCCCACCGTGTCTTTCTTTTTCTGATGTCTTCGGCAGGGCGCCTTTCCTTCCTGGTGACGTACTCCTTTTTGATGCAAGAGCTAAATCTCACACTTGTGCGATGAAACCTGGAATTCCTTTGACGATTTGGAGTCGCCGAGAGACCATCATGAGCAGACTTCGGGAGTCGGCCCATGAGGCGGTTTCCATGCGGCTTCACTCCTTCTAGGCACTTTCCATCTTCAGAAATCCAGAGCTCGGGAGTTGTTCTCGCATACCTTACTTCTTTCTGCTTCCATCTCTAGAAGGCAAATCCGTCAGCGCCCGTTTTCCAGCTTTTTCGGATGGGCTGTATTTCCACCGCGTGGGAAACTATCAAGTCACCGTCGTATTCCCTGCCACACCTCGCATCCTTGGTCTGCGATGATGGAGGATGGTTCTCCTGTCGAATCTGATCGAGGCAAATGACATCCGTCAATCCAACCCGGAAGCTCAAAGCTCGTCGTAGCCGAGCAACATTCCCATTCCGGCGCTTGGTATTTGTTGCATGGACGGATCAGACGGATGGCCTCCCGGAATGCAACTCTGGGGGATCCCCACGGCCTGGAGCGATCCAGGTCGGCAGTACGTCTTCCGCCTGTCAGTGGTTCAACTACCCCAAGCTATTAGGACCGGTGCTCCATCCGTGCCTCGCCCCAGCCGGTCTATGGACAAGTTTGGGCTGCCACCGGCCATACCGGAAGCAGTGGCCCGTCTGCGCTCTGTTCGCGATCCAGCGTTGATCTTGACCCTCTCGTCGCGAATCCACCACGTGAGGGGGCTAGAGGTCGGCCGCGCCTTTGGCGCTCGTGTGGCGTCCTCCTGGGCTGAACTATCGCAAACGGCACATACAATTCCATCCTGCTCAGGGTTGATTGAAAGGAGTTCGCGCCGCGACTCGTGGAGGATGAGCCATTGCTACATGGCGACCACTTAAACGTCGCCGGTCCGTAGCCTGGGCTGGGCCATATTCGTACCCCCTTTCTTCTGTATGTTGACGTTTCTAATTCCCGCGAACGGTTCGGAAAAGCTCGTGGGATTTAACGGTCTCGATGATGTTTATGCTTGTTCTTTTTTAAACAAGCAGATACCCCCTGGATCTCGGACTCCTAAGGCTCCCGTCACGACGGCGCACTACACGGTTGGGGAATTGATCGATTCGAACCCAGATCGGACGACAACATGAAGTCTTCACGCTCCTTCGCTTTTGTGGTGTCAGTATTCCTGGCTATCACGATACCTTTCGCCTTGGCCCAGAAGGCTGGTAGCATCACTGATGCCGTTGCTCAACTCCCAACATGTGCGGTAAGTCTGCCCGCTACCTACCTGTCTCCATCACAGCTTGCTCATCTATCTCTAGGTTACATGTATCTTGTCAGCAATTAAGGACTCGCCTTGCGGTCTAACTAATGCAACATGTATCTGCAATGACTCAAAGTTCGAGACCACGACCGAGACCTGCATTGTGGGAGCCTGCCCCATCAAGGACACCCTTCGTCAGTCGTCCATCTCAACCCAGAGGCACACGAGCACAAACTTACAAGACCACAGATGCCAAAAATGTCTTCGAGGTCACTTGTGACAGGCCTGTCAGGGACCACAGCCCCGAATATGCACGATTGACGTGGACTATGCTCGGCCTTTCGATCATCGCCGTATTTGCCCGGTTGATATACAAGTTCTTCTCATCGGCACAATTAGGATGGGATGACTTGTTCACACTACTCGCCTTCCTCGCTGTCCTCCCGTCCTTCATCATCAACCTCGTTGGGCTGATCCCCGCGGGGCTCGGCAAGGACATCTGGACCCTGACACCCGATCAAATCGAGAAGTTCGGTTTCTGGTTTTACCTACTCGAGCCTATGTACTTCATCCAGATGGGCCTGGTCAAAATGGCTATCCTGTTCTTTTACATGCGAATCTTTGATCGAGCTGGCCTTGCGCGTCTACTCTGGGGTACAGTCGCTTTTAACGCTGTCAACACATTCGTTTTCCTGATGGTTGGCATTTTTCAATGCACTCCGATCCACTATTATTGGCAGAGGTGGGATGGCGAACACCAGGGAACGTGTATCAACATCAATGCCGTTCCCTGGGCAAACGCCGTCATCAGTATCCTACTCGATCTATGGATGCTTGTTCTTCCTCTTTCCAGAATCAGAACTCTCAACCTGCACTGGTGGAAGAAGATGGCTGTTGGTATGATGTTTTGCGTTGGTACTTTGTAAGTCTCGTGAAGTCCCCAACTTAGAAGTCTGGAATTAACAATACCTACAGCGTAACCATTGTGAGCATCTTACGGCTGCGCTCGCTCGTTCAATTCGCAACGTCTCAAAACCCAACCTGGGATCAGTTCGACATTGCGTTCTGGACAACACTTGAGGTCCCCACTGGCATCATTTGCTGCTGTCTACCTGCCATACGTCTCATTCTCATCAAGGCTTTCCCGAGACTGTTTGGCATGCTCACGAAACGCTACGACTCCCACAAGTACTCGGAAGACCCCTCTAGCGGAAATAACCCGAGTAAAGGCCGCAGCCACAACCGCATGTCTCAAGGCCCTAACACTGAGTCCTCGTCGACGACAGAGCTACAAGCCGCGATTCGCAACGGTAAGGGCATCGTCTGCAGCAAGTCATTCGCTCTCAAGACCCACGACTCATCGAGCATATACGCCATGCAGGACCTTGAGTCCGGGAGCGCCAAGAACAGCATCGCGGCACAAAGCCACAGATCGACGTCAATTTCCCACACATCTAGCGCCATGTCAGATTACGGAGGCCCAGGACGCAAGCAGTCTGGTCCTTCGTCAAGGGACTAAGCCCCAACGTTGCGCTTTACAAATGTGCACACAGATTCGGCGTTTGTACATACATACTACACCACAGCTCCGCATGATACGCAGCAGCCTTTAGGCAGCAACATGTTGTGATAACATGGGGATTTCTCGTTTCTTTGGTGAGATACTGTACGATGAGCTTTTCCCGCGAACTGATAGAAGAAACGGCCTCGGCGTTGGGAGTTATTTTCTTTCCGGTGGATTTTCTTTTGTTTGACATACCCGGGGGAATCATGAAGTCGTTGTGCTAGCATACGAGCAGAGTAGGCATTGGATTGTTCCTTGGTCTGACCGGGAGGGCGTCCGCCGGTGTCACTGTACCGTCTCGGCCGTAAAAAGTACTAGTAGTCAGTCTCCAGTACCAGTGTAATAGAAATAGAGCACATAACACATCCGGAAAACCACACGAGACAAAAAGTTCCAAATCATGTCCGTTTAACTGTTTGCTCTTTGTCATTCTGAAAATCGTGTGCAACCGGTGATGACTCTCCAGCTCGCTTCCGCCGCCGCTTGAGACAAGATGCCCGATGCGGTGCCGAGGACGCCACGTCCAAGATTGGGTATATTCGCCATGGCCGATCATCCTTCTACCGGTGTTCATCGATTCCGAGTCTTCGGGAAGCTATTTAAGTGGGGTTTGATGCCTTGCTTGCTTCTAACGGCATAGCTTGCGTCGTTAAATCAAATCGGACTGTGACTATCGTGTGCATCGGTCACATTTCCCACTTCCCGGGATAAACATTTCTTTGTCCAAGCAATAGACTGAAGTACGAAGACTGGAGGTATAGCGGGAATAAAGAGATCAGGGCCAGTCGTATTCGATACAGTACGAGTGAGTAACGGATTACGTGTAAAGCGGATGGGGAGCCCGAAAATCACTGATCGGGGCCGGGTGAATCTTGGTACTATCACGACTTTTGGGTTCATTGTCCAAGAAGTGGACCAGGCACTAACACACCCGGACCAAGCGCACGGGAGATCAAGATGACTGAGGTGTATACCATTAGTCCTGCCCACCTTGGGTGCTTACCTTAGGTACCTAGGACGATTTCCGTGGTCGAGAGAAGCGGGATTTTGCCTCTGGCCGTGGCTTCCCAACTGGGTGAGTGGGAAGGTGCAGCCTACCTTAGACGAGGTGGGAAGTTGCGGTCGACGAGCTCTTTCCCCATCTTGAACTAATGTCCCCCACGGCTCTTCCTTTCCAGGGTCTTGTCCAAGGATCACACCAAAGCCTTGCCTCAGCCCGCCCATGTCTTTTTCGTCCGACTAAGGTCAGGCCCGGAGCACACTAATCAGCACCTGTGCTGTCACTTGTATGGTTCCAGTGTTGAGTACACCATCCCATGATTAGGAACGTTGGTCTTTGGTGAGCCGCGTCCATCGCCATGTCCGACTTTTCCATACAGGCCTTCTACAAGAGGGAGATACCCACGTCATCAGTGGTGGCGCCTCACACCAAGAAACACCCTCAGGATGACGGCTTCACCCAAGCGGAAGTGGAGGCCGGGAACAATCCTCTCGACCGGCGCTGGGATCCGTCCGAAGAATACCATCAAGTGTGCATTGCGAACATCCAGCCAGGACCGGCGCTTATTCGCTTCACTGGCCGCATCGTCAACTATACGCCTGCATTTATCGACTCCAAGAACACGTATAGTCGGCCGGCACACCAGCTCATTGTCAAGGATGATACAGGTGCCATCGCGGTTCGTTCCCAAGCACTCTCTATCATTGCTTGAGGTCGACCCTGACTGTCTCTTCTAGGTCAAGCTTGTACCCATTGGTATTCCTGTTTCGCTTCTCCTAATTGGACAGCTTGTCACCATATGGGCAAGCTGGACGGGAACCTCAGCCAATTCGAACCAGGGAAGCATTCCCTTCGTCACCATGTATGCTCCAGTCAACCCAGCGGAAATTGGTACCAAGCAGTTCATACAGTTCATCACAGACACCCCCACGACACAGAACATCGCTCGGGTGCCCCTAGACTACGAGCGTGATGACCCAAACGCTGGGCCGCTCCCCAACCTGATGACACTCGGCCAATACCTCAAAACAGGCCATGACACAGCTGCTGCAATCCGACTTATCGTCTGCGTCAAGAGCATTGGATCTCGCAAGCGCGTCACGATACATGACCGCAGAGAAGCGGAGCTAGTCGAGGTCACTGTATGGGATGACACAGCGAGCTGTGCGCTGACGCTATAGAATGACAAGGCGAACTCTGCCAAGCTGTGGAAGCCGAACGACACTGTTCTTCTCCTGACGAGTCCCAAGTTTAACCCCCCTCGGGAGACCAAGCCTCCCAAGCCAGCAGGTGTCGGCCTCACTTACAATACCCTCATCGACGTAGACCCTGCCTTCCCCGATGGCAACTGGCTTCGCCAATGGGTGAAGCACAGGGTCAAGAAGGAGTGTATCTGCATACCTTTCCCCGAGGACGTCTGGAACGCTAAGGTAGCTGTTCACGGGCCCATACGACCGCTGTTCACTCTTGCAGAAGTGGACGAGTTCGCTCGTGCTGATCCGGCGATGGATTTTACGGGCAAGCTGTGCTTGACGGTCTTGGGATTGGATTTGCTTGGCCTTTACCGAAGGAAGATGCTCTGCTGCATTGAATGGTGTGTAGCATTCGCCGCGAAGAATGACTTACTTGCACGTCATGGGCAGCTGCTAATGCGACCGTCTAGCTGCGGAGTTCCCCTATATGCCAATCACTCGTCCGCAACGTGTAAGAACTGCATGGCCGAGAAGACGCTCGTACTCAACCCCCGAGTCATGGGTATCCTGGTGGACGAAACGGGGTGCATCGCACAAGGGAAGCTAATATGGAGTGAGGAGGCTTGGGGCGAGCTCTTCTTCCCCGCCGATTTGAGTACGGCGGTCGCAGCTTCTGTCCTTGGAGAAGCAGACAGCACGGAAGACACCACTCGCCCTCCCCCATCTCCTTCCAAGTGGATGAACATCTTGCAGATGGACACGGCCAGGCTGCGGCTGCTGGAGGAGCAAATGTTGTATGCCCGTTTCACCTTGACCTTCGGCTGGTCCCCTTTCGTCGAGAGACTGTGTGTACTTGGAGTCGAGTGGTGAAGCTTGTCAGTAGGGGAAGCAAAAGCGGGGGTTGCAGCTTTGTTTCGTCAGGGTGGTGTAAGGTGCTGCGCCGTCGATGAGGGGTCAGAAGGAAAGGACGTAGCTTTCGAAGGTGCAATTTGGCTGGAGATTATCAAAGGCGCTGTTACTCAAGATACTCCTTAATCTTTGTCGCTGTGTGAGTTGAGAAGTTGCAAAAGAGACATTTCAGCTTCAAAAACAAGAAGGCCGCGGTTGAGAGGTCGTCCGGCCAAATTATGGTTGGTTGGTCTTTTTGCAAGTCATGACCAGGAACTTTTGAGCGTCTACTCGTGAACGCTGGCTCCGTTTGGAGGAACGGTGATGAACTCCTATCCTGACGTACTGGCGAGAATGGTTTTAGCACAGGTTTTCGGGGTAGAGTTTGGTACAAGGCATGGATCTATTCATCAGATCATTGGCCGTTGGTTTTAATAGTACAAGGGCGACGCTGTTCGTCGCCAGGTCATAAATCTTCGTGATACACGCTTTCATCCGCCGCCGAGGCAGTCAATCGTGAACGAGGAAGCCCCCCATCTCCCTTCGCTCTCTTCCAGTCTCTCAAAGCAAAGCCACTAATCGCCGAATCCGTTACCGTGAAAATGAAACCCTGAGCAATAACCCCGTCCTCCCATGCTGAATACAATGTGTTTGTGTTGTTGTGTTGATAACTAGTTCCTCGAGAGCGCAGGCTTGAAAAAAGGGTGATGAGAATATGACTGCCTGGTGTTACAGTGGTATGAGAGGGCTGCAGCACGAAATATTAGGGACGGTGTCCCGATATTAGTGCTTGGTGATCTTCTCGTCACCGTAGGAGGAACCGCCGCTCTCAGAGGTCTCCGTCTTGGTCAGGTCCTCGCCATCCTCCTCGTTGGGGCCGTGGATGGACTCCTCGAAGACGGGCTCAGGCTCGTTGACGTCGAACTTGGTCTTGAACGCCGACAAATTGTCAGCGTAGCCGCTGCTGTTGGTGCGACGCCGCGCGTTGGTGAAACGGAAGTCCTCGTCGACGACTTCCTCGCCGGCATTGCCCCTGTGAAGAGTGAACGTTAGTAATTGAATTCATGGGCGGTTGAGAGTGACAGGTTGATGGATTGGGGGATGTGGCAGTGCTCTGTGGCATTGAAAGGGGTCGTGTGTAAGTGGGGTAGGCAACGCAAAGAGAGGTCCGAACGTACCAGTTACTTCTGCCGCCGCCGTTCTTCTTCACCTTCTTGGGGTCGACACCCTCGTGACCATGCTTCGCAAAATAGCGAGGCAGGTGCTCTTGAGGAGAAGCAGTGCCGTCAGCCAGGGCGGCGTGGTCACGATCGTTGTACTTGTGAGAACGAGTCACTGCGGGAGATGGTGTTAGTCCAAGTGGCCAGAACGGGTGCATACACGCAGGATGGGGTCAATTGGCATGCCGCCAAAACCATTCAACGATGATTGGGGATGGTGCTCGAGGTGTAGAGACACATCCAAGATGAAATGCTTGGACAGCACGGAGGTGACGGGGAGACGTCACGCGGGGGGGAATATGGTGCGGGGCAGGGGAGAGCTTCAGAGGGGAAGTGCAAACATACTCTTGAAGGAATTGCTGGTGAAATACGGTTTGTGGATGTGTGAGTGTTACAGGAGAAGATCAAGTAGAGGGGGTTGTGTTGATGGTTAAAGGGCAGATCGTCGATGTTCGCTGAGTGAAATTGCGGTTGATTTGTTGATGGATTCGAATTGTATCTTGATGGGATTCAGATGTGATGTGAGGAGGAGAGGGGGAGTTATGTAGACGGGAAGAGCTAAGCAGGATGCTTTTAAAGGACGAAGGCTTGAGAGAAATGGCGGCCTATCAGATCACGCGATCATCAGACAGCTCGCCCAATGGGGGGATGGACGGCAAGGGGGGGAAGGAGGTATCTTCGCAGGAGGTCCGGAAAGGCTGGGTTGGCCGGGTTGGCTGGGTCCTTGATGAAAAGGCGGATCGCGTGACTTGGATGCAGATGGGGGCGGAAAGCTGCTGCAGCTTGCAAGGGAAGGGGCCACCTTCACGACCTGGACTGCACCGTCCAGACACGGCGCGGGGGGGAGGACTGGGACGGGGGGACGGCCGGCGTGGACTGGCCGTGGTGGAGATGGGCGTGGACTGACGCCAGACCAAACCTTCCCCTCCTCCTGCTCCAATGCCTGGGCTTTCTTTCTTTGGAGGAATCTGTTTGTTGGCCCTTGACTGTCTGAGCTGTTCCTGTCATGTCACTGTCATCCGTCCCAACCGCAGAGAGGTAGATAGATACCTACCTGCGTCGTGATGCTGATCTTCTACCTCCTGCCTCAACTCAACCAATGCCCTTCAATTGACCCATACGTTCGTCTCTCTCCCTCAGATGCAATGAAAGGCAGCCCATGTCCTCCGTCCTCTTTCCTCGCCGTCCCGAGCTGCATTGCGGCAGTCCCCTGACCACGGGAGCACAGTGACGCAAAGGGTCCACTGGGATCCGGGGTCTCAGGTACGAGCTGCGCTGGGACGGGTGGCCAGATTGCGGGGTAGTGGATACCAGTGTACCATGCACCGCTAGGCCGTTACATGCCAGCGGCCACAACAGCCGCCCAACCGCTGCGCCTGCTTAAGTACCGGAGCAGCACGCGACTGGTATCGCTCGACCCCTGCTATCGAGCCATTTAGGGGCCGCAACTGATCGAAAACTGCCCATCGTCAGTGTCGTCTCATCCCGGCGTGTTCCTTTTTTCGTCCTACATCAAGGCCAGAATCACCATTGTTTTGACTCAACAATTGGCCATTTTCCTTGTCGATGCCCCCAAAACCCTTCACCGTATCGAAGCCCAGAGGGTCTAGTCTGTTATGGACTGTTTTCCGATGTCGGAGCATCCCCAACGGCTCGTTGTGGCTGATTCGTTTTGGCCATGTGGCAGCTTTGCTGTTCTCGCCCGGCCTCAAACCTGGCTCCTTGCCAATGACTCCATCGCGGCAGCCTGCATATTGGCACACATGATCATGCTCCTGCTCGGCGACTGCCGGTCTTGGCTTGTCCTGTCCTGCCAGCGCCAGCTCCAGCTCCACGTCGATTTCTTTACCTAAGGCATGGTATCTTCGGACACGAAGAACTCCGCAATCACCAGCAGTGACAGTTGCAAATGTGGTTTCGATGGGGTTCATATGGGTCCCTCATTATCACCTGCTACACTGTGTACGGCATTCGATTTCTGGATCCGCTCATTCCTCGATTCACCGGTTCCCAACGAATCTGGAATGTTGGTACATCTACCGGAAAACGCCCGTATGACTGCTCTTTCGCGTTTCAATGCTGCGTCCTGCGTCCTGCGTACCGGTCCCCAAGAACGAGAACCCCTGAGGCGGGCCCCAGACCTGAGGACATCAATTGACCAATGGCTCCACTCAGCTCCGTCGGAGAGCCTTCTGGAGCTTGCTCGCTGGCCTCGCAACTACGCCTCCCTCCTCGGTCCCCGAAATCGCAACCGCCTGAGCTCCCGTCGCCAGCTCAGCTTATGCTTCCAGCCGCAGCTCCTCACGCAGACAGCTCGCCACTACCGCCATTGCCCACCTTCCTGCTGCGTCGATGCGGCGCAGAGATCGGAGGACAGCCAGAATTTAGGCCCCGTCACCTCCACTGTCAAGAGCTTGTTCTCGTCAAACGCCCGCCTGCCCGCCCCTGACTCGTGAGATCGGGACCCCGCCTGTCTGTGCACCCCTCTGATCTACTGCGAACTATGCATCCTGGGTCTGGTGGTTTGACGCGCTTGACGTGTTTCCATTTACCTGCCGCATTCCTCTTGACGCAGCCATCCCATTCGTCGGGTGAAAGCCAGCCGATGGAGTGTTCGACTCGATTGTCGACCTCCAACGTCGTCCGGATCCGTTTGCAGAGCTTAGTCTCGGAGATGCGCACTCTATCTGGTCTCGATCTACGGTGGTATCTGTTAGTTATCTGGGTCCAAGATGCGGATAAGCCATGAACAATTGTGGACTCCCAGTCACGCCAGCAATGGCGGCATCTTCGTTTCCCAGATCAGGATGCCAAAAGCAGGCTGGGAGACGTCTCTCAGGGGGTTGTGTCCACTGTTGTCAGTCATGAACTGCCTCAATGAAGGCGGGGCGCCAATATCGATAGACGGCGGAGTGAGCGAACAGCGGAGCCTCGGTTCTCCCCACGGGTCCCGTGACCACATTTCGACTTCACCTCCTCCCCTTCCACCCACCGACCAGTCTGGACCTGTCGCCTCTTGACGTCTGATGGTGACTCGAATGGTCCGAATCACGACCTTTGGCCACGGGACATCAACTGTGCCGAAAGTGGTGATCAAGCTTCCACGTAGCATCTTCGATGCCGCAACTGAGTCATAGAACATTCGCCGCAGTTCCACATACGAAGACTCGAGATGACTCCATACCCTGGCTTGGTGACATGCTCAAATTGCGCTATCTTTAACCTCCGGTGTTCAATTTCACCATGCCCGACAGTGCTGCATCTAGACACTTCGTGGTTTTTCTGTGGCTCGTCTTAACTTCATCGACTTCCCGTGATCTGGGCCCAGGCCTCAAGCGCTTGACAGACAGCTTGCGCAATTGCTCATTGTAGCACTGACTCCCGGGGCTCCTTTAGCAAATTTCCTGGAACCTTAAGTTGTAGAGCACGTCTTGGCTAGCTTTCTACTGTTGATAGATTCCAGAATGTTCTGTATTGCACAGGCATCGACGGTGCTGCTTTGCATTGCTGCCTCAGTTCGACTGGCACTGTGAGAAGCTCTCCACTCTCCTCGCTTCTTGAGAAAACAGGAGGCAGGTAGCAAATATTTGCCATGGCCTTAGACTGTCTTAACCTCCTGTGGCACCTTGAAGGGGGCTCTGACGTTAGTCGGCCTGCCAATTGCTCAAAGTAGGGTCCATAGCAAGCCAACAAAACTGGGCGTTGGAATCTCAAACGTTGAGCCGGGCTTCTGGCCCTGTTCCTTCTCGAACCCCCCACACCTTGAATGATCGTTCATCCCTCGAAATCGACCTTGGAAACGTGTCAACAAGGCTACTCTACGTACCTGCTCATCCAAATCTAAACACCAATGACAAGTCTGACGCCTTGGATCTGGCCCAGTGCGCGGCACCGCGAACAGTCCGCAGCGGATTCATGAGTCCAACTACCTCGGCCTGCTGAGGCATCTCTATCCGTCTTCTGTCCCGCTCTAGTGGCCAAAAGGATCAAACCAGGAAGACATGGTGTACTCTATGGGGTTGCGTCTGACCGCATTCATACTCGAGGTGGGCATGATAGGTCCAAGAACTCTGGCTCTATAGCCAACCAGAATCTGTTGTAAAGATAACCCGTCCGGTAACAAGTACGCTCGAGCATGTTGAGGACAGCCATAACAATGGCATCGGCAATTGAAACTTCTGTCCCCGAATGTGGAAGAACGCCTGAGCACAAATGGTCCCCGCCAGCAGAGAAACAGAGAGGCAATTCCGAGCCTCTAAATCATCAGAAGATGTCAAGAGGCGCAGAGACCTGATGTGCGGAGTGACGACGTGAAGGAGCGGATACTTTGCTTGAACACATGGCAAAGTCGAAGAAAGTAGCCCGATGCGGGCATATTCCCATTCATCCTCTCTAACCTTGATTGCAACTGCAGTATCAGCCACAAGTTCGCCGGTGGTACATTTCCAGTTGATCCTCTACTCTCAATATAGACCACTCCCGAGACCCATGCAAACACACGGTTCATGTAGGTTACAAGCAAGCCGTCAGGTGCTTTATGTTGGCTACTCGTAGCTTTCTCCACGAGGTTCTTCCTTCTGCTCCAGGGATGTCGAAGGAAGATCGAGATCACGAGCCACATGTCTCAACTGAATTCATTCCAATGCTATGTTCTCGTCAAGGCGCATCTGCATCTGGTTCCTGCTCTATCCAGTGGGACATCAGAAGCTCCTCCCTCTTCGCCTTCTGGCCGGCTCTCGCCACCAATCTTGACTTTAACACACAGATGGGGTCAATTCTGGTCCGAATCAAACCCAAATGAAGTTCTGCCGTAGGATTGAATGAGTCGCCAAGCGGCAATTCGGCATTGAATATCTTTCCTTAAGGCCAGGTAGATCTATGCGAGTGACATGGACCATTGGCGACCGCATATGCATTCGATGTATATGCAACATTTTCAAAATAGCGATGGAAAAGGGTTGTATCTTTGGCTGGACCGCGTTGGCAACGACACATACGCAAGAAGCTGGTGGGGGAAATGCAGCCCGTGGTGTCTGTTAATTCACTGTTTTCTACATAGAGGCCTCATGTGCCAGCAATCAGAAGTTTTAGATGCTGAATCAAGTACGTGGTATCTAAGAGGAACCCAACGATGGATGCGTGAATTTGAGCTTGCATAAGCGGTACCGATTGTAGTAGACATTCATGTAGCGACAAGAGGGGAATCAGACGGCACGGATTGCCATCGCAAAAGTTGGGCATGATGCTCAATGTGCACATGCCCCCCGATACAGCAGGAAGGATTTCTATCCTGCCTCCGTGCCTTGAAGTTGTTCAAGTGAAAGATGTCAACATTTGTGCCATCGGACATATCTCGCTGTGAAACAACTCTTGAAAAACAGGTATGCGATTACTTGCCGAGAAACCGAAAATGATCCTTAATATGAAAATAATCATCTTAACTGATGAGGCAGATATAGCTTACTCACATACCGCTGTTCGGGTGCAAGTTAGTTCTCAATGCCTCGGGCTAGTCTGCGGCAGCATTATACAGGCTCAGCATGATCTATATCGCGAACGAACCAAACTCTTATGCCCAACAATTCATCTTCAATTGAAAGGGTGTGTTACGCAGCGCCAAGATGAACTAGAAGGCACAAACACTCGGGTCTCTCTCATCAGTTCCACATCCGGCACAGACGCGCCAGCAAAGATTTCACCTCCAACGCATCGATCTGTACGCAAGAGATCCCGCGCGTCTGTGGGCTTATCAAGCCTACATCTGCTAGTGTAAAGCAATCAACCCAAAAAAAGACTACAAAGGTAAGAAGTCAAGTCTTGGTAAACTTCCATCTTGCCGCACAGCTGAAGGTGTCACGACATCCCTGGGCACTGCCACCCTTGAGCAGTTGGCAGTTCGCCTCCGTCGCAAGGTGTAAACGTACGCAGCAAGCACGCAGAAGTGACCCCAAGGCGGGTTTTCTTCTTCTATTCGTCTGGAGACGTGTTCCAAGAAAAGAATCAAGCTTCTTCTTGGTCCAGGGCCGGCAGAGGTGTGGTGTGCCACGAGTTCGTGGCGAGAATGAAGCACACCGGAGCCAAGTCCGTCTAATGGTGAAACAGCTTCATTATCACAGCCACGCAAGATCCGGCCCGTCAGCTGTAAATGTTGCGCGAAAGGGCTCCATCCTTGTGATGTTTCTTTACCCTAGGCGTACGCATGGAGGGAGGCTTAGAGAATTAATAGCTCATTCAAGCTTCTTCTGAAGTTCCCCCCCCCCCAAAAAGCTGCAAGCTAGAACCCGCCTACCTTAGGGAAGGCAAAAACGGGGACGTTCATATCTCATCATTTGCGCGTTCTGGGCTAGGATCAAAACAACTACATAAGTCTAAATCAAATTTTTGAAATCAGCACCCACGAATCAATTTGAATACCGCCCAAAAGTATTGCAAAAGAATTGCCTTGTTGAGACGAACTAATCTATCTACTTTTTAAAGCATGCAGCATAATATATATCCTATAAACAGCAATAATATTGAAACCTACTTAATACTAGCTGATTTTGCAATTTATAAGCTTTATTTATAAGAAGATAGCACTACTAAAAGAGAAAGCTATAGCTCTTATTTAATATAGTAATAAGCTTCTAAAGTATATATCTTTAAAGAACCTAAAAAAAGCTTTAATAGTAAATCTCTATAACTATATAGAATATATTATTATAGTAATCTATAGGCTGCTAAAAATACTTAAAGCATTAAGTTAGTTTTTTAATTTTATAGAGAAGTAGAATAAAATACTAGAAATCTTATAAAACTTAGTTTTATTAAGCTAAAATAAATAAGTAATATTATAAGAAACTATTAAAGAGATAATATTTCTTATAAAAGACTTAAGTATTACTTTTAGCAGCTTTTAAAGAGATAGACTTTAAGCTGCTAAACAAAACAACTTAAAACAACTTTATATAGTAATTATTAACCTTCTAAATAAAATAAAGTTTAAATACTTTAATTCTAAGCTGTAAGCTTTATAAGACTATATTAATAGAAATATAAGCTAAGCTTTAGATATTAAGGTTTAATCTACTTAACTCTTACCTTCTAAAGATATTAAACTATACTTTTAAACTACTAAAGCAAAGCTTATTTTTAAAAGATAATACTAAAACTAAATAGATTACTTTATACTAAAGATATAATTATATTAAGTTATTATTTATAGTGTTCTAATTAAAACTTATAACTTAGCTATAGAGTTAGGTATTTTAATAGCAATCACTTAGTTTGTTTAGAAAAACCTAAAACTCTAGCTTTAGCACTTCTATTAGATAGGCTAGTTAAAAGGAAAACCTCTTGCAGCAGGCTAGTTTTCTATTATAGTAAGCGCTATTACTGCTGAAGATGCAAATAAGATACTAAATATAAGAAGTATAACTTAAAGTAGTTAACTATACTATATAAACTTCTATAATTAAAAGAAATAGCTTTTATAATATATAAACTGCTAAAAATATAACTATAAAAGAGCTAATTATTAAACCTTAGTTAAATGCAGTAAATATACTAGAGATTATAACTATAGAGATTGCTGAGAGGAAATATATAAATATGCTATATATAACAGACTATATATAGCTTACAGCAAAAAATACCTTAAATAAAAAGCAAAAAGATAAGCTTTAAAGATATATAGAGGTAGTAAGATCTAATAATACCTAACCTTCAGATAGATAACAGCAGTATAGCAGAAAAAGAGAGATTATTATTAAGTAGTAAGAGGGAGGCCTTTTAAAACCTCTTAAAATCTTAACATATCTTATATAGAAACAGAAATAGAAGAATAGCAATAAGTTACTAAAGTAACCTCTAACTTAACTTTACTTAAATAATAATATATCTTAAGTTTAATAACACTATAGCTAATTTTTGAGAAGATAAATATACTAAAAACACCTTTAGCAGCAGCCTAAAGATATTTACAGCAGAAATTTAGTAAAGATAATATTATAGCATTAATTAAAATAATTTTAATAAAACTACTTAATATACTTAAGATAACAGATAGCAGTAATAATAGTTAAAGCAAATTAACTTATAAGAAGATTAAAAGAAACTTAAATTGCATAAAATAAAAGAAAGATATAGAAATATATTAACTAAAGCTACTACTAAAAACAGCAGCTTTAGAGAAGAAGTTAAAAAAGTTAGCAGCAAAACACTAAGCCTAAAAGAATCAGCATAAAATACAGCTAGAAGTAATAAAGTAATAATAAGATAAAAAGTATAAAATATTAGTAGAAAAGAAATCTCTAGCCTTCTAAAAGAAAGAATAGATCACTAAGATAGCAAGAGATATTTTACTATTTAAAACCTATAAAAGCAATTATAATAAACCTCTTATACTGAATGCGCTAATATATACTAAGCAAAAGATGCTAATAAAAACTAAAGAGCTGAATATAACTAAAGACAGCATAATAGACTCTTTCTAACCTAATAAACGCTAAAAAAAGCCTTTAAAGAAAGCAATTAAATATATACTAACTCTATAAAGAAGCTAGCATATTTCAACTTCAACCTCACCTTTATAGCAATAGAAGCCTGAAAACTCCACTAAGTTAATAGACCTAAACTTCTCTATCTCTTTATAGTAATCTAAGCCTGAAAGCCTATTAGAACAACTAAACCTAGCTTTCACTTCACTCTAAAAACTAACTAAAAAGAAGAAAAGTAAAACTACTTCTGAGAGCAACTCTCTATTAAGCTTAATAGAACAAACTAGTAATAGTAAACTATAATTCTTTCTTAAAGATAGAGAGAGCAACTTTTATAACAAAAAACCTGCTAATTAATCTTCTAAACTAAAATCTAATAACTTAACTAGAAGATATAAATAAACTAATTACACTTACCTCTAATAGAGAGAAAAAAGTCTTTATAGTTCTTTAGTATAATGCAGTAATAAAACATAATATTATAGTAAACTTCTTTACTAACCTTATAACTAAAGATACTATAAATATATCTATAGTTTTAGTATTCTAAAAGCTATATATTAATAAATAGAGCAAACTGCACTATAAGATATATATTAAAGATAGAAACTTCTAGTTTATCTTTACTAGAGAGAAAGCTAAAATTATAATAATAGTAAATAAATCACTACTTATAAGCCTATAGAAGACTGTTTATACTAGCAATTATATCTATATAATAAAGTTTAAGTTCAGTCTAGCTATACTACTCTTTCTTAATATCTATTAGCTACTAAATGCAGCAAAAAACTTAGCACTAGTTCTAATTGAAGCTTAATAGATCTTAAAGAGCTGAAAATATAATAAAGCAGTTATAGTAAGAGATTTTAATACTTACTACTTAAACTAATTACTAGATAATATAGCTAAAAACTTTAAAAGAAAATTCCTATAGAAGATAATAACTGCACTCAACCTTTTTTAACGCTTAGCACTAGCTATAATTATAAGGCTAAATAGATATATCTGCAGCAACAACATAAAAGAGAAGTTATTAATAATTAACCTTTACTTTAGCAGCAACTTCTTAGATTTTTATAAAATAATTTAAAGCTAAGAGAAAATATCTAATTACTATTCAATTTTAACTATCATCTTAATATTAAGATACAGTATATATATAACTAAAACCTTTAAAGATTAAATAAAATTTAAGAGAACTAAATTATAAGAAACTCTTAATATAATTAAGATCCTGCTGCTAAAAAACCTCTAAATACTAAAGTCTATAGACGCTTATATAGAGGCATTAATCTATTAAATAAACCTTACTATAGAGATCACTATTCCTACTAAGAGAATTAACACTCTTTATAGCTATAAAAGCTAAACTAATAAGCTTATTGAAATCTATTAAAATTTTTAATGCTTTAAGCAATAAGCTAAGAACACTAATACTATAATTAATATTAAGAATGCTAAAGAAGCTTATTATATCCTCTAAAAAGCTTTAAAAGCCTAAAAGAGAAATATATATAGAGACTTCTTTGCAAAAGTAATTATAAATAAAAACACCTTTTAGAAGATCACTAGATAGCAGAAGAATAGCAGCAACCTTTAAACCCTCTAAATTAAACAGCTTAAAATAGAAGGTAAAACCTTTATAGAAAGCCTTAAGATTGCTAAAGCGCTTAAAGAGAAGTTCTTTCTGCCTTAAGGTGCAGCAAACCTTAAAGATATTAACTATACTAAATACCTACTTCTAAAAGAATAGCTACTTATTATAATCTATAAGATTATTTAAGCTGCTAAAAATATATTAACTAAGAAAGCTTTAAAACCTAACACTTACTTTAATAAAATAATTAAAAATAGCTTTCTAAAGGAAAACTATATAAGAAGAATAAATTCTAATTAAGTAAAGACTATTTAGCAGCTTTTCAATATAAGCCTAAAGATAAATTACTACTTCTAACACTTTTAAGATATAACTACTGTTGCTCTCTATAAGATAGATAGATCTACTAAAAAGTTAAATAGTTACCAGCCTATTATGCTACTTAACTTATTAAAAAAACTTCTAAAATCAGTTATCTCTAACTAACTTTAATATACTTTTAGTGCCTATTTAAACATATTATCTATTATATATCTAAGAGGATATAGAAAGGTTTCTTATAAAATAGCCTTTTACTAAATACTAAAAATAGTTTATAGTATATAGAATAAAGAGAAGTTTGCAGTAATAATTATTATAGATATCTTTAGCGCTTTTAACTATATCTCTTATATTAAACTTATTTATAACTTATAAAAGAAAAGCATTAATTCTAATATAATTTAATAGATTAATAGCTTTCTAAAAAGAAGAATAACAGACTTATGCTTATTAGACTATATAACACCTCAAAAAGATATCTAAGTTAGAATCTCTTAAAGCTCTCCTCTCTTACCCCCTCTTTATATTCTTTTTAATAATAAGCTTATTAGAGACTTAGAGATGCTAAACATCTTCTTTATATAGATTAATAATATAACTCTTATTATTAAAGCTGAGATAAAAGCATAGCTAGCAGTAAAAATTAAACTCACTTTATTAATCTGTAATATATAAGTATAGAAGTATAAAGCTAAGTTTAACTAAGATAAATTTTATATAATATACTTTACTAACCTAAAGAACCTAAAAAGCAATAATTTTGAGAGGCTAAAAGTTTTCTTCTATTAATGCTTAAAGCTGATAGTATATAAAGACTATATTAAGGTGCTAGAAATCACTATTAATTATAAGCTTAAGTTCTAATACTATATTAATACTACTACTGAAATAGCCTTTTATAATATAGAGAAAGTAATTAATAGTCTTAGAAACTTAACTTATAAGGCAAGAGCAGATGCTATAAGAACAGCTTATAAAGCTATAATCTTATTATCTTTTCTTACTAGCTGCTTAGTTTAATACTAACTAAACCTTATAACCTTACTTACTACTAAATAACTAGAATAAATCTAAGTATAAGCAGTAAAGCAAGCCTTAAGAGCTATTGCTAAGACGTCTAAAAACACTATAAATATTAAAATCCACTTTCTACCTACTAAATTATAATTTAAATAGCAATACTTAAACGCCTTAGTGTAGTTATTAGCATACTTAATAGGAGGCTGATTAGTTAATTAAGCAGATTTAAAGGCCTGTTTTTAAAGCCTTCTAATAAGACTTATAGCTTATACTGCAATCTAATATTAAGAAATTAATATTATAACAGTAGACTGAAGTTTAATCTATATTAATCCCCTTTAAAGTCTCTTTCTGTTAATAATTATAAATATTAAGAATAGAAACCTTATAAGGAACTATTTTAAAGCTACTATATAATTATTATTAGGCCTAGCTAGAACCTATAATAAGTTTATTACTGCTTTAAGCATATATTATAATTATAAAAGCTTATCTTAAACGCCTTCAGCAAACCCCTTAAAAGCCTAAAAAGCCTCCAGATATAATAAAAATATAAACCTAAATGCTGTCTAATTGTTCACTAATAGATTAGGAATTAAAAGGAGGATAAGTATAGCAGTATACTGCTCTAAGATAGAAAGCTAAAAGAGAATTTACTTAAGCTTAATAGCTAGCTTCTCTATCTTCTGCAGAGAGGCTAAAGCAATTATATTTATACTAAAATATATATAAACACTTAATATATTAAGGTTTATTTATATCTACTTAGATAATAAAAAAGTTATTTAGTCTCTAAATAGACCTTACTCTTATTAAGAGAAGTAATTTTTTATATAAATCTATAAGCTTTGCAAATTAATGCTAAATCATATTACTGTAGAATAAATCTTAATCTACTTAAGAATTAAAAGTAATAAAATAGCAGACTAATATACTAAAAAAGCTATTAAATAGAGAAATAAAAAGAAGCTATCTCTTACTGAAGGCTTTTTAAAATATAATTTTAATAGCTATCTTCTTATTACTTCTTCTTAAAAGAGCAGGTTAATAAATAGAATAATAAAAATCTAAGTTATTAAATAAAGCAAAGCAGCTTATAGCTACTTTTCTAGATAAATTAAAGCTTACTTATATAAATCAAACCTTATATATCTTTAAGGTTTAAATAAGCCTTTTATATTAGTTATTATCTAACTTTATATAAGAAAAATAAGCTTCTGCTATTATTTGCACTTTATTAGATAAGCTGATAACCTCTTCTGCTTAAGCTGCTTAAATAAAGGTAAGAAGATATTATAAACTAAAGAATATATTCTGCTATACTGCTTAAATCTCTCAATTTATAAAGCTTATATGTAAGATACTATTAACACTATTTATATCTATATTAAAGATTTTTTAGATAAAATTGCTAGTATAAGATATATAATAAAAATAGTATTAGAGGTAGGCTTCTTAAAGCAGTTTAAAGCAGTAGATATTAAAAACCTTAAATTAATATATAATAAAAATAGAGATGAAACCTATATCTACTTTAGTGTTAAAAAGAGGTTTATCTTAGTAGATATTACTAATAGTAATAAATATTAATATAACTAAATTAACTGCTTATTAAAAGCTTAAAGCAATTAATAATATTACTTTTTAGTAATAATTAGTAAAAAACACTTAAAATGTAGTAAATTATTATATTATAACATCTATTAAGATTATAAGCTACTACTTACTATCTTCTAAAAGCCTAAATGCTTAACCTCTATAGAATAGTATAAAGCTATTATAGAAGTAGTTAAAAAGATTAGATTTTAATAATAAAACTTAATATAAAAGCAATTAAGCTTACTATAATATTTATAGCTATATTATTACTTTTTAATCTTTAATACTATCTATAAAAAGCTATATTAATAATTAAGCTAGAAAAACTAGCTTTAGAACTAATATCACTTAGAACTAACTCTAAAAAGAGTAATCTCTTATTTTCCCCCTTTTAATTATATCACCTTATATATATATATACTATCTAAAACTACCTCTATTTCAGTATAAGCATTAAAAGGCAGCAGATATAATATGATATATAAGTTAAACAAACTAAGTGGTCTTAGACTAAATAGGCAGCAAACCATTAGAGATAGTGGGGGAGATACTGCAGGAGGTTTTAGCACCTCCTGAGCGCTGAATTAGTTACATAATGTATAAGTAGAGCGTGAGATAGCAGCTGCGTACCCCTTCAGGGTTCTAGAAGGCTTAATGACACACACACACACACACACTCCGGGCTAGGATCCCAACTTCGCCTTGACAGGCCGGGACCACGATCCGGGAGCCAAGCGTCTACTTCACCCATCCATACCTGACAGCCGGCCGGCGCAACCATGAAATAACTATATTCGGTGAGGCCTGAACAGGCAAGACGGCGGCGGTCCAGAAGAAACATTTCCTCGATAGGGTGCTGACGTGAGGCGCTGAGTCACCCATCGCAAACCCAGAGACGAAAGGACGTGCTTTCTAACATTGACAAGTCTCCAGATCCCGGGTGCCCTACCCATAGATCGGAATGGCAAGCTGGGTCAGTCCCGGTCAACCTGCTTAAGCACAAGCGTGCGCTCAACCCACACCCCATGGAAGCAAAAATCTGCCATCCTTTCCAATCCACCCATCCGTCCTCCTCCATCTATCCCTCATTCGGCAGATTTCCCACAGAGCTCAGTCATGGCAACAAGATACGAGATATTTATAAATCATGGAAATAAAAACAAGGTTATCAAACGCCTGTGAAGGAATGAACCGTGCCGCTCGCAACGTCTAGACCCCCAAGAAAGATAGTGGATGGGCGAGTTGCGGGGTCTCCTCGGTGAGCAAAAACTCTGTAGAGTTGGGGGGTAGCTCTCAGGAATGGAGGAATTTGGAGACAAGCATTTTGGTAGGAAAAAGATGGGATTCTCTCATGTGCTTGATTTTCTGCCTACCCAAAGTTTTCCCCAGTCCACTGAGCCCCCAACGAGTGTGCAAGTCATCCCCCATCCAAGCTCCTCCTCCCATCTTGGTATCCGATTGCGACAAAAGTAGACGGTTTGCCTTGCCCCTTCACTCCAGTCCCATTTCGACCCCTTCATGCCATGAACGCCAGGGCAAATCAGGACAAAAAGTCCCACGCCTGCCAACTCCCGTTTTCGCCATCTAATAATAGAGTAAAAGAAAGAAACCAAACCACCTGGACCCTTCCTCCTCCTAAGACAAATGAGAGACTAAATCAGGTGAACACCAACATCCAGCCAGTAAAGAGCCTACCGGTCGTTTTCCATGATCTGCAAAAACCTTCACACGTTTGCCGGTCGCCGCGCCCAATCTTCATGGTATCCGCGTTAAAGAAAGCATTGATTCTCCGTCCCAAGATTGAGAAAAGAAAAGAGAAGGAATCCGCGGCATGGATTTCGTTTTGTGGGATTCTGATCGTTTTTTGCGCTCAGCCGCTATTATGAATTATTCCTCATGGCAGCGGCAGATGGAGCTCATAGGGTGTAAGTCTGCATGTCCTGAAACATGTACATATTGTCGGCGTAATCCATCGCTCCGGGATGGGCAGTCGACATGCCCATGTGGGAGGACGGATCAAACATCATTGGTGGCGGTGCGGCGGTCGTCGGGTGATGTCGCGGTATCTGGTGTGCCCTCGCCTGGACGCCCCGGAGCTTGAGGTACTCGGCGTGTAATGCCGAGTAGGCCTGGCTGAGGGAGTCGTTCTTTTGTTTCTGCTCGGAGAGCATGACCTCGAGGTCCTTGATACGCTGGTCCTTGCGCTCGCGATATGCCCGTTGTGATGCTCTGTTCTGTGCTCGGCGGCGCTACGCGAGGGAGGGGTGGCATGTGTTAGTCGGGCTGCGCCTGAAGTTTGTCCCGCTCGCTCGCTCGGCGGCGAGCCAGCGGGATTCGGGCTGGGGAAAGTGTAAAAAAGCTTACCGAAAGCACTGAAGGCGGGGCATTCTTGTATCTGTTCTCACGCTTCCTCTTCGCTGGAGGTTTGGCGGTGGTGGCAGCGGCTTTCGGATCTGAAGCGGGCTGCGGTGATTCCGTGTCTCGCTGTGAGCTCATTGGGCTGGGGTAGATGCTGGTTTCTGTGGTATTGAAGTCGGGTACGAACGTCATATCAAACTTGACCAGTGTAAGCCGATGGAAATTTGTAGGTGCGGGGCAATGCAACTTACGTTCGATATGATGGGACTTGTACTCTCGGATGAGCTAGCAGTGTCGAGATACTGCTCTGCCTCTTCGTAGCCGTAGGGCGCTTCCATCTCCAAGAACGCATCAATGTCGTCCAATATGTTGAGAGGAAGTGGGTGCTCCATTATAGCAATTGAATGTTTGAGTGTCTTGTTTTCGTAGGCGGACGTAGGAGTGACCGGGCCGGCTGGGTTGGTTTCTTGTGCGACGTCTGGGAAGCTCCAACTCCGGGGCAAGATTGGAAAGAAGGTATATATAAAAGTCGGTTTGAGCGAGGAGGTGTCTGGCTGTGCGTCTGGGAGGTGCTGTGATGTGTAAGGCGATCTTAGCTACGCCACGGTGATTTGCAACGGGCCAGATGGAATTATATAAGGCGCGCGGCGCATGCGAAAGATGCACCACTCGACAGTCATGGCCGGGACAGGGAACATGTTTGGAGGGTTGGGAGGGGACCGCATCTACATCCACATCTGCATGTCCATGTGAAAGCTATGATTTCTGGTTCGTAACCACATAGGTAAGCAGCCTCTTCGCAGACATTCTCGAGGGGCCGCAACGTACATGGCGGCAACCGCAACGATCCAGTCGACCGTTGACCCATTGGACCCCAGATAGCGCACTGCTATGTTGCTTAGAGTGCATGGCACCCCACCCCCCTGTTCCTGGCTGGTCCCTGATGGTGTTCAAGGTTGCGTGATTGGGGAACAGGAAGCAGAAGAAGAAGTCGCCCTCCCCGCCAATTCGGTCCTGGTCGAGAGCTTGTAGCGAGCATGGATTGGTGGTGCGGCAAGGGTAGGAGGAACGATTAGACCTGCCTTTGCTGCATGTTGCGCCAAGTCCCCGCCTTAAACGGGCTACCATGTCGCAAGGGTCCCCGGCAAGACGGAGTGTCGTGGGGATGGCGAACGGTACAGTCCGTTGCGTTGACGGCGTCCGCCCCCGATTTTGACCCAGAAGGAAAATTTTCCGCTAGCCTAAAAACCCCCTAAACTACCCTAGACTTCACACATAAATAACTCTATGCGTACGCAATGCGCGTGAATAAAAATATATCAATCGATAGCCCTCAATTAGGTGATTATAACGATATCTTTTTTATTCTCGCGCATTATATACGCATAGAGTTATATAAGTACGAAGTTAAGGTCGATTTTGAGGGGTTTTTAGGCTAGCGGACACTTAACGCAACGCTGAAAAGAAAAAACGAAACCCCTAGCGCGTTGCGTTGAACTGTCCGCTTAAAAAACCCCTTAAAATCGGCCTTAACTTCACATACTAGTAACTCTATGCGTACGCAATGCGCGAGAATAAAAAATATATCAATCGATAGCCCTCAATTAGGTGATTACAAAGATATCTTTTTTATTCTCGCGCATTGCGTACGCATAGAGCTATTAATGTGCAGAGTTTAGGGCGATTTGGTGGGTTTTCAGCAAAAAGCCCCTTTTTTTGCCTTTTTCGGGCTACAAATTGCAGGGCGGACGCTGTCAACGCAACGGACTGTACAGATAGACGGTGGTGATGAGGGGTTGATGGGCCGACGCGGCCCCGTTAAGCTTCGAAGCTGCTGTTGGTGCATGATGCTGAGCCCACTCGCCCACGTCGTCCGGCGGGCGACATGAGATAATTCTCTTTGGCCAGCCGTCGTTTGATTTTGATTTTTAGCCACTGAGAACTTCAGATGAAAGGGTTACGAAAGCACCGCCGCAGCAAAGAGCAATAGCCTTTCCGTCTTCCAAGATTGGATCATCCCAGTCCATGACATGGGGAAATTTTTGGACGGCCAAGTTTTGCGGTCTCGGCTCTTCGGCGTGGCAGATATGATGGAAATGCTTCGCCCATGGCATTTCAAGTAACTTCGCTCCTTCGGGGTCAAACATCGTGTCCGTGGGGATGACTCGCGGGGGCATCTCCGGCCGTGACGCCGTTTCTCGTAGCCAAATGTCAACTGGTAGTTCTACTTAGACAGCCTCCGGAGCTTGATAGAAAATAACGGAACGAAGACGACAGCTTTCAGCGCCGGAAGCAGTCACTGGCTGGTCAGATTCGTTCGTAGTCAGGGGAGGGGTGCGTTGTCCAAGGGGGTATTGTCGCTGAGCGAGACAGTCGCAATCCCGCCTTTTTGGATTCGTTTCCCAGCTCTCAAGCTTTATTTTTGATGGTATTTTGGCAGAAGAAGGGCGGAGCCCAATTGGGATCTTAGCAGTACTTTCTGCACGCTCCGGGCGTTTGCGTAACCGTCAGCTCCTGTCTGCAATTCGTCCTCTGTGTCCATTTTCGGCAATTTGAAGTTGAGATGCCCAGCGTGTCAAGGATTTCATTGGAGTGTCCGCTAGACCGTATCAAAAGAGGAGGATGTGAGATTGGATGGGGGAAAGCTTTGCTGATTAGGAGAAGACGGTTTGCGGTTACACTTTCCCCACGCCTTTTGCCCCCCGTCTATCGCGCACCCCGAGCGTAGGCATGTAAAGCAGAGTAGCCATCCAGTACGTTGACATCGATATTCTTGGGGAAATCACATGGGCCAGCTATGACGACACTGACCATTGCACCTGGCGGGTTTCGCGGCATCAGAGCCCTCTGACACCCTGAATTATGATGTCTTCAGCACGAGGCAGAAGAGCTTCGGCTCTTGAGGCCCGATTCGCATGCAGTGCCTTACGAACTGCACTCGCGATGAATGCAGGGCACCGGCACACTCTGCACCACTGCGGGCGTTACAGGGGAACGTTGCCTTGCCAGGCTGACCTGGGCGAGACCAGACCTAAGGCACTCCACATTGCCAACAATAGAAGCCTCCACGAGTGCTCGAAGGAAGGCAAAATCGGTTCCTTACGTCAAGACTCTTGTTGTCGAAGCTCCGCCGCCACTGTCAACTGTCGTCGGAGGTTTTCCGACTATACATCAGTCCGGCTATAGGCCGGAGCTATGTGAGAAGCTGGGATGGTGCGGGCTCGAGTGGGATCCCGCAAGCGAGCCCCAACTCAATTTCAAGAGGTCTAGGTCCAACAAAACATGGTGATTCGCCAAATGGTAAAGTCTAATGTCTTTCGTCGAGGAAGTCTTTTGCTGATTGCGACGCTGAATGGGCCTGTGCTCGTCGGAAGCGTTTTTCAGCTCGCCAGGTCCCAGGGGAGCTATGTCGAGGTTGACGAGAGGGGAAACATGGGATTGTCATATGCCTCGAATCTGCCAAGCCCCTCTGGATCAGTACCCTTCAGATCTGAGGTTGGACGCGCAGGAGACATGGGGTCGGTGTGCACTGGAGAAATGTGCATATGGCACCGATTCAACCCGATAATCAGGCAACTGAATGACCGTATTGCCAACCGCAATGGTATATGTTGCCAAAGGTGTGTAGCAGGTGAAAGGTGAAGATCTAGATCTCGTGGCCAGTACGGTAACATGCGCAATGGCACGTTTTCCCAGGTCCGCTGTCGTGGAATTCCGCCGCACTAATGGCCCTAGAAGTTGGGTTGCAACGTGCGGTGGTGGCTGCCAATTGAGCTTCCCACCAATCGGAAACTCCAGGTGCTCAATCGCGGCGTCTTCTCTGTACCGCTTGGGGTGCAACCCGCAACCGACTTGCTGTGATATTGGATGGGACAATTTGGCCCCCAAGCGATAAAGTCGAGTCTGAGTCTTTGTTCGTTAAGCAGCGCACTAATGTCACCGATCACTGAATGACCCGCGGTCGCGCCGTGCCTAGCTAGCATTGAATAGCTATGCTTTAGCTCGTCGCACAGTTGGACACCGACGATCGTTCCCGCTCCGTCTCGGATCCGGATCCTGGGCGGCGCCCGCGCGCCGATGGTGGAACTCCACACCGAAGCCATCCCGAAGTATTGTTTTTCTGCCGCTTTCTAGGCTTTCGGGAATAACGGCGTGTGAAGCCAACTCCTCAACACCTCCATGTATCGCCGGGTCTTGAGATCGAGAATGCCATCGCTTGATGAATGACCAGTGAGTGGCAGGTGCTGTTTGCCATTCATCCACCCGCCACTATCCTTCTGCCTGCTTTGGGCCCAACAACCTGTGTCAACGGAGTTGTCCGGAGCAGCGTTCCCGGACATTCTGATCCCAGCGCAACAAAACCATACCTCGCCTTGAGCACATGTACGAACGTACCAATGGCATCGTCGAGTCTGTTTTGTCATGCTGCATATGCTAGTGCTGCTAGCGTCTCCATATCCCCTGCAGCCGAAAATCTGGATGTTGGCCCCCGCTGTACGAAGACAGCTGGGCTGATCTGGCCCCCAGTATGCAACACCGCTGTCAATAGATCTTCTGGTAGACCGTACCCGTGCCCGGCGCTGATCTAATCATTCAACAAGCGCGAATCCTTCACTCTGGTACTGGGTGGTGGGCCCTGGTCCGGATATCTGGTATGCAACCGGAGCGGGAACACTTAGGCCGGAAACCAAAGGCTTTATTCTATTTTAATGTCTTCTAGCACTGCACTTGAAGTGGGCAGTGGACTAGGCAGCGAGGCAATCATGGAATCCGCTCGTCGGAGCCGGGCGTGGCATCGTGAACTTTGCCAACCATCGAAACGAACCCTAGTTTTGCCAGGGTGTAGTCGGCCTGCAATAGCTGTCTTTCGGCAAATTCAATGATTGGAGCGTATATTGGACAGCAAGCAGCTGCATCTCTGTTGAAGTCCTATCCGCAAAGGGGTTATTGTGCCCGGGCAAGCTTAGACACCGCCAGTCGAGTGGAACTCCATTGGCATCGCCGGAGCCGAGCCTACCGTCAGGCCCAGGCCGTTATTTGTTCTGCATTGAATTGACGAGTTGCGCAGGGACAAAGTGAACGCCGCCATAGAATTCAAGGTTGTTCATCTTGCGGTGGATCTGTTGACTGTTGGATTTAAGCTTCTGCTTAGCCGTCAGCCTCAGTGACGTGCCATGCATATTGCGTGGGTATCCATAACTGGCTGAACAAGAGACACTACGTCTTTCTCAAGCCAAATGACACTTTCGTACTTTGACAGACATAGCAGGAAAGCTCCCGTCATCCAATCGCCTGCAGCTGTGCCAAGCTGTAAAGGCCGTGAAATGCCCGATGTGTTTGCAACGTCTAGAGGCAGAGAGCAGTGGCGACGAGACAGCGTGAGACTCTTCCCCATATCACAATCAACCAAAAGCCCCGCTTCCGGTTGTCATATTCAACCTGACCGGCCCTCATATCCGAGAATCTGAATAGAATCGCACTGTATGTTTGGCAACGGTGAGCACGTTTGGAAGAAATGCTGCCCAAGCCCTAGGGTTTCGAAGACACCCCCAGCAAAGGGACTTTTCCACGGAAAACTCGAGAGGGGGCTTGATTGCATCGACTCCCTACCCTTACCACTTCAAGGCAGAACAATTTGGAATTGATCTTGATGCTCTTTCCGAAGATAGAAAATACTGCTGCCTGGAACAGTGCATGCAATAAGCCAAGTTGAGTTGTGGGACTATCTAGACAACCTGGGTCTATGCAAGTCGTGTAATCTCCGGGTGGCGTGTCAGACAAGACGGTGGCCGAAAGCACTGCCGTCTCGATCCAGCAGCTGCGTGCGATTCCGACTTTGAGAAGCCCCAGCTTGTCAAGATCCATTTGCCTCCAGGCAGACATATTTGACAACCATCAGCCGACATGCCTAACAAGTTTGGCGGTAGCTGGTTGTCTTGCGTTCTGGACGGGCCAGACTGGTCCCCGCAACAGCTCAACTATTTTCTAAAAAGGGTAATTTTTACTGAGCGCCATTGCTGGGGTGCCGGGATGGTAACGCAGGGAAATGGACCCATGCTGTCTCTGCGTCCGCTAGCATGCCGAGCCGCTAGGACCCATCATGTCATTGGTGAGAATCGACTTGGGGTCCGCGTGGGGTTGTGATGACCGCACGTAGCGATGAATATCCGATGAATCGTGAAGGTAACGGCCTTGGGTTTTGATAGAGTCATGCATAGATCCTTTGCTCTCCACGCACGGCACAACTCCCACAACTCCTTGGGTCTAATGCCGCCGAGAAGGTGGAGCAGGTGAACCAGTCATGGGTTCCGCCCACTTGGAGCAACCTTCTGCGCGCTCTACGTCGAAATGGGCACCTGGTTGTCAGGAACTGCAGTGGTCAGAATCCGTGCTCTTCAAGATTAATGCAAAGGTGGTAACTCTGCGTTGAGGCGAACGAATCTACGTCCAGTTGACTCCGCTACTGGCCCCTAGGCCCGGCGTGCTCTCCGCGGCATGACCTGGTGGGCGGTGGCTCTAACAAATTCTTTTTCAGCTTGCATACAACTCCTTCAAAGATTAGATCGCGGCGACCCCCAGCTGAGTAGTGTTTATGTCGTCACAGATCCTCGTCAACCATGTGCTTGCTCCCAACTGTGGGAAGGTAGGGATAGCCCACCAACTATTTTCGATCCACAATTGCATGTGCCTTGTATTGAGTATGAATCCGTAGAGGTGAGTGATGGCGTAAAAACTGATCCCTCACAGGGTTCTTCTAAATGTAGCCTTATGCAGGATCCTTGCGGGCGTGAGCGGAGAGATTCTGTGCCGTTGCGCGGTCTTGTGGTTGAGCCCATCCGATTCCGAATTTTGGGTCTCGAAAACTCCGTGAACAGAATCGTCGGCTTGGAAGACTACCGTCCCGACACCACATCAGAGCTTCTGTAGTCCAGCCTCAGCTTGGGCTACACCAGGTTCGAAGCCAATCTTCTTGCTCATCTCTATGGCCTGTTGAAAGCGTTTGCGAGCGTCAATCTTGTTGCCTAGCATTGCAGCAATGTCACCCATGTTCGTCAGGGCAACTGCGCATGCCTCATCGCACTCCTCTGTACGATCGTCGCCCTTCACGTCCTTCGCGTGTGAGTAAGCATTGCGGGCCCAATTCTTTGCCGCCTCCAAGAGCCCTGCCCGATCTGTTGGCATATCAGGACTGACAAGCACGTCAGAAGTTGAAGGAGCCCCCGAAATAGTCTCGAGAGATGCCTGCGTGGGATGTTGAGCAAAAGCCACCGCCAGGTTGTTCACTGTAGTTGAAAGTCAGCAACACGATCGCATTCTAGTGGGCCATATCCGAAGGACGACGTACTTATCGTAACTCGATGACAAGGGTCGGCACAGAGGCGCAAGGCGTGGAAGAAGAGAGGCACAGCGAGTTGAAATTGGGACTTGGACTCGTAGTGGTTGGCCAAGGCTTAGGAACGCAGTTAGCAAAGTGTGGTCTGCGAGCAATGGTTCCAGATGAGGTTGGGGGCGATGAGACTCACATTCCATGGCACCACCGATTTCCTCCGGGCTCATCCAGTGCCCCTCCTCCTTCTTGACGCCCTCCTTATGGCGTCGTCGGGCTTCTGACAATGCAGTCTCTACAGCCCACGTCAAACGAGCCTGCGCATTATCGGGCTCCAAGACGTGCTCGTCGGAATACAGAGCTCCGAGCTTGGTGCTGGTGCCCACAGCTTTGGCGAGGAGCCTTGTGCGCTTGTGCCACAAGTTCTCGGGGACCATCTCTTCCTCATCCTCGACAACGGTTGGGCGTTGATCTTCGGACAATACCTTGACCGCAGCCGGCTTTCCGGACTTATCCACCGTGCCGTCTGCAACAGACTTTTCGAACCACTCCACCCACTGGGTACAATCATCCATGATAGAGTTGAGAACAAGTATGGCTCCTTGGTAGTTGCCAATCTTCTCCAGCCAAGCAGCGGTCTGGATTCTGATACCCAGGACATCATCAGAGAAC
Source organism: Colletotrichum horii (assembly GCA_027406005.1). NCBI lineage: Eukaryota > Fungi > Ascomycota > Sordariomycetes > Glomerellales > Glomerellaceae > Colletotrichum > Colletotrichum horii. The sequence goes on from JANVYB010000008.1 coordinate 2,763,884, forward strand.
GGGTCCAACTGAAGCTCATTACATAACTCGAGGGCTTGCTTATAGTATTTCTTCGCCAGATTTGCATCGGGGCTGATGTTCGTATAGTAGAGTGCTCGTCTGAGGGCCTTTGCGATTGGTGGGGGGTATTTGGTGAACTGGCGGGATTGGAAATAGTCAAAGTATAGCTTGACAATGTAAACGGCAACACCAGCCAAGCCTGCCAGGCTAGAGAGTTGTCAGACATGATCCCTCAATTCACTGCTTACAGAGGATACGAGGTAGCTTACATTGCCAGTGCTAGTGTCAGCTCTTCTGGGCTTTCCTTGAATAGTCTCTTCATTCCCCGCGGTGTCAAGGCGCTCATGAGATTGCGAAATGACATTAATCGCCACAAGGATCGTATTGGAGGGGGCGGAGGCGGGGATTGAGGATTCCTATTCTTCTTGTCCGCATTGCTTGGTGGAGGCTTCGCCGTGCTGCTTTGTCTCGATTGAATACTCCTTAGAGCATGGACTGTGCTCGAGGGACCTCTGGCTCGTGTTGTGGCAGTTGATACCGTAGACAATCGAATGGCTTGGCCAAGGCAGACGCGATCAATGGCGCGGGACGCCGTGATGCGGGCAGCCGCCATTGTCGCGGATCTCGAAGATATGCTTCTTCACCGATTGTTGTTGATTCAATCCGGGGGGGGGGGGGGGGGGGGGATGCGCGTCAATGCGGGATTGGGTTGGCGGAGTTGACGTTGCAGAATATGTCGAATGTGACGTATTGGATCAAAAATTCACGAGGCAAATGGTCGTCGCATTGGCAGGACCCAGAGCTCAGTGCTCCTGCTCATGTGGATCTGCTAGAGAAACGCGCAGCCAATGGGAGATGACCATTTACTCCGAGGCAACCCCCCACCCGGATCGTGGGGAAGCTCCTTCAACATTAGAGGGGCAAATGTCGAGCTTGATCCCCCGCCCATCTTCCTCACCTTTCAAACCAGATTGCTCTTGCCGTCTTCCGATCAAGCCGACACAACTCCTTACCATCACTGCGGAAACATTCAGCTTTTCTCATCAAAAAATCAACCAAGAGAATGTCTGGAAAGTTTGAGCCCAAGACCCCGGTCGAACTGGCCCCTCCCAAGGACGATCCCATCACTCTCGAGGAGCTGGCTAAGGCCGATGGTAAGTGGCAGAATGACAGAATCATGTTGTTCCTTTTCAAGATCTATATCGTAATCACGTGTTTCGAGAGAGAACATCGCATCTTGAGTGATCATTGACCGCACCCGCTGAGGGGCAGTCCGTAACCCAATGCTAGCAGACCGCTTCTTCCCGTCACAGCTCAGATGTTTGCCTCCAGCGGACATGCGCCCTTCGTTTGGTTTTTCAATATTTCTAAAGCCTCACGAACTCCATCCCAACGAATATTGCACATGGAGCCCCTGTATTCTGCGTCATCTATGGGAGTGTACTAATCTCATGTTTCCTAGGTTCCGACCCCAACGGAAAGACGTACGTCGCGATCAAGGTAAACTTATAACCATTTCTCCAGCACCAACGTACACTTCTCACATGGTTTCTAGGGTGTTGTCTACGATGTCACTGGTAACAAGGCATACCAAGCCGGCGGATCCTACAATGGTAAAGATTCTTTACTCGCCATTGGGATGCACGCTAACTCTCATTTAAAGTGTTCGCTGGCAAGGACGCATCTCGTGCTCTGGGAAAGACCTCAACAAAGGCTGAGGACGTCAGTGCCGATTGGTCAGACCTTTCAGACAAGGAGAAGGGCGTTCTGAACGACTGGATCACCTTCTTCTCCAAGCGTTACAATGTCGTCGGCCGCGTTGCTGGAGCTACTAACACGGAATGAGCGGTGGAGAGGGGAGAGGGGAGAATTGAATCAAAGCTATGAGGAGTTCTTGGTGGGGAAGGCAGAGATATCCTTCGTCATGGTATGGGCATTATCGGGAGCAAGTGTAGACCTAGTCAGTTCTCAGCCCAAGCATGCTCCAATGACACCGGTTTAAACTCGGTATGATTTCAATCCTCTTCTGATTCATTATCCTCTCCAGCTTGTTTCTCCCCCATCCCCACGTTGAAGGGCGCACCGATCCCAATCTCTCACCTAACAGCGATGCAGTTGAACGTCGCCCCCTCTCACGGGTGGTCGTACATCTGCAGGCCTCCCAATGTCAAAGCTTATTCGACGATACACCCCCTGTGCGCAGGTCATACCTCAACACGTCGGGTCGCGCACCGCAGCTGTCGTTCAGATGCGATGCCACCGTTGCTGTCTAACCCCCCACTCATACACGCGTCCAGACCTGAGGGGAACAAGCAGGGGCTCGACTGTTTTGATCTGCACCTTCGATGTATTCAACTTTGGCTTCTCATCAAGCAGTTGGGTCTAGTCCGTTGTAACGCAGATAAATACGAGGATAGAATCCTCTCTCAGCGAGTGAGGAGACGGAACAGTCTCATGTCTGAAATAAAGTGAAAAGTGACGTGTCTCGGACTCGAGGCTCATGCACCGGATTTCCTAGAAACATCATCTTGCATCTCAGCTCTCGAATCCCCCTTTTTTTCCTTCGTCTTTTCCTCACCTGCAGCTTGCTCTATCCTCCCCAGAAAAACCGTTCCAGTGGAGCCAACCCAACCACTCATTGTACAACAGTGTGTATTTTGCAGCTGCATGGGCCCGGGTCGCTCACCAGCTTCAGGACAACAGCTTGTCTCCCTCTTCTGCATGAACGCCTCAGATTTGAAGGATCGGGAGGAGAAAGCCTGCCTGTCTGCTCGTTCTCATGCAACCTTGCGTCTCAGTGGAGACAGCTGAGAGTACGTCTTCTTGAAACCTAGGGACTTCTTGAGGTTCAGGTCTACTTTGAAACAAGACGTCCATGTACATTTCTGAAGTGAGAATTATGGGTAGAACGACTTGGCGGCCATGATGTCGTATTCGTCATGGAACATGTGCGCCGCCTCATCGGCCGGTGAAAGCCTCCTGTCGATGATCTGGATCAATCTCTGAGCTGGAAAAGTTGTGCTGAAGCCCCCTAGAAAGGATGATTGGCACGAAGTGACTGGACTGAAGAAAACATGACGGGAGCCTCATGAATGAACCCTAACGTGGGACAAGGAGCGGGCCATGGATAAAGGCCAGGGTTTAGAAATTAAGTCTTGGGGCCAGTATCATTAGTAGACCTTGGTGTATCTAGTCATATCTCGAACGTGAACAGTGAACAACACCAAAATATTCAGACTTTTACGGCGCATGATTGGACAACTCTTGAGGCCAGTTCTGATCCCTCTCCATTCCGTGTCAGATCCACTGCGCATTGCATACGTGCAAATTGGATGATTCCTACCAGAAATCGAGATACATGTATCACTACATTCTTGGCTATGTAGCCCGCAACCCATTTTCACACCCCCCCTCGAAGAATGAAGAGGTGCCACTCGAGCCCGACCCTTGAGAAGAAGTATCTGAGACCCGATGCCCATATATGCAAGTGCGAACACGACATCAATCAAATCAAGCCATCCCGTCTCGATGCAAATGAATCCCGAAGTCCCTCGCGAATACTTTTAACGTCATCAACCTCCTCCAACGTGTGGCCCGCGTCTTGTATGTGAACATGTGAAGGCTCGCTCAGCCCTCTAGTCGCTGTGTCATCCTTCATTACCCAACCATTTAGTAGGACAAGTTCCCTATCAACAATCGACCAATCCTACTTAATGAATGGTTTTCCTCGATACCCTCTCTGTTCCGAGGCGGCGGTGGCTGCTGATCCCTTTAATGACGATGGCGCTTGCCGCCCACGCATTCTTCCCGGCCGAAACCGGCGGCGAAATGCTGGTGCCCTTGCTGGGACTGCCACGAGACGCAGTCATCGCAAGGGGTACTTTGCTGCCAGGAATTGCGGAGGACCTTGACGCTAAAGCATTGGTGGTTGGGATCGTTGCGGGCGAAATGGCAATAGGACTTGAGACGGACGATGGAGTGGTTGCAGGTGAAGAGGAACTCCTCAAAGTCGCACATCTTCAACAAGGCTTGGGAGAGATGACGTGGAGCTTATATCGGTACTCGGGCTTTTATGATATGTTAGCTATGGTCTTGAATTATATGTGGATGACTCACAGTCAATGTTGGTTTGGATGTTTGCGCACTTTAGGTTTTTCAAAGCTATGCTCGCAATCCGTAATTTTAGACAGAAGTCAAATCGACAAATGTCAAGGTATAGAATGATCGAATAGTTGAGATGTGCCTCTGTACTGTTCATTCCCGACATCAGAGATGTCTGGTCTTATATAGTTGATATCCTCCACCAGTCGTCGAACCTCGTCGTCAACCTCAATCATCACGGGCGTTGAAATCCGTTTACGTCCAGCTGCAGATTCAAGAAGCTCTAATAGACGCACACAGTATCCTTTGTGACCTGGCATGCAATACCTGTCCGGTCGTCAGTCTCGCATGCAGGCTGGGGACAAGAGCGTTGGGGACAATGTCACTAATCAATCACCAATTTCACGTCCAAGACCCAACAGCTACCCTACGTAGATTAGTTTTCGGATAGCTGGATATGCAGCTGGGTAGAGGAGGTTGCGCCATTGCCTTTTGACCGGAGGTGTGAGATGTGGATGCAAGAGCTACCGCACCATGTCGAACCGGATACCTTGGGGTTCAGTCGGGGGGTCTCGAACTGGTCTATCGGGTCTGCCTAATTGGCGTTATACTTGAACCACAAAATTGTGTAAATTTGCACCGAGACTTCAGATACTGGTTAGTCGATACCTACATAAGCTCAACCCTCGTAGGTCTCGTCCGGGGAACATTCTCTGAGGAGAACCAACCCCATGACCCCCGCCGCGAAGGCAGGTCAAGCCCACAAGTTTTCCCGCGCATATGCTTGCTCGGATATTGGTTGCTGCAATTTTTCAGACTTTTCAAATGGCTTTTCTTTCTAGAGTCTTTGCTTTTTGATTGCCCATGTCGTTCCTTAAGAGGAAAATGCTTTTGGTGCTTGCGGCCGAGGCTGATGTTCGAGGGTGGATAATCCGGGCCAGGCCTTGGAAACCTCCGTAGGCTCACCGGTTGTAGATTTCTCTTCGTATTGGCTGTGTGTCACGAGGAGATTTCAAGAAACTGTCGGATTGTGGAGCGTGTAACATACGTGATCCAATCAATCAAGGCCACCATTTTCAATCAAGCCACTTGCATCCTTGCGGCGCGGCCCGATAGGTGGTTATCGAGAAGCCGCAATGCTGGCCCTAGGCAGAAAGCAAACACGCACTAAACTCGGACAGATAAGTCCCCGGCTTTTCATTGCCAACGGCGCGGGCGGGAGAGGTTTTGCGGATGCTATCCTATTGGGGAGGATGAGGGCCGATGGCCCCAACTGCTCTGGACTAGAGCGCCTACTTATCGTAGGGCAAGCATCATGGCAGGGAAGTCGCACTCGTCACCCAGTGAAACAGGGGACAAGTGATGCCCCCTCTCGTCTGGACGACCCGAAGACGTTCAAACGCTGCAGGTATCCTCCGGAGACCGGCGTACGTTAGTGTAGCAAATTTGACTGTGAGGCAAGTCATCGGAAGCAAGGCCTGGACCCGTTGGGTTTTGCCCGTTAGGTGGGGGGCAACACTGTCGGGAAACGACGTCTCCAAAGGCCGGGAAAAAAAGTGATATATCATAATGCGAGTTGCAATTCAGGCCGTGATTTGCCCTGAGGTGCATTGAATCTCGGGTGAGTATCCTCACCTGAGAGATGAGGATTGAGGATACTGTACAGCATCCATGCCACAGAAATAGGTGATGATGAAGAAGAAGAAGCAAACCGAACGATTCGCAGTTCAGTTCGCTCCATGGGAGGAAACTGAAAAGAGTCAGTACCGTCTTGTCCACCTCGATCTGTATCGCTGTCGAGTCCACATGCAGGCAATCGACACTTGTGGAGCTGGGAAGTGCGCATTTGCGCAAAGTGATGGAGCGACATAGCCTCAACCTCGTGTTATTGCACCGCCATGCAGACGAATTGGAAACCAAGTCACAGACAGAGTATGCTCGCCTCAGTCGTGACTGATCAGAATGGTAAGACGGTCTGCCGATGTCCAGAGTTCGAAGGACCGGCCCAAGTTTGTTCTTCAACCAGTCTGTAAACCACAGTGAGCATTGAAGGCAACTATTGCCCTCGGCACTACTTCAGCTGACACAGTGGACGGCTTATTACAAGTTCTAGACCACCAGACTCATGGCTCCATTTCTGCGAATGGCATCCAAAGCCGAGTGCCACCTAAAGTCTCAGCTTCTTCGCTTCTCTCATTACGAGTTTCCCACAAGCATTGGTGGGCCAGAGGCGAGGTCAGAAGACGGCAATTTACTGTCGTTGTGGTTGGGAATGTCGCAATGCCGAGGATCGCGGCTTTCGCCAACTTTCTGTTACCGTTCCTCATTCGACATTGACGAAAATGCAATGGAGTGGATTGCGGTGTGAACAAGAACCACTGGATAGTCCTTCGAAGTTGATGGTGTTGAGACACTGATGACGTGCCGACTACAAGTGGAAAAATGGTGGATGGCGAACCACATGCTGGTTGGTGCATTTGGTAAGAAAGGCGGAAACAGCAATTCTCATTTGGGCTAACTAGATTAGGAAGTAGTCGGCTCGGAAGAACTGATTTTGCGCGAGATGTCCCACGGCAGTTTGCTAACTCATGTTCCCAAAGTAGATTAGCCCGCTTAAAACATGCTTTCTTCCCCAACCGTCACCGAGAATATGTCTGTCTGACCTTCCGCCAAGAAGCAGGCAACCAAACGAGGCAACCGAGCCTGTCTGCCTAACGTCGACTTCTCACAATCAGTCCGCCCTACTTTGGATGCTGCGCCCCTCGTGCCTCGTGGTTACTCGTCCTCATCCCTCCTCACCCGTTGCCTTTTCCCGCCTGCTGAATGACTTGAATCTCTATCCTTCCCTCGTCCATGTCGCCGCGTTGATTTCATCGCTCTTCTTCCATTTCGGCCGTCGTCTTTCAGCGATTATCGTCGCGCAACTGCATCATTGTTTTCTCGTCTGGCCATCCTGATCTGCAGCCTGGAGAGCCTAACTCGCCGCGTGCTCTTCCCTTCCCGAACGACCCACCACCGACCGGCGTTCAAACGCTATCAAACCCCACGGTCCTTATTCAACAAGGTCCATCGGCCTCCGTTTCGCCTGACCTAGTCCCTTCGCAAACTCTGTCGATCCAGGTTGCGCCGACTTGAGGATACCCGCGTTGACTTGGACTGCTGCCTGTTGAGACGACCGACATCAATTACCCGTCAATTAGAGAGACACGTCGGATATATCGAGGGTCCCCTGCCACCATTAGCAAGTTTGTCTACCTTTCTGTTTTTCTCCCCCGGCACCTGGCACTTGTGTCTCGCAGAGGGTTCGGACCAGTGTCCCATCCATAGGCTATAACTTTTATTAAAGGAAATGGTAAAATGTCTCCTTTGTGGATCTTGCGTACTTTGCATCTGTAGTCTCGATGCGGCGGCTCGTCATCAGAGCTGCGATGGCCCCACTACCATGGAGCATATCAACATTTGACTAACACAAAGTCTCGTCACCAGAATCATAGCCATGTATCACGGGCAACAAGCAGGCTCGGTAGGCAACTCTAAGATTCGCTTTTTGTATGCATCCGTCCTCAGGCACGATGCTGACTTTTCTGGAATAGTCGCTGCCAACCCCTGATAACGCCAGTCGATCTCCGTCGGATTCTATTGACCTCTCTCCCATTGAGGCTATGGCCAGGCCGATGGAAATGGATCAATTCAACAAACCCAGGCTGTCTTCGGACCCCATGGCTGCCAGTCGTGGTCCAAATAATCCCGTGCCGTATGGCTTGATGTCCTTCTATGCCAGTGATGATTCGCCATGGGTTGGATTCAATATGCCGGCGTCCGCATCCGCTCAACCTAGTCACCACATGAACCCCGTGGATGTTCGTAGGAATGCCCCTGCGTTTGCGAGTTGGAGAAGCAACGGACAGCCATCAGAGTGCGGGACCATCCCCCAGGCCTACCTGCCCTCCGACTCTGGCTATGAAAGTAGAGCGAAACAAAGCGTCGTCGATGATAGGTCCGTCTACGAGGAGAACACGGAAACCCAAAGCCTCTCCGGACAGATGATGGACTTCAACCCTTTCCAACTCTCAACGCCCACGTTCGGTGACACTCACGTCCCATCTTGGCTACCAGCACCGCCAGCACCAGTACAGAACGGCCCTGCGGACAAGTTGATCTGCCCAGATTGTCAGGCTCTTTGCAAGACAAAGTCCGAGCTGAAGTGAGTTGCGATCCAGTTCTGGTCGGCGCCATCCTGGTCGATACTTGCATGTCCTTCCGTATACTGACATCAAGAACAGCAAACACCACCAACGGCATCGCAAGGCATTTAAGTGTGAGGTGCCTGGCTGCCCTCGTAAGGAAGGGTTCGGTACTCCAAATGATCTCGATCGTCACAAGAGCAGTGTGCACCCGGAGCTTCACACGGGAGGTCCTCGTTATCGCTGCAACATCAACCAATGCCAAATAAAGGAGAAGAAGATATGGCCTAGAGCTGACAATTTCCGGCAACATCTGAAGCGCGTTCACAATCAGACTGTCTCCGCAGATGATGATCTAAATCAGTTCATTTACGAGTAAGTTCCTACCCGTCTCCGCCCTTCCCTAACCTCACGTACGTTGCGGTACGCATCCACATCCATGACTCTCCTTCGCAATCACGGAAATCTGTGGTCGAGATAAAAAAGGCTGATCACTTTGGCAGCCCATCCCAAAAGTCTCAAGACACATCACGCACTGTGCAAGAAGACCTTGAAGGCGTAGGATCGGAGCTGTACAACTTCGGCAGTATTTCCCAGGGATGGGAAATCTCCTCTCCGGAGCAGCCGATGGAAATGGAAGATCTTCTCGTCGACCCATCCTTGACGAACATTGGCGAGACCGGCAACATTGCACTTGTTCAGGGCCCCCACGCTTTTGTCCAGCCGACGCAAATTTCTAGGCCACCGTCAACACCCAAGCCCCTCCTTCCTGGGGGACGTACGCGGGATGTTCAGGCCCAAATTCCTGTGGATTTTCCCAAGAGCCTCGACACCTGCTCTGATGATCTGAAGGAGCCCCTAAAGGATTCCGTTGTTGCCATGGAATGCGATCTCTCCCCTAAGGCTCCTGAATCAGAGTCTGACAACGAAAGGGCTAGCTCACAGAAACCAACTGTACGGGCCTGGTCACCTCCTCGCGAGGATCTCGATGAACAACGTGCCCTCGAATTCCTGGAAAAGCTTCCAAAGGAGCTTATTGCCAAGTTTTTGAAAGGCCAGTCCGACCAGAAGCCGTCACAAGAGCCATCAACCAGCGTTGAAGCCCATCGTTGCACCAAACCGGGTTGCATCAAGACCTTCAATCGCAGATGTGAGCTGAAGAAGCACATGAAACGTCACGACAAGCCTTACGGATGCACCTTTTCTGGCTGCACGAAAAGGTTTGGCAGCAAAAACGATTGGAAGCGCCACGAAAACAGCCAGCACTTCCAGCTTGAGGTCTGGAAGTGCAGTGAGAAGCGCACCGACGACGACAACATGCAGACAGGGACTACTTGTGGAAAGGTCTGCCACCGTCGTGAGACTTTCCGCAGCCATTTGCAAAAGGAGCACAAGATGGACGATGCTTCGCAAGTCGACAAGGCTCTCGAAGATTGTCGCGTCGGCAGAAACTGCGAGTCTCGCTTCTGGTGCGGCTTCTGTGTAAAGATTATCGAGATCACCAAGAAGGGCGCGAATGCCTGGACTGAGCGTTTCAACCACATTGATAATCACTACGCTGGTCGCGACAACGTGCCCAAGAAGGATATCTCTGAGTGGAAGAATGTCGATCCAGAGCTGCCTGAGGTGGATTTTGCGGGCTCAGTGGACGATTCGAGTGACGCCGAGTCGTGCGATGAAGTCATTGCCTCACACAGGTCATCTGGACCCGTGATGAAAAGCACCATAACAAGGAAGAGAGGTGCGGAGGATGACAACGACGAACGGGAGCCTAAACGCTTCAGGGACGCCCGTATCACACAGAGATGGAATTGCGTACGTGCTCTCCAAATACGCCTGCCGCAAACCATGCTGACCATTGACTAGTGCAATTGCTCTCACGATTTTGACATTAAGACGACCCCTGCTTGCATGGAATGCTCACACCAACGGTGCACCCGCTGTGGGGAACATCAGGTTCTCGTGCGCTAGGATGCTGGCAAGTTGGACGGAATGTCTCTTCTCAGAGGAGTCGTCACTTCTACGATATCCTTTTTTTTTCCATCTGTCTCCTTATGATCAACGACTATAAGATACTGCTATAATTGGGCTACGCCTCGGACGGAGTTACAGGGAACGCCAGGAAGACACAGGGAACGAATGCCAAGGACGGCATCGACGGGAGCTCGAGGACACAAACAAACAAAACATACAGATATGATATCCCCCTTTGGACAGAACCACATTGCGCAGGGAGAATCCCTTTTTGCCTTTAGAAAGCAACGACAAGACTGTGGCTGGCAGTGCCCGCCAACGTTGCATGCAATTGCCTCTGCCGCATTTCGTATTGTGAAGATGATTAATACAACATGATCCTACCTCGGAAGATTTGATCACAAACAATATATGTAAGCAAGACAAGCAAGCTGCCAGAAAATCGTCCGCCCGCAGGATGCCGCGGAGCCAGGTTACCGTCACCGTAACCACGCACGCCCTGTCCCCCCTTCCGACTTCCCACGTGCCCTTGCCCCTTCGTCTCCCACATTGAAGGAAGAGAAGGAAGGGTAAGCAGAGCCCCTGGATGCCCTGACATCCCATCGCACATATGTCGACGGGAGGCGCGGGTACGATTTCCAGGAAAGAAGCACCGAGGGAGGGTCCGGAGCACGACGACCCAACCAACCGCGAGCCGCGCCATCCCATCCGCAAAAAGTCTTTGACGGTAGCGTCCCGAGACCTGGGGTTCTGGATTTCGTTTCTTTTTTGGCTTGGGGAGGGGGTTGGTGTTTCCTTGGTTCACGGACCGGTGCCTAGAACCTCCTTGGCCTGGGTGCCAGCCATGGTTTTGCGAGCCCAAAGCTGGAGTCGCGGAGACGCTCTCTCTCGCACCCACACCACCCACTTACACACACACACACACACACACCCACTCACGCACAAGGTGGTTATAACACAATCATCTATTGTTCCTTCTCAGCCCCTATGCCGTCATTTTGGGGGCCGGGTCAAGGTCAGGCCAGGCGGAAAGACACAGCCACTTATTGGCTGGATGTCCGAAAGTCGAACCACCTCTCTCTCGTGGCATGAGGTGGCCGACGCCGTACTACTACATTTGGGGGCCGAAGAAACAGAGGGTTGGTAAGGAGGCAGGGCTGGCAGGGCTGGCAGGGAAGAGATGCGACTGGCGGGCAGGGCAGGGCAAGCAAACCGTCAGCAGTGTGCATGCAAACATGCTTCAGATCAAAAGGTGCATTCGATAACGATGAGGCTATGCAGTTTGTTTTTATTCCTCAGCCACCCCACCCCTCCCGGCGGTGGTTTCCCAGCAGCAGCCAGGGTATTGCGGATGTCGGTGATGATGTCCATCGGGGAGGAGAAGGGGAGCCAGGGACCGGGGAAGAGGGGGAGGGATAGCAACAGGGCGGTTATCATCAATGGGTTTGTTGCAGGCCCTGGCAGTGCGGCTGAAGAGGATGTCCTCGTCACGTTTGACGGCAGTTGAAGATTGGTGGTAGCCGGTGTGATGGTATCATGTTGGAGGTGGACTCGCAATTTCCGGTTCAACTTGCGCGTTGGCACGAAAAGTTGGTCGTCGGGGTCTGCAGGATGTTGTCAACCATTCGCAGTTCGACAACAACGACGCTGCGGCCGCCGATGCGGGCGGGACCTGGCATGTAAGCTTGACTGCTGGGACAGAACCTGGGGTTTCGGGCTCTCGGCAAGGGGAAGCGAGTGTCAAGTTGAGGGCTAGAATCGACCGCCTGGACACAATGTAGGTGCCTTGATGACACTTTGAAGAGGGATCAATTGGCGTCAGCCTGTTGATCTCGTCAGCGGGTCTCAGGGGAGACCACTTTTTCAAACCCGGCCATATCGCGGGCGTGAGAGCCAAGCCATGAGACCCATCGATCTGTTATTGAACGAGTTGGGTGGTTAAGCAAGAGGTGCGCTAGGATCTCAATCCTAATCTATAAGGCGCGAAACCATGCATCCTTACACCGCGTGTACTCATCATTTGTCATCCGTCGTCGTCGGTTTGCAGAAGACCGACCAGCTTCGTGTAATGGATTTTGTACGGAGCAGTTGCGGAGTAGCTCTGCTAGTATGTTGGGCCCTGGTGTGATGAATGCAACGCGCTTCTGCTGGGTCCGTTGATAGAGCGTGGAAGCCCAACCAAGGCTTGCATATGTATCGGTCTCTCCGTGCGGCACGCATGTTCCAGGCCAAGAGGATTGCTGGAAGGATCGCAACTTTTGAGGAATATGACTTCTAGTGCCGTTACCGAGATGCTGGAATCCAACACGGGCGTGTTTTCTCTTCCTGGCAACTCTCCTTTGTTTCAACCACGAAGCGAGGCCATTTGGTGGCTCGGACAGTGCCATACCCCGCCTTACTGGGCGGTAGCTGGCCGGAAATCCAAGATCTGTGTCTTCCAGTGATCTGCCGACCTTTTGAGGGCAGGGCTAACGGGCCAGGAGGATTGGTCTCAGAGCAAGACACGCAGGTATCCAGCGATACAGTTCAGACAGGAGATTTTGACGCCATTGGCAACAACCAAGTCGGGGGTGCTATGTTGCGAGCGCGCATTTGTGCGTTGAATGTTGGAATTGCCGCGCAGTCCGCGCGAGTTTGCGCGCACCAGTCTCGACCAGGTTCGCGCACTTTCTGCCATGGGTAAAGGCACACACCCCAGACCATGCGACGTCGACGCGTTTGATCCTGATATGAGACATATGCCCATGATGATCGGTCGAAGACATTCACAAACATGCCCAGCGAGCATGCTTGGCTTTGGAGACTCCGCAAGATCCTGACATCAATCGCCCTTGCAGCCGATGATCCATGGGCGGTGGGTGGGCTGGCTTCCGCCCGCATCGTGGTTGCGCCTATGCTGCGCGGTCCTTTGACAACCTGGTAATTTGGACCCTGTTCAAAGGATGGATCAGGTGCCCAGGGCTCAGACGGAGGCAACGCTTGGGTGAGGAGGGTGCTGGAGAGGTCAAAATAGCCGCCTGTCTTGCCAGGACTGTCGCACCTCTTCTGATCTTTGCGTTCAGCTACGCCTCGACCGGCCAATGGCAATGAGACTGATTGGGGTCCAAGGTCAGGGGCCTTTGGGGATGGGATCGCAGCAGAGATGAAGCTGCCAGAAAAAAAGGTAAGACGGTCCAGCATTGGACGCCTAGATCTCGTTGGTGACCAGCTATCCGGCAGGCAAGCCAACTTCGTGTTAGTCCCCGTCTGCCCACCCAATTGTGGATGAAGCACAGGCGAGTGAGCCCCTTGGCTGCTTGACGCGGGAAAGATGTGGCGGCGATTTGGAAAGTAGCGCAAATGTTCTTCAGATGTACCTACCAGGAAGTAAGTAGCATGGTCGCATCGGTTCGCCAGATGAAAATGATAAGTCAGGTGGGAGAGCAGGCCTAGGTCTGCACGTGGCAATTAGTATGGAGTCCATATCAATCTCAATCGCTGGTTCTTGCTCCGCGCGCAAATGTGCGGGCGGTCGACTGGGCGCGCTTTGGAATCTGCTGCAAGTGCAACGTCGACGGTGCAACAGGATATTATCGGTGATAACATCTGCTCCGCGAGTCTCCACGACGACTACATACCTAGAAGCATGCGCAGGTCTTCTCGCAGGTCCGACAGTGGACAAGGGTACCGTATCCTGGAGCTGCAAGTGGTAGGGTTGATTTGCTGACTTGTCTGCCTGATTCCATGGGCCGACGGTTCGTTTGATGGTCGCCGACCCCCTCTATTCGTACAGGATTCAGCCACTAACAGGGGCGGAAGCAGTACCCAGCCAACGAGGACCCAGCAAGTCGGAAGAAGGATTTGGGGCATGATACGTCGTAAAATGGATGGATCAGTGGCCTGTCTTGGCCCTGTCCGTAGGTAGTGATATTCGTACGTACGAATTCGTACTTCGTACCTTGCTGTGTGGGACTGACGGGCTGATTGTGGTGCTAAGCGTCAATAACTTCTGAATGAGGCACGGGTTGCAGGAGTGGAAATGGACAGACACGCCATTAATGCAGTGAAAGGGTGAAGAAGCTGCGCGCTGCAAGAGGAGTGACGAAGCGGCGGTGGATGTAACAATTTGGCAGCTTGGAGCCGTAGGACGGGTCCTCAAGTCCCCGTTGCGGTCGAGGCCGTCCATGTCAGCCAGGCCCTAACCGTGTCAAGATTCGACACGACGACTTTTGCATGTCGACGCGCCCGTTGAGGCATTGATAGGCATGGAAAAGAGGTCCGTCATCTCCATTACGGAGGTATCCGTCGTTTAAGGAGACCATTTGGGCAATTGAGTCTTCATTCGGCATCGTTGAGGGTTCGTCGGGGTGCTGTCGGGGTTTCGAACCGCAGTTTCTCCTGTTCCTCGCTCGCAGAGTCCGTGTCCGGGTGGGCACCAGTGGGTTCCGTTCATCTTCAGTTCGCCCGAAACGGGGAGCAGCGAATACGCAGTACAGAGTACGGCGGTACAGCGTCTGGTATGGATGCTGGACGTTTGGCGCGTGGCCGAGCAGGGGAGGATGAAGTTGAGGTCGCACAAGCAAGGGCGGCAGGGGGCTGTTGGACATGCCCAAGAGGCCGAATCGATTGCCTCAATGGGCGTCGTAGCCGGGCCCGAACCGGGACTGCACGGGGCGCCAGACGGGACGGACCTCAGATGGTGGAGGACGTTTAATGAATTTCCGTTGACAATGACAGGCTACAGATCAGCGCCTCGGCGCATCGTGAAGGTCGAATGGCGCGGGTTGGCGGTGATGGCTGTCTCGTATGCACTTTGGAAAATTATTCGTCAGATGGATGGGTTGGACAGCGTACCGTACCCGGGACGAGCTGCGATATGCAAGATGGGGGCGGGCGGTGGCCGGCAGGGAAGAGAAGTGAAGTTGAAGACCGGAACTTAGCTTGGTCGAGTTGGCTGCCCAGTGGCTTTGATGAGGAGTGGCGTGGCCTAGAATGCGAATTCTGCCCATCCAAGACGGGATGAACGGGACCGGGAGGGTTAATTAGGTTGTCTCCTCCCATGGGGGAGGCCCCCGTCACGTACCTAAGTACGTACGTACGTAAGGTAAGGTAAGGTACCTAAGGTACTACCTCCCATTACCTATTCGTACCTAGGGCACAATCTCCAGACTCTTGGAGTCCAGTGCCTTAGGTACCTACCCAAGGTAGACACCTACCTCAGCTACCCAAGTACGACGAGACACTGCGCGGAACAGTCATCGAGGGGCCGGTGTTTTTACTTCCAATCCAGGTCTAACGAATTCAATAGATTGACACTCATATTTCCCTCTTCAATCTTGACGGCGTGTGGGATATATGCCGGGTACATTTGCAGGTGGAATTTGAAATTCGAAATTGGAGTGCGGCTTGCGATGCGCGGTCTTTTCGTCAACTCCACGAATACAACGGTAACCGCCCATCCACGGCACTAGGGGGTCGATGGTCACGGCATCACTTTCCATTCACTCTCGCTGCGAAGCAAAGTGCGAACCAGCGACCCCATCCACTCTCTTCGACGAGTGGAGGAGGAGGAGGAGGAGGAGAGAGGTCCCCGATACGACGCAGCACGCTAGGGCTTGCTAGGTGTTCGTAGTGAGCTAAAGTAGCTAGCTAGCTGCCTTACCGTGTCCGCCTTGCGGGGAGCCAATCTATCTCTACCCTCACCCTCCTTTTCTCGCCTGTCAATGTCAATCATCGTTGCCATGCCATGCCATGCAGCGCTCTCTTTCGCACTCTCTTTTTCTCTCGCGCTCTCTCTCTGTCCCTCTCTCCCGCCTGCCCTTCCGACACATTTGTCACTCTCCCTTTTCCCACACAGAGCCCCCGGTCGGCGATCTTTGCTTGCTTTTGCTCAGCTCCCAACCAGAACCCTGCATCTTTCTGCTGTTCCATTTCCTCGACGGCCGCCGTAATGGGTTACCACCTACTAATGTATACTACGCAGTAAAGTTTGACTCCCGTCGTCGGTATTGAATTCATACCAGGGGCTCCCTTACTTGCAAAACACGTTGCGGCGCGGAACAAGTGGACGCTTCCTCACGTCTCCCATGCCAATCTCTCCCGAGACCTGGGTTTCTTTCTTTCTTTCTTTCTCTGTTCCTCTCTTGTACGATGTCCCCTCTGTCATTGGCTGCAGACACGACATCCCTCCGGCCTGTATCGACACTCCACAGCCCATCATCATCCCAGGACCTGGGTCTTGGTCCAGCTATGGAGTCTGCAAACTGGACGCTGTACGGATACACTACCTATCTGTAGACTGCCCTGGTCCACGCCTTCTCGCCATGCAGACTCACACATCTTAAAGCCAACGACAAAAAACCCCTGCTGAAATGGATCAAATACCTCTCTATCTGGGGCGGAACGCACCATGGCCAATACCACTTATCAACCCAAATTACCAATACCCTCACCACCGCACCTGACCGACACTTCCGACGTCCAACAGGATCATGACGAAAAAGACGCCTTGCTTCAGTGGAATCGGCTTGATCGAGTTGAGATGGGCTGAGTTGGCATTCTTCTGCTGCAGACGAGACGTTCTGCCCATGACGCCAGACGTCTTGATTCGCCAGCCGTAAGGCAACTAGAAAAAGGCAACCGACGTGCCGTCCTTCTGCCTGGATCTGGAGACAAGGGCATTCATACAGCATGCCTTACCTACTCAGGACGACTCAACAGAAACACCTCCAGTACCTGCCCTTCCTTCGTGGAGACAGAGACAGGCATCCCAAGGCGCAGCGGCCAGCCCTGGCGTCTCTCTACCCACCCTCCACAGCCATCACCACCATTATTCGTTGTCATGATGGTTCGCGCCCCCCCCAGGGGACCCCCCCGTGCCCTGCACCAACCGACCTCGATCCCCTCCTGTATAATTTTATGTACATACACATGCAAGCCAACAGAGGCTTGGGCTTGCTATCTCGTCCGCAGCCTGTGGTGTGCTAAGGTTGCCAGCACGCGCTGCGGAGGGCGGATGTTGCATATGCACACCCCTGAGCCCCAGGCAAGAAGTAGGGTAGGGTAGGTGGCAGGGAAGATGGTGTTGATGATGATGGGCCGCTCTACCGCAAATCCTTGCCGTCCTTTCACAGGCCCTGACCTCTCTCTCTAACTCGCTCTTCCCTTCCGTCACTCAACTCCTACGGAGCATACTTGCGGCTCTGCTTGAGTACGTACACTCTTTCCCCGGCCAGTCTCGGGGTTCTCTGGTCTCCCCAATCTCTCTCTTCGGCCTCTGGCTAGGGAATGCCTGGCTGGGTGCCCTGGCAGACTCTTGTGTATCCACCGTCACTGAAGTGCACCTTGCCGACTTATAATACCCTCTGCTCCGCCACTGGACGCCGGAGGTAGGTCCTCTTGATGCCATCATCGAGTCTTGTGTTGTTCGTGCCAAGTGTGAAGCGGGTTTCTTGTGTGCTCTCGCATTCTGTCAAGCACTTTCGTTCATATAACCGTTCCCTCCCATCATCGTCAAAGTCCTAGGTTGAACTTGTCCTCCCTATCCTCACTCCCCCAGCCCTATAGCCTTGTCAAGGGCGGGTTCATTCCATCGTCAGGCTGAAGACCTCCACGGACTGCACCTACACTAACACGCCTCCTGCCTCCTTTGGACAAAACACATCTTTCAACATCGCACCACCCCAGAGGCCATATAATACCATCAACCACCTCACCACTGGCCTACTCTCGGAACTGTTTTCTTGGATCGTACTATAGATCCCGCACAATCCTCCGCTATGGAATACCTCTACCAGAATGTCCACCACGGACATGCTCACCAAGAGCAGGTATACTATGACCAGCAGAGCTTCACTCACTTGCCCCTGGCGTATATGGACGGATCAATGGCGCCAAACTCTGGCCCACCAGTCGACCCCAGTCTCGAGTACTCTCAACCACAATTCCAGTCGACATGGCCAAGCCAAACACACCAGATCCAGCAGTACATGGAGGGACCTAGGACATCCTTCTTCATGGCTGGCCAGATGCAAGCAATGCAGAACCTCAACCGCCCAACCCAAACCATGAACCCTCTCCCCGCCGCGTCGCAAAGGAGGCACGGATCTCCTTGCTCCCAACAGACTCTCTCCAGCAGCGACTCTCACAGTCCTCCTACGGAAAGCGACGTTCTCCCTGCAACGCCCCCGGACCAGTCAGCAACTTCTCCTTTCATCCAGCATAAGCACTTTGCTGCTGTGGGATGGGATGCGCAACAATACCAAGCCCACGCACTTCTCGGCATGGGATTCCAGGGAAACGCCTACGTCAACCCCCACGACGTCAACAGCTCCCAAGCCATGTTCGAAGAGGAGGTTGTCCCAACAGACTTCAAGCCCAGCAGGACATTCAGCTTCTACACCGAGTCTGATTCACTCAGCATCGCTCAGAACAGCGCCTTCACCTCGCGACAGATCACTCCTGAGCCCATGATCAAGAAGGAGGTCCAGCCCGTCGAACAACCCTTCCCTGCCTCCTACCCAGACCCCGAGCCCACCAAATACGAATCCCCGGAGCCAACGATCAAGGCCGAGATCCCCGCTTTCGACGACGATGAGAATGACTTGGACTTCAAGCCTAAGCAATCATCATCGAGGAAACGCAACCGCAACCCCAGCGCCAAAGCTCTTTCCAGCTCGCCCGAGAGAAAGAGGTCGAGGACCAGTAGCAATAGCCAAGGATCCAGGGTCAGCGCAGCAGTTCCTTCCACCCGTGGGACCAAGATTCTCTGCACTGAATGCAAGACCCCCTTCTCGGACGAGAGCACCTACCAGAAGCACATGAAGCAGCACCACACGCGTCCCTTCGTCTGCGTCTTCAACTACGCCGGCTGCCCATCGACCTTTGCCAGCAAGAACGAATGGAAGCGCCACGTGAGCTCCCAACACCTCGCCCTCAACTACTGGCTCTGCACCCAGGACGGCTGCGACAAGACCACCAACCCACCAAACACTCGCCGCTCCTCTTCTTCCTCTTCGTGCTGCCCCGACTCCCCGACGCCCCCTGCCCTGCCCAACGGCGCCATCTTCAACCGCAAGGATCTCTACACCCAGCACGTTCGACGCATGCATGTCCCGCCAAACGTCCGCAAGTCCCAGAAGCAGAAGAAGCCCTGCCCTGAATGGGACGAGCACCTCAAGGGTCTCCAGGCCGAAGCAGAGCAGACTCGCTGCGATCTGCCACGACACATGCGCTGCCCCGCCGTCGGCTGCAGCCACGAGTTCAACGGCCCTCAGGCCTGGGACGAGCGCATGGAGCACGTCGCCCGCCACCTCGAGCGCGCCGCCGACGGCAAGGAGCCTGTCGTCCGCTTTGGCGGCGAGGACGACTTCACTCTTACCAACTGGGCTTCGAGCCCACAAGTCTACGTTGTCCGCAGGACAAACACCGCCGAGGGATGGGAGCTCATCAACCCGCTCAAGGGCGAGGTTGGTCCCTCCTCAGGCAATGGGAAGCCTGGCAGCGGCACTGGCTACGTTGCCCCGTCGTCATCTTCCTCCCCCCTCAAGGAGATTGTCGTTGCTGGCTGCTCCGATGAAGACGCCGAGGGCGAGGATGAGGAGTAAACCTCCCTTACCTGAAGCTTTTTACGTTCCTTCTTTACCAGTTTTTACTCTTCAATCTTATTTCTACTGGAGATGTCTGTCGTGGCATTTCAAGGCGTTTTGATTCGCAAGCGTCTTCCACTTTTTGTTGATACCTCTTTTCTGTCCCCATTTCTAACTAGCTATCTACGAGTACATTTACTCACATGGGCGGTGTTTTTGATTTTTCCCTTGTCCTTTAAACATGCTACTTGGGTCTGGTTCTGTGACGGGAAAACGCACAAAAAGACGAATCATTAATAAGGCGATAGACCAGGCACACATGGGATGGGATGGGGAGGGGCACCGGATTTCATGATTGTTACGACTCTCAGACATTGATAGTATATTTATACCAATTCGATCTGTGCCCTTCAATGACACTCAGTCTTCTCCATGCTACGTGATACAGTGCAGACTCGCATCTTTGTCGTCTCCAAAGTGGTTCGTCAAAGAGCACGCGGCTCCCCCTCCCACGCAAGCCCCTGAGCACCACGCAACCACCAGGACCTACTTGACGCTCCCAGCCTTGCATTTAGTTGAACCAAGAGCGACGATTGGCTTTTGACCGCGCTTAGGGTCGCCTTGCGTTGACCACCAATATTTGAGGTTGGCGGAAACGACGTACCTACCTACACTTCGCGGCAAGCAGCTGCGAGAAGGCTTCGCGCGGAACTGGACTTACAAACACGACCAGTCCACTTACACGAACAAGCACCTTCAGCGGCCAGCGGCAGTCCCTGAGGCCTGGGCCTGGGGGGCAGTCCGCAGACCCTGAGTAATGCGGCTCAAAGTCTTCCATTCGCTCTCCCTTCTGGCGCTAAATCAAACAGACAGACCACTGCTCCTGCTCCTGCTGCCGCTTCTGCTCCGGGGCTTGTTCCGCCCGGGTGGTGTGCGTATCTGATGCTGACAGGTGGCCAGGTGTCGTCGTTCCGCGCCTCAGGGCTGCATCTCGCTACAGCAGCAAAAACAAAAAAAACGGTGTATCCCTCGGGTTTCTCGCATGTCTCTCGCACCGTAGCTGCGCGCCGAGTCCTGTTACCGTCTCCCGTCAGCATCTTCATTTCGCGAGTCTAAGGTGCTGACGCCCCATGGGTACAGTACACACATTCCGCCCCATTCCGCCGCCCCCTGTGCGGATGTTCTGGCCCCCAAACCCGGCCCCCATCTTCATGTTTTGCTCCTCTGGCCAACCGAGACACACAGCATGGGCAAAAAGAAGACTGACAGGGGCGAACCCGCGCGCGCGCGAGAAAGAGAGAGAGAGAGGAAGCGGGAAACAGAGAAAGGGCTAGGCATGTCAGCACTAGTACACGTTGGCTACCGGTGCGGCCCTGCAGCTCGGCGGCGGCCTTGGGAAGGGGGTTGGTATAATAAGAGGTGATTGATGGACGGCTTCATTGCCCGTCATTGGGGAGGAAGACGGCGGTGGAGACACAGCCACGCCGGGTCGCATGGCAGCCAACCCAGGAGGCCGCGTTCTGAGGGCTAACTAGGTCTGGTTGCGGTTTAGGGTTTTTCGGGTTGGGAAGATTCAACGTTACTCCCATGCCCGGCGGAAGGCCCTCTTCGCGTGGAGTTTTGGCTGGTCGAGCCGTTGCTCGTTGGAAGGAAGGAAGGAACGGAGCAGGAAGAGACGCGATGTCACACGGGGTACGGTATCCGCAGGATTCTGTGAAGTAGTTTCTAGGGGCGCTGTCAGACTCTTGGCCTGCGAGAGAGCATCATGTCATACGCTTGTTCGAGACGTGATGGCCTTCGTGGCCGTGCAGTGCCAATAACGAACATATGCAGGCAGAATGACAAATATGCAGTGTGCATATATCTTTTTCCACTTGCATATCGTATCTAAGCCAGTTTCTTCCTGGGCGAGGATAGACCCCCGGCTCAGCAAACCACCCTCTCGGGACCGAAGACGGGCGTGAAGGCATCGCCATGTCTGTTGGAACCGGGGTGGCAGACAACGAGGTCACGAGGCGGAGATGGAGGGCGGGAAGATGGCTCAATGCGGCCAGAGCTGACGATCTCCCTGGCCCCGAGTGCAGCATCCTGATATTGCGGTGTTGGTTGCACCAACACGCGATTCGCCTCTGGAGCATGGAAGAGCGGGGAACGGGCACAACAGCCTCTCCCTGGTTCAATGTCAATCCCTTCTTTGGGACGTGGTTCTGTTTTTGGACGGACACTCTCGGCAGAGGGGGTGCACTGCCTTCCGCCTGTTGCTCACTAAGCCACCGCCGACTTTTTGGCCAAGCTGAAGATCGCGATAGAGCTTCACGGGTCAGGGAAACCGTCGGGAAAAGTACCCATGGGATGTCAAGATGCTGGAGCAGCCGTAATCTTTGTTCGGGTCACCGGGGTTGGTGGGGGAGGCGGTGCTAGAGGCAGCAGCGATCGGAATGCCATAAATACCAACAGTTGCAGAACCCTGTGCTGTCTCGGACATGATGCTGGAAACATGCGTGGGTGCCGAAGGGGTGGATGGGCAAGTTTGGTCCAGAACTGCAGCAGCTGAGATTGTGAGGATACGGCAGATGCTGTGTGAGGACTCCATGACGTAGAAGCTGGCTAGGAGCTGAATGTCTTTGGAGGGGCAACCGGACAGACTGGTCTTCAGCCGGCCGAGAAAAAGAAATTCTGCAGACCCTCCCAGTCAACAATGAGACGATGAGCCCACAACCTTCACCCGAGACAAATCCCCCAACCGCATCAGCCGTCGGTCGCGGTTCACGGGCTGTGGGCCAGGAACCTGCACCGGGCCGGTTCAACTCTTTGGAGCTGCACATCGCCGATTTGAACGACACCAAGCGAGCGCCATCTCCACCGGCATGGCTTCTTCCTCTGATCTGTGATGAACCTGCTCGGGAGATTCTCGTCGAGGCCAATTTGAATATACGCCCCAATACCGTTAACAGCGTCCTTGGAGATATCGGTGTTTTCATTCCGTGATAATCGTTTTCATGTCACCACCCTCGTTCCCATAAATTTCGCATAGGTGGCGATGCTTGGATATGGTTGATATGGATGACTTCTTGGCGGCGGCCTCTGACGGTGTCCGAATCGGATGCGGCGTTAGGGCCCTTGACGAGGCCCTCCGGGTCCGAGACGAACAACGGGAACCCACAACAGCCGCCGCCTCCGGGTCCGAGCAATCCATATCCAGTCCCGGGCTTGGCATCATCGCGGAAGGCCTTGTGGAGGCCGGGATCAGGCTCTGCAGAGGAGGAAGGCGAGGAAGAGGCGGCGGGCTAAATAAGGGCGGCGGGTGGGCGGTGCCGGCGTCGGCGTCCAGGACGGCTCGGTTCCATCCCATGGAAGCAGGATTCAGCAAGGATGGTTTTCGTGTCGGCGTTGTGCCCCCACATGTGAGCGGCAAGGCGTCAACGGTGTTTCGTCGAAGCTGTCTGTATGACCAGGATGTGATTGGATTCATCGTCTCCAATATACAGGCGATTGAGGGGCTTTGGTGGGATCATGGCCGGACGACAGCGGTCTGCTGAGTCGCGCTGAGGGCTGATGCTGGAGCGTTGCGTTGTCTGTGAATCCAACATCAGCAATGATTTTTTATCAAGTTGGTGCGTCGGCTGGTGTGTCTGTTCATCCGACATGCTGATAAGATATTCGCTAGTAACCTAGCCGGATGATTCCATGCTAGCCTTAGCCTGAGCATGGCGTTCGTCGTCGTGTTGCTTCTCGCCCAAGGTGCTCCCCCGGACGATGAAGCCATGGATCCGTTGGCGCTGAGAAGGAACGGCTCGGGGGCTTCCAGCGTCTTAGGGGTCCAGAGGAACTGGGCAGCAGCGTGGAGGGATTACCCCACCAACGGCACTGCCGACCGCAACACGGTGATGCGACGACAGGCAAAGGCGATAGGTGCCTGGGTGCCACAGAGGCCCTTGCGCTGATAGGATGACAGGGAAGCTCTAGCAGCCTGCGCCCCCGCTCCCTCTGCAAGCTCAGCCATCAGTCCTGCGAAAGCAGGTAACGTAAGGTAGGTACACAAAGGCGCGCTTGCTGAAGCCAGCCGCACAGTGATACGAGGAACGAGGGGAGAGGAGAAGGGCAACAGGGCAATTTGCAGAAAGAAACTTTGTTTACCTCTCCTTCATAAAGTCTCCAGGTTGCGACGTTTCCTGCTTCCTTCCGCATCCGGAGCTTGCTTTCACTGCCCACAAACAACCCCCCAAAAGCTGAGGTGAGAAGCGCTTCGCTACGTCATATCACCAAGGCCCGCCGCCTGCGCCGGTCCATCAGCACAGCAGCAACAGTCAGCACATAATCCCGACTTCATATTCACGCAATTCGCCCACTCAATTGAACTTCACCTCTCCACCTTCCCCCATTGATACCCCGTCCTTCTCGGAGCTCCCATTACCACCGCAACCATGGAGTCTTTTGGTGCCCTCAAGCGTCGGACGACGGAGATTCTCCAAAACATCCCCCAGAATCTCCCCAACATGCCCAATGTTAAGGTGAAGAGACCATCCCTCTCTCAAGGCTCTGGACCCAAGCCCATGAAGGGCACCTGGGAGAAGATTGACGTTCCTCCTCTGCCTCGCTCGTCCCACACTGTCAACGTCGTCAATGGCACAGCCTACATCTTCGGCGGTGA
Organism: Colletotrichum horii; assembly: GCA_027406005.1. Lineage (NCBI taxonomy): Eukaryota > Fungi > Ascomycota > Sordariomycetes > Glomerellales > Glomerellaceae > Colletotrichum > Colletotrichum horii. Next base: position 2,788,360 of record JANVYB010000008.1, read on the forward strand.
GGTCAGCCCCCGCGAACCGGTAGATAACGATGTCCTCGTTCTTCGCCTGCCCTACAACAGCGCTGGCGCCGATTACTACAAGGTCAAGTCCGCGCCTCCGAAGCAGTACACCCCGCCCGCCGATGCCGCTCCTGCTCCTGCTCCTGCTCCCGCCCTCGCCGAGAAGAAGGTCGCGAAGCCGACAATCGAGGAAAAGGCCGACCAAAAGGAACAGCTTCTTGACGAGGTGTCGTTGGCCTCCCCAGGAGCTGGTCCTGCCGCCGAAGAGAGCTCGTCCGAAGAGGAGAGCTCTGAAGAAGAAGAGGACTCTGATGAGGAGAGCGAAGAGGAGACCGCCAAGGACAAGGGCAAGGGTCCTGAAAAACCCGCTCTGGGCGACGTCCCTTGCCCTCGAGTTGGTCATGCCAGCGCCGTCATTGGCAGCCGCATCTTCGTTTTTGGCGGGCGTGGAGGACCAGAGATGACTCCCCTCGAGGAGGCCGGTCGTGTCTGGGTCTTTGACACTCGAACCAACACCTGGACTTTCCTTGACCCCGTTCCCCCGGCTCCCGGCGTGACCAACCTACCCATGCCTTCACCACGAAGCTACCACTCTGCCGCTGCCACCGACCGCCCGCGTGATTTCGCTCCCAAGCGCCCGCGCCGTGCCCAGACCTGGAAGACCTGGGCTCTTGGGGACAGTTCCGAAACTGGCATCCCTCAGGCCCCCATTGTTGGCCATCTCGCCGCCAATGCCGTGGACGAGGAGGATGAGGGATACGGTACCTTCTTCGTTCACGGCGGTTGCTTGGCGGGCGGCGAGCGCACCAACGACCTCTGGGCATTCGATGTTCGGAGCCGTGTGTGGAGCCAGCTCCCCTCTGCGCCCGGCCCGGCGCGCGGAGGCGCTGCCATCTGTGTGAGCAAGAGCCGCCTGTTCCGCTTCGGCGGGTTCGACGGCAAGAATGAGCTTGGTGGTCAATTAGACTTCATCCACCTCGAGATGGACACCTTTGACGACGGCGTTTCCAAGAGCGAGATCGCCGTTCACGGTCGCGGCGGATGGCAAAGCATTGTTCAGGGTGCCAACTCTGGCGAGCAAGAGATCAACCTTATTCCCGGCCAGACATGGCCCGGCCCCCGCAGCGTGGCTGGTCTTGAGGCTGTAACGGTTGGCGCCGGCCGTGAGTACCTGTTGCTCATCATGGGCGAGCGGGAGCCAAGCTCGGACGGCCATTCCGGCGCCGGCGCCATGTGGGACGACGTGTGGGCATTCCAGGTCCCGCCTCTCGGCATGACTGCCGCCAGCGTCCGGGATGCCATGTGGTCCACCATGGGCTGGCAGACAGGCGAGGGTAGGTGGACGCAGCTTACCATGGAGCCTTATGACGATGACAATGATGATGGCGAGCCAGCACCGCGTGGCTGGTTCGCGGCTGCGCCGATGGCTGACGTCGAGGAGAGCGGCGTGGTCATCTGGGGAGGATTGAGCTCGGAGAACAAGAGATTGCGTGACGGATGGATCCTGAGGATCCCCGAGTGAGGATGAGACATATTGTCGGAAGACAGATCACATAAACTTCAGTTCCATATTCCCCAGCTCTGCAGAACAGAACAGAACAGAGCAGTTTTCGAACGAGTCCATAGCAATTTGACCAAGATTATTTTTGATGTCAAACAAAAAACAATGCACACATGATATTCGCGGCTTCGAGCAGGGGGGAAAAGAGGGCCGTGAGTCTCTAAAAACCGTCTTCCCATGCGTTACGAATACAGCACATGTGTGAGTTATATACAAGCCAGAACCACTGGCTCAAATTCCATTCGCCCGGCCCTGTCGTCGGTATCTTCCGTCATCCACTCGCGCGTGCTTTTCCGCTCTCGCTGCCTCTCTTCCGTCCCCGAATACCCCATTCCTCTATCTTTCTTTACAAATCGGGTCTCGTCGTCTCGGGTCCCCACGGCTTAGCGGTCAGGTTCGTAAGACCCTTGCTGTTCTCGCAAGTGTCGCGGCCGCTGAGAGGGCCAGGCTTGGGGACCTTTGCGGCGGAGACACCGCCGGTGGCAGAGGCGGTGGCCTTGAGGGCGTCGAGGAGCTGGACGGTGGTCTCGGGGGTAAGGTCTTCGTAGTAGTCGTCGTTGATCTGGATCATGGGGGCGTTGACGCAGGCGCCGAGGCACTCGACCTCAAGGAGGGTGAAGAGGCCGTCCTTTGTGGTCTCTCCCTGCTTGATGCCCAAGTGGTCGATGATGGCCTTGACGATGACGTCGGAGCCGACGCCGCCGAGCTGGCAAGGGGTCTGTCCAAAGTGTCAGCAAGTTGCGTGCATCATTCGGTTCGCACGCATCTCCGTGTCCTCTTTCTTGCATGTCGCTGCGACATCAATTCGACCCAAAGATCGTCTTGGCGGATATAATCGGAAGCCGGGGGTGAACTCACTGTTGTGCAAGCCTGGATGAAGTACTTTCCAACGGGGGTGCGGTTGTACATGGTGTAGAAAGAAGCGACTTCGAAGACACGCTGGGGGGGCATCTCGAGCATGCGGGCAACCTCGTTCATGACGCTGATGCTGGTGAAGCCGTGTTGGCGCTGGCCGAGGTCGAGGATGGGCATGACGGCGGCCTTCTTGTACTGGGGAGGGTAGCGCTTGAGGATCTCGGCGATGATGGCCTCATTCTCCTTGTTGAACTTGAAAGGGACATCGGCGTTGTTCTCGGGTGAGTCGCGGTGCTGTTGAGGGGGAGCGGATAGTCAGCATTACTGCGTCTTGGCGTGTGATGCTGCCCTTTGCAAAGCAGATACTCCCCAATCATTCTCCGCGCGGCTTGGCAGTTCAGACCGTACCGCATACGCAATTGATGTGCCGGTCGGAGGGGTAGGAGGAGGAAGTCGAAGGACGGGCTGAGGGCGAGCGACTTACCACTTGCAGTGTATCGCTAGGACGGACGGCTGTGACGGAGAGGGCGCGGATCTGGGGCCTCGCCGCTCGACATGTCGAGCGGAGGGCTGATCTGAAGAAGAGAGGGGCGAGTCTGGAGGCCATTGCGAGGGATGGTGGCTGGCTCAATTGGCGATGGCGGAGGGCGTGGTGATGGGTTGCTGTTCGCTTCGGATTCCGGGAGGTCAAAAGTCGTGAGTTGCTTGAATAATTCAATGTCTCTGATTGGTCTGTCCGGCTAATGTGCGGAAACCCGCTTGTGCAGATTTTCGTGGTGTCATTGAGTTTGCATAAATGTTATGCAGATTTTCCTGTTCTGGGTCTCCACCCGTCGTCAATCAGCTCCGTCTTGTCTCCGGCTGCTGCACCTTCCGTCATCACCGGCCACCTTGAGTCTCCAGGGTCGATATCGTTAATAACAGCTACCTTGGATCACTCACTCACGTCGACCCAGACCAAGATGTTTTCACCGAGAATCATAAATTTGAGCGAAGTCTTCTCGGTCTCAGTTGGCAAGTCTGGCTCCTGTTTAGGGGATCAATTGACTGGCGTTGCCCGAGTGGTCAAGTAACATTTACCTCACAGAGAAAGAACAGAGACCGTAAATCAGGGACGAGGAGTGGATTAGACTTGAACCTGGACTAACGAGCACCCATGACCCCAAAACCCGCATTATCGGAAACCTGCCAGCACCTGCCGCATACCGGTTTGAACGGCTCGCAGACGCATGGCCGTAAGCATGATGGCAGCTAGTGATAAACAATAAACAACCGAGTTTTACCTCGGAGAGAGGAGGCTCAACGGTGAGACACGGACTGCCTATCAGCACGAAAAAGTGTCACAGCCCAGACCTGTCAGCGAACATCAAGGGTCATCTTTGCAGTCACCGATTGGCTACCTATATGTAACCATGAACCGGACTGCAGTTTGTGTACAACGCGCGGGGTTCTTCGTAACCCCAATTCGGGGTTGGCTATCGAAAAAGGTGTTTTGTCGTTCATGATGTTGGGCGACGATGTGTAGAAATAGATCAAAAAGAGGTGACACCAAGTAGGGAATCAAAGCTTGGATCTGCGCACGTCCTCGACGTCAACCAGTGGCCTCTGAAGTTTCGTTTCCACATCCGAGTCACACAACACAGAAGAAGCGGCTCTGGTAGAAGCTCTCCCCGCGTGCCGCATCGTTGCTCCTCCATCTCGCATTGGAAACTAGCGAAAACTCCGGAGCCGGACCCGTTCTCAGCTCCGCACTTGGCACCCATCCTTCTGGGTGCGTGGCGGCGCCGTCCCAAGCAGGGTTGGCAGACAAACGACTTGTAAACCATTTCAGGACGTAACAAGCGGCCTTTCCTTCACCCTCCCCCCTCACAGAGATGGCTTTTCCGTTAGCCGTGCCTCGGCTCGTCCCAACATCGTCCATTCGCGAAGAGAGCTCCCCCCCTAACTAACCCCCGCATCGACAGGGGTGCGATGCGGAGAATCTAGCGTCACGAAAGCATTGCCCCCAGGTTTAGATGCGTCGAAACTGGCCCTCCGAAAGCCACGGTCTCGCGGCAATTGCATGGCCATTGGCTCGCCATGACGCGGGGATCTGGGGTTATCTCGTCCGGAAGCTGGAGCTCTCGTCTGCCCCGGGTCTGCTGGTCGCTATATGAAGCTCGCTAACCCTCGTCGACCCTGCCTGTGCCCTCTTGCTTCTCAATAAGATCGGTGTAGGTTAGATCGTGATTGTTGGCTGACCGCATCTCTGCTTCCTACTGTTAAATGGTTTGGTTGGTAAGTTGACTTTGGCTCACTCATTCACCGTATCTTGGAGCATCGAATCACTGACTCGGGTTCAGTAAACACAACGGATAGATTACTATCGTCCAGATACGGGTCACTCGGCTTCTGTTCAAACTGGGGCCTCAATAGAAGCTCTCAAACCTTACTGCGGCAGGGTCCCTTCATAAGTGGCCATTGCTACGCTCACAACTCCAACCGATCCGTCCCAAGTCCGGGGAAAGCTCCAACGCTCCCATTGAATTTTCGAACTTTTCCTCCCAGTTCTTCGTTTCAAATAGGGCTCGCTCGCCTGCCGAAAAAGTTGACTTGACGCTATTCCAAGTCTTCACGGCCGAATTTCAGTACCACCACCGACAACTCCCCACAACCGCAACAATGCCGATCAAGTCACGATGGTCGGAGCCTATTCCGAACTGCTCTCTCCAGAAATGGATCTTCGGCTCTTCCTCCGCGCCTCTCACCGACCGAAAGGCCTTCTATGACGCCGACCGGCCAGAGACGCACTACCTGACCTTCGCCGACTACCGCCTCGTCGCAAAGCAGATCGCCATCGGCCTGCAAAAGGCTGGCCTCAAGCCAGGCGACCGCGTGCTCCTCTTCTCGGGGAACAACCTGTTCTTCCCCGTCATCTTCCTCGGCGTCCTCATGGCCGGCGGCATCTTCACCGGCGCCAACCCGACTTTCGTCCCTCGCGAACTCGCCTACCAGCTCAATGACAGCGGGGCCGTCTTCATGGTTGCCGCCGAGGGCAGCTTAGACACAGCTCTCGCTGCCGCCAAGGAGGTCCAGATGCCAGCGCGCAACGTCTTTGTGTTCGATACTACAATTCCGGGGTCATCGCAGCCCGAGAAGCCCGCGCGGGATGGCGCTCGTCACTGGACGGAGTTGATTGCCCCTAAGGCCCAGGCGGAGAAGTTCGAGTGGGTTGAGCCGGCGGATGCGCGCACGACGACCTGCTGTCTGAACTACAGCTCAGGCACTACCGGTGTGCCGAAGGGCGTGGAGATCACGCACTACAGTTACGTTGCGAATGGATGCGGTGTTGTCAAGGTCTCGGCATTGGAAGAGGATCACGAGGCCTCGATTGCTCGCTCCGTCGGGCTCTGCTTCCTCCCTCTATACCACGCATATGCTCAGACATATTTCGTCGCCAACTTTGCCAAGCAAGGCATTCCAGTCTACATCATGGCGGGCTTTGACTTTGTCAAGATGCTCACTTACATCCAGCGCTACCGCGTCACTCAGCTCGTCAGCGTGCCACCCATCCTGGTAGCCCTGACCAAGCACCCCATCACTGCAAAATTCGACCTGAGCAGTCTCGAGTCTGTCGGCTCCGGTGCCGCCCCGCTCGCCGAGGACGTTGCGCGACAGGCCGAGAAGCTGCTCAAGAAGCCAGATCTTATCGTTCGTCAGGGTTGGGGCATGACCGAGGTGACTTGTACAGCCATGACATGGGACCCCTCGCGGTTGGTGCGCAGTTCCTCCGTGGGTGAGCTCATGCCAAACTATATGGCGAAGCTCGTCGATGAGAGCGGCAAGGAAATTACCGAGCCCAAGGTACCTGGTGAACTTCTTGTTACAGGGCCCACGGTTATGCGTGGCTACTGGCGCAACCCGAAGGCTACCCAGGAGACTATTGACACCGACTCAGACGGCAACCGCTGGCTGCGGACCGGTGACATTGCGTACGTCGACGAGTTCAAGACAGGAGGCCTCTTCTTCATCGTCGACCGCAAGAAAGAGCTTATCAAGGTCAAGGGCAACCAGGTTGCTCCCGCAGAGCTTGAGGCTTTGCTCCTCGAGCGCCCAGATATCGCTGATGTAGCTGTTATCGGCGTCACCATCAACGGCGAGGAGCTCCCTCGTGCGTACATTGTTAGGTCGCCTGGAACCAACACCTCCGGTGAAGAAATTGCGAAGTGGTTGGAAGAGAGGGTCGCTAAGCATAAGCGCCTAAGGGGTGGCGTAGCATTCACGGATGTTATCCCTAAGAATCCGGTATGACCCCTCCACGAATATAACTTCTCAATATCCCACATGCTAACGGTCTTTTTAGTCCGGAAAGATTCTGCGGAAGATTCTCAGGGAGCAGGCGAAGAAAGAAGTAGGAGACGAGCCGACGGCCAAATTGTAACGAGAATGTGGACTTTGTATATACGACATGTACTTGGTAGACTCGACTGAGAAACAAGTGCTCCGCCGTACGCGTCGGTTCATTGTGCAAGTCGGGAAAAGAGCACTCACATCCAAGAGTATTTACGTTTGACATAAGTCGTCTTCTAAAGTCGCTAGCTAGACCTATACCGTTCGCCACCTTCCTATACTTGAGGCTCTCGTGGCGCAAGCAAACCGGGTATCGTCCCTATTGTACAGGCCCCTTCCTTGGCTAAAGACCCATAAACGCCTCCTCCCTTTGTGTTTCGATATTTCAAGCATGCTCAACTCCCCATCGATATCCTGAACGGTAGTAAAATGAGGAGCAAAAAAAAAAGTTGGCAAGGATACAAAATGGAGAGATGAAAAAAGACGCAACCCTACTGCGCCCTGCCCAATGCTAATGCTGATGCATTTTGACGTGTGACATAGAAAAATCCACCAACTCACGGAAGGCAACGGCTGGCCTACCGTCTTGCCGCACGCACCGACTGGTGTTTGGAACGGCCCCCGCGCTGTACTCTGTCCCATCCCCATATCTGCCCCCAGTGTTGGTGAACTGGATGGATAGTGCGTATAAAACGCTGAGAGTAGAGAGAATCTCTCTGAAAAGCCCATGAGGCTGGTGCTGGTCGCGTTCCGCACTATGAACCGACGGCCAAGCACGAATCAAGGACTGAATCCAGGGCACTCATATCTTGAGGATCGCCACCTTCCCACCAAGATTCCGAGTCGATTTCCATGGCATCAACATGCCCGTTCGGCAACTGCTGCTTAGCTGAGAGGCCGGTGTCAACGCCCTCTCCGGTCTTGGTAGCGTCACCCAATCCCTCGAAGCCTGGAAGCCAGGTATAGTCGTGCCAATTTTCGAGCTCTCCCTCGCGATAGCCATAGGAGATTGCAGTGTTGATGATAGGAAATTGCGAAAGCCCACTGTCCGCCATTTCCAGGGCAATTCGAACATCGGCCATACCAAGCGGCCCTCGTTCGCTTGCAGCCTTCGACTCGATGGGCAAAAGACCGCTCTTGTCTCGCGTCATATCGCCGCGCAAAGCCGCGTCCTCCTCTTTGACGAGCTGACGGCGATACTTGTGCGTCTGAATCCAATTTGTGCCAGCACCAAAGCCAGCATTGCCTCCTTCTCCCGGTCCGTTGCTTCTTGTTTTCGAGAACACGGCGGCCAGGGATTCTTTGATAAACGTTTCGGTTGCAACAGACATGAAGTATGCTGCATCAGAGACATGTCCATTTGTAAGCCCGGCCTCGTAACAGAATGGCAACATTCTGCCCTCAATTAATTGTGCATCTGGAAATTCGCCTGATTCGACAGCTAGAGGTTGGGCGAAGCGCTTGCGGATCTCAAGGTCAAAGTCTGGGAGTCTAGTTAGCACTAGGCGACCGATGGGTGCATGTTGCACTTACTCATCTTGTTGATACCACCTATACCTCCTGCGCTGGGTGGTACCTCGGCAGTCTTGGTCTGTCGTCGGTGGTTATCCAAAAAGACGCTGGCCAGATTCTCGTGGGGGTCGAACTGCAAAGAAGTAGAAAGTCAGAGATAGGATTTGCCATGTGGAGGGCAGTTTGTAACCCACATCGTTGGACGCCAGGTCCTTGATGCGCCGCCTGTCTTTGCTGGGAAGTTGCATGACATCGCCCTTGAGCCGACGTTCAGCAGCATCGCCTGATACAGGCTTGCTACCGACGGGAGCAGTGGGTTTATCATTGGCGCTGACCCAAGGGGCGAGCCCCTGATCTGGCATCTCCCTCGTCACATTGCCGTATATCGCAGCAATCAGCTGGTTATGTAGATGCTCCTTTTCGCCATTGGGGGAGACGAGGATTGGATCGATACGTTCCGTGTATTCAGTCTGGTTCAACCGACCTGTTTCTGGTTGTCAGCACAAGAAAGAAGGATGCGCCGATGGTTTGGGGTTGCGTACCGATGAGGAACTCCGTTGTCGACTCCTTGTACACGATCCATGCTTCCGGGCCAATGGCCTGCTTCAGAGCGGTATAGAGCGGCTCAAGGTCAATGCGGGCGGGAATAATCTGGCTGGTTTTGGCTGCTTTGATGGAACCCGGGGGCTGAACGGTGATTGACTTGTTGGATAATGTCGGGGTGGAAAGGTTGACGGATGGGCGGCTGCTCAAGGCCGCGGGGTCGATGTCGGGCATTGCGACGGGATGCCAGAAGGGCAGATCACGTCCTCGGTGTTGGGCGTATTAGTGGAGAAGAGCGACAGTCGCGTGCAGCAGCAGCGGCGGCGGCGGGCAGGACTCGGCGCAATGGGGAATATGTGGTCATGAGTAGCATGGATCGAAAGACGGAGAGGATGCGATCACGGATCTGGCGTTATCTTGATGAACGGACCATGCTGCGGGTGCAGGCGTGATGGCGAAGGTCGGGATGAGGTTGATCGGGGTCCGACAACTCGTCTACTGCTAGTGGAGGAAGATGCGATTGACCTGCTGCGCATTTGTCGTAGGAAATTTTGCCCACCTGTCTGACGACAAACACAGGGGGGGACCGAGCCTGGGGAAGAAGTAGTCAGTACCCCTTCGTCCCGACACCTTGTGCGGTAAAGCAAGTACCCGACACCAAGGTAGACGCCTTGACCACTTGCTCTTAACCCCCCCCTGGGAGCTGCTTGCGACCGGCACAAGGAACACTGCGAAGTCGCGTTCGGCGCGTCCCTCAGCGGCCAACTGCTGGAAATACACAACCAAAACGTATGCGATTCACGACAACCAACGTCCCGCGTTCTGTTTCCTACGTCGAAACTCCTTTCAACTCCCTCTTTGCTTAGAGTCCTGTGACTCTTGCTTGTTGTTGAGGGAGACAGCCACTGGCGATGCCATCATGTCGGCCAACCGCGAGCATCGTATTGCTGGCGCCGTCGACAGCCTGATCGCACACCTGGTACCCAACGATCCCCACGAAGACGACGCTGCTGCCCAGGAAAGGCATGACAACTGCTTTGACCTGGTCAAATCAATCTTAGACGGGTAAGAATATCTGCCACTCTTGTAGTCTCCAGCCTTCTACCTCACTTATCGACTGTCGCTGACCCAAATTCACTGCCCAGCCCCGCGTCCCCCGCCATTTCCTCTGATGTTAACCACGCTTCCGACCTGATCAAGCGAAAGCTCATACAGAGCAACCCAAGCCAAGCTTTACGATTTTCGAACCTCTACACGCGCCTCCTCTCTCTGCCGGTGCTTGGACAGAAGTGGGCTATCTTATACCTCCTCTACCAGCTTGCCGACTCTCCAGATCCAAATGAGCCACTACCCCTCCCCCCGCCGAAGCCTCCTTCCCAGGCGCCGCGTGGGCCGTCCAGAAACCATGAAAGGGGGCATTCGTCCATGACCTCTACACCAATTTCGAGGGAAGAAGAGCAGTTCAATGACGCCTTCGCTCCTGAAGGCCTGAAGAAGTTTCCTCCGAACAACGCCAGAAAGAAGTCGGTCGACGAAAGAAAACCCGAGGAAAAAGACAAGGAGAAGGAAACGGAAACGGAAGAGGCCGAGTCGAACAAGAGGCAGGTGGCATTAAAGTCGACACTGTTGGCCGACAACTATACCGACATCGAACCATCAGAAACAGTCCTGCTGAGGGACTTGCCATTCACACTCCAAGGTCTATCATCCACTACGCTCCCACTTTCAAAACCAGATACCGTGGTATTGCCCCCGACATTACCATCACCAATTATATCCCTTCTGCACACGGTTTCCGAGCCTTCGTTGCTGTACCGACGCCTGGAAGCCTTTGTCAAGTCACCTGCTCAAGGGCTACTTCGACAGAGTCTTCGAGCCGCAATAGGCGGTGAGCTGCGGGCATATCTCAGCCTCGTAGCGACCCTCGAGGGACAAATTCGCAGAGCCCTTTCTTCATTGGACGAGTCAGCGCCAAGAGGCGGCCTTGGCAAAGCGGGAGTGACCTTGAAACGATGCGTAGTATGGACGCGCGAGGCGACAATGGGACTAAGACTCATGAGCCTCATTGCCGAAGAGTCAGAAAGCAGGCGAGGCGGTCAGCTGATCTCGCTCATACATGGCTTTTCGTCATCACATGGAGACCCTATGGTTGCGGCATTTGCCGAACGTCTTTTGGTTCATGTCACACGTCCGTTTTATGATATTTTGCGCCGGTGGATCTACGACGGCGAGCTTCTCGACCCCTATTGCGAGTTCTTCGTCAAAGAGCAGCAGCAAACAGACGAACCAAAGACCGGCGGAAGCAGTGTCTGGGAAGACAAGTACGAGATTGACAAGGGCATGATTCCTAGTATTATCACTCAAGACTTCGCACAGAAAGTCTTCCTCATTGGCAAGTCTCTCAACTTCATCAGACACAGCTGTGGCGATTCACAATGGGTCGAAGACTACTCCAAGGCTGCGTCGAAGGAATTGCGCTATGGCGACACAGCGACGCTCGAGGCTTGGATCGACGAAGCCTATAAGACTACGATGAAGCGTTTGATTGACTTGATGGCGAACAAGTTCCATCTTTTCGAGCACCTACAGGCTCTCAAGAACTACATCCTCCTTGGACAGGGAGATTTCATTGCCCTCCTCATGGAGTCCCTGGCCGCGAATCTTGATCGCCCTGCTGGCGCACAGTACCGCCATACACTTACGGCCCAACTCGAGCATGCTATCCGCGGCTCCAACGCGCAATATGACTCCCCTGAAGTCCTGCGCCGTCTTGACGCTCGTATGCTTCAGCTGTCACACGGTGACATTGGATGGGATTGCTTCACCCTCGAATACAAAGTTGATGCGCCTGTCGACGTTGTTGTCACCGACTGGGGTAACCGTCAGTATCTCAAGGTCTTCAACTTTCTCTGGCGCATCAAACGCGTCGAGTTCGCACTGGCTTCCACGTGGCGCAAGTGCATGACAGGCTCCCGCGGCGTGCTCCAGAACTCAGACCCTGTCGTGGTTCAGACGTGGAAGTCGACTCGTGGTGTTCTCGCAGAAATGATTCACTTCATTGGTCAGCTGCAATACTACATCCTTTTTGAGGTCATTGAATCATCCTGGAACGAGCTCCAGAAGCGCATTCACCGCGAAGGCTGCACCCTTGACGATCTCATCAAGGCACACACACGATACCTAAACGACATCACACACAAAGGCCTTCTCGGCGCTCGGCGAAGCGTTCGTCACGCCGAAACAGCTACCGGAGAAGATGACCGCGGCTCGTACCTAGCACAGCTGGGCGACCTCCTACGCGCCATGCTGAGCTACCGGGACTCTGTGGATGGGCTCTACAGCTGGAGCGTTTCCGACTTTACGCGGCGTCAAGAGGCCGATGTCATGCGCATCTCGACCCGAGCTCCTCGACACCAAAAGAAGGCATCGACACCCGGCCCCGACGGTGATGATGATATCCATGCCGTTGCGTCCGAGTTCCCGGTGCTTCAGGAACGTCTGCGCCATCTCGGTGCCTCGTTCCGCTCCCGTCTGCAGATCCTCCTCGGTGACCTCGCCTACCAGCCCGACGTCGACATGCGTTTCCTCGGAGTCGCGATGAACTTTAACGACGTCTACCAACCATCAAGGAGGAAGGCGAAGACAACGTCAACTGCCTCAGCGAATACGTCCAGGGCGTGAAAAAAGGCGTCTGTCTCTCGGAGACGCTCGGCGAAGTCGGCGTTCGTAGCGAGCATAACGAATGGAGCATTATCGACTGATGAGGCCAGCCGTGCCGACGCTTGCGGCCTTTTGAGCGTGTTATGGAGGACTTTCACATTCCGTGATACAGGCACTCGATCAAGCATAGGGCTTTGGCGTTGCGTACAGTATGGGACGGGCGGTGTTTAAATTGATTGGAATTTTCCGTGTATAGACGGAAGGAACCTATGAATGACGACAAATTACCCATCATGCCAACCTGTCTCTGATTAGTGATTATGTCCACCACCGACCCCCACCATGTATGTTGTCTTGTGCAAATGCTGCACACATCAAGATTCCATGCTACTGAATTCGCTACTACCACACCTCACTTCACCACCGAGAAAGAGAGCCCAAGAATTTTGAATGGAAACTTCATAACTATCATGCCATTTCGTCATGGAATCATGAGCCAAAGAAATCCCAACCCCACCCCCCAAAAGACAAAGGGAATAGGCGCAGTCTGGCCAGGAGATGATCTATCTGATCTTTGGGTAAAGCCGCTTGATACGGTTACCATGCAGTATTCTCACAAGAGAAAAAAAAACAAGAAAAGAAAACGACAACCCAGGGCAGACAAGAAGCCCTTTGCCCTGTTCCTCCACTCCTCCAATCGCCGGTCGATGCTCTGACAGGATTACCCATATATACATGATGTGTTTGCGTACAATGCGATATTGGCCTCCTTCAGGAAGACCCCTAGTGTTCGTGAAAAAACCCTGTAACCGTCATCGCCGCATGATGCCTTTTGCCAAGAGACGTTCCGTGTCTCTCAGGCCTCTAAAAGAAAAAACCTTTTTCCTGGTTCCCTTTTTGTTTCCGTCCTCGACGCCAGATTGTTGCGGAGCCGGTGCCGTTTCAGGCACTCCTCGAAAGAATCCAGATCTAGTCTATACACGAAAGTCTTTCAAAGGCCGGGGCAGACAGAGGAAATGCTCAAGCAAGTGCTGAGCGATGCCTCCGAGCCGTTAAACTTTCAATTCTTTTCGAAACAATTCGTTGATGATGCTGTGGAAGCAATATCCATCAATAGGGTATGTTGAGAACGTTGATGGAAGGATTCGCTTGTCGATTCCAGCGGGTTCATATCGTGAAATGTCGCCAAGCGTACAATCAGAAAAAGACACAAACGCAATATTCGCTGCAGGCCTCACGAAGCTGATCGTTAGGCTGAACCGTAGCATCGTTATGTCGTAAGTGAACGCCGCCGTAACAAGGTAGTCTTCAAAGGCCAAAGCGAAGTATGTGCTCGCCTTCCAACGCCCTTGCTATGATTCCAACACGATTTCGCCGTATCCACTTGAACAGCGATGCAGCCAGAATCGTAAAATCCAGACATTTCGCAAAATCTCCGTGCGCTCCGATGATGCGCGGAGGCGAGAGAAATGTGTGTTAGCCGTGATGCGGCTATATAAGTAAGTAGACGTGCTTAAACGTCCATCATTTCGGTGTCTTCGTCGATGACGGCCTCCTCGATCGTCTCATCGATCAAGGCTTCGTCAATCAAAGTGGGAAGTGAGGTGGACTCGCTAGGTCCCCACACGCCTTCAAAGACGGTTGCAGCTGATCTGCGACGATCCGCGACCCAGGTCATCGCAGGAGTCGATAGCAGCTGCTGAATGGTAGGTCGCTCACTCGGTTCGGGTCGAATCATCCAACGGACGATCTGGTCGAGTGAGCTGGGGTGGAAAGGGTCGCTCATGAAGTCGGGAGGCGACCTCAGCTCAGTGCGCTTGCGGGTGATGAAGGGGCTGCTTGAATCGTCCATCACGACGTTGACTCTGGTAGGGGCAATTCCAGAGTGAAGGCTGATGTCGGGAGCGCTGGTTTGAGCCAGAAGAGGGTCATCCAAAGACTGCATGGTTGGTACTCCAGCCGCGTCGCGTTGAGCACTAGTCGTGGTGGTGGCGCTGAAGGTCAGGCTAGGGACTTCCGAAAGGTCACCAGAACGCAGGGCGATCCATGTGGGGCCATTGTCAGGGAGGACAACGTTCGCAGCCATCTCGATAGTGATGAGTCCGAGAGAGAAGATGTCCGCGGGTTTGTTGAATTCGCCACGGAGGATTTCGGGGCCAATGTACTCTCGGTCACCCTCAGCATCGACGCCCTTAGCAGCAGGCCACTCGATGGCCAGCCCGAAATCACCAATCTTGAGGATGCCCTCAAAGGTAATGAGAATGTTAGCAGGCTTCAGGTCGAGGTGAATGAACCCAGCCTCGTGAATGCTTTGCAGACCCTACATATTCGTTAGTCATGTCAACGTGCCAAGGGAAGTCCAGTCAACTCACCAGGCCAATGTCATGAATGACCTTCCAGATGCGGAAATCATCCAGTCTGCCCTTGCGGCCGACATTGCTCAGGAACTTATCCAGCGTACCCTCGTCACAGAACTCGGTCTGAATGTACAGGTACTGGTTGGCCTCCCAGCTGTCGACATAGTGAAGCACATGGTCAGCGTGCGTCAAGGCTTGAAGCGCTTGGACCTCTCTCAGCTTGGCTAGGCGATCCTTGGGCCCCGTGAACGGACGGCGAGCCTTCTTGACAGCGTAGATGCGGTCGGGCTCAGGGCTTTCGCGAGAGTTCTTCGTAGGTGTCCCACTAAACACGGAGAGGAAGGAAGCGCGAGAGTAGCCAGACTTCACCACCCGGTAGACGGAGGAGAATTCACCCTTGCCAACCATCTCAACCTTGTCGAAGCGAGAGTAGAGAGAGTCATCAACATCAGCACCGCCGCGGACATTGACTGGGGTCATGAGCTGAGTCGTGGTGCTCTGGAAAGAATCGCGTCCAGAGGGAGTGGACGGAGCAGCTACGCTCCTCGGCTCAGGTGGGTTAGAAATCGAGAGGCAGCTGGCGTCAGGAATGACCATGTGAGTCGAGGGGGTTCGAGGAGAGCGCTGTTCAACTGGGCTAGCTGTATCGTGAGAAGTAATCTTAGCCAACATGTCCTTCTGAGGCTCAAACGTCGTGGGACAAAATCGAGTCCTTAAAGGTGAAGGGGCGCTGAAGCCCCGACAGGATCTCGAACGACCAAACGACGGCAAGGAAAGACGCGAAGTAGGAGAAAATCCGGTGGTCGGAGAACCAGTGGAGCCAAGCGGAGAGCTTGACAATGGACCACTGGCGCTCGTTTCGTTGGACTTTCTCTCTGGAGTACACTCACCAGTAGATTCTCTGGAGATCATTGGCCGAACGGCGGAAAAGGGCAGTGATCGCTTAGCGCTGGGGCTCTCAATGCTCTGCTCACTCAGGTTGCTCAAGCTAGGGGTGAGACCCTGCTTCGTGGGTGTCGGGGGGGCGTCAGTAGTGGCAGCTGCGAGGTCGACGTTGAAATTGGTGTCGAGGGAGAATTTCTTATCATCGTCCAAACTCAAGACACTGCCTCGGCGGGCATGACGCGATCCCATACGCTGGAAGATGCCAAGACCCTTTCCTGGGTTGCCAAATGTGCTGCGAGATGATGGGGCTCCCGGTGCGTTGAAAGGGGTTGATGGCATGCCACCGAACGAGTAGCGGTTGTTCTTCTTCATCACACTGCCAGGCGGCGGTGGGAAGGTGGCAAAGCCGTTAGTGGGCTTCTTGCAGGGAGTGTCGGGCATGGTCAGCTTGTTGTCGAACTCCTCGGGGTTGCGATTGACCTTGGAGACAAGGCCCGTAGACATGAAGGCTCCGGCCCAAGGCTTGGCTGCCTTGAAGGGAGTGACATTCTCGTTGTTGTCCTCTTGCATGAAGGAGGGCCGAGAAGAGCCATAGGGCATCGACTTTGCGAAATTGATGGGAGCGCGGGGCTTCTCGAAGAGCGACGGAGGAGGCATGCTGTTATTCTGCTCCTCCAGGCTGTTTCCCGATGTTGAAGTGACCAGCGTCTTAGACAGCGGGTGAGGCTGGTGGGATAAGCGCTCAATTGGGTGAGCGGAAGGGTTGGGCAACGGCGGGTTCGATGAGAACGGGCTGTCGCGAGGAGCTTGGGGGGGAAGGAACTGATCCATTGACAAGCGCGGCCTGTTCTTGCTGTTGGGCGTTGAAAAGTCTCCGCTCATCTGTGCCAGGTGGTTTGCACCTGACCGACGTCCCCAAGAACTCCGGTCGTGTTGTCTCTGCTGGAGAGTGGACTTGCGCAGTGATCCAGTCCGGCGCGGGGCCTGGGGAGGCGGGGTCGGTGAAGGGAGAGGGTCCCGGCTTGAAGAAGAGCCAGACGATCCAAAAAGCTCGTACTCGCGGTTGGCTTCGTCGTGAATGTCAAAATTCGTTTTGCCCGGGGTGCCGCTGTTGCTGTTGTTGGTATTGGCGTTGTTGTCAAAAATGTTGAAATCGGGTGTGGTCTGGCCAAAACTTGAAATTCCGTGCAAACTGCGGCGCTTCGCGACCGGGCTGCCAAGTGAAGCCTGATCGAGATTCATGATGGCGTCGCTGCGCTTCAGTGCGCCTGATCCCGGGACTGCCTGCGAGTCGCCCTGGCCTTCGATCGACCTGAAAATACTCGCTTGCTGGGCGTGACCGGTGCCGTCAAGATGGAAACTGTGACGTGATGATTTTTGAAAGTTCGACCTGGAGAGGGGGCTGACTTGGCCGTTGTTTTCCTGGCCGGGGCTCTCGGAGCTTGAAGCAGATGAGGGGCAAGAAGGAGTTGAATTTCCCGAGTCCGAGGTAGCGTTCAGAGCGCGCTTGAGAGGTGACTTGGGCGAAGTTCGAAGTCGAGTTACTGGCCGCGAAGGGCTACCCGTCACCTTGGATGACTTTGCAGAGCGCAGAGAGAGGCGGACGCTGGGGCGGAATGGCGTGGCTAAGCTTGGGGGTGAGCTTAAGGGCGTAGTAGAGGTCAACATGGAGGGAGGAAGGCCGGCTGGGGTAAAGCTGAGGGGTTGCTGGTCCTGCAGGCCGCTGATGCCGCTGTTGCTGCCACTGCTACTAGGTGGTGTTGGTGTTGGTGTGTATCGTCGGCATGGCGATTGCTGCTGGACTGGTGTGTGGGATCCGCTGTGAGAGCTATCGGTGCTCTCAAGAGAGTTGGTGCGCGCCAGGCTGAACTTGGAGGGTGATCTGGAGAGTGACCTTCTCAGGCCCCTCACAGAGGAGGCAAGCACGTCCACATGGTGAACATGTGTCGGGCTGGGAACAGTGAGTGTTCCTCCGCTGCTGTTCGAGAACGACATGTTGGTTGGATGGCGTTCTTTGAGGGTGTTGTTTTGTTGTGTGGTCTATCGTTTTGGTTTCTCTTTCTTGGGATTCGCTGTCAAAATACAAAGAGCTGAGCGCCGTAATGTGGGTGTATCTTCGCAGCAAGCAATGAATTAATCAATCCTAGGGGGGCAAGCAAACTGTCGCTGGGTATTGGTCGTCGGAATACTGTTTCGCTAGCTGCTCCGCGTAGGTGGTGGAGCAAAGGTGCGATCGATGAATGGAGATAAGTCGAGTCGAGTCGGGTCGAGTGGAGGGTTGGTGGCGGTTGGCCTATGGCGCGTGTTGTTTGGCCTATACGGTAACGTGTCGACGATCTGAAGAGATGCGGACTACAAGGGCGCAGCTTCCTGAGGCGCGCGCGGAAGTGTGTATCGTCGATGTTTCGGGGTCGTATCCCAATGTGGTTGTTGATAGGACGGAGGAGACTGGTGGGAGTCCCTCAGATGGGGGTGGTTACACGTGGTTGAGGCGATGAGGCCTGGATAGGCGGAAAGAGCGCCCTCTTTCTTGGTTCGATGCTGGTGGGATGTGGTGTTGCAGAAAGAAGTTGAAGGGTGGAAAAAGGAGGGAGGGCCCAGGCAGGAAGCAGAAGGGAGAAGGGCCAGGAAGAAGGGACGGGACGGGAGCGCAAGTGCATCTACTGCATGGCGCTAAGGTCTGAGGGGGGATGTCAAGCAGGAACGGTTAGGCATGCGTCTTGCTTCGCATCTTCATTCCCCTTGTGCTTGTGTCGCGACTTGTGATCGGCAGGCGACTCTTTCAAGTCATGGCCGGGGAAAAGAGAGAGCTGGGGTGAGGGTGAGAGGGAGTAGGGGTCCTTTCTCTTTTTCGCGTTGTGTCGTGTCGTGTTGGTGGTGGTGAGAGTTGGGTGGGTGAGGCGGGTGGCAAAGTCCTTTGGGCAGCGAAGGTATCTCTGACTCTGACTCTTGTCGGCCTTGTAAACTTGGAAGGCTGCAGACAAGGACAGGCACCCTCAGAAGGCAAAGGATGTGTGTGTGAGAGAGGGCGAGACTTGGGCGCAAAGGAAGGCAGAAGGATGCGCGGTGTAAGAGGGTGAAGTGTGTGCGTCGGGTTGTGTGAGAGAGAGTGGGTGGTGGGTGGTTGGGTGCGGGAGCGGGTGCGGATGCGCCAGTACAAGTGAATTGCGCGCGCAACAAAGTGGGTGATAGTGGGCGTGGACGTGGAAGTGGGCTGGCTGCTGGCTGCCGGCCTGGGTCTTGCTCTATCTTGGTGGGAAAGTTGGGATGGGATAGATGGGCAGGACTGTGGACAGGACAAGGCAGGCGGGCAGTCAAAGGCCTTGGACACACTGGGGGATCGCAGTCAGAATGGAGCCTTCTGGGTGGCTCCAGGCGCTGAGGACGCAAGCTGAGTGGATGGTTCAGGTCTGGAACGGAGAGAAAAGAAAAGACCCAAGTCCTGGAAGCCGCTGCTGCTGCTTTTCGCGATGGCGCGCGTGGCGTGTGTGTTGTTTACACGACTTCCAAAAGAGGAAAGGTGGTGGCTTTTCACGTGACAGACGCGTCGGGATCTGGTGGGGCTGGCTGGTGTCTGCTAAGGAAAGACCGACCTGAGGCTGCAGCTGGTCGCAAAGCCGCTTCTTGTCGCACCTGCAGGTCCCGGATTTGGGAAAAAAACAAAACCTGGAGAGGCATGAAGACGTCTCAAATGAAGAATCCCGAGGCTTCATCATGTCTTGGACGTCGCACTCGGGAGCCGACAGTCGACTTTCTTCTTGTTGTTCGTTTGTCGCCCAGTATCAGACATCAATCAACAATGTGTCTGCAGCCCGTCCCCCCCGTCGTCCCTCGCTCGCCCTGACATCACTAACAACTAACATGCTCGATCCCAACGGTCTGGCATCCAAATAGACCAGGGGCCGTCCCCGGACACAACCCAGGGGATGCCTTTTCGGACGTCTACCAGCACCGCTCATTGGCTGCACCTGCCCTCTGCCTGCAGGGTCCCGCCCACGCGTCTGAGGTCTCATGCAGCCATGCCGCACTTCATGAGCACACTTCACGGAGCGAAAATTGACACAAAAAATAACATACTGAAATCCGAGAGCGGACGAGAAACATCAGTCGAGCCCCTATCTTTCTCTCCTTGGACCTCCTGTTCTGTGCGTCGCGACTTGCAGCAGCGTCCGCCCACCCGCACACTACATGGAGTCAAGACTCAAGGGTCAGCATCTTGCACGAAAAAGACCAGACGACAGGTGAGCGAGCAAGCGAGCCTTCCCACCAGGGTTTCTCCAGTCCCAACACACTGACGGTCGACCTGAGGGAAAAGGCGCCTGTGCGACTGTGCCCCTCTCTGCTAGGTTCCATTCTCAGTCGTGGATTGTGGTCCTGCGGTGCTGGCCTTACCTCGCACATGCCTACCACCTCACCTCCCCCGCCGGCCGGATCCCGTGTGCCTTGATCAGTCGCTCGCACTCTGCAGTAGCTGCTGCAGTGTCAACCGGTCCCTGGTCTCAAAGCCACGATTCGACTGCCACTTGTCCGCTTGACGCTGACGCTCCCCATCCAGACGCAGCGAAACGCTCCTCTGACTCTTACCCTCTCTTCAGCTTCGTCGTGTCCGAGACGCACCTCAGCATCATCAACTTGCGGAGAACAATGACTGCATTTGCGACTGTCGGGCAGCGGCAAAAGGTGGGTTCATCATGATGATCCATGGAC
The DNA here is from genome assembly GCA_027406005.1 of Colletotrichum horii. Taxonomy (NCBI): domain Eukaryota; kingdom Fungi; phylum Ascomycota; class Sordariomycetes; order Glomerellales; family Glomerellaceae; genus Colletotrichum; species Colletotrichum horii. Next base: position 2,808,769 of record JANVYB010000008.1, read on the forward strand.
GATGGAGCCAGGCCACTAAACAAACGCGACAAGCCACAGCCGAGACCAAAACAAAACAAAAAATGTTTTTGTTTTGTTCGCCAATGTCAACAATACTTATCATTTGCCCGCCTCACCACCAATCCTGCGAGTACCCATCTGCCCAGCGCCCTTCGGTCCCTACGGCGGTAGCTGAGTATTCGGCTGAGGCTGCTACGACCACCGTCACCACCGTCATCGCCAAACAGCATCTAACCTTGCGTGCTTGCCTCACCACCTACCAGCGGCATACCTCTCAGATACCCGGACCCTGCTATTACGCACATCGGTCACTTTTCCTATCCGTCTTACTGTCCATCACTCAATGGGGGGAATGACAGGGTCCGCGATTGATTGCGCCCGATATTACGATTTCATGCTTGCGACCGCTATCATTTCGCTTCCGTCTTCATCGTGACCTGCGACCTGCCCATTGTGTTCAACATTGAGAAGCTCCAGACGACAGGTAACATCTAGCTTTCCAGCTCGGCTTCCAGAAAGACGCCGGTGCTGAATGGTCCACTGGCCGGTCCTCCCATTCCAGGGAATCAGAAGCCTCCTACTCGCTGCCTTTTTCTCCCTGAAATCTCATTTTCTGCCCACCAGCGCAAGAAAGTCCTGGGACATTGGGAATGGTCTGGGTGATCTGACCCTTCGGGCGCGGCAGCGGCTTGCAAGGTTTCCTCTAAAAAAGGAATTGGTGTTTCTCCCCTCCTCTCCCTATCCGTCCCGTCACCTCGTCACCACTAAGCCGCCGACAAACTGGCCTCATCCACTGATCCTCGCCACGCTATCTTCGCCAGTTGCTCCTCTTCAACGGGCTGTTGGTTGCGTCAAAAATAACCAGGCTGCGACAAGATCGCGCTCCCGTTTCGGTGGCCCACCAGGGCGGGGAGGGGGGGCCAAGAGCTTGGATCGCCGTTCGAGCCTCTCCTCCCTCCAGAGCTCGGACACTCTTTGACCTCTCTCTCTTTTTTTTTTCTTTTTCCACACTTGTCCCTTCGTCAGTCGCCCACGTCCTGGTTGGCTACGTTCCATGTCGGAGGAGGAGAATCCAACGAGAGACAAGACGGTACGGGAACGACTCGTCGTATCGGGCGGCAAGACAAGGGACGGACGGGAAGTGGCTGCAAGGCGACGCAATGCGCAGGCCAAGATCAAAAGGTATCATCAGGGTAACACCAAACCGCGAGATATTGAATCCAAGCCACACAACCCAAAGAAAGAACCATAGATGACGAGATGACCTGAGGGGCACCGGTGGAGGACCCGTTTTGTTCCTGTCTCCTCCGATCAAATCTCTGGTATACGGCAAAATGCAACATGTTCAGTTCCACACGTGCAAAGCAAAAGGTTGAGAAATAGATCGCCTTCCTGTCAGATGCACCGTGCCGCAGTTGCAGCGGAGGAAGAGGACCAGGAACAGGACAAGAGACGGACGTGCAACCCATGGATAGCCCAAGAGTGGCCCCTCACTCAGATCACCGTCCCCGGTGCTCCTCTTTGTGCCACAGTCTGCGGTCCATCGACCCCGAAACCTGGGCAGAAGACCCAGAAATTGCTCGATATTGACGTCCCCTCTGGCTCCGAGGCCCAGCGGGCAGCCAACAGGCCCCCAGAAAATCTTCCCGTCCTCCGAAAGCCACTAATATGGTAGGTAGGCATCTATCTAATCGGGAGAATGCCAAAAAAACCGACCTCCAATTTCCCATCTGGCCCCCCCTTCCCATATTACACCGGATATCATATTAAAACACCCTTTATTGTTGTTTGTTGATGGGTGTATGTTCAAAGTCAACAAACAAATCAACAGCTTCCCTCCCCTCCATCGCCTATCGATACCGGTGGATTCCAATGCGCCACCCCTTGAATCCTCCCTCCCTCTTTGCCCCTCCCCCCTCCCCTCCCCTCCAAGGCCGGCAGCTCATTGTCAATGTCATCCCCGTACCTTATTGTAGGATCTCTCTCCCGCCCCTCTCTCTCCCCTCGTGCTCCCCCATTCTGCGACAGGCACAGCACAGACTCCCGACCTCCGAAACAACCGCCGCGTACAAAACCGACGCAGAGCAACGAATAGTACGGGGCGGTCCGCCGCGCGGAAGGGAAAGAAAGAAAGAAAGGGACGCAGGCAAACAAGCGATTCGAAGAAACAATGTCTCTACCTGCAAAAACCCGTCTCAGACAATCGTGTCCACGGGAAAAGAGAAGATATCCATCCCAAGAAGTAAAGGAATCCTCTCAAAAGTACATTGGTAGTAGGGAGGAGAAAAAGAAAATGAACCCTAGAGGTAGGTGGCTCCTGTAGACCGTTCCACTGCCGTCTGTTCAAGCCCCCGTTCCACATCCAGCCTGGCTACCGTAGCCGTGCGTCCGAGCCGGGCTGGCCGCGCAGCCGCCGTCGTCGCCACCCGAAGTGCTCCCGGGACCAAAGGTCATGAGGTTTCCCTTACCATCTTTGCTTCTTCTTCTGCCGGAGACGCTTGTTCTGCGTCTATTTGCAGCCCCATGGCTGCTGTTGTGTTATCCGGTGACACACCCGTCTCTCGCATGCCATCATACATGCGTCCTCTCCTCCGCGCCGTGGCCCAATGTTGAAGACAATGAATCACGCCCGTCTCGGAATGTTCTGGTTGACTCGAAAATTCGTCTCGTCCCGCGAGACCGGCTAGACATAGAACGTTCACGTCGAGCCGAACTATTTGCAAAAACTACCCCGAATAGATCGAATAGAAGACGAGTATATCGAATAGAAGAAAAAAAAACCAATGGCCTTTTCCCTCCAATAAGTTTCAATCCCATACTCCTCGTGATATACTCACCTACAGTCCGTTGAGTAGGCATAGTACTCTTGGGAGACGGGATATGACGCCGAGCGGCGTTTTACGACCTCCTAGCCGCGATAGACTGGCTAGACCGTGGGGAGCTTCTCAGGAAGAAGAGAGCTTATCCAGACATCCGAACCCCAGCATCGTGACTTGCTTATACGTGTGATATTCCCTAGCAAACTTTCGATAAACGAGGTTGGCGCGGTGTGAGTTGCTACGATGGTCGATCGATCAACACTGAGAGTGGTGGCCTAGGCCATGTGAAGCCTCCACGTCAAGACAGGACGTCATTATATAAACTTGCTTCTTTGAGCTCGGTTGATGCGGGCAATGGGGACTAGAGGAAGAGGAGGAATCTAAGGTACACCAAAGCTACTCCAGCGGAGCCCTTTGTCCCGGTTCACTTTGACGTCGGCAGTCGCAAGCCAGCCGCGCCAACCATGCCAATAATCCAAACGCCACAAGACCCCAAGGTTGTCCGCTTCTTTGTCGGTCGAGTCCACTCGTCTTCCTCTAGGAGCCCAATATCTTGGATATTGAAGTATCTCACTGTGCCATACGAGGAGAGCCAGCCCGGAATGCTACGCCTCCAGTAAAAGAGAGATAATGTGCTGGGTATCAATTATACAGAAAAAAAACAAGAGCCACTCCGCAGCTGGTGGTGATGACTGTCCGTGGTTCACTCTACCGTCATACCGCGGCCAACGGCTCATGACAGATTCTTCCGAATCCATTCTGCCCAGGAGCAGAGATCTTCCATCACCTCGAGCAGCTTGCCCAGATCCTCCGGAGTAAGTTGCTTGTGCTTCCCCTTGTCCGCTGCTGATACATCCTCGTCAACTGCGGGCACAATATTTTGTGATACGATGTGCACGCGCCCATTCTCCTGGATTTGGAGATCGACGTTGGCGGTCGCGTTGCGGAAGGGGAAAACGACGTGTAGACCAGCGGACGGATGCACGGTCAAGACAACATCGATTGTCAGCTCCTGTTCACTACTTCCAAGCTTATTGGACATGAACGTCTCGTATTCAGCTGATGTAGTCGTCGTCGCCTCGATCCTATCGATGGACTGGTCCTTCTCGGGCAGTGGCTGTCCAGATATGTCTGAACCGAAGCTCCTCTCAAGCAGTGTTGATATCAAAGCATACTGGCGGAGGATTGGTAACATGGCTACAAGTTGTCGAGGGTGAGAAAAGGAGAGCTCGGTTACGGTCTGACCATATACTGGCTTGTAAATAAGAAGCGTATTCTTGTGTCTTCGTGAGATTGTGTTGCCATCGCCCGGAACCTGTATCGCCCTCCGACAGGAGATAACACGAAGTTCGCTTGCATCGTGATTGGTTCCATCGGGTATAGGGAAGGATATGCTGTCAAACGTGTGGATTGGGACCAGCATAGGTTGGGACGCCGCACCCGTCAGGCTGTGCAAGTTGTTCCACACGGATTGCGGTACGATGACTGGCGGGGCCAGTGTTGCAACGAACTTGACTTTCGGGAGCCTTTGTGTGCTACCATCTGGACCCACCATATCCATACCTTTGTCCTTGTTGTCGTCGGTTTGCGGGAGGCTCGTCGCCTCCGGTTCTTGCCAATCGATGCCCGATGCGCCAGCGAGGATGTCGTCTGGACCAGGCTCAGCAACAACCTTTTGGGATATCCAGTTCTCTGATACGCGGACGGGCGGGAATAACTCTCCATCATCTAGTGCTTTGCAGCCTATGAGAATGGACCAGACCTTCTCTTGCTTCTCGCAGTATCGGACGGTCTCCGTCTTGGGTATGACATGACGTCTTTCCGTCCAATACTCGATACTGAGGCCGACCATGTCTCTGGCGTGCATCATCGGGCGACCGCTTTTCATGCACATGACTGTGGTTTGCAGAAACCGCGCTGGCTTCCCACTCATCGCGGCATCTTCCTGCAGCTTCGACAGCTCCCAACGGAAGAGACGCTCCAAGCTCTGGAAGATGCCAGCCAGAGCCTCCTGACAGTCAAGTCCGGGTATAACACTGAGCTTGTCAAGATTTGCGAGGCGCTCCAGATTCTCAGAGAATTTGTCCAGGGTCTTGGTCAGAGGACTTTGGTCCGGCCGAAGCTGGAGATCCTCCAGTAGAATCTTGGCGGCTTGGTCTTTGTGCCTCGTCACGATTGGTGCCGACTCCGGGAACGTCAACGAGACGTTCTCCACAACGTTGTTGTTCAAGACGATGTCCACCGTCAGAGCCTGTCCTGCTATGACAAGCATCTTGGTCTTCCTGCCGTCGGGCGACCGGTGCTCGTCCCAGATGCTAGTAAGACCTGTACGGAGGGTCAGTCGCTCGAGGCCCGCTTCGCTGACTCGTCCTTTCGCTTTCTGCAAGCAAGATAGTTAGTCTTCGTCGCAGGGCCAATTTAACAGTTTTGACTGACCCCAAGAATATCAATGACCGAATCCAGGCGCTTGATCTTGTCATCCTCGCCCATTCCTCCCAGACCACCGAAGCCTCCGACACCAACATGATCCAAGCCAATATCCAATCCTCCGCTTATTCCGAGGGCGCCCATAGCTGCTGCGGCAGACGGACTGTCGAAGTTGAGAGCGCCATTGGGGTGTCCCATCAGAGTAGTCGAGGTCGCAGGCGATTTCTTAAACTGCTGAGGCGAAGACCGAGGACCCCTAGGGGAGAATGCTGCATGGGTCTGGGATGCTGAGAAGGGTGTCGAGACAGGTGGTGTCGCTGCAGCAAGCTGCGAAGGTGTCCGGCCTTGTTGCGAAGCGGCATGCTTCATCTGAGTCGGAGTAGCCATCGTTGGAGCTGGTCGATCAAGTTTGTGGGCGATCGCGATTTGTGGCTGAATCCGACCGCGCCGTTCTATTTTGCCAATTCTCTCGTGATCATCAAGAGGGAAGAAAAGCCTGTTGCCTATGCGAAAGATGTGCTCAAAAAAACAAAAACGTAGCAGAAAGCTATTCTGTATACTGGCAAGGGAATGTAGAGGGCAGCTTCAACCGCAGGTTTGGAGGAGTCGTCGACACGCAGTTGACCGCGTCCCGCAGCAGCAAGGATAGCAATGTAAGGTAGGCAGGCACTCAGCCCAGTCTTACTTGCCTCGGAAAGCACACACATCCGGGGTTTAACCGGGAGTACACACCTACTTCTTCACTCGTCAATTGCGCAATATGAAATGACTTGCAGTTTCGTTACTCTAGCCAATTTGTTTTTCTCTCTTTATATTGATTTCTTACGTCTAGTAATGATTGCTAAAGTACATATCATGCTCGTTGCGCGAGTGATACATAGTCTCGAACTTGACAGGCAATTCTCAGCATGTTTGCGTCTGCTACTTCGTGAATATCATCCAGGCGTTCCGAGATGGGAGGCCTGAAAAGCAGCTGAATTTCGCCTATTGGGCATTCTTAGATTCGATGTCGACGTTGCAAACATATCATGTCCGTCTGGCACTCTGATCCAGCTGTGAACTGGCGCCACAGCGGGTATGATCACCCAATTATCGCGCGTAGGCTCACAGCAAGAGCACCTATTGGAACCAGTATTTTCTGAAGCAACAATAGCTTTTTATTTCCATTTCGTCAAGTCGTTACCTTAAAGAGACAGTTCCCAACGTCTCACACTTTTTGTGAAAGAATAAAAATTCATCATAAAGTCATCATCCTTCCCTTGACACGCTCGGTGCCAGATCCCCCTGTATTCAAGACAGAAAAGGAAAGCGGAAACAAGGTAATGTAGGTGATCAGTCCTCAAGGTAGTGTGGTTACTCCGCCCGAGCTCATAACAGGCGAAGGGAAGCAAGCCATGGGTCCCAAATCTCCGTCTCTTACGTGTGTATGTTGCCCCGAGGATCAATGAGAAAAACAAAAAAGGAATAACGGCCGAGTCTTTAGAATTAAGTCCCTCCCCCATGCAAGCGTCAGTCATCAGCATGTACAGCCGTGAGGGCATTTAAAATCAGGGAATGAGAGTCGTCAATCGTCATCATGTAACGTTGATGGCGGAAAGTCGTCTCGCGAATACAAAGACAGGTAAGAAAATGGTGTGTGCAAAGAGCGACGAGAAGCGTCATATAGATGCCTCTGGATCATCAATTCTGATGTTCATGACCGATCATGTCTCGTACCCTGGTTTAGCCACAACGCCTCAAATGAAGTGTCAAACGGCAGAGGTTGGAAAATATCGACTCGGCGAAGGATTTTTTTTTTACCTTCGTCGCGGCTGCTGGGCCATCACAGGCGGGGCGTACGCCATGGCTGGGACCGTTGAGTCCATAAGGGTTTTGCGACGCTTGAGATCCATACCGCCGCCGCTTGATGGGCGCTGCAGGTCGTCGTCTTCATCGCGCCCGCGCTTGATGCCGCCGGCACCGTTCATCTGGGATGCATATCCGTTTGACATGGAGCCCATGTCAGCTTGAGGCTGGTAAACATCGCCGGTTCCGGCTCCAGCAGCGGTTCCACGGTCGTTACTCATTACATTATACAAGTTGCTTGAGGGTTGTTGGGGTACACGCGGAGGGGTGTTGTAACCAGCTTGCTGAGAGTAGTATGGTTGAGGAGCAGCAGCTGTGCGGGGAGTTGCGCGACCAGACGCAGGCGGGTGGCTCGGCGAGCCGGTCATCTCAGGGGAGAGGTGCTGATGTTCAGCAGGTAGGTTTCCGACGGCAGGAGCAGAGTAGTTGTAGGAAGCACGGCTAGCGTCATACGCACCACTGTCGTGAGTGTATTCAGCATCGTGGTCGTGCTCAGCTTCCTCATCCCCGGCAGGTTGACCACCGGATTGATCAGCGTGTATGATACCGTTGGCGGGCTTCTGGTCCTGAGGAGCGCCAGAAGTGGCGGGGCGTGCTGTCGGAGGTCCCATGTCGTTTTTAGCGTAGGGGTCGGTCTGGCCGTAGACGGGGCGGTCTTGAGAAGCAGGGTTGGTAGCTTGGTACGGTGACTGCTGAGCGGAAGGGTTATACATCGGCCGTGAGTTGTCGTACTGTTGCGCGCCGGACTGGTATGATTGCATGTTCTGAATAGTCGTTCCCGGGGGGGTGGAGGCCGGGGTTGCGGGCATTGAACGGGCATTGCTCAGGCCGGTGTCGATGGACATTGGGTTAGCGCCTTGAGCGCTGCCCATTCCCTGACCTTGAGCCCACTGGAATCCGCTGTCGGAAGCGTTCATGTTCCCGCCCATGACACTGGAGGCGCTAGTAGGCGGCGTGGGGAAGGTGTGTGCGCGATCAAGCGAGGGACGTCCCATCTGAGCGTGCGACGGCAGCGATTGCTGGGGCCCGGGCAAGCTCATGTGGTGATGATGTTGCTGAATGGAGGGCAGCCCGGGGGCACCGGTCTGAGGAGCGCCGCGCATTTGGTTCTGTTCTTGCTTGCGACGCTCAGCAGCAGCCATGACCTGGTTGGTGCGGGTTTGGTTCGTGGGGTGGTACAGCAAAGCGCCAATGTTGTGAACGAAAAGCGGGTACAGGAGCTCTGTAATCTTCTCCTTGTTGGCGAAGTCGAGTGCCCTCTCAAACGGAATCCTGCGTCGCGTTAGCTGGAACTCGACGGTTGACGCGTCTTTGCTGAGCTCAACTTACCAGACACCCTTCAAATGCATGGGGCCAATCTTGACAACATGTCTCACTTTTTCGCTCTTGAGAATGCCGTCTCTGCGGCCGCGGGTCATGCCAGCAACGTTGAGAAGCTTGGTGCCATTGATCATGTGATTGTCTGCAATGGTGTCAACGATCGCAGTTCTAATGTGGCAAAGCAATGTAACTTACCCTCACGGCGCGCAACACAAATACCGCGGGCCTCGACCTGGAAACACAAGCTGCCCTCGTCTTCCCACAGCGTAGCTGTCACTCTGGGCTTCATGCCTGGGGGAGCAACTTGTCCGGTGGTGTCAAAGCCTTGGAAGCCCTGAGTTGCTACACCGGGCAAAGGAAGGACGTTTTGGCCCATCTGGCTGGCAGGTTGTGCACTTTGGGGCGAGGTCAAACCATTGGCATAGCCGTACTGGGAGTACTGGGGCTGCGGGGCGTACTGAGGCATATGAGTCGGTTGTAACGGCGCGGGCTGTGAGTGGTAAGACATGGCGCCAGAGGTGACGGTCTGGGGCGGCGGCGCCTGTCCAGTGGACATGTGTTGCGAGTAATACATGTCGGCAGCGGGTTGATTCATGGCGGGGTAGCTATCGTATGCACCGACCTGCTGGCTTGAGGAACCAGGAATGGTAGCGGTGATGGGGAGAGTAGGAGAGGGGGTCTTGGGGCCGTTGGAGGATGCGGCAGAGGTGAAGGACGACTGCGAGGCGTGAGAGCTTGAGGCGGACCCAATAGAGCTGACCCGGGGTGACGAGGTACCCGACGAGTATGCCTGATGCGGAGCTGGCAATGGCAGAGAAGGCACTCTCTCGCTGCTCATGTACCTCTGGGCTGCGTAATTGTTATAGTACGACACGTCGGTCGGTCCCCGGGTTTGCACTTGAGAAATCGACGGTAGATCCAGCTTCACGGTGTTGCCCCGAAGGTTCGTACCTGACGCCAGACAGTCAGTGGAGTCCGAGTCGCGAAGCGAGCCTCTGAACTACGACAGCTGCAGAAATACGTGTGGAAAGAGTAGCGAATGTCTTCCCAGACGTTGATCGTTGTTCAGTCAAATTGATCTGTCCAATCGGCGCAGTCGACAGCGCAATTGGGATCAGTTGGCGAGATTTGACGGCGCAAGAAAACCGTCGGGTTGTTCGAGCGGTGAGGGTGCTACCAGGCAAGACGGAACGATAACCGTGGTACGAGAACTTTTCTGGAGTGAAAACAGATCAGGACGGTCGTGAGCGTCGTAAGCAGTCGTGAAAAAAAAAGAAATCAGAGCTTCAGTAACGTTAGCATCTGATGCTGGCAAGCCGTAGGAGCTGTTGTAATGGCTATTTCGTGTCGGGGAGGTCGAACAGAGAGTTGTCTTCAGACGTCGATTGTCGAAGGGCAGAGTAAATACAAGAGATTGGGTTGACCTCTGGTTCTTTACTTGCTTGGCGGGTTGCACGAAGGCGCCGAGGACGGTGACGGTAGGAAGCGAGAGAATGGCCCTTTTTTTTCTTGTGAAATGGGGAGCTGAGTAACAGGCGGTGGAGGCCGTTTGTATGAAAGGTCTTATCGAAGCAGAGGTACCGAACAAGCAGCACACAAACACCTTGGTAGAGACCAGACAATAAATCGTGGGCTTCGAGGTCGTTGGATTTTTTGTTTTTCTTCTCTCTTCGTCGAGCTCACCCAACTCTTCTAATGCAGGTACATCAGCTAGAGTTGGCGTGTAAGATGGGGGTGGAGGGTGCAGCAGCAGAGGGGATGCAGGAATGGAATCGAAACCAAGGGCTCTTTTTGAGATGGCGCTTATGGGAAAGGGCAGGAGGGCTGGTGAAGAGGCATTGGGAGCATAGAAGAAGTTTGGGTTCAGACTTACCGTCCTCGCCTCTTGGGCTGTCCTAAGGGAATATTGGAGGTGGTTGGTGGAGTCGTGAGAGGTAGAAGGAAAAGAAAGAAGCCGGGCGTGGGAAGGTTTTGTTTTCGGTGGTGAGAGAAAAGAAGAGGAGGCAGGTCGAAGTCCCTCCACCCCATCTACAGACTACGGTCCTCAAGATCATACACCCACGCCCCCGACCGGTGCAGCTAAGGTCAAGGTAGGCAAGGTAAAGCCAGGGTGCCGTGCAGGACGTGGACCAGGTGTTGAGAGGGGACGGGAGGTAGGTACCAACTTGACTGGGGTACTGCGGTATCCGCAGAGCGGTGCGGGCTGCGGGCTGCGGTACTGCGGAACGGGGATGCCACGGCTTAGGTCATGTCCAAGGGCCAGCTCCAGCTCCAGCTCCAGCTCCAACAGAGCAGAAGACCGTGGGTACTCTGGGTGTGAAAGGCGGGTTGGGGACGGACGAGCGATCGAGCAGCGAGCAAAGAGGCATGGATTGGATGGTGGAGGAGGAGGTGGTGGTTGTCGTGGCGGTAGTAATGGTGGCAGCCAGCAGGAGCAGCAACAGCAACAGCAGCTGTGGCACTGGCACTGGCACTCTGGCACTCTGGCACTCTGGCACTGTAGCCGGGGCAGGAGAGAGGAAGGGCGAGTGAGCGAGCGAGCGCCAGAGCTCGTTGGCAAGGTCAGGTACCGAGTAGAAAGGACCTATCCGAGCCTACCTTACTGAGGGGCCGACAGACAGAGCAGTCACAGAGAGATGGCAATGGGCGGAGAAGGGGACGGGCAAGTACTGGGGTACATGGCGCAAGGCAAAAAACCGCAGAGAAGGAGAGGCGGTCGTATGTACCGTACTTGCAGCGAGCGGTGCAATGCGGTGCGGTGCGGAGCGGCGGTGGTCGACAAGGTTGGTTTGCGCTAGATTGGAAGAGGCACAGGCCAGAGGGCCTGCCCAGGGTGCGAGGAAGCACAGAGAGTGGTGGGTTTGGTTTGGCTGCTCTTCTTCCCCTCGTCGCTCGCTGCTGGGTGAGTGGACTGTCCGTCGACCGGGGTGGGAGGGGACACCATTCATTGGCAGCAAGTGGTAGGCATCCGCACCCACCTTACCTAGGTTGCAAGTTGAGGGCAACGGCAAAGGGAAAGTACTCGGTACTCAGTACAGAGCGCCGGGGATTGTCCTGCCAGCCTGGATGGGATGGAAGGAGGTGGAGGAGGAGGGAGGGGCAGACCAGAGAAAGAGAGAGAGAGAGAGAGAGACGACGGGAGGGAGGAGGGCGTGTGGCTTGGAAACTTGACCACGGACAAGCGGTGCAGGGAACGCCATGGACACGCCAAGCAGGATACGTACCCACTGCCTGGGCGAGCTGCTCTCTGGTTTCTGGACGGAGAGAACTGCCTGCCCAGGTACCAGACTACATCCGACACACCACACCGGGTATGCTTCTTTGCACACAGAACCCTAGAGCGCTCTGCTCTGTACTGCGTACACTGGGCGCGCACTCGACCTACCTAGGTACGGCGGTAATGCGCTCGCTACGCTTGGGAGGATTCGGGTTCGACTCTTGGGGACCGGGGCTACCGCGCCTGTGGTTCGTCCACCGGCCGGCTCTTTCCACTGAGAGCTCTCTGTAGTTACTATCCGGATATCGTCTTCAATCCCACACCTCTCGAGCCCTCTCCTACAGACGAAAGGTCGCCATTGATGTTTTGTTGTTTCGCTACGCCATCACGATGCTCGGCCCATGTGGCTTTTGGCTCCCGTCTATTTGGACGGATACCATTTCCATGTTGTGTGTTTGGACATCCCTCCAGACGCCATCTCTCATGTGCGGACGAAATCCCAATAATACACTTTTTTGTTTTGCCTTTTGACTTGTCCTGTGTTCAATGAGAAGAATCAGCGGAAGCCTCTGTGGAATACAAGTGGAGACTTTGACTCGCTCGCAGTTGCTGTCTCTTCTTTTTTTCTTTCCCCTCCCGCGTAGGTGGTGAGCGCCATCGTCCAGTGTTCCGCTAGTTGAGAGGTACCTCGCCTGCTATGGAGCAGGTACTGCATAGTATCTGTCCACGAACCACCTTCCGCCGTGCCTTGCCTTAGTTAGCGACACTTTCTGTTTCCCATCGTCCTTGGACTTCTCCAAACTCCTCAGTCGGGTGCTTCAACGTATCCGCCGCAATTGTGTCGGGTAAGCGATCTTGCCGTCGGTCTTCGCCTCCGTCTGCCTCTCTTTCTCTCTATCTAGTGTGATTTCGTCTCTTCTTCGGTCTTGACCACTGTGTCGGGCTGGAGCGCGGTGTCAAGTGAATTCTCAGCTAGCTATCTGAGCCCTCGAAGGGTGGTACCGGCAAGCTAACCGTCGCCGTTCGGTGGATCAACTTGAAGGGCCCTGGAACTCTCGCTGGCTCTGGCTCCCAAAGGAGGGGGCGTGTAACCAGTCCAGGTGGCGTGAAGCGCGAGCGCTGCTGACTGGACATGGGATCCGTTGTCGTCTTTTTCTCGCCCTCCTTGCTCGAGGGGTGTGCGAGGAGCAAGGTAGCACCAGCCGGAGAGGGGTCTGTTGGCTTCAACCAGGGGGCCCATGGCCTGAGGTCAAGCCCACCACCCCAGTCAGTCGCGGTCGGCCTGTCGGTCTTTCAGAAGACACTTCTGACCTGCTATCCCTCTCGCTATCTCTATCTGCTGGTCTGGGAAGGCAAGGCTAGATAGCTTGCAGCGGACGGACAACAAGATGGAGCTTTGGCGTGGGACGAAGGCATAGCGAAGCAAGAAAAGACACAGCGTCAATTACGGGCAGAGCGAAAAAAAAAAAAAAAAAAAAAAAAAAAAAAAAAAAAAAAAAAAGTGCTCAAAAATGGTGCCCGCAACACAGAAGGCACAAACGGGATGGCATCTCCAGCTCAATGACCCCGGAATTCCAAGTGCCTGTACAAGTGAGGTACCGATACATGCGTGAGTAACTCACCACCCGACCGCAACTGCGACTGAACGGGGACGTGGACGTGGATGTGTGGACTGGACTGGACTGGAGTCCTGGACCAACCCGTGGACCAACGCACCCAATGTCGACCGACACATCGTTTCTTATGCTACAGGTCAAAGATACCAGGCACCTTCTCAATCCCGACGGACGGAGAGCAGGGGCTGCTGGATGAACAACGAGTGAAGATGGGCGAGCCGCCAACCTGATATGCCATCGTCCTAATGCTTCGTCCCGGGTCGCTTGCGCATTTCACATCTATCTCTTGTACGCACGGAGTAGGTTTTGGGAGTATGCCAGCTCTTGTTTGGAAAGATTGAACGGCGACTTGAAATTCCAAGCAGCCAATCCGATGTCTTCGGCCCTGCTTGGCTTGAGTCTTGTCTCGACTTGAAGTTCACTCGCTGTCTTATTGCGCGACACTTGAGGCTGGTTGTCGCTGAGCTGAACGGCACAGCCTCTCCACCCCACGCCCCGAGCCATGCAATGGCCACATTCAAGGAACATTTCGCATCGTTCTGTCCACCGCACAGTCGAGGCCAACTGCCATCAACAGCCGCACTCCACTGTACGAGTTGTCCATGTTGCGAGAGGACTTGAGAGGCTCTCGTCACCTAAACAACCACAACGACGGCTTTGATATCTCATCGTTCGGACAGACTCAAAACAATCGTAGTCATTGTCGAGGGGCGCTGAAAAAAAAAGTCACAGCGGTCAGACAGCAGACTGCTCAACGCAGCGGCAGCAGCGGTTGACACGGCGAGGTGAGGTAGGACATGAAAAGGTACATGGCCTTTGCCTGTGGCTCTATTAACACTGTCCCTCCCGGCCGTGCTCCTGATCCGTTATTTGATCCGCCTTGGGCCTCGGACTTGACAATGCGAGTATCCCATTCCCCAGGTATGTTGTTATTGTCATCTTTGTTGTTCGGTTTCATGCCCGCCGAGACGCAATTGATGAATGCCAGTGGCACAATATGTCTCCGGATCTGCTATCCCAAATGTTGAGTGTTCCGTCGCAAGTTTGGGGTTCTGACCCCTCTGTGTCATCCGGTCGGCGGAAGTATGGTTCACGCGTCCACGTCGGGGAAAATTCTAACACCACGTACGGAGGACCTCCCTCTTCTGAGTCTGCAGGGCCATCAGAAGAGTCTGGCAGCGTGGCGAGACGGTTGAGCGCTCGAGTTCAGAACCCGTCAGAGCAAATAGGCAGTAGCGTTGACCGAAGCACCCCAGAAGAGATGGTGAAGAGAAAGAGAAAGAAATAAACCAAGGAATTTGGCGGACGTCAGTGCTGGTTGGTTGTCTTCTCGACGCTTCCTTTCTGCCTCCAAGCACAACGCCATCATGGTAGTACGGGGGACCAAAAGGCTCGTTCGTCGACGATTGCCGAGCCTAGAAAACGACTCTGGGGCACCTTGGATCATGGGCGGCAAAGCGGGCAAAGCCTTGACAGTGAGATGTACCTTGGTCCTTGGCTACTTTGCCTTAGCCATCGCAGCTCCCTGATGGATCTCTGATCTTAGTGCGCTGCTGGGGTTCCCGACATTGACGCTGAAGCACAGACGTGCTGCACTGTGCGGCAGAGGGCCATGCGCATGTCAAAAGGCAGATCTTGTAACGCTACCTTGGCTGACCCTGTCTTGCTCCGAGTTTGTCTGTCCACAGGCAGGCTCACACTGCTCGGCCTTTGGGTCGATAAGTAGTGCGGGTCTCCGAGAGACGGGTGCTCGTTGAACCCAGAGTGCACGTCTTGTGTTGAAGTTGCCAGCGGTGTTGCGGAAAAGACAGCGAAATACAGCGGCTTTCTCGTCTATGATTAGCGCCGCCCTCGTCGCCGCTGGCTTGTCGCAATACCAGTGAAATTGAGTTGCTCGCAGACTTAGATATCTGTGAGGAGGAATCCGTACCCGATGCCTGCGTGCTGCGTGCTGCGTACATATGTGATATGCATGATGAGCGATCAGGACCCATCTTTCGGGCGATGACACGGCAAGGTACGGAGTAGGAAGGCGGCCGTTTGGACGGAGCAAGACCACGTTGAGTTGGAGGAGCGAGGCGCCGGTCGCGTGTAAGAGCTGGGTGAAAGGACTCGCCGGTGTGAGACAATGAAACGAAAAGGAAGACAAAAAGAAACGAGGGTGATTAGACAGGTTGGTCTGGGTAGCCGTTCTTGGTCTGGCAGCCGCGCCGACCGAGACGGATGATGAGGGGGTTCCTGGCTGAGGCGGACAAGGAAGGAAGTGCCTGGAGTACCTAGATCCATGGATAACCTCTCGTCGAGGCGTGTGTTCACTGCGCGTAGCAAGGTAAGCAGGTACATACAGTCTGGGGAGCATGAATCAGTGGAGAGAACAGGGACAGCGCCTACCTGAAGCACGATAATGGCATGGAAGGTAAAGGCGGGCGGGCGGGCGGGCAGGCATGACGAGGCCCGGCAAGGCAAGGCAAGGCAAGGCAAGGCGTGCTGTGCTGGTGGTGATGGTTCATTCTTTTTTGGAAAACGCAGCAACAGCAACTCCAGATCCGCCGAGATCACGAAGGGAAACTGGAGCGAAATTGTAGGGATTGGATACGGCAGGTACGTAATGGCCGCCAGGCAAGAAGAGTAGGAGTGACTTGACATGGTTTCTTTCCTCGACTTTGCTGCTTCGGCTGGCTGTTGGTCATCGCTGAGAAAGAGCTCCTTGCCTCCCTGCTCCGGCCTCCCTGCTCCTTGCTCCTTGCCTCCTTCCTTCCTTCCGACCCCGGCGCAACTGCCAGCCACCGTCTATCCGCCTGCCGTGGTTGAATGAGGTGGACGAGGTGGTGATGCATGGGTTCTTTCCATCCCAACCCACGGTCTCCACTGTGACTGCCCTTTCACCGTTCCACTTTCTCTTTCAGCGCTCTCCACACTCATGGGAAGGAAGCAGGGCAAGACAGCTGTGAGTCTGTCCCCTTGTGAGCAAGCCAGCAAGGGCAGCCACGGAGGAGAAGAAGTACAGCCGCGCGCAGAGCAAGCAAAGCAGCCTGGACACTGAAGACGAATCCATCATCCAGACATCTATCCATCCATCCATCCATGCACCCATCCAAAACCACCAACTGCGACCATGGTAGGGGACAGCCCAGGCCAGGCCACTCCAGACGAGCAGAGTTCCCAGGGTCCAGCAACTCTCTTTGATAATGATCAACCACCAAAGCATTGGCATCCGACGAAAATTCAATTCAACGCTTTCCGGTCGTCCCGCGCAACTCCTTAGCCAATCGATTTCCGTTGCACAAAATGCCTTGTTAATTTATCACATACGGGGGACTCTGGCCTCCCTTACAAATTACAACCCAACACCCACGGGCCTGACCGATAACACCGTCTCCGCCGCCGCAAAAAGTTGTCATTCGGGACCATCCACTGGCTGTTTTCTGTCCCGCCGTCCGTTCTTGCAAGAGACCCGACACAGGTCGCTTAGCATCTAACCTGCGGCCTTGACCCGAACTTATTTCTGGACTCGATAGTCCACCGAGGCCATGGACCAAGACATGCCCTTCTATCCGTACTAGACCTGGCGAACCCGAGCCCGCGACGGCTTCTTGCAACCCCAAGGCGTGTGGCCCAGGACCTAGGACCTAAGACCTTGCAGGTGGTCTATGTCTACCGTAGGCTTGCCTATCCGTGGCCCACGAGAAGCCCGGTGCCTGTCGGTACCGATACAGCCCATTTGCTACTCCGGGGCCGGGGTGCTCCCACCCAGCCTCCCACCACCCAGCACCTCAGCAAACATTGACACCACGGGCCACGAGCAAAGGTCTAACTCGTTTACCTGCCACCTTTCCATCCTGCCTGGGCCTACTCGCTCCGCCGGCCCCATTTCGACCCTCACGGATCCTCCTCAAGTCCGAGCTTTTCAGCCCATCCTCCGTGCCTTCTCCAGCGCCCATGGGTCGCTTCACACCGGCGAGACATTCTCTTCAGACTCAGAAGACACGCACCACATCTCCACTGGACGAACGGCCGCCGCCGACGACAACCAACGGCTGCCAAGGCCTGGAAAAAGAAAGAAACACCATCGGCCCTGAGACCTGAGTCCTCGCCTCTCACACCCCCCTTGCCTGCCTTGCCCTCCATCCGAGGTTGGAAACAGTAGTGTCTGGACTCGACTGACTGCTTTGGCAATTACCGAGCTTGGTCCTAAGAGCGGACACTCGTCATCCGTATCTCGTCGGAAATCTCGCTATGGCTGGACAGCCCTCCACTGCCAGTCTCGACGGTCAATTTTCGATGTACTGGCTGCTTTCTTTTTCCAAATTCATCGGGGCGCCGCCGCCCATCAACTGCATTCTGGCCAAATTTCGTGGGCATCCATGGTTCGCAATTCCGGTCTATGGAGTACGAACCACACGCCATCTCTCTCGGTCTCGACCTCGCAGATCGTCTCGTGTGGTTTTCCCTGGCCACGTATCTATCCGCATCACTCGACCACATACGACACATCCATCCCCGCCATTTGACTGGAACCTTGCGTCACAGAGCGACCTTTGGCTTGCTTACCTGCGGATAGAATACACGCACTCCTTCATCGCGCCCCACTCGCAGCCGTATCTTACCCCGCCAAGTTTCGGTGTTGTTAGTAATAATCAGAAAGATGAATCTTTTGCGCCTTGGATAATTCGCTGTCGTCCACAGGCCTGACCCTTGGATGGTCCAGGACTCCAGGGTCTGAAGAATCCACTCTAACGTGCGAGCGTATCGCGGCGGGTTGCAAACACCCCGACAATCCACAATCTCTATCTCCAATCTCGAATTCACGGACCCTGTCCGACTGCAGCATCATGAATCGGGTCGGAGTGAAATCCGGCTGGGACTTCTGGGGCCCCATTATCCCTCTTTTTCACCGCGAAGATGTTCGCGGAACGGAGAGGCTCTGCGAAGCGTTCTGCGCCACACTGTCAAACAGTCTTGTGCCGCATGCTTAACGCGTTTCCAAATCTGCAGCACGGGGATCGAGACGTGCATGTCTGCCGTTTATGCCCCAAACTCTTCAATTGAGTTTACTTCAACACGGACCGGTTCCTGGCTTCCCAGACCTCTGGTGCAGGTGCAGTTCGTCGGACCTGGACCTGCATTGTCAGTCGCACTCAGCCCAATCAAGATGACGGTCAAAGCATGCGGGTTCAGTCGGGTTTGGCAGCTTGCGCTTGTAGCTACAGTAGAAAGGCGCCATCTGTCTGTGAGATCGACGTCTACTTCCCAGTACATATCCTGGGCGCAGTTCTGTTGTGGGATCATGGTGCATTCTCGTTTCTTACTCCTCGAATTCGCGACATCCATGCGCAAGGCAGGTGTCTGCGCGCCAACTGAGGCTGTGGCGACGGACTGATGATCAGCTATGAGCACTTCACAATTACGATGAACAGGCTCGGCAGAAGAGCTACAACTGGGGTAGTCCGCAGGCAGACTCCTGGATGATGTTTAAGACCTGAACGACAACGAAAGGATTTCATGACGAGAACCTCCGAGATTCCAGCATTCTGCAATGCAGGGTTTTTTTGCAGATAGGGACGGCTTGGTTCATCCATTGCAGGCATTGGTATTCTCCTTTCGACAACCCCGGCCACCTTCAAGGCAACGCAGCGATGAGAACCTGTGAAACACGACTCCATCAACGACCACAACGGCTGATGATGGATATGAGAAGAGATGGAAAGGTACAACATGACGTCGACTCCTCAGGGCGTACAAAGTTTCCTCTCTAGCTTCACGCAGTAGAAGACAAACGTCCAACCCGCTCCGTCCTCATACCTCCTCCAAATCCAAGGGTAGGAGTCGGGGGGAAGGCAAATGACGCCGAGGTCGAGATGGCGACCAATCCTTGCTATCCGACCTCTTCAAGGCCCGCAAGCCGAGCAATGCATGCAGCTGTATCCATGTGGGCATACTGGATGCTTATCCCGCACCAGGGGTCATCAGGCTATGTCTAGCCCTACATAGCACTTAGAAGCTCATGTCAGATTGGGCGCATTTCTGTACGCCGTTACGCCATTGAGACTCGCAAACACCATTTCCACGGTCCCAGTCTCAGTCGCCCATCACCTCTGACCCTAAAGTCCAAACGGTTCAAGGCACAGCCGAGGCGTGTGTCTGCGTTCTAGAGACATGTTGACAACCGACGCACGCAGGCGCAGAGCGCTGACATAGGCCGGAGCGGGGCTGGTCGAATTAGAGGCAGCGGTGGAGGGGAATGTCTTGGTGACATGGTGCAACAGGAAGCTCGTGTGGGGGCATGCACAGTCCAATGCAAGATTCCGTCCTGTACGCCGCGCAGCAAGTACGTATCGACCGTCCGTCTGCATACCTACCCTCGCAAGTCGGCTGCTGGGGGCAACTCTACGATCCGCCCTCGGTCTTGGGGACACCGCTTTGCAGGCATGTCACGATTCGACAGAATCCGGCAGCGGACGATTGAGGCTCCTGTTACTATTCACTCGATCAGCAGGTTTGGCCAGCTTACTCGACTTTCTTGATGCTTATCAGCATGGAGGAATAGTAGCCAGTTCAAAATCAAGACTCAATCTTCGCTTTCTTTTCCTTCTCTTTTTTTTTTTTTTTTTTTTTTTTTTTGCCCACCTGCCGGAAACAACTTGAATCGGTTTTCGCAGTTTCAACTCGCGGTACGTATCTATGAGGGTCCGCAGAGGAAACGCAACCAATACCTGCTTAGTTTCGTTTCTCCAGCCATCCCGGTTTTGGTTCTCGTCCACGCGGACAAAATAAACAGGGGTCCATACTAGACAGGACTGCAGAGAAGGCTTTAGAGCAACCGACACACCAGGACGTCGCGACGAGCATTAATTCAGAACAGCGGCTCAACAAACTACCACGCAGCTGGAAAAGATGCGACTTGACGTAACCTGGGTATACGAGTCCTGTGTTATCGTCTAGGTCTGACAGCACCCAACAGATCGCACAGCACCAAAATAGAAGTCGAAAAAGAGGTGGTCAGCCTTAGACCGTCGTCATTATCGGCTCAATCACCAGCCACTGACAGTCTCAGGACGCTACCCTCTCCGAACTCGGGATTCTGACGGCGTGGCTGGTCTACTACTTGTCACGTCTTGTTTTGTTGGCTAATCCGGTCCAGATTGTATAATATCTCTCGTTGAAATTTGCCAATAATGGGTTGGTAAACGATATTGAAAAACAAGCACGAGGGTGGGAAAGGGTTTCCCAGTAGCGAAGCTTAATACGCAGGTCGGGGTACGCATATCGTCCACTCTTGTCTAGCCGTCCTGGCAGTATGCCAGTCGTTCGAGCCTTCCCCCCCACCTTTGCGGGCGTGGACTCTTTCTTTTCTTTTTTTTTCTTCTCTCTCCTTCTCGCCTTTGTACGTGTCTCAGTCGGCCGCATATCTAGGGAGGCGGAGGCGACGGCGACGGCGGGGGCTTTGTTCTCCCGAGGGCACCAGTACCTGCTGTCGCGCACGCAGCTAGCTGAGATCATCTGCCGGGCGTCAACGTTGTTAATGTCCCATGCCGTTGTCATTGGACCGTTCTCTTTCCGAGTCATCAAGCTCTTTTCCAAGGATCAGGCGGCGTCTCTCTTGCCGCGCAGAGGCGTCTAGAGCGACAACATACCATTCTTGATATAACCCATCCCTCCAGTCGCTTCTTGTTCGGTCCTGATTCTGGCCGCACGAACGCCGTACTCCTTCAGCGATATCGCAAGAAAGAGCTACAGTCGGATAATGCAGGGCGCTCTCTCCGAAGCGAATTCACTGTGTGACGGAAATCAACAGCTGGTTGGCTCCGAATACAAAACTCACAAGCCAGGAAGGAGAAACGAGGTGCTGGTGGGAAAACTTATCGAAGGGACGAGGCACCGCCCGGGGTGGGCCGAAGTTTAGAAGGTTGAGCGCATCAGCGGATTTCTACTCGATCGGATGCTGAGCGCCGAAACAAACTGCGACAGGTGCGGGCGGGAATCAGCTCAACGTCGAGATGACACGCGCAATTGCCGGCCATCGTCTCTTTTTCCCCCTTCTCCTTTTTCTTTTCTTTTTTTTTTTTTTTGGTTTTTTTTTGTTGGTTGGTTGGTTGGTTTGAACACACCGCTCGAGCGACAGGCCGGGACTCGAACAGCAGCACTCCGGAGGTTGGCCACTCTTTCTCTCGCGAGATACCTTACTCGTGTCAAGCGATATAGGGCAGATTTCGACGACGGTACGAAGATCCAAGAATGTACATGACGGTGTTTCAACGGCAAACCATACCTTGCAGCAAGCCTAAAAGCTCGCATCTTGGCATCGAAGTTCGTGCCGGATGTTTGTGCAGAGCATCTGCACATCTGGCAGTAACGGCATCATCCTCGCAGGTAGCTCAATAAGCCCGGTTCCCGCGCAAGACCATCGTACTTCGCAATCCCAAGGATGCGGCAGCTCACAGCGACCAGGACCAGGGTGTTTCAAGCAGCATTTCATGCGAGGTATGAAGGGACAGTATCCGCGAACTGGTCTGGTCTGTATGTATGGCATGGCATGGCATGACATGACATCCAACAGCAATCAACATCGCATCTTGTGCCCCTCCCCCCGGTTCCCACGTCGTCCAGACCCTGCAGACATCTTAAATCTTGGGCTGCCAAAGAGGGCAAATACGACAGGGACTAGAGTGTGATGTTGATGTTGGCTTGAGCACTTGCATGACCCAGCTGCAAGGCGGCTAAGCTAAAACCTGGCCAATGAACTGCTCCGACTGGCGGCACGATGGAGGGGTGCGTTTCAGTTCCCCCCCAGAGGACCCCAGCCGCCAGCTTTCGTCGCTGTCTGCTAACTGCTTGTACCCAGATACATGCGGCGAGACGTGGCCGTACCTTGAACTTGCCTCCCACGGCTCGAGAGGCTACCTTAGCCGTTGTTTGGCCTGAGGCAACTTCCGATTGCCCCAGTTGTCGTCTTCCACTCCACTCGACGTCCATATCCACCGACGCCCACGACAGCTGGAAAAAGCAAAGATCATGAACAACGTCCACGGATATTACTTTTACCAAATTGTTGAGCCGAAGCGGCCCGGTCACCGATGAAAGACCAAGACTCCGCCACCAAAAAAGAAGCAAGACAAAGGCCACGATGCCGTAGGGACGAACGACACGACATGGCCGGCGGCAGCTTTGATTTTAACCGCAAACTATGGCTCACTTCTCGCGCCTGCAATGATTCGCGAGCCTCTTGCCAGTTTGTAAGCTGGCATATCGGTGTCAGTTTCGGTGGAAGAACCCATGCCTTCCTAGCTACATTAGCCTACCCGTCAACCCTTTTTTTAATTACGCTCTCTCTGCAAGGCACTGGGTACGTATCTGCCAGCAGTGTTGCTGAGCTGTTTCTTGAATTCTTGAGCCGTCTCTCTCACTTTGCTCGGCTCATACTTCAATTCATCATATCTCTCGAAGTCTTTCAGCACTGGCAAAGCGCAATGCATCCCGGAATGGGAAATTTTCTCTCCATGAGATGTCGTTAGCTGGTCTACGCGCTGTGTCTAACTTGACTCACGGAACGTTTATCCCCCAAGAAACCTCTTGGGTTTGCTGAGTCGGGGTCTCATGCTCCGCAAGTGAACCACAGTACGAATATCCGAAGGGCTACAGAAAGACCCCATGTTCACTCACCACTGGCAGGGCAATGTTGCCGCAAAGTCATTTCTGCCAACCTCCGTACACAATACCTGGGGCCTTATCTTCCCCTACATACGGACGTACCGGAAATCACGATTATTGCCGTCCTTTTCTGACTTGTACAGGACAATAAGACGGGTGAGGATTGACCATGTAGTGGATACCTCCAGGATGCGCCAGCTGTTCCCCGGCTGGAGCTTAGGTGCAGTAAATCTGGCGCTTTGGCTTATCAGTCCAGCGCCATCTTCGCTCCAAGCTGGGATGGTAGAGATCCTAGTACTTCGAACCGCATCGCAATCAGGCGAATCACAGCTATCCACGTTGTCGGCTGCCACACCACCACATACAACACACCCCGTTCTACACCTACCAATACACGCCGCAGCTCTTCTACTTGGGTCGGTTGCATTTCTCGAATCGGTGATGGGCGCAATGCCAGTCGGGTCGGAGTTCTGGTCGCGGACACGTCGAATCTGATAAAGCCGTCTTTTTGTGCCTTCGGCGACGTCGCTACGGGGAAGGTTTCGCTCGATGCGCTCGCAGTCTGAGTCTTGAATAAGTATCTCGATTGATATTTCGATTGCATGGCGCTGCCAGTTGCGCTGTCGAAAGATAAAGAAAAGACAGCAGAAACGGTCCAAAGTCTGCATCGGCCCCTCGAGTCGTTATAAGCAAGTTGTCTTCTTAGACTACCTTTCCCAGTGGACGGTTCACCATGCAAGCAGGAAGTTCCTTGAAGAGATTCAACTATCATGCAAATCATAGGATCTGGAAGTAGCTCCTGAGAGCCCTCATTCGCCAATTGGCATGCATGAGCGGACCGTTTTCCGCCTTACATGAAAGCACGAGGAGTTCCTCCCGTACCGCAGCGTCATGGAGCCATGTCAGACGGGCGCGGTGCTGCGCGAGACTCGCACCGATCCAATGGGATTTTTCTCAATTTCCGGTCGACGATGATGCTGGTCGAATGGGATCATGACCCGGATTGATAATGGACTGAAGACTGCGCAACATGGCATGAATTCCAGCTCAAGATACGTTTCGTTTGCACTCAACAAAAGCAGTCCACGCTGACTGGAATTTCGCGGTTAAAGGTAGCACGTGCCGTTCGACGGGCTCTTGGCGCGAGACAAGACAGACCGTGTATTCTCGAAGAATGGAAAGCCGCCTGGGGACATGCAGGATGGGAATGTTACGAGTTGTGATGAACCCCGGATTTCTACCCGCAGCTTGCTTGTGCCACACGCGTATCGTGGTGAGCACCAGAGGTGCGTCGCTCTTCTTCAAGAGACACGGGTGGGCAGAACGCACTTCACTGAACCCCTCCACCTCGCGTTGCGGATTGCACAACCCCGACAACGGCACGAGGGCACCAAGACAATGATGAGAGTGCACACTTGCACTTGCATCGGGGGAGGCATCGAGGTTGAAGCCCGAGTTGATGTCCCCGTCTCTGACACTGTGGCGTTGAGGCGCGCCTTCGGGCGAGGTTGGTGGAGGTCGTAATGGCTTCACTGATTGGGGTTAGCATCGTCTTCACCGCTACTTTTGTGGCCTCTTTACAGCGACCCTCTTGGGGTTTCGTTGGAGAGTGATACAAGGAGGGGAGATGGTGAGGGGGAGAAGGAGAGAAAAAAAAAAAAAAAAAAGACCAATAATGATAATGATGGCATGCTCCATCCTGGACCAGGCCTGGACCCCGGCCCACCAGGCCATCGTCGCTTGCTTCTCCGCCCGCTGCGAGCCAATAGCCCTATGCCCAAACGAGCCGGCTTGCTGACCCCCCTCTGGAGCCACGACGCTGCGCTGGCAGGGCTACCTTGCAGCGTTTTCCCGCCGCCGCTGCTGAACGTTGAGTTTTTGTGTGCAGCTTTCACGTGGAGGCGAATGGCACGATGCGATGAGCGGAGGGGCGTGTGCGGGCACCATCGCCTCGCCCCTCCTAGTCGCTTTCCTCCACATACACCCCCGTTTCGCATCTTTCTCCAGTTCTTCTCCATCTCTCTCACTGAGTATCTCTTCTGGTTACTGCTGTTGCTCTCTTTCTCAAGACGATGTACGGATACATGCTCCTTTCGACCTTCTCGACCACGTCCTCCTCCTACATCGCTCAACCGTTCGGTCAGTCCTTTCTCTCTCTGTCTATCCCCCCCAAAAAGTAATCCTTGGAAATCGCGCAACCGCACACCCATGACGAGATCAGGATCTCGACTTTGGTCGGCGAAAGGGGGGGTCGGGTTACCTCTACCTTTAGACCGGCGTGGGGCGCGCACCATGTTGCTGTCTTTCAGTGGTGTTGTGTGTGCTGTTCCAGCCACGGCATTTACCCTAGGCTCGAGTCTCGTCTTGTCTCTCTCTCTCACTGTCTTTGACGGGTGGTTTTGGCGGGTTTTTTTCAGCCTGTCCTGTCTATTTCTCTTCCTAGCTCTGATGTGGTAACGCGCCCACCGGGCCACCGGCCATCGGCCATCGGTCGGTCGCTACGAGCCGCCGTTCCTACTCGCTGAGACATTCCCAACGACGAGAGACAACCAAAAAAAAGGTCTTTGAAAGACGTAAGCCGATGAGCTTCCCGCCCGGAGTACAATCCCCCATTGTCTATTGTATTTCTCCTTGTCTTGGAAGAGATAATGGAGACCCGCTCTTTCCGCTCAACGTCGCCCGCTGCACTGAGCGACTCTCGTACCGATACGTGTTCAATGCTTGGTGTTTTCTTCTGCTTCTTCTTCTTCTTCTCCTCTTCAAGCCTCCCTCTGTCGCGGTCAAGTCGGTCAGCAGCACATCTTTTTGATACGAGCTTTTGGCGACGGCTAATTCTTCGAGATCCATTGGATACGGTAACTCCAGAGGCGGTGGGGGACGCTGACGCCCCCTCCAATGACGGACGTCTGGCTAGCACGGTGTACTGCGTACATACACACACCATTATTGCATCGTACCTTGCCTTGAGCTACGTGGAGCATCCAACTACCTATCCCGCCTTACCTGGGTCTGGTTCATGTTGTTCTAGGCTGGGTGGATGGGGCTGCTGCTTGCTGCTTGCTGCTCATGCTACTGCTGGCTGCTGGCTGGCCCCTCCCACCCCTAAGAGCGGTGCCCCCCGTCTTCCCTTCCGTCGTGTGCATGAGCAGCGACATACGTCGGGATAGCTGCGTCCTGTACAGGAGGAGTAAGGTAGCCTCGCATGTGTGTATGTTTGGAAGATCTGATGAGAATCTACCTGTCCTACATTAGCCCACACAGCCAAACCTCCGCCCGCATCCAACACGCGTGCGCGCGTGTGTGTGTGTGTGGGTATGTGTGTTGTGTGTTTTGTGTCTGTACGTCTGTACTGCGCGCCCCCCCGGCGCCTACCACGACGCTCTTTTACCACCTACCGTACCCAGTAGTAGTACCCTAGTCTCCTTTCCCTTTCCCTGCAATGCTGCGATGTGCGCTTTGTTTGCAGCGCCAGCCGGGCCTGCTTGCCTGCCTGCCCGCTTGAGGGTGATCATCATATACGGAGAAAACAGCCTGCATCATGTGTGTGTACACACCACAGGGCTCTACTATGCAGTAGAGAATTTGAGTAGGAGGCACAAAAGCTAATCTGCGATGTTCCTTTCTTCTTTGCCTCAAATTCGCAGCCGAGAGGCAAAAGAGCCAAAAATAAGCGATGCCGTTAGGCCCATCTCCCTCGGTCTCGACTGTGTACCGTGGAGTAAGTAAGTAGGGTGTTATGCCGTCCGCGGGAGCATCGCGCTCCCCGGAACACACCATATCTCAACACACACACACGCGCGCGCGCGCGCGCATCTTCCGGTCAGCCCCTCCCTCCCTTCCCTTCCCACCTCGATCAAGCAAGCAGCCGGCGCCGCTGCGTTGTCAACTCGTGTAGGTGTGTAGGTGTGTGTGTGTGTAAGTGCGTGTAGTTAGCATC
The DNA here is from genome assembly GCA_027406005.1 of Colletotrichum horii. Taxonomy (NCBI): domain Eukaryota; kingdom Fungi; phylum Ascomycota; class Sordariomycetes; order Glomerellales; family Glomerellaceae; genus Colletotrichum; species Colletotrichum horii. The sequence goes on from JANVYB010000008.1 coordinate 2,835,598, forward strand.
CTGGGTGGTGTATGGAAGAATCATGTTAGCAAGAAAGACGGGAAAGGAAAAAAAGCAAAAGGGCCTGGCCCAGGCCGGGCCCAGCATCGCCAAGGCGCCCCCAACGTGAGATTTCCCTCTCGGCTGCCGCTGCACGAGAAAGAAGGCGGGCGGGCGATGATGGGCGGAACATCTCGCCTGTTGAGCCTGCGTTACATTCGCAACCCTTTCCCACTTATTTCCCCCCTCACCTTCCCATTTCCTGCCCCCAACTTTTTCCGGCCTGCTACCTCTCTGGCTGGCTGGCTTGCTCGCCTGGCCTGTCTCCGCAGTACGTTGTCTGCCAGCTAGCCCTTGCGCCTGTACGCAGTAGCCTGTGTCTGTGGGCAAGAGATGCGCCGTCGCCGCCGCCGCCGCGCCTCCTCGGGAAGTAATATGTCAGATGTACTGCACCCAGCGCTAGACCTGGAGCAGGGGAGGTGGTGAGGGGAGGGGGTTCAATGTCGAATATTGGCTGGCGAAGTACAGCATACCTCACATGCAGAGATGCGCAGTATGACAAAATAGTGCGTATCCCGCTGAGGGGGCACCGGGGTTGGGGGGGAGCAGGAGCTGAACGTGAGGCAGCGCCAGATGGGGGTATCGCCAAAACACAGTTCCGCCACCGGTATGTCGATGCTCATTAAGTATCCCCGGAAGCCAGACAGACGTATGTACTGCCTACATCAGTACCTTTGCCGCCGTCCTCTCTGCCACAAAACCACCCATCCTTCCGACCCCAGGGACGTTCGAGGCAAATTGAAGGAAACGGGAGAGCCAACTGATGCTACTGATCCTCAGCAGTTGGGAAGTACAACAGGACGAGCCCAATCGTTCGCCGTCCAGACCACAGGATGCAAGCAAGTATGATTCGCATATGTGCCAGTCGCGCGGCAGTAGTGCTACAGCGATTAGCATGTAAGGCAATGCAGCGGCCCTGGCCTTGGGAGCTGGCTGCTGCTGCGGCTGCTGTACGTTGCAAGACTTCCCGCCAAATGCCGCCGCCCATTGTTGGATTGTCTCGTCTTTGTGCGCCGAGTTTGCACATTGTTATTTTGACTTTCTGTGGCTTCGATTCTTTGTCATTTGTTCATCTCTGTCTGTAACCCAACGGACGGCTGCACTGTGCCCTTTTCGTCTTCGGCTTGAAGCTAAGCAGAAATCTTTGCTAACCTCGGCGCACTTTGACTTCTGACAGCCGCCCTCCTCTACTTTTTCTAACGCACAGTCGTCGCCGGTACGTAGACGGCGCATTCCAGTGCGTCTTTTATTCTCTCTTCCTTCCCCTCTCTGTCCAGGAGGGGTGTGAGGTATCTTTTGTTCTCGCCGTCTTTTTGGATTTATCCCGAACTTAGCTCCCGAGGCGAGACAACCTTTTTGTCTGGGACACGACCGGTGTGAGCCAGCAGGGTGGAATGATAATAGTTATGACAGCAATATTGAATGATGTCGGAATTGGGCCTGGCTGGCCTTTTTTCGAGATATCCACCTGTGTGTGAATCCCCCGCTCTGGCTCGTCTTCGTCGTCTTCACGTCCGAAGCCCGCTGGTGGCCATAACCCAGGTCTATCCGCGAAGTGGATGCCATATGGAAATAACAACCCGCTCCTTCCTTACCAGGCCTGGCAGCTATCACCGGGAAGAGAGATAGGGTCGATGGCCTGCATGCGCGTACGGACGGGTATGCATGCTGCTCGTACATGGGGTGGCGGCGGCGAGATCACGGATCACAGAGTTGCCCCAGGGGGAGACCTGCTTGCTTGCTCACGGACACCGTAGAGCTTGAGGAAACAGAGCAGGTATCGAGAAATGGCTCATGCGCACCTGGACCGCAGCAAGCAGGCGCATGCTGGGCAGATCATGTAACTGTCAGGGACGGGGTCAAGCGAAAGTGACGTGGAATCTCGGGCACGAGCTGGAGTTCCCTTGCCGCCGCTTGCGGGTGGCACTGCCTTGTCAGCGCCTTCCAGTTGATACTGGATGAATCGTCGAGTCGGGGTAGAACTTGCTCGCTTGAAACGGTTCGCCCCCCTCTCGTTGACCCTTGCGGCGGTCTCTGGCGTCCCTGACTGATCTCACATGAGAGAGAACGGGAGCTGCGCGAGGGAGCTTGGGGCTCGGCAGAGTGTGATTGACTTTTCCTCTGTCTCTCGAAAGTCTTCCCTGCCCTTCAGAACCCTGGAACCTTGCGGTTTTGTGAGATGACTTTGTCTTGTCTCGACTTTATCCCGACTTGACGAGGTTCTGCCGTTGGATGAAGTCGTTTTCGGGGACGGGATTACGTAGTTGAGCAAGTGGTGCAGTAGCAGCCAGCACGCGCAGCGCAGCGCAGCGTTGAAGAATGCGCGGCGCTTAGTTACTGTGCAGCAAAAGCGCGCAGAATATGCAAGCCTCGGTGCGTTTTGTCGATTTCAGCTTTCTTTTTTCCCGGGACTTTGGTCGCTTGTCATTTCTCACAGTCTGCAATAAATGGCATGTTGGTGGTTTGATGTATGTAGACGTCGCAGGGCATGGCACATGCCGCCGTCGAGGTTGCTGTCAGGGGCAGCAGCAGGGCAGCATCCTTTACCTCCCGCCCTGTCCCAGCGAATGTAGCGGCGAAACACTGCGGCAGGAGGGGAGAGAAGACTCTCGGAAGCCAAGTACAAAGTAGTGGGCAGCGGTGCGGCGGGCAGCGGTGCGGCGGGCAGCGGGCATCGTGCATGAGCTCCTGGTACGGCATGATAAGAACCTAAGGGTGTGTTATACATGTGACGGAGCACCGGTGTTTCTGTCGAATGTCCAAGGGTCGCCCCAGGGGAAAGGCAGTCACAGATGCAGGGAAAGAAGAGGGAAGAAGGGGGAAAAAAGGTTCGCAGGCAAGGAAGGCTGCATCTGGTGGTGCAGTTGGCGTGCATGCGTGTGTGCGTAAGTTGGTCCGGGAAGAGGCGAAGATGGCAGACATGGGAGTCCCCGAGTTGGTGCAGCAGTGAGCGAGCCGACGAAGTGGCAGACCAGGTCCGAGGCGGAGGAAACGACCCTTTTCGTTTGGTGTTTCCCGGCGGTCGCCGCGCGGCAGGTTTGGGGATCTAAGTCAATTGTTGGGCCGGAGCTAGGTGTACCTGAGATGAGAGAGCTTGGATGCCACAAGCTTTGCGTCTGGCACCTCTCTGTACAGGCGAATGGGTGTGGGAAGAGGCGAAGCTTCGGTGATTCTCTGAAGCAGGGGAATCCGGCTGTGTAAGCTTTTTCATTAAGGTGCAAGCTTCGGCCGATGGAGTTGGAGAGGGCGTGATGTGCATGACTGGCGTCGTCTGTGGGGGATGCACTGCCAGAGCGGGCGACATTGGAGACCGATTGGGTGGCTTTGTTTTTTTGCCGCAGCGAGGACACCCCCAACTCGTCCAGGTTCGATGTGCGAATGCAGTTTACGGGTGGATGCGACGATCAAAGGACGGAACTCTGTTTCCTCCTTTTTTTTTCTTTTTTTTTGGTTTTGGCGATACCATACGCCATTGTACTCGGTACTCAGTATCGCTGGAGTGCTTCTTGGTGGTGGTGGTGGTGGTGGTGGTAGAAGATAGGAATAGCCTTCTGTTGGGGTATTGTGGAAGCCACATCTGAGGCCCAAGTCCGGTATTCCTCCGGAGAAAAAGGCAAACATCTTGACCTTGGCGGACTCGATCCCCCTCTCTCTGTGTCTCTTCGCATTCGCACCATGCTGCGTCTCGACCTGACGTCCGTCTTCACACTGACAGTTCCGGTTCCGGTTCCGTGGGCTCGTGTGTGTGCGCGGGTGGGCATGTGCGTCGGTCGATTGGTTGAGTGTGGGCTCGTGGGAAGAAACAATGGTTGTTTAGGGAGAGGGGCGTGTCGGTCCGGTGTTTACATTAGGCTGATGATGGTGTATCCGTACCTGCAGGAGTCTCCGAGGTTGAAGCTGAGGTGAAAGGTGAAAGGTCCCCTATGGTCGAAGCGTTTCGGTCATGCTTTTGGCTTCCAGGTTGCGGAAGGTTCCAAGGGACTTTGACGTGCACATGCGCGCATACGCCGTACGTACTGCGTACAGATAGCTAGCTGTGTGAAGTATGCAGGGCAGCGTAGCCGGAGATGCCTCACGTTGTTGGAACTGGGAGCTTGGGTAGGTAGGTGCGTCGTACACTGACTTGAAGGAAGACACCCGGGCCCGGTGAGAAGCACTAACTAACGGACTTACTACCAAGTTACCAACTTCCCAGGTTGTGGAGAGAAACACCGCCAGGTCGTCGTCTCTCACCGGGACTGGGACTGGGACTGCCTTCGTTCGTTGCGCTGCACCAGCACCTGCACCTGAACCGGGCGCTTCCCTTCCTTTGGAGGTGGAGGAAGGAACAACACACAAAACAGGGTCACGTGCCCCGCGCCTTCTTCGCGCCTGGATTGGCCCTGATGGTCTTGCGCTTTGTGCCTCCCGTGTTGCGGCTACGCGTCCGTCGCGTTTAGAAGGCTGTCTTTGTTTGGTGGGAAATAGAGGATACACTAAAAAAAATCCAAAGTAGTCGTCATTTCGACCAGTCGTTTCCCATTCCGACCCATGGACTTGGACGACGTCGTAGTCACAGTGTTGACGTGCATGAACTTCTTATCCCCTACCTAATATCAACTGCACGTCGTCCAACCCGACCCTTCGTGCATCACAGCAGAAGGAAGAAAAAAAAAGAAAAAGCAAAGAGGTAGTAGTCCTCCTGCTACGTACAACACGATGCCGCCGCCAGAGAAGACTCTCCTGCCGCCGGCCGCGAAGCCGCGCTTCAGCAACAACTTCGATCCGTACAATTCCAGTGCTACCGGCCATCAACGCCCGGAGACGGCACCCGGCGCGACTCTCGGGTGGCGGGACAGCCGAGCCCGCAAGCTCGCCGGGCAGTTCGCCGCGGGCCACTCCGGTGGCGTCCGAATGAGCGATACCTACGGCGCCGGGAGCGAAGACTACGATGAGAAGCTCAAGATGGTTGTGCCCAAGAACGTCAAAGCACGGGCAACGATGAGCGTTGCCGACATGCTCGCGAGGCCGGGGCTCATGAGGAGCGGCTCGTCCATCTCTGACGCTGGATTCGCTACTTCGGCGACATCAGCCGTGAGAGGAGATTCAACAAATGAGGAAGCCATTATGGAGGCCCGCAGGAGGGAGGACGAAGAAAAGGAGGAGAAGCTAGCTGCTGGTCGTGGCTTGTTCGAGGGTGTCACTGTCTATGTCAACGGCAGCACGCATCCCATCATCTCGGACCACAAGCTCAAGCGCGTGCTCGTTGAAAATGGCGCCCGCATGTCGATACACCTCGGCCGGAGGCAGGTTACGCACGTCGTCGTGGGGAAGCCGGCGGGAAACGGGGCTGGAGCAGGCGGCGGCCTCGCAAGCGGCAAGCTGGAGAAGGAGATTCGCAAGGTGGGCGGCTGTGGAGTGAAGTATGTCGGAGTCGAATGGTATGTTCTCCTGGTCATGCTCTTCTTCATATCTACAGACATGTACTGACGGCCGTGGACAGGGTGCTCGAAAGTCTGAAGGCAGGAACTCGGTTATCGGAAGCACGGTTTGCACCGCTGAAGGTTGCAAGAGAGGGACAGAAGAGCGTCTATGGCATCTTTGGAAAGTCGTCCTCGACAGGTCCTTCCGCTGGTCCGACTAGTCGATGACCGATCACTACTGCGATTGCATATGAGGCGCATGAAGTTGGATGACAGTTTCTGCATTGGTTTGACGGCTGCTTTGCGTACGTACATGTCATTTTTGGGACTGGGAACATCATGATACCAAGCATAAGATGGGCAGGCAAACTCTTTCTAGCATACGGAGCGTTCTTTAGCATCTTGTATCCCTTACAGATTCTTGTCCGACGTTCTCAATGTTCCAGGCCCATTGGGCCATCTCAGGCTCGCTTGTGCAGCATGGCTATCCCTTGCCGGATTTGCCCATCAAGAACAAAGAGAAAACTACACCGCAAGTATTCCCGCCATCTGCGTCCGATTCCCTGCGAAACACAACACCGCGGAGATCTTGCCCGGCCCGGAAAACATGCTCCTCTTCATAACATCGGTGTGGTGACACAAAGGCTCGACGACCCGTAGACCCAAACATGGTACGACGGCACGACTCGATACGGGCGGGCGGTCGAGCATCAGGTCGGTCATTTTTTCTCCTGTCGCGGCACCGGCTGCAAGCCGTTTCGTTGTCGGGGAAAGGGAAAATGGGGAGCGTGCTTGCAGACTGGCCTTGGTTACACCGTCAGGGGGGTAGGGGGATGGGATCCTAGGAGGGGACCCAGGGGAGGAGACATGAACTACGAGGCCATGGTTCAAGTGAAGGAATGGGTGTTTTCTTTACGGTCTGTCACACGCAGCTGCGGGCGCGTGGTACTCGTAGCGGACGGGTTTTGATGTCGCACCGTCCGTATTTCCCTCTCAAGTGACATCCGCTGGACGAGGACACGGGAGCTTGGGGTGGGTTCATGACCTCGTAACGTTATTTCGCAGTTGGAAATGGGAAGAAATAACTGGATGCGTGTCGAGGGCTCGTGGGGGGCGAGGGAGGGTTTTGTCAAACAGGTCGAACGAGGAGAGCAGATTTAAGGGTGAGCCGTCTCGGCGTGGCGGTGGGTTGTGTGGTTTTGCGCGACAGCCGTTGCGTAAGAGCCTCTCGTGATTCCCTGGCCGGACACTCCCGTTGGAAAGAGAAAAATTGGGACACAGGATTCGATGTGTAATCATGTCCTCCTGGTCTGATGCTGGGGCATGCGGTGCCAGCTCAGCAGTGCCATCATGTTGGGAAGTCGCACAGCATGGCCGGGACGTGCTAGCCGCGTTGCCGCAAGCGCATGATTATGTGATATTATAGATGGTTACGTGTGTGCTGTTTGTCGATCAGTCGTAGTTCAATACTCTTGTACCTGAACATGTGTTCTCTGCCTGTGGTGCGTTGATTCGATGAAGCTGAACCTGTGACATAGAGTACTGTTGCTGTGGCGCTTTAGAACGACACACAAAATCCCTACTTGTTACTAAGATGGGTATTCTTTGAGGGGCCCAGGGAAAGAATCCAAGGATCTGGAAGGATGGTCTTTTCAGGTGAGCGTTTGATAGTTCATGATTTCTTCCGTACTTGCGTCAAAGTTGACGGACATGAAGTAGGGAAGTAGTCAGCAGTTTGATAATGGACAGAATACATGGCGCGCCCCAGTCGATCAGCTTACAATGGTCTGAAGAGTCACAGATATCAGTAGTCTCGCCATAATAGTAGTCTCGCCGGCAATCTGTCCTGGTTGACTTACAAACCCTGCATGGCCAACTAGTTTACACTTCTGTTTGAGTCTTCACTCAAATCGTACCAGCAACCAAGACCGAGATGCAATACTCTGTATTTTTCAAAGAACGCTCGCTCTGTTAAATAGTCTAAGTTACAGCTTCGCCCTCGCCTCTGTGCTCTTGTGGCCATCGCCCTTGATCTCCCAGTACTCCCTGACTTTGGCCCTCGCAACCTCGACCGCGCCGGCATCCTCGACAGTGCTCGGCACCTGCACCACCTTGTCGAACTCGCCGTGGACCGCATTATCCAACAGCTCCCTCAGGACACGACGCAAAGTCTTGCCGCTGCGTGTCTTTGGAATCATGCCCTTCCCCTGGATGAGCCCACCCAGCGTCGCGATGGCGCCGACTTGCGACCGCACCAGCGCCTGGATCTCGTCGGCGAGCTTGCTGTCGGGCACTGCCGAGGTCGGGTGGTCGGGCGTCGAGAGCGTGATGAAGGCGAAGGGGAGCTGGCCTTTGAGGGCGTCTGGGATACCGACCACACAGGCCTCGGCTACGAGGGGGTGGGATGTGATGGCTTGTTCGAGGCCGCCTGGCGTGTGTCGTACATTCATCAGCCGTTCTGCTCACATTTGAACGGGGGGGAAAAGTGAAACTTACCGCTGGACAGACGATGGGCGCTGACGTTCAGCACATCGTCGTTCCGGGACATGACGTTGACGTAGCCCTCGGCGTCAATATAGCCCGCATCTCCTGTGTCCAGCCATTTCCCATCAAAACGCTTGAGGTATCCTTTGTAAAATCGCTCATCGTCCTGCCAGAGCGTTCTGAACGCTGTCGGCGCGAGTGGCAGGCCGAGGACGATGTTCCCCATTGTGCCTCTTGGCACCTCGTTGCCGGTATCGTCCACGATCCGCACGTCGAAGCCCGGCATCGCCTTCCCAGCACTTCCGGGCTTGATCTTAGGCGGAGGATGGTCTCTGACGTCCGTCTTCCTGTCTTTCCCCGCGTGTGGCACGAGAGCTCTCCCCGTGATCGGGGAGCCTGCTTCGGTAGACCACCAGTTGTCAACGACGTGGGCGTCGACTGCTCCGTATTGCTCGAGAAGCTCCTGGTACATTGTGATGATTGCCGGCTCTGACCGCTCCCCGGCGAGGAAGAGACCCTTTAGGGTCCGAAGACCGCCGCGCTCGCCCACTTGCCTGAAGAACTTGTTCTCGGGGTCGTCACGCTTGATGGCGCGCAACGCTGTCGGGGCCGTGAACATGGTGTTCACCTTGTACTCCTCTACGATTCTCCAGAAAGCCGACGCGTCCGGCGTCCCGACCGGCTTGCCCTCGTAAAGAACCGTTGCCGCGCCGGTGAAGAGAGGGGCGTAGGCGATGTAGCTATGCCCAACGACCTGTATCGCCAAGCGTTAACAATGATATCAACACCTTGATGCAAGAATGTGTGGTCTCACCCATCCAATGTCAGAGGCCGTAAACGACACACACCCGGGACCATGGATGTTGAAGAGATAACTGATCGATAGATGAAGGCCCACGGCGTGACCAGCAGCGTCTCTCAAAACTCCCTTGGGCGACCCCGTCGTCCCGGACGTGTGGATGATGTATATCGGATCCGTCGACTTGACCGGCACGCACTCTGCCCTGATCCCCCTCGCACGACAACTCTTCACGATGCTCTGCCAGTTCCGTTCGCCGTCATTCCTCTTGATCGGATGCCATCGAATCTGCTCCCGCTGCCAGACGATGACTCTGTCGGGTTTGTGGGAGGAGATGGCGCATGCCTCCTCCACGAGAGGCTTGTAGCTCATCGGCGGCTTGTTGCCGTCGATGCCGCACGATGCCGTGAGAATGGCCACGGGCTGCGAGGCCTCTATGCGCTGAGCGAGCGCGTTGGGCGCAAAGCCGCCAAAGACGACGGCGTGGATCGCGCCGAGACGGCTGACGGCGAGGATGCCGATGAGGGCGGCGGGAATCATGGGCACTGGGAACCCTTGTCAGCTCCTCTTGCAGATTCACAGAAACTTCCGGGTGGCTCCCGGTGAAAGGCCGGTCTTACTGTACACCAAGACCACGTCGCCCTTCTTCACGCCCTCTTCCCTTAGAGCCCCGGCGAACACCTCAACTTCATCAAGGAGTTGCTTGTATGTGAGCGTTTGTTTTGTTCCGGTGACCGGGCTGTCGTAGAAGATGGCCGGTGCGTCGCCCTTGCCATCGTGGACGTGTCGGTCGACACAGTTGAAGCAGGTCGAGATCTCGCCGTCCGGGAACCACTCCCAAGAGTCGTGAGTGACGCCGCTCTTGAGCGTCTTCTTGGTGACCTTTAGCGTTGATGTGGGTTTCTTGTGCCAGTGCAAATGTTCCGCCTGGTGAGACCAGAAACCCTCAGGATCCTCGAGTGAATGCCGCAGGACCTCATCCTGGGGGTGCAAGTTGTCTTCCATACTTGACGCGGTGAATCTTATGTGGTTGATTGACAAGTCCAAGGCATGGAATAAAGCATTTGCACATTCACAACAACTTGGGCTTCACACACAATCTATAAGGTGTCTGATCACAGCGCATGAAGCAGGGAGCACGACGTTGGCCTCGGCTCTCTGAGGCGTCCCGGACAGCTGGAGGTTTGGGAAAGGTTGAGACGGATGTATCACGGAGAAAACAGACATGAACCATGGGCAATTGCTGACGTGCTCTCTGCGGTAAATGCGTTGGCGCTGAGAGGCAGCTTCCCCGCATTCCGTTGCCCCGGGGTAGATGGGCGCCGCCCATCGTTGCCGACCACACCGACGTCTCCAACCGAACTTGGCGGCTTCCTTCGGCCGGGGAACCCCACGGGGTTACATGCGCGTCGATCACACCCAACTATGGCGCTGTGAAGATATGATTGAATGGTGAATTGAGGATACACATGAGGTGCATGCTTTTTGGCAGACTGGCGACGTTGGAATTTGGAGCCGCTTAGACAGACTACCAATGTGTCCACGGGTCCAAGAGCAATCAACTGCCTTGCTGTTGTAGTAGCGGTTGGTCTTTGAAAAGAAGAGTTGCTACCAACATCTCGGAAACATGGAAGCCAGAAGGCAACTTGGAGTTAGTCGTACGGACCAGGCCGAGCTTCCACGGTTTCCTAACGGCATTGTGCTCCGTCCTTCAAAGACGACGAGAAATCGCCGACTTTACCCCATAAACCGATGAGATCTCCGCGAAAGAACCCCACTGGCTCCCCGCGAGACCCATCCTTCCCGTAGAATCTCCTCGGCTCACCGAGCTACCTATTTTCATCGAATTGAGTGTAGCAGACAGGTCCAAACAACGCTTTCGATTGGCCTGGCCACTTACAATCATTGCAAGACACAACTTGCTTCTTCGCTGACGTCGGGTCTAGGCGACGTCGTCAGAGAATAAGCCAGCAGACTGAATGCGAGCGCCTTTCATCGCCTGTGGCAGTGCGGAAAGTTACAGTGAGGCCGAGACAAGAACAGAAGAAAAGAAGCCGCCTGATGGCAGAGGCAAGGGAGCAAGCAAGGGCACCTGAGCAACGTTGGGTTTCAACGGTGGCATCGTATCAAGCCAGGCCATGTCCAGAAAGGCCATTTCCCTCATGGTCCCTGAAGAACGCGCGCGTGACGAACGCGAGCGATTGAAGCCATTGCCAGATAAAAAAAGAGAGCGAAAAAGCACAAAAACTCACTCAAATGCAGCCAATACCCATTTGACAAACATACCCAGCCCTTCTTTGCAATTATTCCACTTTTCGTTCACAACCCCACGGACTATCCGCAAAGCAAACCGCGTATTGTTTCATGCACCTCTTTTCGTGAATCCAAATTAATGAAGATCGGCGTGACGAGGCCCCGACAAGTTGCTAATCTCGCTTTGCTGCGGGGTGTCGCCGGCCTTGTGGGAACGGGGCATGGGGGTTTAGGAAACGAGTGATAGGGATTGGGAAGAGGGAAAAAAAAAGCCTCGTTCTCCAAGGGCCCCCAAGGGAGAGGGATTGGAGAATTGCCATTTGCCAAAGATTCAGGAGAGGTGTGCTTCCAGCACTTGTTCGCGGGAAATGCAATCTTATTGTCTCGTCTCGGGTTCTCCTCTGCAGTTGCCCTGCCCTTCTCGACTTGACCGCTGCATTGTTCTGGCGATGTCCTGCGTGCCCAGCTGTCTGGCTTGCTGGCCTACCTAAGGTAGGATCTGAGGAGTGCTCTCCACTGAGAAATGCAGCAGGTTCCACACCTCCATCTTCCGACGTCCCGTCCAATCCGACCTCCCCAACCCACCGCCCAGCGCTGCAAAATGCAGGTACGGCACAGTGGCGGCGCCTTTGATGGCCCCGACGTCCCCTGAGAAGAAAACCGCCCGATAGGGATGGACGAGGTTGAGCAGACCAAACAACCTTATCCAAGGGGGAGGGGCTGCACTGCAACGACAACGAGGCGGTCAATCACTCCGGGGGAAGGCCAAGCCAGGCGGCTGCGTCTTTCAGGCCGTTCAGCTCTCGGCCTAAACGCGCCTGCCTCGTCAGCTTCGCCGTCCCTTCTAGCCTGCCCGCCTCCGTCCTCGTGCAGTTCAGCTGTGCTGCGCCGTTGGATGCGAAGGGAAAGAAAGGAACGAGAACGCCCGCTGTCTCCCCTTCGAGAAGCGCCAAGATGGAACCACACCCATTTGCAACCTTCTCTTTTTTCAGTTCGGAGTTCGTAGACATACCTGAGGGGGGTTTGCGCTCAGGCTAGAGCGTTTTCCCTTGCGTTGTGTGGTATTTTTGTGTCTCGACGGTTGACGATGGTCCGTCCACGCGTGTTGAGATCCGACCCGGCACGGCACGCACGTTATGTGGCGTCCGCGTCTCAAACCGCCATTCCGCGCCGCCTCGATGTCTCTGCACGGCTTCGAGAAAAAGGGGAGGAAACGCTGGGTCTAAATCGAGAAACAATGTTTCTTAAAGTCAATCGGGCGAGGCGCCTTTGTTTTGGCCTTTGCGGGATCACTAAGCTCCAAAAGATCGAGTCAGACCCGAGTCCCTGCAGATGTTTGCCATCTCAACTTTGGAATGAGGGTCATGATTGCGCTATGAATCAGGTGCCCGCGGAGTCAGTTCTCGATCTTCGACGACGACGACGACGCACAGATTGACGTCACCTCGTAATTGCTAGCTTCGTCAAGAGTCAGATGAACTCCACATAATCCAAGTATAGAAATTCCGCGATCTGATTCCGGCATTCCAGAATGCTGTCAACTTGGGATGGGTCGCTGGCAATCATCGCGGCACAGTTCTGGTTCACCTGCAAGGAGGAAGGAAATTGTACGTGGCGGACCAAAACTGGTCTCTCAGCAATGTTCTATTGGGGATACTCAGAGACACTGTGAGAGTTGACAAGAGACCATAAAACATCCACCCATTTTCTGCTGAAGAGAACTCGGGGTTTCCCATGCTCGCCCCTTCAATACAAGATATCGACATGATCAAAAAGTATACACGAATGGAGATATGAATATTGGCGGAGGGCTGGCAAGCACAGTGGTAAGCGCGCTTCGGGAGAAGAATATAGTAGATTTAGACTTTGGCAACAGGCATTCTGCTGCGAGGGGAAGACAGTGGACAACAGATGACCTATCGTGAATCGCATTATATTCCCATTAAGCCTCCCGAAAAAAAGCCTTTTGGTGGTATAGACCGCACACATTTGGTGATAATCCTCAGTGGGCGCGTTGATTTGTGTGGAAAACGGGGCCTCTTCAAACAACCCGAGACAAAACCGTTTGTTGGTGGTAAGCAAGTACAAGAAGTTGGCAGTATTGACAGGACTGCTACGACCAAGCCTGGCCAGAGAAAAAGACGTCGTTCCAAGCGCGCAAGTCGTAGCTGCCGTGATAAATGTACCGGGTATTTTCCGTGGTCGCGTAGAGTGACGTTCCTTCTCGCTCCTCTTGACTCCCAAAGTTCTCTCTATTCCCGAAACTCCTCTCCCTTTCGTCCCTTAGAAAACAAACACAACCATCCAAGCTGATGGAAGGTTCACAACCGCTCTCCAGTCATTAGATGTCGTAGGCTCCCACGAATTAGGATATTATCGTACTTGCGTAGGGGGAGACGTGGATGGCGAGGCGTGACCGTGATTGATTTAGAGGACGAAGGCAGCGAGACCGAGGACACCAGCCAGACCGGCACCGGAGAGGGCAGCGGCCTTGCCAGCACCGGCGGTAGGGACGGAGACGGGCTTGGTGGGGGTGATGGCGCCGGTGGCAGGGGCGGTCTTGGAGACGGCGGGAGTGGCGATGGGGATGGTGGCGTTCTTGGTGGGAGCGGTGCAGGTCTCGCACTTGACGATGGAGGAGGTGATGACCGGCTTGGTGACAGTGCAGGGGCAGTTGGTGATGGTCAGGGTGGTGGCCTGTGGAGTTATGTTAGCTGGATATTGTTGCGCATGTTGGATGAGGCTGGGCGAGGCCCTAGGAGAGATCGCAGAGATTCGCGGTGATCGGCGCTGAGCGTGCTCTTGCTGATCACCCCCGCGTCCCTCAGGAAACTCCCGTTGAAGCCCGGCCCATCCTCCATAATCGTAAACATACCGAGGTGACGGTGTAGGTCTTGTCACCGTGGGTGATGACAGTGGCAGCCGGGCAGTAGGTGGTGTAGGCAGAGACGACCTCGGTGACGTAGGTGATGTTCTTGTTGGCCATGGCGCCGACGGCGAAGGCAAGGACAGCAGCGGAGAACTTCATTTTGACGGTTTGGGGGGGTGGGTTGGTTGGAATTAAAACTCGAAGAGTTGTAGTTGCGGAGTGGTTGAGGATTAGGTTGTTGGTTAACGAATGAAAGCGACTAAAAAGTCTGGGTCGGTGTTGGTAAGAGAGTGTGTGGGTGAGGAGGGAAAGAGAACAGCAGTCGGGATGGTCTGGAGGAAATGGACTTATATACAGATATGGACGCAACACAACATGGGGACTGGGACTGGGTTGGGGGTGGTGGTGGACTACCTTCCTTACCTTAGTGTGAAGTGTGGATGAACCGCTGCCAGCACCAGGCGTGTAGGCGTGTGCTACCTCGCCTTGCAGCAGGGTCACGGACGGTTCGCCGTACGAATAGTTCAGCGGTGCCTCTGCCCGGTCATGACGGGAGTGGAGCATCTCACTTTGGATCTCCTGCTTCTGGAGATGAGAAGAGGAGCGAGCTGGACCGGGAGGTGCGAGGAGGGCACACGCCGTCTGTCCCCTGATCCCCTGCTAAGATAGGCTTGCAGGGGGCCCGGTTTTCCTGTTGTCTTTTCCCTTGGACAGACCAGCTTATTTCATTTTGGACAAATCAGAAGCGAGCAATCTGAGCGAGCTTCTGGGATTGGGGAGTGAACACGAAAGGAAGGCTGTACAGTGGTGGTTGTGGATGAAGGTGGACGACGGTTGAGAAAGGGGGTGGACCCCGTTTCTCTGCCATCTCTCTCGTGGTGTTTCTTGGTTTGTGGCTTTGGCACGGAGGAATTGGCTTGACTGGCTTGGGACGACAAGACTAGACTCATTGGCGCCCCTTGGCTTTACCGAGCGGAAAACGGGAGTGGAAGTGATTTGGGTGTGGTGTGGTGTGGTTGCGCAGACAAAAGAGAAGTCGGCTAAACATGGGAGGCCGGCCTAGAAGAGCGGTACGTACCCCATTTTTGGGTGGGTACGGGACACATCAGGGGTGCACAAGTGGGTGTAGGATATGCATTGAAAGGGGAGAGACCTTGTGGAGAGGGGAAGACAGAGAGAGAGAAAGAGTCGAAGACTGGAAATCATTTGCCCATTCACTCCACCTGAACATGACTGACCACTTGGGAGTCGGAATGAGATAGGTAGTACAGCAGCAAAGCCCATGCAGTAGACTGAGCAGACAGTGCGGGAAGGTGCCTCAAGCGCTTGCTTTGCCCGATGGTGCGGTGTTATCGTTTGCAACTTGTCGTTCGCAACAAGACAACTCAGAAACACAGCTGGGTACTTGAAATCAGTTCGTTTCCAGTCCAGCCCAGCCGGCGAACCATTGAACCAACCCGAATCTGCAAGGAGGTCGGTCGAGCGAGATGAGTCGATTCAAAACCACTCGAGGAACCAGAGAGGGCAAGGTAAGCTTGGTTAATTTCGGTGGGGTCGATCATCAATCAGCACCAAGACTGCCAATAGTCGTACGCAATGCCAATGCTCGTCCTCACATGCTGGACTTCGTTGTCACTGTCCAACTGTTCCTGGGCGGACATGCCTGTTTGACGGCGGGGGTGGTTTGCTTGACGTGCAGCCGTGATCCGAGATTCCAGACCGCTCCTGTCGACCGTCCTAGGCATTCGTATCTTTTATTTGACTGCAGAATGCTCTGCAGTCTCCCTTGTTGTGCTATTCGTGGCTCACGATGCCTGGACGCGCCCGACACACTGATGGTTCGTGTTGCCATCCACCAGTCTGTGATTCCAGCTGCATTTCTGACCTGGTGCATGCTGCAGCCGCTGCTGACGGCTGACTGTGACTGCGTCATGAACGGCGGCCAAGTGCGCGAATCAGGTACCATACATTGCACTAATGCAGGTACCGTCCGTTGCTGCCGTCCATAAACATTCCAATGCTTCAGGCGAGATCGGCTGGGCAAGCTGTGCACTCTTTCGGAGCCGCGGGCCTAGCTAAACCGACCAAAAATAACGAGACCGAGACCAAGCGCAGCCGCAATGAGTCTCCGGAAGCAAGACATGGCGTGGCGGCTGTAAAACGGCCTTATCGAAAGCCACGACTGGCTGAACTCGACCTCATGAGGAAAAGACTCGAGGCTGCCGCGAGCCGTAGCGATACCGGTGGGCAGGCTCGCATGCTTGTTGGCCACGGCATGGCGACAATGGCCAGCCATAGGCGCCACGAGCTTTGTGCGTTTGCATGGTGTGAAACCGTTGATGAGACTATTGTCCTGAACAATGCCGTGTCCAGGTTCGCAGGTAGGGCTGCCGTCTTGTTGGTGGTGTTCTCTAGAAACGCATGGTCAACGAGGTAGGTTAGCGGAGACGGCGAGTCGGGTTCACCGGGTACCTGACTGTTAGCACTCACCCGAACTCATCTGCCACCCAGCCGGAAAAATATGCCGCAGTCGAGTCAGGGTCAGGGGGAGGACTTGCTGGTAGTATCCGTAGGGCCAGTTCCTTCTCTCTTCTCAATTTCCCAATATCCCACAGTGATCCAGCATTCCCTATCATGCACTCTGCCACTCATGCCCGTTCTAGCCAGCGTCATTGGCTAGGCAGGTAGAGAGGCGTCATCCTGCTCGCTAAAAATGATACCGTCTTTGGCGTTTCTGTCCGTCATATCTGCATGCCTCTGAAGGATCTGGCAGTCTGTTGACAATGACTTCCATTGTCATTGACCCAAGACAACCGCGGCAAGTCCAGAACTTCTATGGAAGGAACCAAGCACCGAACGGAATCCCGGACGAGTCCGAATTCAGACGAGAACCCGATGATTAGGCCCTGTTTCGTCTGACCACTCAGCGCTTAGACCAAAACATTGGACGAACTGCAGACCTGCATTGCAAAGGACTGAGAAAACATTGGACGGCCGTCATCACATCTCCCCTCGGGCAATAGGAAAGCCGCGGGCAGCTCGTCCCCCGCAAGACGACCAGGGCCTGCCGCACGAGGGCCTTTTACCGCGCATGTCAGAGTCTCATCAGCACAGGGGGGCCCAACGGTCCCCCGGATCCCCAGGACCCTTTCCTTGCCATCGAAGATGAGTTGAAGCAGAGCCAGCCGGGCCTTGAGCGTTTTGATGTCGACAGCCAACAGTATTGACTGTCCTTGCGTTTGGCGGGGACAAAAGGCGGAGACCAGAATATGGTTATCGTTCGGAGGAAATCACGATGATCAGCCGTATTCGTCACAGCCGATATCAAGATCCAGCAGAGATGGAAACAGCGGGCACCGATTCACGGACCCCAAATGCGGCCGGCGACATCATTGACGTCGAGGCAGTGCGCATATTGCAGATTATTCGGGCTGGACAGGAACCCCATTGAGGCGCACTCAACGGTGATGGCGGCTTCTCTGCGGTCTTGGCCATCCTCCTCGTATCATGCCACACTCTTTTCCGTAGGCGCCGTGACCTGGAAAGCTTTTCCCATTCCCGTAGGATCCCATCCGTTGACAACGTCTTGTCAAAGGCATCTTGCGGCGCCTTCGTAGCTAACAACCGGACGAATAGCGAGAAATGTCACACAAAGGCGCCGACCATTGGTGATGGTTCTGCTGGGTTGGACCGGACTGGGCGGCCCAGATGGAAGTGATCCCGGTTGTCCGCCTCTATTGTATCTTGAGAGCCACCGAGGTTAGGCACGGCCGCTCGGCGCCTGGGCGTCGGCATGGCTTGGCGTGGATATGAAGCTGTCGACGAGTTTTAGCGAGCAGCCTGCAAAGCATTTTGGCGAGAACCTAGAGAACAAGAACACGCAAACACCGACGCCGGTCCAGCTTCCCGTTGCGGGTCGCTCGCCCCCGGCGGCCAGGCGGCCTGCAGATGGTGCCCGGTCGTGATGGTGGTGGTCCGTGCCGCAAATATGGGCTGGCGTGCTGGCCTTCCACATCATCTAATTTCCACAATACATAGACCTTGGACGACTCAGATGAACTATTGACCGATCCTCATCACTCCACCCCTCCTCCTTCTTCCTGCTCCTACTCCTACTCTTCCTCTTCCTTCCACTCTGTCAGCTCACATGTGGTACGGATACGTGGCACAGGAAGTGGATGGGATCGTACCTGCAGCATCTTCTTACTGCTTTGGGGCTTTAAGGAAGGCAATGGTCCGAGATAACCTCGTCGACCAGGCATAAAGTCGCTCCAGGTCCATGTCGCGTCATCGATTTTCTCTTTGTGGATGTTGGCGCCTTCAATCCAACATTTTGACCTTTTTCTTCTTTTCGATTCACCTCGTATCCTTCCGATTGGCCCCACTAGTTGTCACATTTCCGAGAAGATGCTGCACTCTCCGGCCTGCCGAAATTGACAACTGCCTTTCCCATGGGTCATTGTCCTGTCACCATCTTCTGGCAGGCCCAGGGTTTCTCTTCTTTGAGCCCAAGTTGCAGATTATCCGCTTGGCAGGGGATATTCCGGGGAAGAATCGACAGTCTTTCGGCTGCCTGAGCCGGCCACACATCACATCTGTGCCAACTCCAGGTCAAGCAAGCAAGGGTTAGTTCTCTTGTGTGGGCTAGTCGCTCTACTGTTCTCGTCGCATCGCGTCCTGGGAGTGCGGCGGTTATTGTCGACCTGCGAGGAGACGATCGTCCCAGCCGACAGACACCAGGACTCTGTTCGACGTATGAGTTGGTCTCTGTCGGTTGATGAAGTCCAAGTGGAGGTCTAAAAACAACGCCAGCCACTCATAACGGCCACCTGAAGAAACAGCTTCATTGCAATACCGTCGTCAGAATCTCCTCAATTTGATCGTTTAGCAACAAATGCGGTCTTTGCCTGGTGGGTGCAGCTCAACATGATCGCTTTTCAAACTGAGTCCGCCATCGACCACAGGCCGCAAGTCTCGGAAGGGAAAAAAGCGTTACTCAACAAATTTATCGTGTAACAGCAGAATATGGGACCACCTATTTACTTCGAGCCAACGTTTTGCCTATCCCGGAAAGTTTTAAAGGCTCTCTGGGCTCATTTGCTCTCTAGAGAAATCTCGAGAGCTATTGTCCGAACCGAGTGCTAGGACTTGTCCTCTTCCTTGCACCTCGAAAATTCATCTCTTATTGGCTTCGAACCAGCCATGCTATTCAGCTACAACGATGGCCCTCAGAAATCATCGAAGAAGAAACACTGACAACTAGACAAGATTTCCTTTCAGCCATGCTCCTGAGCAAAAATTAGCTGTCGTTAACGCGAGCGCTGATGCGACGCAGCTTGTCCCCAATCAAAGACCCACCGACTGAGAAGCATCTCCGATATCTGCAAATTCTCCTAATACGATTCGCGAGATGAGCAGCAATGACCAACCGAGAAGGTCGAGCCAACACGACCGTTGCGAGAGCAAATCTACCTACGACCAGTTCCTACCCCGGTAACCTGTCGGATGTGGTCCAGATTGTGTCAAGTGTGGTGGGTGCTTGAGATATCGAACCCTGGCTGAGCACCTCAGATAGGGCTGGATGGCGATCAACCATGGTTGTTTTAGGTCGGAGGGTCCGCCCGCCTACGGGCGGGGACGGGACGGGAATGTCGGTCTTGATCGCCGCGCGCGCTCCACGGCCACATTTGGCGGCGCTCCGACTGTATTAGTAAGTGGAATAGGACGGAACCGCGGAACGTCATTCAGCACTCGGAGTGAGGGGCACCGGAATTCGGCGTCACTCCATATCCATTGATAGACAGCCCCAAAGCGCGGGAAATTCATCAAACACTCTTTTTTTGACCTTGTAATTCCTCTACCAGCTTCTTGAGACAACTTGCTTTGAGAGTTAGTTTACGTGAAAATGGCTTCAAAAATGAGAGCTGTCGGTAAGCGGTCCTGCAGCCATCGTCACACTTCGCCAGCTCACAGATTCATAGACATCAAGGACGGCAAGGGTCCGAAGGAGAATCTGTTCATCAACGCCGACACCCCGAAGCCGGCACCGGGCAATGGCGAGGCTCTAGTGAAGATCAAAGCTTTCGGCATCAACCGCATGGATCAGATCCAACGCATGGGCAACTACCCGCTCCCGCCCCAGGCGCCCAAGACCCTCGGCGTCGAGTTCAGCGGCACGATCGAGTCCTTTGGAGATGGCGAGCACGGTAGTTTCAAGGCTGGCGACGAGGTGTTCGGCCTGGCGTACGGCGGCGCGTATGCCGAGTACATTGCCGTCAACAGCAAGATGCTGCTGCACAAGCCTGATTTCCTCTCTTGGGAGCAGGCCGCTGGTATCCCGGAGGTGAGTTCGAAGAAGCACAACTGCCGAAGAAACCCCACTTCTTTTCCACCCCCTTTCAACGGCATCACAACGGCGCGGTCTTTTCCTTCACTAACACTACGGTAGACCTGGATAACGGCGACGCAAGCCCTCATTCTCGTTGGCGAGTTCTCAAAGGGCAAGTCTGTTCTCTGGCACGCCGGTGCCTCTGGCGTGTCCATCGCTGGCATCCAGCTCTCCAAGGACGCGGGTGCCTCCGCCGTCTATGCAACGGCCGGCTCGAAAGAGAAGTGCGACTTCGTCGTCAACGACATTGGCGCTACGGCTGCTTTCAACTACAAGGAGGAGGACTGGGCCGAGAAGATCAAGGAAGCGACCGGCGGCAAGGGCGTGGACCTCATCGTGGACTTTGTCGGCGGCACTTACTTCCAAAAGAACCTCGACGTCGCGGCGCGGGACGCGCATATCGTGTTGCTAGGCCTGCTCGGCGGTCCGCAAATCGAGAACGCTAACATCGGGCCTTTGCTGTATAAGCGCATCAGGATCGAGGGCAGCACCTTGCGGAGCCGGGACGTCGAGTACCAGGGCAAGCTGAGGGACCGGTTGGAAGAGTACATTCCGCATTTCAAGACGGGCGCGCTGAAGGTCGTCATCGACACCGTGCTCCCCTGGGAGGAGATCCAGCAGGCCCATGCGTTGCTGGAGGCGAACAAGAACTCGGGGAAGATTATCTGTACCATCTCTTAAGTGCCGAAGAAGCCACAGAGCCTCCGTAGAGTGTCAAACAGACGCCAAGCTTGTCACATCTTCTCGAGCTGATGCATCGTCGGTGATAGTTGGATCCTGCACCCGCCATTCTTGAGGGGCGGACCAGGTTGGATAACGACCGAGGCCCTTGGCCAGCTCTGGCGGCCGCTGTCACCCATCAGCTTGGCTGGCGTCGCCACCCAACGGTGCGAAGCTGAACGAGACGGTCTTCTCAGCGGTTTCCAAGTTCCCCTGGGCGGCCACCTAGGTGAACAAAGGCATTCGTCATTCGATTTCGCCTCATGTGGCTTGCCCCAGGTCATCTCACAGGATGCAGACGAGCAGGTTGACACTGACAGCACCCTGTCTCTTCGAGGAATGTCCACCTTCCACCTCGATGTCTTATCACCGGTAAGTCCCATCCCCGGGACGCTCGAGCA
Organism: Colletotrichum horii; assembly: GCA_027406005.1. NCBI lineage: Eukaryota > Fungi > Ascomycota > Sordariomycetes > Glomerellales > Glomerellaceae > Colletotrichum > Colletotrichum horii. Next base: position 2,856,953 of record JANVYB010000008.1, read on the forward strand.
TTCTATGGCCTGGCTGGCAGAGAATCCCCTCACTTAGAGTTTTTGTGGCTGGACGCTTGCGGCGCTGGCGAGCTTCTCGCTTAGCTTGCTGCTTTCCCCAATTCTGTGGCACTCGCATAGTAACAGCATCCCGAAAACCTCGTACCTTTCGTGGATCTTCGTCTGGCCGTGTCTGGTCCAAGTCTCAGTGTGTTCTGACTGGTTGCGGGTTGGATATGGCGGGATGTGAGACATTCCAAGACGTGGCGAGGCCACCCCTATTTTCTTTCTCTGGGAGGTCTTTAGTCCTTTGGGGATTCCCCGTGGAGTGGTCCGTCCTGTCCCTGGATTGCGACGTGCTTGGCTTTCGAGCCGGACTGGCAACGGATAAAGGTACGGTCGACGCCGCTAACGACCTATCGAGCCCTAGGCCCTGGCGCTATAGGACCATTCGCGCCCATCTTTTTGTCGGTACCGTCGCCCGCGCTCGTCATTTGCGGATCGAAAGAAGAAGATGAAGAGGGGAGAGGCAAGTAGCGTCTGGCGGCGTTTTTGTTGTTTTCCTGCGCTGTTGGTGGGATCGTCTCCGTCATAAACTGAGTAGAAGACAAAAGCTGCACCTGGTCCGTCCTCCCACCGGGTCTGACTCTCTTGTCCTGTCTTTCCCATTGTGCCCGTGTCAGAAAAGTCCCACAATGTTGACTCTGCGACTTCTCGTCCTCTTGGGAGTGTCGTGCCTGTTGAGGCTCACGGTCGCCCAGTCCCTGGCTGATGCTCCACCATGCGCCGTTAGTATTCCTCACCTCATCTCATGTTTGCTTTTGGAAGTAGAGGCAGAAACTCTGCTTTGACCGCGGTGCACTGATCTGATGCTAACATACTGGCGACATCCAGCTCAAATGCTTTGGCCAGGCGCTGGCCCAACCACAGTTCGCCAACAAGACACAGGCCCAGCTGTGTGTTGATGAAGGCTTCAACACCGCTGTCAGCGGGTGTGTACAGCCAGCATGCACCGTAGTGGAGTCGCTGTGTAAGTAGCGTAGATGCTGTGATATTGCCTCAAAGGGTTCCCGAGGGGTGGCTAATATTGTCGCAGCTTTCCTCAATATCTCGAGGACATTATGTGGTCTGCCCGAGGCAGACCATCGCAACGAGGCGAAGGTGACCAGTCTCGCCATGTTCGGGGTCGCAACCATCTTCTTCGCATGCCGGCTTGCCGTCAAAGTCCTCCGGTTCTCTCCATGGGGAGTTGATGATAGTTTGATGGTCATCGCATATGTAAGACCATAGAACCAACTTCAGATGACATTCACTGACATGAACCCCTCCCAGGCCTTCTTGATCTCATTCGTAGTCTTGATCCAATACAGTAAGTCGACAGAGCACAACTTGGACCAGAGTTGAAACTAACTAGTGACCTTAGTGATCCCCCAGGGACTTGGTCTCGACATTTGGGCCCTCAATGAGAACCAAATCACTTCTTTTCTAAGGGTCAGTACCGTACTGTTCAGCGAGACCTATTAAGCATCATACCTGACATTCAAAAGCTTCTTCTGGCAGTACAAACTCACTACATCTTCATTCTGGCAATCATCAAAGCCTCCATTCTCTACTTTTTCCTTAGAATCTTTCCAGACAAGTGGTTCAGGAGGGCTGTTTGGGTGACACTGGCCTACGATCTCTTCGTCGGCTTCATCTTCATCGTCCTCAGCTTCGTCCAGAGACAGCCTACATGGCTCATCTGGGAAGGCTGGCGCGACAAGGATCCCCGCGGTGTCGTCCTCGATCTCAACAAACTGGGTCTGGCCCATGGCGGCATGAACATTGCGCTTGACGTGTGGATGCTAGTGCTGCCCCTGACGCAGCTGTACAAGTTGAACCTCAAATTGAGGAAGAAGCTTGGTATCATGGCCATGTTCTGCGTCGGTATCTTGTGAGTAGCTCTCGTGCTGCAAAATCCAAGGGAGATAGATGAAAGCTAACATGAGTACAGTCTCACTGTTGTCAGCATCATTCGTGTCAAGAGCTTGGTGTACTTCGCGACATCTTCCAACGCCACTGCTGATGCGCGCGGAACCATCATCTGGTCCTGCATCGAGTTGTGCACTGGTGTTGTCGTCTCCTGCATGCCCAACGCGCGACAGCTCTTGCGAGAGGGCACTCGCCAAGTCAGAGATGTCACCACCAACCTGACAGGCAGTTTTGGAACAGGCGACTCGTCACGCCGCAGATCTCACAGAGTGCTCCAGGATCGGTCCCTCGAGTTGAGAGTTGCAGTCAACTCACCCAGTGCCACGACGGCGTTGGCCGACAAGAGCGCATGCAGCAGCGCGACGACGCCGAACACAAGTCACGCCGCCTCAAGTTTTGCGAGCGAGACAGATTTCAAGGTATAAATTAGTCGTCAAGATTTCGAAACCATGTATATCATATGAAACTCAAATATCTTTTGGCGTTTTTGGTTGGGGAACCTGGGAATCGGAAGTCATGTAGTATTGAATACGGGATACCCCTCGAGCTACCGGGAAAAGGCTCACCGAAGAACCGTGTACATCATAGGTCGCGACCTGGACTATCATAAACGAATCATGGGCTCAAGCAATCAAACACAAGCATTCCCCATCAACCCCTTAATGCTCCTTGATCCACTTGAGCATCTGCTCATACGCGGTGGTCTGGGCTTCCTGGATCGACGCATCCTGGTATTCACCGACAACAGCAAAGCCTAGATAACCATCAGTATTGTGTTTCGTCGACAAAGATCAGAAACGAGGTCTTACCGTGAGGCACGCCGGGGTAGACTTGGACCTCATGTTCCAAATTCGCCTTGGACATGACATCCTCGCCGTGGGTGCGAACCTCCTCGGGGAAAAGAGGATCGTTCTCGACACAAACCAAAGAAATCGGTACTTTGATGCCGTTGAAATCGTCTGGGATGACGGACGCTCCGTGTGCAATGGCGCCGACCTTGATGAAGGGCCCCTTCTTGACCTCCCCAGCTTCAGCGTCAGCCGCGGCGCCCTGGCCACCTGTCGGTACACTTCTGTCGGACCCGAGATGCAGAATGTATCGTCCACCGATGCAGTAGCCGACAGCATAGACGCCTTCACCGTTCTTGACCGCGTCACTAAACTTCTCCTTGCAACCGTCAACCACCTTGTAGAGGATGGGTAGGACCTTCTCCTCCGTCTGCCGCGCGAGCCACATATCAATCTGGAAGCTCTTGGCCGTCTCGACGATCTTGAGCTTGAAAGTGTCGAGGAACGAGCCAGTGTCCTCGGTGTCGTCAAATCTTGAAGAGTTGGGTGCGGCGTCACCATTGAACAGGTCAGGCATGACCACCACGAAGCCCTCGCTCGCGAACTTGTCTGCCTGGATCTGGTTGTTCGTCGACTTGAGGCCCGTGCCGCCGGTCAGGAGGAGGAGGAGTCTGGAGGGCGCATGAGGATAGTCGGCGGGCTTGGAGACGTAGACCTGCAGAAAGTCAGCTTGGGATCGATGGGGCGCATACCGACAATGCTTGCGACGCAGGGAGCTACTCACATCAACACCGTTGATTTTGATGATCTCTCCACTCGAAGACTGGCCAGCGGCTGCGGAAGATCAGTTAGGCGCATAACAATTAGATGCTCTGTCGGCGCACTCACGAGTCGGGCGGTCCGTCACGCAGTGCTCGCTATGCTCTCCAGCTCCTGCAGTTGTGGTAGTCGGGCTGGTAGACTGAGCTGGTGTGTCGGCAGCAGAGGTGGCCTCTGTCGTGGGCTCAGTGACACTCTCGGACACCGTCTCGGCGGCATCGCTCTCGGGAGCTTTCGTCGCTACGTCGACTTGGGTCATGATGTACGGCGGGGTGTCGGGGCAAGTGTAGTTTTAGGTATCACGATAGAGGTGGAGAGCTACAAGAAGTGAGCTGCGTTTGGAGTTGAAGCGAGCGGCTGTTGAGATGAAGGTAGGGCTAACTAGGTGGTTGCGACAAACATTGGCATACAAGCGAGTTGTTGGTCACGTCTCCCTTTGCACAGCCCTTCAGAGCGGTAAGTTAGTACATTACAGCGTACGTGTACAGGTAGCTCCGTGAGGTACTCCTCCAGGGATGACGTCTCAGCTTGATGCTGGTACCTAGAGCTGCCCCGCGAACACAGATGCCCCCGCTGCGCCTGTCGCTTGCTGAGGTAAGGTATCTGTAAGGTACATGTCCGACCACTGGCCCCATCCCGGCATGTGAGATGGTGCAGGGACCAGCTTACCTAAGGTCGGTAAGGTAGCTACTAGGCAGAGAACGAACCCCGCCATCGCACCGGGGACGTGTAGTCATTAAACAGAACGCGTCCGACGCGTCCTTGCCTCCCGCACCTCGCGAAGAACTTGCTGCACATCCCTCACAACCCAACGCCATCTTTAGCCAAACGACTTGTTCACGACAACATATACGATTTGACCGACCTCACGATGGAAGCCGAATCTAAAATTACGAAGGGTGCCTTGGAGTACGTGTTTTTCTCTATTTTTTCCCCTTGTCCTTCCTGCCCCTGTGGTACTGACAGAGAACTTTCACAGTGCCATCTTCAGCGACGGTGACAATGCCGCTTCCAGGTTCCCCGTTCCTGTCCTCCAGTGCCTGCAGATCAAGCCTTTGGCGGCACAAGCAGGTGGTGGTGCTGAGAGATATCGCATTGTCTTGAGCGATGTGAACAACTACGTCCAGTGCATGCTGGCCACCCAAGTCAACCACGTCGTCCATGATGGTAAGCTGGTGAGAAACTGCATCGTGCGCATCACCCAATACCAGGCAAACGCTGTCAAGGGAAAGAAGTACGTATTCTTGATCTTTATTGGTGTTGAGACTGGCGCTGACTTTCCCTCAGCATCCTCATCATCTTGGGCCTCGAGGTGATCGAGAACCTTGGAACACCAGACAAAATTGGCGAGCCCCAAGCTTTCGAGGCCAAGGCCCCACCAGCCGCCAACACCACGATCGGCGGCCAGAACTTCTATGGAGTCAAGCAGGAAGAGACAAAGCCCAAGCCCCAACAGTCGATACCAACACGAACCACCGGAGGAGCCAGTGGTCAACACGGAAGCAACAACATCTACCCTATCGAAGCCCTATCTCCCTATGCCCATAAGTGGACCATCAAGGCTCGTGTCACTCAAAAGTCGGACATTAGGACATGGCACAAGCCTAGCGGAGAGGGCAAGCTTTTCAGTGTGAACTTGCTTGACGAGAGCGGCGAAATCAAGGCCACTGGCTTCAACGAACAGGTCGACCAATACTACGACTTGCTCCAGGAGGGAAGCGTCTACTACATCTCCAACCCGTGCAAGGTCCAGCTTGCCAAGAAGCAGTTCACGAACCTGCCCAACGACTACGAACTTACCTTTGAGCGGGATACACTCATTGAAAAGGCTGAGGACCAGAGCAACGTGCCGCAGGTGCGATTTAACTTCTGCAATATTCAAGAACTGCAGGAGGTTGAGAAGGATGCAACTGTTGACGTCATTGGTGTTCTGAAGGACGTTGCTGAGGTATCACAAATCGTCTCTAAGTCGACTGGCAAGCCCTACGAGAAGCGAGAGCTGACCCTCGTCGACGACACCAACTACTCCGTCCGGGTCACCATCTGGGGCAAGAGCGCTACGGGCTTCGATGTCAAACCAGAATCCATCGTGGCCTTCAAGGGCGTCAAGGTCTCTGACTTTGGTGGCCGAAGTTTGAGCTTGCTTTCTTCCGGCACCATGTCAATTGACCCCGATATCACGGAAGCTCACCGTTTGAAGGGTTGGTACGACTCATCTGGCCGCAACGATGCCTTTAACACCCACAACAATATGGCAAGCATGGGCAATGCAACTGGACGCAAGGACCAGGACAAGTCTATTGTGCAGGTAAAGGAGGAGAATCTCGGCATGGAGCAGCAAGACTACTTCAACCTCAAGGCCACCATCGTGTACATCAAGCAGGACAACTTCGCCTACCCTGCATGCATGACGGAAGGCTGCAGCAAGAAGGTCACTGATATGGGCGACGGTACATGGCGCTGCGAGAAGTGTGACGTCTCTCACCCGAGGCCCGAGTACCGCTACATCATGTCTGTCAACGTCTGCGACCACACCAACCAACTGTGGCTCAGCTGCTTCGACGATGTTGGCCGGATCGTCATGGGTATGTCTGCTGACGATCTCATGGCTCTGCGCGAGGACGATGAGACAAAGTTGGCTCAGGCATTCGAGGAAGCCAACTGCCGCAAGCTTAACTTCCGTTGCCGTGCCAAGATGGATACTTTTGGAGAGTCTCAGAGGTATGTGACGCCCACTGTTCAGCGTGATCCAGCACAATGCTAATAAACATTGCAGAGTTCGCTACCAGGTCATGAGTGCCACCCAAATCGATTTCAAGTCGGAGGGTGCTAAGCTCGCCGATCTCATCAAGCAGTTTGGCATCAGCTCATAAAACTTTTGACAGCGCTGCTGTACGTTACGGAAAGAGATATGGCGCGGTTTGCCAAACTATGGAAAATGGCGGCGGAAAGGAGCAGATAGGAGTAGATGACTAGAATCTCATGAGCTACGAGGCAAGGACCAGTGGTCACACAACTGTCAACGTAATTGTTTCACGCAATGAACAAAAACTTAATGGCAGACGAGATGACCATTTTGCTATGTTTCCTCTAGTCCTCGAGTTATGGAACCCGAGCTTGCCTTGATGCAAGTCGCGGAGCAAATGCCACTTGTGGGCTACAAAGCAATTCCCAATAAACCTGCTCTCGTAACGCCGGCCTAATGCCCACCATCTCACGTGGAAGCTCCTCGGATCAATGACAACAAATACCGTGCTTTCTCCATCCGCACTCCTGTAGTCCTTTGTCCCCATGATCCCGTCTCGTGCCTTCATTACTTCATAAGGCTCGCGTATCATCATTTCTGGATCTCGGTATCAAGTATGGTAGCTTTTAGCGAGTCGGTTGGATGCCAGTCATGAGGTCCTCGTCCTCGATAGATGTCTCGAACATCTCGACATGCTGGCTCGAAGAATCCTTTTGTGAGCGCTTAGCCTCCCGGTCAACGTGCCTAGCGTAGTCCTTCGAAAACATAAGCCGGGCGTCGCTTGCCTTGGCCCATTTGTTGAGCGTCTCAATGCGAGCATCGTCTGTGATCTTCCTCTTATACTCGGCGTGTTCGATCTCTTGATCGCGTGGGAGGAAAGTAAGGCACTTCGTACCGTCAGGGCTGGTCTCCAGCGCGCCCACAAGCATCCCACTGCTGATCATGTCTTGGAGAAGCGCCTCTGTCTCGACGTCTGTTTCCAAATTCTTCGCTGTCTCTGCACTAAGAGTTTTCTCGCGAATCTCTGAGACGCCAATTTTCTGATAGACGTCCGCAAGGCCAAGGATTTGCCACTTTTGGTACGCCTTCACAACTTCCTTCAGCAGTGTTGTAGTCTGGTCATCGGCCCAGGTTGGTGTATTCGTCTCGACCGCGTTCTTGAGCTCTTCGGCGTTGACAGTGGAAAACAGCGAGCCGATATCAGTGTACGGCTTTGAAAGGGAGGCGTAGTTCTTGGTAGCAGCGGATGCTATGAAGCTCGGAGGAGTGGGAGTTTGGCCGAGGGTCAGGAGGCCCGTAAGAATCCATCGCTTGTGGGCGTCGGTCATGATTTTGCTCGTAGCTCCGTCCCTCGTTGGCCAACTGATGATTCTCTGGTATGTCTTGTGCGCATCTGCCCACCTCAGCTTGGAGGTGAATATCTGAGCGGTGACCCATTCGTGTTGCATGACCTCCTCCCGGGTGAGTTTCTGACTGAGGTGTGTGCTTGTGTTGATGTACGAGGCAGGGGAAGCTGTCACATCGCAGAGGTAGGCTGGCTGGCTTTGGTCTTTCATTCCCGGGAGGAAAACCCATGGCTTCTCGACCAAGGGAAGCACTTGATCAATGTTATCGGTCTCGTAGGCCATTTTGACCACTGCAACATGGTGGCTCGTGAGCACCGCGGAGTCGGGGTCGAGTCTTCTGAGCACGATCGCGATAATCTCGATAGCTTGACGGGCCTATGAAGACAGCAATTAGCCACGCAGAAAGAATGCAGCAAGCAAACTCGTCATACCTGGTAGAACTTGCAATCCACGACATCCTTGACCAGATCGGAAAAGGCATCACCAACGTAGCGTATTTGTCTCGGATCGAAGGACAGCAGGAACTTGAGGGCGTATTCTTGGAAGACGTCGGCGGGTATGGGACGTTCGGTATCGTCGAGGCGCTTCAATGTATTGAGAATCGCAAGGAAAGCAACTGAGTGCGTGGCGGGGTTCACGATCTGGGACATGGGTCAGCAAATGTCAAACGACGACACAAGCAAGCGCCAACGGACCTCTAGGAGCTGGGGGGCATTGGCCACGACTTCGTTTCCCAGGTCCTTGAAAAGCCTCGAGATCTGTGCGATATGGTTCTTGAGCGCGCTATCATAGACCTCGTCTGACATGCCCTGGTCGGGCTCGAAGGAGAGGAGGGTGGCATCCATCTTGCCGTTGTGTTGGCGCCTTGCCGTGACCGAGATGCGAAGTGAAGTCGGCAAGCTTGCGCGGAGACCAACGAGACAGCAGCCGAAGAAAACGGCTACTTTATCGACGAGTGTTCTCTTGGAAGCGACGGGAGAGACAGACTCGCAGGAAAGGCAGTGTGATTTGTGAAATTTGGAAAGTACCTATGATCGCGAGTTAAGGTTGTTGTACCTGTTGGCAGCCTGGTAGGTATGGAAGCTTGATGGCACCCACAGTGGCACTTCCCAAGGAAGGTACGGTAGAGCTGGCGAGCCACCCGTGGTGGGGTGCCTTTTACGGTCCGTGCTCAGCGTAGCTTATCCGAAGCTTCCCCAGTCGCTTGTTTCTCGGATAAATTGGCAATCCTTCCTACGTAGCTGCATTGCCTACAGATTCCTTTTCTTACATAAAGCAAGGTCTAGACATAACTCGAATAAGGTAGAAACACCAAAGGCCATTCAGAAGAAGTCACGGAATTGAGCTGAAAAGTGCTGGTTTCGTTAGTCTCCTCCCATACCAGCTGCTTCTCGGTGAGCAAGGTGAAGGCATAGACTGGTTGACACTAAGGTAATTGAGCAGTGGGGCTTTACCCCTCTTACACCGAGAGAATCCGTATCAAGTCTGGTCACCGAATACTTCCAACATTCAAAGATGCGGCCGTATAAACAGTAGTTTGACAATCACTGATTTTTTTTTAGAAAAAGGGAAGAAAGAAGCTTAGAAGTGCATAGTCGAGTGACTGACCCTTGAGCCTATGTCAAGTGCTTCGTAGCTAAGATAGAAGCTTGGGCAACCCGGTTACCCCGCCCCCACCATACTCCAACGAAAAACATTTCGAGATAGAAGTCTCTACTCTATCTACACCTGCCCGTATCCAGTGGAAACTACACTCCGAGATCGGTCACAAAACTGCGCGCAGAACTGCCCAAAAAAGCACATCTGAACAACAAGGATCATAAGCAAACATCAATTGTCAACCGATCGTAATTCTACATTGTCAACAGCAGATACCAAGTCAGTGATTCTGTCTCAACTGCGTTGTTCCGCTCACATCGCCTCTCCTCTGTGACACTCAGCGACTAACACACTGTAGCATACAAGCCCTTGAACACCTCCAAGATGCCTCTTCCCGACACCATCGAGCTGCCTGCAGCATTCGACGCCCACGTTCACGTGCGCGATGGCGACATGTTGAAGGTGTGTGAGCCTGGAGTCACCTCCCTCAGGCTGAGTCGTAAACATGCTGATTCTTTAGCTCGTTGCTCCTACTATTCGATCCGGTGGTGCCAACTCTGCTTTGATCATGCCTAACCTTACACCTCCTGTGACCAGCACGAAGATGGCGTTGGACTATTCTTCTCGTATCAAGGAGGCTTTGGGGAACGACGAGGTGAAGCTTCTGATGACCCTCTACCTTCACCCCGATGTTACCCCCGAAGTTATCAGAGAAGCCAAGAAGGCTGGAGTTGCCGCCGTAAAAAGGTTATTCAAGTCCACTCAAGCCCTGGTTCGAGGGTTGGTCTGATCTGGTTGTCCTTCAGTTACCCTGCCGGTGTCACAACCAACAGCTCTGCTGGTGTCGTCGACTACGATGCTTTCCATGAGGTCTTTAAGGCCATGGAGGAGGTTGACCTGCTTCTTTGCCTCCATGGAGAGTGCCCTTCCCATGCCGGCAGCGACATCACCACTCTCAACGCAGAATCCAAGGTGAGTAGGCTAGGCAATCCGTGCTAAGGAATCGGGTGTACTGATGCCACACAGTTCCTCCCCACATTGAAGGTTCTCCACAACAAGTACCCGAAGCTCAGGATCAGTGAGTCGAACTGTCCCCGCGGCTGATTGATATTGACTCGTGTAATAGTCCTCGAGCACTGCACAACTGCCGAGGCTGTCGAGGCCGTCAAGTCCTGGTGAGTCCATTTGAATCGGCATTCTTTTGCCAGACTAACCATATTCAAGCGGCCCCAACGTCTCGGGAACGATCACTGTGTAAGTTTTCCACAAAAGTCCTCCAAGGCTTATAAACTGACAACTTTAGTCACCACCTCTTCATTACCATCGACGACGTCGTTGGTGACGCCGTATGACCGACCCAGTCCTCCTTCCTTTCGCCATTATCATTCTGACCTTACTGCACATAGATGAACTTCTGCAAGCCCGTCGCCAAGCTTCCCCACGACCGCAGGGCCCTTCTCAACGCCGTCGTCAACAGCAACGGCAAGTTCTTCCTGGGCACCGACTCCGCCCCTCACCCCATCACCTCCAAGACGGGCCCCTCCAAGGCTGCCGCAGGTGTCTTCACCCAGCCCTATGCTGTGCAGTACCTTCTCACCGCACTTGACGAGGCCGTCGTCCGCGGAGAGCTCAAGGACGCGGACATCACTCTGGAGGCCATCGAGGGCTTTGTGTCGCACTACGGCCGCAAATTCTACGGTGGCTTCGAGAGCCAGAAGGAAGAGCGAATCCGCCTTACCCGTGGGGGTGCTGTCATCAACCAGGTCCTCGAGGGCTCTGGTATCCAGGTTGTTCCTTTCCGCGCTGGTAAGGAGACCTGGACTCTTAGCTGGCTGTAAAGAGCACCACAGCCAGTTTGACGGCCTTTGCGTACGAGCTACAACTAGGAATAGGAAGAGAAGAGGAAAATCCGGCGGTGATTGCGAACCTCCATTGCTAGTGTATGTGTTCTATAATACATACAGTCTCTCGAGTCAACAAAGCAGTGTTTTCTTTTTTGAATATCCCCATCCTATCGTCATCTCATATCTCATTGCCAGTTGCCCTTGTCTCTCCTATTTAGGTAATCCATATTTCAGCCAAGTCCGGATCCTCAAAGACCTTAGTACCGAGATCCAGTGTCTCGTTCACTCATGTCGTTCAGCATAGCAAAGTTGTTCGGCATTCCGAAACCACCCAGACTCTGGTGGTACCTGTGGGGGTCGTCGGCCGTTTGCTTCGACGGAGGGCCGATGGGACCCCAAACGCAGGGGGGGGCAGGAGCAACCATTACCTGGGGGTACACAGTCCTCTGCTCTGCCTCAGTTGTTAATTTTGGCTCCATGGGCCGGTGCAGAGGGGAACTTACCTGCGGCAGTCCTATGTCCGCTTTCGATGTGTCTTATGGGCGATACCGAGCGCATGTGACCCTGCGCCCTCACACCCTCGACTCGTCTCCATGACTGCGATGCTCTCGCTGGACTTGAGAGGTCCTTCTCGGACCTAATGGGCGACGGAAGTGCTCCTTGCTGGGGCTGGCGTGCGTCGTAGAACGTCTCGGTACCGCTTGCTTCCTGCTGTTGTTGCTGTTGTTGCTGGCGTTGCAGCTCCGCCTGCTGCTTCTTCCACCAGGTCGGCAGGCCGTGGAACAGACCGAGGGAGTGTTGAGTCGCCTTGTCCAGCGGCATCTCGTGCTTGTACTTGCATCCTTGCTGCGTGAAAGCGCAAACGCCCTCGTGAACCCACTTGTCGCAGTAGATCTTGGGCTTCTTGGGCGGCGCGGGAGAGGAGGCAACGATGTGATCGATTCTCTTCTGTAGCACAAAGCGTCAGCGTGACTCAGACTCAAGTAGTCGGCATCAAAACACGTTGGGAGGGCAACAGATGGAGGGTCATCATTACCTGAAGAGCATCAGAGACCGGTGCCGGAGACGGTGGAGGGGTCTGAGATGTTCAGCGCCAAAACTCTGGTGCTTGGAAAATGACGAGAGGAAGGAATGTCGTACCTTGAACGCGACCGGCTGGATGGTACCACCCGCCGGATTCTGGGGATCCAGCCCTCGCGGCGAGGGCAGCACAAGCATGCCCTCAGCGCCGTGCTGCACAGCTGGGATGCCGACCAAGGGTGGGAGAGTATCAGCTGGAACGAGTCTGGTGTAGTTGCCATTGCCGCGGTTGAGGCAGTAGGCGTAAAAGCCCGATATGTCAACGCTCACGTCCTGACCTTGGTCGGTAGCAGGCTGACGCTCTGCGGCCGGGGCTCCCATAGCCATGTGTTCAGGACCGCTAGTCAGACTGGGCGTGTGGTAGTGACCGTTAACCTGGGCAGTAGCTGTCGTCATGTTCATCCCCATTCGCCAGTTTGGGGCGTCGATGCTGCGTGGCGCGGGGGCGGCGTTGGCGAGCATGTGTCTCATCGGCGACTGCTGTTGGTGATGGTGTTGATGCTGGTAACGACGAAAGGAGGTAGGAGGCATCTCGCCAGGGTATCGGTGGTCCCTCGTCTGGAAAGAGTTGGATGTTTCCATGCCGCAAATCCGCACGCCACTGATCCCGTTCGTGATCGATGCTGACGGGTCAAAGTCAGGCGTCGTACCGCGCGTCGAGGTTCTTGATGCCGGGGGCGAACAAGACTTGTCGGAAGAGGAGTGAATTAACATCGAGTCCATACTGGGTGTGTGAGAAGAGAAAGTGAGAAGTTACGAAAAAAAAGAGAAGGAGGAGAAGAAGAAGAAGGACAAGTCTGGGGCACGGTGGAAAGTCTTAGTCCTAGCAAGGTGCAAACGGGAAGAGGCCAATACGTTACCCTATCTATAATGCCGTCGACCGCGATCAGTACCTCTGGAGTCGCCGAGGTAGGCGATCAAAGACGACTTTGACGTCCTCTGCAGGGTGCAGCACGAAGGCGGATTCTGGACCAAGATCCCAAAGGCTCAGACATGAGAGTCTGATGCCTAGGACGCGAGATCCTTTAATCAAAACAGTCGCTGAACCAGGACGAAAAAAAGATTCGTTGCCATCGTCGTTTGCTCGACCGAAATAAGGTCCGCTGCACTCATACGGTTACCTGCATTCTTGGTTTGTACCTCACCACGTGACAAACAGCTGTGCCTTCACTGTTTAACAAGTCCAACCATAGATTGATCCTTGGAAATATCGCACAGCGTTGATGCGACTGAAAGCAATGCAATGTCTATTGGCCTATATGCATGCTTCATCTAAGCTAAGTTGTGTAAGCGTTGATGAAATAGCTGGGCGAGAGAATTTGTCTGCAATCCTCTAGCCAATGTCCCAACCTTGCCGTCTAAATCCGTACCCAAACGCCTGCCGGGTCGGTGGCAAATCTCATTATGCTCTGTGTTGCAAAGCTATCCTATGTAGCTTCTCTCGTAAGACCTGCTCTGCTGCAGGTGTTCTGGCTTTCGCTGGCCAGTGCTGGAAGGTATCAAGTGCAAGTCGTAATTGTATTTCAGTTGTAAAAACTGGGCATTGAGGCAAAAGATGTCGCAGGCCGCAAGTGGCACAAGCAACTGCATTAGGATGCATCTGAAATGGGCCAGATGAGGTCTTGCGAGAAGACTTTTCTGGCTTATTGAAGTTCGCAGAGTTTGGTAATTGTGGCCCGGAGCCTGGGAGTTGTGGGCCAGACCCCGTATTGGGTTGGATGTGGACGTCATCAAGCCATGCCATGTCATACTTCAATGGTCGGCCGTACTTTGGGGGTCGGCCTCGTTTTCCACCGTTGGCGAGCGGGAAGATCTGTAAGTCGGGCTGGACGGGGTTGGAGTATCCTGGGGGGTTGGTAGAATAATATGTTGGGACTGACTGCGTTCCGTTTTGGTAGGCTCTTTGGGCTGCGATGCCTTGGAATCCTTGGTTGCCTTGCTGGAGGACTTGGTTGGGGTAGCCTTGGATGGAGAGGTTTTGGATGGAGTGCGTTTGGTTTCGTTTGGGGTTGACTTTGGCGTCTTTCTTGGAGTCCGTTTTTGGGGGGTTGACTTGGCCGACTTTGACGTCTTGGAGGATCCCGCGGCGTCTCTCTTTGGTGTTCTCCGCGTAGAGGGCGTCTTCTGTGGAGTCGAAGAGTTAACTTGTTGTTTCTTGCGGTTTGGTGTCTTTTTGGGAGTTGAATGAGGTGATGCAGACTGAGAAGTAGATTTCCTAGCTTTACCTTTGCTCATCGTGTTCCTGTCTTCTGGGTCAGTATCAGGCTCCTCATCGTCACCACCAACGAAGTCCTCGTCGTTATCGGAACTACCGCTGTGGTCGACAGCAAGATCAGTAGCAATGGGGGCGTTTGTCTTGTAATTCACAGCCTGGGGCGGTTGTTAGCATACCATTGGCATCAAATCAATGTGCTGACCAACCTGGCGGCGACGTCCTCCACGACCAAGAACTTCCTTATTCAACTCCGCTAATCTTTTGGCCTCGGCCTCTCTCTCAGCAAGAATCTCCTCCCAGACATTAGGGTTCACGGTAGGTTCGTTCTCTTCTGCCAGGTTGTCCTCGAACCCGCCCTTGTCGTTAGCCCAGACGCGAGCGAACGAAAATGTCGATTCGGCGGATTCATCTTGGCCAGTGCTTGTTTGCTCGATATGAGAGCGATCGAGCAGTTTTTCGACACTTGCCTCGTCGTAACGTATGATGTCCTTCTCGTTTTGGTCATCGCTGAAAAGCGCACTCGCTCCGAACTTGAGGATCGATTCCAAATCGTCCGGCTCCCCTGTGTCGTCCATAGCCTCAATCAACACATGATCAAGGGCCATCTTCTTGCGCCCAATCTGCATGATCTTCTCCTCCGCGGAGTTCTTCGTCATGAGCTGAAAACAGAGAACCTTGTGCTTCTGGCCGATTCTGTGCGCGCGAGAGATGGCTTGGATGTCCTGGTGGGGGTTGAAATCAGGATCTAGGATGATGACGGTATCAGCTGTTGCAAGATTGATACCTACACCTCCTGCTCTGGTGGACAGGAGGAAGGCAAAGACTTCCGAGTCCGGGGCGTTGAATGCGTCGATATGCTTCTGCTTCTCGTGGCTGTTGATCTTGCCGTCAAGACGCCTGTGTAAGAAGCCCAGGCCGTTCAAAAAGTCCTCAACGATATCCAATTGATCCAAGAACTGGCTGAAGATGAGTACGCGGTGTCCACGCTCCTTGAGTTTGGGCAACATGATATTGAGCAACATCAGCTTGCCAGACGCAGAAACCAGGTTCTCATGCATCTTGACTTGGTCCACAGCCCTCTCCTCAATCGCATCGCTGTACATGAAAGGATGGCAAAGACACTTCCGCAACTGCATGAGGATGTTGTTCAGACTGCCACGCTCTTTCTTGTTGATCTTGTCATCTGCGAAGATTGCCTTGATGAGGTCCGGGCTTTTCGCCATAATAGATTTGCATAGCTTCTCCTGAAGGATTGACATTGAGACTGGCACAATGATCTGCGCCATTGGAGGCAGGAACTTCAGAACCTGAGCTTTCGTTCGTCGCAAGAAATATTGCTTGATTCGCCCATGAAGTTCTGGCAGGTTCTGTGCGTTCAGCTCTTGGTACTGTTCGTCCAACTTCTCAGCATTCTGCGTAGGGTCGATGAATTGCAACAAATTGAAGAGCTCTCGCTTGTTGTTTTGCAATGGCGTGCCTGTCAGGAGAAGTCTGAAGGGGAATCGCATCGTGCGCAATGCCAGGTAGAGCAGGCTCTTGTCATTCTTGAGTCGTTGGCCTTCGTCAACGATCAAACCGGCCCACTGCACAGAACGGAACAGGCTCCTCGTACGGTCATCCTGAGCGGAGTCATACGACATGACCACGACGTGGGCTTTGATGTCTGACGAGCCGTTGGGGAAGAGCTCGTATTTGTAGGCTAGTTCCTGGGGTTGCTTGCCGCCATGGTAGGTAACAACTCGAAGCTCTGGGGCCCACTGCTTGATCTCGCGGCGCCAGTTTGGACAAGTAGCATTTGGTACAACGACCAGAAATGGCCAACACTACACTCTGAGTTAGTCACGATCGCAGACCAGGCAGGGCAGAAATACCTTAGGTTCGCCCAAGGCGAGGGCAGAGATCAAGCTGACGACTTGAACCGTCTTCCCGAGTCCCATCTCGTCGGCAAGAATGACATTTTTGTCTTCGTGGTAGTTGTACAGCAGCCAGTTGACACCTTCGAGCTGGTAGGCCATGAGATTGCCCCGTCGGATTGCTTTTGGCTGCTCAGTCAAAGCGACGAACTTTTCCTCCTTCCAGTCATTCACTCGCTGCTTCATCTTGTGGTTCGAGGGACTGACAAAATATTTGCCAGTTAGGTACTCGTAGTAGGCGGCCTTGAACGTATTGTAGACCTCCCCAGTGTCTGGCTTTGGGGGCTTATCCCAAACAGCCTCATCGTACCCCAAACCTTGGAACTTAACGTAAATTTTGTCGACACTCCCGATCCGCTCCATGTCGTCCTGCAGGCTTCGTGCTCGTCCGTTCTTGACCTTGGCAGCAAGGATGACGTCTGTAAGAAGATATTCCTCCGGGATAGCCTCATCAGTTGTCCATTTCAAACACAGATTTTGCTCTGCGTCTCTCTTCGCAAAGGAATTCCGCATAGCTCCAGGAGCGATGTGAAAGACCCAGGCCCCAGGCATCCAGGTACAGTGAAAGTATGAACAGTCCGCCCATTTCATGAGGTAGTCTTTTTCGTCTTCATAGAAGTCGCTGTATGTCATTCCATCTGAAAAGGAGTCCTTCTTTGTAGGCCTCCAGGCGACCAAAGTCTGGATCTTGTGGGAAACCGTGCCGCAATCATGGCACTTCCAGTCCACTGAGTACTCAGCGAGACGTTGATCACGGACATCGGACAAGTCGGTGTCCATCTGAGAAGACGGCAGATGTTCATAGTGCCAACCACGTTTGCATGAAGTGCACCGAAAGAGGACGTTTTCTGCGTTGTTGATGAGAGCTGGATCCACAGATGCGATGGGATCCTCGCCACCGTTCTCAACTCGAAGCTTTTCCTCTTGCTTCGGCGTTCTCCTTGGCGAAAATGCTGCACAAGAACGTCCCGGCTTTTGGCATCCCTGGCAGTTGTGATGACGAGGAGCATGCTTGTCCTTCTTGCCGTAGAAGCCAATGCAGTACTTGCACTGAAGGACGAAGTCTTCCGCCCCAACCTTCGTAACCAAATGCTCTCTAGCTGACCTGTAGCCCAGACAAACTTTGTGGAATGACATGGAGCAGCCCTGGCAGCTGATAAGAGGACCTTTGTTGGCAGCGGGCCCAACGTTGCAACTGCTGCAGATATCTGAGTGGAAGGTTAAGAATGGCGAATCATGTGGAAGTTGCTTGAAGACCTCCTTAACATTCATCACTCTTGGTGCTCCAACTGGAGCGGTGTCCTCGATGTAGAAGGATTCCTCGTCCATCGGGGCGGAGTCGAGCATGCTAGCTTTGTTTCTGGTAGACCTGCCGGATCGACGGCGATCCTCAAACTCGATCGAAGAGTCGCGTGATCTGGGTTTCGCTTCGGGCTTTGCCTTGGAAGACTTCGATCGTCTAGGCTGCTTGCGCCTGCCCCGGCCTGGCTTTGGTTGAAGATCCGATGTGATAAATGTGAAATCGTCGTCTTCTCCGTCAGATTGCTGAGGAGGCGGATCTTGGGAGAGTTCATCCATGTCATCGTCGCGAGTCAAACTGGGGTTGCCGAATGCCATGCTAGTGAGAGTAAGCTGCTTTTGAGTTCGCTCTCTCAGTTGTCTTTGTGGCTGTGAAGACTCGTGTCTTCGTGAACGAGTCCGCCGGTTCTCATCTTCATCGTCAGACACAGCAGCATGGGAGTTTTGGCGGGTACTCTGTCTGGTGGTCGTGCGTCGACGTCGTGACCGACGGGAAGAAACTTCGTCTTCGTCTTCGTCTTCGTCTTCATCATCGGAATCGACAATGGATGTGAGGCGGGCGCTGCGCTGAACAACACTTCGTTGCCGTTTCGATGGGCGAGGTGGCTCGTCTTCGTCAAGTTCCATGAGATCCAGATCCGCCTGAGAATCCGCTTCGGAATCCTCCAAAGTGTCCTGCCAAGACCGCTTCTGCCCGTGGAAGGCGCCAGTCTCGACCCCAGAGTCCACGTCACCCTGCATCTTCTGAAGAGCAGACTCGCCTCCGTCATAGGCAAGAAGGTCTCCGAACGGTATCTCGGTGGGGTTAGCGTGGTGTCCTAGGAGAGTTTGCGGTGAAAGATCATCATCATCCGCTATGTGCGGCCTTGCTTGATCCAGCTCCATAGCAATTATTTGTGGCGGGAAGGAGGAGGGGAAAGGTGATGTGCGATGAGATATGGTCTTGGAAGCAACCCGCAACACGAATCAAACACCTGATAGCCGCGCTTTCCTCAGATTGGCGAGTGCTCTGAACGAAGCGGTGTGCAGCAGTCCTTCAAAGAGGCCAAGGACTAGCAAGGCTGAGAAGAAAGTGCCTGAGAGAAGCTGTGTGAAGCTTGGATTGTGGTAGGGTGGAAGTGAAGATATCGGAGTAAGAGGATAAAGTGTGGAGAGTGGAGAGTGGAGAGGCGATTTATATAAGGTAGATGAATAGAAGCAGTTGAAGAGGGCAAGAGCAGCAATAAGAAAAAAAGGAAAGAACGTTCAACTGAGAGAAAGCAGAAGGAAGCAGTAACTCACAATGTCTCGTCGTCCGTCTGTAAATTCGACGCTGTACCACAACTCTGATTCGGGTCCTTCTACCTCTCCGATGACTTCGTCAACGACGTCGCTCTTTAGGGTACGGTATTGTGCGCATTCTTCTGGGGACAGACGTCGCAGGACAATTTCGATCCGGACTGGGCGCACTCGGTCATGCGTAATCTCTTCGGGAACTCCGTCCGCAGCCTCTTCCATGTTGGTGGCCGCAGTATCCAGGTCGACGACTTGTACCGACATCGTGGCAACAGGAGAAGCCTCCTCGTAAGTATCTATCGAAGGAAAAGGTTCGTCTGGGTCAAGGCTGTCTGAGTCTTGTATCGTCGCGCCCTGTGGCAGCTGGTCATTCGTTGCGACATCGGTGGGGAATGCGCCGTCGCTGGTATCGGCTGTAGTCTCATCGGCCATCCCCTCATTGGCGGAGGGATCGAATTGGTCGAGGCCGATCAGAGCATCGCTTGGAGAGCCTGTAACAGACTGGACGATGTCGTCGTCAGCAGTGTTCGTGAAGTCCTCCATAATGCGACTGCTCGGAACGGGAAGGCATAGGGTCGGGAAGGTGGGGTGTCGCGTGGACTGCGTCGGATATTTCAAAGTCGCTTCAATGAAAGACTGAATAGAAGAGGGTAGAAATGGAATGGAAGAATTCTCCTGCAAAGGCAGGGGCTCGGTTGTGGGGTGAGCGCACTCAGAAAGGACGGCTTCGAGATTGGGAAGTCTTCACAGTTCGACGCGACGCTCGAAACCGCGTTGCCATTAAAGTTGAGCTGCCGTAGCGTGTAAAGCACCGATACGTACCGCCAGCCCGCTCGTGATGGGGTGGTTGCGCCGATGGAAAGGTCCCGCCAAAGATTCATTGGCCAACCAGAGCGCCAGGGTCTACTTACCGCTCGGGTCCCTGCTGCTAGGTTTTGGCAGAAAAAAAAGTGCCCCAGTCGAAGATTTGTGGTTTTGGCGCTACGAAGTTTTGCATTTCGGTCGTCATGTTCGAAGACATCGATGCCACTACACGTATCGACGCCTGGACTTACTCCATGCATGCTATGCGATGAGTCAACTTCTGAGATGGAGCGCCGTTCGCCCGAATACAACGACTTGTAGAGCTTTCCAGCTCACTGGCACCACCGGACAGGTGCGCCATGCCTCTCTCTCAGGTATCCATCGGGGTCTTCGACGCTCCGCAGGAGCCGGTTCCCCAAACGGTCGCACGACAAGTCCGAATTCGAGAAATCGTGAGGATGGCCGCGCGAGACGCCCAGACTTCAAGCCCCGCCTGACCGAGTCTCGTGGTCGCAGCCCGAGTCGAAATGTCCCAACGAAGCCGGATGCATTTGCCAACAAGTTCAATGGCGCGCTGGGCGGCCGCGAACATCATTTCAAGCCGAAGAAAGCATTTCAGAAAATGAAAGAGCGCGAACAAGAAGAGGAGGAGGGAGGGAGAAAATCGAGGAGCAAGCGGTTCAACAACCCAGAGTATTCGTTCGGGAAGAAGAGTATGGTGTACCAGCTCAATCGCGGCGAGTTGAAAGACAAAGTCTCCAAGCTACTGGACAAGGAGGGGATGAATGATGATAAGACGGAATATCCACGGCCAGGCTCGGCATGGAGGGATCTCAATCGGGACGCCTCGAAGCCCAGAAGAGATGGGGATTGGAACTCAACAAGTCAGAGGAGGGATGGCGATTGGACCTCGGCAAGACCTAGAAGAGATGGAGATTGGAAATCGACAAGTCAGAGGAGGGATGGCGATTGGAACTCGGCCAGACCCAGAAGAGATGGAGATTGGCAATCGACAACTTCCAGAAGAGACAGTGGTCGCGATTCGATGAGACAGATGAGAGATGGCGTAAGGAGGGAGTTTGAGCGAGATGGTGCTGCACTTCGGAGACAGACTCGAGGATCAGACGACGATTCTTCTGCCAACAGACCGGCCGAATTCCCACTGTCGATTCAGTATACGACAGCAGCATCGCAGTTTCTGTTTGGCC
Organism: Colletotrichum horii; assembly: GCA_027406005.1. NCBI lineage: Eukaryota > Fungi > Ascomycota > Sordariomycetes > Glomerellales > Glomerellaceae > Colletotrichum > Colletotrichum horii. The sequence goes on from JANVYB010000008.1 coordinate 2,877,839, forward strand.
GATCGGTTGTGAAAGCGGCTCTGAGAAACTCTCAGCGCAAGCTTTACAATCTGTATGTCTACCAGGGGAGCAACAAGAAGGACACGAAGGACGACGCCTGGATCGTGTCTATGGCAGAGAAGAAGGGCATCAAGGTCAACCGTGTCTACGAGGCCGATCAAAAACTGCTGGACAAAATGAGCAAGGGTAGACCACACAACGGTCTTGTTCTCGAGGCATCGCCTCTACCTCAGCTGCCGCTCGTTAGCCTTGGGGGGTTGTCGGCCGATTCGAACGGCTACACAGTCTCCGTGGCCCACCAGTCCAAGGAGGACCTCGAGATTAACGGCACCGATGGCTCCATCCCTTGCAAGCAGGGTCAATCTCGGCCGCTAGTCCTCCTGCTGAACGAAATTTTGGACCCTGGTAACTTGGGTGCGATTCTTCGTACAGCTTGCTTCCTTGGCGTGTCAGCTGTGGCCATTACAGATCGGACATCCTCCTCCATCACGTCCACCGTATTGAAGGCCGCGGCTGGAGCTGCGGAAGAGATCAGACTCTTTACTGTTGAAGACCCAGGGCGATTTTTGAGTCTCTCGCAAGAGGCTGGCTGGACGTCATACGCTGCCGTTGCACCCACGCTTGGGTCGCGTTCGAACCGTCAGTGGACTCCGGACTACATTGAGGACTTCAAGCCTCTTGAAAAAGAGCCTTGCATCCTCGTTCTCGGCAATGAAGGCAGCGGTCTTCCCTACGACATCAGGAAGAAGGCGACGCACGAGGTCACAATTCCACGAGTGGCTTCAACAGCAAGCTCTGTGGACAGCTTGAACGTGAGCGTTGCTGCGGCGCTGCTCTGCAACTCGTTTTTCCGAGGAGTGCGCCAGAGAGATCCTCTGACACTCACCGAGAGATTGCACATCGATGCTCGTAAAGCAGATGGCGGAGAGGCTTTGTTTTGATGCGGAGGTGGTACGAAACGGGAAAAGCATAATGACATGATGTAACATCTGTACAATCATCTGTAAAACAACCATGTATAGCATACGAATACCTCTCGGCACAAACGAATCGTTCTCTTCTGGCAGCTTGACTTTCTTTTGATAAATTATGGTCTGGGACAGTCTTGCACATGACACGGCATCTGCAAGGCACCACCGAGTGCCCACTCGAAGCACTTCCCGTCGTGCATGGATTGGCGATCTGGGCTGCTGCAAGACCAAGTTGTCGGTGCAGGCGTTTCCCAGCCGGCGTGCCGGTGTTCTGGAGCTACCCCGGTAAAGCTTAGGCAGACCCCTGACAGCGGGCGAGACATCCGGCTCTTCCCCTGAAGCTTGACAGGCCCGACGGTTTTTCGACCCGTTCAGGCCCTGAATGACGTATCTTTAGCAGCTGTCATCCATGCCCAGCCACCTGAAAAAAAAAGAAAAAAAAATACCCTACAAGGAAGGGTCTGGTCAGCACCTCTGTTCAACGGTCGATACCGTAGGTAAGATCAGCAGCAGTCAGCTTCTTTTCCCAGACAAAAATACGGGAAAAGTCCACGCAACAAACGCATTGTTGAAATCTGATACCGCCGGCGACGTGTCTCGCTGCGGGACCACAGACTGCCTCTCGGGATCAGACACGAATACAGGGCGGTGAGGTTTCGCGAGCCCAAGCAGCTCCATCATCTTGCAGGTTGCCCAGTCGCCCAGCCACCGCTTTCCCGCACCGACTTGTCCCACGAAACCTCAAGACGCCCGACGCCTCTGCAATTTCCCGCCAAAGAACTGCACGCTACTTGAGATCCGAGCGACGTCGCTCTGCAGAAAGATCGTCGCTCACGCCAAATCTCCGATCGACCTCACACTCTTCAGTACGTTAGTATAGCTGACATCGACCACAAGCACACACTCAAGACTTGGCGCCCGGAGCTTGGGCCGGCCTGTCACTCACCTAAACCATACACACGAACAGCACACTCTGAAAACTCACAACAGACGGCGACTTCTGGTCCTCGCCAAGGCCTGGCCTCACAGTCATCACGATGCGTGCCCTCTCAATCCTCGGCCTCCCCTCGTCTCTGCTGCTGCTCATTACAGCCCATGTCGGTGCAGAGAACCCCACGGCAATCCGCAAAATGTCACCAAACGCCGGCGAGAAGCTGCTCCCCGACGATCTTGCTTTTGCCAAGGATGTCTTCGATACGCCCTTGACACCTCACGAGAAACTTCTCGCTGCCCGCATGGCCGACGACCCTTTTCTCTACAACGCCTCTTACCCGCATCGCCCGCCTTTTGCACCACACAGATCCCAGGCTGGTCTGGGCTGGGAGCACTTCCGCCGTGCGATCGATGTGTTGAACCTCCTCGAGAAGAGACAAGCGTGCCCCACGAAGATGAACAGCTGTGAGACAATCGGTTCGCCGGATAAGTGCTGCATGACCAACGAGGTATGTGTGAAGGTGGTGGATGAGAGTGTTGGAAACGTCGCTTGCTGTCCGGCTGGCGCATCTTGCAACGGACCTGTTGGAATCTGCCCCATTGGCACAACGAGCTGTGCGGCAGATGTCGGCGGTGGCTGCTGCATTCCGGGTTACGTGTGCCAGGGTTCCGGCTGTAAGTACATTTTGAATCTCCCAAAGGACTTTGACTGACTTGATCAAGGTGTGCCTAGCCATATTGCCACGGCCACGACAGCAACAGCAACGGCAACGGCCACAAATGGAGGTGGCGGGGGAGGAGGCGGCGGCGGTGGTGGAGGGAGTACTGGAGGAGGGGGAGCTGTTACTTCAGTCCGGACCGTGACCAGCACGACCGTCTCGACGACGACACTCGCGGATGGTAGCACCACGACCGTGGTAATCATCGTCACAGTCACGCAGCGGCCCGGAACCGTCACGACGACCAGCACTTCAACCTCCACCGAGACACCTGCAAACCCTACAACAGTCCCGCCAACTACCGCGGTCAGCACTGGCGGCGCAGTCCCTCCCTTCAGACCGACGTCCACCACCGAAGGGGACACCAACACGGCACCTTTCTGCCCGACAGGATTCTACGCCTGCCTGGCCCGCGCTGGTGGAGGCTGCTGCCAGACAGGACGAGACTGTGCTACTACCTCATGTCCGCCCACGCCCTCTACCACCATCATCTCCAACGGAGCGACCGTCATCGTGCCTGTTACCGACGTTCCGGCCTCGGCGACAGAGACATGTGCGAGCGGCTGGTTCTTGTGCGGAGAGGAAGGAGGTCCCGTCCCCGGCTGCTGCCCGAGCGGATATGCGTGTGGGACCGCGAGCTGCACTACCAGCTCATCCACACAGACAGGAGAGATACAGAAGCATTTTCCCAACTCTGGGTCGAGAATTGTTGCTTCCTTTGCGGCTGTGGCATTGTCGATGCTTGCTGCGTTGTTTTGAGGTACATACAAGATGCATTGGGTGGCGTTATAAGGGGTCCTTTCACGAACGAAACGAAACGAATGGCTAAATGAGAGATGGATCTCAGGAATCGAAATTTGCATAGCACACGAAGAGAATTAGTCGCAAGATGGGTCATTAGTACAACTCAGAGGGTAGACAGCCTAATTGAAAGCCAAAGCTAATCTCTTGATCTCAACTGTTCATCTCTATATAAGCAAGATGACAGCAGCAAACGCGATAACACCCGCCACATGAAGGTTTCCAGATAGGGTAATTCCCAAATTGCCTGGTGTGCTGGTCGGGGTCGGACTAGCGGTTCCTGATGGCGACGAACCAGACGTGGATGACGGCGAAGAAGTGTCTGGCACACCTTCCGCAGACATGACGCGGTCAAGCACATGAATGAGGCCGTTGTTTGTTCTGGTGAGTAAGATGTCAGAATACCGCGTCTCTGCAGCGAGAAGTTCGACTTACAAGACATTGGGCTGGATGACCTTGGCGTCGTTGAACCAGATCTGGTTGTCCTTCACCGTGACCGTGACCGTGGCATTTTGGAGACTGGTGAACTTCATGCCGTCGGTCAAGAAGTTGCTGTAGGCCACCTCGGGCAGAGTGTGGAAGCTAAGTCGCACATTAGTTTGAAGAAAGCTCCAATCTAGGAGACCAAGACTCACAGCAATGCATCCGTGAGAGCGGTGTTGTTGAGACTTTTCTCCGGGTTGCCCGCCGCATTGAAGGCGTCGGTACTGGGGCCCAGACAGGTGATGTTGGGTGTCCTGTCAAGCTCTTTCCACAAGCTGACCTTTCGCAGCGCCGTGTCGAGGCCAGAGAGGGTGTCTGAGAGTTTCTTGATCGTCTTGGAGCACACGTCTGGCGCCTCTAGAACGCTGCGTAGTCCGTCAGTACAGCTCTCCGTCATGATGGTTCAGAGAGAAAGCCCACGTGTTGACGACCTGGAAATAGCCGCCATCCCACACACCATCGATCCCCGTCAACTCCCCCGTCTGGCCCAGGCCAGCCTGCAGTTCCGACTTCTCATCCGAAGTCCCCTGTCTAACCCGGAATTTGGAGGGGCTGGCATTGGTGTCCTTGGAGATGTAGAGCACCTGGCCGGTAGCTTCCGCTCCGAACTGGCGGAGCAAGGCGGGGCCGGGACTTCGCAGGTTATTAGCCTTGTCCGTGAGCTTTGTCGGAACCGTGAGGCCCTTTGGAACGCTGAAGTTTGCCGAGGTGAGAGCAGCGTCCAGGGTATGATACTGGAAGATGCTCGAAAGCTTCTCGATCGGCAATTGGGAAATGTTGGTGGCATTGTTCTGCTTCACGTAGGTCTCGAGAGCTTCGTTCGTCGGCACCAGGACGGTGGCGCCTCTCTGGGCGTTGGCAGCGATGAGACTCGGCGCATTCTTCAAGATTGACTGGAAGCTTGAGAGATCGGTGTAGTTGCCCAGCGCATCGATCAGGCTCTGCGTAGAAGCTTGGCGCTGCTCGAGGCCGCCCCATGCTGAGGCTAGCGGGGAGCATGCAACGGCTAAAGTGTAGATCTGAAGGAGATGCATGGTTGACTAAGGTGCCTTCCAGACTCGCTGCAGAGAGGAGACCAAGATAATCCTGGCGACAAGAAGGCTTGGAATGGAGGGAGAAGGACAGCTTTAAAGTCTTCGGGAACGCCACTGAATACGTCGTCGGCCGCAAGACTCTTTAACACTCGCATTCGAGCTGTCTTGCTGGTGGCCTCCCCACGACCTCGCCTTCGTCCAGACGGATTCGCACGCCAGCCCGAGCATGGCCAGCTGCAAGGAGGCTAGCTAGGGCGGGCTTGGTGTAGCGAAGCCCGAGAAGGCCAGCGAATCGTCCCGTTGAAACAAAGCCTCATGGCTCGTAATTCGGGGTCCAGAGAGACAAAGGTTTAATGTGAATGGCCAGCCTCGCTTATGGCTGAGGTCGGGCAGGTCTCCCTGTGTTGCAATGTCTTGTCAGCTGAGGACATGCGAGGCAAGCTTCAGTGTGAGAACAATGAAAGTCGAGGTCGTCGGGACGGCGTATCGTGCAGCGGAGCACGCCAGCAGTAGGGCTGAAGTCGGAGGCGTCGAGTCCGGCGAAGTTTAGCATCAAGCTAGCCTCGCAGGCCCTTGGAGTGCGTTGCTGGATTCAAGGTGATACAGCCGGGTGGATAAACAAGACTCCATAGAAGATAGACAAAAGGGTCTGCATTTGTGTTGGCTGTCTTGAGCCTTGACTATTATCGTTTGATGTTGCAAGCAAGCAATCTTCTATGCAGTGGCTCTCGCAAGAGAGGCTGTGTTTAGATGATCGTCGAGGTGTCTTCCGCTTAGAGAAGCATCCGCATGGATGGACAGGCTAGACCATGCTTCGGCAATCAAGCTTAATTCAGCTGGAAAGGAAGTCCGGGGTAAGGGGGTTTGGTACAAATCTCTGCGTGCTCTCAAGGGCAGAGGCAGAATTCTGCCCACGTTCATGCTATTTGCTGTTGATAGACACTTGAGGATGAGACCGCCTAATTTTCCTGTACATTCACTTACTCCTGTAGAAGATGAGAGTAGCGACTCAGATTAGAGCAGCGACAACGACGATAATATTAATAATGATCATAATAGCAACGGCGATATTAGTAGTAAGAATAACGGTCATAGTAACGACGGCGATAGTAGCCACGACAACAATATGGGCGACGACGACGAGGACGACAGTAAGGTAGAGCACATCATTATAGGAAAAGTAGTCGCCATAGCACATGAAAACAGGCGGTCTCTTGAGGATTGGATTATTGGACCACAGCGATGGAAATCTGGTGGCTTCAGACGCGCATCGTAAGGCTGTCAGCGAAGCCAAACCGTTGTCGCCGACAACGGTTGAAAATCGTTGCAGCAGAACGTGTTTGTAGAGAAGAATGCAAATGACGGACATGGTTGTCCTGAATTTCTTCGAGTAGTATATTGTGGAATGTAGTACGTTGCACACGGCTCGAATGCCTATGGATCGTTTGCTGTTTTCATACCGGCAAAGGTTCCACAGGGAGCTGGGAGGGCCATCAATTGAATTTTGGCCGGCAAAGATAAGGGAGAAAGAACTGCGGAAGCACGATGTCAATCGATGGACTGATCCTGGGTTTCTCATGCTCGTCCCTGCAGATTGGAGGTGATATGGCCAGAGGGAGCTTCCCCAGGCTCCACGTCTTGCGCCCGAGCTTAAGAACCATGCAGCTGATCCCTGTCGATCCAGTCTCTAAATGGAAAGGTATGCCCTCCGGTGCAACTCGGTGCGAGAGCCCCCCCTTCTGTGACTGGTCAATTACAGCGCAACGAGTCACTGATTGACTGTGCCGCAAGATCAATTTCCGTGGTGAGATGGTCGGCCGCTCCAAAGCTCTCGTTCGACATTCTCAACCAACACATTGTCCCTTTAATGGCGCATTTTTTGACGGTAATGACGGCAATATTCTCTACCAAGCTGCCAAGTCCCGGGTCAAAAGGGCATAGTGTCGTACGAAAGATCCAAACTTTGTACGGCGCACCCGCGACGCCTTCCTGTTTGGCGCATTCGCTCCTGCGCCAACCCATGATGCTGCACGAACAAGGCGAGGTAAGGTAAGGTACGCAGATTGGGAAAGGTGCCCAGCTGTTTAGGCAGACAATTTGGCAAGCGCCAGGCACCTCGTGATTTGGACTGCTGCTTCCCTTGGCAATGATTCCATCGTCGGCCAGTGTCTTCGTCTTTCTCCCACTTTTCTGCTGTCGTCTTCGTCGTCGTCCTTTTCTTCCAACATCGTCTGCTCATTCTCAGCCCACAATTACCATCACGACTTACACTACCAAGACCTCACGCATTTTCATCACCAATACCCATATTGAGGACGTTGATATCATTGACCACACCATTAAACGAACTGTCCTTTTGGTATTCAGCAACGCAATTGCAAAGCTCCTCCCACACGAACAACATGAGACAGACGACTATCCTCTCCGGCCTCACGGCCTTTCTCCCGTCGGCGGCCATGGCATTCTACACCCCGAGCTTCCTGGGAGCCCGTCAGGATAAGGCTCCCTACCAGGATGTGGTTTGCAAGCCCGAGACAACTGGCCAACTGCCCCCTTGTGTCCAGATTGAGAACATTGAGGTCGCCTGCAAACCTAACGGTACCGACGCCGTTTACTACGAAGCCCATGCCCAGTGCATGTGCGGCGGCTCCTTCTTCGCCGAGAAGCTTGCCTGCGAACGTTGCCTCTACGTCCATGGTCTGAGGAGCGAAAGAGACCTGGCGTACTATAGTGGCATTCTGTCATCAGCCTCCAACGCTCTCTGCACTGGCACTCCCACAGCCGTCTTCGCCAGCGTCTACTCATCTATCCAAGAGGCTGCCACTCCCGTCACCACCGGAGGCACCGCCACTAGCGATCGCGCCGTCAGTAACACAGCCATCTCTTTGTATTACACGGCCAGCGGTCCCCAAGGACCCGGCAGCATAACCGGAGCAGCTGCCAGTGCGACGGGCACCGGAGGCGAGACGACCGCCGAGTCCACCACCGCGGAGCCCACTAACACCGCTGCGACCCGCTCAACATCGAGCAACTCAGCTGCCACCACCTCGGCCACCTCCGGCACAGCTTCCGGCGCTGCTGCCACCTCCTCATCCTCTGGTAGTGGCGCTATGCCTACCTTTGCCGCTGCTGGTGGTCTTGTTGCCGGTGCTGCTGGTTTGGCTGTTTTCGCTGGATTGTAAGGACGTGTTGCTGATAAGGAGACTTGGGCTTGAAACGTGTTCACGAACTGGCAGGCTTAATGAGGATGAAACAGATGAATTGAAGTAGTAATGAGCCATACAGAATTTCGTTTCCACTAATTTGCCGTTCCTTGGTGTTGATGCGATTGCATTTCTGATAGTAGTTGCGACCTAAATCAAAGCTTGTGGATACCAGGAGTCACGCAATAGAAGCAGCAAATCAAAAGGCTCGTGGGCATGCAATGGATGAGAGCGATTCTTTCATTGCTTGGAGGCTCCTTCTTGAGGGACGCTCCCGCTATCTTGGACCTAGATACGTAACTACGGAACTGGGTCGGACTGATTGAGTTGGGTCCGATTCCATCATAACCCTCCGGGTTCTCACGCCAACCCACTTCGCAGCAGCACCAAACCTGGGGCACTCCACCTGGGTACACCTAAAGGCATCCTAGTCAAGGACCCCTCAATGGATATAAGTCCGACCCTAGACCCTTCGTCATGCTGGATTCTGCGTTCCATATCTACTTCTCTTTCTTCTGCTTCGCCAGCTATGGCCGACATTTACTGAGGCATGTGCTCGAAAGGCTTCTCCAGATGCTCCTGGCAGAAGGGCAGCTTGCCGACGGTCCAAATTTCGGTATCCTGGAGGTCGGTGGTCAGCTTCAGCTTGCACTTTGACATGCCTCGTATAGCGACGCCAGAAAGCGATGGCGCGACTCACAGGCTTCAATGTCTTCTTGATCTCGGAGTCGAGGGTTCCGCCCTTCAGAGCAATGATCTCTGGGGCCGCATCGGGGTCGTGGGCAATCGGAGAGCCACACTCAGAGCAGAAGATGCGGTGGACGGCCTTGCCGGAAGAGCCCTTTCCAGCCCAGCTCTTGGTGGGACCGTTGATGGTAAGCTTGTCCTTTGGAACGACGACAACGAGGGCTGCTCAGAGTCAGGAATACGTTGGGAAAGACTTGCCCAGGGATCATTCATGAAAAACGATCCAGCACGCTCTCGGCTACTGATCGGCCTGTCATTGGGTTCTACTTACAATAGGTTGAGCCGCTTTGGCGCTGGCAGTCGTCGCAGTGGTCGTAACCAGTGATGAGAGGGGCGTCCACGTCGACCTCGTAGGTGACGGCCTTGCAAAGGCAGTGTCCGGACAGAGGCATGATGTATGATGAGGCTTGTTCAAGGAAGGGTTCTTAAGCTTCGAGAAAGAAGATTTTGAGTTGACAAGAGACAGTGCGGTGCAGCAAACTTCGACGTGGGAGCTACCGAATGATTACAGACGGGGACGAGCCCTTTTTGTTGTCTCTCGATGGAGGGGGCGGGGTATCTCTGATCTGATTCCGCTGCAAGTTTTAGCTGGTGGCTCCCTGGCGCTACCTTGCGCGCTGACCTCTTTATGACGACGTCACTTACCCTATCGAGACTCGGGGTAGAATCGGACAGGTGGGGAGATGGACCGAAACCATGAAATTGGAGTTTTCCGACGGCGGGATGGCTACCGACTCAAGCTGATGTTGTTGGGGAAGGCTTTCTTGCGAGGGAGTTCGTTTGTCCGGGAGCGAGACGAGAGAAATGCTGTGTCGATGGCAGGCAACGGACCGTTTCTTATATACACGACATCGACCGTCCTCGAAGTCTCCCCGACGCCTGCGCCGTGGCTGCACACCTGAACCATGGCTTCGCCCCCCTCGAAAAGCCAACGAAAATCTCGCCGGATATGCATCCACCGTGGAAGACGACGCACGATGGTGGTATTTGAAATACCGCCTGTACCGGAACGCAAACATGAACACCCAGCTCCACAGTTTGATAGATTAAAAAAATGGAGGCGTCTCATTGGCATCTCCGCGGCAGACAAAATGCACCGTCATCAGAGTTGCGTATGTCTGCTGCAACGAGTACATCAGGTTAAACGAATATGTGGGTGACCTGTCATGTTTGCCTTGGGGCCCGCCCGGCCTTATCTGAGGAGAGAGAGGTAGGCAAGCTCTCTCCCCAATGACGACGGGCCACGGAGACAGCTCACTTGCGTCAGGACGATCTAGACGCTGGGCGATGCAGTCCGGCACGGCGGTCGCATGTTTGATCACCGTCTACCTACATGAAGCCTAAAATCGACTGGAGAAACTTGCATGTTTCCCCTTGCGCCACGTTCTGGGGTTCCGCGAGGTAGTTTGGAATCATTTTATTGCTTTTTTTTGTTTTTCTTTTGCGATTTGTTTGGTCCAGAAACTAAGTGTGTCTGGCCTGCCTCCTGTCTCTCTCTGAGGGAAGACTCATCTACTTCCGCAGACCGGCATGGTCATGCGTGGCGCTTACTCACCTTTTGGAGGCGTCTTGCATGGTTTCACGATCTCACCAGCAGCGGAGCAATCGTCGACGCGAGAATCCAGGCAAAGCCGGCGCGCAGGATGAAGTGTTGCATGCCCAGCAGCTCGACACTTCCCACCGCAAGGCGGTCGGCAAGGAACGTCCGCAAGACCAGGGACCTGTATGCGCTGCGCTTTGCTGAGTCGTTGCCCCCGAGAACGAATCCGTCCATCGAAGATATCCGGAAGTCGCGGATGTCAATTTTCTCCACGTCTTTGCCGGCTGCAGAAGACGCCGGGGTTGCACTGGATGTAAGCGGCCTCTCGATGCGTTCAGGCCTTTTACGAAGGGCGCGTATGGCCCTGAAATAGATGAAGTCCATCAGGTTTGTCGTCTTGAGCGGCGGGGTGGGCTTCTTGAGGATGAGTTTGGGGAGGAGGTCGGGGCGGGAGATGTGGATTGTGCAGTTGTCCTGGAACTCGCAGCAGACGGCTTCAAGGTCGTGGGCGTAGTGCACGAAGCGGGAGTAGAAGGCCGGCGTGAGGACCTTGAACTCGAGTTCCTCTGTGCGTTTCGGCTGCTTTTGGGCAGCGGGAGAGAGCATCACTTCCGTGGGCGCCAAGTCGGCCGCGATGCCAGAGGGGATGTACTTCACAGATAGGGCGGCGGATGACTTTTCGACGAGGTGGCGGAGGTAGTCCCGAAAGAAGGGCTCCAGGCCTCGTTCTACCGCATCGGCGTTCCTGCCCATGCTTTGTTTGAGAGGCTCCGGGCGGAACCAGACGTGTAGGCTCCTACGGAAGAAGAGCAGGGCGGCCTGGTGAACGATGCGCGGGAAGGTGACGAAGCCTACCCACCACCAGCTGCACAAAAAGGTAAACTTCTGGGAGAGAGACATGGAGACCGGGTCGATTGCGGGGGCGGACGAGAAGAGGCGGGCGATGAGTTTTGGGTGATCTTTGGAGGACTTCAATGTGATGGTTGTGTCGAGGTTGGGCAGGCCGTGGGGGCCGGTGCTGAAGAAGTCGACGGCCGAGAGGGAATAGGAGCCCTTTCGCGAGTTGAACGGGGAGACGTGGAAGTCCTTGGGCCAGTGCTTTGTCATTCTCACGGCTGACGTCTGCGTGGACTCATTGCTGGCCAGCGAGTCTTGGGAGGAGGCCTTTGCCTTTTCGCTTCCCTCGACACGCTGGCCGGCAGAGATGACGTCCGAGGTCAGGAAGTACATCCGCCTTTCGTCAAATGTGTTGTTCACCTCAAGGATCATGGCCGTCAGCTCGTTTTCCTTGGAATAGAGATACCAGAAGGAGACGGGATTAAAGTGGTATCCCAGAAACCTGGCGGCGGTGACGAGATAGGCAGTTGGATACTGCCCTGGATCCGCGCCCTGCTTCAAATTAGCTATGCGGCTCTCAGAAGTTGAGTGACTCGACGTACTTGAGAAGTCAAGTATGCATCTAGCTTTCCCCTCAGCCCAAGATGCCCATTGCCCCTCTCGAGGTAGTCCGCCGGGTCGATATCGAACCACCCCTTCGAGGGCGGCGACAGCAGCGAGAACCACGAGGCGAGCCACGACGACCAGCTGCGTTTGCCGATTCCACTTGAGACCATGCCGCCGTAGTTTCCCGTCCAGCCAACCGGGATGCCGACGACGAGATACGAGTACGCAAAGTCGTGCTTCTCGGGAAACGTCCGCCGATGCGTCGTTTTGGCGGGTATCAGCAACGGCCGCATCGGCGTCGTGAACTTCCTGGCTCGGGTTCCTTCGCCCCCTTCCTCCTCCTCCTCCAAGAGAGAGCCGCCGAAGCGGATCAATGCCAAGACCAGCAGGGCGAGCGCGGCACCGGGGAGCATGTAGACTGCATGCTGGAGCGTTTCGGCATCGACATGCTCCTGAAGTAGGTCTGTGACGGCGTGCCGGTTCTGCCACGCAGAAAAGACGAGCACGAGGAGGGTGTCCAGCCAGCCGCCGAAGAGCGCAAAGTAGCCGAGGCCCGCCAGCAGGGCGAACGGCCGGAGCGGCCCCGGATCGGCGGTTCCCATGTCGTTGAAGGTTTGCAGCAGTTTCCGGGCCTCTGGCGGGGTGGGACGAGACGGGACACTACGGGACGGTGGTGGTTGTGACCCGGGCGGCTGAGGAAGAAAGCGCGGCGTAGTGCGAATTAAGTATATGGCGCTCAGAGGCACCTGGGAGTTTTCTTACGACGAAGAAGGGTTCATGGTTTCTTCGCAGGAGCGGAATGCGCACGGTACATAAACAAGTGCCATCAAACGAGAAACGGGTTTGCTATCGTGGTCTTGAGGGTGGAGTGCGACCAGGTCTAACAGTTTCCTTTTGGCCAGATCTGGCTCTGGTTCGGTGGAGGTGCGGGTTGTGGGCCGATGCACATGTTCGATGAGATCAAGACATTTGGAGTGTGAGAGTGGGAGTCCGAGTGCCTTAGTCAGCTGGGGACGAGAATCATACCAACCACCTCGAGGCAGAGCACTGGTGTGCTTGGTGAGGTTTGGTTATATGAATTCAATGCGCATCCTATTGAGGGAAAACAAGTTGAATTTGTAACGCACACAGAGTACACGTAGGTCTGGTGAGAATAATAGAAGCAAGTAGACGACAATGGCCGCAGACTCGAGATGACAAAGAAGACCTCACGTGCTGAGGACGAGGATGCTGCATCGCGCGACGGGGAAGTAAACGCCGAAGGGGCATCCGACGTCAGTATGGAACCGGGGAAGAGTCACTCAGTCAGGAGGCCGCTTTCGGATTTTAGCGGTCTTGTCCGATGAGCAAGCACCTGGGCACCTCTACGGCCAGGCCTCTGTCTACCCAAGCCGCAGCGCCGTCTCCGTGTGGCGCAGTCATCCAAAATAAGCAGGTTGGGTGAGTTCTGCGCCGTCAGCTGGGCTGGGCTGGAGAAAGCGGCGGGCAGCTTAGCAGCAGCCTCACCCCGCCAAAAATCCCTCCTCCTCCTGCTGCCCCTTCGCCTACTAAGTAAGGTAGGCGCACTTGCGTTATGCAGGGATGACCGCCCCTCTTCCCTCCGCCGGTTGACTCAGGTCCACCGATTTTGCCATCCATCCCCGTCCATCGTCTTCCACCACCATATTTATTCCGAGCCATTGTCCACCACCCCTCCAGCTTGCCGAACCGGGACTGCATTCCAAAAAAACTGACGCAACAAAAAACTTGAAAGGGCCGTGAACTCCTACACACCACCAAACCACGCAACACCAACATCCAAAGGGAAAGAACATCAACACCTGTTCTTTTCTATACCCCGCCGATAAGCACCACCTACCCAACCTACAACCTTCACACCCACACACCCACACACGACACCGCCAAAATGGATGACTGGGACAACGTCACCAAGATCGGCTCCAAGGCCCGCGGCGGAGCCTCCGCGAGAGAGACTGTCATCAAGGGAAAGAGCGCCCTCAACGCCGCCCAGCGCAGCGGTTCCGTCATTGGCACTGAGAAGAAGTACGCTGCCGGCAATGCTGTACGTTTCCAACCTCCCCATCCACCTCCTTCCTTCTGGCTGGAATTCGCGCCCTTGACATCACCGCGCCCAACCCCTCCATGACCCACTCTCATGATGGCATTCCCCAAAGCCTACCCGGCCCAAAGCTTTAGCGGCCCGAAGCAATTGAACACTTTCTCCGAATCGGTCGCTGACGTTTGATGCTCCGTGACAGTCCTCCAGACCCGGTGTCGAGGGTCAGCGCCTGACAAAGGTCGACCGCTCCGACGACATCATCAAGCCCAACACCGTCGGTAAGGAGGTCGGCGACGCCATCTCCCAGACGCGCCAGAAGATGGAGCCCAAGATGACCCAGAAGGACCTCGCCACCAAGTGCAACACCACCCAGACCGTCGTCGCCGAGTTCGAGCGCGGCTCCGCTGCTCCGGACCAGAAGGTCCTCGCCGCAATGGAGCGTGTCCTCAACGTCAAGCTGAGGGGTAACGACATCGGCGCTCCTCGTTTCGCCAAGAAGAAATAAGCGACTCGCGCCCGCGAGCGGTGTTTTCATTTTATTTTGGCCTTGGGTTGATTGCCGAAGGGAGGGGGAGAGCGACGGGATGCAGCGATTTGGGATATGGAACGAAGCGGGCCAGAACGGCGTGCGCGGCCCCCCTTCTTCCACTCGTCCCACGCCTGGGAGTCTGTGGTCTTTGGAAGGCGAAAAGAATTTTGGTCTTTTTCACGACCTGGGGTTGCATAGCATGAACAAGACTGAAAAATAAATGTCTTGCGGCTGGCTTTATGAAGGTTACGGTTCCTAGACGTTTTTACAGCACAATAGATGAGTTGGCACACCAAAGCTAACGATTACAACTTTCATCTCATTACTCGAGGTATCTGGTATCGTGACTCGCAGTGGCTGTCTATGTACGTGAGCCATTTCCTCCCGCGTCAAACTCCAGCGCTCGTGGTATCTCCCAAACTCCGTATGCAAAATCACGCTATGCCATGCGTCGTCAAGTCGAAATCCTAAATATTTCCTCCGCAAGTCCGGTATGCCCATCAAGAAAGTCTCTTCACTCTCGCCGCGAGCTCAGCATCATATGGCTTGCGCCTTGTCTGAATGACGACGTGGTCCTTTCCGCCAATCCTCGCAATCTTCAGCCACTCTGGCGCGACTTCGGTGGCTAGAATGCGCACCGTCTCAATGCCCTCCTCCACAGGCATAGGCACTCTGACTGAGTCCTTCAACTTCTGCTGAAGAACGGGCATCTGGAAAGACATGACTGGTTGTCCAGCAGAGTTTGACGCAGCGACGAGCATGGAAATGATGGCCGCGATGTCGCCGATGCGGTGCAGCGCCCGCCTTCTCGCCATCTCGGGACCGCTAGGGAGCTCGATCTGTGAGTTGGCAATCTCCTTGGCTCTCAGCCTGTCGAGAAGGCTCATCTTGGTACCGTTGGGGTTAGTCGCAGCAGCCTTGGCAGCTTGTGTCTTGGCCTCCTGCTCCTGCTTCTTCATGACAATGCCGTTCTTGAGCTCGGTCAGCGCGCGTTGTCCCTTGGCGAGGGTCGGGTTCGTCTTGAAGATGTTGTTGCGAACGACGATCTCGGACTTGGGCAGGTCGTTGAAGCTCAGGTTCTCGAAGCACACATCCAGGTCGGTCATCTCGTCGGTGGCCCGCTCAGTGCAGACGATATGCAGGTTCTCCTCGAATTGCTCGCAAAGCTTCTGCTCGTCAATGTGGCCGTTTTTCTGTGTGAAGTCCATCTCCAAACAGAGCTTGCCGCGGCCGTAGTCGGTGACAATGAATGGGGACCCGAGCATCTGCTGTTCCTGGCCAGTAGGCTTCATGTCTTGGATGGCGATGCATCTGCGAATGTCGTCCATCGTGACCTTGCGCTTTCCCCATGTCCGCGTGATGTGAGGAGTGATGGTGCTGATGTCAATCGGAGCGTTGCTGTTCTGGTGTGTGATCTGGAGCGAGACGGTCTTCAGGATGGCCCTTTGCAGGTCCAGAAGCTCGAGGAGCTCAGCAGGCAGTTGCTTCGTTGCTGGCTCCTCCTCGATCGTTGGCTCGGTAGGGGCGTTGCGTCTCTTCGATCGCGTGACCTTCGTGGCTTTGCGTCCTTCGGTCTTGGCGTGGGAGATGAGGGTCGACTTTTGAGACCTGCGGTGGGCGTCGACGGCAGTGGCAGTGGTGTTCTTGGGGGAAGTTGTCGTCGCCTTGGGGGAGTTGAGCTCCTTCTTGGCGGGGACGGGCTCATCCTTCCAGCCGTCTTTGGAAATACGTTGGCGCTTCAGAGACTCAGGTGAGGGGGCATTGCTCCTGGCTTTCCTAACAGGGGACGTGTTTTCTTCGACGGAAACTGCCTTACGCTTCCTGGAAGGCGTGGCGGACAATGTTGGAGGAGGTGTGGGAAGGTTCTTGACAGGAGAATCTTCGGTCTTGATCGTGACTTCCGCGGTCGAAATGCTCCGCGTCGGAAGCTCAATGTAGAAGGCCTTCTTCATGGCATCATCCACGGGAAGAGCCTGAGCCTTGGATACGCGAATGTACTTGCTGATGAGGTTGGAGGCAGGAGGCGCGGCAGGCTTGACCTGTCGGCGTGAAGCTGCGCGAGCCATTGCGTCGAGTTGTGCAGCTGCTATCTGTATCGAAAAGCTCTTGGGAAGGTGAGTAGAGGTCGATGGGACGGTGGACGGAGTCTGGAAGGAGGGGATGGGGTTTGCTAGCTGGCAAGTACGACTGAAGTCCTTAATTGGGAAGAAGTTGGAACGTTGGGTCGCCAGGGAAGTCACGACGTATGTGCAGAGGTTTTGTATATTGGAAAGTAGAGTGGGGAGGTCAAAATGAGTGAGCATGGATCGCAGCTACGCGCCCCGGTCAGGGGCCGCGGACGCGACTTCTGGACGCGTTTTGGCTGCAATTCACGATTGAAGTCGCGTAAAGAGGTGGGGCGCGTTGGTGTGGATGGTCCGTGCTTCCGTGACGGGCCAACCTCGGCAACATCCTTCCCAACGGCATGGCAACAGACCAAAACGGCAAGCAGGGGAATGGGGGAGGGCACCAGGAAGGGAGAAAAAAAAAAAAAAAAAAAAGAGGGAGCTCGGTGAAGCTGCTTCTTGGCATTTAACAGCGTGCTCCTTCCAGACAGTTGACGTCGCAATCCATTTTAGGCAGTCGCTATTTAAGCATCGCCCGACATTGCTCACTTGCTTGTCCCAGGCCGCCTCAGATCTCTGCATATTCAAACCTGGGGATCACACCATGAAGCGCTATTGGACAGACATGGGACGGTATTTTTGCGCAAGGCGAACGATTCATCGAACGAGTCACCATCCTTGAGCGCCCAAACACCGTATCCAAGCGAAGTGACCTTATGAGTCTTCATTATTAGGTTCAATTTGCCGACAACTGCATGTCAAACAATACGCAAAAGTGAAAGAAACCGATTGCTAGCTGCCCCGAGAAGGCGTTCTTCGTCTCAAGCCAGTATCGGGCGGTACTGCTTCCCCGAAGAATGCTGAGAAGAAAACCCTAATGCCCATGATAATCCTACTTTTGTGTAAATCCAGTTTCCAAATCAAATGACTTTTTCCCGCTCCGTATTCGCCCAAGACTCCCGTTTTCGTTCGTCCGTATGCTGGTTGTACATAATATTGATGATGTCCTGTGTCAAACAGGAATCTTGCGTTGCAAATCACCGTCCCCTCCGCTGGCTACTGGGTGTCTAATGGCGGATTGAGGATTGCCAGTGCTCTGCGGCAAAAGAGACGGGACTCGGTGGTGGAGGCGCCGGGACGCTGTAATCCTGCTCTTGAATCATGTGGACAGGCGTCACCGGACGGTGGGTGGTTGAAGCCAGAGTCGCGTTCAGGCTAGTGTAGAGATCTTGGCCTGTCATCAGACGAAGATTCCTCCTCTGAGGAGGGATGGGAAGAGGTGATGCGATCTGGCTGGCGGGCATTTTGATGGAAAGAGTTGCTGGCACGCAGTGTTAGACGAGACAGCTGGCTGATGCTCCGGTTCCGTGGGCCCACGTACTGAAGAAGATGGATCCAAGAAGATGAGTCCGGGGAAGAGACGGGTCTTTTATGAAGAACGGGGTCCGTTCTTTTGTCCGATAGGTACGAAGAGGCTGATGTAGGTGCCGAAACAGTCGGTCAAGTGGAGAGTGATGGCCTTGATGTGAAGCTGGTGTGGTGTGTAGCTGGAGTGTGCCGGGTCTGAGTGAAGGTGCAGATGGCGGAATATTTAAACTGGGCGGCCTGGATCAGAATCGGCTGACCGAGCAGTAGAGAGACAGAGGAAAGGGTGCGGCCCGGCGTTTGTGCGCGATCCGTAACAGAGATTTCACAGTTCCTCTCCTTGTATCGTCGGCCCCAAAGGCTGGGCAAGTCGGTGCGCAAACACGGCAAGGGTGGGTGGAATGCTTGGGCAAAAGACCCAACCGAATGGTCGAAAGTGTGGGCTATGGGCAGAGCGCCGAATCAACGCAGCACGGGTAAGGTTGCAGCAGCCGGGAGAGAATCCAACGGAAGGCGTGGGGAAGAGAGTCAGGGGTTGAGGGTGGACGAAGAAAGGGAGATGAGCACGACTGGGGGAGGAAAGAGGGTCAGAGACAGAGACACGGCCAGATCCAAAGCAAACAAGAGGCAGATGAAGAGTGCGGAGCTGGCACGCTGAGGCTTGCGATGTGCAATGTCGCAATCTAATGACAATCGGGGGTTTGAGACGGGTAACCAGTGAGTATCTGGCTGAAGATGACTGGACTGAGAGCGGACGATTGCGCAAGACGATGTCTCAGTGGAAATGGCCGGACTTATTTATGATTTATGAGGAGCAGCCGTCTGATGTACCAGGAGTACACTGACATTTGGGGGTGGTGATGTACCTTACTCGAAGCAGGGCAAAAATATATATATTGTCCACAGAAAAGCCAGCTAATTAGGCGATAGACCAAGCCTTCATGTTGTGCGCGTCTTGTTTTTTGTTTTTTTCCTCCCTCTGTCGCTGTCGTCCTGCTGTGTTGGCTAGCCCCAAACAAGCTCCCAGATACTCCCCGGCTTATGGGGAAGGGTAGAAGGAGAGGAATGTTCCATGACAGCTGGGGGGGTCAAGGGTGGACATGTTCCTTGACCAGGATCAGGGCAGCTTACCCCTTTGAGAGAGCTCGGGGAGCGGCCGGATGGGCTGACCGTTCGGGTGTTCGGTGTAAGAGGGGAGTGTCGGAAAATGGGGGTAATTTACCTGGCTGTACAAGGAGAACAATAGAGGGCAAAGGGGTTGAGCTGGTATCGCGCGGATCGATCTCGTATCTTCTTGTTGCGTCCAAACTCGCAGGCTGCGTTTCTCGGGGCAGCTTGGCTGGGTTTGGAGCAAGGTCTTTTCGTATCTGTACCGCACAAGTTGCCGATTGCGTATCCATCAATGAATCGCATCGGCGGGTAATGTGGTGATGGGGCAGCGCCAGAAATTGCGGAGGTAATTCGGTTGGGGAAGCAAGCACAAGCGAATTTTGTTCTGGGCACTGGGGGTTCTTCGTTTACCGCCAGTTGCCTTGGATGATCCCAGTGGTCGTGTCTTTCCTCCTATCACCTTATGATGCAGGCAATTCGCAGGTATTTTTGCTTATGTGGACACGGGAATGATCCCACGGTAGCTTGGACAGGACCTTGCTTTTAGGACAAGTGTGAACCAAACGGATTGACGGGACGAAAAGTAGGGCGCGAGAGCAGACTCGGTGACTGCAAGGTCGTTCCATCGGCCGGAAGTCGGAACACATACCCATTTCTAGGTCCCATCCTTGAATACTCTTCCAGCTCAAGAATGACGCCAGGTAGCAAGGCAGCAGTCGAGATCGATAGATCAGGTCTACAGCTCGCATCTCCCAGCCTTTCATTCCATCTAGTGTTGCCTCACTGACCCCCTAAACCATCTTGGCCATTGGTTTTTGGGAAGTGGATTGGAGGATCAGCGACCTTATCTGTCCTGTTGCCATTTAGCAAAGAGACTTGCCGCCGAAAGGCACAGCAACACAGCACCAGAACCGGCTAGTTTCAGCGATCCCTGTCTGATTGCAGAAGCGACAGGGCCATGTAATCAGGAACCGGCAGAAAGACACGAACGAGATAGATGGAAATATCCTCCAATTGTGATACCTAGTTGGTCATGGCGCCGTCTGGGATAATACTTGTTGAATACAAGGGGCAGGCTGGTATCAGATGCACTGACTGCTCTGTGAGTGTGGATAGCGACACCATCCATCCCACGACATCCACGTCCGATCATTGTTGAGATAAGTAACTTCTGCCTGGTGCGTACAGTTACAAGAGTCCGCCTCCCGTCATGGCCAGACCTCTTCGTGGGACGGGATGAAGGACGGGCACTTCACGGCGAGTATCCATTCGTGCGCTGTACGCTGTACGAATACACACATTGGACAACGGGAAGGGGTGGAAAAAATTTGAAAGACGGGAACCTGGAACTTCCCTCGGTGAGGTCCACTGGAAGTTGCGCAAGGGGGAATGTGGGGTTTGAGTTTGGGGTGGACACCCATGGCCTGCACCTCACTTTTACAGGTTTACAGTTTGCGGAGAAGGCCGCCAGTAAGGAAACCCCAACTTCCTACATTCCCAAAACTCTGGGGACGGGAGACTCATGGCTCCCTCCTCTCCACGTCCTTCGTCCGGACACCCACAACTTAATTACCTTCCTTCTACTCTAGAGATACGCCGGCACGCCGGGCGAGCTGCCACACACTCCTTCCTCCCTTGCGCTGTATATGCCACGAGGCGCACTTGCTGACCCCCAACATGACAGCTGGCCGACAAGACAAGGGCTGATTACCAGGCATTCTTGGTACGAGTAGAAACGAAGCTGACAGAATCTGGCAGAAAGGCTGCCCAAGAGACTCGAGCAAGGCGTGGCGCTCTGCCACTTACATCCTTCCGCCAGCCTTGTCAGGAGTCATGGACATCTTTATTCTGGAGTTCGCAGCAAAAGCACGCCTCGGTCGTACAATCACCTCGCCAAATCAACATAGACTTCCTCCATACCACCGCCGATGTCATCCCCACCAGACCAATACACCATGTGTATTTCACTTCGCCACGTTTCCTCGATCGTCTGGTGGTTTGTATTGTCCGGGGCGTTCCTATTGTACTCGAGACAGGGGTGCACAACCATTCATTCAAACCTTCTCATCAACGGGTGGCTCAGCCCGCTGCCGTCACGGCTGTGCCTATGCGCACCCTTGGGCCGATTGAGCAAACCTGAAGCTCTCATTTCATCATCATGCCAGCGGTTACAGCCTGGACCACGCCTCCCGGCTCCTCCCCGGGGACTTGAGTGCTTCGACAGGGGTCCCAGTTTGACCTTCTCCATGTTCATTCCCTAAGTCATGATGCCGCTAATGGTGCGCCTTGGATGCGACTTACGTGCTCCAGTTTGCGGCAGCCTTCGTCTGCAACTCCCGTCACGCTTGGGCTGGAGCTTCCTCCAGATTTTCAAGCTTGGACGGCCAATGATTAACTTCATCTCATCTAGCTGATCTAGTTGCAGACATCCCAGCCTCTGTTGAACGTATGCTGCAAACACTCAAAATTGCGGTGTGCAGCGCTTTCCATGCCTTCAAGACTGACTGGCTGCTCTGTGGCCGCGGCTCGGTAGCCATCCGACGCCTCCATGCCACCCTCAGCAGAAGGACCGTCATCCAAAGCGGTGTACACGGCTTGTAGCACCGTTTGATTGGGACACGGTTCCAATCTGCACTTTCTTGTCAGCAAGCCAATATTGACTTGGTCAACACGGCAGCTTACGCCTGTTCCCCGCGTTTACACTTTCCACATGGCGCGCCGCTCCGGCTCCCCATTCCATTCCGTCCAAAGCCTGCGTTCGCTTGGGTCCAATTGCTCTCAGCTTGCCATTTCAGCCCATGCATGCGTGACGGAGCACTTCTTCTACTTGCTACCCTGACTAACTTTGTGTGTCTCGCAAGTCCTTTGGGTCAATGCTGTCCGGGCGTGGGTACCTGAACTTGGAGCCCTCCATTCCACATACCTGGGCTGGGCGCAAACAAGCTGCAGCTTTCCGATGAAGTTGAAAGCATCAACCTCAGCTTTAAATCACATTTGATACCGGGACAACCTTAAGTCCGTTTCGAAACCGCAGGCGGACGCATTCCAACGACGGTCGTCGTTTCGATGAACACCTCGATCGGCAGTCTTGCGAAAGTCGTAAACCCAAGCAAGCGCTCTCAATGGTGACCTCTTTCGATCACACATCAAGCTTATCAGCCCACCGGGCCGCTCAGACATGTCTACGTCGTCTTCAGACGTATTGAAGAATTGGAAGTAGAGCCTCTACCAAGAGGTATCATTAACACCAGTTCCCGGCCTCCAAGTCGGATTGGGGCTCGAGGTAAGTAAGCTCCGGCTGCGGTATCAGTGCGGCAAACACTCTCAGCGATTCGGGCGGTCTATGCAACTGAAAGCAACTAGTTGCTCATGAATTCATGATCTTAACCACTGGATCGGGTCAGGCTCCGTAGTTTCATTCGGTATTGTAACACTGCAAATCCCAAGAATGGGATGTATCGAAGTTACCAATCTTTCCGATTTGTCGGGCTACAATCGGGTTTACAATAAGGTTCCGGGGAAACGGGAGCGCCTGCGAGACCATCCAGAGTCAAATAATCAGATGACTTGTCGGGCGGTTCCCTGTGCACTTCCGGGCACGTCCGGGATTTCCCTGTATTGCGAGAGTACGGAGAGGATGTTGTTCTCGTGTACGCTAACGGTCAGACCTGCGGTTAGACATGGACGCCGGTAGGAGGTGAGAAACTACAACTAAGATGTTGGCAAATATTTTGATAACGAACAGGTCTATTACTAGTGTAGACTTCATCGAGCCAACAAATTGGCACTTGAGACGGTTGCAAGCTCAGATTTCTGTTCATCTGCTGCGGAAAGATGGATCGCGATTGAGTGCTCGTTCCGGTTTACAAATGGTGATGTTTTCCCTTTCTTTTTCATACTCAAATTCCTCCCGATGACTGAATGCTTCAGGAGAACTGGATGCACCCGGCAATCCCACCGAACATGATTCCGGACCGACCGGGCCAGGACGGCAATCTCTGATCTCTGTGCACTGATGAGTCCTTATCACAGTATCTCAGACTAAACTACATCGATATGCCATCGGCGATCCTGTAACCGAGTTTCTCGCTGTGTGTTCAGCAAGTTTGTCCATATCATGGCTTTACCGTTTAACCATGTGCCAACAACTCGGCAGGCGCTTTCGGTTGAAACAGAGATTGACCCAGCCTGATCGCACTCATGGCTACCTATCCTTTCCCACGCGGGTCTCAGGTCGATAATCGCGCAAAATATGCTCTTAAGCACCCCACCGCGGCCCGTTGGTGTGAGACTGAAAACATCTAGCCGCTTCCGAACGGCTGCCCGGGTGGTTAGCCCCCGGCGTGGGGTCTTGGCAGGGTAAGTCGGGTCTCAAGACCGCGAACGAAATCCCGGTATCCTGTCCGGCGCTCGCCGCTATCTGGACATCTTGCCGCAGTAATCGAACTCAACTATCAATTCTGCAGCAAATTTTCCATCGTGGTTCATGGTATGTTAACCGGGGTTCAATCAACGCTAGGCACCAACCAGCCGTTTAATCTGTCCAGGGCCAAGCGCATAAGCTGCATGTGAGAATGAGGCACAGCCAACAGGATTGGTTAGCGAGTATCAACCCTTGGCAACCTCATATGCACCTGCATCAAACGAGTCAAGTTGGTAAGTCTTTTGGGTGCAAGATACCGCACCGACAGCCAGCTTTGCACCCCCTTGTTGCCTCGTCATCTGAAAAGGCCCCGTTGTTTGCCCGGCTCCAGAAGCAAACATGGGGGAGGGCGAAGCAGGAAAACCGTTCGCTGATTACACGAACAATACTAACCGTTTTACCATCATCGCCCCCTACCTCTTTACTAACCGCCCCACGAGTTACCCATCGCGCACTTCTCAAGTCCCTTGCATATCGGGAGAAAGAAAAAAGCAAAGTTCCCGCCGGCTTACACCTCGGCGGGGTGATGTAATTGGTCACCAGCACGTTTGCAAGGGCAAGGCTGTATGGAGTCTCTAGACGAGAAGGATGGAGACCAAAAAAGCCTCTAGGGCCTCCATAATGTTGGTGACAGAGTAACCAGATTCCTCCTGTTTCGCATAAGTCCTGTGTGACCCCGCGCATCCAGTGAGGAATGAGATAGTCTTCCTTATTTAAAACTGAGTGTCTCTTCCGTCTCTTCTTCTGGGCTTTTCCGTGAATCTCGCTTCACAAGTCTTCAAGGTTGTCTTTCCAGGATACACAGACATGGCCGCTATCTCTGACCTCCTGCAGGCCGCCCAAAGAGCCGTGCCCAGGGAGTCCAGCCCCATCCGTGCCGCCGCAAACTGCATACTCGGGATATTTATCCTGTGGTGGCTGTTCTCTACCGTGAGACAGTATCTGCGCCTCCGGCACTTCAGAGGCCCACCCTTGGCAGCCTTCTCTAAGCTGTGGCATCTCAAGGCTGTCTGGGGGCCGAGAGCGCATCTTGACTTCTACGATGTAGTGATGAAATATGGTAAGTAGACTCTTCAGTTGTCTGTTCTTCTTTCTTTTCGGGACATGTTGGGAAACTGTCGTCGCCGACGCCTCGGCGCTGAACGGATAGCAACTTGACAACTCAAATTTTGCCTCTAACCAACTGCGCTCCAGGCAACCTCGCCCGTGTTGGGCCCAATGACCTTATCATGGAAGACCCAGACCTGGTGAAGCACGT
Source organism: Colletotrichum horii (assembly GCA_027406005.1). Taxonomy (NCBI): domain Eukaryota; kingdom Fungi; phylum Ascomycota; class Sordariomycetes; order Glomerellales; family Glomerellaceae; genus Colletotrichum; species Colletotrichum horii. The sequence continues at coordinate 2,902,562 of JANVYB010000008.1, forward strand.
CCTCGGTGCGCGGAGCACTTACCGCAGGGCCGATTGGTACGATGCGGTGCGCTTTCACCCTAAGAAGAACAACGTCTTGTCGATGAGGGATGAAGACGAGCATGCAAAGCTTCGTGCCAAGATGGCGGCTGGTGTAAAAACAACCCTCATCCCAAATTACTGAGAATCAAACTGACGTTCTCAAAGTATAATGGCAAACACGTTCAAGACTTCGAGAAGAAGCTTGACAGCAACCTATCAAACTTCTTCCGCCTTCTGGGGAGATACGTCGATGCCGGCCAGCCCTTTGACTTTGCTCGCAAGGTCCAGTACTTCACTTTGGACGTCATTACGGACCTGGCCTTTGGAGACCCAATGGGTTTCATGGCGGAAGATGCTGATATGTACGACTACATTGAGACAACGGAAAAGGCCATGCCGGCCTTCATAACGCTCACCGTCTTCCCGTGGGTGGTAACGAAATTACTCTCCAATCCGCTCTTCAGATCGGTGCTGCCTGCCGACAAGGATATAATCGGGATGGGAAAAGTCATGGGGTGAATTTTCTGTCTTTCTCAACGCGGGAGTCTTTGGAAGCTAACACATGTTTCGTCCAGCATTGCGAAAAAGTACGCTGCTGAGCGTTTCGGCCCAGACAAGAAAGTCCAACGGGACATGCTGGGGTCTTTCATCGCTCACGGCATGACCCAAGAAGAGGCAGAGTCTGAGATTCTCCTCCAAGTGTCCGTCTCTCCTGTGTGTCTCCCACACATCTAATGCACTCTGACATTTCGATAGCTTCGCCGGCTCCGACACATCAGCAACAACAATCCGCGCCACGATCCTCCACGTGATCACCAACGCCCGCGTCCTCAACCGTCTACTTGCCGAGATCGATGCCGCCGCCCCCCACACCGCCCAGCCCGTGATCGCCGACGCGGAGGCCCGCGTCCTGCCCTATCTCCAAGCCGTCATCAAGGAAGGCCTGCGCATCTTCCAGCCGGCGGCGAGCTTCGCCGCCAAGGAGGCGCCGCCGGAGGGAGACGTCTGGAAGGGCACCTTCATCCCCGGCGGCACGCGGATCGGCTGGTCCGTGTGGGCTGTCCTGCGGCGCGAGGAGACGTGGGGGAAGGACTCGGCAGAGTTCCGCCCTGAGCGCTGGATCATGGAGGCGGACGGCGGCTCGTGCACGTCGGCGGAGAAGCTCCGCGAGATGGAAGGGGTGTGGGAGCTCGTCTTTAGCTACGGACGGCACCAGTGTCTGGGGAAGCCCGTTGCGGTGATGGAGTTGAACAAGGTGTTTTTCGAGGTAAGGTCCCTCTTCTCACGCTGGGCTCAAGGCTTTGATTGCTAACGCTGAGATGTCCGGTAGCTGTTCCGTCGTTTCGATTTCAGCATCTGCTACCCGCTGACGCCATGGAAGACTGCCAACTGTGGTGTCCATCTGCAGTCGGAGATGTGGATGAGAGGTTATCGACGGGAATAAGCAATGGGCTCGTTTTGACGTAGAACTGAACTCAATGGCGTAGTGCTCATGAACATATTTCTTATATAGCGGGTCTATACTTATTTACTTATTCATGAGCATACATAACTCTGGCATTATTGAACTCAGGCGCTTGTGCAAATCAGTCACGTTGAGTAACCTAGCTTTTATACGGTTCGTCTAGCCCTTTCTACCTGCCTTTCCTTGCTCAGATGCCGAGGATCTCACTTCGCCTTCTCAATAACCAAAAGGGCATGATCCTCCGTATGATGCGGCAGTTGAAGTTTATACTCTCGGGCATAGTCTAAACAAAACTTAACCAACCCAGGACACATATGCTTTACTCCTGCGTAAGACCGCCCCTTGTACTCCAATCCCTCGAGCTCGTAAAAGTACGCCTCATTAATCTCGAAGAACTGGTGAACCACCGCTTCTGTCGGCTTCTGGTTATTACTGAAAAATACCCACGCCACACAGATCTTGAGCACCGCCGCGCCGCCCTTGGTCACCACCACCTTGCTGTTGGGCGGCGTGGCGGGAGTGTTGATGGGCCCCTTCTCGTCGGCCGGGTCTTTGAGAATAGAGTCGGCACGGGAGGGCATCATCCTTACGGCAGACATGGGCGCCGGAAAGAGAGCCTTTTGATCCTTCTCGAAGTCTGGATGGTCGATGAGTCGGAGATCGTACAGTGCCAAGAGATCCTGGAATCGCTCCATGATGACGATAACGGGAAGTCTCTGGCTGCGTATTGACTCTGTCACAGCCTCGCGGTACTCCTTCATCTCATATCTCGCCTCATCTTTGTCGTCGACGGGCTGCAGCTTCTCCTCGTAGAACTTCTTTTGGAGGTAGGCGATTAGCACGGCTACCGACCGTGACCTGCCCGACTTGCAGTGAATGAGAATATTCCTCCCCTCAGAGGAGTGTCTTTGGATGAACTTATTGGTCTCGTCAAAGTGGTCAATGAGGTTCGAGTTGGCGTTGTCCTCGAGCGGAATAATGAGCGGCCACTCGACAACGCTGCCCCCGTTCTCGAATCGCCGCAGGCCCCCGTTCGGGTCACTCTTGTCCCATGCCAGTGAGTCCTTGGGGTGTATTGTGATCACGGCGCGAATGTTATGCCTGACGAGGATTTCCTCATTGAGCGCGTGGTTCATGCCCCCGATGAAGATCTTGCCCGAACCAGTGAGGTCCGGATGGGTAATCTCAGACATCTCGGTAACATCGTTTTGCGTCCACGCACGAATTTCGTCCCAGAATAGGTGTTGCAGGAACGCGAGAGTAGGCTTGCGGTTGAGGTTGTCGAGGGCCTTGTATGAAGTCGGCTCATACGTTCGGTTTATGGAAAAGAGGTCGCTCCATCCTGTTAACGGGTTTTGCTTGGCAATTTCGTGTGACATGATTGGGCCTCGGTGCCGGGGAAAATGTGGAATGAGAGTTTTGATGGGAAATAACGTTACGCTGGTGGATCGCGCGAGATTGTCGCGAATCTTGTAGTCTTGGGAACCTTGAACCTCGTGGGTGCTTCAAAAAGTCGAATTGGAATTTGGCACTTCCCGTCAGCTGCAGTGCGAGAATGACGTGTTGAAATCTGATTGGTTTGGGCATCTAGGCAGGAAGGCTGACATGTAGGCTTAGATATCCGAGTCTGCCTTGACCAAAGATGGACGTCTGCATATTTATCGACTTGAAATGGACATTGGGAACGCTGAACAGTCGTGGCTGCCTCAGAAAGGATCTTTGTCGTTGTGTTCAGGCACCGCGAGGGTGAAGGTGGTGAGGTCTGAAGTATAACACCCGATTGGCTCGCTCACCTCGGTGAGGGTCCAGTAAATCTTATGCCATTGGTCTGGACTGAGGCCCCTGAACCCCGCACCAGACTTGGCTCGAAGCTCGGTGCCGTCTTGGATGCCTCGGCATCTCGTTCTAGACCCAATTACTCTCACGTCATGGACCCCAACGTCACCAGTATCTTCAACGCATTCCTATTTCCGTGAAGAAAGTATATTCCGCCAAACCGGCCCGCATCGACCGCATATCAAAGTACGGGAAGCAACCAACTCCCGGCTATCATCAACTCTCGTACTCGGCTTTGTCTAACCAACTATCCGGATAGTCCTGCTTGGAGCATTCACAATGGCTTCGTCAGTTGAAGACAGAAAAATAGTGCTGTACCACTACTCTACCTCGCCATACGCGAGACGAGTGGTGTGGTACCTCGCCTTGAGGGGCATTCCTTATGTTCAATGCGTGGGTACCTTGGCCCTATACACAACTGAGCAACCCGGCTTACATATCACTAGATGCAACCGCCGGTGATGCCCCGGCCCGACGTTGCAAAACTTGGCGTCGCTCACCGGCGAATCCCGATTCTGTCCATCGGCCGCGATGTCTATCTGGACTCGCGGCTTATGCTCCGAAAGTTGGAATCGCTCTACCCCTCGCGCCCGCGTCTCGGTGCTTCGCGCCCAGACCAGGCTGCCCTCGAGCGCCTGCTCGAGGTCCTGACCATCGACGGCGGCGTCTTCCGCAACGCGATGAGCGTCCTTCCCACCAGCTTGCCTATGCTGCGCGACCCCGCGTGGTTTAAGGACCGCAGCGGCTACGTCGGCGCGCCGCTGTCGGCTGAGGCCATGGAGCGCAACAAGCCGGATGCAGTCAACGAGGTGCGCCGTAACATGGAGTTCCTCGAGACGACGTTGCTGGCCGACGGTCGCGACTGGGTTCTCAAGACGGATGGCCCTAGTCTGGCAGACATCGAGGCTGTTTGGCTGGTTCACTGGCTGACTGGAATTCCCGGCGCGCTTCCCAAGGAGTACATCTCGGCTGAGAAATTCCCCAAGGTATTCGCCTGGATTGCACGGTTCCAGAAGGAGATGTCGGCTGCAAAGAAGGGAGGACCCAAGGTCGAGACAGTATCCGGAGACGAAGCCGCAAAGATTGTGACATCGTCACCGTACAACGAGCCCGAGGGCAAAGTCGACACTAATGACGCGCTTGTGGCCGCTGCAGGCCTCAAGGCAGGCGAAGAAGTGCTCGTCTGGCCTACCGACACGGGTGCTACGCATAAGGACTCGGGGAAGCTTGTGAGCATCAATGGGGATGAGGTGGTGATTGAGGTCAGCGGAGAGAAGGGCTCGGTAAGAATTCACGCACCGAGACATGGCTTCCGGGTAGAGAAGCTGGATAACTTCAAGGAACGCAGAGCTCCGACCAAGCTGTGAGTCCCCGGGCCGTCCTGGAGGGATGGAGGCTGCCTGCAACACATGCGATGACGCCCGAAGCCTCATTCCGCGTCTGGGGAAGCAGGATGAGCGATGAAATGCTTCTGTCTTCATGTGTTGTCTTGGACTTGGAATCAAAACATGCTTACAGCCCTCAGCCAATACGCGCGATAACATTATCGTAGATCCTTGACCGCTGTCCATCGAGAATTTGGAGCCCATCTTACTTTGTGAGCCGATTCAGGAATGTGATCATCAACGCCTTGGAGACATTTAGCGGCGAAACAGCGACGCTCAGTCGTCAGACGGGGAGATATGCCAACGGCCGCTGAAAGGCTGACTGACATGCTCTGATACCCGTGGTTCATCGTTGCGAAATCATGGCTTTCGACGTTGAACCGCATGCGGTTTGTTGACATTGCCATCGGTGTAAAAGTTCCACCCAAGAAACCAACAAGGCGTCGCGAGCCTACGCGCTCGCAAGTTCAATGGCTGGCGTAGCTGAGTTCGCAGCATGCCCTACCATTAGCGATTACTGAAACATGGTGGGATCTAGCAGCAGCCATCTACGCAGCACCACAATTGGTCTCGTGCTACGCGCAGCAGCAATGCCACGCGGCGTGAACTGTGAATTTTGACGACGCCCGTCCGGCATCGACTCCGATGCAAGATCCGGAAGCGATTTGGGTGGGATGGCAAGGGGGGTAAGCGTCCTACACTGCGGTTCACCAACGCCCCTTGGGCGAAGGTGGTGGTGGGTGGAAAGCTCGACGGGATGGGAATGAGATCGCAGACAAGACTTGACGGTGCGGCACCATGAGTGGATGGGCAGTGAGTGAGGCTCTTGGCTGGATCAGGTGACAGGTGAGCGCATACGCGCAATCATTCTGAAGATGCGATATCAAGTCGCAAAGCTGAATGCCGATGCCTGGCCCCGCCATGGACTATCGGACGAGATCCTCCGCGAGGTAAGAATGCGAGATGAGGCTTAAACAGACCCTAATAGTGCTGAACCGAGGGGATGGACCACGGGATACCACGCTAGGCAGAATCTGATGTTTGCTTCCATTATTAATCCATTTTGGAGTACCAAGATGCGAGACGACATCTCGAGAAGTCCGAGCTGGAATCCCTCCCGTTGCCCTAGCGTCGCATCGGCTCAAGATCGATTATCCTAAGATAGAGAGAGATGTATTGCGCCGAGCGAGAAACAGCTTGATGGATATCAGACGAGCCGTCGCATCCAATAGACAAGAAGTGTCGATCCGTGATTGTTCTGCAAAAATGCTGCTGGAGGACATTGTTTGCTCAAAACGCGACTCCCCCGTGCTTCGTACAGGGAAAAAGCCAAGTCACCGTATCGCGCCGTCGGGGGGGTGCGCCTTGGGGCTCCAGATGCATCAAGGATGGAGCCGGCAAGTCATCCGTACAGTGCGGTGCGACGCGGTCGCGAAATTCAAACTTTCAGCACAGTGTGTCCTGTGAGCGGCGGGTCGCAGGGGCGGCACTCTGGGTCTAGTGCGTCATAAGACGGTAACCGACGAGGCAACTCTGCTCCGGAGATACGTATCCGTTTTTGATGTGAATCTGCAGTCTCGCGCCGCCCATAGTCGGTCCAAAAGCTCAACGCCTCGGAGGCCAAGCACTGAACAGAATCGGCACCATCCTAGTGGAAGCGACCATGGACGTGGACGGGAGCACGCCGTCATCTCGTAGCGAACCTGTGGGTCAAAAGACTGTGTAGAGAACTTCTGCAGAAAGGCCTGGCCACTGTGAGGATTGGGTCTGTTGAGATCGCGGATTCATCGTCGATGAAAACGCTCCAGTCCTCAGACACACCGTCCGCGCAACTGGGCTGAACTGCCCGTCTGGTGGAGGACATGTGCCGTTGAGTGTTTGGGCTACTCACTGTCTGGCAATGCCTCGCCATACGATGCGATGCGCTGCGATGCGCATCCTGTTCCTTGCGCACCACCCCTCTCCTCGACATGCGTCTCCCGATGGTGCCGGACGACCAGTCGCGGCAAGGCATTTGGTATCGTTTGCTTGGCTGCTTCCGCTGCAAGACTACAAAGGTTTCCCATTCGTTGATAGTTTGACGAGACACAATTACGTCATGTTCTGTGACGCCACCAATGCGAAGGGAAAAAAAGCTGAAAAGTATCCGGGACAGTGCGCCCCCTTTTCGTTCAGACATTGGCCCAAGCCATGGCCCTCGAGCGCATCTGGTGCCGTTTTCGAGAACTCTATCAATCTTCCGTCCCAAACTAAAAACAGATATTGCCAGTAAACCCGTGACGTAATGCGCGTCTGAAAGGATGAGCCCATCGCCTCGCACACCCAAAAGACACTGCTGCGTGCTCGCGAAGCTGGTACTTGTTGAACTTCATACCAACTCGGGATCCGTATCAGTGATAAATGATTGAGTTCGACAGTAATAGCATTTGGCTTGCACTATCGAGAAAGGCTTTCCGATACAGTGGGAAATGGTGTGCTCTGCGCTCTCCGTATCTGGGGCTTCTGTTCGTGAAGGGACTTTGTGAACGTGGCTCGACAGCGTGCTGGTGCTGTGACGCAATTTGTAGGAATCAGCAGTCGTCCAGTTAAGGCGGGGGGTGGACTCGATGCCAGGCCTCCCTGACCGAGTCCTCTCCATCGCAGCTTGTCATTGGAGGCGGGAGTCAGCAATTTGCCACTCCCATTGGCAGCCGTTCTGATTTCTGCTGTTTGCCCAGCCATCCCTCGCTCGTGTCGGCAACCGGGTCATGTAGATGCAGATTAGAAATCCGCGAAAACAAGAACAAGACCGCCATGGTTTGGTTGTTCCCAGATGGAACAACACAGTCTGACACGGCAAAGTTTCGCGTGACAGCCGGAAGTCGATGACAGTTGAGAGCGGAGGGTATTCAATACGGAATACAGTTCATGGTCGCACTGTTCAGGCTGAAAGACCAGATCGCGATGGGGGAGGTGTCGTTTGGCTCCAAAAGAGCAATAATGAGTGCCGATCAGTTCACCGTAACGCTCTTCTTGGTGGCCAGATTCCTCCAGACTACTGGCAGCTGCATCTTTAGACACTCGATATGGCACACACGGTGCAGATGGTTCGATGGCGTTGACAGGTCTAGACCATGAAAGACAAGGCCGGGCGGTGCGAATCGCTGGTTTGGTAAGAAAAATGTACTGGGTTTTTGGTGCCTTGGTGGGTGAGCCCGGGTTCATGTATGAGAAGAAGAGCGCGGCTCGGCAGACAGTTATGAAGGGCCGGGCAGTGGGCGATCGTGAAGTCTGGCGCGGTGCCACTTTCGGAGAGCGCAGGGGACGAAGGAGGAAAAAAAAAAAGAAAAGAAAAAAAAAAAAAAAAAAAAAAAAAAAAAAGGGCACGAGCAACCTGTGGGCAAGTGAGAAAAGCGACGACGGGCGGGTTGCGATGATTGCGACTAAGAGGAAAGTGATGCAATCAATGCAGGGGTCGGGGGATGGGGCGGGGGCCACCAGATGGAGACTGCGGCCACAGTAGAAAACGTTGGCTGCATATACTGGCTGCTGCATTACGGGGGCGTACGGACCCCCTTGAAGGTTGCATTCCAAGCCATATCATACGTCGACAGCATACGCAGGCTGGCGGGTGGCCCGCACCAGACAGTGCGAATTCGTGTCTGAGTCGACTCGCTTCTGCAGGACAACGGGCAACATCGCATCATACAGTGTGTCGGATTTTGACTCGAAGGACGACAAGACGGGGGTGCGGCACGGTGGAAGACGAGATAATAGAAGTCGTGGAGAGAAGTACTCCGATCTCACCGTTGGTTACGGACGAGGACGGAGGGTGGTGTCGGGTGCAGATTGCCAGCCAAGGAAAGCATTGGCCGAGCCGCCGAGGCACCGCGATGATATCGACAATTTTCTTCAGCTGATAAATCAAAGTTAGGGCGAAGGCGAAAGGCAAAACCATGAGAACAGTTGAGATATGGAGAGAGGGAGGGGAGGAAGGAAGCCCGAGTCGAGCGAGAAGACGGGACGCGAGAATGGTGCGCGGCTTCGGCAGACTTGTCTACCGTTCCTTTCTTGACGCAGCAAGATGGGACGGAGTTTGATGGATGGGTACAAAGAGGAGACCCAACATTAGTGTTTTTTTGGAGCTCCATGTCACCATCGGCACTGCTGATACAGAACGGCAACGGGATGCGCGCAAGACGGAATCCAGCGAGGAGGAGGAAGGTAGAATAGGGCGAGTCGCGCGACCTCCTGGCAATGGAAACGGAGGACAGCGGGTATGGACGCACCTCACCTCACCTCACCTCACGGAGAATCCAGCGACGCCATTATCGAAAAAAAATGCGTTTCTCATTGGCGCACCCTGTTGGGCAGTTGTGGTGGTGTGGTGGAACCCTTTCCTCATTCGTAAGCCGTCCACGGATATCCTGGGTCAGTCAGCGCACAGTGCGGGAAACACTGCCCCACTTTCGTCCCAGCGTTTCTCGCAGGGGATGGGGGACGTGGAAGCGCGCTCGCTACGTGCCCGGTAAATAAGGTGAGAAGTACCTACCTGAAGTCGCAGGAAGCAGGAGCAACAAGGCATCGTCCTGAGCCAGCGGTAGCAGTCCAGGCTGATGAATGAGGTACTATGCACCCGCTTGAAGCAATCTGGATGGGTCCATCTTTCGGTACGTGTGCGATTAGCAGCACCGGTCGCATTCGCTGTTGGAGGGAAGGAAAAGAAACACGAAAGAACCGGGACGAGGGAACGGGGGTGGACGGTGGACGTGGGCATGGGTGTGGGCGTCGAGAAGAGAAGACAAGACGGGACACTGGACCAGGCAGGGACATGGACATGGACGTGTGGACGTGGTTGAACGTGGGCGTGCTGGTGTCAGAGTGTGCGCCGCCGCCCACCCATTTTCTTTTCTCTCGTGCGCCTTCGCCTTTTTTAAAATCGTCCTCCGCAACGTCATACTTGACCTGTGACGTCTGCCGTTTTTTTCCCAACAACCTTCTCTCGCCTCGACTCGTTCTGCACCCCCGACCTAGCAGCAGCACCAGAACCACCTCCCAGACCATCGCATCTGGCCGTTTCCGCTGGTGCACACAACCATCGCATACCTGACGCAACCCGCAGTCCACCTCAGTATTTTTTTTTCTCGAACCACATCGTTGCCGGCCGTAGAGTCTGTCATCAGCGACTCTTCCCCCCTTCCCAGATACGTCGCAGTCGATCATCAGAAAGCTTCTCCATTCCAGTCTGTGCCGCTTCCAATTCAGAGGAGCGCTGCAATAGCGTAGCTGCTGCCTCTGACGACTGACTTTCCTCTCACACTCGGCTCTCTTGTCTCTGCATCGCCTACCAACCCGCCTTGGGGCTATTTTCGCTCCCCTTCGCTTCCACTCTGTCATACTTCTGAGCCTATCCTTCTGCGTGCCATCCTCCTCTGACCTCATCTGGCTTTTTCCAACACCACCACACATCACACCTCCCCTGCTACCGTCACTTTTTGCCATCGGCGTCTTACCCCACAAACGTCAATAACCCTCTTTTCCCCCAATATAATACATCATCGTCGTCATCATGGGAACTTCGCCGACCGACGCCTCGACCGGGGGTGACACCAAATCGCCCAAACAGTCCAACAATGCCACTCCTCCTCGCCAAGGTACGTTGACCATCTTCTGCAAGCTGCTGCCGTCGTGACAGCCTCCAGTCGCCAACTGCCATCCCTCGTTGTCTTTCACTCGCTCACCTACCTCCAGACACTGCTCCCGAAGTAAAGCAACCTGACCCGAGTTTGAAGCCCGATGCCGACGGCGCGAAACCTCTTGGACCTCCCCCTCGACCCGGACAAGCTACAGGAAACACTCCCGATTACTTTGGCGGCGTAGCTGCTGCATCCCTCAGCCTGGAGCCCAATCCCTTTGAGCAGTCTTTCGGCGGCGGAGCGCCAGAGACGCCTGGTGGCACGAAATTGCCATCTGTAGCCGCTTTGACTTCTCCATCCTCGCTGCTTCCTGGCAGCGGTGCTACGCCGTTCAACTGGGGAGGAGGCTCGCTTCGAACGGGCCCCTTAAGTCCAGCAATGCTGTCCGGCCCTACAAGTGATTATTTCAGCGATACGCATCATCTCCGAGGCGGTTTCCCTACACCGAACGAGTCTTCTTTGAGGACGGGCTTGACACCAGGAGGCAGTGGATCTATGTTCCCTGCCCCAAGTCCTAATTCCCAACAATTGTTCGCCCAGCTTGCTAGTGGTGGTGCCACGCCCAGTACGATTGACTTCCACCGCACCGCATTGAGCGCTGCAGCGAAGCGTGAAAACCAAAATCAGAACCAGAACCAGCCTCAGAACCAGCAGCAACAGCCAGCTTCTTCGGTCACTTCTCAGCCGCAGGAGATGGCTAACGGTGTCGCAGTTGTCAAAACTGAAGCAAAACAGCCTGGCGCTTTCGACCCCCACGATAACGACGCGGCGAACGGCCTGTTTATGCTTGCACAGGGTAGGAACGGAGCGCAGCCACCGGGATACGCACCAGCAACGCAGGCTCAGTCACACCCGCAACCCCCGCCAGCACCCGCCCAAAGTGTCGAGACTTCTCCGCAAATGGGGAGTGTAAACGGTGCTGGATCTGCCGGTGCTGGATCTTCTGTAAGAGGCGTAAGCGAGGGGGGAAGCGCCGCCTCGGACGAGAGCGAGCAGGCTCGACCTTCTACCCGTGGCAAGGGCAAGCGCAATTCGACCGGTGCTGCGGCCACCACCAATGGTCGCAGGAAGGCCGAGGAACCTCCTACAAAGGCACCCCCAAGCAAGAAAGCAAAGACCAACCTATCGCCTCCTCCTGACATGAATGGTGATGACAGCCACTCAGACGACGACGACGATATGAAGAAGCATGACGACAAGGAAGGCGGTTCCAAGTCAAAGATGACAGATGAAGAGAAGCGCAAGAACTTCTTGGAACGTAACAGGTACGTTTTAAAGCCTTCATTACCTTGACCTTGACTTACAAGCATCGCAGAGTTGCCGCCTTGAAGTGTCGCCAGCGCAAGAAGCAGTGGCTGGCTAACCTCCAGTCCAAGGTTGAGCTGTTCAGCAGCGAGAACGATGCCTTGACAGCACAAATTACGCAGCTCAGGGAGGAAGTTGTTAACCTAAAGACACTACTCTTGGCACACAAAGACTGCCCCGTCACCCAACAACAAGGTCTCCATGGCGCGTTTATGCAACAGGCTATGGAACCCTTCAACCCTCAGATGAACCCATATGGCATGGCTGCGCCCATCCCACAGCAGCAAGTTTTGGCAGCTGAACAAGGCGTTCAGCGACGTTTTTCATGAGAGAAGTGGTCTGAAGCGCTCATGAATGTGTTAGAGGCAGAGGCAATTGTCCAGGTGTATCTTGGATGTTGTCGGCCTCCTGGCCCTCTGTACGCGAAACTTTTCTTCATTTCTTCGGCTTAGCCTTGACTTATGGTTCGACTGTATCATCATTTTTCCGACAAACCTGCTCCACCATCACATCACCACTTCACTTCTGCCATTTGATCATGGGGTTTCGCTGAGGAACGGGCTGTAAAAGAAAAGGGGCAGCCCTCCTCGGTTTGAAGGCGGCAGGCTAGCAGGCGTCATTGGCTTGTCGACGGCGCATATGTTCCTTCATTGAAAGGTGCAAATGCGAGGCATACACATCAAAAGGAGTTCGGGTTAGGCCAGTTCATTGAAAGGCGGTAGGCGTCAAGGGGCAGATGACGGGCATACGCCGTTGTATGCCGGACCGGTTGATTTTGTTTTATTTTTTATTCGAATATTGACGTAGCAATGGTAACAACAGCTGCATGATGCAATGCCTTGAGATCAACATAACACTTCACTGCATGATTTTCTTGCCTTTCTCACAACGTGAAAGTTTCAATCTGAAATTTGCCTCAGTAACAGAGGTCAGGTGGTTGTGCGACTGTTCAACCCATTGTAAGGTATCAACGCGGAAGTGCTATGTGTAGTTGAATTAGGAGGCAAGTGATGTCAGTGAGGCGGTCTTGCCTTTCGGGGGTTGAGTGGGTGAGTGGTGGGACTGCCTAAAACGGCCTAGCGCGGCTACGGGTAAATGGTCCCTCATGTAAACAACATCGCAGACGAAGCTGCACCTCGTCACTCTCGCGCCGCCAACACCGACAGACGCGACGACGACGACGCAACCCCCGCCAAAAAATCGATTGACAGAACGTCCGCCCACAACAAATCATTGATCATCCACGTAAATCGCGTCTGAACGGCGATTGACGCGATATTTTTTTCGCATCGCAACCAGCGCGACTGCAGGACCCGAAGCGCCGGCAATCAACCTCCCGACCATATGCTCCCTGATACGCGCCATCCATGACGACCGTCACACGAACCCGTCAACCGCTACAAGTCATTAGCATGAGCAACGAATTGCCCGAAAGAAGGAAAAGCAAGCGCCTTGCGTGTGAGTTTGAGGAGCCAAATGAGCCCCCAGGGGCGGCGGGGCGGACATGGATGCTAAAAACTCGCGCAGCGACTTACGACGAGGCCGATGGCGACTTCCATTTCACACGCGGATCGAAATCGAAGCGCGTTAAGAACGCGCAGCCAGAGTCAGAACCGGAGCCCGAGCCCGCACCACTGCCCCCGAAGAAGTCCGGAAGAGGAAGACCACCCAAGGAACGCGCTGTGGCGGCCGCGCCTGCACACACACCCTCCAAGGAACCGGCAGTGAAGAAGACTGCGACTTCGAAGGCGAAAACGCGACGACCAGCGAGTTTGGAGGTGCTCGATGAGGATGAACCGCAGTTGGTCGCGCCCGCGCCTAAGCGGACGACGCGCCGCAGTACGCGCAATTCGACAGCCCCAGCAGAGAAACCAGAGGAGAAGCCGGCAGCTAGACGAGCATCGAGACCAGCACCTGTTCCGGAGGAGACTTACGATGAAGCGGAAGGTTCAGAGCCGATGGATGTCGACAGGCGGTCTACACCGCGCGTCTTGAATGATTCGGTAGAGTCGGCAAAGATTGCACTCCCCATCAGCGACACACCGGTCATCAATCGAAACAAGGAGATGCGGAAAAAGGGAGGCGGAAATCGAAGGAGCAGCACTGGCATGCGAGGCCGCAGAGCGAGCTCACTGATTGAGAGCGGACACAACGCGATCCCACACAGGGAAGTTGAGACGGCGGAATTCTACAAACATATCGAATCAGAGGGTCTCATGGAGCCGCGGCGGATGAGACAGTTGCTGACCTGGTGCGGCGAGCGAGCATTATCGGAGAAGCCGCCGCATGGGAAAACAGGCTCTAATGCGGTTTTGGGTGGTGAGTTGGGCAGCAATCCATGTTTTCTCACACAAAGCTAACTTTTGACAGCCCGATACATCCAGGAGCAACTACTCAAAGATTTTGCGAACAAGTCAGAATTTTCCGATTGGTTTAGCCGAGAGGAGGGGCCAAAGGTGCCTGTGGTGTACAAGCCCAATCCTCGCAACATTGAGCATCAGGAGAAGATTGAACAATTGGAAGCGAAGGTCAAGAGGTATGTTTAGTGTTATTGTGAGACTTGTCCGCGTAGAAATTCTGACATCCCACACAGGTTGAAGGAGGAAAAGAAGAAGTGGCTGGCATTGAAGAAGTCCCGCACAGAAGCCCCGCCACTATTCCCTGAATCAGACCCTGCGCAAACAGCCATGGCAGACGCATCAGTACTCGACCCCAGCGAGGCACAGATGCTCAGTTGGCTCACGAACCCATCATCCTCGTTCGACTCCATCCGTGCCAAGGCACTCACTAGTCTTCAAAATACTCAGGCCACGCTGGAGTTCAAGGTCGACCAACTGGCGGACGGCGTCCACAAGCTCATGCAGCGGGTCGATACGGCAGGCCGAGAGGCGGATAAGGTGCTCTCTCTCAGCGCCGCGCGGCTCAAGGAGCGCGAGACGCGGGAGAAGGCCACGGTCGGCACCAAAGAGATGCCCGTCATGGAGGTCCTACGCAGTCTGGGTAGGATACTGCCTGAGGGCGGAACATGATCCAACCAAAATTATAATGTATACACGATCGATCAACTCAAGTTTGTGGCTACTCTTGTGTTTTTATTTCCTCTCTTATCACGAGATAATGATTGGCACGGTGGCGGAGGAGGAAAGGAAAGGGACTTGTCTCTTTTCAATTTGTTCATGACACCTTTGATGGGCGGGGAACTGTTTAGCAAGACATGGTACCTTTGACGCGTTTCTTATTATTGCATGGATTGGCGCTGGGAATGGCCGGGCAGGGTGGTGGGCAGGGCTTTTTTCCTGTCGGCGGCGGCATGATCCAACAGAGACAGATTGCGTCTGGACGAAGGGGGAGTTTTGGCAGCTGAGCAATACCCAATTTTTCTCTGCTGTTTGCTTTCTAGCTCAGCATTCTTCTACATCTGCTTGGCATCGGTGATTTGTCTGTAGAATTACTCGGGGACCGGACCCTGGACAAGTTGTGCAGGCTAAATTTCAGCGTGATGGTGGTGGCTAGACGTCAGTGATTTTACCCAAGCTGCGGCAATGAATGCTATTCTCATGTGGCACAAGACTTTTTTGATGATGAGGTCCTTTCAGGATGTGATGTCCGTAATCATTCATGACTTTTTCTTCAAATGGTGAACATGGTATGTATACACTACAACACTCTCGGAAACCCTCGAGGTGAGTTGATGCCCGTTCCGTCGCATCGCATTTGACTCCATCATCACCATCCATCCGCGGCAAGACGCGGATATGCTTCTGTAAACTTCGTAATTTGTTTTTGTTCTTTGGCAAGCCAGCAGACATCGGCCCTGCCTATGTGGTGTCGCCCACGATCAAGAAATGGCGGAGCTTTCTAGATGAGATGCTTGGACCTGAAGTACGCCCTCAGGTACATGATCTGCCAGCCCCAGAGGCCGACGAGGATCATGGTGGTGCCGATGCCGAACCACTTGACGCGGGTGTTTGTGCTCTCGTTGGTGTCGCGCAGCTTGTGCTCGCGCGCGCGCAGGTAGTCCATCTCGGTGTTGATCTCGCTGACGAGCTCGTCGATGCGCCTCAGCTCCGCCTCGACGGGCTTGAGCTTCTCCGTCGCCTGGATCGCGTTCCAGTCCTTTGCGTCGGCGCCGATGTCGATGTCGAGCTCGATGTGGCGGCTCGTGGAGCCACTGCGGCCGGCTGTGTGAGAGGGATCAGCTTCAATGTTCCTTCTTGTAGCAGCGTGGGGAGAATGGGGATTGGCTGGGTTAGAGAGGACTTTGTAGGGGGCTCTTCACGTACATCCGGTCAGGAGGTTCTCAAAGCAGACGTCAAAGGCAGCGTCGGCGTGGGAAGTGAAGACAACACGCTTCTCGCCGCCCGCAATATCCTTGGGCTTTCCGTAGTCGTTGCCAACAGCATCTCTGATCTAGAATCACACAAACCGCATGTCAGCTTTTTTTGCATCCCACCAACAGAGCTTCAAGAGGGGAGGGTCCTCCCCGCCCCTTCTCCCTCCATGAGCGCCGATCCAATTGAACCAACACCCCCAGTCGAGAGAGGGGGCCCTTCTTCCATGAGACCACGTACGTGCATGTTGACGACCATGCCGTCACCCTTGTGGCCGTCGACAGTCGCCGTGACGACGACCAGCGTATCTCTCGCGACGAAGTTACGGATGCATCGCTCCTTCTTTCCCTCGTGGGAGCTCGTGGCGTGCAGGTCGAAGCGCAGCGCCTGGGCGCAGCATGCGAGCAGGACGAGGCCGCACACGTAGTGCAGCAATGATCTCGTGGCCGCCATCGTTGGATGTGTGTGCAATCTGTCGAAGAAAGGGACGAACGCCTCGAATCGGTGGGTTTCGTTTGCGGTTCCCGGGAGGGGGGAGGTCGAGCGTTGGGAGGTTGTCAAGATGGTGGTGAGAGCTCCCTGAGGTTGAGGTAGTGGACAACGCTGGCGATAGGAGAAGCTAGGCCCATGACAAGTGGTACCAAGGAACCATGCACACACCCTTTGGGGATTTTTTGGCAATCTGTCGCGTTCGAGAGCCTGGGCCACTCAGACACCCCTGTCCATGGGGATAGGTTAATCATACAGCCAATCATCGCCGAGGAGAGGGGCAGCCTTGCCTGCTTGGCAGCTCCGTATGATTGGCCAGCCTCGTAGCTTTTTTCTGGCAACGTTAGGTACTGGCAAGCAAAGCTGGTGTGGCGCTCCGCGGGTGGGCGCGCCGCATTTGCCTGGGGCCTGTATTCCTTTCTCCAGCCCGCCCGCCATTGAATGCGACGATACGCGCGCTCGTCTCGAGGAACAATACTTTTGTTCCGTCCGCATCAACCACCGTCGAGTCCTTCGTTCCGGAACGCCCAACCGCAAAGATGCCCAAGTGTAAGCTCCTCCATCACCTCTTCTCCCGGCGCGCGTCAAAACGAAAGCTAACAAGTTCGCAGTCTTCTGTGAGGTCCCCCCATCCTCACGCAATAGCTCGCGACCGCACGAATCTTCCGACATCGACTAACGAGATGCCCAGGCGACTATTGCGACGTCTACCTGACGCACGACTCTATGAGCGTGCGAAAGGCGCACAACAGCGGTCGAAACCACCTCCGCAACGTCGTCGACTACTACCAACGTACGTTTCCCGCCTGCCTACCAAATCTCCGGCCTCGCGATGCTGGGAGCAAACGACTAACACAAAAGCTTTCTTCTTCCAGAAATCGGTCACGAGAAGGCACAGTCCGTCATCGACTCCATCACCTCGTCCTACGCCGCCGAAGGCCAAGCGCACAACAACCCCATGCTGCCGCAGAACCAGCCGGGCCAGGCCTTCCCGCCGCCCTTCCCCTTCCCTGGAGGTGTCCCGCCGCCCTTCCCCGGCATGCCCGCCGGCGCGCCCCCGTTCCCTCAGGGTATGATTCCTCGTAAGTCCCGCCTTCTCCCACTGCGATAGCAATCGTCGACAACACGCGTCTGACAAGCTTGCGACAACAGCTCCCGGTCCAGGTGGTCGCGGAATGCCGCCCATGCCCCCCTTCCCAGGCGGTCCCAACGGAGCCATGCCGCCCGGCGGCTTGCCGTTCCCTCCCCCGGGAGGACTTCCTTTCCCGCCTCCTGGCGCACCGGGCTCTCTGCCTCCGCCCAACTTCCAGTTCCCCGGCATGCCGCCACCAGGTGCCGGTGGCTTCCCTGGAGCACCTCCAGGCGCGTTCCCTCCTGGTAGCGCACCCCCGGGCCAGGAAAAGAGATGATCGCACGGCCATCCTTTCCT
Organism: Colletotrichum horii; assembly: GCA_027406005.1. Taxonomy (NCBI): domain Eukaryota; kingdom Fungi; phylum Ascomycota; class Sordariomycetes; order Glomerellales; family Glomerellaceae; genus Colletotrichum; species Colletotrichum horii. The sequence continues at coordinate 2,920,498 of JANVYB010000008.1, forward strand.
CGTAGATGGGCTTATTTGTTCTTGGGTAGAGGGTGGTGTTCAGGCGTCACATATTTAGGGGGCAAAATTTCATGGCACGGCACGGCAGATGACTATTCATACCAATCACATCAGATTCATCATCGCAAAAAGAGGGACGTTTGTACTAGAGCGCCAAAGGGTTCATCGCCCTTGCAAAATGGTATCTTCTTGGGCAATTTCTATATGATACAGCAATGGTGGTTCCATCATTCTCGGAACAAGTCGTGCGTGCTCCGAGGCCCATCCCAGCCAAATCATCATAGACGTTCCGAGCTCCCAAAGTCAACACCGTTCCCGAAAAAGAAAATATCTACCACGTGATTCGTGAAGAGTATCGTCCTTGGTCATAAAAAAGTCCTGTAGTCGTAATGATATCGTTCGTAGCGGTCATAATGTCCTTCTGCCCCCCCTTGGTATTCCTTCCAGATAATATTATGTATGAATGCCCCAAGCTAAACGCTTGGTAGCTCGCGTTGATCATTCGGCAGATCAAAAGTTGGTCGACGGCGAGTGCCGTTGTTGGTGCATCTCGCGATAGGTGTTACGCCGTATCACATCGCCTACACCGTCTCGAACTTCGCGTGGGCCACTGATTTTCTGTCGCAGCTCCTGTGTCCTCTTTTCGCGCTTACGCTCATTCAGTTGCCGCGGAATGTTCTGCAGCCCTTCCAATGTGCCCGAGATTGAGAAGCGTCGTCTCCTTTTCGGTCCTGCCTCGCCCTTTGTCCCGCTTCGGTCATCGCCATCCTGACTGTTGTAAGGCGGCGGGTCGTCCGACTGGTCGCGAAGAGAGTCTAAGCTGCTCCTGCGTCTCATAACCCGCAGGTTGCCGCTGTCCGTTCGGCGAATCGTGCGGCGTTCCGGCTCATTCGGACTTGGGGGAGAGTATGAGAGGCCCTCATCACGGCTAGGCAGAATGGCGAAAGTCTTCCTCACGCGCTCGCTGATCCTTCTTCGAGGAGGCCGGGGACGATTATCGATCGGAGGGTACCGGTAAACCTGACTGATGGGCTCATCTTCCATTTCTCTTTCCCACACGTCATCCTCCGGGTCGGAGTAGGCAGGACGCCAATGAGGATGGAGACGACCATCCTCAGGCGGAGGTCCTTCGCACTCTGGGCATGAGCATGGTACTTCCACGGAGGACTGGTCCTTGTGTGACGACCTAGAAAGGGATCCTCTCCTGGTCAAGGACAAAGTCCGCGTGAGAAGGCCAGGTCTGGCGCTCTTTGGTGGATACGTCTCCGAATTCCGTCTTCGCGTCAACGCCCTTCGCACAATCGATCCGGTCCGATGAGGCTCTTCTTCAACCATGGTCTCAAAGTAGTTGCCCATGTTTCGCTGTCTCTCGTGATGAGGCGTAAGACCCGACGGCGTAGCAGGAATGAACTGGATTGCCGGCGGAATGAATGGAGGAACCGGTGGAGCGGCCCGTGGATTGCGCAACGGAGAATCCACGTCATCCACGGAACGCTGCTGCGGAGGAGTCATGAAGCCTTCCTCGCCGTCTGGGCCAGTGGTGGTGATTGTCGGTCGCTGAGGCGGCCTCGAAAATTCCGAATCCGTGTGGGACGATTCGGTGCTTGAGCTCTCTGAAGGCTTGTTGGAATGATTGACAACAAGGACGGATGAGTTTTGATGAGGATAGAGGCTCACAGCCTTTGCTTCTGAAACCTCAGGGGCAGTACCGTTAGTCTCTACTGAGGCTGCGGAGAAAGGTGTGTTGTGTGCGTCCAGTCGCTTTCCAAAGAAGGGGTCTCCATGATGGTCAACATTGTGCTTGTGGTCCCGGTGATGATGGCCGTTGTCTGTCTCTGAAGACTGAGCCCTCTGAAGGGTCAGGGCGGGTGCTCTTGTTTCATGTCCAGATTGCTGATTGAGCAAAGCGCTCTGAGCCTTCAAACTCTCCGCGGTGAGTGAGCCTGCGCGGGAGGTATTGCGGCTTGTTGGGGCCGACAAGGAGGAAGACCGCTTGGGAATGACTGGAGGGTAATCGATCGTACGTTGGTCCGACCCGTCTGACTCCGACAAGGTCCGGCTTCGCCGGCCGGGTCGGTCAAAGATGGGTGTCGGCAAGCCGGTGGTTGTTCGCGACCCGTTTGCGCGAGTTGCTGAGCTCAGACTGGCGCTTCGCTTGGACCGGCGACTGCTGGTGGACCGAAGTGACGGGGTTCTGCTCGACTTGGACTTAACAGACGATCGTCGATCCGGCACAACGACGACTGGGATAGCACCGCTCTTCCAAATTTCCTTGCGTGCCCTACCGCTCGATATCGAGTTGAAAGTGGTGTTCGATGCATAGCTGTTGTTCCGAGCGTCGGTGGGGCGAGCCAAAGGTCTGGGGCGTCTCGGGGATTCTTCAATCTGCACAGATGAGTTCGCCGCAGAACTCAAAGGAGACAGGTCGGATCCAGAATCTCGTAGTCCCACTTGCTTTCGCACATGCCTCAGGGTCTGCCGCCGATGAGGGATAGCAGGAGCGTCCACCAAGATTGCTTCCACTACCGTCGATGCATTCGATTTTGTCGACTTGGCGGACATGCCTGAAAACCTGCGGGAATCTGCGTTGACAGATGCCTCTGTGGTTGGTGTTCTTGACCAGGCGATCTCACTAGGCGCATAAAACGTAGCTCTATCACGGTGAGACATCGCTCGAACTGCCCTTGTAGCGTTTGTCGGAGTTACGACGCGATCCTCCAAAATCTCGACTTTGCGCTGTTCACGACGCGGTTCGTAGCGTGACGCGATCAAAGATTCCTTATCCGATGCCTTTTCGGGTGCCTGGCGTCGTTTCCTGACCGTAACGTTCCTTCCAAGATTGTCGTCCCATTCCTGTTCGACTTCGCTATTCGAGGCCCACTCTCCATCAAAAGTGCCAAAGTCGCCCTTCGCCTTAGGTGTTGGAAGCTCTTCCTCCTGGGGTGACTCCAAACCCAGGCCGAGGCCGACTGGAGCCGGCGGTTTCGTTTGGGGTTCAGACGCATGCCGGACTGTATTTTGAGATGATGTTCTTGCCGACAAAGCATTGGGTCTCACGGTCGACTGCAAGTCGTCTTCCTCCGAAGAATACGGCTCCTCTCTGGCTGTTCGAAAAGACTCGGCCCGAGACTCGGCAGTCGCTGTTGTCGCTTTGGAGACTGTGCGATCCATCGGAATCGGTCGTACAGCCTTGGGCCGCGTCACAGGCTGGGGAGGTGTGACGTCCGGAGTGGGTGGGCTGTTCTGGTTTGGGGGAGTCGCAGGCGCACGCGCTGGAGTGGTGGTTGGCGTTTGCGACACATGTTCGGGAGACGGGCTCGGAGGCGGGATCGAGTGAGTGCTTGACGAGGTACGTGAGTGGGAAGGCGGCGTTGGAGGTAGATCCGGGCCGCTTCCTATCCGCCTCGACTGGTGTCTCAAGGTTTGGGAAGCAGAGCGTTGCGGCGCATCTGCTTGCGACACGGGGCTATCTGTGACGGAACCATTTCTTCTGGGAGTCGACTGGACTTCGTAGGATTGGGTTTCGCTAGGTTGCTTTCTTGGATGCGGAAGCACTTTGTGCTTCTTGAACATTCTCTGCCCTGCCAAGCTGGCATTTGGCGAGCCATAGGCGTAGTTTGCAGGTTGCGCTGCCATGGTTGACGAGTTCGAATTAGCAGCGGCTGTCATTTTCGCCAGCGTCTATTGGTGAATTGCGGTCTGAATGAAGACTAGCGATTCATGCCAAAAGCACACACATTAACCCGTCGCAGGTTATGATGCGGTGCGAGGTTTTGAACGGGCGAAGGTCATTTGCATGCTGGGTAGAGTGAAGTTCATAGGTAGGCGAAGGTGATGCTGCGGCGCGCGAGGGTGTGGCAGTGGTTGCAAACGACAAGTTGGAGAGCGAGGCGGCGGGTAAAGTACGAAGGTAAGTCGTAGTGGGGAGGGATGTCGGGGTGAGGCGAAAGTCTCAAGGGTACGTGTGAGACATTGAAACAGAACGACTTCGTTGGCGAATCGCGTCAGGGTCTGGTCCAACGCCGCACCCCCGGGAAGAGGTCGTAGCAGTGAATGACGACTGCCGACACAATGAGACGGAACACGAGCCCGAAAGTGGCTCAATCCAGCGAGAGGATGAGATGGACACAGCGGCGGTTGAAGAAGAGGAAGAAGAGGAGGAGACGAAGTCCGAGGGGAGCGGAAAGTGGTGTCAGTTGGTCGGTCACGATGCAGGCGCAGGGTCTGTTCTGAGAAGGGCGGATGAACAGTGGCTGCTGTGTGAGCCGAATGAAGGGGCGCGATGCGAATCGATTCGATCGGGTTGTTTTTCGCACAGACCGACGTAAGGAGAGGGACGAGACGGGATGAAAGGTGAGATTAAAGCTGAGAAGCAGCGCGTGCTAGTCGAGGCAAGGAAAAGGAGCAGCAGCAGGAGCGGGAGCAAATCCAGGGCCCCGACGATGCGGACGGACTCTGGCGCTATTTTGGTGCAGCACACGGCTTCAGGAGGTTGAGACGATGGAGGCGGACGAACAGTTGGAAAAAAGAATGACGGGAAGGATGATTGGCAGGGCGGGAAAGGGTCTGACGCAGAAAAAAGAAGTGCTCTTTCTTAGGTCCAAAGGTGGGCAGCAGTAGCAGCAGAGAGAGAATGCGGCAGGTCTTGGACCTGGTGCAAGTTACCTTACCTGCGGTGGGCAGAGCTGGTGATGAGGGTACCTCAGGTACAGAGCAGTATGTAAGTACAAGGACTGGACAAGTCCGGGTACGAAGATTCGGCAGCAGCAGCCTGGCAGGTGGGAGCCCAGGTGAGGAGGAATTGCGCGCTGGTGCCTTATTGGGCAGACAGTACAGAGCACATCCAGGCTAGCGGGACGCAACAAGGTGAGGTCACGACCGTCCTGCTGGGTGTTTCCCTACGTCTAGAGCTGTCAAGACACCTCTTCCCTACCTCTTCCCTTTCTCCTGCCTGTCTCGATTCTAAAAGTGCGTGGGAGCGTGGGGCTTTCTCTCCTCCTTGCGGTGTTCCATACCACCCAGCCAAGGATAGCACACCAAAGGAAGATGCCCAACATGACTGGCAAACAGCAAGTGGACTTACCAGGTGACCTGCTGCGCATTTGCAGCAAGCGTCACTCACCTCAGAGAACAGTGGATCTGGGAGTTCCAAGCCCAGGCCAAGCCTCGAGACTCGGCGTAAGAGCAGCCCCGAACTGCAGGCAAAAAAAGCACAAAAAAAGCACAAAAAAATGGGAGCAAGAAAGAAAAAAAGAGGGTGGCAGGGAACGAATGTCCGATCAAAGGGTCCATCCAGCATCCCCCCGTCGCAGGCCAATATCCCTTCCATTCCTACGTACCTTACCTTAGGTACCTGATTTCTCAGTAAGTGCCAACCAAAGTGCCTTCGTTTCGTCCACCTGCGCACCGCACAATTATTTTCCATTAACTCCCTTTGCAGTCCGGATACCGCGCGCGGTACGCAGGTCTTGCAAGGAAGATACGTGTAACAAGCAGCAGTAGCTCCGCCAGGGGGGCCGAATGAGGAACGGCAACACCACCTCGACCGCGTCGTAGCGTGGTGGGAATGCGCTGCGAGCGCTGAAGGACGCCGGGCAAAGCGGGGCCGTTGCTCTTTTTTCCAGCGGTTCCAAGTCCACGCCGTGCTGTCATAGGCTGCGTCCTGTTAGTGGTTGCATCGTCCTGCAGCTGTAGTTTCCTTCTCCTGCAAAGTCGTGCCAACTGACTGCCAACTTTCGACCCCTCTGCCGCAGAACCAGCTTCTTTTCTCCCCCAACCCAACCCGGCTCCTCCCTCGACCGTCTTTCTGTCTCCCCCCCTTCCTCTTGCTCTTCCTCCCTCTCTTTCTCTCACCTTGCTCTGCTCCGGTTGGACCGGCCGACGGAGAGGGCCGTCTTCATGTCTTTGATCTCCACCCTTCACACATGCCCCTCTCCGACTCGTCTGGCCACGCGCCCTACCTTGCCTTACCTTGGGTATATGCAGTCTGTCACCACCAGCCTTCGTCGTTGCAGCACACGACACTGATGCGCACAGAAATGCTATCAATGTCGGAGCCACGTATGAGAAGCGAGGAGGAAGCGAAGTGTCACTCGGCACTGCCTCGGCCCGCGTTCTCTCTCTGTCTGTCTCCCTCTTCCCCTCTGTCTCTCTCGCCCACAGCTGGCGTCCGATGAATTGTAAATTGCTCCGAGACAGATGAGAATTGCCTAGAAGCCCTGCAAAGGGCGAAGCAATCAGCGCTCTTCTTTGGCTTCCTGCATGAAACCACCCGCAGATTCAGAAACAGGACCACTGCAGTGGCTGCACAAGAGCATACGAGGCGAGACGGGTCTCCCGGCGCCCCTGCCATGCACCAGATCAACACCTCATCGGGACACGGGATTTGTCCCGGTCGCCAATAAAGAGCTTGCCCGGCGCTGCCACGAACCCGCCGATTCAGGTCTTGTTTCGAGCCTGCCTGCGTCAAGGTTTTACTCGAAACTTTTGCTTTCCTCGCTGAGCAACGAGCTTCTCGAGTCAAGCTTGTCAGCTTTATTCCATGTGTCTCTGCGGGTTCTCAGTGTCCACTCAGCCGGCCGGTACGTCTGGTTTCAGCCCGTAAAAGCCTCCGTCGGTGCCCACGCCAGCGGAGCGGAGCACCCGCGGGTCCGGGCGCCCAAGCTCCCGTGGAGCTCGGCCCCCTCGGTCCGTAGGAGCCTAGACCTAGTAGATTTCCTTCTTGAGCTACCGGACCGGACGGAAATCTGTCTTCACAAGCCAAAAAGAAAGTGCATGCTCAACTTTGCCAGATGGTTGCCGTGTCGGGGTCGGAGGTTTCGAGTGGTGGCAGAGAGCTGCTGCGACTTTGGCGAAATGCCGACCAATGGCCATGGTCGCAGCCACTACATATCAGCGGCGTGAAGAAGGAGGACATAGGACTGTTGAATAAGTAGCCTAGCGACAGGATCCCTGGGGCCGGTCACAGTCTTATCTACTCCACGGCTCCGGATCTTGGCCACTGCCGAATTCTTCATGTTTATCACGGCGAACTGTCGCCGACCGCACGGGATGGGATAGAGCAGACGGCCCCAAGGTGGCGGTTGCTCCCCGTTTCCCTATTTGGGTAAGCGCTCAGCACAGCTTGCATGTGCTAGCGTGGCGTAGCTTTATCTTATCAGCCCCGCGTGGGTGACGCCCCACGTCATCGACAGGACCTCCAAGTCTGAGGAGCCTTTGGCAATGTATCTCCTTCAACAAGGACGCCAAACAGACGGTTCTTTGCACATTCAACGACTCATGAACCGTTCGAATCCATCTTCATTGGTTGCTTCATGCCTGGCTTTACCGATGTGACGGGCGTTCCCCGCGGAGCTAAGGTTGTGCTGTAACGACTCCATGGCTCTCTCTCTCTCTCCAACACCCAACCGGCGGCCCTGCAGAACATGCATCTCTGGAGCCCATTCCGGCTTATCTCTATCATAGTTTGCATCATAACACCGACAACACTCCAGAACGACCCCGCCTTACTCATACCATTCAGAGCGTCCAGATCGTCCACAGACCGTCGGGACGTCCTCTCTCCTCTCACCTAGAACCTCGCCGCCGGCTTTCCTTGGTCGGCACAACCCTGCAATGAGCTCAAGCGAGTGTTTGGCCTGGGGTCTCCGTCCGGAGTGCAGAATTGACTTTGCAAACCCAATGGAAAGCTTGAACCAAGCATCTGCGCTGATCTTGCAAGCATCATGACCCTCATGAAGGAGGGAGCTTTATCTCTGCCCCGCATCTGGGCCCGGCATCTCTTCCATGGGTTCGCCTTTACCTAACATGAACACGTCAATACGTTTGCATGGAGATGCATCTGAAGATGTCCATTGACCAGTCCCGTCCCAGGGACCTTCTGTCGGTGTGGCCAATCCGTAGACGATAAGCCTGGGAGCTGGTCCCAGTCCCTGCGTAATGCTGCACTGGGCCTCCATGCGTGGAGAAGAGCTGTCGAGCTCGACAGCCAATCTTTTCCAGAATCTCTCGGACCTTGCAGCTACCCGAGAGTTCTGTTTTAAAAGCTCAGTCTTCGCCCGCACGAAAATCTGCATTGTTTCTTGTAGCCATTGACAAAGATTCGCGCCAATCGAACGTCAGCAACATGATTTCCCGGAGTCTTCTCGCCCTCGCCCTCACGGCAACCGTCTACGGTCACGGAGACCATGACCAGAAGTCCATGTCTGGACCTCACCAGTCTCTCTGGTACAACACTCTGCCGGGTGATGGCGGTACTCAGGTGCGCAGAGCACAAGCATGTGTTTTTACATCACGTCACTGACAGTCCCAGGCCGACTCTGTGTTCTCGGGCATTTCCACCTTCGGTCGTTTGCCTTACCAGCCGTGTCTGGCACAGGGTAACGTCCAGTACGATATTGCGTTCATTGGTAAGAAGACCTTTCAGTACCGGCTACTGGAGCTACACTGACTTTGGAAAGGTGCTCCCTTCGACACTGGTACCTCCTACCGCCCGGGTGCTCGTTTCGGACCTTCCGGTATCCGTCAGGGCTCTCGTCGCCTGAACCTCTAGTAAGATCCATATGAGGGCTCGTCACAACACCATCACTGACTCTCTTTCAGCGGAGGGTACAACGTCCCCTTGGACACGAACCCTTTCAACAGCTGGGCTACCGTCCTCGACTGCGGTGACATCCCCGTGACCAGGTACGTTCTTCTGCAATTTTACGTGCTCTTACTTACATCGAACTAGCTATGACAACACCTGGGCTCTTCACCAGATCGAGGAGGGCCACTTCAACATCCTGACCCGCAAGCCTGCCACGGATGCGGCGAAGAAGGGCCCGGCCAAGAACTCGCGGACCCTGCCCCGTGTCATCACCCTCGGCGGTGACCACACCATCACCCTCCCCCTGCTGCGCTCCATCAACCGTGCCTACGGCCCCGTGTCCGTCATCCACTTTGACAGCCATCTTGACACCTGTGAGTACCTTTCAGCAGATGAATCGCTTTCTGAATGCTAACCAGAGTCAGGGCGCCCCAAGGTCTTCGGCGGCTCGCCTTCCGAGGTCGCCAGCATCAACCACGGCACCTACTTCTACCACGCCTCCCAGGAGGGCCTCCTCCGCAACGACTCCAACATCCACGCCGGTATCCGCACCACTCTCAGCGGCCCCAGCGACTACGAGAACGACGGCTACTGCGGCTTCGAGATTGTCGAGGCTCGCGAGATCGACACCATCGGTACCGACGGCATCATCAAGAGAATCATCGACCGCGTCGGCACCAAGAACCCCGTCTACCTGTCTCTGGACATTGACACCCTCGACCCCGCCTGTAAGTGGGCAAGTGCTTCGTGATTTGTTGGGGGAAGAAGAAAAGGCATACTAACCGGCTTTGTGCAGTCGCCCCTGCTACTGGTACCCCTGAAACTGGCGGTTGGTCTACTCGTGAGCTTCGCACTATTCTGCGTGGACTTGAAAGCCTCAATCTGATTGCAGCGGATATCGTCGAGGTCGCTGTAAGTTTACCCCGTGCGATTGAATAGCAGTGTAGCGGACCCTGAGACTAATTTGTCCATTCACACAGCCTGCGTACGACACCAATGCCGAGCACACCACCATGGCCGCCGCCGACGCTCTTTACGAGATCATGAGCATCATGGTCAAGCGTGGACCCCTCAGCGCCATGGTCAACGAGACCGAGGCTGCTTCGGAGGAATTGTAATCACATAATATCCGCCCTCGAGATGTAGGGGGTTGGCGGGTGTCAAGAAAAGTCCTGTGATCAGCTGTGATTCTTGGCAGCCCAGTGAAAAGGTTTCTACACCTGGCGTTGGCTGGTGGGTGGTGGTGAGAGGAAAAGTTGGCGATCGGTGTCGCGGTTGGCGGGTTGTTGTCATATTTATCACGAGTCAATGAATCAAGAAATAAAACACGTTGAAGAAAAGAACAAGTCGTGGTACGGTCGAAAGAGACGACGATGGCGACGGAAGAGAAGACAAAAATAAAAGGGGCAACACTAAAGCGTAGGGGAATATTATCCGGTCTGCTTCAACGTCTATACATCTCAAGGTTCATTTCACTTACAAAAGAATCCTCCACCGCCAAAGCCAACATCACTCGTAGGAGGGGCAACAATGACATCATCCCGATTCTCCTTCACACGCTACACACACCCATAGTCATGGCAGGTCGGCTGAGAGAGAGAGGATAGGCACTGCCCGCCCACCCCGTCGCGCTCGCGTCTTCCCTCCGCTGCCAGAACCCAACCCGCGTCTGGAATGTGTAGCGCATCGGAGCCCGCATCGCGATTTGGGGGCCGAGGGAGAGATACCTTAGAGAAGGGAGGGCTTCTGTTAGAGTTAGTTGGTTGGTGGGGGTGGAGGCACGGACGGCCTGCCTCCACGCTGCTGTGCGTGTTTTCGGTAGCGGCGGGGACGAATCGGACAGGGCCTCTTGGGTCGTTTTCTATTTTCGTTACAGGGTTAGGCTGGTTAAGGGCAGGGGGGGAGGCAGGGAACATTCCAGCGCGCTGGGTGCGCCGGTGGAGGCCAACCTACTGCCCAGGCACGCCTTTTCTTTGCTCCTTTGAGGCACGCGAACGGCGAACATGCAAATTGAGTGATTTCAATAGTATCGCCAACGGCGCTGGTGCCGACAGAAACGACGGCTGCAGCCAGCAGATCGTGTAAGTGAGTCAAGGATAAGAATAGCATTGTGCCATGCTTTCACCCAACGCCATCGAGGCTTGTCCGGCTGAAGGGATACAGCCCGTCGAAAGAAACACGTTGGTTTCTTCACGGGTCTCGCCACAAGTGTCAAGCCTCAAGCTTAGTCGGTACCGCGGGCCACGAGGCGGTGCCTTCGCTAGCTACCGAGCGGCCGTCGTCGCCGTAGGGTAAGCAGCTGTCAAACCGTCTAGCCATTCCCATTCGACAATCTTGCGATCTCAGCTGCACACTGCGCAGTGCCACAGCTGGGCAGCTACGACAGCAAGGTTCACGGGGCAAGAGGCTTAGCATCTTGTCATCCCGCGAGAAATCTCAGATCCGGTCGCGCTTGCTTCCCGTGGCAATGACGCACGTTCATCTCGCAGAGCACATTGCGCCCAGCTCCGAATCCCGGATCATCCGCGACTGCACCGTCCCATCATCCACCTTGGCGACTCGGAGCGGATAACGGACTTGGTTGGGAGTCATTTCCTTGCGCTGATGACCCATGTATGATGAAGGGCCTGCGACGGAGGGTGGCTTGAAGCCTGCACGTGTTGTCGCCGCGATTTCTCATGGAGGTGGTGGTTGTTTGTTTCCGGGCGGGAGGGAGACCGTTTTCGCCCCGGCCACCTGCAGGTTTGCGTTGTGTCGACTTGTCTCACTCGGTAGCGGGTGCCCGGTGTTGTAAATTGCCCGTCGGCAGACTCGTCGTCTTTGAAGACTTGGAGAGGCGTAGAGTTCCACGCGTGGAAATCTCCTCCTCGCCTCATGTAAATGACCACCTCCAGCAGACTGCAAATCACCAGCAAGTCAATGTGGGGGAGATGTGAAGACATCTCGGAGATGCGACGGGCCGGAAACAACATTCTGGCGGTTTCTGCAGAATGCGTAGCCACAAGAGGTTGGAATTCCGTTTCGTGATGTCAGCGACACGGTCATCCTCTCCGTCTCTCCTCTCGTTGTCCTGATGGCGAGACACTGCGATGTGGGTTTCCCTTGCCCACCACTGGCATTCACTGACCCTCCAAAACGTAACGAAATGCCTTACCCCGGTCCATCGGAGACTTCTGCCGAGATCCTGGTTGCAGAAACATCTCACACCATCGTTTCCCGCATATCGCACCCAGGCGAGGTAGACCGGCGCGAAACCTACACAAACGCTCTCGGACACATTCTAGTCAAGTCGCCCTGAGCCGGGTACGGCTCCAGGCTAAGATTGCACAAAAGCGATAATTGAACGAAAGAAAGAGCAGAGGAAGAGAAAAAGAATGGCCGAGAAGTGTAATGGGTAGCCGTATCTGTCAGATGCAAAGTCCGCCCAATAGACCGAGGAGCGCCCCGATTTCGTCTCATCGGGAAACCTGCGTGCGCCGCTACCAGCCTCAGCCCAGCCCGGCTGCGCCAGTACCGTCAACCTGTCCCCTTCTCGTGTCTCAACGCTTCTTGTCTCTCTCGCTCCGCGCGAGTCCTGCTGTTGCGTGGATGGGTGGAAAGGCTCGCCTTGCTTGCGTTGCTTGCTTGCGTTAGCTCGCCCATCCCAGCCTCTCCATCCCACGCGCGCCCGAAGATGGCTTCCGGACGTTTCTTCTGTCGCCGTCGCGGCTAACACGCTCACACCATCTTCCAACGTTCATATATGGATGACCTTGCTTCCAACACCCACCCTCACTTGCGGAATGTGTTCACCATCCCATCTTCACTCATCGTCAGTTGCATCATATTATAGCATAAGCATCACATCACTCGTTTTTTGTGTGCTTTGCTTTATATATACTACCTGCCCTCTCACTTACACAGGCTAGCCGGCCTGATTCATAAATATTTCGACACCAAGTAAGGAAGCAGAACATACAACTGCAAAGCACAGAAGATGAAGACACACACCGCCATACTGTTGGCCATGTCGGCCCTGGCATCAGCCGATTACGCATAGTCAGTTCCCTTCCTCCCTTCCATCACTCAACGTCCCTCCCTCCACGCCACTAACACGCAACGCAACAGCAACCAAACAACGGGCGTATACACCTGCTCCCGCGCCAACTCCCAATGGTGCGCCGGCGACTCCTTCGGCACAGACATCATCATCCGCTGCAACGCCCAAGGCCAGGGACAGCCGGGCCGCTGCACAAACAACCTCGCCGGGGAGTACCCCCGCGGCGTCCAGCCCGCGCAGTGCTGGATGAGCAACGCCGACGCCGGCGATGCCGCCTGCGAGAAGAACTGCGTCGTCTACGCCAGCCCTCAGCCCTTCCTCCTCCCGCCCAGCGTGTGCACCCCGTACTCCGCCGTCACGGGCTCTCAGACCTACCCCGTCGGAAGACCTACCGGTACTATGGCCCCCGGTGGTAATGGCACCGGTGCTGGCGGTGGACGCGGTGGCGGCGGCGGTTCCATGATGACGAGGAGCTCTTCGACATTTGGATTCACTTTCCCCATGCCCGAACCTACAGGCCCTGGAACTGGCGGCGGTGGTGGCGGTAGCGGAGGAGGTGGTGGTGGTGGTGGCGGTCGCGGTAACGGCACTGCTCCCACAACTTCTCGTGGTAATGGCATGGCCCCCCCGATGTCTCGCGGTAATGGCACCATTCCGACAACTGTCCCCCGTGGTAACGGCACTGCCCCAACAACAACCCCGGGCGGCAGTGGTGCTCCCGGCGCTCCTACCAACAACCCCGGTGCACCTGGTACTCCGGGCCAACCTGGCCAGCCGGGGCAGCCCGGTCAACCCGGCCAATCTACCCAACCTGGTCAGTCTGGTCAACCCGGCCAGTCCACTACCCCTTCTTCCTCCGCAACTCGAACCCCCAGCGGTCCCACGGGCACTCCGGGCTCTCCTTCCAGCACGGGTCCTTCTTCCGTGCCTACAGCTGGTGCCGCGCAGAACACCGTTGGTTATCTTGCAGTTGTTGGCGTTGTTGCTGCTCTTTTCCTGTAAACTCACTCTCTTGATATCCGGTACGGAGGAATTGTCGAATTATTGGAATTGCAAGCCATTTATACACACACTAAGTATTGTTTTAATCATTGGCATCGTGGGATACGGTGGGAATCAGGGCTGACCACCAGGCGTATGGGGTTGTATTTAACTCAGATCGTGTTGTAGTCGTGGTGTCATCTGATGCACTGCTGAGAAAGTCACTACCTGCACTGCTGTTTACTGTAAGTGAGAGAAGAGGCCATTGGGGAAGTCATCTCGAACCACAAACATGTTGAGGGACGGTTCCCTCCATTATGGTATGAACTTGCCGAAATATGCGAGGCATCTATGAGATTTGACTCATTAACGAAGGTAACCTCGCCGTTGGATAACAGTTTTGGCAGCCGGGCAGTGTCAATTGGCTATCCAGGCAGTGTCTCTTATAAATTCAACGGCAGTACATTTCATTATTTTAATAAGGACGATACTAGTAGAGGAAAGTATAACATCAGTGGACAGCGTCGATAGCTGGCGACCGTAGATGACGACGGCAGACGACGGCAGACGACGGCAGACGACGGCAGACGACGGCAGACGACGGCGATAGACGACGGCGATAGACGATGATAATAGACGACGATAATATGAGCGATTACAGACGACCACGATAGCAGCGACGACAATAGCAGCATGAAACTTCGTCACTTTAGTATAGGAAAATAGGGGTTCTCGGCAGGATGTACGGATTACACACGTGTGTGGTGGACACTGCCCGGCTAGCCAACTAATACTACCCAGCCAGCAGAACTCTTGTGCAACTAGGCGGTGCAAACAATTGCGGTGCCATTTCGTTTCGAATCACGGCGAGGGTCCCAATCCATACATCAAACCGTGATGCTGCAAATAGGTGCATTTCAAGCAGACCTTCCAAGTCCGGTTTGCCCTTCCGGGGCCAAGCTGGCTTCTGCGTCGACAGCAGACCCGATTCCCGATGGAGAGCTGGTAGACTTCATACCTTTCATTGGCCCTCAACGACGACGTATCCGCGGCCTGGGCCGGGCCAAAGCCCGGAGGATCATTGCGTCCACCCATATCGAAGGGTCGACCACAGTCATATGCAAGCATTCGACGACCTTCATCTGAGCCTCCTGCCTTTTCTTGTACGCATCACAGCCCACGGGATCTTCACCGAGCCACCAATGTACACATGGGCCGCAACCGAGCCTCAGGAGATCTTCCCTATGCTGCCAGCACCAGTCGTCGAAACCTGCCAAAACCAGGTTTTCGGCGCGGTCATTGTTCATTGCCAGTATCAGGCGGTCGTCGCGAGTGACCACGACGTCCGGGTTTCTGAGGGCCACGTACATGTTCCAGAGGAAGCTGGTCCTCTTCTTTTCGTCCAGCGTCCAACGCTCCAGGATCTGGTTGAGGGGCTGCAGCGGGTGGTAGTAGCCTTCGATGACCCCTACCCAACCGAGCTCATGCTGGGGGCCGTCGACGATGATGGTGGCGGCCAAGATGCTGAGGGCCTCCTGGCGGAAGGCATGGCTTAGCAACGGAAAGAGGAAGTCGTTGAACCTGCGGCAGACGGTGCGGAGCCTCCAGAACCTCCTCCATCTCAAGAAGAACTTGGGATCGTGGTTGGCCACATCAGGCGCCGTCTCCCGGAATACGTGAGAGACGGAATGATAGGTGACGTCCGGCAGCAAAATCAACCACAGTAGTTCTTGGGGGAGTTTCAATATCCCCGCGGGTCGTGGTGTGGGTGGTGCCACCTTGCTGCTTGGAGGTTTGAGGTACGCGGTTGGTTTGAGGTATGCGGTTGGTTTGAAGAAGCCAAGGTAATTGATAATGTGAAACATGATGCCTGGTGGGACTTGCAGTCTTGTTCGTTAAAGTTTTTGAAATGGATAAGACTCTTCGATCCCCGAGGTTGCGAAGGTTTAAGGGTTGCGAAAAGTTGTTACTGTCTCCATCAAGGTCGCCCATCAACAGCCACAAGTATTCTTCCACATCCACTCGTGACCGAAAGGTCGAGTCTCTGTCGCAATGTGCAAAGTGCTTCATTATTTGTTGTAACGGAGTAGTTTCTTTACTTAGTTATTGAAAATATGAGAGGAGTTTTGCAAGCCAGACAGTGTTAGTCACTCAGGCAGTGTCCCCTATGACTTTAATTGTAGCGCACCTAATGCTTCGATAAAGACGACAGTAGTAGAGAAAACGATAGATAGTAATAATAGAAAACAACAACAGACGACGAAAGTAAACGAAGATAGCAACGACAAAAGGAAGTACATAGAAAATACACATGTTTTAGAGCAGTATAGATAAAATAGGGGTTTAAGGGGGATATACAGATTACACGCGTGTGGACACTGACTGGATAGCTAAATGACTGCCCAGCTAGCAGAACTCTATAGGAGAAGGTGGCAGTTGATAGATGGGTTCTAAAAGGTCGAAGACAGGGAAGAAGACTCCTTAAACAAATCAAATGTGCAATACATAACGACTATGGGTGGTTGAAACGCTCCTTCAAGCTGTCCCATCTCGTCGTTCGCATTGTCTACCAGGCGCATTTCGAAGGAGATATTACGCGATGCGGTATTATTTTGGATATATTTTGCAGCCACAATATGGACGATATATACAACAGTAACGACAACAGCAAGAACTATAGTAATAGTTATAGAAATAGCAGGAACAATTAAATCGTATACTATTAGATATAATAATGTCACTTCGTCCGCTTGAAACTCCTCCCGGATAATAAAGCTCTTTCGAGTAATAGATCAAGTTTTCTATATCGTGAGTTCTCTAGGTCCAACTCGTCAGAACAAAGGCTCTCAAATCAGCCTGAATCATTCGGCACTCACATGCATCTTGTGCTGCTTGTATCATTGCTCTTACATACCAGTCCAACTGGCCTGCCTTCCCAATGTGATAAATCAATTCTGCGTCGTGCGGCCTCCGACCATGAGTTATCGGTAACATTGCGACTTTGAAGCTCAGTGTACATTTTAGTGCACATGTACTATATGCTGCCTTTTGCGGACGACGTCGACATCTCTCTTCCCAGGGGAGGAACACGAGGCTTTCCGCCTCATCGGGGCTCATTCCCAAATTCGGGAATCCGTGCAGGCTCGGCCAGGCGGCTTTGGGCTCGTCGAGAGTCTAGTGTATGTTGTGGATCAAGCTCACGATCTGTCTGTCCTTCAAGTTCCAACATCTGAGGAACATTTTAAAGTCTGAAGTGTCACATTCTTCGTCAGGTAGCAATGACTCCTCGAGTACCTGCAGCCGCCGTGGTGAATCGTTGTTGCTAAGTAGCATTAAAAGCGCGACAGCCTATCTTTCGAACTTAGCAGAGAGAATGGGGCTCAGCGCCTCGTTGAAGCTGCGGCAGACACGAAGATAAATCCATGACCGCCTCCAAGTGTTGAAGAAGTTGGCGTCAAAAAGGTCATCGATCGATGCGGTCATCTCGTCGAAATCGGCGGGCCATTCGAACTTCTCGGGCAGCATTATCTTCTGTAGAAACTCGGTCGGTAGCTTCTCTCCATGGCGACAGCTTCAGGGTCCGGGAAACCCAACGGTTTGTTTGCATCTGTGCGTGAAGGACGACTGCCGACGTCGCATGCTGCAGGGCAGTTTTATGTTCAGATCGACTTTGCCCGCAAGGTTTCCTCACAAAATAGACGAAAATGTGCTTCGAATCCTTATTTCCGGAGATTGGGCACCGTTGTGGCGTTCCATGGCGCGCGCTACGTGGGGGGTTCGTGAGAAGCTAAGGGAGAGAAGGTGAGACACCACTTTGGATCGCGCCTGCTCACCCCTTGGGAATGCACCAGCTATGCCCTAACTTTATTATTCCCAACAACCTGGATAGATAAGGCGCGCTCACGCTTCACCTCTTTTCCCTGTAGACAACCATGATGCCCGGGACGCCTCCGTCATCAAACAAACTTCAAATCCGCGCCGAGTAACCCAAACCGAACCGTTACCTCGCCACAAAATATCACAGGCAAGCCATGGCAGTCGTCCGACAGCCTGCCGTCTCCGGGACCCGTATTTACGTCATGATACTGCTAGGCATCGGAGACCTTGGCGCCATCATCTGGGAGGTCCTTGCAGCGATCATTTGGGAGGTGTGGATCACCCTCACGAACCACTTCCGCCTCTTCGTCGCGACCTATCCCCTTATGGGTCTCCTTTTCCTCATTACTCGCGGCTTCGACCTCACGACCTGCGTCGGCGTCTGCTGCGGCGCTTATCTATACACCTCGTTCCTGTACTACTTCGGCCTGCGGGACCGCTTGCCCTGGGCCTGCCTCGTCGCGACTCTCCTCACCTTCGAGGGCCCGAATCCACGACTGTTGCGCCGGGCAGCGGTGACTGCCTTCATGCTGGCGAGGGACGACAGCTTCGGCGAGCTGTACTCAAAGCGGGTGAGGAACGCGGAGGTTCCGTGGGAGGACGGAAGCGGGTTTGCCTTCTTGTTCAACTTTGAGGGGCGAGAGCTGCTGAGGGAGGTCTGCCTGTACTTGGTCAACACGCTGTGCTCGTCGTTCGACCGGCCTCGCGTACAGGACGACTTTAAGCTGCGGACGTCGGTCAGGACGGTTGACGTTTTTGTCCTTCCGCTGCTGGGGCTGGTAGATTGGGCTTGGAGGTATAGGCGTGCGCAGA
Organism: Colletotrichum horii; assembly: GCA_027406005.1. Taxonomy (NCBI): domain Eukaryota; kingdom Fungi; phylum Ascomycota; class Sordariomycetes; order Glomerellales; family Glomerellaceae; genus Colletotrichum; species Colletotrichum horii. Next base: position 2,938,794 of record JANVYB010000008.1, read on the forward strand.
GACGACTGAGAAAGGCTCGACTTATTGCAGCTCGGGACAAACCGCAGGCAGTTGAGCAACAAAGCTGAGGAGAGGAAGGGTACAGATCGTAGACGGATACGTTTTGAGCACGTTTAAAGAGCAGTCCTAGTTGAGACACGGACCTTGACAGTACAAACAAGATTGGGTATCGAGTTGAATCGAAAATTAACAACTCCAAAGTTCCGAGAAAAAGAAACTCGTAGACTCATGCGCTGATTGGGCCGGCCTCATCCTGCCACCACTCCATGAAGGTCAAGATTCGCTTCGTACGCTCTCTCGCCAATTCCTTGCCGACTTCCGTCTTCATCATGCCCTCCAGCTTCACCAGCTTCTCCTCAAAGTGCAGGATGCTGTCGTCCATGCTCCGAGCGCCTTTGGCACCGCCGAACGTAAAGCATCGGCCGACGCCCACGGCGCCGATGGCATCCAAACGATCGGCGTCTTGTACAACGGCGAGCTCCGGGTAGTCGGCGATCAGGCTGCGGACGCGGGCCGGATCCTTGACCTCACTGGAGTAACTGACTCCGAGACAAATGGTCTGCACGCGGGCGGCCAGGTGTTCGTCAGCACCGAGAGACTGGAGGACTGTGGAAACAAGGGTCGATGCGTCTTCGCCGGGCTTCAGGTACTTGCGGTCGCCAACGTCATGGAAGAGGGCCGCGAGTGTGATGGTCTGCTTGTGCAGTGCCGGGCTGGCAGGGGACTGGTCGTAGATGCGGTGGGCCAGCGAGAGGACGCGCTTGATGTGGTTGAAGTCGTGGGAAGCATCGTACTTTGCCATGTAGGCCTCGACGTATTCGGTGACCTTGGCGATGAGCTCTTCATTTGTGGTTGAATTGGAGGCCATGATGATGACTTGGCGATGGCAATCAGGTAGTCGAACTTTCCTTCAGATTATTCTTCCGGGAATCGCACTTGACGAAAGCCTCAAGATCTTCCAGGACCAAGACAGCTCTGCCTTTATTGAAGATACTTGCAAGACTTCTCGCAAGTAAATTGGTAATCAGAGTTCCGACGGCGGACTGCGGCGGACTTGAGGCTGTTTGAAGCTGTGAATCCAATCTGCGAGAGCTGCTGCCTTGAAGTGACTGAGTCAGGCCGGCGATAGAAGCAGGAGATAACCGGAGCAAACGCGGACAGAACGCGTCTCAACAACGGACGAAATTCGCGACATTGGAACGGCAACATGTGCGCAGTCACGTGACGTAAGCTTTCTGTAGGTGGATCCATTGGCCTCTCACGGGCGATCCCGCTGATTCCCGCCAGGCACTCCCGTCACCTACGAGATGCCACACCAACCTCACCGCAACGGCATGGATCTTGGATGGCCAAGATGCTTGGTCGAGGTACCGCAAGATCACCTCGTGTGAGGCCTGCAACGTCGAAGTTACTCGCGGACATTCAGCTTGTCAGCAGACCGTAATCTCGCCATGCTGAGGTCAGACCGCTTCGAGCCTGCAGTCTTTGTGAGACATCCGCCGGCATCACCAAGCATGCCATTCTTGATATCTCACGTCGCCTCGGGCGCATGGATATCGTCGTCCCGTACAGGATCCTTCCGATGTAACGGGACTGCGATCACGATGAGCTGCTTTTGGCGGTCCAGACTTTCTGCATCCTGCGAACTGGATCCTCGATCCAAGATGCCGTGAGATGCCATGAGGGGAATATCGCCGCGGCGTCTTCCATCCTCTCCAGCCAGGCAGAGCTTCTTCCGTGTGATGGGCCTCACATACCCGCCGAAGCTAGAGACCGTCGCATGCATGGAGCCGGATGACGCACCTTGGGACCATCCCGAAGAAGAATGGAACGGCAGGCAGTATCTCACCTCCCATCGCCGAGGTGTGGGTGGCTCAAGGTCACGCAGAGGGGCGGATGTCGACCGAAGGCGGAGGACGGCAGTTTGCCCTTGGCGGGTCGCCTTACGATCGGCCATGTTGACAGCAGCCGGCAGGGCAGGGCAGGCAGGGCAGGTAGGCAGGCAGACAGACAGGCCAGACCGCCCAGGAAATGGGGAGCAGGCTGCGGAACGCATGGCTTTTTGGCTTTTCTGCCCCCATTTCTGCGCCCTCTCCCAGCTCCGGATCTCGGTAGTGTTTGATCTCCCACAGGCCCCTTATTCGGGGATTTTTTTGAGCACTCCTTGGCCTGGCTTCCATTAACCATCGCATCTTTGACACAGCAGACGGATATCGACTTGGACAGACGATCGAGTATTGCATGTGTCTTCCATGGTGCAATGCAAAGGCAAGTACGATGAGAATGCTGCGAACGACGACGTACAGAAGAGCCTGCATGTTCGTCAGGGAACCAGGAACATGGCGTCTGGCGCCTCTTTCCGTGTCCAATTTCTTCCGACTCGCGCGATCTTCGGCTCTTCCCTGGGCGACGGCCGGCGGAGGCCATCAACACTCCAATGAGGAAGTTTGTCTTCTCAGCAAGCCGCGCATGTACGTGCAGACCGCATGCATGTTGACTCGATGCATGATGCAGTATGTCAGTTCATTCAGTGATGCGGACAGACCGATGCGGCGAGCGAGCGAATACGGTGCGGGAATTCGGTCATGGGCATATCTCCTCATCTCGCACTTGGCTGGCCAAGCCAATCCGGTCGGAAAGAAAAAAGTAAGAGGAGGGCTGGAAGGCTTGTGAGAGTGGTGATGCTTCCGCGAAGGTGCATATGGGCAGTTGAGGAGTTGAGATGCTGATTGGCGCGAGGTGCAGCACATCACCAGGTGACGGATGATAAGCGACCGGGCACAGAAGAGCGACGTGCAAATCTATTGGCCAATGAGGGCAGGGATTTAGACGCCCAATCAAGCCAAAAGGGCAATCGGCTTGGAGCCACGCGGTGGACAGAGGAACGTACCGCGCTTTAGTCCCTTCAAGCCCGGAGGGGATCCACTTATCTCTTCTATTTTGGCCCGCCGTGTCCAGGAAACCCCTCTCCTTCACCATGCTTAACCGCCCAGCTTGCAGACATGGCCCATCCCAGCGGCCGGCTCGTGGTAGCACCAACGCAACAATGCACTTGGTCAGAAAACGACCTCTACCTACCTGCCTAGGGTACGAATGAGAAAGAGGGGAACAACCGCGCCAGAGGTGACGGCGATGGGGATGGGGTGCGCTTGCTGAGGCCGCCCTGCTTCCTATTTGCCAGCACACCTTGAGAGAGCTTCACTAGCTCACAATTTCCCAGTTCCCGTCCGCGAGCGAGGGGATCCCCGGCCGGCTGATCTCTTGAGCGCCGACGCGGAGCACCATCACCAGTGTGATATTGGCTACCTGCATCGGCCATCCACAAGCCTTGCCATGCCCAGCATCCTCCTCATTGGGCCGTCCATCAAGTGATGCTTCCTTTGCACACTCCACTACTGCGTAGTACCTTAGGACTAGGCACGCCGACTGCCTGCTTGCTTGCTTGCCCCAGCCATGAGCGGCGCATGTAGCACCGCATCTCGAGTGGCTTTTCCAACCAACCCACCACACACACACACACAATGTGTCGTTGGCCCTCTCATGCGGCCTCGCCTGGCCTCCAACTACGGCCGCTCAAGGCATATAATGGAAGCCTCCCATCCCTTTCGTCTTCCTTTCCTCTCTCTTCTCTTCAGCAAGCACTCGACAAGTAATTCCAGGTCTTTGATTTTCACCCTTTCCGTTGTTTTTTGTTCTTTGTTTCCCTAGAGCTGGTCTCTATTCCTAATTGCAGCATCAACTAATACCCAGTAACCGTTATTTCCAAAAACACCAATTTTTTGCATCACCACCACCAAGTTGCTGGGCAACTTTACCCCTAATCGGAAATCTGGAATTTCTTGCTCAATCGACCACCATTATTCGTCAACAGTCTCACACCTTGTTCGCAGCTTCTCCTGACAAATCGCAATAATGTCGTCCACTCAACTCTCCTTCTCTCTTCGCGTTTCTTCCGGCGTCAAGACCGTCCACCTTCTTGGCTCCTGGGACAACTACGTCGGACAACTTCCTTTGTCCAAGGACAAGACTTCCTCCAAGTCCGGTTCGTGGAAGGGCACCTTCAAGTTCAGCGGTTCCACCCTGTCCGCCGGCCAGCGCTACTGGTACTACTACATCATTGACGGCTACCACGTCGCTCACAACCCCAGCGTCACCTCAACCGTTGAGCCCACCACCGGCCGCGAGCTGAACATTCTCGACGTTCCCTCGTCCGGCAAGTCAAGCAGCTCCAGCAGCAAGTCCTCCAAGTCGTCCTCGTCTTCCAAGTCCTCCTCCAAGTCTTCATCACACTCCTCCTCCCACTCCTCTTCTCGCAGCTCCCGCCGCTCCTCCTCCAAGGACAAGAAGAGCAGCCGCAACCGCTCCTCGTCGCGCGACATCCCCAAGGGCCGACCCCTCTCCATCTCTCAGATCAAGGCCCCCAAGCCCACGTCGCCCCACGCCACCCAGCACATCCTCAACGGCGACTACCGCGATGAGGATCTCGAGGAGCTCACCGCCCGCTTCGGCGCCGCCGGCTTCGACGATGAGGATATCGTGACAGACTTCTCCAGCTCGCCCGTGTCGTCCAGCGGCTCCAGCCTCTCCTACCGCTCCGACAGCTCCAGCCCCAACTCGTCCATGTCCGGCTACAGCACCCCCGGCTCCGACGTCAGCACCTGCACCTGCGAGCGCTACGGCATCACCCGCAAGGGCGACCGCGTCAAGATCGACTGTGGCGGCGCCCGCTGCGGCTACGGCGACAGCTCCGAGTGCTCCGACTCTTCCGACGAGGAGTCCGACGAGGAGGAGGAGTACGTCTCCAACAGCCGCCGCCACGGTATCGTCGTCCGCTGAAAAGCCTGATGCCGTCCCGGGGAGGACACAACATCATCACCATGAAGACCTTAATCAACAACAACCCGAAGAAGGAAGTCCCATGTGGACACACATTCATTTCGTCGCGCGACCCGTTCTCTTTGCCGCTCCCGTCTCGGCCCCTGGGGGCCAGGCGGCGACGCCGGCACACGGCAGTCAGCGCACGTTTTCAACCATCATTGCATCCACCGAGGAGCAGCGGCATGCCGAGCCGGTCTCGGAACTGCCCGCAACACCTCGTCCCAAGTGGGTCGATGCTGCGACCCCACGCCGCGATCACCCCGTCCGGATCGCGCGTGCCCGTTTCGTTTGTCATGTGCTCTTACTGACAACGAGGGAGCACCCTCGCGTGCCCTCCGAAGGGAGGCATGCGAGGCCGAAAGCTCCAGCGGATGAAGAAGCCTTTGTGCTTCTGGGGATGGACCATTTACTGCGGCCCCAAGCTGGATGCTTGGAAAGCTTGGGCAAGCCGCTCTCATGTACCTTAGACAGCCAAGATACCGCCACAGGCGGAATGGGTAGACGCCTATTGAATCTATTCATCAATGAACACCACCTTACGTGCCTCCACAAGTGATTGTTTGTCTGTTTACTGTGAATTGGGGCATTGCCTTCGTGTCTATGTAGTGTTCTACCATTGCAAGTCAGAACAAATTCGACGATGTAAGATAAACCTCCGACCCTGAACGGGGGACCCTTCGTGAAAGTCGGCGTTCGGGGGAAAGATACCGCTGAAGAGGGCGGGGCCATCAACGTCACAAAGCGGGCTGGTGGGGGTCCTCTGCCGCCGTCCATCCACTGAAAGCTGGGGTCAGGGGGCGTGTTGTTGCAACAGCGACCCCGCGATGGAGGGAGTTGGTGCGGGGACTTCACACACCTTCCTCTCACCTCATTTCCGCCCCCTAAACCTCCATCTTCAAACACGCCCTCCAAGTGTCTTGAAACGGAGGGTCCTTTGTCCATAACTCAACCTCGTCTCTCTCAGGTTGTTTGTCTTCCCACAACAACACCCAATTGACCACCCAACGGTCAATCACAGCTACAGGCTTTGCCACAAACCCCGCTCTCCCAGATCCCAGACCGCCAAATCGCCCGCCATGGACTACCCAATCGTCGACTCCCATATCCACCTCTACCCAGAGACCGAGATCGAGACTCTCGCCTGGGCGACCCCCGAGAACCCGCTTGCCAAGCAGCACTCCGTCTCCGACTACGTTGCCGCGACCGGCAGCCCGCCCAACCTCAAGGGCTTCATCTTCCTCGAGACAGACCGCAAGCACGACCTCGAGGCCGGCGCCAAAGACGCCTCCGGCTGGGAGTTCCCCCTCATGGAGGTCTCCTGGCTCCGCCGCATCGCCGAGGGCAAGCCCCGCGACGGCGAGGGCCACGGCGAGGAGCACAAGGACCTGTGCCTGGGCATCGTCCCCTGGGCCCCGCTGCCCTCCGGCGCCGAGGCCATGCAGAAGTACCTCGACCACGTAAAGGAGGTCGCCGGCGAGCACGTCTGGCCCAAGATCCGCGGCTTCCGCTACCTTCTGCAGGACAAGCCGCACGGCACCGGCCTGACGGACGACTTCATCGACAGCCTGAAGCTGCTCGGCAGGCTGGGCTACGTCTTCGACCTCGGCGTCGACCAGCACCGCCGCGGGAAGCAGCAGCTCGACGAGGCGCTGGAGATCATCGCCCGCGCCCACGAGGGCGTTCCTGAGGAGGAGAAGGTCACATTCATCATCAGTCAGTTACCCCTCCTCTAACATCTCCAAACCCCCGCTAACCGCTACCTGCTCGTAACAGACCACCTCTGCAAACCCGACCTCGGCGTCATCAACACGACAGACCCTTCCTTCATCTACTGGCGCACATCCATCTTCGCCCTCTCCGCGTGCTCAAAGACCTACATCAAGCTCTCGGGCGGCTTCTCTGAGATGCCCGACTCTCTCAAGAAGCAGGACCCCAACGCCCTCTTCGAGGCCCTCTTCCCCTGGCTCGGCGTCGTTCTCGCCACCTTTGGCCCCCGCCGCACCATGTTCGGCAGCGACTGGCCCGTCTGCACCGTCGGCGTCGACGAGGCCTGGCGCAAGTGGAAGCTGCTCGTCGAGCGCATGTGCTACATGGCCACCATGGATCCCGAGGACCAGGCCGAGTTGTTCGGCGGAACGGCACTGAGGGCCTACGGCTTGACCGGGTTTTCGCTTGTTTTCTGAAGGATGGACGATGAAGTATTGACACTTGACGGGGCGATTATGTTTAGAAGAGGTGGAAAGGCTTTATGATTTGAACATGGGCGCTGGAATGACTTTGATGAGACAGCAGCTTTGCACGCAGATACCAAAATCCATATGATACCTTGTTTAGATATTGCCTAATTTTCCTGTCTACTTCATTGCTCCCATCGAAGAAGACAGTATAAGTAACAATACTAGCGGCGACGACGACAGTAGACGACGAGAACGACGATGCCGACAATAATGATAACAACGACGACGATGTCAGCAACGACGATAAAGTAGAGTATAGCCACAGAAAAATAGGCGCGTAGACATGGGAAAAATAAGCGGTCTCTTTGATTATATGCAGATACTATTACCAGCAGTTGCAAACATGGCACGAGCGAGGCATAAGCAGACCAAAAAAAAAAGTGCTATTGATTGACCGAGAAGAACCAGTGCTACAGCCAGCGATTGAATCATAAACAATACAGGAAAACCAAAGAGCTGCTACGCAAACATGCCACGCCGGCTAAAGCTGACGCGGATATCGAAATGTATCTCCAAGCATGAGAATTGGCTCGATTGCGGATACTCCTGCCTTCTTCCTTCCAATGTACCCATATGCTTCTCATCGCAGACTTTGGATACCAATAGCAAACGTGCTCATAATTCGATACAAAACATACTCAATCCGTAAGGTTCGATGATCCAGGCCTGATCTGCTCGAAATGCGCCTGCAGCGCCTTCATTCTGAAGTCATGTAATCTCCCGTCTGCGGCCATGGCGTTCTTGCGAGCAATGCAAGGCAGCCCTTGCCATGTCATCAGGCGGGCACAGGATTGTTTCGAATAGCTCTTCTGGCTTGGCGGTTTTTGCACTCGAGAGCATACTTAGGATCGTTTGCTTTCTTCCACTCAATGTACTCCTCATATTTCTGCTGAGCCATAGCATCAGGGATGCGAGGCTTCTGCGGGCGTAGAAATTTATTGTCGAAATTTCCAGCTTGGTGTTGGTTGAGATGGCCATTGTTGGCCATGTTGGGAGGTGCTGTTGCGAAGTTGTTGAACGTCTGAGGACCATGCCCCGAAGATCCGGTATCAGGCCCAGCAACAAATGGCCGGTTGAAACCAGCCATGAAGCCGCCTGTCTGTGGTCCATATCCTGCCATGGGTGGAGGAAGCCTGGGTCCTTGAGGGTGCGGTCCAAAAGCAGGAGCTGGTAGAGGCAGATTGTGAACCGCGGGATTGACGAAGGGCGGGAATAAGTGGTTGGGCGGCGAATCCTGCATCGGCACAAAAGTGCTAATTGGAGGTACGCCATGGTTCAGGTCGACTCCTGAGGCCATGGGCGGCACCAGTGGGAGAAGTGAAGGCTGCAGGGCCGGCTTCATAGAAAGAGGCTCAAATGAGAACGGCGAGGTTATGTTTTGCCGAGATGAGGTTCCCAAACCGAACTTCTGAATCGTGTTGAGGATCGCCTCATTCGAGATTTGTTGGCCGCCACCCTCCTCAAAAGGCTTGAACTGGTCGCTCTGACCTACAATCTGTTCGAGAACCGATAGAGGAATGTTCATAGAGGTCTCTGATCCGCGCTTCTCTGCAACAACAGGGTTTTCCTTGGAGGAAAAGGCCGCGAATTCCTTCGCGAGGGGGTTGAGAGACCGCTTGATCGGGCTTCTCATATCGACACCAGAATCACCAGAGTCTTGTCTTGGTCGCTCTTTGGGTGTGTCCTTTTCCACAGCTGCGGGACGGTACTCTGGTATCGACGAACTTTTAAGCTTCCGAAGCATCTCATTGAAGCGAATCTTTTTGGTGGTATCTTCGTCAGAGTTCTTGTCTCCAACGGTGACAACGGCAGGGTCTTGTACGATAGCTGTCTTGTTGACCTGGCACTCTGCCTGTAACCTCTTGAAGTGGTCCTTCCCACTGAAAATGTTGTCTTGGTCGTAATTGCAAGGGTTGGTCAGATCAACCATAGACAACTTGCGAGGCGTGATCTTAGCGCCTCTCAGCTGCTTCTCAAAGTCGAGAATGCCACCATCGCGGGGTTGGGACTTGAAGCGAGTCGCACTCTTAATGCGGCGGATCTCGGCATTGTTGAAGATTCCATCGTGCTCATCGCAATTGGGGTCATCACAATCATGGATCACCAAGTCCATGACAAGAGGGGCGGCGGCTTCCTTCTTCTTCTAGCTTGAGGCACTGCCTGCAACTCTCTCGTCGAAGCGTCCGCGGTGAATAGCGATGCACCTGATTTGGGCACCTGGCTCGTTCTCCCGGGTGAAAATCTCTTGAGGCACGACCGCCGCATTTCCTCTGAAAACGGGGTCCGTTGCGATCAACAGAGGGTCGACGCCGGAAACAGGCTTCGGCAAGTGAGTAGCAGGGTCGGCCATGTTGAAGTCGGTGCCGATGCCAGTAGTCTTCCGGCTCTTGGACACTTTGATGTACTCAGTGTTGTTTTCATGTGGTTTGAGGGGCTTTCTCCAATTCGAAGAGTTCAATACGGCAGCGTGTTTCTCAGCCAAGGCTCTGTTCTCGTCGTTGGTTCTTTGAGGCGAGGGATGCCGGGTGTTGGATGAACCTCTGTCAGGTCGGTTGATAAGCCCCGCGGCATTTCTCATATTCGTGTAAACCATCTTGGCTGTTCGTGCGTCGCAGTTGGGGAGTTTAGCATGTGCCGTAAGCCCGCTCTATTTGTAGGAGCTTGTAAACTGTCGAGAGAGCTGAGATGACTGTCAATATTTTGGACATGCAAGCTTCGTGCGAAAGCTAGAGACAGAAGCAATCAGACGTACCTTATTGAGTGAATCGGTCGGCGCTTCGCGGTTCGTCGGGAAGGCAAACACCGCAGCGAGTCTTTGCGACGGAAGGACAAGGTAGGGTCGCGATCTTGAAGCCGCGAGAAATATTGACCGATTGACGAGTCGTCAAATTCCCCGGGACCAGGCTCAAGGCCGCAGACTGGCAGATCGGGGCGTTGCAATGGAGTAGATAATTCAGAGGTGGGTTGGCGGAGGTTGAGTTGGCTTTTTTTCCGTCGTTTTGTTTTCGGGAAGGCTGGGGGAAATTCGAACCCCTCAATTGATTACAAAAGAGAAAAAACAGTGGGTTGTTCTTGCTTGGGCAGTGAATTTCCGAGGTTCTGAGATTTTCTGGATCGGTCCTGAGGTTGTGACGATGTTGCTGAGGCGCTTCACCAGAGAGGCATCAGCGCGTGAAAGAAGCCTTTGCGAAGTAATCGGGGACAACAAGGAGCCGCTGCTGGGACTGTTTCGTAATCTGTACCGTGAAGGAAATCCTCGCTGATAAAGAAAGCATGCGCTCTAGGCTGGGCCCGTAAGTCTATGGATCGTGTCCAAAAATCCAAAAAAGGCTGAGGTGATGTTGAGGTTGAGTGTTGATGTTGACAGGATGTCGCAGTGCCTAAGTACTAGGTAGGGGCTGGTCACATCTAATACCTGGCACCGGATATTTTCCTCCGTTAAGTGGGATACAGGGAAGGCAGAATTGTCTCAAATCTGCCTGGAAGGAAGGAGTAAGTCTAAGAAATAAAGGAGGAAGCAATGCAATGACATTCGAATCTGTTCGTGCAAATGGGAAGGTACCACCTGCTATGAGGAAAGAACAAAAAAGTACCAGGGGCATCTACGGGCTTTGACTTTGAGCCCATCTTTGCAAGGCTGCCTAACTTTTCTGTGTCTGCGCAACTATATTTCTTGTGTACTGAGTTACTCCGATTCAGGACGATAGTAGAAAGAATGGTAAAAACAGAAGTCATGACGACGATGATAACGGACGATGATGGCAGACGACGACGACGACGACGACGACGACGACGACGACGATAACAATACTTCCAGTTGGACTGAATATGACTATAAATAAACCCAGGGGGAAAGTAGTTGTCCTAGCGCAGGAAAAATAGACTGTCTCATACCTGCAGGCTTATAAGTCACCACCTACATAACAAAGAACGATCATATGGATTCGAGACGAACTACACCAATGCTCTTGCAATCGGATCTCACGAACCAGTATTGAAACATTGAGAGGATATCAATTTGCCACGCTAAAGTATTGAAATATTATGATTCTTTTCATCATCACATCAAGCACCTCTTGGGTTGGGATATTGCAGCGCCTACTACGTTGCCTCGGCCACACCACCGCCAACTTTTTAGACAGATTGATGCTGCTGTCCTTGGAGATACGCATAGAAATGTTTCTGTAGTCATGGGTGTCAGCGAATTTGAGAATTATGACCCGGCAAAAACGGATACTCACGGCGTTCCTCGTCTGCATGAAGACGGTACCTGGGCCGGTGAACTTGCACACCAAGCCCTCTCCAGATGAGATACCAGAGATGATGCCGCCAGAAGCAACCCGCTCCATGATGTACTTGACATTCCATGCCACGAGATGGCCGTTGTCAACAACATACTTCTCGCCCTCCATAAGCTAAAAACTGGTCAGTCCTCCGTCTAGATGGAGGTCGAGGGGCTCGCTTACGTCCTTGCGGATGATGGCACCAAAACTGGTCAGCCAGAGCAGGCCAGTACCGCTGATCTTGTACACATACAAGCCCTCGCCACTGAAGATGGCCTTGCTGAGGCCCTGGCGCTTGTAGTCCTTGATAACACCTTGTGTTGACGCGACGTAGGCGTCCTGGCCGACCGACCACGTCTCCTTGCCGGTAAGGCGCAGACTGGTGATGTCGCCGAGCATGGGCGGGGCCAAGAGAAGCTCACCGGGCCCGACAAAAGTCGAGCTGGCGAGTTCGGCTCCGGCAACGAGCTTCTTCATGCTGAACTTGATGTGGCCCCTGAGCGTGATCGAGTGCGACATGGCCACCATGACGCCAGGCTTCGCCGTCAGCGGGCAGCCCACGGCAAGCTGGATGGTCAGGATGGTGTTGCTGTCTCTGTGGCTGATGCGGTAGCTGCCGCCGTTGAAGGTGCCAACATCGTCGACAGTCGCATGCGCTCCCAGGAAATGTGTAGCGGACGGAGCTCCTCCCTGGAGATTGGCGGGGTTGCTGGTGTCGACCGGGGCCTCCTCTACGTATTGCTTCTCCGGGAGGGCTGCAGCATCTGGGGGACCGTCGAAAGACGGGGGAGGCGTGGAGAATTGCGAACCCGCCTCATGGGACCCTGAATTCCTCACCGGAAGCTGCGTCTGATGAAACTGCTGCGAGTGCGGAGGGGACGGTTGGGGTGACGGCTGTTGCTGCACTTGCTGCGGCTGTTGTGCTTGCTGCTGCGCAAGACCAGGAGGCGGCGGGTATTGCGGTTGACCCTGGGCGGGCGACGATGTCCCCTGGGGAGGTGGCGGGTAGCTTCGCCCCTGGCTCGGAGACGCCTGTGGAGGAGGGGGGTAGTTCGCGTTCTGTGCCGCCGAAGCTTGGGGAGGAGGTGGGTAGTTCTGAGGCGTACTCGACTTGGGAGGAGGGAAGTTCTGGGAGGTCGGTGAGGTTATGGGAGGAGGAGGATAGTTCTGCGACTGCCCCGGCGAGGGCTGCGGCGGCGGCGGGTAGCTTCCACTGTGACTGCGCTGGGGTTGTGAGGGAGGAGCAGGATAAGAGAACTTGGTTTGCTGCGCGGGAGGCGATTGCGGCGGCGGCGGGTAGTTCTGCTGGGCATGGCCTTGGTTCTTGTCAGTACAATTCTTGAGCAAATTGTGTTTGCGGCGATTTCAAGTACATACCTCCCGAAGGGGGGGCTGTGAGGTTGTCAGCGCAAGCTCCGTTTGGCGGGGTAAATGAGCGACTCACGGGGATAGTATTGGGCGGACATGGCCACTTTGACAGTCGCGTCTTTTCGGCGACGGTATCGGATGATTGAAACGGCTTCGAATGAGTCGAAAATAAATGTATGTGACCGCGAAGTAAGCTGAGGAGGACTCGGAGGGTGATCTGCCAACAGGTCAGTCGCCGCCAAGCTGGTCGCATCGCATTACTGCCCCGCACTTACAGGTGAGCGCAGCCTGCTTCTAACCGGGCGGTATTGTAGCGCGAACAATACGATCCAAGTTCCACGAGAACAAAGGCGAATTTGAATTGATCCCGTATATAATCTGACGCGTCTGTATCGCAATGGGTAAAGGTGAGGAGGGAGGAAAAAGTGTCGCGAAAGATGGGCGCCTCGGGGTTCAGGACCATAATGAGGGAGCTTCTCACGCGCCAGAGCAATCCCAGCTCCTGCTGCAAGCTCCGCCGGACCCCTGTCCCACGGCCCGGGTTGGCCTCGACATCTGGCCGCATCGCCCCCAGCTTCCCGTTGGTCCTGCATCGATGGTGTACTGGAGCTCTCAAAGATTCTAATTCGAGCTGGCTGGGACTTTGGGGGTGTCGTCCAATCGCCGCGGAGGAAGGGGAGCGCCCAGGCGAATGGAGAGCGTCCTTAACTCTTTTTGGCGCCAGGTGAAGAGGGGCGGCGCTTAGAGCTGTCCAACGGCGGCGCTCCCTTTCATTGGCTTGCTCAGTCTCTCCCTGCAATTCACCTTGTCTCCAATTTGTTTGAACACGGTTCGAATTTCATCATGAGATGGGTTGGGCGTCCAGTCTGGTCTGTCGAGTGCATGTCACCGGATAACTCGGGGTCAATTCAGTTGCGTGGGCTGCTGGACAAGCTGGTTGAGGCCCTGGACGGGTCAGATACGTGGCAACGTGGCCCAAGAATGGCCAAGATATTCTGCAGCTGCAGGTGAGACCGGCAAATGCTCGAAGTCATTCATATAGCAAATCAAGGCATGCTTGGCTTGTGATTACCCCTAGATGGCGGCGTCTTTCGTCGCCGGCCGTCATGTCCGTACCGAACCGGCAGGTATCGGCGTGCGGTGGGGCCGCCCCGATCAACGGCCGATGCTGGCTGGGGGGCGCTTGAGTCACTTCATGGAGTTAGGCATGTCAAGTAACGCAACTTCCGAGACTATGGCTTTCTTTTTTCATTCATTTTCCTCGTTCCAAAATGCCCGCAAAACGCCCAAAGTCATTCGCTTTTGTCTATCCCTTAGATAGCCATCTTCTCATGCTTGAAAGGCTTCTTGCCCTCTCCCTCACCATAAGCCAGCGAAACCTGACCGTGTCCCCGGATCTTGTACTTGTAAATCATGAGGCCCTCCAAGCCAACAGGACCACGAGAGTGGATCTTGTTGGTGCTGATACCAACCTCAGTGCCGAAGCCGTAACGCATGCCGTCGGCCATGCGGGTGGACGCGTTCCAGTAGGCACCAGCAGTGTCCACGGAGCTCATGAACTTCTCAGCCTCCTGCTCGTCTGATGTAAGGATGGCATCGGTGTGCTTAGAGCCGTGAGTGTTGATGTGCTGCACGGCCTCGGCCATGGAGAAAACGACCTTGACCGCGACGTCGAGAGACAGGAACTCGGTGTCGTAGTCGGCATCCTTGACATCGACCACCTTGGAGGCAGCGTCGCCAGAGAGCTTAGACAGAAGAGCCTCCTTGGATTGGCGATCGCAGTGAAGCGTCACGCCCTTGGCAATCAGAGCCTCGGCAACGACGGGGAACGAAGTCTCGAGAGCGGACTCTTGCACGAGCAGGGTCTCCACGCTGTTGCAGGCGGCGGGGTAGCTCGTCTTGGAGTCAACAACGACATCCGCCGCCATCTTGGGGTCCGCCGAACCGGTCAGGAAGATGGAGCACAAGCCATCGGCGTGGCCAAGCACAGGAATCTTTGTATTCTCCTTGATGTAGCGGACAAGCTCGTTGGAGCCACGGGGGACGACGAGGTCGATGTACTCGTCGAGTGCAAGCAGCTGGGGGATGACGTCGCGAGAGCTGACGAGCTGGACGGCCGAGTTGGGGACCTTGGGCTTCTGGAGGTTCTCGAGGGCGGAGGAAATGACCTGGGAGATGGCCACGAAGGACTCGGTAGACTCCTTGCCGCCCTTGAGGATGGCAGCATTACCAGACTTGATGGCCAGGGAAGCGATGTTGGCGATGACCTCAGGGCGAGCCTCGAAAATGATGAGGAGAACGCCGATGGGGCAGGTGACTCTCTCGAGGATGAGGCCGTCGTCCAGCTTTGTTCTCAACGTGACCTTGCCAACTGCTTTGCGTCAGACCCATAAGAGCTTAGGAGTGCCGTGTGAAATCTACGTACCTGGATCCTCCAGTTCCCTCACATCCAAGATACCCTTGAGCATATCCTCAAACTTGCCCTTCTTGCCCAGGTCCAAGCGAGAGACGAGGCTCTGGCTCAGGGTTCCATCGGCGGCAGCCTTGCGGGCAAGCTCCAAGTCGCGCGCATTTGCGGCGAGGATGTCATCCTTGGCCTCGGTGAGGGCAGCGTGGATGGCCGTGAGAGCGTCGTTGCGGGCTTCGGCGGGGAGTGTGGCGAGGATGTGAGAGGCCGACTTGGCGCTTTTTGCGCAATCAACAGGCGAGGCGTTGGTGAGAGACATGATGGATTGGCGGTTGAAAGGGTGAACCTGTGTCAGGATGCTACTTTGTGCAATAATTGTTGCACTTGCACCGACGACAGTCTGATATTGTGTGTGAGTCAATTGGTGAAGCTCTCAGCATGTCACTAAACCCCTCTAAAATGAAGGGACGCGCCACTGGACGCTGCAAAAATTTGAAGCCCCGCACTCGGAGCCGGAGCTCAAGCGGGAGGGAAACGGCTACAGGGTGATCAGTCTGTTGAGTTTCGGTGGTTTGAAGTAACTTTGCCAATACCAGTAGCCTCTTGTCAATCCAAATAAGCTTATTTGAATGCAAGGGAGACTGATTGTGTATACAGAGCGTCATATGCTCCCATCAACTCCGAAAAGCTACTTATATTCTGTCAACAGTTGTTTACAAAGGACAGACCTGGATGATGAAGACAAGGATCCACAAATCGCAATGGGCCCGCCGCGTGCTTACCTACCTACCTAGGTACCCAAGTACCTGCTATCTGATGCCCAGCCACTGAGCATCGTGGGAAACGTCGTGACAAACTTTCGCCGGGGTTGTCGTCGGCCTGAATGCGACAATTTCATTGATGTGTTTCCTCATCAATGCTTGACTCTCTCTTTTGAACTCGCCACGAAGCTGACTCTGTTTCTTTTCTCCGGGGATTCGCCGCTGTCGTCGCAAAATGCAACCATGACGGCGTCTTCTCCGAGTCATGGAAGGCGCTCCCAAAGTGTCCCCCTTTGTCGGAGCTCCTGCGACGCCTGAACTCTTCTTTGGCCCGTCTCATGTTGGCCCTTGTCATCCGTATTCCACCTTGTCAAACAAAAAAGTTTCTACTTTTATCACCTCCCTCGTGGGGAGTGGATTTCGACGACACGGCCAAGACATGCAAGGTCTACGCACCAGGGCATACTCCGTACATACTCCGTATTCTCCGTATGCACCCCGCGACCAGCCTGCCTACTCCGGTGTTGGAGCTGCCGCTTTGGCTCGCCCCGTCCCGATAAGACACTCGCCTTCGATAAGAGACGAGCGGCGCATGAGCGGGTAGCTACACTAGGTACCTTAGCCACCTGCCAACCAACATATCACCCTGCCACCCAAAAATTGCCGACCGCGGTGCCGTTTTACTAAGCTGGGCGGACATAGTGGGCGGAAACCGAGCATGAAAAGACCAGACGACCTACTGTAGTGCCGCTTTGCCGTCCTTTCTGAGCTTCTAAATCGTCATTCCTTACGCAAGTGCTGAATTCGAACACTCCGCCTCGTGCTCACTTACAAACCGCTGCTCACATTGCGGTGCTCGCGCTCGCGGTTCGCGTTGCTATTCTCCTGCATCATGAACGTATGGAGTTTGTACGTACACCGCGCCGCGGCGGCCACCCTGCTGGCCCACTATGGAGGACCACCGAGGCATCTCTCGCGCTCGAAACATCGGCTGCCAGGAGCCGAGCTCGGTGTCGATCCGCACTCCACTGCGGAACGGTACAGTTAGCCGATGGGTAGGAAAGATTTCAATGACTGTCTCCTTTGCTGGGGGAAAAAAAAAGGTAGGCTAGCCATCATGGACATGACCAGGCCTCCTGGGGTGGGGGGTGGGAAACCCGTTTTCCCAGTGCAGCACCCGATTGAAAAAGTCGGCCAGGCCCCGGCCATTCTCTTTCGTCATCTGTTCGCCCTTCTCCATCTTCTGAAGGGTTTTTTTCTTGGCTATTCTGTCGTGGGTCTTGGAAGTTGGAAATACCCCTTTTGCCCTCTGAGCACCCAACAACTACTTGCTTGGCTGCCGCAATTCCCATCTTGTTTCCCATCCTCGAAACCTCGGGACCGAGTCGGCAAAAGACCACGCAATGAATACCTCGTCACGAGACCCGGAAAAGGATCCTTTTCCGCCGGAAACAGCTTCTGAGCAGAGAGAGGAGCAGAGCCAGTCCAGCGATAGCGAAGATGAAATCACAGAAATTGGCCGGAATGATGATGACGGATCGCGCGAGTCGCCGGAGCCGGCGCTGGATGCGGACCCATCAGCCGCCGCCGCCCCGGCCACCAGGACTCGGTCCCGGGCCTCCTCCACCCGCTCCCGTGCTCTGTCAATCGTGCCCCGATCAAAACGGAGAGGCCTTTTCGGTCAGCTCGCCATTATACCGGAGGTAGACCGTCCGTATGACTACACAAACAAGACAAAATGGACAATCACGTTGATCATTGCCCTGGCCGCTGCCGTGTCTCCCATGGGCTCTTCCATCTTTTATCGTAAGCTCGCTCATTCCAAAAGTAAACAATCCCAACGGCAATCTCACTAACACGGCATGACAAAAAAAAGCGGCCTTGGGTCAAATGTCGGAAGAGTTTGGTGTTTCGGCAACAGTCACTAACTTGTCGGTGGCATTCTACATGCTCGCCATGGCCATCTTCCCCCTCTGGTGGTCCTCCTTTTCAGAAACCCTCGGCCGCCGCACAATCTACCTAATCTCCTTCGCCCTCTTCGTCGTCTTCTCCGTCCTCAGCGCGATAAGCGTCAACATCGAGATGCTCATCGTGATGCGTCTCCTCGGCGGCGGCGCGAGCGCCTCCGTCCAGGCCGTCGGCGCCGGCACCATCGCCGACATCTGGGAACCCCGCGAGCGCGGCCGCGGCATGTCCATCTTCTACCTCGGCCCCCTGTGCGGCCCGCTCCTCGCGCCCATCATCGGCGGCGCCCTGTCACAGCGCTTCGGCTGGCAGTCCACCATGTGGGCGCTTGCCATCTACGGCGGCCTCGTGCTCATCATGATCCTGTTCTGCCTGCCCGAGACCCTGGCGAAGCCCAAGCCCGCACTGCCCCCGGCTGCCGCCGCTCAAGGCGAAAAGAACGCCCTCTCCCGGACCAAGACGACCGAGTCGGTCAAGGTGCACACCAAGAAGGCGGGCGCGCTGCTGAAGAAGTTCCTCCTCGACCCGCTCTCCGTGCTGCTGTACCTCCGCTTCCCGCCGGTGATCATCACGGTCGCCTTCGCGGCCATCACCTTTGGCGCGCTCTTCGTCGTCAACATCTCGGTGCAGTCGACCTTCTCCAAGGAGCCGTACGGCTTCAGCGTGCTCATCATCGGCCTGTTCTACTTCCCCGCGGGCCTGGGCTACTTCATCGCCTCGATCCTCGGCGGCCGCTGGCTCGACCACATCATGGCGAGGGAGGCCAAGAAGGCCGGCCGCTACGACGCCAACGGGAAGCTCATCATGCTCCCCGAGGACAGGATGCGCGAGAACGCGTGGATCGCCGCGACCGTGTACCCCGCCGCCCTCATCTTCTACGGCTGGGTGGTCCAGAAGGGTCTTTTCTGGTTTGTGCCGTGTATCGGTCTTTTCTTCTTTGGGATCAGCTCGATGCTGGTGTTGTAAGTCTTTGTCATCCCCCCGTCTGTGGTCGCTTTTGATTTTTGGCGATGCCTTCTTATCAGTTCAGCCCGGCTAACATCGCTTCTCTCCCTAGCGGCGCCGCCACTACCATGCTAACGGAGTTCATGCCCAAGCGCAGCTCTGGAGGTGTGGCGGTCAACAACTTTGTGCGCAACATCTTCTCGTGCATCGGAGCCATCGCCGCGCAGCCCGTCATCAACGCCATCGGTAACGGGTGGCTATTTACAATTCTGGGCATTTTCACGTGGATTACAGGGTATCTGTGTGTCTGGGTGCTCAGGAAGAAGGCACCGGAATGGAGGAAAGATATGGACAGGGCGTTGAACAAGTAGTGACGCCCAGAAATGTGTGTTCATGTCATCCTTTTCGATTGTTTTAGCGCGCCCGCATGGTATCATCACATGACAGCATAGCGCCAAATGCATCAGCAAATTCTTTGATAATAGATTTTGAATTACATGTTTGCATGTCAGACCATGTGCCACCACACCGCGACGCTTGAATGCGGGTGAAAGCCGAGAGAAACCACCAAAAACCCATACTCGTTATCAGCAACACATTTTTTTTTTCGTTGTACGGACCAAACCCTCCTTCAAACAGTGTGAGGATTGACGCCCCGCTCGGCACAGTACTTGGACACCTCCTTTCTCAGCGTCTCCTTCTGCCGTGACACGAGGTCCATGACGTCCCGCATCTCCTCGCCGAGGTCCCACTCGCCCTCGCGCCCGCCGAGCTCCGTGTAGAGGTTCTCCATCTCGGTCAGCACGGCCTCGAGCTGGTTGGGCAGCCAGGTGACGATGGGGCTGCCGCCGGTGGCCGTCGGGTGGCTGGTGCGCTTGAGGATGTACTCGCGCGCGAAGCACCAGTGGCGCCAGCGGAAGTCGCGCACCTGGTGGAGGATCAGCAGCCACAGGCGGCGGGTCTGCTTGAGGGCCTCGACCTCGTCGTCGTTCGCGAGCGCCGCGGCGGGCGTCTTGCCGGCGAGCGCGGCGTCCTTGAGGCCGAGCTCGAGCGAGCGGTCCTTGACGTGCATGAGGAACTGGCGGTGGTTGCTGGGGCGGTAGGAGCGGAAGTCCTTGAGGATCTCGGTGAGCGGGGTGTCGGGCATGGGGACCTGGAGGAGGTTGTCCATGAGGGGCACGATGGAGTCGTTGGCGCCGGACTCGCCGCGGAAGGACATGGGCTCGTCGTTGTTGACGCCCTCGTAGACGACGCCGTTGGGGAACATGCTCTGGCTGGTGATGCCGAAGATGAAGGTGCGGAAGGAGGTGTAGCTCTGGGGGCGCGACTTGTCCCACATAGTCTCCATGGTGTGGTTGATCTTGCGCAGCGAGGCGAGGACCTCGGAGAGCCCCTGGTTTAGGGAGGCGCGGTCGACGGAGCCGGCGCGGGACGTGCAGCGGAGCGCGGCCATGGTGCCCTTGACGAGGGGACCCGTGTTCTTGACCATGTCGATGTGGACGAGGACGAAGCCTGCCTCGGAGGACTTGGGGTCCAGACCGTGCTCGAAGGCGCGGATGAGGCGGATGTTGTCGTAGTCCATGCCCTTGGCAGGGTCGGCGAGACGGTAGTTGTAGAGGGCATACGAGCCGGCGTACTCCATCCAGGGCTTGAAGCCGGTGCTGGATGGTTGTTAGAACATGTGAATGCATAGGAGGTAGTAATGAAGAAGGGAGAGGGTAGGTGGGAGAAACTCACAGTTCGGCGCAACGAGCGATAGGTAGGGAGATGTTCTTGGGGAGAACCTGGCGTCCAAGACCGTACCCCTCGCCTCTGACGAAACGCTCATGGCAGGGCTCGAGCAAATAAGCAGAGGCAAGGAAGGAGTAATCGCGGTAGAGAGCGTTCATCAGGGGTAGGTTTTCCTTGTACTTGTCAATGTGCTCTGTGAGGTTGGGGAACTCCTTCTCGACAACGTCACCCAGCTTGGACGAAGCCAAGTAACCCGGAGTGCCGTCGAGCTTCTTCACAGGCATGTTGGCCAAGATGTCTTCAAGGGGTTGGAACTCGGCCGGCAGCACGGCGACGGGATCCGCGCGGGGCAAGAAGCCGCGGGTGGTGGAGACCATGAAGGCGGGGAGGGAGTTGTCCTCCGGCCGGGTGTCGTCCAGGACGGGGAACGGGGTGGAGTCAAGAGAACCCATTGTGTATGAACTACCGGGGTAAAACGTGGGGTGGATGAGTATATGTGTAAGTGAAAGTAGGGGTGTGTTGGGTGTGGGTGGGTTATGAGATGATGATGGTGTGTAATGGGTATTGAGTGCGTGCGTATTGGGTGTATTGTACGAGAACGTCCGTGTAAGTCGACTTATACGGCTTGGGCGAGGGGGTATCAGTGATATGGGTATGTAAAGAAACCCGAAAAAATTGGCAAAAAAATCTCAGGGAAATCCCGCTGAAGTGAGGAGAGCCTTCTGTGTGTAGGCGTTGTGAGGAGTGAGAGTTCCAAGTTCAGATGGTTGGGACTTTCCGCCACTCGGCGCCGTGATATAGTAAATGGCCGGAACAGAACCGGCCTCACGAGGAACAATTCCGGCCTCTACGTGAGGGGTTGCTCGCTCCGGCCAGACATGACACGAAGCCCCCGTCCGCCGCCCGTCCATTTTCTGTTTGTCATATCAACCTAATCTCTGGTCACACGGGTCACTTGGGCGTGAACGACACATTGTTCCCACACTTGTGCTGCCGGCCACGCCCTTGTTTACGACCTTTTGAGACCATCTTGACCATGATAAGCCGCTCTTTGGCCCTTCTTACCCCAGATAAACCCTGTACGAACCCTAGGTTGCGCATATTCAAGCTGATACTTTGAAGATAAGAGAATATAACCAAAAGACAATTGGGCGGCCGTTCCGTCCCGCTCTGTAGAGTTGTCGTTGCCCGTCAAGATGCTGACTTTGGTGTCTGCAATGATTGGGGGCGGCCGAGTTCCATTCTGAGTTTGGAGAGGCCCATTTTTTTCACCGATGATTGCCGCGGAACGGATGTGTGGCACACGGACCCGAGCATTGTGGCTGAGACACTAACAAGTTTCACCCACATCACCAATAGAAAGCTGTTAACCAAAGATAAGAAGACAAGTGGTTGTATTAATGAGTGCTCTGCTTGAATAAAGAATGCTCATCTGTTGAAGATGTGTTCGTCGTGATACCCTATTTCCCCCGGCAATTCGTCCATCTACTCTATAACAATGCCGTCGTGTGTCGTTTGTGTCTAGTCGTTGCGTGTCGTATCAAATGAATGTCATAATCATTGCGGTCGTTTGCCGATTCATCCGTTCTCATAACCCGTCATTAGCCTCCGGCTGATGTAATGTTGAATTTCCTGCGCCCAGAAATTAGGTTTTGGCAGCCGCTTCCCGACGGACAGGTGCTTTTACCTTAGTCTCAGCGTCACCCCTCTGCTAGTTCAAGTTCTCAAAAAGACCCCCTTCCTCACGGATGAGGAGGAGATTGGAGCGTTCGGGGCCCCTTCGCGACTCACGGCGTGTCAAGGTCCTCAACGACTCTCCCCCACCTTGGACGTCGCCGTCGTTCTCGGCTCTAGGCTCGAACGCCGCCTCAACGACTTCGGCATCCTCCTCAGGACCATCGAGGTCCGAGTCCTCCGCGTCGTCATGGTCGGAGTGCACGTCACGTGCTTTGGCAGGGGCTCCTGCCGGACTGCCATCTTCATAGACGTAAGCGGTAAACGTCTGAGTGAGGGTCGTCTTGCATCGCGTACCGGTCGTAGTAGCTGTTCCATATGCGGTGGTCACGGGGTTTCCGGCACCTGCGCCTGCACCTGCACCTGCACCTGAGTTTGTTAGAAAGGGGGCGGGGACGATAGGGCCTACACCAGGGTTGTTAGTAGCTCCAGGGTTCGACGGGTTAGACACCACGGGGTTGGAGGCTGGCGGGTTGGTAGCCCCGGGGTTGGGTGCCACGGGGTTGGAGGCCGAGAACAGGTTGGAGACCGGCGGATTGGCCGACTGCACCGGGGAAGAGGCAACGGGGCCGGGGGAAGCGACGGGCGCCGGGTTGCCTCCCGTGATGGTCGGGGTCTGGACGGCGCCGCCACTCGGCGAGCTGCCGCCGGACGCGATGATGGCCGAGATCTGCGTCTCGATCGACTGAATGAGCTTGAGGAGATCCTGGAGTGCCTGCTGGGAAATCTGGAGGTTCTGTCTCTTTTCGATGTCGGCGGTCGCAATGGTCGAGATGCTGGTGATGTCCCCATCGGGCTTGAGGTGGCCGCCCTTGTAGTTGCTCAAGAACTCGCCTAGCTGGTTGTCGAGGTCCTCCAGTTGGTCGGTCAGCGCGCGGGTTGAGAGCTGGGCCTCTTGAATCGAGTCGATCTCGCCGGATCGGCCGCGCATGATGGCACTGGACGCGCCCTGGAAGGCGACGTGCAGGATGACGCCCGCTTGAAGAATCTTGGTGATGAAATGCATGTTGGAATGTTGCGCGTTTTACAATGAGTAGTGAGTAGTTGCTCCATTCAACACGGCTGTCGAGACTTCTCGAGCTCCTGATATAGGTTTGTGGCATTGCTGCCGTTGTAAACATGGCAACGCATTCCAGTCGGCGGCGGCTTGCCGCTGATGCGATGGCATTCCTGCTGGTGTATGGTTCCTTGGTCAATGGCCGATCAACGGTAGCTGAGAGGAGAAAAGACGGTGGATGTTGTCTCTCCGAGGCCAGGAAATAACGATCACTGTAGATGGACTGCATCTAGAGCCTGTGGTTGGCGACGGCGTAAGACCTCTGGCATTTTCAATTCTCGCAATGGCCGCGCGGTGGTTGCGCATACAATAGACAGCCGATGTTGTGGGTCGGGAGATGGTGCAAGAGCGTGGCACAGGAAATAATCATGGCGACGAAGCCGTTCACGGAAGTAACTCTGGATTGTGGAGTGTTGCAGGCGTCGGGGTCGTTTCGGGGATGCACGACGAAGTTTGGCTTTGGGGATGACGACAGAGCAAGCTCCCATCTGGTACGGGCGGTAGTGATGATCGGCCGTGGGCGACGGTGATGCATGACGCAGTCAGAACAGAGACATCCCTGAGGTGGATTTGGGGTACGGATCAAACGCAAGTCTAACGGGCACTCGTAGTGGACGGTGATAGTGTTCGCACGGATGCGATGAAACGGGACAGAATGGCTGATGGCTCGCGAGGGAGTGTTTGTCGCCTGCCTGCTCATGCTGACCGCCGAAAAGGACGTCGTTTATTCCCCACTTGCAAGACGAGTGCAAAAAAGACGAAGCCTGCGTCGCCTGCTCTCGTCTGTCTGCATCCTATCTGGCTGACAGGAGCAAGGCGTTGGTCTAGACTCAATGTGGTTGTCGATTCTCACTGGTGATGTTGGACTGTGAAAGGCGCGCATTGCAATGGTGGTGGGCGAGTTCTCGGGATGCGTGCGGTAATGCGGTGAGACGAACGGAGCTGTTCCTTTTCTTTTCGTGGGATTCACCCAGCGGCTTGGGCGGGTTCCCGGATGTCGCTCTGGCCTCATCTCGCGCCACTTGGCTTTCCATTTTCTGTTGGTGTCCGGTTGGGATGTTTGACCCTCGGGAGTTCGATTGGCTCTCGTCAAGTGGGATTGGAGTTGGGGGTGAAAGCATTTTTTTGTATCCATCTGACAGGGAAGTGTGACCACGGCAAATGCGGGAGGTTTGGCAGCCCAGCCCCTTTCCACGGCGTTTAGGGCTCCCATTCCCAGCAATGGGTGCCGGCTGGCCGCGAGGTCATCGTCGATGCCGGTGCTCTTGATGTGTCTGCAAAGGCAGGCGAAAGTCTTTGGATACGCCGACAGACAGCCCTCTGGCGGCTTCAAGTTTTGCGAGAGAAGATGTTGCAAATTGCAGGGTGTGGTGATGTAAATGATGGGTGCAGGGAAGGCAGATTACGATGGTTCTTTGGCCACTCCGACGCCCCCATCAGCGAGCCCACGATGTTCCAACCCGGGCTTGGTTGCTGTCCGCTCGAAGTTGGTCATTCACTTCGCAGCGTGTCCGACCCGGCTTCTCCCTGCTCGTCGATGATCTTGCTGAATCGGCGCCTACCCCCGTTTTCAGAACCCAGGACCGGTTGGTTGGGAAGGTTGATGCAGGTTGCTATCTATCTCCCAGAGGTTCCTCGGCCGTCCATGCCTTCCTTGGTCATGCAATGGGAGTTGCAACCTGGAAGGTGAATGATGGCAGATGCAGGCTTTAAACGCCCAAAGTTAACCTCCCCAGGTTGTGTGTTCAAGGGGATTCCAGGCTGAAGTGGAAGCCTGCAGTGGACATCACCAAATCAAGGTTCCAGGCTGCTCCAAACAAAGTGCTGGAGTGCGCCAGCCAAGCGTCCTGAGCCGCTGGATCGTGGTGATGTGTTAGCTTGAGACTTGAGTGTTGTCCCCTTGATCCTCGCTGACCGAGTATCCGAACACATTGATCCCGCTGCAACTTTCTGCGGGTGCGTCCGAAAAAAATCGACCACAGCTGCAGCTTTTTCCCAGTGGTTGTTTGTCATCGCCAGCCCCGTACCTGGCTGACATCGAGTACACGTCTTGTGAGATTGAGTGCATCGCGCTCAATGTGCATCGCGGTGAGTAAGGCGGTCGAGGGATTAGGGCGTAGCCCATATTTTATTTTTCTGGTCGTCTTCCATGGTTGCAGGCGTGCCGGGTCTTTGTCGTCACGGCGTGTCATGACCCTGAGGGAAATAAGTCGCTGTACATAAAGTCTGAAAGGGCCATGGATCATCGTCCGGTGTGCCGCGAGGTTGTTGTGGAGAGGGTGAAATGTAGCGTGCTATCGCCATTTTTCGAGTCAAGCCATGCCTGAAGGGGTAAGAGACGGCTGGGCCCTGTCGCGAGGTGTCGAAGTGTTTCGCCCTCGCCCTGACAATGGATGTAGGGCAGACTGGATGAAATGCTGCTGCTGCTAATGGTGCTGCTGCTGCGGGCGGGATGGGATGCAGAGGGCATCTCGCGAATTAAGGTAGGGGAATCTTATTGCACACCCCTCCCCCACCGTCCTGCACATCCCCTGTGTGGCTGAGACTGCTGCTTAGGGCTGTGACCGGAGGGCCACTAGACGAGTAATAAACCTTTTGCTGCTATGCCCACTAAAGTTATCATTCTGCTGTTAGAGATATTGCTATAGTCTTGTTATATTAACTGTAAGTGTGTTTAACTAATCAGAAGCTAAGGATCTAAAAGTTATATAACTTTCTGAGAGGAGATTTTTATTGCAGTAATTAATATAACTTAATAAGATCTAGTTTTTTTATATTTTTTAATAAAAAGTTAATAAGAGAAGGAAAAACTAATAATTTAAGCTTTCTGATTAGCTTTAGCACTTTTAAAGCTATTAATCTAATAACTTAATAATATTAATATTACTGCTAGCTACTTTAGCTACTACTATAGCTTTCTATTGCTATAGCATATAGAGTTAATATTTAATTCTAAGTGGCAGAGCAATT
Organism: Colletotrichum horii; assembly: GCA_027406005.1. Classification (NCBI taxonomy): domain Eukaryota; kingdom Fungi; phylum Ascomycota; class Sordariomycetes; order Glomerellales; family Glomerellaceae; genus Colletotrichum; species Colletotrichum horii. The sequence continues at coordinate 2,965,130 of JANVYB010000008.1, forward strand.
TATAAGTTCTATAGGTTAAAGTTAATATTAGTAGCCTATATATCAATTTCAACTTTGATATACAGTATATCAGCAAAATTCTTAATAGTAATACTAGCGCTAGCTTTATAAACAGCATTAAAGTCTTCTTCTGCTAGCAGCACTAGTAATAGGTTGCAAAGTTGCTATTAGAAACAGCTAATAGCACTTAAGGCATTAGTGCTAAGCTTATAGAAAATCTTAAAAGTAAGTCAGGCTGGCGTTGTTAAGAGTAGCAGGTTGATAATATCTTAAATAGCAATAAAAGTAGCAATTTCAGGGCTTATAGCATCTCTATAAGTGCTGCTAGCCTTGCAGTTCTTTTTGTAGCTAGCTATGAGGGCTCTTTCTAGCTAGCTCTTGCCTTTAATGATAAGAAGGTTAAGGAGGGGTAGTTCTTTAGAATCAGGCGTCTCAGCATTATAATCCTAGCGCTAGTGAGAATAAATTAAATTAATATTTAGAAGGTTAGCATTTCTTATACAGCTTCACATAATATATCAGCAGAGCAGGCTGTAAGTAGTATAAACTGAGTAGGGCAGGCAGAACGCTATATTATTAAGTAGAAGAGGTAAGCAGCTGTTAGCAGAGGTAGTCAAAAAAATACAAAATATAATACAATACAAAAATATAATACTAAATACAAAAATACAATACAAAATACAATACATATATTTATATTGTATTTTTATATTATACTAATTATATATATTTAAAATACAATACAAAATACATATATTGTATTTTGTATTTTGTATTGTATTTTTGTATTTTATTATATATATATATATATATATTAAAGGCTTTTATAGTATAACTATATATAATTATATATTATAAATACTATTTATATCTTAAACTGCTTAAAAATAAAATATAAGAAAATTATATATTATATTAAACTATTCTAAAAGCTTAACCTGAGAGTTTTAGCTAGATTTTTATATATTTATTATATTTAATATAATAACAGAGCTAATTAATAGATATTTACTTATATCTCTAAGTACTAATACCTATCAGCCCAGCCTGCATGCAGGGTAATCTTAAATACTACCACACCTAAAACCAACCTCCTAAAATCCACCAATTATTTCTAAACTCTTTATCAAATTGAATATCTATCGTACGATTTTATACCTAACTGATTTGAAATCAGAAAATTTTAGGAAATCAGATAGAATATCTCCCCGTCTTAATACAGTATGTATCTATTTAGATAGATTATTATAAACTATATAAACCCTCTGTATTTTCTATTAAATACACTTTCAAATACATAACCAAAAAATAACAAACTTTCATATTAGATTCTTTGAAAAAAATAAAGTATAACACTACTACTTTTGTTAACCCTAACCCTACCTATTCTACTGAGGCTATAGGGTTAATTAATGCTTTTTATTTATTTATTCAGTCCTGCCAGGCTAAAATATAAGCCTTTTCCAACCCTCTTATTAGCTCAGACCCTCCCTAAGACCTATTTAACCCTATATTTACTTCCCAATTAGGAGATTTTGTTGAAAATTCTAGCTTTTATAGCGATTTTGTTGATTTAGAAGCTGAAAAAGAGCTTGAGAACCTTCTTCTTCTTTCTGAGGCTATAGAGGCCCCCCCCCCTGTACAGACAACTGAATATTCCTCTAAACCTATTGAGGAATTACCTAATTTAGCCTTTTTTTCTACTATAAGTGATGCTATTAACCCTGAAGTTACTCTTTTAAACTTAAGGTTTATAGAGCTTTACAGTAGCCTTCCTCCAGCCTCTCCACCCTAAAGCCCTATAATAGGCCCTTCTATAACTCCTTCTAGCTTTAAGAAATCTTCTGTAAGTTATTTAATTATTTAAGTATTTGTTTATTTAAATATATATTAATATATATATATATAGGTATCTAAAAAGAAATGTAGATATTGTAGTAGGAGATATTTGAACTTAGGGAGGCATTATAGTTGGAGAAGTAGAAGAGGGGGGGTCTGTAAGCCTAAATAGGCTAGTATATAGTAGCTTTTCTTTAGTATATATGCTTTTAAGTGAATTTATTTCCTTTATTTTAGTAGTTTAGTTAGGGTATTAAAATAATAAATAATAAAAAAAAGGTGTAAAACTATAAATTAATCTTAAATATATTTTATAATTATAAAACAATATAAATATATATTATTCGTTTAATAAGTCTCAGTATAAAGAATAATAATTAAGGTATTCTTTCCAAAAAGATATAATATTATTTAAATATAAATAATTATTATTATTCTTATTATATATATCTAAAGTTTCTATATCTTTATTAATTAAATTAATTGTAGATATAATAATTAAACTATAAAAGTTTATCTATATTAATAAAGTTATTAGTATATAATATAGTTTATATACTATAATAGTAATAAGTATAATATAAACCTATTAAATTATTAGAACTTAAGTTTAATAAGTGATGATTATTATTATAATATATAATAATATTATATATAGTATTGCTTTTAGTATTACTTATAATACTATTAAAGTATCCTTTTTCATAAAGTATTATATTCTCTTTAATATTAATATTATTAATATTAATATTATTAGATATATAATATAGGTGAATTTTATGATATATTTCACTATATATCTTATTAATAAGATCTATAGTTTTATATAATACTAAAGTAGAAATATCTAGTTCTAAACTAGTATTAAAAGTAGTAGTATTATCTAAAATAAAAGTAAGTATTAGTATATTATATTATATAGATATTATCTTAATATTTATTACTTTCTATAATTTCAGCAAAGTTATTAAGATTATTAAAATCTTCTAATAGCTGTTTAGATATAATAGTTATTTTAATATAAATAAATATATAATAATATTCTATTATTAATTAAAGTTAATAGTATAATAATAGTATAATCTACTAGTAATTTAGTATTATATATATATTATATATAACTTAATTAATTAATATTATTAGTTATTAATTATTAGTTATTAGTTATTAGTTATTAGTTATTAGTTATTAGTTATTAGTTATTAATTATTAGTTATTAGTTATTAGTTATTAGTTATTAATTATTAGTTATTAGTTATTAGTTATTAGTTATTAGTTATTAGTTATTAGTTATTAGTTATTAGTTATTAGTTATTAGTTATTAGTTATTAGTTATTAGTTATTAGTTATTAGTTATTAGTTATTAGTTATTAGTTATTAGTAATAATATTATATAATTTTAAATAAATAATACTTTTATTGTTTTAGTTATAATATCTATATATTATATACTTTATAAGTAACTTTATATTAGTTTTAAACTTAATAAAGCTTAACTTAAAATATTAATTATATTATATCTTATTAATTATATTTATATAGTATAATATTAAAGTAAGTATTAAATATTATTATTATTACTATATTAAAGTAATATCTTTATAGTTATTAATAATTAATATAATAATAGAAATAGAAAATAACTTAATATTATTAAGTAATATTGCTATTATTAAAAAAATATCTTTACTTATAAATATACTTATAACTTATATTCAAAATAAAAATATAGCTTTAAGAGAAGAAGAAGCTGAAAAAAGAGATGAAGATTTTAATATAGATGGCTTAAGGCTATATATAGAGGATAATTTTGAAAGATTTGATCCTTTTACTATATTAGCTGGCTATTTAGAAGAAGAAAAGAATACTAAAGATTTTCTTTATATTATTATAAAAGAATATATTAGTATAAGATATAATTACTTTACTTTAGAGGAATATTTAGTAAGTAGTTAAGTATAAATATTATATATATAATAACTAATATTTAAATTTTATTATAGACTGCTTTAATATATCCTATAAGTAATAAACTACCTATAAGAGTATTATATAAGATAAATAATTATTATATAAAAAGAAATAAATAGGATATAAATAATTATACTGATAAAGAATGGGATATATATATTAATAACAATAAGGAGATATTATTATAGTTTTAAAAAGAAACTTTTAGCTTTAATATATATAAGTTTATACTTAATAGGTTTATAGAAATAGAAAAAGATAGTTCTATTTAATATTAAATATATTTTAGTTATATATTATTTATTTATTAATATATAATATTTTTAGTTTCTTATTAATAAAATAAATAAAAGTTTATAGTGATATAAGTTATTTTAAGAAAATACTAAGTGATTCATTTTATATTAAACTATAATTACTACTTAAAATATATTTAGTATATTAATTAATAATTATAGTATTATTATTAATTAATTGATTAATTAATTAATTAATAATATTATAATTAAAAAAGCTATAAACTTTTAAGTACTTCTAAATAGCTAGATTTTAAGCTTATTTATTACTAGGATTTTACTAGGAAATCCCTCTAATTAATTAATATTATTAAAATAATTTATGATATTAACTACTTATAGGATAAACCCCACCTCGCTAAGTGTCCTTCAGGGCAGGCGCTTTGACCTAGCGGTTTGGGCGTTAATTTGCTTATTAAATTTCCTATATTGGCGTTATTGTTTTTGTTAGGGCCTGGGTTTGAATCCCATTATAGGCACTCTTTTTTTTGAAAAAAACTTTTTTTTAAAGTGCTAAAGTAAGCGTTAAAGTGTTATTACTTCTTTAAAAGTAGTTATAATATATAACTTAACTTATTAATTAGTAATAATAACTAATAATAATAACTAATAATAATAACTAATAGTAATAACTAATAATAATAACTAATAATAATAACTAATAATAATAACTAATAATAATAACTAATAATAATAACTAATAATAATAACTAATAATAATAATAATAACTAATATAAATATTATATCTAATATCTATAAGTATAAATAAAGTATATAATTTCTTTAACTTAAGAAATATTATTTTCTCTATATTACTATAAGATATATACTAAAAGCTAAATACTTTAAGCTAACTATTAATATATCTTATACTTTAAACTACTTTAACTTATTATATTTTTAAAAATTATACTTATTATATATATTTATAATATATATATTAATATATATTAAAAAAATGCCTTCTGATCTTAATAACAATTATTCTCCTATTAAGACCTCTTCTATAAGTTCTAGCTCTAATATTAGTAATACTAATAATATTAGCTCTCAACTTAACGCTAGCTCTTCTCAGATTAGTATTACTAATACTAGAGAATTTAAATATAAAGATGATAAAGAAAATCAACTTAATTATACTTAGAGACCTTCTACAGCCTATATATTACAAAATAATTTATTTATAGCTAAATTAAAGCCTATAAATTTATTAGAACTTCAAAAAATCAATTTAATCTATAACTATTCTAACTGTAACTAGTCTTTTAATACTAAAGCTATAAGATTTCAAGCTAGTAATAGAGTTACCTACTATAAAACTTATTATAAACTTATAGCTACTTCTACTAAAGAAGAAGAACAACCTAGAAAAATGAAGCGTAAGTTATAATTATATTATATTATATTATATTATATTATATTATATTATATTATATTATATTATATTATATTATATTATATTATATTATATTATATTATATTATATTATATTATATTATATTATATTATATTATATTATATTATATTATATTATATTATATTATATTATATTATATTATATTATATTATATTATATTATATTATATTATATTATATTATATTATATTATATTATATTATATTATATTATATTATATTATATTATATTATATTATATTATATTATATTATATTATATTATATTATATTATATTATATTATATTATATTATATTAAGTAAATACTAACTTATTTATTTTTATAGTTTCAGATTATATTACTACAAATAATAATCGTAATATTACTCAGACTGATATTAATAGCTTTATATCTAGCCCTTCTACTAGATCTAGTTTTAAGAGACCTAGAACTAGTACTATAATAGGAGGTAATATAGAGATTATAGAAGAAGAAGCCTATAATTATGTTATAAATCTACTTATTAGGTATAATTTACCTTTTAGTACTATTACTTCAAAGGATTTTAATAATATGCTATACTACTTTAATAGGTAAGTAATTAAATATATATCTTTTATTAAAATAATATATATATATATATTATAACCTTAATAAATATATAATATTAATATATATATTAGTAATACGCCTACAATTCAGCCTAAATCTTTAAATAGTTATATTAGTTAAAAATATAACTCTTTTAGAGTTAATATTATTAGCGAATTACATCAACATATTAATAATAATGGCTTTTTATCCTTTCAGCTAGATATTTAGACCTCTATAGACTATAAGCCTTATTTAGGAGTTATAGCCTCTTTTATTAATAGTAAATATAATATTAAGTATAAACTATTAGGTATATATAAATTATATTAGTTTATAGTATTATATATTAATACTAACTTATCTTAGGGTTTAAATATCTAACTAAAGCGCATACTGGTATTTATATTAAAGATATATTTACTCAAAATATTTTAAAAGCTTATAATATACTTAAATCTGCAGTAACTAAGTAAGTATTACTTATTTAAGTTATATTATATATTTAACTTAAATACTATATAATAAGATTATAACTAATATAGTATTATTATAGTATTACTAGAGATAATAGCTCTAATAATAATACCTTTTTTAAGAACTTTATTACTAGCTATAATAAAGAAAATATAACTTTTCCTATTTATAATATTAAATGCTTAGCATATATACTTAATTTAGCTGCTAAAGATATTATAAATAAGTTTAGTAATATTACTATTAAAGATTTAGATATAGTAGACTTTAAAGATATAGCTATTTATGATGATTATAGTAGGGCTTTAAAAAAGCTATCTAAAAAAGAAAAAGAAAGGTTTTTAAAGAAAAACTTTAGTAAGTCTATTATTTAAATATATTATTAATTCTAAATTATAATATAATATTAACTTATAAGGTTTAGGTATTATAAAGTTACTTAAATGAGTAGTAATCCTTCTTCATAATAATACTACTATATAAAAAGAGTTTAAGCATGCTATTAATATAGCAAAAGAGGACTGCTCTTTTAAAGCTAATATATATAAAACTAAAATTCCACTCTATAAGTAATATATATTAATAATATATATATATATATATATTATATTTTAATACTAATTAAATATATTATATAGGTAATGAAACTAGATGGAATTCAGTTTATATAATGATAGATATAGCTTTAGAGCTATAACCTGCTTTAGATAAATTAAATCAACTAACTAAATCAGATATATTTAAAGCAGTATATCCTAGTTTTAATCAGTGGTTATAATTAAAATATTTAAGGGATATATTAAAGCATTTTTATAACCCTACTATAACTTTACAATCTCAAAGTTATCAAACTATTAGTACTAGTATACTTTTACTAGCTAATATTTATAATGGTTTAAAAGATGAATTAGAAATACATACTGATTTTTTTAATTCTACTGATAAAGTAAGTTTTTAAATATATATATATATTATTTTATATATATTATATTATAATTTAATATTTTATTATATAATATTTACTAACTTATATTACTTAGTCTGGGAAATCCTTATATCCTTATTCTCAATACTTTGTTTCAGCAATTAAAGTAGGATTAGATAAACTAGAGAGCTATTTTCCTAGCCCTATAGTTACTGAAAAAGACTATAATATATATAACAGAGGTTGGAAAAAATACAATACAGAAAATACATTATATTTTTGTATTTTTTATAAAAATATCTATTTTTAATTAAATTTAATAGTTTTTAATATTATTTTTAGATATATAGCTATAATAAAGCAAAAAATACAGGGTTTATATAGGTTATTATGTAATATTATTAAATAAATTATTTTATATATATTTAAAAGTGGGTCTGTATTTTTAGTGTATTGTATTTAACTTAAGAAGGAAAATGTTAGTGCTTTTATTATATAAGCAGTAATAACTATAGTAAACTAAGGGCTATAAAAGTGGGTCCTACTGCTAAAAATAGCGCTTTTTTTATAGATAATTATAGTATATTTACTTTTTATAATAGCTATACTAATTGCTTAAAAATACTTACTTTAGTAGATTTAACCTTATGAGGGGATGTATTTATATTGTATTTTTTGGACAACCTCTGATATATAAACCTTACCTATTTGGGTTTATTTTAGATCCTAGGTTAAATATTAATAGTTTAACTAATATACCTAATGTAGATAAGCTTATTAGGTAAGCTTATATTAAACGAGCTAAAAAGGACTTAACTGAAGAATATAAATCGTAAGTAATATAATTTAACTAAATATATTTTATATATATATTTATTAGTTTATAACTTATTATAATATAATTAATACTAATATATAAATATATAGGTTAAAATCTAATATTATAGCTGAGTTAAATGCTTTAGGCAAATCTCAGTTATATTTAGAGGCTTCTAATAGCTTTATTAATATAGATAATAGTAGTAGTAAAGAAGAAAACTATACTAGTTCTACTAATAAAGGAAAATCTAAAGCAGATATTTTAAGAATAAATTTTACTATAGATTTAAATAAAGAAAAACCTAAGCCTAAAGAGTATAAAAACCCTCGACCTAAGCCTAAAGAGGAAATAATTAGTCAGCTTTTTCCAGTTAAAAGTAATAAACAAAATAAAAGATTTCAGAGAGCAGAATTAGAAAGCTATTTTAAACTAAGTATTTAAAGAGATAAAATAAGTATTTTAATTTTTATTAGTAATTAATATTCATTTAAAGTTAATAAATTAAATATATTTAAATATTTACTAATTAGATTAATAGGTTAATTTACTTATATAGTAGAAAGAAAATAAAGAAAGATTCCCTATACTTAGCATATTAGCTAGGAAATATTTAGCTATTAACCTTACTTCTGCTGCTATAAAAGGAACTTTTAATTAGGGTAGTAATATTATTACTAAAAGAAGAACTAGTTTAACACATTTTAAAAGAAAGCAATTAATACTACTTAAAAGTTAGAATAAAGATTTAAATAAAGAAAAATCCTATAACTTTAGCCCTAAAGTTTATAGTGATTTATTTGATAGTTCTTTACTTTCTTTATCTGAATCAGAATTAGATTTTATAGTAGAAGATACTAATAATAGTAATTCTAAGATGGATATAGATTATAGTAGTGAGGATGAAGAGGATATTGAACAAGAGGATATTAAGTTTAATAAGTAAATTTTATAGATAATTATATATATTTTTATATTTCTTTTACTATTTATATAGAATTAAATATATATTATATAAGAAATTAATAAAGTTAGATTCTTCTAAGTTAAAAGCTTCTTTTAAATACCTCTAAAGGTAGTAATCTTATTATTAGTTATAAATAATATATTTAGTTAATAAGGCTATTAATTACTATAAAAACCCTTTAATTAAATATATATAAATAAATATATAAATACAATACAAAATATATAAATACAATATATATATTATATTTGTATTGTAATAAAATCTCTTTAAATATATAATACAATATATATATTATATTTACCCCCTTAAATATATGTATTTTTAAATATATGTATTGTATTTGATCTATATTGTATTTTTTCTAACTTCTGGCTGTTAGCAAGGATCTTAAGGCTTTATAAAAGCTCTAATTGCAGTAGTTTGAACGCAGCAAGCGTAAAGAATGCATTAAATAGTGAAAGTAAAGTTACTTCTAGGCTAATAAATTTTAAGGTTTTTACTAATTAGTCTTCTGTTTTACTAAAAATCTATAAATATTAACTAGACTAAAAGCAGTTAAAGTTATTAAATATGCTATTAAAAGCTTATATGCTTTTAGTAAGATGTTTTTTAATAGTACTATGCTGACCTTCAGCAGCAGAAGAGTTAGTATAGCTTGCTGATAATAATATTAGCAAGAGATATGCAATAAGCAGAAGGGAGGTATAGCATACTAAAGTGAGTAATCTAATTAGTCTAAAAAGCTATAAATTTCTCATAATATAGCTTAATTTAAATGTTAGTAATATATATAATAGCCTTATAAGGCTAGCATAATACTAAAATAGCTTCTAAATGTTTCTTAAAGTTATCTTATATAGCTAAACTAATAAGATCTTTTTATGCTTTTATAAACGCAAAGTATTTACTATTCTTAATTACTATATTATTAGCATATTAAACTAGCAGAGAGAAATAGCAATATATTTTAGCTCTAATATTCTTAGTGATATGCTAGCAGCAGAGAAAGTAGAGGCTAGCCCTCAGTATACTATTCTTTTTAAATATATTAAAGAGAGTAAATTTATAATTAGTAGTAATATAGCTAAATAGGTTAATATTCTCTTTGAGAAAGCATATCTTAAGGTAAATAAATGCTTAGTAGTAGTTAGCCTTTTTTTTAGTATTTAAAAAGCAAACACTAGCTGAAAAGAAGTTACTAAAGCTTATAGTGCTATAAATATTAAATAGAAGTATATTAAAGCAGTTAGTCTTATATATATAGTTAAAAAGTAGTATATTAAAATAGGTATAAAGAAGTTTAATATAGGAGTGTAGCATAATAAAAAGCTAAATAATATAGCTAGATATAGTTTATTTATAGTAGAAAAAGTAGTTACTATTACTAAAATACTAAAATAACTACTTAATAAGTTTATTACTTTGAAGTAGCTAGTTTTATATCTGTTAAGCTATATTATTAATATTATAGCATAAAATAATTACTGCCTTAAGCTTTAAGTGGTTTTATATCTAAGTAATAATCTGATATAGCAATATATTAGTTGCTTTTATCTTAGCGATATTAATATCTATAGACGTTAGTACAGCCTTATGCTGCAATATATAGGCGCTAGTAGCAGCCTTAATGTAATTATAAGAGGTAATATTGCTGCTAATCAGAGCATTGACTACTATATACTATAGTACTATAGAACTATATATAGTTATAGTATGTAGTATACTATAAAGAAAAATCTAATATTATAACTACACTATATACTACTGTAGTTATAGTATATAGTATATTATATACTACAAATTATATTACATTTTAGCTATAATATTATATGTAAAATAATATACTATATAAATATTAATAAGTTATTTATTAAATAGTTATTATAACTAAAATATAATTTAATATTAAAAAACTATTAAGTTATCTTTATTAATCAGTTATATATATAATTAAATATATATACTAATTATTATTAATTATATATAGTATATAATATTAGTATATATATTATTATAATAATTAATTATTAATTAAATAATTATATAACTAAAAACTAGCTTTAAATAAATACTAGTTAATTAATTAAAATTAAATATCTAGTTTTTAAAGTGTAGTATATAGTATTATACTACATTACTACAGATTTAAAAGTGGGGCTGTAGTATACTACAAAGTTAATAAGTAAGGTTATAGTATACTACAATTCTTTTTTAAATACTACAACTACATTACACTACATATAGTATGTAGTATACTACGTAGTTATAGTACTACTACGTAGCAGAGGTTGGAAAAAATACAATATAGAAAATATATTGTATTTTTGTATTTTTTATAAAAATATCTATTTTTAATTAAATTTAATAGTTTTTAATATTATTTTTAGATATATAGCTATAATAAAGCAAAAAATACAGGGTTTATATAGGTTATTACGTAATATTATTAAATAAATTATTTTATATATATTTAAAAGTGGGTCTGTATTTTTAGTGTATTATATTTAACTTAAGAAGGAAAATATTAGTGCTTTTATTATATAAGCAGTAATAACTATAGTAAACTAAGGGCTATAAAAGTGGGTCCTACTGCTAAAAATAGCGCTTTTTTTATAGATAATTATAGTATATTTACTTTTTATAATAGCTATACTAATTGCTTAAAAATACTTACTTTAGTAGATTTAACCTTATAAGGAGATGTATTTATATTGTATTTTTTAGACAACCTCTGCTATATAGTACTTATTATAGCTCTGCTGCTAATATAGTAGGATATATAAAAGCTATTTAGAGTATGCTTTATACCTACTTTAAATAGATAAGCATTAAAAATTAAACTGATATTATATTAATAAGATTAGTAAGCAGTATAATAAGAGATATAGATATATAACTTAGTATAAAGAAAGATAATATATATATAGTCCTCCTTTATGCCTATACTGCTGCAGTAGGCATTAATCTTCAGCATATAGCTGTTCACTCTAGTATAGTAGTTATATATATTAATTAGTGCTTCCCTACTAGCATATATAATGCTAAGCAGCAGCAGAAAGCTGCAGGCTGTCGACTGCACGCGTTGTAGAGGGATGGCTATTGCGAGGGGTGTAGAGGTGTAGCGATAACCTCAAAAAGCAATAAAAAAGTGAAATGTGATAGAAGTGGGGGTGGTTTTGGCTGGCAGCAGGAAAAATGCTAGATTGGTGGTAAAAGGTGGGTTTTTTCACTGATCTCGCTTGCAGCCAAAAAGGCGCCACGGCGTGCGCTACAGAGGGTGGTCGAAGTGGGTGGGGCGGGGGTGTGCAATAAGATTCCCCTTAAGGTATTGCCTGAGGCATGGCATGGAGCATGGAGCATCGGTCGAGATGAATGAGAGACAAGCGACTGGCTCGGGGTAAGAAGGGCGGGAGTCCAAGAGATGACGCTTCGGACGATTGAAGAGAAGGGGCATGGATGAAGAGGGAAAAAAAGGTAAGCTTCCGTGGCTTCCTGGATCGCTACTCGCTGAGTTCAGTGAAGCAAGCAAGCAAGCAAGCAAGCCCCAAGACCTGATGCATCCTTGATGGATGCTCTCGTTGCTACGAAAGATACTGCTGAGAGAGAGTGAGTATTGAGGCCGGCGGCGGAAGCGGAGGGTGCCGCGGTACGTATCCTTTGATTAACTGGCACCTCTCCTCTCACGCTCTGAGCTCACCTCTCACCTCGGTGCGAAGTACCTCCTGGGCGGGAAGGTACTTGGCCGTCGATGGTGCGCGCTGCGCGAAGCCCTGCGTGATGCAGCTCCTTCTGCGCGTAAATAGCAAGATTGGCCTTGTACCCCTGTACTTCTGGAAGGGGGAAAACCCCACCCGTGCATCCCTTTCCGGACCTACCACGGGCCCCCCCCAGGTCCCAGGCTCTCGCTTACCCACAACTGCGGCGCTGGCTGCTGCTGCGCGCGAGAGGAAGCGAAAGCTGGAGGTCAATTCTTGACGGAGCGAGAGTGAGAGAGAGCCCAGCAAACCCAGCATGAGAACCGTTTATTGTCACGCCGCCTGGTCTGGCGCTCTCTCGAAAATGAGACGCCAAACTTACCAGATGGATTCCCCCATAAAATAAAAATTCTCTCCTATCCCCCATCAGACTTCCCACCCATCCTCCCATTCCATCCATCGCATCGTCGTCGCTGCAAACCATCACCACCTCGCCGCCGCCCGACCCGAACCCTGACCTGCGAGTCGCCGACGCCAGAAGAATCTGCCTGCCTGCCTGCGAAATCCGCACCTCACCGGAAACGCAACGCAACGCACCGCACCGCACCGCACGCAACGCCCAAAAAACCTTGCCAATCCCATCCCCCTACCCACAAGCCAGATCACAACCTAACCGTGGCCATTGGATGACCGGCTCGACCGCCACCCTGTTGATCAAAGCAGCTGTATCCCCGACAAAGCCAACCCTTCTACCTCTACAGCTCCCCAACGCCTCCCCTTCGAACTTTCCTTCGTCACCACCAATTTTACACGTCTAATCAACACGCCTGACTACCCCATCCATCACTCAACACCACATTTATCGAAATGTCATCCACAATAGGTGTTCGACGCAAGTCCACCGGAGGCAAGGGCGGCCTCATCGTCACCCTTACTGTCAGCGCCGAGAGATTGAAGGAAATCATTGAGCCCACACCCGCCAAGGAGGAGTCCCCCGTCAAGATGGATGTCGACGAGACCAGCGAGTCAAAGGAGAACCAAGAATCACAGGACTCTCCTGCTACCTCCGCGACGCTGGCTGCTCCCGCTGCCACGAACGGCGAGAATGCCTCCGACTCCAACCCTGCTACCCCTGCCGCAGGTGGAACACCAGCACCCACGTCCATGGGACCTCCGCTCGAAGGCAAGAAGAAGGGCACCAAACGTGGTGCCGGTGCCGCCAACGGTCTTGGACCGGATGGCCTGCCCAAGGTTCGCGGCAAGCCTGGCCCTAAGAAGAAAGCCAGACTGTACGTGACATCTCTGCCATGCATTTGCATCGACGCATACTGACATATTCATAGGGAGGACGGTACGATCGATCCGAATGCCCGGTCGGGAGCCGCAGGACACAAGCTCGGCCCCAAGGCGAACCAGGGTGCTATCAACGCTGGACTACGTGCTCTTGACCGGTCGGGCAAGCCGTGTCGCAAATGGGCAAAGGGTGGCTTCGTCCTCAAGAGCTTCACAGGCATCGTCTGGGAGGTTCCCCGTTGGACCGCGCCTCCTAAGCTGTTGCTCGAGTCCACTGCTGAGGGATCGGCTGCTGCCTCAGCAGATAGCAGCACCAAGGAAAACAAGGAGAACGAGCAGGTAAAGAGCGACGCCAACAGCGCTGTCAACAGCGGCGTCGAGGCCGAGGTACGGAGCGCGCCCGGCAGTGTTCCCGCCAGCTCCCCCGCGCCGATGGCTATATCTGCCGCGTGATCGACCGCCGATGGTGCTACGCTTTTCTTCCATTTCGTCGCTTAGGCAAAGACACGTCGAGAGTATCCCGTGCATGTACACTGCATGTACACAGAGGCTTGGAGTTTGATGGGCAAGGGGGAAAAGGTACGGAGACGGACAGCATCTGTCAGGCACGTTTGCCAGGAGTTTTCAGAATTGGATTAGGCCTTGTGTGCGGCATTAGTCCGCTGGCGTTCATGGGATTCGGAATATTGGTTCAGCGCGGTAGCTACCAAGGGGACGGCGTTCTTATGGACAGACACAAAGTGTATACTATGAAGTTTGCGCATGCACGAAGAGCCTCCCGTCAGGCGATAGAATTGACGGACTTCTCAGAGCTGAAGGCTCATTGACATTAAAGTCGTATGCGTGAGTTGCGTTGGCATGGCCAAAGAGCCGGGTGTTAGTGCCGAAAGCCTCGGCGACAGAAGCGTCCCACTCCAGAGGAGATTGAATCATGAGGGTGGTGCGTATGCGGCAGGCGAGGTGTTCGGCGATTGAAAGCCGGTTGGTAGGGAGAGCCGTCCGTCTGAGTCTGGAATATGCATCCAGCTCAGCTCTGACCCGTCATACTGGATAATCTCGTCGCAAGATTATTTGCATCGAGTGCATCCAAAAGGAACGACAATCCGATTGAAAGCGGCGGGTGAGGGCTCTTTGGGGCACCGTGGTGGTCGGTGTTGTGGTTCATCAGCGCCCAAAGGGCTGTGGAAACCCACTGTCCAAAAAGCATTGGTACCCTCCTGTCATTATTCCCCCATCGAGCGCGTTTGCCTCATTGCGATGGAGAAGAGGCTGGAACGTTGAACGTTGGTGACGGGTCGGATCATTACCTAAGCACCAGGGGGGGCTGGGCTGCCACGGCCCCGGACCAAGGTGGGCACCATGATTACCTAACTTACAGTACCAGATCCGGGTGCCACACTATGTGATGACAGCACTTCCCCTTCTCTTTGATGTTTGTCCAGACGTCTCACCCATCATTCGATCTTTGTTCTCGAGGACGAGTTTTGCCAAAACAACCCTAAACATGGACACCGTCGCGCTGGACACGTGTATGCCAGCCCAATCTCTTCACCAGGAGAAAGTCCAAGGGGCTTTGCAACCCATCTGGCCATACGTATGTACAGTGCGATGTGCTGCCGATGCCGATAGCACGGTCTCAACCTCTTGCACTAGGAATCCCTGGACAGCACTGGCTGCAGTAGGGGGACTGCTGTGACTGGTCCCGTTTGGCGCCTCAACTGGTCGACTAGGCTCGAACAATGACCTGCTCTTGTGATTATTTAGCGGACGCTCAGGACGGGCCAAGCCCAGCAGCGAATCAGTCGTCCGGGCGCTGGTAGGATGCAACTCACCACCCGTCCCTACCAACCTAAGGTACCTAACCTACCTTGCCTTGCCTTTTACCTCACCACACCTCACCTCTTGCCTGCCAGGTGCGGAGATCCCCTCTCAACACCTCACTGCCATCGCCGCGATAAACGAGCTGCACTACGCTGCCACCTCTGCACTGACGAGTGCACCCTCTGCCGTGCACTTCCAGATCTTTTGGTAGAGCGAAATATACTTTGATTCTGTCGAGGCTGCTTCCGTGGCCACCCTCAAACACACCAACATCGTAATAGTGCGAACCGATCTGTATCCGTCTCAGCACGCCATTCCGAACCCGATTGCTGGTTCGACGCTCCGACGGGCTCCCGTTTTACCAGACCTGCCCGGCTGCCTGGCTCATCTCATACCGCCCATTCGAACAGACCCATCCCCCACAGGCTCGATAGACCTGCCTAGTTATTCCGTGAAGCTCGGGTTGCGGCTTCTCGGGGCTTTGCGAAGCTCCTAGAACGTGACAGGTGCGCCGAGCTCGCCGCCGCCGCCTTCCCCCACGATCCCCGACCCCTCCACCATGACGAACCCGTTCCATGGTTCTTCGAATTATACAGACTCCAACACGCCTATCAGCAGCTCTGATCTCCTCCCACGACGCTTCTCCTACGCCTCGGTCGCTTCTGGAGCACCCCCCACCCTTAACCCACCTTACCTCTCCCATCCAGGACGGACCTCGGTCATCTCTCAGATTCTAAACTCCTCCGACGACATCACCTTCGAAGCCCCCGCGAACAGCTACGATCCGAACAGGAGCGGCGATATGGATGGGGACAGAAACGGCGCCAGCCTCAACGGGGCGTCCGGGCGGTATTCGCGGGGTCAACAAGCTCCCTCCTTCTCGAGGGTCTTTGATATGTTCATGTCGGCCCCGGCAGGTGATTCACCCGCTGTCGCAAATGGGCACGGGAGTGGGTTTTTTGTACCCTCCTACCTAGCTGGTTCAACATACGTACAGAGGCTGGAGGATGCGCACTGGGCGAAGTTGCAAGCGCAGAAAGAGTCTCAGGCGGCCCAGGTGCAGGGTGCTGGAAACCTGACCACGAGCGCCAGCAGCGTCAGTCTTCACGGCAAGCCGGCTTCACATCGCGGCGTGAATTATGACGTGATTGAGAAGCCGCCCGCGTTTGAGGAGGACGAGTCGTTTACCCCGCTGCCAACAAGGTGGAACCGAGACGACAAGTATGGAGCTTTGGACATTCTGTCGGACGGGTTGGAGGTCAGGTATATCGGGCCGAGAGGACAAACGGAACGCGACCACGAGGCTTACAGTATACGGGCCGACTATCATATGCCACCGCAATGCGGTATCTACTACTTTGAGGTCCAGATTCTGTCAGGAAAGCGAGACGAGTAGGTGACACAACCGATGGCGAACATGAAAACAGGTAACTGACGACCGCCTCCAGCATGACGATCGGTATTGGGTTCTCAGCGAAGACGGTAGCGCTGTCGCGGCCTCCGGGTTGGGAACCGGATTCTTGGGGCTACCACAGCGACGACGGTCACTGTTATGCCGGGCAGAACGGCGGTAAAGCCTACGGTCCGCCATTCACAGCATCGGACGTGATCGGATGCGGTATCAACTTCCGCACTGGCTGTGCCTTTTTCACAAAGAACGGACACATACTCGGTACGGGCTTCTTGTTCCTTGGTAGAGTCCAATCCCCGAAGTTATTTCTGACTGACATGCATTCCTAGGCACTGCGTTCCGCGAAGTCGGAAAAGGAAATAACCTCTACCCCACAGTTGGGCTCAAGAAATCAGGAGAACATGTGCGAGTCAACTTTGGCCGAAGCCCCTTTGTTTTTGACATTGAGGGAATGATGACGGTAAGTTTCTTCGATCTTATTGTGAGACACACAAATGGACTTCTGGAGCCAAGCGTAGCGTTTTGCTGCATGTCTCCCATGCCTTCCAGTGTCTAATGTGCGCTCGTCGTTGTGCCCCTTTCTTGGAGAGCATACTTTTATATATGTTTCTCGATTCGCAATGGGGGCACGAGTTAGATTAACAAGACGTTTGTAATGCACTTTGCTAACCCTTCGACTCTTTAGGCGGAAAAAGCCCGTGTCCAAAACGAAATCGCTGAGACGAGCACATCGAGTCTTGCGCCGTCAATGAACGAGACGGAGTTGATTCAAGCCCTAGTAGGTCCATGTACGGCCAGCTCTACGGGATAACGTCTTACAAAGAGACAGGTACTTCAATTCTTACAGCATGACGGTTATGTGGAAACGGCGAGAGCATTTGCAGAGGAGATAAACGCCGAGAAAAAGGCGCTGAGCCTCGATCCAAATGCCCCTATCGAGGGAATTAATGTCAAAGATGATGAGCATGCTAACAAGCGGCAGCGTAAGTCGATTGAGATGGTCTTGCTTGTCTCAGACTAACAAAACGCAGGCATCCGAAGAGCTGTGCTGGAGGGCGACATCGACAGGGCCCTCAAGTACACCAACGCTTCGTATCCCCAGGTTCTCAAAGACAACGAGCAGGTCTACTTCAAACTACGTTGTCGCAAGTTCATCGAAATGGTCCGATCCGGCGCGGAGCTTCGGGCGGCTTCGGAGGGGAAGAAAAGCAATGGACATTCCGGCGGCGTTGACCTCAGCGCTTCAGCAATGGACCTTGACGCCAACGGCGCCGAGAATGGCGCGTGGGACCAGATGGACACCGAAGATTCTGAGGGTGGCGCGCCTCTCGGCATCGACGAACTGGAGCTGGCCACTTTGCAGTACGGCCAGACTCTCCAAGCGGAGTTTAAGAATGACCCGCGACGAGAGGTATCGAAACACTTGCAAGACATCTACTCGTTGCTCGCATACAGCAACCCCTTATTGGAGAAGGATGTTGCCCACCTCCTTGGCAGGAAAGGTCGCATAGCAGTAGCAGAGGAGCTCAACTCTGCGATACTTTGTGAGCATGCATGATTCCGCCGTCTCGTGCTTCAGCTAACGCGTCATGTAGTGTCACTGGGCAAGTCGTCTCGAGCTGCTCTCGAAAAGGTCTACGCTCAAACGAGCGTTCTGCTGGACGACTTGCGAGAAAACGGCGGACCAGGCGCCTTCGTATCGTTACAGGACGTCATCGAAGATATCCCAAAGTCCCCCTACTAGGGGAGGCAACTCTGTGACCAGCGACCAGCGAACAGCGGGCTTCTAGGCTTATCGGGAAATCATAGATGGTATTCCATTATTCTTGTGCACTTTTTAGAATGCCGTGTCTTCTGCCACTCCACTACTTTTCTTATACTCATATTACTGGCGTCAGGCTTCGTCTTGGTGGGGGTTGGTGACTTTCACAGTCGGCTCTTGAGGATTCTTGCATTGGCTGATGCGACGGATGGGTAGTTTACATAGGTCTTCAGTTGGGGCGTATGTCGCCGCCGCACAAATGCACATGCTACTACTGTTCATACCTCTCGCCCATTACGCCAGCGCTGGAGTGACGTATATGATGCCCAATGTGACTCACATGGTGATACCTGCTCTTGAATGAGATTCTATCATGGTATGACACGCCAGTATCGTTTCAGTCATGTAATCTACACGCCCCTTTTGCGGGCTCTAGATATAATACAAGCTTTCCTTCCCAATCTTCTTCTCTTTACGCTTCTTCAGGGAAGCACATCTTTAGCAGCTTCTTCCGATGCTTCACGAGAGCAGGAAACTCCTTCACCAGCTCCACCAGCCTGCGGTCGACCCAGCCGAACCGCTCGTCGAGCAGCAGGTGGGTATACGCAAAGACGGAGGCGTCGAACAACGTCGGCTCCTCACAGCCGAAGAACCACCCCGTCCCGCCGCTGCGGCTCTCATCCAGCAGCGTGGCCAGCGCCTCGAACGCGGCGCGCGCGTCGGCGTATATGCGCGACGGGTCGACCACGGCGGTCCGCGTGGTCCTGAGGACGAGGGCCTCGGCGGCGGAGGTGGTCTGGTGTCTCAGGGTGAGGCGGACGATGCTGTTGGTGGAGGCAGGGTCGATGTAGAGGCGGGAGAGGAGGGGCGCGTTGGCCGGGGAGAGGTAGAGGGCGTGGAGCCAGGCGGTGCGGATGCGGGTGTCGAGGAGGGCTTCGTAGGCTTGGAGGCGGCTTTCTGGAGGAGGCGGTTGTTTTGAGGTGGAGGGGTTCTGGGAGAGGGCCCAGGTCTCGAGTCTGGAGCCGGCGCTGATGGGGCGGGAGGGTATCGAGGGTTGGAGGTAGGGGAGGGCGCCGGAGGGGGAGGCGTGGTTTGTGGAGGGGCATGTGCGGAAGTGTACGCCTGCTATCTTGAGGAAGGCCTGGATGGAGAAAGGCGTGAGTTAGCTGGGGGTGTGGCCTCGGAAGGGGAGGGGGAGCGGAGGCGGTGCTTCGGACTGACCTGCCACTTTAGACACGAGGGGTTGAAGCTCGGTCGGCCCCTCGGGGCATCGTCGTCCGTGGTGAAGACATAGAGGATCGGGATGTCGCCGCGGGGAGGGGAGCGGATTGGGAGGTCGTTTGGGGGTAGGGTGACGAGCGGGAAGCGGCGGAAGAGGGCGGCGATCGGGGCGGGGACATCGAACAAGCTCCTCGGAGGGTGTTCCGGCATGGCTGCGGTGTCGCGCCGGGGAGGTCGGCGGAAGGGTGGCGGCGAGGAGGGGTTGTGTGCAAGGCCGAGAAGGAGGGGTGAGGGCGCACGCGCCGCGATGAGGGAAGCGGAGCTCTGGTCCGGACGACGGAGCTGCCCCAGGCTGGAGATGAGATTGTCAGGATACGCTGTAAGGTGCGTAGCGTCGAAGGAGGGGTCCTCGGGTTTCGTATCGATTCTCGTGCTGGCCGCGTCTCGCGTGCTGTACTTTTTTTTTTTTTTTTGTCCCCCTCTTGCCCCCGGCGTGGTGTTGTCTCCTTGTTGGTCCGTGGGAGAGAGGGAGGAGCGAGGGGACGGAAGCTCGTTGGTTGGTCGGAGCTAGGTTGCCGACCTGGGTTTCTTAGTGCGTACCTTGCTGCGTAGGCTACGGATTCACTTGCATTTGCTGCTGGCAGGGCCGGGGCGTCCGTCGGTGGAGTCTCGGAACGGAAACGACCATGCAGCAGCAGCGAGAGAGAGTTGCAGACTATCGCGTTGCGCTTCTGTTCTTCACCGCCCATCTGCCGCCCGGAGTAATTTATCGCGTCCCCATGCGAGATAAGAGGATATCTGAGTTTCCTTCTTTCTCGGCGCATTTGAGGGGTCGGGTGGTGTGAGACGGGAGCCACTGGATAGCCTGGACTGCTAGTGTGGCACGAGTTTGCTTGACTGGCGCTGGTGCAATGCAAAGGACAGAGATTTTTTTTTTTGATGAAGCGATCTGGGCTGTATCATGCTGGAAAGAGATTCCCGTTCGTGGAGTGGTCTGGTTAAGCTGTTGTGCTTGGAAGGCTTGCTTGCACCTGCAGACGACTGCATGCCTTGCTACCTTAGCAGCGGGTTTGCGGCGCTGTTAATGGACCCTGGATTTGCTTCTCTCCCTGGGCTGCCGTTACAGTTCTATCATTCTGGCAATGTCGTCCGCCTCTCATTTCTTCCATGGCGCTTCTCCTGTAATGACCGGATACGGACGCAGAGATCGTGCAACCTGCGCTGCTGGTCCCATCGACCGCCTCGGCACCTGGGTAGCCAGTTGGCCAGATGGGTCGGTATCCGTCCAAGACTCCAGGTATCCGTGCAGGCGACGGCGGAAATATCGAGCAGAAAGATGACAACAGGATGGAGCCGGCCGAGGTCAATCAAGCGCTCGCCGTCCGCCCGAAGAAAACAACACCGGCTCGGTGAAGTCCCCGTTGGTTTGGACCCTGGAGGCTGGCGACTGGACTCCTGGAGGAGGCCCCCCCCGTCGGTGAGGTGGCTCCGGATTAATCGCGGCCAATTGAGAAATTCCAGGCGGACTGTGGACTGGCGGGTCGAGTTCAATTTCGATGTTCCTGGGAGCAAGGTGCCCCTCGGTGTTCTCGGGCAAATTCCTCGCTCAATTGCAAAGCGGGAGCCGTTGTTGGCCTCCCTCAGTCGATTCCTGCCAACTCTCTTTTTTGAGTTGCTGGATCAAAACATACCCGCAGGGACACCGCCTGGCCACTTGGGCAGTGCCGCATCACACTTGAGTGTCGAGTGCCGCTTGAGAAGGCCAAGCTTTTGGGTTGACGGGACGGCTGACAGCGTGATGACAGACAGTCATGAACAGCTGCAGACGGGGGACGACACCAGCCTGCCGCGACTCGTGCACAAGATGCAAGTGCATGCGCCCAGGCAGGAAGGGCAAGACACCATCCACACACACTTGCCATGCTTTTCTGGCCACGGCAAGCTTGGGCATATCTTTCGACACCCGACTTCCCCCCCGTGGGCTTCGTCGACCAGGCGAGGGCGAGCTAGTGAATCTCTAAGGCCATTAACAGAGACTGCAGTTGCATTATTACCAATACCAACGCTTGCGATTATATCCCCAAAAAAAGTAGCGGACCAGCGCTGTATGTCTCCAAGGATTGGTCTGGGAAGAACCTTCCTAACGAGCGGTGTTGATGCATCTCATCCGAGACGCATCTGGACGACTTCCAAACGAGGTCACACATTTCGGTTCGGCTGGATGCTGGAGCAACAGCTTCCGGATGCTGCGCTGCACATGCGAATCGCAATACTGCTATTTCGGGTGACTGAATGCAAACCAAGGCACCAAGGCAGAAGAAAGAAAGGGAAAAAAAATTCTGTTCCAGTTTGTTTCGCCTATCTCACGAGATTGCGCGATTCTGGCCCCCGGATCAGAAGAGAGTGGTCCTATCTGATCATCATTCTGTGCCCCGGGACATTCTCATCCCGAAGGTATTCCGAGCCTGGAGCGAAAAGGCAACGGGAAGCCCTGCGCGCTTGCACCTTGGCCGAAGAGCACGGCTGGAGGAAAAAACTCCAGTCTCCATGGGACTGTGGGATGGGAAGATTGGGGACTGGGAAATCTCTATCCCGACATTTTCCGCATCTCTTTGCCCATGCACCAGGCACGTCCACCACCCACGCACGGGATTATGCCGATGTCATTGATGAGTCGGAAAACAAGCGACGAGCGCGCGAAGTCGACGACGGCCGCCACGCCCCCAGCGCCAGTGAATGCCTGTGTGGGGAAACAAGGCAAGTTCGAAAACGGGAATTCCGTCAATGTCGGTCGTGTGGTCGTTCTTCACATGTTCCCCACCGACCGACCGGCCACCCCTGGACTTGGGACCACCTTGGATCTCCCGCCATCTGTCACTCACAGCTCTGAAGGCGCGTCCAGCCCATCGTCCGTCTGGTTCTGAGTAAGGGCAAGCGGTGCCTGGAGCACACCAAAGAGGCAAGGTATGGCGACGACAGTACACGATGGCCTCAGCGCGAGAGGGAGAGACGGAATCACAAGCAAACGGGGGTTGGGGAAACGAGTAAGAACAAGAAAGCCAACGGGGGCGCATCCCCCTTGATTTTGAGTTTCTCGCAGTTCCCCCGGGTTTTGATACTCCATCCAGCAGCTTCGGTTCGATGGCTTGTGATCATGCCTACTCTCCTCGAGCTGTTTTCACAGAATCCAGGCCATCCACGCCACTTCCCCCGCAATCCCGTTCGAGATAGAGTTCAGCCCGCACCAACCCACGCAACAGCCGCACAGTCATCACTCTACACGTTGCTGGTCTCGCCGTATCCGACGACAGACAATCTTGGGACGGGATTCCACGCCGTGCCTCCCGGGGGCTAGAGCCTGCGCGGTGACGAAAGCCAGCAAACCAGACAAGAGGGCGGGCAGAGAGGTCTCACTTTCGCATCGGATCGAAATCGAAAAGCCTCGTTTCGCTTTGCAGCCATCTCATCCATCGCCTGCCTCGGTTGGTATCGCGCACCGCATCTCTTCGTCTGTTCGGGCAAAGGATACTGCGTGCTGTCCCAGACTACGGACAAGATCGGACACGGAGACACACAAAGAGGAAGAAGTGCCCGCGCAGACACAAGTCTTGACATGGGATACCGACCAGCATCCAGCAAACACGGACGTGGGATGGCGGCAGCATCTGCAGGTGGGGCAGAGCATGTCATCGCCTGGCTGTTCCCTCCCTCGCCCTAGGCTGGAATCGAACGAGGCAGGCTTCGGTGCATTGGTTCTTGTTCCCAGGATCGCGTCGCCAGGGACGGTTGATGCGATCCAGTCAAGTTCAATGCGGAGAATTGGCTGAGGGACGAGAGAGAGAAGCGCTCACGTACCGGTACCTCGAGGCGACGCCCCCATGTCCACCACGACATGCCGCTTCGCCCTACCCCACACAGCGAAACGCTCGCCGGCCAGAAGGCCGACCCCCATGAGCTGCCCGTGAATTGCGCACTCACCTTGCTCCCGAGTCGGTCGCTCGAGCCGCTGATCCGCAAAGACCCTGAAGGGCTGCCCTGAGTCGAGACGCGGTGCAAACCGCCTCCCCCCGCCTCGCATGGGGGAATAATGTACCGGTACTTGACACATGGGGGCCCTGATTACTGCTTTTGGCGACGTTTACCGCAAGGCCTGACGCTGTCCGTCGTCGTCGTCGTACCTCAGCAACCCCCCGCGCCATGGAAGGCAAACAAGCATGGCAGCTGAGGGCCTCGACTGATGCAATATGCATATCGATCATCGTCGTCGTCCCGAGGCAACAAGAAAAAGGCACCAGAAGATCTACGGGTGGGACGACAACGAAGACTTCGGCGTCATACGTACCAAGCTCGGGTCGGGTCCTTCTCCAAGTCCACACCAACCTTCGGACCTATTATCGCGGCTCCAGAGGTCCCCCATGGCTCCAGAAGCCCGGGCAGGAGTCGGCCGGGTCGGGTCTAGGGCATTGAGCGTCATGGATTAGACGGTGGGAAATAACGTGAAGGCGTATCGGCCGTGTCCCTCTTTTTTTTCTCGGTTTTTTTGCAAAAAGAACTGGGGAAAGATGAGATGGATTCTGCTACCGCGGCTACTCTCCGTGCAAAAGGGTACACACACGCGGGCAGTACATGGTAAATAACCACCTTTTTTTGCGCAGCCATCTCGGTCTTGCGTCGGTAGATGGGAGCCAGACTTCAGATTCTTTATCCTCGACTCGCCCACCCTCTCCCATCCAGCCCGTCTCTTCTGCCTGATATTATTACTACCTTCGCCCATCCATCCATCCCCTCATCCCTCCCACCCATCTTCTCCCACACCGCACTCACTCACACCCACACGCGCAGCTTTTCGTTTAGAACAAAAGCAAGTCAACAGGACAATCTGAACCAACCCCAATCCAGCTGCCCATCACATCATCGCTGCCATCCACACCCTCTCCCGTCCGCACGAGCTGCCGTCGCGCTGCCTCACATCCCACCCAGCCTTCTTTCGGTCCTGGATCCCACGGTCAACAAGCAAGGCAATAAGAGAAGACGAGAAGAAAGGGCTGCCACACTACCCACCTCCATCCCGCATCCTACGCAAGCCCGTGTCGACTACCGACTCGCCTTATCCAGCCCAGGATCCGGCTCAGGTTACGACGCTGCTCGAACGATATCCCGCACATAAGAGTCTCAACATCCCTCGCTCGCGTGTGCGTGTGGCTCAGTGATCTCTTCCCCACCTCCTGCGTGTCTCACTCTTCTCCCTCTTTCAAACGGATAGGCGAAAGGGAAAAAACCATCTGGTCATCTTGTCACCATCTTCCCATCACTGCACTCTCGTTCTCTGCCAACTGTTTCTCCTTGCCCTTGTCGGTCACCACCCGCACACCCCAATCTATCTTATCCACACGACTGTTGGCTGTCCGCTGCAAGGGTCGTTGGTTATCCGCAATCGCGCCGAAATCCAATATTGCGTCCAATATTGTCCAAGCAAGACAGCAGTACCCGCAATTAGCCTGTCACTGGCACCAGGGTCGTCCCACGATCACTTTAAACCTCGTCCATCCCCACGGTTCACGGCTATCCCGTCACGTCTGTAAAATCCCAGACACACCCGTCGACGCCCTTTTTTCTCTTAAAAAGACACTCACCCGCTCGCCCTTACTTGGGCGCTTTGTCTCTCGACTTGCTTCCGCCCTCCGGTTCCTGATCTCCAGCCTCTCAACCCCGCCTGACATCACCCCGATCAGGTAATTTACAGTCAAGATCGGCAACCACAAAACCGAAGATCTGGGGATATAATACCACCAACCATCGCTTCTCTAGACCTATCCGCCCCTCCGCCTAGGCAGTCCACCTCACATCTGCCCTCGGAACAAGACACCATCACCCACACACAACAAATCCACCTCCAAAAACCACCGCAACTATGAATGCACCCAACCAGCCTTCCCGCCAGGACTCCATGTCTTCGCAGTCCTCAATGTCGACAGACCAGTCGCCCACCAACCAGATGGCCCCACCGCCTCAGGCCCCCTCCGCCCAGGCCCCGTCAACCGAGGCCTTCCTTCGCGACTTCACCCTCGTCGCTGAGGCCGCGAAACGTGCCCAGATGGCCGTCATGATGCGCGATTTCGAGGCCTGCGGTCTGTCGTAGACCAGCAGAGGGAAAAGCCACCTACGTATCCGTCCGCAAGGCTACGAAAGGCAATGAGGCTTGCCCGAGCAAACCTTCTTTTTACCACGTCTCTCAGCTCGGACCGTCTGCGGACTCGCGAACTATCGGATGGGGCCCGCTGAAACAATGCGGTTTGCGGGAGGACGCCAAGGCATGCGAGGCACAACGCTGTCACTCTCGCATCAAAATGTGCACACACGATGGAAGAGTTATCTCGGAGGCTAGGAGATTCCCGTCGCCGTCTTCCTCGTGTGTGTGTGGCGTTCACCTCTCCTCTTTCTCGCTCCCCTCCGTTCACCCGAACCTTACGCTCTCCTCTCGCTACGAAACATGTAATCGGTCTTAGAAGTCTTCTCTCATGGGACCTTGTGGCATCGGTTTTACTCAATCCCAATCATCTCGGATACCGGGGGAAAACGGATAGACGATTCAACTCATTTTAACGGCAACATACAACTACTTTCATCAACGGCATATCGGCGTTTGTTTACAGGAATCAAACAGGGGGCATATTGCATTGCGGGATTGGGAATATCTATCTATTGGGACGTTTTCTTTTACAACGGCGTCGATGGCGTAAATTTTACCGGGACTGGGGTTGCCGCTTTTTGTCATACCCAAACCCGAACGACTGCTTCGCTCTCATGTATGAATACCACATCGGAGGACGCTCGTCCTACCTAGACGTTATCTTTACAGTTTTAAATTTGAGCCAGTCTACTGGTCTTACTCAATATCCTCGTTTGGCTTGTTCAATGTGATGCCCTTGTGTGAACGCTTCTTCGATGTCCACGTCAGTCTCTTCCAAACAGATACACACATATAACATGGAAACGATGCTTCATATGTCGATATCACATTGGTGTCTTGCTTCGCTTGTATTCCATGCGTCTGTTCCGCAGTCCTAATCAAACATCTAATCCTCCTCTCACCTCCCCCCTCTAGCAGACCACTCGCATGTAACCCAACTACAGCTTGGAGGCAAGCACGATCCCGCCGTCGACGGTGATAGTCGCCCCCGTGACGAACGCGCCCGCCCTCGAGGCGAGGAACAGACACGCGCCCGCCACGTCCTGCGGCGTCCCGATCCGCCGCATCGGGATCTCCTCCTCGATCGTCGCCCTCATCGAGTCCAGCGTCGCCTTCATCATCTTGCTCTCGAACGGCCCGCACGCCAGCGTGTTGCTCGTCACGCCCCGCGGCCCCAGCTCCCGCGCCAGCGCCCGCGACAGGTGGTGCAGCCCGGCCTTGCTCGCGCTGTACGCGAAGCTGCTCATCAGCGGCACGCGCAGCCCGTCGACGCTGCCGATGTTGATGATCCGGCTCGGGTCGCCCTCGACCGCGGCGGCCTCCAGCAGCGGCGCCGCGAGCTGCGTGAGCGTGAAGACGCGCTGCAGGTTGAGCGTCAGCAGCTTCGTCCACGCGGCGTCCGGGTACGTGTCGAAGGAGTCGCCCCACGCGGCGCCCGAGTTGTTGACGAGCACGTGGAGCCGGCCGCCCGTCGCGGCGGCGAGGGAGGCCACGAGGGCCTTGCAGTCGTCGAGCTTCTGCAGGTCCGCGGGGATGGCGTGCGCCGTGCCGGGCCCCTTGGCGGAGAGGGCCTCGGCCGCGGCGGTGCAGGCGGCGGCGTCGCGGGAGGAGATGTACACCGTCGCGCCGTTGGCGATGAAGCCCTCCGAGATCATCAGGCCGATGCCCTTGGCGCCGCCTGTTACGAGGACGATTTTGTCCTGGGGAGTGAGAGTGTTAGTCTAGTTTGATGGATGGATGGACAGATGGTGGACTGGCCACTTACCTTGACATTGAAGAGCGATGCGGCGTCCATTGTGATACGGGTTTCAAGCGGCCACGTTCCTGAGGGTCAATTGTTTCTCGAGAGACGTGAAATCTCGTTCGAGGTGCAGGAGATGAGGGAGTTTTGGTTTGCGAAAGATGTAAACGAAGCTGAGGGAGCTCTTCGGATGAGATGAGAGCTTCAGGGTCCTAGCTCAGACGAGCCGAGGCTCAGTCTGAGGGGCCAAGGCCGAGGTGCGATAGGGGGTACGCTGACCCCCACGTAACCACCATGTAAGCTTAAGTATATCCCATCCCGCCGGGCTGCAGTTTATTAAACCACGATGCGACACGGAAGAGCTTATTCAACGTCAAACCTCAGACCCCGCCAGGCCATCTTGCAGTTGGGATACTAGTAGTACGGTATTAGATCCAGGAAGCTACGCTATTCTATGTTCTTCGCCACTCCCTTCTAACACGCGGTTCTATCGTCACGGCCGTCCCATCCTATGCTAACGCAACCACCAACGCCTTTGCTTTTGCTCAATCTCAATGCTCGTCTGTACTGCCGAGACTGGAAATGCCGACATCTCGAATCCTCCATCGCCCTGAAGCGTTCACTAATCCTCGCGGCCGCGGGCAGCTATGCTCGGGGGGCTTTCTAATCCAATTACTCGGGTAACCATCCGAATGGCGAATTACCATTCTGCCACAGGCTGCATGATCATTCCTCAAACCTATCCCGGCAACGCGATTACGAAGTGGATGATCTTGGGCTACGCTTTCTCATAAAGGCCGGCAACCTGGACGGCTTCTCTCCGTTGCTCGTGGTAGTCTTCTCCTGCTTCTCTTGCGAGCTTGTCGTAGTGCCCGCGGCCGCAGCAGCCGCCTCTCTCTCCTTTCTGGGTGAGCAGCAGCATCCCATAGCGGCGTGGAGGATGAAGGCAAGGTCGGTCAACGCCGAGGCGATCCACATGAAGACGAACATGCGCACACCCAGAACAGCCCTGATGTTGAGCTCAGACTGCTGCGTAAGCGCGTACCGGGCACCCACGCTCATGACGGTAGCAATGATGGAGGCCACCGTGACGAAGAGACCGGCGAGACCGGCGAAGATGGCCATGGGAAGACTCCACCAACGCGTGCGCAGAACGAGAGGCGTCGCGATGAGCAGGACGGCGACGAGGCAGATGCCGGCGAGGAAGAGGCCGAACATGACCTGCTGGCCGATGCGGAGGATGTTGAGGATGGTGGACACCTCAGATGGCAGGGCAATGGTTGCCCCAGCAAGAAGCTCGTTGGTGAGAATCTCGATGGGGTTGAACCAGAAGAGCCTCTGCGGCGTTGAGCAGTAGGTGACACCTCTGGGTGCGATGTCAGTCATGTTGATCGGGGGAGAAGCCGGGGCAGGGAACATACTCATCATCGTAACCTTCGCAAAAGTTCCACAAGCCGACCTGGTAGAAATCGTGGAGGCCGAGACTCCTGGCGATGGAGTTCAACAGGGCGGCATTGTTCCCTGACGACAGCGGGATGATGTCTGAGACGTCGAGCTTGAAGAAGTAGATGTCGGTAAGGACGGGTTTGATGGATGTGTTGCCGATGATGACAAGGATGAGGAAGATGATGGAGATGAAATAACAAACAGCGCAAACGATTGCGCTGTTCCTCCGGATCTTGGCCATCTGGTATGGGGTTGATGGGTGAGGTGGATGAGGATGAAGTGGTCGAACGTCCGAAGCTGGGGGGCAGGGCGTTTGCTCTGTGGTGCTTCCCCAGATATCTGCAGATGCCGGCAGCGGACCTCGACCTGTGACCTGAGGTTGTGGTGGGAGGTGCAGGTGACGCGGGCTCCGAAGGTCTTTCTCTCCGGAGTCCGGATTGGGTGACAAGAGAAAAGAATCGGTATCTGAGTCGAGTTGAATCGGGCCTGCCAACAGCCAATGTCAAGCAGCAATGTCTCGCCTGCAAAGGAGAAGACGACGCGTCTGCAGGATGTCACCGGGCTGAAGAGTGAAGAACCGCCGTCGAGTCGATGATGGTGATGATGATGGGCATCAACTTCCAAGACAGACGGTCGATCGAAACCAGGAAAAACAGAATAAACTAAACAGTGCCAGGCCAGGCCAGACCTTTGCCCACCGACGGATCCCTGGCTTTTGGTAAATACGGATGGGCTGGGCAAGGGTCAGGGCGAGCTGGGCAGGGTCGGTGGTCGGGTGTTGAGGTGAGTTGGCAGCAGCCAGGCGTATCGCTGTTGGGGAAGCTTAAAGGAGGGTATCGATCAGGGAGAAATGACGTCGTAGCAACGACTATCCGCTCTATTTTTTTTTTCTTCCTCTCTCTCTAGGAGGTCGACCAGTGTCTTTGGCGGCAGGCTAATGCTAGCGGGCCTTGGCTTGGAGCAGATGCAAGGTGCAGTGGGCCCCTGGTTTCTTTTCGTCCGATGGACACCTAGACTGGAGGAAGAGCCAGAGCTTTTTCAAGAAAGTCAGTCGACAAATTGGAACGAACCGTCCGTCCGTTAGAAAAGAGACCAGAAAAAGAAAGAAAGAATCACAGCACGGGCTGGGACGAGTGTTTTGGCAGTGGTGCAGCCATGCAGCAGAGGTGCATTTGCAGGCAAGCAAGGTACTCTGTAGGCAGGTTGGTAACTCGCACCTGGTATCCGTAGCGGGAGCCCACTTCGGTCATATGCGTAGGGTCGTTTCTGCGGCAGTTGCCTTGTCTATTACGGAGCTCGATGTGTTATGAATAAGACACCACGGACACGCTTCTCCAGCCAGACGTGTGAGAGAGAGGCGGTCTCGTCCTTCTCTGGGTCCCTTGGCCATACAAAGTAGGAATCGTCTAATACTGCGTAAACGGGATCCGGTGCCCCTGGTCTAGCACCGCCTCAAAGAGCCCCGTCGTGTCACTTCACTCGGCTGGCCGGCCTGATGATTGATGGTGACAGCCACCCCTTCACAGCTGAAAAAGGAGCGCCTGCAGAAATTCCTGGCCATCCGATTTGGACGGCATCGGGCACATGCTGCTGCTAAATACCATCCGGGAAGGGAGCGGCAAAACCAGGCATGCAGACGATGGCTGTGTCCGCTCCTTTGCTTCACCATTGATCAATGATGAACGATCCCCAAAGAGTTGCCGGGGGGCCGCGGTGTCCACGGTCCCCGTCCGGCGCTGTGCTGACTGCCTTGGCCGTGCCGTGTGCATCCCGTGTTTGCGTGTGTGGTATATGTGCTTTTCTCTCTATTTTGCTGGGCGAATCCCAGCAGAGACTTGGTCCCAATCTAGAGTGCTAATCATTTAATTCCCCGTGAAGAGTGATCAGCTCGAACCCCTGTCCAACACTGTTTATCTCGATTCAAACAAACGAAATGAGGATTGACGGGATGATGGGAGCCTAAAACTTTACTCACTCTTCAGCCCAGTTATGCCATTTCTAGTCGTTGAGTGACCAAAGGCGTATTCCAGAAGCCACTACGTACAATCGCGTACATGCTATGCAGTAGGCAGTAAAAGCTGCACACGCGTACACCCCGCCGCGCCGGCATCTGTGCCGTTGATCGCCAGGGAATCAGGGATGGTGTTACCCGTTTGTCCCTTGTTTCCTGCTGCCGTCTCGCCGCCCGCGGCCCCTTCCCGGGTCCTGGATGCCCCTCCTTCGCCGCAGACATGCCGCAGATGTGCACTAGCAGATTCGTTGTTGCCTCCATCGTTGTCGTCGTCGTTCGATTATCACTTGGTGTTGTTTGTTTTTTTTGCTCGCGGCGGCTATGGATACATACATCTATTCTTGATACGGGACATGCAGCGCAGTGCCGGAGATGGGCGACAGGGACATGGTCAATCCCCAGCGATCCTCGCAGCAGCTTCCGGTGAGGTGGGCCTTGGAAATGGGGCTCTTTGGGCCCCTGGGCCCGCCTGATGGGGGCTGCTGCCAGTCGAAGGTTGTTTCTTTTCACGGTAGCGCCGTCCAGTCTCTTCTCTTTTCTGCTGAGCTTGGCACCAGGGCTCAGGAGCAAGAGAACAACGCCAGCGCCAGCGCCAGCGCATTGCAGACAACCCATGGAACCCAAGTGGGCTCAGCACAGGCCCCGGCCTAGCCACCCCAAATGTCTGGGCCACCCCGGGAACCCAAGCCCGGTACACAAATATTATGTCATAGGTAGACAGCGGCACGCCTCTGACCTTTGGTCTTTGAATCTCGTTCTCGTTGCTCTTGTGACTACTGTACCGTTGCGCCGCCCAAACGTACATTGGCACCTGCATCTTCTCGCGTGAATGGCCGACCGGGCTTTTTGTTGTTTCGTCTCGCAATTCTCTCGGCCTTGTTTTTCCTTGCCTTGATTGCCCCCTTCCGAGACGCTCTGCTCTGGCTACTGCTTTGTACTAGCAAGTAGCTCGGTGTCCAGGATCGTCATCGACCTCCCGAGTCAGTCCCAACGTCGTCCTGCTCATCCGATATCCGTTTTGGCTTCTGTCCTCCCGTCTTTTGCCCAACTCAAATCTTTTCGAGGGGTACCTGGTCACTGCGTCCTGTCGCGATCAGGGCACGAATACCTACATACCCCCAATCTCGAACCTGAACCTCGACATCGCCATATCCTTCAGTCGTTAAACCACCAAAGATTCCTCGCGAGAGGCTGCGTCGCCCATCATGACCGGCCGTCTACTCGCCTTCTCCCTGGGCCTGCTCTCGCTCGTTGCGACCCCAGCTACAGCGCAAGATGCAGTCAGCACCAGCAGTTTTACTCTCACCAACACCAAAGATGTCACCTTCCTGTCGGGAACGAAGACAGTCCCGGTAACCCAGGCTAGAACCCCGACCGGGCCTTACGAAACCTACACCTCCAAAATCACACTCACCGGCGAGAGGCTCACGACCGTCACCGGCTCAGTCACCTTTACTGGAAATGTCACCGAGACGACTACAAACGCCGAGGGGCAGTCCATCGTCATCATCTCGGGCGCAACCTCTGTCATGACGGCCACAATCAGCGGCAACGCCTCAG
Organism: Colletotrichum horii; assembly: GCA_027406005.1. Classification (NCBI taxonomy): domain Eukaryota; kingdom Fungi; phylum Ascomycota; class Sordariomycetes; order Glomerellales; family Glomerellaceae; genus Colletotrichum; species Colletotrichum horii. Next base: position 2,998,564 of record JANVYB010000008.1, read on the forward strand.
AGACTTCTTCGACCGCCCCTACCGCGACCAACACGACACCCTGCAACAACTACGTCGAGTTCTGCGACAGGAAGTACAGCAATGTCACCGAGGTCGGCTGCCACAACTCGCCTTTCGTCCGCCCGGGCAACTCTGCTTCCAACCAAGCTCTCGATGTCACCACTCAGCTGAACGATGGTGTCCGCTTCTTGCAAGCTCAGATTCAGTGGCCCACTAACGGTACAGAGCCGCACTTTTGCCATTCATCCTGCGATATTCTCGATGGTAAGTTTTGGAATCTGTGCTTTGATCGCTCTCATCTAACACGCCGCAGTTGGCCCAATCACCGACTGGCTTACGACTGTCCGCGAATGGGTGGATTCCCACCCTTACGACGTCGTCACAATTCTGCTAGGCAACGGTAACTACTCGAAGCCAGAGTTGTATGTTCCGTTCATCGAGGCCTCGGGAATCACTCGATACACCTACGAGGCCCCGTTCCTGCCCATGGCATACGACGACTGGCCAACGCTTGGTGAGATGATTCTCCGCGGCAAGCGCGTCGTCATGTTCCTCGATTACGTCGCAGATCAGCAGAAGTATCCTTGGCTTCTCGACGAGTTCTCCCAGATGTGGGAGACCCCGTTCGACCCCATGGACCGCTCATTCCCGTGCACTGTCCAGCGCCCGCCAAATCTGTCGGACCAAGACGCCAAGAACCGTCTCTACCTCATGAACCACAATCTCAACGCGGAGTACAACATCTTTGGCGCCTCCATCCTTGTCCCAGCTGTGTCTCTGCTTAACGAGACCAACAATGCCACCGGAAACGGCTCCCTTGGCTTGGCTGGCGCGCAGTGTACGCAAGACTGGGGCCGTCCGCCCAAGATCTTGAACGTCGACTACTACAACTACGGCGACCCGCCCGGTTCCGTTTTCCAGGTCCAGGCGAAGTTGAACAACGTCACGTACACCCGTGAGTGCTGCGGTAAGGTCACTGGCGCATCACCCGGCAGGCCTGCGGTCTCGGGGCTGGTTCTGATGATGGCCATGGCTTGCGCGCTCCTGCTGGTGTAGACTTAAACCTAATGTATTTTGGTAATCGGCTTGAATGAATAGCATGTTGGGCGTTACGCGGTGGCTTTTTATAGAAGGAAAAGAGAATCACTTATGAACCCTACCAATTGACATTAATAACCGTGCTCCTTGGTCTCTCCGTAACGTGTGCGAAGACATGTATTGACGTTCGACAAAGCCTGCATTGGCCACTTGGTTCCAAAAAGGAAATGTCGGTGATCGTAGGTCTTGCATGGTACACGACATTCTTGAATGTTGAATCAGCCTATGATGTTGAGTGCAATCTTCATGTTCATCATCAGGTGAGCACCAAAGGCATATATATCATAGCTAGTCGCACGCGGTGCTTCGACAGGCTCGAGTTGCGTGAAGATTAAGGATGAGCGTAGGAAAACAGGTGGTCTCAGGACCTCAAGAACATCAAATGAAGACGTGTAGTGCAATAGCCCGCATCTTGAAGTTGAAACACGACGATGGCCTGTGTCTCCAAGACTATTCCACAACCTGCTGTGAACATCACATGCGTATACTACGACGCATTTCTTCGCCCTTAGGTCTCATCCGCACTGCCGACTGTTGCTCGTCGGGATACTGATAGGCAATGTTCATCAGAATGTGGCGGTCTCATCGGACTGTCGTCCACTTCGCCAGATATAGGAACATAGGGTTAGAGGGTTGAGCTTGTTCCTCTTGCGCCGTCGTACTCCCGACGTGACTGGCAGGCCATTGGCAATCGAAACCTCGGGCTGGTCGACCTGGCCTGCGTTTCCTTGTCGAACGAGGGCATCGGGAACCTCGTGGGTCGTATTTGCCGGTTGTTACTCACAGAAGCCTATAGCGACTGCAGACACTTTTGAGGAAAACGCCAGCATCAAGCAAGTGGTCTCTTCTCTCCACGACTTCGCGAGGCTCACTCCAGCGGAGGAACCAGATCATTCACCTCGAAGCGGTTCCCATCATCCGTTCCGTACCGCCTTCACTCATCATCGGGAGCCCAGGCGAGCCAAATAGACCGCGAGCTGAGAGACAGAGTCTTCCCCGAAATAGCAGATTTCTGCAGCAGCAAGAGCAGCATCGACCTCGCAGCCGCGGATTCAATTAGCTTGGTAGCAATAACTCGGCAGTGTCCTGGAGCGTCTCCAGCCGTCCATCCACAATATGCGCCCTTGACGGGAAGTCTTCAAAATGCCTGGCTGTAGAGTATCACGCTGCGATACAAGAAACAAAAGATTCTGGCGGGAACCTTTTCCTTCCTCCTCCGCTGATGACGAGATCATTTCGAGTGCATCCAGCGAGGCGGATATCAGGGATGGAGGACCCCAAAAACACTTCCCCTTGGCAGCCTTACATTGCATACGGGACGGTTCAACAACCGAGGCGGTCCGATCATCGCCTCCTGGATGGTCAGAGATGTTTCCCCTCATGGCCAAGGTCGTTTCACTGGCCGGTGTCGTCTGCGCTGTGTCTCGACGGCGGTCATCGCAAGTCCTTACCTGCTGGACCACTGTGCAGCCAGATAGTGGGCGTGTCCCGCTGCGCCAGTAATAGAAAATGCGAGCAGCTATGTTTGGGAATGACTTGGACCTTTCGACAGAAATATACCCCGGAAAGGAGGGTTCATCGGAAGTACATATTACGTATGGGATCAAGATATCTTAGGGGCCCCGAATCCACACGTGAGCCGGTGGTGCTTGCGTTGAGCTTCGCAGACCTCGACCCCGGGGTCTGAGTGGAGGTCTGGACCCTTCACAGGACGGCACAACTCATCTTCTAAAAGGTTTCATTGTGTATATTGTACGAGGATTTGAAACGGTACACAGCTTCTAGTAACTAATGCTCACTGAATTAGATACCAAAAGGTGTGCTAGGTGTCGGTGGTAGCTATGTCGCATCTATGGGCCTGTTTCTGACCCTCTCCAGGGGTCTGTATCTTTCTGACCCATAGATAACCCGCTCATTTTACCCAACCGGTCCTGTTTCTTGAGAGAATAAATGGGTATGGAATGAGAGAGTTGCAGTAATGAGATGGTAGATCTACACTGGCCCCCATTTGTGCTTGGTGTAGTATCGTTATAGATCCTGTGGTTTAATGCTATTGTTGTTTTGTCTCTCGCTGTTGCAAAGGTGGTCAAGTATGTTGTTTCTGCTTCTTGTCACCGTTATTAGCGGCATGGATCAGACATGCTGGGCAATAGTCTCTTAGGGAAACTCCCTTGCTCTCTACAATCGAAAGCTTCACAGGAGCCCACAGAGCGCTAAATGCTTGGCCATATTCTCTTGCGCGTTATTGAATGCAACCAGCTTCTCACCGTTAATACTTTGCGGGTAAGAAAGAAGGGCGGGCGGGCTTAAGAACAAGTGTCATCCGCCTGGAGGAGGTCGACGTTGCTTAGCAGATCACACGTATCCTAGAAATTATGAACAGAACTTCCGTCAGGCAATATACCTGATCACTGTCGCCTCTTGGATGTTTCTGGGTAATGAAATTTTCATGCAACTCGTGGGGGCTACATGCCAATCATGCTTGTCACCCTCGCACGCCTCTTGAGCCCAATAGATTTCTCCCATTCTCCTTGGAACGACTGATGACCTGTGTTGGATCCAAATCAACGTCGTTGCTTTGATAAAAGATCATTGTCAGTGCGATGCGGGTGTGACTGTTGACATGATGTCCTACCGACCGAACTGTCTCATGGATAAACACGGCTGACTACGCTCTCCGGAGGAAAACGGGCGTTTTGTCAACCTCAATATTCACCTAGAACCACCATTCGGATGAGCTGAAATATGAACTTAAGATATGTGCTTTGGTATGAAGGATGAAAACCTCGTAGCAAGCAGGGCTGAGAGCAGCTGGCACACTTCTTCACGATGAAAACAGCAAGCCTTGCTCTCGTTTATGGTGTACTCCTGAATGCTGGTGAAGTCTCATTATCGAATATGTAGCTTTCAAGATTAGATTCTTTCATAACGCACATGTTGAGATAATTCTTACGCAGCACTTTCCCGCGTGGGACAGCCGAGACGTCCAGCACTCCAGTAAAGCTTCGTAAACCAGCTGTGTAAACCAGCTGGATACATTTTCCTAGTATCCAGGTGATGAATACCAGGAATTGACTCTCACACAGTTGGAACACGATGGTATAATTTTCTGGGATCACGCAGTAGATACATGTAGCATCAACCATGAAATCTTCATAGATGTTCATGCTTCCACTCACAGGTCTTGAGACTCGTCTCCGCGTTGAGCACCGTAGGCCTAGGTTTGATTTGGACATGCCAAAGTCAATCCATGTCTGATGACGAGATACTATCCCAATAATTTTACCTGATTACTCTCACGCGGTAAGGCAGTCCTTCGCGTAGCAAACCCACGGCGTCAAGTTCGCAAGTCTCATGTTTTTTATTACTCGCCCACATCCATTTACTTCGTTCTTTTTGTCGTTCTTGTCGAATTCACTGACGGTAAATAGACACTAGTGCGTGACAGCTTGGAGGAGAAGTTGTCACCACGCGATCTTGCTCATTGCAAGCCCATTCAACCAGCCAACTCTCGGATACTCCATGTGACGGCGCCAATGCCTTCTCCGTCTCTTTGGGAGATGTTTGGGAATAAATGAACCACCCTCACGGGTGGCTTGATGGAATCATACTCCGGTCTGACATGTTCGAACTCGTACAGCCGTGTGTACCGAACGAGTCCAGGAATCATGCGATGACTTCCAAAGCCGCAGTTGAGCTGAGAATATCTGAAAGTTAATCAAAGAAAACCGAGTTGCTTCCTGGACACTTGGCTAACTTGAGCGTCTGTGACCAGCGAGCGGGCCGGCCAGACAAGCCACCCAAATCGCGCATTGCCTCTCCCCGCTGAACATCGAACAGGAAGCCATCAAAACTCTAGTCTCCTGGAAAACACTGCCTCAGAGAAAAGAAATAAGGCCACGTGGTCGATTTCCTCGTATCGCCAAATCCGGGAGGCTTCTTGACTGGGTGGAAACCAGGAGGGAGTGGTGTCCCCAGCGCCATCGTCGTGGCTGAATACCGTAACCTAGAGGAGCTGGAGCAAAGCGCCTCCTTAGCCTCCCCAGGATCATAACCCCGAGTGGCATCGGAACTTGGCAGCGGAGATTGTAGACTGCGGCGGGGATTATCGGCCACATGCTAAGACACGGCACGGGGTTCGGGGCGTGGGGCGCGGGGAACCGGGTTACACACGGTCTTCGTTCTCGGAATTCGCCTTCGCGGCTCGGGCGTGTTGCGAGTCCTGTTCCGAGCTTGGGCGTTGCAATCACGCCTCACGGGGGGTTTCGAGGCGTTGATTGATGATTATTCATCACATGCAGAGGTGGAGGCCCATGAAGTCCATGGCTTCCCAGTGGTTGGCATAGCTGATGGTCAACAGGGCGTGGCCATTGTGACTTCCAAGCTGGAAATTGTGAGCTGTCAGCCAGGACGGGCGCTCGTTCACGATTGCTTGATGCGTCCAGCTGGCTGGTTGAAGCTCGATCTTTGAGCGTTGGCCTTCAACATTGCCCGAAGTTCATGATCGCCAGCGATTCCGAACCAGACGAATGCGTCACTTGACGCGTAGTGCCTCGTTCATGAGATGTCAGACGACGTTTAGGCGCAACGGGCGCAACAAATGACGGCTGGTAAGCTCTAGATGCTTATTTTAGGACAGAATCTGGGGTATTCAGACAAGCAAGCCTGGAGACGGGCGACGAAGCTGGGGGTAAGTTCCACCCAACGTGCCACATCATCATGGACATGCGAAGGATGTCGGATTCGTGTCATGATGCGATTACAGGTATGATGAGTTGAGCTGAGCTTGTGGCTTATGTGATATTATCCACATCAGCTACTTTAGTAAATGCGAAGCCGATGATGGTAATGTAGGATCAGCGTTCGAAGTCGATAGTATTGAACCTTCGCGGACGGGAGAGCGTCTCCCCGCTCAACTCAAAATAAGCTTCAAGCCGTGAGAGGTCGAAGAAGAGCCTAGACCGCGAAACGCCTTCCATGCGAAAGACGACGGACGAGGATATCCGTAAAATTCGAATTGCGTTACGGACGAGAGCGTCAACGTCCATGAGGCATGGTCTGGCACAGCCCCCTTGCCCAACAAAGGTGTCTGTCCAAAGGTTGATGCCAGCAGGAAACTCGACCATAGCTATAAAAGCAAAACCTCGTCGATTTCGGGCGTAGCGCAGCAGAGTTGACCAGACGTTCAGGAATAAATCGCGCCTCGCTCTGGCACTTAATGCAAGCCAGGTCCCGAGTATTTGGATTTTCAACACCGCGTAGACCGGGTGATTGATATTTAGGCTCCTTTGAGCCGGGGCCAAACCCATCACGGTATCGGCCCGGAGCCTCAAGCGCGCTGGCGTTACGGACGAGAGATGGAGGCGTCAAGCCTACGGCTCTCGCGGCTCGATGGGTCCTTGCTCTACAGCGTCAAGCGCCGTTCAAACTCTCTGCGACGACAGTCGGAGCGTGGTGCGGAGGTAATGTGCCCCGACCTTGCAGATCGGGCGAATCCGCGAAGGAGCCGGTGACAATAATGGGAGTTTAGTGGCCACGGGACGGCATATGACAGCAGAGGTCATTGCGCGAGCGGTTCGACTGCAGAGCCAGGGGAAAACTTGTCGTTCAGTCAGGTACCTGTAGCCAGCGCCTTGGCGGGCGGCAGACCGGTGGCCGCAATGATTCACGGCAGGCTTAGCATCGTTGTGATGAGAGCGTTAGGTCTCTCGGCCGTTCCCCTTGGGTGTGCGAACTTTTGTTAGAGAAGCTCGATATCCATTAACACCAGTCTCATGCTTGAAGATGCGGTGATGGTTTGAAGTTGATGAGGTGCCCGGCGAACGGCTTCGATAGGTCGAGAGGTCACTGCCCATCCTTGACGGTGATGGTCCAGCATACCGTACCGTGCCGGCTTACCTGATTGAGACAGGTGACGAAGCCCTTATCCGATGGCAGGTGGCAGACCAACGTCGTCTCTTGAGTAATGTGCACAGCGACGTGATGATGTTCCAGTGGGTTGCATACGGACATCATTTGCGCAGGGTCCGGACAAGCTCGGGACACAAGGGGCCCTTCGGAATGGGACGTGGGGCCCTGGCATCCCGGCTCTTCATCTTTAAATATCCACTCTTCCAAGGCCTGGGCCGCCCAGCACCGACCACTGAAACCCACTGCAGAGAGCGGATTCGGTGATCTTGTCCGGGGGGTTGGGCCCACATCCAAAGGTCTGGGTAATATCCGTAAAGTCAGAAGACTGAGTGGCTGCGTACGAGTCAAACGCGGAAAGTCGATTGGATGATCAATCTAGGTTGGGCACTTCTGCTTCTGCATCTCTGTGCCGATCTCCAATGACGTAGTTTGGCCCATCGCATTACTCTTGCGCCCTGTTGGTGGTGCGTGCTTCTTGGTAATATTGGCAACCATCGTCACGACTCACCAGTCTTGCGGCGACAGCATAGGCCCTCAGTAGGTCCGGAGCCTGTGTGTCGTCTGATGTCAGGGCGGCATCCAGACAGCACCTAGCCCCGACCCGCCCCGGAAGCGTGGATTACGATACTTTTTGGTGCGAGTCAAATCCCACCTCATGTCCAGGTCAAGCAGGCATTTTCCTTTTGATCGTGTTGTGGCAGCAAAAGCGTCCCAGCTGGCCGGTTAGTACCAGCCATCCACTCGGACTGAACGTCTTGTGCAAGACAGCAGGCACTGATGTTGTCTGGGCAAGCCAGCTAAGTTAAAGACAAGCGCCGAAATCAATCAAGACAGCCTCGCAGGCCGACAATAGTACGGCTATCCTTGGTCCATCCGGGTAGACCAAGCTGCTGAGCCTTGAAAACTTTTCCTTGGACGAATAAAAGGCAGGTTGCAGATATTACAATGCATGTGATGCTCGAGGATACGTTTGGGACTGATTCAGTGCAACAAGACTGTTTCCCCTGTGCTTCCAGTCGCAAGTTGGCGCGGTGGAACTCTCTGAGGAAACTGTTTGATTGAACCATGTGGTGTTTTGTTTGCCGATGGAGCTTTGTGCGACGCGTGAACCGCCGCCTCGTCTGAACAATGGCGTGTTGCTCCCTTCTGGAGGGGCGGGGAGGCGGACTTGGAGGCGTCGGCCACCACATGGTAATCTGCGTGTCTGCGTGCTGGATGGTCCAGCTGCGGGTGAGCATCGGTAGATGTACCGATGGTGTGAGCGAGAAGAAAGGACATGCAGTAGGTTGCAGGCTGCAGGTGACTATCGGGCTTCCGTGCATTGCATCGATGGGTCGAATAAGCAACGAGTCTCAGATCGCAGCTGTCGGGAGCACGTCCGGGTTCGTCTTGGTTTGGTGCAAGCTGGCAACAGACAGAAGGGTATGGACACGGACGCACACGCTGGTTCGGGGCCAGCGAGAGAGACAGAGAGAGGCTCAGAGACAAGCTGTTGTTCTAGCGATTCTCGAAGAGCGGCCGTGTGCGTGCAGGACGATCTTGACATGAATAGCGGTCGAGCTAAGCTGGCTCGGTCTCAGAATCCATGCATCCAAGCGTCCGGCTGTTTGCTTGGTCTCACCCTGATCAGACGATGAAGGAGACCCGACTGAGCGCCGAAAGCCCCCTCCACGACACCTGGGGTAGCCGTCCGACGCAGTTGGCGACACACTCGATGGGTGACGGCGATGCTGCCGTGCTCTTTGGGCTGGGCGAGTTCGAGACAACACAGCTGGGATGGTAGTGGAGAGCGTCGTCTATGCCGACGTGGCAGACGGCGTGCGTGCACGCGAGTAAGAGACGTTTGGTCGTCGCATAGGTAACGGTTCGAGTGGTTCAAGGACGAGGTTGTGAAGGCGGAGTTATGGATGTGAAGGAGGATAAAGCTGGTCTAGCTCTAGCTGCACGGGATTAGCAAAATGCACCAAGATAATTTAGTGGCAAGAACTTTTGAGGGAGACCAGCTTTCGTGAGGCAGGAGCGAAAAGGGAGCTTCACTGTTGATGGCATGGGCGGAAATGGAAAGTCCAAGGCAAGGTAAAGTAAGGTAGGGTAGGTCGAGGACGACAAGGTATCGAGCACAGTGTGACAGAACTTGCTACCGTCTCTGAGTCCGTCAACTAAGAAGTGCCTATCGACGGTCCAAGCGAACGGTGGAGCACCGAGGATGTGGTTGGTGGAACAGGGGCCTACTGGACGGTGGATCAAGTCGACGAAACACCCGTCTATCATTGGCTGGAGTCGCCGCGGCACTTGAGGTGCTGTGCTCACCGTTTTGCGCTCTTCACCGCAATCCAGATTCTGGGCTGGTCCAGCTGGGTGCCGAGGCGTTTTGGCTGCGCGACACAAACCCGGGATCGGGAGTTTGTTGAGATCAGGTCACGATGCGTTATATACTGCTACCAGGTACATTCTGAACTCTACTTCAGAGTCGCCGTCGAGACACCTCGGACAAACGGCCCCCCCAAGCATACCTAGTAGTAAGCAAGTGTTAAGCCGTACAGAGTACCATGCGGATGGATCTCGACCAGCAATTTGGCCGTGTCATGGTTCGAGTCCCCACATTCCCGACAGCAAGGACACTGGATGTCTTGGAACTGGACCAGGTCTTTGCAGGTTCACTGTCGCAGGTCCTTTGTGGAGGACGGGAGAAGGAGCTGCGGCTAGTCTGGCGGGTCTCCGTGATTCGCTTGCGTTTAGCACGCAGCTGAGCCAGGGTCCTGGGTCGGATACTGCCCTTGCCCTGTCTGGCCGGCTCCATTGAGCTTAGCTCAGCAAAGTACTTTACGTCGGTAGGTACGTACCGGCCCTCCGTCTCTCCGTTTACCTTACCTCCTGATTGACTTGACTGCTGCTTCCATGTGAGCTTGCCTGTTGGTTGATGATGAGCAACAGTATGTCCAATTGGGAGGTCTGAGAACACGACGGCAACCGACTGGAGGCCGTCGTCAAGGCCGCGGGCTGTTGCGAAACCCCGCCAGCCATGGCTTCTAAGGCACCTTACACTTGTAGGTACCTTAGGTTCTGTCTGCACATGTGGAATCAACGCAGGGGGCTCTTCGGCGCTCGTTCCTTCCCTAGCCGTCATCCAATCTCCCAACTGTCTCTGCCACTTTGGTGGTTTTGACTCGGCCGTCAGACCCAAGGCACTGGGAGCTGGCACCCTACCGTTTCCCACGGTTTTGGGTACCTTGGGTACATCAGCCCCAGCCCAAATCGTCTGTCTGCACGCACGCTTTTCCATCCTTCCACTCCGTCCCCGATCTTCACTGCCCACCAGGTACGACCACAACGACTAAGGTACCGTTCATCTGGCCTACTGTCGACGCCCGGTCAACTGAATCAATTCTCTGGCCGTGCTGTTCGCCATCAACATCCAACGCCCGCACTTTCACGGCCACCTTGCTCAAGTCTTATTCGGATATCGCCCATCGAAAGTCTCAACATTAAGCTCGACCAAGTACCGAGATTCGAGTCTGCAGCGTCGAGTCCCATTCCTTCGATCCCGGTCTCTCCACCCGGTCCGGTTTTGCCGGCAGGACAGCAAGGCCAAGGTAGTGTACAGAAGACGCTCCAATTCCGAGCAGCAATTACGATCCTCCTTCTAACTTCTCAACCCCCTAGCCTTCTCTCGGGTTAACCTCTTCAACGAGCCTAGCTTTCGTCAACGGTCGACTCGACGAAACGCAAAGTCAACTCCCGTCGCCGTCTCTCAGAGTATGAAGATGGTGTTCCGATATCCCACACAAGACCTCGCTCACACTTGATTCACGCACCATGCGACACCACCCCGAAAGGCAGACCGTACAGTACCGTACCGTACCGCACCTCTGTCATTGGATGGATCTCTTGCAACTTGCGGCGGCTGCTGCGCTGAGAACAGAGTAGCGCCGTTCCCCAGTCGCACTGCCAGCCCTGGTCTGGTCTTTGTGCAACCGCCCTCCTTGTCCCTTCTCGACTGCCCCCAATCCCGAAAGGCTGCCTACCGTCTCCAGAGAAACTTGGCCGCGCTAGTCCATCTGGTGGTGCCGGCTGTACGGTACGGATACTGCTTGGCCTGATACTGGCTACCAATACGGACACCACGACCTAATACATACCGTACCGCATGCCGCATCCTGCATTTATCTGCATTACCGGTACACTTACGCCCACCCACGCAGCACCCACGCATTTCTGCGACTCTCGTCGGCTCTGTCCAAATCCAGATCCATCATCCTATTCGAGCCCAGTTAAAACAGCTACACTAGCTGCCATCCTACGTGACGCTACGCCAAAAGGCCTGGCCGCCTCCGTCTTCTCCTCGCCCTTTCGCCATCCCTCAATTGGAACACCCCCTACAAAACCAATTCACCTCCCATTTCACTACCTCTGGCCGCAGGTTCCTCTATCCCTCGATTCTGAACCAACAAAATCAGACGAGCTCGAGCTTGCAAAAACAGTGGCCCAACCCATCCCAGTATCACCATTTCCCCGTCCATCTGAACGACGTTCAATCAGAACCACATGGCACAAGCTTTCGTCCGCGGACACCTCGTCGCCGCCCAGTTCCTCTTCTCAGCTTCAACACCAAGCAAACGTCATTCCTGCTCCTAGCACTCACCATCCCAAACTGCCCTAGTCCTTACTCTGGGCCTTTTGTGGCCGCCACGGCGCCTCTCGCCCAGGCCTTAGCGTCTTTGCGGATGCCTTCATAATATCAGCCCGCCCCCGAAGCAAGCTTCACCTCCTGTTCTCGCTCCTCTCCCTCTCCCCGGGACATTCAAGGGACACCCGGAAACTTCCTCGTCGAGATATCAATATGTTCGACCACTTCACCATGGGGATGCAGACTCGTCCTGTCATTGATGACCTGGATGCCAAGACGCATCTATCCCCGAGACAACGACCGCGGGACCTAGACTCACCAACGGCACCTTCAGCTCCTCCAACCGTCTCGCCAAGCTGTAATAACATGTACCAAACTCCACCACAGCCCATCGACAACCTCGTTCATGAGCTCAGCAGACAGACTTTGTTTCCCGAATTTCTCCGACGCCCAACCCGGCGGTTATCAGGATCATCACCATCCATCATCGCAGAGTTGTCGGCGGTTGCACTCGAGGTGGATAATGACTGTAACATGGACATCTCCATGGACGATGCCAAGGAACATGAACCAGTCGTTGATTGGAAGAGATCAAGGCGGCAATGGCACAGTCGTTTCGTCAACAACCCCAACAACGCTCGCGCCATGGAGGCTCGTCTGAGAGATATGATATCAGACAAAACGCAATGCGACATCCGCCCATCAGCGACAGCGTCATCTGCCTCATTAGTGCCCACGTACCCGGACCTACCAAAGATCGAAGCAGACACCCGCCAGGATCTTGAACTATCCCTCCAACTTGAAACGGATGAGGGTTTCGGTGAGGACGACAACGATGAGCTGATGCAAAGAGCGTTATCAGCCGAAAGGCAACGCTTACTAGGCAGGTCTGATGGTCTTCGACATTACGGAGCATTGAGGTTCAGAGGCTCGGCTGAGACGGCTCTACGATGCCAAAATGTCGTTAGGCATCGACCACGCATGCGGAAGCGCAAGGGACCAGGGCCATCTCAGGAGCCGCGCCCTATGAAATCAACAAGCTCGAGAGAATAACCAACTACAACAAGAACAACAACTCTATCATGTTTCAACCTTTCAGCGATTTGCACAAGCGACGGGTGGAGAATCTGGCGATATACCCATGGGACATAGGCGGCGCATGGATTTGAGTTTGGCAACGGCGTTTCTGGAAGGATATTGTCCTTCAACCTGGTTGGGACAGCATCGAGCCTCCCTGCGTGGCAGAAGTTCTGGCCGTTTTTTCCATACAAGGACGAGACCTTGAGGGGATCTTGCCAGCGGCGTTTTGTTGTCCGGCGCGACATCGGAGTTTGGCGTTTTACAAGTGCGGCTCATCCGTGACGGAAGCCTGCTTTTCTCTATTTTTTTCAGCCCACAAGTATGACTTTCGGCACCCGGCACCGGAGGTTGTCGGAGTGCATCACGGACGAGAGTTGATCGAGTCATAGACCGAAGGTTGAGGCAAGCCTGGTCAGCCCGCGGGTCTTCGCCCTGTGGCTTGCAGACGGCGAGGCGTCGTTGGTCCATAATCTGGCCGAAAAGTCAGTCAACTGACGAAAGAAAAATCGTCAGCCGCTTTCTTGAAGTGGTTGAACAATGGCTCATTCTAGAGGATCCGAGACGAAATCAACAATCAAGATTCCCCACGTTGCGGAGGGTCGCATCACCTTTTTCAAACGTTTTCAAAGTGAGCATTCGTGATGACTAAGGTTTCACAGAAGAACATCCGGTTGTTTTGATGCTTTCAGAAGAAACGTGCTCCTAAGGGGCTGGGAAGCAGCGTGGAACGTACAACGGCTTCGCGTCACGACGCGAGCAAGCTGTCCCGGTTAATTTGGAAGTCATTGTGGCCAACGCAAACTCTGAAGGGAGAGTCTATTCATGCAAACAGTACAATGGACAATGCGACCACTTTTAAGCCCAGCAACTTGTACTCACATTGCCCTATTAGACGTCCGAGACCCCTCCGCCGACAAGTGCGTGACCAGGGAGACAACTTGTCAGACATTCCAATTATCACCGGGCTAACACACAAGCCAGACCCCCACCCACCTTGAAGTCTTACTCTTTCGCTGCGTCGATAGTCGACTTGGCAATCATAACTCCCGGGCGACGAGATGCCGAATTAAACTTTCTGGCGGTAGACTTGCGTCAAACGACGTCGGCCTTGATATGGCCTGCAGTAGGGTATCATCGGTAGACAACTAATCAAAATGAAGCTTGCTGACATTCGAGATAGTGTCAAATCATGGGCCGCAGATTGGCTGAGCAGAGTCAGTAGAGGCTGAAGCCTGGACCAAGCTCCGGCGCGAAAGGCGTGATGGTGCCTTAAAGGCGGACGGCGCCATAGCCCTCAGCCCGCGTCTGCCCTTTCTTCCTCGAAATATCTCGATTTTCCTTGTTCTAATCACGATCGCTGCCAATATTGCTTTGCCATGGCATATATATTTTACCCAATGGTTACACGCCTTCCCAGTGGGTTGGTTTGGACATGCAGGGAAGGGTGATCAAGACCTTAAAAACCACGAGGGATCACATCACCCCGCATCAATCACGTCAAAGATTTCGGATTGAATTGTGGCGTTTTCTATCTGATTCAGGCCCACACGCAACTCCAAAGCACTGCGGGTATCAAGGTCATTACTATTCCTTGATCTCAAGCAACAACTTGGCAGGCAAGACCCGACGGAGCGGACTTGGGGTTGCATGTGCCTGCGGTGCGAGTAACGATTTTTCTTTATTGGCTTTCGGTCGAAGGGGGGTAGGGAACAATTGTATGCTGGGCCTTGACTCGGCCCCCCTCTTGTCAACCGACGTTGCCGTGAAAGAAACCACACTCATTTCACCCTGTTTTCTTTGATGGTGCTGTCTGCCTGCCATACCCACCCCCGGTTTTAACAGGTACAGAGGGGGGCCGAGATGTCGGACTGGAATGTGGCCAGCCTCGCTGGGTCACTAGACGACGTGAGCAACATTCCTTTGGGCATTCGGTCACTGAGGGCATCCCTCGCCGAAAGCACGGTGATCTATGCGATCTCAATTCCTGTGCGGTGGTCTCCTGGCTGCTTCCATATTTTGCGCAATTGTTGCTGTGGCAGGATGAGAGACATGAACCGGACGATATTTGTTGACTCCCGTCCCCTCAACCTCATGCGGACTTGCAACCATCGACGGTCTTCATTTCCGTACAAGAATCCCATTCTTCGAAGATTTACCCCAGTTTCTAACATCTTCATTCTCTCTCTCTCTTTTCCATTTACTTTGCTGAAAACGATCATTACATCGACTCTCTTTTAAGACTTGCATTTCCTGCCACCCATTGCTTCGCATCCAATAAACCCAACGGAGCCGATTGACACCCTCCGCGCCCGTTGTTCTCCAATCCCCGCCTTTCCATCTGCTCATGATCTCGAACCTGGTTCGTTTGCGGAACTGAACGCGGATAGACAGACAGACAGGCCGAGACAGTAGACACAACCAGAACCAGAGACACCACGAGAATGACAGTCGCCGTCTCGCATTGGACAAGGAGCCCAGACACCAGTGTCAGGCCCAGCTCGCACCCGACAGACTACGAAGACGACATGGCATACTCGGAAGTCCATTTCTCAGTAGAGCCCATGGACGCGGACAAAGACAGCAACGGGGGATCGTCCCACCTGCATTGGCAAGGGGTGACAGCAGCAGAGACAGCGGCAGCGGGTGGACACTGGGGGTCGGCCGCTGGCGGTGCAGTTGACGACGGTCTTTTCTTCGAGGAATTTGTCGACCTCGAGAGGCTTTCGACGGCCGAAGGTGACGAGCTCCCTCCGTCTTCTGCCTTACCCGACTCGTTCGTCTACAACATGCCACTCCCCGCTCATGGGTCCGCGTCCACAACAAGAAGCGTATCGGACGATCTGGACGAGCTGCTAAGTTGCCACACCCTGCCGCTCAAGGAAACTAGAGCTAGCGCTGCAGCAGGTCCCGCTGCCACATTAGTGCCCTCATCAGCAGCCGCTAGAGTAGCGGCGGCGACTTCAGACGCGGTGGTCCCGCCAGCTGTGGGCGCTCGGGGTGTACAGTCTTCGTGGATCGACCGCGCAGAGGAGCAAGGACAAAGGAAAGCTTCTTCCTATCCGGACACAGCTGCTGCTGGCGGGGCCAAGTCGATCTCTGACTCTGAGCTCCTCCGCCTTGAAGGCATATCGTTGAAAGCGTCGCCTTCTCGCGCTCCTTCTGTCGTTGTTTCCCATCCTCCTACTCCTCTTCTTCAGGCCTCGTCCGCTACCAGCAGCAACACAAACCTCCACCTCGCCGGCAGCAGCAATACCAGCAATACGAACAACAACGTCAACCACACGAACAACGGTGGTCGTAAGCCGAGCAGCTTCTTCAAAGCCGTCGCCTCCAAACTGCAGCAGAAAGCTGCCTCAGTCCGCCATAAACAGCCCAACATGTCATCCGTTGGCGTCGAAATCAAGGGGCCCCTCTCGCCCACCGTCTCGCCTCGCAAGGCCTTCAAGCTTCGCCCCGAGCACCTGACCGGCCTCGGCGGACCGCCTACCAGACTTCCTCTCTCTCCTCCCAACAGTGCCACCATCCCTCAAGACTTGCCTACTACCTCATCAGCTGGTAGCAACGGCATGCCCTTTTGTGGTGGATACGTTGAGGATCCCTTCTTCGATGGTAGCTCTGTCCCCATGTTCCGCCGCAGCGACCCTACCACCCCCATGGACACCCCCGTCCTCGACGACAAGAGCGGCATGTTCTATCACCACCAACAGATGAGCTCGGGCAACGTCAACAAGGCCGCCTGGCCTATGGCCACCACCACCCCTCAGACAGACTCTCATGCCGCCTGGTCCAATCCCTATGCCACCGATGGCCTCGACAACCAGTGGTGGGACAACAGCCATATGGACCTGTCAACAAACTCACAGTACCAAGCACAGAATGCGCGCAATGCTACCTTCAACTTGGCTATGCACACGCAACAGAGCGAGCTGCCCTACGAATACAACAGCCTCGCCGCCGCCGCACCCGAGATGTCCGGGCTCATGATCCACATGCCTCAACCTCGTACCACCTCATCGCCCGTCGTCCATTACCAGGCACAACAGCTTCACCACCCCCAGCAGATGACCGAGCGCCGGCCCCGCATGCCCCGCGCTCCCTCGGCTGGCGCCCGCCACATGTGCCTGTCAACGCCCATGCGCAAGACCCGGAACCCGAGCCGCACACGCCAGGGTAGCCGCGATTCCTCGACGTCGCCCACTCCGACAAACCGTTCTCGTCACAGCAGCGGCGGCTCACTTGCGAGTGTCGGCGGCGGAGCAGCCCTCAGTGCCAGCGTGAAGAAGCGTCGGTCGTGGCAGCGCCGCGAGAGCATGCGCACACCATCACTCGGAGGTGGAATGGGCGCCGCGGCCGAGGGCCTTGGCTTCGTCAACTTTACCCCGAGCGACAAGAACATCCTCATGACCGGAGTGGCACCCAGCGGAAGCTCAAAGACCAAGGCCCGCCGCGAAAAGGAAGCGAACGAGAAGCGAAGACGGCTTAGCGAGGCCGCCATCAAGGCCGTCAAGGCGGCAGGAGGCGACGTCGACAAGTTGGTCGAGGAAGGATTCGTTTTCTAATCTTGGTCATTCTTTTTGCTTGGTGGACTTGCAGCAAAATACGCATGGGAGCGCCTGGGAGTTTACGGTGCGGGAGGCTTTTGGGAAAGTGATATCGGGCGTTTGACGGGATCATCACACGAGTAGTTTCTTCTTGTCGACGGCTGGTCATCGCTATCTGCTCTTTTACTTCTTTCACAAAACGGCATAGGAGCGCGAGCTTCGACCAATATTGTTACCAACCGTTGACAACGTTGGTCGCCACTTACTTATTACCCACCATCACCCACATTTATTAGGTAGTTAATCTCGGTTTCTTATGTTTGGAGTACACCCAAAATCAAAGGCTGGAACCCGGGTCACGAGATATGGAAAGGGATTGGATATCCAAGCAGAGCAGACTCAATACCAAATAGCATCACAATTAACAAACAATACTTGCAACCATTTGCTACCACCGTGATTCTCTTTGAGCTCAGCCAAGCGAGTTGTGCACACATCATGGCAATATCATCATCGGATTACCCTCAACACACAGCTTACATGATGTTGCCGATCACTCATCATCAGCGCATCAGACGACAACAATAACAACAACAACAACAACAACACACGCATCACCGACACCTGAGGAACATGATGACTGACGCCTCGCGCAGCCTTTGCCAGATCCCAGTCCAGAGGGTCGGGGCAGCCTCTTGCCGTGCACTATGATGCGCTACGGCGGTCGTCGCCCAACCAGCCGTTAGCCGATCACGACCGGACGCTGCGCCCAGGTCACCGAGAGTCCACGCCCCTCTTCCTTTGACGACTGTAGCGTATGGTTGACAGCCCGCCTCATCCGTCTCCCGCGGTCGATAGGTCTGGTCTGCCTGGCGATGGAGAGGGGAGGGGAAGGGAAGGGAAGGGAAGGGAAGGGACGACATCGGGAGTCAACACAGACCAGCATCCGATCAAGCTGGATAGATGGGCCAGAATCACGAATATGCCTAAACAGACAGCTCGGAAAGTCCAGGCCCCAACCCCAACGCGCGGCTTGTGCTCATAACGAGGCTTGGCAATGACACCAGATGAGGTGGGTGCGGTGGAGCTGGGGGTGGATGACCTTTGGTGGCCTTTCCGTTTCTTTAAGTCGATATGGCCGCAAACAGATAGCTTCAGTCTTTCCCATCTCCCTCATCCCTCCCACCAGACAGAGACTTGGCCTTTCCCTTCCACCACTCAAGGAACTCGCTCCGTCGTCGGATTTCCCGCTAAGCCTTACCTCGTCCTCCTCGCACCCGCCCTCCTCATCCGCCTTGCATCACGCCTTTCCTCTTCTTCGTTTCTCCTCACTGGACGGTTCCACCGACAGGTGAGAGCGACAGACAGAGGCGCAAAACTCTCTGCGGCTACCCACCACCACCACCACCATCCCATCCAGTCAGCGGAGAAGCGAACGGCGTCTCCAGACTGCCTCATCCTTAGCCAAAGGGAACAGCCACAACTCCACCTGACCGTCTCCTGTCCTGCCTGCCAGCCGGACCTTTGGGGGCTAGTGCAAGATCCCCGTTGCATAATCTCGCAGCTCATCGTGTCTACTACACCTGTCCCGCCTTTCACCCTAGGCTCGAAACCGAAAGGCGCCAGGAGCATGACGGAGCAGGGCGCAGGCTCGCGTATCAATGTCTCACCGCGGAACCCACTTTCTGTTCCATTTGACGCTCTTGCTCTTACCTCCTCCCAAATCACGATCTTGTTCGATCGTGCAAAACTCGCAGCAATTCCCTGAATGAGACAAGTCTCACTTGCCTTCAGACCCCCAGGTGTCACCTCGCACCCCTCCCGGAAACGTTAATCCAGCGTCCGTCCACGGCCGTATGCCGCAGCCGCGCTGCGTCTCGACTCTGGGAAACCCCCCTTCAACGTCCTCTGTTCAACCCGGATGCAGGTACCGCCTACATCGAGACCAGGCGAGACCTCTCTTCTTCACACCGCAACTCTCGACAGGTACCGTACCTGCATCAGCCTGGGCCTGTGTAACCGCAACGCAGAACCAACGACACGCCCTATCCAGCCGCAGCCGCCAAGCGACATGTCGTATCGTCGGCCGGAAACAGCAGAACGAGGAACCCCTTCTCTCCCCTGCGCAGAGTCCGATGCTCAACCGCCACGAGGAATCCGAGAGATCTCGACGACCTCGCCATCGTGACACTTGTTTCAGTCGCCATGTCCGAGAAAGGATCGAGACCCTTTCCCGCGAGGCGTGAAGGCGTATCCGAGTGCTTTCTTGCTGCCTCACGACACTGTCAGGGATATGGGTCTCTTGCGAGAAGATTGAATAAGGGACCGAGACATGGGCTGACGACTCTGGATGGGACTTGTGGGACGCCCGCGCAATACCCGGCCATCGACCCTGCAGGACAGGACACTCCACGTTCTGGTGACGATGTCTCAGCTGGCTGGCTCACAGCAAGTAGATACGACCTCGAAAGCTGATAATCCATCACTTCATGAGCAATATACAGATACGATATCGTCATACGTCCTTCATGCGCCCTCCACTGAGGGGTTGAATGGGGTAGGATCCGAACATCATTTCCTGCTTTGATGTCTTGTCTTCCGGCAGGCTTCGTGATCCGGGATCATCACGGTCGTTTCATCCTTCTCATCTTAGCCCTTCATCACCAAGATCTTGGTCAAACATGATCAACATCCAACAAACGCAAGCCTCGGAAATCGTTTACATCGTGCGAGAGCAGAAATTCTACACACGAAAAGAGGAAAAACGTGTCTTACCGTTCACTTTCTGTGGTAAGCGCGATCCAAACCTCGTTCTCTGACCAATGAAACCCTTCTCGGGGGCAGTTCTGGCGTTTTGGCTAATGGCAGATTCCGTGTCCAACTCTTAAGGTTGCGGAGGATGTGTGTGGGGGCCTGTCTGCCACAACCAGATCCGGCGACAGACAGACCTTCTCTGTCGTCGATTCTCTGTCAGTTTCTGAGGCGTGTCTTACTCCGGGTCGCATCTTCCGAGCCGCTGCCCTTCTATACCTTTCAAACATCTTCCCATCCAACACTCCGGGCAGGCAAGGCCTGGCGGCCCAGCCATCAACCGTCTGCTCGGACTCGCCTGGTCGACGGCAACCTTCCTCCTCCTGGCAATATCCCCGTGGCCATCCATCAGCCCCCGCCGTCATGACAGCTGCAGCCTCGCGCCAACCCACGGCAAAGCCAGATTAGCTCATGATGGCTCGGTGCCCTATGCCTCTTTTTCACTTTCAGCCCGACTTGAGGCGGCCGCCTCTTGGACACGAGCCACAGTTTATCCTCCACTCATTAACAACTGGGGAATTAGCCGGGCATGTTCTTGTCCCGTCCAGACACAGACACAATCGGGTTTTCCGTACAAAGGCCCCCGGGGCAACTGGACTTTCAGCAGACCGTTTTACTCCGCATCAAATGTCCGTTCTCCACCAGAGTGAGGCTCTGGTCTCGACGTCAAGTGGCTTCACGATCTGCGTCCCCACGACACGTCCCATCCATGGCTAGCCAGCTCTCCCGCCCGCCAGCGCCTATCTAGGGCCTCAAAATCGTAAGATGTTCGATATTCAACCAACCAGCAGCCAAGGACCCCTCTTCGGAGGCCCTCCGGAATCTACTGTTGCCAAGACGTGACCCCTCCTCTAACCATCGATAAACGCTCCATGATGCCGTGCTGGGTCCAAGCGAGCGGCGCCCACAGGTTGAACTACTCTCTCAAATTCTCCGAGGGCCATGAGGATTGCGGCCAAACATCCCGAGAAGCCTAATTCGACACCCCTTTGCGTACAGACCCCGCGATCCTTTTCAGCTGCCAACTGCCAACCAACACAAGTCTCGAATGCAAATGCAAATCAAACGCCTCCCTAGGCAGGGACTAACACCCGTCTTCACATACACACACAGGTTACAACCCGCGGCAAGAGGAGTCTGAATCTTGCTTGTAACGGCGTCCCCCAGGCTGGAATAAAACACCACACCAATCAGCCTTATCATCATCTCTCGAACTGCCGAGAAGCCACCCACCACTAAAGAGCCGACCCCAAAGAGGATAAACACACTCCAATCCAGGACGACGCCGGCCCCCAAACAAACCTGCATGTACCATCCTCTCGGTCCCGAAGCACCTGCCTTAGCCTACACGTGAAGCCTTAGGACAGGGCCAATCCATGAAGTTGGGGCGGCAGTGAACCACGGCGCCACAAGCTGGTCGACGACTGCCCTCGCTTGGCAAGAACAAACAACCCGCCCCAACCCGCCGAGTTGCTCCCTTCCCGCCGTCAAACGAAGCCTCTCTTACCTCCACTTGATATGTCATCATCTCAGGTCCCCAGTAAACAAGCTACGGGCCTTAGCTCCCAAGCGTTGCTGTCCAGTACTTTCTCTCTCCACCATGCTATGCCTACCTCACGATAGCCTCCTCCACGCCCATCCCCCTCGCAGGAACCACCCCTCCCCTTCTCGCCTGCGGCTTCCAAGTTGGACATAGCTCCATCTCGTTCACAGCATCACACACACCCTTCCCCAAGGTCCTTTGAACCCGCCGCGAGTAGCAATTGCCAGTGATTGTGGAAACGAGTCCCGAGACAACTGTTTTCTTTCTCAACGTCCAGCCAAGAAAAGTGAACCCTTTCCAATATCGTGAAATGCCAAGATACGTTGGAAAAGAGTAACGTAAAGGGCGGGTCGCCATCAACCCGCCGGTCAAACCTGGACTCCGTTGCTCCAACTTTGCCCGGTCCCATTGCACAAAGTGTTTCCATCCCATCCCTGGTCCAACGCTCCCTCCCCATCATCAATCACCCTTTCCCCCCTCCCTTATCCTTCCGCCTACTCCTCTTGTCCGAAGATCCATCGCCCGATATCACCATCGATGACCGTTATACCAACAAAGAAACCCCATCACACAACGCCGGAATCGTCTTAGCAGGCCCCAGGCTTCCCCCACCTCTCTCTCTCCCTCTCTCTCTCTCTCTCTGCTCTACCAAGAAAAGCTCCAGACCACTTCACGGAGCTGCCCGGCCTTACTCCCCAATAGGAGACACCCGGTCCACTCTGTCTCTCTCTTCCTCTTTCGTCTCTGCCTTCCACCATTTCTGCCTCTCCCGCACTTTTCCTTGTCGGCCTTCTCTCCTCACCGGCAGCAGCACAGCCCACACCACCATCACCAGCCCCATCACTGCCTCACCCTCATCCACCCATCCACACTTGCCCATCCTCATTCACTTACACACACCGGAAGGCCCGAAACAGAGCCATCTCCGGCCCTCCGGTACGGACGTATCAATACCCTCCACCGAAAACCTTCCCTCCCTCCCTTTCCCGTCAACCCATCCTCCAAGTCCCTCCCATTGGCTCCTCGGTCAAGTCTCCGCAGCCCAGAACTCCAGAGACCGCTCCTACACATCCACACACTCACGATCTCCATATCGGCCGAGCAGATAGACTTTCAAACGGGCGCGACGGAGCACCAAAATGACCAGAACTTCAAAATCTCTCCATCGGCCGAAGGTAGTAGATCATCGTCAAGCTGTCATCCGAACCCCCCTTCACCAGAACCTTGTTCCTGAACTTTACCTGCCGTGATCAAGGTCAAGGGCCTGCTCGGTCTAGAACACACGCACAAGCCTTTCCTCGATGACCATCAGAAGAGAGTCTTCACCGTCACTTCTCAACTCGCCTCGAGCACCCTGAGGGGCCCAGACCATGATCTTCCTCCTAAACGGTCAGACTATTGCTCGATTGTCGGGGTCTTTCGTCGCCCCCCCGCCTTCGGCCGCGACAAGGTGTTCTCAAGAACGGCCGTAGATGGCCTCTGGCTACGTTGCATCGGGCGAGCTCAAGGTTCGACCGTCACGTCCCCTATGTCTCGTTCGGTGTCCATCATATCCTTCACTGGCGAAAGCGCACCCTGACTGACACCGACGTGTTCTGGCTGACGACGAGTTACCCCTCCTTGCTGCCTCTGTACGATCCAACGGCCAAGACATTGTTTGAGACGCAAAACTTTGTTAACAAAGGGATCCATTAGCTATTTTGATTTTCCTATCAGGGGGGTTGTGTCCACTCCGATCAAACCGCGCATGGGTTGACCTCGGTTCAGATGGATGCCTTCTCCGTCCCGAAGTTAGCCCTTTTTGATTCCCTTCCCCTAACCTAGCGTCCGGGCTGCTGTCGATGAGACCCTTTCTCAATCAACAACCGCAGCCTTATTTACAAAGTGAAAACCATCAACCCGCCTGCCCGCCGTAAACAGCGTGCCCCGGCGACCTCCCAAACAAGAAATCAACGCCGAAATCTCGGGACGCCATCCTCAATGCCAGAGAGACAAGAGTTATAAGTGGAACAGAGAGAAAGGAAAAAAGATACCATTCCGTCTATGGTGTGATGCTCGTCATAACTCAAGGTGCGGACTCATGCCTACTCCCTCACGCCTGGTGCATTATTACTGAACTGGCTGTGTCGAGTTTTCAAGTCCCTCATTTTCCGAAGGAATACCCAAAACTTGGGATGACCAGGTTGTCATCAACCGACTTGCCGTAGTCCGGCAAGTCTCTAGACCGTGCGGTATCTACTGTCAGAATGGTAGAAATCATGGCGGGTCATATCTAGTGCTCGTATCCGGCTCCACGCTGCCAGGGGCTGTACTCGCTATTAGCATTTTCATGTTTCGCACATCGTGATTTGTCTTTCTTACCTAACGTTATTCTGTTGCCTGTACTGGGCAGGGCTGCCGTTGTTCTGTTGCCTATATTGGTTGGCAGCCAGTGTTGACCCTGAGCCGTTGTACGGGCTTGGTGTGCGTGTCGGGGGCTGGCCGTAGGGGCCGGTGTTGGCAGGGAACAGAGGCACCGAAGGGTCCACTGGAGAGTGTTGTTGGTGGCCCTGGTTCTGCTGGCGCTGGAAAGACTGCTGAGACTGCGAGTTGTGAGACTGCGCAGTAGAAGGCGGCAATGCAACAGCCGAGGGGTCGGCACGGCGACGCATGGACTCGGACGAGATAGAGTCGTTGTCATCATCGAGGTCAAGTCCCTTGTTGTAGTGAGCCTTGTCACCTCTCGCGGTAGCGGCGAGCGCGTCAAGCTCAGTCGTGGTGTTCAGCTGCGTCTGAGACTTCATGAAGGAAGCGCGGTCGTCGGCCATGAACTGGTAGCGAGCATCGGGGTTCTTGCGGAAGAAGATAAGAGTGCTGCTGACGATAACCAGGAGCAAGAGAATCAAGGAGAAGGCGGCGTTGGCGATGAAGAGAACAACACCAACGACACCGTTGACAAGGGCCGGGGCGCCGAAGACGTTGGAGAAGATGAGCAGGAACACAGCGTTGAGGAAGTTCATAACGCAGATGGCAATGTTGAACGAGTTGGTGCTCTTGTCCATCCAGGGTCGGAGAACACTGGCCGCAATCAAAGCTCCAGCCTCAATAATGACGAAGGCAATAGCCTGAACGGTACCACTGCGCTGAGCAAAGGCGACGATAGCGCCCTTGACAACAGTGTAGCTAAGAACAGGAATAATGAAGTAGTAGGCCGAGGCGCGGAACTGGACGTAGAGGAAACCCCACTTGTTCAGGGCCTGAGGGTCGGAGAACAGGATGTAGGCCGGGTTTCGGTGCATGGCGACGGAGCGGCGAGCGATGCGGACCACCTTGGCAGCAGCCCAGCCGAGAGTGAGAGCCATTCCAAAGAGGAAGAAAACGGCAAGAACAACTTCAGCCGCAGAGTCGACCTGGGTGAACTCCCAGAGACACAGGATCGTCATTTGAGGGAAACCAATGAGGGTCATGCGGAAGAGAATGCCCTTCAAGACAGTGAACCAGCCGTTGCGGAATTCGAGGAACTTCTCGCTCTTCATCCACTTTTGTCTAACAGCCAGCTCGCAGAATCCCTTGAAGGCCGCAACACCGAGGACGGTGAAAATGACGAAGATGCAGAAGAAGGCCAAGCCGGTCATGAACAGGTTGGTGGACTCGATCTTCGCCCTGAAAGCGACTCGCTGAATACCAAACACGATGTAGCTGCCGGAAGAAAGCTGAATGTTGGCTCGTCTAGCGATGGAGGACATGCCAACGTCAATGCCGCGCTTCGCCATCCTGGCGGCAGACATGGCCCAATCCAGAGATCGCTTCTCAACCTGCACTGAGGTCGTCGTCAAGGAGTTGAGCAGAGTAGCCGGGGTTCCGCCAGTGGCTCGCTGGTACCAGGTGAAAATATCCTGCATGAACTGAACGCGAATGATACCCATGGACCAAACAAAGTCCTGAGTCCACGATTGAACAATGGGAGGCAGATGGATACCGGTGAGGCCCACAATAGCCTGGGACTGGAAGTAGCCGAAGAGGGAGAGGGTGTTGGCGGCGACGTGAGCGGCGGTGTTGGAGTGACCAAGACCAGAAACAACGGCGGAAGCAATCAGACCGAGGCCGGCGATGATAGCGGTAGCCCACTTGACGCCGATCAAGTCGACGGTCTTTCCGTTGGAAATGTCAGCCTCGACACAAGCCACACTGTCCTTGGTGTCGGTCATGTTAACGTAGACCTTGACGGTGGCGTCGAGGTCGGGGATATTGTAGGCAATACCGGGGATTTGGCTGACAGCGTCGTCGCCGACCTGGAGGTTGAAGTTCATGGTGATCTTTCCTGCGGTCATGGGGCACAGACCAGCGAGGTTGATGCTGCATGGGTCGACCGTGCGTCTCATGAATTCGTAACCGTAGACGGAAATAGCAACATCGAACACGATGCTGCCCTGGACGGAAGAAACGGCGACGATGTTGATGGCGGCACTTCCGTTGTTAGGGGTGAAGACGACATTGAACAAACTGGCCGTGAAACTTGAGTCATCCTGGCAAGTGTTGAGCGACTTTGACACGAGCATCTGCTCGGCAGCCATGACCGGGGTGGTGACATAGGACGCAAGAGCGCCCAGCAAGAGGAGCGGCTTCGCGAATGAGAAGCGCATGGTGAAGAGAGGGTGGGTGGTCGTTGCTAAGCAAGTGAGTAAAAAGGAAATTGAACGGTCGCCGGCGGGTGGTGGTCGTCGGGATGGAACGGTCGAAGCGAGAGTGGTGAAGAGAGTCGAGGCCGTCTAGGTCGAGCGTATCATGGGGTTGGTGGTTCACGGATCGTTCCAGACGGGATCGCGTTGGTAAGGAGATGGGAGAGAGAAGCGAAGGGATTGAGGCGGTCGCTCCGGTTGATGGTTGAAAAGTCGAGGTTCTCTCCAGACGGAGTGAGTCGCAGGGAGGTTTGGTTCCGTGGCAGGGGAATGGTACTAGCGAGGGTTATCTGCCGATGATTCCACCTGGTTGGCGAGGTGGTTCCTGCTGTCGATTGTCCGTCCCTTTCGATGTTCGTTCAGGTCCCAAAAAACAGCCTCCTTGGTCCCCAGCGGCGGATGCAAACGCAACAGCGGCGAATGGCGTCGTGGTCGAGGTTGGGGTGCCTCAGTCAGGGCGCGATAAGAAGGCGGTTATCGTGTCGTATGGTCGTTGTCGTCAATGGTCGTAGTGTCAGTCGTTGGTTCGTAGAAAAGGTCTGGACGGTCGGCGGGGAGGGGGGGAGATGGGAAGGGTGGGTTTTGGTGGTTTTGTTGTTGGCGGGAGATTGGAAAGGAAGGGAGAGAAGGGAAGGCGATCGCCAAGCGAGGGTGGATGGGGACAGCAGGAGTGATGAAAGGAGGCGCTGCTGCTGCTGCTGTGACCTGCGGTGGTGGTGGTGGTGGTGGTGGTGGTGCCCGGGTGTGCTGGGCTGGGCTGGGCTGGTCAGTGGTTTCTCTGAGACGGCTGGTCTTGGTCGTTCGGATTCAGGGAAAACTGGGCAATGGGTAAAGAGCGTAAGTGTCGTGCCAGGGGAAGACCCATGGGAACAGGGTGCGGTTCTTGTGTCTTGAGGACAGGGGTAACCAAGGTTGGCCGGGGCCAAATACGGGGGTGCGGGTGGGAGGGAGGGAGGGAATCCCGCGCAGTTGAAGCGTGAGCAGTGGATTCCCTCGCGGTCTCGGGATGCGGTTGTGGATGGATTTGCGTGTATGCGACAGGGGTAATGACGGTACGGGGTGGTGCCGGCTTGGGCTGCGTAATTTCGATTTTTGGGGGGGAGGGGAGCGGATGCACGAGTTTAGCACTCGCCTCGTAGCACCCAGCAAGTTGGTGTTGGTGTTGGCAGGGCCTAGCCTGTGTGCCTGTGTGCCTGTGTGCAGAACCTGCGGTACGTACTCTTCGTTAGCACAGAGGCTGCGTTCCATTTACACGTCCTCTGCATGCGAGAGTCGCTCCTGCTACGCATGCTTAGGCGAGGCTGGATCGATACGATGCGGCAACAGCGGATCTACTTCCTGCACCATACACATATGGGTGACTGATCGGGTACCGCTCCTGTACCCGCGCCCCAATACTCGACTCAGCTCGTATAGCTGCTAACAGAGATACACCACACTTGAAAACACGGGCGCGTAAGGAAGGGGCGACAGTCCAGACGAACACGCTTGACAACCACAGGCTGCATGCACAAACAGAGTAATCTGAAGTGCTGTCAGCACTGTACGAATCCTTCACCACGCCGCCCATAGCACCCGACACCACACCCGCCTGTTGCTGAATTACGAGAGGAGATGGGAGGCACAGCATGATGTCCTCTTGTCCGGGGGTGCTCGCTCACTGAGGCGATTCTTCTTTTGGGCAGCCCGTAAAGTCGGTAGGGAAACAAAACATCTCGCGATCCATCTCTCCCCATCTCGCTGCAAGGTCCGAAGCAGGTTTTTGGGCGGTCCAGTCCCTCTGACGACGGCTGATTTTCGCTGATGAGCGCTCCTGATGCACACCTCACTCGCCCGCCTGACGCCGTCCAATGCTGTCGAGACGCCAGCAGCAACACAGACAGGATCTCCGTCGCACATCGTGCATGGCGGACTCCCGCAATCATAGCGTCATTCAAACCTCGAGGCTGCACCGCCATCCGAATTCTCAAATGCAATAAGCAGTCAGCCAAGACGGTCCGCCATGCACACCAAAAGTTGTTTACCTTTACGAGTCCAGCCAACCCATTCAACCGTCCCATCTCCATCCCCTCCCGCCTCTCTCTTTTGGGTCTTGTCTCGTAGCAACTTTCCCCAAATTCGACTACTGCCATCCTCCACACAGCAACCACGGTCACAAGTACACGCCGTTCATCGTCATTCCCTTTTTCTCCAGCCTCTCTTTTCTCACCACCCATCCAGTGCCGTCCGAACCACCATCTCCTCTTTTCTTACCCATCGTAAGTACGGGGTATGTCAGGGCCAAGACCCATAGCTCTGTCGGGTCCCGAATGTTCCAAAATGCGTCCAAGACCCTTCCAAGACTTCCAAGGCGACACTGCCCAAACAGCCCGACACGGGAACACTGACGCAGAATCAATAACAACAAA
Source organism: Colletotrichum horii (assembly GCA_027406005.1). NCBI lineage: Eukaryota > Fungi > Ascomycota > Sordariomycetes > Glomerellales > Glomerellaceae > Colletotrichum > Colletotrichum horii. Next base: position 3,027,240 of record JANVYB010000008.1, read on the forward strand.
TGTCAATCGGTATGTCGCCCATTGCCCGCGCGCCCATACAGACGCCGGCAGCAGCCATGCCGCCCGCGACATTGAGTGTTTGGGTCGCCGCCCAGGCCCAGACGCAAGCCAGCAGCCAAACTATCAAAACCGCTAGAGAAAGCCGCAAACCCACACTTCATTTCAATAAACCTCAAAGTTGTCGTCGCCCTCGTCTTGACTCTCGAGCACTGCCACATTCCCTCTCGACGGGAAGGAACACGACGGCCGGGCATGCATACGTACGCCTTACTCCAGCCAACCATGCCCACCATGCCATGCCATGCCCTGCCCTGTCGGGGGACCGCTTGCGCTTGCGCAGCTTACCTGAACAACCGGCTTCCGGGGAGACTCAAGAGAGACACCCGAACGAGGGAGGCTCGCCGTCCGTTTCTACGAGAAACATGTCTCTGCATCTGTTAATCACAAGTTAAATTCCCACCAAAGAGGCTCGACGTCACCGATGCATTCCCGGCTACGGTGCCTGCGTGATCTCGCACCAGCGGGATACAAACTGGTTGGTTAGCTGGGGGAGGGAACCACGAGCCTGAGACGTCTAAAATTGGCCAAGGCACCAACAAGGCGGATGCGTCAATCGGACGGCCAGTCCAACACTGACCAGGGACTCTCGTGCTCGTCGGCGCCCATTGCTCTCTCTTCAGTGCCGTCACCCGTTCAAGGGCAAAGGGTCTTCACCAAAGATCGATGCCGATTATCCTCACCCTGGAACACTTCCGGCAGCACCATCGTTTTCCCCCTCACTGCAAGCACCCGGCCAGTGACATGCCAAGTTACAGCCCACCACATGCGCGCTAACAGCGACGGATCAACGTCCTATGTTTTGGCCAGAGAACGAACCGCTGGCCCGTTGTAAGAGGACACTGAAAATCGCAACTTTGCTCACCCGTTCCCAATCGCAAATCCTCGCGAGAAGTCTCCAGCAAAAGCAGGTCTGGGCGCGCATCCGGAGGCTGTGTTTTTTTAGCCATCAAACCATGACTTCTGGAGACTTGCCTCATCAAGACCCGGAAATGCAACCTTCCAAGCCTTTCGTTATTGCTGGCTATTAACGTTTTATTACAAGGTTGGGTTTTCCCACCCACCAGTAATCACGCCTCACACAGGCCTCTCTCCCGCTCACGCTGGTCACCCATGCTTTTCCCTCGTCCGTCTCTGCCGTCTTGTCGCGGATCATGGGTGCATCGCCACGATTCAGCTCGAACAAGCTCCAACGTTCCGACTCTAGACGAGCGCACATCAAACATTATTCAGAAACAATCTCAATTGCAAGAGCTCCCAAAACCCCCACATTTTTTTCAAATTTCCCTCTCCTCCTCCAGACTCCAGTCCACCATCGCAACGTGACACATGCGTCGAGGCCTTGACAGTGGTTCATCTCCAAGCGCTAATTCAAATAAACAATCCCATGGATGTGGGTTCTTTTGGCGATTGGCACGAAGATTTTATAACGCTCATCATACCAAAGTGGTTCTCACATGCCATTAACCTTCTCCTTGCATCGAGTAGTTCTCTCCACGTTTCTTCCTCACCAGTCCGCATTCAATGGCGCTGTCTTAGTAAGAGATGGGCTGGTTGCAAGTGTTCCCCCTTGATGCTTGTAAGCCGATGCACCATGTAAGTGCATGGATTGCGAGTGATGAACGACTAAATGCATAATCAACTCCACTCATCGCGAAAGAGCTCATGCGGTAAGCCCTTAACTGGGATAACAGACTTTCAGGGACCACCGCACTGTCCGCTAGCCTCTCACGCCCAATCACGAGAATTTCAATATCTATGACGTCCTCATTTATCCAATAAACTCAATCGACAAAGCAAGAGTAAGGCGCAAAACCACACAAGCGGGCAGCATTCCCCCCACCCCCGAATAGCCGCGGCATTCAAGATTCCAACATTGAAACAAACGACGAGAGCCATTGGTAAAGAGGGAGCAAGCAAAAATCAAAAGAAACAATGTCGCACGTAGCACGCAGCATCCGCCCGGCGATCCGCCGCCTGGTCGCACCCCGCCCGGCGACGGCAGGACCCCTCGTTCTTCAGCGCGGCTTCGCCGACAAGCCGCCCATCTACACCGAAAAGGCCGTCGACAACGAGCTGGGCGTCGGCGAGCTCGAGGGCATCAAGTTCTGCGTCGAGCCTCTGCGCCGCGTGGGCGAGGACGAGCGGACCATGCGCGCCCGTCTGCTCTGTAAGTCTTTCCTGCATCTCGTAACCTCGGTGCTACAGCAACAACCTCTGACAAGGAAAACCGAACAGACCAATCCCGCAAGCGCGGCACGCTCGAATCGGACCTCCTGCTCTCGACCTTTGCCAACGAGAAGCTGCCGACCATGAGCAAGGCCCAGATGCAGCAATACGACCTGTTCCTCGACGAGAACGACTGGGACATCTACTACTGGGCCACCCAGGAGGAAGCCCCCTCCGCCTCCGCCAGCACCACACCCACCACCGGCGGTAGCCACTCCGACGGCTTGTCGTCCGCGACGACCAACGCCGCCGAGTCCTACCGCGGCGTCGGCACCGGCGCCACCTCGACTGTCGACGCGGGCAAGAAGCGCGACGACCTCCAGCAGCAGCAGCCGGGCCCGCGGGCGGGCGAGTGGTCCAACACCGTCGGCACCTTCAAGGCCGCCTACAGGCCCGTCCCCGCGCGCTGGAAGGGCAGCGAGATCCTCGAGATGATCAGGACGCACGTGCGCAGCCGCAGGGCGGACGGCACCGTGGGCGTGCACCGCGACGTGCAGGAGAGGAAGGAGGGCGGGCTGGGGTTCATGCCGCCCCTGTTTGACGTTGACAGCGCCGGGAAGAAGTAAATGCGGAATACAGGTATGTATGAGGTTGAGAGTGTAAAGATAGGCTGGTGGTGGTCGGGACGAATACGCTACGCATTAGATGTACAACATTCTTTCAGGAAAAAAGGCATTCATTCACAGGCGCGGGCGGGTGGCGGATGGCATAGACAAGCGTTCACGACGGCTTCATTGGAAGTCCCAAAGCATAAATAGCATAATATGAGTGTTGCGTAGGAAGAGCCGGCTTCGTTGGAGGCTGCTGCTGCCACGGCTTCTGGAGGCTGAGGAATATACCAGACATGAGGTGGCTTCTGCTGATATCGATGCTTCATTATTCCTCTATTCGGCACAAAACTTCAAAGTCAGCCGACTTCAGTAGCGGGGCAAATGTAAATATCTACAGGCAGCCTTACAAATCTCATCTATCTGAGTCTCAAACGAGCAACTTGGCCATTCCTACCTTTTGTGTGCGGCAGACCCTCCGAATGGCAGACTCATTTTTAGCAACCCGTCAAAGTTCCGTGGTTGGTTGCATTTCCCCTCCAGCAAAGTGACGACAAGCGCCATTCGCATCCCGCCCCAAAACCTGTAACTGCACCAACTTTTTTTTTTTTGGTGTTGCTGACTGTGTTGCGCTGCTGCACGATGATGGCGCCGTCCCGTCCGCTAGCAGAGGGGATCGACAGGGCAGGCAAACCTGTATCCTTCTTATTATCATTTTTCCTTGGCCCTCCATCTTTGCTTGATCCGTTGGCGCGACATCAGTTGAGTTTTATGTCGGTGTGTGTGCGTGTGTGTACTGCGTATGTGGTGTTCTTGAACGGTGACGAAGATTAAGAATTCATGATTGAGTTAAGGCAGGGTGCCGCATGTCTGCGACAGAACCATATAATATATCCATGAATAGATCGTCTGAATGCGGCCCGTTTCCCCCAAAATGCTTCTAAATGCCAAACCCAAAAACCCCAGTGACAATCACACCACCCACACCCCCCCCCCCCCCCCTCTTCCCAAACCGTAGAACACCTTTTCTCGAGACGCCTCAATTAGAAACGCCCTTCATTCTTCAGCCATATGTGCTGCAAACATACTTCATGCCCAGCCAGATTTTGTCGTCTTTCGCCCACCAGTTCGTGTAGCGCCCAAAGGCGGATATCCGCAATACTCCAAGATTATCCCTTTTTCTTTTTTTTTCTCTTTTTTTTCCCCATCTGCAACCTCACTCATACTGGTCCCACTGTTGGTTCCACGGCTTGTTTGTGCCTTGGAAATCCATACCGTGCTTGTAGCACCCGACCAGCTCCTCCTGATCAACACCGCAGTGTGTCTGCCCGTCACGGCCCTCGAACCACCCCAGACCGTACGTCTTGCCCAAGCCCTCGAGGTGGCGCACCATGCCCGCGTTGCTGAGCTTCGACGTGCCGACAAAATCATAAATCATCTTGCTCTGGTGGATGAAGGCCAAGTGAGACGAGATGGTGTTGGGCTGTCGCGGCAGGAAAGGGTGTCGTCTCCGAAGGAACACAATCGTTGCCACCGTGCCCATGTACACCAGGATGAAGGTGGCCAGGCCATACGAGATCCAGAAGGAAGATACGGTCTCCTGGCCGGCGTTGATCCCGCCGGGATCAGAACCGCCGGATTTCTCGGGCGGCTTGAAGGCGGCGTCGAGGAACTCGGTGCCCACCACTGTTGCCAGACTGGTCAGCAGCACCGTCAAGAGCTCGGTCATCATGGTCCCGAACCCGACGAGGAACATCAGGACGTGGCCGTTGAGGAACGCCTGGAAAGGCATGTACCCGAATGGCATGGCAGTGTAATCCAGGGTAAGCGTCCTGGACGAAGAATGCCGTTTTGACAGGATGTAGTAGGGTTCCATCATCCGCATATCCGTTTCCAAGCCTCCCCAGCCTAGCTTGATGCAGACGGCCAGAGCTGTCACAACCCAAGGCGCCCTGGTGGTGATGATACTCGCGTCGGAGAAGAGAAAGACCGGAATGAAGGCCAAGAAGAGAACAAGGCCGATCACGTACGGTAGGTAGCCGTCGAGACGCAGCATGCGCGGATGCGGGTTCTCTGACAAGTAGTGCTCGCGGAACTGGTCCTTTTCTTGCGAAGAGAAAGGATTCTCATCGTCTGGTGCGAGGGACGCGTTGCGAAGGACATATCGACGGTGCTTCAGCTTGGCATGGATGTCGCTATGACTGACGACGTCTAGGTCCGCAAAATCCACCAGAATATGGCTCACTACAGCCATTGACGCAAGACCCGCGATGCCCTTGACATCGGCTAGAAGGCCAGATCTGCGTCTCTGGAGGATGTAAAGCAGAACGATGCCGCAGAATGCGCAGATGCACAGAGTAGAGGAGAGGAGCCGAGACCAAATTGCATGAAGGCGAATGACCCTCTCTTGGTCAGGGTGCGCGAGACGTGTGGCTCGGTCAGGGTACAGAACGAACGCCGCCGCGCCGAATGTCGGTACCAGAGAAACGGCCAAAGACGTTGATATGGACGAGACGGCAACGGCGTAGTGTCGCAGTTTCAACGCTCGAAACGGCCGCAACCAGCTTAGGCTCGTGACATAGTCAACGTTGATGGACTCGGCCGCAAGTGCGCCGCCATCCTTTGAGAGCTGGTAATAAGCTTCCAGGCGTTTTACCCCAAAGTCGGTCACCTGCCACAAGACACCGTAGGTGACGGAGAGCATTGTTGGAAGGAACTTGACAGCAAAGTACTGCTCTCCGGGGACATCAGCCGGGGACCGGAATTTGAGAAGCGGATCATGGCGCGATCTTTGGTAGAGCAACTCCACCATGATGGCGAGTGCAATCGATAAAGCGATCAGAGCGACAAGGTAAGGCCATCTCATTGAGAATGGCTTCCAGTTAGGATGTGGGTAGAATACTTGTGTCTTCTGGCCCTTGTTGGAGGGGAACGTAGCCTGGCGCATGTTCCCCCCGTCGTCACCGAGATCTGGCCCGGCCATGACGCTGAGATCGACCTGATCCGCGTGTTTGGTCTTCGGCTCCTCGATAATCACCTCGATTACCTCGCCTCTCTTGTTTGCTTCATCTTGGCCGAAAGCCTTGAGGGTCGCAGTGCGACTGAGCTTCCCACGGCGGGTAAAGGACCGCGTCAGTGAGCCTTTGCGGCCAGTGGGCGATAGCAGGAGTTCATCTCCCTTGATCGTGGTGTCCGGCTTGAAACCGGCGCCGAGGCCTCCGGTGAGGTGACCGCTGGCCTCCTGCTCCTGCAACTTCTTGAGAAAGCCGTCGTCTTGGAACCCCATGGGGCCCAGGGTGGCGGTTACATCAAAAACGGGTTCGTCTTCCGGGACCGACTCGAAATGGGACTGGCTGATGGGTGCAGCAGAATGCAGGAGCGACAGGTCATGCTCCTCCTCGGGAATGGGCTGGTGAGAGCGCAGGAGAGACGGGCGGCGGAAATTGCGGCTGGCCTTGGAGGATGTTCTCGACAGATCATCGACGGCGGCAGGCACAGTGTCGTATCCGGCAGCGCCAGTGTACGCAAATGAGCCGGACCATGATGAAGCCCTCGATATGCGGCGTGGGGGTTCGTCCGATTCGTGCGGTGACGGTGAAGTATGATCCGAGTGCAAGTGAGACTGGAACGAGGCAAGGGAACCCCTCCCGCGAAGTGGGCTCGAGGGGCCTTCGTACTGCTGCTGGTAGGTGTCCAAGTCGCTGACCTCGGTCAGGTTGGAGATGCGATGGCTCAAAGGTGGTCTCGATGCGGATGCGGGGGCTTCAGGAGGTTGAGAGGAAGCGCCAAAGCCTCCATTATGCGCCATGGTCTATGTCGTTTTCATGTCTCGAGGACACGGTCCGTATGCTTTGTCGGCGCGGTTTGTGTTCGTCGGGGCAGGAACGGCGGGTAGAGTTCCACTGCAGTGGGTGGGACAGGTGCCGAGTCGGGGCCGTCGGTGTAAGTCGCGAGTCGGGTTGCAAACGAGCGTCGTGGTTGAAGCGAGCGGAGATGTTGCGGAAAAAAAAAGAGAGAGATAGAAAGAAAACAGCGCTGTCAATCAACGACAGGCATTACCGACTACTTTGTTGCCCAGTCAGTCTAGCTCGCAGGAAATAAGGGGGATGGCGGGATTGAAAAGACGAAGAAGACGCAGCAGGCGCTCGGCGATGGGGCAGCTGAAGGGCACGAGAGGTTTGTAGGGCTGCCGGGGGCGGCGCTATCTTGGTGGAGGTGTAGCGAGGCCAAGACTGGAGTGAAGTGATGTGATGTGCCCGAGGTGCGCAGGGAATGCAAAGCGCTTCCAAGTTCAGGGGAGTTCAGGCTGGGGCCCCCGCTAAGGCAGGGCAGGCGTCGTCGGAATGAAAAGATATTCGCATCTTACCTAAGTTCCCGTCACCGAGTTCTGATTAGGTATTCCGTATGTATACCGATCCAGCCGGGCGTTTTCGTTGGTTCGGTCTGGCGTCCAAAGAACCGGTCCCTCCAGGGGAATTTCGGACGAAGTGATAAGGCTGAGAAGATGGGGTGACAGCACAGCAGCACGACCACGGCGACGGTAAGAGGTCAGAGGGGAGGCGAGGAATGCGACCAACATTAATGTCTTGTCACCAACGCCTTCGTCCATTCGTGCAGGCGGCGGCAAACGACTCGCCTTCCGGCTCCGGACCGCAGACTTATGCGTTTCAGATCCCAGGGCAGCCAGCAACCATCGAGTCCTGACCAAGGACGGTCGAACCAAGGCAAGGTCCCCTTTATTTCGTTGACCGTCCCAGTGTCATCGCGACGATCCAGTCCAATCTCGTACCGGTCGATTCGGAGATGCGAAAGGGACTTTGCTTTCCCATCCCTGACCTCGTCGGATTTTCTGCCTCTGGACGGTCCTGACTCCGTCCATTCCCAGATTAAGCGTGGTAGTGACGGTGGAGAAATCCCATGGGACAATCACCACGGACCACAGCTTGCTTGCACGCACACGCACGCGCGTGTTCCCCTCCCCTCTGCTGCCCTCTCGAAATGGCAAGCTGCAGCGCGGAAATTCGATAGTTGGTGCCTCCCCGACACCACTCCGACGCTCCGGATCCGCTGATCTTGCCCTCGACATTGGCATGCTGCATGCTGACTGGTTACCGTAAACGAGAGACAGACGCCCGACGCTTTCCAGCGGGAACCCTCCACGCGCGGGCTGCCTCGTGGTGCCAACACTCTTATTATTAGCAGTATGCATGCCCAGGCTGTATTCAGCCCTTACAGCCGGATTCCCAGCTCACTGTCGCCGACGCTTGGCAAAATCGCCGAACGAGTCGCTGGCATCCTGACGACACCATGTTGACATCATTCCAGGTTTCGTCGGGGTCTGCGGGGAGGCTGTGTGTGATTGCGAACGCTGCCTTCTCCAACACGACATGCGGCGGCGTCTAGTCAGAGGCAGGCATCAAGCGCGCTGTCGGGACCGGGATTGCCCAGAAACAACACGGAGGCAGGTCCGTCATTGCTGCTGGTTTCCGACTCTGTAGATCAGGCAGGCTGTCAGAGTCGTCAAGGCTCAAGGCAACCCTCTCTCTGACTTGGCTGCCGCATACCATCGCCTTCCTTCTCAATTGGAAATGGTCAACTGATCTTGTTCTGCCTCAGAAGGCTGCGGTCGTCATCTTTCAACACTCCCTTTCCCTAAACACGTCCTCGTCATATACACCACCTCGTCAGACTCGCCTTATTTAGCACCTGTCAATGGTAGTGGCAGACTCAACTGAGCAGCGCACATTCATGGGCTTCCCTATCTTTTCCCTCATATTCTCCGACAATCCGCGACCCTCGAAACGCCTTCGAGTCGGTCCTGCCGCGCCTCATTTGCAGACCATCCCACCAAACGCATGAATTCCTCACTTTTAATCCGTCCCAACTCAGGACGCTCTTGAGACGAAAACCTTGACCGTTTGATCAACCCCAGGATTTGTTGGGTTGCTGGCCGCTGGTATCCCACCGCCTGCGGGGGGCGCACCCACTGCGCAGGCTACAAGGGTTGCGCTCCAGCCTGCTTACCCAACAATAACAACTGGTCGGTTAGCTCAGTTGGTTAGAGCGTGGTACTAATATCTCATCTGAGATGTTGAGTAATGCCAAGGCCGGGAGTTCAAGCCTCCCACTGATCATGCCTTTTTGACAATCTTGTGGAATAGACCAAAGTTTTGGCTCGCCGTCGATCGCATTTTGGATTCTGGCACACACACGCTGTGCTCATTTTTTGGTGAGCGCAATCACTCGTTCATCAAAATAAGTGAGGTGAATGAGCGACCGAACACGAGTGAATCGATCTCAGACTGCAAAGAACGTATACAACACAATTTGTAGCTTGCAGAATTGGGTAAGCTCAAGTCTTCAGGATAAGTGTTTATGGAGGAGCTCTTCTCATTTGACAGGGGCTTTTGCACAGCCGTCACAGTCGTCCCTGCTTCCACTTGCGCCTACCTTGACGACGCTTCAAGATTACGGTCATCGCCCGGATCTCCCTCCAACAATTCTCTTCATGCCCTTGCACAACTTGCTGTTCAATACGATGTTGAGTCATGGTCATTTATGCCACAGCTGCCATCGATAACAGTTGACATCTCCGCACGGTGATCCAGGGCAAGGGTCTGATGTGTAACACGACGTATATGTCTGGCGGCCCGAGTGTCGGTTCTTCCTTCTTGAACCGAGACCGACGTCAACGAGTTTGCATAGCTCATCTGCAGATCTTTCAGATTCCCATGAGGCAGATTACGATCTCGGAAGACGGCATCCGACCATTCAAAAGCGGAGCGGTTTCTGATGAGATTACGCAAGGAGCCGCAAGCCCTCCATGAGACTCGATGATGAATTTGGCCGGCCGATCCTTACGCGAGCTTGCCACCTACCGAGCCTCAACATGTCGACCTGAAGCTTGGATACCTCCTGGAGTAGAACTTATACGCGGCTCCCTGATCGGTGGTTTTCCATCCCGACGATACGGCATGATTTGGGGCTTGATAAAGTAGCACGAATATGGATGGACATTATGAAGCACGGTAAATAATATGAGGCTACTGGCTTGCAGCTACATAAAAGCTTTCGAAATGAGGCAGGATAGTGAAGCGCAAGAGCGAGACAAGCTTTCTGTCCGTCGTCAACAGTCACTCATCCTGCTTGTACTGCGCAAACGAATTCCATCAGGGGTCAAGTTGTACGATGCCGGCTCTCCTGGCTTGACAAGTTTCTCGGCCGTTGTTACACACTCGACGGCGAGCCAAATGATACTCTTAAAGACCTCAGCTTAGAAATGACGGCCAGGAGCTGAGGGGTTACAACGTTTGAGCGGGAGAAGCACAGCTTCGACGCCAATCGGGGCCGATAGGAGGAGCTCATTGACCAGTTCTGCATACCTTTGAAGGTCTTTGCTTGAGGAATGAATGCCTGGGTCTGTATTGAAACAGGTGGACGCTGGAGAGACGCGAGCAGTCTCCGGTATGTCCAGTCAGCGGCCTCTACTTGTCTATCACCAAAGCCTATATGTCACGAGTATGGCTTGGATAAGGGGTGCGGCGTAGAACCGAATATCTATGGATATGGATATCCATAGGTAATGGGTAATGGGTAATGGGTAATGGGTAATGGGTAATGGGTAATGGGTAATGGGTAATGGGTAATGGGTAATGGGTAATGGGTAATGGGTAATGGGTAATGGGTAATGGGTAATGATATGGATATGGTTTGTTTTGAGTGCGGCTCTAGGCAAGAATCTGGAAAGCACTGCTAAAACCTTTTGGTGATTATGTACTTGGAATTGCTCATGATGCATTATTGAAGATGGACAAATCCCCAGACCTAGGCCTCAAACCCCATGACCCTGTACATGGGGGCATTCACGAGATAGTCCACATCGGTCTCCAGCCGCGTCCCCATCGAGAAGATAGGTTCAAGACAGGCAAGAAATGTAGAGACCTCGCCGGGTAGCTTCGCAGCGCCTCACGAATTCGTTTCTCAGACGACACGAGAACAATGTCCACTCGAGGTGACTAAGAATTGCTTCTCATTTGATGATCCCAATGACTCCCGCCTTGACGATCTCAAATTCTTCCTATAGCTGGATCAATATTCTGATAGACTCATTTGTCTTCGTGGAGAATATCTAATATCGTTGACCACCAGCATTAAAAGACAGCCAGTAGCAGAGTTACACAATACAAATAAAACTGAATATCGCCTCCAAGTCAGCCACGAGACTACGACCCTCTATAAGGGCTGTCCAGCATCATCTCCATGACTCCGCAGAGATTGAGCTCTGAGGAAATAGCAAGTACACCCCTCGTATGGTCTGCTAGTATGTTGCTCGACTTTGACAAAAGTCGAGGTAGTTGTGTAGACGGTGAGAGTCCAGGAGGACCTCCTGGCCAGCACAGAGATTGGAATCCCTAGCCCGCTTCGATTCGCAGGCCCTTACGCGACGGAACCGTGAGGTCTTGGCATGAACAGTTCTTTTCTCTCTCTGTTTTCTTCTGTATGGTTTTTCTTCGACGAAAGACATTTTCCACCAGATGTGAAAATCGAGATTGTATTGGGCCAGTCCTTTTCACGCGCTACAAGACCACGATGAACAACAGCATCAGATCTATAATGTCTGGACGCACATGCTGAGAATTACGCTTCAAAATGAGTGTGGGTTCCAAGTCTTACCTTTGAGGAGCATGGCAACGTTGGCAACCCGTATTCCCTGCTGTGGGCATGCAACTCACCGAACGTCTCGTTGAATCCTGATGGTGACTCTGTTAGTGGGATGACAGCGAACTGTATTGAAGCTACGGGATAGTGACCGTATAACGGAACCAGTCTTATACTAACCACTGTAATAGAAGTAGTCTTTCTTAAGTTGGGTATTGAAACTAATTTACTATAAACTATACACCTATAGCTGAGGTTTAGAGACATGCGCTGTTACATCTTTTATGTGTACCTCAGGGGCTTGAATGTGTACCTCAGGGGCTTGAAGAGGTCTCACCAACTAACGTCCCGAGAAACTGCGTTGTTCAAAGAAAAGGACTGCCCGAGAAGATCCTGCTCATGCACTCGAATAAGCATAGTTCGCACCACGAAAGTGCAATATGCGTGCTAGCTTCAAGACCCTAATAGGAGATGCAACGGGTTCCTCTGCTTCACCCCCTGTGCGGCAGGAACCCCAGAGCAAAGGCCAGAGACAAAGTAGAGACAGGGCTCATTAAGCAAACAACCAATCACTCTTAATTGTGTAGGCAGCCATCAGATTGCTTCCGAAACCAAAGGCCAGATCATTTGAGACGGCGTGCTGCAGCGGGGGTTTAACCAGGATGTGAATGGAGGCTGATATACAATGTCCTATACTACGCGGTCCGACCCAATTCGACGTGTCAGCCGAACGGAACCAGATCTCAGCAGTCATCTCAAAGTCCTATTGACAATGAATGGGTAGCCTATGCAAGCGAACCGTCTAATGTGCACGGCCACGACGACGTGTCGAGTTGAAGAAGCAAAAGGCCCAAGGTGCATCTCTAAGTGAATGGACTGGTTCTCACAAAAGCCACAACAAAAAATACAAAAGTCTCAAATCTACACGAGAATCGACTGGTAACACATTTAAAAGAATTCTTGTCCAATGTGTTGAGGGTATTGAGTTCTCGTTGACAGTGGAAAGGAGGACTCTGGGAACACCGCACGTCTCGCACGACGTTGGAATTTTCTCTCCCTTTGTTTCTACTATCAAACGCATTTGCGCCGTGTTAGACTCCGCCTCCGTAAGAGGAGCAGCATAGGTTTGGCTTTGGGTAGGAAGACCCAGGACGCGGAACTTTTGTCTTTTCAAATTGCCAAGCCTGACTTACACCCGCTTCCTTGCCAAGCCTTTCAACAGCATGGCATGGCTCTTAGCAGTGCGTTTAATTGCATCTCTTTTAAGAAACGCACCTGGGACATGATGGAACTATTGATCATCCAGGCTGCAACCACAGACCTGCTAGTGAGTGCTCCTACTCATGGCCCGCATGCCGCGACAACTTTCCATGGAATTTATAACGATCTTTTGTGGGATTCGTCAATGTTTTGCGGCGTAGTGAGTCGCGTAGTACAATCGTTTGGCATATTCAATAGCTATAGTTTTCGGAAGAGCCCCGCTGGATCAACACTATGACCATCGCCGAGACTTGCCGTATGGTAAACTCTAGGTAGAGCGGTTCGAATTGACCATCGGCGACTGAGTTAACTGATACAACACACACACCGCGCGGAGCCTCAACACCATCTACGGGTTTCACCGGTGAGAGAGTATAGCTCGCGAAACGCATCCCACATCCCGCCGGCTACTCAAAGGTGTATTCGAGTCAGACGGTAGACCAATGCAGTGTTGCCAGCCGCACGGTCGGGCGGCCGGGATACTTTAACGTTTAAAGTTCGGGGCGGGAGACCGGAGCCAAGATTTGAGCATCATCCCGTCTGATGAATGGGATTCTTCAATGCCCTTGGCGAAGACAATAGCAGACCCAAGTGTAGGTATAGTGCATTCCGTAGGCTTATTGAGGAGCGAAGAAGGACTTGTCAACATGTTTGCGGGTTGGCTGATGGCCGTACCCATCCGAAGGCTTCTCTCTATCAGCTGTTGAGACCGGGCATGACGTTTTCATACATGGTCGATGCCACGCATTGTATTCGTCACCATGTAAGAGTGTTGGCCCAGCAGAGTAGCATCGACTTGAAGAGGCGCAGAAAGATGGAGGGCCCTGGGGCTCCTGGCAGAAATCTGGACCGCAAGCCCTTGCAGCTCGACCGGCGCGGGAAGCGGTTATCTGTGGTTGAGAGTTTGACGGGAGCCGGTCGCGGATCGCAGCAGGTAGCAGTATCCCGCTGGAAACATGCGAGTAGCAAAGCGAGTGCGGGGATGCTTGCCGTCCATCGGCGCGGGCTTTGGCCCAGTAGATTGAAGGTTCCGAATCGGGATCTGTGAAGCTTATCCTCCCCGTCCTCGGACCAGGCGGTCTAGTTACAATCGGACATTGACCGTCGGTTCGTGCAGGTTTTTTGTGTTCTTTTTTGATTGCCTGCCGAAGGTAGGGACAAGGAGGGGTCGGGACCGATTGCGTTTGCTGTGTCGACAGCTGCCATTTTTCTTGGCATCGGAAGTCGTTGGAAGTAAATTTTGTCGTACGAGGTTGGGTGGTTTGGACCAATTTGGAGGTGACTGACTCGTAGGCGCCGTTGAAGAAAACTCGGCTTGGCGTGGTGTTGTCGATCCAGAAAAAAGCCTGGCGCAAGGTCGTGACAAGGCTTGCCAAGACCAACGGAGCCGCACGCAAACCCGGTCCTGATCAACAGAGGGGATACGTGGAAATGTCAGAATGGCGTCTTTGAGTGTTTGCGGTCCCCTTAATTCAGAATTTTCATCGTGGCCGTCATCAGCTTGAAACTCTGAGAGTTGCAGTCTGTGGAAACGGCACGGTGGGCTTGCGGTTGACGATCCGATATCTGGCCCTGTGGGTGTCGGGTCCTTGCCTTTTCAGTAAAGAGGTTATCAATGGCTTCCAAGATTTCATGGCGTGGGGTTGGTCCGCCAGGCTATCCACTACCGGTACCGGGGAGGGAGGGGAGAGGGGAGGGGATCTGGGATCTGGGGACTGTCGGTGCGCTTGGAGTCTTGGAGGCGTCTAAACGTGAGAATGAGAGGAAAAAGAAGGTTCTTTCCTCAAGGGTTCGGATGACGTTGTTTCTCCATGGAACGGGCGTGTTGTTGGCGGAGCTTTGGTTTCGGAAAAGGGCGATCTATCTCTTGACTCGGTTTTTGGCGACACGTCTGCTACCTGGGTGCTGTTGCACTTGGGCAGGCACACCGATGTTTGATGATGCCCGTGGGACAGCAAGCAGGGCCTCAAAGACCGGAGGTGAAGTGAAGAGAAGCCTCTCATTGACGGGTGGGCTGAGTCAGCTCCCGTCTGGGCGTACATAGTAAGGCCCTTAGGCGTCGTGGACAGTGACACCACACGCAGTGAGGCGCCCGTGGATGCACCCGGGGGACGCCTCCGAGCGAGGGGAGAGTCATTGTCTGTTCTTTGACACGGACGCCACCAATAGCTTGTTGCAAAGCCAATTCCAAGTGCAACAATGAACAGGTGGATGGTTGGGCTGAGCAAGAGCCGGAACAGGCAAGGTCGAATGTCGAACGTGGCCGTGGAGAATGGCGGTTGAGGGGGAAAACGTCGCTGCAGATATCTGCGGTGCGGATTGGGTTGGTTTGGCTGCGCGATAGCGACACGAGGAATGCAGGTGACTGACTACCTTACCTTCAGGTACGGTGACTTCCGATGTGACTGGAAGAGGCGGTGGCAGTGGCAGTGGCTGGCGCCGGCAGCGGACCTTGAGCACGGATTCCCCAAACTGGGAGAGCTGATAACCGACCGATCGACCCGTCCCAACACTTGTCAAGAAGACAGGTCCTGGACTTCTGAGAGAAGGGGACTGTCTGCCTTGGCCAATGTCTGGAGTGACGGAGTGTCGGTAATGCTGTTACTTTGGCAGTGACGTGGTGACCACTCGCAAGCCGGCCTTTTCATCCCAGGTAGCTTTCCGAGAGCGAAGCGGCAAACACCAATACGCCATGACAGAAACGAGGTGCCGTCGTCCCTGACCGCAGCTAGCTGCAGATTGACAAGTTGCGGTCACCACAAGCGTCGAGTTCGTCTCTCGAATGCCTCCCTCCCGTTCGGTCCCCAAAAGAGGCGGCAACAGCGTGGCATACCATCCATCCCTTGCCTGGCATCCAAAGCAAGCAAGGTGGCATCTGCTGACCTTGTCGTCCTGCCAGTTGTTCGTCTGGCGCAGCAACTCTCACCTCCTCTTGGACCCCCTCACCCCTTCATGCTTAAGCCCTCATGCGATCGACAAAGGGTCCGTATTCACAATTCGTCGTGTTAGACGATACGGTAGATCAACTATCACCCACAGCCATTCCATGGCATGGCCCGCTCGTACTTCGGTCCATTTCTCGCGCCATGACCGGGGGCAGCACCACAACAGAGAAACCCCATCTTCTGCATAGCAGAGGCCCAATGCCAGCCAAGCAATTCGCAGCAGTCTGCAGTGGGCGCCAGGCTGTGATTTCTTGGCGCTTTTTTTCGGCGTCGGCCATTGCACCGCTTCGGCCCTGATTCTCCTCTCTCACAGTCGCCGTCGCATTGAGACACAGAGAGCATGAGAATTTTCCCCCGTCCTTCAGCAGGCTTCTCCTCAGTGTCTCTCCACTTTTGGTCTGTTATTCTCTCAGTCGGTCTGTCTCACCACGAGCCGGGGTCGCGTGGTGCATTTGCCGCACTTCTCACGTCGCACAGAGAGAAAGCGAGGTAGATGGTAAGACAGGGCCGAGGTAGCGGAGGACTTTGAGCCGCGTCGGCGATGGGGACCGATGGATGCTGATTACAGAGCAGAGCGAGATTTCCCCGTCTGAAGAGGGGAATTCTCGGATGAGGACGTGGAGGCGCGAGCTTGTGTGGACGGTGGCGAATTCGCAACCTTGAGCCGAGTTTAAGTTGAAGGTTCCCAGTGATCCGGATCTTGTTTTTGGGGTCTCTAGAAATTGGGGCTTGGTTGTTAGTGAGTTCGGACTCGGTCTCCCGTAATCGTGGTGTACGGTACGGTGTACCTGTGAATACTATCATAGTACCTACCTTGCCCAATGCTCACCTACCTAGGTGGCGGGAAGATGCCGAGGGGGACTTCGGGAGGAGCACCAGGAGATGCTGGGTGCGGTGCGGTGCGGTGGACTGTGGCCGACGGATTTAGGCGTTCAGTGGATGACATCCATTGTATTGTGGATATTCCGTGGATGGCCTTCAAAAAGTCGAAAGTGCTCTTCTATTTTGTGTGAGTGCGGTGCCAGCGGCTGCCCAGTGCAGCGGCCATCCTGGAAGCTTCCTTTACTAGAGAAGTGTTCATCTGGGTTCAAAAGGTCAGGGCATCCCGGCGCGTGTGCCTGGGTCCAGCTGGCAGCAGGCAGGAGCGAGCTCGAGCTTGGCCCAAAGAGGCCCAGAATCCGGGGTAGTCCCGCTCCGATGAGATGCGTGATTGGCTTCCAGAGAGACGAGGATCGACGCACTCGATGTCATCGCCCACCGCCCATTATTACGCAGTTCGCCGTAATTCGCCAAGCTATCTGTACCAGCCGCACCAGGGAGACTCCTGCGGCGGTTGGCGGTACGCACATTGAGAGGCACAGACCACAGACAGGCGGATACCGCTGTATGGCCCCACAACCGTATCCCAAGATGGCGCACCGTTCGATTTTCGCAACTCCTCCATCCCGCCGCGGTGCTTCCGCGTTCCATGTCTTGTTGTTTTTAGACTCACTTTAGAGGATTGCCAGGCTCAATGTCCTGAAAAGGCCCGTTCTGTCCTGACAAGGAAGCCGGGTATCGTTGTCGTCTCGCGCATTGCCGTCTGTCCGTGTCATTCATCATGGCCCGTCACCGCTGGTGTGGATTAAGCGGTAGCGAATGCAAGTGCAAGACGTACTGCGTACTTGGTACTCCGTAGATTGGAGCTTATGTGCTCTACCTTAGTGTCGGGGAATCTTGGGACTCGCTCTCAGTCGAGCGGAGAGCTGCGAGGGGTCCACGGCAATCTCGCTCTGCCACTCCGAGGCGGCAACGGGACTGGACGCTGTCGGGTCCATGTGGACGGCGCTGGTTGAGGCCGACAGCGACCGCCCTGTCTGCGGCGGGGGAGCACTGCAAAGGACATGCTTTGATTCGCATCGTCACCCACTCACCCAGCGCGCTACCTACTTTCTGCGCAGTAGGTGCTGCGGAATAAGTGCAGAATCAGTGTGTACTCATACTAAGGTAGCCACTTCGCTCCATAATATTATTGTGGGAGCAGAGCAGGTATCCTTCGGCAAAGCAACACTCCATCGCTTTCACCATTGTCCCTCCATCCATACCTTTCCATGCTGAGCGCCGTTGCTCCTGTCCTGCATCGGAAAACTCTGCAACAGCAGTGGCTGACTGTCCGCTTGCCGCCCGTTGATGATTAGCCATCAACGTCCATCAGCGACCACCGTTTTCTGCATGCCAGCATAAGGTACCTAAGGTAGGTAGGTAGGTATACTAATACTATGTATACCATAGTATTGCGTACTTGGGTTGCCAGGCTTGCTTGCACTTTATGGCTGCTGGATTCCGCCAAAATTGCAAACCTGGAATTAATAACGATGATGAAAAATCAACCTGGATGCCAAGACCGCCGCCGCCGCAGCAGCACAGCACAGCAAACAAGCAACCTGCTCCTAAGTGTGTGTGTGAGAGTGAGGTGTGGACTGCACCCAAGGAAAAAAAAACCCACCCGACCTCTCGCTTTGCTTTTGCCCACTTGCGGAGGCAGGTACTTTCAACAAAGTACCTACCTTTTTGTATGTAGGTGACCAGGTTGGATACCGAACAAGGTACGCCCTACTTAGCGTTGGGTTGTTTAACGCCCAGCATTTCGCATTCGCCCGTTTCTCTCCCTCGACCTCTACCTCACTCTACTGGCCTTGTACTTTGCTGCCTCACCGTCCGTCCATCTCATCTTTTCCGCCAATTCTTTCTCTGGTTTTCTTGTTTTCTTCCTCCCGAGTCTGCTGGCTTTCCCGTCCGCCCTCGCCTGCGGCCCAAGTACTCAACCGACCCGACCGACTTGACTTCTCTTGCCTGCCGCTTGTTCTTGCCAGCACCTCAGCTTGTATGACGCTTGCGCCCTCTCTGCCTGTGCCACTGCCAGTGCCAATTGCGCGCCGCGGATTCGTCGGACCTCCACACCACTCTGAACTGCCGACCACGAACATATTCGCGCAAGCTTGCAGCTAGAAGGATTACATGACTGTACCAGACCACCTCGACGGGGAAAAAACTTCCAACTTTACTGCCCCAGCCTTTTCCCGCCAGCCAGCGTCTTTACCCGTTTCCCCGGCCGCCACGAACGTCTAAGCGACCCCGACATTTTTGTCCATTCTCCCCAGACAACCATCGCCAAAGCTTCTCCGATCTGTCGACCTCGTCGCGTGTGCCCTTCCAAACCACGATAGCTGCGCCGCCGCCGAACGTCCTTCGCCCAGGACTCTCGATGCCCGCCGAGCGAGTTGCGCCCCGAACGTCAACACACTGCGTCCATGTGTCAGACCCTAAAGCCATGGCATGGTTGTCATCGGTGTACAGTTAGCAACCCACCGTCCTTCTCCAAACCTCCGTGGTGGTAAATCCTGGTCGACTCCCCCCGCCTCGACGCTTCTTTTCGCCGAGCATGTCAGTCGTCACTGCCGTTGACAATGGCGTCCCGGATCGTGGCCCGGCTGTCTTTGCCGTGACAACGGCAACATTCGTATTAGCGAGTGTCATGGTAGCCGCCCGCCTTTTCTGCAGGCGCTACATCGTCAGAAATGTCAGTTGGGACGACAAGACTATGTTCCTGGCCTGGCTGATTGCCTTTGGACTGTCCTTCACCATTTGCTTCGGTACCCGTAGGGGACTTGGCCGTTATGATGCCGACATTGCTAGGAGCCATTGGGATTCATTGCGAGCGTGCGAATATGTCTTTTCAATACTCTACGTGAGTGACACCCTGGCGCCCTTGGCGTGTCGTGTCGCGCTGTGGCCCGCCGCCTGCTTACAACCTCACAGAATCCCGCCCTCATGGCAACAAAAACCGCCGTCTTGATCTTTTACCTGCGACTCTCTAAAAACACCCAAAAAGTACTCAGATTCGCTTCTTGGGTCACTCTAGGCATCGTCAATCTCGCTGGCACCGTGCTTACCCTCATGAACATCTTTCAATGTCGACCCGTTGAAGCAGCGTGGGAGGTTGGGCGTGACACCTCCCAATGCATCCCGCTGCTCACCGAATTCATTTGCTCAGCACCGATAAATATTGTCACCGATCTGGCCATCTTGGCTCTCCCGATACCCGTCCTAACCGGCATGAGACTGCCTCCGAGGCAGAAGATTATCCTTGTTCTCACCTTTACCCTCGGTATCTTCGTTACTGTTGTGGATGTCGTCCGCATCTACTACTTACAGCAGGCCGTCACCTCTGTCCCTACCGGTGTATCGACCGACCCGAACTCCCGTTTTGGCGGCACCCCGAATTTCGCCTGGAACTCGTCGTTGTCTTTCATGTGGTCAGCTGTGGAGGTGAACGTTGGAATGTCGTGTGCTTGCATCCCGACTCTGAAGCCTCTCATCATCAAGATCCTCCCTGCTATGATCATTGATCCCGATGGAACGCGCTCGAGCACTCAGACGGAAAAGGACATTCTGGACAGCCCGAGAAACCGTAACGGCAGCGACGGCCTGATTTCACCAACAACGAACCCGAACCGCGGCAGCGTCAGTGTCCAGCAGCCACCTGCGGCAGCCCGTGCCAGCCGCGACTTCGGAGCATCGTTGAATCCTACGACTGCGGACGCCGACGGCAACGGGTTGTCGGCGCTCGAGTTCCTCACTACCCCCGAAATGACGCTAGAACAATTCGAGGCGTCCAGCGCAGGCAGGCTAGGTGGAATGAGGACGAGAACTTCTATGGCGACCAGCAGAGAGAACACCATCTATTTTGGCTTCGTCAATATGAGGCGGCCGAAAAGCATGGTCAAGTGTGATTCTCAAGAATCGTTCCGCTACTGTCTCGTGGTTACCATCCTATTCCTGATGTGGGGTATCTCGTACGGCCTGCTCAACACTCTCAACAACGTCATATCGAACGTCTCACAAATGTCTGTGGCCCAGACACTTGGTCTCACAACCGCGTACTTTGGCGGCGGTTACTTCTTTGGCCCCTTGGTCGTGGGTGAGTGGATTTTGAGACGCGATGAGCACCACCGCAGAAACCGAAAGAAGAACCGTCACGGGGCCGAGAGCGTTGGAGGCTTCAAGGTGACGTTCATTGTTGGACTCTGCTTCTATGGCGTTGGAACCATCATCTTCTGGCCATCCGCCGTCACCAAGTCTTGGGGTGGTTTCCTGCTCAGCAACTTTGTCGTCGGCTTTGGTTTGTCCGTCCTGGAAACAGGCGCGAACGCCTTCCTGATTCTCTGTGGACCGCCAGAGTACGGCGAGACACGACTTCTGCTCGCCCAGGGCGTTCAAGGCATCGGTGCTGTGCTAAGCGGCCTGATGGCTCAGCGGGTCTTCTTCACCAAGATCACCAATCAGGACGGCACCAACGACAACTCCACAACCCTCCTCAACGTCCAATGGACCTACCTTGCCATCACGCTTTTGTGTGTGGCCCTCGGGCTGTTCTTCTACTATATGCCCTTACCAGAGTTAAACGATAACGAACTACAAGAGACAGCCGACCGGCTGCCAGTCAACCCCCACAAGCGCAGCATTGGCGGGCTACAACTCCGAACATGGAGTCTAATATTTGCCGTCATTGCCCAGTGGACTTACGTCGCTTCGCAAGAATGCAACAACATATTCTTTCGCGCCCTGCTCATCGCCATCCTTCCGAATCAAGAAGACGCCGGATCAGCGGCAACGAACGCAGACACAAACCCAGGGGAGAATAGCGACAAACCCCCTGGCCTTGCGCTAGGGGTAACGGATTATCACCTCGTTGCCCACAGCGCATTTGCCGTGTCACGATTCATCGTCGCATACCTCACGTACTTGTCCGTTCGGAACCCTCGCATGCCTAAGCCGAGAACGTGGCTATCCATCAGCGTGGGACTGTCACTTTTCGCTGCCCTTCTCACGGTTGTGCTCAAGCCGGCGGACCCTAATATGCTGCTGATACCAGTAGTACTGTTCTACTTTGGCGAGGGACCCGTGTGGCCGCTGATCTTCGCCATCGGCCTTCGAGGCCAGGGTCGGCGGACGAAGCGGGCGGCCGCTTTCATCACCATGGGTGGCTCCGGCGCTGCCTTCTTTCCCTACGTCATGTACGCCATCATCAACAACGGCGCCACGGTGCAGCTTGCATTTGTCCTCATCGTGGCCCTCTTCGTGCTGACGGCCTTTTACCCCATCTGGCTCGAGTCCCTCAAGGACGCAAGGGCTATGACGGATCCCGCCCACTCGGCCATTACCGCCGAGGAGCGTCAGGCTCACGAAGACGAGATCGACATGAACCGCGAAGTTAGAAGGCGCCGAAGAACATTATCCACCATTGCGGCGAAGAGCAAGCGAGGCAGCATTTTTAGCAAAATATCTCCGTTTGGCAGAACCAACGGAGAAAGCGTCACTCCCCCGGCCGTTGAGCATTCTGAAGAAAAGAATTCCAACAAGTCGTCCGAGGCGAGCAACGATACACGGTCCCAGACCGTATGAATGAGCGATGTTTTTGATTACTGTGCAGGCCCTTGAGCCTGTTTATATTAATTGTTATATACCCAATGATAATGACGTTCAATGAATGAAGAGTTATGACTTAGACATTTCATATCTTGACCGCTTCAAATAGTTTCAGCGAGCTTCCGTCGTGACCACCTACTTTGCCAGCCCTGATGAAATCTTTTCAAAAACCTGCACGCCCTCTCTGCCCAGCGCCGTGCCGACCCCGACGGCATACGCGCCAACGCTCTTCATCCGCCTGAACCCATCCGCATCCGACACACCACCGACCCCGATGACCTTGATATGCAACAACTCGGGCTCCCGCGAGACCAGCTCCGCAATCGTCTTGACGTTTCCCAGAGCCAGCGGGTGCAGCGGCGCACCGGCCATGCCGCCGAGCCCGGAACCAGGGAGCCGCGGCGCCAGCTCATCCCCCTCTTCTTCCAACAATAGACACGAGCCGAGCGTGTTCACCGCCGTGATGAAGCTGATCTTGCTCGGCACCTTGAGCATCGCGTTCCTAGTCACGACGGTCGCGTCCTCGCGCAGGGCGGCGATGAGCTCCTGGTAGTGCGCCGGGTGGGTGTACGGCGGCGTCTTGAGGCCGACGGGGAAGGCGGGCGTCTGGGGGAGGGCGGCAAGGTAGGCTTTTAGCTGGGCGCGGTCCGACGCGGGTGGCGCGGCGGCGACGATGTTGGGGCACGAGAGGTTGATCTCCATCGCGAGCGGGTGCGGCGTCGTGGCGGCGAAGGCGGCGATGCGGGCGTAGCATTCTGCGATTTCGTCTGGGGAGCCGGTGACGCTTATGATGATGAGCTTGCGGTGGTGGTGGCCCTCGATGGGGGATGTGGGCAGGTCGGCGATGAAGTCGAGGTAGGTGTCGAGGGGCAGGGGGGAGTAGCCCAGGTTGTTGAGCGAGGCGACGTCTTCGGGGCGGAGGTCTTTCGGTAAAGTGTGGTGGGAGGAGGAGTTGGGGACGGTGGCAGAGGGGCGGGAGGTTGACGGGGAGAAGAAGGTGTACTGGTGGCGTGCGTCGGAGTGGGCGAAGCCGGCGAGGAGGGAGGTGCGTGTGGTGAGGGCGCCGGTGTGCGGCGAGGCATGGAGGGCTTTGAGGTCGGAGAGCGTTGTGCACCAGGGGTTGGCGGAGTTGAGGAGGGGCGGGGAGATTTTGAGCTCTGGGGGAGGAGGGGCGTTCATCTTTGGGGTTGTGGACTGACTCTCTGATGAAGTTTCTTGAGTGGTATTGAGGAAATCATTCACTGAGACATGAGATGGTGAGCGTGGCGATATGTCAGTGTAAGTGAGTGAGTTGGTAGTTGATGATGAGAGGGAAATGATATGAGGTTGTCGTCAGGTCTCCCGAGTCCCGCGCGGCGAGGTGGGGGGAGGCGGGGTTGATAAGATAAGCCGCCCCGGCGAGGTCCGAGGGGCCGGACGGGCCTTTCGGCCGATGATCGTTTAACGGTCAGGCTTGGCTTTTGTGGCTTCTGTGGATTGGGGGAAAAGTATGTTTTTCGCCAATTTAGGAAGGTTCTGTGCGGTGGGTAGCGTGCGTTGAGGCATGGGAAACAAGTAGGGAAACTCGTTTTAAAAGGCATGCATGTGCGTGTATGCTGAATGGCTCCTCTGAGCAAATGTCACGACGCACCTCCTCCGCTTTACGCTTTACGCTTCAGTGACATTACCATTACATCCCAATCTCAGGAAACATTATGACATAGCCAAGCTAGTCTCGCAACTATTCCAGTCGACTCTGCAGTGTCAGCTTATTCGGCCAGAATACTCACGAAGTAGTGGGAAAGGACGACGCAAGACTGCCGTACGGTCAACGTGTCAATGTTTTTGTTGCAAAACTACAAGTTATATGTATATATTACTGCGATACGTAGGCTTGGTCTAGGAAACGATTGATGCAGTCAACGCACATTTGTGGTCTTCGAATATCCCTCCAAACGACACAGTTGGTACTTATACCGCCTGGAAAACGCGTCCTGGAAAATGAGCGGAATCACGCATTGTCAACAATGACTAAACACCAAGTTAGCTACGGCTCGTATTCGAAATTGTGAGAATGCAAGTAGGATTGCCAATGTATCCTGGGTATGAATCGGCATGCACCGCTCGACGAAGCTCTTGACTAGATGTTGGCGTTTTCTGGAACAATTGTTACATCATCGCTGGTGTAGCAGTACGAATGATTGCATGATACTATCTGGAAGACGAGAGAGAAGAGTAGAACTAGGGGGGTTCACAGCTTCATTCTCACGGAGCGCTCTCGTTTAGTTAGTTGGAGGTGTATGAATATTAGAATAGGGTGCGCGCCCGATCGAACTCCTCGCACATCTGGGGCTAGCTAGAGGAAAGTTCCAAGACTACACCCTCTCCCAATTTATACTATACTATTGCCGGATCACACACAGACCATTCACATTATAGGGCTGAGGTGGTCCAATGGAGGGTGTGGATAGTCCGTATGTCCCAGCGTGGCAGCATCCGGCATGCTAAAAAGCCTCCAGACATCGCCATTCAGCTCCAGGAACCCAGCATAACTTTTGATGTAGATACAAGATAGTTCTGATCCAGCTAAAAACTACGGTGCTTATTTTCAAAGGTATTTAGTCGTCTCTCGTAGGATTTCCTCTGCGTGAATGCCACGGGAATGTAGTTTATCAGAGCATCAGGCACGCCGACTGGCCCGAGTCACTTCCCGTATCAACAAAGCAGAACGAGCGGTTGTAGGTCGCGTTTGTAAGGCTTCATTCATTGGCAAATTTACTTCATACGATCTTCCGAAGCGATACACCTCTCGAGAACGCGAATACTTCTCAAGTAGTTAGGGACGAAGATCACTATAGCCCGATAATTTTTGGCTTTCAAAATCATTTTGGCTTCATGGCTGATTTCGCATCATATTCCTAACTCCCTCAAATATCTGGTGCGGGGCTGCTTAAGACGCTCCGTCGCTGCATACCGGGCGTTGCGGCTTTGTGGGGAGTCTCGCCTTTATAAGAGGCTACAGAGATCTGACCAGACAGTCACCTCGGCCAACGTGAAGAAACATCTCCAGCTGTGAGATGGGTTCCCGCAGAGAGCTAGCGGTATACATGTTGGCGTTACTGTTAACTTGTACTGTAGATGAAACGACTTCAAGCTCTGATTTTGGTACGGGGAAGGTAATGCGGTCGATACTATTCTTTGCAGGAGAAGAGCATTCAACATAGTGGGTTGTGATTGATCCAGCTATTTGGAACATGCAAGATCATGGCGCCTTATGTGTTCTATACAAAATAGCAGTTGCTTCTGTTGGCGGTTGCCGCACTCTCTATAATAGATGTATCCAGGTTTACTTTAGCAGTTTATCAGTAATGGTTTTAGCTTCGGTAGCTGGTAACATTAAAAACGGAGAGAAGGGTCGACAGTGGCTGCCGACCGGACCTGGAGCTTCTTAAACGAGCCAGGTTGGAAATGAACTGACGCATCTGGAATCCTAGACATATTCACAATACTCTACTCGGTTACTTTTCAGCAACTCCAGCGTCCAATGAATAGGACGCCGTGGAGACTGCTCTCATGGTTGACTATAGGCTACTTAAGAGTCTTACTGGAGCTCTGCCCTTCTTCGTCTAGAGGGCGGCCGTGGTTTTCATGTCTGAAAGAAGTTGTTGGAATCCTACTAGGTAAGCTATGTCCTTACGAGTTGAAATAGCATGCATACGATGTGGTACGTAGAGATACTTATGAACCACCAACGCTGAGGGCGTTGTCCGTCTATGGGCTAGCAGGGGAGGGATCCATGTAATCACTGATATCTCACCGAGTTAACGTTGCTTGTTCTGCTTGTCGTGTAATATCTGAGTAATAGAGATAGAACGAACGTGGCCATATCGCATTCATTAAAGCCGACTTGCCCAGAGACTGAAGCAACTTCACCCAGTACACATTCAATCTCGAACTGATGTCAGGTTCTTAAACCCAATACGACTTGCTCCTGGCGTACATGTGGTTTTGCACTCACTCGCTTGAGGCATGTAGAGCCAGCGTCGGTAGTGGCTTAAGAACAAACACAAGTTGATGCTGCTCTGATCCTGCAGTATCGAATGACATTCTGGCGCAGCGACATGGGCGATTCCCCAAGCATTCAGACCAGCCCCAAGCCTCCATTTACGCTCAAGCAGCCGCTGTCATCTTCATAAACCTGTTCCAATTTTTGGCTGTAGGAAGAACCCAAATATTGGCAGGCATGGCAGGCCATACGACCCCAGGATCTCGGGAAATCAAGGCCTTGCTCCGTATGACAACACTCCCTGCCATGTGCAGTAACCAAGAGGTCTAGCCATTCATTCATGGTGTGATGTCAGCATCCTCTCTCGTATTCGCTCTGGCAGTTCGCATCAGCATCAGAAGCCCGGTCGCATCTCGTACATGCCGGAGGGTGACAATCGCACTGCCGGCCGTCACCACGGCGTCTCCCCGGAGTCTGCTCTTTTAGCGAAGGAGACATGCAATGCATGCACCCGCCCCTGAGGCATGAGACAGGAGGCGAACAACTCCATCTGAAATGGCTCCAGGTATTGTTAAAGCGGTGGCCAGGTCAAGCTATAGCTGGCTCCTCCTAAGAGTCGCACAGCTGCTCCGGAGTGGTCACGCGTCAAGCCCGGCCTCCGTTCGGCACGGCCGTCGTCCGTCCGCCCCCGCCCATCCCCGGCGTGAGGTGCCGCGCACCCCTCAAACACGAAAATTACACAAACAAAACAACCTCGAACCGACCATTCCGTCCCGTCGCCAGACACGCCGAAGCCAACTAAACTTTCATATCCCGCCCTCATACCAATCACGCCCTCTCAAAGCCATACAGCCAGCCCTCCACACACGTTCAACAGCTCCAGGTGCCTTAACTTCCCCCGCATCTCCGCAATACTTCCCCCGTCCCCCAACGTTACCAGCGCTGGCTGCCGACGCTGATCCCTTCCCAGTCCCGTCCGGCGTCGAAATTAACACCCAGGAACGCTGCGCGTGACCCGAATCCAGGGTCGACCAACCCACGGAAAACCACCAGAGACCCTTTTCCATGCGTCCATCCATCCATCCACCCCTTCCAACTCAAAACTTCCTTTTGATCCTTCCCATTTGATATGTTGGATTCACATCGTGGGCAGTCTCGCTGCCCGTGTAGCTGAGCATCCATCCATCACTACTCACTCAGTCTTCCTCTCCCCGCCCCCCTCACTTGTGCCGTTTCCCACATCCTGCAG
The DNA here is from genome assembly GCA_027406005.1 of Colletotrichum horii. Lineage (NCBI taxonomy): Eukaryota > Fungi > Ascomycota > Sordariomycetes > Glomerellales > Glomerellaceae > Colletotrichum > Colletotrichum horii. The sequence goes on from JANVYB010000008.1 coordinate 3,054,639, forward strand.
CAGCCCCAGTCAGCCAGCCAGCCAGCTGCGGCGGTCGTTGACTGACTGACAGCTCCTTAGCGCAGCCAGGCACGCGCGCCACACAAACCCCGGACTGAACCCCCTCCCCAGCACTAAGCACCCCCCAGCTCGCTCCCTCCAACCCCAGAAATCCTACCCCAACCTCACTACCACCTCACTACCAGCCCGCCCCGAGCTTCGCCCGATATGTGCCTTCTGCTATATGCCCCCCCTTCATTCTTCTAGAATAAAAGAAAAGAAAAAGCGAAAGAAAGGGCCTCAGATGCGACGGCCCGAACAGCCGCGCGAAACGGAGCCCGTCTCCTCCACACCTCCTCTCATCTCTTCACTCCAACAAGGCAAGGTACCTTACTAGCAGCAGACCTCCATCCGCACACCACGGAGCCGCACACACCGCTGCCGCCACAACTCACCTTCATGATGTAGGTAGGTACCTTGTACTGCAAGCATGAGAGAGAGAGAGAGAAAAAAGGCCCCATGCATCCTGCCTGCCTGCCTGCCTGCCGATTACTCGCACCGTCCCCTTCCCGACCCGAGCGAATACCGAGGGGGCAACTCAGAAAGGGCATCGTCCGTCGTGTTCAGACCCTGGTTTCCGGTCCTCTGCCCCAAATCCCCGCATTCGCTACCTCATTACAGCGTCGCACCGGCACCTTTGGCTCTTCTCGTCAAAAGATCCTGGTTCCTGTCCCCCCTTCCGCTCGGCCGAGACACATGACGACCCCCAGGGTGCCTGACTTGCCTTTGTTCACACCTTTTTTTCCTTCGCACTTGGACGGGGCGGGAAGGGAAACGCATGCAATGCAGAGAGCGAGAGAGGGAGATGGAGGCCCAAGACCATGTCACCTGCCCGGCAATCCTGCACCTGGACCTGACTACTTGCGCGCGCCCAAATGAACAGCCCACCCACCCCTTCCCCAAGACTCTCAGCCAGCCCTCGTCTTTTTGTCGTAGATGCGAGCCAACCCCGAGCTGAAGACTGGGCAGGTCTTTGTCTTGGCTGGGGCTGGTTTCCCCAGGCCGGGACTTTGTGCCAGACGTGCAGAGTGACTGCGGTAACGAAAAGTCTCGGGGGTTCGATCGGATCAGACCGAGGTGTCTACACCCGGAGGCATCTACAGTCGAGATGGTACAAAACGTCACTGATTCGGTTGATAAGATAGCAGACACAAATATGACGTTGAAATATTTGGTTCCATTGTGACAGGCTCTGGTAAGCGTGTACTGTAGAGTCCTCAGAACTCTCTCGTCAAAGCTGAAAAAACTCCCTAGCTAGGGCAGATGAGGACAGGATATCTGCCCCGATGGGACCCCCCGTCGCTCAGCGATCAAGAATGGTAGAAGTCCCTCCCTCCAATGCGAGGCCCCGAACCTCTCTCTGCCTCCGTGAAAGCCATTATCCGAAAAGGATCCATGGATGCTTGTTCGTTGTTCATACACAACCCCCCCCGCTGAGAAAGCACCCAGTGCCATAAATAAAAACTCCCAGACATGCTAGATCATCCCATCGTCAACGCTCCGTCCAGAATTGCCGTTTCCATCCTGATGATGACTTTTGCCCCCTTTTCTATAAAGAATGCCAGTTGCCCCCGAGCTTTGTCCATGTTTCCAAACAAAAGTGTGTGCGCAAAAGCAGAGGTATCGTGCTAGGCGGAAAGTTAAATAAAAGTTGCAAAAGAAAGACCTGCCAGCTTTTGACATTCGAGCCATAGCTGAAGAATCGTCGAATCGTACACGCAAAGTTTTACTGCGGTGCGCCAGTGCCACCGAAGAAGAAGTCGAGCTCGCTACCCGGACGTGCGAAGTGGTGCTCATTCTCAGCAAGTTGCTCCAAAAGGCTTAGGAAGGGATCCTTTTCTTCGCCGGGACCGGTTCCGGTGCTGCCGTTGTTGCTCTTGTTACCCGGGCTAGGTGCCGCCACCCCTGCTGCCACCTTGTTTCCTCCGTCGTCGCCGTGCCATGCGGCAGGACTGCTGAAAGCGTTGGTTGGTAGACCGCCAAACATGGGGTCGTAACTACCGCCTCCCTCGTTGTTGCTGTTCGTTCCAGGGGTCGCGAAGCTGAATTGAGGGGAGAAGGGAGTCGAGGATAGAGTGGGAATGTTACCCTGCTGGTGGTGTTGAGGTCCAAGAGAGAACCCCGCAGCGGCCGCCGCTGCTACCGCCGCGTTGTTTGCAGCGGCTTCATCGTACTGCCCATGAGGCACTGGTATGGGCGCATGGTCGATGGCCTCAGGGTGAGGTGGCAACGAGGTGGGTGTTGCCAAGAGACCCGGAGATGGGTGGGTGGCCATCGTCGGGGTGGGGTGAGAGAACGAGTGGCGGGCGTGAGACGGCGTCGGCAACCCATGCGGAGGGGCCATGCTGGTAGTACTGAGCGGCGACAGGACCTTCGGGTCCGGACGCTTGCGGCCAGATGGCGCAGTGTTCTTACGCTTGAGGTTCGGCCGCTCGTTCTCGTGCATGCTATTCGCGCGAGGTGCGTAGAGATCGTGTCCCGTGTAAGTGTCCGTGGTGAAGTCAACAACAACGTCAGACAGGCTCAAGTTCGCGGCATCGAAGTTGAAAGTCTGGCCGCCAGGTCCACCAATGTTGGAGTATCGATCAAAGAAATCCTCGAGGTGGAAAGCCGGAGAGTATCGCATCGGGTTGTTTCCTAGACTCTTTACAAGCTCGGAATGGGCGTTGTAAATGCCCTGGAGGGTTTCTCTTTGGTGCTGGACGCTGGCCCACGCATACCGTAACTCACTCAGTTGCTGCATCTCGCGGGACAAGAAGTCGGCCGACATGCTGAACACTGTTGAGTCTCCACTTCCGTTCTTGTTGTAGTGTGCGCCATGAATGTGAACTGTGCCTGCAGTGCAAATGCAGTAGCCAACAAAAGCCGGCCACTCGATTGTTCCGGTCTGCTTACCGAGTTCCACGAGCTCGGAGATGGCATTCGCATGGAGGAAACACATGTTTGTCGCTTCAATCTGCCATGACTGATGCTGTCCGGTTCCAGCAAGCTCGGCAAGGTCGATCGGAAGGAACGGTCGGTAAATAAGGCAGTGAATGAGATGATAGATCAGTTTACTCAGGACGAGGATCGTCGAGTCGGGCTGGCCAAATAGCGTATCCAGACCCGAGAAGACGTCTTCGGTGCCGGATGCCCAGATGTCCAGGTCTTGGCGGATCTTGGAGAGGTTCGAGAGTGAATGCCAAGGGAAGTGAGAGTCGCCCTTCACACCTCCGGCTGCAAGGTATCGGTTCGTGATGCCGAGAATGCGGCTAATGTCGATAAGCATACCCGTGCTTCCCTGCGACTTTTTCCCACTGCCCTGAAGAAATTGGAGGTTGGACCCAGACTGAAAGAATTCGCCGTCGATTGGTGGTGCTGAGGGATTCGGGGACCAGCATGGGAGTCGGAGGAGGATGGTCTTGTCGCCGATGAGAGAAGGGCGCTTTGAGCCACAGGCCAGAAACCGGTCGAGCAGATAGCATGTCCAAAACAGCCTTCTTCTCATTTCTCTTTCAACAGGCGTGACCCGAGCATGGTTGTCCATTTCGCGGTGGGTTTCGAGGGCCATTGCCATCCCTACTGCGTTTGCTGTGGACCTGAGTTAGCATCATAGCGTGGCTCATGGCGTGATCCGCGTACTCATCAACATGTATGCCTTCTTGCCCTTGCCTGCCGCTGTGAAGGCAATTACGAGTAACAGCAAAGCTTGCAAGGCATCGACTGAAGGCTCATCCGTGTCTATCTCGGCTCTTGCCCTGGCAGCAAACTCTTCGCTGAGTTGAACAGCTGACTGGTAACCGCTAGGGTGAGGAGTGTATCTGGGAACGGGTTAGTAGCTGAAAGGGCCCTCTCTGGTCACACATACCTCGCAGCGACCGCGTAGATGCCATGGACCAAGTAGTTTGGTAATTGGTTCAGTTGCAGCCGTTGTCGAACCGACGACTCGTCGAGGATGTGATATGGCTTGGAATGGAACCTGGTGAAGTACGTATCCAAGAGCGCATCAGGCTGAATACGCGGTGGCGAGGGCTCACTGCTCAAGTTAGGTGACGGTTTTCATGATTCGTCTGGGCGAAGGCCTACCTTGCTGGCGCAGGTGAGTATATGGCCGACTCATCAGCATCTACCTTCGTAGTGTCCAGAGCTAGACGCTTGGGGTTTGGGTTGTCCTCCGTGTCAACCTCGGGGCGAGAAGCGTCTTCCTCCTTGATTCCAGCTGCCGTTGGCGTTGTCGGGGTTTTCTCTCCCTCGTTCTTCTCCTTCAGCTTTGCTTCCAAGCCATCCACTCTCTTCAAGAGCGCCTCGAGTACATCAGTTTTGGGTCCACGTTTTTTCGGCACAGCATCTGCAAGAGCAAACCCAATTAAGTCAGTCAAACCACGGAACCCTCTCACAGCCACATTCTCAGTCAAGTCGATGACGGAGCTCTGCTTACCGTATATGCATGGACATTGAAAGACTTGACAAGCTTCGCATGAAGGGCGGAGCCTGTTGCATTTGATCTAGAAGGATGTATGTGTTAAGACATTGGTTCAGAGCTATAGGCGCGTATATCTTGTCTGCATATAGCGCCGCGAGATTTCATGTTCGTGTCTCACCTTGCGCTTGCGACATGACTTGCAGTTCATGGATTCCCGGGGTTCGTTGCTCATTCGCCGTGTTGGCAGGCGCTCGATGCCGACCTGAGGACGAGACATGGCCACGGGGTGGACTCCGGGAGGTGCGATTCCGTTCATTGGTTCGAAGATGGACGTCGTCATGTCTTTGGGGGCGGTTGTAGGTAATATGAGAGAGTTTTTGGGGTTGGTTACTGCTCAGTTCGGTACGGCTCCGACAGTCGGGGGCGAGAAGCTGTTGGTTCAAGCAAGCTGGGTCTGGCTGTGTGGGAAGCAAGCCGGTCCGTCTCTCACAACATGTCGAGGCAAGTCCAAGGCGGGCGGGCTGTAAGTCGTCTGGTGGATGTCGACGTTGGATGAGGGGCGAAGAGGTCTGTGGTTGAAGTGCGGAAGCACAGAAGCCAGAGCAGAAGCCGAGCTAAGGTAGGTAGGTAGGTAGCGAGACAGGATCGGGGACGGGTGAAGTTATGAAGTAAGGAAGGGCAAAGAGGTTACCAGGCGTGGCCTAGCATGTAAAATGATGACTGTCCCCCAAGTGGCCGTCTGTGTGTAGACATGTGGAGGTGGCTAGGTAGTGCAGCCGACTAGGGTGTGTTCGTCCCTCGTCGCCCTGGGAGGCAGTTTGGATGCATCAAGCAACAGGGGAGCAAAAGTGAACGGTTACAGAACCAGGGGGAAAGAGATTGACAAGGAGCTCGAGTCCAATCAAGGCAGAGGAGAAAGGGAGGTTGCACGAAGGGGGCAGAAGAAAAATAAAATAGAGCACTGGGGGAGGGGGGTCATGGAGTCGTAGTGTACGCAGTAGTGCACTTGGAACGGGACAGAGCAGTGCAAGTGCAGGCCAGCAACAAACCAGGGACTGGTCAGGACTCGGGAACAGCAGAGGAAGAGGAGGAGGGCCAGGTACTCTGTACACTAAGGTACCTTACCTACCTCCGGGAAAGAAGAGAGAGAGACACACACAGAGACTGAGTTGGTGTGTGAGTGTGCGAGTGAATGAAGTGATGGAGTCGGAGTGTTGTGGTCAGCCAACGAGGAACGATGCAGGCGAGAGGAGGGGAGAGGAGCCCTGAGGGGAATGAGGAGGGCCCAGCAGGAAAGGACCGAGGAAGGACTTGGGACTTGGGACTCGGGACCCAGGAGGAGTCTACTGCGGTACACTACAAGGAGAGGGGAGGGGGCCACGATGTTGGTGAAAGATGGGGCAACCTGCTGCTAACGTAGCGTGCAGTGCAGGCCGGGGTATGGGGGGGTTACCAGCGAGGCTTGTCTTGTTCTGTCCAAAGGTCTCGATGCGAGCTAGGAGCCGGCCTGGGGCTGCCACCCTGGGATCCTGGGATCCTGGGCCTTGACGCCCACCAACCCCTGTTCCTGCTATTCCATACCAACTACAGTCCTCCAGGATATTTTTTTCCCTGTAACTACCCCTTGGCAAGGATCTCGATACATCTGCCACGGCCTCATACAGTCCTCCAGGATATTTTTTTCCCTGTAACTACCCCTTGGCAAGGATCTCGATACATCTGCCACGGCCTCATACGTCGCGACGCGCTACCTCACGCTTCTACGGTTTGATACTCTGTTTACGGAGGTGTATTGCCTCTTCTGGACGATGTAAACAATGCTAATTTTGGCTGCAGAACTGATGATAAATACATCGAGTCTATCCCACGAGACTTCGAGGCTATCACGACTACAATCCGCACAAGCCCACGCCCTACTCCCACACCCACTTTCGACCCCTACCCCTCACGGCGCTGGCGCCACGTTACTGCCTACTTCTCTACTGCGATGGCTCGACGCCTACCCTGGGTTACTCCTACCACTACTGCCGCTGGCCGGCGCCCTACTACGCGTTCTACGGCAGGCACCAATAGCCCTGTTGCCCAGTATACGACCCCTCTGATCTCTTCCTCGCGCCTGCCCAAGGGGCCTCTGCTAGAGACTCCCACGCCAGTAGAGGAGGTCACCCTCACTGGCATCAACGCCCACCTTGGCGACCACTTCTGGAGCCCTGTTATCATCGACCTAACCGGAGATGGAGCTGAAAACGACGTTTCGCCAGCCAATTCAGCTCTCTCTTCGGGGTCTACTGTGTCTCTACCTCTTCAACCCTCTACGCCCGAGCCTCTTCTCGATGATAACTCGGAGGAGGGGTCGCCTGCGTTCGAGGTCGACGAGCGGCCCTACCGCCAGACGACGCGTGAACAGCAGGTCGAAATTCGCGCCCTACGCAAATACGGAGGTCTTGCCCACTCTGTTATTGCTAAGCGACTTGGAGTAACTGTTAACTAAGTGCAGTACGCCTGCCTCCTCGGGCGTATCGACAGCTATCGGGAGGCTCGCCGGCGTGGGCCGAAGCCGGCCATCCGTACGCCGCAACGTTGACGTATTAAGAACTGGCTATTGGAAGACCCTCTCAACCGCCTTGTGCTGTGGATGGATATCCCCAACTTCATCCCAGAGGTCTCCCGCTTTTCAGAGCAAGCCATGAATACAGCAATGAGATCCCTTGGATACGACAGAGTCCTCCGTCCCTGCCGCGTCGCCCTGCCCTGCAATATCTGGGAAAAGAGGCTTGAATTTGCCCTGAAGTTTGCTGGATTTCCTGAAAGCTACTGGGATACGTGGATATGGTCGGACGAGGTCTGGTGTAATGGTATTGCGTACGGCAGGCAGTTTCTCACTATTGGGGGCGATGAGGATGCTGCTGACTACGCGTCGGCTCGGATTAAAGCCCACGGGTTTATGTTCTGGGCCACGATCTCTGGCAGCAAGAAGGGCCGCTATCTGATGTGGGAGAAGGGCTGGGGCCGGATCAACGCCCAGAACTACTGCGAGAAGATGATGCCGCTGTTCCTCGAGTTCTGGCGCCAGCGTACTAACGACCTCCAAGGACCCGAAGTGGTCTGTATGCATGACAACGCACCAGGCCACGCAGCAAAGTACACCAAGGATTGGATACAGGAGCATTTTGACAACGATCCCTTCGTCTCGTGGCCCTCGAGGAGCCCCGACTTGAATCCCATCGAGCACGTATGGGCATTTATGAAAAGATGGATCGAGGAGAACTACCAGCCGCGCCCGACTGGCAAGAAGCTGTATGAGGCAGTACTCGCGGCGTGGGAGGCAGTGCCAGAAGAGTACATCTTCCACTTGGTGCGTTCGATGAAAAGAAGACTTCAGAAGGTGATCGAGAAGGAGGGCGGATGGACTGGGTATTGATTGACAATGTTCAGCCATGAATTGACTCACCAGGAGAGGCCGTTTTTGCACAAAGTAGCATTTTATCTCAATAAAAACCCCGGCTGGCCCGGAATATCGAAAATCCGGCTCTTTTCGAGGCACGGGTGGCGTCAATATAACGATGTACAGGGGTGGCGGCGATGTATCGCTCGAAGTACTGACAGGCAACGAAATATCCTGGAGGACTGTAGAATAGCTATGTACCATGCTCCAACCTGTGCTGCTTGCTGGCCCCCAGCCCGGAGGAGACCCAGGCAGTGAAAAATGCTGTGAGGCCCTATCCAAATAGGCATTTCAGTGCGTCTGCAACACCCAGGCACACTTACCGACTTAGACATCCACATCATCCAAAAGCCCGGCAAACCTCCCCCGATGCCGATGCACACGAATGTCTCGGAGAACTTCGACAACGGGTAGGACAAGGCCTTGTCGTTGTCCAGTGCTGTATGCCGTTGCGCAATGAAACAAGAAAAGAGGAATGCAATCAAAAAATCTCAGGGAGACGAGTCGGGCTCCGAGGCAAGCACAAAGGTAAACAAGGACAGGCGGTTGAGCCACCCGCTGTGCTGCCGCTCATCTCATCGGCGTTTTCTTTCTTCTTCGTGTACCTAAAACAAGCGTTGGCAATGCCGCTCGAGGTCGAAACCACAGGCGGGATCGAGGAAGCTGATGCTACCTGTCTTGTCTGTCAGGACTTGTCAGCAATGACTGACGACGCGTCAAAAGATTGTCAACGTGGGAGTTGATACCTCCCCGTTCGAGACACGCGGGTTGCTGCAGACTCGCGTGGCTAACGAACGTAAGGTACCTGCTTTGTGGCGTTCGAGTCGTTTCTTCTCCTCTCACACGACCCGAGATACATACGCAGTACGCTACATCCAGACCGGCCAGGGTTCACGTTGGATGGGATGTGTGGAGTCCCGAGATGAGAAGTGAGCATGCTGGCTGCGCGTAAAAAAGCAGCGTGTGCAGCGAGCGCATCTGGACACTGCAGTGTACATACACTGCCGCAGTGCAAGAGGCATGCGAGATGGACAGGTCGCTCTTCCCAGATGGGGCGGACCGGCAGCATATCAGGCGGTAAGCACCAGCCAAGGTAGACAGTGATGTCTGTTTGTGCCGACTGGGTTGGGTTGGGTTGGCCTGGTGAGGTCGATGTCAACGTGATGCTGGTGGACGGGAGGGGGCCCCATGAATGCGAGCCGCTCTGCAGAGCCAGGAAACCTCGCCAGCCATATGACGGACACTGTGAGTGTGATTGTGCGATGGGACGAGGCCGAGGCCAGGTTCGCAACCCATTGGGCTCTCTGCTTCGAGCACATGAAGTTGGCAGTTTGCATTTGCCAAGCCTGGGAAAAGACGGGAGGAACATGGGGCACCACGCTCTCCCCTCCTGCGGTCATCACTGAGCCGACAACATGAGATGGACTTGCACCACTCCGTCTGGACTCTGGTGGAAAGAAGGGAAAGATCCCACCATGTGGAGGGAGGACTGGAGAAAGGAACAGGCCGAACGTCCCCACCGAGATTTACACACAGAGCAGCCGGTACATCATCTCCCCAAGTACCACACATTCCCTGCCTTAGCAGAGTCCGATAAGTCAAGGCGCCGTACGATACACGGCACGGGCACCTCACGCCTCTGCGCCGTCCTTCAATATCATGTAACTACCCGCTGTCCGGGACACTCGACATGCAAGATGGGAATCGAATCACAGACACCAGGCCTTTGGGGGGCAGTCAACATAAGGTAGCGGAAAGCTTGTGAGCCCCGAGATGTCGGGTGCTTGCAGCGCCGCCTGCCCGAGCAGCATCCCGACGTTGCCGCCGCCCGCTCCCCGATGTTGCGTAGGAACATTTGCTGAGCTGCCTTGCTTGCTCCGTCGTCGCCTTTTCTCAAAATTAGATGTCGACTGCCATGTCCACAGCATCCCGGCAACCCTCGCCAAAGCGGCCGACGGTGGGCGGCCGAGTTCTGCCCCGGCCCATGTCGCAGGGCAGAACGTCGCTCCTCTTCAGCAGTCTAGGTCTGTGACTGGATTGAGCGGAGCCAAAGACAAAGGGAGACCTCAAAACGTCTCATCTGTGGATTTTTATTGACAGGTTTGTTGGTGGTCGTCTCTGTCTGCACGGATATCTTTCACGTCTTCGTATGCCCATTGACCTCATCCGGCCAGCCACAGAATACGGCTCAAGGATCGACCCAGACTTTTGCTCACCGACACGGAGCACATCGCCTCTCTAAGCCTCGGCCGCGCAATAGGGTCTTCCCAGTCACTCGGCACGATGTAGAAAGAGGCCTCAGCTGAGGGCAGCCAGTGGTTCTCAACGTCTTTTCCATGTCCACTCCACCACCAACCGACCCCCGGCCGACAACCCTAAGGCACGCAACCGCCGTTCCGCCCGCGCCACGACCGAACATGACTCTGCCGCTCACTACATTGCTCGTAAAGATGGGGCGTTTCTGGAAAACACATATCCACTCCTCATTCAATAACCTTTTCTCTCATACTTGCTCGCGGAAGTCAGGCAATCTACCTTTCTTCTCTTCCCACCGGGCTGTAACTTAAACCTGCGCGAGATATATCCGCTGGCGTTTGACATGCTCACCAACACGTGGGCGGCGGGAGAAACGCACGAGCGCCGCATTGTTCCACTTGCTCCTATCTTCAAAGACATCGAACTCGCTTACGGTCTTGTCTCCTTGTCTCTCCAGGTCCAGAGCCTCCTCCTGCTCATCACGGGACAGTACGGAGCAGCTAGCATCAAACCACGTCGGATCAGATCGAGTCGAGTCGACACAGGCCAGCGTCCACAAACCCCTACATGCACGTTGTCGCCGCCAAGCATGTTCGAGCAACTACTTAGTACCTACCACCCTTCGAATGGAACCTCCGAGGCCAATTGTGCTACCCATGGAATGCGCGTGGCCATGCAACGACAAGCAAAAAAGCCCGGTGAATGGACTCCTCCGCGGTCAGGGCGGCACCTCTCGACGCCGGTACTTCTTATATTACGTACATTGCATGCATGCACTTCCCCAGGACTCATCTGGCAGACAATTAATTTACTGTGCCGTGTCCCATCAACAAGAAGCATACTTCGTGCCATCTCACGAACAAAAGAAACGACGAGTGCATGGGCAGGATCATTCGTTCCCCATTGAGGTGAGACGAAATCTGCTTGGATCGCCATCCGTTGTTAGGACGAACAGGAACATTGCAAAAAAACACCCCCAAGGCAACAAGGTGCCATGCAATGCGCTGGTCAAACTCCCGGCAGATCAATAGCCCTGGGTGATGAGCGTCGCCTGTTATTTTTGCAGCCCAGATCCCCGCCGCCCGTCCCGCCTCGGGGCCTGTTCTATTTGTGCTTCTTGTCTCGTCCTGCCTGTTGCAGACAATGCCCCCGGCTGAGCGCCCCGTCGCCCCTTGTGAGGTTGCTTCCGTGGTGGTGCTGCTGGGCTCGCCGGCCTCCCAGGTTTAAGTACTCACACGGGCAAAATTCAACGTCGCGAGACGAATACGGATACCCCAGCGCTGGCCGCCCTCGCGGAAAAGGACCACGGGAAAGTAAGTGATAGGTGGTGTACCTTGCCACAGGTATGCCCTCGCAAACCTGGTGCAAGACCACTGTGTCGGACCCCGTTGGTCAAGCCGGCACTCACCGGACCGCCAAGATCGGGCCATCTAATCATACCCATCCGTAGGGGTGCCCTTGGCGCAGGCTGGTTAGGCCTGGAACAGGTCATTTCTTCTTTGACATGGCTTCATACGAATTCGGGCATGACTCTGATGCTGACGTTTGACACTGACACTTTGACAGATTAGTTCAAACACACGATCAAGACACGGGCTTTTTTTCTTCTACTCATCCCGCCCCAAGACGACGACGCCATCTCGGGGGACCGAGATCAAGGGCCGGACCGTCAAACAGGCCCTTGTCACGTTGCTGTCAGATCTCGAGGGGGATCGAGGGGGGAGCAAAGAAAAGAAAGCAAAGGACAAGATGCTGAAGAAGAAAAGAGGAATGGCTTCTCGGCACAACAGATCGGATCCGGCATTGGCAACCGCGGCCCTCCACCGTTTAAGCATGACTCTGCCTCGGATGAAACTATCGTCAAGTACCGGGAGCAAATGACGAACAACGCCTCCGGATACACTAGGCCATGCCTGCCTGCTCGTTCGTAAAGATTCCCTTTTCTGCGCTGGTGGCATTTTGGCAACGCAGGCCCTGTTCCTCGGCCTGCATGGCAGACAGACAACATGGCAAATGCGAATCAGTGAAGGAGGAGACGAGTGTGTGAGGGAAAAGGGGATGGGTGCATGCTGACCGGGGCCCCCCTGGAGAGGCAGAAAAGATGGGATGAAGGATCCTTGTCCAGGCCTGGGGACTTCAAGGCGAGTTGCGGGTCAGGGCAAGTCTCCAGATGGGCGGGCCAGCCGGACAGCTCCTCTCATCGACAGGGTGCGGTGCAAGTTGGGATCTGAGGCCAGACCTTGAGGCGTCGAGGCCGCAGGTGGCAGGTGACATGTTGCTGTCATGCGAACTTTTACAGTCGATGCTGTTCAGATGGATGCCCAATAGGAAACGCAGTGGGCCTGGCCTGGCCTGGCCTTTCCTGTCCTGTCTTGTCCTCGATGGAAGAAGAGAGCACATGCGGGTGCCGACGACTGTCTGCAGAACCGTTGAAGCCGTCGCGGGTTGCTGCTGGTACCGCTGCTCCTACTTCAACGTCCAGTACCTTAAGGTACAAATAGGATGTCTGCTCTTACCCAATGCTGACTGGCGACTGCCCTGGCTGCTGGTGCGGGCGGTTCATCAACGCCTGATAAAGGCGCAATAGGAAGGACACATGGGGATCGACCATGAAGCTGACTGGGTGTGTTCCTGCTGTCTTCGACCAGCTCCTGAATCGGGACATTTAATCCGTTTCCGAGATAACGTCTGTCATGAGGTGTGCGCCCTGTGTAGTCGTGTCCTGGGTATCTTGGCCGTGAGCTCTCCTCCAGACAAGAACAAGTTCAGCCAGACGGACAGACACTTGGATGTCAACAACATCAGCTACCGCCACCACCAACACCACCACGTTTTCTGCAGGCCACCTTACGACCTCACCTTGCTTCCACCTTTACGTTGAGATGCCATCAATAGTACTCCTCATATCACATGGCTACCTAACCCTTCTTTGAGGTACAATCGCGAATGGTCACGGTTCGAGACTCGCCTCGCTTCTCCGGCCACGCATCTCGCATGGAATAAGGAATCTCACCCGCCTCAATCCAACCCAACCCGAACCACGAGGGCATGGCTGGCGTCTGCTCATCCTTTGCTGAGAGCCAATGATGCCTTCTGCATCCACCCATCCATCCTCGGTGCTCGGTCAGAACCCTTCGTTCGGCCCCCCTAGGCAGCAAGTTGCTTCATCCTGACGTCCCCAGCCTGCCCTGGGGATCGCAGCACATGGCAACCAGATGTGGTGCTTGAACGGCGACGACCCCGGTTTGCCAGCACTTAATCGCGCCAGGGGTGGAGCGGCTCGGGAGCAGAGATCTTGGCCTGGAGGGTGTGCGGGCATAGCAAAGCACAACACCGCACGCACAACACCGCACCGCACGTACAGGCAACAGGCACGCAGGAATAAGCAACGGAGGTCTCGAGAGCATCAGCAACGACATCACTTCTCAGCATTGAGGAAGCACCACACCAAAAACGTCTCCGGCTGAAGGGGAGCGGGGAGCGTGTCGATCGATGCGGAGAAGCTTTCTGCTTTTGTCTCCCTGCTGGACCACCTCGTCACGCCTATTGCCAAGACCGTCTCAACTTCTGGGGGTTCCCACTAACTGCGGTTCATTCGACCTTGCTTGGATGACAAGGAAGTACGGGCAGCAACTTCTCTCTCCTGAGGTCAAACCTCCTGTTGGATTTGCTCGTAGATGGGCCCCCCCTCGACACCGACGACAATGGCAGATGCTGCTTGCCGCTCGAATCAGAGCATTCGCGCACCAGATTAATGACGTTGGCAGCGCCCAGTCAACCCAACACAAGCCACCCGGCGCCCATATGCACTGGTCGGGTCGGGCCAACATTAGATGCTGGCTTCCCCAGGCTGCTTGCCATCAAGTCGTCATAGTTGCCTCCTGACATATTGAGTGCCTTTTGGCCTTCAGCGTCTCCAACCATGTGCACGACTGGAGAAACCCACAACCGGACAAGGGACGTTGACACACACCTGTCCAACGTAGCTCACTGCCGCGGCTCGAGATCTGGCTGCAGCGGGCGCGCCGAGCAGTCGCATCACAAAACCAAAGTCGATATTCGCAAGCTTGAACCAGAAAGACAAAGTCGCTGCCCCGCTTGTGTACACCTGACTGCCAGAAACCCCTCCGCACCTAGCCCAAATGCGAGCCCAGCCGAGTAGCGGCCGAAGAATGCTTGGTTCAACAGCTCGGTTCAAGGGCCCGATACAGGCCGGCGCAACAGCACCCAAACGAGCCCTGGCCGGAATCTCCTGTGCCCTCTGGAAGCAGCCGGATACGTGCTACCTACTCGTGCCGCTTCGCTTAAAGCCCAGCTCTGATGGCATGCATGCAGCCACCACCACCACAAGGACAACAGACAGCCACTGGCGTCGCCGTGCCAGTCCTGCGCTACTGCACCGAGGCTAAAAGAACAACGGCCATACTCTCCAAAATTGGGGGCCAACCTCCATGCTCCATATCCATCAAAAAGAACGCTTGAGGCGGTTGGAAAGGGAGCAGGGTTCCTCGAGAGACTCTACGTTACACGTGGTGTCTACCGCGCCCCAAGGAATATGTTGGCTCCCGGATTACTGACCTGCCGTTCTTAGTGAGCCGACTAATGGAGGGCACTGTTCGAGAAGAGGTCGTCAACCATTATCGGACGTCAATTAAGATCCATTGCCGAGAAGCTTTGACTCTGCATGCTGCACCCCGACCGTAGCGTGGGTTCGACGTTCGAAAAGAACGATCCTCAGAGCCAACTGTCTCCAGTGTTTGGCTCTGTGGATCGCAGAGTAAGGCTTCCAGACCTCAATGCGCAGAGGTGAGGAGTCAACTTTGCAAGGGCAGCACGACCATTTCTTCATGATCTTGGGGCAACGGCGATTCCCTGGTTCGTCCCGCACCGCCAACAGCTACTTGTCTGTCGACAATCTCTCTGCCGTCGTTACATTACTGCAGCAGTCTTGACCGCCACGCGCGCGTGGGTCTCAAACGTTGCACAGCGGTTCAGTTGACGCTTGTGGCGTGCAGGCTCTTTCGAGCCGCCGGTCTCGGCTCCGTTCAACGGCCATCCAATCTCAGCAGGACAAACCCGCATCTAATTTCTTGACCTGCGGTCCTCATCAAAATAGCCCGGCAGGCTCTGTGTCAGTCCGAGGCTCTGACACAACCAGACAACGTCTTATTGTTGGCCACAGAGCGTCACAATGTGACAGAAAAGAAAAAAAAGGAGCCCTGTGCCGCCAAGATCGGCCGACCTCCGGCACCCACAACTGCCGCAACCCGGGAAGAAGACTACGGCCTTGTCTAATACAACAAAGTCCCTGCACTTATCACAAGAAGCCTTTCCGCGATACGGTATCGGCTGATGCGACCTACCTTTCTCAGCGACTCGTTAGCTACGGTGTGATGTCCTGACGATCCTTACGCCGGCTCACAAACCGAGGAGATCTATATGACTGTCTACTATCGACCCAGCATCACGCATCAGCGGCCCATTGTCTCACGGTTATCAGCGCGGCCGGACCGACGGGAACTTCAAACAAGATAGCTTGATTATGGTGCGGCAAACCGCGGCGAGACTGGGCCAGCGCAACAACGTGCCTCCGAACCAGCGCCAGACTACGAGATGCCACTTAATATATCCTCTACAGGCACTAGGTCCGAAATGGACTTTTCCTCATACTGGTTGCATGCGTATTTCAGGATCCTGGACTCGAGCAGGTGCTGTTGACCCAATCCCTCGTCGGTGGCGTCTGGGGCGATGGTCTGGCCGCTGGTTCACTCTCAACTTGCATGGCTGACGGCCTTGTCTTCATTTATCGTGCCGGGTCCTCCGTTCTCAACCAGCCATGTGGGAGATAGGCAATGCCCAGACTGTCACCTCTGAACTACCGGACATGACTGGAGAGGGACTCGGCTTTGCCCCGACTTCACCGCCGTTCTTGCGGATGTCCCCGACATTTTTGAGCACCACCGATATTTTGAAGCGATACATCAGACGCATGCGTCGATTTTGACGAGTTCCCCTTCATCCCCTCTGCCAGCCCTTGCATATCTCGTTTAAGCTTATGGGCGGCTGCGCGCGAACCCGTCCCACAAGCCTTCTACTCTGTCAGACTCCTGCCTACGGCTCAAGGGCCATCTTCAACCGTGCCAATCACCATGATGGCTAAGGCGAAAATTGGAGAATTTGGAGAAGACGCCCACCATCATCTGAGTCAAGACCGCCTCGCAGAGCTGGCGATGAAGATTGCCAATAGTGTACTGTGACTCCGCTCGAAATGCCCCTCTCCGCACTCCTCCACACATCCACCACGAACACCACCTTCACTTCTGCAGGTCTTGAACCCTGACTCTGTACAGAATACCTTCCACTACACGCATGTCCCGCGACACCTGACCGCTGAGAAATGCCGGCCCGGTACGCCACTATTCATGAAAGTCTCTCGACCGTAAAGGGTTTGGCCATATGGCCATGCTTTTACGGGCAGACACACGGAGGTAAAAGCACCGCAGCAACGACATCTCGCGGTCATCTAAAGCGAATAGCGAGGAGCCATTATTCGGTAACTCCAGCCACACAAATTCTGCAGCTTGAGTCGAGGATCATCATCGAAGGTCAGCTCGTCAGCCCGGACTGTCTTTGAAGATCGCTTGTGGCCAATCGCTGGTTTCGCTGGCTTCAAACTAATCGACATGATCTCTATCATTCCTGCCATCATCATCATGGAAGTCGGGTGCCTTACTTCCTCGGCGTATGAGACGGGAATCCAGGTGGCCATCTACTACACCTCCGACGCCGTGTGACATCAAATCGCCCTGTCTTGCATCGTCATCCCTTGGATAGACAGCAGTCAAACCAGCATTCGCAGATGCGTCATGCTGCTCTAAGCAAAGACAACTCGTCAAGAGAGGTCAGGTCGGGAAACCTGCATTGGGCCATCTAATTCCCTTGAAACACGTCACTTTTCATTACCGAGATGGCGGCCACCTCCTCTCTGGGGGAGACACGGCCATCAACAGTGACACTATCTCAGCGCCAGCCTCTTTCCTACCCTCATCTCTCCTTAGCAGGGTCGCGTTTTCGTCACCATCAGCTTCTCTTTCATATCACACTCAGCTCGCTAGCGTGTCTGCCGTCACCCCTGCCACCGTCACAGATCATTCCGACTCTCCCGAGTTGTTCCTGCCGTCACAAGTACTCTGAACGACGATGTTGCCATCGATGGCCTCCTTCCGTCCCCCCGAGGTTCGCGGTTATTGCCGCGTTTCATTCGCTGTTGAGGCCTGAAGAACCCTTCCGATCGGTCCAACCGCACAACTCAGGGGGGGGGGGCTAGCATTGCTCTCCCGCCCTTGCATGATGAGGTTACTCTCTTTGGAGGGGCTCACCTAACACGTCACTCATGTAGACTGAATAGTCATGTTTCTTTGAACGGCCCGAGTAGGCGCGGCGACCCCTCCTTCTGCCGCTACTCCTCAGCTACCAGTGGCTCAAGGGTCGCGATGGGTTTACACTCGCCCGGTGGCTGAAGCTGTTTACATCACAGTCCAATTGTTCAGCCCTCGGATAATCTTGGTTGCCCAGAGCACCTTACCTTTGGTGTTCAACGCAAATCTGCGGTCATATGTCGAGCGCCCCGGGCGAGCAAAGAAAGGTTGCGTCCTGCAGGCCACCGTTGCTGACTTACACGGCTCAGCTCGGCGGCACCCCTCCCGTCTTGTCCTTTTGCACTGACGACCATCTGCTGTTAAAGGCTTCTTGCCAAAACGTCTCTCACCGTGGTCTGCGTCATATCTCCTCTGCCGCGTTGGTGATCGCTTTCGTCTGATCATGTCAGCCACCATCTGCTCCCCCATGATGTAACCATGTGGTCTGAGATGGACGCGGAGATCACGACATGTCGAGCCTGTTGCAAGAACCCCGGGTTTGTATCCCCCAATGACTTGTTGACGACAAGAGCTTCCGTCCCTTCCGTTCCTACTCCATAGCGTGTGGGCTTCTGAGGGTCAAGAACTCCCCAGTCGCAGGCAGAGTGTAAGAAGAAAAGGTAGCGGGGCTACAGGTCTCGTATGATTTTGAAGCTACGACGCAGCACTATGACCAGTAAATCCCCCGCCCTCACAATAGCTTCACGAGTATCACTCAGACGGTTCATCGGTGAAAACAGAGATGTGGTTGTATGGCACTGCAATACATCGAGCCTAGTGATGGCCGCAAGAGACATCACAAGAAAATGTCCACGGAGCCTACAAGATTGATGCCTCGAGGTCTTGGGAGGTCTCGTACTCGGCAGGCTGCCTTCGGATCGGGGGCATTCAACATGACAAAGACTCGTCGCTTCCCTGAACATCCGCAGTCCGAACTGAAAAGCCCAGAACCCATGTCTCTTGTGGAAAAGTCTGTTGCGGCAAGGGGTCCTCGAATTGAGGCCTCCAGTCAGCATTCGTGAATTTCCAGGCAAGGATCGCGAGCTCCATCTTCGAAGACGGCAGGTGGTTTCGGCAAGATGAACACGGGACAAATAGACCTGCTACAGTCAGGCCGGTGGACTTGATCGATATGAAATTGGCTCTGTGTCAAAACCAGCGCTGCCATTGGCAGGCTATGTAAGCCCCTACATAATGAACCTTACATTTCAGAGAAAGCAGGAGGCCGGGCTAGTCTGGCCTGGTGCGTACATGGAATGGATGGAAATAGATCATGTAAATGCTCTCTGCAAGTCGTCTCCTTTCCTTCCTCACTTGAACGCCGTACATGCATTGAACTCTTCCTAACATCCCCTCTCTCCTGGCGAGCTCTCGCAATCAGGATGAAAACAAAAAAGTCATAACAGACTTGCCAGGGCCCATTTCCGCTTCCGCACGATCATCTGCGGTTCTTTCAGCCCTGGCAATCGGAAATGACACGGTGGGCCTCCTGCCCCCGGTTCTCCGTGGGGAGAACGTTGTGGAAATGCAGCTGAGGGAATTCGCTCACTCCGTTCTCCGCAATGGGGGTGGCGGCCGATGGCCTGGCTTGGCTTTCGTGGAGAACCCCATGCCACTCCGTATGGTCTAGCTCTCTGTGGACCCGGAGCTTGTCGAAGCGTCCTCGTCGCTCTTAGTCGTATCGCACTGGTTGCCGTTCGTTCTGCAGTGCAAGGCTTGCTGAAAAGTTCCATTGGAATGAGGCTGTGGGCTGGATATCCGCATCGCCATGATTCTTATCCGTTTTGTTTATGCAAGTCGTTTGCCCAGTGTAAGGCATTTGAGGGCCCGAGCTGTCGTCTTCTTCCCCCCTTTCAGAACAAACTCCTGCCACTTGCCAGCCTGACGAAGCTGTAGGGTACGTTTTGACCGACGAGCAACCTCAGAGTCTCGACCGTCGTAAAAGCAGCGGTATCAGCACTCCCATATGCGGAGAATCCGGCCTGCTGAGCGATGATGCTAGGATCGCCGCCTTTCCTCGCACCCGCAGTATCTGCAAGGTCAAGGAAGACCTTCTTGAAATTGGAGCTTCCTTGGTTGTTAGCACCAAAGACGCGGACAAGCATGCCGACAATATTACTTTTCTCCGGCCCCAGCGCTGAGACGACCAGGAAGGGAGCTGCATCGTCGCCGACAGTTTGTGCTTTCTTCAGGCTTTCGAGGCTGTTAAAGGGTTCAATCACAGGTCCGTCCCGAGCCAGCGCTGGTGGTGTTCGGAAACCGACCGTGTATATCTTGCCGATCTGAAGTGCCTTCAAAGCGTACATTATTGACGCAGCATCATCGCCCGATGAAGCGAGAACGACGGCTGTCCGTCCAAAATATGCTGAAGGTGCCATGTCTCTCGTCAAAGTGCTTATAATGCCTCGCCAGCTGGCATTGTCAAGTATCAGAGATGTGTTAGGAGACAGACTGGATACACTCGAACCAAGATGGCCAAAAGAATCGTGGTGCCCGTGCCGCGGGCTCGACGGTATGGATGCCGGTGCTGAGTTGGCCGATGATGAAGAAGCTGACTTGACAATAATCGTGTCCACAGTTCCGATGAGCCGAGCGGCTTCAGTCAACTCCGGCCCCTTTCCGCCGTTCAACGACGCAAAGAAAGGGCTGTGCTTCAGCAGACCACTCCACGAGACAGGAGGGCTAAGGTAAGCACCGCCAAAATTCTTTTGGTTGCACCACGCCTCCATGGCCAGGAAGTTATTGGGAAGACGCTCCACAACAGCAAAGTAATGGGGAAGACCAAGCTCATTGAAGCATTTTTCGTAAAAGGGGGCCTGGGGAGTCGAGCTTCGGAACGCTGGCGTGGTGATGCCGTATATGCTCTTCTTAGGAAGTTGTCCCAAAAGGGCCAAGGCCGCGTTGATTTCAGAGGCGCTCATCTGTCCCGGGGCTGCTACAATGGGCAGCAAGGGATGCGTGATGGGAGTGAAGACTCTGTTCAACGTGCGAGAGAACTGTCCCGTCTCTCCCATGTTGACTCCCGAGAAAGGCGGCGAGTCTGGGTAGTCTGCCCTCATCTTCGAGCGGAAGTATTCCAACTCGAAGTTTTCATTGTGGTCGTTGATGATGGCAATCATCTTGATAATGTCGGCATATTTGCTTGATTCCACGTACACTTGCTCTGCATGCGACGAGGGCCATTTGAAAGTACCGGAGAAGTCGTGGAAAGCGGACATGATGTGGCTGCTGCCTTTCTGTTCCCAGAGTCTCTTGCGGATGGCCTCGGGCAGCCATAGTTCTACGTCAATGTATTCGACGCCCCACTGAATGGCACGATACAGATATTCGTAGTACAGATCAGGGTTCTCCATCGGGAATCGTCCGTTTTCTCTGGTACATCTTGTCGTGAAGATGATGGGCAGCTCCGTTCGTTGGCGTAGGAGCATGAGTTGCTCTCCCACATAGCTCAAGCTAGGGACAGCAGAGTAGGTACCGTCACCAAGTGGTTCCTTCAGAAGATCGACGCGAATTTCCACGGCGTCTGCGCCAACTGTGAGGATATCGATGTTTGGCAAAGCCGCACTGACATCGGGAAACGTCGTAGAGATGAAGTATGTCCTTGGTTTTGACATCAATGTCTCGTGGTGGCTGATTTGTCCCAGCGTGAAGGAGATGAATCTTGCCAGGTCCCGGCGGAAGAAAGGGGCTTCGCTGTACAGAAACTCGTAGTCGCACTCGGCCGAAAGAAAGATGTCTGGTGGCATGCCGAGATTGACACAATGGGCGTTGATGACAACAACGACCTCCTTATTCCTCGAGGTGATGTCGCTCTTTGCAAGCTCCGCCGGCATGCCGATGACAAGTCCATGATCCGCAGCGCTGACCTCCTCAAAGGAAGAACGGATAGCGAACGGTTTGCCTAGAACATCGGCAAAGACTGAGACGATCTTGTCCTGACCAGAACCAAACATGATAACGACGATCCTAGTGTCTCCTCGCTGAGGAGCACTCCCAAACCTGGTGTTGCTCGCGACAACAGCAGGGCTTCCATTTCGATCAACGTCCATGTCGACATCGTGGCTTCCAGATCCGTTCATGTTCATACTGCGGGGGCGTGCTGGCGTCGGCCCAACTCCCAGTTGGTGCACTGATGCCATGTTATCATCGAAGATCTGTTGATTTCGAGTTGAGAAAACCGAGCAGTCACGCCGGGAACGGTGAACTGAGGTGTAGAGTTTGCAACGACACCACTGTAGGCCGATCCCTCCCCTTCTCCTCCTTCAGAATAACTAGGATGACCGTAGGGAAGTATGTTGGCGGTGTAAGTTGATGTTGGAAGTGTCAAACCAAAATCCCATGACAGGACGAGCCGATGTTCCAAGTAGGGCTATGATAGTGCAGAGGGCGACTGGAATAGACTTGACAGGTCACAGAGGGGATAGATGGTGTAGTATGGTTGAGAAGCGAGTGAGCAGGGCCCCCGATGGTGTCAGGTGATCCGATGGTGTCAGAGATATGCGCCGGGAAGAGGAAGCCGGTGGGGGTCGTCGTGAGGTTGCTGCATAAGAGGCGTCCTCGAGATCGGGGGCGCGATATGCGCTGTGAAGCTCGGGATTGATAAGAGTAAGAGAAGAAAGCTGCTGACTACAAAGAGGGCGATGACGGTGAGAAGAGGTGCCCTATCAAAGGTTCTGGTAGAACGAGGTACTTTTCTTCCACCAATTCGGGATGGAGGTCGAGGTGTTCCGATGCAGGATAAGGAGTTTGCGATTCCAAGGGTGGGCGGGCAGGCTCGTCTAATTGAAGCGCGGGCAGACTGGGCCGCGTGCCAATGGCGGGTGGCAGGAATCTCGATTGAAGCTCTGGTGATGGTGCTCCGGGGTCAGTCGCACTTCGCGCGCGAGTCGAGCCGTGGGGGGGTTCTGCGCCGGGACGAGGACGAGCTCGACGACAGCCAACAAACAGAGCTCAGGCAGACAACGTGGTAGCTGTGGGAAGAGAGCGTGTTTGAGTGGAGGTTGTTGCAATATGAGGAGTTGAGATGAACCGGCCGATGGCACGGGAAGGACAGGGCCGCGAGGAGGTCTAGCTTAGTGGAAGAGGAGGTATTTCGCCGAGCAGGGAGTTGGCGAGGCGGCGGCGGCGGTGGCTTTCGGGACAGAAGAGTCTTGTCCGGTAGGGATGTAGGTTGTGGCCCGCGGGTGGTCCGTCTGTTCGTGTGGTGTCTGGCAGTATGGACCAGACCAGAACGTGGAGATCCCTGGACGGACAGGGCAATATGGAGGAACGATAATGCTAGGATGATAGGCGTACTGATTGAATTGGCGAGGTGTGTGATCTCAACGGCAAAGCCGGCCGGTACAATGCAAAGGACAATTTGGAGGTCGTCGTTGGTGGAGGAGACGGAAAGATTGATGGAAGTTGGGGACGGTGAATTGTTCCACCACAGACACAGCGTTCCACCAGACTTCTTGACAAGAGACCACAGGTACTACTCAGTATGCAGCAGTAGCAGCGGCGGCAGCAGCAGCAGCAGCGGAGGAGGGGCAAGCCGGATAGCTGGGCATGGGACAAGGCCTGAGACGGAAGAAGTAGAGGAGCTCCTGCTGGCTGACTGGCGTTAGGGCCGCAGGAGGAAAGCTTGGTCGGGTCTTGGGGCAGTCAGTCGTGCCGATGTTCCTGAAGGCCGGTAAGAAGACCGGAGGCCGGGTGCCTTGCTGGGGGCTGCAGGTCGTCCGTCGTCCAGAACACGGTCCAGCGATGATCTCCCCAGACGGGGCGAGTGTCGCCAGGCTGCTACCTCGTACCTAAGAGTCAAGAACGCCTTGCTGCCTGGTGCTGTGGCTGTCGTTGTCGTCCGTGATGGGCGTTGTTGATGTCGGGGAGACAGACCTTCCACCGCGTGTCTTGTTGATGCCCAGGTAAGGTAAACGAAGAACACTTGGGTGAGGGACAGGAAAGACGTTGCATGCCCCAAACAAACACACCCCATGAACTACTCCAGCGATAGCAACCACCTCACTGACTTGCGCGTGCCAAATGGTGGGGTAAATGGGGAAACCATGGGGAGTGGCATCCCCTGTGGCCCCCCCTAAAGTGCAGCTGGCTGGGATGTTTCTCTCCAAAAAGCGACCCCCTGGGCCCCTGGGTCGAGTCCCTCGAGTCCCTTGAGGAGAGACTTTGGGGAGACAGCTGGGATTCAGAGGGGGTGCGACGGGGGTTGTCGTCGCCGCAAAGATTTGCCGCATTTTCCCTATTTCCGGGATTCGAATGACCGAGATTATCCGCCAATGAGAGCCCTCAATGCCCTCGCCATTCGGGGCGACTTGGCACCGTTAGCGTCCATCCCGCTGGGGAGGGAAACTCCTTTACCACCAGGTCAAGGATTCTGATTCTCCACCGTCGCCCATCACACACCACACCCGACACGCACTCACACACTCACCTCACACTTCGAAGACAGCCGTACGTATTATTCCTCTCCCCTGGGCTCACTCACCTGCTTCCACCTGCCATCACCAGCTCTGTCCAGCTGCCCGCCCAGCCTCTCTTCTCTCGGCCCTTGTCCGTCTTCTCGAATCACCACCAACCAACCGATCAGCCACTTTAACCCGACTTGGCTCGCCAAGCACCAATGCAACAGGCCAGTACCGCGGCTCATCACCCTATGTTCTACCTCGTTCTCGACCTGTCATCTCATATATGGCAAACGAACGAACCCTTTCGCGATGAAGGTGTGGTTGCAGCCGACGCAGCAGAGATCTTCCGGCGCCCGTGTCTCTGGCTGCGTGATTGCCAATGTCACCTTGCTTGCTTCTTAGCCTGAAGTACGTGCAAGACTGACCTACAGGCACCATGCATACAACAATCCCGTCAACTCTAGGTGCTTGGATAGGTAATGGCTTTGTGCTAAACCATACGTCGGACGCCCTGTTACCTAACTCTTCAGGATGGCGCTCCACCGAATGGATTACCTCATGAAACAGTTGCTTGCTCACGAGGGAAGGTGGCCACGCACCAGACCGCTTGCTTCTCTCGCCGGATAATTCCCCCTTCACCAACTTCTGGCAATCGTCTGACGTTTAATCATGACCCTGCTCGCCCAGAGATTGCTCCTCGTCGGACCCGATGTGGAAACATCATCGGCAAATATTTGATTGGGCCCCGCCGCCGCGCCGGCCATGCGAGAACTTCGGGATCGACCTACCGCGAGCACCCTTCACCACCGTGCGGGTAACCGTCTTCGCTTCTGGAAGCCCGCGAGCGGCGAGCCTGCAGACGGCTACAGACGGTCGCTGATCGGTCTTGTCGCACCCAGACAGCCAAAGTCAGGCGTAGACAAGGCCAGCGTCGAGCGTCGCCAGACGGCCCTGCCTCTGCCCCGGCCAGCTGGCCACAACCCGTCTGCTCGGACTCGACCCCGGGACCGCACCGTGAACCCTCCAACTGTGCCCAACTCGTCCCGCGAGCATCACAACCGGCATAGCCGCTGCTGCAGATGCCAATGTGCGCTCGGAGAAAAAACCCTACAGCACAAGCTTATCTGCCCATCCAACAATCACACGGTGGTCTGCCCAGCAATGGCATCGACTCCGACAGGTCCATGATGGCCAGAGAGGTGGAGCTGGCCGAACTCCGTGGGCCTCGACTCCTTACCTCATTCGCAATGTTTCCCCCATATTGATACAGTTTCGACCATCACATCATGTCGGTGGACTTCCAATATACTCCATTGAAGACAATTCGTGGATATCCGTCTACAGCCGTCCGGATTCCGCTAGCGTAGGACGACAACCCCAACCATCGCCTTATCCTGACGCTCACAACACGAAGCCAAAGTCTTGGGCCCCAATCTTCAAAGTTTCAACTCCGCAACCTCGTGGTCCTTGGCCAGCAAACAAATCTTCTCGCAATCAATCGGAAGCACAACACGACTCCTATTCCAATACAGCCTATTGGTGCAGAATCATCTCTGATCGGAATCTCCATTTCAATTGCCTCCGTTGGTGGATAAACCTAGATACGGCGCAAAAGGTGGAGCGGTGCATTGAGTTTCACCGCTTCACATGTACGCCAAGATTCCCGAGTACAAAACATAAAAAGAGAACCAAACCATTCTGCCCGGCTGTCCTCGACTCACCAACCGACATCCACCAATGCCAAGTACAAGACGGCCCGGATAGGCGGGATGTCCCCCCAAGATGGTTACGGAGCTTCACAACGAGAAGTGAGCTCGCAAGCGAAGGAGGGCGGCGTCTGCATAACGACACGACTTGGACTTTTCTCTCCCACCGGGCAGAAGCGGCGACGCAGAAGTACCTGAACGACGCGATGATTACAACTGGATTGAAGACGCCAACCCCGAGACTCGACCGCTTCAACCAATAACGACACCTACTCCTGAGCCCAGATACCAACCAGATTGCCCTCGCAGTCGATGAAGCGAGAGAAGAACCCCATCCCGTTGCCCATTGCAGTCTTGGGCCTGTGATGGTCGCTGTCAGTCATCTTCGCGGACGGGCAAAAGTGATCGAGGTCGGAAAGCACCGGTCACTTACACGTGCAGCTTCCCACCCAGTTTCTCAGCCTCTGCGACCGTCTCCTCAATACTCTTCACAGCGAACGTCGGCAGAACCGGAATGCGCTCCGGCCGCCCCTCGTCGACGTTTGAGATACGGTTGCTCTCCTCCATGAGCAAGAATGCTCCATGGAGGTTGCCCTTGTTGAAGAAATGTACCGTCTTCACCCACGGCGTCACTCATGCCATGGGAGTCTCTGGACACTCCCAACCCAACACTGCCGTGTAAAACCTGGCGGCTCGGGCCGCATCCGTGACTGGAAGTTCGAGCCAAGTCATTTGCCCGTAGGGCGGTGCGCAAGCGGTGCCGTCTGCAGACATTTTTGCAAAGTGCGGGAAGTGATATTGTCGATGCGTGAAAGTAAAGTTGCTATGAATATGTTGTACGCTCAAAACCGCTTCGATCTCAGAAAATGAGGGCACTCTTTGCTCAATTTAAGCATGTCTCTTTGATGCCGGTATCTTCGTGGCTTGTTTCTTCCTCTCAGCCGCAAGCCCAGGCCGCAAGCCCACATCCAACTGTTTTGTTTCGATCGCCGTTAGGGGCCTCAGCTGCCTGGACCGATAGCAAGCCACCAAGCCACCCCCAGGCATCCACGCTCACATGACATCGTGTTTCTCCCGCGTCGATATTGGAGATGGTTGATCGTCCGAGACATGCTCTTGCAGCACGAACGCCGTTAAGACGCGGCTGCCTAGCCTACTCGAGCTGAAGCCGTGTCTGTTATAGAGTACGAGCTGATCACAGTTTTGGGTCTGAAGCATAGCAAAGTATATAGTCGTCCTATCTAAAACTGATATGCAATCCTGATTGATATGCGGTGATGTACAATGTACAGCTGGGGGACTTATCACACCCCATGTATCCATCTATGTAGACGTCATAGATCTATATCCATATGCACAAGATGAATGCCGATAACGAAAATCATCCAATCTGCTATGCCCAAGCAATTACGCCGACTCCTATCCCTCATCTCTAAGCCTCCCCGACGCCTTCATTCTCCATCAACGCCGCCCTCGCCTCCGTCTCATCGTCAACCTCCTTCTGCCCGACAGGACTCGTCCGCCCCGTCCCCGCCTGGATCAAAACCGCAACAACAGCCAACGCCGCAGCAGCCTGCCACGTACCCCTCGACGCGCCCGCGTACCTCTCCACCGCAATAGCGTGCTCCGCCGGCTCCAGCCCGCCGTTGAACACCAGCGCCGGGCTCCCAATCAGCTTCGTAATCAGCTGCTCCCTCGCGGCGCTTAGCTTCCCCTTGCCGTCGAGCTCCGTGAAGCTCTCGACCAGCCCCGAGCGCAGTAGGCGGTAGAATACGCCGCCGCCGATGGCCGTGCCGAAGCTGCCGCCGAAGCCGCGGAAGGTGCCAAGCAGGCTGGTCGAGATGAAGTGCTCCGCGGGGCTGCTGAGGTGCAGCAGGTGCGCGAGGGTGTAGTTGAGCGTGGCGCCGGTGGCGAGGCCGTTGAGCACGACGGCGGCGACGAGGGTCCAGAGGGCGCCGTCCGCGGTGGCGGCGAGCGAGAGGCCGAACATGGTCACGGCGAAGCACGACAGCGCGACGACAGAGGGCAGCCAGAAGGCGCCGTTGCGCCGGACGTGGAGCCAGCCGACGATGAGCCCGCCGGAGCCGAAGCCGATGTTTGTCGGGATGAGGATGGAGCCCGCGATGGCCGGGGCGTAGCCGCGCACGGCGAGGACGAAGATGGGGGTGTAGTAGAGGAGGGTCCAGCGGATGGACATGAAGAAGAGCTGGGCGATGCAGGAGAAGAGGACGCCGCGGGAGGAGAGGATCGCGATGGGGATGATGGGGTCGGTTGCGACTTTGAACTCGATCAGGACGAAGAGGGCGAGTCCTGACAGTGAGAGGAGGATGGGGAGGTACTGGATGTCGCCGGAAAGACCGTAGAGGAAGAGGGAGATTGTGAGGACCTTATGGGGTTAGCATGGTGTGTTCAGAAGAGAGGGGGGGTGATGAGGGTGCTCACGAGTGCGAAGGCGCCAGCGTAGTCGATACGCGCCAACTTCTGGGCCACCGACCTGCCTTGCGCTTTTGTTTCCTGCTCCGAGCTGAGGGTCTTGGGGATGGTGAGGAAGGCGCCGAGACCGGCGAGGATGCCGATTGGTGTCTGGGCCCCAAAGAGCGCTCTCTGTGTTTTCGTCAGTTTGAAAGGATATCAGCAGGGGCAAGAACTTGAAGACCAACCCATCCGATCACTGGCAACAGCGCGCCGTACACGACGGCGCCAAACGATAGCCCAACCGTGAAGCCGGCATTCACCAGCCCGACGAAAATTCCCCGCCTCTTCTTGTCGACCAACTCCAGCACCAGAATCACCGACAGGGTCATGATGCCGGCACCGCCCATGCCCGTCACGATCCTCCCAAATATGAGAGCCCAGAAAGAGTGCGCCGTGGCGGTGATGACGCCGCCGACCGCAAAGCAGCCACCCAGCGGCATCACCAGATACCGCGGCGGGAAGATGGTCGCCAGACGCCCAAACAGAGGGGCCAGGGAGGCCATGCTGATGAGGTACGAGCTCGTGAACCACATGGCGCCCTCATAGGCCTTGAGCTCCTCCGCGATGACGGACTGGGTCATGGTCATGCCGGAGGTGTTCGACGCTGCCGACGAATCTGAGTGTCAACTTCCGTCTCACATCGGCCTCACTGGGGGTTACAGCCGGAAATTCTTACCCTGAAGAAAGATGAGCATCCAGACGCTGATCATCAGAACGACGGCCCGAGCGGCGCCGATGGCATGTTTGGGCGCATCTTGGTCCTCCTCTCCGTCCGAGTCCCGGCCTCGGCCGCTGCTGCCGGCCGGCGACTCATTTCGGAGCGTCCGAGAGCTCGTCTCGGAATTCAACAGCGTCGTCGTCTCCGTCGCGATGGCTTCATCGGGGAGCGATTCGACGTCCCCTTGCCGTCTCCGAACATGCGTTTCATCCGCCATGGCGACGCGGTTTCCACTCGGCCAGAATGCCCTTATCTCGGATGGTTGCACTGACCAGGCTCGGCGTTACCCATGGAAGCGGAAGCTGAAGCTCTGGCGGGGTAGCTGGTTTCCTCTTTGCGCGACGATGCAAGGCAGGCAGTAAACTCAAAAAAGGTCAAGGACGAAACAGAGAGGGGATGTTGGTTGGAAGCCGCACTAGTTCTGCATCACATGAGTTACTTGACCGGCGCCATGTGTATGATTGATGGCGGACATTAGTGTCACCACGTGTTGAGGACCGTTTATCTCTGGTGCTTGGTAATCTGGCTGAGGTCCCTTGCTTCTCTCCGATGCAGCTAGACGTCAGTTGGCGCGATAACTGAGATGGGGCCCGCCTTGGTGGAGCGCCTGCCCCGCCCCCGTCCAAATAAAGGCTCCTCAACGCTCTTGCCCAATCACGTCTCTGTTGTGGATGAACAGACCAACCTCACCTCGTAGACGTCAACGTCCTCTGCGATACCGTTCGCAACACACTTACAATGGTTTCGGGACTGCTCAATATTCGGGCTTGGAAAATTTGAGAGTGAGGTGGTTTGCTATCCCCCATATTTCTCTCAGTAACCTTATCGCAAGGTATTGCTCACCCCTGTGCGTCACTTACAACCCTGACTTTCGCTGCTGCTAAATAGCATTGTTATCAAAGAGCTGGCATTTTGAAGCCGAATTTTTGTTCCCTTTTTGATATTGTGTTTTTTTTTTGTGAGATACCACGTATGAACTGACTTCGAGACGAGGTGGGAATCATGAGTAAAGATCTGGTGCAAGTGGTAGGCTGGACATCACATACAGCGAGACGCGACCAAAGCTGGCACAGGGAGGAACACGCCGATAATTTATCATCTTCACTTAAATACCCATCACTGTGCAGCAAGAATCCCGATGTGAAATGCGCGTGTGTGCCATGATAGAGTGAAAAAAGAGTGTGTGTGCGTGCCCATCGTGGAAGTCTCGGGGGCTGGGATGCTTCCTACCACAATAAGGGAACGAACAGGAAAAGGGGCGTTACCAAAGATATTGAAGTCAAAACAAGAGGGAAAAGGAAATCAAGTATGAAAGCGGACGCAATAAACCCAACGTGTTTATGGTGCTTATGATGGGCGACTTGAGCAATCTCAGGAAAAAGAAGGACGCTGGGGATCGTGATGGGGGCACCTGGGATGGGCGAGATAGATGGAGATAAACACCAAGGTGTTTCTATTTTGTTCAATATACAGGTGTCGACCTTCTTGTGGGTTAGCTTCGCGGTAGATGCCCCTGAGGCGCCTCACTTTGACCCGCCGCAGAGGTGAAGTAGGACTGGTGGTTCCTCGGGTCGTCGAGAGGTAGAAGGCGCGCGGCACCCTAATACCACACGTTCCTTCCCTTCCCGTCCCCGGACAAACACACAACAATGCGAACGCCCTACTTACGATTCAATTCACCTCGATACCATCACGAGCGGGTAGGGGACGCCCTACCCGCTCGGTGGTGGAATGGTATGAGGTCTAGGATAAAGGAGGGTGGTGTGGAGGATATGGGTTCGAGCCTACGCGACGACAGGCAAAAACTACCGATCGATCGAAATTCCCGGCATGCGCACCAGAGACTAGCCCACACCGGTGGGTGAACTCTTTTGCCATTTGAGCTTTCTTTTCAATTGTGATTCAAGTTGTCTGCTGCGGTGATGATCGATCCTACTGTGTGCCCGCATAAATAAAGAGACGACTGTTATGGGCAGGAAGCACTCATCTGTGAGAAATAAACACAGACTGACACGACCAATTCCATGACTCCGTTCTCCCTAAACCTCAAATCCTCAAATGTCCCTGATCTCTCTCACACAATTGTGCCAGCACGCATGTCCAACTCAGAAAACTCGCGACGGATACCCCACAGGCATCATATCGTAAGGCGCAGGCATGTACCACGCAAGTCCAAGGGCCAGGTTATACGCCCAGTGTTGACCCGAGCTGCCGTTGCCCTTGTCATTGATAGTCTCATGCGTCTCGACGGGCTCTTGCGGCTTCTTCTTCGCCTTCCTCGGCGATTCAGTCGCATTACCGCCATTCCTCGAACCAGGACGACGACGATGCAGCCGGAGAAGTCGGCGAATCCTGCAACGGGTGTTCCTCATTGATCGTGGCCGCGAAGTCTCGACGATCCATGGCGAGACCTTCTCGTCAATCTCCAGCAGCGGCGCATCCTCAGACTGCCGCGTGCTCGCCATCGTGGACGTCTCGTCAAAGTCCTTCTCGACGCTGTAGAAGCGATGCTGCTCCTTCTCGATGCTGTAAAATTGATCCCGCGAGGCAGTCTGCGACTCTTTCTTGTGATCTCGTCTCATCTGAGATAACGTGTAAGTGACTGGGACTGCACGCTAGCGCGAGATCCTCGTACGCACACACGAACCACTCACAATTGAAGACGTCAGACGCGCCCTGCGGTTCTTTCGAACGACTGTCCCGTTTCCCGCCGACGGAGCAGCGCCGGCAGCAACTTTTGAGCTCCATGGCTTCTTCGGGCTCCACCGCCGCCAAGACGCCGGCCACGTCGGTGACCGGGGCCCCGGGTGGGATGTCGGCTGTTGTGGGATCGCGCAAACATGCATCTTTATCACGACTTACACCGGGACTCGGCGGTTGTCGTCTAGTTGCCTCGACGTTCAAGTATTGTTGCGGCGGCAACGAAGACCCTCTCTTAGAAACGGTCCGGTCGCGTCGCAGCTTATATGAAAATCGTTGAGGGGGCGTTGTCTCTCTCATATGCCAACGCACAAGTCCTACACGAAAAGTACGACCTGGCGACGGGATGCCGATCGCACGGAAACTTACATCCAACCAGACTTCCCGGTATGCTCCCGGCGCCTCCGCCCATATAATCACGGCCGACCCTTGGATAGGGCCGGCCACGTTATTTAAGCCTCGGCGCCATGCCACCCGCGGCGGGCGCATCTTGAAGACTTGGCCGACTCACGCGGCACTTTGCACGGACAAACTGCAAAATCTCACCTCCGCGCCCTCAATTCGTGATCGCAAACAAACTTCCCGGCCAAAGGCAAACCAGCTCACTGGGTGTTGTCCGACGAACGGGACGAGCCACCCTCCTGGCCAAGGTAAGCGGCGAGAACCTTTGGGGCAGTCCGCCTCCGCCTCCGCCTCCACACCCGCGCCAACAAGCATTTGGGGGCTGCCAAGCGCGCGAAATAAGCTTCACGAGGGGTGCTGCCCTTGCGAGTAAGCGATTACCACCTTGAAAAACGATCATTAATTTCCTTGTTGTGTATGTAAAAGGGCGGCCATGTATCTCCTTGATGGAGGGGGAAAATATGCCTTCGCCATGCGTCCACTCTTTTGAAAATGCCCGAACGCCGGTTCTCCTTTTTGACTCCCTGCCCCAGATATGTCATATATGCGCATGCCACACACACTGCAGTCTATGTAAACTCTCTTTTCTTCCTTTTTGACGTCAAGGCAGATCATCCACGTAGGCCAGCGTATCCCTCTCTTCGTCGCACAGTCTGGCAAACTCAAGCAGCAGCCGCCACACGTACAGCCTCATGTCCTCGCGCCTGAGTACCTTTCCCGCCCAATCCCTGCCCTGCTCGGCGATCCATCTCGCAGCGTCATCGCCCTTGCTCTTCTTCCCCAAAACCTTGTGCACATCCCACTGCGAGGGCGCAGCGTCATCTCCGTCAGTGAAGAAGTCCAGAACGCCGTAGAGGTCCTGGAACGTGTTGTCCAGCGGGACGAAGTGAAGCCACGGCACGAGGCGGTCGTCGTGCCACTCGGCGTACACCGTCGCCTTGAGCGGCACGCTCGTCGACAGCAGAAACGCGCGGAAGCGGCCGCTGAAGCTGTACCCATCCGCGTCGGGGAGGAACTTGCTGGAGAACTGCTCTGCCATGGGCGTCGCATTGACGACGGACAGGTGCGGCGTGAGCCAGTCACATTCCTTCCGCCGGTCGTTGCTGGGCCCGCACGACAAATGGGTGAAGCCCACGTCAGCAAATCCGGTCAGGAAGTCGCCTAGACGCTTTTCGCGGCGGCGCGTGGTGTTGTAGCGCTCCAGAGGGGGCATATTGAACGTCATGGCGCGGACGTCGTTGGCCTCCATGCCGCGGACGGTCGTTCCGTTGAGCATCTCGACGAGGCGCTGTCGGTGGAAGTGCATCCAGTTGTCTGACTGTGTCAGACCGCCAGACCCTATACCGCGCCACGTGAGGCGGTCGAGCTTGTCTGGCCATGCTGGGCCATGTGAGCTGCCTCCGGTGTAAGCCTCGTCGTCGGACAGGTACATGGCACCCGGGATGAGAATGTCCGAGTTGACACGGAGCTTAGAGCCGCCGAAGAGGGGAATGAGGTCCTTCGTAGTGTTGACATTCAGCGGCTCGACAAAAGTCCCGTGGAGCGAACGGAGATGGGGTTGGACACAAGGATCCTGAGAACCGGTGAAATTCTGGACGTAGCCTTGTCGAGCAAACGGTGCCTCCCAAGAATATGGCAACGTTGGCGGCAGTGACAGATCTGTTGCCGCGGGTACATTCTTGGAAGGGGAGCCCTCGGGGCATGCTTCACGCACCAGATCCCAGTACTTGCGACGATCGTCGCTCGTCCACTCCTTCGAATACGACTTGCCTACGTCCGTGAGACCCTTGTAACCGCTCGTAGCCTTGTTCTTCATGGGCATCTTGCGTCCCTTTTCTTCCTTCGCCAAGTACTTCTCCTTCAACTTCCACGGGACCAACACGCGGGGCTCGTGCATGTAGTTGATGGGCATATCCACGTCTGGAAGATACTCCTCAAACTCGGACACGAGCGCTGTCCACAGATCCAGCCAAGGCTCCTTCCCCTTGGCATCCCCTTCGTCCTTGGTGTCTCTTTCGCCCTTGGTGTCTCCTTCGCTCGCTACCTTCTTATTCCGAACCCGAACCACGTATTCCGCCGCGTTCGCCTGGCTTGCAATCGTCTTGGCTTCGACGGCCCAGAAGGGTTTCAGATCGTCGTAGATGCGGTCAAAGAACTCCTCAATGACAATCGCTTGGGTCTCCTCGGCATGGCGGAACCACTCTTGGAAGCCCGGAGGCGGGTGTCGTCCGCGGCGCTCTCGGTAGCGTTGCGCGGCATTGTGCAGTGTGCGGCTCCGTTTCTGGAGGACCGCATCTTGCCTCGCTCGCGCATCGTGGATCAGCCAGTCGATCGGGTTCGCATTGGCGTCGCTCGAGTTGAACGGGTACTTGAAGTAGTCGGTCGCCTCGCCGTCGGTGAACTTGATCGTGGAGGCCTTCTGAGTGATTGTGTCGCGGTAGATGTAGGAACTCGTCAGGATGAGGGACAGGATGAAGACAACCAGCACACCTTTAAGCAGGAACATGGGCGACCTGCTAGGCGGCGGCCTGTTGATTGCCTGCCACACCATGGCGACTGAGTACGAGATTTCTTCCGCTCTGTGGATGGGGAAGATCAGGTTCAGTTCACCGTGGGGGCTTCGAAGTGCGGCCGGCTTCCCATGTTCGACACCGACGGAGGAGAAGCGAAGGTCGGTCCACGAAAGCAAAGACCATCCGTCATCCACGAATGACGAAGGCCATATGCTGCGGGTAGCTTTCGTAAAAGGCTACGCGGCTCAGGAGCCCCTTTACCAGTGATGCGCTGCGGTGGCAGACCCTGGCTCGCTTGACGTGGGGACATGCGTGAAGTGGCTTGATTAATCTAGCTACGAGCGCCGGGCGCGCCTGGCTACAAAGTGGTGTGGCTGATCCCTTACGTAAAGGCGGGATTTGGGCTGGGATTCGGGCCTCGGGCCCGGGCCCGGCTGACTACCGTCTCGCACCCCCCTTTCAGCCGACACTTCCCTAGCGCCCCTGTGAAGCTATTCCCATCCTAAAGCAGTAATCTAAATTATTATATAACTATATAGTTTATTTCTGCCTTTTTGTTTTATTCCTTTTATACTATATCATCTTTATTATCTTATATTGCCTTCTGAAACACTTCTAACCTCCTTACTTCTCTTATATATCTAATTATTATGCAGAACTCTCACTAAACTTAAAGCAACTTTGATGCAAACTTAGGCTATATAGTATAGTAGTTTAGCTACCTTTAGATTATATAGACTTAGATTAAAAGAGCTGGCAACTTAACCTTAAGGTCTTAGGTTTAAATTAAGCTTATAGCAATTAGGTCTAATTACCTCTTAATACTAGTAAATCAATATTAAGATTATATCTCTATAGTTAAGCTTGATACCTTAAAATGAGCAGAGTTTATAGGTTCTCATAAGAGTTAGTTCTAAAATGCTTATTCTATATCAGTATAAACTTAATTAATTAGGATAATTATTAGAAGATGCTATAATATCTAGTTCTCTTTTTGCTTTTATTCTAACTTATGCTTTTAATATTCAATTAAATTTAGTGAAATTAAACTTAGGTTAATATATCTTCTAGCAGTTAGCATTAATATTAATATATTGTTAATTAAAGGAAATGCTAACTAAGATATTTAACTTAGCAATAAACTTATAACTTCTTAAAGTTAAAGTCTTTAATTGCCTTCTAAGCCTTTATCCCTAAGTAACTTCTTGCGCAGAAGAGTTTTATAGTTAGCGATTTAACTGTTGAGAAGAGCGAATTGAGGCGATCAAAATGATATAAAGTCTAACTATAAAAGTCGATCAGTTAGTGAGATATAAAGGATTAAAGTTGTTATATATAAAAGAAATAAATAAATAGAAGGAACTTAATTAAGTTTAAATCTTAAGATATTATCCTTAGATTAAGACTTATTATCAGTTATAAGTGGTTTAAATAAACCTAGCATTCTGATAAAGTTATAATACTTCTCTGCTACCAGCAGTTTAGTGAGGCTATTAGCAACCATCTTATAGGTTAGAACGTAATCAATCTTAAAGTCTCTATTGCTGATATTATTAATAATCTAGTAATGTTTGATCTTAATGTAGCGTAGTTTGGGCAACCATCTGCTTAATAAGCAATTGTTAAAAGTATTTATAGAATCTATATATATCTAGAAGGGCAATTGAACAGAGATATCTAACCTTTTAAAGAGATCTGCAATATATAGCAGAGCCTTCCCTCTAAGCATAAGATTTATCTACTTAGCCTTATAAGTTAATATAGCTATAAACAATTATAGTGCTAACTTTTAGGCAATTAGTACTCCTCCACTTATAATTATATAACTAGCTGTTAACTTACTAAATCTCTTATAATTTGACTAACTAGTGTTGCAGTAAACTGACAATTTGAAGTTATTAATAGAGTGATTTAGGCTGCTAAGATAGAGTGCTAAAAACTATAAGCTATAGAGATATTTCTATATTAATCTCAGCAGTTTATTATGCTTTTTAGAAGTATATTATTAATCTCTAGCAGCCCTACCTATAGGCATAGAGATATCTAGTTGTATACTATTTGCAATCTACTATAACTTACTTAGATTGCTTTGATATTTATACATCTCAGCAGGTATTTTATATTATTCTGTAATCTCTAGCAGCTAAGTATTGCTAGGGGGGCAAGAGACTTAGTTATATCTAGTGATACCTTTTTCTATTAGCATATTATTAATATACTTAGCCTGTAAAATCTAGAGTTATCTTATCTTTTAGTAGTAAGTGATCTTAAACCTAAGAAACTGTTATGCCTCACTTAAATCCTTAATCTAAAAGAAGTTGCATAAGTTATCTTTAAAGTTATTAACTTACTTAATATTAAGTGCAGCAATAAGCATATTGTTAATATAAAGCAATATTATAATGCTATCCTTATTAATAAGAATATAGGGTTCTTTTAGGAGTAGATAGAAATCTAATTATTTGAGGATAGTAATAATTTGCTTATACTAAAGAAGAGGTGATTCTTATAGTCTATAGAGAGCTCTCTTCAATCTGCAAAACCAGCTAGTTTTATTATTAAACCTATAAGGTTGTGTAATAAAGATATCTTGATCTCTTATAAAGGTATTTAGGAAGGCTGTAACTATATCAACCTAGTGAAGTTTTAGATCTTTAAGTGCTATAATTAGCAGAAAGACTTATAGAGCAATAAAATTAGCAACTACAGTATAAACTATCTTATTATCCTTATCCTAAAAGTTGCTATAGATAACCTATCTTGCTCTAACTCTATTAAGTTGTCTATTTGCTATAACCTTTTTGTTATATACCTATTTGCTTAAGAGATATTTAAGGCTGTTTAGGAGCTCTTTAAGCTGCTAGCACTTTATCCCTTCTAAGCTATCAACTTAAGTCTTTATAGCTTTAAAGATAGCTGACTTCAGAGGTCCTTCTTCTATTGCCTCCTATTTTCTAAAAGTTATAGGTAAGTAAATCTCTAAGCTAAAAGCTTATAATAGGTTAGATATTGAGAAAGTAAATATAACTAATTCTCAGTCTATTTTATTATCAACTAGGTTAATCTCTATAGCCTTTATTTTGCTGAATTTTCTGTCAAACTTCTTAATATTATATAATACCTAGGTTCTGAAGGACTGAGTGGTTTAGCTAGATAAAGCAGAGTTTGCTCTTAGTGATCTTATGAGAATAGAACTTCTGCTACTGCCCTTTAGTCTTCCTTTCTGTTATCCTTATATTAGTTGAAGATGCTGCTGAGAAGCAGCTGGGGAGCTTTGCTCTAAAGGAGCTTATTATTGCTGAGAGGCAGCAAGAGATTTTTAGTTTTAAGCAGAAGCTAGAGGACTTTGCTCTAGAAGAGCATATTAATTATATTGCTATAGAAAAGAATCTTCTTTTAGTATTAATTATATTTATATATTTATAGTGCTAGTATTATGTACTAGTGTGTAAGGTTTTAGTTCTAGAGTTAGTAACCTACCTCTCTTTCTGTTGATATCTTCTTAAAGAGGCTTATCTTCTTATTCTTATTTATTATTACCTTCTGTTTCTTAGGCTTCTTCTAAGTATAAATTGCCTATATCTTCCTCTTATTATTCTTATTCAGCAGGGCTAATATATAGCTAGTAGTGTCTATAAGGCTAAATCTCAGCCTTATAAGTAGTAGTTAGAAGTTTGTTATTATACTTATATATCTTTAGTTTAACCTCTTCCTCTAGCTATAAGTTATTAAATTTAACTAAGAAAAGCTCTCCTTCATTTTCTTTAAATATTATATCCCTCGCCTGCTAAATATTATTAGTTCTTTCTATAAGTATATAGAAAATATTGCTATAGAGGCTGTTATATCTTATAAATCTCTTAAGTTTAGCTTTAGGTCTTATTTTCTATCCCTTCACATAAAGATAGCTATTTAGGTGAATATAGATATAGGCTTAGCAGCTTTAGCAGTAGAGATAGTATATATATAGTTTTCTTATAGAGAGAGATATATTGAAGATATTTGCTAGCTTCTCATAAGGGCTAATACTACTCTTACTGTTAGATAGCAGATTGCTAACTTCTATAGAAGTTTTTATTAACTAAGGCTAGAAAGATTTAAGAAGGTTAGCTTTAATATATATTGCTTATGCTTTTTGTTATATAGCTCTGCTAGATCTTTCTGCCCCTCTGTTCTGCTAATAACAGTTTAATGCTGCTGTCTTTAGATAGAAGCCTTATTCTTAAGCAAAAGGTTTTATCACCTTGAGAAAAGCTATATTATTATCTATAATAACCTCAGAGAAGTAAATAATGCTGTTAGTTGCTGCAATTTTCTTTAGAAACCAGTTTTATAGCTATATAGCTGTATCTTTCTTTAATTTAAATGCTTAAAACTATCTATAGGTTAAAAAGGCTTTAGTGATATAGAGGCTATAAGTAACACCTCTAAAGCTTTATAGCATTAATTCTAAGAAGTTAATCTAAAGCTTTTGAAAGGCCTAAGTTAGAGGTTCTTATTGTTTGTTACTAAGTTGTTATGTTAACTTTACTATAAGGCAGATATAATATTTATATCTTATAGGAGGTACTCTGAAGAGCTTTATATTAATATTTCTTATAGTGGCAATAGTTGCCTCTCTAGATAGATATTCTAGATAAGTGTGAAAAGTTTAGTAATTTAGCCTAAAAGAGCTGAATTTATTATCTTAATTAAAGGGATAGATCTAAAGCTAAGGGATTTGCATATCTTATTTGAAGTTAGCAACAGCTTTAAATATATCTTTATAAACTAAAATATTATTCAGACTATTAAAATAGATGCCTATCTTCTAAAGAAAACTAATATTGATGATTTATACTACATTATGAGGTTTATAGAGAGCACTATATAGTTAGAAGGTAGTCTTTTTACTGCTTAGCTTAGTAGCAATCACTTTAGCTGTGCTAATAGCTTAGCTAATTTAGTTCTTTCTGCCTACACAGTTTATAGTTAATCCTTAAAAGAGATCTTAGAGTTTCTTAAAGATAGAGAGATCATTAAGGATATATCTGCTAATGCTAATATCTAGTATAAAGAAGTCTATCCTCCTGATAGAGGTTATAGATATAATATATTAGCTTAGTTATGTTAACATATAACATCTTAATATAATAATAATAATAATATAAGAATAATTTACTTACTTCAATATTCTATATAAAATAAACAAATAGACTTTTATATATATAACTTTATATAAAAGTGCTTAGTTTATTATAACCTATAACTATAATATTGATTATATAATATGTATAGTTACATAAGCACCTTATGTAATTAGCAGTTTAGCAGGCTACGTTTCAGGTTATCTTTCCCCTCCTTTTTCCCTACCTTAGGATGCAACCTGCCAACAACATCAACCAGAATCATATCAATACATTCCTTCTCTATCAATTATCTATACAAATAAATGCCTATAAATGCTGAGGATTATCAATTTTTATCATAACATATCTCCATCTATAACCCTATACTATATAGGCGCATATACCACACCCCTGAATACGCTTATACCTATGCTAACAGGTTATGAGCCCAGCTCAGAGATTACTTCAGTTCCTACTACCTCTTTACTTTTACCTTACCTCCCTATTAAGCCTTATCTATATATAAAGGCTATATATACCGAAAAACACTCCTTCAAACGATTTTCTATCCATACTACTTTTGCAGAATTAGATATACTAGCTGGACTAGTAGTTTGGTTTCATAAGATACACCTCTTATGAATCTATATAATGAATCCTATACAAATCGACTATACCTCTATTAATCCTTCTCTAAGCAGACAGTCTCTTACTACTGCTTTATTCGATCTATATCCCTCAGATTATCTATTTGAACTATCCTCTAGTCTACTACCAATCTAGTTTAAACCTATACTTACAGCTTAACAGACTTCTTCTCAACCGATTTATTATATAGGATACTTATCTCCTCAGTCAGACTTTAGTCTAACTGAAGAAGATATTAATTAAAGAGAAGGTTATAAAGAAAAACTCTTCTTTTTTCACAGTTAAACCCTAGACCTCTAGGTTTATAGCTGTATTATAATGTAACTGTACAAACCACTATACTATACGTCCAATAGCTTCTGTAGTTATACAACCTCACTGTCGTTTAACCCTCATAAGGCTTGCAACTACACACTGCATCCTATAAGGCAATAATAGCTAACTTAAAGGTTAATATGCCTAAGCTTATAAGCTCTAAGAATTATAAGGTATAGGCTATACATATTAAAGCCTTCCTTATAAGTAAAGATATAACTATAGATTTAACTAAACCTAAATCTAATATTAATATAAATAAAGGTAATAAGGCTTTAAGCTATATATAATTACTCTATAAAGATAGCCCTTTAAGAGTAATTAAGGATGATAATAGTGCTTTTAAAGCCTAGGATCACCTTAAAAAGCTATATAAGCCTACAGGTTTTATAAATGAGTTTTTAACCTATAAAGAGTTCTTTAATACTTCCTTAGATAACTTTAATTCTATAGAAGATTATATTAATAAAATAAAAGAACTTATAAATAATTTATCCTATAACCAGCTAAGACTACCTAATCAAATAGTTATAGCTTATATACTTAATAGTCTAAATGAGACTTTTGAGGCTTTTATAACCTCTATAACTTAGTCTCTTAGGACTAACCCTTCTGCCTATACCCTTAACTCTTTATATGCTAGTCTTTTAGATGAGTATAAAAGAAAAGGAGGCAAAGAAGTAGTTAATAATACTACTACTAAGGGTAATAAGTATAATAAAAAGCAAAATAAAAACCAGGAAAATAATAAAAATAATAAAAATAATAAAAAGAAGGATAATAATAAAATATCTAAAAAACCCTGGAAAAAACAGAAAGGTTTCTACTGCAAAAATTGCAAGAAAACAAACCATTCTGAAGAAAATTGCGCTTTCTTACATCCTGAAAAAGCACCTAGTTAGTGGAAAAAACCCACTAATAGTGCAATAAAGGAAAAAGAGAAAGAAGTAGTTAATATAACTACTGCTAGCAATATTACCCCTTATATATCTTTAAATAATCCTGATTCTATAGAATTAATAGATTTATCTTCTGAAAAAGAAGAAGAAGATATTATTTTTGAAAATGTAGGTTATACTACTACTCCTCCTTATTATATAAATAAAAATACTAATAATCCTTCCTTAGGTTATTTAATTAACCAGTCTATTATTAAGGAAAAAGGAAAAGCAAGGAGTTATAACCAAATTGAAAAAACGGTTGATTTTTATATTGATACTGCAGCTACTATACATGTAGTCAAAAACCACACTCTTTTAGTAAATAAAATAAAAATAAATAAACCCATTAAATGGGGAGAAGCAAAAGAAATTACTTCTTTACTAAAAGGTGATTTAATTATATATCCTAATAATAATAAAATAATATTAAAAGATGTTTATTATATACCTGAACTAGGTATTAATCTACTTAGTCAATCTAAATTAGATTTATTAGGTATTGCTTCTATTATATGGAAACAACCTATTTTATATAATATAAAGAAAGATTGTATTATTGCTATAGGGGCAAAACGAAATAATTTATATTTCTTCCAATTTCCTACCAATAATAACAATAACTATATATATAATACTATAACTAATAAAAATATAAATAATAATAATAATAATAGCCTCCAACTCTAGCACTAACGTCTTAGTCATATTCATATACAAAGTCTTTTAAAAATAAAAGATAATACAATTTCAAATATAAATATAAATAATATAAATATAAATAATAATAATAAATTACTACCTTGCAAAGCCTGTTTTGAAGGCAAATTTATAACTAAGGTTAGTAAATCACAGGTTTATAATAAAAATCTAGATTATCTAGATTATATAGCTTCAGATTTATATAGGCCTATAACGCCTACTACTTATGATAAATATAATTTATTTATTATCTTTATAGATAAATATACCCGATTCATCTGGGGAAAACTACTTAAAGATAAAACTGAAGAAACTATAAGTAATGCTTTTCTTGAATTTCAAGCAGAAGTAAATAATAATAATAATAATAAAAGAATAAAAGAAATCTCTACTGATGGAGGTAAAGAATTTTCTAATAAACGTATTAAGACTATATATCTTAATAGTGGGATTATCCACAATATAAGACCTCCTTATACGCATGAACCTAACGGACTTATAGAGCGTACTATACGCACTATAGTTAATAAAATAAGAACAATACTATATAACTCAGGTTTACCACACTACTTATAGGGTGAAGCTTTTTATGCTACTCTTTATATGCATAATAGGACTCCACATTCCTCTATTAAATACATAACGCCTTATAAATTAAAAAATAAAATAAAACCTAATATAAATAATATTAAGGTGTGGGGTAGCATATGCTACTATAAGAATAAAGATCCTAAAATTAAGAAACTAGACGTAAGAGCACGTTAAGGTTTTATAATTAATTATAGATCTAATAGGTATAAAGTCTGAGATATACAACTAAAGAGAGCTTTATAGTCTCATAACGTTGAAATCCTAGAGAATACCTTTATTTCTCATCATAAAGAGCTTCCTATAAGCATAAATACCCGCTTTAAGGATACTAATAGTAGTACTATGCCTAACAATAATAGACAGAATACTGCCCAATATAATCTACAAAGAGATATATCTAGTCAATCTATCTCTTATAGTAATAATAATATTGCTATAGAAAGCAATAATATTACTAAAAACACTGCTCTTAAGAATCCAAGTGATAAGACTATTATTAATAGTAATAAAAATAATAATAATAATATAAATAATAATACTATTAATAATAGCTATAACTATAGTACTATATCCCACAATAATAGTTATAGTACCAATACTAATATAAGTAAGACGAACAATAATAGTAAGAAAACTATTAGTATTAATAATAGAGAAATAAATAAAGAAAAATCCAAGTTTTTAATAGAGATCCCCTCTCTATCAGAAGAAGCTAAAAAAGACTACCAATGGGTAAATAATACAGTTAATAATAATATTATTAACAAAAGTGCACTATTATTTACTATACAGGACTGCCCTGTATTAAGTAATTATAAAATAAATAATAATAACGTTTTAACTGATAATAATAGTCCTGCTGGAACCAGTACTATCTATAAAAAAGCTTCTTATATATTATCAGTTATTACATTAGACAAGCCCTCTAATATTAAGCAAGCCTTAAATTCTCCTTATAAAGATAATTAGATTCAGGCTATGCAATTAGAGATAAGTCAAATAGAAGATATAAATACTTAGAAAATCATACAAATACCAGATAATATTCATCTATTAGGCAGTAGATAGGTATATACTATGAAATTAAAAGATAAAATAAATAATACCTATAAATATAAAGCAAGATGGGTTGCTCAAGGTTTTAATCAATATATTGGTATTGATTATTTAGAAACTTTTTCTACTACTTATAGACCTGAGAGCTATAGATTTATAGTAATTTTTGCTATAAAAGAAAGCTGGATTTTGTTACAATATGATGTAACAACTGCTTTTATTCACGCAGATATAGATATAGATATTTATACTGCTATACCTGCTGGTTTTATTTATAATAAAACCACTGGTAAATTAGAATTTAATCCTAATTATAACTATAAATCAAAAAATAATAAATATTGTTATAAGCTTATTAAAGCTTTATATGGTTTAAAACAAAGTCCTAGACTATGGTATAACCATTTAAAAGGAATATTATTAAAATTGGGATTTATTGTTTCACCTTATGATGAAGCAGTATATATATTAAATAAA
This sequence comes from Colletotrichum horii, assembly GCA_027406005.1. Lineage (NCBI taxonomy): Eukaryota > Fungi > Ascomycota > Sordariomycetes > Glomerellales > Glomerellaceae > Colletotrichum > Colletotrichum horii. The sequence continues at coordinate 3,098,949 of JANVYB010000008.1, forward strand.
AATAAATATAAAGCTATAATATGTTGCCATGTGGATGATATATTACTAGCAGCTAATAATACTGCTACTAGTGATTATATATATAATAATTTAAGGCAATATATAAAAATTCAACTATTAGGGGAGCCTAATATATTTTTAGGTTGTGAGTTTGATATAAATAGGCAAAATAAGTCTATTTTTATGCATCAAACTAAATATACACAAAAGATATTGAATAAATATAATAAAACTAATATAAACCCATCAATAACACCTATAAAAGATAATATAAAAATGCATACAAACAAAAGTTATGCAACTAAGGAAGAAATATTACAATTTCAACAGCAAATTGGAGCTTTGCTATATCTAGCTTTAAAAACTAGATTTGATATAGCTCTTGCAGTTAATATCTTGTCAAGATATACTATAAACCCTTCTAAAGAGCATTTCTCTGCTTTAGACTATTTATAAGGTTATTTAAATAAATATCCTAATAAGGGAATTTATTATAACTGCAATAATAATATAATTTAGGATTTAATAGGTTATTCAGACTCTAATTAGGCTGGAGACCTAGATGATAGAAAATCTATATCAGCTTATATATTTTGCTGGGGCTTATATAATATTATATCTTATAGCTCTATAAAGCAAAAAACAGTAGCTTTATCTACTTGTGAAGCTGAATATATAGCTTTAACTGAATCAGTTAAAGAAGCTTTATATCTATATAATAGTTATAATTTTAATCTAAAGAACTTAGGATTTAATATGATAAATAAACCTAAGATATTTATAGATAATATAGCAGCTAAAAAACTAGCTGAAAATCCTGAATTTCATAAAAAATCTAAGCATATTGATATAAGATATCATTTTGCTAGAGACTCTTTATTAAATAAAGATATAATGTTATTTCATATTAATACTAAATCTAATATTGCTGATATTTTAACTAAGCCTTTAGGCAAAGTTATATTTTTCACATTATTAAGTATTATTTATTATAGTAATAATGAAAGTAATAACAATAATAATAATAATATAAACGATAATAATAATATTATTACTGAAATAACATACTAGTTTTTCTCTTAAAACTTTTTACCTATAAGGTTATTTTATAAGAGTTTTTTATTTAGTTATATACATATTATATAATATAGGAATACTTTTCTTATTTTTCCTACTGGGTTTTTAAGTTTTTATACCTATAACGTATATATATGTTAAGTGAGTAAGCTATATACTTATAATATACCCTTTATATCAACCGTATATACCTTAAGGGGGGATGTTAACATATAACATCTTAATATAATAATAATAATAATATAAGAATAATTTACTTACTTCAATATTCTATATAAAATAAACAAATAGACTTTTATATATATAACTTTATATAAAAGTGCTTAGTTTATTATAACCTATAACTATAATATTGATTATGTAATATGTATAGTTATGTAAGCACCTTATGTAATTAGCAGTTTAGCAGGCTACGTTTCAGGTTATCTTTCCCCTCCTTTTTCCCTACCTTAGGATGCAACCTGCCAACAACATCAACCAGAATCATATCAATACATTCCTTCTCTATCAATTATCTATACAAATAAATGCCTATAAATGCTGAGGATTATCAATTTTTATCATAACATATCTCCATCTATAACCCTATACTATATAGGCGTATATACCACACCCCTGAATACGCTTATACCTGTGCTAATAAGTTGCACTTCCTAGCTGTCATTTTCTTCTTTATTAACTTCCTTAACAGCACTATATATAAAGAAACTATCAGTCTCTATATCTATAGTCTAGCTAGCAGAGAAGTAAATAGAAGGTTTAGATATCTTCATTAGTTGCTTCTTAACTCTCTATATATAGTTGATTTTATATAGATCTCTAGCGAGAGGTTAAGTGTTAAAGTATAGACTAAATACTTCAAAGTTATCTATTAGGAACAGTAGAAAGGTCTTCTTTTAAGCTTAGGCTGTTAAAGCATCTATATATACTTCAGATTAATAGTTAATACCTATTTTAATACTAGAGTTTCTAAAGACACTATCTTAAGTATGACTTTCTGAGGCAAAAACTGAGGCAGATCTTTATATTATTACTTATATAGTTATTTATAGTGCATTTAAATATTCAAACTTATTAAACTTTATAGTGCAGTACTTATAGTGCTTAAAGAAGCATTTATTGTAAAGAACAGAATATAAGGAAACCTTTCTGTAGTAGCAAGAGTATGTTTTATATCTATAAAGATTTTTTAGATGCTTAAAGTTGCATAAAATATAGAAATCTTATTACTGTGACTTTCTGTTGTTTATAAGCTTAAATAGTTAGGCTTGCTTTTTAGCAGCATACTTCTTCTTATTTGAAGGTGCCCTAATGCCTTAAAAAGCTTACTTATGCTGTTCCTTCTCACCTAAACCTCTAAGTTCTCATAAAAGATCATTACAGCTTTAGATTTCTATAATAAAGTTATTTTCTATAGCATTAGCTTTAGCCTGATTAAATCTTCTAAATCTTTAGATAAGTCTGTAGGCAAGAGCTGTAGTTAATAAGCTTATGCTAAACCTATTTAACTTATAGAAGGTTAAGTAAAAGTTTTATATAAAGTCTTTAGTATTGCTATAGTTAACTTTAGTTATTCTGTTCTAGTTGTTATAGACTTTGCTTATAGCTAGCTTATTAAACTTCTAAGTGTATTCTCTAGCTTTAATAAAAATCTGAAAAGCTGATGCTATAACAAATAATCTATTATTAATTATTTCTTCTAAAAGTTCATACTAAATCTTCTTTATAAGTAATTATCTAGTAAGTATAAATCTTATAAGCATAGGATCACTAAATAAGTTTAAATCCTCAACTGCTGCTTCTTCATCTACTTTAAAAACTATATCTTTATTATATCTATCTAGAATGCTATTATCTATTAAATAGAAGAGTAATCTTATCACTTTAAAAGTATTCTTAAGATTAATCTCTTAAAGCTGAAAGCTTATAGCTTTAGTTAGCTTAAAGATAGCATTATAGGCTAGGGTTCTTTGATTTAGTCTCTTACTGGCTGCCTTCTATGCAGCTACTTTAGCTATAAGATTAGCAGAAGAAGGGGGGAGACTAAGAGGACCTAACTAAGATAATCCTCTTCTAGTAGAGCTAGAGGAAGATAAAGTTAGATTTCTAAATAAGGATATATTAATTTAGTTAATTAATTTAGCAGTTTAAGTGAGGTTTAAATAGCAGTTGCATAATATTATCAGACAGTTATTAAGCAGTTATCACTATATAACTATAGTAATTATTAAATAATTATTAACTTAAGCAGCTTAAGAGCTAAAGAGATTTTATAAGCAAGGAATATATATCATAATAACTGCAATCTCCACTTAGAAGCAGACTTCTAGCAGCTTAGTAATCTATCAATTTGCCCTATAGCAATTGCTAGATAGTGAGGTTAAAGTCCTAATAGCTACTTAGGAATAACCTCACTATCTGGCAGATAGATTTAGGTATTTAGAGGGCTTATAACCTGCATGAAGTGGCTTGATTAATCTAGCTATGAGCGCTGGGCGCGCCTGGCTACAAAGTGGTGTGGCCGATCCCTTACGTAAAGGCGGGATTCGGGCCGGGATTCGGGCCTCGGGCCCGGGCCCGGCCGACTACCGTCTCGCAGGACATGATTGCGTGGTGGGGGAGATTGCGCCGAGCCACTTTAAGTGAGTAAATTTGAACCGCAGCTGCTGTCTAAGACTCGCAGACAATGCTTCCGGAAGGCATGGCATACGTCAATGGCGAGACTGGTTGAGTGAATGTGTTTGTCGAATATGCATTTCTGCCTTTTGGTTACTGGGGAAATTTGGTGGTATTGGAGCAGGAATTTGAATATCTAGGTCTGACCTTTGCACGGCCCCAAACCTCTCGCATTCCACAGCGGTCGAATGAGCCTCAACACAATGGAGAAAATGGGCGGTGTTGGACCAATAAGTCGAGGAATCAACTATGATATTAATAGTGTAGCAACATAATGGTCTCTATTCTTAATTGAGGGCGTAATAAGACCGCCTATTTTTCCTGTGTCTGGGCGGCTATATCTCCCGTGTACGTATATACTCATATTCCGGATGACGAGAACGACGATAACGAGGACGGCAAGGACGAGGACGAAGATGACAATAATGGCAACGATAGCAGTGACGACAACGATGACAGTAAAGCAAAGTAATGTGTATATACCTACAGGAAATAGCCGCGCAAACACAGGAAAATTGGGAGGTCTCGTGCAATATCACAAGACTTATCATCTCATCTCTGTAGTCATGGCAATACTGCCTTTATTTGATGCTAATGACTTTATGCCATACGTTTCTACACTCCTTGATTCGAAAACGTAAGACGGAATAGGTAAGAAACGGCAAGCGGAAATGCTGTTAACTCACACCAATTAGAGGAACGTCAACTCAGGTAGTGAATTCAAGTTCGTCATGCTACTCAAAGTCCTCAAACTGACCATAATCGCATTCCCCATTCTTGATTAACATGTGTGTTAACCAACTAGTGAATTACATTTGACTCAGAGAATATCCGTGTGAACCAAAAGCCGGTTTTGCTGCTTGGAAGCCGTTTGAGAGGCCGACAACGTGTATGTCATTGCGTCCACCGATGACACGTCCACTGCGTCTTCAAACATCAAATCTGAGAAGCGCTACACCCTTTGCAGCCACCCGATGCCTGGTTTTTAGGGATAATACACTAACTCGGTGGCAATTCAGTCTCAGAGACGTTTTTTTCCCTTCAGCAATGAGGAAGTATTAACCTCCAATGAACGTGCATGCAAACAGACTGACAACACTGTTAACTCCATCGGATCAACAACCCCAAGCAAACCACCTTGGAGACCCCACACCGCTTACCTAACCACCACAGCCAAAAACCCGGACCAACCCGGCCCCCCTCCAGCCAATCAAGAGCTCCGTAATGCAATATTAGCGAACCGCCCGAAAAAGAAGAGGCGAAAACCATCGACGACGTCGACCACTCGCCGACACACGCATTCATAGCGAACTCCCCCCCGTCCTCCGCCGGCCGCACCGCCCCTCCCCTCGACGAACGACACCTCTCCACTCCATCACCGCCGCACGTTCCCCTGCCCTTCGCCAAACCCTCTCGTCACATTCAAAGATGCTTTCCTCCACGAGGACAGCGGCCTCAATGGCCCTGCGAGGTAAGCCTTTGCCCCGGCCCGACACCCGAGCGCCTGAAAAGAAACTCCCTCGCGGGAGTCCCACGACGACGACGAAGACCGATATCCCCAACCACAACCCAATCGCCATCACCTCCCCGTCCACAGCACTCCAGGATGAACACGAGGAGCGATTGCGATAATATGTGTGGACATTGCTGACCTCAATTGGCACCCGCAGCGAGGCCGACCGCGTCCCTCATGCCCATCCGTGTCGCCGCCGCCTCCATCTCGAGCTCGTCACGAAAGGATGCCAGCTCCGTCACGCCGCACTCTTCCAGCGGCCTCATCAAGAAGGAGCGCAAGGAGGTTCCCCTGCCCAGCCAGGAGCCTACCAAGGGCGTCTTGCAATATGCTCTGTACGAACAACCACCCCTCATCACCACCATCCCCCACAAAGCCCACCCCCCTCGACCGCAACAATCTCCCTCCTCGCCACATCACCAAACACCCTCCATCGTCCGCGCCAAACTAACCTCTGCCTTCTAGCACCTCCCTCGACGTAATAACGAACTGGGCCCGCCAGTCCTCCCTCTGGCCCATGACCTTCGGTCTCGCCTGCTGCGCCGTCGAGATGATGCACCTCTCCACGCCCCGATACGACCAGGACCGTCTCGGTATCATTTTCCGTGCCTCCCCGCGTCAGTCCGACGTGATGATCGTCGCCGGCACCCTCACAAACAAGATGGCCCCCGCCCTGCGCCAGGTCTACGACCAGATGCCCGACCCCCGCTGGGTCATCTCCATGGGCTCCTGCGCCAACGGAGGCGGCTACTACCACTACAGCTACTCCGTCGTCCGCGGCTGCGACCGCATCGTCCCCGTCGACGTCTACGTCCCCGGCTGCCCCCCGACCTCCGAGGCCCTTATGTACGGCATCTTCCAGCTCCAGCGTAAGATGCGCAACACCAAGATCACCCGCATGTGGTACCGCAAGTAGATCATTTGCCGTATATTTCATGGGTGGTTTATGCGTGGAGGGGTGCTGGGTGCGTGGGGAAAATTTTGGGCGTGGCCTTTTGGTTAATTGCCACTAGAGATGGAGCGAAGAGAGGAGAGATGATCCTACAGGAGAGAGGCTGAAATGCAAAATGGCATCCATGAGGGGAGCATCCGGGAGGCTGGGCTTTCTTTTCTTTTGTATGCGTGTGCGTCTGTGTACATATGCGGAGGATCCATTCGGTAGACAAGCCACGGATGGATTGTAGATTACAACAAGTTCTGCTTCCACGATTACTTTGTTTCTGCTCTGTGGCCGCTGGCTGTTGTGACAACAATTTGCGAAAGTGGCGTCGGTGAACATCAGGTTTGAAATTCGCGTCGTGGGAACCGAGCTTTTCGGTGCTGGTAAACAAAGGCTAAGCATCACCAGAAAGTCTACGCAAGCCAGTCCAACACTATTAACCTCGGCATAATTGTACACAAGACCATCCACACGGTACAATTACCGCCCCGCGAATCGATTCAGAACAATCAAAATTCAACAAGTCCATGTGATGTGTATATATAACTACCTATATGTCTGATGCGGTCACACACTGGAGTTGTGATGCCCGTAATAATCAAATACGTCCACGCCCTACGGCAAGCTCATTTCCGCCTCTTGCCCTTGGAGGCTCCGTATGGCTACAGCTTTTCCAAGGCAAGTATTATCTCCTTGCTGCGACGCACTTCGCAGATTTCTAGGTTACCCATGCAAATTCGCCGCACCCAAGGAGCTTTTGGTACAACACAGCCCATTCTTCCACGCTCTTGCTCGCTCACTTTCGATCTCTGACTCGAACGGCTTCGTCGTCTCATCGTCACTTCCTCGGCCCTCCACATATAGAAAGGAGAAAGAGAAGGTTTATTCCAAATATCCCTAACCGCACGCCGAACTTCCGAATGAAATTGATGCTGCAGAATTCACACAAACGACAGCTCCGGGCCGATCCATTGCCATGACGCGTGACCATAAGGCATGATGCAAAGTCTTGAGCCTACGTCGAACCGGATAACAATAAGGATCGCAAATCTCGGACAGGCTTCTGCTTGCAACTACTCCTGGCCGAAGCCCATGGTCTCCTCGACGGCAATGGTGAGCTTCTGCTGCAGCATCTCGAGGCTCTTGTACGGTGGCAAGTCGAGACGGTTGAAACTGTGTGAATAGGTTAGCGGGAGATGTCGCTTGCGAAAACTAGAACAGAGCTTACCATGTGTGGGCCTTCGGAAGGTTGTTTATCTCGCCCGCCTTCTCAATAGTGAACCTTCTCGGACCATCACTTCCCTGGAGATCCTTGAAACCGTTGACCGGAATACGTGATGTACCCGTGGCAAATTGGAGCAGACGCGACTTCTGCTCTCCATCCCAGGAGCGAATCGTCTGCCAGAAGAACTGAATGACCTCGTCAGACTCAGTGTATCCACGGTAGTCAGTGTGCTTCTTCCAGTCGTCGACATCGATCTCCGCAATACCGCCGATGAGCAACTCAAGCTCACGCTCATCAAAGACGTTGATAAGGTCCTGAGGGATGAGCTCGTGGAAGCCATCCTTGAAGGCCTGGAACTGCTCTGCGATACGCTTCTCGATTCTCCACTTGACCATAAGATCAACGTATTCCTTCTTGTTCTCGTTCGTGACGTCAATGTTACGTCCGTTGGGAATGAGATCCTCGACGGTCATCACACCGAAGCGCTCGTCTTCTGTAGAGAACGTCTGCTCCAGGATGCCGCCAGAAATATCATTGTCCAACATCCACTGCAACGAACGATGGAAATCGGCATCAACACCCTCCATGTCGGCGAGAACGACCGACTTGCCAAGGATCATCTTGTACAGGGCACCGATGAAGAATGCGTCGAGGAAACGACGGTGGAAAATGGCCAATCCAACGACACGGCCGATGAACTTGAAGTAGTTCAGATGCTCCGGGTTGATGCCGGAGTGGGGGTTGATCTGGAGGGTATAGTTGTCGTGGGCGGAATACTCGAAAAGGCAGTAGAAGGGGTTGAACATCTCGTGGGAAAGGAGGAAGAAGAATTCTCTGGACAGACCACCATAATCCAGACCATCTTCTCCGTCAAACTTGATCATTAAACGCTTCTTCAAATCAGTAGCAGACTGCCGAGTGATCTCTGCGAAAGAATCCTCGAAAATGTGGGAGCGCCGCACTTTGATGTGGCACTGGCCGGACAAGATGCGCATAGCGGGCTGCGAGCGGAAGTAGATAAGCTTCCTTCTGAAGTCTCGCTTGTACTGAGGCACGTTCTGGTCTAGGGATGACGGCAGGCGGGGGTCATCCCAAGTCGTCGTCTTCGTGTTGTGATCCACAAAGTACACTCTTGCTGTGTTGGTGAGACGCATTTCCCAGCCGCTAGGCAGAGGTCCCAATTGGGATACAGGCTGTTGCTGAATGGTCCCATTTGTGTTGTTCTGGCCGCCATACATACGGATGTATTGCTGGCGACGAGGGTCCACCCAGGTGGTAGTCCGGGTGTTGTGGTCCACGAAATAAGGTCGTCCCTCCGGCGTCCATCTCTGTTCCCAACCTGGAGGCAGCTCGCCCGTACCCGGGCTCGTGGCGCCAGTATGCATCATTGTGGAATTGTTCGCGTTCTGCTGGGCCGCTTGTTGCTGGGCCTGAATAGTTGGGGAGTTTGCACCGGTGCGGTCCTCGGGAAGCGTTCGGTTCTGATGTCTCTGGCGCTCCACTTGAGTCGCGTTTTCACGCTCGTTTCTCTGTTCCACGGCTCCGGTGGCAGTAGGTCTGTTCCAGCTAGTAGTTCTCGTGTTATGATCAACGTAATATGTCCGTCCCAGATTATCCTCACGGCGTTCCCATCCCGCTGGCAGTCGGCCCTGCGCATCTTCGAACGGACTGAGACTGCTGGAGGTGGTTCTCGCGGGAGCCGCAGCTCCATTCGCAGCAGGCGCAGGTCCGGTTGACGTCATGCTAGCCGGGCGGTGCGGTAGATTAACTTGAGAGCCGGGAACCGGCCCCCCGTTGGGAGCGCCCATGGCGGAGCCCGGTCTGCCGTCGGGCGGCGGGGCGGAGAGCGACGAAATGTTGGATCCTTGAGCAGGTGGGACGAGAGAGGGACGACTGGACGAGGCCTGGCCAGCGCGAGCGGGTGTAGTGAGGTTCGTGGAAAGGTTAATTATTAGTTTTCCGTGGACAACGAGGTTATCCGTCGATTTTTTCAGGTCTCGCGTGAGCATCTGGTCTTTACGGCGGGGAGCGGGTTAGTCACGTCCTACAGGATGAAACAAGCTGACGAGGGGAAGAGCGTTACCATCTGCGTCCGGTGCCAATTCGATAACATCGCCGATCCTCACGTTAATGACGCCGAGGAATCCTTGATCCTTCTTCTTGAACTTCTTCTGGTCAAACACTTGAACGGCGAGGATGGTGTCTTCATTCACGTGGCTATGGTTTGTCAGCGATGATGCTCTGCAAGAGACATGTCCGGAGCACTACGCACAGATCGAAGCTCTCGTTCCAGTATGGGTTCAACGTCCGCTTTTGAGCCGTCGTAGTCTTGGTCTGGTCTCCGTTGACAGTAATGACAGCGAAGGGATCCGGAAACCCTGTCGACGATGTTAATCAACATGTTGAAATACGATGGGGACAAGAACTACGTACGGAAGACATCTCGCTTGTAGAGGCCATCTGCTGCGATGACTGTGTCGAAGTTAGCAATTGTCGATGCAGCGCGGGGAGCCGACGCGGAGATGACGAACTCGTTACTCGGAGGTTGGGCTTGCGGCTACGGGCAGAGACGGTTAGCTATCGTTATGCTTCCCGGCTTTGATGGCATAGAAATGACCAGAGTCCATGAAGATGGGTCCGGCCAAGCAGGAGCAAACTTACTTGGGTTGCCCGGCATCATTGCGGGAGGAACTCATTTCGTCGCAGGATGTCCAGCGACAACGGTATCAACTCCCAGAATATTTGTCGTGTCCGGACGAGAGTCGCCCAGTGTTGGAACAGGTGAGGGGTCACGAATGATCTGCGGAACTTGTTTGAGGATACCGGATCGCGATCGTACGGGGTAGGTTTGGCGTCGAGGACGGGATGCACGCAGCAAAGGTGTGCAGCGACGGCGAGATGATGCGAACGGGAATTGACGTTGACGACGACGGCAAAGGCAGAGCTGAGGCTGTGCTGTGCTGTGCAGTGCAGAAACCCCCCGCTTCGAATAGCCAAGTGGGCTGGGTTTTTGGGGGTTCCTCGGGGCTACGGTGGATGATAAGGTGACGCGGCGGCGGGCGGGAAGCCCGAGCGAAGGGCCAAGTTGGTTTGTAGGTGAGGTGTGGTATGCTAAAGATGCTCGGGCTGGTATCGGGCCAGCGATGGTCAGGCAGAGCGAGGAGAACGAGGGGTTTTCTCGCCGATCAAGTCGTGCGGTGAGAGAACGATTCGCCGACCGGATTCGAACGTTTGCAGAGGGAGGTTGGTGATGGGAAGTTGACAGGATGGAGGGAGTTTGGTGTTTTGGTAGTCGCCCCCGTCTGAGCGCTTGTCAAACGGTATGTGTGTGCGAGTGGGTTATTGTCTCCGGTCGGAAGTGCGCAGTGAGGCAAAGAAGGTTGTTAGGAGAGATGCGGGAGGTGAGGTAGGAGGTGGGTAGGCAGAGCGTCCTGTCACCAGTCAGCGGCCATAGGCAGGCATAGAGGGGGACGCAGAGGCAAGAGGAGCCTTGGCCCGTCCCGCAGCTGGGTACCTTAGGCAACTTGGAAGTACCCCGGGCCTACCTTAGGTACCTTTTCGTCCACCAGCGGGAGCAGGGAGCCCGGTGAAGCAACGCCTGTATCTTAGCTGCAGCCGCCGTACAAAAGACACCTACACTTACAGGTATGGAGTCAGGTAAGGTACCTACCTTACCTAGGTAGGTAACATTGGCAGCAACTTTGGCGGTGGTGGTAGGCCCCAGGTGTTTGGTAGACTCAGGTGCAGACGGCAGGGGAGGCAAATAGGTAAGCGTAGGTGAGTTGAAGGAGACTTGAAGCAGGCGATGGGAGGCAATTTGGGGAGCATGGCATGGCTGGCAGTGCAAATGGCGAATTCACTTCATCTGTTCATGTTCAGTCTTCTGCCCGAGTTGTTAGGCGTCGGCGGGGCTTCAAAGTAGCCATGCAGTACCTCGACGGCAGTGAAAGGCGGGCATGGCTTGAGAGAGTTTGAGATACCTATGTACATTTGTCACGGCGAGCTGCTCCTGGTTCTGCTTCTACATACATCCACTGCTTCTACTTGGTAGCATCTCGACATCAGCAACAGAGGAGGGGCTCTTCTCAGAATAGGTCCTGGGGAGTGCCCCAGAAGGCAGGGCCTGCAGATTGCTGGGTGGATGACAAGCACATTCAAAGGCACGGCTGGCCATAAGACGGTGCCGGGACTGGTGAGATACTACAAAAGGTGCCTCGGAGAAGCATGCTGTTGGTTGGTGATGGGAATCTTGAACTGCAGATAATCTTACCAGACGGGAGCACGTTACCTGCAAAGTGTTCCGCAGGCTGCACCTCTGTCTTCCCCGATTGTACTGGCCTGCCTCTATTCTTATCCACCGCAACCAGTCAATCAGTCCCTCGACATCGACACCGACTTCGACATCGACATCGGCCCAGGCTCGCACTCAAATCCACCTTCCGTAAGCCCCTGTCCGCTGTCGTTGTCGTCGTCGTCGTCCGTCTTCCTGGCTCCCTCCCTCTTCCCGTGGTAGCGGCGCCCTGGGGAGTCCTGTACCTGACGTAGTGCTTCAGAAACAGGTCGACTGCCCCTCCTTGCACATTCGTCCCGCGCGCTGTGGCTGGGCCACGCAACCGGTGACAACCGATGCGAGGAAAGCAAGTACCTCACCTTAACCGCAGTCACTAGAAGCGACATCCCGTCGCGACCAGGGCAGAAACCGTCCGTAGTGTACCTGGCTCTCAGCTCATCACCGCAGGCTATGCCGAAGAAAAAAGCACACCTCAGGTTCGAAGAAGGGCGACAGGCCGCCTGCTTAAACGCTGTTCCCAATCGTGTTTCGGATGCTCGTCGTCTTAGATGCCAGAGAGCTGCCAAATACCCCCATCGTCCCCTTGCCTGCCATGACCTTACCTTGACTTTCGCTACCCCCGCCAAGCAAACACAGGGTACTTCATGTTTGCACACGGTACCATCCGGTTTGAACGGTGCGGTACCCTGACGATTGCCCTTGCCGTGCTCCCAGCCCAGCCCAAGAGGTCTTGGTAGGCCCCTCAGTTCGGGCCGTCCACCAAGATCTAGAACCTCTTAGCAAGCGAAGCAAGCACCGCACTCTATCTTTACATAATCTTTCGTGGCGAACAATCTTCAGCACCCGAATGTTCCATCAATTTTGCAATGACACATGGACTCTTTTCTAATCATCAACAAATCATAAATCATCAAGCATCACTGGCAAAACCAAAAGCATTTCTCATACAGCTGTCAACATTAGAAAGCAAGACCCTAAACTTGTCCAGCACCGCTCCAGGGCTGCTGGCTGCTCGCTGCTGCCCTGGCCGGCCCTGCTTTCTTGGCCAAAGGGATCAAGGCATGTACCGACAGTGAACCCAAACCAGAAACAGCGCATTGTTCCTCGTCCCATCAACGCACTCCCCCCATCCTACCGAACCTCATGCGCCGCCGGCGCGCGCCATTCCATCAGCAAGCAAAACCCCCCCATATTTCCCCCGTCCGTCCCAGCATGAGCGAGCCCTTGAACCAGAAGAAAGCAAAAGAGCTCGTGGTCCTCAGGAACAGAAAGGGACGCTCAAGGCATTCGAGCGCATCCAACCTGCAAATCGCCCTCAGCATGATAGACGCCCGGCACGTTCAGCCCGTCCCCCCTACTCCCCTCTGGCACCCCTCCCAGGCTCCATCCATCCATCCATCGCGTGCCATAAATAACATAACCTTGGTGACAAAAACGACTGCTTCGTCCTATCGCAAAAGTCCCTCTCCTTCCTAAACCAAGCAAGAACGTATGGGAAAGCGAACCATTTGTTGCCTCAACCTCGCCCAATGAGAACCGTGGTCACGGCAGCGGCTTCACATACAACTAGCAGCACGTGCCGCAGACATACTTGACGCGGCGTCCAATCCTTGATATGAAAAGGGCACCATCTTCCTTGCCCTGGCTAGGTGTTAGCTAACGTCCCGCTGAGCATTTCCAAGATGAGGTTCGCGCGTCAGTCCCCCCAGGAAGTCGGTTCCAGGCCGCATAGAAGGCAGTAGCTGTGTGATTTGAGGCCCCCTCATGCGTAGTGTAGAGAACAGGCCGCAAACATAACCACCGGGCCGTGTGTGTCAGCTGGCAGATGGGGACTCCCGCGACATGTCAGCGACTCTCGTCCGGCAACCCTGCGCCCGGATCGGGCGACGTCGTGGGCCATGCGCGGAAAGGCGGCACCGCTAGGCTCGTCCGTCCTGTCTCGTGGCGTTCCGACCCTGCGGATACTACGCGATTAATCGTTTGGTGTTCCATGACGCTTCTTAACCCCTGTTCATGGTATTTACCGTACATATTCGAACGCCGTCCCCCCGAGTATAGGGTTACAGTCCGTTCGATCCGCGTTTGGAGTCGAGATCTGTTTACAATGAACGAGCGTAACCGACCGACTCCAGGGTTGACGGCTCACGTCTGGATCGATCTCGAGCCATCAACGCCAGATGAAAGACCACGCGGATGACGCAGCCGTAGATCATACAACGTTTGTAACTGGAACTTGGATTCACTGAACTGAAAAACCTATCGGCTCTGTGTGTTTGCAGAGGCCTGACCTTTCCCTGAACGCCTTGTTGAGCTTCCCATGCCCTACCGGATCCTGTATGGTACAATCGAATTGCAGTCCTGTCGGCGGCCCAGCCCTCACGGGGCCGGGGCCGCAGGTCGAGGCTTCGAGGGGTGCACCCCGGCATCCTAATACGGGGAGTATCCGCCTCTTCCTCGGCCACGGTAACCTCCCCGATAGCCACCACCTCGGGGAGGGAATCCACCACCACGGCCGCCGAAGCCGCCGCGACCTCCACGGAATCCACCGCGACCGCGACCTCTGGACATACCAGGGACGTTGGTCCGCTTGGGAACGACCTTGATGTTGCGACCCTTGAAGACGCTCTCGTTCAGAACGAGAGCCTGGGCGACAAGACTGGGCTCGGTAAACTCGACGTAGGCGTAACTGTGCGAGAGCATGTTAGCACGATGCCGGTTCCAAACCGCGGCTGGCCTTGTAGGGCGTCAAGAGATGCAAAACACATACCCCTTGGGTTGGCCGGTGAACTTGTCCAGCAGGATGGTGACACGGTTAATGGAGCCGCAGCTTTGGAAGTGCGCCTGGATCTCCTCGGGGGAGGCGGAATAGTCGACGTTGCCGACGAAGATGCTGCGGCTGTCGACGTCTTGCTTGTCGTCGGTGTTGAGGTCCTGGGCCTGCTGGTTCAGGCTCGCTTGCATCTCGCGTAGCTTGGCGGCCTCCTCTTCCATCTCAGCGACACGTCGCTTCATCGCCGAGATCTCCTCCTACGTTCATCATCTTGGTCAGTCTAACCTCCTCTTACTACGCGAAGCCTAAGGGTCGTAAAAGGCTTATTGTCTGTGCGCACCTCTTCGTGGTTCTCATCGTGGTTCTCATCGTGGGTCTCATTGTCGGCGACGCTGTTCTCGGCGCTGTGGTCATCCACAAGCTTGTCCTCGGGCTTGACGTCCGCCATGGCTGTGGTTTCTGATGATTTGAAAACGATGCAAAAGCGTCTGGAAGAGGAACGTCAGTGATGATGTTCGAGGAAGCTTCAGAGATGGCTGAATCGTGCGCCAAGGCAGAGACGCGCCAGTAAGGCGACCGGCAGCCTTGGGAGGGGTTTCCTAGTAGGACTAGCTCCTGCTACGATTATGCGGCGGCCAAGGGAGGCAAGGTACTCACAACTCTGGCAACTGCAGGAGCAAACTCTTGCCCTGCGTTGGATGGATGAGCAGCTGCTTGTGCAAGGCAGGGAACGGATTGAAGCCGATGGCGAGGCGGACGAGGCAAGACGAGGCGAGGCAGAGGCGTCGAAAGGTATCCAAGGTTCGAGTCCAAAAATGGCTAGGGAGATTGGTCCACGGTTTAGCCGGTGGCGCCCCGATAAGACCGATAAGAGCTTCCTGATCTCGATCTTGCACAAATGTGGGTTTAAAGCTGGCTGAGCTTGGGAAGCTGGAATGGAAGGGGGGATGTTGAAGATATATTGGCACATTGGGTTCGAGTAGTAGATATCTCCAAGTTAGATATGGGGTTAAATCTAGATGACGTCCAACTGGCAGCACCGTAGATGCGTAAAGGTTGGTTCTGGTTGCCAGCTCCTTGTTCAAGCACCTTGTCCAGCGGGGTCGTGGAGCTCACGGGTAAGATACAGCTACAGCTGCAGTGGTGTGCACCTGCTGTAGCTGTGTACTTTGAGGTGAGCTTCATTGTGCCCACCTCAGCTCTAGTCAAGCACCTTCAGGACCTCTGCCCATCTCAGCAAGACTTCTACCTAAAATATTCGAAAAACAGGGCTCAAAACACCAGGAACATTGCTTTCAGGTAGGCCTTCACCCTGGCGGTGTGCGAACATTTTGCTTGGTAAGAAGGTCACATCCCTTGCCAGGCAGATGCCACAAAAGGTCCTGTCTCCCTTGGATCAGGTTCATATTTGGAACTCTGCTCTTTGTTGTCTTCGACGGAAACCCTTACCATGATTTGCGCATCGGGCAGCTCCATTCAATCAAATCAGACACCGAAGCCCCCTTTCAATGTTCTTGTTTGACTAGCAACCAGTGGCCTTTGGGCCTCTATTGACTCCTCGTCCTTTGTCTTTCTCATACCCGTTCCGTTGTCATCCACGTCTCGCTCTCCGACGTCCATGCTCTCTGGCACTTTGGCACCGACTTGGGGCTGGCCTTCCCTGAGTTTCTCTGTCCAATTCCATGGAGAATTGAATCTATATCAAATTGGCTCGGCATCTTCCACATTAACCTCCTAGAACTCAATGTCCAAACTTACGTCATGCTCGAACCCTGACCACGTTACATTGCAAATTCCCACAGGTGCTGTCATAGCGGGGGAGCGCGTGTGTGCGATCGACCAAAGAGCGCCGAGCCATTGCCTGGCCTCTGGGCACTTTCAATAAGATCGCATCTCGCAACGCCCCCCAACCTTTTGATCCCCCAGTCGCCCCCCCGAGTCGCCCGTCCTCCGCTACGGGGGAGCCCCGAGAGCGCTCCACAAACCCCGGCGATTCGGGGGGAGAACCGAACGACAAACGGCGACTTCAACGACGAATTACAGACAAAACATCGGAGCTCGTCGGCATGACGATAACCGAACCCAACCCCTCATCCCCGGAGCCTCGTCCTCGTGGCCGGATAGCCGGTCTGAAGTTCGCAAACTTACCTGCCAAGGGGGTTGGTGCTGCACTTAGTCAGCCCTTTAGGACCCCGTGGTTCGCCTGCCCGGCCGTCGTCGCCCACGTGTGACGTCGCCGAAGACACTGCGTCAGCAACCGCATCGGCGGTCCCGGCCCAGCACCATCACCTTTGGGCTTCCTTCTCAGCCCTCTCATTTTCTCTCGCCGCGCGCGAGCTTCCGACTCTACAGGGTCTCCGTCCAGAGAAGGCTGCGGTTTGTTTCGCCTTCGTCCGCGCCACCGAACGAAACACGGAAAAAAAAATCACTCAGTAAATCAAAACTTGCCGTTTTCTTGCCGTTCCGAATGGTCGGAGGAGGCGACGCTTGAAGCTGCAGCGATGGCGACCGACGAGGAGGAGGCAATCCGGCCTCTGCTCTGGAGCTTCAGCGGGTTTCGCGAGACCAACCGGCCGGCTCCTCTCAGGCAGCATCTCACGGAGTCTCGCACCAGCCTCAAGGACATCCTCTCGTCTCGCACAAAGCACTACGCGGTCCTCGCGCTGGTGTCGCTGGACGTGGCAGCGCTGTTGGCCAATGTCTTCATCGAGCTCGTCGCCTGCGACATGAAGCGCGAGGACGAGCCCTGGGTCGGAGACACGCGCGAAGGCCTGACGATCGCCGGGCTCGTGTTCAGCTGCATGTTCATGATCGAGCTGATGCTATGCGTGTTTGCTTTTGGTCTCCGGTAAGATTGATCTCCCCGAGGCGCTTGACGTTGTGGCATAACTAACAGCATCTTCAGATATTTCAAGGACTGGTTTCACCTACTCGACGGGGTTGTCATCATAGCAAGCTTTGTGATTGACGTGCTGTCGCACGGCATTGTTGAGGAGATTGCTTCGCTCGTCATTGTCTTTCGGCTGTTCAGGTTCGTCAAGGTCGTGGAGGAGATGAGCATGGGCGCGGCGGAGAGGATGGAGGGCTTGGAAGCGCAGCTGGAGGTCTTGAAGAGGGAGAATGGGGAGATGAAGAGGCAGCTCAGCCGGCGATAGGTCCGACATATAGCTGGCTCCGGTTCCGGTGGCGGCCCGTTTACCGACACTCGAGATGAGATTCCCGGCTGTGGTTAATGTGTCTAATGATAATGAACGATGCAGCAGGAGAAGGGCCTCCAGGCCAATTTGAGCGTTGTGGCTTGGTTTAGTCATGGAAGATACCCCGACGAATCGGATGTGCTTGTCTTGCCTTCGGACCTAAATTCACAACCTAAAGCAGCGAGCCGTGATACCTTCGGGGATGCCATTTGATAGGTCGTCTCCACGTCGATCTCTCTGTCGCGCATCCAGACCCATAGAAGGACAGGCCATGGGTGTTTGGGAAATCTGCAGATATCCGCATCTCCAGGAGAGCCGCAAATGGAGACGGCCTGCCATCTTGAGCCGAAGCCCTCGAACGAATTCGACAGCGAATCGACTGTCTCGATCCGACTGCCTCACTGAGATTCCCGGTCTCGGCGGGCCCTCGGTGGCAGTTGCAGCGGGGAGTGGCGCATCGCCGGAGGCTGCCTCCGCGATGCAACGCCAGCCGCCCCGGCAACTACTGCACCTCGTATTTGCGACGAGGGAAAAAAAAGCAGGCATGGTGGCTGGACAGACTGAGTGGTTGGTTCTGTGAGACAACATCCCCAACGTCACCTCTACATAGTCCACGCAGAAAACGAAGACTTGCATGAAGCGGATACCCTGAATATGCGGAGGAGCAAGAATAGCAGCGGCTAGGGCAAGTGCGCCACCTAGACCGTCAGCAATGGGGGGCAGAGAGGGACCAACACGACAGACGAACATGCAGCGTCTTGGGTCTGCTGTCGTCTCTGAATTGTAGCCTGCGTTCAGGTATGACTGGTTCCGGAGTCTAGAACCTGGAGGAGAGAATTTCGACTGCGGTTCGGACGGCCTCGTCGCATACTTCAAGACTTGCATTGCATGTAGCCATTAGTGCCACAGCCAGGATTAGAATCTTGTCATTGAAGAAAATGTCTAGAATTCGTAGTGGAGAGAAATTCCACGGCGCCAAACTACCCGCCTTAGCAGTCGATCGAACAACCAGTACCCATGATATGGAAGAATGCGAGTGGCGAATCAGCAGGGACAGAATAACCGGGGCGCAGCGAACCTCGGGGACAACACGAGAAACACGACGCTGGACACGACACGAGTCACAACACCATCTAGCAAGCAGCCCGAGGCCCAACAACGACGCATTTTGCGGCCGGACCGGACCAGTCAAAAAGCAACGCGTTCTTTGTTCATTTCACAAGTGCCCGAAGAAGGCACACGAGCTGATGAAGCAATATTGGGATCAGGCAGATACGCTCTGTTGCCTCTCCCCAATAGGCCATGCCCGACAGCCGTGCGCGAGCTGCTTCGACAGGGTCAAAGCTGGAGGTAAAACACCAGACGACAGGCGACGGCCGCGTCGTCTGAGATCAGATGTGCATGCATGCATCCATCGCATTTTGCCGTGCAGGAGGAATACCTGATGGACGTTGACGGTTGACGTTGAACGACGTGTGTTGCTCCACGAGCTCTGCCTCTGTAGAGAGATATTTGCACTCGCATTGCATCCGTCTCTCCACGGCACAACACGACTCTTCTCCAACCAATACGGACATGCCGCCACGGACGGCACTTGCATCTCGGTGTAACCCCATCCTTCGAAGGTCGGGTCGTCTTCGAAAGCCGCACGCCCCCCCTGGTCCAATTATTTGCTGTCCCCCTTCTCTCTTGGCCCGCGGGAAAGAAAAGAAAAAAAGGGCCAACCAGGGGCTTCTGGCCCAGCTCCCGACCAATCACCAGTCTGCCATATCGGGGCTGGCCCCCTAAGATTAGACTTCATCTCGACGTCCGGGCCCCATGTTCGCATGGCCCGTTTTTCGAACCTCGTTTTCCGTCGGCCGTCTGTCTCTGTGCGTGTGCTCCTGCTCTCCGTTTCTGTCATATCGAACCATCATCACTTCTGGTTCTGCACAGTTGCATTGAACCACTCAACCAGCAGAGTGAGCCCTCATAACAAGCTGGTCGAGGGGGGTGACGAGGCAGGGAGAGAGACGGCAGACATACTCGTTGTCTTTGGTGGAGGGACCAGAAGGCCTAGTCTCAGCCCCGAGTCGTCGGTTCCTTTGCCAACAATTTCTAGGCATTCCCCCGTTTTCCTATCAAAGAAACCCCAAGAACCCGATTCGATTCTCCAGATTCTCCAGAAACACCCGTCTTTGGGGCTGGAAAGCTAAGAAACACAAAGGACGCGCGCGGTGCGCGCAACGGCCGCCGTCCCTTCCCGCAGAGCTCAAGCAACGATGGGCAGATGTGGTGGTGGTGGTGGTATCCGTAGCAGCAGCCAGCTGCTCTTCTCACAATCAAAAGTGGGAAGATCTGGGCTGGGGTTAGGCATGTCATGGTATTATGGATAATGGCATGGGAACTCCAGGTTGGTCGGTCACCGGCATCTTTCGATGATTTGACCCTTCCTTCTTTCTGAGCATGTCTCCAGACCGTGCCTCCTTCTCCTACCGCCGTAGATGCTCGGTCTGGATTTGATTCAGCGGCCCCGTCTCGCTTCTCTTCCTCCTCAATGCTCCTGTAACCGTCTGACCGGGGCTTGACGCCATCACCATGTCCGTTCCCCCAATATCCACTCTCCTTTTCCTGACGAGCTGCAGAGGACGGACGGGGTACCACACCACCTGCACTGCACACTCACAGTCGCCGCTGCTGCTGCTACCCTCTCCTCTCTTCCCATGGGTCGTTCGTTAGCCTCATCAATCTCCATCACTCGACCGTCAACCCAGGCCCAGGACGACCCCTGGAGAGACCCGCTCATAACCCGTAAACCCATCACTCTCCTCCACTCGCGTTGGTTCCTCAGCCGGAGAAAAAAGCCCTCTTGTCATTCTGGCCTGCGTCTCTCTCCGTGTCTCGCGGCCTCTCTCTCTCTCTCTCTTTCTCTACCTGCCTGTCTGGCCCGTCAGGCCTTTGGTTGTCCATTCGCTAGCGGCGCGCGCCACCGTTCCCCCCCCTTCGGCCTAGTTAGTGTAGTCCTCCACCCCCCTTCCCCTCGCTGGTTTCTGCGCGATCCTCGTTCTAGCTCCTTAGTCCCCGTCTCGCCCACCCCCAGTAGATGCAGCGAGTGAGAGTGAAGAGTGAGCGACTGGGAACGCGACCGCCCACGCCCCCCAGGAACATCAATACGGATACAACGTTTTTTTTTTTGTGATGAAATTGCCTTGCCTGGGACTCCCCTAATTTACTTAATATTACTCTTGCCCATCCCACCACCCGTCTCTTGAGTTCTCTTTCCCTTCTCCCATCCCTCTACCGTAATAGCCTCCACGAACCCACAGCTTATTCCCCGTCCTCCCCGACCCAAACAACCTAATAAGCTACGATCCCTCTCTGAGGTTCATCAAGTCACTCGCTATCTACACGCACGCAAGTTTTCGGACTAGGCATCACATTCGTTGGATATAACAACTGTCGTTACGACCAAAAACAAAGTTTACTCTTAATAATCGGATTCCTCGGAACACCACCACAACAACCGTCAAGATGCAGTTCTTCCTCCCCATCACCCTCCTCATCGCCGCCGTCGCGGCCCAGGACACCAAGTGCGCCGCCGAGACCATCGTCGAGACCTGCCTGTCCTCCGAGACCGCCAAGGTAAGCCTTCAACATCCATTGAGCCCCCAACCGGGCCATACACCCTTCAAATATCACAAAAACAAACAACTAACACACCCTCCCCTCCAGGTTGACGCTTGCTCCGCCACCGACTACGACTGCCAGTGCGCCGCCTACCAGGCCGTCGCGACCTGCTACAACAACTGCCCCAACGACGCCCGCGCCTCGCCCGCCCAGAACCAGGTCACCATCTACTGCCAGCAGGCCTCCCTCTACGGCTCCGCCGCCCAGCGCAAGACCGCCTCCGTCGCCTCCGGTTCCGCCACCGCCGCCGTCGCCTCCAACTCCGCGACCGCCACCCCTACCACCGGCAGCTCCGCCTCCGCGACGGCCTCCGTCTCGGCCACCAGCACCCCTAACCTGGGTGTCGGCCAGCTCGCCCGCAACACCGGCGGCGTCCTCCTCGCCGTCGCCGGTGTCGTTGCCGCCGTCCTCTAAGCGAATTCTCTCTAAGCTATAGAGGAAGCCAATATATCATTACAATTTTACACACAAACGTCTTATTTTCAAGCGATAATGTTACACGCGGTGCAAGGCCATCATTTGGAATGATTCAAACGCGGGGACTGGGACGGGACTATGGTTTCCGCCCGGCAAAAAAGGAAGTTTCTTCAGCATTACCACTTCTTCTTGGGATAAGAAGAAATAAGGGAAGCGGGCCTGAATAGCGACGACGGCACGGGGTGATGAATTCACCAAAAACCTGTTGTACATGGTTTAGAATCTTTGTAATTACCTAATCCAGCCGAATTTCATGAACAAGAAGACCAACATGGGATGACAATGAACCCGAAAACAAAGAAACACGTGAGAGAGGACAGGGACACCCGAGTTTGCCCATCAAACGGGAAAGAAACACCAATCATTCATCGCATCAAAACTCTATCTAGCAATGGCCCTTGCGTCCCCCGTGCCGTCCTTGCAGAGACTGAGAAACGAACCCGACTCCCGGACTCCGAAAAAGCTTCGTTGATTGATTCGGTTGCCCTTGCACACATGCAATGGCCTGCATCTTCCCGAAGACAACCCACAATCGCTGATTGGGCCACACACATACACACACACACACACCACGTACCGCCGTAGGGTAATAAAGACACAGTACTGCGTACTGCATAGTAGTATACGTAGAGAGAAACAAATATTGGAGATGTGTTGACTCAGCAACATTCTTCTGAAACATGGCAAGAATCTAAGCTGCACATTGACCCGCGTGCCGGTTTGCGCGCGCATTCCCCACCCATAGCAGCAAGGAACTGTCCTGCATGTGCTTATTGTCTCATAAGCAAGGCCTCTCTCTGATATACCTGTGCTACAGCGAGGGTCACGGACGTGAGGGCGCAAAGAAAAGGAAGTGAAAGCGACGAACTTGTCGACTTTGCAAGAAACCTGCTTAGCAGGAGCAGGGAAGCAGAAACATAGTGCGCGATATATGCAACAAAACAAAACAACTACTTTATTGCTTCAATGCAATCATTGGGCTTTCTTGTTTGGAAATGGTGGAGAGTATCCATCTGTTGGTGATCTTCATAAACGTCTGGGGCATCTCAGGGATGGCTGTTGGACGGCCAAGGCCGGGCAAACGTCACTAGTGGAAATGCGCCAAAGTCAATGGCACACGCAGCAAACGGAGACATGTCACGTGCAAACTAATCGGATGAATGTATGGTCGCTCAACGTGAGCTGGTTTTCGTCATGTTTTTCATCAAGCCTCTTTCTCCAATCGCTATGATACAACACGGGTGTCCTTGAATCCTACAGCTGTCTTGCTAGCGTTGCATCCCCTCATGGGAGACTCTCCATCATTCGTGTTCCTCCTGAACGCGTCTTCCACTCCCAGGGAGCTGTCATCCAGGGAAGGAAGTTGTAACAGTATAAAGTCTACAAGCAAAGAAAAAGAAAAAAACCACAAGCATACGCAAAAGGCAGACGCTTCCCAACACCCGTGACGCCCGTTTCATATCTCTAACATGTGACATTGTCCATCTCTGGCCACATCACTGTAGCCTGCTTTTTTTTGCCTGACCAAAGACCCCTGGTTGCGCAGAGTCGAAAGAGAAGAGTGCAAGAAAGGATGAAATAAAAGTTCGTCGACTAAAGGGAGTATTTGTGCGCAAAAAAGTCTTGGTCGCCAGAAGAAAGCAAGTAAAAATAATTGTGGCGGCAAAAGTAAGGCGGATAGGGCCTCGGAGGAATCTTGATGCAAAAATCAAAAGGCCTTGACGGTCGTTGAGGAAACCGAAAACACCCTAAACTTTTCGGGCTCGTTTCGCGCTGTTGTTGACAGGGCTTACGAAGGTGACGTGCTTGTTCTCGTCCTTCTTCAGACGCATGGTGGTGCCGGAGCCGCTGGATCCCCGGTGGTGAAGAGGTCGACCGTCATGATCCTCATCGAGAGTGATCTCGGCCACATCAGACACCGACTCGGCATCCATGCGGTCGCTCACACCGGAGTCTGAGCCATCATCTGAGTCGTCGTATTCGCCGTCGTCGCTGACGAGTGAAGGCGCGTTGTTGCTGACCATTGTGTTGGGGCTCAGATCGACCATGTCGACATCCTCGTCACCCATCATCATCAGTCGTGGTCCTTCGTCCTTGTCGGGACTGCTCATAGGCGGCGATGCGAAGCCCGAGTGAGGTGCCCTGCCCTTGCTGCTCGTCGGCCTCGTCGGCGCCGGGGCGACAGGAGACATGAAGGCTCTTGCTGGAACACGCATGGCAGTGGAAGGAACACGAGCAGCTGGCCCAGCGTCACCAGTTGGAGTGCTGAGACCACCCTCGACTTCTTCCGAATCCTCTCCTGGCGTAGAAACTTCATCCAAAGACATCTTCTCCTTAGCATCGCCAACGATTTCACGGAGGTTGCCATTAAAGTTCCTGCTCTGCATGAGGCGGGAAAGGAAGGGGACATCAGCCGAACCGACGAAGTTCTCCCCGTTCTGAGCGGCGGGTCTCGCGGACTCAGCGTTCGGAACAGTGGGAATGCTCGTCACACCAGGCAGCTTGCCATCACGGTACAGCTTGAGCGAATCTGCGATCCTTGAGCGCAAAGAAACGTAGGCTTGCTGAGTAGACATGTCGGACTGGGCAAACGGGTGAACAAGACCAGGAGCGACAGCGGGAGCCGGCGGCGGGGGCTTTTCCTCCCCAATGACGCCACCACCTTCGTTGACCTCGATCGGGTGGCCGCAGGACACGGCAGCCTCCTCGTGGCTCTTGTAGTCTCTCCTGTGAGCGATGCGGCAATGGTTGATGAAACCCTGAGTGCTACTGAAGTTCTCTCGGTTGCAATCCAAGCAGACGAGCTTCACGGTCTGGCCGTCGGAGCGCTTCAGAACGCAAGGCCCAGCCTTCTCCTTAGGTTGAGGATAACCACTGGACAGCGACTGGAGCTTCTGTCCAGCCGCACCTCGAACCGGCCGGTTCTTGTTCGCGCTTGAGAGGTCAGACATGCTGTTTCTCGTCGTTCGTCCCTCAGCTGAGCCTCTGCTACGGGCAGTGTCAAGCACGGGGTACCATTCAGGCTGCATGCCGTCAAACTTGGGATCAGGGATGAGCCACTTGGCGTAGTGTCGAGCGTAAGGACCATCGACGACTCCAAAAGGCGCCGCCCACTGAGGGACGGGCTCTCCCGGGCGATTCTGCAAAGAGGGACCCTTGCCGCTGCTGATATCCAGCATCTGCGCCGGAGTGGGGCAGGTGGTAGGATAAGGAATCAAATGGCATCGACGAAGCTGCTCAAGGGCGACCTGGCATTTGGCAAGCTCTTGGTTGATTAGCCTCAGCTCGTTGTGCTTGAGCAAGATCTCCAGACCAAACTGGTACTGGATCGCGTCGCACGCGTCTTCCATGTCGTTAGTCACCGCGGGAGCAGGCTTGGACTCAGGTGCAGGCTCAGGCTCAGACACAGCCACAGGAGCAGGGGCAGGCGCCGATGGTGGCGTAACCATATCGCAGGCAGGAATGTCAGCGATCAGAGGGCTGCTGCTCTCCTGCTTTGCCCGCTTCACAGGCTGCTCACTGTTGATGTTGATGAAGGTAACATTTGGCGCGCAAGAGGCGTCGACGCTGGACAGTCGCCTCTTTTGAGGGCGCACCGGGCTTGAGACAGACGTCGTTGTTGCACCTGGATGCGGCAGGATGAACTGGTGCTTTTGCGCGAGCGACGGCATTGGATGGCTGACACCGACAGTCGTTTCGCTTCCCCGCTCTGAACCCCAGAACCGGAACATAGAGATTCTGTGGGTGAGAGAAGGATGAGACGAAAAAGTCGCGAGAGGGTGCGCAGGCGACCTTTAATGCAGTGTGAGGTGACGTGAGGTGAGGCGCAAGGCAACGACAGCCTGACGGGGGAGGTGAGGTGGCAGTGGCAGCGAGTGGCGGAAGAGCTAGGCAGCTGCGGCGACGTGATGCAGAGAAGCGGGTGCGCGCGAAGTGCAAGGAGGTGCAATGCGGGATGCGTTGGTGCTGAGCTGAGCAGAGCAAAGCTGGGGGCGTCGCTGACGTAAACGGTGGACGATGAGCCGGCGTGAGCGAGATGCGGTGGGCGACAAGCAAGCGGGCGGGCGTGCGTGCGTGCGTGGGCGTGGGCGTGGCCTCGGCGGTGGGCGTGTGTTTGGTTGTTGGCCTTGCTTGGGTGGATGGGGCCAGAAAAGGGGTGGCAGGGGCGAGTGAGTGTGCGCGCGATGATGTGGTCGGGCGCTCCCCTCAGAAGCTGGGAAATGGGCAGGAGGAAAGCCGGGCACCGAGATGGGCGACAAGGCGATCAAAGGGATGGGATTGCTGCGACGGGTCGCGCAGCGAGGACAGCGACGCAGAATGATCGAGAACTAATGAAAGCCTCGATATCGCGCAGGAAAACGGAGATGAAATGAATGCGCGAAGAGAGACGGACGAGCAAAAGAAGGGCGGCGCCTTTTCTGAGTGCTCTCTCTGTGTCGGGCGGACGGTATTGTTTTCTGGGCTGAAATCGGGGGGAGAGGATGGTTGTTTGGGAGGAGGATGGGAGATGTTGGAGATGGAAATCGACAACAAGAAGGAGCAACAACAAGAATAAGGTGAAGCCGGCGGCGGGGGGGGAGCAGGAACCCAGGAGGTCTCGTCTCTGGCGCTCTGCGTTGCTCTTCTGGAAGGGCGGGCGACGTGCGCAGGTTTGGGTGGGAAATTGGCCTCTCTGGGGGGAGTGATTGCGAGTGCGGGTGGGCCGTGGATCCTGGGGGGCCAGAGTAAGGTAACTGCAGTGTACAGCAGGTACCAGAACCGACCGTCGATAACAGCCAGCAGCCAAAAGAGACGACAGGCACCGCGAAGAAAGAGGGCGGTGGGAAGAGTGGATGGATGGACAGCAGCCCAGGTGGACGGCGGCGGGACTGTGACGGTTGGATACCTGGTGGGCACACTTCCAGTGGGTGACTGCCCGGGTTCCAACTGCTGCGGTCCGCGGATTGGCACACTGGTTGGCCTTGGCCTGTGGTGCCCGTGGTTTGTGGGTGTCGCTGATTGACTGCGCTCTGGCTCTGTTTCTGCACAAATTGTGGGTGCCAGAGCTGCTGCTGCTGTTGCGTTGGTGCTGTGGTAGGTAGGTGGTGCTTTCACGCTGGTTGTGGTGCTGATGGTGCCGATGGCACAGATGATGATGTGAGGGACCGACTGACTAGGAAAAGGCAATTTGTGAATTGGATGCAAGGGGGGGCATAAAATGGAGACGGGGGTGTGAGGTGTGGGTGGTGTGGATAAGGATTGTGCTGCGGCTGCTGCTTCTGATTGGCCCGTTGGGAGACAGCAGGAGGGAACGAGGGAATGCGCTTGTTTGGTCTGACCCAGAGACAGGAAGGACACCGCCGCCAGGGAAAAGAAGGCGAGGGAACCCAGGGAGGGGAAGCAACAACCAGGCAGGTGCAGCCAGGAAGCAGGGGTGGGGAACACGACAGGACGCTCCGTGGAGGACTGGACTGGCAAACAGGACAGGGCACCACAACGACAGGACACGACGCCAGGGAGCCAGACCCGATATCGACACAACCTAAAAGACACCCGGACGATTCGAGGTGAGAGTGAAAGAGTCAGGTCGTTCTTGATTGTCGCTCTATTGCGAGAGAAACGCCGATTGTGGACGTGTCAGAACGAGGGCGTGGATGCGCCGTATCCAGATGCAAGACGACGCAAAACAGGAAGACCGTCGGCAACGGCGAAGACAGCGACAGCGACAGCGGCAACGCACTGAACTCGAAAAGGATATCTGGGATCTAGAAAAATGGAAAAAGAAAAAAAGTCAGAGGGGACCCTCAAAGACCCCGAGATGGGACGCACGCTGTTCCTCCCGGCTCCCGCTCTGTCTGTGTCTGCGTCCGTGTCTGGCCTGTCTGTCTTGAGTGTCTGATGGATGGATGATGAGACGGATGGGGGAACTCGGTCTGTAGCAACTCGCAGCCGGGTCGTTGGCTACGCTGCACTGCGTGTTTTATCGCCGCCCCGAAAATAGAACGGGACAGAGGGTGGGCGCCCAAGATACGGGACACAGCTGCTGTGGAGATTTATCTGAAGGGATCCCCCTTTTTTCTGGTGATAGCGGACGGGGAAGATGTAAGTGTGAGAGAGAGATTCACAGAGGAGAAATGCAGAGGGGAGGACGGATGAGCGAGAAAAACACCATGAAGCATCTGACGAAGAGACACGGCCCGCTCGTGCTCTCGCTCGTCTTTGCGCAATAAACAACAGGCCTTGCTGTCGATCTACCTTACTTCAATCATGTTTTGTTTGTAAAGGTTTCAACAAGTGTCTTATCGACAAACCTGACTAACAACCCTCACTCCTACTTTCACTTTCACTGCCCGCAAGTACTTTGCCCAACCCGACTTACCCAACCTGCTTAAGGGCGGCAGTAAGGTTCCTTAGTGAGGAGGAGCAGAGGGGACGGGGAAAGCTCGTGGTGTGTTGCCATGTCTCTCTCCTTGACCTTGGGGTGTGGTAAACATAAAAAGTCAGAGAGCTAAGGAACCTAGAGGCGTGGGAATGAACCCGAATGCCTCCAGCTGTTAATTAGTCCCGCTGGAGTCGGGGCCTCCAGCGACTTCGACGCTAAAGCGACAGTGCGCGCGTCCACGCTTCTCCGGCCTGTCTGCTCCTGCCAACGACATCAGTGTGTTTCTTGCTCGATGTGAGGTGCGCTTCCCGCCGTCAATTCCATCCGTGTTATTGACATCCGCGAGAGGCAATGGCGTCGGCTGGCGCATTTTCCCCATCAGTTCAACAAGTCCCAAAATGACCTGACCGTCTTTCCTTTCTCTGACGAATGCAAACAACTAAAGAAATCCTCTATTTGTTGACAGTCCGTTGTTGTTCGCTCCCACCGCCACGTCCTCCTTCTCCACGTCCGACTTGGCGGACTCGCACCTCATTCGTCTGTATAGCGGCGCTGCCATTCCGGCTGGGTTTGAAGATGCGGTCTAGTGTCCACGACAGACAGACACCGACTTCCAAATACCCCATCAGAGTTTCCCAGCAAGCCGACATGAAGCCGCAGCCCAGCGATTCGGGAACCACCTGGGATGACATGAAAGCTGGACCCTTAAACAGCAAGGGACGGCCATGCTCCTGCATTGCTTCTTATGCTTCTATTGCCCTTCTTCGCCGCCTTCTCTTCCTCGTCTCGCAATCGAACTCGTCCGTCCTTCGAAGGCAACCTGACATCAAACACTCTGATCCTCCATCAGCCTCTAAGACCTCGCATCTCGCAGTTCTTCGGGACGCCCTGCGACCCTGATGACGGCCGAGGCCACGCACGCGAGGACTGAGAGGACGGGTGGGTGGGTGCGACACGCGCTAAAACCATGGGTGGCCGCTTGAAATGCGCCACGCCACCCGACGTGCCCAGCTTTTGCCTTTCGCCATTTCTGGTTTCAGACCTGAAGATTGCTAGTGAGGTACAAGTGCCGCCAAGTGCCATTCGCTGAGATGCCCCAAGTTCCGTTCAATAAACCAATCCAATCGCCCCGGCATGCTGCGACCCTCCGCGGAAGCAACATCCAATAGCTCCGGCTCACCGGCCAAGGTTGCTGCAGCCCAAGTATCCGCTTATTGCTGCACATCCCTGCCTTTAGCAGAGACGTCGATATCGCATCAGGCCCCATCCCAGGAGCCGAATGGCGCCTTCTGGCTTTCCTGGGCGAAACGGATCGATGTGACCGCAGCTCTGCAGCTCGGCCGGCATGCTGCATCTCGGAAGCTTGGAATCTCGGGGAGACCCTCTTGGAATCTGCTAAATGACGAGACGATGTTTAGTTCATGATTCAGTCCGCGAGACAAACTTCTGTCGATGCGGGACGTTTTGCACCGCAACAACCCTTTTGCCCTTCACGGCCAGCTCGGGTTTATCGAATGCCCATCCTGGATTGCCGCCATTGTCGGCATCTCGATGTCGGTTTCCTGGGGTCTGCGAGTGGCTGCAAGCGGTTACGCCCAAACTAGCGCCCAGCGAATCAAAACCATAGCGCATTGCAAGATGAGTCGTGCTTCTGCACAGGCCACATCAAACATGTGAAGTCGAAAAGCCACGACCCACCACGAATGGACGGCACCGCTCGTCTGGGTGAAATCTTCCTGCTTCCGCGGGACGCTAAGCGTCCCCGACCACGGCAGAAAGCTCGTGTTCGAGAGCAGATCATTGAGTTGCAGATCACGTGCTGTATCACGAGACCTGAGCGGCACAGATTGTGACGTTCGACGTAGCTTGGATGCTGGAGGAGAAACGAGCGGTTGAGGAGCACAGAATCAAAAGAGCCCTCTCGTTGACAGAGAAAGCAGACAGTCTGGTTTGACACCTCGGGCGATTGGATGGCTTACATAACTGCCCTATCGAAGTTGTTCCGCCGTCTGATCGGTCATCGGCTCCGAATCTAGGTGCCTCGCCTGGTCCAAGCTTCTTATCCGATAAGATCGCGACTCCAGATTTCATCCCGCCGCACATTTTCTAACACCCTCGACGAACTACATTGGACCCCGCGCAGACGACGACGACGACGACGACGACGACGCCTGGAATTGAAGACCGGTCTTATCATGCTGAAAGACGTTCATAATGCAGGACGGGCTTAAGGACACCGCCACGGGCATTCGAGGCGACAGGAAGAGAAAACTGCCCATCATGGTCGAGTCGGAGGACCAGAAGAAGAAGAACAAGCCGTCTCCGGCCGGCCCTGGAACGCCCGTACCTCACGACGCCCTCCTCTCCGAACTGAGAAACAAGTACGACGTCCTGCCCGCCTTCACCATCTCCTCGACAAAGATTCACAAGCGTGTGACCTGGCTGTTGCTGCACCTGCGCAAGAACGACGGGGACGCAAGGAAACGGGCGGTGCTCCTGTACGCTAGGCCCGGCGAGGTGGGCAAGATGATCACCATCTCGGAGCAGGTGAAGCGCATCGTAGCGGAAGAGGACGGCGGTCGGTGGTACCAGTACAACAAGATGTACGAGCTGCCGCCCAAGGCCGAGGTCGTGGAGGAGACTATGCTCGGCGGCGGGGGAGCAGGCAACGATACGGACGACGACGACGACTTCGAGGTCATGGAGAGCCGGTTCGAGAAGGCGGTGATGCCGCAGCCGAAGAAAGGAATTCCGAAGTCACTCAGCATCTTCCTCTCTCTGGAGCCCATGCCGGAGTTGAAGGCCCAGGAGGGCGTCACGCAGCAAGCCAACGAGACGTAGGGAGGTCAGACAGCAGCCGTCGACGCACGAACATACCAGAAACCAGAAAGAGGGAGACCAGAGTGGCAGAAGAGGTTTCAATAGCGGTCGACAGGCTGCCAGAAGTTGGGCGGCACCATGTACATCATTGCATCTTTGGGCGTTAGGACAGAGAAAAGGGACATTCACGGTTTGATACCCAAGTCACAGGAATCACAGACAGACGGCAGATACAAAAAAGAGAATATTTTGCTAGATAATTACACGGCGCTGGAACGGACTGATGCAGTCTCCTGGTACCTATACTCCATGGTCACAATGCACTTTTTTTTACCTGTCCGCTCGCGCAGACCTTGACATCGTTCACTTTACGCGAGCAATACAGATGTTCCCTCAACTCCAAAGC
Source organism: Colletotrichum horii (assembly GCA_027406005.1). NCBI lineage: Eukaryota > Fungi > Ascomycota > Sordariomycetes > Glomerellales > Glomerellaceae > Colletotrichum > Colletotrichum horii. The sequence goes on from JANVYB010000008.1 coordinate 3,130,368, forward strand.
AATCACGTACTCTTCGAGGTGCAGAAGCAAGCGCTTCAACGTCTCCCACCATCCCCTACTACATTGGCTCGCCGCAATCACCTATCACGCGACTCAGCGGCAACACCCTGGGCCAGTCGATACGAAACCCCCACCCTTTTTTTCTCCAACCTTTTGCTTTTTGCAATGGCTGATCGTTGTTTAGTGCTTCGACTCCTTGGAGGAGTAGGTTATGCGCAGGACGAAGTTGACGACGACGGCCAGCAGCAGGATGATGGCCAGGAAGGTCGGGCCGAAGCGGTCGTCGAAGCCCGCCTGGCCGCGCACGCGAATCGACTTGGCGCGCCAGTGATACGTCGCCAGGGCGTAGATCATGGTCAGCATCGCGACGCCCGTGAAGAGGAAGGCGCTAATGAAGGCGGGGCGGTCGCCGAAGTTGAGCATGCCGATGGCGAGGGCGCCGAGGATGACGGTGAAGTTGAGCCACGACAGGAAGGTGCGCTCGTTGGCAAAGAAGACCTTGGGCTCGACGCGCGTCGGGAGGGCGATGCGCTTGCCTGGATCGAGGGCGGAGGTGGTTAGCTGAAGGTCACGATTGGGTCTTCCGCGGTGGTGCGCGCGAGAGGAACGGATTGTGTTGTAAGTGGACGTACCCGGCGCAGTCTGGAGGAGAGGTTGGCTCGACATTTTGGAGGTTGTTTGGTTGCGTTTGCTTTCTCCTGACAGAGGATCTTCTGGCAGCGATGCGTATCGCGATCGTACGAGGTGAAGTTGATTTTCGCGGGCTCGACGTCGGCGAGGCTGGGCTGGTTTAGCGTGCGTTCGAGCTCGGACTCGGTGTTGGATACCAACGGCTTTTGTCGCTTGTGTTCGAGGCGCCCCGTATTCGTGTGACGAAGAAAACAACGTCAATTGAGCCGAGCTTTTCGAGATTTCGTCTGAACCCAAGTACAGAGGTTTGTCGTTATCAGAGATTGAGAGTCAAATGAATGGAATGCGAAGGTTAAAAAAAGAGAGGAAAAGAGCAGAGACCTGAACCTAACCGAACCGAGAGAGAGAACCCGCTTGAAAGCTTGTTCGATGCGACGGAGACGCAACGCAGGAACCACGGCCCCTCTTGCCTCCCTTAAAGCTCCATCGCAGAACCTGTGACGCTTGGCCTGCCACGGCTAGAGCTCTCCACCAGCCACACCTACGAGCCATGGATCACTGCTGCAGAAACCACACGTGCGAACCTTGAAGGTGGTGATTGGTTCAGCCACAAGCAGGGGCCATCTGCAAGCTGCTTTTTCTGCATGATGACTAACACCAGTGGCTGATGGGCGTAGCACGTGACCCGTTGCCCCGCGCACCGGCCTGCGGCAGCTGCGCCAGACCGGACGGCCCGTGTTGCGACGCGAGGCGCTTGCATCGGGCTGCGCATCACAACACGGGACGCCATTACTTTTTGTGGAGGAGCCTCGTCTTTCGCCTTATTCCGTAACTGACAACACCACCGCATCCACATCTACACTGGTAAACACCGCACCACCAGACTGAAAAACTTGGCCGTCTCAAGCAACGCCGACACCGACACAAGTGACTTCCAAACATCACGAAATTTCCGTTAATAACCTCACCGATTTTCCGGAATCAACAAAACATCCAATCTTCAAGATGTCTGCCGCACCAACCGCCGCCACTCCCGTACGTCGACTACCCCGCCGCATTGGCTTCCAATGTTGCATTTGGGAATTGTCACTGACTCTTGCCATCTAGCCCGTCGCCTTCAACAGGCTCAAGCAGATCGCCACCGATGTAAGCACTCAAGAAGCGCAACGAGCGCCAACCTTACCGCCACTTGGGAATAGCAACAGTCACTGACAGAATGGCCAGGCTTGCCAATCAGCAATTGGCTCTGCGGAGTTCTACGATCACGCTAAGACGGAACAATGGAACAGCGCAATCATTGTAGGCTCCTTCCCCTCCTCCCAAGCCCCTTTTGGGGAGAAAAACGATCACAAGGACTAACCACCGTGGCATCAGTCCTCCGTTCTCAAGGCCGTCATCTCCGAGTCTACCCCTCAAGGCGGTTCCGCCCCCGCCTACAAGTTCGCCTGCAATTCCACGATCGTCCAGCATCTCGTCCCTACCTCCTCTCTGAACAAGTCCAAGGGCACCACCGCCAACTCCGAGGAGCCTCACATCTCCACGAGCGCCGAGACGACCGGCACTGACGGCAAGCCCCACGTTGGCCGTCGTGGCATGCACAGTGCCACAGGTGCGTACTGGGACGAGAAGAAAGATGGCATGTGGTCATACAAATATGACGGCGGCGAGGGCAAGGGCATGGACGTCGTCATCATGCTCATCTGGGTTGCTATCTAAGCGGTGAATGCTCAGGATTCGCAAACCCGTGGGAAGCGCAAGTCAGGCTCCAGTGCCAGGGAACGCAAAGCAGAAGGACAGGCCAGCGTGTCAGGGGTTCTGCGAGAAGCCTTTACCCCCTTCCCGAGAACCAGAGTCGTCTACCGAGGGAAAACGGGTTGCGAGCATGTCCCAGAAGCAAGCCGTCCGCCTAGTGCTGGAAGGTGGCTACGGCCCTGACAGATCATGCACAGTACATAAACTGGATGGCAAGCAGGCCGGGAGGATTGAATACGTCTGTCGGTAATGTATTTCGAAAAGCCGGACATCCACGGCGAAGGGAGGTCCACATACGTCTATTCTATCGGATTTACAACAGCCGGAGTTTTGATGGTATACAAGAAACACGATAACATCATGAAGCTCGTTCTCTATGCTTTGTTGCTCGTTCTATGCTTCATTACTCGGTTGCTGTGCTGGATTGTTTATTTGTTGTGGTCTTCACCGCCGGGCGAATGAGGCGCATTGAATCATTTCGGTGTGTCATCCCTGCCAGCCGGAAATGCCATACAAAATGCGCCTTTCATTCCCCCCCCCATCTAAGCTATAAGATCTGAGCCATGCCAATATCATTCTCGCTGGGAGGGTAGCAGCTCACGTGCTATGTGCGCCTAGAGCGGCTGACCAGTTTTTGTTTCAATGAAATTGCTTTAAGCTTCATGGCATCCAAAGTTCTGCAGCATTAACGACCAGACGTCCTTCTGCAGCGTACTTCAGCGTGGCTCGTCGTGAATGGCTGAGACTGCATGATGGACAATTGTAGTTGAGATGGGTTCCACAGTTTGAATGTTCAAAGTCCCCCATTCGTATGTCATTGTGGCGACATCAGTCCCCATAACGCCCAAAAACCGTAGGACCCTGATGATCTTTTCTCAACCTCGTTCACTCGATTCGCACACCTCGATCTGACATCTTTGACATTTTTGCTAATCGGACTAGTTGGCGAAGAAGCGTCACTTTCCGGCCGGACAGCTCTGGATGGGCATACCGTAAGCTCAATACGGATGGGACGTCGTCACGGCGGATGGGCGCGAGTCGCAAAGGGCCCCGTTCCGCGGCGCACCCTTCTGGTTAACCGGCGCACCCTTCGGTGGCTTGACGCTGAGGTAATCACTAGTGATTGGCTACTTAGGAACTTACGATATTTCTGCGGCACTGTGAAAACACTGTCTCTGCCCTCTTTCTGCTAGCCTGCCCTCTGCTGGCTGGCCCTCTGCTGGCTGGGCTTCCCTCTGCTGGCTGGGCTTCCCTCTGCTGGCTAGCTTACCCTTAGCTCTGCCCTCTATAAGTGAGGCCTTAGAAGCAGAAGGAGGGCTAGCTAGCCAGCAGAAGGCTAGCCAGCCAGCAGAGGGCTAGCTAGCAGGAGGAGGGTAGGGCAGAGGGTAGAGGGCAGAGTGAGGAAGACTTACATGAGAGCCTCTAATAAAGCAGTATAGTAGCAGACTTTGCACATACCTAGCCACACTCTAGCCACGAAGGGGTGCGCCGGTTAACCAGAAGGGTGCGCCGCGGAACGGGGCCCGTCGCAAAGCAGCTTAGGGCCATCCCGCGGTTCGAGGCGCCATAGACTTTGTGGTTGCAGTTACCCTCCTCCAGCTGTTCAGGAAGACCCTGAGCGTTGGGACCGGATTGTTGGTGGTAGTTAGTGAGAGCAATACGATGTCCTGGTGCTGGTGCCAGTCCCGGCGCCGACTCCGACGGTGGCTTTCACACCCTCTTCGGAGAGAACGAAGAGTATCGACTCGCAAGACGATTGTTGGACAAACGACGCCGAAAAAGTATCGGCTCAGTGAGTTCATTTGATTGCACGGTACTGTGCTCTCCGGGAACCTCTACGAGATCTCCCCGCCCGCATCAAGATTCAAGGCGCAAAAATGCGGCGGGTGTGTACCACATTTGATGCCGAGAGCCGCCGGAACCCTCACAGCTGCTGGAAGCGGCAGTGAGGGGCGAGATCAGATGATGAGGTTACGCAATTTTTTTTTTTGTTCTTACACTGGTCTGATCGGTGTGCGCAGATGGAGGGAGCGTGGCCTGGAAATGATGCGCCAGACCAGATCAGCGAAACAGGCGGCGTTTCGACCATCCGTTCTGTATGCTTGCTTGGAGAAGGCAGCCCAGGGCAGAGGTTCGTCCCCGTTTCTTCCAAGGTCAAGCTTCGTTAACTTTTGGTTCCCGGCCACCCGTCACGAGCTCTTCCGGAGTCGGACCCTCTTTATAGGGCCGGTAACGTGCCGTGGGGCACCGTCATATCGTGAACGGCCGTCGAGCCGATGCGCGTGGAAAAGCTGGGGTTAGGAGATTTTGTTGCGATTTTCCATAGCGGAGATTGGGGTAGACTGGAGAATCCCTTGGATGAGGCAGGCAACGATAGGTCACGATTGGAATGGAACAGAAGCGCCACCGCTTCTGTGGTCCCCCACACGTTGGGTGGTATTCGCGGATGATGCAGATGTACGACCAGTGCACCACAGAGCATGACGCTGTCGATCCCGTGGAAAGCAGCGCCCTGTTTTCCGCGGTCTGGTGTTGCTATGCACCAACGCCGTCCTCTGGCTATCGCACGCCAATGAGCGATTGTGTGCTTGGTGCGGTGATATGATAGCTGAGAGCTGTGCAACGATGGCAGCCTTACTGGCATGTTTTTGGGGGTCATGAGACCATGTTTCCCAGGATGAGACCTGTCTTGCTTCCCCGCGTTGCAACAACGCCAGCCTGGCTGGGGTGCTGGGCTCTGGTTTGCTTCGGCTCTGCATGCCCGGGTTCATTATCAAGCCCTTGGTGGTTGCAAGAATCATCATTCTCGACTGATACAGCGCCTTGAAAATTAAAGCTGCGTTGGGCGGTGACAGGAGATCAGATCAGTCGAGGGCGCCAACCGGATGGCTGACAGACGGTGTGGCATCCCCTGTTGGGTTGCAATGGACGAAGGAAGGGAAGATGGGAGAATCTCTTGTCTTCGCCGCAATTAGACTCTGGTGGAAGTCTGCGGGCCGCCGTTGGCAACCGTGTGGGTGTTGATGCTTCTATCGCATCGATAACGGTGTTTCCATGCGTTGTAGCTGCATGCCATTGACGTCTGGCCAGTTCCAGAACACCAAGCACACGACAGAAGACCTATCACAGCCTGCCAGGCCTCAAACCACCCTGTCGTGTCGCGCATCTCACCCGCCAGGCGCTACTTTGTCGGTAGAAAAGAAAGCTGGTTTGAGGGGGAAACGAGGGGTGATGGAGGGCATGATTTGAATTCGGAGAGTCAATTCGTCGACGGGCAGGCGTGGCTTGCGTCGATATCAGTTGTGTCCAGTGTGAGGTGGTAAGAAAGTCGCATGTCTCTCGTTCTTCCGACGCGCCGAGCGTTGTTCTCGGATCTGTCGATTCGCAAGTAGGTGCTGCGGAACTGCCCTACAGCACGTTGCTTGCTGTCCTTCGTCGGTGACCGCCATCGGTTGGTAAGTACACCCTCACCTTCCTGTCTTCGAGACCCTATGACGAAAGTAGCCGGCCAAGTACCGGTACCTCTCGAGGTTTGCGCCGTCGCTGAGAGTCCGTCCGTTCGCCGTCACCTCGTACCTCAGCGGCGTGCCTTACCTCACCCATGGGCGGACTTGTGGAGGACAGAGGCAAGTCAAAGACCCTCCAGCAGGCCCTGTCTGCGCAAGCTTAGTGGCTCGAGAGGCGATTTGGTCGGTTACAGAGCTGGAGTCCGGTGTCAGCTATCTCCATCTTCTCCAGTGTTTTTCTGCGAGGATTTTCGACATTATTGCTCAATGTGTTATTGGACGTTATGCTCCATGATTCGCGCGAGGATGCCAATGACCGAATTCCCCATTTTTCGTGCTGCCATGAGATGAAGGGGCCAGTCACCGAGGGAAACAGAGAAAAAGACGTTCGGAAGAGTGCTGCAGCTGCAAGAGAGCAATGCGAGGCGAGGACCCCCAGGACGGGAATACCTAGCGCCAGCTTCAGCCAAACGTCCAGCAATAGCAGTCGTGCCTCGCGCTACCCGCTAGGTTATCAGGGGAGGCACTGGAAGGCGCTGGGCCGAGGGGGCCACTTTACTGCCGTACTTGGCAACTATGGCGTAGTGCCTGCAGCTCGCAGCGTTGCCAGTGACACTCTGGACCCCCAATCCCCACCGCTAATCTGGCCTACCATTGCTCGGTGGTGCCCTGCTTGCGCTCTCTTGGCCTGACTAGTCCCCAGCAGCGCATCCTTTTCCTCGCGGCCATGTCCCGGTACCTGTGACTTCTTCCTTTCGCGCGCCGGTCGGTCAAAGGTCCAGTCCAGTCTTTGCTCCATCACACCACCACCACCGCTACCGCGACCGCACACCCTCTTTTCCTCCCAGGGCTTCCCGTCTCTTCTTCTTCCTCAAAAGAACACACAACTGATCAGCACCCGACTTTGCCTCTTCAGGGTCCTGTCAATCTGCCTTTGACGTACCCTTAAATATCTAACGAACCTCCCCGGCCCCGTCTTCAACGGCTCATACGCAACTCATGAACTTGCTATTGAGGCAAACCGGCTTACCAACTACATCACTCTACGACATTGGCCCGCTCAGCCTCAACATCGATATCACCTGAACCGAAACAACTCGCCAGTACTAAGGGAGTCCGAGAACAGAGGTCCCCCTCAGCCTGAGCACATCGACACAGATCCCACGAACCTTTACCCGACGACCACTTCTTTCCCCTCACCTCATAGGTGAATTCATCCGCCTTCGGGAACGACCCCTCTCGCATCACGAGACCACCGACCTTCAACGCGGTTGGTCGCTGCCAACCCCTCACATCACCATCCAAGCCATCGTCGAATAGTTGCCCCCCTCGGGCCGTCGGCGACACCTCATCCTCTCTTCCGCCGTTACACAAAGCCCCTTTACAATGGTCGAAGTCCTGTCCCCAGGCCCCGGCCAAAATGGCCACGCCGCTCCCACTCACGACGACAACGTCGCTTCCCTGGCCCGTATGATTCTTGCTAGCAGCATCGCATCTAACCAGGAGGACAAGATGATGAGCCGCGAAGAGCGCCATGCCATGATGAAGGAGATCAGCCAGCACCAGGCCATCAAGGACGAGCTTCACAAGAAGCGCGGCGGCTGGCGCACTCCTCGTCGCGGCTGGTCCATCACCGACTCACCCGTCGCCTCGTCGCAGGGCAGTCCTGCGCCCAATGCTTCGCCCTACCCTGCCCCTCCTATGGAGTCGCAGACATCTTCTACATCCAACTCAAGCTCCATCTCTCCTGTTCCCGAGCAGGGCGAGCTTCCAGCCACAGAGATGAAGAATGCGCCGCATCCTCCCCAGGTTCGCCGGCCTCCTCTCCCGCCCCCACGCCGTTCCTACTCGGTCATGGAGTACGAGCCACCACCACGCACCCACCGGCCCTCGGCCCGCATGGATATCTTTGATCTTCCCATTGAGCTTCACTACACCATCATGGACTACCTCGATCCTATGGATAGCGCATGCTTGGGTTTGACCAACAGCCACTTCTATGATATCCACCGTCGCATGCACGGCAGTGTTCCATTGTCGTCCCACCGCGACGGACCCAATGATTTGGAGTGGGCTTTCTACCTCGCCAGCCGCCGCGTCCCGCAGTCCAGCTCGGGAACTTCCACACCCACTACTGAGGGTCACAGCCAACCGCATCCTCTCGAGGGCATGCGCCTGAAGGGTCAGGTCTACTGCCGCAAGTGTGGTCACTACCGCTGCCAGCTGTACCGCCACTTGCGCGAGTGGATGGGTCCTGACAGGGAATACTGCGAGGTCACCAAGAAGTACGGCCGCCGTGCTCCCGAGGATGCGGCCGACCATTGCTCCATCAAGTCGCCGAAGCACCCTCATCGTTGCGGACGTCATTCCGCAAAGCCTACCCAGCCTCCCGCCAAATAATTGGCGGGGTTTGTATCATACACCACCGGCGGCCATGAGGAGCCGCCGGGTTTGCAGCGAGGAGTTAAGACTATGAAAGAAAAAAGATAAGAGAGATCTGTATAGTTAAAGGGAACGGCGTTCATTTACGGGTTACATTGAGATGAGGAAAGAAGCTTTAGGTGTGGGTTGCATCAAGCCACCGAGAATCTGCAATTGGCTACAGAATACCTAAGATGAGATGGGAAAGCATCAGGCCGACACACGCACAGCAGCTGGGTCAACAAGAGATGAGCTATCTATCATGAGCATAGACTGCCATAGAACATACAATATCGAGCACTACCATTCTGTTCATAACCATGCATCGCAAATTTCTTCGTCCCTGAAATCTGAGCGGTGAGGTCCGGGCGATGACGTAGTGCTGACACGGATAGATTGCGGACCCTTTCGGGACGTTTCGCGTTGAAGATAACCATGCCCTGAATCATTGTTTATCTCTGCCCGAAAACGAACCTCATTCGCCAGGGAAGATCAGCTATCGGTCTTTTGCCCGGTGCTTAAAAAATAGGTTTTGGCTTTCTGAAGCCAAGCATTTCGACCACAGTCCTGGGAGTGTAGGTCCAGGAGTCGAAATGTGCTGTGTTTCTTCTTGCTGTGCAGACATTGCCAAAGTTGATGTGAATCGATCTGTTGTCCAAAACCACCATGAGACGAGATAATGTCCTGCAGTGCTTTTATATAAGAGACCGACTAATTTCTCTGTGTCTGCCCGGCTATGTTTTCTGTGTACTTAATTACCACTATCGAAGACGATAGTAGTGATAGTAATAGCGATAGCGACGACAACATTAACGACGACGACGATAGCGACGACAGCGACGACGACAACAACGATGACAGCGACGATAAAAGCGCCGATGAGGATGGTAAAGTAGAGTATAGCCATAGGAAAAGTGGTCGCTCTGGCACAGGAAAGATAAGCGGTCTCCTATGAAATGCTCAGTGCAGTTCAGATGATGAGTGCCTGGACCACGACAAACAACACCGTAACTCCAAATCTGACATCAACGACACAACTCATTCTCCCCAGGCCTATACGTCTTCCGCTACGATGACCATACATACACAGCAGTGCCGCCGCTAAGCATCCAAAGCCCCGCCTGCAAAACCCGGCGAAAGTCGAAACGCTCTGGCACAGGTGTGGCATCGGCCTTGGCCATCCAATCGTCGATTCTATCGTCCCAGTAATACACACGATTATGCAGGCGTTGAAGCTTATTCAGCACCCTGTCGATCGCGTCGTGAGACTCTCGTATCTCGATGTGTTGCTGCTTGAACCCGTCGAGTATCTTTTGCTTGTCGGCGTTGAAGGCGGCCTCGTAGGCTTTGAGGGCTCTGTACACCACGACGGGATCGGCTTCGCCCTTTTGGAGATTGTTCATCATCATGTCGAGCTCAGCTGCGGTGGGAGTGGCGGGGATAAGGTAAGAATCGTTGGCTGGCCTTTGGAGGTTGGCGGAAGAGCTCGGGGTTGTGTGGAAGCCTCTGGGGGCGACGATGGGTTGGATGCGAGGCGGGATGGTCAGAGCTCGGGTAGCCCTCGAAATGAGTTGGCGGACTGACTGCGTAGCTGTCAGATATATATCTCGGCAAAGCAAGGGGATGGTCGTACCATTTTGGTTGAGTTGTAAGAGGTCGCTGAATAATACGTTCGAGACTTGGAAGCGGCGCTGATATGAGCTGGTAGGTGTGCAGCCTAGTGAAGCCTACAGACGCTTTTGAAATATATGGGATCTATCTCAGCCTCAGGAAATAGGCCAGAGAACAAAACAACCTTTGTGGTGGCCATCAAGTGACCCATGTGAGACCTCGTTAAAGTCGGAGTTTCTTGGTTCGCCGGGCCTTTTTTCCTTTAACTTATTTCACTCCTATAGGTCATACAAGTTCGGTTTGAGACACGAATGAGTACTTACGCGAGGTTATGTGAGGGCGGTGATGATTTCTTACTTGGCTTCCAGTTTGAGATGGGTTTCTTGTACACTGAACCACGGTTGAGCTTCTGCTTCAAATTTAGTGTACTATAAGTGCTGCCAAGAGAAGAACGATGGATTGTTTGTTCATGTCTCATAAAGTGTCATATTAGATCGTGTACTAGACGTGCTAGGTCATGAGTAAGAGTTGACCAGAAACCAGCAACTTTTCTTTTTCTGTTCTTTAGCGTTTTTCAGACAATAATTCCGTTGGAACTACGTCCGAAACACTACATTTCGTCATGGAGATGACGTTCGTAGACTACATGTCGTTGAATAATATATCCCTTCCCGTTGTACGAGTATCTGTCTCGTCATGTGGCAAGCATGTATTGGCGGCTAATAATCTCCTGATACATCAGAATTCCTCATAGGTCTGTGTCTAGGTTGCGAGCCATATTTGTAGACCAATTCCTACATCAATATTAGTATAGAACTATCGACTAACGGTGCGCTTTTTCGGGGTCAACAAACCTATCACTGCCCAAAATACCGGATGAGAATAAAACTCGTGTCGTGGAGCAGTTTCTGGTAACTGCTCTTCACCAGCTACAATGAGTGGTTGAACCTCACCTGGTTCTCTGGCCAAGAAATTCTCAACGCTTGGGAAACCCTCTCCGTATTGCAGATCCTTTTCTCCCAGGAAATCGTTCGCTGCACCCTCCTGTGGTTCCAGGTCATCCTGCAGGAGTGACACAGCATCTTTGATCTCTATGTTTTCGTCTCTGAGTTGATCATTCAAGAGCTGTAATAGAGTTTCTTTGTTTGTGAAATTGGAAAGTTGGATGATCTGTCTCGGTTCCCAGGTTCCTAGCCTGGCTGCCTCGAACCACGTTAGGGATGGTTCTTCTTTAGGGGCCATTCTACGGAGACAAAGTCGACGCTTGCCCATCCCGGGACGCTCTAGTGACACGGAATATTCCCCATCCTCGTTGATCATAGGTGCTACGGTGAAACACAGATTGGCCTTGTATCGCAGTAGGTGCTCAAGAATGCCTTCAATCGGAGCAGTGAGATCAGTACCAATGAGGACAGAAGCAGCCAGGAATGTGACTTCCAAGAGAGTCGGACGCCAGTCAGCGAGGATTTCCGGTTCGTCTAGCGGCCAGAACCAGGTATGCATTTCGAAACCCGGAGACAGATGTTCATGATCAAGCAAGCTGCCGATCACAACCACGCCAAAGCTGGGGTCTGGCGAATCGCGGAGATAGCTGAAGCTGCCATACCGAATGTGAACCCACTGCATCAAGTGGGTGAGGATGCAACTCAGAAGTAAAGAAACATGTGCTGGGCTCTGAGCCGTACCTTGAGTCGTCTGCAGCTTGAAAATTTCGTACTTATCGTAGCCTCCCTGAATGAGTATGTGTCGGGGGCTATGAAGCGTAAGTACTGCCTTGTCATTATCACCCTCGATCTTCTCTTGTTTGGGTCCCGTGGAGATGTATGAGCCACCGTATCCAATGTGACGTTCCTCCACTCGAAACTTTGAATGGATATTTAGACTCTCCCCCGGCGTGTTGAGGCACCCAGATATCGGATCATAATCCTCGATCAAAGACTCAATACCATCGAAGAACTCCCAATTTGACGTGTCCGAGAAGCGTTGTACCCTCATGAACAGAAGGGCAGTGAGTTCGGGATACCGAAAGGCACTGGGTGGGGAATTACGCCAACCCACCCAGCCATCAGCAATGTATTCAGCTTCGTACCGCCAGGAAAAGACAGTAATTTGAGATAGGGCGTCCAAGGCATCAAATTCGCCTAGATCATGACAATTGTTTCCAGTTTCCTTCTCTCGAAGGATGAATTCTTCAACGGAGCGGTGAGCTACATTCAGTTGGTAACGATTCATCAGGTGCTCATCACCCTCGTTGCCTCTGAACGTCAATTCGACCAATCCTCTGAGACAGTTATTCAGCCTTTTCTTCGAAACCTCCACATCCTCAAATTTGCTTCCAGGCCTTGAAATCCGACTTTCAAAACATAGAGCTGGCTGATCTTTCTTCTCCACCTCGAGGAAGTTCCAGGCTAGAAGGGTGACACTTATTAGCCATTGGCCAGCAGTGACAACTATGTCGATCGTTCGGTAGGCTTTCTGGCTCTCGCCGTGGCTGATGGAGTTCAAGAAACAGCTGAAGAGACGGTCGATGTCTTCGGGGAGCTTATGGACCTCATGTTGCAAGTCTTCTGGTCGGGAGCCATTCTCCATCTGGTTACACAAGTCGTTGACAACCAATTTCACCCAGAGGAAGATTCCCTGAGCCCTGGAAACGATTGAGACGACAAGAGGCTTGACAACAGAATCAACGTCCGATTCAGGGGTGCCGTAATCTCGAAGGCCTCTGATTAACTCCTCTTCCACGTATTTTTCCATGTCTCTTTTCGTCAGGTCGTGCAAGCGGATTCTCTGATCTTTCTGAAAATGATTGAGAAAGACATTGTATTCTCGACTCGAGACACAGAATTTGATGTTCGAAGAGCTGTGTCTTGACCATTCCTTCAATGTCCCGGCCAAATGGCGGTGCTGGAAGTCTGTGGACTCCTCCAGTTCATCCAGGCCGTCGATGAAGAAGCAAAAGCGAAAAGTTTCATCCACCTTGCTATGCTCAACTAGAAATTTGAGTGCTTCTCGAGCTTCTGTGCCATGGATCTGAAGCTCTTTGCTTGCTTGCCAAGGGGTGGACCATGCGGTCTTCCAGTGAGATGGGAAAAGTAGGCGTGTCAACTCGGGTCGGCCATCAAGTGCACCATAGAGTAAGGCTCGGCACATGCCGTCGAATGATTTCTGGAGGTCAGATGTGCCAGGCTTCCAGAAGAAGTGCGTAGCGAGAACGAGCTTCCGCGAATCACCTTTCTATGTGTTAGAGAGTAAAGACGAAGTGAGATAAGGCAAGACTCACCAGCCCATTGCTGTAACCTGTCTTGGACATGCGGATTATCAATGATGAGCTTCATCAGGGTGGACTTCCCTGCACCGAGCTTGGCAGAAAAATGAAACACTCCACTTCCGAAGGAAAGCCAGTCTAGAAATCTTCTCCTGGTCTCTCGCCTCTCCTCTTCGTGTTGTTTCTCTCTAGCGAGTTCTTCAAGCCGTTTCTTTTCGGCTTCGGATTCCTCTTTACTTTTCCCCTCTTCGTAGATGTCTTCTTCACCTTCTTCCTCTTCGGAGACATCCTTAGGCACTTTCTCTCCGTACAGCTCTTCTCTACTTTCTCTGTCTTCGGAAGGTTTATCCTCGGGTTCTTCCTCTTCATAAGAATCTTCTATACGTTGCTTCTCTTCGAGAAATTCTTCCTCCTGTTCTGCCTCTTCCGAATCTTCTTCTTCGACCCCCCCCTCTTCATAAGAGTCTTCTTCGTTTTCTTCTTCAGAGAAGATCCATTTGAAGGTCTTGGCATGCGCCTCGGAGACTTGGTTGAACCTATGGTTCATTTCGTTGAATTTTAAGGCATTGAGCACGCGCTCTTGAGCCACAGCATCAAGCTCTTTCTCCGGAATTCTGAGCAATGTTTGCAAACTACTCTTGGTTGCTTCATCAAGCCCAGGAGCTTGGATGCTACTTCTGAACTGTTCGACGGACGCCTGCAGCTCCTCAAGGCGGGTGTTACTGCTCGTCGATAAGTCTATAACGTCCTTCAACTTATCTTGGGTGTCCCGACTATAATTTGATTAGTAAATAGACACCTAATGGAAGCCTATTGCTTCTCACCTCGTGACGTAGTTGAGCTTGAAGTGCAATTGTCCGCGACATCCTTCAAGCCTCACTCTGAGCTCTTCTTTCTCACCGGCAAACCTCTCATTTTTGAGAGCCGAGACGAAGGAATGCCACTTAGAACCTTTGACCTTCGGCTTGATTCGATCGAGCAGTTGTTTTAGGTCCTCGGCCAGTCTCCTGCATTCAGCAGCCAATTCGCACAATTCTCTGTCGCTTTCTGTCCTGTTCTCTGGGTCTGGGCCAGAAAGCTTCGTGGAGAGTTCTTGCAAGTTACGAACAACGACGTCGAGAGTGAGGTTGTCCTGTTTCACACCTGAAGTTGCATCGTATATCTGCTTCGTACCGCTGATGATTTTCGTGCCGAAATCGATGAATGATAAGACGGCGGATGCCAAACCGATGGCTGATACGGGATCCATATGGCCGGCTTGCCGTGGTGTGTTGACGACTGTTGAGGCGGAAGAGGAGAGAAAGACGGTAAGCTGTCCTCAGTGCCAGCGTGCAAGCAACTGCGGGACGACCAGGCAGCAAATCAGATGGAGCTCTTCATTGAGCGGGACCAGCATATGCAGCACAACCGAAAAGACCCTCAGCTGAATTTCGCTCCGCCAATGAAGCTGTTCTGACTGGCTTGGCTCTGCACGGAGAAGCAGGCTGTGATGGGGATGCCACCGACCCACACTCAGGCCAACGAGCGCTTATTCTCACCCCGGAAAGCACAAATAAGAACCGATATTACTTACCCTGGGCGACCGTTCGTTAAAAACATGAGCATCAGTCAATAAGGCTTTGATTAAGATGCTGGAAGACGGGCTCGTCTAGGTATGAGACAATGGCTGGGAAAATGCCGGCGTAAAGAGGATCAGCATCAGTGATTTGTGCAAATCGGGCTCTCTGGCATGGCATTTTACAGAAGACTCTATATGTAACTATTGGACAAGATGAGCAGAGTGACTTTCTTGCAAGCGAGATAGCCAAGAAAAATTACTTAGAGTCTTGCTATCCGGGCAGATCACTATGCTATTAGGCCGAATAGTTTGTTTAATATTAATAATATTAACCCTACCGCCCCTGTTATCTTTATTGTACCTATCATTCCTGTCGTCTTTGTCGTCACTGTCCCTCTCGTTGTCGCTATCGTCGTCGTTATATCCCTATTGTCGTTTACGCCTGCCACCCGTCCAGATAGCCTGGAATAGCAAAACTCGTTGGAAATACCAAAACAGCGATAGTAAGTAGACACAGCTGAGTGTATCTTCAACCCTCATAACAGCCTTCGCACGTTGAAATGATGGGTTAAATATGGAAAGAAGAATAGTCATTCACAACTCAACATAGATAGTCGAAGGTAGTAGATATGAAGGATGGAGGTGACTAACATATTTCCCCGTCAGAGTTATACGACAGTCAAAAAAGCGTGCCCGCAGGTGGTAATCTGCCATAAGAAAGTATGTTGAGGAAGTTTCGAACCCACCCAGTAGGTGAAAAAGCAGTAAAAGCACCTCGGTCAGTGCCCAGTCCGGTAGCTTCGCTGTATACGTACCCAGCCATAAGAAAGTATAAGAAAGAAGTCAGTAAGAAAGAAGGCAGAAGGAATAACAGACCCAACACCCGCCTTAAGGCTCTCAAAGCCACGCCGCCCTGTATCAGAGATGGATGAGCAAGAGCAAAACATACAATGGGCCCTGGACGCAGGTATACTAGTGAAGATATGTTTGATTCTGTTTCCCAGAAGAGGGCTCTACGGAATGGCCTGAAGCGTACTAGACATGCGGTATGTCCCCGGCGGCCGCTTGGCAAATCAATTTTTGGTTGTAGTCTAGGAATATGTTATATACTGAACTCATTTCCAGAAACTTGCGCGTTGCTCAGTCAGGCTTTACTATTATTTCAAAGTTGACTTGAGTTCAGGAATGTGGAGGGCGAGTACCACTGCGGTCTTTACCCTGCTGATTGAGGCGGGCTCATAGACGATAAGAAAGCATAAACGAAAAATTAAGAGAAGGGAAAAATGAACAAGCAAATACACAAATACACCTAAAGCTTTTAGTCGTAGTGTAGCTCCTTCAACCGTTCAACTTCACACATTCACACACTCGTTTGGTCAAACAGATCAACAACTCAAATTCTACAACACATCAACTATTTTCTACGCCAGGCTTAGTCTCTTCAGGTGCTGGCCTTTTTGAGGTTTCCTCTATTCGAAGATTTGCTGACGGCTCATCCTCCAGTGCCTTCATTCATCCCTATTAGCTTGGTCGATTCAGCCTGCTCCAATGTCTGCCTCCACGGTCCATGCGACCACACCGCCATATGTCACGGCCTGGAGCTCTCTACCACCGGAACTGCGGCAAATGGTACTTGAAGTCATTGCACGACAGACTTCTGGTTGGGGCGCCTACGCTTCTGTTTGTCGAGGGTGGCAGGCTACACTGGAGAAGGAAAGTTTTCGCCGGCTAAAACTACAAACATCATGCTTGGATGATATGGAGAGTATGGTTGGTCCAAGGCAAGCACAGCTTGTCAGACATGTATGGCTCAATATAGACCTGAGGCCATACACGTGTCGAAGTTGTACGAACCTTGAAAGTGATTCATGGCATGGTGATAACGCTCGTGTGGTTCGAAACGCAATCGCGAAGCTTTTCTCCATCTTGTCGCTGTGGCCAGCAACAGAGGGAGCCGAGCTGACGCTGGAGCTCTCCATTCAGTCTCCGAGCGATAAGGAGCATTGGTTCAAGAACCTTCATTTTGGAGGTGGTGACAAGCATGAGTATTCAACACCCAAACGGTCTGGGAATTTACTGTTTCACGACTATAAACATGGCTGGGTAAATGGACGTCAGGTCCATTCTCCCGACGAATGGGTTTTGTTACGAATTTTCGCGCCTCTGTATCATATGGTATTCCGAGAAAGCCTCCCTCAAGTTCAGGTCGCAACACGATTCATACTCCGTCGGCAATGTCGAAGAAATATTGAGCCTTCAGCCTTGGAGTTTCTATTCAATGACCTTCCTCGGTTACGATTATTGATTTTTGAACCATGGCAAATTTGGGATGCGTCGGAACAAGAGTTTATCTGGGATTCTCGTAAGATATCATGCATATATCTGTATGCCATGTCTACTAACTACTCACTACGCAGAATACTTGAGCCTCGTTGAATCACATTTGCCACAAACACTGAAGCAAATATCAATATTTGAAGAGACCAACGAAGATTATATTACCTTACTTCGACGAGGGCAACAAATTTGGAAACCTGACATCGTCCGAGTCACATCACCCGCGGTCAGTGCTGCTTTCGCCAAAAGAAGTCTTCGTGTTGAGAAGCTTTCCGTTGCATTCATGGTTGAAGCCTCGGACTTCTTCCGGTCGCGCCAGCGAGATTGGGTCTGGAGCCATCTGAGATCCTTGACCCTTACATCGAGGATACTTACCCAAACAAAAAATCTCGAGATACAAGATCTCTTGGAGAATGCTGCCACAACAGCACTTTCAATGCCACTTTTACATACAATGGTCATTTGGAATGGTCGCAAGGGGGAAGCTTGCAAGTTCTTCTATCGCGCAGAGTCTAGTCATACTCGTATTGGGTGGCGTGGAACGTGGGATTTGAAGCTGGATCCAACTGTTATACGCAGTTGGCGCAGAGTCGCCGATGAACATACTCGGCATGACCTTCAAGTCGCTCCAGAACCTCTAATACTCAAAAGCATCGCCTCTCACGCTGATGCTATCGACCTCCTAGACTTGCCCTCGGAGGTTGTCCACCCGCTATCTTTACTGCAGATGCAAAGAGAAGCTGAGTCAAGTTGGTATAAAAGTTAGATATGGACAGGCTTTATGTATGGTGTTATCTAGCATAGATCAGGAAAATGATTGTCATTCATTCTTCATGTTCTGAGCTGGGCGCTTTGCAGATCATCTTTCCAAATTTATGGACTTAGGATTTCTCACCGGAGTATATTGGGTTGGAGATTTGGAATGCATCTTCATTCGTTGTTGTACCACGAGACTCCTCCAAGCCTCCCTGCTCGAGTCGATACCTTCCTGCGGCAAACATGAGCTCACGACGCCAGAGAAGAAACCTAGTTGTAGAACTTCAAAAAGACAATGTATTTCCGTCATCTGTCATGACTCTACTCAACACCGCCGCCTTCAATTTCCCCAGCTTCCCAGAGAAACCGCCCTTGCGTAACTGTACGACTGGAGAAAGACTGTCTGCCTGCCGTCGCCGCCAGCCTACCCAACCAGCCGCCCCGGCCCTTCTTCTACGAGGACGTGATGCCATAGTCAACCTGCACCAGTCCGAAAAAAAAAAACCAGCCACGTACCAAAAAGCACCTAAAACATCCTGGCAAGAAACAGCAAACCACCGGACAGATATATAAATCAGTGGAAAACAACGACCACCACTTCAGCCAGACTGGAGCCCCTTATTTCAGGGATCGACCAGCTCAAAGGGTTGCGTCAAGCGCAATACGGGAAACGAAGAGGTATCAGCCGAAGAGCCACGCGTGACGCCGATCAAAACGCCTCATAACGCCGCCCCCGAGTGATGAAAAAATGAGGAAAAAAGATATGCCTAAGCCTTGCGCGTCGATCTTCGCAGTATTGGTGTAGATGCGTAGATTGTGTCGCTGCTGCGACCCATGCCACGCCCGAATCCACGTACACCCGGTGCGATCGGAGCCCTGGATCTGACGGGCAAGGCAAACTGATGAGCGCCCATGGAAGGCAATTTTGCACGATCATGATCTGAAGGAAGTCTCTACTTCTTCAAGACGGCATCGTACAAGCTCACAAGGCCGGTGATGGCAGCGCCTGTAAGGATGCCCTTCCATTCGCCGTACAAAGCACCGTTGATGCGGTCGATCGAGTTCTCGTTGATCCAACCGCCAAAGGTGACCTTCTGTCCGTAGACGACGAAGGAGATGAGAGCCTTTACGATGCTGAAGACGAGGGGATCGACGTTGTACTCTACTGTCGTGAGTTCGGAGCCCTCGCGCCTTTGGGGGTGGCTAGCCGCGCTCAAGTTGTAAAAGTAGCCGAACAAGGACGGAATGAGAACGGATGTCAGGGTCCACAGGGAAACCGGGGACCAGAAAGACGAAGTCACGAACAGAAACGCGTCGGGCACGTAGACTGGGTAGAAGCTGGTGCCTAGCGCGGGGATCGCGGGGATAGTGAAGGCGTAGCGCAGGGGTAGAACCTCGGCGCGCAGGTTCCAAGCCTCGAACGCAGCAACAGTGAAGAGGATGGAGGTGACCGTTGACAGAGAGGAGCGGACGGCCTGAGTACCCTCCTGGATGCCAGATTGGTCGTACAATTCTGTGGCGCGTTCCCGGATGGCGACTGTGTGGCGGTCGACGGCCTCAGCGACGTCGGCAGGGGTTGCGGGCAGAGGAATACGGCTGGCGAGAGAGAGATTGCGGGCAGGCGTACGCAAAGCCAGGGCAGTTGAGGCCGCAGCCGGCTCTGGGCTGGATGATGAAGCCTCCTCTTCTTCAGGTTCAGGCCTAGAGACGCGTCTGTTAGTTCGCGATCACGAGCGGGGACGCGCGAGTGGATTCCTCTCTGCAATGCGCATCGCGCAGCAGAGAGCCCGGACATTGCGACTTACTCGGGACGGATCTCCTCGATGACTCTCGTGGTCCTTCGTCGCACAGACTTGACAACTTCCGACGAAGGAGCCTCCCTCTTAATGGGTGACCCGGCTGCCTTGGCGCGGCTCATGTAGTAGGGAGTGAGCTTCGGCTCGGTAGAGAATTTGAACGCGTTTTCCGTGAGGTATTCATCGAGGGTAGCCTCCAAATCGATCTTCTTCTGGTTCTCATATCTAAAAGAAGCAGGCCGTTAGCCATGAGGGTTCGCGAGGGTTTGTCATGCACCTTGTGATCTATGGTGGTTCGACGCGCCTCGAGGGGTAGCCTTGCGCGACGGATCCGGCAGAACGCGATCGCGGCGCAAATCGCAGTCGATTGCGCTTTGCGCAAAGGCACGAAGCTCACGATAGACGCAAGCTGGCGCATGAGGGGGAAAAGCAAATTTTCACGTACCCAGTAAGTCCGGTCAGCTCTGCGAGCTCGACCAAGTCGCTCTTGCGCTGGCGGACGAGCCACGGATTTGCGCCCGACATGGTTTGGTAGTTGAAACGGCGGAAAAGAAGACTGAGATGGGTATCACGGGAATCGCGCAGAAGAAGCGACTCTAAATCTTGGAACGAAGAGATGTTCTTGTACAGTGATTAGAGTGATGCAAGGGGAGAATGGCCCTTTCGGTTGTGATAATCGTGGGACGTGGAGGGGCAGATGATGATAGCGGACAACGGGTAGCTGGGCTGAGCTGAGCTAGGTTGTAAGGGTGTAGTGTGTGTGGATGAGCAAGTTGGTCGAAGCGTTGTTTATGTTTTTTTCCCGTCCTCGACAGCGGGCCACTTTGTTGTTGTGGTGAGAGAGAGCAGCGGGATTTGGGGGGGTTCAAAGGGACAGCAGGGTGAGGGAGGAGGAGAGGGGATGACGAGTGACTCGGGGCGAGTGTGCCTTCATGTGCTGAGACCGTGTACCTCCCTCCTGCCGTCCCGAGTCATCTCGAGGGCAATCGCAATCACACAGGGAGCTGGAGACCCTTTGGGGGGAGGGGCCCCCCGGAGAAGTTCGATAGCGGGTGCATGTGCTGCAACTGCGGTGCGGGTGCTGCAGATGGACGTTGCGACTGGCTTAGCGGTCCCCCGGGAGCAGCAAGCACTGGCCAGTCGTGAGTCGTGACGAAAAGGGTGGGGCATTCTTCGCTGCTCATATCCACCACTGACGCGACGGCAACACGGGACATGAATGCGCTCGCCAATGGAGCTGTCCGAATTAGGCAAGAGCCATGTAAACAAACGGCATAGTCGCTGGCCACTGCTCTCGACTACTGGTGATCTCCCGACATGAGCCATCTGGGGATTCTGCCGGGATGATGCGTGCTTTTCGATCACACGTCGCCCGATTTCTCCCCTCCTCTTCACACCACACGCGCGAAGAAGTCCGGGAAATGAACGCGATAGCCATCAGCTGCCATGCCAACCGCGGGGTCCCGAAGTCAACATTGGCAGTTGCTTGACGCCAGATTCAGTCTCATCCAATCATCGCTTTCAAATGACATGGTGTTGATACACTTGATAATCATTCTCTGACAGAAAGACAGGTGCTATTCCAGCCAGTTCTTATTGGTATGTTCAAGTATCTTCCTTCAACCTCAATAATGTACAAAACCACCAAGATACAAACGCCCGCAGGTATCCAACCCTACCAGAACCCAATCTAGGCAGAGTCCACGAAATTTACAAACCTCTCCTTGCCCCTGGGCACGATCCTTAGCGGAACAGTCGTCCCATGCGGCAACTTCAGCGTCAACATCGTGCTCGCCGTCTTCAGCGTCTGCCGGCACTTATCCTGGGCCTTCTTATACAACTTGGCCCTCTCCGCCTGGCTCATCGCCTCGACCTCGGCATCAGAAGCCCACTCGTCCACCGCCAACTCCAGACTATACCGCTGGAAAATGACAGACAACGCAGCGATAATCTCCACCTGCGCGATGCGCCGCCCCAGACACGACCGCGGGCCGTCGGAGAAGGGCACGTACGACCCCCGCACCGGCCGGAACATCTTCTCGCTGGTGTCGGACCCCTTGTACCCCCCGTAGTCCTCCGTGTCACCACCCTTGTCCTCCGTCTGCTCGCCGTTCAGGTTCTGCCGGTACCATCGCTCCGGGACGTAGTCGTTCAGGTCGTGCGCCGCGTCCGTGACCTTGCTCGGCTTCGACGGCCAGTTGCGCGGGTTGCGGTGCGCCGCCACCCCGACGATGGAGATGTGAGCGCCTCTCGGCAGCGCGTGCTTCTCGCCGTCGAGGGTCACGATGCCGTCGCCTTCGGGGCTGACCTTCTTAGGGATCTCCGTCACGGCCGGCGTCATTCGCAGCGTCTCGTTCATGCAGGCGCCCAGCATCGATGCGAGCATGGGGTTGACCGTGCTGTCGTAGTTCCACGTGCTGGGGTCGCTATCGCCAAAGATGCCGTCAATGTCTTTCTGGAGCTGGCGCTGAACGGCCGGGTTGCAGGCGATCTCGATGCAGCCAAAGTGCATGGCGTTTGCTGTCGTCTCGTGGCCTGCGACGAGCATGATGAAGGCGTTGCCGGTGATCTCTGACTTTGACAGCTGGGGAATCTTCGAGTCCTTGCCCTTGCTGACAATCCCGTTGGCGCCTCCGTTGATCTCTCCTTCGCTGCCGTACTTTGATCTCACAAGCTGCCCCATCAGATCCATACCCGCGTCCCCGTGATCGCCCTTTTGCAGGTCCTCAATCTTATCTTGCATCAACTCGTCAATGTACTGCACATAGTTGTCGTGTGAATCCATCGCAAGCTTCGTGTACTTGAACGGAAGCCTCTTCAACAACCACCGTGGGACCAGCAACAAGACCAGAATGTGCTCCAACATCTCGGCAATCGCGTCCACAAAGCTCATGGTGTGTCCCGGCGGCGCCTCCAGAGAGCTGTACTTGGTGAGCTTCGGATCCGTCCCAGCAGGCAGCACCTGCCCCGGCCAAAGCAGCCGCATGCCGAAGCCCACGTAGCTGATGATGTTGAGCGCGAGGCGCATGGTGTCGTGGTCCAGCGTCTCGATCGTCTTTGTGCCCTTGCCGTCCGCGCCGAGCCACTTTTGCGTCATGCTCTGCGCCTGCTTGATGGACTCGGCGAACACGAGGGCGGCGTTCTTCTCGTTGAAGGTGGCTGAGGTGACCTTGCGGTGCATGCGCCAGGCGGCGCCCTCGGTGGTCAGGACGTTTTCGCCAAACTGCTGGAGGATCGCGTACGTCTCGACGAGCTTGGGGAACTTCTCGCGCTGCTGGGTGATTTGGTGGATCGCCTCGGCACTGTCGGTTAGGATGAGTATTTGGTATGGGGAAACAATCATGAATGTTTCGCCGTGGCGTGCGAAGGGTTCGTGGAGGAGGTCGTAGGACCAGTTAGGAATTGCAACTCTGCTCTGGAGTTAGCATGACGAGGAAAGGGCAAGCTTGTCTGGGTACGAACTGTAGCCAGTTCTCCCACCACGCCTTTGGAAGGGTCTTGATGATGGGGAGCCAGAGTTTATGGGTTAGCTGCCAAAGCATAGAGAATGGCGAGATAGCTGCGCATCCATAGTCAGTACCAGGCGCATCCGAATGCATCGTGGACACATACGAGAGACAACGTAAGGCAAGCCAGACTTCTTTGCCTCGGCTATGTTGCGCTGCAAGCCGGAGACGTACGAGTAGACGCCATAGGCGACCACCGCCCCGAAGAGAGCATAGATGGAAGATACCATGCCGCCGAGTCCCACAACGCCTATGGACTTTCGAGGAGTCGAAGTAGCAAAACGTCTGATCGAGGTGGTAGGGGTGTTCGATGGAAGTTATAGCCAGCTGGTGGGTTGAACTCGGGTGCAATTGACGGCAATTGACCTCCAGGCACCTCTTCGTCCTCCCCTGGTTCGACCTCGCGAAGATTTAATAGGATGAAGAATTATAATCACAAGGAAACAAGCACGTCACCCGGACACTGGAAAAGCAAAGGAAGAAATAAAGGAAGATTTGGCAGAAGAGCAATGGAAGAAACGAAAGAAGGGACAGAAACGTCCAAGCAAACACGGGACAAGCCCCCATGTGGCAGCAGCAGCAGGTAGGCAGGGGTCGACAGCTCTGGTTTCGGAGTGCGCTCGACCCGAAACTAGCACAACCCCTACCCCATTGTTACGAACTTGAATGGGTAGCGTGAGCCTTAGCTCTATGGAACCCGTCGAGCGTGTTTGCTCGCTCTGTTGCTAATAATGCACATGTGATTCGTTGATAGGAGAGAAGCTCAGGGAGATGACGATGGGCGAACCGATGATAGGTTGCGGCGCAGAACAAACTGGTCTATCCAATTTACACACCGCTGTGTGTTAGTTATCCCCTGTCAAGTCTCATATCAACAGACTTCCATGTTGGTCGGATGAAAGGTTCCTCGAGGCGGTAAACGGTTCCCGGCAGCAGATAGCCTGTTGTCCTCCTAAACAGAAGAAACGAGCAGACACAACAGAGAGCAAACACGCATCGACAATGACAACGTGATGAATCAGAGACTCGAGGAAAAAAGTGCTGCCCTGCAGCAAACGCCCACCAATGTGTAACACTCTGCCAGTTGGTTCCCGGCGGGGCGGATCCATCAAGTGGGGCGCGTCACAAAGGGCTCGGCGAGTCCCCATTGGCGGCGGGAGTTCACCCCCATGCACCCTTAAGGAGTCAAAATCTCCACGCTTGCCGCGGTAGGCAAGGTTTTGCTACAACCGAACTGCTTTTCTCCCCGCATAAGCAGGGCTCGAGGTTCTTGTCCTCTCAAGGATCCGATAAACGAGAGACACGAGACGACCGAGAACGCAATCCTAAAAGCTGTATCCGTAGGTAGGGTTCCAGAAGCGCCACCTCGGGATGGTGGACATGCACGTACAACTTGATTCGCCGAGAAGACAAAGACGGCGCATGCACGTCAACTCAAGCTCTAAATTTCCGAGTACATGTCTCGGCACCGCCCGACGTAGGACCGCGGCACAGCCTGTCTCGACTGAGACCGGCGTCACGAACCAAGAAAAAACAAGGGGTAACTCGTGCCATTGCAGCGATGTGGTTACCATATGCCGTCTCTTCTTGACTGCCGGCGCAGAAAGTAATTCTACGTCTTGTAAACTAATGTCTCGTCACTCATACAGTCTGTCGTCTCTAGTCCTGCCATGCTCCTGTTCAAGAAAAAGAAAATGCAGGGTATCAAAGCCCCCCATCCATTAGTTATCATAATTCAAATCAACGCCCAAAGCAACCCGCCCTCAATGCAATTCAAATTGCCCGCTAACCCCTTCGAAGCTGGTGATTGTGCCGCCCAACGACTTGGAGTCGCCATAATACCGGAAGCGATATGTCCCTGCTTCCACATCCTCCTCCGTCTCCCATGTAATCTCCACCTCACTGGTGGCCAGGAGATCACTCGTTCGCTTCCAGTGGAATATCAGACTCCAGTCCTGGTCGTCTCGGACAATGTCCCATTTCTTAATTCCGCCAACATCAATGACAAGACGCTCGACAGCAGCGTAGGTTCCTTCAAGACGCAGGTTGTTCCGGGGATTGGCTCCGACAAACGTGGCACGCACCACATCACCAATCGAATACTTCTGCTCCACGTCCTTCTTCACGTCACCGAAACTGCGGAAAACTGGTGTACCGTCGCGGACAACCCCGGTGATGAAGCTCAAGGAACGGTCGCTATTGTCCGGAGGGTACGGACGCCCGGCGTGCGACGGCGGCGCCTTTGCTGACGAGGCGCCCAGCGTGGGCAGGTACGTCAGAGTGCGATTGATGTACGCGTCCAACGTGTAAGGCCCATACAACGTTGATGCACCTTCGTATCTTTGAATGCTGTGGAAATCGTCAGCAGCGGCGGACAACATGTCATGACATCTCACACTTACCCATATTCCTGTTGAGTCGTGATGTAGTGGGTATAGCTGTTCGCCGGTCCGCCAATTACCACAATAGGTTTCAGTGCTGTTTCTTCACCGAACAATGATTCGGCCTCCCTCCTGACGGCATCCTTCCAACGACGCCCCGCCATGGTCGATGCCTCGCCTGGGCTGACAATGATGACCAACTGACCGACTCGGAATGCTTGGATGTCAACAATGTTGGGTGTCCACTGGTACGGGTTGAAAACCTCGCCCACATCCAGCAGGATTGGTTTAGGAGAATGACAAGCAAGCTGGTCGTGGGTCGGGGCTTTCAGTAAGCCAGAAACGACCTTCCACAATGGAGATGTGTTTGAGGAGTTCGAATCATGCTGGGTAAAGTCGAACGCGCCAGGCCCGTCAGAGGTTCCGGCCGCAAATGAGTATCCGAGTGCCGCAGGACAAGTCCTCACCTCGGTGCCGTTGGGGAGCTCGAACTGGAACTCGGACATGTTGTGGAAAGTGTGGAATGACTTGACCCACGACCCGCGTACTCGCTGAGCATTGTCGCCCATTTCGTCATACAGTCTCCTGGCGGCATCGAATTGCCTTCTTCCGATTTCGTAGCAGGACTTGGCTCCGTTATCCTTCTCTCGGAAGAACGGGCCTCGCGCATGACATTTCTGGCTCTTGCCGTCACCGCAAGTGCTAGTCTTGAAATCGCATTGCGAGCCGCTGCCGTCTTCGCACCAAGCGCCGAGAACATTTGGGCTGACATCCCCCATATTGGCCTGGGAGAAACCGGCGATGAAGTTCGACGTTACGTGATCTTGCCCACGGACACTCTTCTCGAAAAGCCAGGCTGCCACGCCCTTGTTGTCTCCGGAAATCAGAGTGTTGTTGCCGAGCATCGACGTGCCGTGCGTAGGAAACCATGTCAAAACGGCAAGGCTCTTGCCGTCGGATGCCCTTTGGAACTTCAGCAATGTCAAGTCCTTCTCGACAGAGCCATCTTCTTCGGCACTAATGTTGTACTTGGCGCGTTCCTCCTCAGGATTTGCCATGTACGCATACAAGCTTCGATTGATGTTGGCGCCTTTGACTTTCGTAGTTCCAACGCTGAGATGACCAGGCACCAAGCTCTCGTGGGCACGCTTGATGGCGAGCAAAGTGCCATCGACAATAGCCCGGTAGCTCTGCTTGTCGAAGCCCTTGCTGGTGATTTGTGGCAGAAGATAGTTGAGCCAAGCACCCGGTCCAGAATGGGAGTGTGTTCCGGTGAGAGCTAGATTGTGATGGCCGTACATGGAATACTCATAGCCAAGGTCTGCAAGGCCATGCAAAACGCCATACCGGACCGCGGTATCCCCGGACTGTGTGTCTAGAACGACGTAAATGAATCGATCATCAGGTTGATCGACGCTCCCGACGATGAAAGCACGGGCATAAAGCCTCTGGCGAAGGCCGGTACCGAGCTGCTTGGGGTCGGCATATCCCATCATGTTGATCTCCACAATCGGACCGGTGATATCTGCGCGACCAGCGCCAAGAAGATAAACATCGTTGTCTGCATCGACATTTGCAGTGTTGAGCCTGACGGGAAATTGTTTCGAACTGAGCGTGTAGATTCCGAAGTGTACGAAGAATGAGCAGAGAGCCAAGTAGGCCAATAATCTGAAAAGCAAAGCTCCCCGGGAGCTTGGTGGGAGGTCCGTCTGGGCAGCCGCTGCCGGAACGGCCGGGCTCTTATCCATACTCCGTCTTGCCGGCATTTTGAGTCTCTGCCGATGTGAAGATGTAGTGCGACTAAAACATGGGGAAACGGAGTGAAGTTGAATGGAAGAAACGGATTACGGGATGCAAGGGTCTGAGCGTTCAGCTCAACGTGAACGCGCGGAGGGATCGTTGTGCGACACGGAAGTGTCGGCCGGACTTGAGTCCATGTCTTGGGGAAGCGCGGGCCAATGACGCACTTTCCACTGAGGATGCCTGTGACGGAAATTGTTAGTGCTAGCGCGCAGCGCACTCATTTGCGTTTGCCCTGCCTGAAACCCCTGTTAATGCGCGATTTAACGCCCCTCAACACCACTTTTTGCTATACGTACGTATAAACGCTATAAACGCATCAATTGATGCAAATTATTATATAAATTGATTGTTGATAGCTTCAGAATAGCTTCTTTTTGCTAAAATCTATATGCTATCCTTCTTTTTGTTCTCTTAAAGTTAACTTTTCTTAAGTATGCATTTTAAAGTGCTAAAAAGGCTGAAGCTGTTGCTAAATATATTAATTTAAAGTTTATAATATTATTATTATTTATTCTATTAATATTATTAATAAATTAATATATATTATTATAAAATTTAAATATAAATTAACTATTAGTATTATTAATAAGCTTTTTTTTATAATATAATACTTATAGAACTATATTTTATTTCTTAATAGCAAAATATTTTAAATATATTAATATTAAAGATCTTATTATTAAACTTATTTAGAAATATAAAATATATATAATATAGCTTTTTTGCTATTTATTTTTTTTATTAGTATTATATTTAATTAAAATTATATTAATATTATAAAGTAAATAATACTAAAGCTGTTAAGTAGTAAGTAATAAATTTAGCTAAAAAAGTTATTATCTATTTATTACTTTAATAATAAGTTAATTATAAAGCTTATTAAGTGTAATATTATAATAATTTAAATTTATTATTAATAATAACAAATATCTAAAGATATATTAAAATCTTATTAATTAATAAGTTTTAAGTATTATAAGATAATATTAATTTATAAAGAAGCAATCTTTAAGCTTTTATATAATAAAACTAACTGCTATCTTAATAAAGTTTAAAGTTTTTTTATAAAAAAATTTAATTTATTTATATTTATATTAGCAATCTCTTACTACTTTAAAAAGATTTAATAGAAAAAAAAAAGATTTAATATATTGCTTAGTAATAAAACTAAGCTGCTTAAGAAGTATATATTATATCAATTTATAACTATATTGCTAATATATTTATTTTTATTAATAAGAGTGATATTAATTATTAAAATAGTATTAGATATATAAGCTAGGCGCTAAAAAATATAAAGCTGTTAAAGCAAAATATTCTGAAAAGAGGTATACAGCATTATATTTTGCTAGCTTTTATTATTAACAGTCTTTTTAATTATATTATTTATTTTAAATATATAGATATTAACAGCTTCTTATTTTAGATTAAGAACTTTATACTGCTGAAAATAGAAGTGTTTTTTAGCCTAAAGTTAATATTAGTTATAGATAATGCAGTATAATATAATATAAAGCAGTTAGAAGAAGCCTGCTGAAAATATAGCGTTAAGTTGCTATACTTACTTATATACTCACTAAATTTTAATTCTATTAAGGCATACTTTAAAGACTTTAAAAGCTACTTATAAAAGCAATTTATATAATTTAAATAACTTAAAATAATAGATATCTTTTTTACTAACTTTCTTTATAACTATACCTTTAAAGTAGCTAGTAATACTAATGCTATTTTAAATTACTTTTATTACTATAGTATTTATATTAAAACAGTTAGAAATATTAATAGAGAGAAAAGCTTACTGCAAAGTTAAGTTTACAGCTATAATATTTAATTTTGCTGCTGTTAAAGGCCTCTTTTGCTTAAAATAATGCAATATTAATATAAAAAAACAATTTAATTTTAACAGTTAGTTAGCCTTATAACGTTTTAATTATAATATATTTCTCTTTAGCTGTAATATTAAAGGTGTATTTTGTTTATTAGATAAATTACTACTAGTTATTAAAGTTAAGATCTTTATATCTATATAAAGAAGTAGAAAAAACCTTCTCTATCTATTAAAGCTTGCTATTATTATTATTATTAAGTAATTAAATAAGAGATATAATAAAAGAGTGAATATTATTAGTTGCTTCAATAAGAAGATTTTAGTTAATAATATTAATAAAAAGTATTACGTTATCTGCCTAAAAATCAGTTAGCTTTTGATAATATAAGGCGTTAAATATAAACTATAGTCTGCTATTAAATCTATAATATTCTGCTTAAGCAGAAACTGCTTAATTTAGCTTCTAATTGCCTTTATAATATCAGTAAGAATATTATTCTTATTAAACTAAGTTATTAATACTTTTTAGAAGAATTTAAGTTAAAAATAAGCTTATAAGATAATATTAAGAGCAGTATAAAGATTAGCATTCTATTTATTATCTCTAATCTCTTCTGTTTTCTATAAATACTATAGATATTTGCAGAGAAGTTGCAGTATAGGTTTAATCTGAAGAATAAGTAGCAAAAAAGATAAAATTAATAAATCTTACTTTTTAGTATATAGCAGCATTAATAGCAGCTTTATTAGCAGCAATATTAATAATAATAACTAGATAGAAGTATAATTATAAAAGGGAAAGTTTAGCAGCATATAGTTATAATATAGCACTAGCAGTAAGATATTAACTTAATTTATAATATTTAGGTAAAAAAGTAAATTAAATCTATTAGTACTATTAATACTACTTCTACTGCTTCTACTGCCTCTTAACTTTAATGCAATCTCACTTTAAAGCTTAAAATTAGTCTTAATAAAGCATCTATTATAGTGTGAAGTTATATTTATAACAATCTCTTTTAGTACTTTATTAACAGTTATTAATCTATTAGCTACAGCTTCTGCTTAAGCTATAAAATGCTTTTTACTAATCTAAAGATGAAAAAATAAGCTTATTAAGCTAAAAAGATAAGATATATAATAGTTATTAGTAATATTATTTCTGTTATTAATATATTTAACTTCTAATTTATATCTATATGTAGCTTAAATTGCTTAATAGACATCTTAAATCCTCTTTTGCTTTAACTTATTAGTTAATAATAAGTCACTCTATTACTTCTATTAATATAACAGCTTGCTAGCATTATTAAGCTTAATAAGAATAAGCTTAATAAAGTTATTATTCTAATATAAAATTCATAAAGTTATACTAAATTGCAAAAGCATCTTAATAAAGCTTTAAATTAATATTACTCTAACTGAAGAGGTTATTTAAATAAAATCTATACTAAATAGCACTAAAAATAACTGTTAAGACTTATAATAATAGCTTATAGAGATTAGTATATATTAGTTAAGTGATTTTAATATAATAAGAGCAATAATTTTAATTTATAATAACTTATTCTTCTTCTTATTATTTCTAATAATATTACTAACTTATTCTTAGTATTTAAACAGCTATAAGTTTTAGTTATTAGGCTTTTAGTAGTTAATATAAAATATCTCTTTAGAGAATATAGCTTAACAATTTAAGCTAGAAAAGAAAGTAACTTAAGTAGAATTAAATATAAAAAAGTGATTATAATACTATAAAATATACTTATAATAGAAGTTTCTAATTGCATTATAGATAATATATTTAGCTTAATTATTTATATTCTCTTATTTAATCTCTCTAATCTTAATATCTAGTTATATTTTAATATTATTTCTAGAAATCTTAATCTCTATATAAACTTAAAGTTCTATAAGAAGTAGTAGCAATAGTAATAGTTATAATAGAAATAATAAGAAATATTTATTAAATAAGTTATCTTCTTTAGCAGTAAGATTAATTAATAGCTTAATAGAAGTCTTAATAATAGCTTTAGTAGTAGCTTTAATAACAGCTTTAATATTATTAACTTCTAACTATTATATCTTTTTAACTTTATTAATGCTATTATTTATTACTTCTAATATTAATAAGTTATAATACTTATCTATAAAGTTTATTTATAGCTGAAGCTATTAAATAATAACTATAATTATAAGCTTATATATATTGCTATTAATATAAAACTTTCTTCTTTTTATATTTATTTTACTTTAAAAGTTAAAATATATATTACTTCTTTTAATTAAATTTATTTTATTTCTCTTAAAGCTAATAAGAGATTTAGCTAGCTGTTTTATAATTAGTTAGAAGCTTTTTATTACAGCTATATTATTAAAAGTAATATATTTTAAATTTAATTAAAGTTAATATAATATAAGCTTTCTCTTATAATCTTCTTTTTAGAGAACTAATATAAATAAAAAGAATTTTTATATTACTAGCTTTATTAGTAGAAATTCTAGTCTTAAAGAGATATTTCCATATTTATATAATGCTGCTAGCCTTAATAACTGCACTAGCTGCATAAAGCTTAGATTATTATTATTTTGCTCTAGTATTATGAAATTATACCTATATTACATTCTAAATAGCATCAAAAAGCTTAAATTGCGTTAAAAAGCATATTAATTAACGTTGGTAGCGTCAACATGGATAGCAAAAAGTGGTGTTGAGGGGCGTTAAATTGCGCATTAATAGGGGTTTCAGGCAGGGCAAACGCAAATAAGTGCAGCATTCAGGCACTACCAGATTGCACTGTGGAGCACAAACGCTTAACCCAACGTCGCTGCTTCTTGCTGCATCAGCTCCCGGCACAATGTTGGATGAAGAAGCTGCATTCACCGACACCTACCCGACACGTGATGTTTCCATGTGCTTATCATAATAATTGGTTTGTCATAAATGGCACAACTTCAGCACGACCCATATATCAGTCCCCGCCAATGAATGATCCAATACTGAGTGTGTTGAAGTATGGGCGAATGTAGCGAAGCTGTGGTAGGTAAGGTAGAATACTGATCATCCTGTTTCCTCCTACCTAGACGATGAATACAGCCGATTTTCAACTCTAGGGTGGGATCAGAGAACACTATAGACGCGCGAGAATCTATTACTTCAGTCCCTAGGTACTTATTAGAACGCCTCTGGCGTCGTCGTCGTCTCTGGCGTCGTCGTTATCTCTACTATTGTCGTTACTTCTATTTTGATCGACTGTGTAGACCTCGAGTATGTTCGAACATGGGAAACATGTTCACGTAGACACGGAAAAGATAGGCGGTGTCAATAACACCGATTAAGCAAGAACTATCAGAGCATTAAGAATACTATCAACATGGAAATACAAGGGCCCAGCAACGAGGCTACAAAACGAATCCACAATCTCCATACTCGGCCAGATCAGAGCTGTATATCACCGCCACACTTTCATCTCAATCCGTCGTTGCCCCTTCAGTAGTACTTGGGGTTCTTGGGATCGGTAAGGTCGAAAATGACGGAAGAGTGAGGCCGAGCCCCACCACGGTCGCGGGTGAAGATGCTTTCGAAATCGATCGTCCTGTTGAAGCTGAGACCTCCGTTGGGAAGGATGTCGATCCAGTGGCCCTTGTAGTCTCCAGGGGTGTTGACAATCGAAATCTGTTTCAGAAAAGGTCAGCCCAAAGTCCGTCGGATATTGCCCTATTGGAGAGCCACTCACATCGCCGCCCTGGACAAAGTATCCGGTCACAAGCAGGTTCTTCTTGTCCGGGCTGATCTTGACGTAATGCGGCCCGATGATGGGCTGCGTCTCGTTCGGGTCGTCGAGCCTCTTGACGTTGTTCAGGTCGGAGATGTCGAGCGCTGCGACGTGGTTGCCGAGCGTGATGGTGAAGTACGCCAGCTTGCCGTCGTCGCTGATGTCCGAGTAGATGGCCAGGGAGTCCTTCGCCTTGGACCCAAGGTCGTAGAGCAGCTCAGCGACGCCCTGCTTGCCGGATGAGTCGCGGCGGAAGGGGTAGATGATCCAGACTTGGCCTGGGCCGACGGCGCTGAAGAGGAAAGACTGTCAGTGATGACTTTATACGGAGATGACGGGCGGGAAACTTACGTTGCGATGGCAGCGCTTTCGGGGTTTCCTGGGATGAACTTCACATCTTGAATGCCAAGACCCTGGACAAAATTGAATCAGTCTGGCGTCCAAGATTCTCCGCCAAAGGAGGGCTCACGTTAGGGATGGTGATGGTCGAAATGATCGTTCGGTCAGAAAGATTCCACAGTCTCAGAGTGCTCGCCTTCTGAATGCCCAGGGTCGGCTTGAGGATGGTGATGGGGACAACAAAGTCAGACGTCAAGATGATGCCCTTGTTGAAGTCAACGGCCAGACCGTGCGGGCTGAACTGCTCGCCAAGAATGTTCAGCGTGCCAGCAACATCCTCGGGCCACTCGTGAATGATGTCTCCCTCGGCGTTTGTCTCGACGAGGCGACCGGGCGAGGTACCCACTGCACTGCCCATGTAGGTGATGAAGAATCCACTAAAACAGTGAGTGACTTGTCGCAGGACGAGCGATGAGAAGGGGAAAATCATGTGGACGGAAACTTACCCCTCAGGCTTGGCTCTGATTTCATCCACAATAGAACTCAAAAGAGCACGGTTGGACTTCTTAAACTTGGGAGCATATGGGTTCGACACGTCAAAATAGAAGGCCGTATCCTGTGTCTTCAGAAGCGACAGAAGTCCGCCTCCGATGAGGGTCTTGCCGTCGAGCGAACTTCCCAAGTGATGAGGCGAGTTCCCGCTAGTGGGGACATCAGTGACAGTGATGATTTGCCCAAAAGTATCCTGGACATCAAAAACAGTCAATACTTTCAGAATTTCACATATCGGACAGGGAAGGATAGGGAGGATCGCGTACATCGTCCAGGCTGGCAGTCACCAGGAAGTCCTTGTGGATATTGTCGCCTGCTCCGGTCCAAAAATATCCAATCTTCTTGGGCTTGATGTTGGCACCCGTGAAAGGTGGGCTATCGATGGGAGGCGTCGGTATCTGGAGAATAGGAAGGGGCGGCGCATTGGAAGCAAGAGGCTCCGTAACGCCGGGGATGGAGGGGATCAAAGGAGGCAAGCTGAGGCCGAGTGGAGATCTTTTGCTGGCGGGGGAGTGGTCGTTAGCGTTTACAGGCCCTCCCGCTACGGGAGAGAGCAAGACGCCTGCGAGCGCTGCGAGGGAAAGCTTGGAGAGCATGGTGATAGACGGAGATGACAGATGGAGATGACAGACGGAGAATGATTGCTTGATCGAAGAGGGCTGATGATGTCTGCTTGGTGATGCTGCTCTGAGTTTCTGAAGAAGGAGCAATCTCACCTGCTTCTTATACTTCATCGTCCATTCTGTTCAATACTCGTGATATCTTCTGCTTGCAATCTGCCGTTCCGATCAACCCCCCAGCCTCCCTTGGGAATCGCATAATGAAGCCAATAAAGCTCCTCATCCGCGCCGTCGAAGATGAAGAGACTATTCTGGTCGTGATGTTCAGAGTTGTAATCGAATTAGCCGCGCAGCGCGACACATGGATGAAAATGACTTTTTCCAAAACATTCAGATGATGTCCATCGCAATATTGCAGCCGCATTAGACATCGCCAGAAGGAGCTTTGGAGATGTCGCCATCTTGACCAACAGCGGCAAGTCTGACTTCCGAAAATGCCAAGATGCCCAAAACGAAGACCTGGACACAGAAATGTCTCAATTCGGCAGTGGACTCACTCACGAGGTCCCAAGCCCCTGGTATTCGCGGTGATCACCAAGAACAAGAGCCGGAGGGATCGCCGACCAGCGGTAGCCTGCAGTCACGCGCATGCTTAATTTTATGGCTAAAAAGAAATTGATGTAGAAAGACTTGTGGACTGAGATGAGACTGTCGATCAATGCCTGTAGAATAAAGAGAAACATATTTAGGTTGGTTGATGATTCCAATAGCTTGGGATGGCATCATACCCCACGAATCAGGTACTCTTGAAGGAGTCAGAGTCTTTAGCGGCAACCTACTGTCCAGAGCGAGGCTGAGAGACGAGGGAGACTGAAGCAACTGACTCTGGCCACTACCATTCTCTTGGGCTCCGGTGATTCAACGTTGTGGAACCAAGCTCAAGAAGAGAGACATGAAGATTGCACAGTAACATGATGATTTCCGGACGCAATGCAGCTGTAATAGCTCTCTGCCCTCGAATTCTGTGATTTATACCTTGATGACGAAGATTCACTTAGATAGTCAGATGTATGAGACCGCCTATTTTTCCTTTGCTAGAGGGACTACTTTTACTGTGGCTATGCTGTACCTTGCCGTCGTCGTCGTCGTCGTCGTCGTTATCGTTATTGCTTCTACGACCGGCGTGTTTTGGCTCTAGAGTCGTCAAAAGCACATGTTACCCAAATCAAACGCGCACCTTCCCAACGTCAAAAGAAAAGAACAACAACAGCGCCCCCACCCCCAAATCCATGTGAGCCAAGAAACGAAACAAAATTACCGGTCAAACTAAGCTTTCCAAGCTAACACGATCCGCCCCCATAGCGATCGGCGCGCCTGACCGGTGCAGCCCTTTAACAACCTCTCCTCCCCCCACGCTTTCCGTCGATGTCGTGATCTTCGGAGAAATGTCGAATGGCCGGGGTCAACACGCCCAAAATTCCTCATTCAAAGACAAAACTCTCGACGATCGCGGAGCTAGAGCTGCAGCGCCAAGGAGATATTGGCGACTCAAAATTACCAGGTCGCATCAATAGTTCAATGTCGTCATTGCGAGAGGCACGGCTTGCTGCCACCTCCTGTTGCCGAGTCGCAAGACGCCATGGCTTGGCTTGAACGTGATATGCCTTGTGCTATTCCGCCATCGCTGGCGTGGGTATGCTGTGTAATAACAGCTCCAGAGACGGACGACCGTGGAAGTTGTGGTTGTATAAAGGCAATGCTGAGACGAAGGTGATCCTCCCTTTTTTGAACGTCACTCGACTCTGGCATACACTGTTGTCACTCGTGTCTCAACGCCGGTTTTCAGTCACTCGTTGTACCGTTCATCATGAGACTCCTCCAAGCTTACCTGCTGGGCCTCGCAGCGCTCGCCTCGGGCACGAACGCCGCACCCCAAAACGAGAAGCGAGACGCGCAGTTCAACGTCGGGCAGCCCATCGACGCCAACGGCAAGGGAGGCCCGATCCTTGGTAGGTTGCCTCCTCGAGTACCGGTGAAGTCCATTAACTAACACGGGAGAGCACAGGCGGCACCAACAACCAAGTCGACAGAGACAACCCCGACAACCTCGGCCAGCAACCAACCGACAACGGCGTGGTGCCTAACCTCAAGTGGAGATTCTCCGACTCCAAGACCCGGATCCTCAACGGAGGTTGGGTCCGCGAGCAGGTCATCCAGGATCTGCCCCAGAGCCATGACATTGCGGCTGCCCAGCAGCATCTCAGAAAGGGGGCCATCAGGGAGCTACACTGGCACAAAGTGGTATGTTCATCCCACAATCTTCCCGTGCGGAACGATGTGTTAACATTGCGCGGCGGACAGGCAGAATGGGGCATCGTCTACTCCGGTTCCGTGCTCGTGTCGGCGGTCGATGAGAACGGCAAGTACCAAGCCGAGAAGCTAAACTACGGAGATATCTGGGTAATCATCCTCGATGCTCTACGCTTGGATGTATGCTCACGAGATGATAATAGTACTTTCCGAAGGGGCTGCCGCACACCATTCAGGGGCTCGACGATGAGAACGAGTACCTGCTTGCGTTTGACGAGGCCGATTTTGACAAGATTGGGTGCGTACTCCCTCATCACAAGGGACGACTCTGCTGACATTGCAAAAGAACAACATTCAACATCGTCGACTGGCTTGCTCACACCCCTCGAGACATCCTGGCCAAGAACTTTGGCGTCGACCCTTCGGTCTTTGAGAAGCTGCCCTCCACCAACCCATACATCTTCAACGGCACCATCGCCACCCAGAACGTGACTGCTGGCGCCAATGGCTACCTTTCAGGCAACAGCTCCTTCGTGTATCGTACCCTGGAGCATCCGGCGGAAGTGGTGCCCGGCAACGGCGGCGAGTTCAGAAAGATTGACTCGACCAACTTCCCCATCAGCAAGACCATCGCCGCAACATTTGTCACTTTGAAGCCGGGAGGTCTTAGAGAACTTCACTGGCACCCGAACGTAAGGGCGCACTCCTGTTCGGGACTCGGAACTGGGTTTCTAACAGCCTTTCTAGGCCGAAGAGTGGCTGTACTTCCACAAGGGCGAAGGCCGCGCCACCGTCTTCATCGGCAACGCTGCGGCGCGAACATTTGACTTCTCCGCGGGAGACACGGCCGCTTTTCCCGACAACTCCGGGTGAGTTAGCCCCTCTTTTTCGTGGACAGCGTGCCGGATTCCGTTACTGACGAAAGAGATGCCCGGCAGACACTACATCGAGAACACCTCCGACACGGAAGACCTCGTGTGGATCGAGCTGTACAAATCAGACAGGGTCGCCGACGTTCCTCTCACCCAGTGGCTCGCCCTGACGCCGCCGGAGATTGTAGCTCAGACCCTCAAGGTTCCGATTGAGTTTGTCCAGCAGTTGAAGAAGGAGAAGCAGATACTGATCTAGGCCATTATATGACGGTTGAAGACAGGGATGGTTTCTCGGAAAGCTCGGTATGATGACTCTTCTTCAGACGGCTCAGGCCATGTAATACTTATTCTAAGCCGCTCAACACTTAATCCATGGGACGCATCTGCTGTGACAGCTCGCGAATGTGTATAAGCGGTGACCGTCCACCACGGGGTCACGATGGTAATCCAACGATTCATGTCTGGCGCTTGTGCATGCATGCAACGAAGGCTGATAAGCGGGGTATCAACGACGAACGGGGCCTCGGCCGGGAGAAAAGGCATGCTGTCCCCCAAATATCCGAAAGCATCTCCAGCTCCAACTTTCCTTTTGAGGCCAGACGAGACGGGAATGGCGGGCTTCGGTAGGATGGCAGCATGCACATGCAGGCTATCCTGGGGACCGGAGCGGGAAACTCTATCAGCGGCTAGCGGCGTTGGGCCAAGCGTGTGTTCCGCCGCTGAACCAGCAGGGGACCGACGGCTGTCAAGTCTTGACTGTGCAACGCCAACCACGCGAGATCGTATGATGGTCGTAGTCTTGCGGCGGCAGATGGAGCCATGGACGAAAAGAAGGGTCGCAGAAGCATCCCATTGACTGCAAGAAGACATGAAAAGAGCCCCGGCTGTCACCGCTGCTAAGTTTCTTGTGTCCCCTCGTGCCTCATGGGGTGGCCTCGGCGAGGACGGCAGTCTGACTTTTGCGATTGAAGGAGGTGTGAGTGGGAGAGAAGGAAAAGAAAGCTGGATGGTAAGCTAAGCTGCCCCTCGTTCATCGAGGTTGTGACGAGCGGCAATTGCTCCCTGCGCATCACGAGAGGGCAACAAGTCGAGACCACCTTGGGGGCGGAATGCGGGGGAAGAGAGCATTGACCGAGGGCGTTTTCAAAGTCTTGGAGACCGGTTGATGGTGTCTAGCTGGACACACTTGTAAGTCGGCGAGCTCTGAGGTGGTTTCGTCGTTTGACCACTCTCCACCGTGGCACGGCAGGGATGGCCATTTTACGTCACTTGGGGCTTTGGGTGCCATATCAGCGTTGGGGATCATCCCCTCCTTCCACTAGCTGTCGCACCTGTGATTGCCGTCTGCCAGGGAAAGGCTGATAAGAAACGACACCACTCGAGTGGACGTTTGGCATGGCGAAGGTGAGAGCTCGGAGCTTGGATGCGGTCGCCATGATAGCGCTCCCGGATATGCGAGCCGCGGGGCAGCCGCAGGTACCACGGACGGCCCAAATGGGCCCAACGAGTGTCCGGCATCAAGGCCATGTAGATCGGGTGGCCATTGCGGTCACTCGAGACCCTGAGGATCTTCAGGGAAGGACAAGAGAATCAACGTGCGAATCTTGGAATCCTTCTTGGAATCCTGTGTCTCGGTGGGGGCCAGCGAAAGCTGTTTGGCTGATCCGAGAAGGGCGTCGCATTTCGTCTGTGGCAGTGCGGGAGTGTCCAAACAGAATGGCAGATGCGAGCTGCAACGAGTCCCGAGAACGCAGCTCATCCTTTCCCGTTGGGGACGAGGGCCTGGTGGTCAAGTGAGCAACTGGAAGATTTCCGGTAGGACGGAACGTCGCGGGGCCAATGGCCGGGGGACTTGTTGGCATCGGTCGGGAAGAAGAGCAAACGGCCCATTGAAGCGCGACACTGACCGAAGAATGAGTCGTGAGCGCGCGTGTTTGTGTTGTTGTTGCTGTTGCTCAGACAAAATGCCTTGCGGTAAGTATCTCAGACCAATAGGGAGGATGCAAACAGATAATGGACTGAGGAAGTAAAGACTCAGGTCAGGTCAGGTCAGGTCAGGACAGCACCGTTAGAAAGACGATGGGGACGCCTAGCAGCAGTCAGAGCCATCCGCAAGGTGAGCCATGTCTCGAGCCGGAAGGAAACCCCAGCT
The DNA here is from genome assembly GCA_027406005.1 of Colletotrichum horii. Classification (NCBI taxonomy): domain Eukaryota; kingdom Fungi; phylum Ascomycota; class Sordariomycetes; order Glomerellales; family Glomerellaceae; genus Colletotrichum; species Colletotrichum horii. Next base: position 3,170,082 of record JANVYB010000008.1, read on the forward strand.
CGCTCCAGCCGCAGCCAATGGACGGCCCCCAAGTCTCGGGCTAACAAACCAGGGTCCTGTCTTCCCTAAAGCCCCGTTGTTCGTGTGTCATCCAGCCCAAAAGCCCAGCCAGAGAATTGGAGTCGTTGGGGTCTGACGCATTGACGCATTGACGCAACGGAGTAACGCGTTGGGCTTCAAGGGAGCAGCAGCAGCAGTAGCAGCAGCAGCAGCAACAATACCTCGATGGGCGATGCAAAGCAAGACAGGGCAAACAAGGTCAACAAGGTCGGCCAGACAGCCAGCCGTGAACTGGCAATTGGTGACTAGGAACCGGGAGCAGGGAAATTAGGTACTCCAGGTAGCAATAACACGGACGGTAAACATTCATGCAACCACTAGCTCGCAGCAGCGGCTACGGCGACGACGACGGGATGGAGTAGTAGCTGCTTGCCTTGCCTTGCCTCCTTTCCCGGCTCCTGGATCTGGGCCTGTTCCTTGACCTGTTGGACCCTTCCGTCTCCTGTCCAGGACATGGCTATGCTTTCTGCGTCCCACGGGAACCACCAGATGAAACCGAATTTTCCCAGTCTATAGTTAGCAATCAAAACCCGCCGAAATCCTGACCCCAATGGTCATGCGAATTCCTGCTCACCTTGGTGTGTCTGTTTTCTCTGATGGCAACTCTTGTCGCATAAGTGTCTTGCCCACCTGTTCTCCTCGCTGTCTGTAAACTTCCTTACCACCATTCTCCAACGCCAGCAGCCGACTTTCATTGTCACTGCCTGCATCTCTAAGTATGGAGGCACAGGCGAAACGAGTGGTAAAGAGTGATGTGTGTGATCTAACTAGCTAAAGTGGGCTGCCTGGTCAGAGGCTGGAAGAAGGCTCTAGGAGGCCCTAGGCTGCATAGGCCACCTGGGGCACCTGTAGGCAGGTGCCTCTATATTACCTTTCAGGCTTTAAAGCCTAGCAGCAACTGTTAATATGTATAAAGTAGATAAAAGCTAGAAATCTTATTAAAAGCTAAAAAGCTTAAAACTAAGGAGTTTTTAAGTTTATATTAACTTAGTTAATCTCTAGTTAACTTATTAAGTAGTTCTTATCTTCTAATTAGCTTGAAGCTTTAGATTAAACTAATCTTAAAGCTAGTTAATATCTATTTATATTATTCTCTAATCTATTTATTAATTTTAGTATTTTAATAAAATTATAATGCTTTTATGCTTTAAAAGACTTTATAAAGCTGTTAGTAACTATTTTAAAGCTATTAATAAAATAAAGCTTAAAAGTTTTATTTATAAATATTTTCTTAATAATCTATTTATATTAAATATTAATATAATAAATATAAGCTTAATTTAGTAGATTTATAATATAAATATATATATTAGTGCTATTTATAAAGAGAAGAATAAAAGTATTTATTTTAGTATTAAATATCTACTTAATAGATCTTTTAATCTATTTAAAAGTAAAGCTAGTAAGTATTAAATTTATAAACTCTATTTCAGTTATACTAAAAGTGATAAATATCTGCTTTTTAATCTTCTAAGCAATAAAAATACTACTAAAGAAGATAATATATCCTCTAGTTAAAATATAAAATAGCTAGTTATTAGCAAAAAAAAAGTCTGCTATACTATAAAGAGCTAAGGTTTAATTTAAATTTATTCTACTAATAATAATGCTATAATAGATAGTTTTTTAAAAATAGCAGAAGAAATATTTAGCAAAACATAAATATATTTTAAATAAGCCTCTATTAGCTTAATAAAACTTACTGATATAGTAAGTAATATTAATATAGATATCTTAAGTAAGCTAATTAAAATAGCTAATCTTTTTAATATACTCTTCAGCTTCTTTAATAATATATTTATTCTTATCTTATTAAATAGAAAGCTCTTTATAAGAAAGAAAAAGAGTTTTTATAAGCTATAGATCTTAATAGCTAAATTAATAAAAAATAGCTTTAGTATATTTATATTGAGAGAAGAAGATCTTCTTAGTTAAGATGCTATATTTAATCTAAAAACTAAAGAACTGCATAGCTTTATTAAGCTTTTTAAAGGTATATATCTTCTTAAGATTATTATAAATGCTCTTAATATACTATTTATTAAATATTATAATAGTATTATTATTAATATATATAAAGATATAAGCATACTAGTTTTTATTTATAAATAAATAAAGCTTACTATTAATAGAAATAAAGTTAATCTTATTTATCTTAATATAAATAAAATTAAACTACTAAAAAAAAGCTTTATAAAAACTATAAAATGCTTTCTTAAAAAGCTAAACCTTATTGTTATTAATACTAAAGTTAGTAAGTTAATAAATATAGATCTTAATATTATTAGAAATTAATGCTATAAAGAAAGCAGAGTTAAAATTATATATCTAATATTTAAGTTTTTAAAGAGCAGTAATAGTAAGAAATAGTTAAAAAGCTGTAGCTATAGCAACTATAATATATACTTCTTAAGAAGCTTAATCTCTATATTTAAAATTACTATATATAACCTAATAAGCTTTAAACTAAGCAATAATATTATTAATAATAGTTTTAATATTAAAGACTTATTAGCTAAAAAGAACTTTAGTATTATAAAGAAGGTAGATAAGTTTATAAACCTCTTTTATAATAAACTGTTAGATCTTCTACTTATAAGCTTCTTTTTACTTAAGCTAGTAAAAGTTATCTTTAGCTTGCTTAAAGGTCTTTAGAATGCTATAGCTTTATAGAAGTATTTTAAAGATAGTGGCAGCTATAAAGATGTTAAGAAAGTATTTAGATATATTATTATATACTTAAATATTAGTAGCAATATATGCTTTCTTATTATAGCTATAAATGCTAAAGAGCTGCTTATAGTAACTAAGAGGCTTAAAGTTACTTTAATAAAGTCTAGAAGAAGTAGTCTTATTATCTTAAGAAGCTTTAGTAGCTTTATCTTTTTAGGTTTACTATCTATAAATAAAATTAATACTATTAAGTTTTTAATTAATAATGCTGCAAAAAGACTTATTAAAGTTATTATTACTATTATAATACTTATCAGCCTTTTTATTATGATTTATAGCAACTATATCACCTTTTAGAGGAGATTATAAGGTTAAATGAAATATTATTTTATTTAGAGATAGCATTATTAAGTTTAATTCTCTTATAGCTATATTAAAAGTGTTATTACTAATGCTTAAAGATATTAGCATTATAGTAGAGATCTTTAGAGACTTCTTAAGAGAGTTAAAAATATTTATAGTTATACTGTATTAAATCTAAAGATTAGGTTTAATAAATAGCATATTATGCTCTATATTATTAGCAATTAGCACTTTATTTATAGAGTAAAGAACAGTTTTTATTAAACCTTTATAGAAGCAAATATTATAGCAATAGATAACCTTTTTCTTCTCTAAAATATAGATATAGTAGATATAGCTGCAGAGAGATATATAACTAATAAGATATCTCTTTATAGCATAAGCTTTTATTTTCTTAGAATAAAGAAGATAATTAATACTTTTCTTATAGATATAAGTAATATAACTGAAGGTGTAAAGATGTTTAATATAAAGCAGTTTATAATTAGTAGTAAGATTAAGTTTATAAGCTATAATTTTATAAAGGCTTATTTTATCTTTAGTGTTTTAAAGCAGAAGGTTAAATATTTAGATAGTTAAATTAAGTAAGTAATCTTATAGTTCTTTAGATAAGTTAATATTAATCAGCTATATATAGGCTGCTTTAATAATAATCTTTTTTATATATTTAATAAAGCTATTTATAAAAGAGGTATTAATAATAGTGAAGTTAGTATAAATGTTAGTAAAGTATAGATTATAAAGAACCTTTTTAAACTTTAGAGTATTATTATAAACTTAAGTCTTAATATTAAGGTTAGTTATATTATTAAATATATTATAAAAGTTCTTAATAATATTATATATAATTTTATAGTAATAGTTAAGCAAAAGAATAAGTTAGTAATATCTACTATATTTATTAAAAAAATGTAAAGCATAATGCTTATTAGTTATTAATAGAAGCTTAACTTTAATAAAGTTAAGATATATCTCTTTTTTAATTTAAATAAGAAGTAAGAGAGAATTACAGCTGATAATCTCTATTAACTTAGCTAGATAATATACCTCACAGTAGAAGTTTTCTATCTCCTCTTTACTAAATATAATATCTATATAATAATAAGCCTTAATAACTTTAAATAGATAAATATAAATTAGATAATAATATATTATCTTAAGAGTTAGCTTAAAGTTATAGCAAACGCTAGTAAAAGCGATAGCAGTATTAATAGGAATATTAGAAGTTATATAAGTCTAAAGAACTATAATATCTATAATCTATTTAACCTTACTAATAAAATAAGCATTATTTATATATATAAAACTATTAAACTTATAGTTATAATTAATGCCTGCTTTATAAAGTTTACTAAAGCTGAGCAAGTTAATAAAACTTAGCAGGCTGTATTTAATATTATTAATAGTTTAATTAATTATCTTCAATAGGTTAAAAAGATTATAAGTTTAAAAGAATATAATGCTAACACTAAAAAGATAGATATTATCTCTATTAGCAGCTATAAAAAAAAGTAAGTTATTATAAGAAGTATACTTTATGAAATATTTTATATTGTGAAAAAAATAATTAAAGCATTTAAAGTTAATAATAATATTATTATAATAAATTATATAGCTATTAATAGCAGTATAAATTAAAAAGCTAGCAATATAGCAATTTTATATAGTAATACTAATAAAAGCTAAGCTGCTAAAAATACTAAATAAACCCTTTATAAAGATAAAAGTAATTAGAATAATACTAATGCTATCTCTCTAATAGTTCTTATTACACTTATACTTATTAGCCCTCTTAAGAAGGTTTGCTTAGTTCTTATAAGTTAATAAGATCAGCTTTAGATAAGCTATTTAGTACTTCTTAAATAGATAGTTTATATTATAATAAATATAAGATATCTTATATTTATTGTTTAATAAATTATTGCTATTATTATTAGTATGAGAGGTATATAAGTTTAATAACTAAAGTTAAAATCTATTTTTATAAAGTGATAAATCTATTTTCTATTCTTTATTTTAAGCAAAAGTATAAATAGTTTTAATAATATCAGTCTATATAAACTTCTTATTATTATTAGTATAATACTTATAGATATCTAGTAAGTAGGTTTTAAAGTAATTTAAAAGTAATATAGCTTATAGATAGTTAGAAGAATTACTTATAAGGTTAGTAATATAAATCTAAAAGTACTAAATATACTTAAAAGTATTATAAAAAGTCTTATAATTTTAAGTAGAACCTTTAGCAAACTTATTAATAAGAGTGTTAATAGCATCTTTAGAAACCTTAAGAATAAACTTCTTAAATATCTATATAAGTGTGAAGAAGTTACTATTATCCTTCTATTTTATATTAAGCAATTTATTAATAAAAGTATTATATAAGCTAATAAGCAGTATAAAAGTAGTATTATGCTCTTCAGTCTATTTCTCTTTAGTATTATTATTATTATTAAGCTTAAAAATATCTTTATTAATATACTTCTTAATATAGTTTAATTAGAAAGTAGCATTAATAAGAACTAATTATAATTATTAGTTAGATTTACTTTTAAGTTAGAAAATATCAGAGGTTGGAAAAAATACAATACAGATCAAATACAATACATGTATTTAAAAATACATATATTTAAGGGGGTAAATACAATACATGTATTGTATTATGTATTTAAAGAGATTTTATTACAATACAAATACAATATATATATTGTATTTATGTATTTTATATTATATTTATGTATTTATTTATATATATTTAATTAAAGGGTTTTTATAGTAATTAATAGCCTTACTAACTAAATATATTATTTATAACTAATAATAAGATTACTACCTTCAGAGGTGCTTAAAAGAAGCTTTTAACTTAGAAGAATTTAACTTTATTAATTTCTTATATAATATATATTTAATTCTATATAAATAGTAAAAGAAATATAAAAATATATATAATTATCTATAAAATTTACTTATTAAACTTAATATCCTCTTGTTCAATATCCTCTTCATCCTCACTACTATAATCTATATCCATCTCAGAATTACTATTATTAGTATCTTCTACTATAAAATCTAATTCTGATTCAAATAAAGAAAGTAAAGAACTATTAAATAAATCACTATAAACTTTAAGGCTAAAGTTATAGGATTTTTCTTTATTTAAATCTTTATCCTAACTTTTAAGTAGCATTAATTGCTTTCTTTTAAAATGTGTTAAACTAGTTCTTCTTTTAGTAATAATATTACTACCCTAATTAAAAGTTCCTTCTATAGCAGCAGAAGTAGAGTTAATAGCTAAATATTTCTTAGCTAATATACTAAGTATAGGGAATCTTTCTTCATTTTCTTTCTACTATATAAGTAGATTAACCTATTAATCTAATTAGTAAATATTTAAATATATTTAATTTATTAACTTTAAATGAATATTAATTACTAATAAAAATTAAAATATTTACTTTATCTCCTTGAATACTTAGTTTAAAATAGCTTTCTAATTCTGCTCTCTGAAATCTTTTATTTTGTTTATTACTTTTAACTGAGAAAAGCTGACTAATTATTTCCTCTTTAGGCTTAGGTCGAGGGTTTTTATACTCTTTAGGCTTAGGTTTTTCTTTATTTAAATCTATAGTAAAATTTGTTCTTAAAATATCTGCTCTAGATTTTCCTTTATTAGTAGAACTAGTATAGTTTTCTTCTTCACTACTACTATTATCTATATTAATAAAGCTATTAGAAGCCTCTAAATATAACTGAGATTTGCTTAAAGCATTTAACTCAGCTATAATATTAGATTTTAACTTATATATTTATATATTAGTATTAATTATATTATAATAAGTTATAAACTAATAAATATATATATAAAATATATTTAGTTAAATTATATTACTTATGATTTATATTCTTCAGTTAAGTCCTTTTTAGCTTGTTTAATATAAGCTTGCCTAATAAGCTTATCTACATTAGGCAGAGGTTGGAAAAAATACAATACAGAAAATACATTGTATTTTTGTATTTTTTATAAAAATATCTATTTTTAATTAAATTTAATAGTTTTTAATATTATTTTTAGATATATAGCTATAATAAAGCAAAAAATACAGGGTTTATATAGGTTATTACGTAATATTATTAAATAAATTATCTTATATATATTTAAAAGTGGGTCTGTATTTTTAGTGTATTGTATTTAACTTGAGAAGGAAAATGTTAGTGCTTTTATTATATAAGCAGTAATAACTATAGTAAACTAAGGGCTATAAAAGTGGGTCCTACTGCTAAAATAGCGCTTTTTTCATAGATAATTATAGTATATTTACTTTTTATAATAGCTATACTAATTGCTTAAAAATACTTACTTTAGTAGATTTAACCTTATGAGGGGATGTATTTGTATTGTATTTTTTAGACAACCTCTGATAATAGTTAAATATATATAAAAAAAGAATTAAAAGTATTTTAAAAAGTAATATAAATAATAAAAGTAATATAATATAATAAATTAATAAAAAAAATAAAAATTAAATTATATAGTTATATAATTACTTAGATTACTATTTTAAAATAAAAATAGCTTTATAAAAATACTAAGAGTATTAGCTAAAAAAGAGGTATAAAATAGTAGTTAGCTAGGTCTAAGCCTAAAGCCTAAATTCTAGCCTAAATTCTGCCTTTATATAAGGGATTAGCCGCCCCACTTTTATAGCTAGGCGCGCCCAGCGCTCGTAGCTAGATTAATCAAGCCACTTCACGCATCCTGCGAAAGGACATGATCCCTGCCTTATCAAGAGTGTCACGTGGCGATAGCCGCATCCCACCAAAATGGCTGTCTGGGCACCTTCGCCGCTTTCTTTGGGCGGGCCGACCTGATTTCCCATCGTTCGGGTGCCGAATCCACGAGAGCACACATACGTTCAAGGCAAATCTTCGCTTACTTGGTGTACCTTTGAGGTCTCGACACCAAACCTGGACTTTCGGCACCGATATGATGTGACGTTTCTCCTCCTTAAAAACCTCGAATCCCCTTCCGTACGACCTGAGCCATCCGAGGCTCTGCGACGCCGAAATATTCGAGAACAACAAAAAGGCTGAAGTAAGTTGCGCTTTCTCATGGCGCACCGTGCAATTCCAAATAATCGCCACCACCTCGTCGTTCCCGCTTTGCGAGCACTTACTTCTTGTCCCTGTCCGAACTTTCCGCTGACCACTTTCTCCCAAGGGAGTAGAAGATCAGCAACAAGACAGATAGAAGTGGAGGAGCGAAGTATCGCGACAATGGAAGGCGCATTCACGCACTTGGGGAACCACCTCATAAATGACAGCACTGCAGCGATCAAGGCCGGCGCCGACGACTTTACCGGCATCGACCCCGACGAAAGCCTTCTCTACGGGAAGTTTGGCGGCCGCGGTGGTCGCCGCCGCGCCGATGACGATGACAACCAAACGGAGCTGTACGACGATGATGACAACGATAGCTTGACGAGCATGCCCGTCGGGGCTATGAAGGATCTGAACCTCGGCAGACCTCAGGAAGAAGATAGGGAGCTTCCTCCTCACGCCTGCGCGTAAGTTGGCCCGCCGTCTCTCTTTGCGCCAAGTACCATGCTGACTTGACCCCTCCCCAGGTACTGTGGAATCCACTCACCGAGTTCCGTCGTCAAGTGCCTTGGCTGCAACAAGTGGTTCTGCAGCGCTCGTGGCAACGCAACTTCAAGCCATATCGTTAACCATCTTGTCCGAGCTCGTCACAAAGAGGTCCAGCTTCACCCTGAGTCGACTTTGGGCGATACTGTGCTCGAATGCTATAACTGCGGAACCAAGAACGTCTTCCTCCTGGGTTTTATCCCTGCCAAGTCAGACACCGTTGTCGTGCTTCTTTGCCGCCAGCCATGCGCCGCCAATACCTCCTCCAAGGACATGAGCTGGGACACCTCGAGATGGCAGCCCCTGATCGAGGAGCGAGCCTTCCTGACCTGGCTGGTCGCGACTCCTTCCGATGCCGAGCAACTCCGTGCACGACACCTGACCCCGCCTATGATTGCAAAGCTGGAGGAGATGTGGAAGGATAACTCTACCGCGACCGTCGCCGACCTCGAGAAGGCCAACAGCATCGATGACGATCCTCACCCCGTCCTGCTCAAGTACGACGACCCGTACCACTACCAGAACATTTTCGGTCCTCTGGTGAAGATGGAGTCCGACTACGACAAGAAACTCAAGGAGGCCCAGTCTGAGGACGGTCTGACAGTTCGCTGGGATTATGGTCTCAACAACAAGCATCTTGTCAGCTTCGAGCTCCACAAGATAGAATCTGGCGACGTGAAGCTGGCGGTTGGTGACGAGATGCGTCTGCGATACAAGGGAGAGCTTCGTCCTGCGTGGGAGGGAGTCGGCTATGTCATCAAGATTCCCAACAATCAGTCCGATGAAGTCACTCTGGAATTGCGAAAGGCAGGCAACGAGAAGACGGTCCCGACCGAGTGTACCCATAACTTCTCTGCCGACTATGTGTGGAAGGCTACATCCTACGACCGCATGCAGTACGCGATGAAGACTTTTGCTGTCGACGACATGAGCGTCTCCGGATACATCTTCCACAAGCTTCTTGGTCACGACGTGGCGGTTGCGCCTCAAAAGACGACTATGCCTAAGAAGTTCAGCGTCCCGGGCCTTCCTGACCTCAACACTAGCCAGATTGCCGCTATCAAGGCAGTGTTGTCTACTCCGCTTAGCTTGATTCAGGGCCCTCCCGGAACCGGCAAGACCGTGACTTCAGCGACCATCATCTACCACCTTTGCAAGATGAACAACGGCCAAGTTCTGGTCTGCGCTCCGTCCAACGTCGCCGTCGACCAACTCTGCGAGCGTATTCACCGCACCGGTCTCAAGGTTGTCCGTCTTACAGCCAAATCTCGCGAAGACGTAGAGTCCTCTGTGAGCTTCCTTGCCCTACACGAGCAGGTCCGTATGAACGACAGCAACGGAGAGCTTGTTAAGCTTGCACAGCTCAAGAGCGAATTGGGCGAGTTGTCCAGTCAAGACGAGAAGAAGTTCAAACAACTCACCAAGGCCGCTGAGAGGGACATTCTTCACAACGCGGACGTCGTTTGCTGCACTTGCGTGGGTGCTGGCGACCCTCGTCTTTCCAAGATGAAGTTCCGCAACGTCTTGATCGACGAGTCTACCCAGTCCGCTGAGCCCGAGTGCATGATCCCCTTGGTTCTTGGCTGCAAGCAAGTTGTGTTGGTTGGTGACCACAAGCAATTAGGCCCTGTCATTATGAACAAGAAGGCAGCAAAGGCTGGTCTGAACCAGTCGTTGTTCGAGCGGCTTGTCAACCTGCGCTTGGTACCCATCCGCCTCAACATCCAGTACCGCATGCACCCCTGCTTGTCAGAGTTCCCTTCCAACATGTTTTACGACGGATCTCTCCAAAACGGAGTTACACATAGAGAGCGTCTTCGCCGCGACGTGGATTTCCCCTGGCCTGTTGCGGACATGCCGATGATGTTCTGGTCCAACCTTGGCAACGAGGAGATCTCTGCATCTGGTACATCCTACCTGAACCGCACTGAAGCTTCCAACGTGGAGAAGGTTGTTACCCGCTTCTTCAAGGCTGGAGTGAAGCCCGGGGATATCGGTGTCATCACTCCGTACGAGGGTCAACGAAGCTACATCGTTAGCACCATGCAGAACACTGGCACTTTCAAAAAGGAGAGCTACAAGGAGGTCGAAGTTGCGTCTGTCGACGCTTTCCAGGGTCGTGAGAAGGATTTCATCGTCTTGTCCTGTGTCCGTTCGAACGATAATCAGGGCATTGGTTTCTTGTCAGACCCGCGTCGTCTCAATGTCGCCTTGACCCGTGCGAAGTACGGTCTTGTCATCATTGGCAACCCAAAGGTTCTCTCTAAGCACGAGCTCTGGCACCACCTTCTCGTTCACTTCAAGGAGCGAAAGTGTTTGGTGGAAGGCCCTTTGACCAACCTGCAGACCTCTCTTCTGCAGTTTGGCAAGCCGAGAACCGCTTACCGCCAAAAGATGAGCCAACCTCCTCAGTTTAACGGCGGCGGCGGCGGCGGGTTCCCTAACGGCAACCGCTTCAACGGCGCTGGTTCCACGCGTGACTTTGACTCGGGTTCGATGATGTCTTACATTCCCGACGACGTTTCTTCCATCCACAGCTCTCTCGGCGGTGCTGGCCTTAACACCACCTATCCGCCAATCTTTTCCAGCTTTACCCCTGAGCAATGGCCTGGTCTGCCTGGAGTACCCGCAGCAGGCCGCTCTGGCAACAAGAGGGGTGGACGCGCGACTGAAAGCATTGCCGGCGAGAGCGTTGCCAACTCCGAGTACACGGATGCCAGCGCCAGCGTTATCGGCGCCAAGGGTGTTGGCCAAGGCGGTGTCAGCTTGGGCGCCGGCCTCCAGGACGCTATTCACGGAATGCGGCCCGCGTCTTACAGCCACAGTGACCGCTTGAAGCAGTACGTCGAGAGTGGTGGTCGTATGGGAACCGGCAACGGTTACGCCCGCCGGTATGACGACGACGAGAAGAGCGTTAGCACCGCCTTCCACAGCCAGATTGGTGGCGGCTTCGACTGAAAAGCGTGACGGATACGGACAGGAACATGCTGTACCAACCACACGAGTGGTTTCTTACCGAATCATCCGCCGGCTTTCAGCCCTCGCCGCACCACGCTCGGTGCTGTACGAAGGAGCAGGCAGTTCGCCTCAGTCCAGAGGCGTCTCGGACCGGCCCCGGTCGACGGTAGATACTCCAACAGACCGAGGAGTCGATATCCGACGACCATGTGCCGCAGGCGGGTGATGGCCCGACCAGCGAGAGCTGCAACCGACGGAGGGAATCGCTCGCGCGCCCTCAACGGCCCGCAATTCGCAGATTGTTATCAGTGTGATGTTAGTGTTAGCAATGGGGAGATGGACGAGGCAGTGGACGATGACCGGCTTGGGCGGAGGACCTGCGCCTGCGTCTCATGCGGCAACTTGGTCTGGCCAATCATAACACGGACTCGGTCATCAGAGTCTGCAATACGCCACTTGCTGCTCAGAGGTCATGAGAAGGTCGTATGCGATGATGCAATGAACACGGAATTGCACAACTCCAGCTTAGATTCAGCTCATAGATTCTACGTAGTAACCACGGTCTTTACTGATTTGCACCCAAGCCCTCAATGCCCCGGATTCGCTAGCAGTTTACAATGCCACTAAATCAAATATTGATCCACAGGTTGCTCAGAAAGACATTCGATATAGCGCCTATTTCAATAAGATAGGCTTCGGATGCACTCCGAGGAGAGCGAATAAGGTGTCCGGCGTATTCATTGTGTTTGTACCGCAATGTGAGAAGCAGCCACAGTCCACTGATAGACAGGGGGCGGCGGTCGATACCCCACAAAATCCTAAATTAATAGCAACGACTGGGAAGGCCCCCGTTCAAGCGCGGGAGCTGGCACTTAATCTGACGTGCGAAAAGGCAGGTTACAGTGGTCCTCTCGCCGCCCCCCATTCCAAGACCGCATCCTCGTCGCGAGGCCGGGCGGCATCCAATGGACGGCCCACTATGACGATCCGTCCGATTCTTGGCTTCGCAAAACGTCTGGTCAGCGGAGTTGCAGTCGCAGTTGCAACGGTGCGGCGGGCAGTGTGTTTCCCAAGACCCATCCAGCTTAAGCCTCAGCGGACGCCCGGGTTTTACGCCCTCGCTGGCTGGTCTGGTTGGCTCGGAAAGGGGAAGCCGGATTAGCTCTTGGCAATTCCTTATGTACACGTGTGGTGTTCGTGTTGAGCAGCAGTGCACATCAACGACGGTAAGATGGTCCGCTTGGCTTGGAAACCGCAAGCAACGGTCCCCCTGACCTCCTCGGGGTTGTTTGGTCTCAAACCTTGGAGCTCTGTGTCTGGGTTCCTCTTTTCTGCCAAGTTCCCCCTTGACCTTACTTCCTCCACCAAACGTCCGGAAGGTCTGGTTGAACCGACACGTCGTTTTCTTTCAAGCGACAACGTCGGCCTGTTCCTCCCTTTGTCGCCAGTCGAGAGGAACGAACGACACCAATTTCCCACCATATGCGCGGGGAATAGACATGAGTAACCAGCTCCTCCGAGAAATGCTGCCGTTGCCGCCCATTTGCCCTGACGCCGAGCCGCCAACATGATCACCATCCGTCGCCGCCCTGCGAGGCTACCAATTTACCTGGGCATCGCCCTCACCCTGCTCTTTCTGTGGCAGACCGGCCTCCCATCCGGCTGGAGCGCCCGCGAGCTCTCCTTCAATGGCATACGCTACCGTAAGTCGAGCTACGACTGGGGCAGCCTGAACCTAGAATACCCTCTTGAGAAGCCCCTCCGCACGCTCCCGAAGGGCAAACCCGTCGACCTCCCTCCCGTCCAGTACGACTTCGGCACCAGCGGGAAGAAGTCCAACAAAAAGAACAAGAAGCTCTCCCACGATGAGGACCGCGACCGCGAACACGAGAAACAGATCGAATCCCGCCGTGCCGCCGTGGTGAACGCTTTCAGACGCAGTTGGGACAGCTACAAGCAGCATGCGTGGACCTGGGACGAGCTGACACCCGTCACGGGCGCTGGAAAGAACACCTTTGGCGGCTGGGCAGCGAGCATGGTCGATGGCCTTGACTCCCTCTGGATCATGGGCATGCATGACGAGTTCCGTCGGGCAGTTCGCACCGTGGCTCTCATCGACTGGTCTAACACGACCGAGTCTGCCGCCAACATGTTCGAGACTACCATCCGACATCTAGGAGGGCTCATCAGCGCCTACGACCTCAGCAGCGAGCCCGCCTTGCTGGCCAAGGCCATCGAGCTTGGCGACATGTTATACATGGGCTTCGACACGCCTAATCGCATGCCGCCGTTTTGGTTCAAATTCTCTGATGCAAAGTACGGCACCCAAAAAGTTGGCGAGCGCGAGTCCTCTGCTGCGGGATGCTCACTATCAATGGAGTTCACCCGGCTGTCGCAGATCACCGGTGACCCGAAGTACTATGATGCCACGGAGCGCGTGAAGGAGTTCTTGGTGAAAACGCAGCCTGACACGAAGCTACCCGGCATGTGGCCAATGTTTATGAACTATCGCGAGGAGAAGGCGGACGAGTCTTCATTCACCATTGGCGCTCAGGCCGACTCGCTCTACGAGTACCTTCCAAAGATGCATGCCCTGCTGGGTGGTCTCGACAGTGAGTACGAGAAGCTCACGACCTCGTCTTTCGACGTCATCAATAAACATATTCTCTTCCGCCCTATTCTCCCCAACAAGACCGACATCCTGATTCCGGGCAACGTCTTCGCCCACGGTTCCGCGGACTCGGTGGACCTTACTCCCGAGGCCCAGCACTTGGGCTGCTTCGCCGGCGCCATGTACGGACTTGCCGGCAAGCTCCTCAGCTCCGACTCGTACGTCAACATTGGCGAGCGCATCTCCCGCGGCTGCGCTTGGGCCTACAAGGTCTTCCCCACGGGCATCATGCCGGAGATCATGACCCTGCACCCGTGCAACGAACCAGACCACGGCGCCTGCGAGTGGGACGAGAAGGCCTACGGCCGCAGCGACGTGCCCGCTGGCGTCAAGCAGGTCCGCGACGGCCGCTACATGCTCCGGCCCGAGGCCATCGAGAGCATCTTCTACATGTATCGCATCACGGGCGACGAGGAATGGCGGGAGACCGCGTGGGACATGTTCCAGGCCATCCAGCGCGCCACCGAGACGCCGCTAGCCTACTCGGCCATCTCCAACGTCAACATCCCGTACGCGGAGATGACGACCAAGACGGACTCGATGGAGAGCTTCTGGTTCTCCGAGACACTCAAATACTTTTACCTCATCTTCTCACCGCCCGACGTCATCAGTCTTGACGACTGGGTGCTGAACACAGAGGCGCATCCCTTTAAGCGGCCCAAGAGGACGGACAGCGTCGAGACGGAGGCCGAGCTGCGGGGGCAGTCATAATGGAGCCCAAGTATATTTCGCGCTTATAGAGGCGACACCGTTGGACATGTGTCTGTGTAGCCTCAGGAACTGGGTGCATTGTGGGGGGTAAAACGGCATTGGGATATCCATAGATTTGGGGGCGGGCTCGACTGTGCATGCGTACGGTGTAGAAGCCATCATAGGGTATATTTTCCAAGTCGAGAAGTCATGACGTAGAGGAGTTTATAGACTACAATTTTTTTTCCATTACAAAAGGGGACAATGCCATCCAGGACCTGAACTCCCGGTGCCCGCTTGATGAATTTGTCCCAACCCCATGGCCCCCACGCCGGAGCCATCACGTTGGGCCTGGCCTCCTCGCAGCAGAACGACGCAGGGATGTTGCGTGCGGCGCAAGCGCATGCCGCAGGCCACATGCCCGTGGTGAAGAGCTTCGCAGGCGACCCGACCTCAATCTCCGTCAGACTTTGATTGGAAACCCGGGCGGGCTCAATAAACGGCATCAATCTACACTTTTTACACGGGTGAACAAGTCACAACATACTTTCAATTACTGTCCGGGCGGAAGGGGTCGGGGGTCGGGGGTTCCTTCTTGCCGCGCTTCAATTTGGGGGAGCCGAGTGCACAAGAACGAGGGGCGGAAGATGGAGATCTCCCCTCCCCGCTTTCCCGGCTCCCTTACAGCAATAGCTCATGGACTCTTTTCTTCAGCCATGGTCGAAGAAGCAAAGTGCAGGTCAGTGAGTGCAGCATCTAGCAGCAGCAGCAGCAGCAGCAGTAGACCCCGCGCGCGCATGCTGCAGGAGACGGGCTGGCATACACGCGGCTGCGTCGGTTCTTGGAGAAAACCCGTGTGTGTGAATGTACACTTTAACAATGCCCAGAGCTGAACTTGCAAATGGGGGCGGCCTTGCGTTACCAAGCAGACTCCTGTGGAACGGTGCCATCCCGCGGGTACGACAGGATCTGATTACGCAGGCCGCGGGCAGGAAGCCAGACAGAAAGAGACATCGAGGCCCGGGGAGCTCTTCCGCGGTCATGGTGGCGGTAAATCATCGTCGTAGGATTCCTTCGAACCAACGACAGGACAGACAGGACAGACAGGACAACAGAGAGACGAGACCCTCTCCCCCCAAATATCCGCATTCGCCATTCGTGAAGAGTGTTTGTTGGAAGAATGTTGGAAAAAGCAAGCGTCGACAGCAAGGATCCCGCCCGATCTCATCCTGTCACCTGTCTGCGCCTACCAAAAATAAGCCAACGACGACTCCACCGAGCGCAGCAAAGCTGGGGGTCCTTACCACTGGGGCCGCAGCGGCGGTGCGTTGCTTTGCTTTTGGACTCACCGGTCCAAGGACAACATCATGACGATGAACGCTCTCCCGGAGCTCTCCATCTCGGAAGGCCTCTTTTGATTGTCATTTTGTTTTCTTGTTCTCCTCAGTCCCCATATGCTTTTCGCAAGACAGGGCAGAAAAAGGAAAACAGTGGACGACCAGATAGACCACCCAAGAAGATGGGATGCAGTGGATCGGCTGTCTGTGCAACGCCCAGGGACAGGCCGGGTGTAATTCCTGTTCTCTTCTGCGTTTGCGAAGAAGAAAGACGAAATGCCCCGTCTTTTTGGGTCTCAAGGAAGGGATAGACCGATATAACGATCCACCGCATCGCGGGGCGGAGAAGAGGTCCGAGGGTTGTGTATGTGTTGTATTTCGAACGGATACTGGCTGTGCGAATGAAATGCTGGTCAGCTTTTATCAACGTGCAAACAGAGTTGCAGATACCGAGATACCAAACGGCCGCACGGGGGCCGGCAGAAGCAGGTTTTTTTGCGGCAACGATCTTCAGGCACACGGCAGCAGATGAAAAGGAAGCCGGGAGAAGGGACACAAGACGCGGGAAAACACTCCGACTGGCTGGGCTACGGCACACGCGAGATTGGCTCAGGATGGTGAGCCGGTGAGATGAGGTGAGAATCTGGCTCTGCCTGTCTCGGTTTCTGATTTAGGTGTCCTGTCGTTGGTTTGAGTCGCGGTTCGTGTTGCGTTGCTATTCACTTTATCCATCGGAGGATTTCTCGTTTGAAAATATGCAGCCCCCGATGGTGATTTCGATTGGTCCCGCTTCATGATCTGGGGTGTAGCGATTGCGCGGCGCGACCACCCGCGATGCCACCTTGTTCATGATGAGTGATCCGGCCAAGAGCGACAGAGCAAGTATCGCACAAGGTAGCAACAACAAGATGCAGGAGTTTGGGGGCACTATCAGTGGAGTTCTTGTTCGCTTGCGTTTGACTAGCTGAAAGAGACTCTTCGCATCGTTGCGCTTGTCTTGTTGCTGGCTAGTCCGGGCTGAAGAAGAGTGGCCCTCCGTCAGATGCTGTTGCTGGGGTGGCCCGCTGACGAGAGACTGAGCTTCCCATTGAGCATATACTATGCTAGACGAGGGCAGGAGAGATGGCTCCGCGGAGGACGTTGCCCATTAATAGAAGTCATGACCGGCAAGTGAGGGCGTTGGAGGCAGGGAGACGATACCAGGTGCGCGCCGCCACAGGCTTTGTTCTGGACCGGCGGTACCTGACGCTACCAAGAGCCGGTGGTATTAGGGCGGACGAACGATTGAAACGCAGATGGAAGCAGGTACCAGGCGCTCACTGGGCGGCACTCGTCTTCGTCCGAACATGTTTCCAAGCTGGTCTCGATGACTCGAGAAGGCCGGAGGGGCGGCGGATGGGGGATTTGCGCGGAAGAGATCAGTGCACGCGGTCGCTGCACCCGTGCGCTGCATGGCGCCAGGCTAGCATGCTGGGTTGTTTGGTGCTAGGGTCGAATCCACGCCTGTCTGGGCTGCGCTTGGGAGTGTTCTTGGGGAGGCCGAATGCACGAAAAGGGATCGTCATGTTGCTTGGCCGCGAACCGAAGAGGGACGATTTGATGAAGGGCACCGTAGGGCGAGATGGTGTGCTGGGATGGCAAGCACCGTTGGTTGCTCCGGCCGAGCAGAGGAAGACCGAAGAACTAAGGTGGCCTTCGTTGGGGATGCACCCACTCACGGCGTTTGCTGGTCGTGCTGCTGCTACTCGACGGCAGGGCGAGAGAGGGGCGGAGGCCGAAGGGTGTTTATTGCTGATAGAGGAGCTGAGGTGGAAGGGGCGAGGTGCAGTCATCCGGATAGATAAAAGAGGAATGGATAGTCGTTGGCAGCGGTGGTGTTGTATGGTTGGATGTGATTCATGGATGAGGGGTGTCGCCGTGTTGTGGGGTGGCATGGCAGTGTGTGTAACGGGGCAGTGGAATGGGGGATGAACCGGGAGGGCGGATTCGCATTCTGGTTCGGTTCAGACGAGACGAGACGAGAAGAGGAGAGGAGGTGGCAGGAATGCGATATGGCATTGAAACAGACAGCTGGAACAAAGGGACCGTTCATGTTCCTGTCCATCATCCGGTTGACAATGGGATGAAGGTGTCGGGCGCGTGTCCCGCGGATGTCGACGAGACACGAGGCACTGTGGAATCCGGGGTTAGTTCGTCCCATTGACCGCTGAAGGGGCTAAGGTTTAATTCAGTCGCCGACGACAAATGGCCCTCCGCGCAGTTGGCTTTGGCTTGCACTTGCAGACCGGTGAGATGCACTCTGGCCAGGCACGCATGGCATGAAGTGTGCCTACCTACCTAAGGTAGGAAAAGCAAGCAAAAGCAGCCGGACTGGAGGTCGCACCGCACCGCACCGGACGCTCCTCGCCGTCATAGTCCGTGCCTGGTATCTTGTAGCCCAGGTATCTTCTGAAGGGATGGAATTCCGTGACTGCGTCCAGTGCCTTGCCCCCGAGCTTGGGCCTGGCCGGTCAACGAGAGCCGGTCAGGTGCCTCGATATCCCTACCTACCTTACCTACCAATGTCGAGATACGCCTGCACATTACATGATTGATGCTACCAAGTACAGACTACGCCTGCGCCGGTAGGACGGGGAGTCCGCAAGGGACGCAACACCATGGGCGTTGGAATGCTGAGGGAGGCCCTCGATCTATACAGGCGGGAGGGAGGGATGGGCGTGTCGTGTTGCCTCAGAGTTACATTGATGAATTCAGCAAGGCCAGGTCGAACGGCTCACACGGGTGACTGCTCATACTGCTTACCTGGACCTCACCTTCATCACCTAACAACGAAGGTCCCATCTCATAACAAGCGTGGCATGGCGGTGATGGCTGAAGTGCCGTTTCCAAGGCAAACACCCTTAATTGAAAGAGCCAAAGTATCGAGTACCGTTCGTTCCCCCCTCGGGACCTGGAGCCTTACTGTTTAGGGCGAGGTGCGGTGCGTGCTAAGACATGGCCCAAAACACCTCCAAGGCAATGGAAGGCGGGAGACTGGACGGGATGCACCTTCTGCCGTCCTCTCTTTTCCTGTCCTTGGCGTTCATGTCTTTCCATGCACTGAGGTGCACCACCCTGCCTTACCTTACCGTGCTTACCGCCCTTACCGTCCGTACCTTACCTTAAGGTACTCTGGGAATCCAACCACTCACCTCGCTCTCCCATCTTTCCCATCTGCCGCCGGCCTCGATTCTGCCTCCTTTCTCTCCCGTGCCCGTCTGCTCGAGACGTCCCGACGATATTCTGCTTCTCCCCTCCAGTTCGCCGCGCCCGTTTTCGGTATCCGAGTCCAGCATCCCGTCAGCGTCGGGGAAAGATAGAGGACGATTCGCCCCTCGCCAGGGTGCACTCGACTTATCCACCCCTCAGCTATCGATCGTATTTATTGTGTATGGGGGATTGTCTCACCAGCCTCCGCTCTGCTGGCTCGATATAGCTTCGTTCCATCTGCAGGCACTGCAGCACCGCCGTTGCTCTCCTATTGGCAGTGCCATCGGTCTACCACCAGCATCATAGGGGGCGTGTTTCTCGGGATTTGATGGATCCTGTAAGTCCAAAGTTCCCCCTCCTCACCTTCCGTCACCATCGCCATTGCTTTTCCCCCATTCCCCCCCCTCCCTTCAGACCCTTCCATCTTCTTGCAACCATCTCGAAGCCTGTCGTCCGTCTGCCTGTCTCCAACTTCCCCGACGTACCGAATACCACCTCGCTTTCCCTTCGTCAATTGGTAGCGCAGCCCCCAAACTCCCAACCCCATCCCGAGATTGCGGCAGACATACCCGTTCGTCGAGCGAGCACCTCAGTTTCAACTCCCGAACCCTCTCTTCTCCCTCCCCTTGTCCACACCCACGCCGACAAACCTCACTCGAGCCCCCTTCATCCATGCGCGTCGCTTGCTTTTCCTATGCTTCTTTCCAAGGCCTTCGTCCACTGACATTGGATATCTCGCTTGCCAACTAGCCTGGTCCCCAGTCTTCGCCATCTTCCCTGCCCTGATCCTCCGTGGTCCCACAGGCCTTGCCCGATTGCCTGTCCTACCCTGGAGCTTGAGACAGCCTTAATATGCATGTCGCGGCAGCACACTGGCCGAACATCCTGCGCAGTATCCGTAGCTAGCTACGCTACGCTGTGCCCAAACGACAAGCAGCGACATCCTTGGTGCTCGATTCCACTGCGCCGAACATCTAATCAGCAATAATATTTAGGTCCCCGAGTCCATCTCCGTTCTGGGTCCTCAGAATTTTGCAACGAAGGAAAAAGAAGTGGGAAACCGAAAAAGCAATTAATACCACTTCAACCCACCCGAAGCCTTCATTCGATTAACTAACGCCCTTTCCCCCCTCGTCTGCGTACGGTTCTTCACCTGACGGACACTCCATACCGCCGCTGGCTGTGTGCTGTGCTCTCGACTCCGCACCACTGCGCCGCCTTCGTTTCTGTCGTCGTCGGCGTCGTCGTCGTCGTTGTCCACCACGTTGCCGCCGCCCTGTCGAGGCCATCTCCCAATCTCCGCATTGCAGCTTTTTTTTTTTTTTTCTCCTTTTATCACCGTTCGCTGCCACCGCCGCCCTCCCGCAGAAAAACCATCCTTGGCACGACCCCGAACCCCTTCCACCGCCTGTGCGACTTTGACTTTGGCGGCATCGCCGAACACCGTACGAAGCCAAACTGTCCAGTCTTCTCGAATCTTGGACGACCGCTGTTCGCTGCAACCCTGCATCATCCCACCTTAGAAGCTGTGGATCAACCACCAAGAATTCCCCGCTCTCAACCTCCCATCCCGCTGCTGATCCATTATTCTCCCGCTTGTTCGCTCGCTCGCTCTTTGCCTTGCCCTGGCCTGGCATAACTGTTGGCCACCACACCGCGTCGCACTTCGAAGTCCCCTCCCCGAAATTATTGGAGTTCTCTTGCTGCGCACCACCATCTCACTTTCGTAGCTGAGAGTCTGTGTCCTAGCAACAACTAACGTCACCTCCGATCGCGACGAGACTCCGCGCCGTGAGACCCGTTCACGAGCTTCTGGGCGACCGGCCAGCAACTATTATGCTTACTGCTGTGTGGCGGCATACACATCAGCCCCGAAAGCAGTCCCGAATCGGCCAGCAGCTGATTGCCAGAGGACATAAGAAGCGTGCAGGATAGGATTGCGGGAAACAAGACGTCGTGGGACGTCTAGGTGCAGTTCTTGGGAGAGACAGCAGCATATCGAGACGCACAAATAGTCACTGAACGTCAGATGCGGGCAGTCCCCAAATGAGGACAAATCATGGAATGAGCATGGCACCACCGGGAATGGATGGACGAACCTACCACAACGGTGGTCACAACGTTACGCCGCGTCTCGAGTGGCCCCAAACCCAAAGCCAGACCTTGGCTGCCGACTCGTCCTCCCGCGGCATGGAACGCGCTTCAATCAACAACCTGCGCACATCCTTCCGCTCCAACCTCCCGCCGAATCCGACTATTCGTGCCGTAACACCGGAGTACCACCACCCCGAAGTCTCTCCGGCAGTGTCCGCTAGCTCCGTCTTCGATCCGACTGCCAGCTTACACTCAGCCCGCAGCGGCTTCACCTCGACCTCCCCTCAAACCTCTCCGAGATCTATACCCGGAGACTTCCAAAGACGGCAGGGTGTGGTATTCAATGACCAGTACGGCGGCGACTCGTACCAGAATTCAAGTAGCCCCCCTCTGAGGCAACCCAACACCTTTCGGCCGAGAACACACACCATGGACGGGGCATTGAGACAGCAATTCCTGAATGCGACGGCCAGGGAGGGCCCAGGTCGGCCACGTTTAGGATCGTTCTCGTCCTCCGGGTCACAACCGCTCTATGACGATGCCCGTTCGCCGCCTCCACCCATTGAATCATTGGGCTTTCCTTCAGTGATACCCGCTCGCCATTCCGAGATACCCGCAGGCGCCACAAACAGCCTGAGAGAAAAGAAATCTTCAAGCAAGCGACTGATCAAGCGGCAGTCTTCACGTCCTACTTCGCCTCCTGCCACGACACCTTCGGTGGACTCACTTCCTGTCCCTGTGCCGACTGAAAACGCGAACAACATTCTACTGTTGATGAAGAACCTGTGTGGTCGAATGAGAGGCGAGACCGAGTTCCGGACCGAAACATCAGGCCATTGGCAAATCGGAGTCGCCTACGTTGATGAGGAGAAGGGATCCCTGATGTTTGACTCAGGGAACGATGGGCCATTCCACGTCCCCCTGGTGTCAGATCTGCGAGGATGTCGCATCTCCCCCACCGAGCTGCCTGAAGGCAAGAGGTGCTTGGAGATTTCGTCTAACACACAGCCACCTGTGGACCTACTAATACATCCACTTCTCGCGGAGGAGCGAGATCTGTGGCTGGCTGCGTTGTTGTGCTGGCAGCAAATGCGGCCACCTAAAGTCAAGCTCTCCAATGCGAACCGAAATCCAACTCCTACCCAATTGAGACCAGCAGTCAGAAGGCGCGGCTCTGAGAACGGAACACCAAAGACGACCAATGCACTAATCAAAGTCGGCCAGGTCCGGCTATGGGACAAAGGACTGGCAAGCTCTCCAAGGGCTATCGTCAAAAGACCCTCTACCAGGGACTTGAGATCGCCGTGTACCTCGTGGCGGGTCGTTTCCTGCCTACTCCAGGAGAATGGCGAGATCAGGCTTACTACGAACGATGGTGATGCTGTTATTGCTGTGGTAGAGCTCTCTCAACTGTCGAGATGCGCCATTCAACAGCTCGATAGATCTGTTCTCGACGAAGAATACTGCATCGGCATCTTCCCCCATTACTCCACGATATCCACCCAACTCTCCATTTTCCGACCCGTCTATATCGCGCTGGAGAATCGTTTACTTTTCGAGGTATGGTTCGTCCTCCTGCGCGCCTTTGCACTGCCCGACATCTTTCTGTTGGAGCCATCTGCAGACGGCGCTGTGGAGGTTACAGATCTGGACTGTGATCTTACGGGAGAGGTTTTCAGAATCGAGAAGACGATCAGTCTAAGGGTTACAGAGGCCAAGCTGAAGCCAAGAATCACTTCACCAGATGTTGGCAGCTTCGTCGACCGGCAATCTAGGGATGCTGATCCCCTGATGGGTAACTATCTCACAGAGGTCATCCTCGATGGCGAGGTTCGAGCTCGGTCAACAATTAAGACAGGCACCAAGAACCCTTTCTGGAGAGAAGACTACCAGTTCTCAGATCTCCCGCCGACGATGCCGTTTCTCTCCATCGTCCTGAAGAGAGTTGATGGGAACCTTGAAAGCTGGAGCCATCAGTTGCAAGCATCACTTGGATTGCCGAAGACAGGCAATCTGATGGAGGTTCTGTGCGGTTCGGTTGATATCCCTCTTGACCAAGTGGAGCCTGGCAAAGATCTCGAAAGGTGGCTTGACATATACGATGAGCGACAGCAAGTCGTTGGTACGATGCTCGTCAAACTTCAGCATGAAGAGCTCGTGGTGCTTCACTCCAAGGAGTACCAGGCATTGTCAACTCTTCTCCACAGCTTTCCGTCTGGCCTGACTGCCCAGATTGCTGATGCCCTTCCCGGAAATCTGAGACGTCTCTCGGAAATCTTCCTCAACATCTTCCAGGTGTCCAATCATGCGAACGAGTGGCTTCAGACGCTGGTAGAGGATGAAATCGATGGTATCGGAGGCACACAAAACCAGATGAAAAAGTATCGATACAGCAGCCGGCTGAAGTCGAGCGAGGCATTGGAATTCCACAACGGTAGAGAACAGGTTTTGCGCGACATGGGCAAGTCATTGGCAGGGGAGGCCAACCTGCTCTTCAGAGGCAACACCTTGCTGACACAAGCTCTCGAATTCCACATGAGGAGATCAGGCAAGGAGTATCTTGAACAGATGCTGATGGCCAAAATCTATGAGATCAACGAGATGAACCCCGACTGTGAGGTTGACCCTAGCAAATTGAAGCCAGGGGAGAACGTCCAAGAGCATTGGAATCGCCTCATTCAGATCACGACAGAGGTCTGGCAATGCATTTGCAGAGAGCCGACTAAGTGTCCTCCGGAGCTGCGGTCAATCCTCAAGTACATTCGTGCTGTCGCCGAAGATCGCTACGGCGATTGGCTACGTACCGTCACTTACACCAGCGTCTCGGGCTTCCTCTTTCTCCGTTTCATCTGCCCTGCGATCTTGAGCCCGAAGCTCTTCGGCCTGCTACGGGACCATCCCCGGCCGCGAGCACAGCGAACGCTGACACTGGTCGCGAAAGCACTTCAAGCGCTGGGTAATCTCTCAACGTTTGGCAAGAAGGAGGAATGGATGGAGCCGATGAACAAGTTTCTGGGTTCAAACCGCCAATCGGTCAAAGACTACATTGACACCATCTGCTCTATTCCTGTCGAACGCAACAAGGTCGCTCTGGGGCCATCCTACTCGACTCCGATCACCATTCTCGGCAGACTGTCTCCAACGGCTCGGGAGGGTTTCCCAGCATTGCCTCACCTGATCGACCACGCGCGGAACTTTGCTGCCTTGGTAAAGATGTGGACTGACGCAAACCCTATTGGCAATGGTGAGGTTTCCAAGCCTGCTGGCGGTGAAGACGACATTCTCATCTTTAACGAGATGTGCATGAGCCTGCAAGAGCGCGCAGACATCTGCTACGCGAAGATGGATGGATCCCTACACGATACCGCATCGCTTGCTGCATCCGCATCCGAGTTTGCCGACCAGCTAGAACACAGTCAAGCTATGCTGGAATCTATGACATTCGCGACCTACCACAACAACAATTCCGCGACAAACTCTACTACCGCGTCAACGGTCTGGATGGAGCAAGACAATCTGGTCCCTCCTGGATCAGCCGGCAGCGATGCGTACATGGAGACATCATCGTCCCGAAGCCGTGAGCAACGCCGTGGCCGGGACAGGAGCTCAATGAGACAGAACTCTGGGCATTCGGACCACTCGACAGGACACCTCGCGACGCTCAAGCGTAACGGCCGAGCCACACGCCATATTTTGTCTGGTATCATGAAGCCATTCGCTCGGGGAGAGTCACCTGACTCGTCGCCATCAGTATCGCGAAGCAAGAACTTTGAGCGTAACTGGAATACTGGCTACTGATCAACATCCAGCGGACACACCACGAACCAACACCACTTGAGGGCCACCTGCCGTCTCATAGTTTTCTTTGTTGCCTACTTTCTTCGCATACGAACATGAACACAAAAGCCCACGGGTCTTTGACGACACAAAAATCTTCTGTTTTTAAGTTTTTCTCACGACGAGGAGGATATCTGGATACGCGCATTTGGAGCGTATAAGATGGCGATCATGGCTTCTGCATTACTACTCTGGGAGGCAGGCAAGCCGGGCTCTCATGGGTTTTGGTGAAACCACCCCGGCGTTTCTTTGAACCCGACAGGGCAAGCTTTGCTCGCTCGGGAAGGAGGGAAGACAAAAATGGCTTCCCATGCATTGGTTGGAGGCTTGGCCCTGTTGTTTTTTGATGTTGATTGTTTCCTTCACCCTTCTTGCTTGCTAGGTTCCTTGGTGTAAGGTAGCCTTCGCATCATGGGACACGATGAATATACCCAGACACATCATGATTAGAAGATACCTTTTTCTTCGTCCACACGAACCAGACGCGCGCGCAAGTGTTTTGCGCAGTATAAAAACACACGCGTGTAATGTAAATAATATTGAACATTGTGTCGAGGTATCTACCTGAACCCTATGGTTTTTCTTTTCGTCTTCGCCATGTCCATCGTCTCTGTACGCCCCAAATTCAAATGAATTAACCCGGCTTTTAATCGCCCCAAGACCCAAAATTCGTCACGTCTTCATCGTCTCTTTTTTCTAGGTCGTGCCACGCTTGACTCCTAGCTGCCATCTAATCAATCCAGGCGCTGCTATGGACGGTTTTCCAGCCTCATCGCCGTAGAGCTCCTCTGATGCCTCCATAGTCACATCAGCGAACTGGATGAAGGTGCACGTCATGTCACAGCACAAGGCCCCTCTATTGGAAGAACTTCTTGTACGCAGCCTTCTCCTTGGCCGCGCGGGCGGAAGCCTTCTGCTTAACGGCGTTGAGCTCATTGAGGATGACCTTGTCCTCGGGGACAAGCTTGTGAGCCTCCTCCAGGTCCTTGATGGCGCTCTCGTCATCCTTGAGACGAACGCTGGCGAAGCCACGACGGTAGAGAGCCTTAGCGCGGTCGGCATCCTTAATGCCGGCAATGTCAAGAGCGTAGCCGGCGGTCTTGGCGGCATCCTCCCAGTTCTCAAGCTTGATGTTGAGCAGGGCCGAGTTGTTGTTCAGGGAGAAGCGGAGGGCCTTGAGCTCGGCCTGCACCTCCGCGGGCTCGTTGTCGAGGTCAGGCTCCTCGTTGAGGTAGCGCAGACCCTTTTGGTACTTGTCAAGACCGGTTTGGAAGTCGCCGGCCTTGAAGGCCTTGTTTCCAAAGTCCTTGCAGGCTGTCGCGATCTTGAGCGTCTCCTTTGCGTCGGGAGGGGAGGCACAGTCCTCGGGATAGTCCTCGTAGGTATCGCCCATGGCGTCGGGGGCCTTAACATCGGCAGCCAACGCAGCGTCTCCGGTGAGCTCACCGCAGTCGGCAATGACGGCATCCTTAACGGGCTTGTCGCCAGTCTCGGTCTGGAGGTTCTCGATCTGGCGGACGACAGACTTGCCGTTGAGGACTTCGCCGAAGACAACGTGCTTGTTGTCGAGGTGGGGTGTCGGGACGGTGGTAATGAAGAATTGAGAGCCGTTGGTGTCTGTGTTGTAGGTCGTTAG
The DNA here is from genome assembly GCA_027406005.1 of Colletotrichum horii. Lineage (NCBI taxonomy): Eukaryota > Fungi > Ascomycota > Sordariomycetes > Glomerellales > Glomerellaceae > Colletotrichum > Colletotrichum horii. The sequence continues at coordinate 3,197,293 of JANVYB010000008.1, forward strand.
CTTCTGGGACCGATGGCAGGACTGACTAAGTATGGAGCAACTTACTAGGCCCAGCGTTTGCCATGGAAAGAAGGAAAGGGCGCTCATGCTTCAAGGGGAAGGCCTCGTCCTCGAACTTCTCGCCGTAGATGGATTCGCCGCCAGTTCCGTTGCCGGCGGTGAAGTCACCGCCCTGGATCACGAACTGCTTAATAACACGGTGGAAGCCAGATCCCTTGTAGTGGAGGGGCTTTCCGGTCTTGCCCAAGCCCTTCTCTCCTGTGCAGAGAGCGCGGAAGTTCTCGGCAGTTTTAGGGACAAGGTCGTTGTATAGCTCCATGGTGATGCGGCCGGCGGACTTGCCACCAATTGTAACGTCGAAGAAGACGCGGGAGCGCGCCTGCTTAGTCTCGTCGGCAGACATGGTTGCGGTTTGTGTGGTGTTGGTGAGTTGGGAAGGAGGAACTGGTGTTCTCTCGATCTACCCAAGCCAAGATCAGGCTGAGACGTTGCGCTCTGTGCGAGTGGTGCGGGGTAGAGAGCTTGTCAAAGTCTCTAGGTATCTAGCTGGAGGTTGCTGTTTGGTCTGAGCTGTGGATAGCTTCAACCAAGTGAAAGTCGGGCACAATTGCGAGTGGTGATCAGAATTAAGTCAAAAAAGCAGGAACCTAAGTGACGACGCGGCGTTGGCAGTAGTCAAGGTTAAGAATACCTCTCCCCACGTGAAGTGAGCTCACAGCTGAGTGGGGTTGCGATGGAACTTTCTAGCTCCAGGAAGACCTGGCGCGGGGCAGCTGTGTTGCACCGCAATCCTGCGCGGCAGTGGGGGAAACGTCGCCCGAGCCAACCCCCTTGCCTAAAGGAAGGGCGGTTTGGCGCTTGCCAGTCAGCAGCTTGTCGTTTGTGAGGAAGGCAGCGTCGGTGACGATCTACCAATCAGCTCTTGCATTCTTCAGTCATGGAGATGTTGGTTTCGCATGGCTGGGAAATGGCATTGTTGCCCTCTCTATGTACCTAATTCTGGAACCAAGGGTATTTTTATCTAGTTGAAGTCTAACATTTCAAGTAGTCGTCCATATATTGTTTTGCCCATGTTTATGAGCAAGAGCTCCAAGCCGCGGGTATACTTACACTCCAATGGGACCATGAAACCGAATGCAGTGCCAGACGCAGGTGTTTACTGCTTCGGCGGCGCAGGGTCTGTGTTGAGCTCCAGGGTCACAGGGCCATCGTTGACGAGAGCGACTTCCATCATTGCCTGAAATCTCCCATCTTTGACCTTGTCTGCCGCGTAGCCAGTCTGGACCTTTTGCAAGAAGTGGTGATACAACCGCTTGGCGTCCTCGGCGCCTGCCGACAGGCGGAAGTCGGGCTTGTTCTTACTAATCTTGGCGAAGAGTGTGAATTGAGACACTGCAAAGGTTAGGAAAGCCGGCGCGCTGATTCATCACCATGACAGACGTACCGCAGAGAACTTCCCCGGAAATGTCCTGGACGTTCTTCTTCCATCTGCCTCCGGCGTCGTCATCCCACATCTTGAGCTTCAGCACCTTGGTCGCGAGAGCTTCTGCTTCCTTCTCCGTGTCACCAGGGGCAACGGCAGCGAGCACCAAAACGCCTTTGCCAATGGAGGAGATGACCTCCTTGTCCACTGTCACGGAGGCGGACAGCACACGCTGGACGATGGCTGGGAGCAAAAAGAGTCAACATGCTTAGACTTGCAGCGGATAACGGAAGGATCCTTGCCTTTCATCTTGCAGCACTGCGTAAATGCAATTTGGCAGAAACAGGGAAATGGTTTCAGGGCTGAGAACGGCAGAGGATTCAAACGCGCGGATCCGTCTCTTCAGACACTGATTTATTGACCGGAACGTGGCACCGCCTCAGCCGTCGACCGGATGAGGTCAAAAAGTGCCAAACACAAGGAGGAAAACCCAGAGGCTAGCAGGCGGCCAGCCAATGCCGGCTGAAGGTTGAGAAGCCACCGAACAACCAAGCGTACAGATTGCAGTATCCGTACGTAGCAAGCAACTCAGGTACCTTAGCAATTGAGGGGAGAGACAGGCTAGCGACCAAGGCGTCCTGGGGTTTGTGGCCTTGGCTTACGCCCGGCAATTTGAGGGGGAGCCAGGTGGGAAGGGAACCAGAGGGCACAGTTATGATCTGTTTGCTTCGGGTTGCAATTCAATGCTTGCTGGGAATAAAAATGAGAGTGGTCAGAGGTAATAGCAGCCGGCAATCAAAAATCGAGACACTGGACGGCTGGAAATTGAAGCTATTGGGTGCTAGACACCTGGATAGACAGGCTGACAGGGAGCTTAATAGGTAGGGTAGGGTGCGTGCAGTTTGGTGGCAGGACTTCACATCCCTGAACGCGACTGGAGTGGCAGGCTGGGCTGAAAGGGGCCGTGTCATCATTCGCCCTACACAGTGCAGGCATGGACAGTCGCGACTTCCTTCAGATAGACCTAGAATAACTCAGATGTGACATTTTGGGTGCTCAATTACTTTGGAGCCACCTTAAAACTGCAACTTGGGCAGCTTAAAGTCTCTGAACTACGGGCACCCGATAAAAATAAAAAATTCTCCACTTCACCAATATCTGGTGCTTGTTTACCTCTCACCTCCGACTCCCCCTCTACCACACACAAGGTACCTCGAGACGTCCCACCTTGGCGCACGGCTTTCACCCACGCCTCCAGCTGGCGGTTCTTTCTTCCGCAGCCTCAAATCATCAAACAGCCGCATCTGTTTGTTGCAAGCAAATTTGGATCGCGCAATCACCGATCGCCGGTATTTTTCGGCGCAGTAGTCGTCACTCGAGGTACACAAAACCTCATCAGCACCCACTCTCCGCCCATCGGCACATCCATAGCGCATCAGACGAGCCTGAGCTCCGATCCGAAGCCGTCATCATCACCATCAATCACCACAACCATACCTGACACACCCAATCAGTCGATACCGAAACTCCAAGCCGGGCGAACGATCTCCATCCCTGATACACACACAATCAGGCATCATGGCGGCACGAAAACTGCAACAAGAAGTAGACAAGTGCTTCAAGAAGGTGGCCGAAGGTGTCGCCGAGTTCGAGGCCATCTACGAGAAAATCGAGCAATCGAACAACATTTCTCAGAAGGAGAAGCTCGAGGACAACCTCAAGCGTGAAATCAAGAAGCTCCAGCGTCTACGAGATCAGATCAAGACATGGGCCGCAAGCAACGATATCAAGGACAAGGCTCCTTTACTGGAACACCGTCGCTTGATCGAGACGGTCGGTGGCCCATGATCCCGCGGTAGCCTTCCGTGGCTCTGCTAACCCTCTCGCAGCAAATGGAGAAGTTCAAGGCCGTCGAGAAGGCCATGAAGACTAAGGCATACTCCAAGGAAGGGTTGGCCTCTTCAGCGAAACTCGACCCACAAGAACAGGCCAAGGCAGAGGCAAGCGATTTCCTGAGCAGCATGGTCGACGAGCTGGAACAACAGATCGAGACCCTCGAAGCCGAGAGCGAATCGATACAGGCCACCATGAAGAAGGGCAAGAACCAGTCTGCCAAGGCCGAGCGCATCGCCGAGATCGAGCGCATCATCGAGCGCCATAAGTGGCACCAGAGCAAACTTGAGCTAATTCGGAGATCCCTCGAGAACGGTGGCGTGGATACGGATCAAGTGACCGACCTCGAGGAATTGATCCGCTATTATGTTTCGGATGGCATGAACGATGACTATATCGAGGACGACGAGATGTACGATGACTTGAACCTGGACGAGGAGGAAGGCGTGTACGGCATACCTCAGGATGGTGACAAGGGATCGTCGCAAGACGCCCAGTCGCAAGCAGAGGAGCCAACACCAGAGCCCGAGATCATCAAGCCTCCAAGCGCAAAGCCGAAGGCAGTGGCCGAGGTATCTGCGTCGGGACGGAGGTCGAGTGCGCAGTCCAAGTCCCCCTTGCCTGCGCTGGCGACGCTGCATACGCCATTAGCGACAATCAGCAACGGCAACTCGAGCGGCCCCGTCATGAAGCCAGCATCTGTTCCCGCAAGACCTGCAGAAGGCCTCAAGTACGCATCCGCGGCGGCGGCAGCAGCGGCGTCAGACAAGATCGGAATATCCCCGTTGCCACCTCCACCAGGCGCCCAACCCGTCGCCATTGCCAGTCCGGCGCAGGCCAAGACGAGCGTAACAAACTCTCCCGCAACGACATCTGCACACCCAGTTGCTGCGAAAGAGCCGGAGATCAAGCAGCCGACGGTACCGTCAGCAAGCACGAGCGAAACCCCCGCGACCAGCGCAAAGGCAACGCCCACCCCGAGCAAAGCGGAAAAGCGGGCAGCCAAGAACCAAGTCGCGGCGGAGGCGGCGGAAGCTGCCAAGGGTAAGCTGCCACGGAATTGCAGTCGACTTCGTATGCTGACCATCTATAGCTGCTCAAACAAACGGCGCCGCCAACGGTGTCAAGCCCGTCGTGGAGCAAGAAGAAGAGGAGTCGATATACCACCTTCCCGCGTCTCTCCAAGACCTCGTCGAGTCGTTCGAGACGTCACGCAAGCGCCCGCCTTCTTACACCTCAGCGACCACGCAGCGCATGCTTCAGGCATCGCAAGCCATGTGCCCCGACATTATGGACACGGATGTACCACGAACCTACCGCCCCGACGTGCGCGTTTCGTCGTCGGGAACCGGCTTCCCTTCGGAGCCTCTTCCGCTATTCGAGGACCCGCGTCTGTACCAGCGCATCGATCCTGACACTCTATTCTACGTCTTCTACTACAAGCAGGGCACGCCTCAGCAATACCTGGCGGCCAAGGCGCTGAAGGATCAGAGTTGGCGGTTTCATAAGCAGTACCAGACTTGGTTCCAGCGCCATGAGGAGCCGAAGAACATTACGGAGGAGTTTGAGCAAGGCACATACCGGTTTTTCGACTATGAGAGCACATGGTAAGTTCTTTTGGGGGTGACAGAATCCAGAGCCAGCACTTACAACAACTCGCGCAGGATGAACCGTAGAAAAGCGGATTTCAAGTTCGCCTACAAGTTCCTCGAGGACGATGTATGAATAGGTGGCATTGTTCACACGGTATTACCAGGCGTAGCCCCGGATTGGGATGGGTATCCCGAGCCTCTGGTATCGGGGAGGGATGGCGTTTGCCTCGTTTTGCGGAAACATACGGCCAGGGCTGATCTGGCCCAATCTTTGTTGAGTACACTGACTACTGACTGGTCATCCAAGGTAAGGCGATAGGCCGCCTGATGAATACTACCTTTGCACATGGAAGAAATGCCCTGCCACCGCCGCGTGACCCCAGATGGGGCTTTTACCCTTGGCGGTTGCAAATATGCTCATGGTGGTACCCGACTTGTGCTCTTGCCTCGGGCGATCTATGTCCGCAATTGCCCAATGGCAAAGAATGCTTGGTTGATGAGGAGGAGCGTCATGGTTACACATATCGATGACTGCGGTTGAAGCTGGGTTTGAGACTTGGCAGCGGCCACTAGTTGTTCTAGATCATGCTGCACATCAAGACGGCACAGTCGCGTCTACCCGTGAGGCAGCCACACACACACAACACATGCTGTCTGGGACCATACGCGGCTGCTCAGCCTCGATGATGTGTGTGTTTCTGAGTTGCTCGGTTGCTCGGTTGTAGGTTACCGGATGACCCCATAATCGTCTCTTTCAAGTCGAAAATGACCACAGATGGTTACAGTGAGGGACGACGACAGGACCAGCGAAGCCGCTGCCGTCTGCAATAAAGAAGCTCCGCCACCATGTCATATCATAAGCCGGGCGTAGAAGCTCCAGGTAGGAAGTCGGCTTGGACGCAGATGAGTGGTTGAGCTTAGGCAGCCAGTTAAGTTGAAGCAAAAACGGTGGCGGTACGTAGCTAGGTAGCTGCAGGGAAGAGCAGCAACGTAAGGTAGTCGTCAGCAGGGGACGAGGTGCATCGCATTTTGGAGGTTAGGTAAGGTCGGGTAATGTAGATAAGGTGAGGCAAGGTGCTTAAAGCGGTTAAGCAGGCACGAGGGAAAAGCCAGGCAGGCAGGCAGGCAGGCAGTACAATACAGAACAGAGTAAATGCAGTTCGTGTTGGTGGTGGTGGTGATGGTTGTGGTGGCAGGGGATGGAGTCGGACACTAGGTAATGGGCAAGGTCGTGGGGCCCGCGGAACGATACGCAGGTCACCCAGGTCATCATCTAGGTAAGGTACGTAGTGTAGGTACCATTAAGGTGCGTTAAGCGATGGAAGTTTTCTAGAAGGCGAGAGGGGCTCCACTATGACAGCAGCAGGCCGTACACGGCGGGCACATTGGATGACCTGAGGACCCTAAGGTACCCCCTCTGATCATGACCGAGCCTGGACTCCATCTTGGCCACACATGACATTCTCTTGCAGTTGGCGGAGATGACAAGCTCGTTGGAACCCACCGCCTCGAGACGATGTCTCCCTTCGAGTCGCCTCGGGCTTGCTGCAGAAGAACATTCTTTGCGTCTTCCAGAAAATGGCTCGTCCGAACAATGTCTCCATCGGGGATGGATCTCGTGTACCAATGTCGCCTCTCTGTGTTGCGCGCTTTTGGGGTGAACCAACCGGCAGACACCCATTGCCATTGAGGGCGAGCGATGGAGAGAGCGCGCTTCGCTTCATCACCTAGCTTCACCGAGTCAATCGCCCGCACTGCATCGCGGCACATCACATCCCCTTCGCCTGTCAGCTCGAGGCACTCCGCAGGCCCGCCGTATCTTTTTCCCCATTCGGCCTGCCAGGGGGGGGAGGGGGGGGGCACCCTTCTTTGCATTTTTGTCGCAAACAGCGACGCCGCAACCCATTTCCATTTCCTCGGAGACAGCTGACCAAATGCCAAAATGCATCGTCTCGGCGACGAAGACGAGCAGGATGAGTCGAATAGACAGGCAGACACTGCAAAACAAGAGAAGGCACACAACCGCAGCCCCAGCCATTGGCCGTCATCGGCCTACCGTCCGTGGAACCTGCTATCCAGGACGGACCGCTTGAGATAGTCCGAGTGGGCAATCTGGCCGGGCAAGTAGGCCGGAAGAGGTCCAGAGTTCGTCTTCATTGCATCTCACTCGCCTGCTGACTCTGGCCCACCTGGGTCTCCTCTCAGGCTATTCAGGTGGGCAGTCATGCAGCTCTGCGGCGGATCCAGCGGATTGGCCCCCGAAGGCAGAACAGACATCCTGACGGTGGTTGCACTGCAACTGCGCAGCCCAGTCAGCCATTCGGCCGACCAGTCATACCTTTGGATCGTGAGCGTTCATTCCATCTCGAGTACATGGGGCATGGAAGCGTCAACCGAGGTACGAAGTGCGCTCGCGTCGCTACCTGACCGTGCCTCTTTTGATGCTTGCCCATGCCTGGGCTCGGCAGACGCATGCTCGCAGCGCATGCTGCTGCCACCGGGTCATGGCCTCACCTGCCTTATTACTGCATAGTACGAATGGGCCAGTGAGCAGTTCGTGATTTGCGGTACCATTGTCTCTCGGCTGATTCCACTTTCGACATGTTGGACCCTGGGCTGCAAGGACTGCAAGCGTTCACGGGGCCACTAGTGTGGCAGTGCGGGGCCCGGCCAGGCAACGACATAGTGTGTTACTCTTCGAGTCAAGCCTCCTCCGCGATTCCGATCTTCACCTCTATCTCAACTCGACAGCCGCATCGCATTTCTGCCAAGTCCGCCCCGAGCCCCCCGTCTGCTCACTCGTTCCAATGAGCGATAGACCTGAGCGTTGCCATGACATATCTCGCCCCTGTTTTTTCTGGTCAACACTGCTCTTACTGGTCTCTCCCGCTCGAGCTAGACACAAACGACCCCTTGCCTAGGGACCACCACCGCACACCACCAACAACACGACAAGAACAAGCCAAGCCTACCTTACCACTTACCTTCTTTTACCCTGCTCTATGGATACAAACAGAGCAGGAGTACCAACTTGAGCTAAAACAAGGTACCTTGCACCATACTTCTCCATACGTGACTGCATACTCCGTACACCACCACCAGTCCACCACCCTTACCAACAAGAACAAGCCTAAAACGCAGTACATGCTGTCCCCAACTCCGGGTTGACTGACCTTGTCCTTGCCTTGACCCTGCCTCGACTCCTCGACTCTTCGTGCCGTCCAAACCGACCGCCAGAAACATTTCCGTAATAGCCCTTACCCTGCCCCGGTTTATCTTTTGGGTCTACCAGACATGTCTTGGGTCGTTAGTATCTTTGCCAATGAGCGTCAACGCAGCGTTTCTCAGAGCTGACTGCCCAGCCCGCAAGTCTCCTCAAGTCGACCCCCTTCCGAGATGTCCATGTAAACGGCCGTTGAGGCCCCCTTCCCTGCACGTCCCGACACCTTATTCCCCCGCCAGCCCTGTCTAGTGATAGGACGCTGCTCGCACATCCACAAATCGTCATGGGTACGGGGGGGAGTGCGGCGGGTCTGAGCTGACCTTGTCTACACATGTTGCCAATACGTCGACGTGCCAGCTGCTAGTACATGCATGTCTTCGCGCGTTGAATCCATCGACTGGGTGGCTGGCGGCTTCTAAGCCCCTTTCTAGAAGTATGTCACTCACCGAGGACCGCCTCTGAGAGCTTCAACTTGTGTGTGGAGGGTCCCAAGGTTCCCAGCACCTGCAGTTGTCTCCTCGCTTCGCGCCGCCTAGGCACATAACTTAATCCGTCTCGACCCTACACGGCACAGGCCCAGGGGGGGGCTGAAGTTGACCCTAGGTTACCGGCTTGTTTTGCGCCCTTTTGAGGCTCCCCATTAGCCAAGACCAAGGGGGGACCCAAGGCCGTCTTACGGAGATGAAGCCATGTGCGCCGGGTGGACAACCATGACTCCATTCCGCTACTTCTGCTGCCACATCTCGTGTCTCTCTACCTAGCCGTGCCGCTCGAGGTTGACGTATTCCTTCATTGAGCATGGCGGTGAACTTGGCTTTGCCTTCGTGTCAGTAATACTTGAATCACCCGTTTCCCACCCCGACTCGTGTATCCATTGTTTGTAATCACTTCACACATTCCAACTGTTCGATCCTTCCAAAAGCCAAACATCAAGCTCCCCGAGCCAAAAGGTCGATCTGTCTAGTTTAAGGTAAAAGAAAGAACCACCCACACTCCTTACCAAAACGTCTACATCCCCCAAGGCGGCCAGAAACAACTCGGACGCCAACCAACCAACTTTCAAGCTTTACAGATGGGAAGCTGCTTGCACGCCACGCTTGCATCCATCTGAAGTCAGGCCCCCACGACCAATCCGTAGCGGCATCCGATTGTGTAAGTCATCACAGATTTCTACTTCAATACCCCCCAGCAGGTTTACTTCCGGGCCAACCTCCCCTCGACCACATGCTATCCTTTACTTCCCAATTCACCTTGACAAGGGCGACTCTCTCCTTACTGAACTGCTATCCACAGACCGGGATACAAAACGGTTTAGACAGCACGACGGTTGTTCACCCATCACACAATGGGCAGCCAATACTACCACGGCGCGAGCTATTATGTTAACGCAACGTCTCCAGTGTCGGCGAGAGGAGACTTCCTTGAATCTCCCACGTTCCTAGAGGCACCGGCGCTCGTCAGACAGCTGTCCGACACCAGCTCAAGCAGAGAGCCTCTCACACCGTCCTCCTACGGCTCGCCTGGATCGCCAGGCATGTCCTACGCTTACCACACGACGAACATGAGCCACTCCCCGACGGACAACAGCTATGCGTCGTACTACGGCGAGGACGTTGGCGGTTATTACGGCGACGACTACGCCACCGCCGCGTCCTCCTCGGCGCAGCAGACGACGGATTCCTACTATGGCGACGTCGACTGGTCAAAATATGACTACGTCCCCACCGAGGATGGAGGTTACTGGCAGATGAAACCACGATTCGTTCCTGCAGGGCAGTATCCGGCGGTGATACCTCACCAGGGGTGAGTAGACGACAGGGAGGCCTCTCTCCCCCAAGACCGGATGGAAGCTAACAATGCTGTGAAAAACTCCAGAGGACAAGAACAGCAAGAGGTGGTAGACTACAAGTTTCCCTGCCTGGAAGCCGGCTGTACCGCGAACCCGTTCAAGCGGAAGGCAGACCTCGAGAGACACTACAGACAAGTGCACCAGGACCCGTCCAAGAAGGAGGCTCACAAGTGCGATTATCCCAAGTGTTCGAGGAGGAACGAACCGTTCGGACGACGAGACCACTTCCGCGACCACCTGCGAGACTATCACAACGAGGACATCTTCAAGCGGGGCACGCACGTGGACGACAGCTGGCTCCAGGGCCGTAATCTGTCGTCCCGATGGTGGCGGTGCTCAAAGTGTCTGATCAGGGTCGACGTCAACTCGTACCCCGACCATGTCTGCCCCAAATGCAAGAACCCATGCGAAGACAAGCGCAAGCGAGCCAGAGGTTGGCATTGAGCTCGAGCTCGAGCATTCCCCGGAGCTGTCGACCTCGAAGCTCCTCGAGTCGAGTCGCGACGATGGAGACGAAGCTGCGGTCAAGGAAAGAGAGACACAAGAGAAAGCTGCTACGCCGGCTGCGCCTCTTTGCAGAGTGGACTTCTCATTGGGTGGACATGCTGATGCCTAGAGTGCGCAGCAAAGATGAACCTGCAAGAAGCATACATACCCCACATGGCGTCGACCGACGTTCGCGAACGGGTTACGGAGGAAAGGACATGAGAAGACGAAACCAGGTTTCCGGGGGGGCGTGTGTGTTCGCGCGCGCGATCAAGTGGTGGTGGATGTGCTGTTCTTTCCGCACATCTTGGGCCTTGCCTCTGCCACCCCAAAAATGCCCTCCGGGGTCCGTTGCCCGACACGACTCTGACCACGCCGACTCGTTCGAACGGGGAATTTCTCATTGGACTTTGAGCAAACTTACAAAAGTGCGGCTGAGGTGCCGCGGGCCAGCGAACACCACCATGGCATGCGCATACGAACACGGCTCTCTCAGACTCCCTCTCTCGCCCTACCTCTTCTGCGAGCTCGGTGACAAGAGACCATGACGTTTGGGGCCAACCAGTGCTTTCACAAGTTTTCTCACCAGGGCCCGGTGGTTTGCTGCGGATGTGCCAGGTTGGCCAATCACGGACTCGGTCGTGGTGGCCTCTCTTCTCGGAACTGGTGGACCGGCGGCGGCAACAGCTGTCAGTTGAGCTATGAGTCGGCGGCGGCGTCAGACTCCAAAAGGCCCCTGGTCGCTTCTTCCTGCCTGCCTGCTGGTTGGACCCAAAGGTGCCTTGCCTAGGCCGTTCAAACTGTTCGAATGGTTGGAGTTTTCACCTTTTGAGTCTAGATGCGATTGGCGCCGTGGCCCTCTTGCATGGGAACATGTTTCTTCTCGGGCAGTCATGTGGAGCGGGAAGGCATGGGGGAGGGGGTGCGTGGGCGTGTGTGTACGACCCAGGAGTGGGAAACGAACGGGCTTCTGGGAGTACGAAGTGGTGCTGCGAGGGGAAGGTGTTGGTGGTCTTCGCTGCATGTCGACGTCGGCATGTCGAGCTTTACCAGACTGGGAAGGCTTCGAGAAGAGTTCCACGCAGGCTGTGTGGCTTTGCGCACACCCACATCTGAAGATGCAGGCAGAGCGGAGCTGCAGTAGCACAGGATGAGGGGTGAGGGTGGTTGGGAGACTCGGTGTCCGGTCACTTTTGTTTTTCGTTTCTTGGGTGGTGTTTCCTTCTGCATGGCGGCGGGGGCTGTGTCTCGATTCTCATCACCCCGTTCTGCCCGTCTTTGGTTTCTGAGCCTGTACTTTTTTCCATTCCTCGGGAATTGGGGATGATGGATTGTCCATCTGATACGACAGGGTGGTGGTTTGAAAGGCTCTTGCATATGTGTGGCGCAAGGCATATTCGGGATGATGAGAAGACACTGGCGGAAAGGGTTGTCTCTATCGTTTTTAATGTGGGGCTGCGAAGGGACCTTTTTTGTTTCCGTGTCCCTCGCATTCGGCGGAGCCCTGTGGGGCGGCCAGGGAGGGGTGCAGTTCATCAGTCATCATCATCATCATCCTCACGGATACGATGACGGCTTACCTTCTTCAGGCCTTCACACCCATGGGCATAGGGGAGAGAGGAATTTTTTGTTTTTACGACAACGGCTATTACAACCACCGTGGGTTGTTGCTGCGAATGGCTGTGGACATTAACGATTTCTATGATTCGACGGCAGACATACAAATAAGAGGAGGAGGAAGCAATACTCGGTAATAATAGAGAGATACCCCCGTTTGGGAAAATACACATGAGCATTCTCATCTGGTATGCCTGCCTGTACCACAACACGCCCTAGCGACGCCACACCGCATCTCACAGATGTCCCAGCTTGGGCATACGCAGCACATAGTTCCACCTCGCCCTTGAATTTTCCATAGACACAACACACTTGTTGACGAGCAAGAAGGGACATGGGTTGGCGGGAGCGGGAGAGGCTAAGCAAGACAGAGACTCTCGAGATGATCCCATGTTCTTTCTGTACAAACACACGCCCCCCTCCCCTCCCCTGCCCCCCTCCATTACCTTAGCCAAAAAGGCCAGAAACGGCCTCGCTTCCGTCGCGGAAGGAATCGCAAAAAAGGCTGTACTGTATTTTTTTGCCGTGTCAGAAGCTTTAATTTCACCAGTACCGCGCCTTAAGCATCTGACGAGAGATTGTTATGTGTTTTCCCTGTTTGGGCCCTGTTACGGGGGGGGGGGGGGGGGGACGAGATGGAGGAAGGGGCTCAGCCACAGAGTAGGTACGGTACAAATACACCTTGCCCTCGAGAGAGACGTCGTCGAGGTAAGGTATCGGAGGGGGGAAAGGGGGACGGAATCGGTACGCCGGCGGCGATATTTCCGTTGGGCGTGTGTGGTTTAAACATGTTTCATGAATATGACTTGGTCCACCGCACTCTATTACCGTTAGGCTGAACACCTTGGGGAAGCAGAGTGCGTTACAAGATACACGCCATTTCAAATGATCGACCGCAGAAACAGCCTCGTGGGATTGGGCAGGGCATATTCTGTCATCCTAGGTCTTTCTGATTGGGTTGTTAATTCCGGGTTTAATATCCATGAACCAGTGTTGAAACAATTCTCGGTGGATGGGATAGCAGGTGGGGATTGTGTTTTCATTCAGGAGAATCCAGCCGCGAAGCCTGTGGGGAAATGATTAGAGAAAAAGAGAGGCGGTGGCTCATCACGAAAAATCCGAATAATCGACAGACTATCGCATTTCCTCGTATGTACGAATATGTGCTTGGGTGTAGGTAATAGTTGGAGGGGGCACTTGGCGCAGTTGTCGTCTGTCCAATCTGAGGGAATGCTGCGGTTCGTGTGTAACCATGACATGGTCCCATTTGACGCACACCACGCACACAACACACACACACCCTGGTCACGTCAACTTTTTCAGCTGGGCGGCGATCATTGAATCTTGTCACTGCCGCTAGTCTGAGCGTCTGGCTGTACTTGGCCTTTTAGGAAAGAAGAGTTCAAAAAACGGTTTTCAGTGTGCGTGAGTTGTGACGACGGAGGAATTTTCAGCCATGTGGCTTCCAGATTTATGGTTCGGAGGTGAGAGGAAGGAGCATCGGCATGTTCAAGGGAAGGATTCATTCTCCTTGCCTAGTGATTACGCCGTTTTCCTTTGGTGGTGAATTGACAAGATGGCAAGATGTTGGTAATGAGGTGGAAATGTAGGCGCACGGCACGGCGAGGCGCCTTGCGCTCCTCGGCGCTTCTGCGCGAGAGTGAGAGAAGTGTCACAAGAGAACGGCGGCAACGAGGTCGTTTATGCGTATTAGAGGCGTTGGCCCCATGGTAATCGTCATAAGGCGGTGATGGATGCCAGTCCATGTATTGTCGGAGGGAAGGGTTTGTATGCAACTGAATGAGACTGACGCAGGTCAAAGTAGACTCTCTGACTAGGCAGGCCAGCGCGCTAGCGTGTCGAGATACGGGCGGCGGGGGACGGATAACGAACCTCTCACATCCCCATCCGTGTTTGGCCTCTTTTTGTGTGCCGTATTCTGGGATCTTTTGGCGAGCTAGCGCGGGATTTGCGGGTGGGATGGGCTTCCTTGATTGCTGTGCAGTAGATGAACGGGCTAGGCTATGTCTGGGTTCGATCTCGGGTTTTTGTTTTCTTGTGCGTGGATGACGATGTTGTCTGCGAATATCATGTCATGAGATGGACGAGAGAGAGAGATTGAATGTCTCGCCGATTTGATGTTAGCTTTCTGGCGGGCAAGGCAGGACCGGATAGGGGGGGACATAGAGGTACAAACGGTAGTGAAGATCACCAACAAGCGGCACACGCAGGAGTCGGGTGCAGGATGACCGAAGTTGACCGACTTTCCCGGCCGAGCTGGCCGCAAGCGACCGTCCGACGTGACCTCTAAAGGCCAAGTCTCCCCTGCCGCCCCTCCGCCGAGCCGAGTCGCTTAGAAAAACCAGGAATAAGGAAAAATAGGGCTGAAGCATGCGAGCGCGAGTGTGAGTTGAGAGGATCGTTTTCTTTGTGTCTCAGACATGGCAAATGATCTGACTGGGCAGAGATGCGCAGCACTACGGCGCGTGGGTGTGTGGTTCGGCGTGTTTCTTGCTCCCCCGCCGAGAGCACTCGGGGCTGGGCGGCCATTGTTGCACCCTGCTGGGCTGAGAAGGACGCAGGCCGTGGTCGTGGTGCATGTTGTTGGACCTTCCTTTCGGCGCCGTGGATACACTCCGTCTGACCTCGGTAACACCCTGTATTCTCATCCGTCCGCAATCGTTCTTCCCCCTCTCGTCCGAGCCTAAACCAGAGTCAGAGGGAACAGATGCACGGTATCTCTATTTACGGGACGTTGTACAGGGCTTAGGGTGTGCGTATGCGTGTTAAGTTACCGCATCTGTTGTATCGCATCGCATCGCGTCGCAGGCCTGGGCTGGCAGGCTGGTATTACATACATGAGCACCCCCCTCGGAGGATTAGGATGAGAGCGTGTCACTGACGTTTACACCTGTGCGGTCGTATCGTGCTGCGCTGGCAAGGCATGGACGGACTCATTGGGCGAAGACGGTTGACGGTGATAGTGATGGTCCGACTATCAATGAGACGCGTGCGGAGCGGAGCGCCTGGCCTACGTACCTCATCAGCAGCACACATATGTACGATGGTCCGCGGGATGCGAGCAGCCCGCGGTGATGTACTTTGGCTAGGTATGTATTCCTTTTGGGAGAGATGAGGCTTGGCTTTTTCCGTGCAACCAAGCACTGTCCCACCGTGCAGTCGAACGTCTGGGTATTCTGCCTTGCCAAGCTTTATATTAGATAAGCAGCGGCTTAAGTAAGACCTGGCGCCCAGCTGGCTGCCGGGTTTGCTGTGTGTAACCTCGGTGTTCTCGGTGGTTTCGGTGGGATTTTCCCTTTGTGCTTCTCGTCAGGTTCGCTGCTCGCGGGAATCGGGGGCGCGGATGTGTGAGCGGCACCGAGATCGGAGGAGCGTAGCTGGACGGCCCCGCTTCCTTGGGCGGGAAGAAAGCAGTCATAGTGGGGTTCTTCTTGCTGGCTGTGGGTTCAAAAGTTGGTTTCAGCGAGCCTTTTTTGTATCTAGGCGGCTTTGCTGGACATGATTTTATTGTCAATTATTGTGTAAGTGCTTTGGGCAGTTATCGAGGGAGCTCCAGAGGGGCTGGGGATGTTGCGAATCGGTGGATTGAGTGCCATTGAGTGAACCGTTGGACCTTGGGTATCCTTGGGAAGAGGGGTTGGCGGCGTGGATGAACGGATAGTTAGTTGGACGAGGAGGCTGGGCTGAATCCCGGCGGTGCGCTCCGGAGACCATCTTGCTGGCAGTCGGGGCCTCGCAGAATGCATAACATGATTGAGCATAAATACTATCCTGGAGGAGACGAGCGAGACATGCGCAAGATCAAGATGCTCTGATCAATGCCTTGGAGAGACGCTTCGACAGCTTTCCCCGCACGAAGCTCTGGCAACATGTGGGGGAGAAAAGACCACCACATCAGGACATTTTATCATGTACCGCACCAGAAATGACAGGAGGGTTGCTCTCGTCCAGTCGTCCTTGTTAACCCTTCCAATCACAACCATTGCGTGCATTTTCCCCGTCCCATTTCCCTCCAATGACGATAATGATTTGCCCGCAAACAGAGCGACGAGGGGTTCCGTTGTAGGAGAAGGCCACGGCCTACGGATAGAAGCGCCTGAGACACTGCTTGACATGGTACCTCACCTTAGGTAGCTAGGACCCTGCCACTGCCACATGCCCTGCAGCACAGACTGGCGTGATCAGTTTGCTTTGCTTGACGTCCGCTGCAGAAAAAAAAACTGCTCTGTTGCAGAAGATTGACCTTCTTCATGCATCGGGGTAGCGTGACGCCATGCTGTTGCTCACTCCATGAGCGCGAATTACCACAAGAGAAGGAAAAAAACTCTCAAGAGCTAGAAGAGTCAGCTTTAGCTCAGGCCAAAAGCCGATATAGGATCACAAAAGGCTCCATCAGAGTCATTTAGGTCGCGAGCAGTGGCCGAAGAGAGGTCCGAGATGAAGAGACAAGCAAGCCCCCGTTGTCTCGCCGCCAGGTCAAGGTCGACGAGGAGGGGCCGATGTTATCCATTGATGCCAACCCAAGTCGCGGTACTCGAAAAGGCCGCAATTGCGTCCAGCAGAATGCGAGAATCTGCCGCATAATTCAGCGCAAGTTGCTGGAGCTCTTGTAGTACCTCTACTTTACTCGCCGCCCACTCACCGGTCCCCGGAACACTTTCCTGTGACGATCTCGGCTCGGCTACCCTCCCGCTGTCGCTCGCTCTTCGCCCTCTCTCTCGAGATACCTTGTCCAAGGTATTTTTTTCGTGGTGCTTGACTCTTGCTTTGACAGGTTTCAATTGCAACCGGCCATCCTTTTTCCCTCTTCCGCTCCTCGCCTCCTTCTCCTCATCAACCTCCCGGTCTCCTCCAAGTGGTTTGCTGTCAATTGCCTTTTGCTTGTCGCAAACTTCCCCTCCTCCAACTCCAACAAAACCACCGCACTCTTAATTTTTTTAGTGTCTTGTCGTGGCTTCGCGATCGTCAGCGTTAGTTTTCTAGACCCAGCCGTCTCTGCTCCCGCGCCTGACACCCTTCACGCATCAAGCAAGCAAGCAGCAGCATCCTGCAGCAAGCCAACAGCTCCGGAAGCCAGTCATCTTGTTGCATCGTTTCCCCTCCCTCCCGTCCGCCGCCACCCGGAATCAGACTACTACCCGGTACCCAGCAGTTCAGTAACCGCGGCTCTTCTGAAACCCCCCTTCCCCGCGACCGACCGACAAGAGCCGAGAAAAAAATAAGGGAACCCCTCATAACAAAAACCCCGCGATACACACAAAAACCGCCGCCATCATGAACGCAGCCCGCTTCCTCCGCCGTCCCGCAACCTTCGCCCTCCGGCCCTCCTTCGTCGTCCCCAACTCCTCCTTCTCCGCATTCAACATTGCCCGCACAATGGCTACCGCCGCCAAGATCAAGGTCAAGAACCCCGTCGTCGAGCTCGACGGCGACGAGATGACCCGCATCATCTGGCAGACCATCAAGGACAAGTTCATCCACCCCTACCTCGACATCGACCTCAAGTACTACGACCTCGGCCTGCCCTACCGTGACGAGACCAACGACAAGGTCACCCTCGACGCCGCCGAGGCCATCAAGAAGTACTCCGTCGGTGTCAAGTGCGCCACCATCACCCCCGATGAGGCCCGTGTTAAGGAGTTCAACCTCAAGCAGAGTGAGTACACCTAAACGCATCCGCCTCCCGTTACTTTCCTCCCCCCATCCATGCGCCGGCGTTGTGGCTGCGTGAATCTGCAAGCAATTGCGGTTCTCCCGCCCCCAATCCCCGAGAAGCTTGTCTCAGTGCCGCCGCCGCCGCCTGCTCCCCGCATTCCGGGCGCTGCGCCGGTAGCTGCATAAAGTTTTCCGGCGCGAAGTTCCCGCATGGCAGATTAGCCCCGGCCCCTCCCGTTCTCCCCGATGCCCTTAGAGTTGTAACCCCTGTGACAAAAAAGTACCTCCCTCGTCAACTAACACAATGACCCCTCTCTGCAGTGTGGCTCTCCCCCAACGGCACCATCCGCAACCACCTCGGCGGTACCGTCTTCCGCGAGCCCATCGTCATCCCCCGCGTTCCCCGCCTGGTCCCCGGCTGGAAGAAGCCCATCGTCATCGGCCGCCACGCCTTCGGCGACCAGTACCGCGCCAAGGATGCCGTCCTCCCCGGCCCCGGCACCCTGAAGATGGTCTACACCCCCGAGGGCGGCGAGCCCCAGGAGATCGAGGTCTACAAGTTCAAGGAGGGCGGCGGTGTCGCCCAGACCCAGTACAACACTGACGAGTCCATCACCGGCTTCGCCCACGCGTCCTTCAAGCTCGCCATCCAGAAGGGCCTGCCCCTCTACATGTCCACCAAGAACACCATCCTCAAGAAGTACGACGGCCGCTTCAAGGACATCTTCCAGGAGCTCTACGACACCCAGTACAAGGCCGAGTTCGAGGCCAAGGGCATTTGGTACGAGCACCGCCTGATCGACGACATGGTCGCCCAGATGGTCAAGAGCTCCGGCGGCTACATCATGGCCCTCAAGAACTACGACGGGGACGTCCAGTCCGACATCGTCGCCCAGGGCTTCGGCTCCCTCGGCCTCATGACCTCCGTCCTCATCACGCCCGACGGCAAGACCTTCGAGTCCGAGGCCGCCCACGGCACCGTCACCCGTCACTTCCGCGAGCACCAGAAGGGCAAGGAGACCTCCACCAACCCCATCGCCTCCATCTTCGCCTGGACCCGCGGCCTCATCCAGCGCGGCAAGCTCGACGACACCCCCGAGCTCGTCGCCTTCGCCGAGTCCCTCGAGAAGGCCTGCGTCGACACCGTCGACGTCGACGGCATCATGACCAAGGACCTGGCCCTCGCCTGCGGCAAGACCGCCCGCGAGGACTACGTCACCACCAACGAGTACCTCGACGCCGTCGAGCGCCGCATGAAGAACATCCTCAAGCAGAAGCTGTAAACTGGCTCTTCGAGACTAGAAGCGCGCGCGGCCGCTATGCATGTGATCTCCGGCGAAATTACCGGAGGCGAACGATGGAAGGCCGAGGGTTCAGACTAGAAACCCCCCGACTGTAGAAAGAAGAAAAGAGAAGGGAAGTGCCGCCTACGGCCTCTGTACCTATGGGCTTTCACGACATTGGGTATTTCTGTTTTGCGCGGTTTGAAGCAAGAACACAAGCAAACGGCATGGGCATACAGGCATCTTAGTGTGTGTGGATTGTTTTTTTCTCGTTTTATTTGATATCACATCTGTTTAGCATTTACTTGCGAGGACAGAACGGAGGGCGGGGGAGAGAGTGAAGATAAACCGTGGGGGCCATCTGTACATAGGGAAGCGCCCAGTGGTAAATAACGAAACCAACCAATTTTTGAACACCATCACGATAGCCCATTCTGCACGGGCGAACTGCTGAGTATCGAGGCATATGGAGAAGCACAAAGAAAAAAGTGTCATTTGATTTGCTGCCTTGCCTAATTTACCCCTTGCGAGAAAATGCTCCCGCGATGAATTTCCGTGACGCCTGCCCTGCCTACCATCTGCATGCCCTACACTCGAGCTCTGCGAGGCCCAGGTCTCCCACCCGCCGCACAGCCAGCCCACCACGTACATGCCGTCGTCTCCAAGTTCTACCTTTGGGAGTACTGATTCTCCCCTGATTGATTTAGTGTATGATGTACAAGTCTAGAAATAGACGATTGCGACGGACCGCGAAAGGAATAGAAAAGGAAAAAACAGACTTTTCGCGCCAAGCAATAGTGCTCCTACGACGCGGTAAAGTAGCTATCGGACATCGATCGCACCGTGTAAACTTTGAGGTCTTCGCAGCCGTGGTCGCCTCAGCCGTGAGGGAGCTTGGGCAGCCTTCGAAACGTAAGAGTCACAATCTAGTCATCTAGGGCCGCGCTCTTACGCCCCCTCTTTGATACTGTGGGAGTTCCGGCGTCGGCTCCCTCGCTCTTGCGCTTCTTCTTGGCCGGACGTCCTACAGACCCCCTAGGTCTGTAACCGCCGTCATCGTCGTCCTTGGCGGCTGCGCGCTTCCTCTTACCGCGGCCGGTGACCGGGGTGGCGACGGCAACGTCGTCGTCGTCCTCTTCCATGGCTTCCCAGGCCTCGGCGGCCTCACGCATGGCGGCAGCACGCTCGGCGGCGATGGCAGCCTTCTCTGCTGCCCTCTCGGCGGCCTTCTCTGCGCGGGACGCGGCGAGGGACGCGCGCTTACCGCCGCGAGAGCCGCGTCCGCCTCGGCTGCCCTCGCCCCTGGCACCGCCGCGTCGTCTGCGGCCGTCGGTTTGGGGTGTCTCGACGGCATGTTCTTCGTCCCCTACGGCTGCGGCGGCGGCGTTCTCGGCGTCTTGCAGGAACGTCTTAGGTGCGTGCTTACGAAGCCAGTTGTACACGCTCGTAGGGTTCTTCATGGCGATGCTCTGGGACAGGGCATGTGGATTGGCTTCCGGCAGCGGCAGGTTCGTTCGGGCGGACGGGGCGAGGGTCGGGAGGAGGTGCTCCGGGTCAATGCGCCTGTCGACATCGTAGAGGTAGTCGTCGATGTCGTCTGGGGTGAGGAAGGCTGGGGTGTGCGATACTCCGGGGGCGGGCTCCATGTCTGCTACGACGGAGGGGGAGTGCTCCTTTGCTTGAATATAGGTTGAGTGAGGGACGTCCTTGAGAAGGACCTTAAGAGACTTTGTCGGTTTGTTGGGCTCGTCGGCATCGGCGGCCTCGACAGCCTTAGCCTCGTCGACGTCGAGCGGGGAGTAGGGTACATCTTTGGGAGGTGTTTGGGCGATGTCGACGCGTTTGTCGAAGGGAATCTGTGCTGAGGAGTTCATGTCCATGAGCAGATCAAGGATGCGGCTGGTTAGAGAAAAGTCAATGCATTGTCGAAAAATTCAGGGGGAGGCCGTTGATGGCATGTCTGGTGGCTCACTCGTTCTCGATGGCGATTTGTTTTGCGGTGGCGAGCGCTTTCGACTCTTGACGATGCAGCTCCTCGCAATCGTGCATCTTCTGGTCGAACGTGATGCGCATCTTGCGGTACTTCTTCTTCCACGACTTATACGTCGTCTTTCCGTCGCCTACCCTTCCGTCGTCGGAGTCGTTGTGTTCGTCTTTGACGTCGCGGGCGACGCTGCCGTTCGCGTCTTCCATTGCGGCAGGCATGGTGAGTTCGTGTGAGAGTTTTCGGTTGGTCGTTCCGCAGGGAAGTAATCAATCGCGACGGCTGAGATGGATGTAGTTTTCGTCGATTGGAATATGAAAAGGAAAGTGGACGAGCTACGCTTCAAAAGGTATGGTCGTGCTCATCAGATACTGATGGGGCTCGCTGTTGTTGATGACATTGATGGATAGTTGCAATTGTGTACGGGCGACGTGACCAGAGTTGCGTTGGGGGTTTCCACGGGCGCGCGGATGCAGGGCGAGGCTGCGATCGGTCCTGGCAACTTCTCTCCAGTAGGAGCTTGGGAAAAGCGTCAGTGTTGCTGATACGCCGACAGTGGCGTGGTGATAAGAAAGGCCCATCATGCTTGTGATTGGTGTGGCTTGAGCTGGGGTCAGGGAGTGTGGCTATCACATCTCAAAACTTCACATTTTGCCTTCCACGATCCATCACCACCACCACCTTTTCAACAATCCACAGCTTGGGCTTTTTTTTGTGAACCCAATTCTACGATTTTCACGATATCCAGGGTTAACGAAAGACATTCTTTTCAAAGATACCCGAACAGTTGAGAACATTTGAGCTGGCACTTTGATAGCGAAGGAGCTTTCCTCACCCACAAATCTACCCCTCAGTTGCATGTTCCGCAGCTTTTTCAGAACTAGCAACCCTTTACGAATGGCTGAAAACGCTGCAAAGAGACTCAAGATGTCGCCCGTCACCATCGGCACCCACAACGGCCACTTCCACGCCGACGAGGCCCTGGCCGTGCACATGCTGCGCCTGCTGCCCACGTACAAGGACTCCAACCTGGTTCGCACCCGCGACCCCAAGCTCCTTGAGACCTGTCACACCGTCGTCGACGTCGGCGGCGAGTACGACGACGGCAAGAAGCGCTACGACCACCACCAGCGCGGCTTCACCACCACCTTCCCCGGAAAGGCGACCAAGCTCTCCTCCGCCGGCCTCGTCTTCATGCACTTCGGCAAAGCCATCATCGCCCAGAAGCTCAGCGAGGGCGCCGAGACCCCCGTTTCCGAGGACAGCCCCGAGGTCGAGCTCCTGTACAACAAGCTGTACGAGAGCTTCGTCGAGGCCCTCGACGCCCACGACAACGGCATCTCCGTCTACGACCCCAAGGCCGTCGCCGCCGCCGGCCTCGAGAAGCGCTTCAGCGAGGGCGCCTTCACCCTCGGCTCCGTCGTCGGCCGCCTGAACCCGAACTGGAACGACCCCGTCCCCTCTGACCCCGTCGAGGCCCAGCGTCTGGAGGACGAGCGCTTCGCCAAGGCGAGCCGCCGCATCGGCGAGGAGTTCGACGCCGACCTCGACTACTACGCCAAGGCGTGGCTGCCCGCCCGCGCCGTCGTGCATGCCGCCTTTGAGAAGCGCACGCAGTACGACCCTCAGGGCCGCGTGCTGGTTCTCGAGGGCCAGAGTGCCCCCTGGAAGGACCACCTCTACTCCCTCGAGGGCGGAAACCCGTCCGTCGTGTACGTCCTGTACCCGGAGAAGCCCGCCCCTGATGCCAAGTGGCGTGTGCAGGCTGTTCCCGTCACCAAGGACTCTTTCGAGAGCCGCAAGCCCCTGCCCGAGGCGTGGCGCGGATTCAGAGACGAGGAGCTCGACGGCATCTCTGGTATCCCCGGGGGTGTCTTTGTCCACGCTGCTGGCTTCATTGGTGGAAACAAGACTTTTGATGGTGCTAAGGATATGGCCATCAAGGCGTTGGATCTGTAAAAAAGGTCTTGAAGACGGATTGGTCACTGCTGGGAAGGATATTGGGACATGGGACGGCGCATGGCATCAGAAAAAAGTGTCTTCTGCTTATCAATACATCGGGATCCCATCAATGCCTGTTTCTTGGTGCTCGATGACTATCTGTGACCTCCTGACCGCACAGTATGATGACATCAACATGGGCGTGACTTGGCTGGGAAGTATTTGCACTTTCGTTGGTTCCACGGATGACCGGGGGACCGCCTGGTTTTAAGGTAGACGCCAGAGTGCTCGCAGGCGCAACGGCCCTGTGCGAGGCCCTGTGCGACCTCATCGCCCTTCCGCAACTCAGAAACGAACCAGGCAAATGGCGGAGGACGTGTGCCTGTTGACACGAATTCTCGATTTGGCTGCTTTGATGTATCGTTCTCTTCCTCCGCTTCAGCCCTTTACACATGTACGGAAAATCATACTTCCTGGTAGTCCCGCGCGGAGCAGGAAGGACGGTCAGGGGCGCGGCGTAACACCGCCAACGCCCCAGCCGTCCATCCACGACAGACAAGCCGACAACATAAGTCCACCTCCCCTCCACCCAACAACCGGTTGTGTTTGGTTTCCCACCCATTCCAACGCCAAGGAGTTTCATGAAAGATCAACACTTCATCATAACATCGTAGTAGAAATCCAACCCCCCGACAAACACCCAATTTGCCTCCGGGGAGTTTCCGATAAACACCCGTACAAAACCTGGGGTAACAAGTAAGAGAAAGGACAGCGGACTAAGGCACTCGGGCAGACCCCTCATCTTCGGATGGGGATGGCCTCGGTCTTTGCGGCGCCGTCAATGACTGGCGTGCTGTTCTCGTTGTTCTTGTTCTCGACCTCCTCGGCGCTGGTCTCTCGGTTGAGGAAGCTGGACTCCTTCACGGGGCTGCCGGCTTGGGCTCCGCTGGGAACGTTGGGGTGGTGCTTGGCGCCGTTGTTGAGGGAGGAGGAGGAGTTGTTCACAGGGCTCGAGAGGTGGGGGATGTTCTCGGGGACGGGGTGCTGGCTGCCTACGGCACCAGTGTCGACGCTGTCGCCCTTGCCGGCCTTGGACATGGCATAGTCGCCCGAGTCGAAGTACTTGCGCTCCTTCAAGTGCTTGGCGAAGTGATCGGAGCGGGAGGGGAGCTTGCCGTAGAGGCGGAAGAGACGTTGCTCCTCGGGGGAGAGGGACTGTGAATAATACTGTCAGCAGGCGATATCATTTCAACGGTGGCGGTTCGTCGAGTGGCCGATTGTGTGCGTTGTGATGCAATCCCGGGCTTCGTCGTCAAGGTGGGGGCCATTGGGTAGGAAAGAGGGCGTGGCTGGTGCCAACGTACCGAGACGTCGATCTTGTTCTTCTGAAGAGGGTTCATTTTGACGGCAGAAGTCGCTTTCGGGCTTTGGTGTATGAGAAGTATCGACGCTCGGTAGCGAGGTATTTGACAACTTCTCAGGGTACGAAGAAGCAGAGCCGCGGGAAGAAGATCGGAGGAGGAGGGACGTTGATGTAGACGGAGGTGGGATGCAGTGCGAATGTGACGGGACTTGGAGGTGCAGTGGGTTGGTAAGGCGGCGGGTGCGTCCTGTGCTGGTGGTTTTTAGCGGGGCCCCTTTCTTTTTGGAGAGGAGGGGGGAACTGGACGGCATCCGTCACTGCAGGCCGTAGGCGGGTGGACACAGTGAAGTCAGTCTGGTTCAGTGCCAGTGCAAGGCAGTTGTCCCAGACTGCCCTTCGCTGGTGAAGGCGGGACGGGTAGGGGCAGAGGTACGTACCTGTTTGAGCGAAGTACCGCTCTATCGATCAGGTCGCTTGGTGTGGAGGCACCTGCCCACAGGTGCCCCAGGTGGCCTGTGCAGCCCAGGGCCTCCCAGAGCCTTCTTCCAGCCTCTGACTAGGCAGCCTACTTTAGCTAGTTAGATCATATATATCACTCTTTACTACTCATTTCGCCTGTGCCTCTATAGGTTATAAGCTTAGCGCTCAAATTGCTAGTATCTACAGCTTCAAATTGAGCGTTTTTCTACCTTATAACACTCTTATGATATTTTTTTTGTTTTTTATAGTTATTTATGCGCTTATATAATTTAATTTAGCTAGCAAATAGTAATATAGCTTTTAACTGCTCTTAATGCATTATATTGCTACTGCTTATATAAAAATTTACTTTTTATAAATATATTAAATAGTAATATTATTTTATTTCTCTATAACTCTTTTTAATATATTAATTAATAATATTTTTCCTCTTTTACCTCTTTATTATACTATTTATATCTCTCTAAATAACTAATAAGATAGGTGAAAGCATTAAGATCTTTTTATTTAATATTTTCCAGAGGTAGTCAAAAAAATACAAAATACAATACAATACAAAAATACAATACTAAATACAAAAATACAATACAAAATACAATACATGTATTTGTATTGTATTTTTGTATTATACTAATTACATGTATTTAAAATACAATACAAAATACATGTATTGTATTTTGTATTTTGTATTGTATTTTTGTATTTTATTATATATATATATATATATATATATTAAAGGCTTTTATAGTATAACTATATATAATTATATATTATAAATACTATTTATATCTTAAACTGCTTAAAAATAAAATATAAGAAAATTATATATTATATTAAACTATTCTAAAAGCTTAACCTGAGAGTTTTAGCTAGATTTTTATATATTTATTATATTTAATATAATAACAGAGCTAATTAATAGATATTTACTCATATCTCTAAGTACTAATACCTATTGGCCTGGCCTGCATGCAGGGTAATCTTAAATATTACTACACCTAAAACCAACCTCCTAAAATCTACTAATTATTTCTAAACTCTTTATCAAATTGAATATCTATCGTACGATTTTATACCTAACTGATTTGAAATCAGAAAATTTTAGGAAATCGGATAGAATATCTCCCCGTCTTAATACAGTATATATCTATTTAGATAGATTATTATAAACTATATAAACCTTCTGTATTTTCTATTAAATACACTTTCAAATACACAACCAAAAAACAACAAACTTTCACATCAGATTCTTTGAAAAAAATGGAGTATAACACTACTACTTTTGTTAACCCTAACCCTACCTATTCTACTGAGGCTATAGGGTTAATTAATGCTTTTTATTTATTTATTCAGTCCTGCCAGGCTAAAATACAAGCCTTTTCCGACCCTCTTATTGGCTCAGACCCTCCCCAGGACCCACTTGACCCCACATTTACTTCCCAATTAGGAGATTTTGTTGAAAATTCTGGCTTTTATAGCGATTTTGTTGATTTAGAAGCTGAAAAAGAGCTTGAGAACCTTCTTCTTCTTTTTGAGGCTATAGAGGCCCCCCCCCCTGCACAGACAACTGAATATTCCTCTAAACCTATTGAGGAATTACCCGATTTGGCCTTTTTTTCTACTATAAGTGATGCTATTAACCCTGAAGTTACTCTTTTAAACTTAGGGTTTATAGAGCCTTACAGTAGCCCTCCTCCAGCCTCTCCACCCTAAAGCCCTATAATAGGCCCTTCTATAACTCCTTCTAGCTCTGAGAAATCTTCTGTAAGTTATTTAATTATTTAAGTATTTGTTTATTTAAATATATATTAATATATATATATATAGGTATCTAAAAAGAAATGTAGATATTGTAGTAGGAGATATTTGAACTTAGGGAGGCATTATAGTTGGAGAAGTAGAAGAGGGGGGGTCTGTAAGCCTAAATAGGCTAGTATATAGTAGCTTTTCTTTAGTATATATGCTTTTAAGTGAATTTATTTCCTTTATTTTAGTAGTTTAGTTAGGGTATTAAAATAATAAATAATAAAAAAAAGGTGTAAAACTATAAATTAATTTTAAATATATTTTATAATTACAAAACAATATAAATATATATTATTCGTTTAATAAGTCCTAGTATAAAGAATAATAATTAAGGTATTCTTTCTAAAAAGATATAATATTATTTAAATATAAATAATTATTATTATTCTTATTATATATATCTAAAGTTTCTATATCTTTATTAATTAAATTAATTATAGATATAATAATTAAACTATAAAAGTTTATCTATATTAATAAAGTTATTAGTATATAATATAGTTTATATACTATAATAGTAATAAGTATAATATAAACCTATTAAATTATTAGAACTTAAGTTTAATAAGTGACGATTATTATTATAATATATAATAATATTATATATAGTATTGCTTTTAGTATTACTTATAATACTATTAAAGTATCCTTTTTCATAAAGTATTATATTCTCTTTAATATTAATATTATTAATATTAATATTATTAGATATATAATATAGGTGAATTTTATGATATATTTCACTATATATCTTATTAATAAGATCTATAGTTTTATATAATACTAAAGTAGAAATATCTAGTTCTAAACTAGTATTAAAAGTAGTAGTATTATCTAAAATAAAAGTAAGTATTAGTATATTATATTATATAGATATTATCTTAATATTTATTACTTTCTATAATTTCAGCAAAGTTATTAAGATTATTAAAATCTTCTAATAGCTGTTTAGATATAATAGTCATTTTAATATAAATAAATATATAATAATATTCTATTATTAATTAAAGTTAATAGTATAATAATAGTATAATCTACTAGTAATTTAGTATTATATATATATTATATATAACTTAATTAATTAATATTATTAGTTATTAATTATTAGTTATTAGTTATTAGTTATTAGTTATTAGTTTTTAGTAATAATATTATATAATTTTAAATAAATAATACTTTTATTGTTTTAGTTATAATATCTATATATTATATACTTTATAAGTAACTTTATATTAGTTTTAAACTTAATAAAGCTTAACTTAAAATATTAATTATATTATATCTTATTAATTATATTTATATAGTATAATATTAAAGTAAGTATTAAATATTATTATTATTACTATATTAAAGTAATATCTTTATAGTTATTAATAATTAATATAATAATAGAAATAGAAAATAACTTAATATTATTAAGTAATATTACTATTATTAAAAAAATATCTTTACTTATAGATATGCTTATAACTTATATTCAAAATAAAAATATAGCTTTAAGAGAAGAAGAAGCTGAAAAAAGAGATGAAGATTTTAATATAGATAGCTTAAAGCTATATATAGAGGATAATTTTGAAAGATTTGATCCTTTTACTATATTAGCTAGCTATTTAGAAGAAGAAAAGAATACTAAAGATTTTCTTTATATTATTATAAAAGAATATATTAGTATAAGATATAATTACTTTACTTTAGAGGAATATTTAGTAAGTAGTTAAGTATAAATATTATATATATAATAACTAATATTTAAATTTTATTATAGACTGCTTTAATATATCCTATAAGTAATAAACTAGCTATAAGAGTATTATATAAGATAAATAATTATTATATAAAAAGAAATAAATAGGATATAAATAATTATACTGATAAAGAATAGGATATATATATTAATAATGATAAGGAGATATTATTATAGTTTTGGAAAGAAACTTTTAGCTTTAATATATTTAAGTTTATACTTAATAGGTTTATAGAGATAGAAAAAGATAGTTCTATTTAATATTAAATATATTTTAGTTATATATTGTTTATTTATTAATATATAATATTTTTAGTTTCTTATTAATAAAATAAATAAAAGTTTATAGTAATATAAGTTATTTTAAGAAAATACTAAGTGATTTATTTTATATTAAACTATAATTACTACTTAAAATATATTTAGTATATTAATTAATAATTATAGTATTATTATTAATTAATTGATTAATTAATTAATTAATAATATTATAATTAAAAAGGCTATAAACTTTTAAGTACTTCTAAGTAGCTAGATCTTAAGCTTATTTATTACTAGGATTTTACTAGGAAATCCCTCTAATTAATTAATATTATTAAAATAATTTATGATATTAACTACTTATAGGATAAACCCCACCTCGCTAAGTGTCCTTCGGGGCAGGCGCTTTGACCTAGCGGTTTGGGCGTTAATTTGCTTATTAAATTTCCTATATTGGCGTTATTGTTTTTGTTAGGGCCTGGGTTCGAATCCCGTTATGGGCACTCTTTTTTTTGAAAAAAACTTTTTTTTAAAGTGCTAAAGTAAGCGTTAAAGTGTTATTACTTCTTTAAAAGTAGTTATAATATATAACTTAACTTATTAATTAGTAATAATAACTAATAATAATAACTAATAATAATAACTAATAATAATAACTAATAGTAATAACTAATAATAATAACTAATAATAATAACTAATAATAATAACTAATAATAATAACTAATAATAATAACTAATAATAATAACTAATAATAATAACTAATAATAATAACTAATAATAATAATAATAACTAATATAAATATTATATCTAATATCTATAAGTATAAATAAAGTATATAATTTCTTTAACTTAAGAAATATTATTTTCTCTATATTACTATAAGATATATACTAAAAGCTAAATACTTTAAGCTAACTATTAATATATCTTATACTTTAAACTACTTTAACTTATTATATTTTTAAAAATTATACTTATTATATATATTTATAATATATATATTAATATATATTAAAAAAATGCCTTCTGATCCTAATAACGATTATTCTCCTATTGAGACCTCTTTTATAAGTTCTAGCTCTAATATTAGTAATACTAATAATATTAGCTTTCAACTTAACGCTAGCTTTTCTCAGATTAGTATTACTAATACTAGAGAATTTAAATATAAAGATGATAAAGAAAATCAACTTAATTATACTTAGAGACCTTCTACAGCTTATATATTACAAAATAATTTATTTATAGCTAAATTAAAGCTTATAAATTTATTAGAACCTCAAAAAATCAATTTAATCTGTAACTATCCTAACTGTAACTAGTCTTTTAATACTAAAGCTATAAGATTTCAAGCTAGTAATGGAGTTACCCACTATAAAACTCATCATAAACTTATAGCTACTTCTACTAAAGAAGAAGAACAACCTAGAAAAATGAAGCGTAAGTTATAATTATATTATATTATATTATATTATATTATATTATATTATATTAAGTAAATACTAACTTATTTATTTTTATAGTTTCAGATTATATTACTACAAATAATAATCGTAATATTACTCAGACTGATATTAATAGCTTTATGTCTAGCCCTTCTACTAGATCTAGTTTTAAGAGACCTAGAACTAGTACTATAATAGGAGGTAATATAGAGATTATAGAAGAAGAAGCCTATAATTATGTTATAAATCTACTTATTAGGTATAATTTACCTTTTAGTACTATTACTTCAAAGGATTTTAATGATATGCTATACTACTTTAATAGGTAAGTAATTAAATATATATCTTTTATTAAAATAATATATATATATTATAACCTTAATAAATATATAATATTAATATATATATTAGTAATACGCCTATAATTCAGCCTAAATCTTTAAATAGTTATATTAGTCAAAAATATAACTCTTTTAGAGTTAATATTATTAGCAAATTACATCAACATATTAATAATAATAGCTTTTTATCCTTTCAGCTAGATATTTAGACCTCTATAGACTATAAGCCTTATTTAGGAGTTATAGCCTCTTTTATTAATAGTAAATATAATATTAAGTATAAACTATTAAGTATATATAAATTATATTAGTTTATAGTATTATATATTAATACTAACTTATCTTAGGGTTTGAATATCTAACTGAAGCGCATACTGGTATTTATATTAAAGATATATTTACTCAAAATATTTTAAAAGCTTATAATATACCTAAATCTGCAGTAACTAAGTAAGTATTACTTATTTAAGTTATATTATATATTTAACTTAAATACTATATAATAAGATTATAACTAATATAGTATTATTAAAGTATTACTAGAGATAATAGCTCTAATAATAATACCTTTTTTAAGAACTTTATTACTAGCTATAATAAAGAAAATATAACTTTTCCTATTTATAATATTAAATGCTTAGCACATATACTTAATTTAGCTGCTAAAGATATTATAAATAAGTTTAGTAATACTACTATTAAAGATTTAGATATAGTAGACTTTAAAGATATAGCTATTTATAATAATTATAGTAGGGCCTTAAAAAAGCTATCTGAAAAAGAAAAAGAAAGGTTTTTAAAGAAAAACTTTAGTAAGTCTATTATTTAAATATATTATTAATTCTAAATTATAATATAATATTAACTTATAGGGTTTAGATATTATAAGGTTACTTAAACGAGTAGTAATCCTTCTTCGTAATAATACTACTATACAAAAAGAGTTTAAGCATGCTATTAATATAGCAAAAGAGGACCGCTCTTTTAAAGCTAATATATATAAAACTAAAATTCCACTCTATAAGTAATATATATTAATAATATATATATATATATATATATATATATATATATATATATATATATATATTATATTTTAATACTAATTAAATATATTATATAGGTAATGAAACTAGATGGAATTCAGTTTATATGATGATAGATATAGCTTTAGAGCTACAACCTGCTTTAGATAAATTAAATCAACTAACTAAATCAGATATATTTAAAGCAGTATATCCTAGTTTTAATCAGTGGTTATAATTAAAATATTTAAGGGATATATTAAAGCATTTTTATAACCCTACTATAACTTTACAATCTTAAAGTTATCAAACTATTAGTACTAGTATACTTTTACTAGCTAATATTTATAATGGTTTAAAAGATGAATTAGAAATACATACTGATTTTTTTAATTCTACTGATGAAGTAAGTTTTTAAATATATATATATATTATTTTATATATATTATATTATAATTTAATATTTTATTATATAATATTTACTAACTTATATTACTTAGTCTGGGAAATCCTTATATCCTTATTCTCAATACTTTGTTTCAGCAATTAAAGTAGGATTAGATAAACTAGAGAGCTATTTTCCTAGCCCTATAGTTACTGAAAAGGACTATAATATATATAAACCTTACCTATTTGGGTTTATTTTAGATCCTAGGTTAAATATTAATAGTTTAACTAATATACCTAATGTCAGAGGTTGTCCAAAAAATACAATACAAATACATCCCCTCATAAGGTTAAATCTACTAAAGTAAGTATTTTTAAGCAATTAGTATAGCTATTATAAAAAGTAAATATACTATAATTATCTATGAAAAAAGCGCTATTTTTAGCAGTAGGACCCACTTTTATAGCCCTTAGTTTACTATAGTTATTACTGCTTATATAATAAAAGCACTAACATTTTCCTTCTCAAGTTAAATACAATACACTAAAAATACAGACCCACTTTTAAATATATATAAAATAATTTATTTAATAATATTACGTAATAACCTATATAAACCCTGTATTTTTTGCTTTATTATAGCTATATATCTAAAAATAATATTAAAAACTATTAAATTTAATTAAAAATAGATATTTTTATAAAAAATACAAAAATACAATGTATTTTCTGTATTGTATTTTTTCCAACCTCTGGTATTTAGTATTGTATTTTTGTATTGTATTGTATTTTGTATTTTTTTGACTACCTCTGATATTTAGTAAGCATATATATAAGCTAAATATATAGATATTAGTTTAATTCTAACTATAAAAACCTCTTTTCCTCTCTCTTAATTAGTTAAAAACCTACTATATAAGTAGAACTTTTATATTATAAAGGCTTATATATATAATAAAGCATTAATAGCTACTAATTAATTATAATATATTATATTTATATAACTTAATATGCTTACTTACTATATATTATATATATAGCTTAAGTTTCCTTCTTATAAAAGGTTTTTTAGTAATATATAGCTTAGTATTAATTATTAATATAAAGTATTAAGACTTTATGCCTTTTAGTATAAAGTAAATAAAAGAAGTATACCTTTAAGATATTTCTTAAAGACTATTATTAATAATAATATAGCTATAAATATATTAGTTAGCTTAACTAAATAAAAAAACTAATAGTAAATAGTAAAGTAGTAATAGAGATAATATTAATAGTATAAGTAATATATAAGAAAATAAACTAATAGTTTAATAGTTTATAGTTATTAAATAATTAAAAACTTTATTATTACTAAAGTAAAATTAAAGATTATAAAGTTATTAATAAATATTTATAAATATAACTATAGTTAAAAGAGTTATAATTATATAACTAAAAGCTATATATATTATTAAGAAGTATAAAGTTTAGAAGATTACTTTAAATAAATAAAAATTACTATAAATAGCTAGAGGCTTTTTAAATTTCTATAATTAAATTATTTTCTATAATATTTATTTTATTTTATAAAACTATTTAAATCTTTAGATAGATTTATAAATAAAAGCTATAATTTATAAGCTTATATTAAATTAATTTAACTTATAATAGATTAAGTAAAAAACTTATATAAAGTTTTTAATATTATTATAATAAACTTTAATTATCTTATTTTAATTATTATAAACCTTATTTATAATTAGTTTATTAAACTTTTAAATATATTTTTAAATTTTAATAAAGATCTAAAAAACTAAAATTTTAATAAATAATCTATTATTAATTATTTCTTCTAAAAGTTTATATTAAATCTTTTTATAAGTAGTTATTTAGTAAATATAAACTTTATAAATATAAAATTATTAAATAAATTTAAATCTTTAATTATTATTTCTTCATTTATTTTAAAAACTTTATTTATATTATATTTACTTAAAATACTATTATCTATTAAATAAAAGAGTAATTTTATTATTTTAAAAATATCTTTAAATTTAATTTTTTAAAACTTAAAGTTTATAATTTTAATTAGTTTAAAAATAATATTATAAACTAAAGTCTTTTAATTTAATCTTCTATTAATTACTTTTTATATAATTATTTGTGTTTAAAATTAGTAAAAAAGAAGAATTAAAAAAACTTAATTAGAATAATTTCTTTTTAATAAAGCTAAAAAGAATAAAATTAAATTACTAAATAAAGATATATTAATTTATTTAGTTAATTTAATAGTTTAAATAACGTTTAAATAGTAATTATAAAAATTATTAAATAGTTATTAAATAGTTATTATTATATAATTATAATGATTATTAAAAGATTATTAATTTAAATAGTTTAAAAATTAAAAACCTTTTATAAATAAATAATATATATTATAATAACTATAATTTCTACTTAAAAATAAACTTCTAATAATCTAGTAATTTATTAATTACTTTATAGTAATTATTAAATAATAAAATTAAAGTTTTAATAACTACTTAAAAATAACTTTATTATTTAGTAAATAGATTCAAGTATTTAAAAAGCTTATAATCTATATAAAATAGCTTAATCAATTAAGCTATAAATACTAGGCGCGCCTAGCTATAAAAGTAGTGTAGCTAATCCCTTACATAAAGGTAGGATTCAGGCTAGAATTCAGGCCTCAGGCCTGGACCCAGCCGACTACCGTCTCGCACAGGACGTATCGATTGTGGCTGTCTCTCTTGGCCAATGAGCTCTGCCTGAAATGACTTGACTCCACTAAAAAATTCAATGTCGGTGCAGTTCAACGACCTAGACTTGGATGAAGTGAAGCCAGACTCATCATTCTCCGGACACGCAGGAAACCGCAACGATGATTGTAAGTGCCAAATACAACAAAATGTTGGCGCCAATACAATGATAGAATATACACTAACACAAACGCAGCGAAAACAAGCGCGCCAAAGGCGCGACTATCTGTATTGCCGCGCGTTGATGCTTAAGGAGGCGGAGACCAACGAGAAGAAGGCCGCTCTGAAGTCTGCTCTTGCTTCAGGCAAGCCGTTGGACCCATCCATTGCGAAGGACAAGAGCCTGAGAAAAGAGTGAGATTAGCTTCCAGGTCGAATAAGTGCGCAGTCGTATTGACCTCGAGCAGCTACCAGTATGATGAGTCGCGTCCCGATCTCACGGTCAACGAGGAGTTGGACCTCGACGATGAGTATTCTCAACTGAGCGGAATTCAAGATCCTCGCATCTTGGTGACCACCAGTAGAGATCCTTCGAGCCGTCTGGCCGCCTTCAGCAAGGAGATTCGACTTTTACTCCCTACCTCAGTCCGTCTCAACCGTGGAAACCTTATTCTGGACGACCTTGTGCAGTCCTGTAAATCAAACGCCCTGAGCGATGTCGTTTTGCTTCACGAACACCGAGGTGTCCCAACTGCCATCACAATTTCTCACCTACCTCATGGACCTACGCTCTCGTGTTCCCTACACAATGTTGTTCTGCGCCATGACATTCCGGGATCTATCACCGGATCTGTTTCTGAAGCGTACCCGGTAAGCAAGCAGAAATCCTTGTTTCCTCTATGCACAGCTAATCTTAATATTAAAAAAGCATTTGATATTCGAAAATTTTAAGAGGTGCGTGGCAGCGATCCGCTTGTTGTATGCTTTGGCTAACCTCACAACAGCCGTCTCGGACAGCGCATTGTCA
The DNA here is from genome assembly GCA_027406005.1 of Colletotrichum horii. NCBI lineage: Eukaryota > Fungi > Ascomycota > Sordariomycetes > Glomerellales > Glomerellaceae > Colletotrichum > Colletotrichum horii. The sequence goes on from JANVYB010000008.1 coordinate 3,232,845, forward strand.
AAATCCTCAAGCATCTTTTCCCTCCACGCGAGCCGATTACGAGTAAAACGAAGATAGGTAACAGAGTCGTGACCTTCGTCAACAACGAAGACTCCATAGAAGTGCGACAGTAAGTCGATTCTCGACCGATCATGGTTGACCACTGCTCACCAGACTTGATAGCCACGTTTTTGTCCGTACTTCTTACGACTCAGTTGAGCTTGCCGAGGTTGGACCGCGCATGACCATGCGGCCATTCGAGATTCGTGCCGGAACTCTCGAAAACAAGGAGGGAGATGTGGAATGGCACCTGTCGCAGTACACTCGTACTGGAAGGAAGAAGGAGTACCTGTGAGACTGTGTCGTGGACTGAGAAGCGAGGACAGAGATGGATCAGGAGTCGGCTATAAAGTCAACAGCACTTCACTCCTTAGGGCATCCAGACGAAGTGCGGAACTGCAAAACCATTGGGCTAATTTTGAGATTTGGGCGTTGGAGGCATCAAAAAGGCTGCATGAGGTAGACATAAAATTATCACGGCTAGAGCCGGAATCAACGATACTGAGAACCAGGCAACTACATCTCTTGTTCAGAAGCCAGTGACAAGTTAGTCTGGTATCAATGTGATTGCTGATAAAATATATTCATCGTCAATTCAGATGGTGGCCAAAGTCCTCCACGACGCCAAAGCCAGAGTGGTTGAATGGTGCTACCCCCATCGAAGCGACAGAAACGGGTCCAGCCAGTGACGTCCTTGCAACAGCCATCACGAGCCAATGAGGGGCAACTTGAGCCGTCATCCGGCGGTCTCGCTGCCGAGCTCTCCATCGCAAAGGTTTAAGCATGGGATAAACGAACCGGCCCCTGTCGGGCTGGGTTGATTGCGAATCAATTCCTCAGGGGCCCCCGCCACTACATACGCGCAACACGGATACGGAGCGTAAAGCGGGCTGTTTGAAATCGCCGTTGCCTGTCAGTCAGGCTGCGCACACCGCAAACACGCGGTTGATGGTGGGAGGCAATGTGGGTAAAAAAGGACGAACCGCGGGAAGGGAGGGTGGCTTGGAACTCTTGGGATGGGCAGAACCGGCGGCTCGCACAGCCACTAACTCAGCGGTGGTGACGCCTCCAGGAACCTGCGGTCGAGCCGGGACGGTCAGCAGCGAAAGTACCGAAGGCTGCGGATCTCAACAGTCTCTGCAACGGCTGCAGATGAAGATAGTCGGCGATTTGGTTCGTCGGTTGAAGTGAGCTGCAATTGACCGGTAGCATTATTCGACCTTTCACGTCAGACCAGTCAGCTATTTTTGGGACCGACGAGAAGGTGTCGCCGCCGCTCAGCCCATTTCGATTGTCGTTGCCGTTCCCCCCAATCGTCACCTCATTCATTCATGGGCTGGACATTGGACAGACTGGGTGGCACGTCGGTCCCATGTGTGCAAGAAGAGCCAAGACTGCGGGAAGACACAGGGAGGGGCAACAACAGCAGCCCAGCCTCCTGTTCTGCCTGCCCTGCACGGCGCAAGGTGCCGTTGACCCTTTCTGCACACCACCGCCGGACGGTCTGGGTGCGTGAGACACTAAAGGACATACTACCCAGGAACAGGTACCATCCAGAGAGTCCTACTCAGTCCTTGGGTAGGTACCTACATTCCCTGGGCTGTAGGACGGGCAGCGAAACCCGTGGACGCCTTCGCAGAAAACATGCCCGCGTCCCGTGTACAATGATAAGCTTCGCCCCGCCCGCTGGCCGCAACATGCTCTGATGTCACTGACCTTGGACTGCTCCAGCTTGTCTCTCCGGACCCGACGAATCCTTTTTTTTTTCTTTGGTTGTCAGCATCGAGAATCGCTCACGGTTCCCGTTCCAGGCGTGTCGTATAACCTCAAAAGTACCATCCATCCCAACACCACAAGAGGGGCTGCGACTGTTTATTTGTTTCTAGCGCCCGTCAGGCTCCTCTGCGAAGAAGAAAAAAAGACTTGAAAAAAACAGGACCCCGGAAATCTGATCGGCCAATCCTGCCCACTTGCGCCCCATCCCACCCAACCACAGACACTGCCCGGGGTATCCGCTCTGACAGGTCCCGGCTCCTGATTGGGTCCGTCCACACTGTCATTTCAGTGCCTTTCCAGCACTTCCCAGTTCCTGTCAGCGGCCGGAGGTCCAACCTGGACGTCATTTAACGACTGGACATCAGCCGACATATCCTCAGCGCTTGGTACTCAGTGCTCACACCTGCTACCACCCGATCCATCTCACGAGAGCACCGCCGGACATTCTCACTCCGCCAATTCTCTCCGGCTTCACGCGATCGACCTCCTCTCCAACGCTCTGTCTGTAATCGCGTTGACAGCAGCACATCCGTCAATATGTCGTACGGACAGTATAACAACAACCCTTACGCTCAGGGCCCCGACCAGGAAGGCGGCTACGGTTACGCCAACAACAACAATAACAACCAGGTCCGTTACCAACCCATTCAACCGCTTCCTACCCCGTCGCGGAGTCTCGTCGCATCGCATCGTCGCTGACAATCGCAAGCAGTATGGCCAAGGTCAGTATGAGATGCAGCCTTACGGCCAGGAGCCGAATCAGTACGCCAACCAGCCGCCGCCGCCCACCACTCTGAGCCAGCAAGAGTTCCTCCAGCGCGTGCAATACCTGCGCTCCGAGATCCAGGGCCTCACATCCGACATTGAGGGCATTGCCGCGCTGCACCAGCGTTCCCTTGCTTCCACCGACTCCAACGCCAGCTACCAGCTCGAGCAGGCCGTCTCCGCGACGCAGATCCGCAACACTGCGGTTAAGGATGGCATCAAGGCTCTCGAGAGGGACCTCGCAAAGACCCAGGACGGCTCTCGCGCCACCAAGAGCGCCCAGCTCAACTCGCTCCGCAACACGTTCAAGGGCGAGCTCGAAAAGTACCAGCAAATTGAGAGCGACTACCAGAGGCGCTACCGCGACCAGATTGCCCGCCAGTACCGCATCGTCAACCCGGAAGCGACGGAAGACGAGGTTAAGCAGGCGACGGAACTCGATTGGGGTAACGAGGGTGTTTTCCAAACAGCTGTAAGTTTTCAGAGCTTCCTATCGCCAATTTGACCCAAAGCATGGATGTTGACGTTGCCGCCTATAGCTCAAGTCAAACCGGACAGGCCAAGCCAACTCGGTGCTGGGCAACGTCAGAGCCCGCCACAACGAATTGCAGCGCATTGAAAAGACTATCGTCGAGCTTGCCACGTTGTACCAGGAGATGGCTACTCTTGTCGAGGCACAAGAACCCGTCGTCGACGCCGCCGAGCAGAATGCCCAACAGACCGTCGACAACATCGCCAAGGGTAACGAGGAGGTCGCCATCGCCAACAAGCACGCCCGCAACCGCAGAAAGCTCAAGTGGTGGTGCCTTCTCGTTGTTGTCATCATCATTGCTCTCGCCGTCGGCCTGGGCGTTGGTCTCTACTGCACGAACAACAAGTGCGGCAGCAAGTAAATCACGACTGCAAACTACGAGCGAGCACATTGTACGACACGGAAGTAAGAGAATGCTTTGACGGGGCAGGCATGGCGATGAGCCCACATGACGAAGGCCAAGGACAGCACTTAAAAAGGAGAGGGCACCACGACTGTTTTAGATTTCATGACCATGGCCCGAACGGAGGAAAGGTTTTAATCAGGGCAGGGCACTGGTGTTGTGTCCCGCCGCATCCGACCGATTCCCCCTCCAACGAGGCCACGAACTTTTTATTTAAACCGCCCAGCATTTCGCACCCACGGCGGGCTCCTGATTCCCCAAACCACCAGGTTTTATACTCATTGTACGCATACCCTTCATACGACCACAAACGGGAGATTGGGGGAGGTTCCGGAGTCTTTTTATTTCCTCTTTCTTATTTTTGTCTTTCTTATTTTTGTATGTATTGAACGTCTCTTGCCTCCTCATCCTCCACTTGCCATCCATTGGATCATGAGAACGTGGAATAGTGGCAGTTAGAGCGCGGGGGGCAACGGCACATTTTTCTCCTTGTACGTATCGCACAAACAATGGCGAGGGTTTTACGACTTGAATGGCCTCCCATGTTCCTCTGGTGACACCACACTAAATACCGCTGTGTTACTCAATGAAATTTTGCTCCTGAAAACGCCCTCCTCTGCCCGGCAACCGACGCAGACCGGCATGCCACGCGGGAACCTGGTCGGGCCAACCACCCCCGGCTCAGCAAATGTCTCGGTGCCCTGGGTCTGGGATGGGTGCTGTCGTTGTCTGGCCAGGTAGGTGCCCTCATTTCCCCCGTCCCGCACCGCCGCCCGCTGGCCCGCATCCCACGCGCGGGCTCGATATCCCGCCGCAGCCCTACGGCACAGCGGGGGGCGGCACGATTCAAGGGGACGGGACTCGCGACCTCACGTCAACAGCTCCGGTAAGGAGTTCCGCTGGTTTCGTGGTGTAGTTGGTTATCACGTCAGTCTAACACACTGAAGGTCTCCGGTTCAAGTCCGGGCGAAATCATTTTTGCCATCATTTTTGATTGTGCTGGCGATTTCTGCCCAAAGATCTTTTTGCTATCGGCAAATTGGGCAGCTAGATAACAGAGCCAGCAATCTTGAGCCTAATAACCACCTCTGAAAGTGAGGCTTCTACCGCCCAGCCGGCGGGTTGCAGCTGCAGCCACAGCTCTCAAAATATATCCCAAAAGTCACTCAAAAACTCCGTCCGGGGCATCGTTTAACCTTTCGTAGCTAAACTGGTCCAAGAGTGACAAAAATGGATACAGGTGACAATGGACTAGTTCTACAATGCTCTCACCAAATGTACGCAAAGTGAGGGAAGTCGGATTATGTACAAACGTGTTAAAGGGTTCGACCCATGCCTCCCAAGCCGTATGCGTTAAGCCCTGGTTTTACCGCCGCCAAAACCCGAAGCTCCCCGCCGCCGGCCAACAAAAAAAGACATGATCATAACAGCAAACGGGCTTTTTTTTGGTTCTTAACATCGTCCCGTCCTGATATTTTGATTCGTCCCCCATTACTCGCCCCGGAACCCATTTCCCGGGGCTGTTACCTGCTCCCCCATTTTTTCCGTCACAGGAGCTATACTACTACTCTTCTTCTTCTTACACGGCGCCAGTAGGTGAGTTGTGTGGGTGTGGTTACTTCGATTTAGTCGGAAAAGCGCAAATGCTCTCCTTTACCTGGGCATGCCCGGGCTGATACCCTGCAACTTCGCTGCCAGCTTGGGGTACTTCTCTTGCACTTGGAGCTGCGTGCGTGTCGCTTCGGCATACGAAAGCGCGTTGACGATCTCTCCTTCCGTGCGGGCGAGCTCGGCAGCGCGCTCGAAGTACTTGAGAGCCTCGGTGACCTTGCCCTGCTGAAGGAGCAGCTGGGCCATGGTTGCAACGGCGATATCGCACTCGGGGTCGACTGTATCTGATTAGTCTCGCAATTTGAGAATGAGGATGGGAGGTGCATACTGATGAGAGCCTTCTGGCAAAGCTTCTCGGCCTCGCCAAAGTCCTGCTTCCACTGAAAGAGGGTCAGGGCCTTGTTGATAAGGGGAAGGACGTTCATGGCCATCGGCTTCGTCTTCGACTCCATGTCGATCGCCGCGTCGAACTTCTCGATAGCCTCCTGGAAGTTGCCCTGGTCGAGGAGCAGCTCTCCGTAGTAGTTGTAGACGTCTGGAACATCCTTGAAGTTCTTGATGCAGCGGCGGAAGGTCGACATGGACGAGGCAATGGAGCCCATCTTGTACTGAGTGACACCGAGCTGGATGTGAGAGAAGATGAAGTCACGGTCGAGGTCGATAGACTTCTGGTAGTCCTTGGCGGCGTCGGAGAACTCGCCCTTGATGAAGTGCAGCTGGGCACGGTGGTAGTAGATGTCGGGATCCTCGGCGTTCTGCTCCATGGCCTTGTCGAAGTCGTCGGCAGCCTTCTCGGGAGCACCAAGCTCTAGGTTCATGCTAGCACGCTTGATGTAGCTCTGGGTCATGGAGGGGTCGAGCTCAATGCTCTTGGACAGGTCGCTCATAGCGTCGTCATGCTTTCCGAGCAAGCAGCTGAAAGTACCGCGGAGGTTGTATGCGAGTGCCTCAAACTCCTCGAGCTCGCCCAGTTCCAGGGCCTTCTCGAAGGCCGCCCTCGCCTCCTCGTAGCCATCACCAGTCTTCTTCTCCAAGGCTGCAAGGCCGAGCTGCAACTGACCCTTACCAGTCTCTTCGTCCAGCGCAATAGAGTCCTCGAGGCCGGCCGGGCGGGGCTTGACGCGGAAGCTCTGCAGGTAGTTACCGACGAAGGTGTGGCTAGGCAGCTTATTGGGGCGGTTGGCCATCATTTCCTGGGCCTTCTGCTCGGCAAACTTCTTCAGCAGGCGCTCGACGGCCTGTGCGCTATTCTCGTTCTTGAAGCTGTCGATGATGCAGGAGGCGGTGAAATCGAGAAGGGCCTCACCGTACATCTTGAGGTGCTCGTAGGCGTTGGCACGGCGGTTCAGGGCCTTGACGTATTCGGGGTCGAGGTTGATGGCGGCGGTGGTGTCCTCGACAACCTTGTCCCAGTCGCCGAGGGCATTGTAGCAGGCGGCACGGTTCGAGTAAAAGATAGGGTTGGCCTTGCAGAGGATGGCCTTGGAGTAGAGTTCAATGGCTTGGTTGTAGTCCTTACCGCCATAGGATTTGTTACCGGCGTCCTTCAACTTGGCGGCGTACTTCTCTCGCTCTTCTTGAGTGAAGCTCTGGACGGACGTCTCGTCGATCTCGGGAAGCTCTTCGGGGTTCTCGGCGGCGGCCGTCGGTTGCGCAGCAGCCTCCTTCTGTGCGGGCGCGGCCTTCTCTGCCTCGGCGGCCTTACGTTCGGCCTCTCTTCTTTTCCTTCGCTCCTTCTTGCTCAGCTTTGGTGTATCATCCTTCTTCTTGAATCGCACTAAGGTCAGCTTTTGATTCCGTGTAGTTTGACCTGGCAGGGGTGGCGGAGATGGCCAAGATCCCAGTCGTAGCGGCCGTGTGGAAAATCGGATCGCATGACGACAGCCAGGTGCCAGGAGCAAGCAAGACACAAGAGTAAAAACGTACGGAGTCGCTGTTGAGGAAGTAGATGACGCCAGCACCGGTAGCGACGACGGCAACACCAGCAGCGGTATAAACGACTGCCTTGTTTTCTGAAGCCCAAGAGGTGATGCGGTCCCAAAGTCCGGAGGAAGAATCAACCGGGATAACGGTCGGAGTCTTTGCCAGAGGAGGCACGGAGGGGAGGGGATTGGACATAATTGTGGTGGCTCGAGGCAATTGATAAAAAGAGGAGCAGAGGTATCAAGGGTGGTACAGGAAGAAAAGTCGTAAAGTCGACAAGGACTTGAAGTGTGCGAATGGGTTGACCAGTGCGAGGGCGGTCTGGTTCGATGATGTAGGCAGGTAGCAGGTGCAGGTGCAATTGCAGGAGCTGGCTGCTGTGATGCTGATGCTGCTTGCTGGCCGTCTGGTGGTGGTGGTGGTGGTGGTGGTCTCTGTCTGGTCTGTTTGCTATGCGCTGGACTGGGGCCCAGGAGCTTCCGGCACAGCGCGCAAAAAATTGTTGCGCGACGGGGCAAGCTCGTGAGGAGTTTTTCCGGCCTAGCACCACAGTCTACTGGGTCGAGCAACTGTCATTGACCAAATCAGCTTGGCCTCAGGCGATTTAAGAGTGGGGTTCGCAAGGGAGGGCCGCCTATGAGCCTGCAAACTACGTAACCAGTGAGGGCCCTGGCGCTCCAGGTCGCAAGGATATGTTGGTCAGCCAGCAGGGTGCCTTTCGCTTTCGTGGTCTGGGCTGACGACTGTTGTTGTTTATTGTCTTCATTAATAAGCTGTAGCCTTTTTCTGGAGTTTTCGAAATGTTGACGTGCACTCGGAATGCGCCTTCAGATCGAATCAATTGAAAAGTGGTAGAATCGCTGGACAATTACACGGTTGGAAATATCTCCCAGACAAAATGCTAGAGCTTCAATCGCTATGGATCTGGCTGGCGTTCTATGTCGTCATAATCTCCTGCATCCTCAGTTTGTTCCTCACTAGCCGGGCTGCCTTCAGAGAAGCATTTGATGGAAGTTTTCATTGCCAGCAACTCTCTAAACACTGCTCATGTGTTCCTTCAAGCTTCTGGTGTGTACAAATCTTCTAGAAATGAATTGGCTAAACATCGTGCAAAGTACATCAGTAAGAGACTTGTAGCTGTACACGGCTAGTTGTGTATGACTTCTTTCCTCAGCAACGATCAGTCAGCTCGGCATGACCTAGCGTCGAGAGACACGAGGGATTCGTTTCCAGCTTGAGAGACTTCGATAATGCCTTGCTTGTTTTGGCGCAGCATGGCCTTCAGGGTATTCCATTGATGAGTGTGTTGTCTATAGACATTGGTTCTGGAGAGATTCTTGCTTCTGCTGAGGAGTGAGTGGCGGCCGTTCAGAATGAAAAAGGCTGGAAACAAGGTACTCATCATGTGGCGAGCCCTGACATCCAGCGCGTATTCCCTGAAGAGCGTTTCCAGAAATACCTTGACGTTAGCCCTCGCTCCAGTATATGAGCCCCTCCGCCTTAGTTTATAAATGAAGGCGAATTTCTGAAGATCCTTATGTTGAGTATCGCATCAAACTCGGAGATTTTCCACACCTTTGGGTTCGCGCATTGCTCATATACGATGGGGACTAAAGGTACCGTTTGGTGATAAGGTTGTTAGTAGCTGGGTTGATGTAACTTGAAGTCTCAGAGTACCAAAAAAATGCGAATTTTTATCATCCACCTTCAGTTTCTCATATAAAATGTGCATTAAACCATGGAGTTGTGTTGTTTCCCACGAGCATCAACGATCAAGATGGGTAGTTGAAAGTGATGAGTGGAGACGGAAAGCAGTGAGAATGTGTGCTTATGTAACCCGCCCGCAGTGCAACTCACAAAATTGTTAGTGCCGTCTCATGAGCGACTTCCGTGCAGCAAGCGAGAAGACTCAGAGTACCTTCATCTGGTTGACCTTGACCACGTCGCCGTCTAAAGTCAAAGCCCGGTCAGAGCATGTGTAGCATCGGCAAACTTACCTACATTAATAATACTTGTCTTTTCACTTCTGTAGCGCTCTTTCAAACCTGTCTTCTGGTCGTCAAGATAGCAGACCTGACAATCTTCGACCATCCTACATCGCACCGCACATCTTGAGTCGACAGCTTACAGACAGCCGAAAATATGGCCAATCAATTTGAGCTCTTCACGTCGCTCCGTTTTGACCCCGGATTGCTGGGCGTCCCAAAGAGGCGTTTGGCTAATGCGGGGTGGAACGCCAAGATGACCTCCCCGTACTACATGCTCGACCTCCACCGGGATCGGATGCTTAGAGCCGCAACGCATTGGAACTGGACTCCTGCCGTCGAGGCTATTGCCGGCGAGACCGGTCTGCAGAATCTCTCTGGCGCCATCGAGACCTTCTTGGCTCAGCATGGCAAGGAAAACCCACTGAGAGTCAAGATTCTGCTTACCTCGGATGGGAAGCTCAGTTGTGAAGCGTCAACAGTGCCCCCGGTGCCGTTGCAAAACCTCTTCCCCGAGAGACTCCCACCGCCTGGAAGCTCCAAGGAGACCAGCGATCCTTCTGAGGACCCTCTCATGGAGGTTGTCGTAGATAACACCCAGACGTCGCAATCGGAGTACACCCACTTCAAGACTACCAAGAGGGCCATGTATGATACTGCACGGGATCGTGCGAGCATCGCGCCGACGGACCGGAAGGAAGTCCTGCTGGTCAACTCCAGGGATGACACTATCATGGAGGGCAGCTTGACCACTCCCTGGTTTTGGAGGAACGGTAGGTGGGTGACACCCCCGGTGTCTGCCAAATTCAATCCCGAGAGTGGGAGCGGCGGTCAGGATGGAACCACCCGCAGATGGGCTCTTGAAAGGTGAATCCCCTGATATATCACGTCATTTGGGCCTGCCTGCTGACTACGTGCTCAGGAACTTGGCTGCTGAAGAAGAGGTCAAGGCCGATAGCCTCGTCGACGGTGAGCCTTGCTGGATCAGCAATGGTGTTCGCGGCTTCACTTTTGGAAAGATACGGCTCAGTGCCGCATAACAAGCTTGCATTGTAAGCTCTTGTCGATTTATGAGTCCTAGGGGCGCATGATCTCATGATATGATCACGACAGCCTACTGTGGGCGGTTCATCGAACCAATCATGGGAGCTTCGGTCTTGATAGCAACCATTGCCATGCTGAATCGCCATCTTCTGATTCGAGATGAACGCCCTATCTTTGGGGCACATGTGTATTGCCGAGATGTTATATCCGGATGGAACATCGAGCATGGATCCAGAAAAAGAACCCTGACGACATCACAATGCCAAGTTCAGGTCCAGCGATTGAAGAACAATCAGGAGGCCTCGTCTCCTTGCATCGTGCTTGGCAGGGTATCCAGGAATCTGGAGTCGATCGGCGCCAAGACGGGACATGGCCCGCTAAGCTGATCCCTGCCCCGGAACCACCGTGCGGCGTCCGTTACATCATTCTGTAGGCGGGGAAGACCTCATCTCCCGGCCGATTTGTTCATCAGACCAAGCTGGTCGTTAAGCAGTAACAGTTTTGGCTCACGAGCCGTCTCTGATTTGCATGTGCCAATCCCCTTCTGAATCACGGCAGCTGGGTTGACCGGCGGTTATTGAGGTAGGCTGCTTGAAAGTTCAGGTGGCCGAAGCTCCCGCGGGGCATCTCCAAAGTAGAGCGACTGTGACGAGCCCAAATCGCTCAGGTGTTTCCATAACGTTTCCCCCTCTTTCTCGTTCATTTTGAACCACTTGTTCATCAACGACTCAGCTCAGTCTCCACCAGACCATTTCGTACCCTAACCAACTGCCTCATCGGGCTGGACCGAGGGCCAGACTCCCCTTTCCCCCCTATCCTCATGAGAGCTCAGAGCACGGGCGAAAGGTCCGAATGCGCGTTGTCACGAAAGCTCCGTTTCAAGCCTGCGGTTGCACCGCCCCACCTCCCGTGCCTTGCTCTGAACTGTCACACTTCAATGCCGGCATGAGCTCTCTCTCTCTCATGACAGAATACACCCAGCCCGTCACTTCAGCTGAGCAGTCGTCAGCGAAACGTTAGCCCTGCCGTTTTATAAGTCCCGGACAGGCCGCCGCATGATTGCTGCGCCAACACCCCTTGGCGATATTTATCTTCCTTATCTACCGACAGATCACATCTAGAGCAAAGCAGGTTTTCCAACTACGCGCCCGTAACCCCCTCTCACGACTCACTTCAGCCCGACCAGGTTCTGAAAGTGCCGACATTCCGATCAGTGATCGCGGTACTTGCTTCTTACCCAAACGGGCAGGTATTTAAACGCCAGCTCAACCCAGAGAGCAAGCTTGTTTCGCAAACAACCTTCAAACTCAACTCAATTCATCCTACTGCCCACCGACTCAACTAGTACAACCAGCTCCTTCCTTGACCACAGCTCCATACATAATCACCATGGAGGCATTCCTGCAAACCCAGGCAAAGTTCAAGCTGGACAAAGGCCTCGCCAAGATCCCCGCCGCCTTGAACAAGAACTACCAGCGCCATGGCACCAAGTCGTACGTTTACTTGCTCAACAAATACAAGTTCGAGCCCACCAAACCCGGCCCTTATGTGCAGACCAAGAGAATGGCACAAAGGGGTCTTGCTGCCCCGGGCTTCAATGCTCCCCTCGGCGGCCGCGTCTCCATGAAGAACGTTTTGGTGAAGAAGACCGACTCTGGGGAACAGAGCGGAGAGGTCACGGCGGAGGACCAGCAGTACGACTCCATGTACCTCTGCGAGGTGTCCATTGGCACGCCGCCGCAGAAGTTCAAGCTGGATTTTGACACCGGCTCCTCTGACCTTTGGGTATCCTCCCCGAATACACAGTGCCGCCATAGCAATAACTAACACAGCCGACAGGTCTTCTCAACTGAGCTCAGCAGCTCCCTCCAATCCAACCACAACATCTTCGACGCCTCCAAGTCATCCACGTTCAAGAAGCTCGACGACCTGTCGTGGAAGATCTCATACGGCGACGGCAGCTCCGCCTCGGGCGACTGCGGCACGGACAACCTCGTCCTCGGTGGGCTGACGGTCGAGAACCAGGTCGTCGAGCTCGCGCAGCAGCTCGCGCCGCAATTCTCCCAGGGCACCGGCGACGGCCTGCTCGGGCTGGCCTTCAGCTCCATCAACACGGTGCAGAGCGACGGCAACGTCCGCGACCCGCAGAAGACGCCCGTCGACAATATGATTGCGCAGAAGGACATCCCCTCGGGCGCGGAGCTCTTCACGTCAGCCTTCTACAGCGAGCGCGACGAGGGCAACCCCAAGTCCTTCTACACGTTCGGCTGGATCGACACGGACCTCGTCTCCGCGTCCGGGGAGGAGATCCACTGGACCGAGATCGACAACTCGCAGGGGTTCTGGATGTTCGAATCCGGCAGCGCGAGCGTGAACGGGAAGGCGGTTGGCAAGAGCGGGAACAAGGCCATCGCCGACACGGGCACGACGCTCGCGCTCGTCGCGGACGACGTGTGCGAGGCGCTGTACGCCGCGATCCCCGGGTCCAAGTACGACGACCAGCAGCAGGGGTACGTCTTCCCGACGAGCACCAAGGCGGACGACCTGCCCGAGTTTAAGGTCGCCGTGGGGGACAAGGAGTTTGTGATTCAGAAGGAGGACTTGGCGTTCGCGCCTGCTGAGGACGGGTGGTGGTATGGCGGTGTGCAGTCGAGAGGGTCGAACGATTTCGACATCCTTGGCGACGCATTCTTGAAGTCCATTTATGCTGTGAGTGGCTTCTACTTACCAAACTTGTGATGAGGTGGAGGTGCTGACTTTGCTACAGATTTGGGACCAAGGCAACACTCGCTTTGGATGCGTCCCGAAGATTGAGAAGACGCAGAACCTGACTCCGTCATCGGGCTCCGCGACCGGGTCCAGCAAGATTGAGACGATCAACAGAAGATGGTAAACAACATGTGGCATTGAGGTTGGGATGAAAGATATGTATGGCGGAATATGACTTATGAATAAATCGGCAGTAAACGATTCAAATCAACACATCAGCTTTCGACGCTTTCTTGCTATGTCTTGTCTGTGATCTCTGTCTGCTTACTTACCTGCTAAAATACACGACCACCCAGCAGCCACATACTTATCCAAGTCCATTGATCAACCAAAAGCAATAAACCAGGTACGAGGATGAAAGAAGATGATGGACATGGAAAGGGATACTGTCAAATACCTCTGACAAATGTTTTCTCAGGACATAGCTTTGTCCACAACGTCATCAAGGCAAGAAATGAGAGAGAAAAAAAGGAGGGTAGGTGATATTTTGCCCTCCCACCGAGGCTCGAACGTATAGCATTTCAAGCAAGGGCTTTCTGGGATCACCAGACGCAGACCACCACGACCTTAGTGTCATCACTATGTCGAGTGGCTACGGAAAGAACACAACTGTTTCTGCTTATAGACCTCATACGCTTGGTCGGCGTGTGCCACAGAGGTTGCAGACTGCCGTTTGAAGCAGATTTGGTCCATCGGGGTTGCGTTGAATAGAGTTGAGGGTATTTGAGTCACGAACTCAAGATTGACAGCCACCTTGGGACCGCAAGACGTGATAGGCCGTATTCTTGTCCAGTAAAGGCACCGTGGACGAGAAAAGACACGGTAAGGCCCGACGAGGGAAGACACGGTAGGACTCGACGAATGAAGACATGGCAAGAGACCAGAGCTTCCTGGGCGTCATGGGGCTTCGAATACGTGACCTATCGTTTCTTTCCAACTCTGGTCTTGGCCAAGTATCATCTGGTCTAACATCAGCCAACTGTGTTTCTTCATAGTCCGGATTCGGAGTCTTCGGAGTTGAACATACTGAGAGTGAGATCCAAGTTTGACGACTCTTAGACCAGGGTCGCCCAACTATTGATGGCAGTAATTACTTCAAGAGGGAGAGATCACTCACCATAAAAACGACGGAGAGGATACGGAGCCGATATGTAAAGACCGGCTCGGACAGCAAGCTAGTCGTGCAACCGGCGTCCGGAATTAGTTCCTGTATCGTGTAGAGGCTGACGGTTCATGAAGATAAGCTGAACTGAACCACTCAGCCAGACTCCCTCGCTCTTGGCGGGGGTCTAAGTTTGCCCTGTTCCGGGCCACCAGTTGTCATCCCATCCCGGATTTCGAGGGGGCACATGGTTGGCAGGGCCAGTAAGGTTCGATGCGAGCGCAGGCAGATCCGGGGCTGTCCCAGCGTCGAGGGACTTGAAACGGTGAGCCGGCACATCGCCCTGGGCGGGTGCGGAGTCTCAGACGAGTTGTAAAGCACAGTCTGGGTCTATGATTGTATTGACCCAGAGCACTGGGATTTCTGGGCTCTTGCAGAATTGGACCATGACCTTTTTTCACATGTTGTGGGTAGGCTGTACACATGTTAATGGAGATGGTCCATGGGTAACGTGATCAGGACGGTGCATGTAAGGATGGAAACATGCCAGTTGAAGAGGTTACGTCCGGACCGGAGACGAGACTCTGGACTCTTCGAAACAAAAAAGCAAAAGCGGGTCCTGTTCAGCTCCGTGACGGTCGTGGATTGGTGGAGAGGTTATTCTTGGAGACGAAGTGGCATGGATGGTTTGACAAGGCCCCAAGCTTGGGTAATGAGGTGGGATTTCGGTGAGGTGGGCGAAGAAGCTCCAGAAATCCAGCAGCCAGAGAGGGACTCTGGGAGTCACAGCCCAGGCTGGGCCAGGCCCCAAGGTCGGGCCCAAAACAGCGTGGCACTTCCGGCACGCCGGTCCCAAGGGAAGCATCCTACTGGCCGAGGGGCATGACAGCGAATGGGGGTTTGGGGGAACACGGGTGTGCAGTTGCCAGCCAGCCAAACGGCCGGCTTACGGAAGCACAGCCAACGCAACATGAGCAACTGCAGCAGCAACAACAGAAACAGCAGAAGCTGCAGCAGCAGCTTGCCTCCCCTCAGTTCCATGGCTGCTGGTTGCTGAGGGACTGATACGCAAAGGTGTGTTCCAAGAACACCCGGACCAGACAGGCCAGCCGAGGATGGATGACAGCACCTAAATAAAAATAAAGACCAACGTTGGAGGTGCATGTTCCTGTTAGGTGTGTCCGTCCACCATCCACCGTCCAACATAGCGCACCGTTTAGCTGAAGTGAACTGGAGACTGGGGGACGGGAACCTGCCCGGACCACACCCGTACCCGTAGTCCGTCCACATTTTCCACGGGCACCCATCGCACCGATTCCCTCAGGTGGGTAGGCAGGCAGGTACCTCTGGCCCCAATTACCCTAGCAGAGGTCCAGCTACGCTACGCTACCTTACCGTACCTACCTTACCTGCCTAGCAGAGTACAGCACAGCACAGCCAGTTGAGGCCCCTCAAGCTTCCATGCTTTGCTTTGGCCCTGCTGCTGGCCTCTGCCTGTCTGTCCAGCCCATCTTGCCTGCTTCTTGTCGTCGTCTCTGGCCGAAATTCCTCTCTCCCTTCTATCATCACCACCAACTCCACCCCTGCGATTCCTCCTCGCACCCAAACCCTTCTCCTCCTCTCCTCCTTTTAGACTTCCACCCTTCGTCTGCTCTTTCATTAGTAGCAGAGAGGCTCGAGGAGACCATTCGAGTAGAGCTCCGCCCCTGCTGCACTGCATTGCGGTTTTTTTTATACGCCTAGCCGCTACCCTGCTCTGCTCTGCTCTTTGGTTGCAGAGAAATCTGTCCGACAAGAAAGCTGTGTGTTGCTGTTGCTTCTGCTTCTCCCGAAGCCGACGCCGCCGCACTGCCCAACGCCCGCCCGCTGTTGTATTTTATTTTTAATACGCCCTCTTGGCCGTCTGTTTGCCCATCGCCCGAATTCTTCGCCAACCGCAGGGCGGTACTTGCTTTCCCCCCGTCTTCCATTCATCAACCGTTATCTGGCAAGCATCGCATGATTCCCTCGACATCTTTCCGCCGCTTCCTCCGCTCCTCGAGCCTGTCCTGCTCGTCAACCTGAGCATCAACCTACCGCCGAGTCAATACCCGAAAGGTCCAGATAGCTCTACAAGAGCTACCGAAAACATGGCGGCCCCCCGACGCAGAAAGATTGGTCATCGACGACGCATCGAGGATGAGGAAGATGGAGAAGGTGGTCCTGATCAGCTCGACCTCGATGACGACTCCATGACCGAGGGTTCCATCATTAGTGACGACCACGATCACGGCAACGATAGCGATACGAGCAACATCGACGAGGCCTCCCCCATCACCCCGAACGCAAGGAAGTCTGCTGGAAATGGAGCCGCGAAGCATGCTGCCCGGGACCCCTCGGCGCCCACCAACAACAAATCTGTATCCGATGCCGATGCCATGCTTCAGGGCCTCTCCGTCAGCGACCGTCCCGAGCCTGTGCAAGAGCTACAGCTCGACGACGCCGCTGCATCGCCGCCCAAGTCTTCCGCTCCGCTTGTCGTGAGCTCCAACTCGTCCCGCCCCGCGGAGCCCGTCGGCGAGCGTCGTCGTCGGGAGCACGAGGAATACAAGAAGAAAAGGGACGAAGACCCCGCCTTCGTTCCCAACAGGGGGGCCTTCTTCATGCACGATCATCGCCATGCCGGTCCTTCTGCCAATGGCTTCCGGCCTTTTGGCAGAGGTCGTGGACGTGGCCGTGGTGGAGGCATCGGAGGCCCCTACGCTCCCATGAAGTATGCTTCCCAGAAAGAGTCATCTCGTCATCTCTCGGCTAACCCGCTCAGTCAATTGCACAGTCCGACCGATCCTCTAACCAGTGGTCAATGGGCACATGATATGCATGAGACCGTCGCCGACCCGCTGCCCTCGAGACAACCAAGGCATCTGCCCGAGGAAGAGGGACCGGCCAACGGCAACGGCTTCATCCCGACATGCCCGTCCAACCCGACCCCCATCAACAGGACTCTGTCCACCGAGCGACACATCGGCAACGTGCAGGTGAGGGTGTCCCTTCCCGTCACAGGGAAAGGTCCTGCTGCGTTCAGCATGCCAGTCAAACAATACACCAAACTTCCAGACCACCGCCCGCCCCTGCGTCGCGACAAGCCAGTCCGCATCTCCCTGCCCGATAACCCGCCCAAGTACATCTTCCCCGCCGTCGACCGATCCTTCATCTTCATTCCCCGTGCCATGAGGCCGAACCAGCAGCGGACCCGGGGCAAGCCTCGCTCCGGCCTTGGTTCGATGGGAGGGTTTTCTAGACGGACCAGCGTTTTTGGCGGAAGCTACTACGGCAGCGCCTACTCTCCGAGCATTGCTCTCAGCCGTCGCTCCTCGTTGGCACCTGATGGTCGTGAATACCTTTTCTCGCCCACAGGCTCTGTCATGTCGAGAGCTCCTGTGCCAGTCGAGAATTCCAGACCTGTTGTCAGGCTGCCGCCCGCGGGCCACCCTCATCAACCCTTCGTTCCTAATCAGCCGTTTGTTGGGCAGGATGGCATGCCCATGCAGCCTATGCACGCTATGCACCCGAATGAGACGTCCATCAACGATTTGCCGCAGCCACAAACCCACCCGTTGCCTCAGAAGCCTGCATTCCAGGAGAACCGGCCAAGCCAGATTCCTATGCATCAGCCTCGCCCGCAAAAGGCAGTATCGGTCACAAACATTGAATCGCCGACCCTCAACCAAGGCCCGCAGGCTTTCCAGCAGGCTTTCCACCAGCAGGTTCCTGTCCAGGTGTCTAACGGCCTACCTCAGGAAGCTCACTCACGACAACCGTCGTACCCCACGCAGCACTCGACGGGCACGCCTTTGTCTCAGATCCCCGAGAGGGCGATCCACGCTGCTCCTTTCCAGCCCAACTACCCGCCTCCGCAACAGAACTTCTACAACCAGCCTTACCCCATGATGCAGCATCAACAACCGTACTTTTATCCCGGACAGTACAATGGTAACAATATGGGACCGGCGGCTGCGGCGCCGTCTTTTGTACCCCCCGGACAGCCGCCCCAGGGTCCTGGCTTCCCTCAACAGGGCCAGGCGGATCCCGCTCAAGCAAACGGACAGGCCCCGGGAGGACCCAACTTGGTCGCCCAGGAGGTCAACGGTATGGTATACTATTACGATGCGGCTCAGCTTCCGCCCATGAATACCTACCAGGGCTACCAGCAGCCTCCTCCGCAATTTGGGCCCGGTGTTGGTGGCATGGGCGGGATCACGCCAAGCCCGGACGGTTTCTACTACCAGCAACCCGCACCCGGAATGGTGTACTACTCGCAATAGGATTATGGGCAACTATCTACCACTTTGGTTCCTTCGTTCCCCGTAACGCCTTCTCCATAATCCTTGTAATTCTCAATGTCGGCTTTTCTGGTCGCGCTATACCCTCTTCTCGTCGGACGGCTGGACGGGGGCACGGGGGCAGGAGGAATTTCAAAAAGCGATGAGCGCTGATGAACTCTATATGCTTATGGTATCGCTAGGATTCGGGCGCTATTGATCCGCGTTGAGGTGCATTTTGTTTGGGAGGGACTCTGTTATCGAGGTTTTCGCCAAACCCCCCTTTTTTCTTGTTCCAACACGCTCGCAAGCATTTGATAGGAGGAGAGGAAAGGACGGTCTGGCGGATCATGAGTTAGGAGGGGGAGACAGCGCAAGGTTCCTTGGTTCTACAACCTCTACACCTTTTTCTCGAATTCAAGAAGTTCCTCCCATTGCCCATGTCAAAGCCCCAGCTACTTCCCTCTCTCTTGGGTTTCCTATCAGCCACCATTGCTTCTCCAAGCGTCTGGCGTTTTCACGGGTAATTTCAGTTGTTTCCTTCGTGCTTAACCCCGACAGATGGGGCGTCGGTGAATCGGAGGTCCAATCTCGCACACTTTTGAGTTCTCTTTTGGTTTTCGGTTTGCTTTTTCGGCCTGGAGCGTCTATACATTTCGTGGTTACTAGCTTTTTCCTTCCAGCTTATGACCCCATTACGTTGCTTCTGGTCCTAGTTTACCTAGACGTTCCTTTAGGGGCAAAGGGCCATCGACTCTATCCCCTTTTTTCTTCTGTTTTTTTTTAACCTCATCATGACCACACGATATGCCTAGACTAGTTCTCGTCATTTGATCTTTCCTTTGCTTTTCTTCATCCTCAGTATCTTTTGAGAGGGCTTTCCCGGTCTAGGTATGCATGTTTAGGGGGATATTCTTCTGACGACCAAAAAAAAAGTTTCTTTGTTTGAGTGAAAGTGAGGGAGGTGAGGGTTTGGATATCTTTTCTTGCTTGCTCATGATGCCTTTGCGTGTTTCTTTACCCCGCGAGAGGGAAGAGGATGGTATTGGCAGAAGGGCTGACGGATGGGAGGGCGGAGGTGGGGAGGGGTAGATGTATGTGATGCTTAGTGTGTGTACATGGTATTTTTGAGGTGTTGGGGGCCTTTAGGGTGTTGTGTCGTTGATGTATACAATGGTTGGCTGGATTCTCGTGGGCCTCTTCATTCGGGTGCGTGATGCTGTGATTGCAAGGTACTCACTTGACCACAAGGTCTGGAACGAAACTACTCGCCTGAGACTCTTCTCCGTTTTGACGTCATGTTCCCGTTATCTCTTCCGTTGTCCTTCTCGTCGTCCTTTGTAGTCATCCTTCGTCGTCCTCGTCATTTAGGACCTCATTTGGTTGGTATTAAACTTCGCTCAACCAGACGCGCCGGAGATAACTCGAGCATTTAAATATGGCAACATCGCTGAGGATATATACAGATTTTTTTCTTCAGCCTGCCATGACTTCCTGGTGTGTTGAAATACCAAGTCGTACGAGCACAGCTGCCTATGGAGACAGCGTCCTCTGTCCTCATATTCCTCTATCCTGCTCACGAATACTCCCCGAACGACGACGATATGGACTGGCGGTTGACGCACCCGTTGCGGGCTTACCGACCCGAAGAGATTACTGTCCAAGGTTTTGAATCGGCCTTGGAAACCAGTCTTCGCAATTAACACGATGCTGAACACACACAACACTACAACGGAGTGATTGTGCTCACATTTTGCTGGGATATCGACTACAGCCGCCGCGCTAGAGTAGGAAACTGGGTTACCCAACTTGGCGATACTTTTCAAAACCTATACGGTTACGAGGTATTGCGTACTTCGATCCCAGCGTTCGCGCCCAACCCGCACGGCATCGTCTCTGACGTCGTGAGGGATACACTGTACGGAACGCCAAACCAGCCCCGAACCGGGAGAGAGACCCTCGTGATCATCTACTACGTTGAGCATGGCAGGGTGATGATGCAAGCACCCAATGATGAACCGACCCTCCATTTACACCCAAGCTGGCCACCCACGGTCTTCGATGAACCACCTCAACCTATCGGTCCCTACCATCTACAAGATGTACCCCGCGTATACATCACGAATATCCGCCGAGGATTGATCGACAGGGTCCAGCCAGACGTTTTGATGCTCCTCGACTGCTGCCATGCCGGCACTGCGGGGGCGATTGGGCCCGGAAAAGACATCATCGCAGCTTCAGCCCCCGACCGGCTCGCCTGCGCCGACGGCTGGCGATCTTTCTCTGACTGTCTCATCCAACAGCTCTAGCTCGCAGCGACTAGTAAGCATATCCTGACGTCGCCGCAGCTCTTACTCGAGACTGGCCACCAAATGCTTCACATTCGTCGTGCACGGTGAGGCTGAACTGGCCTCCATCCCCATCCACATCCAACAACACCGCAACACACCCCGCGTCCCCATTTACCTGGGACCGATATTCACGCGGCTTCCGGCCACCTATTGGTATTCCGGTCGAGTCGGCCCAAATATCTCTCAGCCAGCTATAGTCGTGCTGAGCGTACGCCTGCGAGACGTGCAGCGCATCGTCCTGTCTGACTTGACTTCCTGGTTGTTAGGATCGGGCATTGGATTTCGAGCGCGCATACCTGTCCGTCTCAGGGACGGAAATCCTCTTTAAGGCTACGTTTGATGTTTAGTGCGGCTTGCGAGGCTGTCCAGCAGTTAACTTCGTCACTATCATGGTTAACGACGAGGACGCCCGCAATATTGGGCTCGGGCCTTTCTCTTATACTTAACCAAGGCGATGGAAAGGACAACGATCAAGGATGATGACGAAGGACGACGACAACAGGAAAGACGACGTCAAGGAGCCACATCAAGAGTTAAGTTTGGTCCCAGGCCTGTTTTCGAGTACCTGCCTTATAATCAATCACACCACCAGGCGGAGGCGGTCATGTTCATCGTGATGCCCTGATTGTCTGGTGCGTGTCTGCCCCACGTGTGCCCACCACCACGACAGCGACTCCTCGTGCGAGTCACAAACAGCTAAGGATCTCGAACAGGCCAAGAAAGAACCACAGGCCCGAGATTGCCCCGGATGTTCGACGCCTATCGCAAGATACAATGGTCGCGAAAAGGTCGAATGTTCGGGCTGTCCCAAGGGCAACGACAATCCCGATCCTATCGCGAAGTATAATAGACAGGCTTGGGCCCGACGTTGCTTGGATGCGACAACGACATCGTCGCAGCAAGCGTCACCAGCAGCACCATCCAGAAGACGGTCAATCTGCTGTTGGCCGTAGCTATTGCAGTTGCGGCATCCCATGATGGGGCAGTTGAAGGTAAGCCCCGCGGTAACGACAGCCTCGACTCCGGCCCCGACCTGTCCCTCCAGAGCTTTTCGGAGATGTCTTCTGCTGTCCGTACCCCAGAGACTATCCGAAAGGCCCGCGCTACCCCCAGTCTACTCCCCCAAGTCTTGCAGAACCAGCGCCGCAGTGACGCCACCATCGACAATCCGCGCGGGCTTGCTTCTGGGGACCCCGAGGAGGACAAGACTGCCAAGTATCTCGGTGCTGCGGGTCTGGGATGATATTAAACGTCCGAGGTGGCTCTCCTCCGTTCTGGCGTTATACTACCATTTCTTGCGGTCGTTGCTTTTGTCGTCGTCCTTCGTCGTCGTCGTTCTTGTTATCTATCACAGGACGAAGGTGCTTCATCACGCAACTTAGGTCTAGTTTCAACTCATTTCTTCCATTTCAAACCTTTGTACGTAGCCAAAAACAAAGTACCTGAAACAAATATAAAAGGATCTGTCTGCACAGGGATATATACAATCGTCAATTTTTGTCTTCACTTTTCGCCATTGTATCAACATGATGGAAAACCAATAACCCAGTAAAACAAAACAGAAAGGCCGCCAACACAACCGGCCAACCCCCTTTTCACCTCATGAAACACACCGTTTTTCTAAGCCTGGTTGCGCTTGGCGAGCATGCTCAACGCGCTGCCCGCGAGAATGAAGCCGGCCTGGTCCTTGGTGACGGCGTGCAGCGTGGGGACGAGCACCTCGGAGCCGTCCTTCTTCTTGACGAGCAGCTGGACCTTGCCCTTGCCGCCGTTCTGGAGCATCTCGTAGAGGCCGACGGTGCTGACCTCGTCGCAGGCGGCGATCTTGTCGTAGTCGGCCTCGTTCTCGAACGTCAGGGGCACGACGCCCTGCTTCTTGAGGTTGGTCTCGTGGATGCGGGCAAAGGACTTTGTGAGGACGACGCGGGCGCCGAGGTAGCGGGGCTGCAGGGCCGCGTGCTCGCGCGCGCTGCCCTCGCCGTAGTTGTGCTCGGCAACGACGAGCCACTCCTGGCCGCGCTCCTTCCAGCGCTGGGCGAGCTCGGGGATGGTGTGCTTGGAGCCGTCGACGTCGTAGGCGGCGTTGACCTCGCCCGTCTCCTTGTTGACGGCGGTGTTGAGGGTGTTTGTGCTGATGTTGGGCAGGTGGCCCTTGTACTTGAGCCAGGGGCCGGCGGCGGAGATCGTGTCGGTGGTGCACTTTCCGGTGACCTTGACGAGGACCTTGAGGCCCTTGATGTCGCCCTCGGGGAAGGGGGGGAAGGGCTCGAGGAAGGCGAGGCGCTCAGAGGTCGGGGAGATGGCGACCTTGATGTCTGGGTTGGGCTTCTCGGGTGAGATGGCCTGGAGGGAGGCAACGCCGGACTCGAAGGGCGACTTGGGGTTCTCGAGACCGCGGGGAGGGTTGAATTGGAACTCCTTGCCGTCGGTCGTCTGGAGCTTGTCAGTCATGGGGTTGAAGGTGGTTGATCCGGCGTAGGCCATGGCGGTGACGATCTCAGGGGAGGCGAGGAAGTTCATGGTGCCAGGGTTGCCGTCGTTACGGCCGCGGAAGTTGCGGTTGTAGGACGTGAGGATGGCGTTGAGCTCGCCCTTGGGGATGTCATCTTGACGCTTCCACTGGCCGATACAGGGGCCGCAGGCGTTGGAAAGCACGATACCACCAGCGCCCTCCAGAGTCTGGAGGGTGCCGTCACGCTCGAGGGTGGCGCGGATCTGCTCGCTGCCAGGCGTGATGTAGAAAGGGGCCTTGGGCTTCAAGCCGGCCGCTTCGGCCTGCTTGACCATGCTCTCGACCTTGGTCATGTCCTCGTAGGAGCTGTTGGTGCAGCTGCCAATGAGACCGGCAGACAGGACCTCGGGCCATTGCTCTTGCTGAATGGTGCTCTTGAACTGGGACAGGGGGGTAGCCAAATCGGGGGTGAAGGGTCCGTTAATGTGGGGCTCAAGCTCTGACAAGTTGATCTCGATAACTTGGTCGTACTCGGCGCCCTCGTCGGCTCTGAAGTTGAAGCTTCCCCAGTTCTTGTAGCCCTCAAGAGCGCGGTGCTGGGCTTCTCTGCGGGTTTGGAGCAGGTAGCGTTCCGAGGCCTTGGTGTAGGGGAAGATGGACGTCGTAGCGCCGACTTCGGCGCCCATGTTGCAAATAGTCGCCATGCCGGTAGCGCTGAGTGTCTCGACACCCTCGCCGAAGTACTCAACAATGAAACCAGTTCCACCTCGTACGGTAAGCTTGCCGGCAAGGTTAAGAATGACGTCTTTGGGAGAGACCCAGTCGTTCAGCTTGCCAGTCAGCTTGACACCAAGCACGCGGGGGGCCTTCAGTTCCCATGGAGCGCCGACCAAAGCCTCAACGGCATCGGCACCGCCCACACCAATGGTGATGGTAGACAGGCCGCCAGCGTTAGGGCTGTGAGAGTCCGTACCCAGCATCATAATACCCGGCAGAGCGTAGACCTCAAGCACCGTCTGGTGGATAATACCCGCACCGGGGGGCCAGAAGTCCATGCCGTACTTGCGTCCGGCCGACTCGAGAAAGTCGAAAACCTCCTTGTTTACTTGGATACCGTCGACAAGATCGCTGTCAGCGCCCTTGGAGCCCACAATCAAGTGGTCGCAGTGGATACTGGCAGGAATGGCGGGCTGGGCCAGGTTGCAGGACATGAACTGCAGCAGGGCCATCTGCGCAGAGGCGTCCTGCATGTTGACTCGGTCCGGGTTGAGCTTCAGGTTGGCGCTGCCGCGAATGTTGCGTCCATTCTCGGTGTTGGTGAGGAGCGACTCCTCGGCGTTGTCGAGATGGCTGTAAAGGATCTTCTCGGCGAGGGTAAGGCGCTGCTGTCCTCCGAGGACGTGGCGGACCTTGAGGAGGTTGTCGTGGAGCCTTCGGTAGGTGTCGGGCTTGATCGACTTGGGCAGGAGCTTGCGCATCTCGGCGTCAAGCTGGTCAACGTCTTGTGCCGTCGCAAAGGTCCTCCGGACCGGCAGACATGAGGACGCGGAGAGGCATGGTCGCGTGCGCGCCAGGAGCCGCTGTTGCGGTGTTAGTAACCTCATTGTAGGCTGAAGAAATGTTTTGAGACTGGCTGTACCCTCGCGGCGCCTCCAGTTCGACTGGCAAGCTGGATTGGTGCCATTGTCGCTGCGCACCTCGCTCCCAAGACTATGTGTGAGTCGTAATGGCGGGGTGTGGAATTTTTTGGATTGCAAATTGGCGATGTCGGATTGGAAAGTCTGGGGGAGTTTTACACCATTTGTGGGGCAACCCGGCAACCCCAAAGAAACCTTGCAATGCCGGCACCGGCGACGACCCTACGCCGAGGCAAATCCTTGCACCGAAGCAGTATCGTCAGGAACTGCTCACTTACACTAGAAACAGTGGGAAGAGGCGGCTTGTTGATTCTGTGATTGAGTTTCTTTGAAATCTCTAAGCTTATGTTTCGTGTGTTTTCGCCATAATAAACGAAGGTTGCAGATAAAAAGAACAGAGCCGGACGACGGCGGCCGACGACAACAGCAACAGCAAGAGAGATGACAACGACGGCAGAAGTAACAAAGACCTACATAAAATTGAGCCGTCGTAGCACAGTAGAAACAGTGATCTCTTTTCTTTTTGTTCACTTATTCGACAGTATGCTTGATGCCAAGAAACAATTTCCCTGTCCCAATCGCACCAACATCTTGTCAGCCAGCCTTAAGTTGGAGCATGGCTGAGAAGATGGGCCTTCTTGTGCCCTCTATATACAACCCATAAACTCCGAAATCCCACAGTGATCCCCCTTGCGCTATCAAATGCTCCTCTACTACTCGTCTACTGGTCATACTGATTCTTCGTGCCAATAAAACCCTCGTTCCTCTCTCTCCTCTTGCCCCTCACCTCCTTGAACCACTCAGTGAGGGTGTAGCCCCAGTGACCGGCGACGAGCACGCCACTGACGACGTTGACAATCTTCATCAGGAACTGCAGGAACCCGTCCCTGGACTCCTCCACGGACAGCAGAATCGGCTCGATGTCGTACTTGAAGAAGATGCCGGGCACGTTGTGGTCGTCGACCTCCTTGCTCTGCTCAGTGACGGCGTACTGGTTCGTGAAGATGGTGTTGGAGGTGGATGCCGACTTGCCGACGGTGTAGACGGTGGGCACCACAGAGAGGTAGTACTGGAACTTGTGGAAGTTGATTCTGGCGGCGTTGACGGTTCGGTCCAGGGGGTTAACGAGCGAGGGGTAAAAGGGGCCGAACGACATCTCGGAGATGATATGCGAGAAGTTGAAAGCTGCAACATGATTAGCACGACTCGGCCCAGGGCGCATGAGTTACAGCCAACTTACCAGCATGGTCAAGATGCTCCCCAAACTCCATGTATCCGTGACCTCTCGCGGTGATGTGGAAATCGCCCTGCACCCTGTTCACGTCCAAGTTGCCGTAGATGCGACAGCTGTCGCCCTCGCCCCAAAGCTTCGGTGTCTTGGCCCACTTGGCTCTCTTCTTTCCAATGGCAACGATGTCGTGGACGTGCTCCTCGCCGAAGCCCTCCTCCTCTTGCCACCCCTCGCCCGTCACGATCCTGCCCTTGGTGTCCCTGCCCAGGCGGTGGATACCCTTGTTGTCGACCCACTGCGACCAGTTCGTCTTGTCGCGCTTGAGCTTGCTAGCCGCAAGGATGCGGTCGCCGGCGGCGTCCTGCACGTTGATGTGGAGGTCGTCGCAGTGCATGCGCACCACGATGTCCAAGTTGATCTGCATCTCGTGTCCGACTCCCTTCTCGACGGCGAAGGTGTGCGTTTCGGAACCGCGCCACCAGCGGCCGACCTCGGTCCAGAACAGGAAGAGCGATATCACTGCCATGGCGACAGTCCACTTGCCGCCGCCCGACGTCCTCGTTACATATTGGGGTTTCGCCTTGGCTGTGAGAACCGTGTCAGCTCATTGC
Organism: Colletotrichum horii; assembly: GCA_027406005.1. Classification (NCBI taxonomy): domain Eukaryota; kingdom Fungi; phylum Ascomycota; class Sordariomycetes; order Glomerellales; family Glomerellaceae; genus Colletotrichum; species Colletotrichum horii. The sequence continues at coordinate 3,259,377 of JANVYB010000008.1, forward strand.
TTCACGTCGGCTTGCCGAAGAGCGTTGCGCGAAGGTGCGCAACAGTCTGTAGTGTGACTTACGGAAAGCATCAAAGGCGCTGACAATATTCCCCTTCGCCCCGAAGGCGTCGTCATCCATGCCGTGCTTCTCGTCCCAGCCGTTCATCATGGCTGCCTGATATCAATTCAATAACCTCGATTACTAATGCCGCCAGTGGTCAGCGCGATTGAGATGTGGTCGCAAGTTCCTTTCGGTTTGTCGCTTCGCTGTGGGTGTTGATCACGAGGCTGTCGCAATTCGTCGATGTGTCCCTTTTCGGCTTGTTGCAAATGCCCGCCGTCAAAACCTTGTCTCGTTACCGCATGCCTCGTTTTCGATGCCTACTATCCGCAAAAATGAAAGACTTTTGGAGCTGCCAGGGGTTGAGTTGTCGAAATTCGCCTCCTGGAAAGCTGGTCAGATTACTCGGCGCAACTCTCGTGAAGTGGGAGGTGTCGAAGAAGACTGTCTTAAGGACACTTTATCCAAAAGTTATCTGCAGTTCGGGCCCCCTGTCCAGGGGTCCAGAAATGATTGGTGCCGCATGTTAGTGCAGATGTACTAAGTGGGGCATGCGCATTGGAGCTTCCAACAGGGGTGTGTGCGGGACGTCTCCATCCCACATGCAGCTTTGCCACTCTACACATGCTCACAAGGCGAACACCTTGATTATCGCGAAAGGATGTTACGTCCACTTTCAATTGCACGTAATTTTCTGAATATTTTGGATAGCCACGTTTCATTGCTGCCTAAAACCTACAAGTACCAATCTGTAATCTGTCATGAAAGCGTCATGAAACGAGCGTCACCTCGAACAACCTGAGAGACGAGTGATCGGTCCCACACCAACATGTGCGCTGAGTGGCAACCGTCGCGTGCCACTACCAACTACCGCTTCACTACTGTCGAGACAGGTCTCAAATGAAAAAACAAGTACCCTGATAATCCTGTGAAATGAGACATGCGAGGAGAGCCAGACACCCTGAACAGACCACCGGTCACTCCGTATTCAGTGGGAAAAAGAAATCACGAGAACGGGCTGAGGATGGTCTACTTCCTCAGCCTCCTCTGCTGCTCCTCAAGAAACTCCTCGTCAGAGGCGTCCAGAATGTCGTACTCCTCATCGGTCATGAAGCCGTCATCTGAAGCGTCCCACTCCTCATCCTCACCGCAGTCCTCAAACTCCTCTGCCTCGGAGCTGGTGGCAGGGGCTGCCTCAGACTTTACCTCCTCGTGAATGCTGGAAATCGGTGATTCCTTGTCCAACTTGGGGAAGATCATGTTGCTGCTCTGCATCTCGACGGGGACCTCCTTGGGCTCTTCAACGACCGGCTTAGGGGCCTGGACGCTAACATCGCACCAAAGTCTGTGACCAAACTTGAGACCGTCCTTGGTGGTCAAACGCCAGTAAGAAATGATCTTGCCCTCGCGCGCAGGGGTGCGGAGGAGAACGTTGAAAGCAAACTCCTGGCCGGGTGCAAGAGGGGCGTAGCAGACCGTAGACTCAGAGGCAGAAACGAGCTCGGAGATACCGGCAGGGTGGTTAGAGTCGACGTGGCCCATGTAGTCTCCGCCAACAAACTTGACAGAGCATCCGGCAGGCCAGGCAACCTCGCCATCGTTGCGAAGGACCCAAGTCTGCTCAAAGACGTGGTTAGGCGGCAAGATGGTGCCGTCAGCGACGGTGTCGCGGACAAAGACAGCCGCGAGATCTTGCTCAGTGATAGGCTTCTCGGCAACAGGGGCCGCCGGCTTCTCCTCGATGACTTCCTTCTTGACCTCGGGCTCCTTCTTGACTTCTACCACGGGTTCGGGTGTCTTCTCGACAACCTCCTCCTTGACGGTAGGCTCCGTAGGCTTCACATCAACCACAGTCTGAACGGTGTTGATGGATGCATTGGCGGTAGTCTCGGTGGAACGAGAGCTGGTGCGGCGAATGTTACGGTCACCCATCTGATGCATACGCTGGCCATCTCCGCGCTCGCCAGTGGTAGTAACAGTGACATGGCGGACAGGCGTCTTAAACTTGACCAGAGGGTGAGTCTTGTTGTGGGTGTTAGCCGGGCTAGCCTCGCAGTTAGCACAGAAGTCGGTGTCGTGGCACACGGTGCACTTGTAGCGGACACCGGTAATATAGGTGGGCGCGTTGTGAGCGCGGGCACACAGGGGACCGTCACAGCAAATGCCGAAGTGGACAGAGCGGCTGACAGCACGGCTACGGACTTCCTCGAGAGGCTCGTAGATGGGAACGAAGCGGTGGTTGGGGTGAACGAATTTGGAGTTCACGATGCAATCAGCGCAGTAGTCCCAGTCAGGGCAGTCGAGACACTTGTGGCGGACACCGGCAATGTACTTGTCGCACCCGTCGCAAATCGCGTTGTGACTCTGGTTGCGGCCAGGAGACAACTTGATCTGGATGTGGCTGGGAACGTGAGCTCCCTCAACAGCGGGCACGAAGGGGTGCTTCGGGTTGTGGCCGTGAGAATCCTTCTCGAAGCAAGCGTGGCACAAGTCGAAGTCCTCGCAAGCGGTGCAGTGGAGGAAGCTGGCCTCGGGAAGCTCGGTCACGCAGCAGTTGCAAGTGCGTATGTTGTACATGGCATTGCTGAAGACGGGGAGAATTCTCTCGGGCAGCAGCTGCTGGACTGAAACCTTGATGGGTTCCTTGAATTCCTTGGTAGCGTCCTTGGCCTTGCTCTTGATCTTGGGTGCGATGGTCTCCGTTGTGCTGTTGATAATCTGACCGTTCTTCACGATACGCTTGATGAGCCAGTGGTCGGCACCGTAGCAGGTGATGCCCTGGTCAACGCAATCTTGGCAAAGGTCAAAGTCGCCGTCGTCGCATGTTGAGCAGTGGTAGTGAGCATCAGGAACCGTCTGGTCGCAGCTGTTGCAGCAGACTGCGAAGTTGGTGTTGGGGTGCGTAAGAGCAGGGCAGCGTCCCCAGGATGATCTCGCGGGCGTGGTCTCGGCACCAGAAGCATTTGCGAACCACTGATCGCGGGCAGTGATGCCCTCGGAAACGGGAACATCCGGGGTCGCTGGTGCTTCCTCGTCATTGATCTTGGCGTGTCTCCTCAACAAGGAGGCGAGAATGGAGGCCTCAAAGTCGAGGCCGGTGTCGCTGGTGGGGAGCTCCTTCTTGGGCTCAACATCAGACTGCTGCAAGTCGACGAGTTGCTGAACTGGGGATTGCTCCTCAACCTTGGGTGGAACGATCGGGGTGCTGGACTCGGGAACGTCCTCAACGGATACTGGCCTAGGGGCCATCTTCTCTTCAACGAGCTTGGTCACGCGGAGCTTGAGCTTTTGCTTGGCCTTGGCGGCACGGTACAGTTGCTTGTAGACTGAGACGTTTGACTTGTCGAGGGTGATGTACGAACCAGCCGAGTCAGAGTATCTCTCGAGAACGACATCATCGTCCTGGGTGAGAGCGAGAAGAGCGCGAACCTATATGAGGCGCTGTCAGCAGGGTGTTTCCACTATGAAAGCCCCAAAACTCTAATAGTGGCGGTGAAGAGAGGCAACTCGGCAACGTGGCGAGACGTCGCAAGGAGACTCAAAACGTGGCCATGAGAATACGGGCAAGTTCGCAGGTAGCGGAAGCAGCGGGCGAATGACGTACTCTCTCTTCGAGGGTGCTGGGTCCCATATCTCGCAGAGGCAGCTTGTGGCGGCGGGTCATTCCCTCGAAGTTGATCTTCAGGGTGACCTGAGTGTCTGGCGATGTTGTGTTGTTGGAAGCCATGTTGAAAGGATGGAAAGTGATTGCTGGGTATCGATGATGTATGTCGCGGTCGGCCGGCGGGGAGGGGATGACGGCTCTTGCGGGTGTTTCACGAGCTGAGCGGGTAAGCACGGTGCACGAGGCTCGCTCGGTCGGGGTTGGAGGGAAGTTCTCCTTTTCCAGACGACGGGTAGCGTGGTGGTATATGTATTGGGGTGGTCGACAATGGATGTGAAAGAAAAAGGAAGATGAAGAAACGGGACAAAGAGTAGATCAAGCAGTGAAAGACGGGAAGCTGGGCAAGCGGGTGTCGGATGGGGTGGGAGAGATAGTGACTTAAAGGATGATGGGGGTCAGTCGTCAGGTGGAGAAAGAAGGTGAGCAGGCGAGGAAGGACAAGCCGGAGAGAGACTGGACTGGCTTACACTTGGGGTGGTCTTGCACCGACACTGACCAGGTGCAGGGCGTGGTCTGGAGTGGAGGTGGAGGTGCCGGGTGGGGACACTGTGGGAGACTAGGCGGATGATGCGTCGCTGTCTCTGGAAGGTGTCAAGGACGCAGGACTCAAGGTGCCGAACTCGACGGGGACTGGACGAGACCTGACTGCGTTGAGATGCGGGACGGTACGGTACTGGATGAGAGCTCCTGCAGGTGACTTGGAGCTTGTACTGGGGGAAGGGGACTGGAGGACACTTATGTACGACCAGCGAGGAGGGCGAGGCCGAAACCGTGGTGGCCAGAGGCAGAAGGCATACAGAGAGAGACCCGGGACACATGGACACACCAGACACACACACACCAACTGCACACACCACGCAATCCAATGGCAATGGGCGATGGCCACTGCCAGGCAGGCGAGCGGCAGCGTCACTTGCACCCGCTGGAGCTGGGATTGGCACGTCGGTGTCGGGTATCTCGCGGTGCTGGATGTGAAGGCGCACTGGCACTGTCCCGAGCCAGGTGTGGATTTGGGGGATGGTATTCGTACATGCCTGGGTGGATGCCTGGGTGCCTGGGTAGGGTAGAGTGTAAGGTCCCTTGGTACCTAAGGTAGGCAGAGGCAGGCAGGACACTAAGGTAAGGTAGGAAAAGAGAGGGGCGAGAGAGGCGCTAGTGCAATGTGGTTGGCTGGGATGGCACCGAGGTGCTCATGTCTGAAGTGAATGGAAGTGCTGCGGTGACCATCGTACAGAGTGAGTACAGGCGGGCAGTCACTGCAACTGCGAACTGCTCCGGCGCGACCTTGCCTCGGCGGGGACGGCTGGGCCCCAGTACGCTTGCGGAGATAGCCTTCGCCGCGAGCCAGCCGAGACATCACTAACCGCGACCATGTCCAAGTGTCAGGCCTACGTAGCGCATCTCGAGTCGCACGCCGTCTCTGCTTAGCACTTCTTCGCCATCCATGCTCGCCCTTCGGGAACCACAAACTGCTCACATGTCACCAATCTAGGGGCCGTACCTGGACTGGACTGCACTGGACTGCGAGACAGACAGGCAGAGAGGCACCCATAGCGACACCTCAGCTCAGCTCCGCGTTTGACACGAGGATTATTCAATCACCATGGAACGACTTGGAAAGAGGCGGTCAGCCAGATATCTGGCCGAGCGCTTCATCAGTATCAAACGTCCCCTACCCTATCTTGGTTGATAGATGCCTACTGGCTATGGAAGCTGCCACAATATTCTTTCGCCTCTTAGGCACCTTGACTCACCCAGCCAAGGTAGCTTATTGCCGCTTGTCTAATGCATGGCCACATTGCCTCGCAAATCGCATCCCCCCGATGTCGCCTCTCATTGCCGCCCCGTTCAGGCAGGCAGACAGACGACGACACAAACAGCTGCAACAAGGCCACCCGGAGCCTCGAATCCTTCCCTATCTTTGCCTCCTGTTCCCTTTCCCACCCCTCGCCCATCAGGATTCGCACCTACACGCCCCCTGCTTTGGCTCTCTTCTGCCCATTACCACCTACCCCGGCTGCTCTGAGCAAAGACGCCATACCCAGTTGCCATTGGCACATGACCGGGGGCTGCCCTGCAAACACAAGACTCGGAATGAGGCGAACTGGAGCCTCGCCGCAAATGTTCCTATGTTTACTCTCTGCAGCAATGCAAAATCCAGGAAATGGCGTTCGTTCGCCGGATTCTGCGGCTTGGTTGGAAGAGCCTCCTTGGCTCCTTAATCTTCCATCGACTTTTCTCTTTCCTCTTACACAATGGCATCCAACGTTCAGACGTGCCATGTCACCATGCTGGCTCGTCCGCGACAGTCTGCCGGCCCCGTTGATACGGAGCATTTATGCAACCCATCGCGGCCCCCGAAGAGGCAGCTTGCTGCATAATTGCATGAGGAAGTCGGTCAGTCGGTCACTCGCCTCAGCGATAACACAATCCAGCTGCCCCCGACTCTCCGAATCAATCGTCTTGGAGCGCCCAGGGATGCCCAGTGCTGTGCCCACTCAGCAGACGCGCAGTCTCGCGCAGTCTCACAATCCTCTCCAATGCAACTATGCAGACCATCTCGGGGCTACATTCGAAAGACCGAGATGAACATTGCACTTGATGCGCTGTATACCTCGATGCGCTTTGTAGAACACCAACCTCATGCAGCTACCGCGACCGCGACCATATCCGTATCCGATCTTAGCGAGCCCGGCGGGCTGGGCGGTCTCGATCGGAGCACGTCGTTGGAGGGGCGGGTCGTCGATGCTCCAAGACTCAGGACAGTCTGTTCGCCTATCACCTGAGCAGCTTCATTACTCGACGCTGCAATGAGCATCCACCCGTTGATACGATACAGTCACGCAGCACGCAACTTGCTGCAGCAGCATCAGCAGCACGCAATCATACCGTTTCCACGGGCTTATCGGAGCCAGTGGAGGGTAGAAGAGGTGATGTGCAACTAGCCAACCTGGAAAGACGGAAAAGAACCGCCGGGCCCAGTGTCTTGACTCGCTCACGTGGTCCCCTCGTCCGTCACAGATCGAGAAACCATCTCTGAACTCAATGGCAAGACAGCCAAACAGCTGCCAGCAAGCCAAGCTCCTTCAGCTTCTTCATCTCAGCCAGCCAGCTGCTACCGTGCTCTTCCCTGCAAGCCAGCACTGCCTTCATCACCCTCTCTAACCTACCTCCTTACCCAAATTCGAGTAGCATGTAATGCGTCTCCCGGGCCACCAGGCAGTAGAACGCCAGCCTCGCATTACACTTCCTCTGACAAGCGTCCGTGAGATTTACAAAATAGGGAGGCGCGTATACCGAACGGCCAGCCAACCAACTCAGCAGTAAAAGCCCACGCGACAACTCATCAAGAAGAGGCACGTTTGACGACGGCGGCGACCAGCCAACAAGAGAGCTCCGCCGGAGGCGGGGGAGCTCTCGGTGAGCAGGCAATTAGCGTTCGGCGGTTGGCTGGTTGGCTGAGATCGACAGATGGCGGGGATAAGCAGGACGACATCAAAGACGACCTGCACGTCCCCCAGAGGTCCGAGAGCGCAGCCTGCCATGCTTCGACATCGGCCTGCAGAACTAATAATGACTCCCACAGGCAGTAAAGGTGCCTCGAAAGAGGCCTGTTGTTCAAACGCTCACGCTGCGCGCTATCCGATTAGCCCACGCTGCTAGTCATGCGAACTCAACCCCCGCCTCTTTCCCTTTCCATCAGAGTTCATCCACGACGGCGTCCCGCCAAGAAAGTGTCTCCCAAAATTGCTGCATTTCGAGACACCTCTGGTCCAGCTTGAACATTAAAAGTGTAATCGATTTTGAATTCAACACGTCAAGTTGCGCCGCCTTCGGAGTCTCCTCAACAGGCAAACCGGGCAGGAGAAACCCCTCTCCGGACCCGAGGCTCATGAACCCCAATCCCGACCCCTCCCTCCCCTCCTTCCTCTTGCCGTCGCCGCCTACATGTAGGACCCGGATACTTTCCTCCACCCCTTTACCCCGCCGTCGCAAGCCAGCCTCATCCAATGTTCCTAGGCAGAGATACGTCAGGCAAGGCACGGACAAAGTAAACCTTGCGCTTTGAAATCATCCCATGAATCGAATAGAAAGGCAAGGCAACAGACAGGCTTACTGCCACAAGTGCCTCGTTTGCTTCCTCCCCTGTGGCGGGACACACAATCGAATCTTGGCCCGTTGCGGAAAGTAAGCTTCTTGCCCCTCTCTCTTACTCTCACTCTCTCTCTCTCTCTTACACGCCCCCCTGCCCTCCTTCCGTCTCAACAAAGGGAAGTGGTGGACAAATAAAAGTCGTTCCAGGCTTTCCCGAACCTACGTCATGTCATTGTCTCGTCCCTCACTCCGCCCCTCCTCGCAAGCCCCCCACGGTCAAACCAAAGGAAGATTCTCACTCTGAACAAGACAAAACATAAAAAAAAAAACCGACCCGTCGAAAATGACGGCCTTGTTTCAGAAATTCCAAGACTCGGCCGGAGAAGAGGGGGTCGTAAAGGAAGAAGGGGAAGGGTAACGGAGCCGCCGCCGCGATGAGCCGCAAACGTAACAGCGCGAACGCGTGGTTCCCCGTGCCTGGACTGGCACGCTGACACACCCAAGCATCAAGCTTCTAGTAAAGGTAGTGTACGTAGGCTATTCCGAAGAACACACGCACAGAGAGAGAGAGGTCGAGTACAGCAAGGTAAGTGTGGCGTGACTTACACCCTCCGCCCGTATTACGCACCCGTCCATCTACCTGAGAACGGGCCATCCATGGACATCAGAAGAATTCGATAATGCGTTTTTTACCCGACAACCCGGATAGCCCCCCCTTTTCGCCTTGGTGGATGTGTGCGTCATGCAATTCCGCGAGGATGATATAATGTGCTTTTTTGTTTTTAAAAATGGTTCGTGGGCGCAAAGTGAAGCTGTCGAAGGACCGAGATGTGATGATGGCCGGGTGATTCCTCCTTGCGACGGCGATCAAACTGCGTCAACTCGTCGTGTAGAGAAGACAGGGACGTCAACCACGCAGAGAAAAGTGAGTTGCGAGTTTCGACTGATATGGCCGCGTGTAGGTTTCTGGGTGGCTGGCTGCCTTGCATTGAATTTACAACATGTGTCTGTTTGGCCATGTGTGAGAGGTCCGGTGCGAGAGTGAGAAGGGGCGGAGAGGTTTTAGCGCTTTATCGTGTTCCCACCGTTAGACGTGAAGTTCAAGCTATCATTTATGGATACCATGGTTGAGAAGAAAATGACCCAAATGTACTCTGGCAATCCACACCCAGTTAATGTAGGTACGATTATGGGTAGACAAGTTTGCGTTGCCGGCAAAACACCGTGTTGGAAACGCCAATGCCGCGAGAAGTCTCCCTCTGGTTCTTCACTGCAGACCAAGAGCATTCGCGGCAACCGTGAGACCAGCAGTCGCCGGGAGGTAGTTTCGAGATTCTGGAAAATACGTCACTGGAGGTTGGTTTCTTGGTTGCTCCGCTTGAGCCCACAGGTTTTCTCACAAGCGATAGTTGCGATAGTTTCTATAGCACTTTTTATAATGCAGATCGGACTTTTGAATATCTCTTAAGCTAGACCGTTGGTACCTAACTTGGTGGACCAGGCGTTCCACCGTTCAGAGATGGGAATGCTCCTCCGATATTAAGAATAAACAAGTCCTTCGTATTCGAGGCCCAGGTATCATGATGTAAGAAAACCCCTGAACGAAAGCCGAAAACAGCCGCCCGATAACTCCATGCTTCTGTCTTTCTCTGCGTTCTTGCCCCCGTCTCCCTTGTATGTGCGTAATGCCTTCGCGGTCTGACCTTCTCATGACTCGTAATGTTGATGTACAGAATGGATTGACGGAGTAGGCCAGTCGTGACCCAATTCATCTCTCCTCTCGTAAGTCGGTATATTGAATGATGGCTCACTGGCCATTTCTGTTCCTCTTGAACAGATGCTCGTAAGGCTCGCCGGCAGCCTCAAGCGCTGCGGCTTTCAAAGAAAGATCGCGCGATTTCCGCATCCACTCCGTGGCCCTAAGCCAGTCTTCATTCCTCCGCACGTAGCTGGGAAGCTCCTCCACCGGTACGTCACCGAAATCCATGGGTCTTCGGTGTGCCCACGGCCTCGGCGGATCGGGGGGTGGCTTCGGCGGGTCCTTACCCCGTCGCGCTGCTAGCGCCCTCGCGATTGCCTGCTCAGCTTCATACCGCTCCTCGGCCAGCCTCTGCTGTTTCATCCGGTAGGCTGCCTTGCCAAAGTTGGCTTTGCGTCCGCCGCGAGCCTTGATATCTTCCATCTTCTGCTCAAACCACTCGTCGGAGCGGTCGTGAGACCAGTGGATACGGGGATCAAATCTCATGTAGAACGGCCTGTGTGTTTCCTCTCCGGCTGAAGTAGAACTGGGGCGGGTAGTAGCGGGTGTGATGAAGACTTCCGGGGGAGGCGTAGCCGCCTCAGGCTGTGTGTAGATCCAGGTGTCGAATTTGTGTTGGTCAACGGTACGGCAAAGCTCAACCCGCCGCTGCTCGCAGGTTAACTTCCTGGAGGCTGGAGGTCTCGTGCGCCACTGCTCGGTGGAAACTGAGAAGACCTGTTGATCCTGGATGGCATGGTTGGGGCGTCGCCCCATGAGCCCTATGCTGTGATTCCGCCTGGCATTGGTAGGCAGGCCGTTGATTCCGGCATCTTCGCTTTCCTCACTAGGTTCTCGGATTGTCTCCCCACGTCTATCAATGACGAAAGGGTTATCGGAAGCAAACGTAGAAGGCCCATTGGGGTCTGGGACGAAGTTGTGAATTTTCGAATCACCACCATGCGCGGCTGCGCCCGTCGAACGCCTCGTTCTATCTCGAGACTGCAGCGAAGGCCCTGTCTCTCTGTTAGTTGTGAAGGCAGAGGTCGTATCTTCGTCAGTGTCGTTTGAGTCCGAGTCTGATGTTGAAGTCGAAGCCGTGTCCGAGATGCTTGCTCTCTTGCGCTTAACTGACGAGGTTGTATGTTGCGGGAATGGGGGCGCGGTTTTGATACTCGTCGGAGGAGGCTGCAACCCTGATCTCACAATTGGCAAGGAGCGGTAATCTATCCTGCCCGGGGATGCAGCAGATGGCGTTAGAGACTTTGCCAGCTCTTTAGACTTGCTTCTTTGTCGGCTGGCACCTGAACGGGGCTTGGTGACGCCGTGGTTGGCCGTTGATTGCGACGAGGCTTGTGATGTTTGACGTGAGTTTTGTGAGGCTGCATGAGCGGGCGGGACAACCTTATCAGCCGCGGAGCTGATTTTCGGAGCTTTGCGTTGATCCTGGCCATTCGTCGTAGTTAACAACTTGGTAGACTGCCCTCCGTTCTGAACTACCTTGCCCGGCGGAAATTTGTCGGGGCTCCTCGAGGTTGGCGGCATAAATCTAGACCTGGTATGTTCTTGAAAGCGAGCCGCAGACCCCATAGTGGGTGACACGGATGATGGGTGGCTTCTCTGCACAGAAGGCCTGGCAATTGACTTCTTCGCTGTAATGGCGTGCTTGTGGAGAAGATCAGGAGGGAAGTTGGTATTCCTGACTGTTTGCTTGGGGTCTGAGAGACTAGTAGTCCCTCCATGGGAGCTAGAAAGCCCATTGCGAGACTGTCCGCCGTTAAGCCGTTCCGTCGCGCGTGGATTCCTAGTGATCCCCTGGGTCTCGTTAACCAGGTGAGGCGTCTGGTTCGAGTTGAATGATGAGCTGGAGCTTCCAGGGCCGAGCACATTGCGTGTGATGAGAGTGTTGTGCTTTAAACAGTGTTTGCTACCGTTGGTCAACACAGTAGAAATGCACCCCGCTGTGGCGCATCGGTCAATTTGGCGGGTCGCGTCCATCTCATCACATGGGCGCTCTTTCGGAACGGTGCTCTGGGTACTAAGAAGCCGGGCTCGCAGATTTTGGAGCGTACTCCTGGTAGTCATCAGAGTCGTCGAAATGCAATGTGCGAGTCAAGAACCGCAGTTGAGCGCGTTATCGGGATAAGTAGGCGACGCCTGCCTGTTTTGAGGTGGCCCGCAACTTCGGATAATGCTGCTGGCTTGCCCAGGCTCTATCGATGACACGAGAGCTTTTTCTGAGCCTGATGCCTGCCTTTCGGTTCAATGGGACAGAAGTCAAGGGCAGCCTGGAGTTCTTGTCTCATGGTCCGACGGCTGAAGACGAAGCGGGTAGACACGTATACCGTAGGCTCTATTGAGGGTTAGCCGTCGGGAAAGAGTTAACCAAGGAAAGATCGAGACAGAATAGATCGATGTAAGGAACAAGAATGTTGAAAACAGAGAAATGATGTGTGTCGCGCTCAGGTCTTTTCAGTTTCTTATTTTGGTCTTCATTTTGGGGAAACAGCGGTTTTGCAGCCCTAGCTTGAACCTCTGATGTCTGCCTCGGCCTTTGGTTCAGCTTCGTATAGGCAACCAGAAGCTGAACTCCAAATGAGGCTGCAATAATGTCGCTACTCGATCCCGACGTGTGAAGCTTGGTTCATGAGGTAGCGACCAACGATGCGCGGCTCAACGCCAGGCGAAGGCTTTGCGGGGACGAGGACGTGGTTCAATCCTGAGAGTGAAGCCATAGACCAGGAACAAGATGAGACAACAACCCCAGAAGTATCCTTTTCTATCGGACCTTTTACCAATAGTCATCATTGCGCGTGAAGGGAATGAAACGAGAAAAATTCGACGGAAAGAGTGAATGAAGAGCCTTGCTTACCTGGTGAAACCTGCCCGCCCGTTCTCTCGGTTTCGCGCCCACGCACCCTCCGCTTCGCGACAGCCGCCGAGTGAGACTTTCGCATGGATCCAAAGTAAACAGCTTAGGACGTGTATAACATGGAACCGCAAACTGTTCTCATAATGAGCTGAGGATTGTGCCGAAAGCAGCGGGTTGCCTCGTGGGAGAAACGCCAGACGCGGGCTCGTGGTCGCGGAAACGTGGTTGAGGCTCTCGCCTCGCGTTACGTTCAGTGGAGGTTGTGTCGAGTGTTGGTTGCTTCAATTGAGGTAAAGGTCAGGTAAGGTAGATAGACCGCAGGACCTCGGGGTGATCCTTGCCTAGCTTCCACTCTTTAGCGACGGGCAAAACGGGGACCTTGGGTGGCACATTCCGCGGGGCCCATAGAAGGTCGGCCGCGGATCATCTCCCATCCGTACCCAGCACCACCCCTCTATTCAATGCGGGTTAGCGCGGGGCCCTGGACGCTGCTGGCTGAAGTGCTGTCCCCTGGCTCAGCGTCAGTGGTCCACTGTCTTGTCGCCAAATTGCCCGAAGCTCCCTGCCTGCGCTGGATGCGCGTGTTGCAACGTCTCACCTTTACACGATTTCAAGACCAGTCTCATAGATCGAAGCTTCGCCGGACCGAAACGAAGGCATCTGAGACTGAACAATCAATATGAATTTTCTCAAGTCGGCAGTCGCCTCTGCCATAGCTCAAGGGCCACCGTTCCCCTACAGCTTTGGCGACAAAGTTGACATCGACGAGTCCATATGGACTCTGAACAATGGCACCAAGCGAGTACGTCAAGCTTCCCGAGGAAATCCCCAAAATGCTAACGATTGACGCCCCTTGCAGGAAGACGGATCGAACTGCAGCATTTTCTCCTTCGATGTCACCGCGAACAAGTCTCGACTTCCCCTCGCTAAGAATGCTTTGCGAAAGCTGAGAACGCTGCGCCACCCGGGCGTGATCAAGGTGTTGGACACGGTGGAGGTATGCTTGCCATGCGTCAGGCTATGGTGCTGTCTGACACGAAGAACATAGACCGATTCGTATATTTACATTGCGACCGAGCGCGTGGTGCCTCTACGATGGCATGTGAAGAGAAAGAGTTTGACACCCGAGACCATTAAATGGGGGTTGAGTAGCATTGCGGTAGGTTAAGCAAGGGGACTGGTGCTCTGCAGGAAACTAACCTGCTCTCAGCGCACAGTCAAGTTCATCAACGATGAGGCATCGTCAATACACGGCAACGTCAGGGTCGGATCCGTTTACACGTCCGAGAGCGGAGAGTGGAAAATGAGCGGCTTCGAGGTTCTCAGCAACGTTAAGGAAGATGATGCTGTTATTTACGTGCGCAAGCCCTTGTCCCTATTTCATGCCGATCGCCGCGCTGACTGTTCATATAGACATACGGAAGTTTGGTTCCAGATTCTGCAAGATATGCCCCACCGGAGCTTGCCCGCGGCGGCTGGGATGCCATCAAGAAGAACCCTCATTCAGCCGTTGACTCTTTCGGTTTCGGTTGCTTAATTTTCGAAGTGTTCAACGGCGACTTTATGGGGTCCGACCAGGCCGGCCAGACGAAGAGTATCCCCCCAACAATGCAACAAAGCTATAAACGCTTGGTGAACCCTAACCCGAAAGCGCGTGTCAGTGTTGGCCACTTTTTGGAGCAAGGCCAGCGTAGCGGGGCTTTCTTCGATAGCCCTCTGATCAAACTGACAGAGGGCATCGAAAATCTCGGCGTCAAGTCTGAAACCGAAAGAGAAGAGTTTCTTGAGTGAGTTGAGTTAACCTCAACAGAAGCGACTTGACTAACCGCCACAGTGATCTCGACCAACTATCAGACGATTTCCCGGAAGATTTCTTCAAGATGAAGGTCCTTCCAGAACTAATAAAGTCGGTAGAGTTTGGCGGCGGCGGTCCCAAGGCGTTCAGCGTCGTCATGAAAATTGCCGCCAAACTGTCTAATGAGGACTTCGACACCAAGATCACACCCGTGGTTGTTCGTCTCTTTTCTAACCCAGATAGAGCTATCCGCGTTTGCCTCCTTGACAGCTTGCCTCTGATGATTGATCGTCTCTCGCAGAAGGTTGTCAATGACAAGATCTTCCCGCAGCTCGTGACCGGTTTCACCGATGTTGCGCCAATCGTGCGGGAACAGACTTTGAAATCTGTTCTTGTCATCATCAACAAGCTTTCAGACCGAACAATCAACGGCGACCTGCTCAAGTACCTTGCCAAGACGGCGAACGACGAACAGCCTGGCATCCGTACAAACACAACTATTTGTCTTGGAAAGATCGCTAAGAACTTGGGCAATTCATCCAGAGGCAAGGTTCTGATCGCTGCGTTCACGAGGTCTCTCAGAGATCCGTTCGTACATGCCCGGAACGCCGCCCTCATGGCTCTCGGCGTTACTGGAGAATACTTCACAGATGAAGACGTCGCTCTTAGGATTATGCCAGTTCTGTGCCCGTTGTTGATCGACAAGGAGAAGCTCATCCGCGACCAAACGAGCAAGACGATGGATGTGTACATCCAGAAAATCAAGAAAGCAGCCGCAGCCATGCCTGATAGTGCTCTGCCTCCCCAAGGTGCCGACGGCGCTGCGGCTCCCCGAATGGGCACACCCCAGCCAAGCGGCGACTCAGCTGCCTCTTCCTGGACCGGTTGGGCAATCTCCTCGTTCACCAACAAGTTGTCCTCTGCGGCAGGAGAGATGCAGACTTCTGCTGGCACTGCATCTCCTAAGCCGTCTCCGTCGCCTGGTCCGGAAGCCAAGAGGCCAACCATGTCTTCGGCTTCTGCCCTGCACAGACAGGCAGTGAAGTCGCCCCCTCCCATCTCCCGAACCCCATCATCTATTGTCGCCGACTCCTTCAACCCCGAGCCTGCAGACGATGGTGATGCTTGGGGAGACATGGGTGATGACACCTGGGGTGAGCCGGCGACTGAAAGTGTCAAGCCGGCAGTGAAGACGACTGCCAGCGCGACGCCATTTGACGATGGCTCGGAGCCTGACTTTGCTGGATGGCTCGCTGCCCAGTCGCAGAAGAAGGGTAGCTCAAGCAAGCCCTTGCCCAAGGGATTGTCCAAGTCGTCCGCCTCTGCCGCAAAGAAACCGCTGACCACGAAACCAGCGGCTAAGCCCGTAGTAGCCAAGAAGATAGATCTGAAGCCCAAGGAAGAGGACGACGATGATGGTTGGGGCGACGGGTGGTAGATGATTGTAGCACGCACATTTTGCAGCATGTACGGCGTTGGGAGCCAGGTCTAACTAGACCCATGTTTTTGGGATACCATAATTCTGTTTGTAATGTTCATAAAGCAACTACCCTAGTCTGCAAATGAGAATCGTAATGCAGATGGCCGCAGCCTATCTGTGATGCGATACAAACGAGTTTCCAGACGCCCCGCCAACCCAGGCCCCAAGTCCAATATCAGATTGAGAGAACAAAAGACGTAAGCAAGAAGTCCTTTTGGAGACCAAACGAAACCGACCAAAGTTTGGAAAAGAAAAGGCCACCCGCGGTAGAAAACCACTGAGTCGTTATCTAGCTGACTCTGAGTAATCGTTGAGGGCGACGCAGACGGCGCCTCTGTGGTGGCCGTTGTACTGGCGGATGATCTGCTGGCTGTGCAGCTCCCAGAGCCGGGCGTAGTGATCAGAGCAGGCCGTGACGAGGTAAGCCGAGTCAGCGCTGAAGGCGCAGTCCCAGACCCACCGCTGGTGGCCCGTAAGGGTGGCCTCGAGGGGGAAGGGCTTGGGCTCCTCGTTATGGGCAGGCTCGAGGTCCTTCACCTCCCAGATGCGCGCGGTGTGATCGGCGCTGCAGGTCGCGAGCTTCTTCACGTCGGGCGACAGGAGGATACGAGTAATATACTCCTTATGCGCGTTGAAGTGCGTCACGGGCAGGAGCTGTGTGCGGTCGTAGGTCTGGAGGAGCTGCCAGACAAAGACGTTTCCCTAGTTTACTGTCAGTTTCCTGGGACTAGTCGTCATCAATATAGAGTGCTTCTTACGCCATTGTTGGCCGCGCAGAGCAGAGAACCATCACTGGCGACGGTGACGCTCGAGACGGAGACGTCCTCCTCTGGGATAAGCTGGTGGGAGCAGTTGTTCTCAGCGAGGTCCCAGACGCGGACGCTGCCCATGCGGTCGCAGCTGATGATCTCGCCCTGGTTGGGGTGAATGACGACGTCGTTGGCAGGGCAGCCGTGGTTGTAGCTGCGCTGTACCTGGCCGCTGCGCGTCTCCCAGATCTTGACGGTGCCGTCCTCGGAGGAGGTGACCATCCACTTGCCCTCGCAGTGGAAGGCGACGCCGGTGATGTTGCCCGTGTGGCCCTCAAAGGTCAGCAGCGGGTTCGGGTTGGTGGACTTGATGTCGTAGAGCTTGACGGTGTGGTGGCCGGCGGCCGCGAGGAAGCGCTTGTCGGGGGAGATGCAGAGGCGGTTGACCTGGGAGTCGGGATGCTGGATCGTGCGGGAGCAGATGCCGGAGAGGGCCTCCCAGAACCTGCAGGAGGTTAGTCAGGATGTTTCGGCGATCGCGACCGTTGTGAGGTACCTGATTGTGTGGTCGTAACCAGCTGCCAATTGTTAGCGATCTGTTTCACCGGTCTTTGAGCATCGACAGGGCTGGAAGGTGCTTTGGGGGTGCGAAAGGGACCCAAGACTCGGGGGCTTACCTGTGCAGAGAATCACAGACATGGTTGATGAAGGAAAGCCTTAGGCTTCGGTTATCTCATGATATGTCGTATTTGAAAAAAGGAACGGGGTGAAATCGCAAAGAGCGCGACCAAGAGGCTGTTGCGCGCAAGTTCACCACTAGGAAAGTGCCCCTCCACGACACTGATGCGGTCGGCTGGATTGGCATCACAATGGAGCTTCCAGTGTCGGTTCCTAAAACCACGGCCCCACCAGAGGTCCGGGGCACTGGAGTACCCACCAAGGTGTGTCTTTGCCGGATTAACTTCGGCAGCAGTTCGTCACATACATAAGGTACAAGGCAGGCAGATAAGGTACGTACCACTTACACGCGATGACCACCTTCCTCGGACCCTGAACTTCAACACCACCTCTCGTCTACAACGTTGCTTCATCACCCTCATCTTGTCTTTCCAAAGCACCAAACTCGCCCCAACTCGCAACTTGAACCGTTTGGCTTGATCTCGGAGCCGATCTGTCAAGGACGTTGGCCAAACCATGGCCACATGATACCTTCAACAAGCAACTCGGCAGTGCAACCCGA
Source organism: Colletotrichum horii (assembly GCA_027406005.1). Taxonomy (NCBI): domain Eukaryota; kingdom Fungi; phylum Ascomycota; class Sordariomycetes; order Glomerellales; family Glomerellaceae; genus Colletotrichum; species Colletotrichum horii. The sequence continues at coordinate 3,277,052 of JANVYB010000008.1, forward strand.
CCTTTTGGAGATGCTTGCCCTGATTCCAATCAAAGTCGGTTTGCACTTATATCGTGCAAAACAAATTCAAAAGTCTCGGACGAAGTGCAACCTTTCAGTAGGAGCTCCCAGGTACTCATCGACGTGGCTTCCCAGTACTGCTGCCAGCACCATCCGAACCAGGTGTCGTGCTACAGCCAGGGCTTACTCGAACAACTCGCGCAGGGCTCGTACCGTATAACTGTCGTGGTAGCGTACGACGCCTCGCAGATCCAGCCGGAGTATCAGTCACTTCTCAGGAAAGAGACCATATAGAGATGGCACTGTCAACCAATCGGGTCCAATGTGAAGGTCATGGACAACTGTCGGATATATTGACATTAGGATACCTCGCTGGTGGAGTTTCACTCAGCCGATAGCTTCCGGAAGCATCGATTCGCGTCAGAATATCTGTGCAGAATGTCTGCGAGCCATTGCCTGGACTTCGCAACGCACTCTGGACGACCGTGGGCGTAATCCAACCGATGCAATATGGACTCGTTCCCATACGGATTGCTGCCGATTTCTCGACTTCTTCCCCCATGGGCAGTCCCGAAATTGACACATAGGCCGAAATGAATGGATTTCACCAAATTGTGCATTTCAGCCCGGTGGTCGCATCAGCTTTCGTCCAATCGTGTCCCTGCAAACACAAAGCCACCTATTTTTCCGGCGATTATCAACTTGAGGGAAATGCAGACTTCGGAATAGAGAACGCACGCTATCGACCTCTGTTCCTAAGCATATCCTTGAGTAAGATCACGAATCATGGCCGATGCATGGTTGACCCTACCAGTGAACACTGGCGGACAAGATACATCAGCTGAAGACTACTGCCTTCAATCCCCAAGGTACGCGGTATATGGTTCAGAGCGAAGCTCTGTATTGTGCGACTCGGTTCTCGTACCCATGCACATCCTCCGAAGTCTTTAGCGGATTAAAGCCGTACGCCTGTAACGCTTGTCCGACCCCGGAAGCATCACCCCCAGCCCCGGAGGACGCCTGACAACAAACCACGATTTGGAACCCAACCCAGAATTCGATTCGTGTGTGTCGCGGCCCAACAGCTCGATCCAGTAGGGGTCACCGGATATTGTCCCGGTGATTCAAGACCGGCCAATACCACGTTGTCAGCGAATATCAAGCACGAATGTCGCCTCATTAGCTTGGCGTGGCTCTCGAGAGGCATCGATGGTCCCGTCATGCCAGAGAAGCGAGCCAATGTTACCCCAAAGAACATATGATCTCTGTCTTTTTTCTTCAGGCCGAAGATCTGTACCTATGACGGCGCTTATTCGGTGTTATTGTCGAAGTGGTCTGGGTCTTACAGCTCTTCTTCGAAATACTCAGGCAGCGACTAAAGAGTAGGGGAGGATGAGCCCGGTTGTAAACCTCAAGAATGGCAACCCGCTGAAAAGTGTTCATTCAGAACCTGGAAACTTCTTCTACTCTGCTCTACTTGAGAAGTCTCTGGTCTAGCGACGCTTCCCCAAACGCCGGCGAATTTCACTAAACGAGTTGCATTCATCATCTTGGAGTCCGAAAGCCACGAAACCCTTTCTGACGGAAACCAATGAAAGAAGAAAGGAAAATGGAACAAAGAACGATGCAGAACGCCGCTCAAACACACTCTTTTGGCCACTGGGACCTCCCTGCTCTCTTGAAGAGGAATCTTCTTGAAGAGTAATATGGCTGTCAGGGATGATGACATTTACAGGAGCCTCTCATGGTTCAGAAAATGGAAGCTCTTCTAGCACTCTCAGCTACGTCCGGCGGCAACTCCTCTATCAGGATCGCCGTTGGCAGGGCCTCTAGGGCCCCTAGGTCCGGGTTTGTCTGGACGCGCGCCTCCGGTCCGAGGCTTGGAGCTCAAAGATCGATCTTCAGCTGCGCGCCTGTGAGGGCACGGGACTCTGACTACGCCTTGAGAGCCGCAGAAATCACAAGGGTTTCTCGAAAACCGTCAGTTAACTCTGGCGACTGAAGAATCAAGTTGTCTTACCGTGCATGGCCAAAACAATGGGTGCAAGTTCTGAAGTCCCACTTGCCAGAGTACATATCTTCGATACATCCACAGACTTCTTCGGAGGCCATGTTGCTGATGGCTGTATTTGAGATGTACACGGAAACTTGATAATTTCAAATGAAGAACCAAGCTGGTCTTTACTCGATGAATGGCGCGATGAGAATACTGGCAGTAAGTCTCTCTGGATCTCTGCAGGAAGCTGAGCAAAGGGACCGGCCCTGCTCGTCTCTTATACTTTTCCGCCACGAAATTCGAAATACTTTCATAATAGCCTCGAGAACTATCCTATCCTTTGAGAAGTTTGACGAGGCGAGTAAGACTTCGAGCTCGGTCGCCCTTCACCGCCTTCTCCGGGCGTTTGTCTGGGCATCATCACCGAGGTATTGACACCCATCAGCATCACAAGAGAGGACTGTTGGTCCGGTCTTGTGACCACGCTGGGTGCTTTCGTCAAGGTTGCCTCGTTTCATGCTGCGGACCAACGAATGGGGTGAAGAGTGTGGGTGATACTTCATATGCCGCCTTCTCCTGCTTGTCCTGATTGGGAAGTTTCTTGACCGGCATGGGGCTCTCGACGGACACCCTTGGATACTCATCAAGGGGACTTGACCCTGTTATTGACGTCAGCCGCAGGAAGTACAGATATCAGCCTGCACATACCGCCCCGTCGGCATATTCGAAGTAAGTGTCATTTGTGCTTCCCATGCGATATTCTGTTTGCTGACTCCAACAGCCCCAGAGAGCTGTCTCAACGTATATGAAGTTGACAACACCACTGTGCAGAGGGAGTTGCTCTGGGGTCAATTTCCCCCATATTATTGCAGCAAAACCCATTGTTCTCTATTAACAATGTCATCAACTTCTGCTGCTCTAGTCCTGATCTGCCTCGGACTTCGATCCGGGCCTGTCGGATGCTAGCTGTTCCAGCAATCATCCTGCGACCTCGACCGACTGCCGGCTACCTGCATCAAGACCATGCCGATCTGCCCACTCAGACGTACACCGAACACATTAGGGCCTTGGAAACCTGCGGTTGAAAAAGCCAGGCTAAGGGTCTCTCAGCATGTCGCAAAGGGGAAAAAAATAGGGCGGTGTTGTCAGAACTGCCTAAGCCACGAAGAGCACGCGTCTATTGAAGGCAGTCGTATTGGTATTGCAGACGAAGCTCCCCCTGGTGGTGCTACCGGCGCCCGTCGACTTTTACGGGATCCAATAGGAGGGCTTCATTCAGACAAGGTACTTTCTCTCTCGTGGGTTTCTGAGCACAACATCCGACTCAGCATTTCCAGTCGAGTCTCACTGTCTCGTCAAGCGATAGCCACGGGTCGGCCCATGCCTAGCAAGGCAAACCCAGACTCTCCAGCTGTTGGGAATGTAACAAGCGACCTGCCGCCCCTATTTTCTCGGACTGCAAGCTTCTTTTGAACCTTGAGTAACCTGAGTTTCTCGAAGGATTCACCGGTCGACAATTCCTGACAGTGCGCCGCTATGCCAGCCTCGTGGGCTTAAGCGCCATGTTGTGGTCAACCAACTCCAATATGCAGTCCTTGCGCGGTTCTATTGCCATCACGCACTCACCTCGATCCCACACCGGTGAGGAATTTCGGAAGAATCCGGATGTCAGCTTGCCATGACCACACTCAGGCGGACGATCCAGCATTCTAAGAGGATTGTGGACTATAGCAGTTGCCAAACATCGGAACATCTGGGGAAATCGCGGTCATTCGGCTTCAAGATCTCGGCGGCCCTGCAACATTCATCGCTTTGCTCAGCCAATTCTCGCGTTGTGCTACCCAATCATCTCGTCAAAGACCTACTTGAGGCGATCACGATGGGTCATCCGACAAGTCTGTACTCTCCATGGCGCTCTCAACTCAGGACTGGTTCAACGACACTGTATATCTGCGTGAAATGGAGACGAGGGGACTGTCCATTACAGTATTCCATTGGGCGTCGGTACGGTGCCGACTGAATTGACTAACCAACCAACCAAACCCCAGCCCCCCCGCGGAGAACGACATGTTTTCTTTCTCCCTCAACTCTCTCGTTACATCGCGGGGCTTATCCCCAGCATGTTCACCATGCATGTCATTCCGCGCCTTCATATCAACGGACCTCTCAGAGGCTTTCGAGATATGCCCCGGTCTAGTACGCACATAACGAATACGCCCCGTGATATCTCTCGTCTCCTCCAAGCTCCCGCTCCCGCTCTGCCTTCTTCTCCTTTGTCCTCCCCCAACAACTTATGCCTATAAGGGCAGCTCACCAACGCTCCCCCAGTCTTTCACCCGCGTGGCGTCGCCCACTGCAGGCAAACTTGCGAGTCTCGCTGAACGGTAGCACAGGACTAGCAGGCTTGGCACCGGCACCCCCAGGAAGGACGTCGTTGCCAACCGGAGCAGCGTCAACTAGTAATACGTCTATGCATGTCTCATAATCAGACGGACAGAAAATAAGAAAGGCCCTTTGTCCCGAGGCCAACGTGTCCCACGACAGAGCCAATACTTCTCCCACGGCCGACGGGGCCCCGACCTACCCATGAACCCCTCCCTCCTTATCAGAAATCCTTCCTTTCTCAATTTCATTAGCCTCACCAGCTGTCAAACGCACAGCGTCACTACCATCTTGCATAATCATACGGTCCTCAGTCTGTCCAATAATGTCTTGCGTACTAATCGGTGTGGTGTGTCGTGACCTTCTGTACCTTATCCCCCTCCATATCCCCGTGTCATCGTGACATTTTCGGATGAGCATTCCCAAAAGGTCGAGAAAGCCTGGTCTTTGAGATTTGACTTTTGTAAGAAATAGACGATCTTCAGGTTCATTATAGCGCCGGTTGCCGTCTTGGAAATCTACAGGTGCCGGAGAGCTCTCAGACGCAATGCTTGGCATTTATCATCACGAACTCGCCGCAATTCAGCAGCACGAACAATACGCGCCCCTGAGGAGATCCAGTACAGTGAGACCGAGGGTCCCTAGCCTTGTTAAAATACATGGTGGCATCACGCAGTTCTACCACGCTTGAATGGCATCGATTATGAAGTGAAGAGTTTCCGTAACTAAGCTAATTGTGCGATTGACGAGAGGAAAGACTGGGTAAGGAAAGTCATACTAGAGATAGGAGGAAGTCTGGCCCTAGGTATATCGTAACCTGCGACAGAATCGTTGTCATAACCCATTAACCGTGCCTTTCCATAAACGTAAAAGCCTTCCCAATTGCCGGACCTTGCGTGAGCCATTCCATGTTCCTAAATCCCCTGACGCCGTGTGAACCATCCAGTTGTGGATCGTCCAAGGTTGAATCCCCAAGTCGTAAATAAGCAACGTAGAAAAAGAAAAGAGCCATTAAAGTGAACCTCCCAGACTAAAGAGAGGGAGCCGTCATCGCGAGCATTCCAGCAAGCATGCTGACACCAGCGCCGACACCGACGCTGAAAGTTCCGATCTTGTTCATGCTAGGAAGGAAGCGGAAACGTTTGGCGGGACGTTGCTCAGTGCCTTCAGGTCTAGGGAGACCGGGGGTCGCGATCTCGGAAGTAGTGCTCTCCTCGCCGGCGACAACCGACGCCGTGTTTTGGGCAGCTTGGTCGATGGTCGACGTCTCCGTAGCTTGCTCTTCTGGAAGAAGAGTAGAAATCTCGTCGGCCTTGCGCTTGGGAGACCGCGGCGGCGTGCTCTCCTGAACAGGCTTGTCGGTGCCGGCGATCGGAGTCTCGGGAGTCTTTGGTGACTGTGTAATCACTGCCAGTTTGCTCTGCTGGTATTGGAAAGCGCTGGTCATGTCGGGCTCGGGGCTCATTTCTCGTTCAGGAGAAAGACGGTCTTCCTGAGGCGAGTCGAGGAACCTCCTGCCAGGGGCAGCCCAGACAGACTCGAGAACCTTTGTCAACTTCGGAGGCTCAACGTCGACTGGGGCGGGCTTTGAATAGATGTCGGTGTCGAGAGCTTGGTCTGGAGCAGCAGCAGGCTGGATTGAGACTGGAGCCGGCGAATGCTTAGAGGATTCCTCGTGTTGACGCAACATCGCCTTGTTATGTTCACGGGCACGGAAGAATTCAGGCTTGCCGCTCTTCTGTCCAAGGACATCGACGGACGGCCCGTCATTTTGGGACAACCATGGGTTCTTCTCCTCCGTGCTAGGATACTTCCAATCATCCCCTCTTGGGCCATGAGCTGGCTGCTGTCCATGGGCTGCTAGCCAAGGTCGATGGGACGGGAGGATACCCAGAGGCTGCGTTGAAAGCAGCCCGCATAGAGGAGGAGGAACTGGAAGGGTCGGCTGGTTAAGCAGAGGCGGAAGCTTGAAATCATCCCCAAATTGGTCCTCGGATGAACCTGGGTAAGGCCATGGCATAGTTGTGCTCAGAGTGGGACCGGGAATAGTGGGTTGCGTGAGTATCGGTTGGTTCGGTGACGCAGTCCCATAGCAGATGGTCATGGATGTGTCGTTCGCCGGGTTGTTGCAAGTAGGCTCATCCCAAACGTACTCATCATCTTGTGAGTCGTCCTCTCCGTTGCTACTATCTGCATCCGATTCGCGGACGTCATGGTCGTAGTTTGCATAGCGTTCGGCATCATCGTCAACCTCACTGTCCTGCTCATCGTCCTCGTGATCGCCATCGCAGTTAGTGTCTACCTCAACGTCTTGCTCGCCGATGACGTCGCCATTGTCAGAGCCGCTCAGGGAGTCACTGAGACAGATATCCTCTTCGTCGGAGGTTTCGTCGGAAGATTGACCCTCGCTCGATACGCCATTGTCCGACAGGTCAATCGAGTCTCCCTCTTCGTAAGAATCATCTAACTCAGAATCAGAGTCGTCAAAAGTAGGGATCGGGTCAACGAGCGCAGATTGTTGCGCAGAAGAGGGGACCTCCTCCTCATCGTCGTCATGGGGGGCGTCGAATTCCACAGTAGCAGGGGGAGCAGGAGGGGCAGGCTGGGAGGAGCGAGGAATGACAGAAGGAGCCTCGAAGACGTGGTTCGGAGCATTGTCGTCATCAAGGACGATGGCGGCAGCGGCAGATTGTCCTGCTGTGGAGGCAGGGACAGGGACATCGTCCGTAAGGTCGATAGCAGTGGCTGCTGCGCCCGGGAGGCGGTGCTGCGCAATCAAGCGAATCTTCTCCATTGTTGCTCTGATATCGTCGTCATCGTCATTGTCGCTGCTGTCAGAGTCATCAGGGACAGAGTATGTGTAGGTAGGCCGGGCGTTCGCGTGTTCAGCGTCTGAGGGAGGATCCCACTGGAAGTGCACCTGAACGGTGCAGGGCGGGAATGACTCGCTTGATCGTTGTATGTCGACGCCAAACTTGAGAGTGTCTCCTGGAAGTAGCTCGTACGCCTCACCGGCGTTAATTCTGACGGAGTTTCTGTGGGTTCCGTGGAGTGAAGTTGAGTCTTTGATGTAAAGTTTCTATGTTCGGATTAGAACTCGATTCCCTAGTTTCGTACGTTCGGGTTTGATCTTACCTTGAGGTACCAATCGGCAAACAATTCGGCATGCTCACGGCTCATGACCGGGCTGTCGAACAAGGCGTTGGTGTTCTTGGGTTCGAGGGCGGGTAGACGCTTGCTGGATCTGCCGATCTTGACCTTCTCAGAGGCGGGGCCGACGCTCTTAGATTCCAAAACGATTCTACGCTCGGGATGCTGGAAGTCGGGAGGAGGGTACTGGGCCGAGAGTGTGACAAGCACTAGAACATCGGTTAACCACAAGCTGTACGCCGGGAGAAGAGAGTAAAATGCTGTAGGCAGACATACCACTACTCGCCAGCTGTCGATGGCCAGATGCCATTATGAATAGGATGGATCCAAAGCTGGTCGACAAAAAAGTGTGCAGAGCGAAAGACGCAAGGACCTTGGTGTTCTCGAGGAAGGGTCAGAATCGACGTGCGTTTGTCGTGTCTCGGGAGACGTTACCTCCGTCCGAAAGTGTCGGAGCTGACAGAGCGTACGTGAAGACGAGACGATCCCGTCTGGAATACGGAGACGATGGACGAAAGTGAATCCTCGCGGACCAAGATAAGATGTGAGGTGGGAAAGAGGAAGAAGGTCGAGAAGGAGTCGGGTGGGTGAAGAAGTGGAAAGAGCCTTGGTGTCGCCGATGGCGCGCAGGCTGAAGGTTCGGAAGGTGGAAGTCAGGCAGAGAGGTAGGAGCGATACAGTGTAAGTAAGGAGCAAGTCGAGGCCGGTAGAGGTGAGGTGGGGCAGGAAGCAGCGGGATCTGGAAGTAGCACCGTGCTGGTACTGTATCAGGCAGTCGCAGGCAACGATAACGCCTTATCGGACCTCAGGAAGGTGCGCCGAGAGGGAAGCTTGCAGGGGTGTTGGCGTCGTGGTAGCGGGGGGATGGTGGGTTAGTGGGGTTATCAGCAGCGGTGACGTTCAGACACTTTAGATAAGTGCTGGGTCGAGTTGGCTGATAAGACGACCGTGGAAGTCGCCGACGACGCGATATGCCTCGGGAAAGATGGAAAGAGGAATATTGTTAGAGAAGAAGGAAATAAGCGCTCTCTTACTACTACGACAGGTAGAAAATATCGTACGCTCTTCGCCTACCTTATGAAGCTGGAGCCAAAGAGGTGAAAGTGCACTTCACAGAGGTACCTTGATTGGCTCGTGCTCTCCACCAGGCTGCACAGTGTGTGTCTGGGCGTCAGGCAGGCTCAGTCGGGTTGGTTTGGGATATGATGACGGGATTAGGAAAGAGGGGCATACATTGCGGATACCTTACACTGCACCTTCAACCCGCACTATGCAGCATGGCACCTGACGGCAAGTAGATTTGCTTTCGCGAGGAGGCAGGCAGGTACTATGTAGGTCGAGGTCCAGTAGATAGAAGAAAGTTTGAGGCAGAAAAAGTTGTTTGCAAAGGCGGCCAGGGCGGCGAGGTTAGTGGCTAAAGAGGCAAGTGCTAGTCCTAGACACAAAGTGCGTGTTCGATCGAGGTGTAGCAGGGCTATTAATGGGTACAGGTGCCTTACCTTAGAGGCGAATGAGACGGGAAGACAACTTGAAGGATAATCGAGAAGATACGAATGCGACTGCGCTGTCGTTTTCGAATGGGTTAACGGCCGAATCACAGGTAGGTCGATTTCTAGATATCCCCAGGTCTGTGGGCAAGCCTAACGTGAATGCTCTCAGTTCGCCTTCTGATCACGGGCAGGCAAGGCGGACCATTGTCGCAGTCGCCAGAGCGCCCCAGTCAAGCCAGCATTGCAAAGGCTGGCTGGAAAGGCAACCGACAACTCACACAGCCTGCCTGACAACCTGCCCGTGTCCACGTCGTCCGGCTTCATTCGCGCAACTGCGCGTACATTTATTTAGCTTGCGGCTGGTTTGGCCTCAAATCCTAACGGCCCTTGGCTCGAGCCCCTACTTTGGTCCTCCCTTGTTGGTGGTCCGCCTTCACGTCAAGAAAGCACATATCCGCCCTTGCCTGGGGTCGAGACCCTTCCTGCCTGCCTTAGCCTGTGCCTGAGGTGATGTTTCTTTCGATTCTGACTGCATGAAGCCGCCGATGCCGATGGTCCGTACCTAATAGGCATGTCAACTTCTAGCCATGTCTGACCGCCTTGCGAAACCAAGACAGACCATCAGGCGGCAGTCCCACGAATTGCATCCAACCGACGACCGTGACAAAGTTGAGTAGTTGCACCTAAGAAACACCCAGAATCGTTATGTTGCTAGCGCCGGCCGCAACTGTCTGAGCTAGACCCGGAGCTGCCACGATCAGATGATGCAGATTTACCTGTTTCCCATCATCGGCAGGAAGCACGGTGTGATGGGTGGCATCATGTACCTCGGTGTCGGTCACCTCGGAAGGGAATGGTCCCTCAGGTGTGTGTGTGTGTGTGTGTGTGTGTGTGTCATTAAGTCTTCTAAAACCCTGAAGGGGTATGCAGCTGCTATCTTGCGCTCTACTTATATATTATGTAACCAATTCAGCGCTTAGGGGGTGCTAAAACCTCCTGTAGTATCTCTCCTACTATCTTTAATAGTTTGCTGCCTATTTAGTCTGAAACTATCTAGTTTATTTAATTTATATATTATATTATATCTACTGCTTTTTAATACTTATATTAAAATAGAGATAGTTTTAAACAGTATATATATATATAAAGTGATATAACTAAAAAGAGAGAAATAAAAGATTACTTTTTCTAAAGCTAGTTCTAAGTGATATTAGTTCTAAAGCTAGTTTTTTCAGCTTAATTACTAATATAGCTCTTTATAAGTAGCATTAGAGATTAAAAAGTAATAATATAGCTATAGATATTATAATAAGCTTAATTGCTTTTATATTAAGTTTTATTACTAAAATCTAATTCTTTTAACTACTTTTATAATAGTTTTATGCTATTCTATAGAGATTAAATATTTAAGCTTTTAAGAGATAATAAATAGTAGCTTATAATTTTAATAAATATTATAATATAATAGTTTACTACATTCTAAATATCTTTTATTAATTACTACTAAAGAGAGATATTATTAGTTACTTTAAACTCCTAATAAGCAGTTAGTTTAATTATATTAATATTTATTGCTATTAGTAATATCTACTAAAGCAAACCTCTTCTTAACACTAAAGTAGATATAGGTTTTATCTTTATTCTTATTATATATTAATTTGAGGTTTTTAATATCTACTGCTTTAAACTGCTCTAAGAGGCTTACCTCTAATACTATCTTTACTATACATCTTATGCTAGCAATTTCATCTAAGAGATCTTTAATATAAGTATAGATAGTGCTAATATTATCCTATATATAGGCTCTATAGGTTAAAAGATTTAAGTAGTACAGCAGGATATATTCTCTAGTTTATAGTATTTTCCTACCTTTACTTAAGCAGCTTAAGCAGAAGGAGTTATTAGCTTATCTAATAGAGTATAAGTAATAGTAGAAGCTTATTTTTCTTATATAAAGTTAGATAATAACTAATATAAAGGGCTTATTTAAACCTTAAAGATGTATAAGGTTTAATTTATATAGGTAAGCTTTAATCTGTCTAAAAAGGTAGCTATAAGCTGCTTTACTTTATTTAGTAACTTAAGTTTTTATTATTCTATTTATTAATTTACTCTTTTGAGAAGAAGCAGTAAAAAGATAGCTATTAAGATTATATTCTAAAGAGCTTTTAGTAGGAGATAGCTTCTTTTTATTTCTCTATCTAATAGCTTCTTTAGTATATTAGTCTGCTATTTTATTACTTTTAATTCTTAAGTAAGCTAAGATCTATTCTATAGTAATATAATTCAGTATTAATTTGCAAAGCTTATAGATTTATATAAAAAATTACTTCTCTTAATAAGAGTAAAGTTTATTTAGAGACTAAATAACTCCTTTATTATCTAAATAGATATAAATAAACCTCAATATATTAAATGTTTATATATATTTTAGCATAAATATAATTGCTTTAGCCTCTCTACAGAAGATAGAGAAGCTAGCTATTAAGCTTAAGCAAATTCTCTTCTAGCCTTCAGTCTTAAAGCAGTATACTGCTGCATTTATCCTCTCCTCAATTCCTAATCTGTTAGTAAACAGTTAGATAGCATTTAAGTTTATATTTTTATTATATCTAGGGGCTTCTTAGGCTTTTAGGAGGTTTGCTGAAGGTATTTAAGATAAGCTTTTATGATTATAATATATGCCTAAAGCAGTAACAAACTTATTATAAGTTCTAGCTAGGCTTAATAATAATTATATAGTAGCTTTAAAATAGTTTCTTATAAGGTTTCTATTCTTAATATCTATAATTATTAATAGAAAGAGACCTTAAAGGGAATTAATATAGATTAAACTTCAGTCTATTGTTATAATATTAATTCCTTAATATTAGATTGCAGTATAGGCTATAAGTCTTACTAGAAGGCTCTAGAAATAGGCCTTTAAATCTATTTAATTAACTAATTAGCCTCTTATTAGATATACTGATAACTGCACTAAAGCATTTAAGTATTACTGTTTAAGTTGTAATTTAGCAGATAGAAGGTGGATTTTAATATTTATAGCATCTTTAGACGTCTTAGCAATAGCCTTTAAGGCTTGCTTTACTGCTTACACTTAGATTTATTTCAGTTGTTTAGTAGCAAGCAAGGTTATAAGGTCTAATTAGTGCTAGACTAAGCAGCTAGTAAGAAAAGATAATAAGATTACAGCCTTATAAGCTGTTCTTATAGCATCTGCTCCTGCCCTATAAGTTAAGTTTCTAAAACTATTAATCACTTTCTCTATATTGTGAAAAGCTGTTTCAGTAGTAGTATTAATATAGTATTAGAATTTAAGTTTATAATTAATAGTAATTCCTAGCATCTTAATATAGTCTTTATATACTATTAGCTTTAAGTACTAATAGAAGAAGACTTTTAGCCTCTTAAAATTATTGCTTTTTAGGTTTTTTAGGTTAGTGAAATATATTATATAGAATTTATCTCAGTCAAACTTAGCTTTATACTTCTATACTTATATATTATAAATTGATAAGGTAAGTTTAATTTTTGCTGCTAGCTATGCTTTTATCTCAGCTTTAATAATAAAAGTTATATTATTAATCTACATAAAAGAGACGTCTAGCATCTCTAGGTCCCTAATAAGCTTATTATTAAAAAGAATATAGAAAGAGGGTGAAAAGAGAGAGCCTTAAGGGATTCTAACTTAGACATCTTCTTAAGGTGTTATATAGTCTAATAGATATAAATCTATTGTTTTCTCTTTCAAAAAGCTACTGATCTATTAAATTATATTAGAATTAGTGCTTTTTTTCTATAAGTTATAGATAAGTTTAGCATAAGAGATATAATTAAAAGCACTAGAGATATCTATAATAATTATTACTGCAAACTTCTCTTTATTCTATATGCTATAAACTGTCTTTAGTATCTAATAGAAGGCTATCTTATAAGAGACCTCTCTATATCTTCTTAGATATATAATAAGTAGTATATCTAGATAAGCACTAAAAATATATTAAAATTAGTTAAAGATAACTAATTCTAGAAGTTTTCTTAGCAAATTAAGTAACATAATAAGCTAATAACTATTTAATTTTTTAGTAGATCTACTTATCTTATAGAAGGTAACAGTAGTTATATCTTAAAAATATTAGAAGTAGTAATTTATCTTTAAGCTTATATTAAAAAGCTGCTAAATAGCCTTCACTTAGTTAGAATTTATTCTTTCTATATAGTCCTCCTTTAGAAAGCTGTTTTTAATTATTTTATTAAAGTAGATGTTAGGTTTTAAGGCTTTTTTAGTTAATATATTCTTAGCAGCTTAAATAATCTTATAAATTGTAATAAATAGCTATTCCTTTAGAGGTAGATATCTAATATAGTTGATATTTTTAAGGTTTGCTACACTTTAAAGCAAGAAGAACTTCCTTTTAAGCGCTTTAGCAATCTTAAAGCTTTCTGTGAAAGTTTTACCTTCTATCTCAAGCTGTTTAATTTAAGAGGTCTAAAAGTTGCTATTATTCTTCTACTATTTAGTAATCTTCTAAAAAGCATTTCTATCTATAATTACTTCTGCAAAAAAGTCTCTATATATATTTCTCTTCTAAGCTTTCAAAGCCTTTTAGAAGATATAATAAGCTTCTTTAGCATTCTTAATATTAATTATAATATTAGTATTTTTAGCTTATTGCTTAAGGCGTTAAAAATTTTAATAGATTTCAATAAGCTTATTAGTTCAGCTTTTATAGCTATAGAGAGTGTTAATTCTCTTAGTAGGAATAGCAATCTCTGCAGCAAAATCTATTTAATAAATTAATACCTCTATATAGACATCTATAAACTTTAATATCTAGAGGTCTTCTAGCAGTAAGATCTTAATTATATTAAGAGTTTCTTATAATTTAGTTCTCTCAAATTTTATTTAATTTTTAAAGGTCTTAGTTATATATATATTATATCTTAATATTAAGATAATAGTTAAAATTAAATAGTAATTAGATATTTTTTTCTAGCTTTAAATTGTTTTGCAAAAATCTAGGAAGTTGCTGCTAAAGTAAAGGTTAATTATTAATAACTTCTCTTTTATATTATTGCTGCAGATATATCTGCTTAGCTTTATAATTATAGCTAGTGCTAGGCGTTAGAGAAGGTTAAGTGTAGTTATTATCTCCTATAGGAATTTTCTTCTAAAGTTCTTAGCTATATTATTTAGCAACCAGTCTAAATAGTAGGCATTAAAATCCCTTATTATAACTGCTTTATTATATTTTCAGCTTTTTAAGATCTATTAGACCTCAACTAAAACTAATGCTAAGTTTCTTACTATATTTAGTAGCTAATAAATATTAAAAAAGAGTAATACAGCTAGACTAAACTTAAACTCTATTATATAAATATAGTTATTAGTATAAACAGTCTTCTATAGGCTTATAAGTAGTGATTTGTTCACTATTATTGCAATTTTAGCTTTCTCTCTAGTGAAGATAAGCTAGAAGTTTCTATCTCTAGTATATATCTTATAGTGTAGTTTGCTCTATTTGTTAATATATAGCTCTTAGAATACTAAAACTATAGATATATTTATAATATCCTTAGTTATAAAGTTAGTAAAGAAGTTCACTATAATATTATATTTTATCACTATATTATACTAAAGAACTGTGAAAGCTTCTTTTTCTTTATTAGAAGCAGGTATAATCAGTCTGTTTATATCTTCTAGTTAAGTTATTAGATTCCAGTTTAAAAGATTAATTAGCAGGTTCTTTATTATAAAAGTTGCTCTCTCTATCTTTAAGGGAAAACTATAGTTCACTATTGCTAGTTTATTCTATTAAGCTTAATAAAGAGTTACTTTCAGAAGTAGTTTTACCTTTCTTCCTCTTAGTTAGTTTTTAAAGTGAAATAAAAGCTAAGTTTAGTTATTTTGATAGGCTTTTAAGCTTAAATTGCTGCAAAGAGATAGAGAGGTTTAAGTCTATTAGCCTAGTAGAGTTTTCAGGCTTCTGTTGCTATAAAAGTGAGGTTAAGGTTGAAATATACTAACTTCTTTATAGAGTTAGTATATATTTAATTGCTTTCTTTAAAAGCTTTCTTTAGCGCTTATTAGATTAAGAAAAGTCTACTGCACTATCTTTAGTTATACTCAGCTCTTTAGTTCTTACTAATATCTTTTGCTTAATATATATTAATATATCTAATATAAGAGGTTTATTATAATCACTTTTATAGGTTCTAAGTAGTAGAATATTTTTTGCTATCTTAATGATTTATCCCTCCTTTTAGAAAGCTAGAGATTTCTTTCTTACTAGTACTTTATACTCCTCATCTTATTATTGCTTTATTACTTCTAACTATATCCTATACTAATTCTCTTAAGCTTAATATTTTGCTGCTAACTTTTCTAACTCCTTCTTTAAAGCTGCTATCTCTAGTAGTAGCTTCAGTTAGTATATTCCTATATTCCTCTTCTATCTTATATAATTTAAGTTCCTTCTGATCTTTTTATAGATTAATTTGCTTTAACTATTATTGCTACTATCTGTTGCCTTAAATATATTAAGTAGTCTTACTGAAATTGCTTTAACTAATGCTATAATATTATCTTTACTAAATTTCTACTGCAAACATCTCTAAGCTGCTGCTAAAAATATCTCTAGTATATTTATCTTCTTAAAAATTAGCTATAATATTGCTAAGCTTAAGATATACTGTTATTTAAGTAGAGTTAAGTTAGAGGTCACCTTAATAACTTATTGCTGTTCCTCTATCCTTATCTCTATATAAGATATATTAAGATTTTAAAGGGTTTCAAAAAGCCTCTCTCTTACTGCTTAATAATAGTCTCTCTTTTCCTGCTATATTACTATTATCTATCTGAAGGTTAGGTATTATTAGATCTTACTGCTTCTATATACTTTTAAAGCTTATCTCTTTACTTTTTATTTAAAGTATTTTTATTATAAGCTATATATAGTCTGTTATATATAGCGCATTTATATGTTTCTTTTTAGTAATCTCTATAGTTATAATCTCTAGTATATTTGCTATATTTAACTGAGGCCTGATAATTAGCTTTTTTATAGTTATATTTTTAGCAGTTTGCATATTATAAGAGCTGTCCCTTCTAATTATAGAAGTTTATATAGCATAATTAACCACTCTAAGTTATACTCCCTATATCTAATATCTTATTTATATCTTTAGTAGTAATAATGCTTATTATAATAGAAAACTAACCTGCTATAAGAGATTTTCCCTTCAACTAGCCTATCTAATAGAGGTGCTAAAGCTAGAGTTCTAAGTTTTCTTAAACAAACTAAGTGATTACTATTAAAATGCCTAACTTTATAGCTAAGTTATAAGTCTTAACTAGAATGCTATAAATAATAACTTAATATAATTATATCTTTAGTATAAAGTAATCTATTTAGTCCTAATACTATCCTTTAAAGATAAGCTTTATTTTAATAGTCTAAAAGTATAGCTTAATATCTTTAGAAAGTAAAAGCTAAACAAATTAAACCTTAATATCTAAAGTTTAACTTATATTTCTGTTAATATAGTCTTATAAAGCCTATAGCTTAAAATTAAAGTGTTCAAACTCTATTTTATTTAAGAGGTTAATAATTACTATATAAAGTTATCTTAAGTTATTTTATTTAGCAGCTTAAAGTTTATCTCTTTAAAAGCTACTAAAAGTGACACTTAAATCTTTTGTAAAAGATATTATCTTTTTAATAGTTTCTTATAATATTACTTACTTATTCTAGCTTAATAAGGCTAAATTCTATAAGATTTCTAGCATTTTATTTTGCTTCTCTATAAAGTTAAAAAGCTAGCTTAATACTTTAAGTACTTCTAACAGCTTATAGATTACTGCAATAATATATTTTATATAATTATAGAGATTTACTACTAAAGCTTTCTTTAAGTTCTTTAAAAATATATATTCTAAAAGCTTATTGCTATATTAAATAAAAGCTATAGCTTTCTCTTTTAGTAATGCTATCTTTTTATAAATAAAGCTTATAAGTTATAAAATTAGCTAGTACTAAGTAGGTTTCAATATTATTACTGCTTATAAGATGTATATTATGCTGCACGCTTTGAAAAGTAGATAGATCAGTTCGTCTCAACAAGGCGATTCTTTTGCGATACTTTTAGGCGGTATTCGAATTGATTCGTGGGTGCTGATTTCAAAAATTTGATTTAGACTTGTGTAGTTGTTTTATGGTCCCTCAGGAACCCCTCTCTCGCATGCGGTTAGCAGACTCATCAGTGACACACAGATGCTGGAGGACTCACAGGGCCAACGCGCAGCCATGGATGGATGGAATGGTACGACGGCGGGGGGAGGGCGATCTACGAGCAGGGGTCACTGCCCACCTCACCTCAAGGTGAGCCCTGGGTGTTATGTGCGAGCGGACGGACCCAACCCCACCCAATACATCACTCTGGAGTCCTGCTCTCGGGACCTGTGGAGCGGCAAGCACCTGCTGGGCAGCATTTTGCAGCAGTTGACGTCCTGTTCCCCTCGCCCCCTCCACGTCCCCCTCCAAGGTCGTGGTGCTTTGTTCCTTACCTCGACCTTGCGCACCTGCGTGTCTCGCCCTACACGCCATTAAAAAAGTCTCGGTCGTCATTCGTCATAAGCCCACCTGCTGCTGGGCCTGGGCGTCGCACCCAGATCCATGATCAAAATCCTCCAAGTGAATGAGTGCCACCCAAACACCCTTTTTCTTAATATTCATCCGCCTACCACCCACCACTTCATCGTTGTACCGTACCCTCCACAACTTTTGTTTTCTCCGTTGCCCTAATTTAAATCCCCAAACTCCTACCTCCGATACAGCGGTCTGGTGATTTCTCAGACTCTCGGCAACCTTGCGAATACTCTTATAGTAACGACATTTCCACAACCTCTCATGGATTATTGGCCGCAAACTTACGAAAGCTCAATCACACACGGCATCGTCTACCAGCAGTCTCGATCCCCGTACAAGAACAGAAGAACCTAGTTCGCAGTCACCCGGCACGCATATACCTCTTGGTCTTCTCGTCGAGAAGTACCGCGCACATTCAACTACCTCTACACCTTAGCTTGCAATCGAGCCCCCGAAATCGCCAATATGCACGATCTCAGACTCAAGGTTCTCCGCGAGAGCGGCAAGACCGTCTCCAAAAAGGCGCGATCGCGCCCCGAATCTGCCAGGGCGTCCATGAGAAATTCTCCCAACATCTCTCCCTCCCACTCACAAATCAACTCTCCCGCGCACTCACGCGCCGGCAGCCGCTATGCCTCCGAGGATGAAGCGAGCGACGACGAGTACGACGACAACATGACCATGAGCACACTGTCCAACGGAACCGACTCCGGCGACGAGGGCACTGGCGGCGCATCCGACGCCTCATGGGCGACCCTCCTGCAAGATCGCATCGTCGAGTTGCAAGATCGTAAGCGAACGAACACGAAGGGTCGTGAGACAACTCTTATGTCGTACCTTCACCTCGTCAAGCATCACTACGGCGGACGGCAAATCAGCGGCTCGTTAAATGAGATCGTTTCGGCTCTTATGAAGAATATCAGGTCCGGAGGAAGCACCGTGGAGCGCATTTACTCTCTGAAGTCACTACAGGCAACGCTGTTGACGTCACCTTCAGAAGTGCTTTTTGACGACATTTACCCACAACTGGAGAAGACATGCGAAGACGATGAAGACAGCGATGTCAAGGTGGCGGCGATCTGGGCCATGGCTATCGCAACGCTTTACGCCGGCGGGAGCGAAGAGGCCGCGAGCGAGTTTCTCGAGTACATCGTCACCATCGTAGAGAGCGATGGCGAATCCATCAGCGCGGCCGACAGCGGCGAAGTGGTCACCGCTGCGTTGGAATCCTGGGTTTTCGTCGCCAGCCAAATCGACGACATCACCGAGAACGTATACACAGCCATCGACGCCTTCGTGGAACAACTCGACAGCACAGACACTGACGTACAGACAAGCGCCGGTTTCAATATCGCCTTCATTTTCGAGGCCGCACGGGACCTGGAAGAAGAGACGGGCGAGCCAATGAACCTGCAGTACGATCCCAAACGGTTGATCAGCCGCATGCGCGAAGCGTCAAAGCCCTCAGTGAAGCAGACCTCCCGCAAGGACAGACGTCACCTGCGCAAACAGTTCGCCAGCATCGTCACTTCATTAGAGCACGGCAAGGGGCCCGGTTTCTCGACCGCCGGTCGTCCCTCATTCAACCCGCACACTGGAGGGACGAGGGCAGAGCCTGGCCGCAGGAACGACGATGACGACGACATGAGCGGTTTCGGGTACCGCGAGAAGTTGCGCTTGGGTTCTACGGTTGTGCTAATCGACTCATGGTCCCTCATGGCGAGAGTGGACGCGGCGCGCATCGTCCTCGGTGGTGGACTGCCAACTCACTTCAATGAGAACCCGACGGTGGCAGAGCTTCTCGGTGGCGCCGAGAAGGAGGAATCTCAGACTTATTCGCTGCATCCCCGAGACGCCAAGAAGATGAGAAGATAGAAAACAGCCAGGGCTAGGAAAAGCAGGAACGAGCAAGAGTCTCATAGGTGGACGTCATGATTTCATATGTCATTCCTTTGGTGCCGATAGACGGACGAATCATTAGGGGAGAACCGGGCAAACGGCATCTGGCATTGGCATCGTATTAATACACAGATGCGAAGACGAGAAAAGAGGCGGAGATACCACAGAGCGGGCGGACCCTCGGATAGCATCATTTTTACACTTACAATACACCTGTGCAGGACAAAGTTTCCAAGTGCATTTCCCATAACGTGAAACTTCTTTTCGTAGTAGCTTTATTATTTCTCGTGATGGAGGCAATCAAGGGGTCGCGGACGTGCCTGGCAACAAAGCCACCAATGCAGCTCTCCGCCGGAGGCGCATCCACGGGGTGACACGGCAGAGCCGATCTACCCCCTCGGTACGAAGGGTCGGACGGGGCTGGCGGCACCAATCAGGTGCAAGGCATAAGGGGGGAGAAAGCCGACGGTGGTAGAATTTGGTTCTGGTGTTCCAAGGGAGGTGAGTGGTGCAAACGGAGACCGCCTGGCCACTCCGTCGTGACGAATCTCCATGCTTACGGGTCGCTGTTTATCTATTTGTCGGACGTCTTTCAAAACCTACCTACCAAGCTCGGGGTCGTTCAGAAAGACCACCGGCGGGGAAGGAGTTCGTCCTGCGTTATGCACAGTATTTCTCCTGGGTGGAATATTTCGGGGGGTTTTGCTGTAGGTGCAAGCAGCATGTCGGGCATGCCGTGATGTTCGGGGGCAGAGGCGAAGGGGAGCGGGGGCAGGTGTGTGAGTGTGAAAGCATGGCAATAGAGGATGCGGGCGTGGACAGGATGAATCCGTAGAGCTTCATTTGCTGATATTGGGGCGCCGGGTATGTGCCTCTCTTGAAGAGGATGATTTGGACGGCGGTGAGTGGACGGAGGTAGCGGGGTTGGGTTGAAGGTGCAAACGGCCGGCCGGGGCCTGGGCCGGAGGATGGGCTTGTGCCGATGGAC
The DNA here is from genome assembly GCA_027406005.1 of Colletotrichum horii. Classification (NCBI taxonomy): domain Eukaryota; kingdom Fungi; phylum Ascomycota; class Sordariomycetes; order Glomerellales; family Glomerellaceae; genus Colletotrichum; species Colletotrichum horii. Next base: position 3,297,605 of record JANVYB010000008.1, read on the forward strand.
GCGGGGGGAAGAGGGTTGTTGCCACCGTTGGGCGGCGGTTAGTACTGCTTATCTCCCATGCGCAGCTGAACTGAGGTTCTCATTGGGGTCGACGACACTAAGAAGGTGTTTGGCGGATTTATTGAAATCGGGGTCACAAGCCTCGGCGAGAGACGTGCTGAGGATGTCCGGATGTCACTCTGCAGTAGGACTGTATCCCAGACAAGAGTTCGGCACCGCCCACGGGTGGCGGATAGACATGCGGTTTCAGGTGCCAGCGGATGAAATGGCATCTCACTTGGCCCGTTGCACTTGATCCCCGTAGATCAGGTTTGGGACTTTTACATTGTCCTTGTTATGTCAGCAGCAGCAGGGGCAGCAGGTATCGGTAGGCGTGTCAGTCAATTTACAAGTCCGTTGACTTCTTGGGAAAGCAAAAACAAAAAAAGAAGCACCGGGAGAAAGAACCTTAGCTCCCCATTTTTGTTTCCTTATTCTCTTTTTGCGCCCTGCTAGTGGCTGATCATTCTCCACGAGTCTCCTCCCGTCGTCCAGGCAAAAATGTGACGCCCGAGCTTTCGCCTCCACTCAGGTTGCCAACTGTGGGGGCCCGTCGGGTTTGATTGCTGACAGGGGATCCTTTTTGAGCGCAGGGGGAGAGGGGCGGAGGGGATTTGGAGGGGCTGGGGAGTGAGAGAGTGGAAGAGAGAGGAAAGTGGGATGATTGCGATTTGTTTGGCGGGGTGGCTGGGGGGGGGGGGGGGGGGGGTGAAGCCGAGGGGTTTCGGGAGGAGAGGACAAACAGGCGAGTTTTGGGACAGAAGAACCAACAACGGGAGAGAATTCTAAAGTGAAGCTGCGAAGATGAAGAATTGGGTCTCGAGGTTTGAACGTTTGAGCTAAGTTGTTCCTTGACTAAGGTAGGGTCTAGGGGTGAGCAGACGGAGTGTGAAGTGAGCTGCCGCCGTTGGGTGAGAGGTGGAGGAGACGTAACGTGCGGGCAGGGTTGGCTGCTGCGGGAGAAGAGACGGTGAAGGGCAAGGGAAGCCACTTGCGACAGACAGCTCGAGTTTAAACGATGTGAGAGAGACTGTGTGTGGTTGCAGGTTGTCCGTTTAGTGGTTCCAGAGCCGGACGGATGCGCATGCGATGCGAAGCACACTGCAGGGCGCGCGCAGAGGCAAAGGAGAGGAGGCCGTCGCCGTCGTCTTTGCCGTCGATGAGAAGCAGTCGGATCGTTCATCTGCTGGAACCTAACAGCACCCTCATGCAAGGCCCTTTTCACACGCCCCAAGCATGCGGCGGCAATTGGCCCGTCTCCCGGTGCCCTCCCAGCTCTTTTCGGGAAGGGAGCGAGGGACAACTCATCAAGCACCTCCACCCTCGTGGGACAAGAGCCCATCTGTTGGTCCGTCACAGTCGCACCCGTTTTTAGCTTCTTGGACTCTGGAGTGTACCTTCTGATCTCTGACCACGGGGAAGCAGAGGACATCTCACCCGTACGTCAGGCGAAAACGCTCCCGTCTGAGGACTTGGGAGGACCTAGGGTTCTCTTCTCTGCTCACCTCAGAGGAGTTCCAAGTGTCTGTCAGTCGACCAGTGTCCCCAGCCAGCCGAAGGGCCCAGCACACTGCAGCTCAGCGCAGCGCAGCCCAAAGAACCAGAAACACCCGGCCCAGCCCAGCCCGCTCCCGCGCTCACCTTACCAACTCGAGAAGTTGAGATGACGACGGGTACCTCTAGCGCCCATAGACTGCCGTCACGTTGATCTTGTACCGCAATAACAAAGCCTCATAAGCTTGGACGAGCCGGGGGAGGCCCTGTAGGCCGCAAACCACAGAAACCCAAGAGTCAGACGCGAGACGCCGTCACAGACAGAGGCAGAAGAGCCCGACGAAGCGTCCATCTGTTCGTTGCGTTCCCCCTCCCTCGAGCCTGCTTCCCTGTCACTTTTGTCCCTTCTGCCCTTCAAGCTCGTGCTTGTGTGCTGTGTTGCCTTGCATCATCCCAGATTGTGAACCTGTCCATCGCTGTCACTGTCGCCGCCGTCTACCTCGACCCCCCCGGTGCCGCCCGTCGTTTGTCTGTCGCCTTCTCTCTCTTCTTTCTCACCTTGTCGATTCCGCCTCTATTATCGACAACCGCTTGCTATATCCCGACCTTTCCTAACGCAGTTTCCACACTTCTTTTTCTCGACTTGGCATTCTTTTCAGTTTCTGTTTCAAGGTACAGCGACAGCCTCGACGTCGGAGGAGCAAAAGGTGTAAAACAAGAAATAAAAAAAATAAAGCGAGTCGCAAAATCAAAGGAGGCACTACCCCTGGAGCTTACCTGCCTCTCTGGTTCAGCTTCAAGATCCGCAACTGGGGCAACCACCAGCCCAGCCACCCCAGTTTGGGAACCGCCAACCTTACCTGACCTCACCTCGCACTGCACCTCGACCACTCGGCCTTTCCCTTGCGCCATCATACACTGCTGCTCTGCTGCACGCATTTTCCCTCACTTTTTTCACCACCTAATATTCCTCGTGGTTGCTTTTTTCATTGCTGTGCGTGTGGCATCAGCGGCCACATACCGCATTTTTTCTTCTACTTTTGCCTCTTGACTTTCACCCCCCTCTTTGCGCGCAAACATCGCCGGATCGCAACGGCCCCCAACAAACGGCGTGAGCTCGCCTCGCTTCGCCTGCCTGCCCAGCTTATCGCCCAGCCCGCCCAGTTTTTTTTTCCCGCAGTAACGAACTGCTCCTGATGTCTTGAACGGCGAACCGGCACCCACAACAAACCCTTGCCCGCCTGCTTCGGCAACCCACTCACACTCACCTCTCCCTCTTCCCTCTTCCTTCTTTCCTTGATCCAAGGGGAAGGACAAGAGAAACCAAAGAAGAGAGGTGTGTGAGCCGCAGTACGAGAGGCACTCGTCTTCCGCGCCCGCGCAACACCACCCGCTCCGTCGCCGAGGCCTCGAGCTGTTCACCACACAATGGGTGTTGACTCGAACAAGCCTCCTCCACTCCCTGCCCCGACCGAGACCGACTCCATCACCCCCACCGAATTGGCGACCGATGTGTCCAGGCCAAACGACGAATCTTCCCACTACTCTCTCCCCTCAGACGGCACTCCCGTCACCATCAAGACCCGCGGCCACAGAGCCAATCGCTCCCAGACTTCGTTGTTGATCGAGTATTTCGAAGGTGGCAAGCCTGGCGACTCCAGCTCCGTCAGCCGTAAGCCCAGCGTCCGCGTGCGCTTGACACCGTCAAAGAAGAACCGTCACGACCACATCCAGATCACCGAGACCAAGAGCAGCAGCGTCCGTAAGGCCTCTCTGACCCGTCGGGCACAACAACCCTCCACCACAGCCTCGTCCCATCTGGACGTTGAAGCCCTCGAGGGCGAGGACGGAGAGAGTATGCGATCCTACGCCTCCGCCACCGAGGAGTCCAATGTGTCCAAAAACCCCATCGACATCGAGATCGACCGCAGCGGACGTCGTCGAAGACCAGCGAGTCCATTGATCCCAGACGTCGACGCTGCACACGAATCTACTTACCTGCCTCCAAACTTGTCCGAGATCTCGGCCATTCCTAACGACAGCTTCCTAGATGGCTCTCCCGGCTCGACCGTCTTGACAAAATCGTCCGAGGCTAGACGCAGCAAGAGTTCGACTCGAGGCGGCGAGGTGGCCGCCGGCGTTGCTGGCGCAATGGCTGGTGCTGCTGCTGCCGACCAAGTAAGGAGCAAAAAGAGACACAGCGGTGAGAGGAGAGTCTCTGGTGAGAAGTTGAAGGATAAAGACCGCAAGCACCGCTCAAGTAAAAGTCGAACAAGCAGCATCAGCGAAAAGCAATCCGAGGCTGGAACGCGATCGCCTAGGCGACGCTCTAGCCGCAATCACGTTGACTCGCTTGTGTCTGGGGCAGATTCCAGCGTTTTATCATCCAGCATTTCTCCCAGCCATCGCTCGTATGATCAGAGCTCCGTCCGCTCTGGAGCTTCCAAGTCTTCCATCAACAACCCCAAATTATTGGAAACCGTCGAGGACGCCATTCGCCGACTTATCCTGCCGGAATTGAGTGCTCTGAAGCGAGAGCAAAGCAAGCGCGAAAGTCGTCGCAGCTCTCTTACCTCTACCGGCACAGGCACATCTCTGTCTCGAGAGGACCTGGGGGTCGACCGACGCAGGTCCGACAAGCGCAGCGAATCCGGCCGCGACAGTCGTCACAGAGAGCGCAGAGATCGCGAGGCCCGACATGAATACACCGAGTCACCTCGCAGCATCGCCGAGTCTGTTGAGGGAGAGTCAGTACTGTCGGTCGATGACACTCCACGACGAAGCAATGGAGCGCTCAAGGCTGCCGCAGGAGGTGCAGCTGTCGCTGGCCTTGCTGCAGCCGCATTGGATGCAACCTCGCCACCAGCCGACGACAGAAGACAGCGCAGAAGACGGCGCGCGGATGGATCAGCCAGGAGCCGCAGCTTGGGTCGTGAGAAGTACAACGAAGAGTTTGAGGAGGAAGAGGTCCCTGCACCACCAATGCCCTTGATGAGTGAGATCAATCCTTCAGAGATGACTCGCACCTCGATTCTGTCGGTAGATTCCCTCGCCGACCGCCCTCACTCCGCCATGGAAGAGAAAGCTGTCATTCAGGAGGTTGCCAGGGGTAATACTGCTTCTGCCGCATCAACGCCAACACCTACCCAGACGCCAGCTGCTCAAACACCAACTTCCAATTTGCAAATTCTGGGCACGAAACACGCCAACGTGTCGCATGGTGATTTGAGAGAACTGTCCCGCACCAGGACCGGAGAACTCACCGAGCAGCGTGAGGTGGACGATTACAGCAGCCCCAACCAGTCGCGGGTCGATGATTATGATGACTACGATGACCGAAGCCGCGCCGTGGATGGTGACGGCGATTACGACGATTCCAACGAGTTCGACTACTACAACACCCAGGATGTACCGCCTCCTCTGAAGTATGTCCCGTACCAACCCGAACGCCGCGGCCTGAGCCCTATCTACAGCGTGTCTGGATACACTGAGGCTGGAAGTGAGACCGCTGCTCAGCGCGATTCCCGGATGTCGCATGGCACTGCATCACCGACAAAGTCCCACCCCTCTCAACCGGACATGAGAGCGCTGTCTCCTTCGTCATCGATACCCAGCAACGTAATGGGCAGAGGCTTTGACGAACAATCTGAACTCAGCGTCATAGAACCCGGCCACGGCTTCCCCAACAGCGAGTTGACGCAGAACAGCGAGGCTGGCTACAGACAGAGCGAGCTGACACAGGACAGCGAACCTGGGTACAGGCAGAGCGAGCTTACGCAGGATAGCGAACCTGGGTACAGGCAGAGCGAACTTACGCAAGACAGCGAGGCCGGATACAGGAACAGCCAGCTCACGGAGAACAGCGATGCTGGTTACCGCAACAGCCAGTACACAGAAGGTAGTGATGTCTTGGGATCCGGCCAGGCCGTACGCGGTATTGTGGCCAACCCCAACATCATTCACGTAGCAAACGGTGTGGAGTCGAATGTCGCTTCCTTGATCGACGGGTCTATGCTCGATCAGTCTATCATGACCACCGGCTCTGGTTACGAGTACGGCAGAGATTCTCAAGTCTCTTACGGAGACTCCAACGTTTCGTACGATGACCAGCCTAGCAAGCTTAACATTCGATCGCGCGAGGTCAGCCCCGAGAAGGGCTCTGTCGCTAGCCACCGCGAATTCTTCGAGCAGCGTGAGCGTGAGAGCAGCCGAACGCCTACCTCTAGCCGCCAGAGCAGGTCAAGGGAATTCAATGGAGAGTACGACCTCGATGAGTACGGTAGGAAGGTTGCTCCTTTGAGGTACAAGAACTCTCCATCCACCTCAACAAGACACTCGCCTACGGCTTCCGAGAAGGCGATTGCCGCAGGAGCTGTTGGGCGCTGCCGCTGCCGCTCTGAAAGCTGCGAAGGACAGGAAGCAGCCAACTGTGGAAGAAGTCGACGAGGAACAAGACGAGTGGGTTGGTGACGGCATCGGACGAAACAAGTCTTTCAAGCAGCGAACTATGGAGGGACGCGAGCCCAACCACACTCCGGCTCACAGTGTCGACCGCCTCGACTTGGAAGACCAGCCAAAGATGGGTGCTAGTGCCATGCCCGCCTTGCATGATCCCATGCCTGAGGTCGGATATGTCGACGACGATGCCTTGACCAACCCGTCGCTCGTCCGCGAACCCCTTGGCGGTAGCGATAATGACGACCACGGTCACTGGCCTGGAGATGTCACTCCTCGCCAGAGCGATGTCGGCACATTTGAGGAGTACAGCGAAAAGCATGGCCACGGCTTGGGCATGGCCGCCGCCGGTGCTGCCGCAGGGGCTGCTGTCGGTGCTGCTTTGGCTCACCACCGCCAGCCTAGTCAAGAACACGAGGATGAGTGGCGGCGCACATCAGCTGAGCGAAAGCGGGACACTGTCATCACAAACCCGTATGATGGTGCCAGCCCCATTGACAATCCCGACCTCCTCGGCGCCCGTGGCTTCGATGATGCTTACGATGCTCATTACCATGGCAGCCCTGGTCACAAGAACCTGGACGAAGGCTACATCTCCCAGGGACCCCTTCAATCACCCAATGGCCAGCCCAAGGGCAAGGCTCTTATGCCTTTCAACGATCCCAGCGCGGAGGATCCCTTCTACATGCCCCAGCACGCGAGGCACCTCAGTGGCATGTCTCAAGGCATGGCATCTCCCATCTACGACGCTTCCACCGGAAATGGCATCGATAGCATCGAGTCCAAGGATATCATTGCTCTTATGCAACACGTAAGTTTGCGAACGATTCCACTTTGTGAATACACGCTAACATTTTCCAGCTCATGGTCCGCGACGCCCAAAGGAGCGCCCGGGACACTGAAATTCTCGTCACCCTCGTCCGTTCCGCAGCTGAGATGCGCAACTCTTTTGAGGACCTCAAGAAGCTCCTTGCCAACACTGAAGACGTCATTATCAAGGAGGTCCAGGAGAACACCGAGGAGACGGTCAAGAACGTCATCGGCGGTCCCCGTCCTTACCCCGGCAGCCTTCCCCCGCGATCCATCAAGGGCCTGAGCGTTGCAGCTTCCCAGCACAGCACCCTTGATGAGACGACCAAGAAGAGCAACTTCTTCCGCAAGGCTCTCAAGGGTCTCAGCAATAAGGGCACAAATGATCTTGGCAGAATTGAGGACATGTTGAACCAGCTTTTGAGCGAGGTCGACACCCTCAAGGCCCAGACTGTGCGACCTGGCGGTGGTCAGTCTTATGAGAACCTTGCCCAAGAGATGCAGTACGAGCAAGACCGCGGCTACGAGCCTGAGGGCCAGGCTGGCACCTCCTCCACAAGCCATGGCTCGGGCATGTCTTCCTTTGCCCAGTCGCGTGGTCCTTCAAAGATGGGATACGAACCCAACCGTATCAGCACGGTCCATGAAGACAATGAGGAGGAATACCACCAGGGCCTGCAGACTCCTAGAAGTGAATTCCAGCGTGCCGACTCCATGCCTCTCAGTACTCCTCCCCAACAGCCTCACACGCGCAACGCATCAATGAGCAACGAGAATACGCCAAAGACTGAGAAGGCGAAGAAGCACAAATCCCGAGGATCCTCCAGCTGGTTCCCCAAGATTTCCCGGTGGTCTGAGTCGACAGCTACGAGCGTTGGCAAAGCCTTCCGCATGAGCGGTTCCAGCAAGAAAGACCAAGAAGAGGAGTTCCTTCAGCATCCTCCCTCCAGATCCGGATCCGATTTCCGGTACGACGACCGTTATCAGGATGACTACCAGAGCGACCAGCTGCACTCTGGCTTCTCCCAGCAGGACCTTGTTCCTCCCCAACGGCTTGAGACCGTCCCGCCTGCCCCTGGCACTTACATGACCCCTGAGGATCCCAAGTACAAGGCACACCGTAACTCGGTCAACCTCCAGCATCCTCAGCCGCGCCAAGGACAAACCGAGAGATTCAAGGCAGCATTGGAGAGCCAAGCCTACGAGTACGACACGCCGATGTCGCCCAACACTGCCGACTGGGCCGGTTCGGCTACCAGCTTGAACCGCTTCCCGGCGAACGCCAACAACCGCTACAGCAACTCCGGCGCTGGCACCGGCGAGTACTGGAACTCGTCCCCTGCCGGTCCTCCTCGGCCCCCCAAGGAGCCCATCGACGACAGGGCCACAACGCCCTCTAGGGCCACAACCCCCTCCAGGGCTACCACGCCTTCCAAGGCCCGCATCTCTAAGTTGGCATCGAAGACCAGTCCCCTCCCCTACAACAGCGTTGAGAGCGGCTATGGCACCGGCCCGGGCACCCAGCCCAGCAACTACACCGACAGCCCCAAGCTGGAGAACCGCAACCTCAACGCCGCTCTCGGCATGCCAACTCGCAGGCCCAGTGGGCCCCGGGCCATGACCCCCAAGAGTGCGGAGGAGGAAGCCGCCAGGGAAGAGCGACGCCGCAAGAGAGGTAAGCAGACCGCTACAGATGTTGACCAGAGCTGCTTCTAACATTTCACAGACACTTTTGGCACTGTCGCAAGCAACGAGACCGACACGTTTTAGAAGAAGATTTTCCATCGCAACGTCTTTTTATTCGGTACAAGAGAGTGAGCACTGCCACATGAGTTGCTGCTACTGGATAGCTTGAGTCACATGATCAACCTATAATCATCAGAAATATTGAAGCAGATCTGTGCAATCTGCTATAGAAATGACAGGGAAGGATCTGTCAAGCGGCAACGGACCCAAAAAGTAGAAGAGTCCGGACGGAGGAAGCGGAGGAAACAGAGGGAAAAGTGTTTCGCTACTCGACCTTACGACGACATGACACGCAATTGATGGTTTTGCGTTTGAGCGATGTTTTGGAGGGGAGGGAAAGTGCGATTTGGCCCTTCTCCCCTCAAGTCGAGGCATGAGGATTGGGTTTGAAACGCACATGACGTGAAAGCTGGTTGATACCACATATTTTTCTGGAATCCGGGGGACTGCGTAAGGTATTTCTTTGGCAGTCCAAGTTCAGGTAGATACCATAAGGAGGGGACTGTAATTGTAGTCGTGGATAATGGAATTTTTACCCTGCCTTGACACCATTTGGGCCTTTTGCATAGGAAGTGAATGCGTGATGTGGGTTGGCTGATGAGTCTTTTTCTTGGATTTATCAGCCAGACTGTATGATGTGTGCGGTCGACTGATGGGTACGGCAGGCTGAGCTGGATTAGTCAAGTCCCGCGCGGCGCCTGGCGTTGTTTGGCGGAACTCGTCAGATGCAAACGCGGATGTAAATGCGGACGAAGTGCTTTGGTTTTAGTAATGTGTGCCGCGCGCGTCCTCCGCATACAACCTTGGCGCATGGGAGATAGCTTTCAACTTATCTGTACTAATTCGAAATGGTTGATCCTCAGATGCGACGGGCCTGTCTCTCGGTTGCGGATTTCCGAGTGCTGGCCTCCAGCTCGGTCAAGTCGAGTCGGTGAGATATGGGGTTTGTCAGCGTGGACCAACTGGCGTCAGACCCTTCCCACGCTACCTCCCTTTTACCTTGGCCTACGAGCCGATCTCTGATTTGTTCGTTGGGTAAGGGGCAAGATGTGTTGCACTGCGGTGCCTGCTTACACCCCCTCCCCTCGGTGTACTCGGTGAGGCTCTATTTGGTAACGTTCCCGGAAGCAGGAGAGGGGGAGTCGGCACTGGCATGGCTCATCTTGTGGCTTGTGTCATTTGTCAGGTCAGGTCGGTGGTCTGCATGGTGATGCAGGAGCACATGCGAGTGAGATTCATGAGGGGGGATGGCGTCGTCAGGGCATGCCAGGGACTCATCGGTTGGCGATGTACAAAGCCCCGGGGCATGTTGATGTGTGTTGGTCGACTTAAGTGATAGATGTATAAGTCAATCCTGCGAGGTGTTGCTCGAACTAATTCGTCTTCAAGTCGAAGCACTATTCAACCTCATCTATTCCTAATCACATCAAAAACTCACATATACACATACATACCATGTCTCCCCCGGTCCTCCTCATCCTCGGCGCAGGCACCCGCGTCGGCGCCGGAATCGCAAAGCACTTCTCCAGCGCAGGCTACGCCGTCGCCCTCGTCAGCCGCTCCGCGCCCTCCCCGCCGGCCGTCGACCCGTCAACCTCCTTCCTGCGCGTCCGCGCGGACTTGAGCGTGCCGGCGCAGGTCTCCGCTGCGTTCGCCGCCGTACGGGCCCACTTCGGCGGGGCCGCGCCGCGGGTGGTCGTGTACAACGCGGCGACGGTCTCGCGGCCGCCCGACGCGGAGAACCTGCTGAGCCTCGACGTGGGGACGGTCGAGGGCGATCTGAGGGTGAACGCGCTCGGTGCGTATGTGGCTGCGCAGGAGGCCGTGAAGGGGTGGACGGAGGAAGGGGAGGGGAGGGGCAGGTTCATTATGACGGGGAACCATTTGAACACCGGGCCGTTGCCTGTCCCGTTGTTCTTGACGCTGGGGATTGGGAAGAGCGCGGCGTGGTATTGGGTTGGGGCTGCTGATGGGTTTTTCAAGGGGAAGGGATGGAGGTGAGTTTTGCTAGTCACGGGCTCTGGCCGTGAGGATATGCTCCGTGAATGGGGTGCTAATGAGAATCACAGGTTCTTCTATGCTGATGAGAGGAAGGAGGATGGAAGCGGGGCGGGCGGGGATCTTGGGGCTGATTCTCATGGCAAGTTCTACTTGGAACTTGCCGAGGGGGATGTTGCGGCTTTGCCATCGGATGTGACATTTGTTGATGGGGAGTATAAGAAGTTCTGAGCTCAGGAGTCAGGCGGTGTGTTGATGGGCCAGACGTTGGTGAGGAAGATGAATGACGGAAACTGGGAAGAGGCTTGGCAACATTCTAGAAGTCGAGTAAAACAGCACCGAAGTTCTTTTAGATGAATAAGTCGACCATTCAATCTCTAGCTCATTCAAATTCATATGAGTTGCTCCGGCGTTATTCTCAACTCGTCAGTAAGACTGTGCCTCTGTCGTTGCTCTCCCGCGGGCCGGTAGGAGTATATGAATGGGCTGACATCGGATACTAAGCAAGAAAATCTTGACAGCACAATAATCGTCGTGCGGTTCATCTCTTCCAGTCTGCGGTGCATGCTTGTACATCCGTGTCGTTGCCAAAGCACTAATAATGAAGGACCCTACAAAGTGGCCAAAGCCTTTGCCGTCGGTGTTCACCATCTGAACAGTATTCCAATGGAATCGTCAAGTATTCATTGAGAGGTTCTCACGGTATGGACTCCGGGGAATTTCGTCTCGCAATGAAAACCATGTGATTCGTTTGTAGTCTTGGTGATCGGAGGCAAATCCACAGAGTAATTCTTTTCACCATTTGGCTTGTGTCCAAGTGAGCTTTACTGTGCATCAAGTGTTATATACATCAAATTTTCAAGCAATCATTAACACATGTCATAACACGCTGAGAACCAATTGAGATCTGTGGTAGAGCCCAGCAAAGTCAGGCTCACGGTTCTGGCGCTCCCGATAGTAGAATGAGGTATAAAAGACAGCCATGTGGTATTTACTCCGCCTCACGCGCCACAAAATGTCCCAGAACTTGAAGGGGTGGCACAAATTCTCACTGTTGGCGTTTTGGGACTTTACGGCAGTGCGCTTGTGGAAGGAGGAAACATTGCTGCAACAGGCTCACGGTATTGTTCGTCAGTTTCTCTTGTTTATTTCGGATACTAAAAACGAACAGTTGCTTTAGTGCAGCAGCAAAGACACCACAGTCTTGATTTCGGCGGTAAAGCAACAGTTTGGCAGCTTCTGTAATCGAGCCGTTTCGAGGCCTGTTCTAGAGATCTCATTGCTTTCACCTATTTCTCGGTAGCAAGCAAAAGATTTGAGATTTTATGAAGTAGTAGACGACTAATCAAAGGTTCGTCTAGTACCGCGTTTTTCCCTCTGAATTTTCGTTAATGGTTGTCGTAACGCCTTGGTATCATAGATAGGATGCCGTGGCCATTGCCTTATCTCTAGATACTAGATTATTGCAGTATAAAACACATACACAATTGGATAATGCCTGATCGACTAGACAATCTTGTCGTTAATTCGCTGTCGTGGCTTTGGCAACTATCCAGTTATCCATGCCCTTGGCGGGCAGGTAAATAACTAAACCATGTTGTCCTAGCTTCAAACCTGCAATGCTTGATGCTTTCCTTGAGACTTTTCCGTCAACAGTTGTGAAATCTTCCTATGGAATAATGCGGTAGAGCTATTTGAATTTTTTTGCCGAGCGTGTCCCCAATTGCTGTCTTGACTGTGAAGCCGCGCCTTCCAACCATGTTCACCAATTCGGAACTGAAAGATCCAGTTTCCATGCCTGACGAGCCGGCTTTCATAGTATTAAACAACATTTCTTTTTATGGGAGAACATCGTCTTAAACTGTCCGCATGTCTCTGGTCTTGGGAATGACGTACTACAAATATTGCAGCAAATGCGAAACGGCCGTTCCCTACACCAAGATGAATGGCCTTAAAGTTATCTTTCTTGCAAAAGTGATAGATATATCTGCCAGTCGTTCGTATGGACCTGATAGGGAATATTCGGGGAAACTCTCACAAAAGGATCTTGACACAGCAGTCCTGACTTCATTCAGTACGAACAAAAACAACACACCAACGCGCTAGGACAAGAGATTCTTGAAACAGCAAGAGAGTTTCCATTCGGCAGCGGGTTTGTAGGATAGATCGTGATATGAACAAAAACACTCGGCGAAGACCTTGGCATTGATGTGGGGTAATATCACTTCCTAGCCTCTTCGTAAAGATAGCAAAGGCTGTATTTTCTTAGTCGAAGCCCTGATCCCTCAATTCCGAGTCGATGACTCCAGCCCCATCAATCGAGGCGTAACAGCATCGAGATCGTCCAAGTCGGGGTAAGCCGTGAAAGCAGCTGCAGGCTATCTCATTCATGTCACATTAGCGGTACATGCGTATCTCATTCGGTGCTCCAGACGCAAACACGGGGGTCATTGATCGGCCCTCAAGTCCAACGTAGAATGAATTGGCTGAACTCGGCATTTCCTTCTCGATCTTTCGAGCGGACTTCTTGTCGGGGAATCCATAAAAATTAATAGCGCGCGCGCAGACTTTACCGGGTCAGCGTTAACTCCCCTGTGAGATTGGTTAGCAGCATCGAGCTCTCTCTCGCAACTTCTCATTGTTATTCGTATGTGATACACTAGGGAAGCTCACTGTCAGGCTGCAAACCCCTCTCCACGCAATGGGCCGCCATCTTCTTAGATCAGCTTACCTTGCTGAATGCTGTCTTTTCAGGCCTCCCTCTAAGGGAACCATTGCATTGGCGCTTTTGCGTCAATCTAATTACATCGACCCTAGAAGTGAGATTTTAAGGCTTGTCGTCATCAGCATATCGAGATGACGGCGGTGAATATTGTACGGAATACCATCAAGTGACCAGTTCTTGTCATTGTGCGGGGAAACAAATCAAGAGTTTGAGCATCGCTGTCATTCGACATCTCCTGAATTTCGATTCACGCGTAATATGCCGAACAGCTCACGAAGTCTTTAATTATAAAGATCACCCTTGGAGGTTTGTATCGGGTCATTGAGGAGTAAAATACAAGTGAAAAAGATACACAGTATCACTGGAATCAATCTCGGAATTCATACAAGCAAAGACTCTATTCATGACACTGAGAAAAGCTCTGGTAAGACTTTCCTGCCACTTTTCGAGGAGTATTCTGATATCATAAACCGGGGACAGCGGCGGGGAATGTCGAATGACAGTAAACACCCTCATGGCACTAACTACGGGCAGGCATTACAAACATTTTAATAAACCCGCTCAAAAGAGCAGAGGACTTGGAAGTTTTGAATCTGGGCTTTTGACAATGGACCAGGAGCGAATTCTGCCAGAAGATAAGACCCCTCGTTTGAAACCACCGTTTTATATAGCCTTGGCCTGCTCAGTATTAGCCAAGGTCCCTTGTGCTATGCATACTATGGAATGGAAGCAATGGGTCTGAAGGCTTGTTACTAATACATAGCTCGCTCGTGATGACTACGCGAGATCTGTGGGGAATATCGTGATGATGAGCCTCGGCAAAACGGCTCCGGACACCCTGGTCCCGCATGCCACAGCTCGTCTGCCAGCCATGGGCGAGGCAATCCCGAGATGACGAGAGAAGCTTCCCTATTGCGTGGGCAGGGTGCGTGATCAAGTTGACTTTAGCCCCTGAGCCTGGCCATGGTCAATCTACTGTCACCGCAGGGCATTAAGAGCAACAAGTAGTCCGTTTCAAAGCAATTGATTCAAGACCGGCTGTCCACGTCGGTTGCACTGGCATACGCATGAGAATCTACAAAGTCAGTCCTGTGGATGCTGTCATTTGACTGGGGCAGTCGACGAGCACATCAAATATCGTTCGGGGATGCTCGTCCTCACACAGCCATCAAGGGGGGGGGGTTGGCTTCCCGCTCACTTGAAGATCACCAACACCACAAAGAGACACAGTCTCACAACATCAAACGCGCGTCTCCCTTGGGTAAAACATGTCCCAGCCACCATCAAACGGACCAAGACAGCCGTTCCTCGACCGCTAGTCTCAACCACGTTGTTGCGGGCGCTCAGCCCTGAAGCACAACGCCATTACCTAATGAATGGAGCATCCCTACCCTCCCTTTCCAGGCCCTCTCGCAAGCGGGCAGTGTTGTTGATCAGATGTCACACCGCACTGTCGGCCTGTTTTAAGCTTTTGCCTCCTCAGTCGGCAGAACGCGGGGTAGCGAAAAGGGGGTGAGAAGGAGGTGAAGATCCGGGGAAGGCAGAGCGAGCTGCAATTTGTACGTAATGGTGAGGTGGGAGAGGAGGAGGCGTGCCGGCGCGTCGGGGGACGGAGGCCCAGGCGGAGACGGCTTTGTTCTGTGTTGCTAGCGAGATCTGAGACCTGGGTATTTGTGCCGACGGTGGAACTCGCTCGAATCTGGAGAAGCGAGAGACCCAGAGACGTTTGTCGTCGTCGACGGGAGGATGGGCAGGATGGGGAGTTGAGATGGCAGCTCTCGCGGGACGGACCGCCGTGATCTGTGAGATGTTGCGGGCGTCGAGGGCGACTAGACAAGCTGCGAGAGGTCTTTGACTGCAAAGGGGTACTTGGCGAAGTGGTCGGTTACAATCACAATCTGCATTGGTTTGTGAACGTGCTTAGAGACTCTCTCTGGAACCATCAACCACAACCCATTTGCTTCCCAAACTTCATGGACAATCCGGCTGATGATCACTTCATCAGCCAAACGCCGGGGCACGTTCTCGACGACAAACCAACGGTCAAGGAGCCCTGAATCTGCATGGCAAAACCACTCGTCAGCATTCGTCAAGCATATCGCGAAATGAGACCACACGTTGGCGTCACATCACCAAACACACTCAGCCACGACCCCAACGAACAGCAACTCCTCGAGCGAGCACGTTTCCGCCAACGAAGGCGGGGCCCAAGGAAAACCCAGACGACGACAGACGACGGAAGAGGGCGACGTTTCCCCAGACTCCTCAACTTGCAACAAGAATCGTGGCATTTGCGACATGGGTTGAGAAGGTCTGGTGACCGTCGTCGTCGCGGCAAACAGAATTTCCATTACCCCCAGGAAACTGCTGACTGGTCGCGCCAGGGGGGGCCAAATTGGATCTTTGACGTCGTAGACCATGTCGTGGGGCTCTGGACAGGGGTTGTGTGTAGCGGTACCTCGCGGTCTCGACGGACACGGGAACAAACATGCTGGCAGCAGATCCAGCGCCGCGGACAACATGGAAAGCAGAAAAATTCGCACCCAAAAAAAAAACTTCCAGCCAGAGGTCCAGAGGAGACTTTCCAGTTCCTTGCATTAGCCCCATCTTTCCCCAGTTGTGGTCCAAGCCTCTGAGTGGCCCAAAGTGCTACGCTACGGCCGAAAGCGGCAATCGATGGGGTAACGCTTTGCTAACAGATTGCCTCAGAGTGCAATGGCGTCTTGTGGTTTTCGAGGTGTTTTTTTTTCTTCGTTTCCTCAGAAAGTGGCTCCGCGTGACTCCAGAACGCCATCCGGTAGCAGGTTTGCATCACGCGGGC
The DNA here is from genome assembly GCA_027406005.1 of Colletotrichum horii. Taxonomy (NCBI): domain Eukaryota; kingdom Fungi; phylum Ascomycota; class Sordariomycetes; order Glomerellales; family Glomerellaceae; genus Colletotrichum; species Colletotrichum horii. The sequence goes on from JANVYB010000008.1 coordinate 3,313,693, forward strand.
CACTGTGGAAAGTGGGGAGACCGAAAGACTCAGGAAAAAAACTGCTTAGCTGAGATCTGGCTTAGACGAGGACAGAAGGGTGCCACCTCATCTCATACCTTGGAACTCGCCTTCTGCTGGCGCAATTGGCAATTTGCGCGGACATGTCCGTTTCGACGCAATGCTTGCTTGGCTGACGACGAATTGGAGATGTTTGCTGTTTGCTTCTTTGTGCTTCTTATCAGAATAAACAAATACACTAAGATGCCCTATCTGGGTTTGCTTATTTTGCAGATAACAACAGGCTCTCAATATCCAATGTCCGGGCGTCTTACACGCAACTCCCTAAAGGCTGATGACTGATAGCTCTCTAACACCAGGGGGCATGAGGTAAGTTAGGCAAGGAGAGAGGTAGGCGGACGGCATATGCAGCATGCCTCCGATCAGAAACCCTGTCTCACCCACACTGTCACGTCCCAACATGTCTTCATCATCCCATTGATGCAAGTCAAGCCTCACAAACTGGTCCTCTGAATGCCGTAGGAATGAGGACGTAGACGTGCAGCCATCCACCCAGCTGCATCAAGACATTTCGAGCTCTTACGACGGTACTCCTGCTCCTTGGTCACTCTCACACTCCACTGCGCAGAAACCACTTTCCTGGTACCCTGGTCCAAGTCACGGGGAACAAGAGCAACCAACGACAGCGAACCAAGCTACCCATGAGCTGTCCAAAACCAAGCTCTGCCAGCCCTAGCTCTGGCCTGTGGCCTACAGCAACTAGCTCCGCTCCCGACGTTTCGGGGCCTCGGGACCGTCCTAATTTTGCAACCAAGATCTACCCCCTCAGTCCCTCTTCCGCTCCCACTCTGGGCCCCCCGTCTGCCCCCTCTGAGAAGTACCTACGGCACCGCAATAGAGCCGCCAAAACTTTTCCTTCCAGCGCTAAAAATTCTTTTTTGCAATGGGGCGCGCGAGCTGTACGTAGCTACGTACCGCCAGGTGACTCTTGCTGTCCCCCCCAGTGCAACGCCGTCACTCAGCCCATGGGAAACTTTTTGCACGTCAGGCGGACGCCGCAGAGCCTGGCCGCCGTTTCTCCCTGGCGTGTATGTGTACGATGGTACTTGGCCGCCCACCACCCCTCCCCCCTTCCTCACGCTCACGCCTTCAAAGACGAACAAAACCTATATAGACCATGGACCCTCCTCTGTCTCTCACGATCGACTTCGCTTCCCATCATTGACTCATCCCAAGACATCCAAGCTTCTGCTTCATCCAAGCTCCGTTCCCTCATCCGAGAGTTCAGACGACACTGCCCGTGAACCAACCCACTTACACGGATCACAACCTACACCAAACCTACACCACAACACCACACACACATCCTCCAAGATGCCTTCCCAAATCTTCGTCACAGAGCCTCACCCCACCGTGGTACCAAACACCTACATCTACTCCGGCCGTGGCGGCGCCGGCAACATCTTCAAGGCCCCCGTCACCACCCCGGCCACCGGCGTCACCACCGCCCTCAAGCCCGTCTCCGCCAACAACAGCGCCCGCCGCTTCTACTCTGGCATCGGCGGCGCGGGCAACGCCCACAGTGCCACCGAGAGGCCCGTCATCAGCTTCGACGAGGACTTTGACCGCCAGCAGGTCCGCGACCGCGCCGTCGTCGGCCACGTCGGCATCGGCGGCGCCGGCAACGTCTCCCGCCGCAAGGGCTCCGACGCCTCCTCCGTCCTGAGCGAGGACTCCTCCGCCTCGTCCGGCTCTTCGCTCAAGTCCATCAAGGAGCGCGGCGGCAGCTTCCTCCGCCGTCTCGCCTCCAAGAAGAACTGAGCGGTTCTTTTTGGTGGACGTGGTCTACCGTCTCCACTACATCAACAAATCATGTCATAAAAAAGCAAGGGAACTCAGCAAGGCGTTTGGAAACCAAAAAAAGTCATTTATCGGATATATCATGTGGTAAGGGGGAAAAGCAAAGGGGATTCTCGCAGAGAGAACCCGAAGGTTGTTTCCTTGGAGCAAACACGAAGAAACCGTCTGCAGGAAATCATCCTCTGGCTGGAAGAGGCCAGAGACATGGGAGCATAGCGGGAAAAAAGAATGGGCGTTTTACGATTTTTCAGCGAAGTCGAGTAGTCGACACAATACCCCCCAATTTCATTTGAATAGCATGGCCCATCTGATGATGGAGCCCTTGAATTGAAAGTTTATGAACCTTCTAAATACTCCGCCTTGACCCTGAACTGTCCCTGTGACTCGAGCTTTGAATATCAAACGCACAGCTGCCAAGTTCTCGTGGACGTTGCCTTGTCGAACTGGTAACTCTTCCTCGCACAATGTCACTCAACTCGAGTGCGCGACTTCGAAGGCCTATTCATGAGGAAATAAACCATATATAAAAGAGGCTGCCGTTGCCTTACAATGATCACCGGAGGGAAAGCCAGATTTTCTGGTCCCTTCCGCAGTATCGCCCAAGACGTCCATCCAACATCTCAAGCCTTCCGGCCGAGAATTCAATGCCTGCAGACCATGGCTCAAAGCCATTATAGCAACACCAAGACTGAATCAAAAGCTCTCGGAACGACTACGACCGGAATAAACCGACGCTGGACAAGATTGATGGACAATGGCACAGCAAATGATGTGGGCGGCTCTTCCAATGACACCGACGGAGATGTGCCAATCTCCGTGCTCCTCGTGTCCAGAACACAATGGCTCGAAGGAAAAGGCTTGAGAACTGGGCTCCGGGCTCCGAGCGCGGCCATTCTGGCTTGTCGAGTCTATGCAAATGACACAAATTGCCGAAATGTATACTACATATCATCACAACCGTACAGCCGTTGTCACTCACATCGACATGCCGCCCGGAAGACAGCAGGAAACAGCCGTTAGACTTTTGAACATGGGCAACGTCCATGGAAACAGTCAAGAACCATATCATTTGGAGGCATATCAATATCACGACTTCCTCTCCATCAACCCCGAATCCCCAGACAATTTCATCTCGTTCTCAATCAGTTCCGCCGTACTAAAGTGATGGGCGCTGCTTGAGAAACAACCAGAGAAGGGGACCAACCCGTAAACTACTCAACCATTGACTGGGCACCACAATTACGAGGGAATACTTCAAGGGCAGAAACAACCGACGATGTCAAAACCTCATGCCAATTGTAGAAGACGAATGCCTCATTGCATCGTATTACACCCGACCTTAACCTGTCGTCATTCACTTCTAGCTGTTTGCCTGAAGGGTCGAGGGTTCAGAGCATTGCCCAAAAACCCTCACCCTTACTCATCCCAAACACCCTCTTAAATAGCACACGCCCGTAAGCCATACCCGACACTTCCAACGCACGAGATTAAACAAATGTCTCGCCCGCACATGGCCTGCGCATGTAAGTATTCACATTGCTTATTCCAAAAGCAACAGGCTTCTAGATGAGACCTTATCCTTATCAAAGAGGCCAAAGCTCCCACGAACCATCGTCTTATCTCGACATCGTTGCTTTTGAAACCTCCCAGGGCAAGTTTCTTATTCCGGCTTCGATATCTCTGTCACAAGTCAGCCCCGTCAATGGCAGGTGACAATCGTAACACTCAAGGCCAAAGCGCAACAGCGGGCGTCATGTAGTTAAGCATAGGCAAACCGTCATCCACGGGGGTCGTCACGTCCGTAAGTCTTCACGAAGTCTAGCAGTCCGCGGCTTTCATCACACACCAAAACGGGACAACAAGACTCGGGTATCATTCTCAACTTTCTAGCTGACTCATTACCTCAACATGCTGCCTACCTTGCCTGAACCCCTGGCCTCTCGCAACGCCAGGAACATCTTTTTTAGAGGGGGTAATCTTTGAAAAAACAAAATCTAGCCGGTCCTCCCTCTGAACCTCCTCCCGTCGTCTTCCCATGACACATACGTTGATTGAACTCCGGGAGGAAAGCGTTCCTTCCTTTCGCCACGCGTCTACGGTGTATATCTTGCTCATCTGATGGAGACACGCCCAGATTCTATTGGAAAAAGCGTGGGCAGAAGAATGTGCAGAGTAACGCATCTAGAAAGCCGCTTCGTATAAAACTCAAAACGCAGAAGCCGTCTCACGTAAATTTGGTGTGGATGATGTCCGGGTTCTCGTGCCAGTCGTCGATGCTCACCCACATCTGTCACGGCTGTCAGCATTTCACAATATCGCCCCAGGCGGGGAAAAAGAAAACCCACCTTTCTGAAAGTGCTGAGACCAGCCAAGATACTTCCTCCGATCCATGTAGAGTACTTGCGCTCCGGCGGCGCAAAGATCTTTATCCTCATGTCCTTGACGGCCAACCGCTGCAGCTCCGTGAGCAGACGGTCGCCGAAACCCTTGGTCAGCGTGCTGCCTCCCGAGAGCACGATGTTGCTGTACAGCGACTTGCGCAGGTCGAGGTCCGTCCTGTTGATCGCGTCGACGACGATCTGGTGCACGCCCGGGTACTCGAGACCGATGATCTCGGGGTCGAAAAGGATTTCTGGTGCCCTGAAGCGTTCCGCACCAATCTGGCATCACGGTTAGCATTTTTGTCCCCGCCCCAGACTCTTTCCCGGCGGAAAGCATTGCTCTCTGTTGCTTACCTTGAGCTTGTGACCGTCCGGCAAAACGTACTCCATGCTCTTGGCCGAGTCCGTCCTGTTGGCCCACTCCTTCTCCTCTTTCCTGGGATCGTGCGCGACGTAGGTGACGGACTCCTTGATGAGCCTCACGACCTCCTTCTCGGCGCTGGTGTGGAAGACGTAGCCGCTCTTGCGCAGCAGCGTCTGCATGTACTCTGTCACGTCGCGGCCCGCGACGTCTATCCGCCGGATGCTGCTTGGCATGGCGAAACCCTCGTACACGGGGACGGCGTGCGACACGCCGTCGCCCGAGTCCAGGACGATACCCGTCGTCCGGCCGCTGGCGTATAATGACAGCACCGCCTGGATCGATGTGTACAGCGCCGGCACGTTGAACGTCTCGAAGAGGATCTGGGCGGCCGTGTCGCGGTTGCTGCGGGGGTTGAGGGGGGGTTCGGTTAGGAGGACGGGGTGCTGGGACAAGCATTAGCATCGCGAGATGGAAATTGGGGCGGGGAAAACCGCCATCTCCCCCGCGGTCTACCGGAACACACACACCTCTTCGCTGAGGGTCTTGAGCCCCTCTCCATACACGTACTCCCAGATCTTTTCCATGTCATCCCAGTCCGTGACGATGCCGTGCTCGAGCGGGTACCTGATCTTCAACAGACCCCGGAGCTCCGTCGCCGCCTTCTGCCCGATAAAGACCTCGCCCTCGAGCGCGCCGGCCAGGACACGCAGGTGCTTGGGACGGCCGACGAACGAGGGGAAGTAGCACTTTGGCAGGTCGTCGCCCGCGAAGCCGGCGCGGATGGTGCCGGAGCCATTGTCCAGGACAATGGGCGCGTTGTGCAGCGAGTCCGTCATCTTGCGCGATGCATCCGAGGTTCAATACTTTCTCTCTCAAATCCTTTCGCTATTCAGTCGTTCCCGCCGGTCGTATGTATCGTCGGGTCGGCGAGTTTCGTTCCGATTTCGCGCACACGTTGAACCACACCCACCCCTTTGTTTGTGTTTGGCGGTGACTGCTGGCAAGTGGGGACTCGGCGATTCGTTGGCGTTGGGGAAATGAGGCTACGATTGACGCCCGCACGCTTTGAGCCCGGTCTGCAAGGGAGGATTGCAGGAGTTTGCGGTGTCGTCGCTGGGTCGTCGGCTCGTTCTTCGTTGGTCGCTAGAGATGGGATGTTGTCAAAGTGGTCAAAATTGGAGGACAGCTTCAAGCACGACGCGGTCTCAGTCCGGGGAGCTGCAGGGGCGCGAATTGCTAGCACAGATGTGGAGTAGCGCGATTGGGAGCTGGCGTGCACTGGCCTCTAGGGTCTCGGTCGGAGAATGTGTGTAAGTGTAGAGATGGTGACACGGAAGGGTTGCATTTTGGATGCAAACGATTGTGGAGATTTATCTCTACATTTACTTGTCGTTGAATAAATTTTAGTCTCACGCGCGCAAAGTAGTTTATGTGTTTGAACAAAGTAAATATTGCTGGTCCGAACAGACTTCTACCGATGCTGAATCCAAGAAGCCCCCGAACGCCGTAGATGCTCGAGATAAGATATGTACAGGTATCTCCGTGATATGTTCCAAATTCCCAAAATTCTAGCTTCCAACTCCTATCAATGTTTCCACTCAGTTCATTAAGAGGAATGAATGCATTCGCTCAGATGTGGCCGTCGAGCGCCACCTTGGTGAGGTAGGGCCAGCCAAGGACGAAGGTGAAGAGAGGGAAGAACCTGCAAAGTGTACTGTTAGTCGAGATTCGAACCAAAAGGCACGATCGGTGAATGCAATGCTTACATTGTGGCCGTGACGGCACGTCTCTTGAGCATGGCACCGTAGTAGGGCTTGGCCTGGACGCCAGTCTGGGGCATCCTCTGGAAGGGATGAGGCTCAAACTGGCGGGCAACGTTGCGCATGTTGGTGAGGAGGGAGAATTGTCTGCGCTGGACGGCCATGCGGGCGGCGGTGCGGGCGGCGAATGCGGGAGACATTTTGAGTGATGAGTTGGTTGGTTTGGTAGTCGAGTAGAGACTTTTGAGTGATTAAGAGGAGTGAAGTTGGTGGTGATACACTCGTACAAAAGATGTAGTGGAGAGTTGTGTTTGTTTGAGTCGAGACTCTGTTTGATGTTGTTGATGTGTGATGATGATGATGAAAGAGAGGGATACACAACAGACGGGAAGCTGCTTCGGATCTTATACCAGGGAAAAGATTGTGACTCCTGCCCGCAAAGCTACGAGATCTGTAAATCTTGGACAAGGCTATTCCGGAATTTCCTACGGCAAACGCCTATTGTGGGCAGATGGGCGGGCAGCTTTGCCCGTAAGATTGCCGTGCCTGGGCGGAGCGAGTGAGGCTTCTCAATCGAGGCCCAGGCAAAATCATGCCATCCCATCTCCAACGGCCCCCAAACGGTATCCATGGCCATGGGATTCTGCAATGAAAGTTGACAAGACAAATGTCTCACCCAATAGGCGCAGCCGCGCGGGTGGGGAGGCAAACCATTTGGGTCATTTGGGCGGTTTGCAAAAAGCCTGCGCTGGAAAATCGCGTATTAAAACTGTCGATTGGCGATGGTGTGGTTCTCTGCAGTTTCCTGACGACTGCCAACGATTATGGGGTGATGTGGTCTGACGGCGGCCACCGAGGAGGCGCGCTGATTGGCTGATGGAGGGGCCTGGATTCCTGGCGAATGAGATGATCGCCACTGCTGACCATTGGAGCGAACAATCGAACCACAGACCCAGCCGGCTGGGAGCGACGACGAGGGAGAATCCGGGGAAGACAGTGACAGCTGCCTTGGTCCGAACTTGCAAAGGTGTTGAAGTTCAGATCCCGAACGAGAATAGGGGAAGATGACATCGTTGCTCTTTTTTCCCGAGAAAGAACGAGGTGGAAGATGCGGTGTCACTTTGCTGCAGAAACGGTACGTACTGCGAGCTGTCACTTGAGAAGCTTGCAGGCCCGTCGCGACCCTGCGCACGCTGAGTGGCCCAAGAATCTGGGGTTGGCAGCCAGCACGAAGCGGTCTCTTCAGATAACGGTCTTATCGCCATGTGACTCGGGCGGACCCGCCAAACGCGGTCGGACGTTGACGCCGTTCCGCGGTTTTTCCTCAGCCGTGGCCTTCCGGGTTCCCGTTCCATCGAAGCTCATCTATCGACCGACCGATAACCTGCAGCGCCCCCGAGTCTCCCGACTTCGCGATCGTCCGACCGACCACTCGAGCATGCCATTGGTAGACCACGTGACAATGTCGTCGCCAATGAAGGCCGCCTCCGACGCGGGCAAGTCGAAAGACGGACTGCACCCGGTCCACGCCCTCCCGAGCCCTGCCGCGCAGCTCGTCCGACACGTCCAGCCGGTGCTCCTATCTGGCCTCTTCGTTGCACAATTCGCCTCGCTGGTGGCCGACCCCGTGCGGACACTCACAAATTCCCTGCCGGTCGTCGCCGCGATACAGATCGTCTACGCCTTCGTCTGCCTGCCCGCCGCTGGTTCGCAAGCATCAAAGGGTGTACGCAAGCCCCGGCCCGGCGAGAAAAAGAAGGTTGAGAGCACGGGGCCGAACCCCTTCATCGTGAGTGGCCATCCTTCCCCAATCGGTCGGGGAGTCATCGCTAACAGCTGTGCTAGGCTATCTTCCTTTCCGTCCTACTCGCCGCCCTGATCACGCCCGTCCTGCACATCGTGCTCGTTCTCTTCGGAGCTCCCTTCCTCACACACGTCCCGCACACCCTCCTCTGCTCCGCAAACGTCTCCCTCCTCTCGCTCTTCCCACTCTTCTACGTCCACGGTGTCGAGGCCAGCACATGGGCGTCCATCGCCAGCGCGGCCGCGCCGTTAGACGAGGCATACGGCGGTCTGATCGGAGGTCTACTGGGCGCGTGGCTCGGCGCAGTGCCAATCCCCCTGGACTGGGACCGTGACTGGCAGAAGTGGCCCGTCACGATCCTGTGTGGCCTCTATGGCGGCTATGTCCTGGGCAAGACCATTGGCGGCACATTGGCGTTTGGCAAGACAATGGCGGGTTCTGCGAACGACGACGAGTGAGCATGCTGAGGCGGTCAACAATCTGAATTGGCAGCGTGCTGCAAGTCAGCGACAACAGTCCCGCCGACTGCCTGACTCGTCGATAATACCACGAGAGTGATGAGACTTTAGTATTCGTCACGTTTCACACGAGAAAACCTCCGGGTGAGGTGTGTTACGGCTAAGCCCTAGACCTAGGCCTGAACCTGAAGAGGCGGTAGCTCAAGCGTGCGTGGCAACAGCGGCTTCAACAACGCTAGCTCTTGTTTAGCAGCAACTTGGCATCCCGCAAAGTAATCGATGTATAATACCTAGTGCCAATTGGCAGCAGCCAAGAGTGGCCTCAAAAACAAACGAAAGAAAGTTCCAACATAACCAATGCGATAGACCGCTGGGAAAGAAACGTGATGTTGCGAGTGTTTGCCGCTATGAGCCTCGGCGATGTCGCAATCAATGCCGTGCTGTGAAACACCAACATCATATCCGTCGTGGCACACTTCACCCCAGCCATATACAGCCTTGCAAGCTTGCCTCATGGAAGAGTCCAGCCCTACAGAGTCGACGAAATAGGCGTTGGAGTCCGACTTGTAGCGACGTTTTTTTCGCTGTCTGCGCCCCCCGTCACCAAAGCGGGTACAGGCCGCGTCTCCGTCCCAGCCCTGCCAGCTGCCGAGCCGACTTGGCTCCTCTCCCTTTGCTGCCGGGCATGACCGGGCCCCTTGCGTCATAAGTCACGGGGGACCTTGGGGTTTCATTGGTGAGACAGCTCTGGCAAGTTTTTGATGGGACGAGGAGACAAGAACAAGGTGAACGCGCAAGAAGAAAAGAAACCAACGAGGCGGTGGGGATTTGGGTGAACGGACACTGACCAAAGTGACTTGGTGACTCTTCACTGCCAAATCATTTGCATGTCTTCTCCGCAGCATGCGCGGACGCACCGATGTCCGCTGGAGAAACAATTGGCATGAACCTTGCGCCACCTCGAGCGAACTGACAGGCAGATCCTCGATGCTCATCTGTGGCTATGTGGCTGTGCCGTCACTCTTGCGACACTGATCAGCTTTACTGGTGTGGCGCTGTGGCTCATCGCCTGCATGCTGCTAGGGCCCCTTCCCTGCCGTCGTGACTGTCCCTAGCGCCTCCTACTGGTCGAGAGTATGTGGACCGATGAGCGAAAGAAGCAAAATTAAGAAGGCGGACCCCACCGACGGCGCTAGCAGACTCGGCTGATGACGTAGCATCCACCTACCCGCCCCGAAAAAGAGTTCGCGCAGCTTCTCGTCCATTAGATTCCGATGTACACTGGCTACGCGAGAAAACAAGCAAGCCAGTTGCAGCCCAGCGCGCACCTGTGCACCCATTACCTGAAGACCAGCCCCGGAATGGCCGTGCCTGGGTGCTGCTTCCCAATGACGGCGATGTTGCAGGAACTGGCTGGGGCGGGGGACACGCAATTGAAGGCTCGATCTGGTAAGGATAGATCGGAAACGACGACTATGCCATGGCAAAAGTTCGAAGTGTCGGATTTCTGTAAGGGGGCATCATGTGGGAGAAGTCTGCGTCGCGAACCGGTATGAGCTTAAGCATCTTGATGTAATTGCAGAAGGGACGTCTTAAACCACACCCACCCTCCACACCCTCCCACACCCACCCATGTGGCGCAGCCTCTACAGTAAGCAAAAAACAGCGATATCAGTGATTACCTCAGCTAATATTACTACAGTTATGCATACCACTAGTTATTACCAGAATTCCTACGCATCTCGCGAAGTACGCGATGCCGCTGGCCCAACGACGCCGCAGCGTATATACGCTGCGGCGGCGGCGGCGGCAGCCGATCTCTGGCAACGCAGACCCTGCCACTACCCCTCTTTTTGCCTACTTGCCTACCCACCTACCTCAGTCACTCTAACGATCAGAGCTTTGCTGTCACTACCACCAGCGTCAACTGCGCTGGCAGCTTTGGCAGGCACTTCGACTACAGAGTACGGCCTACAGTACCTCGAAACTTACGGCCCCAACCCCTACGAACCTGGCACAAAGGCCCTGCGAGCTTACTAGCGATATAATAGCTTGTTGCCTGAAGATCGGTATAAGATTGAGGAGGAAGCGAACGTTCTACCTGACGATAACGAGGGACCTACAGTTAAAGTTGAGGCTATTGATATGCAGGCTACTGACGCTGAGTGGGATTGCTGGGAAAGTCAGCATCCTGTGGCGCTGCGGCACTAGGGTAAGTTATATGGAGTTATGGAGCGGTGGGCACTGGTGATGGCAAGGGTGGCTGGCGGCGACGTTAACGTCGTCAAGTTATTGGATTAAGCCCTCCGGAGGCCGGAGGGCGCGGATTAATGGTTTTTCCTTCTCCTATTAACCTTTTTGATCAAAATCGCAAAAAAAGAGCCCTCGTTGAGTTACGTCGATTGCCGCAATAAAAATCCAAATCGCAAAAGTTACGCAACTTTGATCCCTGGCTTCTGATTGGCTGAATCTAAGGACCTCCGGTTACCGGCCTCTGGCACTGCCCCAGCCCCAAATTGTGGCTTGGGGGGTGTGGAGGGTGGGTGTGGTTTAAGACGCCCCTTGCAGAAACCTGGCAGCAGTCCGTCAATGGTTCTCCGTCTTGCAGGAACGGCCGTGCCATATCTGACTTTGCTGATACGTCGTGAAGATGCAGCTGTGCTGCCTCCAGGCTTCGGTTCTGCTCCGCACGGATTGTAGTTTCCGGAGAACGTCAAGGGCCAGACAAGGCGTGAAGAACAGGGTCATTGCCCAAAAAGTGGGTGAAGGTGTGGCTTGTCCGCATCGCACGGCAAAGCCATCCCATGCCCAAGAAAACTAGCGAGAGGCTATCCGAAGGGAGGTGCGGACTGTCAGTGAGGTAAGGTAGGGGCCCGATGTGTGTGCCTTACGCAGGCGCACCTTATTCCTGCCGCAGCAAACCGGGAAGCAGTCGATGACGCATTTCCCTTCTCATTTCACCCAAGCCTATTCCCCGGTACGAACAGCACAGCTGCTGCGGCTTAGTGGGAACTTGCGCTTGGGTGATGCTTGGTGCTTGGGTGCTTCCGGACCTCAATGGCCTGGCACTTGCGACTGGCCTGTCCCTTGTCAGACGTAAGGTCCGCAGTGAGGTAAGGAAGAGATGTACTGAAGGCGGGAAGGGGGCGGCCCCTACAAGTCCACATCACATCACTGTGAGCTCGACTGGTGACCGTGACCTTGTCCATTGCGCCTACCTACCTTACTTGCTGGGGCCATTCTTTTTTTTCCTCGTTGAGTCTTGGAGGATTGCCCAGTACCACTCCTCTATTTAAGCATCTCGTCCCCATCCCACCCTTCCTCTCCCCTCTTGACATTTTCAACCAACGAACCTACACTCGACCACTACATTAGATCTTCGAGATCCCGTCGCGAACTATCAGACTCACATAAACAAACACTTTATCACCACAACACATCAATCACCATGCCTTTCACCGCTTCCGATATCTGCAAGATCCTTCTTGCCATCATCCTCCCGCCCGTTGGTGTCTTCCTCGAGCGCGGCTGCGGTGCTGACTTCTTCATCAACATTCTGTTGACCATCCTTGGTAAGCTTCGACACTTATTGCCGTCACCTACAGCATATACTAACACAGTCAGGTTACCTGCCCGGTATCATTCACGCTCTGTACATCATCCTGAAGTATTAAGCGTCCCGGCGCTGAGACTGTCCCGACCTCGTACCACCTACACCAATGAGCTATGACGACTTCAAGCAAGCGACAGCGGCATGACCTCAGTCCTTCCGACATGCGAGACCCAATCGTTTGACAGGAGGGTGAAGGTGTAGGCGGTGGCCGGGCATTCCAGCGACCTCAGCTTCCGTCTCATCCGGCAACCTTGGGGGATCCTCCTGCACCGGACGGCAGGGATTCTGCTTGCCAGTGCAGGGTGGCCCGAGACCCCCTACCGCTTTTTGTTATTCTACACGACACAGCAACGGCCTCTTTTCCTCTGTTGGAGGCGGTTATTTTCATCACGGACTGGTTCTCATCGGCTCTTGTTTTCTTGCAGCGCGCCTGCAAGATTTAAGGGTGAGGGAGACTTTGGACTGTGTACACTTGATGCTTAATTCGATACCCGACATCAATCTCTTCAATCAAAGATTTCTTCTTTCACAAAGACTCGTCTTCTCATTATGCATGTGTGATGTGTTGTCAGACGCAGGCGCATCTGGTTGCTTCATACTCCGGCTGTGCCGCATGACAGCGGTTGCGACTCTCCCCCGCCAACAGTGACAGCGACACTGCCGGAGCTTCCTCCAGTGATGTCATGCCTAATTTGCATTGAAACGCTGAACTCTCGCCCGGAAACGTTCTAGATCCCACCAACCCGCCTAAGCATACAGACTTCGGAAACACCGTCCAAGAGCTTATTTCACTTGCATCAAAAACGCTCAAGCAGTTAATTATTGCATAGCCAGCCATGCCATGGCAGCTATGTTCGAAAAATTTAACCTTGTTTCCCGCGTATTTTGAACGACGAGCCCAGCCACAATAATGGAGACGCCAAAACCTCCAAATGACCCCGGAACGGTTTGCTGTTCACCGCGACGGATCAACCAACGGAAGCCGAGGGACGCGTAACGCAAAATATCTCGGCGCAGCGCGGTCCCACACTGCCTTTTGCAGTGTGCGCACACTCGGCGCGAAGCCGAAAGCGCTGCACTGTTGAGGCTGGCCTGGCCTCGAGGCGCTAAGGCAGATTGAATGTGCCCTGAAGCCTGTCGCCTGCGGTCGCCTGCCGCCAGGGTAGGAAATTAGTTTAGTTTAGTTTAGTCAGGGCCCCCTTTAGTTAGTCTTAGTTTAGTCAGCAGCCTATTTAGTCAGACTAAAATTAGTCTAGCGCTATACTAAACTAAACTAAACTAAACTAAGACTAAATTAAACTAAACTAAGGACTAATTTTAATAAATAAAAATAAATAAAAATAATATTATATATATTTAAATATATATTAATATTAATATAATTTAGCTTAGGTATTTATATATTATTATAATATTTTTAAGTATTATATACTATTATATTAAAGAGAAAAATTACTTTAGTATAATATATTTTTTAAAGATTTATTCTTTTAATAACTATTTATTATTTAATATATTATTTAATATATTATAATATTATTCTTTATTAAATAAATAATGGTTTGGGGGTATTTATTAATTTTAAAGCCTCTAATTAGCTAGATTATTTGGGGGTATTTAGTTTAACTTAGACGTTTAATGTTAAAGGTTTATGCATTAGTTAATAACCTTTAATTAACTAAGTATATATATATATATATATATATTAATAATAAGTTATTAGCAGTTAATTAATATATTAATAAGTAATCTATAGCCTCTAATTAGCTGGATTATTTAGAGGTATTTAGTTTAACTTAGACGTTTAATATTAAAGGTTTATACGTTAGTTAATAACCTTTAATTAACTAAGCATGTATATATATATTAATAATAAGTTGTTAGCAGTTAATTAATATATTAATAAGCAATCTATAGCCTCTAATTGGCTGGATTATTTGGGGGTACTTAGTTTAACTTAGACGTTTAATATTAAAGGTTTATGCGTTAGTTAATAACCTTTAATTAACTAAGCATGTACGTACGTATTAATAATAAGTTATTAGCAGTTAATTAATGTATTAATAAGTAATCTATAGCCTCTGATTGGCTGGATTATTCAGGGGTACTTAGTTTTAAATTAGTGATATTTACTATAAAACAAATATTAAAATTAATATTATTAAAAATTATATTTAAAATAGTATTAAAATAGTATTAAAAATAGTATTAAAAATAGTATTAAAAATAGTATTAAAAATAGTATTAAAAATAGTATTAAAATAGTAAAATAAAATAAAGAGTGACTATAGTTAATATTTCTATCTAAGTAAATATATATACTTATATATCTATAGGCTTTTCTTCATCTATATCTTCTATATATTCTTGTAAAATAGCTTGAAACTCAGTTAAAGAAATAATCTTCTAATATTTAAAAAGAATTAATTCTTTAACTGTTTCAGAAGTAAGTCTATTTCTAGTCTTAGTTATAATATAACTAGAAACTGAAAATACTCTTTCTATAGCAGCAGAAGTAGCAGCAATACCTAAATACCTTCTAGCTATAATAGCTAATATAGGATATTTAAAAGCATTTTGTTTCTAATAAAATAAAGGATCTTTCTATATAATTAATATTAGTAAATATAATAAAATAAATAAATAAATAATATTTATGCCTTTTAAAGAGTAAGGCTTCTGAAAATAACTAATATACTTTTCTATAATTTCTATAGAAGGGTTTATATAAAATTTATTATCTTTTTCTTCACTAGTAGAGATAATAAGATTAAATATCTCTCTATTAAGAAAAGTAAGATCTCTTTCAGCTTTAATACTATAATATATTAGTAAAACTTATATTTAATTATAAAAAATATAATAATAACTTATGCTTGAAATTCTTTAATAAATAATTCTTTAATATCATCTTTAATATTAGGAAAATGATATAATAAAGCGTTATAGTTAAAGTGGCAAAGCTTATGCTTAAGGTCTATAACTAGACCTATAATATAAGCTTTATATTTAGGAAAGTTATTATAAGTAAGTTTTTTAGGAAAGTATTTCTTAAATTTCTTAATACTAATAGAAATACTAGATATTAAGCTTCTATAATAAGAAGCCTATATATTATTAGTATATAATATAAATATATATAAATAAATATTATATTTACTTACTTATTCTAGTAAAGCTCTTTAAAGATCTAGAAACTTAAATAATAGTAAATCTAGCTGATTATATATTTTATAAATATACAAAAAAGCTATATTTAAACTACTATAAAGCTCTACTTATAGTCTTATAGAAAGATAAACAAATATCTTAAAAATAGATATTAAATCCTTTACTGCTTAGATTTTATTACTATCTAAATAAAGGTTTTTAAACTTTTTATTAGTAGTATTAGTATAAATATAATCTAAATATTCTTTAAATTCTAAAAATATAGTTAACATTCTATAAGTAGAATTCTATTTAGTAAGATTATCTATAATAAAAATTAGCTTATATATATATATTTACCTAGAAGAATAACTCTTTTCTTAAAAGGTGGATTTTAAGGTTTAATATTAATAGCATCATATTATAATCGTTTTAATTTGCCAGTATATTTAACTATAACGCAGATTTTATATATATAGGTTATAATAGCTATAAATTTAATTAATATTAGAATTTAAATTAAAATATAATAAAATAAATAACTTACTACTTAATAGATTTTCAAGATATTCTTCAGATATTTCGTCTTCTATAAGTTGATTTGCTAAGCCTTTTATTATACTAATATTATTATTAGTATAATTAGCTAGCTTTTCTTCTATAGTTATAGAAAAAAGATATTCAGTTAAAATATCTCTAACTAAGATATTAATAATATAAGAAGTATATCTAATATCATTTTTAAAGTCTTCTTTAATAGTACTTTTAAAAATATATTTAAAAAAGTCTATAAAAATAGTATTTTCAGATGCATTATCTCTAGTAAAACTAAATAATATTAGTATATATAAATATATATATTAGTTTATTTATACTTACCTAAATATAGAATTTAGTATTAAACTAAAGTAATCTTTTAAAGCTTCTATAAATTCAAAGTAAACATAAGCTTTAATATATAAATCTTTTAGATTTCAAAAGCCTATTAATATTATTAATTATTATTAATAGATATATATATATATATATAATATAAAACTTACTTATAAGCTTATAAATAAGCTGAAAGTCATAATTAATATAACTTAATAAACAGCCAAAATAGACATCTTATAGCTTAGAAGTCTAAATATCAAAAACTAAAGAAAATTTTCCTAAAGTTTTAATATTTGCAGCTATTTTAGAATTTATTAAAAATAAAGCTTTAATATAAGTTTCATCTATAAATCCTTTAATTTTATGCTGATTTATAATATAAGAATATCTATTAATAATTAGTATATAATTATTTTATATTATTAGTTTATTATATACTTACTTTAAAGTATAAGATATTAAATCTTTAAAAGAATTAGAATCTACTATAGAGAAAAATAAATTATTCTCTAATAAGAAACTTAAAACTTTTAAATTAGCTTCTTCTTTATTAAATTCTATATTAGTATTAGCTCTAGGGCGTTTTCTAGAGTTATTACTAATATAAGAATCTAAAATAGAAGCAATACTAAGTTCTAATTAATAGTTAATATAAATATATATATATATTAATAAATATATTAAACTTACTTTTTTTAAGCTTTCTTTCAGTTGCTTTATTATAAGCAATATCTTTATAATATTTTTAATAATAGTAAGTAAAATTAAAGCTTTAAAACCCTTTAACTTTTATAGTTCAACTCTAACTATATCTATAATATATTATATTAGTATATTTTAATATGTTTTAATATATATTATATATATTAAGTATTAATATATTACTTATATAATATAAGTAATAACTTATTGCTATTCTTTATTAAAATCAATAGATAAAAGATTTCAAGTAAATAAATCGTTTTTAAATATATAAATATTACTTATACTACTAAGCTCTAATTTAAAAGATTTCTAATTTTCTTTAGAATCTTTAAAATTATTACCTATAGTAGAAGTATTTTCATTAGTAGTAGATTTACTACTAATAAATAATAAAGATTGAAAAAGCTAGGAATTTTCTTTATTAATAAAGTTATTAACCTCAGAAGAAGAAATAAAAGAAGAAGTAAGATAAGAATCTATTTTTAAAATATATAAATATATAATCAATATATATAAATATATTTATATAAAGTAGTATAAGTTATTATTATATAAGTAAAGTAGTATAAAAAGATTTTAAAGAGAAAGAAAAAGAGAAAAAAAAAAGAGAAAAGTTAAGAGATTATATATTTTTTTAAATAAACTTTTATTTTCTTAGTAATCTAAAGCTAATTTAAAGTTTAACTTAATTTAAATAAAATAAAAATTTATTCTATTTCAAAACAAATAGAAACAGCTCTTTTTTTTTCTACTTCTTATAGCCTTTCTAATAGGTTTAAACTAATTTAAAAGGCTAAATAATTTAAAGCTATAATCAGATAAATTATAATATTTATTTTTAAGCTTTTGCTCAATTTGCTTAATTTAGCCTAGTTTATATAAATCAGAGAAGTTAATTAGCTCTAAAGCTAATATAGCTTGCTAGATTAAGCGATTTTCTTTAAAAAATATAAATAAAACAAAAAGAATTTCAGTTTCTATATAAGTAGTAAGATATAACTCTCTAAAAAAGTGTTTTTTTTATAAAAAATAGATAAATATAGGAAATTAAGGCTTTTCTTAAGCCTTATAGGTGTTTTTTTTATATAATTATAGCTTATAATAACTAAAATATAAATAAATAAATTAATTAAAAAGACGCTTAAATAATATACTTCAAAAGGAAGTAAAATATAGTGTTGAAAGTTAACTAAGATAGTTTGAGATATCTTAAAGTATAATATTCTTATAAAAAATAAAAAGTAGAGCTGATTGATATATATATATATATATATAAAGGATAAGAAATACTAAATTTAAAAGAGGTAAAAAGAGTAAGAGTAGCTTACTCTTTTATAAATAAATCCTCAGCTACTTTTAAGAGAAAAAAAGCCTAAACAGGCACTTTTTAAACCTTATATTAACGTTTTATTATATAAAAGTGGGGTCTATTTCATACTAGCATAGCTATAAAGTTAAATAAAAGTTAAGCTTTAACATAAATTTAAGAGATCAGGCTAAGGTTTATAGAGTAGTCTATATATAAACCTTATTATATAATATAGAGAAAAATCTAACGTTTATAAAGATATATTTTATAATACTATACTGCTTATAATTAATTTTATAAAGAATTAAATAATATTTAAAAAATATATTTTAATATTTTAAAGCTTTAACTTCTAAAAATAATATTAATAATAATATTATTAATTAATAACTTATTAATAAAGCTTATATACTAATATATTTAGTATAGATTTATTTATTTAACAGCTATATAAGTTATAATATTATACTTTTTATTAGAATAATCTATATATCTATAAATAGATTTTAGTCTTTAGTTTATTTTAGTTAGTATTAGTCTGACTAATATTAGTCAAAGGCCTAATTAGTTAGTTTTAGTTTAGTTGGGACCCACTTTAATCCTAGTTTAGTTTAGTTTAGTCTTAGTCAACTAAGACTAATGACTAATACTAAGAAACTAATTTCCAACCCTGCCTGCCGCTGGACTGACTGCCGTCGGCCGCCAGATTGAAGATGCGATCCCTGTCCGCGAGGGCTGTGTTTAATTGCACGCAGACCGTTGAGCCGGGCTGCGGCCTGTTCGAGGGCGCTGGGAAAACGGACCGAGTGCGGTGAGCGCCAGCCAGATACCTGCGGTAGATCACCATCGTCCAGGTTCTTTGCGCGAATGCGAGGACAGGAACAAGAAAGACGAGCACCAACGACGATCCACTAACCCGCAATGACTCGGCGGGTATGGAGCTGAGCTTTGATATTCCACCCGGCTTCATATTATTCTTTCATTGTTGGTCGAGATACTGCATAGTATTTCTGCCCTTCATTTTTAAACAGTTGTATCGAGTGGCACGCTGCTGGCCCCCAAAGCGCTCACAGACCCTTTCGATTTCGGCCTTCCCATACACCCCTGTCCCGCCAAGGGGGCGCCTGGTGATCCCCTGCATCCCGCCTCGCTGGGCTAAGGGTTCCGGCGTACCCGCCTGCCAACTCCATGTCACATTTTCATTTGAATCGTTGCGATGAACTCCCTCCCCGGAGCAAACGGGGATGGTTTCTCCTCACGGAATGTGTGTGATGTCTACCATGTATACGTGAGTGTCACGGGGTGTGCTCCATGGTTCCACATCTTCGGATATCAGGGAGCTGGAGGGGGAGCGGGGAGCGGTGCGAGATTCTGATCACTATCGGCTGGCTGGCAGGTAAACAGAGGCAGACATCCGCGCGTGAAATCGCCTAGGCGCATCGCACTCAACCTCTTCCGACCTTGAACGACAGAATCTGTGAGGCGTTAGCAACAAACTCATGATCATGGAAACATGAAGCCCATGATGACAGACAAACACTTACATCGTTCTTCCCAACCGCAACAGGGTCGTCCTCAGCAACCCTCAAGCCCCCAGCACCCTCGATATACGCAATCGGCGCATCCCCCATAACCTTCCTCGCCGCCTCCCCCACCGTCGTGCCCTTCTTGACCAGCACGCAGTCCCTGAACACAACCCTGCTCTCGTTCGCGCCCGACTGGAACGTCGTCGTGTTGCGCACGGGAAACACCGGCACCAGCCCTAGGATCTCCGCCGCCTTGCTGAGCACCTGCACCACTCCCGTCGACCCGAACCGGTACAGCACCATGTCCTTGAGGTTCTCTATCCGGTTGCGGTTCTTCTCGTCCAGCTCCTTGAGCCCGCCGCCCGTCGGGTCGCCCTGCTCGATCAGGTCCTCGCGCGTGTCCACGAACTCGCTGCCCTCCGTATACTTGATGTACCCCTGCTTCGCCATCTTGCGCAGGAAGATCTCCGAGATGGCCGAGCACAGCACGATCGTGTTGGGGTCCTGCATCTTTGCAATCTTTACAATGTTCTTGTCCGCGTCCGGGTGGTCGATCTTGTTGAGCGCAATGACGGTCGGGAACTTCTCGTCCGTGAAGGCGTTGACCACCCGGTCGATCGTCGCCTCGTCCCAGTCCTCCAGCGGCTCCTTGATCCCGAGCCGGTCCAGCGCCCGCGCGACCACGTTGGCCGTGCTGCCGTATCCCGAGAACTGGCCCTGCAGCGTCTCGATCGCCGTCGCCTTGATCGCCATGTGACGCCGCCTGATGCTCCCCCACTTCTCCATCAGGTTGCCCTTGATCCAGGCCACGATCTCGCCGCGCAGCCAGGCAATATCCACCGACGGGTCGTACCCGCGCGTCTCCTTGCCCTCGGCGTCCACGGTGCCCGAGGCGTCGACGACGTGTATCAGCGCATCGGCGTGGCGCAGGTCGTCGAGGAACTTGTTGCCGAGGCCTTTACCCTGGTGGGCGCCGGGGACGAGGCCCGCGACATCGAGAAGCTCAATCGGTACGGAGCGACGGCCGTCGACACAAGCGCCGTAGTTGGGCTTGCAGCGGTCCGAAACATTGTGGCGGGCGCAGGCGCAGTCTATTTGGAGGTATCCGATGGCTCGTTGGGGATCGATCGTCGTGAATCTGGAGGCTCGTGTGAGTGATGATTGACCGGCATCAAAACGGCAGAGGTTTCGCTGAAAGAGACAGAGGAGAAGCAGGGCTCGTACGGGAAGTTTCCTGTTCACAAAATTCCATCAGCGGCCAGGTCGCATGGTGGGGTGGTCGGTTTTTCTCGGTCGAGCGGGCTTTTGGTAAGGGCTACGGACCAACTTTTGATGAGGCGTCTGTGAGACTGTTGAGCGTTGTGCTCTTGCCTGCCGACGGCTTGCCAACCAGGCCGATCAGCGGATCTCGAGGCATTATGTCGGTTTTGGCTTGTGGTGCTGTCGTGGTGAACTTCAAGAATCGTTCGAGGGGTAGCGATTTTGCGAAGGGCGCGGCCCACCCTGGTCGGCTTCGTCCCGCTAATGCAATGAGGGGCTGCCCCGATAATTGCTGACTGTCGTTCCGACATAGTCCGCGTCCATCCTGAGCCCCGTCTCGCCTCATTTTCGCTCTGCAAGTTGAGCATATAGGTACCCGGCAACTCATGCTGTGCCAAATGCCAGTGCTACAGTGCCTCATTTCATTGAGTTGCCGGATTCACAAGTAAAGCTCGCAATGTGAGGAATGATCAGCTTGTTGACCCGAATCCATTCGAATCTCAATTCTATTTTATCATGTTTTTCTCCCGTCAACCGACTGATCGTAACGAAGGAAACTACAGGCACCAAAAAAACACACTATTAATAATGCCGCCGTCTGAAGTTCGTGGGGACTTCCCTCAGAGATCCCGTAGCGACGGCCATGGAAAGACCATTGTTCCCCTCTAGTCTGTTCGTTCGGGTTAATTATTGTGCTCTTTTCGGCAGCACCGGGCCACGTGCCTTTTAAAATATCGTCCGTCTTGTCGGAGTGCGCATCTGATTTCAAGTTGGAGGATTCGACGTTTCCATCCTAGTCTGCTTCATCCATTTCCATAGGACGGCTAGGCCTTCCCATGGGAGATTGACCTCGCAGAACCCGCAATCGAGAGGGGACTTTTGTCATTTGAGCATCCGCGGTTGATAGAGCTCTTGCCCCGCGTCTGTCTGCGTGGTCTCGTCAGTGTCTGTGTATTCTCTGCATTGTAAGTGCGTCTTACCTGTCTTCAAATCGTCCTTTTCCTCGTCGTCCATCTCTGGCTTCTCTTAATCGAAGTCCATGTTCGATACCAACTCAGACAGGCTGATTTGCCGCGGCCGTGTCTGTACTGCCTCTCGGTAAGCATGCAGCTGTAGAGATTGTCACGAAACTTACCGGTTTGAGGCTCCGGAGAATGTTTTGCCTTATCCAAATCCATTTCTTCGCCAGCCTCCTTATCAGGGCTAGGCCGGTCCGCGTTGCCGAGGAATCCAGTTTCAGCGATGCTGTCCTGCTCGTAAGGTTTCTTGCGTGGAGAAGCGACGATCTTGTCGTCGTTCGTGTCGAAGACCTTGTCAGCCTTGCGCTTCTGAGGAGTATTCTGACCGTCAGTTTCTTTGTCGTTGTCAGAGCCGCTCCTGTTATCACTTAGGTTGTCAATCCAACGCGGTTTGTGCTTGTAGTCAGCGGTACGGCGCGAATTGCCCTTTTTATCCTCGGGGGAGTCAGAATAAGCCCTGGAGGAGTCAGAATTAGTCGAAAATGATAAGTCTGTATCGTGTGAGCTGTCTGATGCGGCGTACATCATCCCCGCTTCGGAAGAAGTGGAAGGGCCAGCACGGGGGTTAGAAGCGTCGACATACATTGTCTCCGCCTCGGAAGTTGAAGGGCCAGCACGGGAGTTAGAAGCGTCGGCATGCACCATCCCCGCCAGTGCGATGATGTTGTTCTCGAGATCGAGCCGGTTGTTATACGTAGTGAGATCAATGTCTTCGGAAAGCCAATTGATGATCGATTCGATCACAGCTAGCCACATCTCCGAATTGAGTGTGCCAGATGTGACAAACCTGTCCCAGTCACAGGCTATTTCCATGACGAACTTGTCCACATAGGCTTTCGCTTCTTCTCGAGAACCTGTCTTGCACAATGACTTGAAGCGGGAGTCAGTATACACAGACCTGAATTGGGCGAGACGACAGAGACGAGAGTGACGACAGCGAAGGAAAGTTGGTGGTGAGCATGGCTTTGCAGGTGCAGCGAAACATGTGGAAGCCCTCTAGTGACGAGGAACTTCGGCCAGTCCTGTCTTTCGCGAAGTGCAGTGACCAGGTAGACGACGACAGTAAAACCAAAGGGGTCGGAAAAAGAACGGAGAAGCCGATTGCCTACCAACAGTTCGTTTACGTTGGCGACCTTAGCATCAACGATGTCATGAAGCTCGTCCTACTGAGTGTCAGTCATGTCATCAAGTATGCTCGTCGATGCTCCATACCTCGTCTAGTTCGAAGGGCACAAGTTTATTGAGGAGGCGGGGCTCCAGGTCACTGGCGAGTGTCTGCATGTTGATCGTCAAGCTATCTGTATTTTGAATAGTGTTGGAAGTGTCTGCTCGCATGATGTGAAGAAGTCAATCTCTGCTGGGACCCAAGAAACAAAAGAAGAGGTGGTTGTTGATGGACGTGGAATTGTGATGGGAGTCTGATGAATTGAAGATGTGTGGCCTTAGCCAAGTAAGTCTGTCAAGCTGCTGGACTCATTGAAGAGCCAACAGCAAGAGCGTTGGCTTTCAGTGTGGCAGGCACATGTCGTAGCCAGTTTCCTCTTGTGGTGATCAGGCCTCCTTGGACCTGCCTCTCTCACACCCGTCACAAATATCTGGACCCAGGTCCTACTGCCTCCAACTATCTACCGGTCATGCTGGGCGCCGTATGGCTGATCGTCCTTGCCCAGGTCCCAAATCTTTTCAAGCCGCGAATTATTGTCAAGCTCGGCGAAGGAGTTTCTGCTGCAACGGGCTCCGTATTGGGAAACCCCCTATTTTTCGTTGTGTTGGAGCGACTGCTGTGCCTGCGTGCTTGCTATCATTGTCGTCGACGCCGTTGTCTCGACTCACGGTGTTTACTATTGTTCTTGATCGAAGTAGACTTCAAGTCTGTTGAGTAAACAGTTAGCGTAGCCGCGCAGACACAAGAAAATTAAGGCGGCCTCCGTGCTGGCTGCACCTCGGCATCCGGTGCAGTATTTTGAGCGTTGTGAACTGGCATTTCATGAGCCATTGGGATGGGTAACAGTGAGGTTCTCGACCTTCTGGCATTATTTGTGCCTACGGTAGTCGCACACCAGCCGCGTGAACATGCATCCTTCAATCGTAAAGATTTCTGGAGGAGGAGTCGAGGAAAGCTGCAATTACTCTCCGACGAATCATACCCAAGTTCCCGAGTCAACGCGGTGCGCTGCCGCAACCCATCAAGCACCAGCTAGGTTCTACACAATAGATCCTGACGTCTGTGTGAGTCCACAAGTCTACAAGAGTAGTGGGAATACCAAGTCTATTTGCCTCCTCTATCATGCGAACCGCGACACCAGCCAGCTATGATCATACCCGCAACCTACCCCGATGCCTCCATTATATCAATCTAAACCTTTCACGGCCAATAGATGACGCGACACTGTCAGCTGACGTCGTAAAACGACAGTTGCAGTCAGTCAGCAACTAGCTTGTGGTGTCATGGCATTCTTCACTGCATTTTTAACCCACCCCGAGAGGCCCGTTGGTCAAGGCTGCGCGACGAAGTAGACCATGCCATGCATCACGCAGACAAAGCTGCCGAGTGAACCAAAGTGTAATGTAAGCATGAAATGTCGTGTTCACATCCTTCATTGGATGTTGTTGCACAGTCATCCATACCCCATCGTCACCGACAAGTTCGAGACCATCCGCAATCATGGGAGGAATTCTTGCAGCTAGCCGAAGGTGGCATACCAAATCGACATTCATCCAGCTCACCAAAATGAACGTACTTAATTGAGCAGTTCAATCAACTCAAACCCAAACAGCTATGCAGCAAGAAGAAATGCACAAAAATGGCAAAAGAAGTGGACGGGCAGGTGATCGAAACCTGGACCTTCCGCAGACGAAGTTGCAATGAAGATGCAAAGCGGACGCTCTACCACTGAGCTACACGCCCAACGATGGAAACATCGGCCGACAAGCTGACTCATGTAGGTTGGCGGTGCTGGCTGGCTGGGGCGGAGGCTGCGGTGGGGTCGTCGCACTCACCACACCCGCCCGGTGTAGGAAGCTGAGCTGCGGCTGATGTTGAATAGCCTGCGGATGGTGAGAGTTGAAGGGCAAGCAAGATGAACGCACAGTCGAGCGGGCATAAATGCAAGAAAGTCAAGACGAAGGGAGGAAAGGTATAGTGGCAGTTTTGGTGGCGATTGGAGGTGGGATAGCGTGACTCAGAACCGGGTTCGTATGAGATGGATGGGATTGCGAGGGTTATTGGAGATGCAATCGACCATAACCCGGGAGAAGAGGAAAGCAAGAGTGAGTGCAAGAAGACTTGATATTGATATATCTCTTGAACATCGTCATATGAATACACAAACGAAGAACCAGATGGCTTCCTGCTTGTTTGCAAGTCTTGCAGCAGCGGCAGTAGGGGTATCAGCAGTCTCCCGCGTAGCAAACGCGAATGAATGCCTGCTGGAAATCAACGATGCAGTCACTCCTCTGCCTCCTCCAACTACGACATCAATACCCAGTCAAGAAAGTGGGATATTTCCTGTTTCTCCGACGCATAGCACGCTAGCAGCAGCATGAACATCGACACTGCGCACAACCCGGGTTTACTGGTCGAGAAAATTGGACGGTGCGGCGTGCCAGAAGCCAGCTTGGAAACGTCAGGATCCTTCCTTCTTCCAGGGCCGTTCCACAGAAGGACGGACGCCAACGAAGAATTGCCTCATCAATTCTGCCAGGAAAACATAGCTCATATCTCAACTGAACCACTGCATCTCAAGATAAAACCAAGCCAAAAGTTTTCTCGAGAAGCGCGAAGTGCATCATCTGTCAGAGGTTCCGCGCTCATTCCCGCCCAAGGTCTCTGATCCACCGCCCGTAGACGCGCACTGAAAAAGCGCCCTCGCCGCTGCCGGACTCCGAATCTTCGGCCCGCAAGCCCACCATCCCTCTCAGGTCCTCATCAAAAAACACGGCCGCCGCCCGGTAAACGGCACCCGTCACGACGCCATTTCAAACCTCGGAACTCAAAGCCGAGAAGGTCCAACTGCTATTTCACTGACCGAGCCCATCCAATAAAAGGGAAAATGGCAACCTCAAAACTCCCCGTCGAGACCCTGCCCACATGGGCCATGTTCAACGACGTCGACCTCGTCGACGTCGAGGCGCGCGAGATCCCCGGCTGCGGCCTCGGGCTGCTCGTGAACAAGGAGCTCAGCCGCGAAGAGGAAACGTTCGACATACCCACGCTGCTCAGGATACCGCACGAGCTGGTGCTCTCCGCCGAGGCCGTCGAGAGCTACGCCAAAGTGGACAAGAACTTTCGTCAGCTGCTTGATGCGTGCGGCCACAAGGTTAGGGCGCGCAGATCTCACATCTCACGATGAATAAGACGAAATCACTGTTGCTGACATGTTTGAGGGAGTAAAAGTCTACACGCCATGATATTTGCTTGTTTCTCTTGACGCAGATGGTGCTGTCGGATAGGCCGAAGACGTCCGTGAAGGGTGGCGTGTCAACGCCGTGGACGGAGTATGTGAAGTTTCTGCCGCCGCAAGTCCCTGTTACGACGCTCTGGACCGAGCAGGAACGTGAAATGTTGGTTGGCACATCACTTGAGGTAAGCTCAGGAGGCTTTCCAGTCTTGGGCACCCGCTCTTCATGAGCATCACACCATGTCCTCCACAGTAACTGGCCACGCATCTAACGCACAAACACATGCTTCCTCAGCGTGCCGGTCAGCAAGCCAAGAAGCTTGCGGCTGAAGAAGACTAGGCATACTTGAGGAATACAAGGATCACGTTCTGACAAGCAGCCAGTCGGCCACCGCCGCCAAGATCGTCACTCTAACCGACGAATTCGACGAACTCCGCGAAACCTCAGAAGCCCTCCCCTTCTGGAACGAACTCTTCTGGGAATCCGACAAGGTATCCCTCATCGACTGGGCCCGTGTCGACGCCTGGTTTCGCTCCCGCTGCCTGGAGCTCCCCAAGTCAGGCGAGGCCATGGTCCCGGTGCTGGACCTGGCGAACCACTCAGCCCAGGCCAACGCGTACTACGAGGAAAACAGCAAGGACGAGGTGGTACTGCTCCTGCGACCGGGATGCAGGGTCTCGTCTGGGGATGAGATGACAATCTCGTACGGTGACGCGAAATCCGGGGCAGAGATGCTCTTCAGCTATGGGTTCATCGACCCCGCGTCTGTCGCCGACCGCATCACGCTGCCCCTGGCGCCTCTCGAGGACGACCCGCTGGGCAAGGCGAAGCTGCACATCTTTGGCGGCGCCCCGAGTGTGGAGTTTGACCGGACGAATGGGACGCTCAGCTGGAAGAGCCCCTTTGCCTACTTCCTGTGTCTGAACGAGGAAGACGGCCTTGACTTTCGCGTGCTGCAGGACACCGGGGGATCACGGGAGCTAAAAGTCTTTTGGCAGGAGGAGGACGTGACCGACACGACGACATCTTTCGAACAGCACATTGACGGCCATCCCCTCGCTCAGATCTTTCGTCTGAGAGTGGTTACCGTCTTGCAGGATCTCGTCGCCGGCCAGCTGGAACGGCTGGCCACGGGCATGTCCCTGGACGACCTCGACGCATCGCTCAGTGAAGGAGGTCTCATTTGCGGGGCGTGCATCACCGCCGCTGCCACGTTAAGGGAGCAGGAGACCAGCCTGCTGGAAGCCGCTATGAAGACTTTGGAAGACCAGGTGAGTGGTTCGCGCAGTTTCTTCAGTCGTTGGCGTCGCTGTCAGTGTCAGGGCTGCAGTGTAAACATACGATGCTCTGCCCATTCCCCGCCTAAGGCGTTATTCCTCTTTTGAGCCTCCCGCATTCCTTCTGGGGATTCGCTGCCGCCGCCCCAGCATTTGATCTTCCCCGAGACCCGTCTCAACTGCTTTTGCCTGCTTGTTGTCCTTCCCCCGCGCGCTTGTATGGTGCCAAGACTAACAGGGATGGGCGTCGTTGCCCCAACCTTGCAGAAAATACAACTTCTCGCAGACGAAAACGTGGTGGCTTATCTCGGATCGATGGAAGTTGCCCAAAACGAACTAGTGGAGGCCGAAGCGTCCAATGACGAGGAGGACTTCAGTTGAAGGGGGAGGGATAGGCGAAGCCATGCGGCCGGGTCGATCCCATTCGGCACTCAATCGCACTTGGGCGGACATTCTCTGTCAGCCAGGCCCTATCTTCGAGGGGTAGTCTCTTACTCATTGTAAGCCGTTATGAAGCAAGGCGATTGGAGAGCGAGGTGTATGCGAGGACGGCACGGAGTAATGCGAACGGCCTTATCCTGGTCCTCCTGTAGACTTGTTCGACACGATGCTGTTGTGCTGTCACTCCGACATCTTTTCGTTCATGGCACATGGCACATGGCACATGGGATAGTTCCAACACCGATCTCATTCTCGAGAGGTGATTGAAAAAAGACAAGGCGAGGATTATTCTCCGATTTACCCCGCGTCACGTCGCGACTTCTCTTTGACAGCCCGCGCGATGTCAGGGCCGAACTGATGACAGCAAGCCACGGTGCCGTTACCCGACGGCGTCGGCAGCCACATCCAAATGCGATATCTCAGTGCAATAATGCCTTCCGATCTTCTCAATGAGGCACAAACGGAGACTTGGCAGCCAACTGACCCTCGTGGCCGTACCTACATTGCAAAGGAAGATCGACATTGCTTGGCCGCGTTCGGAACGGACCTCTCGTAGGATATATTCGAGCCGCGATGCCGTGCATCGAGAGCAATGTCCATGGGAGGAAGGTGGCATTTTGCCTGAAATCAAGCCTTCCCCAGAACGCTGTACAAAGTAAGAAACACTCGTGTTTTAGGCAGGGAGCCGCGGGGGCAGTGACCATGCTGAGCTGTGGGAGGGCGAGATCCGCGGTGCACCCCTGGACCCTGTGCAGCTTGAGGGAGTGGATAGGTCTCGCCCTGTCCTTGCATGAAGGAGCTGCCACGCTGAAGCGCGGCAGTCTGCCTTGCATCGCAACAAGACGTCTCAACACAATTGGAATTTTCTGTTCCTAGTGTTCCCGACTTTGCAGCTCAACGGATGACGGGTTTCGAAAGATGCATCTCCCCCGCGTCAGCGGAAGGCGGGCTTGATGATACTGCCGCGCGCCAGTGGGGATCGCTCCAACGGTGGAGCTGGGGTGGAAGGATTGCGGGAGGAGAGCGTCATCCTCTCTTCGGTCGCCTGCACTAGCTGACCTTGATCTACGGGGTATGGGGTAGTGTACGGGGTGCCGTTGCTTGGCTGACTAGCTGGTGCTGCAGCGCAATTCCAACTGTCCTCTTGTCATTGTCTGAGGCGAACTTATTTGACATGACAGGACATCTTAAATCATCCGATACCGATGATGGCCTCGTTTTGACTTTTCCACAAATACCATTGCCCTGGGATGGGATTGTTTTGAGAGATTTGGCGAGACATGTCCGCCTTCTTTCCGAATGTGGACCGAGAGTCTGTGTGAAGATTCCAGGGAGCAGCCTAGTTGGAGAAGGGAAGATGTCGGAGGCGGGCACGCGAGCATTTGGGGTAGAGTAGTTCGCCGTTCAGCCGAAACCGGTTGGCCCGAGTGCGGAGCGGGATAGGATGTCGAGAATCGTGGCTTGGGGCTCCGGTAGGTGGTTATCACGGAGGACCACTTTGAGGGTAGAATGCGAGATAGATGGCCTTTCGGACGGTCGACGGCAGTGTCGCATTCGTGGAAGGGAAGTCGGTTTCAACGTTTTTCGTGGTACAGCACACTATCGCCGAGGTGGGTGTTCATGAATCAAAGTCGGGCGATGTGAATCGTCGGACATGGAACAAGATGGAAGAAACGAACGGGGACTGTTGGTGATGAAAAGTTGGCAGATCATCGATAGCTTCATCGTTCAGTAGCCCAAGCTTGACAGCTCTTGGCCCTAAGGAACCCGTGACGAAAGAACGTTGTCAATCTCTCGATGACGAGCCATCATCAGATCCTGGAATGGCGACTTGTATGTCGATCGCCAGAGTGCCGGCACTGGAGTCGCATTGAAGAAGTGCGTGTCTCGGAGTGTGTCATTGGATGCTCAGCCCTCGAACCGTGCGACGACTATCAGTCTATCACCGCCAACTATTGAGGGCAAGGTGGAAAGCGTTGATATCTGGCCAAAGAGCGGTAGAGGTTGCGTGGGCCAAGGCAGGCTCAGTTTGGTCAGGCGGCGGACAATTGGTGGCACCAGTGACAGAGCAGCGATCGTCCTCCGATCCGACATATCGCGAAATGGGGCCCCGGAACGAGTGTAACGATGTGCTGATGCGGTTGGTCCTCACCCTTTTTTTGCCCCAGATTTCTCCAGTCCCCCAGTCACGCCAACCCCAGTTTCTTGTCCAACCCTCCCCGAGGACACGAGTAGTACAGGGACGTAGGTGTGGCCCCTTCCCCGGTTTCCCGTGTTCCTATTCTTGCCGAAGATTTGAGGGTTCGCTGCGGGCTTCCGTTTGCTTTTGTGCCTATTTCTTTGTTGCCGAAACTTTGCCTTGAACGGCAAAAACCTGGGGAAAACGGGGATTTGGAGGTGTGGGTGGGTTGGTTGTACTGGCGCAGGGCCGCATGACTGGCTCTGGGCCGGTTGTTGGAAACAACAGCATCAAAGTGATTCTGGGGGTGGAGCCATAATCGAGGGTCTAGAGCCTCTGAGAAGTCGTCCCGACTATCGAGAAGGGTCTGGAGAGCTGGAGAGAGCCGGAAGGTCTGGAGAAGGAGGGTGAAATTGGCAGATAATCCCCCGCTTCCGGGGTCGAGTGGTGTCATGGCTGCGTTTGCTGGATGGGTTTTTTTGCGTTTAGCGTCGTGGGTTGGGCCAGGGTAGCAGGCTGGTTGGCTGGGAGGATTGGGGGTTGTTGTCTGGAAGCCATGTGTGAAAGAGCCCGCGTATCTCTTGTGTGTTGTCCAGTGTCTAAGGTTGTCTGTTAGACGAGGGGAAGAGGCAGGAGTAGGTGCAAGGTACGATGTGACTCGCGAGGTAGTGCAGCAACATGCAGTTGGGAGGTGGAGTGAAGGGCATTTGGATCGTGGCGGAAGTGGTGTGGTGGTGATACCTTACTCTCTGTGAGGTGTTCTGAGCAGCTTGTGGTGTGCCTCTCTGCTGCTGCTGATGTGCCGCTGTCCTGCTGCTTCTGTACGTCTGTACGTCCAGTCCACCTCAGTGTGAATGCGACGTCCCCGGTGGTGTCCTCCGGTGCATGCTCGCTAAGGTCGAACTAGCGCAACGCAGCCTGGAGGTCGACGGCAGACCGGGCGATGTACTGTGGGTTCTAGGCGCCTTCTCGAGTACAATTGCCTCGACCTGATTGGCTCCCCTCACCATGCCTAGCGTGTCGTCCCTTCCCACCCCGAGTTTCCCAACAGCAGCAACCAGCAGGACCCCAGGGCTGGTTCCCCCAGATTCACCTTCAGCGGGTCTCTCCTGCCCTTTCTTGTCCCCGTCCAGCGCCAGTCAAGGACAAGGCAATTGCTAGGCCGGTCCGGTGGTGGCCCCCAAGTGCCCTCCCACCCCAGTCCGTTCCGTTCCCAATCCCGGTACAGACATTCACCATTTTCATTCCAATGAGGAATGAGTCGCTGTTTCTAAGTTTCCAGCCCTCACCCCGGTCGCTCCATCCAGCGGTCTCTCTCCCGTCCACCTCCCGGCCACGGGGTCTCTTTTAGGGACTCCACAGTCTCACGTCCCTCCCACTGTCGACTTCCACTTCTTCTCCCTCTTTCTCCCTCACACACCCCAACATCCTTCCTTTCCTCAACATCTCCAGTTCCTCCACTTGCCTCTGTCCGTTGCTTCCGAGTACCAGACTTGTGACCCTCTCCACTCTTGTCTTTTTTTGTTTCTTGCTTGGAAGATCTGGGTTGTTCTCGCGGACCTGCTTTTCACTCACCTTTCGCCTTTTCCGTGACTAAAAAAGATACCACCGTCTTATCTGCTATCGCAAACGCAAAATCGACCACGAAATTGACGACCGACGTTTGTTCCACGCCCGGCTGGGAATCTGATTGTATGGGAATGGTTAAATCGCCGCACGCCTCGCGCCGAATTTGAACGTGTCCACGAGCGACCGACAAAGGAAAATCGCCGAAGCCTCCGGGCTACACGTAAACTACAACCGACACCAAACATAACGCATCGCATCCCTTGGACCCCAACAAAAGTGAACTGGAAAGAAAAAAAGGAAGACAACTGCCAGCATGCCCGGAATTTTGCCTATGAAGGTGATCAAGGTGGGCACCAGCTCCCAGAGCCGCATAGCCCAGGCCTGCGACCGCTGTCGAAGCAAGAAAATTCGCTGCGACGGCATCCGGCCCACGTGCTCTCAATGCGCCAATGTCGGCTTCGAGTGTCGCACGAGCGACAAACTGAGCCGTCGCGCGTTTCCCAGAGGCTACACTGAGTCTCTCGAGGAGCGCGTGCGCCAGCTGGAGCTTGAAGTCAGGGAATTGAAAGATCTGTTGGACGAGAAGGACGAGAAGATTGACATGCTTTCACGAATGCACGGAAACCACAGCAGCCACCGCAGTCCGTCAGCGGCCGCCGCGTCGGCACATTCGCCGGCCGGGTCGGCGACGGACGTGAGGGAAAAGTCCGGGTCACCGCCGAAGGAGGACACTTTCCGCGTTCAGGCGTCACCGTTGCTTTTGGGCGTTGAGAACTCCGACTCGTACTTCATGGGCCCGTCTAGCGGCCGTGCCTTCATCGGTCCGTACACCCCGCATCCATCCGGAGCGTCCAAGCGAAAGTGCCGTCAATGCTAACATGAGAAAACAGAGGCCTTCAAGCGCAAGATGCAAGAAAACGGGAAATCGTGTACAGATTTCAACCCCGAAGCTTTCCTTCACATTCAAGGATGCCATCCTCTGACGCCAAAGTCGCCAGACCAAGCTCTGAGAGTCCCGCCGCGCCTGTTCTCGGACCGCTGCGTCAACGTATACTTCCAGGAATGGGCGCCGTTGTTCCCGGTGTTGCACAAGCCAACTTTCCTTCACATTTACGAGGAGTTTGTGTCAGACCCGGAAAAGGTCAAGAACAACCACAAGATTGCGCAGCTGTACCTTGTCTTCGGCATTGCCGCCCTCGGAAGCGACCAGCCTGACTACGACCAGATAGCTGTCTGCGAGCAACAATGGCAGCGTGCTGTTGAGGCCGTTCTCATGGAGAACACCATGGTGACCCTCCAATGTCTCGAGCTGGCCCTCTTGTACTGTATCGTCAGAGCGGATTACAAGCGCCTGCAGCACTACAAGGGCATCGCCGTGGGTCTGTCGCACCGCCTTGGTCTGCATCAGAGCCAGAAGCGCTTCTCATTTGGCGCCCTCACTATTGAGACGCGCAAGAAGGTCTTCTGGACTCTCTACACTCTTGACTGGTGAGTATTTGTCTTCACTATGTGTTATTCTCACTAACAGCCGCAGCTTTTCCGGCGCTATTCTTGGCCTGCCGAAATTGCTCAAGGAAGACGACATCCACGCCGAATACCCATCAGACACAGACGATGAGTACGTCACTGAGAAGGGTTTCCAACCAACTTTACCCGGAGAGTACACTCGCCTATCCAGCGCGCTCGCTCTGTTCCGCTGCTGCCGCATCCTTGCAAAGGTTATGGAGAAGAATTACCCTGCAGCGACATCTCACGAGCTGTCATTGCAGCAAATGTCCGCCATGGAGGCTGAGCTCGATGAGTGGTGCGAGTCGCTGCCCGCACATCTCAAGCTCAACTTCGTCCAGGACAAGCCATCAACCGATGTCACCGGAAGCCGATCGCCTCTTCTTGCCCTCGCTTACTACTACACGCGCACACTGATCTACCGCCCAGCCGTCGGTTCCTCGCTCGGTCACAAGGCTGCGCCTGCGCTCCTGTCCATCGGCGAGTCAAGCAAGCACATTGTCCAGATTGCGCAGCTTCTGGAGGAGCGCAACATGACCTTCTCCTTCTGCCTCAACAAGACAGATACCTTGGTGTTGTGCGGCATGACTCTGCTCTACCAGAGCTTTGAGTTGAAGCAGGATAGCAAGATGATGAAGGATGTCGAGCGCCTCGTTAACGGCGTCATGAAAATCCTCACGAAAGCCAAGGCACCAGGTTCTTACGACCTGAAGCGCGTCGCCGGCATGCTCGTGAGGCTGGATGAACCCGTCTCCGCTTCCCCCCAACAGATTTCCGAGACTTCCATGCCTGCGCCGCAAAGATCCTCACCTCCCGCGGCAGGGAACAGGAAGAAGTCTCCACAGCAAACCCTTGGCCGCCTCCCCAGCGCGGCCGCTAGTGAGAGCGATCTCATTCAGCAACAAGAGAAGATGCGTCGTATGACGATGCCCAGCATCCACAACCGCCCGGAACTCTACCGTTCCCGCTCGCGACCATCCTTCGACAACCTGCCCCAGCAACAACAGCACGATGTCTCCGCCGCCCGCCGAGAGCAACATCGGCTTTCGATGTCACAGATTGCCAACCGCGTCAGAATGAGTGGAAAGCAGAATCTTGACTATCTCTCCCTCAGCAGTACTCCCAACGGTTCTTCACCGCCATCGCCAACGTCAGCGCGTCTCCAGCAACACCTGTTGGCAGCGGCACACCAGACTCTGTACAACTCGCAACAACCCCCGCAAAAGATCGCTGGTGTATCAACGACTGAGTGGGAAGCGTTGCTGGGTTCCATGGATGGTGGGCTAAACAACGTGTACGACGCCATCTACGGCGGTGGTGCTGGTATGCCGCCGATGAGCGAGACGACACCCGCCTCCACAAACTTGGATAGCTGGTCGCCAGACTCTTGGGATCTGGCGAGCTTCAACATTGGCGATTTCGGAACCAACCCTGCCCCACCGCAAAGCGTGCTGAGCGTCAGTGAAGAGAGCTTGAGTTCAGGCGAGGATCTGGCCAGCGATCTGAACATGAGCGTCAGCAGTTTAGAGTATCGCAACGCGCTATTGGCGTCATGTTCAGGGAACAACGAAGGACTATTTGAAGGATTGGATGTGAATTATGGGCTATGATCTGAGCAGTGTTGGCGACACATAAGAGCGATGACGACCTTTTGGATGTAAACATTTAGTCAGCGGCGTGAGGTTGATTTTCTGATGGGTTGGCTTAGGACAAACAGGTGGGATATGGGTCTACTTAGGATAGCGGATGAGAATTTATGTTTTCATGATTGTAAGATCGAATCTCTTTCTCTAGCGTTCCTTGACTACGTGCGTGCCATTGCTATATCTTTGTTAGTATTATACTTTCGTGGGTTCAGCACGTCACTACGTAACCTTGAGTA
Source organism: Colletotrichum horii (assembly GCA_027406005.1). NCBI lineage: Eukaryota > Fungi > Ascomycota > Sordariomycetes > Glomerellales > Glomerellaceae > Colletotrichum > Colletotrichum horii. The sequence continues at coordinate 3,349,033 of JANVYB010000008.1, forward strand.
AGAGAGAAGAAGTACGCATTACCAAAAGCCTTTTTGGCAATCAACCTACTCGACCATTAATTGGAAGTGTCTGAGACCTAGTATCAATCGTCAGCCCTCAGAAAATACCCCCTAGAGCCTGTGAGTAAGTAGGATTTCTTAATGTCTTTATCTCCGACACCCCCAGCCAGGTCATCTTCCCGCTAACACTCCAAGAAACCCTTCCGACGTCTTGCCATTGCATGTCACACTGAGTCTGATCATAGCTTCCTCCTACATGGTCGTTTGTAACACCTTGGTCGTTAAGCGGCCCATATCACTCATCTGTCTCCCTATACAGATGCCAACTCTACTTCGGCGTCGAACTTACTAGTCTATCGCCATTACTTTTGAAACATTGGGTCGCTATGTAAACTGCCTACAGCCACTTTACCGCCTCTGGCACTCTGCTCACGCTCGCTCTTGCTATAGCGTCGCTGCCAGTCATGTTATATGCCACCGACACTGATATTATGCTTCAAGCCTTGTGAAAGCCTTGTGAAAGCCTTGTGAAAGTATGCCTCAGACCTGGCCGCCCAACTCGTGCACCTCCTCTGCCACTGCCCCCGAGAGTCTCTCAAGTTTCTTTCAGCCATGAAGAACGGACTTTGGGACCACTAGGTGTCTTCGATATCCCTCTCACCGTTACTCTGGGATGCGACATTTGCAACTCACCCCGATAAAGCTGTTCGGGATCTCGGCACACCGATATGTTCAGCTTGTGCCGTGCTCCACGACCCTTGGTACTTCGCGCCGGTCTGCTGAAAGCTGCCAGTGGATATCTTCCATCGCCGTGGAACCGGCTGCAGGGTTCCGTCGAAGCAAGATGTTTTCGCCCCTGGCTGGGGAAGCGCTGTTCCCGTCGTCACTGACTCCGTCCGATCCTACCGCTACTACGCTAGCTCATGCGACCTACTGACGCTCCAGAATAAAGACAAGGGCTTAGAGTGGACACTGCGTTGGACTTCACTTGCTTAATCTCTTAGTCCACCCAGTAAGTCGGGATAGGAAATGGTTTAAATGAGGAATAATGTACCGGGGGAACAGTCCTGGCGCATCACCTATGATATCGAGTACTTTGTCGTGCATTTCATCTTCTTGGCCAAAGGCATGGCACCAATCCGGCTCGGAATCATTGGCCTATCCGGCAAAAACCTCAACAGCTGGGCTTCCGTGGCTCATCTACCCTATCTCCTGTCCTCTCGTGGCAGAGCTCAATATCGAATTGTCGCACTATGCAACTCAAGCATAGAGTCTGCGCTCCAAGCGATCGAAATCTTTCACTTGCCTCGAGATGCCAGAGTGTACGATAGCCCCATCGACCTTGCCCAAGATGCCAGGGTCGACTTTGTGGTGTGCAGCACCCGCGTCGACAAGCACTTTGAGACGGTGAAGCCCAGCATCGCTGCCGGAAAGGGTGTATTCGTGGAATGGCCACTGGCGTCGAACATCTCACAGGTGCGTGAGCTAGCTTCCCTGGCCCGGGAGCAAAGGGTTAAGTCCATGGTCGGGTTACAAGCATCCGTCACCGCCCCCGTCGTTGCCGTACAGCGACTTCTCGCATCCGGGCGCATCGGAAAGGTTCTCGCGTCTACCGTTCACGCCACTGGTGGTACCAGTGACCGAAACGTCTTCCCGGAGAGTCTGAAGTATTTCACGCAGATGCAGACTGGAGGAAACGTGATGACGATCGCTTTTGGCCACTGTAAGCATATCTTGCCCGAGAGTAGAGTCAAGCTGATATTTGATAAGTATGGAACTACATCATCTCTACTCTGGGTGACGCACGAGACATTCGAAGCAGGCTGCAGCTGTTGCGGCCCAAAGTCGGCCTGGTATCCTCCAAGCCCGGCGCAATAGCCGAGATTGTGGAATCTAATGTGCCAGACCTGGCATATGTGACTGCTTCTTTGGCAGGGACGGATCTGGTTCAAGATGGTGCCTCTCTTTTGATGAGCTTCCGCCGTGGACAGCCGTTCCCTGGTGAGCCCCATCTGACATGGACGATCCTCGGGGAGACTGGTGAAATCAAGCTGACCGCCGAGGGAGGCACCACGCCCCGGACCATGGCTTCCAGTCCTGTCAGGATTTTGTGGCACGAATTTGCCACCGGGCAGGTTCAAGAGGTAAAATGGGAGTGGGAATCTTGGCTCCAGGAGCTTCCTTCCGCAGCGCGTGGGGTGGCCGCGCTGTATGATGCGTATGCTCGGGGAGATGAAAGCGCATACTCTGACTTTGAGCATGCGTTGAAGCGGCATACCCAGCTGGAGGACGTCTTGCATGGATGGCGGGAGTCTCATGTAGGCGGGCTACCAAGAGTAGATTCGTAAACTATCATCAGAGAATTCATTATTAAATGGGAATTTGCAAAATATTTATGGCCTAGCTTCTTCCATCCAGAAGCTGGTGTGTGCTGTATGAGTTTGCTAGGCGGCTTCGCTCTTGAATGGTAAGTTCGTGTTCGCGAACTGGGATGGGGGGGACTCAAGCGTCGGAAGGCCGAGATTGAAAATGGGATGAACCTGAGCTTGATAATCGGCGAAATTGTTCAGTAATCAGGCTACGCTGTGAATGAAAAAGCTTCCGCAGACTGAGTACAAAATACTCGAGGTACATTCCTAAATGCGCATCCACTAAGGAGTCCATCCATAAGAAACAATCGAAGGAGTTTGCCCGAGGGTGGATTGCCGCTCGCGCAATTGGGATGTAGCGATGTTAAGCATCTCAGGTTGACAAGGGTTTATATGCTGTCTTTCGAACTGCTTCGCCGAAATTTTACTACATTTGGTCACTCCGCCTGAATAGGCTGGGGCAATGCCTTCCAAGTCCAAAGTCGAATCGTAGCTAGTGTGGTTGAGTCATGCCATGCGGACTTCCTGGGGATGACTGATTAGCCAAAACAACTGAATGAGACACGTGAACGAGATGCTCTGGAGTCTGATTTTAAATCAAGTGAATCGTCTATTCTGCAGTAGAGCGCCAGCCACATATTCACAGCAGAGCTGATCATACGGCCACAACACGTCATCCTCCAGCGAGAGCATATCCACCGGAATTGTTAAGCGGTGTAATGCTCATACCCAGTCAAGACACAACTTGATTCAGAAGCCAATTTTCTGGTACGCAGTAGCAATATCGGTGTTCTTCCGGGCCCTCAAGAATTCTTCGAGGCTGGTATGGACAATGTCAGGATACCTGTTGTTGTCAAGTTCGTCACCGAGATGCGCAACACCGTTCGTGCACCAGTGAATGAAAGCTCTGAGTTGGGCGTCAGCGCATTCCTCCAACGATAAAACGAGACCACATAAAACTTACTTGGGTCCCCAGGCCGACAAATTGCCTGGATCCTTCTTGTGGATGTCCTTAACTGTATTGTAGAGGTCCGCAAGAGATCCAAGACGCTTGAGATGGAGGGGAGACTGGTAAACTTTGTCGTACGTTTGTTTGATTTCGATGATGCTCTTGAAATCACCACGGACTGGTCACATTAGACGGTTCAAGTCCAGAGGGCGGCAAAGGGATAGGCTGACTTACAGCGGAAGATTCCGACAGCTTCCTTGTCGACAGCAAGCGCAGCTGCATAAGCAGCCGCGGTCTCGAATGATGTCAAGTCCCATTTCTCCTCGCCAGTTCCCCAGTAAGAAGCTGTTTGAGTACTGGCATCGTAGATGTCGAAGTAATCGCTCCAAAAGGTCTCCAGCAAACCGCCGACCAGGATGTGAACTCCCGCGACTCCCTTCTCCGAAAGGTAGTTTTTGATGATTCTGGTTGACTCCTTGGGGAACAACTCATCATCGGGGATCTTGGTGTAGTCAACTGCGAAGTCGCTGGGGATATATCGCGGCACACCCTCCTTGGCGCAGGCGTCGATGAGGAATTTTTGGCCTAGAGTCATGACCTCAGGGCCTCCAAAATAGCAGCAGATGACCACATCAGTCCCTCGGACGAATCTTTGGACTGCAGCTTCATCATCAAAATTGCCCTGTATCAGCTCAAGGTTGTAATCCTGTAGTGCTGAGCGTGGTATCTTTTCCAAGCTCCGGCAGAAGCCTTTGATCTTTATGCCCGGATACTTATGTAAGGCTTTCGTTAAGCACTGGGCCAGTTTGGCAGAAATGCCGGCGATACCAACGATAATTGACATGATGAATGGGCTGCGAGCAATGGGCGATGCAGCGCAAGGTCTGTAACTTAGCAGGAAACGATAATTGTCAAGGTAAAAATCCAACAATGGGACGGGGCTTTGGAGACAGATATGTTCCAAAGGCGCTGGCGATTTTCATGCAAATCTCTCGGAGAGCTTCGGCAACTTTCTGCTGCTGATAAATCGCCCAATGGATATTGTATGACGACATGGTTGACGGAGCGAACTCCATAATTCGAATGGGTTGGTGACTGCGGCAAGTTAATCAAAGAGGGTAACATATCGTTTACTTCGTGGGTTCATTCGGTATCTGTGAAATGAGGGGGAAAGACGCGCAGGTCCAGACAGCACTCAGTTATTCCGTAAATTCCTTAAGCACAACATGTATGACTCAATAGTTCTGTTGCAGCGGAAGACGTATGTAGGCTCATGCGCAGAAAAGGTTACTGTATTTGATGAACGATGGAGGAATTAAGTTGATCGTGTAGATGACGATGTCTACAATCTATCCGGCGATGAACCGTGACGAGACCTCTGACTTCTTCGCTTCTGAATTTCTATGCGGGACTGGTCTTTCTGGCATCTATGAACTGCTCCGGAATCGCAGATTTGAGACTCTTATCCCTAACAACACGCAGGTACCACTCCGTAACCTCCCTGTACTTCGCCCTCAGTTCCTCGTCTATGACCTGTGCAAAACCCCAGTACAGACCCGCAGCTACAGAAATGTCTGCCAGACTGAGCTGGTTCGAAGCAATATACTGGCGATTCTGTAGATGCTTCTCCAACGTGGCAAGGGATTTGTGAAGACTCGAAAACGCCGCATGCTCGGCTTCTTCAACGAACTGAGCCATGCCAAATCTCCACAGGATCAATGTCGTCAAGGGTTCAAGAAGCTCATGGTCAGCGAACCCAATCCACTGGCGAATGATAGCGCGCTCTTCGAGTCCGCCACCAAGCAGCTGGGTGTGCGCTGGTCCACTCTCGGCGGCATACTGTGCGATGGCATCCGATTCGAAAAGGGTAAGTCCACCATCGGCAGACCGGAATGTCGGGACCCTTCCCATTGGAAAGTTGGCAAGGAACTCGGGGGTTCTGTTTGTCTTTCCCATGACGAAATCAGGTGCATAATCAACCGTAAGCCCATTCACAGCCGCTGCGGCTACAACCTGTTTCAGAGATAAGCCATGGGGAACTAGGTGCTGAATGGAAAGCCGCTGCGAGTGAGGATGTGAATGTACCTTCAAGGCTCGCGGGTTGAACGGATAACTCCAGATTGATCCAATAGAGGCCATGGTGGTTGATCAACTTCCTGTATGTTGTCTTGTGTGGTGGGAAGAAGTTGGATGTCGAGGGTGACAACGGCTGTAAGGACAGAATAGCTGGACTGCTAAACAGAATGTCTCACTATTCCGGATCATAGGTCTTCGTGATTATCGCGGTTGCGGATGTTGACATTTTATACACGTCATCTTTGTCAGACTGTTCGTCTGCAGATAATGTCACCAAAACCAGATGTGGTGTACGAGTTGTCGGCTTACTTCCATATGGTATGCTGAGTAGGGTCCTGGGTAGTTGACTGTCGAGCAGGGATTGCCCCCAGAATATGACCCGCAACATGAGATAGGTAAATCAGTAACCTGCATTAGTGTGATGTGCCCTGACCCGCAACGCGAACCACCTCAGTCAGTCACTTGCATTAGTGTGCCATCCAAGCACACATTAGAACCTACGAAAACTAACGTCAGTAGAGTGCATGAACTTTCGGAGAATGGAGACAAGGTGGGAAATTTGTAACCTGTGCCGTGAAGCCGCTCCAACCTGCACCAGCAGCAGAGTCGCCAGAAGCATGGGGGATTCTTACAAATCCCAGGAACGACGTGTTTTCGCATTACATCATGCGAACATGCTCGAACATAATGACAATCAAGTTCTCCAGGCCCTTTTGAAAAGGAACTGCTTTCCTTCCAAATTTTCGCCTTCTTGATATCTATTCTAAACCAAACATTGCTAGCAACATTATGGCTACAAACGACGCCGCATGGATCACGGCTCCTCTGCAGCACCCTTTCACGGTGAAGGGGGCACCTATGCCTACAGCGGGACCTGGAGAACTTGTAATCAAGAACGTTGCAGTTTCTGCTGTGAGTCCGCCTCCCTCCTGGACTTCCACTCTCCCTAACTAACTAGCTCTACAGAATCCGGTTGACTGGAAGATTCAGTTTGTGCCGTACCGATCCAGACTTCTGGCTCCATGATCTAACACTTTGCAGAGCACATGGGAGATACTTATCGCAATTTCCCTTCATTCTTGGTGAAGATGCGGCTGGCTTTGTCGAAGAGATTGGCGCTGGCGTTGCTGGCTTTAAGAAGGGTGACAGAGTCATTGCGTGAGTCCATCTCCACTGCGACTTCCTCGCTAGCGTATTCAAATCCTGACCACGCGCATCTAGACATTGCCACGGTCTCATGACGAGAAACCCCGCCAATTCTGCTTTTCAATCCTTTCCAGTCGTTACTGCATCGTTGACCTCACGCATCCCCGACTTCATGACATTCGAGCAGGCTGTTGTTCTGCCCCTGGCTGTCTCCACAGCTTGCGCTGGTCTGTATGACAAAGAACTTTTGAATTTACCCCTACCTTCTGCAACGCAGCCCAAGGCCATTGGCAAGACGGTTCTGATCTGGGGTGGTGCGTCTTCGGTTGGTGCCACTGCCATTCAGCTCGCAGCCGCCTCAGGTGTGACTGTCATTACCACAGCTTCTCCTGTGAACTACGACTTTGTTAAGAGCTTGGGCGCTGGCCAAGTCTTTAACTATAGGTCTCCGACCGTTGTCGAGGATATTTCTGGCGCCCTCGCTGAGACTGAGTTCGTTGGAGTCTACGATGCAATTGGCGAAGAGTCCAGCTGTGTTGCTGTTTCTGCCATTCTCGATCGTCTCAAGAAGAAGGTTCCTGTGGCGAGCGTTCTCCCTAGCGACAAGAAGACAGAACGATTCTCCCCAGTTTATGGTAAGCGTTGATTCTGTCATCTCTATCATAGCAACTAAACGTGGCAGCGAAAGTTACTAACGCTTTTACGCAGTAATTGCCTTCAGCATCATTCAAGAGCCAAACCAGCACGTTGGTGAATGGATCTGGGGAAAGTTTATCTCCGAAGCCCTGTCAAACGGCTCGTTCCAAGCCAAACCCGATCCTGTAGTAACTGGCCGTGGATTAGGCAGCATTCAAGAAGCTCTTGATATACAACGCCAAGGTGTTTCTGCCAAGAAAATTGTAGTCACTCTTTGAATTAGTCAAAGTACCTAAGTCAATTGCTATTCTCAAATGCGTAACCAAAGTCAGGCTGATCATACCTGGTGACAATCTATGTTTATTTCTTGTCTGGGATCTCCTAGGAGCTCAAATAAGCGACCTTGATTCTAAATTTCCGCTATCCACTCAGCTACCTTAGGTCAGCAATGAAGAATTACATAGGCCCGGTGTTGTCCGAAGCGGCCGAGAGAAAACTCATGGCAGCATGCAAGGCCCACTTTATCATAGTCTTATAAATCAGTATTCGGCCTGTTTCCTTCGATTCCTCCCTTTTCTCTGACAACTAAGGCTCGGTACAATCGAAGCCAAATACTCAGCTTTCACGCAGAAAAGAGAAGAATGCGACGCCAGTAAAGAGCCTCTCGATCATCTATGGTGCTTCGATTCCAACTTCAGCTTCAAAGGAAACCATGTCTCCACGGCTCATCCCGCTACAGCTCATGCCGCAACAAGTTGACGCAGGGCCAGGGAATGATTGGACTGGCACCACTGACTCGAAGGAAAGAAAAAAGATGCAGGACCGCATCCATCAAAGAATCAGACGTTGGTTTGTCCTCTGAATTCATCTTATATGGCTGTGCTAATCTCTGACCGTTGGTAACCAGGCCAACGAATGAGAACGAGGATGGCCGCGCCGGCGAAGAGACCCCGTCGTACGCCACCACCTTTGACAGTCATGACCAAGCCTCCTTCTGGCCCTCTCGTGGGCATAGACTTTATTCGTAGTTATTACTCTAGTACTATGGGAGACCCGACCAGGGAGACGGGAGCTTTCTCTCTGCCTACTTTCACGGCCTGTGAGCCTGATAGCGAACGCACCGAGACTTTTATTTGCCAATTCAGCACCGAAGTTGTTGCAAATTTCAACCTCCTCGCGCCATCAATGGACATGCTGCTCAGTCTCGTCCAGTTCAACACAACACGGGCTCTAGTAATGAATGCAAGGGCGATGAGTATCACAAGTGAGCTTATGACTCCAGGTTCTCGGTCACAGCTTGCAGATGTTACCATTTCAAATGCGGCGTACGACTCAATGCCTGAGAGCCTCAAACCAACCCGGCTTCAGCTGACAATTAGTCACCACCCATGGATTGATATCTTGCCATTTCCTAAGGTCCGAGATAATATATTGCGTCACGACGAGAGTCTGTATGACAAGACAGAGCTATGCCGCGACATGAGAGGATTTCAGTCTGTCGCTCAGGGACGAGGCGGACTGATCGTGTGGGGAGAACCGTGGGATGAAACGGGATGGGAAGTCACTGAAGCTTTTGCTGCTAAGTGGCCTTGGGTAATCAGAGGATGTCATGAAATGTTAAGATATACGAGATACTGGAAGGAATTGCGAGGCGAAGCGTAACGAAGTATAGAGCTGTTATGTCTTATATCTAGTTGTATTTCCTACCCAGGCAGAGGATTATATACGTGTTAACAAAGCAACAGTTATAGACTCGGTGAATTTTCTTGTAACAAACAGGAGCTGAGTACTGAGAATACTATGGTAACCCATACTGTGACGTCTTTGTGTTGTGTGAGATTCGTTTTAGATTTGAGATATGATGAGAGTTGATGCAAGCTTACATTTTGATTATCGGCCGTCTAAAAGATTCTCAATGTATCCTACACGTGTGGGTAGATGGTTCCAGTTCGAAGATAAGGCCAGCCAATCTGGTGCTGCATCTCTGTTACGGATCGCATCCAAACAAGACTGGCATCTGTCACTTCTTTGTTTGTTCACCACTGTATCAGGTCATCCTTATTCTATTGAGATCGACAGACCTGATGACGAGAAAGATCGCCCATCCTATAGTTTTGCTCAGGTAGGAAAGCGAGTGATGTAATGAGCCAGCTTTCTCGTAGGTCTCAACTTGAACAAGCTGACATCATAGATCGAGGGGATCGTAGAGGTCCGCTGTTTGTCACTCCATAAAAAATACAGATGCTATCAGAAGATAGACCCTCCGAAAGAGTCTGGGTAGTTTTAAAATGAAGTGTACAAAAGTTGCAGCACGATAGAACCAGCGTGAGGTTTTGCAATAGAACAAATGTGCAGCCAGCCAGAATAGTGAGCCGTAATCTACAGCATCCGTAGTTGCTATAATTCGCCCTCTGAGGCGTAAGAGCATTGTTTGGTCGGTCACGAATTGGCGTGTTGTTCCATGATATTCGCTGCCATTTCTCAAACATCTTGCAAAGAATGGCGCCCCGTGTTTCTCGCCCTCCTTTCCTGTCTAAGATGACGCTCTATGGCCACAGCCGTCAAGAAAAGCTTCAAGATCATGCCCCGAGCTATTCGTAGACCCCTTACAATGAAGTCATGTACCATTCGAAGAAGTTCTAGAATAGTGTCCCAAGCCGTTCGAATCGGCCTCTGCATCTTGTCCCATGTTGCCTTCTCATCGGTAAATCCAGCATCCTCCGCTGCATTACGATTGCGAGACTGCTCTGATACCGTTGATGACGAACTCAGTGCAGACCGGCTTGATTGGGTCACTGATGCACTAATTGTGGAATGGCCTGATGACAAACTCCGCCTGGAACCACCTTCTGAACTCCCATGCTGACCTTGTATTCGTGTTTTTGAGGATGAACTCTTTTTCGACATCAGTGTTCTGGTGCGTCGAGGCGAATCAACAATCTTGGCCCCCACCAATGCCAGAACAGTGATGACAAAAGTTGCGACGGCAGTGAGAATCATGTTGACCAATGTTGTTCCCCTAGGTGCCTCGCTCATGCTGAAAATGCCAGTCGCGAACCCCAACGGCAAGAATACAACGCTCACATATGTAAAGCGTCTGATATCTTCAGCACGACGTACGTCGAGGTCGCTTTGCATGATGTCCAGGTAGTTGCGCATGACTTCCAGATCCTCCGTAGTCGATTTGATGAGACTTGTGATCTTACTGTGGTGGCCCTTGAACTCCTGAAGTGCTGTATCGCATTCTATTGTCATTCTCATCATATGTGGCCGGTAGCGACTCTCATCGTTAAATGACCATCGTGGCCTTTCTGCTTCGCGGTCCTTTTCCCGTTTAAGCCACAGATCGATTGTTACCAGGTTCTCGGTGAAATGCGCTTCCACTCTTCGTAAAGTGGTTTGAAACTCCTGAAAACGCTGGTTGGCGACCAAAAATCCTTTGTAATTCAGTTTCTCGACCTCGTTACTCTCTTCTGGAAGAAACCTTCCCTGGGTGGCTTCGAACGACTTGCGCAAATCGGCTTTGCCTTTCTCCAATAGCTTCGTTGTTGTTTCCAAGATTTCCGCCGCCGCGCGATTCATGAACACTAGGCTTACACCGAACAGCAGTAACTCTAGACATCTGCGTTGCTGAAGAACGTTAGTGTCCACCCACGTACCTCCGTTCCAGGACGAGCTGTCGTCATCACTAGAACGTCCACTTTCGTCATAGCTGTTCTGGTCGCCATTCAAAAAGCCATCCATACCTTCGAAAAAGTCCAATGCCGATTCTAACGAATGAGCTTGCAGCCAACGGCATGTCCAGTATCGGTCGAAAAAGTCGCCTTCAAACCTGAAACTCATCACACCTATAACGAGAAAGGTTGGCTGCTCGCCTTCGACCAGAGGTGGAAAAGTGATGTCTTCTGTCTGGATCATGCCCCCTGCCTGTGTCTGCCCTTCTTGCTCTTCGGCCCTTAACATAGGGAATGATAGGTGAAGTTCCGTGTTCCAAATATTGAGTTTCAAGTCTGTTAACTCGATGAAATACTTACTAAACTCCATATGCCTTTCGAAAAAGCCTTTCAATGTTGTCCTTTCACTCTTTTCTTGTCTCGAGATAGTTTTTAGGCAAGCTTCATTGCCGGATGGGTGTAACGAGCTCAGCACCCACCATCGCTTTTTCGCATCCTCAGGGGTCCTTCCTCTGGCCATGATGGCCCCAATCTGCTCATCTCTTTCCAATGTTTCCAGACGAATGTTGTACCGCGCATTTCTCTTGCTGAGCGACTTAGACTTTAGAAAGTCCACTACGTATCCACTTATACTGTTCGCCTTGTCGGAATCAGCAGTGCTTTGGGTTGCGTGATCTCCAAGCGAATATCTGGAAGTGTATTTCCCAGGTTCGGCCAGGACGCTCGGGACGAAGAATGCGGGCAGCCCATAGAGCCACTCATCTTGAAGCTCCACAATGTTCTTTTCATCCACCATGTTATTAAATGGGAAAAATTGCTTCATTGAATAGCTGGCAGAGTTCCCAAGTGCCTTTGAACCTACATCTCCCCTAGATGCGCCTTGCGACAACGAGTGAATGTGGCTTATAAGCTGTGCCTGGGAACCGATTCTGTCTGTCGCGGTTGTCGTTTCGTTTTGTGCGCTCGTTTCAGGTTCTCTGTCATTTTGCGAGTCGTCATTGAAATCAGAGCAATATTTCCATAGAACGTAGGGTATCTCGAACGTGTTTGCCCAGTACTGATCCCGGGCAAATTCTGACTCGTAAAGACTTGGCTCATGATGTTTGTCTAGCTTTCCCGGGAAAAGCCCGTTAGCTGAGGAGCTTTTGAACAGAACTGAGATAGCTTGTTGCAGCATCTCTAGTCTCGGCCGTAGATTCATAGGAATCTGGAGGTATTTGGCTATTATCATCGATAAAGCGAACCTTTGTGGTTCGTCCCATGCTGTGTCGTCGTTGTCTTCATGGTGCATTTGGCATTCGATAGTGTTCTTCCATGTTTCGGTCTTATTGCGCCATACGTCAACTTGGTGCCGATTACTGTCGCTCTTCTCAATCATTGGTCCATCGAACAGCCCTTCGTCCATGGCTCGAAACAGGGGAGAATCTTTCGATCGTAATAGAAATCTTGTCTGCATCGCACTTCGACGTACTGCAATCATTCGCTTTTTTGACACAGGGTTTTGCGTCGTGAACCTCTCCAGTATTTGCCTCTGGACAAATTTTGATGAGTAGTCTTTGGACGTTCGAGGTTTGACTCCAAGTGCCTCAGCGGACTTGATCGCTTGCCAGATTAGTATGTGGTCTGTAAGATAATAATTCTGTGGTGGCGATTTGTAGTATTGGGGAAATGCGTAGACTTTCCGCGTGTCGAGCTCATCGAGGTCCTCGATCCATTTTCTCACGGCCCCCTTGATGATCTTCTTATGCAGAATTCTCTCATTTGTATGTTCGTAAAAGTCGCCTGCTTTGATCAGGTGAAAAGGCGTGTTGACGAGAGATGTCCCCGGAAGGTAATCATTCTGCTCCCACCCCTCAATTTCGCTGCCGTCCACCCAGTAGTTGGGACAGAAAGGCTGACCAGGTATGTGCGCCCTCATAAATAGCCATTTCATGTGCCCACGACAAACGCGCAGAATGCGTCGTTTCATGGAGCAAATATATGATCTTGGTGATTCCTCGTGGCAATCGCAGACCCGACCTTCATACGGCGGATTCAGATGTTGAGAATCAAATTGTTTTAGACCCAACAACAAGACCTGGAAGGCATAGCTAGTTTTGGCAATGTTAGTTGATTCACGAATGATGAGAACCGTTGCACTTACTAGCTTGCAGCTGTGGCTACTCGGTGACCGTCCACATCGCCACAGGTGAGCGCAACAGCAGGATATCTCTCGTCTCTAGTCAGGGGTGTGGGGATGGTACAGACGGACAAGACATGTTCGAGATTTCTCCTTAGAAAAACGTCAATTGTCGGGTTGCTGGCCAGACTGACAGGCTTCCAAGGTGTAAGAAGCTGATTTGTGGTTTTGTGAACTATATCCCACGTTATTGAAGGAATGATGGGTGCTTCGTCCTTGGAAACGTAGTCGATTGTGTAAGCCAGGATTATTGTGTTCACTTTGTGTCTTGGACGCTCCTGGTCATTTGGCTGGGTCGTTGTGGTCTTCCAGCGGAGTTGGTAAGAAGATCCAGAAGCGCCGTACCTGCCAGCCGCAGACCCATTGTTGACAGGCTCCTCGATTACAGTGTTCTCCGTGACGGTATTCCCGTTAAGAGGCTTCTCGTCCATAGGATCCTCCTTTATATGCGTGTCGTTCATGGGCCACTCAATCATCATTCGATCGTTGGTATACTGTTTGTTGTCGGGCTCCTCGTGGTCGGGCTCCTCGTGGTCGAATTCCTTGCTGACACTCCCCCGCTCACCCGAACTTTGGTCCAGAGAACTCTGATGGAAAAGCCATAAAGCGACGCGACTTCTGCTGAGAGAATCGCGACGGGTTATTGTAGGCCCGTTTGAAGACCTATCACTCAAAGATTGCTCGGAGATAGACTGCTCGACGGGAGATCTCTGGTGGCCAGGCAAGTAGAAGGAAGACTCCTCGGATAAATCATCGGTGTCAACACTCTGAACAGAATGCTTCTCGATAGATGACTCCCGAGTGTGATGATTCTCGGAGTTTGTACTGGAACTGGCGGAAAGATATGTTTTGACAGACTCTTCGGTGTCGAGCTCGCCGAATTCAAGAGATGTTTGCTCGTCCAAGGCCTGGATGTAAAGAATTGCCTTTCTGTCCACATTTTCGTGCACACGAATAAGGCAATTGCTTTGAATATCGAATGAGTAGACGTCTTTTTCATCTGCATCGGCTTCGTTGAACTCATTGTGGTTATCGATGTAGTCAAGGTTTCGTATGAGGAGATCTGGTGTAATCGCCAGTGGTGGCAGACTGTCCCCTTCCCCCCCGCTCATTTCGAATACCTGGAAGATTGTACCATTGGATGCTACGTACTGCAGCTTGAGGTCATCGCCATTCTTCAACTTCCGGTGGAAAGTCGGCCACCTATCATTGATCATGCTCGTATCCTCGGTATGGTATGGTTGACACAGCGAATCAATATTTGGACCAACGACTCCTCTGCAAAAGGGGCTTCTACTCCATGAGAGAAGCTTGTGCAGTCGTTTTTCCACCAGAAAAGGCTCCGGAAGGTCTGGATGGTCCACACAAAACCCCGTCCTCTCTCCAGGGAAATGCTTGCTAATTCGGAGTAAGCTTCCAGACGCGCCAACTGTAGCAGTCAGGCCATTGTCTCCGAAAGAAAAGTAGCTCCTGCGTTTCCGTCCCTCTTCGGCAGCCTCCTCTATAGCTTCTGAAAGTCTTGTTGCTCGTGCTTTCGACATGTCCTCGTTCTCATCAAGGTCACTCGGAGAAGCTTGCCGGAAAGAAAAGTGGTTCGTAACTCCAAAGCTCACAGTTCGTGCTGAGGGATGAAACGTGAAAGACAGGAGTCAAAGTTGACTTTTCCTGGAGTATTTGTCCATTGCCAGCGAAGCAGCAAAAAGCAGGCTGTGATAAGTTTAGGTTACACTGCTTCAATAGCGCGCCATTCTGCAGAAAGTGCCAATCAGGGACGGCGAAGGGGGGCTGCGAAGAGGGGCTGCTCAAAGATAGTGTGCGAAATCCCGCAGTCTCGCTGCCCTCGTTGGTCAGCCTGATTGCTGGAGATGCAGAGTCGACCTAGTCCCGCCATTCGTACATGAGATGCCTGTATCAGCACAGCCAGGATGCACGCGGGCTTTCGCAAATGACAAATCGTTAAGTTCGCTTGGGATGTTCCAACGAGCGGTTACGAAAAAGGTTGATTGTAACGTTCCTTGCTCTGGAGATCCCGAGGCGTGGTGTGGTGGAGAGACGGCTGCAGGCGTGTACCGGGCATGGCGTTGATCCCCTTTGCACTTGAGGTGGTGGGTAAGAAAAAAACTATGCGAACTTAGTGACTGGGTCTATCCTTTGTAATCATTATCATACTTGTGTATCCTTTTGCATTGAGTAAACGTGACAGTCATGGCCAACCATCCAGCATCGATTCCGCCCAGAACACTAGCTTTAAAAGACAATTGAACCCTGCCCAGAATGAGCTCAGATACAAGACTCGTGATCCCAGTTTTCCATCGGGTTGAAGCAGCAGATCCACCCCTTTGATCGATGAGTCTGTGCCTTGAGCCACATGTCCCTCAGACTGACGTCCTCGTAACACGCAGCATAGAACCAAGCATCCAGGCAGTAGATTTGCACTTTGACGCGATGTCAGTACTCGTCTCCATCAGATACGGTAGTATATGCTAAGGCAGGCTTCCAGCCGGCATCATATGCCCAAATAAAGAAAGTCTCAGCAGACGGGCCGTCGGGGTATCTCCAAAGGTCCTCAGGGATGCAATCGTCGTCGATTATGATGAAGATGTTTCGCATGATGCCAGGGGATGGTAACGACCCTCTGAAGCCTTTGAAATGTCTGCAGAATCATTAGGAGAACTGCTAATCCGACAGAATACGTGATGAGAAAACGGTCAAGACAAAGGACTTACCGTCGCAGAGCGTCGTCTTCAGGCAAGTCTTCAGATATGAGCCCAGTGGCCCAGGTATTCGTCCATAGACGCCTTAAAGTAGATTCTTCCCCGGCGCAATGAGCAGAATGCAACAATGCGTATTCATGAGAACGTTCTCCCTGGACAGGATGCGGGATTCGGCGTGAGTTCTCTTGGATTGCATCCCTTGTTTCATCCCATATGTGACCGTATTTCCGCTCGACCTCCTTTTTTCTGTAAAAGACGACGCCCCAAGGTTGCTGAGCATCGACGATCTGACGAACCCAAGCAGGAGGCGGGTGGGGGACCCGCTTCCAGATTGCGTTGATAGCATTACCCTCGTCTCTCTCCATTTGAGCAAGCTCCTCTGGTGATATACGCTCGAGCTGTTGGATGATCAATCTGGCGTTTCTTCGGGCCGCCTTTTGGTCTTCGCTACGGACGACTTCCCTCGCGAGCTCGACTGGCGTTTGAAACTCTTCCTCCCGTGACCGTGCGTCGTATATATCTTGCAACGTTGCGCCCTCCTCGGGGCACCAGGCGTCGGAGATGATTAACTTGAAACTATCCAACAGAGGGGCAAGGCGGCCATCGTCGGGCTTTATGGCGGCTGCGACCAGGTGGATATAGGAACTAAACGCGCCGTTGGTGATGAGTTTGACAAAGGCTTCCTCATCAAAGGGGTAAGCGGCTTGACCCAGCACGACCCTGCGCAGAGTCGGCTGGCGAAGGACTTCGTCGGGGTTTTTGGACAGTGTTATGACCACGAGGTCACGCCCTGCGATAATCCGCTCGCGTCCCAAGATGGCCTGCTCCCTTCTTTTCTCATAGAGAAGTCTTCTACGCTCCTCCGATAATGGGGGAAACATGATTGCTGGAAGGTAGATGGGTATGGATGGTACACTAAGGTATTATGGGTAAGTTGAACCCCCTGGGCGTGCACTTCTCCACAGACAGGGCATGCCAGATAAGTAGCCTGGCAGGTGACACGTTGTCAGCCTTGTCTCTCGAGGCATAAACAGTCCAGGTCGTGGTGATTGTCGACTGTCAGGTGTTCAGGGCGTCGGCTTTCGATGTAAATCGGATGACTGGCCCTGATTCCCATGCCTCAGCATGAGTTGAGATTGTTGTGAAAGGTGGCGATGAACATCCTGAACAGGCTGCATGGAATTCAAAGCGTGTGATTCCCAAATAAGGCTAGAGGATGAGAAAAGCTTGATTGCATCGATAAGGCTTGAGGTAGACGAAGACTTGATGGAGTGAGAGAATGGTGCAACACATTAGTAATGGCCCGAGTCTTCATATAGCCCTCCCGCTGAGCAACTGAGAAGGAGGTTTTTTCTTCCTAGAGAAGGCGGCTACCTCTCTGCCATATGATGCCTCCTAGGGGTAACTTAATTGCAGCGAGCTTCATGCCCAAACTCATTGCAGAAACCGTTGGTCTTAAACGCACTCATGGCTTGCCGTTCATAGCTGCATGAAGACACCCTAGAAAGAAAAAGCCTGTCATCATCTTTCGGTCATTGAGGCTGCTGCCAGGGACAATCGACGCAATATGTGAAGAATGGAAAGAGTTTGTAGTAAGGGATCAACGATAGGCGAAGATCAGCCCTGATGACAGCTTCAATGAGGGCGAATCGCAAGCTCGTTCTAAAAGCGCCCCACACCCGAAGATATGGCACGGAGTAGAGCTCGGGCGACGAGACAAAATGAACAGCCCGAGGAATCTTCTAGTCCTTATAGAACTTGCTACTTGCTACGCAGCCTATATTGATTGCAGATGCTTGGATTCAGGCGGTGGTCGTGTACCAGTCATCCAGCACCCATCTCAGCAAGCGAGTCTATTCGTTCTTCAGTCTATGGACCTTTTCGCACCCGTTACAGATCAAAGACATTATGGCCATCGCACAAGCACAATCTGTCTATACTACACCTCTATTTCTCGGAAGCACGACAAGCCGAGCGGAATATCACAACCGCAAAGCCTTCGCCGCCTTCGGCCCCGGTCCCACGACCCCAAACCTCGCCACAATCATCAACACGGGCGTGAAGATCGCAACCAGGACCTGAATGAAGACAATCTCAGCATACAGCTTGAGCGTCCTGTTTAGGCTCTGATCCTTCCTCTCCCTCCTCATCTGCTCCAACCGCGAGCCTCCCTCCTTCGTCGCCACTGACCCCTCTTCACCCTCCCATCTTCTACACACCTCCAGGAACGCTTCGGGCTCGTCCGTGATGACGCCGTCCACGCCCTGCGCGATGCTCCACTCCATCCACTCCTCCTCATTGACGGTCCACACGAACAGCCGGCGGTCGTGCGCCTTGAGCACGCGCATGAACGCCTTGCCCATGGGCCCGACGAGGGACTTTTGGAAGATGTTGAAGGAGAGGAACTCCTGCGGCAGGAACTTGCGGGCGAAGATCGGAGACCAGGAGATGAGGGCGACGGGATACGTGGGGACGTAGGTTGTGCAGTGGTCGATGTACGGTTGCTACCCTACTGTGTCAGTTTGAGGAAGCCAACGGATGTTGAGGGGAGAAACATACGTTCCAGCACCCGAATATGATCCTCTTGTTCCACGGCACAGGACCCGGCGTCGATGCCAGGACCTGCGCAACGCAACTCAACAGCTCCGGCGCGGGGTCATCAGTCTGCAGCACGCATCAGCCTCCATCACTCTGCATCCTGAGACGGCGCCAAAGAAACCAACCTTGATATCAAGCAAAACCCAAACGCTCTCCCTCTCTTTCCCTCCCTCGGCCAGAAACTCCAACAAGTCGCTCAACCGCGGCATCCTCTGCCTCGGCTCACGTATCGTCTCAAGCGAGCTCACATACTCCCACTCGCACTCGTTGATCTTCTTATCAACGCCGAAACACCGCTTCAGCGTGCCGTCGTGCGAGAGCACCACGACGCCGTCCTTGGTCAGGTGCAGGTCCGTCTCGAGGGCGTGTGCGCCGGCGTCGAGCGCCGCGCGGAAGGCGAGGAGCGTGTTCTCGGGGTAGAGGGATTTGTAGCCGCGGTGCGCGATCGCCTGCGGGAGCGTCGTCACGGGGGAGGAGGACGGGCGTTGCAGGGCACGGGTAAATGGGGCTGCGCGCAAGGTTCATTGTTAGCCTTGTAGAACGAGAAGAGAGGTGGGTGGTGGTGGAAGTACCAGACGGGATGCCCTCTGAGAGGAGCGGTTTCGTTTCTGAAACCATGGCGATGTATCTTTTGCTTGTATCTGTAGAGTCTAGATGGTGTATATTTCGTATGCTGATCGTAGCTAAACAGCTTCTATTGTCGAGTCGGGAGCACCGTAGCCGTCGGGTGATCGACAATCGCAACGGCCAGCGCTGAGGGGGATGAGGAGACAGATAAGTGTGTATGATGTAGTGTATTAAATCTATAATAAGAAACACAAGGAGACACCTTTAAATCATGATCGGGATAGTCATCATCAGAAAGAATAAAGCAGCCTAGGCCTGTTTGTCGTCGGTGGAATTGAAGAGCCCGTACCGCTCGCAGTAGTCGCCTGCGTCGGGTGATGGCGATTGAAAGACCTTAAGACCGCGCGGTGTGGGGATTGGGTAGTTGGAAGCCTTGGGATGGATGCGGTGCCAATTGAAGACGGGGAAGCCCACGTGCTGCTGGGAGTGGGGTGGAGCTAACTAAGCTTGGGAGGAGCTGAGCTGCGGGAAGCTTGAGGAGCGGATTTTGCTCAGTTAACACTTCAGCTTACCTTCCCGCAAAAGCTTATCTTACCTCTCTCCACCTTTCTTAAATTAGGTGGTTTATATTTATAGAAGTTACTTATAAGTTTGTGAAAGTAATATTAGTTTGTTCTTATCTATAGAAGGTGAATATGCAAATTATAATTTAAATATAGTTTAACTATATTCTAATTATATTTAAAAGTTTCTTTAAGTCTATTTCTATTTAGTTCTAAAAAAGTCTTAAAATCTGCTTAAGCTTTAGTTTCTTTATTTTATTCTTTTTGCTAGCCTTTAAAGCTAAAGCTAAACTTAAGTTTAGTAGTAATAGAGTAGTATTAAAATATATTAATAAAGCTAATTTTGCTATTAGTTTTAGTTTTAATAAGAAAATAATTATAAACTAAACTAATTAATTTTATAATTTTATATTAATTGCTTTAAAAGTTATATTTTTTAATATTTAGATTTAATTATATTAGAATTATATTTCTATTAAAAATAATTTATAAAAGAAAAACTTATTAAAATTAATAATATATTATTTATATAATTTACTTTTTTTAAAGCTGAAAAGCTTAAAAGCAGTTTATTTTTATAATTTAAAAGTATATAATAATTAGCTGTTTATATTATTACTAATAATAGAAATAGCTTTAAAAAGCTATAAAAGCTTAAAAGTAAGCTAAATTATATTAGTATTATATTTAAAATATATTTCTATAAAGATATATATTTTAAGCTTTAGGTTTTAAAAACCTAATTAATCTGCAGTTATCTTATTATAGACAGCTAACTTCTATTAGAAAGCAGTATCTATAGCAGCCTTTTTTACTTTAAAGTTTACTTTAGCTTTAGTGATATACTGCTAAAGTATAAGCTTAAGAGAAAGTAGCTATAAATAGTTTTTTATCTATTTAATTATATTAGAAATATATTTTAATTATATTTCTATTAGATTATTATATTTTTTATTTTTTAGAGTTAGTTAAAGTAGTAGTTTAGTTAGCTTTAATAGAAGTAAAGTGTAAGGGACTGGGCACACAGAGCGGCAATGCCAGGGACGACCCAGCCAATGAAGGCTGAAGGTATAGAGACGCCTATAAGCCTAAGGCACAGAACCCTCCACAGCAAGAACTCAGTGAGAACTCACTGAAGGTTAGGAAAAGAAGATCTTAGAAGAAGCAAGCAAAAATAGCATAGCAATACTATACCTACCCTTTAGGTGCTTCTCCTATCAGTTTAATCTAACTGTAGCTTATAACCTCTAAATACCTTTATAATTCTTTTATTTCTACTCTAATTTAAAAAGATTAGCAATAATAATAGCACTACACATTTAAGCAATACTTATTAATTAAGCTGAAAAACTTATATTTAATATTTACTAAGTGCAAAGCAAAACAGCCTATATAAACCTATATAAAGAAGATAACTTTAGCAAATAATTAGAAGATAATATAAATTAATAAAAGGAAGCAAAAAGCTATGCTTTAAGTAAGGCTGGAAGCCTTAAAGAAGATAGGCTATCTATGCTAAACACTTGCTACTTAAGCGACAAGCATATGCAGGAAGATAGAGACTATAAGACCCCCCCCTATAGACTGAACAGGCTATAGGGCTAGATATCTACAGCTGCAGCTAACAGGCCAGCCTAAGCTAGAAAGCTAGAAAAAGCAACCAGCTAAATGCTAATACAGCAAATAATTGCTATAATAGCTAGCTAGCAAGAGCTAATTACTGCTATACTAAATAACTAAGCGCCTGCTGAATGATTGCTTAAGGTTTTTAAAAAACCTTTAAACTATAATATAGCCTATCTTATTAATAAGTTTATAAATATAATAAGAGAAAATTAGCTTATTATAATAGAAGAAGCTTATAAATATCATTTTAACTGCTCTAATAGCTAGTATATCTAATAGACTATAAATGCAATAAAGCATATCTTATAAATAAAATAGTAAATATATTAGCAAATACTTATAGATATTTTAGAGAAAGAAGTTAACTTAAAATAGAAAAACTTTAAAATCTTTATAAGAAAGCAGCATATTATATTTAAACTTTAAGAATAGAACTACTGTAATGCTTTAAAGCAGTGCTATTAGAAAGATAATAAGAAGCTAATTATATATTAAGCTTAATAAAAGTCTATTAACTAAGCCTTCAGCAAGCTGAATATAAGCAATATAAAGGTATATACCTTCTTTTAAAGCTTTATAAAGACCTTAAAAAATAAACTATTTAAGTAAGATATTAACTATACTGATATATATACTATTGCTCTATACACTTAGAAGTTATAAAAGATTATAAAAGGGAGGTGTGTAAGAAGAACTACTAAACATTTTAAGTTGCATAAGCAACTGCATTTAAGCTTCTTAAACTGCCTTTATAAGAGCAGTTTGCAGCCCCTTAAGTTATCAGACTAAAAAGATTACTATCTAAAGACTCTATCTTAAAACAACTGCTTAATAAACACCTATATAACACCTAGCTCTAATAGTAAACCTTTTGATTCTCAGAGACCTTAATATTATAACTATAAGAAGTATAAGCATATTTCTCCTAACTATACTAAGAACTAAGTGTAGCTAACAGGCAGCAATTAAAACTCTAACCTAAGATAGAGTGGAATTAATGCAATTTTAGTACTTTATATAACTAATGCTGAAGACTTAGGAAATAAGTAGGCATAGAAGCAACCTTAAGGAGCACTACACTAGAAATCACCTTAGTTCTAGTAGGATAAACTGTTAAAAGATAGATATTAGCATTTTAAACAGCTGGCAAAGTTAAACTGAAAGTTAATATAGATATCTATACAGCAGTAGATATTATATAAGAAGACCTTATTAAGAAACTTTAATTAAAGGAGGCTATAAGCATTACAGCCTTCAAACTAATAGACTTCTAAGGAAAGCCTATACCTGCTAGAAAGGTTTATTAGCTTATATTCTTCCTTATAGATAGTTAAAAATATCTACAGAAGATTTACTAAGCTTTTATTATAAGCCCCTACTCTAAAAGAGCAAGAGATATTCTCTTATTTAATAATTTAATAAGGTGAGAAGGTATTTATATTAACACTTATATATATACTTAGTTATATAAATGCTTTTTACTTGCTAAACTAGAGGCAATTATCTAAGAAATCATAGAGAATAGCTAATAAGCCTATATTATATATTTAACAGACGCCTTAGCCTCTGATGAGAAAAATATTAAGACCTTAAGTGAATATTTACTAAGTGAAAGCTAAGAAAAAGAAGTTCTTAAGGAATTTTAAAACTTTATTAACATTTTTAATAAGAAAAACATAAAAAAAGTTCTTAAGCTAAAAGGAGTAATATATTATATTAAATTGAAACCTAGTAAGGAACTTCTGCATAGACCTATATACCTTATATCAATAGAATAACTTCAAATGCTTACTAAATATATTTAAGAAATAAAAGCAGTAAGCTATATATGCTATTTAACTAGCTCTATAGAAGCATTTATCTTATTTATACCTAAAAAGAATAGAAATTTATAATTATGTATAGATTATAGAGGACTAAATAAAATTATAGTGAAAAACTGTTATCTTTTGCTACTAATCAGCAAGCTTCTAAACAGGCTTACTAGCATAAAGTTTATTTTAAAAATTAATTTAAGCAAAGCATATTACTGTATTGCAATTAATAAGGCAGATAGGTAGAAAACTATATTTAGAATAAGATATAGGCATTTTAAATATATAGTGATGCTATTTAGGCTTACTAACACCTCTGCAACTTTTTAAGTATATATCTATTAAGCACTTACTAATCTCTTAGATATTTACTATATTATATACCTAAATAATATTCTTATCTACTTAGATATAAGAGAGCAGCATACTAAGAACCTCTATACTATCTTATACTGCCTAAAAGCTGCTAAATTATTTATAAAACTAAAAAAGTATAACTTTTATTAAATAGAAGTAGACTTCTTAAAGTTTCATATTACTTAAGATAATATAGAGATAAACCTAAAGTAAATCTAAGTAGTTACTAAATAGCTAATACTAAAGTTTTTTAGAGATATATAAGTATTCTTAAGATTCTGCAACTTCTATTATAAGTTTATTGCAAGATATTTCTATATTGCTGCCCTTATAAATAGCATACTTAAAGGAAGCTAAAACGGCATGAAGTTAAGAGCTTTTGTCTAAATAGGAGAGATATAAACTATATTTAAGACGTTTTAAAAAGCATTTACTAAAGCCTTAATACTGAGATATTATAATTTAATGCTAGAAATAAGAGTTAAAACTGATATATCTATTTAAGCAGCATTTAATATGCTTTTACAGAAGTATAATATAGTTTAACACTTAGTAGCCTTCTAATTAAAAAAGCTTTTAGATATAGAGAGATGTTAAGCTATAGAGCAGCAAAAGCTTCTAATAATTATAGAAAGTCTAGATTATTAAGCTTAATACCTATAAAAACTCCTTAAGAAGTTTCTAGTCTTTACAAACTATATAGCACTAAAAGGAGTGCTTACTGCACTTATATAAAATATTTACAAAAGGCTTGCCTAATAGGTTTATTGCCTATCTATATTTAATTTTGAAATTTAATATAGATTAGAGGTTATAAATCTAGTAGATAGACTGTTATAACGCTCTAATTATATAGTAGAAGATATAAAAGTAGATAATATGCTTCCTACTTTTAGAAAAAAGCTTAGGCTTATCAGCTAGCTTTTAGCAATAAATTGCTAACATATTGCTAAGCTTAAAAGGACTATAGCTACTATAAAAACTTATATTTAGGCTGTCTAGTGAAGTATATAAGAACCTTGCTAGAAGGCTAGCTTTAAAGTTAAAAGATCTTCACCTTTAGGTTAACACTACCTTATAGAGGGAACTAATAATCTATTATATTAAAGTATATATATTAGCGCTATTATCTACTTAAAATTATATATAGATATTATGCTGATTGCTTTATAAAAGATTAATAATATATTAGAAGACTTAAGAGGAGCTAAAGTTACTATACTAGAATAATATATCTTATATGCTGTAATAAGAGAGCTTATTTAGAATAAAACAGCTTATATATTGCAACTAAGCATAGATTTTGAACAGATAGTTAGAGGACTGCAGGCTAAAGACTACTTCTATAGAGATCTTACAGCTAAGGTTTGCTGAAATACTAGAGAATACTAAAAATATTAACTTAATAAAAATAATGTTTTTTAGTTTAAAAGAAGACTTATTATCTCAGAAGAAAGATCTCTCTGTTATGAAATCTTAAGAAACTACTATAATACATTTAGATTAAAGCATATAGAGGTGAATAAAACAGCTAAACTGATCTTATAAAAGTTTTATTAGCTATATCTAATAGAAGATATATAGCGATATATTGCTAAATGCTTATACTGCTAGGGGGTGTATATACTACAGTATAAACTATATAAACTGCTGCAAATATTAAAACTGCTAGCATATCTATTCTAATAGATTTCTCTAAACTTCTTAACTAGCTTACTAGAAAGTTGTTAGGATAATAGGATTATTTATAATACAATCCTAGTAGTTATATATAGAATAACTAAAGTAGTCTGATTTTTAGCAATAACTAAGCAACTAGATGCTGCAGGCTTAGTGAAGATTTTATACTAAAAGATTGAGTGCTAGTATGATATACTTAAAGCTATTATTAGCAATAGAGATAAACTAATTACTAGTTAGTTTTAGTGAGATTAAATTAAAGCTTAAGATATAAAAAGGTATATCTTTATAGTATAGTACTTATAAATAGACAGTTAGATAGAAAGAATATATTAGACTTTAACTATATATCTCTTAAAGTTTAGCAAAGGTCTGTGCAACTAATAGGTAATACAGCTAGTTAAAGCTGAGTTTTTATATAATAATAGCAAATATATTATTATTAGCATATTGCTATTTAAAGCTTTTATAAGATACTACCTAAGAATAATTAATTACTGCTTACTATATATTAACCTTAAGACCTAAAGAGTTAAAGAAAAACTTAAGAAGCTAATAGAGGTTTGCTAAAGGATAGCTGAGAATTAGCAGTATATAACTGAAATATAAGCTAAAAATATAAATACTAAAAGAAAAGTGTAATTATATAATATTAGAGATGTTATAAGACTTTTAACTAAAAACTTTTATTTCACAAAAGGTTAGCAAAAGCTCACTCTGCAATTTATTCCTATATTAGTTACAGAAGTTATAAGCTTTAACGCCTATAAAGTATAGCTTCTAGAGAAGTATAATTAGATATATAATATCTTCTCTGTTGCACTACTAAAGCTATAGCATAGCTGAAAGTTTGCTAAAAGACTGCTCTCAGACTTAGAAAAAGACCTTAAAGAATAAGAGGTTGAAGATATTATGTTGCAAAAAGAAGCGCTAGAAGGCCCTCTATATCTAGTTAAGTAGAAGGGCTAGTTAGTAGAATATAACACCTAAAAGCTTAAAAAACACTTAATGAATGCTCTGTAAATTCTTATAGAATTTAAAAAGCAGCAGTATAAATTATATTATAAGTGAGATAATAAGTAGTATAGAGAAAATAAGAAAAATTAATTAACTGTAAGACAGCTAAAATGCTAGTAAAAACTCCTTAAATCTCTTGCAAAAGCAATATAAAACTATAGATATCTAACTAAAAACATTTTGCAGAAATCTACTATACTCCTGCTGAAATTTCACTAATAACACTACTCTTTATCTTCTTCACTATTTTTATTATTATTATCTTTATCTTTATCTTCTTCTTCTTCTTCTTCTTTCTCATTCTCAGCCTTATTCTTATTATTTTTATCTTTACTATTATTGCTATTACTAGTTATACTGCTATTTCTATCCTATAGATTATTGCTAAGCTTATTAAAGTTGCTGTTATTACTATCCCCTCTACTAAAAGAATTATCTTTATTATTAGTATTAATTAAGTTTTAGCAAACTACTGCTGAATACTTACTGATATCCTTATAAGAATTAAAGTAAAGCATAAGATTACTACTAATAGTCTTAAAGATTGCAATTAGAGTATAGCAATAAATATTGCAAAGCATATAGACACTTTAAATCTTTAAAAGATCTTATAAAGGAAGTATAGCTATATAAGAATTGCTCTTTAAGAGATATATCGCTAAGATATTAGCAAGCTTATTGAGGAAGTCAGCTTATTTAAAGATATAGGTTTTATTATGTAAGTAGAAAAGAAGAGTACTTTTAATCTGCTTCACAATCTTATCTATCTTATTTTAGTCCTTAGCTTAGCAAGCTAGCTATAAACACTTATTAGTATAAAAGTAAAAATAAAGCAGACTATAGAATAAAACTTATATCTAAAGATATTTAGAGTTATGCTTATATATAGGTAGCAGCACTTTCCTTAACACTTATAGCTACTAATTAGTTATTATAATTCTTAATATTCTATTAAAGGCTGGTAAGGTTTACTAACTATTTATAGAGACTTTAGAGAAGCATCTAACCCTTTTTAATTATAATAAAGATATAGTAAATCTTATGCTAGTAGTAATAACTAGCTTTAATCTAATAGATATAATGCTTAACTTAGTTCTAATAGTAGCAAACAGTTAGAATAAGGCAGAAAGGAATCTAAAAGTGAAATAGTTAGCTTATATTTTCTCTAAATAATTACTAAACTTACTCTACAGCATTTAATGCTATACAACTAGCATAACTTATATATATAATCTCTATTATAAATATAAATATAAATAACTTTACTGCTCTTATGAAGCTATAATATATAGCTAATATAAAGCTTGCTGCTATTAGATTAGTTATGCTAATATATGCTATCACTAAGCTTAGAATTATTAGGATTATACTTAGTAAGGATTTAAGTAATAAGGCTTTCTATACTTATAATATTAGTTATAGAAGTATTATAAAGTAGTGAAGTGTTTGTAAAAGGTCTATAGAGGCTTAGTGAAGCTTATATAATATAAAGATGCAGAAGGATATATTATTATGAGGAAAAGAAGAACTAAACTGAGGTAGAGAAAAGCTGTCACTTTATAGATAATTGTGAGGCCTTATTAAACAGTTATAGAGGCAGGCGTAACATTAGATGAAGTGAATAACAATTATTTACTGTAGCAGGCGCTACTAAAGGTGAGAAGGCAGGTATAGTGAATTAATAACAGCAGTTGCTATCTGACTTAATTAACAGCCTTATAATGCGCCTGTTTAGAAGAGGGATGATAGGATGAAAAATAAAGCTATTATAAAGAACACTATAAAGATATTATATTAGAAAACCTTACTAAATAAAAGGTAAGTTTGCAGGGAATAAGAGCAATAAAACACTTAGATAACTATATTTACTAAAAAGAAGAATAAATATCACTTTCTTTAAAAATGACTAATAAAAAGGTTTAAAACAAAAAGACCTATATATAGCCTAAAGAACCCTAATTAATAATAACTATAATAATAACAGCTTAAATAGATAATAGAGTTTTTGCTAAATATATAACAGCTACCTGCTGTGCTAAACAACAGAGAAAGATAATAGAAGCTGCTCTAAACAACAGAAAAAGACTACTGCAGCCACTTTAAACTAAAGGCTAACTATATAGTAAGGACTATTATAACTAAAAAGGGGATAATTATAAGAGATTAGGCATATAAAGCAGCAATGCTGAGGATGACTTAGCTAATAAAAGCTGAAGGTATAGAGACATCTATAGGCCTAAAGCATAGAACCTTCTATAGCGAGAACTTAGCAAGAACTCGCTAAAGGTTGGGAAAAAGAGATCTTAGAAGAAGCAAGCAAAAGTAGCGCAGCAATACTATACCTACCCTTTAGATGCTTCTCCTATCAGTTTAATCTAACTGTAGCCTATAGCCCCTAAATACCTTTACATAAAGAGCAATTTAAAAAATTGCTAGTATAAAAGTATAATATAGTTTTTATTAAACTTTTAGGTATTAATTTAAGAGTTTATATACTATTTCTAAAATATAGCTAAATTATATTTTATTAGTAACTTAATTATAATTAAGTAGGGTTTCTATTAGTTTTTAACTTATAGAGAAATACTGCTTTCTTTATACTAAAAGAATAGTTATTAATACTCTTTTAGTTATTAATAAAGTTAATAGAAAGCTTTTAACTGCTTTTTTTTTTATTATAAATTAAAAAGTAGTAGTAGTATAAAGCTATAAGGTTTTTAAACTTTTACTATAAGAATTATATTAGAATTATATTTAAAATAAAATAAAGGATGATATAAACTATATTAAAATAAAAAATAGGCTGCTTATTTGTGAGAGGATAGAGCTATAGGCCAAGCCAGGGAAGGCAATGAGGGCAGTAACGTAGGGGTCAATTAGTGATAACTAGCCAAGTTAGCCCTTCTGGCCACTTTGGCGCTGCGCGCCCCTTTTGAGGGTGCAGCTGACTAATCGGTTAAACCTCAGCGGAGGCCCGGCGGGGCCCGGCGAGGGCTCGGCGCCGGCGCCCGGCGCTATAATCCTAATTGCTCACAATTGCCCCCCCTCCAGAGGGCTTGGTCTCCAAGTCCATTAATCCAGATAAAAAACTCCTGCCCGCGCAGGGATTCAAACCCTCTGCGGCGCCTCTGATTGGTCCTTTTGCTTCCGAGGCTTCGGGTCTTTCACCTACGCACACTCGGCTTCGCCGGAGGCCCCCCGGGCACCCGGCGGTCTGTTGTCTTCCGCGCAGCTTCAGGTCTTTCACCTACGCGCCAGCGGGCTGGCTTCCGAGGCTTCAGGTCTTGCACCTACGCACTCTCAGCTTCAGGCCTTCAGGTCTTTCACCTAGTTACCTCGGCTTCCGCCCAGCTTCAGGCTTTTCCCTGTGGCCAGCAGGCTTTGCCTACCAATCCCCAAGGACTCAGCAGCAAGGTCAATAACAGTACTCCTCGTCCGTTATATCAAGGCCGTTATCCCATTCCAAGCTCTCCAGACGTACTGTTACAGCGTTCACGCAGGCTACGCCCAGCGAGGCCTCAGCTTTATACTGACAAGCCTCCATAGGGTGGCCCTTCTTATAGCACACTTCGCACCACTTATCAGCCCAGCAATCAGCCTCGCAGTGGTTGGTTTTGCCGCACTTCAGGCACGCGCCGCTCAGCGCGCCGGAAGCGCTGCGATCAAAACGTACCCTCTTCGGGGCTAGCTCGGCGGCCTCTCGCGCCTGCAGCGCCAGGGGCTCGCCAGCTATATCGCAGTAGCTATACCGTTCTGGGTGTATATCCTATAGCCGCTCTGCAGCGGTGGCTACAGCTTGTGGCCGCTACATATCGAACTTCTGGCGCTTAAGGCCCCGCTGAAGCTGGGGCAGAAGCCAGAAGTAAAAGGTAAGGGCTTGGGCCTGAGACTCTTCGAAGTCTGGGGTCCTGATAGCCTGGTGGGCTGCTGACCACTTAGCGAAGAACCAGAGAGGCTGCTGGCCGGGTTCTTGCTGAAGGCTGTCAAGGAGGCTGTATAACTGGCGCTTCTGGAGCCTAGCGTCAATGTGGTCTTGGCGAACAAACGCGGAGAAGTCGGCCCACGTAGGGCCTTCAGTAGCTGTAAGGCTAGCCTGGTGGTGCTGCTACTGCGTTTGTATAGTAGCAGGCACTTTAGTAAGTGCCTAGTATATCTTCTGGGCCTCAGAAGCACCAGGACGGAGGGCGTTGCCGTCTTCTATAGCGGTCAGCTAATCACGGATTTGGGCTGGCGTACCGTCTTCGGCGAGGGTTCCGCAGGCGTATGCCGGCGGACGATCGTAATCGCAGGCCTGAGCCGTCTCAGAGGCTTCAGAGGTCGGCATAGGGGTCGGCGCGGCTGAACGCTCTGAGAGGACCCTGACAAGCGCGTCGTTCTGGTCGGCCTGGCGCCGAACGGTCGCAATAAGTTCGGCGATCAGGGCCGCGTCGGTGGCCGTAGGGGTTCCAGACCCGGAGGCCGCTTCTGAAGCAAAATTTTCAGCGCCCAGCGCCGCCGAATCGTCAGCGACAGCTCAGCGAGTCGATCTCATACTGCCGCTCATTCTGGAGCTGGCTTCCTGTTGATTGGGTAGAACTTGGCTAATTGTGAGAGGATAGGGCTATAGGCTAAGCTAGGGAAGGCAATGAGGGCAGTAACGTAGGGGTCAATTGGTGATAACTAGCTAAGTTAGCCCTTCTGGCTACTTTGGCGCTGCGCGCCCCTTTTGAGGGTGCGGCTGACTAATCGGTTAAACCTCGGCGGAGGCCCGGCGGGGCCCGGCGAGGGCTCGGCGCCGGCGCCCGGCGCTATAATCCTAATTGCTCACATTATTATTTTTGCTATAGTTCTAATAATAAAACATTTTGCTAAAGTAGAGAGTGATCTATTTTTAGCTTTAACAAACCTAAAATATAAGTATATTTTAATTATATTTAAATTATAATTTAGTTAGGTTTTATTTATATTGCTAAAAAGGTTAGTATTTATAAAATAAATCTCTGCTAAGAGAGAGGTAGTAATAAGATAAATAGTTTATAATAGATATTATTAGAGGAGGTTTAACTGTTAGATTATATTAGAATTAAATTTAAAATTTAAATTTAAAAAAAAATAAAAAGGAAATAAAAATATATATATTAAAAAGGTGAATATATAGTTTGCAGCTAGCTTTAAGTAAATATTACTAATTATAGTGAAGATATTATTTAAAAGAAAAAAAAAGAGGATAGAAGGATTAATAAGTAAATAAAAATAGAAATTTTAAGTAGCCTATGTATTAAAGCAGTTAGCTTATATATTAAAAGTAGTATTTCTATTTATTGCCTGCTTCTGATTAGCTTAAAATAATAGATAATTTAGCTTAATGCTGCTAAAGAAGTTTGCATCTGCTACTACTAAAAGCATCTTTTCTTAAAGGAAGTTTATATTTACTACTATTAGAGGCATTCTTTTTTAATTTAATTAAATATATAAAGTTAGGAAAAATAGAGAAATGCTTTATATTCTATATTTCGTATTATATTTTAAATTACTTTAAATTTTTTTCTATTTATTAGTTAATTATATTGCTGCTCTAGCTGTATTCTGTTTAAATTATAATTAACTCTTAGAATATCTTCTTTTTTTGAGAAACTATATTTGCTATAAAAGCTTTACTTTATAGTGATATATCTATAGTGAAATACTAAAGTTTTTAATATAGTAATTAAAGAGATTGCAGATTAGGTTTATATCTCTCTATTTCTATATATATTATAAACTTAATGCTAATATAATTAACTTAGTTTTAATACTATAAATAATACTTTAAACTTAAGTAATGTTTAAATTAATAGCTAGCATTTATAATAAATAAGAACAGCTATATATATATTTAATCAAAAGAAGTCTTTTATTAGTTTCTAAAATACTATAATAATAGGGTTTTCACTCTCTATATATAGTAAGTAAGTATATTTTTATATTAGCTGTTTAACTATAGTTTTAATATATTTCTATTATAATTAAGCTTTTTTTGCAGATTAGTTAACTTTAGCTTAATATATAAAAGACTTCTATTAGGTTATTTATGCTGTTAATTATTAAAGAATGCTAAATTAAAAGCAAATTATAAAGATAAAAAGTATATATTAGCATTCTATTTTAGTTAGATTATAATTAACTAATAGTTAGACTTCTATTAAATACTATTAGATAATCTATTTAAATTAGAATTACTTACTAATAATATTTTAGTTATAAACCTAAGTAATACTAAAGATTTATTATTATTATTATTATTATTAAATACTTTAGATATTATAGCTATAAAAGCAAGAATATATAAATAAATAATTTTAATGATATCTAATAAAGTGCTAAATATATTTAGAATATAATCTAAATATATTCACTAAGAGACTACTACTTTACTTTAACACCTTTAAGTAATTAATAATTTAAATAATAATAAATTTCTATTTTTAGAAAAGCTTTTAAGTTAATTAAATACTTATATTTATGCAAATTAAGCTGAAGTAGTAGACTGTTCTAATTAATTATAAGATAAATATAGTGATAACTATAGAGAACTACTATATAAAACAAATAAGTAAGTATATCTTCTGAAATGTTTATAATCTATTTATAATATAATTTAATATTAGTTTAAGTTAATTAATATGCTGTGAAATTAGTAATTAGCTTAAGTATGTATATAAAGTGTAATAAATATAAAAGGAATAAAGTTAAATATTTAAGTGCTAAAGAGTTAGATTATGCAATTTAGGTTATTTTCAAACTAAATTATTTAAAACTATAAACTATTTATAAATATATTTTTAATCTGTTTTAATTATAATTTACTTTTTTTATTTTTATTTCTCATTTTTAGTAGAAGTTTGATTTTTTGAATTTTAGTATTTTTAAGCTATATTTTAAGCTTTATATTATTCAATTAACTTAAGTTATTATTAAGAATATTAAGATAAGCTTACTTCTTTTGTTATATTTCAGACTGCTTCTATTAGTGTTTAAATATATTAGTAATATATTTTAAATAAAGTGATATAACTTATTTTTTTGCTACTAAAAGAGACTTAAATACTTTTATTAGTTATAGTATTTCTAAAGATAAAGTTATTAAGATTATATTTTTAATAATAATAACTTTAGAATCTTTAGAGGTAGTAACTAGCTTTTTATATTTTATAGAAATCAGTATAAAATATAATAGAAATATGCTTAGTATTTATATAAATAAGTAGATAAAGATCTTTCAAAATAAGTATAGAGACTTTAATCTTAGTAACTTAAAAATATTTTTATTATTTATGCAATTTTATTTATATTTATATAATTTTAATTAATAATATAAAAGCTGTTATATTAGTATTATAATAGAAATATAATCTAATAGGGTTTTCTATATATATATTGCTTTAAATAAAGGCTTTTATTACTTATAAGTATATTTATGCTAATAGCTTCTTTTAATAATATTTATATTTAGTTATACTAAGTTTTAAATGCTTTAAAAGATTAGTAAGATTAATTAATTTAAATAAGCTATAAGAACTAAATTTAACTTATATATTGCTTATTATATAATAAGCTAGTTATTATTTAAGTAGTTTAATATTTTATTAGTATATTATAAATATAGTCTAATTATAATTTATATATTAATAATTTTATTTATAAGCATAATATATTTCTCTTTAGAATATATATTTAATAGACTTATTGCAGCAGTAAAAAAATAATAGTGATATATAATCTTTAGGTTACTTTTTAGCTTTAGAAGTTATTTAATTTCTCTCTAGAAGTGCATTTTATAAAGTATAATATTCTGATAAATTTGCTATTACTAATTTCTTTTTTAAAGGTTAATTAAATAGAGGTAGTAATTAAACCTTATATAAGTTAGCTTTAGAATATAATTAAAATATAATATATCTATACTTAAGAGCTGCTTTAAGTCTTAGTTTATAATAAGAATATTTATTATATTTAAGTTATTAAGATAGTGATACTTCTATTATAATGCTTTAAAGAGATATTTTTCTTAAAGTGTGTGAAGTATTATAAATGCTTAAAAATAAAGCTGTATAGATTTACTATTTATAAAAAACTAGATATATATCTTAACTATTTAAATATAAGTAATTAGAAGGTAATATATTTTAAATATGTTTTTATTTTGTTATATAGCTGCTGAGAATTTAGCAAAAATTAGTTTATAGTTTTCTGCTCTTTTAATATGCTTAAAAGATATATCTACTTTAGCAAACTGTTTCTTTTATATTATCTGAAGTTATTTAGAGTAAAAGCAGCAGATAATATAGTTAGTTTTATTATAGAATATATTTTAAATATACTACTTATTTTAGTTAGAATTATATTTTAAATAGGTATAAATAAGATATATCTAAGACTGCTTATCTTTTTTAATATAATATAATTGCTATATTATATTAATTAGGTTAGTTTGAAAGTAGACTAAAGTATTTAACTTTATAATAATTTTTATAATTTCTTTTTTTATAAAAGAGATATATAAATATTACTAAAAGTGATTATTTAATATTATTATAATAGCTTTTATATTACTAAATTAGCTATAAGTGAAGCTGTTTAAAATATATTAAGAATATAATTAGATATAGAACTAAATACTTATTATATATAAGATTAAAGTTTTAAATTTTTATAATAGCTTTAGTTAGTTTATTTAAATGTTTTTAAAGAATTTTATCTAGAATTAATAATAAATAGTTATAGACTTCAGTTAAAATCTATATTGCAAATAGTAACTTATTTAAGTTTAATAGTAAGATAAGCTTAAATTTATATTTATAATTAATTAAAATAAATATATTATTGCTATTTAGATATAATTCACTTAAAACTATATTAGAACTATATTTTTATTATAATTTAAAGCTAGTAAACTTATAGCATTTTAGTCTTTATGCTTATTTACTAATAACTATATAATAATATTAGTTTTAAATTAGCTGTAGTACTAATAAGCTTTAGTTTATAAGATAGTACTATTTAATCTAAGTTTTTAAAAATCTCTAAATATTTAAAGTGTTAAATAGCTTTTTAACTAGCCTCTAAAAATGCTTTATTCTAAGTTTATATAAGGGTGTATAGTTTTTATAATAAATAATTAGTATATAACTTAAAATTATTTATATTTATATTAGAATATAGCGTAAATATAATCTAAATAAAGCTTTAAATATATTTAAGCTACTGCTTATTTTGAATAGTAAGTAGCTAAATATCTTTTCTTATATATTTAATTCTAGTGAAAATACTGCTAAATACCTTAAAAATATTAGATTGCTGTTTATTAAGCTACTAAGATATCTATCTCTTTAAGAATAATAATATTTTTCTGCTGCTAATTTTATAAAAACTTTAGAATTCAGCTAAAATCTATAACCTTTATTTCTTATAGTTAAAAATTTAATTTAAAGCAGACTTTAATATTAAAGCAACTTAATATATAATATTTATAATATATTTTTAAAAAAGTTAAAAATATCTTTTTGCTATAGCTTAATATATCTACATAATAGTATTAAACTTATTTTAACTTAATTAGAAATATAATTAAAATATATTTTTATAAATATATATTAAGTTTAAAATGTTTTTTTATTAAGTTATATCTTTATTATTTAGATTTATAATATATATAATACTATTTAGATTTATAATTAGAAAATTAGAGAAGTATTAATAAAAAAATATTATTTTAGCAGTAATTAGATATATTAAATTTCTTAGTGAAAAGAATAGTAATAATTCTTTTGCCTCTTTTTATATATTTTTTAGAAATAAATTAGAATATAGTCTAAATATATTTATATTATAGTTTAAGTTTATTTTAAATTATATTTAAAGTATTAACTATATATTATTAGAAAAGTCTTATATAATAAATATATATATAGTTAATTTATTATAATTTTATTTATAATAATAAGTTTTTATTCTTCTTTTTCTTTAAGTATAAATTTAAAAGCTTTCTCTTTTTTAAATAAAGTGTTTTTATTCTAATACTTTAGTTTTAAAAATAGCCTTTATATATCTATATTATTAATAGTTCTAATTATAATATAAATATAATTTATACTTAATATAAAAGGTTTAATAAATAATATAACAGCTATTTAGCTATTAGAAGATAATACTATTATAATTATATATATATAAAGGAAGTTATTTATAAACTACTAATAGATTAATTTTAAAACTATATAGAAATATAATCTAATTATAATTTATATTCTGCTTTAAATTATAGTATTTATTTATTAAATTATACAGCTTGTATAAAATAAAAGGATACTTTAAAGTATATTACTTAATATACTTATAGAACTTCTGCTGACCTTAGTGATATGTTTAAAATAAGCTTAAACCTATAGGGAGTCTGTGGGGGGGGGGGGGGGGGGGGGGGTAAGTTGAGCTTTTGCAGAGGGGTAAGATGAGGTACACGCTGGATTTTGCTGCAGCAGCTTGCGACCCCGCCTCCAATCGGCCGCAGCGGCACGGTACATGCTGGGTCGGGCTTCCCAGTTGCTTAAATCCGTCTCCGCTGCGGCGTGCAGTAGCGCGGTCTACGGGAGGTCACGTATGTAATCGCATTGCGTACATCATCGTATCGAGTCTGAGGAACGGTGGCTGTTGGTGTGAAAGCATGTTTATTCATTGATTCCCGCTTTTAACCGTATGGTCTCTAATCTACAATTCCTTGCGCTGGAGGGAGGGAGCCTATTGATGTGCTATAAGTTTACTCATGGATGTATCCCCTTTTAATAGCTAATCGGCTGAGACCCCGACGTGAAATAACCCAATGTGTTGATGTGCCGATCAATGCCAATTTTTGATCTAGTCGATCTCGACATCGATGTCGAGGTCCAAAGCCCCGATGATATCGTCGTCCATGAGAGGTTTGTGGATGGTGGGAATGCCCTTCTTCTCCTGGTTCGCGGCCTGCAGCTTGGCGAGATGGGGCAGGAGGGACCCTGACTTCTGCGCTCCAAGTTGAGGCGTCCCGTTGGCCGGGGTGCTAGCGTTGCTGCCGTTCGTGCTCGACGGCTTCTTGACGCCGTCATTGACGTCGTGGATGAACTTGGCCTTGGTACGTAGACGCCGCGAGAGGTCGTTCTTGATGTCTTCGCCTCTCTCCAGCGCGGCCTCCAGCTTGCGCGCCTCGGCCTTCTCTTTGAGCTGCGCCTTGCGGACATTTTCCGCGTTCTGCAGTCGGCGTTGACGGTTGATGTTGGCAAGGCGGTCCTGCTGGGAGGTCGCGCTGGGCTTGGATTGGCTGTCGCTGAGGCTGGTCTTGAATGCGAGAACGTTGGTCTTAAGATCGTCGAGTTGTTCTTGAAGATCTTCGGCTTTCCTGGTGTTGCCCTGAGCCCGAGCAATGTCGATGTCCTGCGCGAGACGCTCGCGGATCTTGGGGTCGAACTTCTTGCGGAGAGCAGACTTGCGCTGGATGCGCTCGTCGATTTCTGTGGTTGTGAGATGGTAGTTGACGAGGTGGTTGATGTCGTCAATCTTGTCGAGGAGTACCTGCTTCTTCGGCATGTTGAGACCATCTGCTTGGATGACCTTTTCGTAACGGTTGTACTCGCGCTGAGACGGTTAGATTCTGCGGTGATTGCCGGGCGACCGCAAACGTACCTCTGTGAACGGCCTATCAGACAGGAAGATGAAGGGAAATGGTCTCTCTGCCTTGCCGTGCGCAGCCAAGACGTACTGGTCAGTCACGAACGAACCACCTGGGCCGGTCATGGCGTACGGCTTGCCCACAGTGATGGCTGTAAATGTCAGAAAAAGGGCTCATCCATGAGAAGCAACCAGCATACCTTGGATGCGCGCCATGCGATACTCGTCCGCACCAGTCTTTGGGTCGGGCCCAAGACTAATGCGAACGTAGCAACCGATCATTGCGGACTCAAAGCCGGGATTGAAGCAATACTCCGCAAACCGACTCTTGCCCACACGAATCCGCTCAAAGTCGCGCATTTCAGGCGGCGGTAACTCGCGCGCCACGATCTCATCCTCAGGAGACCTGGTCTTGCGACGACGGCGGTTGCGCTCGTCGTAGTCATCCTCGCCGTCGCTCTCGTCGCGGCCACCGTAATCGTCGTCGCGCGGAGACTGGTTACCCCTCTGGCGATCCTCTTCCCTCCTGCGAGCACGATCACTCTTCTCCGCGCGGGCGCGACGCAGCGTATCTATCGCCGACGTCTTACCATCCGTGCGAGGACGCGATGTCTTACGCGCGCCATCCTCCAGATCAGCGGCGTCTGCGCTGCGCTTCTTCAGTTTCTGCTTCTTCTCCTCGTTCTCCCGTTCGCCGACGAGCTGGCGCAGCATGCGGTTCTGTCTGTGGCGCTCGATCTCGGCCTGGCGTTCCGCGAGCAGTGACTCCCTCTCAACCTCGCGCATCGCCATCACCTGCTCCTTCTCCGCAGCGCTCCTAAACATTCCGTCGACGGGGTACTTATCCTCTTCGTCGTCATCGTGGGCGCCGGCGCGGCCGCTGTGCTGCTCGGCTTCGGAGTCGGACTCGTCCATTGCGGCCGAACCTATCGAGTTCGGGCTGCCAATCGCGGATGATCTGAGGCGCATTGTTAGTGACGCGTTGAAGAGATAATACGAGATGAGGATGATATAGTAGAAGAAATTGCGCATAAATGGCGCGCAGATGCCAGCTTTGGCAGGCAGTGGAGAGCTGCTTGGAGGTAAGGGTGGTTGACAGCAGGTGAAAAGGCCATTCAAATGTGACCAGACAAGACCCTCAAGGAAGTAGAAACTTACGCCTCGCCTTCTTCTTCCGAATCGTCCCCTCCTGTGCGCTTCTTCACCTTCTTTGCCACCGATTTCTTTGCTGCTGCCTTAGGGGGAGGTGATGCGGACGGCGCCCTGCTCTCGGCCTCTGACATCACCTCCTCCTCATCTGAGGACTCTCCTCCTCCGGCAAGAGCCAAAAGCTCATCGTCGATGTCGGCCATTGTGCGTTGTGGAAGGAACTCGATTAGGGGAAACAAAGGCGACTTCGACTGCTTCGAAGGGTTTCTCGACAGATCGCGACGGAAGTCGGTCGTCGACGCGACTAGGTAACGATACTATTGTGCTTTGAGATATTGCGATGTATTCGGTAGGAGCGGCGCGGATTCGATTGACACGGAAAGCGAGAGACTGTCGGAAACGGGCGATTGGCGATGTTGGTGAGATTGAAAGAAGAGCTTGAAAGTCTGGCTCCTATTCACTGCCTTCCAGGTCGGGACACTGTCGTCTACAACTCGCGTCTGATTGGCCAATATTATGTCATACAGCTGCACAAAATAATGGGTCGTCGGAGCATCGGCCCCTTCCCATCCGATCTGGCGTGACGTCAACCAATCATCGCCCGCAGTGCGCTCGGCATCCGCCGGGCTAAATCATTCGATATCATTGACAGCTTCATCTGCGACTGGACTTCGGCCGAGTGCATGCTCCGAGTTGGGGCTGACATTGTCACTCCGCAACCACACAATGGCGTCTGTACGAACGTTTTTGAGGCCCTGTAGCGGCATTGCAAGGCGAGCGGCGCACCATGCGCATGCGCCGGCTCTGTGCATTTCGCAGCGACAGCTTTCGACAACATCCACGTCGCAGGCTGAGGCAACCAGCCAAGAGCGCCCTCGGCGCAAGCCCTTGACCCAGGAGCAGAAGGACTTTCTGTCCTCAGCTGTGCGTGATTGAGTATCTCGTTCGTTCCCAAGCCCATTACTGACACAAGAGGAACAGCTCCGGGTAAACCAGGCTGGAGAGCTCGCAGCGACACTCATTTACACCGCCCAAACCCCACCACTCGTAAATCGACACCCTCACCTCCGACCCTTAATGGCTCATATGTACGACCAAGAGGAGGGTCATCTTAAGACTTTCAACTCTCTTATCCACAAGCATCGTATACGTCCGACTGCCCTGTATCCCGTGTGGCAGGTCATGGCTACTGGTCTGGGTTGGGGTACGGCTGTGATGGGTCGCGAGGCAGCCATGGCCTGCACGGAGGCTGTTGAGACTGAGATTGGTGACCACTACAACAACCAGATCCGTACTCTGTTAGAGATGGTCAGTGGGTGGGAGGCGGAGGGGTATGAAGTTGGCCCCGAATTTTCCGAGCTCATCAAGACGCTGCGGAGGATCAGAGACGAAGAACTGGAGCACCTCGACCATGCTGTCGAACATGACGCCAAGAAGGCCGAGCCGCATTGGCTGCTCACGGGTGTCATTCGTGCGGGCTGCAGAGGGGCCATTTGGGTCAGCGAAAGAGTATAAAGTCTGTAGTGTAAGAATGTGTATGATACATGTAAAAGAACAAAAGGCCCAAGCCGGGAAAAGCGGTAAAAGAAAGAAAAAAGCAACCGATTCCAAAACGCCAATTGTCCACCCTCCGACTCCGTTTTTTGCACACATTTCCCTGGTGTCTCCATCTTGAATGGCGTTTCCGTCGTCTCTTTTTCTATCGTCTGTCACGGACCCTAAGTTTTGCTTCTGTCGTCGGTAAGGCACGTCTAGCCAATAGTCCGCAACGTCTAGCCAAAAAGAGGCACCAAAAATGGCATCATCCACTAGTTGCTATATAGGTGTTAGCATCACTGTGCTTGGGTAGGAGTCCACGAAAACTTACTAAATCTGTAGAGGTGCAACGCCGTCAACTTGGAAGCCCCAATTTCCGTTTTGCTCTTCCGTGAGCAGCCAGTCGTAAGGGAACTGTACGACGTGACCTTGGATAAGGTTCAGCAGCTCCTCTGCTTCCGCTCGCGGAAGCACCTCCTCGGGCGGCTGACCGCGCCGACTGCCTTTAGTAGTGGCTCGTCGGCGGCGTTTGACCGACCCTTGAGCTTGCTGCGCCGGGGTGCTGACATCTCTAGACGGGGGCTTTTCAAGAGGGGAGAACGTTGTTTTCCGTTCTCTGCTCTTCTCACGAGCAGGATCGAGCAGTCCTCCGTCAGGAGCAGGGGAACCAACTTCGAAAGCCGGGAATGGTACATCGCCCGCAGGAAGAACAGGTGATGGTGCCTCTGGAGATCGAAGGGCAGCCTTCTCGTCATTCTTTTCTCTTTCGTCCGACTGCGCGGTACCGCCTCTGTGGTTGTCATTTCCAGGAATAATGATGGTGGGATGTGGCAGCTTCTCTTCTGCCTTCTCAGCCGCGGCCTTGACGACAGCAGCAGGGCCTGGTGCGCCTACTCCAGCACCGCCGCCAGTGACGGGAGACTGGTGCCGAGCTAGATTTGGGTCTTCCTCCGTCTTCGTATTCCCCTCAAGGCTCTCTCTGAAACGTTCTGCGTACTGTGTAGCCTGTTGATAGTCAGGCCAGGTGAGTACTTCCGAATCAGGCATGCACCGGAACACTCGGCGGTACAGCTTGGTATTGTTTTCTGCGACACGGTTCCAACAATCGTCGAAGAATGACGAGTTGATCGGATCACGCATGCAGTCCTTGTCGATATGTGCCTGCCTGATGTCTGCAGCAAGAGGATGAAGAGGTCCATTCGTCGGTTGGCCGTTCTGATCGAGGTGAACTGGAGGACCACCGATATCGGTGTCATCCACAGCGGGTAAGGTAGGAAGTCCAGCGATGCGAGGCAGACCAAGCTGGTCGGTTGTGCGTCGGTTGAGAGCAGGAATCGGCGGCAGCGCATCGTTGCTGACACAATTATCCTCCTCGATGTGATGCTCGACCGAGGTCTTGCGCTCGTGCGGCTGCATGGGAGTCTCCAGAGTACCCTTACCTTCGGAAAAGACGCCATTGACAAGTACTTCACGACCATTGACGATGACAGAGTCGCGGCCTTGGTCAAGACCGAGTTTTTCAGCAGTCTTCCAGTGATCCTTTCCGTAGCCAGCGATATCAAGGGCGTGATCCTTGTTGTTCATGACCCGAAGGTCAATATCCTTGTCCTTGGAGGATGACGCCGATGATACTTCATCTGCAGCCTCATCCGGCACGGCGGGGGCATCATGATTAAAGCTGGGAGTCTGTCCAGGCAGACCTGGCTTTGCTGGTTTATCATTCGAATGTCCGCTTGGTCCGGCGACAGGTGGCGTCTCGTCGTCATCCGCATAGATCTCGTCCATTTCGGCCTCGTACTCGGCCTGCCGGTCCATTTCAGCCTGTCTCTCTTCCTCAAGTATCTCATCCACATCCAATCCAAGATGCTCCCGCATGAGACGGAGACGCAGAGTATGGGCAAAACGACCGACGCGGTAAGGCCTGCCAGCCATCGTCGACCAGATCATATCGGTATCACGGACGACTGCAGCGAGCTCGGAGTCACGACTTCCCAGCATAGAGCGCTCGTTGATGTTTGCAGAACCGATGAGAGCCACGCGATCGTCCACGATGATACACTTGGCGTGGATATACAGCTGTTCTGTCACCAAAGCGTTCCTGGCGCCGATCTTGCCCCATTGTCGCAAGCTGTAGAATTGGATGTAGTCCTCTGGTTCAATGCCCGCAGCGCGAAGGCGCGAGAAGATGGAGCCGTCGCCGCGGCAAATACTGCGATACTGGCACTGGAGAATCAGTCGCACACTGGTGCCTTCCTGCTCGTCGACGGTGTTCTGGAAACCTGGCATCAGAGGAATGATGATGCATGCCTTCCAGTCTTCCCCCTTCTCGTGAGCTCGGATGATGCGCTCGACCAGTGCATCGCCAATGCGGTTGACGATCTTGGTATTGAATGCCTCGGTACTGGTGATAAAAAACTGGTTCTCAATGTAGACAAAGTGATCAGAGTCCTCAATCATTTTGATGTAAGCATTTTGAATGCTGCATTCCGTATGCTCGATACCAAGAGACCAGTTGGTTGAGGATCTCAAAATCTGGACCTCACAGGTACCGGTCAATCCAAGAGCGTCAAGCTCTGCCATCTTGGAGTCGGGTGGTGGAAGCAGGAAAGGCAGAGGTCTGGTCGTCTTTCGTCCTCTCTTGACGTAGTTCCATCGCTGGACGAAGTGACGGGTCAAGTCTCTGGCAGGCTGCCCAACGACCTGCATGGCGATATCATGCCAGGGCATTCTGGGTACCTTGCTTCTGTCGTACATTTCCTCATATGGCTCATCAAGCTTGAAGAAATCCTGGACCCTAGGGTTCGAGTAATCTTTACCGGGGAAGAGCTGCACATGCTCCGCATCCTTGGGCTGCTCGCTCTGCTCAAAACCTGTCGGCTTGTCGTCAGTGATCGGATGTTGCGGGCAATCCCATCGACCGAAGCACAGATCAATGCCGCCGACAAAGGCTACGTCATGGTCGACAATGACAAGCTTCTCGTGATGAGCGAAGAAGAACTGATTCTTCTTGAACTGGTTGGGCGACCGCTGGACGAATATATTGGGGTGGAGGTTCAGAAGGGAGTACTTGGTATACTCTGAGTCGATTGGAATAGCGGCTTCAACGTTACGGTAGACGATGACGAAGACCTTGACACCTTCACGCGCCTTTCGCTGAAGCAGACGATCCAAACGCCACTTCTGGCTGATAGCCGCAGGTCGACGCATGTACAACTCAGGACTCAACCACCAGTCGTGAATGTAAATGACGTCGCGAGCCATGCTAATAGCCCGAG
Source organism: Colletotrichum horii (assembly GCA_027406005.1). Taxonomy (NCBI): domain Eukaryota; kingdom Fungi; phylum Ascomycota; class Sordariomycetes; order Glomerellales; family Glomerellaceae; genus Colletotrichum; species Colletotrichum horii. Next base: position 3,392,613 of record JANVYB010000008.1, read on the forward strand.
AAACGTTCCACATGTAGTCTCTTCCGTCCACAAGCCACTGTGCGAAGACGCCGTTGCGGATGGGGGCGAAGCTGTCGAAGCGGTTGATGTCATGCCACTTAGTTTGCTTGAGCATCTCTGCTATAGAGTCTTCGAACTGCTTCATTATATGCTGATTCCTTGAGAACAGCTTGACTTTCCGCTCGGCGGTGTGTAACGTCAACGTGTGGTGCTTTTCCGTGTCGGGCTCCTCAATCAGGTCGATCTCCTTCTCTTCAGCCTTGGCCTTTCCCTTGCCCAGCTGCTTCAGACCATTCTTCTTAGAAACGATGCGGAACTTGGAATCCACGAGGTATACGTCGTAGACGTTCATCTTCTCAGGGGATTCAACACAGACAATGTAACTGGACCGCACGAGAAACCACTTTCGGCTGTGACGGGCAATAACCTTCTTTGGCGTCAGGACTCGGCGGAAGTCCATTCCTTTGGATGATTGAATGTGGAGGTAGCATTCTTTGCCGTGGTAGCTGCCTTCAGCTGCCAGGCGCACACCAAGCGCAGACAGCTCCAAGAACTTGCAAAGACGGTTGCTGTCGGCGCGGAACATAAGCCATCGGATCATGTCCTGCAGGTACTTCTCGAGGACTCGTCTTTGTCTCTCGAAGTAGCGCTTCCGCGCCTGGGCCAGTTCGATTTGGTTCTCTGCTCCTGAATCACCCGGGTCGGTCAGGCCGGTAGACTTCCTGCGCATACCCAACATGCCGAGACGGGACCTTTTCCTATTGCCTGGCCCTGCGCGGCCCTCCCACTCGCTGGCAGTCCCCTCTCCTGCAGTTGCTTCCGCAGCAGTGCCCTCAGCTCCAGTTTCATCGCCTCTGATGCTGGCAGCTCTAATGCTAGCTCCATCGTCGTCTCCGTCGCTGTCGTCCTTGTTGCGGGCCGCACGAAGGTACGGGAAGGCGCCCCATGGAAATTTGGGCATCTTAGGTCGGGCACCCACGTCGGCGCGCCCATGCAAGTACTTATCGTTGCTCATCGCTAGCTTGTAACGGACATGTAGGTTATAGACGTCTTTGAGCGTTCTGATGATGGTCCACTTCATGCGTGAAGGGCCGCTGCCGTATTCCAAGTCCATGGTGAACACCCAGTGGCGCTCGCTGTCGTCGTCCTCTGATTCCGGCTGGCTGTCTGTAATACGTAGGCGCACTTGCTCTAGGAGAACCGGTATTCTCTTGTTGCCATGTTCGTCTCTCTGAATCATACTGGCAAGCATGAGAACGGCGGGGGCTCCGGCTCGCAACTCGGCCATGAGTTCTGCTGATTTGGCGAAATCGAAACGGTCCTCCTTCTTCTGCCTAAGAAGTTTCAAAGTGTTCTTGACGTACTTCCACGTCGACGCTCTCTCGCCACCAAAGAAGGGTCTCTTAGGCGTTGTTATCGCGTCTCCGTCCGACACACCTCCACCGCCGAGAACTGTAATCCGGCGCATGTGACCTCTTCTGCCAGGGCCGAGGGGGCTTTCGGTGCCATCCGCTCTGCGGGACCGCATCCACGATGGGCCGGCAAGCTGGTCGCGTCCTTCGCCCTCTGACATGCCGTGCTGCTGCTGCTGTTGTTGCTCGGCGTTGTCAGGCATGGAGAGCCGTCGGCGAAGCGCACCCATGCGTCCATACCCAATAGGGGAGTCTGGACCAGGCAGGTGCGACTGCCTCAAGTTAGGGGTGCTGGGCACCGACATCTGGGGCTTGTCTTTCTTCGATCTGCGCATTCTCCTCTTCTTCTTGGGCTTGACGGTGTCGGTAGCATTGCCCTCGTCGGCTGTCTCGACATCAGCGTCGGCATCGCTTCCGCCGACAACATCATCCTCGTCCAAGGTCCCTGGTATTCTCGGGCGACCAGATGTAGGCGAGTTGCTCCGGGAAGGCGTGCCTGAGTCGTTCAGGTTGCCTGAGCTACTCGTCTTGAGAGTCTGCAGGCTTCCAGAACCAGTCAACTGCTTCAGCTTGGTCATGAACGCAGACCCAATGGACTTGCCGCCATCTTCCCATGAAGGGTTCCTCGAGTGACTGGCCGGGGGCTCCAAAACCTGATCCGTTCTAGCAAACTGCACGCTTCGTCGGTCGGTCGGGGACGCAGGTTCGGGAGAATAAGTGCTGTGTTCCGGCATCATGGGCAGTCCTCCCGGGGTTTGTCTGGCACCGATGCTGTCGGCGGAATTCAGGTTCGGCAGTGTCGGGCGCTTGGCGGGCTGTTGAAGAGGGGATTGGCTATCGTGAGGCGCGCCTCCATTGATGTAGTCTCTTGCCTCGGTCGTCGAATCAATCGCATAGGTCGTCGATCTGGGTGAGGGAAGGTCCTTCGGCGGAGGAGCAGGCGGACCGTCTTTCGGTGGAGGAGGGGGAGGAGCGAGGGAGTCGGGCGCGCCTGCGGTTCCTGTCGCGGCAGGAGAGGCCGCACGAGGGCTGCGTGTCATTGGTGAGATGGACTCATCTCTGGCCGGCGTGGCCATTGTGTCTCGAGTGGGAATTCTGGAATTCCACAGGGCGAAAAAGGGACCTTGAGGGTGGTACAGACAATGGGAAGGACTGGAGCTAAGACCGAGACACCATCTGTAACGGTAACGGCAACGGCGCTCGTCGTCAATCACCAACGTCGGGAAAAATGGCACCTGATCGCTGCAAGAATGACGGGTTTGAGGGGAAAAGAACGGCCTGTCGAACCGAGCTGCGAAAATCGTGGAGGTAGGTGAGGTGAGGTTGCTCCTCCTGCAGGTTGAGGTGCAGGGTTGCGGACGATCGGTATTGCAGTTGCGGTGTCTCGAGCCAGGCAGGGACCTTGGAGGGACGTTTGGGAGCACCAGAGGCGCGGACAGGGAGAGCAACGGGGTGCAGAGTGGGCAGGTTCAAGGGAGGATGCCACGGTGCCAGTCCCAGCAGCGCGACCCTTGTGACGGACTGCAACTCCCCAGCCAAGTAGCACCGTTAGTGGAGGGACAGGCTTAATTGCTATTTGGCTCCGAGCCAATGGGCGCTGCCGGGCCACGAATAGGGGCGCAGGGGGGGACCCAGCGGCTCCCTCCGGGGCGCGCCAGTCCGATGTCACGCCCAATCTTCAGTGGCTCCCGCGCTATTTGGGACCAGTTGGGCCACACGCAGCTGATCGAATTGACATTTGACACCACCTCAGCCCTCCGTCTTCGGCAAGTGAGCAGCTAATGACCTCTGAATTTGAAGGATGGGGGAAGGTTTAGGAGGGCAGAATTCTAGTTTTTGGCGTGCATATATGTGCAGCTTCGGCTCTAGCTCCTCCAGATTAACAAGGACCTTATTCTGCCCAGCTCCGGGCGCAACAGACTTCTGAGGGCTGTGCGGGCTTAAAATGACGGCGAGAACAGATGGTGCACATCCCGCAATCTATTATGGATCAACATCTCTATTATCTATCTCGTTCCGCGAAATGGGGGCCAGGGGGCTCGCTGACACCCGCGTACCTTACGGAAAGACTGGAGTCCATACGATGGATGCAATAGGGGTTCGATTAGATCTGAGACGTGGGACCACGTCAACATGCCTACCTTTTAGCTTGCTCAATTAGCTTCGTTGTGGCAGCGAGCCGGCATGGAACGCAGATTAGTGACAGCTGCGATAAAGACCTCATCAAAGACCCAATCAATCGATTGTGTGTTTGAAGCGGGCTTCAAATAAAGAGAAGCCTCAGAGGGAACTCGCAGTCGCTGTGCCAATCTCGACAAGGCGCGGCCAATTAACAAAGACCCAAGATCGTCCCTGGCTAGTTTGCGTGGGCTGTTTCACCGTGAATGAAAGAAATGGGGATTCAATCATTCGAGTCTCCGTGGCTTGTAAACCGAGGCGTCTTGGGATTTTGGGGCGTTGGAGGGGTCCCCTGACCATCGGTTGTTGAGAGCTGAGGCACATGCGCCCAATGAGACCGCGCCTCGCGTCTCGCTTATCGATAAGGACCCGGGTCGCGTCAAACACCACGAACTCCCGGTGACCGACTGTTTTTGAAGCCCAACGCCGTCGAAGCCCCGCCGCCATATCGCAAGATGCCGAGGTTCGTCGCACACTACCTACGTCCGTTTGATGTATCGTTGTCTAATATACTGTCCACAGGGAAATTATTACTGTTCAGGCCGGACAATGCGGCAACAGCAGTACGTTACCCCGCCATCTCTATCATCGATCTAGCTGCGAACGGGCAGCCAGTGCCGACATGGAGGCTGACATGATGCAGTTGGAAGCCAGTTCTGGCAGCAGCTTTGCCAGGAGCATGGAATCAATCAAGATGGAAACCTTGAGGACTTTGCTACCGAGGGAGGCGACCGAAAAGACGTGTTCTACTACCAGAGTGACGACACAAGATACATCCCGCGAGCCATTCTAGTCGATCTCGAACCAAGGGTAGGCGCCTTCGTGGCTATGATGGAAGGGCTATTGCTAAAACATTGCAGGTAATCAACGGCATTCAGACTGGCCCATACAAGAACATCTACAACCCCGAGAACTTCTTTGTTGGGAAGAATGGCGTCGGCGCCGCGAACAACTGGGGTGACGGATACCAGACGGGTGAGGTTGTCTGCGAAGACATTATGGAGATGATTGACCGCGAGGCCGACGGCAGTGACTCTCTGGAGGTATGCATCATGTCAGAACGTCTTGGGCCTTGCTGACGTTCAACAGGGCTTCATGCTGTTGCACTCAATAGCTGGCGGTACCGGATCCGGTCTAGGATCCTTTCTCCTCGAGCGCCTGAACGATCGATTCCCCAAGAAGATTATCCAAACATACTCCGTCTTCCCAGACACGACAAACGCAGGAGATGTCGTCGTTCACCCTTACAACAGCGTACTCGCCATGAGGAGGCTTGTACAAAATGCCGACTCCGTCGTCGTGTTGGATAACGGAGCCCTATCACGCATTGCAGCCGACCGACTTCACGTTCAAGAGCCCTCTTTTGCCCAAACCAACCAACTTGTGAGTTCTACACTGGGAATGTTACTGGTACATTATCTAACATGTGTCGTTAGGTCTCGACTGTCATGTCAGCAAGTACAACCACACTGAGATACCCCGGATACATGCACAACGACCTGGTCAGCATTCTGGCCTCGTTAATTCCTACCCCACGATGCCATTTCTTGATGACAGCATACACGCCATTTACTGGCGACCAGGTCGAGCAGGCCAAGACGGTGCGAAAGACAACGGTGTTGGACGTCATGCGCAGACTGCTGCAGCCCAAGAATCGCATGGTCTCGACGCAGCCCGGGAAGAAGAGTTGCTACATCTCCATTCTGAACGTCATCCAGGGCGAAGTGGACCCCACAGACGTTCACAAGAGTCTGCTTAGAATCCGGGAACGACGACTGGCAACTTTCATCCCCTGGGGTCCAGCCAGCATTCAGGTGGCCCTGACCAAGCGGAGCCCCTACATCCCGATGGCCCACCGCGTCAGCGGTCTGATGCTGGCCAACCACACCAGCATTGCAACTGTGAGTATCTTGCCGGCTTCAAAACTCGATCCCGCTTGCTAACAGATGCGCAGCTCTTCAAGAGAATCGTCAGACAATACGACGGCATGCGGAAGCGCAATGCATTCATGGAAGGGTACAAGAAGACGGCGCCATTTGCAGAGAACTTGGACGAGTTCGACGAAGCCCGTGAGGTGGTGCAGGACCTTATTCAAGAATACGAGGCCGCAGAAGATGCCGACTACCTCAACCCCGACACTGGAGACAAGGCGACTTCAGCTGAAACCGACAAGAGGATGGGTTAAGTCGGGCAGAGTTGCGATAGGGGAGGTGGGTGTTGGAGCTGATGAGGGGGAAAGGAAGCAAGGCTGGGATAGCATCATACGTGGGTGCATCACAACGTCGATTTGTTGGTTCAGGCGGCCATCTGGCACTATCGGGAAGGGATCGGACATGACCTGGCTGGCTTTTTTTGCCGGGAATTAAGGCGTTCAGGGCTGAACAAGATTACGAAACCAACCCCCCAATAAACTTGCATCTGAACGAGGCAACAGCTGTCAAGGCACACGCGCGTAGACCTCTTTGGAAGCCCAAGGAGCTTTTCCTCCTGGAGGCTCTGGAGCAATTTTGTCATTGATCGACCATCTATCGTTTGAGTTCCCCACCTACCCGCCAAATCGTCGATGACACTGGAGCATGCGGTTCGCAGCTCCACTGATTGTGTGCGAAGAGCCGCAATTGCCTCTGCTTGACGTCATTGACGGGGTGATCCCTTATTTTCCCCCCATTTTGACTGCGTCGCCCCGCACATATACGCACTGTCCGAGACCACCCCTGTTTCAGTGCGGGCACTGAGGGGCAGCGGACATGACATGATATACGAGTTAGACAAACCGGGTGGTCTCGGACCAGACGGGCAGCAAACCATCAGGGATGGTGGGGGAGACACTGCAGGAGGTTTTGGCACCCCCTGAGCGCTGAATTGGTTACATAATGTATGAGTAGAGCGCGAGATAGCAGCCGCGTACCCCTTCGGGGTTCTAGAAGGCTTAATGACACACACACACACACACACACACACACACTGACGTCATTGACGTCAGCGTCAATTGAGCATGGTCCCTGAGGAATAGACCCGGAGAACTCTGGATATCTTAACATAAAAGACGTTCAATCGAGGCCAGAGGAGCATATTTTTTTCCCTCCTCATCACATCGAAAAAGCAAACCAAAGCGAGTAAACAAAACCACGCTAAGGAACATTTCTCCAAATCTTTTAGAGTTCTTCCACGCAGTAAGTCGCATCGTTCCCCTCCCTAGGCTAGCTGTCTTGAGTTTCGACCAATGACGAACGAGCGCTAACTCACCACACCTTCCCTAGCTCCAAACCACTTCACACCACACGATAACAAACCGCCAAAATGACCCAGTCCAAGGCCGACAAGATCAACGAGGTCCAGCAGAACCTTCCTCTCCCCGAGCAGCCTCCCGTTGCCTCCGACTGGCAGTCTGCGGACGCTCGCAACGTCAACGTCGGCAGCGGCGGCGATGCCGAGCGCAAGATCGGTACTGAGACGGCTGCCACCTCCGGTCTGAGAGAGCCCGCGTCCAAGGCGGCTGAGGACCTGAGCAGTGTAGGACGCCAGGGTGTTGAGGGATTGAGCGGCGCTCCCAAGGACGCTGCTGCGAGGTAAATGTTGGGATGGGGAATTGGGAACTGTATTATAGGAAGCATGGGATATGAGTAATGATACGCCCCAAGGGGCCTTTCAAACTTTGCATCATGATGTTTAAGGACTGTTGCGAAGCAAATCTGAAAAGCTGATATCGACAGCGTGATCATCATAAGCTTCTGCCTGGACTGAGAGAGACGTCAAGCAAGGATGCATGCGGGATACGGGATGAAATCCTCGACTTATTCAGTGTATCAGTTTTGCGTGTTTAGATGACACATGTCAAGCCTTTTCTGCGACGAACTGCTTCTGTTGCGCTACAGAAACTAAGGCAGACTGCTTTTGCTGTGGGATCTCACATACTTTATCTACTCCATCAGCATCGTCTCAAGGGATTGTTGCCACTTCTCTATTGTTGTCCTCTATCTAGGCACAACCTCGGATCAATTTGAGCCCAAGGGAATCACAGCAATTAGCTCATATCCTTTCGTTCGCTCCACAGATTCAACCCAGTCGAGCGTACTCGTAGACAATTCTTCTCACTTATTGTACAATCCTATTCTTCTACAACACGATCCCTTCCTACCGCCGTAAGCGGGCTCTGGAGTGAGATTACTTTTGCTCCACTAATGACATGGCACGTCTGATTATTTGTCGCCAATTGAGGTGTCTCACTTCGAGGAAGGTGAGTTACAAACGAAGTCGCAACCCAGCGAATTTAACGAATTCCTTACTGGCACCAGTCATCGGTCGAATTTGGACCTCTCTCTAGCTAGGTAGGCTTTCCAAAGGTAAAATCATCGGTGCCTTGTTGAGGCCCTTACCATCGAATATGATCGCAGTAAAAGACGACCTTCGAGAGGCGAAATGGAACTGTGAGACAGCGTGGGATGTCACATATTGCCCATCTAAGTGCCTCCATTGAGAGGACAAAGCCGGATTTCTGCTGCTTCCCTGATGCATGAAGTACGTCTTTTTAATCCAGAGATCGCTCTTGACTGACTTCTGCTTCTTCCCATATGCATGCAGCAATCTTTGATGTCCAATCTGGTCTGTTTGTCACGGCTCCCGCCGACAGGTCGACAAAAGTCATTCACAGGCAGGAGCAAGACACCTTCTTCAGTCTCCCAAAGTGAGGGCTGCTCCTGCTTTTACACTGGTTACCGAGTCGACAGGGTCTTCATTTCTAGGTGAACAGGAACAAATTCTGCTCTCTCGAGCAACCTATCTTGGGTGGACCTGCCTGCCTGACTTCTATCCTGGACGAATCCCCTCCCGTCTTGGTCTTCCTCCCTCCTGCCCTATCTCTCTGGCCAGACTAATCTCTTTTTGGATCTGGTCGGGGCATACTGCTGCCCTTCCCATCTTCCTTTTTCTCCCCCAAAGTCCATCTCTCACCTTCTCTCTTTCCCACACTCGTCATCCACCACAAAAAACAACACATTTCTTTCCAAATCAGCATTTCCTTCCCAGAGCACCTTCTCGTCTACTTCGCACCTTACTCTCTACCTTCAAGATCTTCTTGAACGGATAGCTGAGAACGGCCTGCGCTATTTCGTCTCTGCACCATTAAAACACCGCGCAACGCGCTACCTACGTCTACAAAATCGAATCCAAGGACCTCGGATCACAACCGGGCCTTCCAGTACCAGGTAAGAGCGCCTTTCATCGTGTCGTGTCGTTTGCTTATAGGCTTCCGTCTCGTCGAGATGTCTTCTTCCTGTTGCCTATTTTCTCTACTCCACCCCGTCCATCACTCGCTGAATTTCGTCCTGACCTGCGACCAGAACCGCGCTGCAACATAGCAAGCAAACTCACGAACACAAGTTCCCAGCTCTATAAGCCTCGTAGCAAATATGGGCAGCTGGGGAAACAAAGAAGAGCGGCGTACTGATCGCATGCCAAAGTTGCATTTGCAACCTACCGTAACTCAGTCTCCCATGACTCCTCCCGTCGCGCCCGACCCGGTCAGAGAGGCCATGATGGCAAGTTTCTTCCTCCCTCCTCCTGAGCCCCGCTTACATTCAACAGAACGACCTGGGCATTGGTCGTGTTGAGGAGCTCCCTCTTGACAATACTAAGCGTGATCACCATGATCGACTGCGCCCTCGCCGTCCTGTCATCCCCACGCAAACTTCTGAGGCCCTCTATGGATACATGCGTAGGTTATTGCCCATGTTCTTTGATGTAACATGCTTCTGACTTCAAAATCAGAGATGGCCAAGACCGGCCTTGACGATGACGAGGCCAAGGGTGTTCAGAACCTCAGCGACCTGGGCGGCCCAAGTGCCTACCGGCCCTCTGGTGGTCCTTCGCAGGACTATGTTCCCAAGCCCCGTCCCGCGTAAGTCGCTACTCAGCTTCTCTCAGTGGCAATATAGCTGACGCAGAATAGCAATAATGCCTATGCTGGCATGCAGATCAGCCCCAATGGCATCGTTCTTCCTCCCGGCGCTGAGGTCAAGGTCTACCAATCTACTAAGGCCAGTGGTGAGGGTGCTGGTACCAATGTCGTTCGAGTGGTCCAGTCTGTCGGAGACACCCAGAAGACCTTTGCTGTTGAAGCGACCAGTTCTCAGGCAACAGGCGCCACCCAGGTGACGTCTGCATTGTCTTCCCAGGGCGCTACTGTCACCTTCAAGGGTAGTCAGCAGAACCCCGGCCAACGAAGCACATCTGCTGTACCTGAAGTGCAGTCAGTCAGCAAAGCATTGCCTCCTCACCTGAGAAAGAAGCCGGCTGAGGGTGACTCTTCTCCCTCGTCTGCCCAGACCACTCAGTCCACTAAGGCCGGCAAGCAACCTGTCCAGCCTACCCAATCTACTCAGGCCGCCAGTCCTGCATTGTCTACCCAGCCTTTCCGGCCTGCTCAGGTTGCCGAGACGCAGACGCCAAGTGCTGCCGTTGCTTCTCCTCCTACCAAGACCTCTTTGCCCAGCAAGGGACGTATGGAACACGAGCATGCACCAGTCAACGACTCCGGTTTGCCTTCTGACAGAAACTTGTTCTCGTCTGCTTGCAAGGGAAAGATTGGAGGTCCTGGTGGACCCTGGGAAGATGTCGTCGTCAAACTGAAGGTCATCTTCACCAAGAATCGCCCCGAGGGCCACGCCATGTTCGTCATGGAATACAAGGACATTCTCACGAAGAGCCACGGTCTGGAAACTTACCGCTGCATTTATGCAAAGGGCGTCTTGGTGCTCTGCAGCTTTATCGACTCCTCGAACGACAAACCCCGGGAAGAGCGATTCAGCTTCAGGTTCCCTGATGAGAGCACTGGAGTGGAGTTTAACCTTCAATGCGACAACATCAAGCGCGTGATGGAGTACATCCTGAAGCACGCCATCCCTGCACAGAGTGAGACGGCCGAACCCTTGGTCAAGCAAGAGGCAGAGGCGGAGTCGCTTCTCGAGACGGCTTCGGAGAAGACGGCAGTCGGCACTCCCACCCTCGAGCCTGGTTCGAAGATGGTTGCTGCTCCCAAGACCGACGTCGATAAAAATGCCTCGAAGACTACAGGCCTTGAGGATGCCTTCGACAAGCTCGCACTTGATAAGGTCAAGGGCTCCTCAATGTACACGGCGGAGCGTACGGGGGAACGTAGGCAGTACAGTGCCGAACAGCTCCTCGAGAGACGTTCGTCAGCTGAGATGCCTCCCGGCATCAAGGATGTCAAGATTCCTCGGCGGAAAGACCAAGGTATTCGATTGCCTCCCCATCTCCATTCCAATCGTCGCCAGGAGTCAAGCACCGATCTGCAGGCCAAGGCCAAGCTTCATCAAGAGAGCGTCTTGAGCCGGGAGGTACCCGCCACTGCTTCTCCCATGGCACCTGCTGAAAATAGCGATGCTTTGGTCGAGGTTGAGATCAACAATCAGGTGTTCCAGACGCCTATCAAGGAAGCTCCCACCTTCCAGGAGTGCGAGCCTACGAAGGAGGCTCCTATGCAGAAGCCCGAGTCTACTGAGGCATGCGCCGCTGACGAGTCGCTGATCTCATTCAAGACCAGCAAGTCCGAGGTTGACTCTGCTGTCTCCATGCAGCCCACCTCCACTGCCCCCACCTTCGAAGATGAAACGCTCAACACCAGCCTTTCTCAAGAGGGCGGCACTCAAATGCCCATGGCTGAGTCGACTGACAAGCAGACTGACGCAGCCAAAGATACTGATAACTCAGAGCAGCCAACTCCTGTCATGCTGCCTGCGCAGGCCAACCCCCACCCGAGCTACATTCACGGCGTCCAGGGCATGCCTCCCCAGATGCCGACTCCCATCATGGGATCTCCTCACATGGCTGGTCCCGCCATCTACCATCCGTATGGAGCTCAGCAGATCATTGAGTCTGCGATGCAGCAGCACCTGCCCGCTAACGGAGTCTTGCACGCCATCTCCGTGACCTACCACGTCAGCCAGGGACCCTCCTCCGCTCAACAGAACGGCGGCCATCAGCCTGCGCCTACCATGTATAACATGACTCAACAGCTGAACACTGGCACAGGCTTCTCGCCTAGAGCGCAGGTCTTCCAGCCTGTTGTTCAGGGCCAGACCGTGAACAACAACGGACCCAAGATGCGTCGTGGCCTCGAGAGCTCGAGATTTGCCACTGGATTCTCCGGTGCCAAGTACGCGGGCTCGTTCACTGGAATCGCGGCTGAAGAGTAGTCCCGAATCGAGCGGGATGCGTGGATAGGGGGGGCTTGCATAATTGTGTCTTTGGCGATGGTGGTGTGATTTGGGGTACGGGATCAGGTCCCAACATGACTGCAACGTAAAAAAGGTTTCGAGAGGACGTGGGTGGAAACAGGTCAGAAATGGGCCATCATGCCTGGCTACTAGAGATCAACGCCAGCAATAGATAGACAATAGCTTTCTTCAAACCTCGCCTCCTTAATGTGATTGTGTGCTCGTCTCGAATGTTGTGGAAAATCTGCATTTCTCCTTTGTAATTGACTTTACAGTTTTATGTTTGCCGGTGGAGACTGAGCCAACCCTCGTTGAATCATGGTATTCTGAGTAGCGGGGGTAGCACTCTCGACTCGTTCATTCCGAGGCTTCTTTCTGCTTGGCTAGGCCTGTCCTGTTGAGGTGCGGTCATGCCTCTGCTGGTGTTTCGATAAGTGACGATACTCTAAAAGTTCCATGAATGCTGCGAGTCTCAACGCAGAGTTCTTCGCTTATTGTGCTTCTTCTCATGGCCGTCCTCATCATGCTATTTATCAAGCTAAATGCGAGTGTTCAACGCTTTCATGATCATTCGTTACCGCCCAGACGCTCTTTCAACACGGTGATATCCCCCTCGTCCTGTACTCCGCCCGATCTCGCAAGAAGCATACCTGACCTACTCGTGAACCCACTCGTCATCCTCGCAACTGACAACGACTTCATCTACCTTCATCCTGAAATCCACAATCTCGCGCCCGTTTACCAGGTCGTTCTCCCGCGCCCTCTTATCCGCCTCCTCCTCGTCCTTCGCGATGCCCGCCTTGACGTGCCTCTTGACCAGCCTCCTGCGCGCGACCTCGAAGTCGACGTCGACGAACCACAGCTCGTCCATGAGCCGCGCGGCGGCGTTCCAGGGGTCCTTGTCGAGGGCGAGGTAGTTCCCCTCGAAGACGACGATGCGGTGGGCGGGGAGGATGGCGATGTCGTCCGGTTTGGGGTCCTTGACGGCGTGGTCGAAGCTCGGGGCGAGGATGGGCGCGGAGGACGGGGTCAGGGGCACGCGCAGGGAGGTGACGAGGGCGTGGAAGGCGGGGCCGTCGAAGGTGAAGGCGGCGCCGCGGCGGGCGTGGGCGGTGGACGGGTCCGGGAGGGCGGAGAGCTGGGCGCGGGTGAGGTGGTAGCCGTCCATGGGCACGAAGGCGGCGGGCGGGGAGTGGGTGTAGGAGGTGTCGAGGGCGGAGGCGCGGGTGTTGAGGCGGGTTGTTATTATCTGGGACAGGGTTGTTTTGCCTGCGGGGGATGTTAGGGGAGGATGAGAGATGGATGGAGGGAGATGGAGGGGATGTACCTGATCCTGGGATGCCGGCGATGCCTATCACTGTTGGGGAGTCAGCATCTTCAGTTGGGTTGAGCGGGAAAATATCTTGGTCTACGGAGCTCGGAGCTTTAGGGGATGGGGCGCACATCAGAGCTTCATGATGCTCGCGTGATAGCTCCGGCAGGGACAGAGAGTGGACGTACGTAGGCGTTTATCGGCCGGTGTCTTTTCAAACTTGTCCCAGGCCTTGTCCACAAGTCTCTCGACCTGCGACTCCATTTTTGCAGCGATTTCGCCCTATGCACTATGAGAATCGGGCTGGTATCAGACTTAGAGATGTCGTCGAGACAAGCGTTTGCGGGATGTCGTTGCGTCGTTTACCTTAGCTTGCGGGCAGCTTCAATGAACGCCCCGCCGGGCAAGGTAAACGCCCCCCCACCGACCCCGCCATGCGGCTTGATGTCATTTCCTCGGGGGTGGGTGGCTTTCTAAAAGTTCGCTTCGGCAGGACTTGCTGTGGGTGGGTTTATTAGTAAGAATACACGAAAAATTCTGTTGTGGTGGTTAGATGCATAATTTCGACAGCAGACGGCGTTCTGCGGCGGGCGACTCGGACGGACTGGTGGAGGTCCCACTTTGGCGGACTCTCGGCTGTGGGTAGTCGGCGACGAAGACTGAGAAGAGTCACCTAGAAAAACGGAGGAAAGCTTTGCGGTGTCTTGGTCCTTTTGGGGAGCCGAGATTCAAGTCAGTCATCAGCAAGTCTGCGCTGGGCAGCATCAAAGACATCGCAATTTCCCCAACCATTACCCGGGGAAGCGGAACTTGCACCGGTCGAGACAGGAAATTTGAAAAATTTGGGTAGACTGATACGCCGTCTCTGAACCATTCGGCGACTGCTTGAAAGGTTCCAGTCCACTCAAACATCCCGAAACGACGAAACCGCACCATGTCCGACGACGACGGGGGCCTGTTCTGCATCGCCATCGACTCCGACGAGGAGGGCACGGCGAAGCCCCGGGACCACCAGTCCGAGGAGGCCTTCCAGGAGCTCCGGGCGACGTACAGAGTCAAGGAGCAGAAAGGAGAGGTGAGTCACGACAGCAGACATACGCCTTGTTTTCATTATTGCAATGCTTCATTTTTCACAATTACATTATTCTTACCTTATGGAACGCCTCGGGAGGAAGTCCTCTTTTTTCTCCCCCTCCCCGGCCCTGTCCAGAACGCCGAACCGGAGCAACTGAGTCCCCCCCCAAACCACCCCCTCACCGATGTTCACTTTTTTTCTCCACCGCATCCGAGAGACCGCCTTCCCCCTCATCCTCCCTGCATGCGACCTGCTTACGCACGCTGAATGTGAGAAAAACTGATTCAGAATAGGTTTGGAAGACGATTGAACTGCCATTGACACCTGGTCCGGCCAGCAAGCCAGTGTTGCAAGAACTTCTGCACGCTGTTGAGGAGCTGTACTTCTTTCGGAGGTACGAAGAGGGCGCGGCGTTTGCGAGGCGGGTCCTGGACGGAAGTGAGGCGGCGTTGGATCGGGATACGAAGGACATGCTTAGCCGGTATGAGGCCAAGTGTCGGGGTCGGATGGGAAACTGAGTAAAGATACCCGTGTTACGGAAGTGCACTATTGAGAATGCGATACCCTATCATTCAGTAGTGGCAATTGGGCATGCACGAAATAAGTTTTTCAGGGTGCAAAAGTTTGCTGATGATTTGAGTGTGAGACAGGATGCGGTGTATGAAGTATGTGTGGGAGATGTCTGTTTCCTCTAAGAAACACTTTCTAATCTCTAGCCCGAAGACCGAAAAGACAATGCTTTGGCAAAAGAGAAGTCCCCCTCGCGGATGCTCTCTCGTGTAGGGGTATTTTGTTGCCCGGACTCCGTGAATATAAAAATGATTTGTACAAGGCGAGATACTCTCAAATGAGAGGGCTCTAAGCAACGATCTCGCTCCCCTCTCCCCGTCTTCTCGTCTTCAAAAGTCATTAAACCCAACGCCGTCTAAAGCCCATTTTCCGTACCGATTCTTTAAAAAGTGTGAAAAAAGATATGATGATGCCGCCCGCTTTTTTGGTCTAGAGAAATTGAAAAGGCCGCTACGCTCGCTGCAAACGCAAGAACCGCGCGAAAAGGTGATGGCGAGAAAGAACTGAAGCAGTCCCATCTACCTCATGCCGCCATACCCTCACGCATGCTGCCCTGCTGGCGTTCGCACTCGAACGCCCTCCTGCTCATAGCGAGAACGGTCTCGAAGCCCTCCTTGCCCTTGATGGCGTTGTCGGAGAAGCGGGTGACGAGGGTGTCCTCGATCTTGTTCTTGATCTTCTGCCAGCCACCGCACAGAGCGGTGATCTGGGCCTCCTGGGCGAAGAGGGTCTTGTGGGCGCTGATGGGCTTGTAGACGACCGTCTCCTGGACGCTGACGAGGTTGGTCAGGGTCAGGTTCTGGGAGACCATGGTGACGGTCTTGTTGGCCGGGTCGACGTAGGACGTCTCGAACACCTGGGAGTTGCTGCCGTCGCCAAAGATGGGCTTGAGCCAGTCGGGCGGGGACTGCTTGCAGGTGATGAGGCGCTCTGTGCGGAGGATGCCGGTAGCGGGGTCGACGCTGCGGGCGAGGGTGTCGACGGCGACGACGTGGGAGGACTTGTCGTTCCAGGGGCAGTACTTCCGCCAGTTGGCGGTTGAGACCTCCTCCCAGGAGTACTCGAAGGTTACTGAGTTGGAGAAGACCTTCATCGTGGAAGTTTTTTTGGGTGTTGATGCGGCGGAGATGGAGGGAAGCTCGTGTGGATGTTTTTTTGCGGGAAACTTTTTTCTTCGCGGGTCCTCCACTCAATTCTGGGTATCGTGTGCGCTCGTGAAGTTCGTTAGGGAGAGTGTTACAGCGACGGAAAAGGCTTCGAAGAGAGAGTCGAAGCTGAAGCTGTTCAGTTGTTTTTTGTTTTTTGTTATTGTTGTCGAGCGAAGCGACGGTGATGAGTCAAATGCTCGTAGAGGGATTAATGCGCGGTTGATAGGCACTTGCGGATGGGTGGAAGGGATTCGCTGATAATAAAGGGACGCAAAAAATAAATGGGCAAGGGCGATTGGGAAACCTTGCAAGGAGCTTTCGGTAGGTCGGAGGGTGGAGCGGGTGTCGTGTGCGGGTTTTTTAGGAAGGAAATCTGACCAACCAGGTGCGTGGCAAAAGAAAAGGTGGAGACACCAGGGAAGCGCGACCGGCGAACTGGGCAGGGTTTCACACTTCAGTGTGCGCTGCGCGTTGGTGCAGCGCTGAGAGAAAATTCTCGCTGCCTCTGTCCCCGCCTGCTGTTGCTGGATTTTGGGTGCTGGTTGGTCCATCCTTAACCCCGGCCGGTGCCCCGGGGAAGGAATGGGAATTCGGGGTGGCGCGTGCGAAGTGCGACGTGCTTGAGCTCCATCTGAAAAGTGAGAGGGAGAGCGCTGTTTGGGCCGGCTGAGGGCCATCGACCTCGCCTATCTCTCCTGATTGGGTATGGCGTGCATGAGCGCGATTGAAAAAAATCGGAACGGGCTGGCCGCGGTGTTGCTGCTTACATGTGATTGGCCTTTGGGCGGGGCGTCGCAGAGAGAGGGCTTCTGAAAAGCGAGGACACTAAGCTTCCATTCTGTGTACAGAGGCCCAAGCGTTTACTGGTCGCCGATTCCAAGCCCAGCCGCACTCGCGCCCGCTCAACCTCCTCAGAGACAGCATTGCGGTCAAAATAATCGGCCATGTTCTTGGCGATTGTTGTTGCCTTTCCCGCGGGCTTTACAGACCCCGCACGCCCGGAATCACATTGCTGGTCGGGGTGTCTTCGTATCCTGTGCATCACCTGCTGCAACTGCCACAGCCGACGCAGGCGCTGCCATAACCGAGCCGACTAGTTGCGGGAGGGCAGCCGACGTGAGTGTGTCTTGCAGTGCGGTGTGGTTCTCTGAGGTTCTCGACGCCGCTGATCGGACCCTTGTGTATGTACTTGGTGTCTTGGGATTTGCGGTGAGTGGGGGCTAGCTCAGGCCCTTGGGAACGGTCAACGGATACCGGATACGTATCCGTCTCTAGCCAACCGTGGACGGTGAAGCCAGACCAGGCTGGGCCTGGCGGTGACCGCTGACGGTATAGGTCACGGGAAGGCCTGGATCGGCCCTTGACATTGCCGTTGGAATCCAGCTCTGACGTTTTGGTGACACAGCCTCCCAGGTGCCACACTTGCATTCGCCACTTTCAGCCTCAACTGGGTAAAGCCTGGAGAGAAACGGAGATCGTTGCTTCTTATGTGGCTGATGCCCGGAAATGGGTGACTCAGGGCGGCGTCCGTTCATCTTCATCTCCTCCGGACCAGATCGGTTTCCGACCCGGGGAGGGTCTGACATCATTGCGGTCATTCGGAGGCGAACGGGGATGATACCTGACCGATATGGAGGATTGGGGCACCTCGGCCCTAATCTTGTCGGCGATCTGCACCGTGCCGGCACCGGGTCCCTTCCCGGGATGGGGCCGTGATGGCCCAGCACACAGCCGCGGGTGGATCGCTGCCAAGACGCACACTCTCGGCCACCGTCAGTAGACAATGCTCATGATGGTTGCTACGACGCCGAGGCCGCCTTGATCTCAGGTTGTGAGTGCAGAGCAACGCAATAACGCTGACGCTGACTGCACGATGCCTTAATGACCATCCGCTGACGGATCTGCTTTGGGGCTGAGAAGGGGAAATGTTTCCTGCTCGGGTTGCCAGGAGCTGAAATCACCATGTCACTTCACTTCATGGCTGGATTGCTTGGATTTTTGATGTATCTGAACGATAGTCTCGATTGAGTGGAAGGAAACCCATGTCAACATCCATCCTTGGCTGGTTTCATCCAGCCTAGTAGTCCTCTCCTCGGCTGATTACTTCCTTCACGTTTGGCCTGAGCAGGATGGTCTGCAAAATATGTTAGACTAGGCGATGAGGAAACTTGGAAAGAGGGATACGTACGTGCTCGAATTGAGCAGTGTAGGAGCCCTTCTTGTCACACAAGGGCGGGTAGGCCTCGACGATGCCGCTGGCCACGAGGTTGTTCAACTACACAAGTCAGCTTGGCCAAATATCAATAATCGAGAAAGACTTACCCCCAGAAGGTACTTGTCTTGTCCGAGACGATCCAGATAACGCCGGCAGAAGGGCAGGGTGCCAAAGTTCTTGTTGATGACGTTGAGAAGTCTCTTAGCAGAGTCCAGGCGAAGGGCAGCGTGGCCCTCGCCGCGCTTGGCGTAGTGAGAGACCTCCATGTCATCTCTGACGTATCCGTTACCGGTACTGCCGAAGGTCTCGACGGCGAAGACGTCGCCCTCCTCCATCTTAGTCGTGTCGTTGCTCTTGACGATGGGCACACTCTTGGTGCCGTGGATGCTCCAACGCTCAATCGTGTGGCCGTTAAGGTTGCGGATGGACTTGACGGGGTACGATACGCCATCAATTTCACACTCGTAACTCTCCATGACCTCCTGAATGACACCGCCAACGTCACCGACGCGCACGTCGATGCCGGCCTCCTTGATACCCGCGTTCGTGGCAGCCTTCACGGCCTCCAGAAGGGGGTCGTACTGCGGCTCAAACGCCATGGTGAAGGCGCTGTCGACGATGCGTCCGTTGACGTGCACACCGAAATCGACCTTCATCACGTCGCCCTGCTGCAGCACCACCTTGTTGCCGGCGTTGGGGGTGTAATGCGCAGCGCAGTGGTTAAGACTCAGGCCGCAGGGGAAACCCATACCGCCCTTAATGGCGTCGCCCTCCTCGAGACCCGGGTGGCCCGTCAATGCACGCACGCCATCCTCGATGCCCTCGGCAATCTCGGTCAGCGTCTGGCCGGGCTTGATGTTCTTCTGGGCCCACTGGCGGACCTGGCGATGGATCTCAGCGGCCTCGCGGTAGTCGGTCAAGAAGTCGTTGTTGAGGTTGTCGAGGTGGCGCTTCTCCTCGTTCGTCGTGCGATAGAGGTTCTCGTCGCGGTACTCCTCCTCCTCGCCCTTGGGGTAGTTCTTTTGCGGGAACAGCGAGGACATAAGCACGCGGGGCGGGTCGGACTGGGCGGTCGGGTTCTTCTTCTTCTTCTTGGGCTTTCTCTTCTTCTTCTTCTTAGCGGCCGCTCCGGCGGCGGGCGCCGCTACCTCGTCACCCTCCTCATCAGAGTCGTCGCTCTCATGGTCGACCCCGTTTCCCTCGGCGGGGTTTGCTGGCTTGCCGTTCGTCGCGGGCTCTCCCACTAGATGTTGAATCTTCCATTAGCAAAGTGACGACCATAAAAAGACGTCGAATCTCCGGCTTCGAGCGTACCGTTCAGCTTCTTCAAAGCTTCGGTGGGAACTTGGGCAGCCATCTTGGCATCACTGGATTTGCGCGTGTGTGATGAAGTTGATGGTGGGAGCGACAGATTTTTGACCCCACCTAGTAAACGCAAGGGCGGGGTAAGCCCCCGTAAATCGTTAACCGGGGAGTAGCCCCTTATGCAATGTCCAATGACCGTTTCACCTTGCAAAACGCCCTCTGTACCTAATAAAAGAGCGCAGGAGTTGTCGAGACTCGCCTGGGTAGGGTCGCTTGTTTCTGGCCAGCCCACAAAACCGTCGTTGTTTTCTCGTCCGCATGGGTTTGAAAGAAAAAAATCATCAAAAGCCAAGAAAGCCAAGCCTGCGACCGAGCGGCCCCCTTAAGCGCTTAGCCTGGTCAACTCGAAGACTAACGGCAAGGTTCCAGACAATATTACTCGTGCTGCGACTGGACTGCGGAGTTGCACGCGGCACGAGTTGGTTCAAGTCGGCTAAGTTTGCTTCTCTTACATGTCACAACGTCATTTGATCCCCTATCTTTAGGCTCGACTCGCCTCCTCTTGCCGTGCAAGTGTATCGACCAGGAACATGCAACTTTACGTACTTCACTCCTGCATGGAACCATAATTGTTGTCTCCAATGATTTTCTCTGGATTTATCTCGTTTCCCGCACATCACGATCTCCACGATCAACAACCCTGCGTGTAAGAGCGAGCGACGAATGGTAGACTCTAGAAACGGCCCCCCATGAGACGACAACTTCAAACATGACAACCTGTCAAAAAAGGCCTCATACGTCGTATTGTTTCTGATGATCCTGCGAATCCCTTCCAGGGGGTTGTGCATGTATGGCGCGTCGGTTTCGGCTTAATTCTTGATGCATCTGGCACCAGCCTTGCCACAGTCTGAGCCAACTCCATAGGTGCAGCAATTCCCAGTTGGCGAGCACTCGTAGATTTGGTTGCTGACGCGCTTGGCCGTCACCACCCAAGCACCGGTGTCTGACCAGTAGCAGTTGCCGCAGACAGTGAGCTGCTTACCGCGGCTGTTGCACTTGCATCCGTTGTACGTGCAAGCCTTCTTCTCGAGAGAGATGCCCTCTCTCTTCTCGACCGCGGCTTCGAGGGTGTCCACATCGTCGGACCGTTCCTCGAGAGCGACAGGCCCTTCAGACTGAGCTACGCCGGCCTGGACGGTCACGGCTAGGAAGAGGGCGGCCAAGGGGGTGAAGAAGCGCATGTTGATTGGTGTGAGTTGTAGGCTAATTGAAGTCAGTGAGAGAGTGAGGACTTGAAGGCTTTGACGACTAACTTAAACTTCGAAGCGTGTCCTGTTGAAGGCTTTCTTGCTTGATGGCCGAGAAGATGATTTCGCTGTTTGCTTCGAGGTGTTGGTGCCCTTTTATGCCGTTTCCGGCAGATATCACGGCTCAGCAGAACAGTCTACTCATGACGACTAATCTGCGAAATTCGGTGAAAGAATTCCTCCGTCTGACGGTACTGATGAGATTCAACTCAAGCAGCCGTGTGGTTGATCTATCATGGATAAGTCACTTGAAGCCTACAGGCCACGATTGGCTGCAGCATGCCGATAAAATGTTGTGCTACTTGTTTAGTTGCTGCTGATTGGATGGTATTTCATGCCGCTACAAACCTTACGACGGTCACGTCGTTCCGTTTTACGTACAAATGTCTTTGAACACCTCTCGCGTTGATCGTGTCGTTACCAAGTACAGCTCGGATACCATGACCCTGAACCACACATCGCGAGTGGACATACGCTGTATGAGAGCCGAGGTCAGCATTGGCTAAATACTCATTGACCCATCCCTGCCTCAAGTGTTATGTGTCAGCCCAATCAGTTGATGATCACCGCAGCCGATTGGAACGATCATCACATCAGTTCTTAGCCTATTATACGTCTAAACTCAAGCCCCAAGTCTCCAGGTATAGCAATCTAGTCCCTGATGTTGAGAAGGTATACACGCGAAGCTTAGTACTGCCTCAAAAAAGAACCTGAACTAGAGTTTGAGACAAGGGACGGGTCGTTTGCGGGGAAAGGCAGACGGGCCTGCAGCTAGTCGTTCAGCTCCGATGCCGATCTCGAAAATCAGCCCACGATAGCTGTAGTCGTCGGTGAGGCTTAGGTCAAATGATTTGCATGGACCCAACCCTGCAGCTTTACGTTGAGGCTTTCTGCAACTTAGGGCGCACCGCAGAGAGGGGTTGGTGAGACCTCAGATGAAAACAGCTAAAGGCCGTTGGCAATGGGCTGTCTCAGACCCTTACGTTGGCACCTGCTATACCAGCTGGTGACACAAAAGCAGCGGAGGAAATATTCAAATTCATCCGTCTTACTTTTTTGCAACGTCATGTTGCACAACATGCAGCATGGCGACTCAAATAATGCGATTCTTACAACGAGCAGTCAGTCGTCAGGGAGCTGACTTGACGAGCCACGCTTTTGATACTTTCAAGTGATGAGTTCAAACCAGCCGTTGAGTAGAGAAAGTCTTTGCTACTTGACTTAGAACAAATGGGTGCTTCAGCTACTTATGGCGAATATACCGCAAATTTTACAGAATATTAGGAGCCATGTCCTGTAGCAGAAAACCCGAGTCACTGATTACTACTGCCAAAAGGTTACATTATGACATGTATAGAATCTGCGTAGAGGTTCCATAGCAAGGAACCACTTTTCGCTGTGCTACAAATTCAAAGAGGTGGCGTAAAACTGGTGTGAAGTCGAAGTCGACCCTGATGTGAAACTTGCGAAATAAACTTCTGATGAAAACCCATTCCCACTCTAGCACGGTAACGGAGATATCATTGTGAAAGTTTAAAAGACACCACTTACTACTAATGTCTACCATTCAGCTGCATAAATAATGTCCGTAAATTATTGACTCTTCAAACCTGTATCGGAGATACATTATCAAAACCTACAATAGTCGTACTAGAAAAGGGCATAATCGGACGTAGTTTCCAACTGAACGAATCAACGTAACGTTCCTGTAACCATTCCAACTTCGCCATCACAAATTCGTTTTCTTAAATGGATACCACGAGGATGAATGTCATTAAACCAAACGCAACGCCTTCATGGTACAAAGCACCTTGGAGACGACCCAGGAGGGGTCTGAGATTCGGCGTTAGAAGAGCTCCGGGCCTCGTTTACGATCCAGATAAGGGTGATTGGGTCTTGAGACGGAATTCTGCAGGGGAAGTCATTGAGGAGGATTTTCTTGCCCCGCGGCCTGCGGCAACAGCCAACGGCTGGGCTCTCGGAAAGGAAACGACGACCAGGGGAAGAACCGCAGACGAGGAAAGTGCAACTGACGAAGTAGGACAGATAGACGTGGTAGGAGCGACGGGCGAAGCAACAAAGACACATGAGAGGGGAACGATAAAAAAGGTAAGAATGTCAAGCCCAGTGCGAAGGGATGACGACACACCAAAAACTGAAGAGGCGACACCACAAACGAAGAAAAGACCAACAAACCGAGGAGCATTGAATATTGAAAGACAACTATCAATCAATATGCATGATCAACAGGAAACTATCAACACCTGCATCATCTGTACAAATGAACGCCGAGCGACCCGTCTCCTGGCGCACGCATGTGGTACGAAGGTCTGTCGCGACTGCGCCACCCAATACCTCCGCTCCTCGATCTCTTCCCAGCCCTTTGTCCAGCCAAGATGCCCCGAACCCAGTTGCGATTACAGCGGCAAATCGGAGTTTATCGATGCCTGGGCCGAAGAACTCCTCCGTCCCAGCGAGGCGGCACGCTACCGCAAACTCGCCTCCGAGGCAGCCGAACTCCAAAACGGGACGGCAATTTACTGCCACAACACCTTCTGCCGACGCTACATTCCTCGTGATAAACGTCGCGAGACCAACACTACTGCCACTTGCAGCTGCAAGAAACGGACTTGCATAATCTGCAAAGAAAAGGCGCACGCAGGCGAGACTTGTGAGCAAAGTCGGGCAAGAACGGATACGGCGGCGGCGGGGGAGGCGGAGCGGCAAAGGGTTGCCATGCTATCAGACATGGGAGTCAAATTTTGCGGTAACTGTGAATGCCCAATTCAGAAGGCTGAGGGCGGATGCAACATGTTAGAGTGAGTTTCGAGCCCTTTGTGTCACCCAATATTTTGCCAAAGGGCTCGGAGCGTTGCGGACTAACATTGAATGAATAGGTGTATCAACTGCGGAGCTATAAACAATTGGAGCAAGCTGTCTCATCACGGATAATTGTTCATGGAAGAGGTGTCACATTCTTTTCGTCGGATTGGATGAAGAATCAGTGCCACTTCGATTCAGAGCTAGGAAGGGTGGAGCGGGCTGTATCAGCTTCGCTTCTTGGAGTTTGTCGACACCATAGCTTGTAATTAGAGCTTTGGGGCACAGTCATACGTTCAGTGGTAGTAATGACCTTATCGAAAACCGAACCGAAACACCGCAAAGGCCCCATAATCGCTCTGAAGTGAATATTTGCCAACCTCAGCGTTCTTGCTCATCATCGGTGCTCGCTGTCCCCATTAACAACAATATAGCCCTCGAAGTTGTGTCTTCGCCGCATTTTGCTTTGCTTTCTACATCCTACTACACTCTACCTGGTAAAGTTGCCAAAGGTCATGTTGGTCCCGTTGAATTGGTTCCCCCCTCCAGTGTTGTTGTACTGAGGACCGTTGCCGGTGTTGTTGTATTGAGACCCGGTGCCATTACTGTTGAAGTTGTTTGTGACGGGGGGCAGTCTATGGTCTCCAGCGGCAGAGCGTGGCGTCGGGTTGTCAGTTCGAGGATAGAGCCCAAGGAGTGCCTTGGTTGTAGCCGCCGCCACGGCCGCCGCATAGGCTTGCCATACTTTGTTCTTGTGACTATCTGCGTAGTCGCACACTCCTTTGACGACCAAGCATGGGACTTGGTCCCAGACGCCAGCGCCCTCCATCTCGAATGCAATCACGTTGTGGTCTCGTGCAACTTCGTCGCGGCGTTTCCCGGACTTCATGACCGTGTCTCCTGAAGCGACTTGTCCAACGAAGATGCAAGGGTCCTGCGATTGTGAAGTACCCAGCTGTGCCCTCCTCAAGACGCTGTTCTCGATACAACGAAGATCCGAGCAAGACGAATTCATGGCCTTATCACAGGCTGCATTGTCGTCACATCCACAGTTGGACTGGCCGTGGTGACGATGGAGGTAGGCCGGCTCGAAGAGAATGTCTTCAGTTGGAGGTGGGCGGGTGTAACTAGTTTGACGGCCGGTTGCATTCTGCTGGATTTGACCCAAAGCCCGCAGCATTTGTTGCTGAAGACGATCAAGACCAAATGTTCCCTGAACTTTGGCTAGCAGAGACCGGATGTCTTGGTTGGGGCGACCGAGATTGTCGCTAGTCGTGTCCTTCCGAATGAAATTATCAGGATACTGTCGTCCAAGGTCATACTGGACGACGGCCTGACTGATAATGACGTCTCCCAGGAAGATCTTTTTCCCTCCTTCAGGACAAGGAATTCCACCGCATATTCCAGTCAAGACTGCGAGCTTCAGCCTTGTGTAGCTTGACCGAAGCCCAGCAGCCGCCGCCGCGGTAGAGACCTTTCCCATGTTGGGAAGATGGACCAGAACAACGTTATGGTCGCCTATGCGGCCATTCGTGTAGCTGTTCTGATCCCCAGCTGCTCGACCGAGTCCATGTCCGCCTTCACCGCCCCAGAACTCGTCGAAAATGAGAGCGACTGCGTCGCTTTCCAGTGGAAGTGCGCAGACAACCGCGATTTCGAATTCATCGCGGTGCTGAGGACGAGCATATGTTGCCATGATGACTGATACAAGGACTATTCCACAATCAGCTGGCAGAGGGACCAATGTAAAGAGTGACCTTTTTGTGATTGAAATTGCGTAGGGTCTTTGTGGCACTTCTGATACGTTCCAAAGCCTGACGGGGGCTGAGTGGTTTGCGGCCCAAACTCGACGTCTGGGTCTCTCAGAGACGTTTTGGCCACCGGATTTATGTCAGCTCTCGTATTGCTGCGGCTTCGTTCAACTTGATGAATCACAGTTCCGCTTGCTTATTTGTTGGGTTTTATAAGATTCGAAAATCGCCATAGTGACCGCGAGCGGTTCTGGCAAAAGGGAAAGGCCATGGAATTTACCGGAGACGACGGCAGGAGAAGATAGACAAGGCTCTGGACAGAGACGCCCCGCATAGCCAAGATAAATGCAGATCAGCTGGCTATCACCTGTCACACCTGGAGGCAGACTTGATTGGCGTGCTTTTAGGCAGTGCTCCAATCAAGTCTGATGAACCAACCACACCTAATGCGCGGTATTTATTTCACCCCCCTTTGTTTCCGGTCTGATCAGGCTGCGAATTGGTCCCAGAAATGCTGACCAGAACATTCCCTCTCCAAAACCTCTTGTTGCGCAGAAAGCATCATCGTTAAACGCCAGAGCCAAAATACAGGGCTGTAAACCGACCAACGCGACGCAGCTCACGATGCGCTTCGTGGGACACTACGAGAATGAACCTCAACAACACCAGTTCGGGCAAACAGTACAACAATGTGGAGAGTGGGAGCCAGTACAACGCGGAGAACATTACGATACGTAAGTTTGCCCATCCTCCTGCGAAACAAACTTCGCTGATAAAGTGCAAAGATCATGCAGCAAATGACTCTGGCGACAAAGACAGACAGTTTCTCATCGATCTAAAGCTCAGCGACCCACGGCTAGATAAGGAACGAATCGTGCGCACAAAGGGCGGCCTATTGAAGGACTCATATCTGTGGATCCTCAATAACGAGGACTTCCAACGATGGCAAGCCGACTTCCAGAATCGACTGCTTTGGATAAGAGGCGATCCCGGGAAAGGAAAAACCATGCTTCTCTGCGGCATCGTAGACGAATTGCAGAAAGAGAAGTCGACCTACCAGCCTATTTACTTCTTCTGCCAAGCGACCGACGCAAATCTTGCCACTGCATCTGCCGTTTTGCGCGGGATCTTGTACCTCATGCTCAAGAAACAGCCCCGGCTCATTCAAGACTTGCGTGAAAATCACGACTATAGCGACAGACGATTATTTGAGGGCATCAATGCATGGGACACCCTGTGTGAAATGGTCACTAGCGTTCTAGCCGATGAAAGCTTTCAAAATGCTATCGTGATCATAGATGCGCTGGATGAATGTGCCACGGACGCTGATAAACTCCTCGACTTCATCAACAAGCTATCTTCGAGATCCGTTAGAATTGTCGTTTCAAGTCGTAACTGGCCGACGATCGAGCGCGGAATAGCAGCTGCTACACAACCGGCAGCTCACATTTCTCTGGAGCTGAACGAACTTTCAATATCAGCCGCCGTGGTGGCTTTTATCGACCACAAAGTTAATCACTTGGCGCAAAAACATGAATATTCAGTCGCAACAAGGAATTTGGTCTGCGATACCCTGGTACGAAACTCAAACAGCACATTTCTTTGGGCAGCCTTGGTTTGCCAACAGCTTGCGGATAACAACATCAACAATTGGGAAGTGGGTTCGAAGTTAACCGAGTTTCCTCCAGGCTTAGATGTGCTCTATGCTCGAATGCTGCATCAGGCTGTTAGCTCGACTAACGTCGATTTATTTCGAAGGATACTGGCGGTGGCGTCCGTGGTGTTTCGGCCAGTGAACATCGCAGAACTGAGATCTCTTCTTGGACCTCTAGGAAATATGTTCAATGACCTCCGACTTCTGGAGAAAGCCGTTCGACAGTGTGGCTCTTTCTTGACGGTACGAAATGATATCGTGTACTTTGTACACCAGTCTGCAAAGGACTTCCTTCTTGGGAAGGCGGCTATCGAAAAGGTCATGCTCGAGGGTATCGCTTATGAGCATGCCCTCATTTGGATGAACTCTCTCCAGGTCATGTCAACAGAACTCCGAAGCAACGTATATGGCCTCGAAACACCTGGCACCTCTGTTAACGACATTCAACCCCCAAATCCTGACCCTCTGACATCTGTTCGTTATTCTTGCATATACTGGATTGAGCACTTTTATATGACACGGTGGATCGAACCATATCAAGCTGACCATATGGGACTTTTTTTTGAGCGTTCACTTCTCCACTGGGCTGAGGCTCTATGTCTCATAGGCAGTATTTACAAAGGTATTGGAGATATGCACAAATTGTCTTGTGTTTTGAAGGTATAGCCGTTTGCATATTAGAGGCTTAGAAATATGCTAACGTCCAACCAGTGCACTGTAGAACTTTGGAAATTGGCAGCCTTAGTTCAAGATGCCTTACACTTCCTTCAACAACACGGAGTAGTAATCGAGCAAGCTCCACTTCAAATTTACTGCTCTGTTCTTTTGTTCAGCCCAAGGAAAAGCCTAATCAGGAAACTGTACCTACACGAAGTGCCGGACTGGATTCGTACAAAACCGCTCGTGAAGGAAGAAGATGAGAACACAGGCCTTCAGGTTTTCGGACACCATGACCGCTGCGAGGCGGTAACATTTTCACCTGATGGACGTCTGCTCGCCTCGACATCACGGAACGACTTGAAATTATGGGATGCAAAGACAGGCCAATGCCTGAGAACCATCAAGCCTTCTGACGGGCGAGTGGGACAGATCAAATTCTCCTACGACGGGTTCAGAGTAGCAGCTGTCATTGGAAACCACTGGTGCAAGCTTTGGAACGTGGAAACGGGTGACTGCTGGCGGACATTGCGTTACGGCACGGAAGAGTCAAAAATCACAAGCATCGCTCTTTCAAAGAATGGCCGTCATCTGGCGATGGGGTCCACGGAAAATTCTATTACGCTTTGGAACATAGACACTGGCATGTGTTTCCAGACATTCAACAGCCGTGACTCACCCATTGTTGCAGTTCAGTTTTCTCCAGATGGATCCACGATTGTCTCGGCAGCTACTTCCATCAAGATATGGAATACGAAAACAGGCGACTGTCTTCAAAACATACAACCAGATGTCAACTTCAGAATATCGTCGTTAACTTACACCTATGAAGGACGTTTTATTGTGTCCGTTTCGTGGAAATCGATAACCAGCTTGCACGAAACATGCAGTATTGGGGTGTGGGAAACGTCTACGGGACGGTGTTTCCAGGAGAAAGATATCTTCGACGCGGAAGTTGTTGAATCTGGGGATGTAAGAAACTCATTCAGTCTCTCGCCGCACAATGGCGGACTAATTGCGTCCCGGACACGTGCAAAGACCACCAGAGTGTGGCATTTGGGAACAGGTCAAATGCCGGAGGAGATAGTACACCCGTACAGGATTACGGGGTTGGCAATCTCGAATGATGGCGAACGTCTTGCAATACTTTCAAACGAAGGCACCGTCGGCCTCCAAGATCTGGCAGTATATCGACGTAAACACTGGGGAACCATAAACATGCCACGGGCACGGGATAATACGACTCACATGACTCTGGCATCAATGCTTTCTAGCAGACTGGTGTCCTCGCGAGATTCTGCTCAAATGTTGAGTTCTCTTGATCAGATGTTGGAAGCATTGGACAAGGATGTTGTGTATGAGCTCATATATCCTTTGTCGACACCATATACGCCCCATTGGTTAATACAACCTACGTACCCTAGGACGACACCATCTATGGCTCATTGGCTAATACAACCTACGACCCCTTGGCCGACGCCATCTACGATTTCTTGGCCGACACAATGTACCACTATTACGCAGCCTCACTTGGATCCAATACAACCACATCTAAGGTCTCTTGAGAACTATTTCAGCTCTGAGAAACCATTCAACACAAGAGGTAATTATGAGATAAATATTACGAACTACCCATCGCTAATCTTAGCTGTGTCTGCAGACTGCGAATCAAACACAAAGTACGGCGGCCATGACCATGAAATCTGGTCAAACTGTATTGACGAAGCTTTTGCACCCATCCAATCCGTGAACCTTTCCATCGATGGCCGGAGAGCTGTATCAGTTCGCCAAGGGCAACTTATAGTTGATGTTTGGGATACAGAAAGTGGTCGAGTTCTGCAAAGCCACCGCATTTTTGACACAGAAACCGAAGCTCCGGCTTGCTTACATGCCTCTTTCAAGTCAACAGCAGCGTTTGACCACGACAACCGAATCATTCTCGCGGTGACAGATGGTTTTAGTATCAAGATAGTCGCTGCGACTCAAGATTTACGTCTCACACCACTTGAGACACTAAATAATTCCATACCTACGAATGGAATCGCCCTTTCAGGTGACGCGACGACACTGGCGATTTTACACTTTCTAGGACCTGGTGACAGAAGGACTCAGATTGAGATCTGGAAACTAAGCAGCAACCGTCGCGAGTGGACGTTCTACTTAAGTGAGGCGGACCTCCCTCCGGAAATCTATTCGCCCTATTCCTCATCATCAGCTTTTGCATCATCTTCACCAAGAGAGATTTCTGCTCACTGGCTATCCCCATCAGGATCTAAACTCTACACTAGCTGTGGTACCATTGACTTGACGGTGCCAGAAACAGACGAAGGCTGGCCAAGGCAAAAGCTCCCGTCAGAGAGGTCGGCGTCAAGGGTTTCTGATGAATCAAGGCTTAATGGTGAATCAGTTGCTCGGTTTTCGAAGGGAAAGCTTCGGGGCTACTACATTGAGGGACACTGGATAATGAAAGACTCGGTTAAAATGGTGTGGCTTCCCGAAGAATATCGCCCATGGAATGGGGCGTATGTTGTAAGGGACTCGATGTTGGCAATTGGATGTGATTCAGGCCATGTTACTTTCTTCCAATTCTCTTAAGTCATAGTGTGTTGTCTGAATCAGCCACTCATACCATATGATGCCTTAAGGTTGTTCAGGCGACATAGAGAAATATTTACCATGAACTACTCTCTCCTTAATTCACTCTATTGTGGCTCAACAGTGTATGCCATGCCTCGTCGTTGCCGTTACCCGAGAAAGAGTGTATTACCCGCTATCAGCGGCTACACCCCCTGGCAGCGATCTAGCTTATCATATCGTGGACTCCTCACAAATCCAAACACCTAACTCGACAATCTTCCAAATCGGCAGTTCTTATCGGCCGAGCTAGGGAGCTAGAGCTCCAAAAGAGATAAGCTACCATGCCGAGCTTCGAAATCCCCTATCGTTACATTCGGCTCCCAGCCTTTGGTCAGAGGCAAGTTTTGGACCCTTGAACTCGAAGCTTATCTCCGACCCCGGGATAAAAAAGAATTGACCAGAATGCGACTCTCGACATATTGGCCGGCATTCTTTTGCATATAAAAACAAACCCCCGACCCACTGCCTTTTTATTGGGGAGACTTCCCCAGAGAAAGCTTATTGCGACACTGCGGTGAAGACCAAACCCCCTTTTCCGCGTGTCTCGCCCTCGAAAAGAACATCATGACTTCTCCCGTAACCGACGACAAAGTCAGCCCTCACGTATCCGACGGCCAGGCGGACGTCGCTTCCACCAAGGGCGAGATCGAGGAGACTCACGATGTCTTCAAACAGACCGAGGATGGCGTCCAGTTCCGGACGGTCAGCTGGCAGCGGGCTACCATCATCTTCTGCAAGATCCAATTCGCGATGAGCATTCTGAGCGTTCCTGGAGCTTTTGCGACGCTGGGAGCTGTTCCGGGTGCTGTGTCTCTTGTGGGATGGCACGCTCTCAACACCTGTACGACTGTCCTCTTGTAAAACGGCCATATCTTCGAACCAGTCTAACACGAATATTCCAGACACGGCCGTCATCTTGGGAGAATTCCGCAACCGCCATCCCGAATGCCACAGTAAACCCTCCCGTCCGAACCGCTTCTCCCTTCATCACTAACAACTCCTCTCTTTCAGCCCTCGCCGACATGTGCGGCCGCCTCTGGTCCCGCCCCGGCCGCGAGCTCGTCGGCCTCCAGATCCTCGTCGCGCAGGTCCTCATCTCCGCCGCAGGCATCGTCTCCATCTCCACCGCCTTCAACGCCGTCTCGAACCACGGCACCTGCACCGTCGTCTTCACCCTTCTCGGCGCCATCCTCATCACCGCCTTCTCCTCCGTCCGCACCTTCAGCAAGCTCGGCTGGCTGACCTGGCTCGGCTTCACCACCTTCTTCGTCGCCGTCTTCGTCTTCGTCGTCGCCGTCACGAAGCAGGACCGCCCCGCCGTCGCCCCGCAAACCGGCCCCTTCGAGCTCGGCTGGACCGCCGTTGCGCACCCCACCTTTGTCGCGGGCATCACCGCCAGCGCGAATATCTTCATCAGCAACAGCGGCTCGTCCATGTACCTGCCCGTCATCTCCGAGATGCGGAGGCCACAGGACTACCGCCGCGCGGCGCTGGTGACGGGTGCGCTGGTACTGGCTATGTACCTCTCCTTCTCGCTCGTGATCTACCGCTGGTGCGGCGTGTGGCTGGCCACGCCGGCGTTCGGCAGCGCGGGCCCGCTGTTCAAGAAGATCTCGTACGGCATCGCGCTGCCGGGGCTCATCATCGGTGTCGGTATCTACCAGCACGTCGCGGCCAAGTACATCTTCGTGCGCGTGCTCAGGGACTCGCACCACCTGCAGGAGAACACTCTCGTTCACTGGTCAACGTGGATTGGAAGCAACCTGGTGCTAGGCATCTTGGCTTTTATCGTTGCCGAGGCGGTGCCGATTCTCAACTACCTCCTGGGTCTTGCCGGTGCCATCTGCTTTGCGCCGTTCAGTCTCGTCTTCCCCGCCCTGCTGTGGATGCAGGACTTTTCGAGCTATAAGAGCGGCAGCATGAAGCAGAAGGGCGCCTACGGCTTCCACATCCTCGTTGTACTAGTCGGGTTGTTTATGGTCATCGCCGGAACGTAAGTTTGCCTCATGCGCCTATTGAGACGGTAGGAGACTGACATGAATATGCAGTTATAGCGTGGCCGTGTCCATCAAGGACGCGTATGCATCGGGCTTGATCACGAAGGTCTTTGACTGTGCTGATAATTCGGCCACTATATCTTGATATGGAGTGCGTCTCCGGTAATGTTCAGAATTTAACACGAGAAGTGTTATCACTAATGAGGCCCAGAATGGTAGTACGAGGGAATGAAGTATGTTAATCGGTAGAAGTACCAATCAGAAAGATAATGCAAAATATGTCCAGAGTTCCAAATTCCCGTCCCGCCAACTATGCAACCTGAAACCAAACGCCGTCACATGCAATATCCCAAGCCGAACTCTCTTGAAGCCTCCAAGTCTACATTTACAATGCCTCCAAAAGATGACTTAGATGGGGCACTGGTCGCCCTTCTTGATAAAGAACCCACCCTGCTCAGACGCAGTAAAGGTAACATTGATATCAACATCCGCCTCACCATCGTTCGCAATCGCAAACTCGAACGCCACGTTCTCCGCGCACGTGAAGCTGTTGATCGTGACGAACGTATCCTCGACGACGACGTCGTTCTCGACCTTGAGCGGGGGAAACGAGCCGACGAGCGCGCCGGTGGCGACGTTGCGGACGTCGAGGCGCGAGAACTCGGCGCCGCCGAGGTCGATGGGGAAGCCGGCGTTGAACTGGCCGATGAGGGAGCAGGGGCCCGCGGCGGAGGGCCCGACGGCGAAGGAGAGGACCTTCTTGACGACGACGCCCGAGGAGAGGTCGGCGACGCCGAAGTTGGCGTCGTCGGCGCCGATGCGCTCGCAGGGCGCGCCGGTCTGGCGGGCGGCGAGGCGGGCGGCGCGGGAGGAGACGGAGGCGGCGGTGGCGGAGGTGGCGGCCAGGGCGGCGATGAGGATGTTGGTGAGCTGCATTTTGGTGGTTGCGAGGGGGGTTTGGAGTGGTGATGGAAGTTTGTGGTGAAGGGAGTTGAAGTATTTGGTGAGAGTGGAGTGCTGTAGAAGTTGTTGTTGCTGATGATGAGAGAAGCAGATGGACTGTTAACGCGGACGTCTTTCTCCTTTATAGATTCCCAGCCCTCATATTCCATGACAGCCTTCTTCTGCTTCCATCACGATGTAGCTAGATTGCTAGTCGGAAGGATGACGTCCAGCTGGGCGTTCGGGCTGTGTCCCCACCTTCCTCCCCCATCAGCACCACCATGCGCACAGCTGCCATCCCGAGAGACATCGTGGCAGAGTTCCCACTCCCGACCTCTCAAGAAGGCCCGGAGATTCGGGTAACGTGACAGTCTCACCGACCCAAGCCTCTCCCGCCCCCGACAGGAAAAGCAGCTCACCACACGGCAGTCAGTCGACGTTAGCATGCATGTCCGTAGCACGGCCAGCGCCACCCCGATGGGTTCGGGAGGTAGGTAGGCTAACGAAGTTTGGTCTCCACCTCCCAGCCTTACTGAGATCTGACGCTCTGTCGTTGACGGAGGAAACAAAGAGGTGCGCTCAGATAATCCGCAGCTAGCTGCTGTTGATCCCTCCGGCTCCGAGCTGGGGCGGGAAAGCCAACAGCTCGTCCCAGCTTGCCAAGAGCTGCTCCGCCTCCGGGTATGCCAGCCAGCTAGCTGCTTGCACTTTCATGGCCCAGCTAGAAAGCTCTGCCATCCAAGATATTACCGCAGTCGGAAGTACCGCGAACCCGGGTATCTCAATTGCCGCGCTGACGCGCTTGCTAGACGCTAGCGCGATACACACGATGAGAGGCGTTTCCCCTCAGCTTCGCTGCCTTCCTTCTTTCCCCAGACTTTTCTAATTTTAAGCATGGCTGATGATTGGCGACCTTATATCGAGGATCCCACAGGAATGGAACGTGACAACCCTATTTTGTCCCTCTTTCGGAGACATATGAAGGTTGGAAAGGGTATATGTCAGATTTGGATGTTCCCCCATCAGCGCCAAGCCTGACCCAAGATCAGAGCAACCTCGATGAAGAAAGAGGCCATGGCCCCCCGGATTGGACGAACGAGCGCGCACATACAACACGTGCGGGGCGCAGCACTAGCGGGAGTGCCAGCAAGTTTTCCCTGCCTTCTCTGTTTTCTCCAACCTGCAAGCTACGAGAGCGATCGCCTATTGGCGGAGGATCCGGGTTGGCTGTGGTCATCGGGCCGGGAAACCTGGTTTTTGGAAGGCTTCGTTCTGTTGGTTCGCGAGGCATTATTGCTCATGATGTGTGGAAGAAAGGATTCCGGAGAAACTAGAAGGATCCCCGAGCTGGAAGTCATGTTGGGCTGAGTGTAGCTGAATAAAATGCGTCAGCCGAGGCTTCATCATCAAAAATATACGAGGCTCTTGTTGGCAACTTTTGTCAAGCGTAGGGATGTCGCTCGCTGCCTGGTGCTTCGAAAGTGCTGATGCGAGCTCGGAGGGCACTGGCGCAGAGGTGAATCTGACGATGCCTTCCTGCACCGCTTGGCATCTCTTTCATAGGACGATAGATCGCATCCTTCGCTGCTGACAAGGCTCTCGAACGGCTGGAAGTTAGGCGAAAGGGTCGTCTCATGGATGAGATGAACTTGGACACAAGGTTTGCTGTAGTCCTCCGTTACCCAAATCGGGTAATTGGCTTGCTCTCAGCCTTCATAGAAATGATTCCGGTTTCCGGACAGCAAGACATGCCGCGAATCTTTCGGGCCTCAGGGATCCATCGCGGGAAAAGGCCGTCACACAAAGGACGCGGATCTTGCAGCCTCGTCGCAAGGTTGCCTCACCGGACCGATTGCTCATGTCGACAGGTTCAGAGCAGCCTCGAGCACAAAACATTATGAAATGCTTCAGGTATCATTTTGAACAGATGGCTATGCTAAACTTAGCAATCGAAAAATAAACACAGAACAGGCAGCTGGGCGTATCCATCTAGCCAAGGCTGGCGTCGTGCTGACTTTGGATCCGCCAATGTCTCACTCCTAGGTGTCTGAGCCGACCCGAATAACAGGCCGCACCGACCCATTGATAACAAGGAAAAAGCCTCGCCGCTCCTATGCTCGTTGTTGCTCGCCGCTCAGCTTGCTCATCTGACTTGCCATGCTCAGGCCGGTGCCTTTCCGTGTCTCGAGCGCCTTCGACCACCTCTTATTATCCTGGATGGGCTTACCTGACCCCGTCAGGCCCAGCACCTCCATCAACTCGGGTATTTCTGCGTGGTCTCGGGTGGACCGCATGCGGTGGCACCAGGTAACCTTCTTCTCCTCCTCAACGTAAACGCCGTCGTCGCCGCCCTCTCCGTCGATGCCGTCTTGGCTGATGTCCTCCTTTTTCGAGTTTTGCATTGCTTTCTCGAGTTGTCGCTCGACGAATGGCGTTCCGACGGGGCTCATGAGCTCCACGGGTTCGAACAGGAACTCTCCGCCAACCTGCCTGTGGTCGCCAGACTTGGTGGCCAGGCCGGCCTTTACTTGCTTCAGACCCTGGAAGACGCTCTCCGCAGCTGACTTGAACATCGACTTGCGCATGTAGGCTGGTCGCTCACCCAGGGCGAGAGTGCGTGTCATGCCCAGGTTGTCAAAAAGGCGCCGCGTAGGGTCTGTGTAGACGGGGAATGGGCAGCCCGTCTCTTGGAGGTACATGTCTATCAGACCTGGGTTGCCGCAGCCGACAACAGCGATAAAGGTGCTCATGGGCAGGCCAAGGAGGGCATCGGGGGTTATAGACTCGGACAGGGTGCGCAGAAATTCCTGGCAGTTCTAGGCAAGAGATTAGCACGAAATAAGGCAGAGGGACGGGTGGCGGTCAACTTACCCCGCAGAAGAAATGGCGGACGAAGATGATGAGGACACGCCTTGCGACGTTGCGTCCAGTGTAGAGGCTCTTGAAGGGGTGGCTTTTGCCATGCCTGTCCAGGACTACATAGTTCTCAATCTTCTTCAAGGTCTCGGGGGAAGGTAGGTGGTTGTTGGTGGGAATCTCGCCCTCAAAGTCGACGGGTTTCGAGTTGTCGACCTCGATGGAGGTGCCGCGCGTGTCGCAGGCACAAGCACTCGTTGACGTCCTTGGTGATCTGGTACTCGTTGTCGTGGCGGTGTTAGGCGGCAGGTCTGCTTGTTGCCCAACCGGCTTCCTATTCACCTTGAAGGCAGCGGTCGTCGGCGCCGGAGCAGGCGCGTCCAATGGCTTCTGATCGTCCGTCGCAGCATGGCCGTTCGGTGGAAATGCCCCGTTCGCGTTCTCAGCTGTTGCGTCCGGGCTTGACTCCGTGGTCGTGGGTGCTGGTTCGGATGCCGGCGTTGTCGTCTCCGCAGGGTCGGTTGTAGGCTTGGCGTCGCTGTTCGTAGGGACAGGATTGGCGGTCGCGGCCGTGGTTGGAGGATCTTGCGGCACAGTAGCCATGACGTCGTAGTTGGGTGGATTAAGCGGGATGGGATTTTGTGGTTTCGGGGTAGCGAATTACTCGGTGTCTTTTAGGGTGAATGGTAGGTAAGCGCAGAGTTTTATTTATGATAGCAGTCGGCCGTAGAGATTCGATGGGATGCAGAAAAAAAGTTTGGAAGCTGGTCGAGAGAAGAGACGAAAGGTGGTCTGAAGGAGGCGCAGCAGCTGTCACTGCCAGGATTGCTTTCGTAATGGATTGTCAAGACGATGGGAAGGGAAAAACGGAAGGGGTCGCCGCTGCGGCCAGAATCCAAGGCCTGGAAGGGAAAAAAAGGGTTCGGGTTGAATCAGGTTCTCAGCTGGCCGGGCTGCCTCTGCCGAGAAAGATGGCCAGGTTCTTGCAGTGCTGCACAGGTTCCCTGCGCCAGGCCCCTCGATAGCGATAAATTAGTGGTAGGTCAAAGCCGGTAGTGACACGCCTGTCGCGCGCGGCTCGCAGTTGGTTGGTGAGTGCAGGGGTTGGAATGGGGAGATGGGGAGATCAAGCCAGGAGTCCGAGGCATCGGTGTCGTAAGTGCCTCGACGATCAAGGGGGACGCGAGAGGATGGGGGCAAGATGTGTGTTGTTTGCCAGCGCCACCCTCGATGGGCTGAGTTGGAGATGAACTGGCGGTTCACCGTTGGGTAATTAATCAGTCAGGCCCGGAAATTGGGGCTTTCCTCTGTCTTGCCAAGTGGCCTAGGCGCAATGGAACCTCTGCGGTAGACCTCGACAGACTGACTGACTATTCAGGTGCACATGCATGGCAATTCCATTCCGAGTTCTCTTTGTGTTTCTTTCGCGATTTCGGCGCTGGAGGCCGCTGGCCTTAGCTCCTCCCCAGGGAACAGCACTGTTTCATTCGCGTATGAGGTCATGGTGGAGGCCCGGGCATATTTTGTGTCGTACCTTGTCAGGCAATGCCAGGGTACAGTCTTCAACTGTAATTGAGCCTCATTGCATGCAACACACACCACGTTTGCTGCATCATCCCGAGAAGACATGAAAACCACGATATCTCCCAGGAATTGTACGCGCATCCTGAGAACTCGAGCTGTCCCCCGTTCGAAGCCATCCAACGTCGGGCCCGTTCTTGTCTCGCACTAAGACCAGCGTTGAAATTGTCTCGGGCAAAGCCACTGACGTCCCCCTGGTCAGGTAAGGTACGAATACGTACTGCGGAGTCCCGCGACTCACCGCGGGTGCGTTGGCACTATTTTTACCACCGCCAGCCCCCAAACCACACCGGGCACTGTTCACCCAACCTGGGTCCGGGGCTCTGGAACCTCCGATGAGCGCCCCTCTCTGGAGCTGCGGACAGATTGTGAACGGGGCCGGCGGGCTTGAGAGCCTGAAAGTGGGCCACGAATTCGCTGTAACTTGTAAGCTTGAATCTGCAATGTTCTGGATTGGCTGCTTTGTTGGCCAAGCTTCTTCTGCGTTTGGTTGTTTCCTGCAATGGTGCACAAACCACACCTCGGCGTCTCCAAGAGCAAACAAACTCAAGGCTGACATTACTCCAACTCATATATGTCGCTACTGATATTGGCGAGAGTCTGGAAACCGTGATGGCCTTGCCTACCAAACAAAATTTTCTGTAGAATGCGGCCATCTCGTAGAGGTATTGGTACTGCATAGTAACTCGCGTAGCCCCACTCCTGACTGTACCTTGTTGTAAAGAACTATTCAGTTTCTCTCAATAGAGTCATAGACCGCAACTCAAATCCATAGACATGTATGGCTAACCAACAAGATGTTTCTCCGATATCAAGGGAATAATAGTATTAAATACATCGTTTGTAGGCAATCAATCATGGCAGCCCAAGAATTTTCTTCGTTCTCAAACCCATCTTGACAATTGCCTTCCTCGCCCACTCAACAACAAAAATCTCAACAACTCACTCTAGCAAAATGCATCCGTTTTCCAGGATGCACAACCAGACTTCACAGCACGGCACTCCCGCCGGCCAACCAGTGCGGGAGTCTTTCTACAATGCATTCGATTCTCATATGAAGAAGATCGACCGCCAGGCCATCAGCCGGGAGTCGAAGATCAATAAGCAGTACGACGCCAAGAGAGCCCGCGCCGAGTCAAAATACAAAAATCCGGGTGTATTTGACATCTGTATCCTCACCCGCAACCTGGCTTCCAAGATGGAAAAGATTGAGCAAGCTCGCGAGCGGGCACTCGAGAAGCACAAGAAGAAGATCGAAATGAAGCGGTCGGCACAGGAGGAGGCACTCTCCAGTCTTGCTCAGTCATGGTTGTACCGACTTTGATGGCGAGATTCAAAGCGGATCAAGTCGACTTCATGACGTGTAATATTCCACAGAGACAAGGCTTCTCTTCTTGACTTACTCAACATATTTGCCAAATGCGTCGATAACCACACGGCTTCAAAAACCCTCCATCAAGACTTCAACTACAACCTCAACTACAACAACAATTTCAACTGCAACTATAGCTTCAACTACAACAATGGCTTCAACGACGACAAAAGCATTTGGGATCGCAAGGGATGGCAAGTCTGACATATTCTCAAGAGCATCCTCCTCGCTCATTACTTTTTCGCCGTCTAATTGCTACATCGACGGCGCAATGAAGCAAAGGTTTCACGAATAACGAATAACGAATCACGAATTACGAATTACGAATTACGAATAGAAAAGACCGCGCAAAGGATCACGAATTGCACTTATTGAGAAGCAAGACTTGTTCCGCTTGGCCCAACTACAGACAACCAACCTTCCAAAAACACAACGCCCAAAAAGTTTTCCCCAAGGCGACCTGGTAAACTCGGAACCCTCCAAAGTTTCCAGCGACAAAGGTATCAGCAAGCAATCGGAACGCAAGGACATCCTGCTGATCGGACGCTCAACCACCTACCCCTCGCCCGCACGCCCTAGGTTATCAAGTCCCCCGCCTCGCTGGCAGAAATCTCTTCCGGCATTCACCTCGCTGAAGCCCTTGGCAAGGATCTCCCGCCCTGATCGGTGATCAACGTTTATTTTGGTTTGAAGTCGGCGAGTTGAACGTGGGGAAAGATGGGGTGGGCGGGCTCACCGGACTGAGCTTCTGCAATGGCCCGCCCCACCGGAAACGCCGAGATGGCAATTTGCGGAGTGGGCTCTCGACACTTTGGACAATATGATAGTCTTTACGATTAAATGATGAAAAATCTCCGTTCCTTTCGCGATGCCCGATCTGTACGTGTGGTGTGAAGAAACATGCCGAATTCGGTTTTGTAGTGAGGACTCTGCTAGTCAGGCGGTTGGAAACTGCTCTGAGACTCCAGGCTCAGCCACCCCTCTGTCGCAACAGGTCAGTCGTTACTTGGCACCGCTCTACCCACCTTCGGCGAAACAGCAAAAGCATCACCTCTGATCCGAGATCGCAATTGTTGAAAATGGCAATTTGAACAATTTTCACGATGAGCAACAGCCAAGGGGGAAAATCGTGCCTGGGAAAAAAGACGGTCATATTCGGGGAAAATCCGATCCCATCAAGCGCATGTTTATCGTGATAACCAGTATGCGCATGCCCGCGCCAACGCCTTACAAAAATCAATGTTCCCAAAGAGGTCGTGTGTTCCAAATCCGTCATGCCAGCCGTAGGCTTTTCATCCAACCAACTCCGCTCATCCGTGACCCATTGCCCTCTCATATCCATTGTGGGTAGCCCGGCCTGTCGCTCCTCGTCGCGGCCATCCCTTGCATGCCAGGCTGCAGCGGAATCACCTCCGTCTCAACGGCGTCGATCTCGACCTTTTGCGGCAACATCTCAATCTGCTGCTGCATCTTCCTCTGCTCCTGCTCCGCCAGGAGCATCTTCTTGACCCGGCGCATCTTCACCCAGATGTAGACAGCGAGGGCGATCGTCAGGACAAAGGTCGCGCCGAAGACGATGTTCTTGATGGTGTTGTTGCCGTTTTGCTTCTTCTCTACGAGGAGGACGCCGAGGTAGACGAGGATGATCTGCTTCGGGAGCGTCAAGAAGGTCGAGACGGTGAAGTGCCAGAACTTCACGTCGCAGGTCGAGAAGACTGCTGTCGAGAAGTGGGACGGGATCACGGAGAATCGAATGATGAAGACGATCTGGGTAGTGTTAAGACTTGAACTTGGAATACTGCCGGAAAAGGGGGAGACCTACCCAGAAACCGCCATCTCGGGTCAACCGCGCGAGGGCGCCGTAGTTCAAATTCGTCCTCTCCAGCTTCTGAGCCTTGCGTCGCAGTGTATACTTGAACGCGAACCAGGTTCCAACTATCACGTTGGTTAGCACAATTCCTCAACCGCCAGATGCCACACGGAGCAGAACAAACTCACTTTCACCGATAAAGGTTCCAGCAGCCACAATCGCAAAACCAATCCATAATCCGTACACAACACCGCACAAAAGAGCGACAATCTCGTGTCCGAACAGCGGGGGGAACGAGATGAGAATCAAAATCGCAATCGGAATGAGGAATCCGCCGGGAATCTCTCGAACCTTTTCGGAAAATGGTCTCAATTTCTGCGGTTGAGTTGTTAGTAAAAAGTCCCGTCATGGTTGTCCTCGTTTGCGCCACGTACTTCTACGACCTCGTCATGGTGCAGGCTGATGAAAATCGTGGCGACGAGAATGCCGATACCGAGGAGATGAAATGCTGCATTCAAAGCATCAGCGAAAACGTCACCCAAAAAACCCCACCATCACTTTAGTCCCACGTACGGATGTATTTCGGTGTCAAAAAGATCTTCTTCCAGTTCAACGGTCGGTACTCAGTGAACTCCGGGACATCGTCTTTCCTCTCGCCGTTTCTTCTAGCCATCTCGACGTCGGGCATGATACGATCTCAGGCCGACTTGTTGTGTGTTGATGGAATGGGGGGAGAGGCGATGAACTGCACGCACTCTCTTGTTTGACGCAACATGTACAAACATGCAAAAGGCCAAAGAGGTGCGACGGACCAACATGCATATTCATACAAATGAGGGACAAGGATGCCCACGGGCGCATATCGAGTGGTAGGGAGACGGCGGGATCTGAAATCAATGCGAAACCGGAAAGCGGAACGCACAGCCACCACAAGATCGGCCAAAAGAGGCAATAGTCAGTGCATATTATTCGCAGACGTCGTAGGCTCTGGGCAGCGACAAAACCAAAATCGTTCCGGGGTTGCTCCCTGGAACGAAAAACCGTCAGCCGTTGGGGAGATGTGTCCAGCGGCCAACGGGAGAATCCCCCGCATCCCTCTCTTCTTATTTGCTTTTGAGGTAGGCCGGGGGAGGGCATGTCGACCAACAGGCCGTACCCTGACGGACATCAGGAGAGAACGTCGGAGGGACAGAAAGGGGGCGACTCAAGAGTGAGGCGCGGGCGGGTTCCAGCTCTTCTGACGATGTGTGGTAGCATCGAATTCTGAGAACGTCATGTTTTGTATGAAGTGCTCCGTTTCGCGCACGGCGCTGTATCACACACATGACGAGTTCAATACCTACCAAAGCCGCGAGGAGTGAAAAAAAGGCAGAGAGAGAAAAAAGACCGACCAACCCCCACGTGGCAAGCCCGTTCCTGGCGTTTCAAACCTGGCCGATCTGATCCACCAAGACAAGCACTCTTCGGAGATCATAAATTCCCCGGCAGGAACAGCCACCCGACAATGGACCAGGTTGCTTGTCTTAACCTGCCCTATTCCGATAAGCTTGAAAGAATTTCTCCTGACAGTTGAGGGAAGCAAAGGCGACTTCGCCGACCGGCTGACGGGCACCATTTTGTTTGTCCCATGTTGATGCCGAGCTTTGAGCTTGCGACGTGCGGCCCAATGGGTACGAGTCGTCGGACACCACAACGGCACCGAGATGCCCGCTTATTGATGGCTGATAGACAGGGCCCCTGGGTAGAGTTGCGGGCAGCGGAAACTTTCATCATCGTGTTCCAAAGCCATTAGCTGAGGCCGGACCCAGGCTGCGACCAGCACCGCGAGCTTGGTTCAAGAGACTCGGGCGTGCCGGCGGAAAACGCGGCAAGTCGAGTTTGGTCACAGTAAGCGCTTTCAGCTGAGCGCTCACGCGTGTTGATTCTCGCTAGGCCAGTAAGATGAAGACATTGAGGGTGGCCAACGGGGCTGTAAGGCCTGACTGAAGACCAGCGCACGAACAAGATCGAAGGGACCAAGTCACCATGCACATGAACTTTCTAGGCCGCGTGTGCCAGAGCCGCATCGCGGTTGGGGCTGCGGACGTTCCCTCCTTGCTTAACCTTTGACCCAGCAGGCTCTAGCTAAGCAAGCGTGTGGGAAGAGAGGGCGATGATGCAGCATGCTTTCTCGACTTGGCGGCCTGTCTGCCCGCGCGGCGCGCGGGACACGTTGCCCCCCACCCCCAGGAACTTTCAACATGCCTTTGCTCTAGCCTCTGCCTTTGAAGCTATGCGACATGCTTTCTGAACGTCAGCAAGCTGTGCGTTTAAAGCTACGTCAAGGATCCTTATCGCCATAGCTTCTTTCGTTGTTCCGCCTCTAGACGTCATGTTCCGACCCTGCATATGTAAGTTACGGACGCTATCTTCCGAGCCGATGTGTTCAGTAGACCTTGAAGGGTGGCACCACTGTTTCTTGTGAACCATTAATCGCCGTAGCCAGGACCCAGTCCTCTGGTTGACACTCGTATTGCTCGGAACTCTGAGCTTACGGGTACTCGGTTTCGCTCTGTCTACGTGGTGGGTGTCTTGTTGATTTGGTTATGTTATGTCATTCGGAAAAATCAATATTACGTGACTTCACGCGCTTGCCATCGAAGCATTGTGACGCCGGTCGGACGCAAGTCCGATGGTATGCATCACGTCATGTGCAGTCGACAAGATGCCAAGACATCCGAGCACCCCGATCCTGATATTTCGAAGCGCAACGGGCCGTTGTGCTTAGCGCCGCAGTGCATTCCGACTATTCTCTTCATGGACGAACAACATGCTTGGCAAGGCAGGTCATTGCATGAGGGCCTCCCATTGAGGTACATTGGGGCGCAGAAAAGGTAGCACGGCAAACTTCTGATTCCCCTGTTCCCCAATTGTCTGTAAGGTCGCGTTGTATTCTTTGTAGGCCAAACACAGATGGAGGTCAGATTTAGGCTAGGCAAGTTTTGTTGGAATTGTGGGTGTGCAAAAGCCATGTTTCTGTGTATATTGGCACTGCCTTGACCGCAAAAGAAATGCAACAATTCAAGTTGAAGTATTTGGGACTTGAGCCAATGAGCCGGGTTGATTAGCCGACGATGTTGGTCGGTCCATGGGCCGGTCTCTGTTCGAGGTCGCACGTAAGCGCCGGCCAACCGACGACTTCTAACAATAGGATGAGATAACCAACAACGAGACAGATCAAGAGGCCTCCAGTTACTCAATTGGCAAGAATCTTCCCTCGCTCAAAAGCACCCTGGGTTCTCACGGTGGGAGGGTGGTCGTGATCAGTATTGGGTGAAGTCCAAGTTCACGTCCGAATCAACTTGATAGAAAGGTACTTATACGAACATGGCTAAACAGGACGATCCCAAAGCCGTACAAAGGCGACTGATGGCAAAATATCACATCAAATTCGTTTCTCCAGTTGAAAACCTCGAGAAAGAGTTGTATCCACAACATCACTCGTCCACTATATCTGACATTCGTCAGCTGGGTAAAACCGAGTTCAAGAAGTATCATGAGAGCATCGACACGGATGCACGTGAGCGTCCCTGGAGACGAGAAGTACAAAGCCGCGTCCAAAGGGTTGTCGAGAGCGCGCAAAGATGCCGCGATGCACGTAAAAGTGAAATGGGTTGGCGCTTGACTTTGGAACCAGATATCCTGGCGAGATTCACCGTCGAGGTTGGATGGTGAGCTTTCCCC
This sequence comes from Colletotrichum horii, assembly GCA_027406005.1. Taxonomy (NCBI): domain Eukaryota; kingdom Fungi; phylum Ascomycota; class Sordariomycetes; order Glomerellales; family Glomerellaceae; genus Colletotrichum; species Colletotrichum horii. The sequence continues at coordinate 3,437,169 of JANVYB010000008.1, forward strand.
TTCCCAAGAGGTAGATGTATATACTCTTTTCACTGACGCTTGACGGTTCAAAGCCGTAGATGCCGCGGAAGGTTGTGGCGTTCTGAGCAGGAAGTCGGCTCAAGCTCTTCCCAAGGGAACAACCCAACCTCGCGAGCTCAGAGCTTGAAGAAACGCCAAGAAAGGCGAACACCTTGTGTCTGCCGCTCAGAGAGCCACAGAGAAGACCCGTAAGCCTGTGATATCTCATTCCGAGATCTCTTTACTAAATGGAATATAGGGTCGAGCAGGGTATCAACCCGATTTTCGACGACCGTGCAGACGAGGCGATTGTTCACCCCGAGGAAGGCCTCCGGCGGCTGTTTCCAAAACGCGAGGAGCGTCCAGACAGAGTCTACGGCCTTCGGAGAACTCGGCGAATTGAACGCATCCTTGACTTGGAAGATAGCCGGCCTGGTGCTGACGGCTGCTTCATCGGAAGCAACTTGGACAGTACTCCCTTCCATTCCGATGGAGAGCCACTTCTTTTCCCGTTCCTTGTCTCAGAGGCCAAGTCCGAAAAGAGTGGCAGCTCGTGGTCCGATATAGAAGTCCAAACTTCGTTCGCAATTCGACGTCTTTTGCTTATTCAGGATGGACTTTGGCAAGCCGCAGATCGAGAGGATAATTGGGAGGGTGGTCCCCTGGTGTGGTTCTTGTCCAATAAAGGGGAATGCTGGAGGGTTTCAATTGCTTACATTGACACTAAGAATAAAGAACAGAAATTTGTGAGTCAAGGCAATTCGAAATCGATTTGTGGTGTCTGTTCAAATTACTCCACTCTCCGCTAACCTCTCTCCACAGCTGATCACAAGGCTCTGGCAAGGATCGTTGGATTCAGTCGACGACGCACTTCAACTCTTGCTCATCGTTGATTATATCTGCGACTGGGCGAGAGACATATACCGCGAATCAATCATCCAGTGTCTCAGATCGCTGGCAGTCTCAGATTCGAGGAGTCTGACCTATGACACCGACATATTCTCCACGATCGGCCGTATCGACCAGTGGAACAATGGCGGCGAGATTAGCCAAGCCAAAGAGGTCAATGTTCTTTCACTAGAGGCATCTGAAAGGAGAGCGAGCGCATTTCAGGCCAAAAGTATTGGGCACCACTTCCTTAAAGACGCCCGCCACGTTTGGCTTCGGTTCATTTCTCTCTACATTACAACGGACAACCTTCAATTTTTCATGGACTCGACGACGTCAAACAAAGAACTCAACCAAATGAAAAGAACCTTGCTGGGTCTCCTGAACAGAGCCTGGCTTTTCAGAAGAGATAGCCTTGATGCGCTTGAACTCAGTTGGACAGGCAAGGATCGAGAGGGCCTGGATACGCAAGCCCCGGACACGGTGTTCTTTGTGGTTGCCCATATGTCAGCGTATATGAGTCCTGACTGGCAAACAACGCTCGAGCTGGGATACATCGCCGTTTCAGTGGATGCAGCGGAAGTCTTACAATCGCACAGTCTCGTCACTGCAACGCTGAAGGAGCTGGTTGACGAATTCCCCACTTTGACTGGCGACCCATTTTCAAGATTGATAGAACTTCGGGAGAGAAGACCAATCGACGTCCTCCTTGCTTGCGTCAAAAGATACTCTGTCTCGACCAACGTGCTCAGCTCATCAGACAAGTCTCCGGACCTGGCTTTCGCCAATATCGAGAAGCCAGGCAAGAAGACACGCAACGGACAGCCTATTTGGAACCATGCAGCAACGATGCTGGACTCAGAGGGCACAGCGCATAACTTCATATCTATGATGTATACGAAGCATAAGACAGGTTACATTGAGCCTTCGTCGCCAATCTTCCGGGTATCCAGCCGCATCACGAAATGTGGCGACATAGACGCTTCTCCAATGGAGTGGGAAGCCACTGGTCGTTTCCGGAAGATTCCAAGTGACTTGGAGACTCTGAGCGTGGTTTATGCAGTGTCCAAGTCGGCCGTTCCAGGAAGCCGGGAATGGAATTTATACGGAAACCTCATGGCCTTTGTGTTGAATCCAAACCTGGCGACATGGAATCCCGCATTGAAAGAGTATATGAAGACTACACTGCCAGACTGGCAATTTAATGTCCGAAGATTTGACCACGGTCATGGCTGGTCTCGCCTGCGGAATAGAATGGACATCATTGGCGCTGCTGGGTTTTACAAGTATATGGAGGGAACATACGGACTCTCTATACCAACCGAAATCACGGAATCTCGAACAGCTAGCCCTCAGATTTCAGAGAAGCACTCGCTAGAAAACTCGGATGCCGAGCAAGAGTCCACTGAGATGGGACGTCGTAAACGCACCCGGAGAGCTGGTACTAGCCTCTGAGGGCCGGTGTCATAAGGCGCCTGAGAAGATTAGGTCATGTGAAGAAAGATTTGCCAACGTCTCGAAATTTCAGAGAATCCAATCCGATACAGACATTTGCTGTTTGAAATTCATAATTGATCGGACCATACGAATGCGCACTACACAACGTTGTTGGCCTAGAGTTAGACGAGGCAGAGGACGGGCAACGTATATTTACCAGACCTTTGAACATTCTGTTCCATCATAAATTTCAACCGATTCAAGAAACCCTAGATATAGGGGAGCTGTTTTATGGATCCGTGTATGTACAGGTTTTGTTTAACTCTTCATCTTTCTGGTCGGACTTGGCAATTCCTTCAGAGCGATATCACCGACTACCCAATTCTTGATGTCTCCAGTCGTTACCCTCGACTCACGGTCCACTTGTATGTGAAACTCTCGCTGGACCTGTATACCCTCTATGCTGCCCGGCTCTCGGCTATCAGAGTACAGCACGTCTGTGGATGCCTGTGAGCTCCGCGGTCCATCCTCCAGTCTCTCAAACGAACCCTCGATGTCGGCGTCGCTGCTAAGCTCCCTGGGGCGCTTGTGCTTTACACAGGCTGCTAGGACACCGCCCGTATTACGGGTCTTCGAAGTATTGCCTATGGTTATGCGAGTGCTGTTTGAGTAGGTAGAAGGCTTGACGCTGTGTGCCTTCCTTGAGTGTCCGGATCTTTGGCTAATACAGTCGATGCTTTTAGAACCCGATAATTCTTCAGAATCGCTGCAGAAATTTCGTTTCAATAGTTGCGAGCAGACCGGGAGACTCGTGGAGATGATGGCCAGGCAGGTCTCAATGGATGACCCGATGTATGGATAGACAATGACTCGGCTGATGTTGGTGGCATTGCCGCCATTGCTGGCACCAGATCCCAGGCGGTAGACATGAAAAAGGATTGGGCGAACGATGGAAGCGGCCACAATGCTACAGTAGACAAATTGTCAGTCATCTGACTTCTTGTTCACCGTGCAGTCAACGCAAAGGCAGCTCTGGCTCACTTACCCAGTGCCAAAAACCAAGACTGTGGCCATGGCTAAATTTCTTTCTCTTCCAAACTCCAACTGGCAGACAGCTCCCACAAGAATGAGCACAGTAGCCAACGCGTTAATGAAGATGTTTGGGATAGCAATGCCAACTTCGGTGCGTATGTGGCAAATGCTTGGGACAGTATTGTCCCAGAACCCCTGGACAGGCGTGCATTTGAATACTGTTTCAGATTTAGTTGATTGCAATCACAGCAGATGGCGATTATACTGACCTGTGGCAAGAATCATGGCAACTCCCCATGCCACTACCATGAATGATAGAATCCAGACGCAAATCCGAAGCGATTTGCAATTCGAGCAGAGTCGAACATACGTAGCAAAGACCGCAAGCTTGGAGAGAGAGCATGCTATGCCATATGCAATGCCCATGGCGGTGATGCCCTGAAAAACTGTCAGATTCTGTAATTTATGAAAATATGAACTAGAAACGCCATATGACCTACTTTCAACACAGGAGGCATGCTGCCGGGATAGCTAGCCCCAACTGTAGCTACGTTCTTTCCAAAACCAAAGTGAACGGCTGAAATGAATTGTTAGTTTGAATCTGGTCCGAATTTGTTTCTGTGCATGAGGTTAAATACTTACAAGCCCCTTCGGTGATGAGAAATGCATGATTAGAGAACTTCCAATGTCGAGCTTTATTAGTCAAAGTACAGGAATTGGAAGGTGTTTCGCACTCACCAACGCTGCGAGGCAAACAGCATCTGCAGCGCTAAGACGAGCTCCGCTGGCTCGGCCGAAATGCAGTTTGGCGCCTACCAAGATGGTGGCAACAACACTGAGTATTGTGTGCGGAACTATCAGAGCCCACGCAATGTTTTCGCTCGAAGACTTTGAATCGAAGTCCATCCTGAGATGGGGCGTCGAATCGAAGATGGAGACATCACATCGGCAAGATAGTGACTCGAGGAAGACCATGTCTTTTAGATGTTCATCGCATTTCAGAATTCGCCTTTCAGCTCCGTTTGAGGAAAGGGGTCCGATCGGTTCTGAAGTCTGGATAAAGGTCGGTTTGTCATCCCCCTGTCTTGACTGCCACATGCTTGCAGGGTTGTTGTGGCTCAACGAGAAAACATTTTGTTTGTCAGGCTCCTATTGGACGTCGGTACGCGATGACAGGGCGAGGCGTTGCAGCTTCTTGTTGGAACGGGCACCAGGAGCACAGGATCAGTAGGGCGAGGCGCAGTGGCTGTCTCGCAAAAGGACTGCACAGAAACCCAATCAAAGCCCTTGTCACAACGCGACATGTTCAGCGCATATTTGTAAACAGCACTCTTCGACCCAACGGGTAGAAGAGGACAAAACGAAGCCAACACGGGCCTGATCTTCAATGCTTACACTTTGACTGCACGTAAAATAGCCAAAGAACGGCGCAGGTCAGATTTGCCCATCGTTCAATGTTTTTTGCAACCTCCCGCTGATCTTAATGACTGAAACGCAGCCCGAAAATAGGGCTCAAAGGCAACCCTGGTCTGTAGTCGTCTTTGGAACCAACAATCCCCTGCATGATAGACACGGGACGTGCCATATTCGGAAAAAGGCAAACATAATCATGGCAAATGGCTCTGACGGAAGATGTTCATCAGCTCAAGCGCTACCTAAATCAACACCTAATAAGACCATCTCTTCCCTACTTGTTCAAAAGGACTGAGCATCACACAGCCACCAAAGCTTTTCTGCCATGAGATTGACTCGTCCAACAGCCTAATACCTTTCCTCGGCGATCCCGCGACAAAGATGACAGTGAGCCCGACGGCACGACTGTTGCTATGTTTGTCACTGCAGCTCCGAGAAAGCTTGGTATTCTGCTTGCCCACGGGGGAATCCACACACCGACGTGCTCTGACCCGGCCAAGACTCGTCTAGATGCTTCCGATTTCTCTCCGGTGATTGTTGTCCGTCGTCCAAGTCTCGGCACCAAACCGAACATCACCATGGACGATGACGCCCGCCACATCCAGTCAGAGCTATCCCTTGACTTGGATGAGGGACGAGAATTTCTCTGTGCCGCGCACTCATATGGTGTAACACCCATGGTGGCGTTTGTAGGGTTCTCTATCGCAGACCGAAAGGTGCGAGGAAAGAGAGGTTCATCGCCGCAGTCGTCTTCATCACGGCAGTCGTGCCTGCGGCAAGAGGTGGTGGAATCTTTGATGCTATCCCTGTTGAGCTGAATATTACGAGTATTGTCAATGGAATGGCGGTGGGCAAACCGACTGCCAGAGACGTTCTCTACAAGCCTGATATGTCTGAAGAGATGGCCAATAAGTATATAGCTATGTGGGAGCCACAGTCATTGGCGGCTCTCGCTGGACCTGTCACATTTCGCATGGAAGATTTGAACGTTTCAACCTACTACATCCTGTGCGAGAAAGATCTTTGCCTTTCGCCAGCGCTTCAACAGAAGATCGCATCCACAGTTCCGAACCTAAAGAGGTTGTGGCGTAATACTGGGGGTTATTCTGCGATTGTAATCGAAGTGGAGAAGTTTGTGGAATAATTGATTGAAATTTCGGAGGAAGTTGAAGGAAACAGGGTATTCAACAATTGTTCAGGTGATAGTTCATTTGAGCTCCTCGATCGATCGCCGCCAACGTGATACATCTTAGCTTAGCCCTTAGTCCTGCTGCATTGCCGATGCTTGTAATGTAACAAGAACATGGTGAATATCTACACCAGTACTTTTCGTCAGAGCTTATCTACACTGCGAATGAGGATGGCATTTCCTGCCGACCTTGTGTGTCGGTTTCGGGACCGGATTGCGGCCCCACTTTATCAATTCGGCAACGTTCGGAGCCCGAGTGACGGAAGAGTCTTCCATCTCCCGAGTAGGAGACATGCAATCCAGAGTTGGGAGCGTTTCAGTGAATGAAAATAAAATAAAATAAATAAAATTCGCTTAGTGTCTCTGTTCTTTTTATCCCGCATATGCGCATCAGAGATATCGCCCAACTCTCATAGTGTCCGTCCGTGTTCTCATATCGGCGTTGTCGGTGTGGAAGTTGCCGGCCTCTCCGGCTCAGAGTTTGCGTATACAACCAAGGAAAGTTAACTTGGGGTTTGAACTGTTCAACGAGTATCGTATCGATGGCCTGTTTTCAAGCCGAATACCACGCAATCCAAGACTTACAAAGCCATCCACACAAGAGACCGGCGGTGAAAAAAGACCATCCGTTGCGCAGCGGAGATGTTGATAACGTACTGCAATTTTCGTATATTGTTGCTCATGAAGATCTCGGAGTCACCCGCGTGTGCTTGAGCAAAACTCAATTTGGGCGAAGCCGGAAACTTTCTCACCGAGTCATGTTCAACCCCCCGACTTCCCGTTCCTAGGGGTTCGAAACCTTAGAATCACCCCGAACATGACACGAACACGAGCGAACTGGTTTCAATTGATGTGTCGGAGGCTAGTTGTCAGATATGAATAAATCGATGCAGATGTTGGTGATATGGCTTTGTTGGTCCTCTAATTCCTTCATTGCGCCCAAATGTATCGATTGCAAGCGTCGCCGCCGCTTGTGCTTGACTTGGCAGGGATGCAACACCCAGATCAAGATTAGCCATTCAATTATACTTCTCTAAACTTCCCCACTGCAGGTGGCAGTGAGGACATAATCAAACACTAATCGCCTTCGGGACAGGATGAACCGCTGCCAAGCTATTTTTGCATTCGGATTCCCCGGGAATCAATTCCAGCTGTATGGTCGACGTTGCCCAGCGTCGATCTCGGCATGACAACAGCAAGCTACGCTAAAGTCGCGTTGCATCCACTGTGGACTCGTAAGGGGGAAACTCAAATGCTAAGATATCCTCGAAATACGAGCAGCATAAGCGCCGGTTCTATGTATAAGAAGCCTGGTGTTCATCGCCTTGTTGAACAGAAAGACTTTCAACCACAACCGTCGTTACAACAACTCGAGTTCCTTAAGCAACTGTCACTCTTTTATAACCTTTCTTAACTATAACTCTCCACAATGCGTGCCTTCACCACCATCGCTGCCGCCCTTCTTGTGGCCGGCGCCCAGGCTGCCCCCGCCCTTGAGAGCCGCCAGGTCATCTACGGCTGGTAAGTTTGCCCAGTAGCAACATGCTCACTTCCTGTGATGGCGATGTTGTTAGCATGTATATTTCGGGCGATTAACAATCAACCAGCTACTTCTCTGGTGACGGCATCGTCGACCAGTACATCAGCGTCGGCCACGACGATGACATTCCCGGCAAGACCAAGACCTGGCACCTTGACTGTGGCACCACCTCCAGCCAGCTCGTCCCCGGTGTCTTCGCCAAGTGCACCGTCGACGAAAAGACTCCTTTCGGCATTACTGGCCATGACGCTACGTAAGTGACATAACGAATGTTCCCCAATCATCTGAGCGGGCTCTGACTTTTTGCAGCAACATCAACTGCCCCATTGCTTAATTTGGAAAGCTCCTTACACACCCAGTGCGAACAAAAGCCAGTCGGATAGAATAGCAAAACTAATAGACATTAATTGCTTCACTAAATCTCTTCTGATGTTGGGTACGATTGAGACCTTCGCTTTGCATACAGTATGTTGATGTGACCTGTCAAAGTCTAAGTAATTTCCAAGAGGTTAAAACCCACGGATCAAGATGTCGTGATCCAACAGAGGATGCGATGGCAGAAGAACGCTTAGGCTCATCGTAAGTCCGGCACCCGATCACCGATTAGGGGAATGTGTTCTGCATGCAATACATCTGGCTGCATTGTATCAGGATGGTTGTACTGCAGTTTGCATTTATCTTAATCCAGAAATAACCGAGGCACATGTTTTGCAATCTCTTTGTCGAGATCTGGTTTAATTCAATCTGAAGGAAGATGCGACGAGTTGAGCCTCTGGACCCACTGGCCTACTGGACGCGAGGGCTGGATCGTCGAAGACCACATGTTGAGATTCAGCCGCGGTGTCATCAAGGAGTAAGGAAATCAACATGTGGATTCTCTCTCCTTTGATGGCGGGGAAATTTGTCCCATAATGCGAAGTCGCTGAACGAACACGGCCTTTCATCCCACAGGCTGCGATCCATGCGCTCACCGAGCCACCTTGTTGCTCGGACCTCGCAGACGCAGGGATGACCCACGGCCGGACTTGGATGTTACATGAACGATGACACCAACACAGACAAAGTTGGGACGTTCCCATCCAATACAGAGCCTTTTGTTTCTAAGACAGCCTCCAGACTTGGCCATACAATGGCAGCCGACAGCCATCCATGCCGGCAAGGTCCGACATGCTCGGTTTGGGCCGAACTTGTTCGTTGTTAGGGCCAACTCTTCGATTGCCTGTTTTGTCTTTTGAACTATAAATTGTTTTACGTTTCTATCGGCTGGGGCAAAGACCCCCTAGCAAGGCTCATGTTGTCTTCGGTGACAACGGCCGGTTGACAGCAGACACGACGCTAGTCGTCGAGGCGGCGAGGTCCCGAAAGCTGTCATCAGCTCATCCGTTGTGCGGCAGTGGCTTTGAAACTACCGTGGCCGGCATCATCATGCAAAACGCCAAAGACTGACAGCCGACTAGACTCCACCCCGATGGCAAGTTAAGGACCCCTCATCCGCCGTTTATTGAACACGGATACGGAAGCGTCGTTTTCTTTCAAGTTTCCTCCCTCGCCGCGTCTGATTCTTTGCCTCCGTTACACGTCACTGGTATTTCGGCCGGATTTGCGACAAGTAAGCAACTTCCAAAGAGGGTTGGATGTGACGCGTTTTCGACGGCCTTTTGAGTCGGCCGTTCCCCTCTAAAAGATCCGGCCAGACTTTAGCGGCAATCTCCAAATGCGAGAAACATCATAGTGTACGGCTCGTTCAGCCTCACACTACGGCGCTACGCAAACCGACGATACAACTGAAAGTCGATAGAAAATACAAACCGCATACGAGGCGCTCTCAACCGCTTTCGAAAACCTCTTCCGTTCCAAAATGATCGTCCAGAAAACATGGCCGCAATACATAGCCATACGCATCCTCATAGTCTTGATGAAGGACTTGGGGCTTCTGTGTCTGACATACTTCTACGCGATCTTCGCACTAGGCGGCGTGCCAGCCATAGTCCATCCGTTCTCCATCGTCATTGAGGTGATAGGAGCGATTGAGATTCTCTTTTACCTATTTTTCTTTCTGCCTTACAAATGGTACCTCCAAAGGTTCAAGCCTTACAGACCACCACCGATGAGCCGATCGCAACGAGCACAGCTCTTCTACAAGGCCCTGAGTTTGGTGCCAGACGGTGAAGACTTTGTGAGGAAATGGATGCTGAACGCTCACATCGAAGACATACGTCGCGAAAACCTCAAAGACTGGCTCTTGTGGGGTCTTTTCGAGAGGGATGGCACTACCGAGAGGCCGACGCAAGAGATTGACGAAGAGTGTGAGCGATATATCGATGACGCCGAAGAGAAATTTGGGATCAAGCTGAAGCCCGGGAGAGGTAATGCGGAGGCGTTGAGGTTAACATTCGATCCGGTAATCATCAGACACCGCAGCTTATTCTACTATTTGGTACGTGAGCATCCTCATTTCCGTTTGCAATGATTGCCAATGTCTCGAAACGAGGGAAATCTGGATATAGTCTCGCCATTTCGATGCTAATTCCAATGGTCTTAGGTCATCGGGTTTCTCGACCACTTAATGGCCTTCTATCTCCTGACACAGGGATACCGGCACTACAAACAACCATTCACAACGTTCTTCAAAGTCTTCCCCCTTCGCTTCATCAATCTTATCCCCTTCAAGCGTTCCGCTGCCGAGGGCATGTCCTACTGGTATCGCCCGCACAAGTCTAAGACACAACGTCCAATTGTGTTCATCCATGGCTTGGGGATTGGCCTGATACCCTACATGTTCTGGCTTCGTACGATTCCCAAGGACGTTGGGATACTTGCGGTCGAGATGCTGCCTATAGCCACCCGCGTCACGACATACCCCCTGCAGCCCACCCCTGAGCTGGCGGAGATGATCGCCAAGTGCGTCGCGCAGCAACGTGCCGCACAACCCGCTCCTGGAAAGGGCGAGCGAGGCGTTTGGGATGACTTTGTTTTGATTGGCAACAGCTACGGAACTCTCTTGATGCCCCAACTTCTCCAGAGAGCCGATTTCGCGCCACGGGTCGCCGCCTGTATCTTGATCGATCCCGTCTCGATGTTGCTGCATCTGCCAGATGTAGCCTACAACTTCACGCGAAGGGAGCCAACTCCATCTGTACGTGGAAGAACGGGTCACGGCAACGAGTGGGAGATATGGTGGGCGAGCGCCACGGATGCCGGAACAGCCCACACGCTCGCTCGGAGACTCTGCTGGAGAGAGTCTTTGATGTGGAGAGAGATGCTTACACCCAGTCTCCGCAGCGCGGAGACCGGATACTACGCTTCCGGATCCTCAAATGAGATTGCGATCTTTGGCAACGGCATTCAGCCCGGAATGCGTAGCACGGTCATACTAGGAGGGGAAGACTGCGTAACGACACCGAAGTCAGTGGCAAGCTATGTCTACTCTGGCGACGTGAGGTGGACCCTCGATGACATTGAGGATTGGAAGAGGTACGAATGGAGCGGCAACGAGGAGTTGGAGTTGATGTATTTGGATGGAAAGGATCATGGCCAGGGGATCATGGTGCCTTTCCCGCATAAGCCAATTGCAAATGTCATTGAGGCATACTGTCGGCGAGATGATGGGTTTGTAGCTTTTGGGGACAGGTATATCGGCGGCCCTGAGGCTGATGGTGGATTGTTTGGAAGCACAAATTCGTTGAGTATATACGACTCAAGGCATGGGGACCCGGGAGAGGTCGCCGTGGAGATGAAGCATTTCTAGTTCATTCGGTCCAAGCCCCCGCAGCTGTGGGTTGTAAGTACAGTTATATCAGTACATTGTCGGCTGTAAGGAAGCATGGCGTTTTTGGATAGTTCAATTGTAAAATCTGCTAAAGCAGTATTAAGCGCTCGTAACCTGGACGTTCTGTATCAGTGGTGCAAGGGAAACTTTGCACTTATAACAGATTAAGAAATTATTCACCCTTGTGGTATCCGACGAAATCATATTTAACGCGAATCAAAATCAGCCACAAGTTTGTAAGAGCATCAACGAACGCTAATGAATACACATACAAACTTCGTGGGCGCTACCTAGACCACATGATAATAGACATGATAGCTTGATATTGTGTCATTAAGAGAAATATAAAGTCGATCAAACAATCGTCAAGAATTAGTTTCGAAGATCTGCTACAAAAACCTTCAAAAGTATACTCGATTTACAGAGAAGTCCTCTTAGGGCAACTCAAGCTCAATCACGCTGAAGTGGTCTGGGGGCTTCTTCCAAAATTTGACTACCCTGAGCCCAACCGAGTCGATCAAAGCCAGCCACTGTTTCTCGGTGCGCTCTTGACCCGCCAGGTAGGCCATCATTGCAATATCAAAAGCGGCTGTAGACATCTGGCTTTTCTCATCATCAAGAATCTGGTCGTGGATGAGAAGCCGACTATAGCCAGGCTTCATGGCACTCTTCTGCATTTCTAGAATCTTGCGGGCAGGCTCGTCCGACCAGTCGTGAATGATGTGATGTAAGTAGTATGCTTTGGCGTCTATCAAGCCTGATCAGCAACTCAGTGTCATAAAATACAGATTACTCAACTTACGCTTCACCGGTTGAGGCGTGAAGAAGTTGTAGTCCACTTTCTTGATGGCGTCGGGGACAATATTCGAAGCAATGACCTCAGGAAGATCTGCCAGGTAAAGTCTCGAAGCGGTCTCGGGATATGCATTGTACATCCTCATCAAGTCATGACCGATACCTCCGCCAACGTCCACAAATAAAGGTAGGTTGGGATCCGACTCGGTCACCAGCGTCTTGTGGGGATACATGTCCATCCACGGTTGCTCTTTGCCAGTTGAGACCTTCTGTACCATGTTGAACGATTCGCCAAATTCAGGATGTTCCACAAAATAAGACCACAGATCTCCTTTGTAGTTCTTCACTCTCTGGAACAAGGTATCCTTGCCGTCAACCGGATTCTTGTAGCCCATCTCGGCAAAGATTCTTGGCATTTCACCGTACATAGGATGCGTAGCGAAACGGCTGTGGAAGTCAGAATGACGAAGGGTTCGCTGGAATGTCATAACTCACAAGTAATCTAGAAGCGCCCCGAAAGGCTTGTTGAGTTCCATGCAGAATTCCTTCGGTTGAAACCTGTCTACCGGAACTTGTTCCACGAGATAGTTTGCAGCTAGAAGGCGCAGAAGTCGATCTTGCGGAATTGTCTCAGTTGCAGCCGCGTAAGTGTGGCTAGTATGTACACTCACGAAGTAAGGCAGGCTCAATTTTCCCGACCATGTCTGCAAGTTGCAAGCTGGTCATAGGTACGTTTCCGTTCTCTTCCCACTTCTCGAAAAGTCTCAAGTCCTTTAGAGTCATGAGAACACCAATAGTTGCCGGCTTACAGTACAAGTATGATTAGCATAGGACGGCCTTCGCTGAGATTGGGGATACTACCTGGTTCAACAGCATGCGGACGTAGGTGTCCCATGAAGTCTCCACTTTCCCTATCACTTCATATGCTGCAGAAAGTGTTGCAACTCTTTCTTCCTCATTTTTGAAGGTGCATTTCGTGACATTCTTGGCAGCGCGAATGAAGTCCTGGGCTGGTCCGGGGCTTCCATTGCGTACGCCGTTTGCGTGGGTTGTGCTCTGAGCCATGATGACAACGGTGACTCTTGATGGTGCGTGGAAGATTAAATATCAAACAATACTGTATTATGTTATCTGTAAGATAATATCCTACTGGGTTGATTGGTTTCTGCGAAGTTTGGTCACAGTAGTTTGGTCTGTAGGAGCAGTTAAACTGTGCTCAGCGGCGGGGTTTGCAGATGGCTTTATGCGCCACGATACAACAGAAAAACAAACATTGAAACCTTCAAAGCTCTCACTCTTTCGGCGAACGGGAACTAGCAATGACCGTATTTCCAGAGTTGGATGGAGCTATGATATCACTTCATCTTTTCCCCTCAATGTTGTTGGCCGGAGGAAGTAACGGCCGATCTGACAGAAAGCTTGGAGCAATTTGAGCAATACGATTGATCAATCACTATCAAATCAAACCATATTGACTCCAGACGGTGCATTAAATGGATGAGGAAACGGACGAAAACCACTGGTCGTGTTTCATTCCTAAAGTCTAACAAACATTTGTTGAGAGTCGAGACGCAAACACGGTGGCAGCACACTGCAGACTTTCGGCCTGCACAGCCCAAGCCAGTAGTAGATGTTGCCAAGAGTCTTGGTGGTATTTCATTATCTTTGCACATGCAGACATTCCTCAGGCCTTTTTATTCTTGGTAACCCCAAACTTTCCAGAAATTGGTGCTGGGTCATTGTAGGTTTTCGTCCAATGTTCTTCTGCCGGCCGCGCTATCTGATACTCTAGCTTCTGACCAGGTACAGTCAGCAACATGACACTCAAACTCTACTGCTCCTTCACGTAAACGTTGTGTCTTGCACTAGCACCAACGCACCGCGACTTCTGGGGGCTGTTTGTTAAGTGCCTCATTTAGCGCTAGCAAACCGAATATGACTTACTTTAAACAAGAGCACCAAGGAAGCGGAGTATCAGGAGATATGTGGGCTCCTATGCGATAACCATCACTGCTGACTCTTATCATATCTCGTATCAGCTAGGAACGCAGAAAATGGCCTAAAATTATGTTTATTAAAGCCTGTGCTGCTATTGTTATCTTTCAGCTATACGCATAACCTCTATGGTTAGTTGGATATACATCCAACAAAAGATGCAGAAGTGATGAACAAGTGTGTCATGACAGTTCCTAATTATAACCCTCCCAAAGGGTCCAGTCCGCCCTTATGGCTGGCGGCAACCGTCGGTCCAAATAACTTGCCACCTTGAATCATACCCCCAGCCTCACGATAAGTCTGTTTGATAGTCTTGTATCGAGAATTTCCATGGCCCACCTACCTCCTCGTAGTTTCAACCTGTTTTTCACGAAGTCGGAGGATCAGAACGTATCATCATGAGACATGAAGGGATCTGCCTACTGGAAGGTGTTACACATACTAACTTGAAGGTTCCAGACTTCTCTGTGAACATCGCAAAGACCCGAGAATCCGGTATTTGGCGAACTTGCGCCAAAACTCCGCAACCGGAATATTCGTTTGCAATAATTTCGTAGGCCTGGGCTATCCTGCAAGCGTTCCAGGATAGTGGTCCCTCTTTGGGTACTAAAGAAGACATAGTAGCCGCCCCGGCCGGTGGTGTGCGTGGCTACGACAAGGACATGACGATCAGCCCCTTTCCTGGCTCGAATATGCTTTCACGTGCGTGCTTCGTAGGTACCTAAAGCAAATCAACATGACAAGTATCAACTTGCGGCCACTCATTTTCTGGTGGGTGCTAGGCAGCTGAAGGTGATAGATGTGTTTGCGCTAGAAACTCTTGGTAGGCCGTTAACTTCGAAACAAGTTAGTTTCTCGAGCATGAACACTCCGGGAATTGGTCGTTTGAGCGTGCAGAAGACGGAGGGGTGTGCGTTTTAGGACGTTAATTAAGGGTTACGTTGGGGACTTAAGGTCAACTCGCAGTGCTACCTTGGTCTTTCGCGCCCTCGGCCTCCTTCCCGTTAGGTAGTTCTGTCAAGAGAAGAGAAACAAGAGCGAGTACAGACGTTAGTCTCATCTAACAACCGCTATGACTGAGTACGCGAATGTCTCATGCTTTCTTTAATATCTCTCCAACCTTCATATTTACTTTAGAATTGGCACCTCAAGAAAGTTCGAAAATAACATGCTTGAGTTTTAGCGTAGGCTGCTCCAACCCAGTCTGTCACCAAACATCGTCTGGCTTAGATGGGCTTCATATTCAGACTTTTACGAGAGCATGAACGTGCAGGTGGTTGTCTTTACCTAAACTTAATCTTATCGAAAAAAGGCTGAGGACACCCTGTACTTTTCCTGTGCTAGAGCCACGACCCTTACCGTGGGCTCAGGTATACTCTGCCTTACTGTAGTTGTAGTCGTCCTAGACTATACAATTATCATTAATACGTCTACCAATATAATCTCTGATGGAAATATGACTCTAGGTGCACCCAGCACACAAGATAAACAGTCACGCAGACATCGGAAGATTAGGCGGTCATAAGCTGAAGTAAGTCTCGTGGTATTTTGTTTGACGAAATGCGGACAAAGGTTGGTCTTTGTCGCTTCAGAAAGTTACCTTCTAACAATTCTGGGTGTTGAGTATTCTTACAAATTTCAGAGAAGTTGGCACAAGACTATGGCGGTACTTAAACATTGTCGGGTTGTGTGCGCTCAAGTTTGTCCAAAAGATCATTTCAACACCCAATGATCCTTTGAATATACAGCTTCAGCAAGTGCACTGGCATTGAAGCTAGATAAAGCCTCATGTGAAGCGTCATCTTTGTCGCAAAGAAAGTGGCAATGCCTCCGCAATGCGTCTTGAATACTGATCCCAAAACCGGACTGGTTCTGCTTTTCCCCAATCATTTCCTTTGCTAATAGTTTTGGGCGGTGAATACCGAGATGGTAGATCTTTGACCTCTTGCAAACTCACGAAACACGAGGGCGTCTTCGGCCATTAGTCTTTTCAGAATAGAAATATTGATCTTGATTAAGCAAAAATACCGAAAACACATGGATGATACCGCTCAAACAGGCTGATTTTCTCGTAGCCAACGCCAAGATTCCGATGAAAAATACAAGCTGCTGGCCGTGTTGTCGTTCCTCAGCTCTTGGGCTATTTCGGCATCTTGAGAGAAGACGGAAGCGCCTTCGGTGATATATAGACGTCTCTGCTGGCTTTGTATCTCAAAGTTCGACTCAGTCCACTTTGACACTTCGAAATTGCCAGCGTTTAAAAGAATGTAATATCGTTCATCAGTTCGCTGACCACTTCTAGACCATACAATTACGTCCATACGTACTGGGATTATCGTTAGCCCAATCTCTCAAACGCTTCCGAGGGTCATTCTGAAAAATGGATGGAATATCAATCACGAGACGAAGTAAGACCAGGTCATGTCAATGTTTCAGCCGTGATTGAGATATTTCGTCAAGAGTCCGAGATTACTAACGCAGATCAGATGCCTTTACGAGCCTGAGGCATATCGAATGTAGTAGCATGGGAAGACGCACGAAGTGGCAGGGCTAGGCCGGCAAACGCCCCAGCACACCTTTCTCGGGAAGATCTCGGAGTGTGTTCCATAGTACGCAAGCTTCCATCTAGGAGGTTATCTTGTAAGTCTGAGCGGTTATCGGATTGCCATGTGTTTCCATGGGTTGGAGACTCAATAATGGGCTCACTCGTAGACACCAGCAAACGGTACTTCGCCTGAACGAAATGTGTGCATCGTTAAGTGATCGATCTTTTGGAATTTCACAGGCATACTTACTTGTGTTTAGGCTGGACACGTTGCGGGAAGAATCCAGCCTGCAAATTTCGGGTTGAATGCATTGGACTTGCAATAGCTGCAATTTGATCTCTATCCTACTCGTTGTATCAATACCGGGCAAAAGTCCCATGTACAAGCAATTATGACAATATGCATTTTTGATCTTCTGAGGTGGTGATTTTGTCGCAGTCCCTCATTCGTAGTAAGATCTCCAAGTTCTAGAAGGGTCACACGCAAGTTCTACGTTTTCTTCACGTCAATGTTTTGAGCGCTCTGGTCGTAAAAACGCTCGGAGTTGAGGTTCGGCGGAATGAGGGGCTTCCCCGTAGACCGGCCTCCTAATCACCCCATCCCCAGGACTCGGGCCAGGGTCCAGCCTGGCCTAACGAAAACAAAGTTCAGGCTTCAAAGCTTGGTCCTTTCGGTGTGGACGGACGCGAGCCATCCGCCGGAATGGCCCGACGGCCATTGGTTGATTCACTGAGATGGAGACGTTGTACAAGGGACCCTAACGAAACTTCCCCCGTCCGGGGATCGAATTTGAACGATTAAAGTTCAGAAGAGTCTGATACTCCCTGGAGGCGGAGCTTACTTCTGGGGAGGACCATCAAAGACATGTGCGAACGTCGTTATAAGTCCCTGTTGGTGCGAATCGCTTTTGGATGAACATCAATATGTGCGCACGCAGCGTAACAGTCTCTGCACACCAATGACTCGAGCATTCTGGTCTACGGCGTCTTCACAGTCTTGGGAGAGTTAAGGTTCGCATCTTTCACAGGAAACTTCCTTAGTAACGCAGATGGAGTAGCTGTGAGATTCTCGGATTCGCTTGATTCACTGTCCTAGCTCTACGATAGATGGGACAAATTTGGGTGTGCATAAAGTTGCAAAAGTGGCTGAACACTCGCCGAACCAGCGACTAGGGTAAAAGCAGGCCGGTTTTGAACCGTGTACCAACGAATGAAGAACTTTCAACCTTCTCACACGTGGTCCGTCGTGGTGACAGGTGTGATGCCGGAGTTTTTGATGAGCTCGGCCGCTACCCTGCCGAGCTATCACTTCTCCTAATCGTTGCATGAGCTATGGGATGAAGGATATGAACCAAGCTTCTGGAACTTGATGATCTTGTGTTGATTTCGCCGATCACCGTGCAAGTCGTTGATACATTTACAATGTACTAGATCAGGCGCTCAACCGCCCGTTTCATCGCCTTGCCACGAAAACATGCATTTCTCGACGGACCTGTCTTGTCAATACGGCCGCTTCGGACTTTGGAACACACTATAACATGCCGCGATAAGAAAGCTCAGGTCGTAATCGGCATCATCGGGCCAAGTTGCCGCGCGATGTGAAAGGAACCACGGCAGTCACCGCTGTCCAAGTCATTGTTACCGTCGTTGCGGATCAAGCACGACTCGCAGAATTTCTGCTCAACTCAAGCACCCGGGTACGTGGACCTCGGGCGGTGTCACAGCCCGCGAAGTTTACTGTTGCACCCTCGCCTCAAAATCCGACAAGCATTCGGCCGGCAGGGCAGCAAATAACGTTTCAAACCATGATGCCTCCGCATATTCAAAGAGCATGCTCCCATCTTTTCCTTCCTACATTCTTCCGGGTTGCCTAGCTAACCGTCATCACGACTGTGAATTCGATGACAACCCTTCGATGACTAAAACAGAGCGTCGTGCTCGCAACGTCGATCCGTCATGGAGATAAATCCAAGCATCGCCGAAATCTGGTCGCTCTACGCGATTGCGACCACGATGATTGCGCTGAGGGTTTTCTGCCGCACGAAAATGGTTGGAGTCTCGGGGTTCCGGCCGGACGACTACCTCGTCTTCTTTGCCTGGGTAAGAACTTTTCGTGGTGGGTTATACGACTGGGGACTGACGTATCGAATTCTAGGCTGTTTACACGACTGTATCAACTATGGCGACGATGTTCGTATTGGTCGCCCAAGGAAAACACACCTCACTCTTGACACCCGAGCAGCGAGAGATGATGCCGGAATCCGAATTGTGTGTATACCAGTACTTTGGGTCGTGCTAGTTGGAAGGGAGCTGCAGACGCTGATGCTTTGCAACCTCTAGTTACCTATGGGAATACGGATCGAAGAATTTCGTGGTAGGGATGTGTTGCTACGCCACGATCGTATGGACCCTGAAATTCAACAGTACGAGACACGATATTCACTTCCTGTTCCGCTATGAGTACCACCT
Source organism: Colletotrichum horii (assembly GCA_027406005.1). NCBI lineage: Eukaryota > Fungi > Ascomycota > Sordariomycetes > Glomerellales > Glomerellaceae > Colletotrichum > Colletotrichum horii. Next base: position 3,456,241 of record JANVYB010000008.1, read on the forward strand.
GACGTCTCGACTACAGTGTTATTCTTCTACCGGCGGCTAGTCGAAGGGCAGTGGGTGGAAAAGTTCATTTTCCCCGTCATGGGCCTGGTTGGAGCGACTGCAATCGCGATGGTGCTGATCATCTTCTTGACCTGCCGACCAATTACTTTAATGTGGCAAATACGACCAGACCCTGGAGGTACATCGGACTGAGTTTAGGCGACAGACAAATATGGCTAACCAAACGCGTAGAAAATTGTGTTCCGCAGAATAAGGTCTACTTCTACAGCATTCTAGCTTTCAACCTAACAACCGACATGTGCATTATCCTCATTCCTATACCAGTAAGGGAAACGAAACCAGTGTTGGGCTCATGTCAGTGCTAACATGTTTTGCAGGTCATCAGCCTCGTTCGCGCTTCGATATGGCGTAGACTCGGCGTATATTTCTTGTTCAGCCTTGGAGTTTTCGTCATGACTGCTGCCATCATCCGCGTAATTCTCATCTTTCACGCAAGTCCCACACGTCTTCCAACACCATTTATCAGGGTCTAACCTTTCTCTCAACAGCCTACCGGACAGTTCGGGCCCGGCGCTATGTGGTCAATCCGAGAGGACTTCGTGGCCATCTTCGTAGGTCAAGCACCAATGGTCGTCCCAATTTTCAAGAAGAGATTTTGGCAACAGACGAGGATCCGGTGGACGCCAAAGTCTAGTCAGGGGTCCGAAGGGAATGAGCTAAGCAGCGGAATGTCTAACCAAAAGAAGCCGGACCCGTACAGTTTGACGCAGATGGGCTTCACACATATTACGAACATTACAAACATCACGAACGCAACTCGTGGTACTCGTACCGAGGTTACGGTTGTGGGGAAGGACAGTCAAGAGAGACTGGCAGTAGCAGCGGAGCAAGTAGCAGGAGAGGGAAGCACGTCGCACGGTGAGCGATCGGATGTTGAAGCAGGCAATAGTCGCTCGTCGAATATGGATATGGCAAGCCGCAGTCTCGAGATTGCGCGTGGCCCGGACTCAGCAACTTGGCGGAGGGATACCATTACGAGTATTATTGAGATTTCAAACGTCTATAGAGATCTGTAGCAGGTATACCCAGGTTGAGTAGTGAAAACTTTACGACGTAATGAAACGTAACCAGACAGTCAGCATCCAATTCAAATGTTTGACCTGAACAAAACCCACTTCTCGATCAACAGTGAGCGCGCCACGTAGAAGCAAGCACCGCCCAGCACCACGGTACCAAGGTAAAGTGCAGCCGCCATCAATGGTCCCACCTGTTCCAGCAAAGCGCCGCCAGCGGGCAAAGAGCCTAGAGCACCAAAAGCAACAACGAAGGTGCAAGTCCCTTGAAAGGCCGATGTAAGCATGACTCGACAACGTGTAGAAAAGCAAATATGCCGAGAACATTGTGGAGCACTTACCGTAATATCTTCCATAATCCTTGGGGTCGCATGTTTTCCCAACGCAAACTAGAACACTGTCAGCTCAAAAACATGATGGCGTGTTGGGTATGCTCTAACCTGGTGTGATGGAGAGAAAAGACCCCGACCCGAATCCCCATAGCCCGGCAAAAGCATACAGAACACCCACCGACTTAGTGCCGAAAGGAACAAACAGAACCGCAGTGAAGACGGAAGTGAGCGTTACCATGAAGAGAATGACATCGAAATGACCGACATGGTCCCCCGCAAAGCCGGGTAAAAGACGACCCAGGCAGGAGCAGCCATTCAGAGTGGCAACGAGGGTGAACCCCGAGCTGGAAGGAAAGCCGGCCTCAACCGCGAATGTAGGGAGGAGTACGCTAATCCCGATGATTGAGATTTCGAATAAGAAAAGTCCAACTGTTATAAACAAAAACGGGACCGATCGGAACGCTTCGAAGGTGATGGCTGCGGATTTCTTCTCAGCCGGGTTTGCCAAAGGCGTAGCCAGGCGTGGGAACGGCAGAAGGCATAGTGACCCAACGAACATGAAACCCAGGATTGTGAATCCAAGTATTCGGGAGCTCCAAGCCCAGCCTATGTCTGCTAGAGTTCGGCGAAGAATCAGAGGGAATATGACCCCGCCAAAGGATGAACCCGCCAAGGCTGCACCCATGGCCAAGCCACGCCGTCGAGAAAATAACTTGCTGACCGAAGATATTGCCATCGATGAGGATACAGCGGAACCGATTCCACTAAGAACACCTAGACAAAGCAGGAATTGCCAGTATTCTTTGCACTCAGCCAAGAAGAAGAACTTGGACACCGTGAGTGCTATCGCGACTGGGGCCAAGAGTTTGGGCCCGTAATGATCCATCAGAGGTCCGACTTGGAGACCAAACAGCAAAGCGAGAGCAGTGTCGAGACCAGTGATCCAGCCTATATCTCTTGCGGAATAGTCTTGTAGCTGATTGAGCTGCAGGTAAGACTGGAGAGTTCCGATGGACTGCGAGAAGCCTGTCGGATTCGGTTAGTGGGCTTATAGATTGTGATAAGTTGGTGAAAGGTCTACTGACCGAAGGACGAGGCAAGGAAAAGCGATGAACCAACAACACACATCCAGCGGGAAACCTCTAATTCTTCTTTCGGTGATTTGTGATTGGCTTCATTATGATGCTGGTTTTCACAATCGGGCTCTGCTGTCGCGATCATGGTTGCAGGGGTACGACGAAGAGAATACGATTTCTCCGTGACGTAAAGATTCCAAAGAAGGCTCTTCCGATCAGAATCACAAAGGATTGATAGATGTTTGATTTTCTACGATTCAGCGGAATTGTTGTCTTAATAGCTGACAGTTCTCATCCTTCGGGCTCTGTCCGCATCCACAGCTTTCGCCATGTTCGCTTCGAATTTTGTGACGGCGCTGCCGGATTAGGAAGGGCTCACACCCTGTCAGGCGCGCCCGACAACTGACGGGGCGTGTTCTTGCGGAAAACCGGGGATTATATGACACATTAGATACATACGATTTGCCGTTTTTTTTCTTTTAATGTCCACTTGTTGTGAAAATCATTAAAAAAATTTCTTTGGCTAAGTTGTGTTGTATGAGGCATGGATTATGAGCCCGATGAATGTTAGGACCAGCTTGGTTGTTTCAACAGATGTAGGTGGAGTTCACAATTCAGTGGCGAAATTCTCTCAGGCGATGAGTCGAGTTCAAGAGACTCTGACGCATTCATATTCATCCATGGTAGCAAATCGAAATAATTAACGAGCATCGAGCGAGCTGTCATTGATATCGGGCCTCAAGGTAGTGCCATGCAACGCCCTTGGTTACGGCCGGCTTCGGACTTGAAGTCCTACTGACTAACAAGCTTGGTCGATGGAGCCAATTGACGCGGTTCTAGTGTAAGGCGCACTTGACACATTGAGGTATCATCCAATCATAAAGAGCGCTTTGGTGGGGCCGTTGTGTCTCTAGGTCACCGCGTCGAGTCAATGCATGAAGCGGCCGATTGACTTTTGGCACCGCCCTCCCTCTTTCACTTGTGCAAAACATCCTTTCGGCAACGTCGTGCCACTATTCCGGGGCAGCACGCCTTACGCCCTATCTTACATTGGAATCTGCCCGCTATCAGTATCAAGATCCGACGTTCAAGGCTATCGGCAGGGGTGGTGTCTTATCTTCGCAGCGACCTTCGCAGCACCGCAGCCAGTGGAGTGGTAGCAGATCCAGAGCAACGGCGGAGAGATGGATCAATTCAACGACAAAACGTCTTCGGCAGCTGAGGGGCAGCATATCGTTCCTCCGTTGACCTCAGCTGGTCAGGAATCTCGACCTAACCTTTCCCTCGGAGACATCTCTTCCTGCGATGATGCCCTCCAGTTCACATCTTTTGAGCCCTTCAGCGGCGCGAACTCTCCATTCGACTTTGAGGGAGCCCTGGATTACATCGGCGACGGGCTGGGAAGCGGGTGGATCACCCCTTTGGCATCCTGCTCCAACTGTATCACCTGGGGCTATCAGTGTCAAACAGCACAAGAACGTGAGTCCCAAGGTCGCTGTGTACCATGCGCGTCGCTTGGGTGCGAGTGCAGCTTCACGGAAGCCATAGCAGGTGCTTCTGGAGAAGGAATCAGTAACCTCATTGACGGCAGCAGTCCTGCATTGGCCGGCATGCAAACACCTCCCACGCCAGAGGCTTCGAAGAGATCGAGTGGCGCTTTTGACAATGTCACGATCCCGAACACTTCTACCCCGCCCCCACCGAAGATTGGCACAAGATTCTCTCGAGACTCAACCAGGATCTTAAGACAGTGGCTCTCTTCTCATACACACCATCCGTACCCAAACGATGAAGAGAAGAAGATTCTTCAACACCAAACGGGCCTTAGCAAGACTCAAATCACCAATTGGCTCATCAATGCTCGACGTCGAGGCAAGGTGCAAAGCCGCCAACGGTCAATTTCGCCATACTCTGGAAGCTCGACAAGACCAATCGATGTACCCCGAAGGCCAGGGACGCCGGCGCCGAGAATGAGTCCCCGTTACCAGAGCCTGAATCCTCTAGAGCGTTGGGTTGACTCTCCTCCGGAACATGAGCCAGCCACAGTAACTGCTATCGCGCGGGCCGTTGCCTCCAGCCACGCGGAGTCTTCAGGTAAGACCATATGCTTCAAGAGCGCCATCATTCTTTCCTGTTGCATAGAGTCGTAGTGGCTGATTCAGATCTAAGATGTAGACGAGAGTTACAACGCCAGCTACACTGACGATGAGCCACCAAGGTCGCATCGATCTTCCGCAAGCAGCGTAGGAACGTCGAGTGGAGGCTCGTTCGCCTCTGCACACTCCAATCAGTCCAAGAACGCTGTGCCCGTCCATCGTCCAGCGCCTCGAGGCCGTGTACGACAACGAAGGCGCGCGAAGCGAACTTCACTTGCGTTTCCCCGGAACCAGTATCAGTGTACTTTTTGTACCGAAACGTTCAGGACCAAGCACGACTGGCAGCGGCACGAAAAGTCTCTTCACATGCCTCTCGAGAAATGGGTGTGCTCGCCGGGCGGCCCGAAGACTGTTAACCCAGATACGGGCCAAGTCTGTTGTGCCTTTTGTGGCGAGATTGAGCCGAGTCAAGAACACATCAACAATCATAACCCTTCCGCTTGCCAAGAACGCACGTTCAACCGAAAGGATCACTTGAAGCAGCACCTACGCCTGGTTCATAATGCTGGTCTTCTTGACTGGTCTGCCAAGCTTTGGAGGGTCGATGTCCCAGACATCAAGTCTCGTTGTGGCTTTTGCGGTGCACTTCTGGATACTTGGTCTTTCAGAGCAGACCATTTGGCAGACCACTTCAAGATGGGACAGGATATGGCAAACTGGAAGGGTGACTGGGGTTTCGAGGAAGCTGTGTTGGATATGGTTGAGAACTCGGTGCCTCCATGTAAGCTTCCTTCGACTGAACATTTGTAAGAAATATTGCTGACTTGGCAGACCTTATCGAGTACGAGCGCTTTTCACCGTTTCCCTATCAGGCCAGCGGAACCCCTCCAGAGTCTCCCAGAAACGCGTTCGGGCTGCTCGCTCTTGAGCTCAACCACTTCTTGCGAATGTTCTACGACAAGACAGGAAACATGCCCGACAACAAGGAAATACAACTGGAAGCCTGCCGTATCATCTTTGCCTCGGAAATATCGTCGTCTCTGGAGTACGATATTGGTGCTTTGCATGCGTCATGGGTACGGGACTTGGTCACATCGTCAGACGAAATTACTCGGAAGGCTCGATTCGGACCCATCAGATCTGTCGCCGAAAGCATGATGTCTGTTCTACAAGTAAGTGCTTACCTACCCCGCAGCCAAAGTTCCATTGCCGCTAACAGCACTCAGATTAAAGGCAAACGGAGCTTATTCGAGCATTGTCCTTGCGAGACGCAACTTCAAAGCTTTGTTGATGCCCGAAGCGTCCTGGGCTTGGGTGTCATTACTGATCTGGAGTTGCAGAACGAAGCCTCCAAGATCGTGCTGGGTATGGGCAAGGAATGTGGAGTATCGCCGTCTGACTTCGTGGCCAACTGGCTCATCAACCTGATCGGCTCATCGACGGACTGGCTCACGGGGTTTAGGGCCAGGAAACGGCTTCCTTCCTCAGAAAGCGCAACCAAGTCTCCAATTCAACAACTGCACTCAACAACTCTTGAGGATCAAGGGGGGTCTTTCAATGAACCACCTCCGCAAGACACTATCGACTACACAGGGCTCAGTAGTCACGATGGGTGCCTCAGCGACCTGTTGAATGGAGAAAGCAACTCTTTTCTATCTCAGCTTGGAGATCTCGATCCCAAATTTACTAGTGATCTTACATCGGCAGCCCTAACAATGGGCATTGATACCCACGCATCCGCGTCGCTGGTGCCGTCGCCAGACGCCGTACCGTCCCCTTCTGGTGTCAACGCCAATGTACCATGGGAGGGACGAGTCAGCCCGGGTATGAAGGAAGATAAGATGGACTGGGAACTTCCGCCAGTTTGTTCTAGGGTGAAGGCCAACTATGCCTTCTTCAATGACGCCAACTTCAACCGGTGGCTAGCCCTTGAGCTCCGACGCTGGGTTGCAGCAACCATGTCACCGAACAACCCCAATTGTCACATCCCCACAGATCAGGAGCTACAGCATCAAGCTCGCTTTCTCGTCTTTGAAGAGTAAGTTATACAGGATCCCTCGGGAAACGACTCTTTGTAGGCTCTTGCTAACCTCTTTTAGTGGCGATCCTTGGAATCAAACATCGGCAGACAACCTAGAATGGTTACGACGGTTCAAGCGCGATGTTGGCATCCCAACCAAGACAGACCAAGGATTACCGAAAGGACCACTAGACTCTCAGTCTGGGAACTCGAGCTTTGGAAGACCAAAGTCTTCCTGAAATTATTGACAGCTGAGGTAGGTCGCACCACCGGGTCGGAGCCTGTTAACCGCAGCAATCTCGGTATCGCCAAATCGTAGTTAAATAATCATAGTCGTTTAATCAATCGAGTCATGGTTGCCTGAGATCTGTTGAAGACCGATTGCCTATGTTGCGTGAAGTCAAGATTGCCTCGCCTCCACTTTGTTGGCAAGTCTCGCCCTGCTGCCCCCCTAATGACAATAGAAATGACCTTCTGTTTTTTCTAGGGCCATGAAAGCCCAGCTCAAGCGGCTCTTGGATGCCGAACAAGCTTTAAGCGACGGGCTTGAACTGTCTTGGTGGGGATATCAATCTAGATGCGGCTCCGGGGCTCCATCCTTTTATCATAGCTCCGGACAGGGAGGGCCCGCCGATGTCAATTCGGGCCAAGGCGGGCGAACACGAAACAGTTTAACATGCAAACTCCACTCTCAATGTCGCGATACCCAACCCTTTGGCACTCTCTCGAATTCTCGTATCCGCGTCGGTTTGGAGTCTTTCCTGAACAGGACTTCGGTACGGAGCCATCATCCCATTGTCACCGTTCTTGACCTCAAAGAGCTGTGACTCCTATGTCCTCCAACCGGCTTGAGGCCGCATATGGATGATGGCTCGCTGATGGTCAGCAACTAGCAAGACCCCTGCGGACGGGATTTAAGCCAGCGGAAAAGGGCAGCTCCTGTGTTCTTAATTCTTCCTTCAACCAGATTCTGTGGAACCAGGTGCGATGTTGTTTGGCCTTTGTAGCGGAAATTATTTGTCCGCCACTGGATCGTTTCATGCTCACAATCGTAAGGTGGGATTCAAATTGGTGAGGAGAAGGTGGGATCGCTGTGGCCCTAAACGGGGATCGTTGCCGATCATCCAGAATCGAAATGATCTAGAACCCCCCGAATCAACATCTTGGTATCTATCGTATAAAGACCGAGATCGTTGCCAAGCTCGATCGAAGCTGTTTTCGTCGGAATTGTTCCATTACCAAGCCGCTAGATACTGCCCCTTGCCATTCCTTTTTCCCCAGATTCCGCTCTTTTGGTTCTGTCTTCTTATCCCTATCCCTGTCACATTCGTTCCAGCAATCATCAACATGCGCACCTTCACTGCCGCCGCTCTCCTCGCCGCTGCCGGCGCCAATATCGTGAGCGCTCAGGACAAGGTCGGCTTCGGCCCGGCCTTCTCTCTCGGCCCAACCCAGAGCTGGATTCGGGAGGCCAACACCACTCTCGTTCTCCCTCCCGTTCCTAGCCCCCAGAAGGACCGTCTTGCCCTGTGGCCCGGTATGGGTACCAGCGGTGGCGATCTGATCCAGGCTCTTGCTGTCTCTTTCAGCGACCCCGCCGCCAACTGCGGTGCCAAGGCCGGTCAATGGTGCACCTGGGCTAGCACTCTTCAAGGTAAGCCACCAAACTTTGAGGGACAGAGAATGGAGTTGGAATATTAATACTTTCAATAGGAGAGCAACTTGGTGGCAAGCAGGTCCCTGCTTCCGCTGGTGACAAGATTACCATGCACTGTAAGCCGTTTTCTCATATCCGAAAACCATTCGCGGTCTCCTAACAAGTAATGCAATAGACAAGTACAACGACAGCACCGGAAAGTACGACCAGACCGTCTCTCTCAACGGCAAGGTTGTCTCCACGCTCTCAACCAGTAAGTTCCATCTATCTGACCATACGCTGAGCGAATACTAACAAAATCAAAGGCTCCGGCCAGGCCCAGGGCTGGGGCACTGCCGTCGAATGTCAAGACGATGCTTGTGTCGGCACTGTTGTTGCTCATAGTAAGTCTTCATCAACAAAATACTCAAGGTCTCAGGGCGCCCTCCTCTAACAACTTTGACAGAGTACACCGACACGACGATCATTCTGAACGCCGCCGACACCACTTTCAAGGGCACCCTTGGTCTCAACGAGGCTGACTCTACTGGTCTGACCACCTCCGACAGCAAGACCTTCAAGGTCACCACCATCAACATCCATTCGCACACCTTCAACAACTAGATGTTTGTTGACTGGTCCAAGTGACGGAATCATATTCTACGTACATACTTTAGCGTGGCTAGGTACCACATTCGTACATATAAAACCAAATTCATCGCTTGCGATACACATGGGTCCTCTCAATGATTGACAACACTTCCTGAGACAATATCTGTATTCTGCTTATTGTCTAGATAATCAAAAACGTAAATGAAGCGAGGGCCTGTTTCTCTAGTGATGGGGTTTAAACTTGCCAAGCCAGGCTATCTAAGGACGCATCGACCCCATCTCCTCATACTCTGGCAGTTCCCACTTCACATTCTCCTTCAGTACCCACTCCCCAAGCACATTAATTCTCAGCAATGAGACCAAACCCAGAAGGAAGTTCAGGATGCCTATCCCGAATGGTGTCGTGGGCCAGATCTTCCAGATAAAAGCATCGCCTGAGATGCCATGCTGTACCTGGTCCATAAAAGGACGAAACTTCTGTTCGTAGGCATCAAGAGCCTTCCCAAGACCGTCCTTGGAGCCATCATTGCCGCAATGTTTGCCGATCTCCCCGGCCAAGACGTACGCGCCAACAACAGCCGACGTTGTGCCCATCCCGGTCATAGCTGACGGGCAGTATGCTGCGTCTCCAACAAGGGCAACGTTGCCCCTCGACCAATGTCGTAGCCACTCAGCCACTTGTGGCTTCATGGCTTCGTGTGGCACAGGCGTATTTAATACGCCTTCGCCTCGCATCCCTGTTTCCGAGAGATTAACCCGTTTTCACCTATTTCTACGACCCCTACTACGCAACAGTTATGAGCCCAGCTCTTAACGTGACGCTTCATGCCCCCTGACGTGCTGCAAAGTAGGCTGTAGCCTGATGCAGTTCATCTTTTATCTCATAATGTCTTTTTTGATAGCGCTACAGCAGCTGACTGATATACTCCTCGCAAAGCAATATAACTAGCCTGCATAGTTTATATAACTATACTTCTATACGCTTCAGAACAATATATAGGAATATATCAACCTTTACAGCAAAGAGGTATCTGATTTGATGCAGTAAGTAATATACCTTCTTATGTTTAACAAACTGTATATAAAGCAATAAAAAGAGGTTTAATGCAAATATATCTAACTTTATACTGAATAAGCTGCTTACTGCTATACTTACTAGCTAAACCTTACTAATATTAAGCTGCTGCTGCTACTTATATTTATAGTTAAAGATATTTAAAAAGAGCATATAGGATAGATTGCAAACTATAAGATATAAGTTGCAAAGCAAAAAGAGCTTATAATAGGCTACTGCTTTATTTAGAACTAGATTTATGCTATAGTTAACTATAAGATATTATTAATAATATAGAGCAACTTTATTCTTATTAAAAACACCTCAATTTAAGCCTTTATTTATATGCTTAAGAATCACTTCACGCTAACAGTCCTCTCTATAGTTACTATAATATAAAATAACTACTTTGCTTTATTACAGAAGGCTATAGCAATAATAAATCTAGAGGTATAATACTAAGAGTGGTATTATATATATCAATATATATAAATATATAAGATCCCTAAGATCTAAAAGGTCTTTGCTTTACATACCTTTTTAAAAGCAATTAGCAAACGCCTCACACTATCTTAAGCTGAATAAAGCCTTATTAAACTTATTATAGCAGAAGAGACTAATAAGCTTATATATAGTATTATTAAATATAAAGCGATCTTTACTACTCTTATTAACTAATATATAAGTTGAGAAGGCTGGTATAGTATCTACATCACACTTAGAGGCTGCTTAAAACCTCCCCTCTTTATAACTTCAGAAAACTCTATATAAAGCAACCCTACTTTAAGTAGAAATTATAGAGACAGTAATTTCTAAAAGTGCCTATATAGCAGAAAATACTAATAGTTAGCTATAAAGTATAGCTGCTTAAAGACAGCATTATAAAGCAAACAGGCTGAGTATAAAGCTTGCTTTGCAGCTAGTAAAAAAGAGATTATTCTAGAGGCGCTCTTAAAGCTAGAGTAAAGCTATCTCTAGGACTGCCTCTAAAGCAAAGGATAGATTATAGAGGCGCTACATCTATTGCAGGCATTACTACAGTTGCCTTCAGACGTAGTTATATAAAGCAATATCAATCTGTAGAGACTACCTTCAGCAAAAACTGCAGTAGAGCAACGCTTCAGAGAACAGGGCCCAGGCAACATCAATCCGCAGAGACTGCCCTCAGCAGAGACTACAGTAGAGCAGCGCCAGCCTAACAGCATAGGATAGAAGCAGAGGCAAGGCTGATCTGTAGAAACTGCCCTCAGCAGAGACTGCAGTAAAGCGACGTCAAACATACCATCTATTATAGAACGAGGCGAACAAGCCTCTTTTCATTTATATATAGCTTCATTTTACAGCTTCACGTTATATACATAAAGCTGGGGGGGTATGTCGTAGCCACTCAGCCACTTATAGCTTCATAGCTTCATGTAGCACAGGCGTATTTAATACGCCTTCGCCTCACATCCCTGTTTCCAAGAGATTAACCCGTTTTCACCTATTTCTACAACCCCTACTACGCGACAACCAACCATTCATCTTGACGAGGCCAATATGTTCGCAATAAAAGTCGGCCGACTTCATCATTCTCTCAATGATGTCTTCCGTCTCCCATCCGGCACCAGCAAAGACCTTTGCCATCGCTTCCTTTTGCTTCTCAACTCCCTCCCGCCGAGCATTCTTGATCTCCTCTGAGTCGGTTCTGCACATGAGGTAGATCTGGGTCTGGTCGGGACTATGTCTTCGGGTCATGATGGTGCGATTGTTGGTGCCGATGTAAGCCGTGGCATTGTATCCCTCCCCCTCTTGAATCGGCTTAGAAACCGTGAAGTACCCAGCGTAGGAACCCCCAAGTGGTTCAAAGCCATCTGTTTGCTTTGCCCCCAACATCATCTTGCGGGTCCGAGAGCCTTGCCCATCGGCACCTACCAACAGGTCGAATGTGTCTTTCTTCCCGTTGCTGAAGAGCACTTCTACTCCGTCGCCCATCTGCTCGAATTTCTCAACGGACGTACCAAAGAGGTACTTGGCTCGGTTCTTGGTGGCGTCGTAGATGATACGGCAAAGATCGCCTCTCATTATCTCGTATTCGGTCGTGAAGTTTTGAAGTCCTTTGCCGGACGTGTTGGCTGGGAAGTGTGCACGGCGACGTCCGGAGCTGTCGACTATCTGCAGCCCCTGCTCGGGAGCTGACTTGGCGCGGAAGGCCTGTTCAAGACCCATCCGTTTCATTACTTCGATACCATGACCGCGGAGGTCCAGCTGGAGACCGGTTGCCCGCAAAGTCGGGAACCACTCGACCACTGTGATGTCGTGGCCAAGCTTGGAAAGCCAGAATGCCAAAGAGGTCCCGGCGATACCGCCGCCGCTGATGAGGATTCTCATGGGTGCCATGCCTTGTAATGGAACGTTTGAATGGTGAAAAGACGTCGTAGTGCGAAATGAGTTTGATTAGGAATTCAATGTGTGAGAGGGATACTCAATGCTAGGTTGGTCATCTTTGATGCGTGTTTAAATAAAGATCTAGGATGGTGAGTGCGGTCATGAGAGTGTTGTTTGGTTATGTCCGCCTGGACGTACATATCTCCGCTCAAGGCCGCCTGACGCCGTCTAAGACCGTACGGAACAGGCAGCCATGGATAGCATCAAGCTCAAGCCAATAAAGAAGGAGAAGCTTGAGCAACAGCTGTCCCTGCGTGACCCATTAAATTGACAGACTAAAGCCGGCGGCTAAATCTTTCAGCTCCGTGCCAGCTTCCCCATCATCACAAGCAAAATGTAGCTGTTGAAGTCACTGGTCATACTAGGATGTTCTCGAGGTCTTTTGCCAAATATTTTCCCAAGGACATGGAGTTTTAAAATGGTTCTAAGAAGCAGCAAAGTCTGTATCTGGTAGAAATAAGTCAAAGTCCCAGTCTATCGCGAACGCTTCCTGTCCCTCGCGATCCGCTGCCATCGTGGATGTATCAGTGCTCCATGGGGATGGAACATTTTCTAACCTTCTCTGAAGTATAGAATGGCAGAATTCAAGGCTGTTCTTTGCATTCTGCGCAATCATCTGCTCCCGAGAGTGACCCTCCTCCATTGCTTCGACTTGAGCTACAATCATGCTGAGAAACATGTGGCCTTTGATATTAGTATCTCCTTGTCGAATTCTCTCGGCTGACATCTCAATCAAGTCTTTGACCGAACTCTTCAGGAGTGCTCTATAACGATCGTCCCGATGAATAGTCCCATCCAGCTGCTGCGACTTCCCCACGGCAAGGAATTCCAGACTAATAGTCGCTATGGCATACCTAAATCCTTCTCTGAAAAGGCCACCAGACAAAGCCATCAGTCGGGAGAACTTTTCGTCAGGTTCGGGACAAATGATTGCCATGGAAGCGTCTAGGCTGGCTCTGATCGAGTAGTGGAATAGGGGGTTCGACCGCGCTTTGCTGGCGAAAGGACAATGTAGAGGTAACATGAAGCGTCGTACCAAGTAGTCTATGAGATTCCGATGGAAAGTTGTTACCTCTCGGCCCTCAAAAACTTTACCAAACGCCATGTTTTCTCTACAAGCTGTAGTGATCTCGTCGCTAAGTGCAAGGGCATCTGTGTAAGAGAGCTCTGAGTGCAGATCATTCAGTAACTGAAGAATCTTCAAGCGGGTCGGAAGGCTGTCTAGTAGCAACAGCTGAAGCGAGGTGTTTGTGAGTACATGCCGCGGATGGGGCTCGACTATATCAGTTGACTCGTCCATCTCATTGTCATTGGTATTCGATGGGGCCTCTGTGTCGAACTCATCAAAAGATAATCTTGGAGGCATAGCCGAGTCCAAAGAGGACTGGACAACCAGCTCAGAATGGTTGCCCACAGTCTTCTTCGCAACTCCGCCTGAAGAATCGACATTTTCGGCAAATGCTTCGGGTCGCGGTGTAGCCCAATCTGCATAGCTCTGTGGATGAGCGACCCCATTGACATCCATATCAGATCTCCGCCGACCGAAAATATTTGGCGTGCGAGCATCGTGAGACAATGGACTTGAAGACCCGTTATACCAAGTCTGTCTTTCTCCAAAGGTCCAGACAGCCAACTTTGAGCAGCGTAGACCCAATGGGTTGCCGTTTGCTGGAGGGTGACATCTCCATGTTCCGATAGGCTAGAACCCATGCCAATGACGAGCAATATCTTCAGGCGGACATCCATAGTTGTGGTTTCCGGGTGATCCCAGAACTCGTGGTACTCGGCCCAAAAGGTAGGTACATGTAAAACCCGATGCACCAACTCAAATGAGTTGAGGTAGGCGTCGACCATTGCGTCGGCAACTTCTCGAGAGGGAGGCATCAAGCTCGGTGATGGGCTTGAAATACTTCTGGTAGGGCGGCAAACCTTGAGCCTTTTTGCCAGAATCTTGCAATTTTGATACAAACTATCGATTTCAACAGCAAGGACTTGGGTGCGGCGTTTTGGAAAGGTGACTCTTTGGCGGGGTCCTTAGCCTCGGTGTATGCTGCGAACCAGGCCAAAACTGGTTCAAACTGGTAATGGAGTCAGATTATCATAGTAATGGGATCGGTGACTAACACTGCCCTACCTCTTCAGCTTCTCCCATCCAGTCGCTCCATCTCCAAAGTCTCGACTTCTTCAAAACAACTTGGGAGTCTTGAGGCCCGCACTGACTGGACAGTACATTTTGTGCCACTCCAGGCGAACTGAGGTTATTCGAGGCTGTGGAGTCTTGCTCAAGTCTTTGTAATCGTCTCAATAGATCTCGTAAATCTGGCTCTGCTTCAGAACTGCAATTCTGAGGGGATATGTTGTGAGGTCCCAGGGCATTCGAGGTTCTGGTAGGTCTCTCTGCCGCTCTGGTTGTCCCGGGGAAAGCGGTGCCCGCAAGATCTTGGAATGATCGGCCGGGTGGCAGTACCTGTCCTGTAACTGCAGGCGATGCTGGGCGTGAAGCCGAGTTCGACGGTACGCGTCCATAGTCGCTCCGAGGGGTTGACACCCGAGTCTCCGGATTGTTTCTGTAAGTTTTGTAGGTGCATTGGTTCTTGGAAGAGACGCAGTGCGTACAGGGGTCGTTGCGGTCGCACTTGATCTTGCGCCGACGGCATTCCAGGCATGAGAGAGCGGGCCTCCGACGTCGACGGGGTTGTCGCTCCATGAGTAGGTAGTGATGGTGCTCTATCTCGGTCGTAAACTATGTGACGGAGATCCCAGCAAATGATTGAAAACTTGTCTT
The DNA here is from genome assembly GCA_027406005.1 of Colletotrichum horii. Classification (NCBI taxonomy): domain Eukaryota; kingdom Fungi; phylum Ascomycota; class Sordariomycetes; order Glomerellales; family Glomerellaceae; genus Colletotrichum; species Colletotrichum horii. The sequence goes on from JANVYB010000008.1 coordinate 3,471,352, forward strand.
CCCGTTTGTAATATTCTCGGCCGGTAAGAAAGAAGTCGTTTCCTGAGGTGTTGAGGGAAACATGTCATCCGCCGTTTTCGGACGTAAGCGAATATGCCGAGGGGCGCTCAGCATCATAGGACCGCTTACGTCCGTCTGCCGCAGTCCGTGGCGGCTTATCTCAGCCACACCTCGACTGTCTTTCGCGTGCGGCTCCTTCAAATGATCATTTCGGGAACTTGGTTCATCTCTCAAGTTGGTCGGGTCGGCTGGAATGTCAAAGGTGCCTTGATTTCGTCTTAAATATGGGCAGTTTTGGGACGACCATGACCTTCGCTGGAAAGAATCATTCATCATCAGATAAATGTGGCAATTTCAAGAATTCGGTGGCAATATTATAACTATCAATTACTTATGCTCCTTGATCCATGATCTAAGGCGGAGTCGGCTCGAACGTGTCCTCCAAGACGTCAACGACACCACTCATCCAACTCTCCCAGGACGCGGGATCCTCCTCATCCTTGAAGAACTTTAACCATCTCAGAAGAATACGATAAGATCCCTTCTTCAGTCCCAGCCCCTTCGAAGCCGTAATATCAAGGATGCTGTACGACCAACTGGACTGATAGTTCGTTTTCGGAAGCCACCCCTCCTGGATTTGGATTGAGCCGAGAATAGGGACACCTGCCACTGTGCCATTCTCCACCATCGTTGTCTCTGTGAGATTGCCCAGTTTGTGATCGGGGTCGAACCCATACCAGGTCGGGGTAAAGTTGGTGCTGGCGCGGACAATGTCGAAACGGAACTTGCGCAGAGGCTGGAGCGAAGTGAAGTACGCCACAGGGTAGTCTGGGTATTGGAAGTTGAAGGAGCGGTAGTTTCCGAGGTCCTTCTTGTCACTGTTTGCAAAGACCTGGGGAGCAGAAAAGGGGTCGCGGGTGGTGGTCAAGGCGTTGGCTCGCTGTTCGGCAGTCAGGGGCTTCAGGCCGATGACCGACGCGCTGCTGTAGTTGTAGGCGGGCCCCATGTACGGAATTGTGAAGCTCTCATTGAGAGATGAAGTGACGCCGATGAAGCCAGAGAATATTGGGATCAGGCTGGCGTCCATGTCAGCTGGTAAGGTAACTTGGAAGGTCACGTTCTGAGTTCCCCCTGCAGAAATGGTAACTTGATCCCCTCCAACGAACTTGACCTCAGCCGAGAATGGCTCAGAGATGAATCCAACCTCGGCGGTCCGTCCGGCACCAGCTGAGAATGATGCGGCCCCGCTGGCCGGATTGTTCGTGAAGCTATATGTGACATCACTTTCCGATGGGTTGTCGATACTGAATGTAGCCTCTCGAATATCGATCATCTTGAATTCCCCGGGTTGGATGACAGATTTGGAGAAAATAGCCTCGTAGGCCTGGATCAAGCCAGCTCCTTGTTGAACGGTGGATGCGACAGCATCGGCGTTCGCCCTCTTTACTTGCTTCGCCGTGGTTTTCATCAACTCAAAGATCTCGTCGATCGACAATGAAGGATGTTGAGACTTGATCAATGCGTAAACGCCGCTCGTGTACGGGGTCGCCATAGATGTGCCGCTGATGATACCGAAACCGCCGCTATTCTCCATGAGAGGGAAAGTTGCGAGGATCATGCCGCCCGGAGCAGCAATTTCAGGCTTGAAGGCGAAATCCGCGTTGGGTCCTAGCATCAGAGAAGTCAGTTGGGTTCTAGGTGCCGCTTCATAGCAAGAGAAACGTACCGACGCTGCTAAAGTTGTTGGGGGATCCTCCGCCAGGCTGGTCGACCAACAAGGGTGTCTGGGATGAAACGAGCAGCTTGTAAGGTCCAGGATTCTTGGAAGCATTTGACAGAGTGTCATCGATAGTGCTACCCATGGGATAGATGTATCCGTCGGCTGTCAGAGACGGTGTTGGAACGGCGTGGCCTTCGATGAAGATATCCTTCACAGTCGGTTCTGGATAAGTCAGTACCCGTGTGTAGTTGGCAGCAGAGGCATGTTGCTGGACTTGGGTTGGCGAGCAAGAGTAACCTCTCTTCACCACCAGGACGTAGTCAGAAATTGGCTCAGATAAGCTACTAGCAGGAGGATAGTCGGATGCCGAGCAGCCAAAGTTGTAGCCTGTGGTGTTTTGTCCTGCCCATGCTACGGGATACTCTCCCTCCGGGAACGGGTGAAGAGCTCCGTACCGAAACTCGGCACCGTTGGAGTCTTTGATGGGGTAAGTCGGGAACTTGGAGTTCTCCACCGACGCAACGCCGAGAGCATCGTCTGATCCTCCGGGAATGTTGATGGAAAACATTCCGATAGTCCCTGAGTTTCCGCCGGCAGCAATGACCGCGACCCCCTTGGCCTTCAGGGCTGCAGCCGCGGCCGAAAGAGGTGATCCAGGGTAGCCAGACCAGGTGCCGAATTCACCGATGGAGATGCTCACGACATCTGCGCCATCTTCAACGGACTTCTGCATCGCAGCAACGATGGCGTCGTCTGACGTATAGCCGGAACAACCGAAAACGCGGTACATGCCCAACGTGGCCTTCGGCGCAACTCCCACCAGGCCAGCAAACGTCGACGAGTTTGAAGGCACGTCCATGCCGATGATACCAGCGACGTGAGTACCGTGAAAGCCATCGAAGCAGCCCGGTCTTGGATCAGGTCCGGGGATCATGGTGTACCCAGAATCTCCTCCGTATCCGTCGCCCACAAGATCAGAGCCGAACTCAACTTTGCATCCCTTTCCGAAGCAGCCGCCCAGAGCAGGGTGCTTCCAGTCGATTCCGGTGTCAATAACAGAGACGCGAACGCCCTCTCCCAGGATGCCCTTCGCATGAACGCGGTCGACCCCAGTCATTACATGGGGACTGTTCCAGTCAATATCGGACGCTCGAGGCAGAACAGATCTCGGTCGAAATTTGCTCTCGCCATTGGTGGATGCTGCAGATCCGGGGTTTGCGCTGCCAATTGGGGAGCCGCTCTCCGGAAGCCGGTACGGGTGCGCCATCTGTTGTACCGGGACCACATTCTTGACACCCGGAAGAGTCCGCAGTTTCTCGGCGTCGGCATCGTCGTCGAGGGAAACCGATGCGCCGTAGAAGACGCTTTTGTCTTGGAATTCGAAGCGTACCTTCAACGGCACTGAAAGCTCGGCAGCTCTCTCGACGAGAGTTCCGGGACTCATACCCAAGCCATCGGTTGTTCCATCTTTGGAAATCTCGACGAAGTATGTTTTCGGCACTGCTTGAGAGGTGACGAGAGCAAGGCAGTATGCTGCTGCTACGGTAAAACGAGTGATGAGACGCATCTTCGAAGATGCCTCCAGGTAAGATCCCTGCCACCTCAACGTTGCCGAACTGGAACGTGAAGATGCAGAGGCCAATTCATCTTTCCTCTCTGTTGCTTTTAGATCTTCTGCACTGTCAACGTGGGAGACGATCCTCACGCCAATCTCCCTCCCGAGCAATGCGAGCGCGGGATGGCCATTTGTGGGCCTTTCTAAATAGGCGGGGATTTCTCGTATTGGGAGATCACCAGCCCTTAGCGTCGTATTCTGGTCCCTGTCAAATGACCTCAATATCGACCGGTCAGCGGCTAAGACCGCTAAAGCCGTGGGTTCCGCGGGCTATCGTCGGGAACCTTGGAGTTGCAAAGACTCGATAAGTATCAACCGCAACAACGAAAACGGCGGTTTGTAACACAGACTCACTTGGAAGTGACGGGAAATGTGAATATTTTGGAGGAATGCAAACAAAGTATTAAACTTTATACTAAAAAGAAACCAATCTTCATAGCCTTCAATCTTCGAGCTTTGTTTCCTTCCCACATGCTAACCTGGCTCCGCTTAAGGCCAACCTTGGAAGTTGAAGTCATCAAGATACAGGGTCCCGGATCATCGCATTCGCTATCCTTCAGCCCACGGATTCTCATAGATCTCTTGCGGCATGCTGGCTTCAATGATATTGAATCGCTGAATCGGCGCGACCGAGGAGGAAGCCGACATTTCGCTGCAAAAGCTAGATCTGGAAAGCCAAGTCTGGACCGGCCCATCCAGCTGAGAGTGACCTAAACTTGCGACACGCTCCTCGGTAAGATAACCCTTGTCCGAGAGATTTTCACTGAGACTATTGTGTTCTTCTTCGTCTGATTGTTGACTCGTTTGATCACTCGGTTCGTCCTGTAAACAAACAGACGACGCATCCTCATCCGCCTCCTGTTGCTGACTTATTACCGATTGGTTGATGTCTTCTTCATCTACCGCCCACATTGAGGAAGTTGTTGATGTTGATGCAGAACCGAACGACCTTATGCTACGGGGTGGTGTCGGTGATTTCAGAGACGCGCAATCCAGACCTGACTCCTCGTCGTAATAATATGGACACAAATGCTCCCATCCTTTCCAAATGGCCTCGAAGCGTGCACGTGAGTATCCGCGATCACCCTTAAGGTATACCGCGTGTCGAGGATTTTCTCGAGCGAAAGATTGCATCTCGGAGGCGTAGCCACAGTATGCAAGGGCAAAATCCCACATGTCTCGCGCATAACTGCCTTTCTGGTGGTTTTCTAGAGCAGCATCCCAAATGGACTGGCCGGCATTATCCCGAGAATGGATGTCTGCACCGCCGTCGATAAGACAAACCAGCGATCGCATATCCTCGTATGTGTATATGTAACTCCGTCGTATCTGAGTCACGAGAAAATGTAGGCTCGTACGTCCGCGGGAGTCTCGAATGTCAACCTCTGCGCCATAGTCAAGGAGTGTACGAATATGGTCGAATTGTGAGTTGTAGCAGCACTCGTGCAATAGCAAGTGGTCTTTGCTGTTGATATCGACGAAGCATCCCATGTGTTTGATCAAAGTGCCAAAATTACGCTAAATTGTCAGTTGTTGTATTCGTCGCCCTCTTCCCATTTTTGCTGCCTCGGGAGCTTACTTACTTCCTGATGTATTTCGTCATTAAGGATGGACCCGTCAACCAAGCTAGTTATCTCTACAAGGGATCTCCAAGAATGTACTTGTTCGATTGTTGGGTCTGCACCCGCTATGAGCAAAGTCTCAAAGGTATTGGAGACAGAAGCAGAACTGGATAGATATAGAGGTGTCCTGTCACGTCTATTCGTAAGACTTTCTAATGAACCTTCATAACAAGAGAGATGGGGTCTCACCCTTGAATCTGCTTGGTCCCACTTATTCGCAATATATCTGTCGGTGGGATATGGTCATAGTTTGCGACATCGTCGATGTCGGCACCATGCTGAATGAGGAATCGACACATTTCAGGCTGATTATATGCATACTTCCAGTGCTAATGTATCAGTTACCGAGTTCAGATTCATGCTACGAGCTTGGAGGGGGGCTGCTCACGTGCAGCAATGATGCACCTCTGTCATCTCGATCCTGCAAGGACGCGTCTCCCAATGCAAGAAGTTGCAGAAGTTCTATAAGATTTCCGCGGCGAACAGTTTCAAAAACCAGGGAGCTTCTTGGTCTGATCCGGCTGACGCATACTGTAGGGGTAAATGAATAGAATCCGTGTGCTGTTTGGAACTGCCAGACTGTTGTCTTGATTGCGAAATTTGAATGTTGGCTTTTCGGCTTGAAGAGGACGCTCGCGGTAACATCTTGAGGGTTCTTGTCGGTGCATTCCATGGCAGTGCCACGCCACCGCTTGTGAGTTGAAATTATCCAATGCCCGTGCTGACTCTTGCGTTTGATCGTTGTATGTTCGTTCTTGCTGATCTTGTCAAAGGGCACGACAGAGGAATGTTCACCTGAGAAAAAGTCAGAATATGTGGAATTCCGTGTGTAATTGAAAATTCTTTCTAACTTACTGGTATCAACGTGGTTCAGACTGACCTCCGTGCTGGAACCCACGATTCCGCGAAACCGGCGAACATCCCGGGAAAACTCTTTTTGGTTCAACAGACCATCCTCCGTTGCAACGCTACTTTCAGTTGAATGTTCCCGGTTCCTTTTGAAAGATTCAAGATCCCTCAAAAGAGTTTCCAGATCTTCAATTATATCCTGCGCTTCGTCGGATTCTATATGGCGTTCTTGTCGATCGACCAGACCACACAGGCTCTGAATACTCGCTAGAATGGTCGAGTTCTGTGTCTCTTCTTGTGGGACGGGCCACATATTGCCATGGATTCCAATATTATTCACAGGTGCTTTGTTCCGTAGGCTCATCCTGGCAACTTCTGTCTCGAGCTTTTCGAGCCGCTCAGCAATACCGACTGACTGTCGCACAGACAACGATTGCATGCTTGTGATCTTGATAGCAACAGCATCTACGCCATTTTGAACTTGCTGCATTTGAGGAAAGAATTGTCCCACGTCTTTTCCGACTTTGTCAAGTATTGACTGCTGCTGTCTCGCCATTGTCAAGTGTCTCTCGCCGCCAGCCACCAGTTGGGACATCTGGCCTGCGTTTTGATGCACGAGGCGCCTAAGAATATCAATATGATTGAGAAAACCTTGGAGCGCCATAGACTTACAGCTCGATTACGCTAATTTCGAGTGTGAATTTGTTAAAGTAACCAGAGAGGACATCCAGCATTTGCTCGATTTCGTCATCGTTCAGGGCCATCTTTAGCCGTTTCCATACAATGCCATGAAACCTGTCATTTGGTTGAACTTGAAGCTTCCCGATCTTCTTCTGGAGCTTTCCGATACTTTCGTTGCAGTCCTTGAGCAAATCTGTGAGTGAAGGACTGGACGCGAAGATGCCTGGGAGGTCGTCGAGGGCTTGAATCCGCTCGTACGCAGCCTGGAGGCTTTTGAGGGCGTTCCCGAGATCGCGAACCTTTTCGGGCCCATCTTTGACGCTGGAAATGAATTGGTAGAATGCTTTGAGCGAAGTGAGACCGAAGCCGACGAGGCCAACGATCGTCGCGCCAGCTTCCACGCCAGACATGATGACTTGCCCACGGGAAATCAGGCTGGGGAATTGTAGAAGGAGAGATTTCGAACGTTTCGGGCGGACGACTTGCGCTGGTTCTGGTGGATGGGCCGCTCAGCCACGCTGACCACCTAAAGAACTATTGAGACCCAATAGTTGGCAGCGCAGCATACCAATCAATCAAGTCAAAACCGAGGCTCAAGATTGGCTGATTGAATGACTTTTCACGATACTTTTAATTGTTTTAGCTGATTTAATTTGAATTAATTCAAATTACCTAAATAAGAAGTCAGTAAAACTCTCACAATATTCTCAGAAGGTCAGAACTCACATTACATAATGATCTAAGGTCATACAGCCCTCTGTCAACCCCTCTATTTGAAGTAGTAACTGCTAACAGCAATACTGCTGCCTTAAATCTAGTTCTAGAAGCATTAGGTCTTCTCAAGCTGTAAGGGCCTTATTAACAGCCTCTGCAACGTCAAAACTAACTTAGTAAGGCTGAATACCTTCTTACAGTCTGTTGCTATCACTAAGATAGTAAAAACGTTAAAAGTAAGTTTGCTAAGCATTAAGAAGGTCTGTTAATATAAAATCTACTACTAAATAAAGTTATTAATAAGCTTAGCAATTATAAAGCTGAAGTATCACTCTAGTTTGTCAGTTTTATTAACAGTAGCATTATAAGTCTTACTGTTTAACTATTAATAATATTTAAAATCCTCAGCCCTTAAGGCAACAGCAAGCAATAAAAAAGTAGCTTAATAAAGCTTTAGATGAGGTTGACGATTAATAGAGTTAGATACTTCAGTATACTATTATTCCTAATACTCTTAAAGTTCTTCTTAAGCATTATAAAGCTATCTATAAATCTCTAGTATATTCCAGCGTTTTTTAAGCTATTATAAGCTTTAGCTAGAATATAAAATCACTATAGCAGCATAAAGAGGCAACTTTATAAGCTTAATATAATATTTATTAAGTACTTACTAGCTATTAATAATTAATAAATAGAAATAGCTATAAAAGTTAAAAATGCTATACTAAAGGCGTTATAAAGGCATATAATCAGACTAAATATAAGTTAAAATGCTGTTAATTAATAAAGCTTATAAAGTTGCTACTAAAGCTCTCAAAAAATATTAAAATACCTTTATAAGTTAAGATAGTTATTATAACTAACTCTAAATAAGTTAAATAGCTATAAAGTTGATTTCCTTATTAATAGAGGTATTATAAAGCTTATGCTAATTCTTAAGTTAATCTAAAAGTGTGAGAGTATCAGGCTAAAGGCTTTAACTAGGAAAGGTCTAGACGATAGATAGAGGTTAATCTAGTATATTGACTACAGCTTGCTTCCTTTAAGTTCCTTAGGAAGCAGAGATTTCACTAGTAAGCTAGCGTTCTGATTACTTGAGGATTTGCTAGGCGTTCTTTAGCAGCTCCCCTAGGTGATGCTCATAATTGCCTCCCTCTCTAGGGTCTTAGTCTTTAAGGCGTATGAGTATGTAATTATCTTTTTGGATAGGGCCTTTCTATAGTTTCCTCTATTTAATTAGAAGTAGCAGCTTAATTACACTTTCTGCGCTTAAATTGCTTTGCTAGCAGCTTAATGCTTTTATGCCGATATATTTATTGATTTTTTATATTAATTAATTAATTTGCATTATTATATTATTTTATAAAGTTATTAGTTAAAAATAGATTTTTTGTTTTATTATTAAATTTAAATAATCTTTTATATTAATTAGCTTATTATTATTTTGTTATTATACCTCTTTCTTTTAGCAGTAGTCTTCTGCTTATTTGCTAATATATACTTAAGGTAGTTAATAATTAGGATTTTTGCTTACTTTTTATAGCTTTAAAATTTTCTTTTTTTAGTATACTTTTTATTTTAATAATTTTGCAGCCTTTTAGCTTTATTTTTTCTTCTTTTCTTTTTGTTGTTTTTATTTCTTATTAGATCTCTTATTAAGAGCTTTATATGTTTTTATTATTAATTCTACTGTTTTCTCTATAAGATTTTTTGCTATTAATTTTTATTTTATTTTTGTTTTTTGCATTCTATATTACTGTTTTTAAACCTTTTAAACTTATAATCTCTTTAATTTTTATATCTTCTCATACTTTTTATTTCTTAAGCGTTTGCTTAAAATATTATATATTATTTATATAGCAAAAGTTCTCTCTAAGTTCTAATTTAATTCTAACTATAACTTTAGTGAGAATATTAGTCTTATTAATATTAGTTGCTTATATTTAGGCTGCTTCTCTTTTATTAGCTTTAATATTATTAATATTATTTATATTTATAGCAACTATTATGCAATTTATATTATTTATAAGTAGTGCAAAATTAAATATGCTGCTATAAGTTCTTATTATATCTTCTCTAATACTTTGCTGAAGATTAACTAGATCTCTTAAAGGTCTAAAGAGCTTTATAGTGCTGCTTAGGCTATTTAGAACGCTATTAATAATATCTAGTTATATAAGATTATAAGCAGCTTTAATTCTTATAAATACTAGCAAGCTTAATATGTTTTAAATAAGCTTAGTAAAGCTTAAGAGTAAGTAGTAGTTCTAATTAAAAACCTTATTTAAAGTGTTAGTATTACTAATATAAAGTAATTATAGCTCTAAAAGCTTATTTTAGTTTATAAACTTCTTATAATTAGTATTATATATTATATAAATCTTTGCTAAGAGCTCTCTATATATATACTTTTTAATCTCTTAATAGGCTAGTTTAATTTCTAAAAGTTCTAATATTACTATTTGCTTTAATACTATTTAGCTAGCTTATATTTATAATAATATTTCTGCTGAGCATTTTTATAATTAGTTTTAACTAGCTTGTGATGATTTTTATTTTTAGAAACCTCTTAGCAACCTAATAGAAAAAGATCTTAAAGAGTTTTTAATATTTTCTAATTTTATTCTTAAGTTTCTCTTTTATTATATAGATAATAAAGTCTCTAACTGCTAAATTATTATTATTAGTAGTTATTTTATTCTTTAGAATAATATAAAGACCTCTAAAGGTTAGGCTGCTGCTTAGTTTAGTTAGCAGCTTATTACTAAGGCTAAAGCTGGTAAGAAGCATAATGCTGCTGCTTCTACTAACCTTAAGCTTGCTAAAAAGGCTAGATCTTCTGCTAAGCCTGCAGTAAAAGCTAGCTGAAGTAGTTGCAGTAGTTATAGTAGTTATAATAGTTATAGTAGCTGAAGTAATACTTCTATTAACTTTCTTCTTAGTGATAATAATAGTAAAGAGACTAGCTTTAGTGCTAATACCTAAAGAGAAGAAAGTAATAAGTTAAGTAGTGAGGAGGATAGTTCTTCTGTAGACTAAAATAGTAAAAATAGAGGAGAAAACCTTATAGTTCCTTTTGCTAAGTAAATATTTATGTTTTTAGGTTGCTATAGTTATTCTCAGCAGCTTATTGCTAAGCTTTTATTAAGGCTTTTATTATTTCTTTATAAACTTTTACTTTTAGATATTAGCTAGCCTTAAAGCTGAATTAGTTCTTTTTTTCTATGCTTTGCTTAAGCTGAATAAAATTTCTATTAGTATTACTTTAATTTTAATTAAACTTATTTATAAAACTAGAAATCTCTTAGTGATGTTCTGCTGAGTATTTAGCAAATAATTACTATTTTCCTTTATTTTATTTCTTATAGGCCTTTTAAGTTTGCTTTTCAAACTTATATATAGCTGCTTAAGTGTTATTTAAATAGCTTCTTAGTTTTTAAGTATTATACTTAACAGGCTATTCAGCCTACTTTATAAGCTATTTTATATTATTGCTTTATCTTTAGCGATTTATAATCTCTTTTACTTTCTATTTATTAAGTTCTTTTTCTAACTTAAGTAAGCTTATCTCTGCTTCTGCAGCTGCTTGCTTTAATATTTATAGTTTAAGTAATAAAATAGAGAATATATTATAAAGCTTATAATATTTCTCTAAGAGGTGTATCTAATATGTTTAGCTCTCTATATGCTTAGTTATAATAACTTTAATATAATATAGCGCTAGTTTTCTGTTCTTAAACTTAAAAAACTTTATTAATAGCTTTACTATTTGCTTAGGTTTAAATAATATCTCTTTATGTTTAGAATTATAATATTTAGCTTATAACTTTACAGCTTTCTGCTAATGCTCTATAGCTTTTTGTTATAATAAAGCAATATAATTAATTTGTTTTTTAATGCTTTATATAAATATACAGCTTTTTATCTATATATACTTAATGCTCTAAAGGTGATAGCTATATAGAACTTTTATTAGTAAATAACTAATAGTTCTATACTATAAGTTATTATATATAAATTTAACTTCTAGTAGTTAAAATGCTTATTATTCTAAAGTATTTCTAATATATACTTAGAGATATTTCTTAAAAGTTTAATATATCTATTCTATCTAACTATCTGTTTATAAGTAGTATACTATAAAGAGATAATATTTAATTTCTTTCTCTTAAGTAAACTCTTTTTAAAACTGGCTTATAAGCAGTTTATTTCTATTACTAATAATGCTTTTTAATATACTAAAGTTGCACTTAATCTTCTTATAAAAGATCTATAAGAGCTGGGCAGCATTTAGCTGCTTAGTTATAAGTATAAATAACTTAAACTTAGTTATATAGCATATAATAACTAAAATTGCATTATATTTAGCGCTATCATTTTGAATATTTACTAGAAGACTTATAATAAAGTTTATATTAATCTTTTAAAATAAGTATAATAGCAGTAGTAATAACTGCAGCTTGCTATATAGCTTATGCTTTAGAACTTATACTTTTTAGTATGCTTTATAACTAGAGATATAGTTTTTAATATCTATAGCTAGATTAAGCTAATAGAACTTTCTTTTGATTAGTTTAATTATTTTATTAGACCTTATATAGCTTGCTTTGCAGTTATTATAGTGTTAGCAAAATATTTTAAGTTTAAGCAATTATTTAGCTAGAATCTTAAGTCTCTTTTTATAAAATAAGGTACTATTTAAATTAATATGAAATCTTTTTATATTGCTAGCTGGTTTGCAAGCTTTCTCTAGCTTACTTTAGTAATATTTATTTTTAGCTTGCAGTCTTCTGATAAAAGCTTCTATTGCTATAGAAGAGTGCTAGATATATGCTGTTTTGTTATTTATAAGCTTTTTTATAATTAAATATAAGATATATTGCTTTAGAATAGTAACTCTAGCTTATTATAAGTCTTCTTAAGTTATATCCTCTTGCTAAGTGTTTTCTTATATTTCTTATGCCTTCTAGCTATAAGTTATAACAGCTTAAGTTCTTACTAAGTTATTAGTATATCTATTTATATATAGCTAGTATAAAACTGAAGTGTTTCTACCTTTAAAGCTAGAATATTATTAGTAGGTTCTAATAGCATTAATATAAGCTTTTTTAATTTATAATTTTGCTTTAAAATTAATAATTTTTATCTATAAGTCTTTTAAGAGTTTGCTAATAAGATTTAACTTCTTTATAAAAGTTAGTAGTATATTATTATATTTTATCTCCCTCTCTATATAATCTAGCCTTTTAAACAGCTTATTAATAAAGTTAGTAGCCTCTAAGTAGTGCTTTAGATTGAAATTAAATGCTAATAACTTATATACCTAATAGGTAAGCCTTTTTTAAAGGTTTTATACTAAAGCATTAATTACCTCTTTAAAGGCTTAGTGATTTATTAAGACTGCAAACCTAGCTAACGTCTTTTATAAGTAGTATGCCTACTGATGAAGACTTTTAATAATAGCAAGAAGTTCTTATTAGCTTATTGCTTATTATTATTTTATATTTAAAAGCTTCTATAAGTAGTAAGTAACTAGTTGCTATTAGCTATTAATTTTCTAAGAAAGGATATTAGAGATAGCTTTTATAGAGGTGTCTGTTTTAACTTTTGTTTTATATATTAGGTTTTAATACTAGAGGATAGTTATAGAGTAGAAAGTAACCTTTAGCTTATTAAAAGCTTTTTAAGCTTCTTCTAGCTACTTAAACTCTGCTAGTTTTTTGCTATTTTCACTACTTTTAAATAGAGATGTTATTAGAGCTATAATGCTTAAATATCTTATAATAAATTTGCAATAAAAGTTATAAAATTTAAGAAATATCTAGATCTCTTAGTAAGATTTTAGTAGCTTCTATTTAGCAACAGCTTATATTTATTTTAGATCTATAGAGATGCTGTCTAGCAATATAATATATCTTAAGAACTTAACTTCTTACTAATAGAACTTACACTTATTAAGCTTTATATATAGCTAAAACTTCTTTAAGCAGCAGAATATTTAGAGAATATCTGCTATATAGTTCTCTTTTATCTCTAAATATACTATAATATTATCTATATATACTATATAATATATATCTAGAAGCTTAGTGAGTGCTTAATATATATATGCTTAGAATATTGCTAGCATATTAATTAGTCTAAATAATATAACTATATACTTAAAGTGTTTATATTATATATAAAAAGCAGTCTTTTATTAGTTTTCTAGCTTAATTTAAATCTAGTAGTAAGCATTTTGCAAATTAATTTTTAAAATCTATTTTGCTCTATAGAGCCTATCTAAAAGCTTGCTGATAAGTAGCAATAGATATCTATTCTTAATTATAACCTTATTAAAGCTATAATAATCTATATAGAGCCTTAAAGATCTATTCTTCTTTAGAATGAAAAAGATTAATGCTTCTGCTTTATTTATAGAAGGTTGAATCTTTCTGTTTGCTTTGTTCTTAGCAATATACTAGTGAAGTTCTTTTAGTTACTGCTTATTAAGAAGGTAGATTAGTCTATATAGCAGTTTCTTGCTTTCTTTTAAATTAATTAAGTAGTCTGCTCTATTAAAGAGGTTTATTTCTTTTGCTGCTTATTTGTTAAATGCTTCTCTTTTAGATTTAAGCTTTAGAGGCAGCTTAGCCTTTTTATCTCTCTTATTTTCTTTTTCTTAAAGTTTCTTAATTTTAATCTCTTTTAAGCTGATACTACTTAAGATATATAAGATATATGCTTTATAGCTGTTTTTAATAATCTCTTTTATAAATGCTGAAGGTTCTATAAATATAATCTTATTATATTCTTACTTATTTATTTATATATTAATAATAATCTTTTTAAGTTTTATAAAGCTCTATAAGAGTAATAGATCTCTTATGCTTTGCAGTTAGAGAACCTTAGTAAAAAGCCTATAGATCTTATAAAGGCAGCTTTTAAAGTCTATAAAGAAGAATATAAGTTTAAATATTTATCTTAAGTTAGCTATATAGCTGTTAAATCCTTCTAATAGAGAGGCTATAATATTAAAAGGCTTTAGGCTTAGGAATTTAATAAAGCTAGAGCTAATAAGATTAATTTATAAATAACTATTTATATTTATAGTAACTTCTTTTTTAGTATACTTCTAGAGAATAATCACTCTGCTTTTTGCTATAGTGTTAATAGATATCTTCTCTAGTTTTATAGGCAGTATAGAAATGCTTAGATCTAACTTCTAGCTTACTTATTTTCTAATAAGTTAAGTTTATTATTATATTCTTCTTTTTTTATAACTTAAATTGCATTTATACTAGCCTTTCTAGCAAACTGTTAGTCTGCTATTAAGGTAGCATTTATATCTCTTAGTCTTTTTAGCTTAAAGCAGTTAGCAGCTTTATGCTCTTTATTTCTATAGTTATAGTAAGTAATAAGTTAGTCTTTTTAAAATATATTAGTTAACTGCAGCTAAATAGGTTGCTTTTAACTATCCTTTTGCTAAGGTTTTCTGCTAGAAAGTTAAAGAGTGCTTACGCTCTTTATAGCTATATAGTTATTTTTAGTAGAGTCTCTTGCTTCTAATTAATACTTCAGTTTAAGCTAGCTTAAGTAGTTACTCTTAAAAGGTCTTTTCTATCTATCCTCTTGCAGCTTTTCGCTAAAGTGTTATTAATATAGGTTTTAAAGTCTCTCAGCTTTAGTAGCTATATCTTTAGGTCTTTTTACTTCTGCTTTCTATTACTGCAGTTCTCTATATGCAGTAGGTAAAAGTCTAAAGAAGTATATATAAGCCTCTATTTTATTATTCTCTTAGTCCTTTATACTTAAGCTGTAGTATATTGCTAACTACTTAATAAAAAACTAGAGTAGCAACTAGTTTTCTTTCTGCTTAATTATATTAAGCTTTTCTTAATATTAAAACTCTTATATCTTTAGGTTAATATGCTATTAGTAAATAAATATAGTAAAGTTAGCTTATAAAACCTCTTCTTTTAAGTTCTTTTTATAGTAATATTACTATATTTATAGAATATATAAAAGTCTTATAAGAGATTATTAGATCTATTCTTTTAGTATACTTTTAGTATATATCTAGTTATTATCTTCTATAGCTTAGATCTAATTATTAATCTGTTTAACTATAGTATTCTCTCTTAAGATTTTATAGTTATATGCTAAAAGCTTCTCTTAGACTTTTAGTGCTGTTTAGCCTATAGAGCGCTTAGTAAGCCTTTAGAGAAAATGCTTTATTAACTCTTAATAGGCTTTTTGCTGTTGTTTTATTATTTAAGTGTAAGCTTTTTATTGCTGCTATAATAGCAGTTAGAGTATATTTATCTCTTTTTTACTGCTTATATATTATTCTCTTTAAGGAGTGCTTATACTGCGCTTATATAGTAGCTGTTCTGTTGCTAAAGTGTATTTTTAGTTGTTTAAGCTGGAATAGTTATAAGGCTAGCCTTATAGGCCTGCATATCTAATTACTTTATTAATAAGGTTATTAATTATCTCTTTCTATTTAATTAGTATTGCTTTTAGCTGATTTAGTTTTAGCATAAGGTTATAGATGCTTCAGCAAAACTTTAGAGGAAATAGCTTTGCATTAAATACAGACTTCTGCAGTTTATCTATACTGAACTCTATTTGCTAACTGCTTAGTAAGTTATCACCCTTATTATAAGATATTTTAATTTATGCTGGTTATTTAAAATGAAGTAGAAGCTGTAGAATTATGAGAGTATTAAGCTAAAAGCTTTAATTAGAAAAGGTTTAGACGATAGATAGGGGTTAATCTAATATATTAACTACAGCTTGCTTCTTTTAAGTTCTTTAGGAAGCAGAGATTTCACTAGTAAGCTAGCGTTCTAATTACCTGAGGATTTGCTGGGCGTTCCCTAGCGGCTCCTCTAAGTGATGCTCATAAAAAGGTACTCTATACTTACTAAAACCTCCTAAAGTTAACTATACTTATCACTTTTACCCTAGCCTTTATATCTCTTAGTCTGCTTATAAAGCAGCTTAAATATATTATTTAACTTTATAAAGATCTATCAGTTTTTATTAGTAAAGATATCTTCACTTAAGATATAATCTGCAGTATATTTAAGTCTTTAGATACAAAGAATATAACTATTAATCTAGCTGTATTTAAATAAGGCTTACTTAACTATTATATATATTAAGTTCTATTAAATAGCATTACTTAATATTAAGTTCAGCTCTTATAATAACTCCTCTTATAAAGTAAAGGTTTTATTTTTATTATCAGCTTTATTACTAATAAATAAAAAGCTTTTAGATTATTATAGTAATAATCTAATATACTTAATAATGTTTTAGAGCTTGCTAATAAGGCTTTTCTACTTCTAATAGGTTAGGTTATCTTAAGTTCTATTAGAACTAAAAAGAATATTAAACTCCTCCTTAAATACCTTATTATCAACACTATAAATAATAGCATAACTAATAAGGTTAAAGATATAACTATAGCATTAAATTCAGCATTATTTAGCATTAATTTCTATATATATAAGTAATAGAGAAGGAAAAAAAGCTTTAAAGCAAAAGTTGTTATTTATAGCATTATTAGAGATAGCTATACTAACTCTATTAAGTAAGCCCTAGTTACTGAGAACAGCATAAATAATAACAGCAATATTCTCACTAAAGTAAGCGCTAAGCTAGCAGCAAAAAGCTAAAAAGTACTATATCTGCTTACCTATTTTATTAATAAAGTAGCTAAAGATAGTAATAATTATATATCAATTAAGAGAGGTCTATAGATTAAATAATATATAAACCTTAGTAAATACCTTTTGCATCTCTATTTAGATCTATACTTTCTTAGAAGCATAAAGTTAGTTAAATAGGTTCTTCTAACTTAACTTTAATTAATACACTTAGTTATAAACATTATAATTAAAGAAGCTAAGCATATACTATATATATTAATTACTAAATATTAAGAAGAGGTTGCTAATATTAATAATAAACCTAAAAGTTAGCTCTTCAATCTATAAAACCTTACTTCAAAATATAGCAATAAAAATAGAGCGTTAGCACTTAAAGAGAAGCCTATTAGCATTAGAATTATCACTAGATATACTTATAATATAAAATCAATCTTAGAAGATGCAGTAGACTATCTTAAGGTATGCCTTAGCACTAGATATAGCAGAAGCCTTCTAAAGCATATTAAAATGCCCAGCTTTATTGCAGCATCAGCAAACCTAATAAGCATCACTTAGATATATTATTAATATAATTAAAAGTAAAGCAGAGAAAGGGCTTACCTTAAGCACTACTTAAAAAGATCTTATAGATAAAGAAGCCCTCATTTTTAATTTAAGATATACAGCTTCAGCTACCCTTCCTTAAGATATACTTAATATTAATAAAGCGCTAGCCTTTCTATATAGCATAAGGTAAAGCTTTAAGGCTGCTATAAGTAGTAAGGTTAATAATTAATATATTACTAGCAGTTAATAAAACTTATATCTAAACAGCAATCTTATAAAAAGTTAATATATTGCAGCTAATAAAGTGATTAAGATATTAATTTCAAGCTAGTATAAATATTATAACAGTAGGCAAAAGGTTGAAAAAAGCATTAAGAGGTGTATATAAGTAGAGCTTTAAGGCATAAAAGCAAATATAACAGCAGTATTAGTAGTAATATTAAAAAAAGGTTAATTTTAAGGCCTAGCAAAAAGGTTGAAAAACAGACTTAAAAAAAGCCTATTTTTTAACCTCTAATAAGAGGGCTAAAAATATGTTAATCTAGCAGTATAGCAAAAAGCACCTTTTTAGTACTTTTAGCACTTCTTAGCAGTAGAGCTAATACTACTAAGAAGTGCTAAACCCCACTTTAGCACCTATCAGCCTAAAAGTATTACTAAACTAGTATCAATAACTACTTACCCTTTTTTTTTTTAGATATATATTATAAAACTTAATAAACTAGCAGTAAGTCTGCTATATAAATAATTATAAAGATATTAGTTTGAAACCAGCTTAAGTTATTAACTATAATATAAAAGCTTAAAAGGTTGCAACCTTAAGCTGCTAGAAAAGAATATCTAGTTAACTTTTTTATTTTTTTATTAAATCTTTTAAAAATTATGATTAGTCTAGAGGCTGGATTTTCTTTTTTCTAAGCAACATCAGATTGATTAAAACATCTAAAACGAGGGCATTATAGTTTTGGCTGATTAACTGCAAAAAACGCCCTATTTTGATTGCTTAATTAGTTAAATTGATTGATTCAGATTGAATGGGGTGCTGCGCTGATAGTTAGCCTAACGCAGTTCTGTCCGCAGCTGCATATGCGCCCTTGTGGCACCTCACTCGTGGGCGGCTATAAGTGGCCAGGAGAAGGGACATCACATGATGAACGTATCGGGCAGAACCCGGCTCAAAGAGCATCTAAGCAGTGTATACCGATTCTGCGCGGTACAGCCACCTTCGCATCGAGTACCTCTCGCCCCTTGAATATTGCCGCGAAGAACGGTTGTTCGAATACAACATTTAACAGGGAAATCGGCAAGCAAGTCGCTTGGGTTCATTTGAAAGTTTCTGAGTGAATCGGTTCAACAGAAGCCTTGCCACTGCGTGCTCACTTTGCAGTTGGAAGTCACTCCAAAACATTTAGACTATAACGCTTTGCTAATCGAATTATTCAATCTCTAGATAGTATCTACTTACTGTATCAATTCTGACACTTCTTGTTCAAGCATACAAGCACATCTTCGTTTTCGCTCATTGCAAGGGCATTTTGGGAGTATTCAGCATGCTGGCATGTCGTTGACTGGACCGACGTAGAGCTCTCTACTTGAATGCATTGTGGGAACCCGCCTGCGATACCAGACACGAGATTCAGTCTTAACAGATTAGTCTAGGCAACGGGCTCCAGATGAGTTGATGCCGTGTTAACATTTTCTTCATTTTTGTCAAGTGTTGGAACTGCCGCGGCGTTGCATTGTGGAGCTGTCCCTTGGCACTCAGTATTGGTGTCATGCGCGTGGAAGGAAGGTAGAAGTAGTCTTCTGGCCCTCGTGAAGACCTTCTCTCAAGCTGCTACCAGCATGGCTCTCATTGGGCCTCCTGTTTCTCTACATCGTTGTGGCCGCCACAGATGTAGACGGCTCTGAGCTAAAGTTTAATTTCGCTCCTGAGTTTTGCTACTCGGGTAGGCGATGGTGATTCTTTCGAGTATAATAGAGACGACGACGATAACAATAACAACGATTCTAAAGAAAGAGAAGAATCAAATGGAAGGACAGAGAATTAACTTGCGTACAGGCAGTACTCTACCTGGATGATGAAACTCTCTATCTTACGAGCAACGAGCGCGCCGCAGACGGACCTCAATTGTAGCGACAGAAAGGCTTTGGAGAGCTGTCGATTTATCACCTTTATCTTCCATATGCTTGCTAGCCTGACTTTTGCTGGTAGTTGTATAGTGGACGAACATGGATTGCGTCATGGACATCTTCCCAGGGTCAACAAATCCAGTTGACCTTTCGCAAAAGAAATATACTGTCACGTCTTGTAACTCAACCCCAATTCTGCTGGGAAACATTACGATACGAAGCTCAGATAGTTATCACTGTGACCGGCTTCCGCACCTGCTTGACAAGCTAGACATCTTGCGCCGCAGCATGGAGCCCGTCATCGGCTGAATACTCACACTGACCTGCAGCAACGAAGTTCGCGTATCGAGCAGCAGGTATGATCTTGAGTCTCTGATTGTATGTCTGAAATCTGTACCGAAAGGAGAGACACGTGCGGTGAGAATGTGGTCCAATGGCTGAGCATTGTGAAGAGCGCTCAAGTCAACTTCTCGTGCCAAGATTGCAACCATCCCTGATTTTGAAGCCGGGTACTTGCATGACAGCAATAAAACATATTCTAATGGTCCCCCAGTGTGTTAAGACTACATGGTTTACTCCAGTCCTCCATTCAACCTTACGTAGGTAGGCACAACACCCATACGGCTACTCGTTCTCGAACTCACACGCCCAGCCGCAAAGCGGACCGGGCCATGGGTAGTCACACACTTTAAACCGTCGCCCCCACCAGCCAACTTAGATTCAACTTCACAACAAGGCTCAAGGGGCTCAACTCACTCCATTCCCACAACCCATCAGCCAAGTCTACTCGCATAACTTATTCCCTCTTACGAATCTCTGTAATCTCTCGTGCCATATTCACATGCTACCTCCGAGCCATGCAAGCCACATCCAGTCATCAACTCGACGCCACACCCCATCCTCCATCCTCCATCCATCAACATGCCCATCTCCCCATCCCTTCAAACCCCCCGCACCTCCCTTCAACCGCACCTACCCGTCCCTACCTCCCCTCCTCGTGCCAACCCAGAACAACAAGCCTCGAAACCCGGCTCACGCCCCCCTTCTAGAACCTCCAAGACGCTACACCAACATAACAACGACCGCCTCCCCCAGAGCCCAAGCCCCCAAGAAACAGCCGTCATCCTGGGCATGTCTTCCACGTATCCAAACATCCTGTCTCAGCCCCCCCAAGCATCCATCACAACTCACAAAAGCAGGAGCTGAACTTCCCACGTCCCACGAGACTAAACTTCATTCCGCCCTCCTCCCCACCCATAACCGAGACTAGCGATCCCCCAAAAAGAAACGAAAACAAGAATGACAATAACAACCCTCTGGAATAGATAATCCTCAGCCCTAAGAATGAGAGGGGTCTTCCCC
The DNA here is from genome assembly GCA_027406005.1 of Colletotrichum horii. NCBI lineage: Eukaryota > Fungi > Ascomycota > Sordariomycetes > Glomerellales > Glomerellaceae > Colletotrichum > Colletotrichum horii. Next base: position 3,492,253 of record JANVYB010000008.1, read on the forward strand.
TACCTACGTAATTTACTATACGCCTTTGCAGCTCAATCCTTACCTTGCACCAAGATAGTATCCAAATAGTCTTCGACTACGAGGGCGTCAATCTTCCATCCTTACCGCGATTACACACATCAAAACCCACATGGATGCCACCTGCCTCAACGCAAGACTCAAGCCATGTAACTCCACCCAGACATCAAAGTCTCGGAAGAACCACCCATCGTCCCCATCAGATGGGTAACCAAGAAGGGCCCGCCACCCTGCCGGCAAAACCACATCCATTCCCGGCATCTCTCCGCAACTGCCGTCTTTCCCCCCAAGAAGACCCTAAACCACCGGCGTTTATCCCTTACTTCACCAAAATACCTATCCTCCATTCTCCCTCTCGGGCCAGGAACCCTTCAAACGGCAACTATCTACATCCCCCATCGCCTCCCAAATCCCCCCTCCCCCAAATTCCCATCCTCCAGCCCCCCAACCCTCGCCACCCCGGACGGCCCAACGCAGCCCAAAGGAGGCACCCGCGCTAAACCGCCAACGCCAAGCCGGACCGCCGCCCTCCCGGCGCGCCGTCAACGGGCCTCGAAGAGCTCCTGTTCCCTTACGGGGCCATCCGCCACACTACCCCTTCCCAAGGACCCCCCCTTCCGATACATCCACGGCCTTGAGAACAAGCCCCGGCGCTGCCCCAGCGCCGCGCCGATGCGGGTCCCGGACCTTCGTGCCCCCATCACCAAACGAAATCTGCAGGTCTCACTTTCCATCCTACACCCCGCCGGACCATCTCACCTCCGAACAACACCAGCTGCCACCTACCTACCGCCCACAATCCTCTCTCCTCAAAAAGTGTCCAAACCCCCCTGTTGCTGTGCCCTGCCCCCTGTCAAAGACAAGCAAACGCATATCTCGGGATCTTCGTCGTACGTAGGTCATAGATCGCAGACACTCAATAAGAAAAGACCACCACCACCACCATCACCACCACCACGCACAAAATAAAAAGTACACATGTGTACATGCACACAACACAACACACACACTTACATACACTCAAACCAACATCTCCATCTCCAAAAAGAAGTGTTCATCGCGACGAACTGGATTCTAATACAAAGAGGGCGTGCGCGAACCATTATCTGACCTGACCTGCCACCTCTGCCCTGCCCTGCCATGCAAAACCCCCCCTCCTCACATCCCCGTTCCCGCAGCGGCGTCTATACCCAATCCATCAGAAAAAGCAAAAACACCAGCAACCCACATCCAAACTCCCACTAAAGTAAACCAAAACCCCCAATCGAAGCCTCGGAAAAAGCAAAAACACCCTCGCAACAACCAAAGAAAAAACTTCCCGCAGCGTCATCCCAACACATGCATACTCACTCAGCACACACACTCACACTCGCTCATACCACACCCCGTTCCTCCCCCCCTCCCCCCTCCATCCACATCCAACCCATCCCTTCGAGCAAGGATCGCCGATCGACGCAACCGTCCTGGAGCCCGCATCATCTAGGCTCACATTAGCGGGGTGTGGCAGCGCAGCAGTGCAGTCGCAACGCAAGTCACGTCTGAACGAACCCCCTCCCCCGGCCGCGCCTCCGCCTCCGCCCGCCGCCGCCGCCGTCAGGAGGAAGAAAGCAAAAAAAAAAACTACCCCGGTAGCCCCGCCTCACCTGCCTATCCCACCACTACCAACACCCGGCGCCCCGGCCGTCTGCCGTCCGAAATTCTTTTCTGCTTCTTCTGCCCCTTCACCATTTGCCTTCCCGCCGTCATAAGTTTTTAGCCTCGCGTTGGGAAAACTTGTCAGATATGACTAAACAGAAGCCTTTCCTTAGGCACGAGAGGACCGCAGAAAAAGCAATGCTGGTTCCTTCAGAATATGGGATTTCATGCACACATATGAAAAAATGAAAATAAAAATAAAATAGAAAAATCCCCCGAAAAAAAGTAATGCAGCATGACCGCATTCGTGCCAATTTGCGGTCCCTCGAAACAGACACACAGGAACAAGAAGAAGAACAAAAACAGCCCCCCGGCTCCAACAAACTCCCAGTGCGGTCCAGCCCCGACGAGAGTGAGGGACCCCTTTCAAGAATGCGCGATGATGAAGCCAACCGCCGCAAGGGATGCGACGATCGAACTCCCAAAAACTTCAGGGTACAACAACCCGAATCGGGAAAGGCATTCGTCCCGCTCCCCCCAGCGAACCCGTCTCGTGAAGCCTTGCTCGCTCCATTTTGAGGCTACTCCAGATATGTCCATCTGCATATCTTGAAAAAAAAAAAAAGAAGACCCAACGCTGGGGGAAATCCCGCGCTGCGGCAGCCCCCAAGACAATGTGGTGGTGAACTCGGCGACCACAAACACCACCCCTCCTCCCCCATGTCGATGAAGCAGAGTATCCTTGCAAACGAAAGAACCTTGCATCCAGCAAACAAACATTCTCGACCGTCATCGCCCATATCTCTCTCTCTCTTTCGTGCTTGTGCTTGCTGCAGCTTCGCAAGGGCACATCACTTTTCCAACACCCGCCGACCCAGCCCCCAATGCGGGTCCCGCATCTATTGAAATGCTGCACTGATGCGCAAGATCCGACGCGGGTCGGTCCCCCAACCAGGGCAAAGAAAGATGTGTCACGGCCCACCCCCTCCCCTTCATCGACTGCAGCATCTCTTTCTCTCTGTCTTTTTTTTTTTCCGCACTCCCGCTTTTCCTGTCGAGGCCAAGATCCGCGGTGAATGACCTCCAACAGCTGCGGGCCACCACCGAGCATCGCCCTCCGACCCGCAACTCTTGCGATTGGGCCACACTGCCAACAAAAGGGAGTGAGAGCCTCTGAAAGCCAGAACCAAGGATCAAGGGGATAGACAGCCTGCTGGTTATGGATCTTCTCCTCCGGGAACAGACGCACGAAAGGCATGTGGGCATGCGCCGTCGTCGACCGGTCAAGAAGTGGATATCGGTCACATCACCGGCATATGCAACGCGGACCCCTTCTCAGAAGCAGGAGAGATCTGATATTCTTCTCGGTCCCAACGTCACACCCCGTAAATACGTGTGCAAGTCAGAAGGGGACGAAAAAGAGGATGATCCATACCCAGCCGCCCCGAGATATGTGACGAGAACCGGTTCTCCGGGCCACGGCCGTCGGCCTCGCTTCGGATGAGCCGCTGTGACAGACAAACAACTGCTGCCGCCAGCCATGCGCCCCCCCATTCGGGCTTTTTTTTCTTCTCTTCTGCGGTCTCGGCAGGCTTTGACGTGCGGCTACCACCTCAACAAACACTGGCCCCTTAGTCCAGAGACCAGGTCAGGAAGGAGCCCATTCGACCGGTTGCTGCTGATACTGTTTGGAGTCCTTGCTTGCGATCCATCCCGGTGAGCAGTCCACATCACCGCTGCTGCCGGAGACTGGCATGGGAGTTGTTGCCGTTCTGCTGACCGAGCGGCATTGGACCTTCGTCACCATACCCACCACCATTACGGCATTGCCACTGAGGCCACCAGGTCCGCGACATACTCAAGCCAGGGAACATACCTTGGGGCTTCAGGCCACCCCGTGACTTCTTCAGCAGTTTTGCCCGACACGATGTCACTGCCAAGTCTCCACACGGCACCCGACACCTCATCAACGCCGTGAGTGGTTAGACATTAGGCGGACGACGGAGGTGGCAGCAAGCCTCGCCCAATTCCGTCCAATGTAACAGCATCAGACAGACGCTTGCCGCGGTATGCTTGCCAATGATTTGCTCCGGAGTCATCCGCCTCGCGCTGGCAGAGGCCCAAGAGCCGCCAGGCCGCGAAGAAGCAACTGCCGGATCTTTCCCAGAGAAGACTTCTTTGTGATTCAATGCTGGTGGGACTTGGTGATCCTCATCCAGGGACCAACTCTCTTGTCATTAGGGCTACTGCGCAGGCCAAAGCCTCGTGGGGGAAACAAGGTGAGGCGGGGGCGGCATGAGGACGGGTTGCCATGCGGGTGAGAAGTGACTTTTCCCGCTGGCTCGCAACTTGGGCGACATCGTGAGGCGTCTTATTGGAGACTCGCAGACTACGTCTTGAACTGCCCACCGGACCCTAGCTCATGATCGCCGTCCAGAAGCGCGCCAACGCAAGGCCGTCCATATCATTGCGCTCGAGACCGCCGCCCTAGCTTAGTTGCAACTCGAGCTTGCCCCCATACGGAACAGTGAGCGGGAGACGCTAGCCGCGATGGCAAACGGAAGCTGAAGAGGTAAGGACTTCATTGAATCCCATTGCGATATGCAGTATGGGTAAAAGAAATATCGAAACGGTCTGAAGTGAGGCGGCAAAAGGGGGGCGCAAGGCACGAAGACGAGTCCCGCTCAGCGTGGGGGACTGAAGTCGAGATGGAAAGGAGAAAGAAAAAAGGTCCAATAGTGTCTTGAAAACTTCTCAAAACCGCATGGCGCTCCCACCTTGTCGAGGAACGACTTTGCTTAATTCGTTTCTTGCATGCATTCCAGACCGGTAAGATGCAGTAGAATAGGAAGGTTCGCATCCAGAGTGGTTGACCCGCGACGGAAATGATTCAGGTTGAAGGAAAAAGAAAGAAAAGGGGGCCATGCATGAGACACAGCATGACAGGTCATTGCCAACACCTGGGCATTCGCTGAATGTCTCAATTCAATCACAACTTGCGGCGTCGTCGGTGACGAGCGTCGGTTTTGCGTCGTGACTAGATAGGAAGTCGACCCTGTATAATTCTTGCGCAGCCCTTGCTTCAAGTCCTGGCGTCGACATAAAACAATAGTTTTCGGCAGGCAGCGAACTCTCCCCCGGTGGCGACTGGGAAGGTACGAAGTGGACGGTCGACGAGGGTATGATCTTGGAGGCATTAGTTTGGTCGGCTCGAGCTCAGATAGTCGATGTCGATAGCAGCCTCCACCGGATCCCTTTTGACAAGCAAACATTCGATTTGGAGCCCGGTGAGATGGTTCAAGACTCGGCAGCAGTGGAACAAACAGCAAACAGCGCCGTAAAACCTCCAATGAGTGGCCAGCTTCCCGTGATCATACGATGGCGCGTCTCTGCCGATCTTGACGGCCAAGCAGCAGAAAAAGCAAGCAAACGGGCGGCCAAGCAAGCTCGTTTAGTGTTGCCGACGGGCCCAACGTCGTAAGGCTGAACAGCGGGAGCTAACCCTATCTTCAAAATCCCATCCTCCATGGACTTCTTTTCGAGAGTCTGACAAAGGTTGGTGGCGATCGGTAGACAAAGCCGTTGTTATTGTTGTTGTTGCTGTCGCGGGGGCCGGGGCCGGCGCGGTGCAGAGACCGAAGCTGCGGCCCACAGGATTCGAGAGACAGACGTCGGAGCAACACACAGAAGTGTGCGGTGAACGTGCGCAGTCTGTAGCACGTTGTTGGTACTCGGATAACCTGCACTTGACAGGCGGCGGCCTCTATTGCATCTGAACTCCATGTGTGAAGAAGTGCGAGCTCATAGCAAACAACCAACCGTGTGTAGCGGGCGTGAAAAAGCCTTGACCCATCCTTGCGATTGGCGCAACAGAGGCGTCCAACGCCCCTCGTCGTATTGGAGTTCGGTTCGTAATAAGAAAACGAGCAAGGGACAGAGCAGGGAAGGCATCAGTCATGATCTGATACGGTGGCTGGTAAGAAGCAAATGCGACGGGAATAGCTGCTCGCTTTGCAATTGTGCAACGTGTGACGAACTACCCCAGACACAATACCAAAACTCCATGCGACAGAGACGGGGCGCGAGCCGTGCCTCATTATTTCTTGTTGCCTCGGTTGACTCGAGCAAATGAATGAAATTGTCTTTCCGTCCACTGGACCAGTCAGATTTGGCGAGAGAAATAGGGCTGCCTATTCCCTTGATTGAAAAATGACGCGTCGTTTTGACGTCCAACTCGAGGTCCCTGAGGACAAGCGAAAGCGCCCAACTCTCGATCGATCCTTTGAGCGAACGCCCAACTCTGTGGGTGGCTTTGGCGTTGTTCCCGCCGCCGGAAGCCATCTCCGCCACGGCTGGCAAGGCCACCCAACATCAGCAGCCATTATCAGAACTGAAATGCACTCGGCGACTTGATTCTACGAGCCGGCTCGCCATGTCGCCAGTGCCATCGGTGTCATTGGTAGCTAGATGTGAGCATCAGTGAGTGCTGTTCCAAGCATACGAGATACATCGGACAGCGTCTTGTGTGCACTGACCGGATGTCGAAACAAGCCAAAGCAACGTCGCATTCCACGAATGGGAGGTTTTCGTCCTGATCGATCGAAGACAGAAAGTACATGGAGTTCGTAGTTCTCCGCTGTCATCCTTCCTCGGCCGAGCATTGCACGTCAGCATGTTCCCCGTGGCCCACTCCGTGTCTCCGCCTGCGGTGACTGCACTGTGAGAAAACAGCCGGCTTTCACGTCAAGCGATTCACGAGCTGTTTCTTGTTGGCACCTCGCCTACCAAACGGTCGACCGTGCGTACGTACGCTGGCCTCGATCTCATGCCATTGCATCGGCGGCCGGGCATAGCGCCGCTTCTGTCCCAGATTCCCGTGTGCCTGTGGCGTGGAGTTGTTTCAACGGGCAAGCAATCCACCATCGACTTCTTCTGGCCTGATGTCTTCGTCGAGTCCTGGGAACGAGCATGGGACTCCTGGCCGGCCGTCGACTCTAATCTCCTTGCCGGGTGTGCCCCAAGCGTGCTAACCATATGGTCGGGAAGCGGGGTTGCTGGCCTTTTCGGGCGCTAGACAATTTCTTTTGCAGCTTCTGACACTACCGTCGAGACGTTGGTCGCTGGAGATGCGCCGGAGCCAGCTGATAATTGGGCTGAATATGCCGACATCCAAGATACGGGTGTCAACTGTCGCGCCATATCCTCTCGATGAGAGCCACCGCTGCCTGCCTCTGGCAACGGTCGCCCGGGGCTGGAGGGGCCCAAAGATTAGTGCCGATGCAGTCCCTCTCACCGGTGAAGCCCCCTGGCAATTAGTTTCTCTCGATTTGCCATGGATGGAGGGCGAGTGCCACCGCCCATGACACGTTATTTGACAGCCACAGATGCGAGATGATAACGTGTGTGTGGGCGGCGTGGCAGACCGATCTCCAGATCAGACGATCGCACCACGAGCCAAGCATCATTGGCACACTGGAGCCAGATCCCAGGAAAATGCTGACGAGGACCCAGCAGCACTTTTACCCGAAAGTGCTGCTCACAAGATACCCGCTTAGAGGCTTACCGATACATCGAAGATATTGTCCTGTGAATGGAAAAAGCCGCCGTAAGCTCTACAATGATCGTGGTGTGCACCACCATCGCATACTGCATTGGACCGCGACATCGAGCCCCCTTGCGACTGATTTGACCACGTCCCGCCATTCCGCGCAGGATCATAGACTTGTCGCTATGAGAGTAGTCAAGTTTCTGGTGCTTCCGACACTCCGTTTTCTGCAACGACATCGCATGCGATACCAGAGCATGGTTCGAGCAAAACCTAGCCGGTCAATTTTGGAGATATGCGCCCAGCTCAAACCCTTGCCAGCTATGCTCTGTTAGTACCAAAACGTTTAGGCACTGTGGATTGCAATACATGGCCAAGTGAACTGGGTGAGATCTCCTAGCCAAGGATCTTCGGGCCTCGAGGTAACCATACGCTTATGGCTGCATGAGCATTCGCCGATTGCAGACGCGGCAGATCGTCAAGTGACCGTTGTGGAAACACCACATTGGCGTGAGAAAACGATCGAGTGATAGTAGGATGCCACCCTGTGGTTGAGATCCAACCGAAACACGAGGGGTGCGATTTATCATGCGAATCATCCAAGTAGCTGCGTAGACGTTGGTAGTCTGACGAGCCTCTCACATGCATCGGTGGCAGGGTAAGGTTGTCTTTGCCTCACCGGCTGCTCGCCTTGGTCTCGCCCGTAAAGCGCATCGTTGACCCATAACGTGCCGCCATATGGCGGCTCGGGTTCGGACAGTCTAGGGCTGGATCTTTGTCGTGGATGACGGCTTTCTCAAGATCGTTGATGCAGACGGGCGCCGCCCTCCGAAATGATACAGTGCTGAGAGCGAGACGCAGCCACACACCACATGTCTAGATGTATGCTGGATGCCTCGACGATCGTTCTCGTATGTGTGTCCATCAACGGGCCAGAATTAATCGACAAGATTGGGGACACGGAGTCGACCATGGCTCTCAGCGGCTGCTGCTTCGAGTACGTCGTGGGTGGCTGCATGTGTCAACTGCAATGCGACTCCGGACCAGCGGCGAGCACATTGAGTCAAGTACAACCGGCATATCTGGCTCCAAAATGCTGCACTCATGGCGATGCATTCAATACCGCATTGGCGAAGGATGATGAAGACGAATATGATCTGACAACAGCAGCGCTGACAGCAATGCTGGACCTAGCAGATTTGCACCTGGTCCAGTTTGTAATGGTATGCTACGCGTTGGCTCTCGGTCCGAAACCAGGTTGGCACACGGACACCGCAATCGTGGCTCGAATAGCAACGAAAGCGACAATCCCGTTGACATCCACTATCCCAGCTGCCTGAAAACTTTGGGTCAGCCAAATTCGAATACGGGATCAAGCCCGTGGCGTAGCAAGTTGAAGGGTACCGGAGGTCGACTTGAGAGGTACTTGAGAGGTACGGTATGCCCCCCATCTAGCCCCATATCGACACAGCGGAAACGACCCAGTGGACGGGTTGAGATATGATGCCCTGATGGCGATGGACGGATCTGGCACATGGCCCAATAAAGCGGAGGCAGTTGGATTCGATGGAGCCCCGTGATTTGCTTGTTAAAAGGAGATAGTCACCATAAATGGCAGTATCCCCGATGGAAGCGGTGATGCATTGGTGTGCCCCCATCAGGCGGAAAGTCAATCGAGTAGTGTATAAATATAAGGCGACCGGGGGCACGACGTGGACTAGGGGCGGTGATTTGATAGGGCACGCTCGCTGGGCATGCATGAGATCGAGGGAAACGCGCCAGATCCCTCATACGTTGGGTAGACAAGTTGGTGGCTTCAGTTTGGTCGAGCGACAGATAGCGACGTGATAATGGCTGGGAAGCATCATCCCCAGTTACCGGCCAGTCTGTTCTGCCTTCGCTGGAGGAACGAGGTCCAAACTGGATTGGAAAATGGATGAAGGACTAAGTATTGGCGCGGCTGAAAAGCAAAAGAGAGGTGTCGCTCGAGCAAGGCTGCCTAAAGCAGATAGGCCTGCCTGATTCGGGGGGTACTGACTGCATTGCACAGTAGGTTGCAAGGAGGATTGTCTGGCTGTGCGTTGTCGATCCCATCTTGGTTGGATGTGGGCTTACAGGAGGAGCGGCGCAGCGGTAACTTGGCAGCAAGCAAGCAGCATGAATCCTGCAGATGAAGTGAAGATGCGGTAAGAAGATCAAGAGGCGGCGACCAGGGGGCTGCGTCGACAAGCCCAAGCCCACTCGGCGGGCTTCTCTCTTGCCTCCTCCTCGCCTTTTCCTGACACCCACAGATGCGGTTTGGACGTGGAAGCGCGCTTTGATTTGCTAGCTACCTGCGAGCTGCGTAGATTCTGCTGATGCTGCCGCTGTGCCGCTTCGATTGCAGCAAGAAGGTGGCCCGCTTAGCCGATGCAACACGCCTCTTTTGATGGTTGGCCTGCCCCCTCATTTGCCATTCTGGCACTGAAGCCGGAATCTGCTGTCGTGCGATCCAACGGGCGCAAAATCGGGCGCAGTAGCCTTCAGAGACGGAGAAGGAGAGCCGAATAACGAGGCTGCTATAATGCTGCCCATCACTGTACAGATAGCTTTCTCCTTGGCCATTTCAGCTTCTAGTGAGGACAGAGTGACATGGCGAACAGTGTCGACCACTTCAGCTGTTGGCCAACTGCACGAAGTAACCCATGAGTGTCATTCGTGGCTCTCCAAGAATGGACGAAACGTGCATCCAGGGTGAAATAGCACACGGTCGTAGGGCCCAGTGAGGCGTATCATGATATCCTACTTGTGGAGGACGGACGCGTGGAATGTGTGGAGGGATACGGCCCCCTTTTGTCCGCTATGTTCCCCGCCGGTGTTGTCCGCGCAGACGGTGATCGGTTTGATGTCCCGCGGCCCTTGTCAATAGCAGAGCAGCAGTGGAATGAAAATCGAAACTTCCATCAAGAGAGAGGCCACCAGCCCTCGTTTCAACATTCAACTTTTCGAGAAAGAAAAGTGGGGGAATGCAAGCGAGATCCAAGGGACGTCGGGAAAACGCCATTTTGGCATCCGCCGCAGCTGTCAAATGACGGGAAGCATCCACCTTGCAGGGAAAGGGCTGTAAGACTGAACAGGAACCAAGAGAGGTACGAGCGAAGCTCCTGCGGGATGCTGCGGGCGGCTGTACGGGTACTTTGCGACAGCATCTCTCTCACCGTACCACAGCTATAATGAGGTATTGTTACTCTTGTCATGCACGTGCACCTGTACTCGCAAGCTTGCTGAGGTGCCGCTCCAAAAAGCACACAGAGAGCCTGAGCGCTCGTCCGTTACCGGCACAAACCCTGCTTACCCATCTATACGAGACGGACGGCAGGTCAGTAGAGTTAACGCGACAGCTGTGAGTGGACCTGGAGCGTGGAGCGGTCAGTTGAACCCGAATTTGGTGAGATAGGGCGGGTGGAGGCGTGTGAAGTCGGTTGCTTTTATCCCTTTTGCCATTGGAATCGGCGGATTTGAGTTTTTGACAGGCAGATTTGTATCGTGATCAACCGACCTTGGCCAGTTGCGTGTGTCCCACTGGCCACATCCGCGCCGCACCGGAGGGCGCTCCGTCTTTGGCCTGCGCAGGTAGCCCCATATAAGTCGCAGAAGCCCCGAGACGTCACCGGATTCCTGACAAAGATCGAGCTCAGCTCTGCCGAGGTCGATCGCTTCACCAAACTGGCGGTCATCCCGTGACATGATGATTCGATAGAGGAGGCAAAAGTCCCCAGCTGATGAACCGCGGTCAGGGGACGACGTGAGCGAGGCAAGTGGGGGACCATGTTTTTTCTGCTTCTGACCCTCGTCCGCTCTCGTCAATGAGGCAACAGCCCGGGCAGTCATGACAGTGTTTGGACCTCGCCAGAGTTTGCAGAAAGCTCTTAGTACTGGTACTTGTCTCGCTCCCGCAAAGCAGGCTTCTCTGGCAGGGAGGGCTGGATAGTGCGGCGCGGACACGGTGTCCGGGCCCGTAGCGGAGCCATAATCATGAACTTTCTTAGATTGAGCCCCCCGAATCGAGGGGGGCGGATGCAATCCGCTGGAATCCCAATGCTGAGATGCCCTCCACCTCGCTATGGGTGGGATCGCAGCCCTGCAACGCAATGGAACTCCCAGATGCGAGCCACCACTACGACGGCTGCACCGTCAACTGTGAACCCTGCCCACCGTCTCCCACTGCGGGACACCGGCCCACACCGGAGAGCAGGCCTGATCTGCCTCGGACGGACTGTCTCAATCTTTGGTACCGGTGATCTTTGCGGCAGCGGTCTTCTGGAAAACACAGAGATTAGGATTGGAAAACCTCCTCAGTTGAATCATCGCATACTGCTTTGCTGATACGACACGCATTGTATGCCCCTGGCGAAGATCTTGTCATTCGGCGTGCCATTGCCGATAGAGATGGAATGAACACAAACTTCTTTTGTGCCCCGTAGGCTTTGTATGTTTTGTTCGAGATCCGCTCCTCAAGGTCGAGACACCTTTGACACATGCTGATCCAGTCGAATAAACCCTACAATTGATTTGCCGTCATGTCATTAGTCAAGGCATCTAACTGCCTTCCCTGACAATACTTTGGCGCTCCATCTTTCGGCAGAAGCGACCCTGCCAGCTGCACATGGTGATGCGCTTGGACGCCTGTCATATTACAAGTACCCAGCATGCCGCGTCTTTTTCTTATGAGGGCCGCCATGTTTGTGTGACTCGTCATGAAGACCCCGGCTGCTCAGACGACAACCCCGCCAGACCATGTCGTCTGCGTTCATGAGTGGTATTCGTACGGATACATAGGCCTCCGCTGTCAATCCCCTCATAATTTGCATGTGAGGCAACCGTCCGACAGCCCTCAGTGTGTCGCAGCCGACATTGGCATTCACGCTTGACGGTGCGCGAGGCGAAGGCCTCGCAGATTCGTAGGATATGCCCTGCGCGATAGATCTGTCTTGGATTGTGTCGCGACTTCGCTGTGGCCTGAGGAGGTGCTCAAAATTAATCACCGATGACGGCCCAAGCTCCAGACCCGTATCGCCGCTGTGAACGTAGATTCGGAGCATAAATAGTCTTTTGCACATTCCGTGAGACCTGCTCGCACATAGTGTAGCGTAGGAGCATGCTCTGATGAGGCAAGCGGCCGTTGAAAGTACTCCCGCCAATGTGCCGTCGAGTGTGACTGTGTAACGAGCGGCAGCGTCAAGTACCACGCAGAATGCAGTGGCAGTCTGCCGAGTCGCACAAAAATCAACGTGCATCGGCTTCGATCCGTTTTTAGATGGTTCATGATATCAAAGGTTTGTGTTGGACAGCCTGGTGGAATGCCGTGTTCAGTAATCTTCATGAAAGAGCTGCCGCGTGGGAAGACAGAGCCTCGCGAACCAAGGCACGTCGTCAAGAATCCCTGGGAGGTACCCAATGGTCCCATGGCCAGCCAGTATGCCAGCCCAACATCTTTTATGCTGCGTGCACCGATCACAAATGGTCAACTAGGAGAACCCTGTTGAAATCCATCCCTTCCAGCTTGAGATCGGCCGTACCACTGCGTGATCAAGACTGACGTACTATTTTTCTCTTGCTTGAAGTCTTCGATTGACTGACGCCAGATAGGCATAGTAGTGATGGGATGACCTGCCGTCTTTATTCCTACGGAGGAAGAAATGCTCACGCCCGTCGGAATAGTTCGCAGCAGCATCGATCTCTGAGTCCCTTTCGATATTAGGTTTTGCGCAGTTTTCGAGACAGCTGCGGACCGGGGCATATCCATGTCCCTTTTCGCGTGGCCATCTTCCTTTGCCCACCCTTCGGAATGACACCTTACGCACCCGGAGCCAGCAGGGTCCACAAGAAGCCTGGCCTGGGATTTTGATAGGCAAGAGCCATCTCGGAGTTGCAAATATCGCACAACCGGCGAGTCGAGGCTGCTGTTGTCTAAGGAGAACAAGGTCGTCCGCCCGTGTCACAGAGAGGCTTGCGGACGGATACCTGTCCGTGCATATGCCACCCCGTACCCACCAGTAAAGGGACGATACTTACTGCGTACACCAGTATTCCTCTCAGCCTCAGGCGTAGATGCGCCACTAGAAACGGCAGTCGCTCTGCTGCGCACAGGCGAGCCACATGAGTGATTCCTGACGCGAAAATGGAAGAACCAGCATCGCGACAGCGATCCTGGTTTCTCAGGATTAGTGAAACCTGACGTTGGCGCTTCACGTCAAAAATAAGGTATGGCGCCGTGGCCCCGATGTTTGCTCCTTTTCGGGACACAGGGAAGTGAGTGGTTTGACAGGCATCTGTGAGCTGACGACCTATGGTCGATTTGCCGCATTAAACTCTGCTTCTAAGGCGTTTCGCTCAGGATGAATTTTTGCCTCGCTGAACAATGGTGACATCTTCGTGATCCTGTCCCGCCGTTCCTTACGCCAGGTAAGGAAGTGTCTCGAAGAGATATGTTGACCTGGGCGTGGCGGCGGCAAATGCGACTGGTGGTTCATCTGGCCAGTGGCTGTGACGTTGCTGATCATAGGGGAGGGATCACCACCTCGTAAATGTCGCCAAACCTCGGATGGAGAAAAATGAGACCTGAAGGCATGGAGGGTAAGGTATGTTGTAGCGCCATGTCCCACGCCAGTCGCTAAATGTTTCACTGTCTGGAAGAGCAACCAAGACAACCCGGGTTTTGCGGGATGCCTATCAAGATACGGCAGTGGCCAGAAGGTCGATCTTCGAGAGCTCGGGATCTGATGAACCAGAACAAGTGACGAAAATCTGCAATGCTTCGTCATTCGGGTCGTGATGCCGTGGTTCGTTGGGCACCAGCGCTCAGACCTTGGACCCAGATGCTGGTGGTGAGGTTCAGTGGCCAAACACCCAGATTGGCCCCCAACGACACGCCAAGCTCCAGGTCAGCCAGCCCGCTACGGTTACTGTTAAATTGACCGTGTCGTTTTGTTATTTTGCCCGCGCTAGCCTAATTAGGTGGGCGCGCCACCGCCGCCATAATTAATCCACCCCTCTAAGTACTGCCCTCTTGAGATACAACCTCCTATTGTCAACTCTGTTAACTCGGCTGAATTGCTGCCCAGTGTGCATGTAAGTGAGATTACGCTTACTTAGGCTTTCTATATGTTGTTTGTTAATTAGGTATATTAAATTGCTGGTTTTTCTATATATTCTATATTTATTTGAGACTGTTATGATGTCTAATGCTTAAATCTAAGCTTTTATATTTGAAGAATGCTAGCTATGCGTTTATATTTAGTACTACTCTAAAGGTATTATGCTTTATAAAAAACGCTAGAATAATAATAGTAATTAATATAATATTTTCTGTAATTATGTTAGCAGGTATATATTAACTGCAATAAAACAAAAAACATATATTAAGCAGTGCAATTGCTGTTTTAAAGCTAAGATTTAATATGTTGCTGCTATAAGGCTTTAGGTATAAGAGGTTATTAACAGCTTTAAGCATTATAACTATAATCCTATCGCTTAAGACTAGCTTAATATAGTCCCTACCTTCTGAAAACTTACTGTTAATAAAGTTAAATTTGCTGCTAAGTCTTTTAGAAAGCTACTAAAAAAAACCCTATATAAGCGCATTAAAGAGCTCTCTACTAATAACAACTTAATATTACGCTTAATAGCTAGACTTCTACAGCAGAAAGGCTATAAGGTCAGCCTATAAGACGTTTGCAACTACTAGTACTGCTTATATGAGGATAAGTATAGCTTACTAATATTAACTTAGCTCTTTTTAAGCATACTAACTAAGAGAGATAATATGCCTTACTATACAGTTTGATATAGCAATAATAGCAAGATTGATAGTGTTTTCTAGATATATAAACTCTGCTTAGAAATGCTCTAGAGAAACTTAGAGTTATTAATAATAAATAACACTTATAAGGTAAGCAATATATCACTTTTGCTTTTGCTATTCTTACTACTACCTCTGCTTATTATTGTTTTGATTTTTACTAATAAATGATAGGTTAATTGCTTCTATATGCTATTCTTCTAAGTTATAAGCCTCTCTGCTGTTAATATTATGTTTAATGCCTACTTTTGCCTTGTTTCAGCTGAAACTACTGAATTTTTCTGATAGATGCTTTTATAACTATATAAATTTCTTATTGAGAATTGCATCCCTAATTTAGATATTATTATTACTAATTTTAATATTAGATTAAAGTATACTGCTAGATAGGTTTTTCTCTACTTAAAGCAACAGCTTTATATATAGTATATATTGAAAAATATTAACCTTAATATAAAGAAAAAATAGAAAGATCTATAAGCCTTTAAAAGCGATAAAGAAGCTGCTGCTATACTTAATGCTAATAATGCTGTTGAGGAGGTGCTAATCTATACTTAAAGTTATAAGAATGCTATGCATATTATTTGCAAAGAAGCTGCATAAGTAGAGGGTATAAATTTTCAACCTTATAACCCTTCTATTAAGAAGAAATATAACTATAACCCTAATAGCGTTATTAAGGTGTGGTATGTCTGCATCTACTTATTAATATATAAAGCTTATAAGAAGGCTTAAAAGCATCTTAAGCAGCAGTTTTGCAATTAAAAAGGTATATACAGTCTTAAAGTATATAGATTATACTAACTTTTCTAGTAATTATTTTATACCTTAAGATGATATATATCTTATACCTTAAAGAGTTTGTTAACTACTTAATCTGCTACTTTTAAAACTATAGCTATAAAACAATATTACTTGCTAAAGGTAGCTATTATAAGTTAAAGTTATATCTTATCTACTGCTTTATTAACTTCTATATCTTATACCTTAAGATCTATAAGATAGTTATTAAAAAGCAAGAGTGCTATAAGACTTACTTTAGTAATAAAATATACAAAAAGTAGTTTGCTGAAAATAGGCATAAAATTATTAATAGCCTTATTTTGCTTATATTATAGAAGGCTTTCAACCTTCTACACCCCTAGTTTAATATAGCAAACAATATATATAAGCAGCAGTATAGCCTGCTAACCACCTATACTAGTGCGTTTATAAAGCAGTAGGAGCTGCCTTGCCACTATGCCTTCCTCAAGAGACTATAACTTAGGAATAGCAGGGTCCTTTAGCTAGAAGATATTAATAACTACTAGCGCCTTAATTAGAAAGATATAAGTAATTAAGTCTGTTTATTATTAACTTTTGCTAACTTTTATAGCTTAAATTAATTAGAATCAGATAGCTTACCTTTAAGCCTAACCTAAATATTATCCTTCGCAATATATACTGCCTCTACTGCACCTTTACGCCTAACTCCTCTGATAATAAGGCTTCTACTGTTAACTTAAGCGATATATAATGCAAGCCTTCTATATAAGAGCAGTAAGAAGCTTTTAAAGCTTTAGTAGCATATGCTTTAAGAGCGCCCTTATTGCAGGCTTCAGCTATGCTAGCATTAAGTTAAGTAAGCAGAAGTAATAGCAGAAGTATATATTATAAATAATAATAAACTATAAGTGAGATTACTAAGCTATGCAATATAGTAGCAACTTTTACTGCCTCAGTTGAAGCTCTCACTAGCTATTAAACTTTCAGTTAATAATAACAACTTAAAGTTATATAGTTATAGCAGCAAGAAGCAGTATTATTAGCTTAGCAAGCAGAGGATTTTCAGCATCAGCAAGCATTTGCTGTATCATAGCAGCAATCTCTGCTCTTCAAGTCAAAATTGCTGCTGCTACTGCAGTATATCTTTTTAATGCTACTATTATTACAGTTGCTATTATCAGTCCAGCTGCTAAGGTAGGTATAGCTACTACTGCTAGAATTATAAGTATAGAGGCAGCTATAAGCAGTTATTAATATACTCTTTTATACCTGCTAGAAGTTATATAATATAATAGGTTTTTAATTAAAATCAAAAAAACTAACTACTAAGCTTTAAATTGCTTAAATCTGAGGAGTTTTCAAACTATTAAATAACTCAATAAAACTCCAGCTAATTTAGGCTAATCAGAAGGCGTGGTTTAGCTGAAGTGGGTCCTAAGGTCTTAAGCCTTCAGCTGAAGGCTAGTTATACTCTGAAATCGAGGTACATAGCAGTCTAGTGGGGATTGTATAGAGTGGCTGTGTTGACCCATTCACTTGCCATATATGGCTAGCGCGGGCAAAATAACAAAACGACACGGTCAATTTAACAGCTACCGCCCGCTACTGAGCAATAGAGACAGAGGCTTGAGAGGCTTGAGATGAGACCTGTAGATCTTGCAACTCTTTGCTGGGCGCATTTGAGTTTGTGGAGCCGAAACATCAGAAAGCAGAGACTAGAATGGCAGCGATCGGCACTGATGCGCGACAGGCTTGCAGGCAATGTTGTCCGAAAACTGTGCGAGGAAATTACAAACACAGGGGTTGATGACTGCTGACGGATCTCTTGGGAGGCTGGGAATGGAGCGAGAAAATGTTCGCTGATGAGGTGGATACTGTCCGTTGAAGCAACGCGACGAAACATGTGCTTTGGAGGCGATTCTGTGTGATCCATGCTATTCCGTGTCGATGGTGTTTTGATAATTCGCAGTGACAGCTGATGACGTGCCACCTACTGGCATGAAGCATTGGCATGCTAGCGGCACGTATCGAGATAACCAAACTTCCTCCGACGCGCCTAACTTATATGTACGCGAGCCGGTAAAACATCTGTTAGTGGTTAGCGGGCCCAGCCTTTGATCCGTCAAAGATGCAGGCCGCTTGTTCATCTCTCTTCTGCCGGAACACCGAATAATAATGGCTCGTAAGATACCAGTAAGGGTTTGCCGGACAGGAGTGGACGAAGGCTTCGCGGGACAACGGCAGCGGATGCTGACCAGGACATAAAACCCCGTCTTCGAGGTCCTTCTCATTGGAGGGGGGCAGACATGATACGATTCAGCATCCCAATCGACTGGAAGAGGGGCCGCGGGTGGGGGAGCTGCTTCGATGTTGACTGGACGTAAATCCATACCCGTTGATCGCGGATGCACCGAGACGGGGCCTGTTGAAGCGCTAAATGCTCATGAGGAAGGACCCCTGATCTGTATCGACAGCGTTGGTTTCTAGGGCCCATTTGAAATGGCGGGGGCATCGGAAGACCTGCGAGATAGCTAGCTGGCCGACGGCGGCGACCGTCCCATGATGATCCAGCGGCGGGCGGAGGGGGGGCAGGCTGGACCCGAGGTTGTCTCTTGTCTGGGTCGATACGAGACATGCTGGTACAGAAGACGGCGAAGAGCCTGAAGGCGAAGCATGGCCGGATGCCATGTGCGGCATGCCATTGGTTCGTGGTGCGAAGACTGTCGGCAACATGAAGGGACTCGGGTAGGTCGACAGGTGGCCGACCACGGGTGGTTCAGTTTGCGTCGCGGTTGGTTTACTTGGTTCCGTGAGGAGCTCCGGCGAGGCAAGAATACACGACGTGCCGAGGAGTGTGCGATACCATTCAAGGTATTACAGGCGCGGATCTGGCTTCCCCCGGGGAAAGACAGGTTGAGCAGGCCAGCAAGAGCCAATTTGCTGGCGGGTTGCACAGAAAAGATGATGACCTGGCCGAGTTGCTGATGGGTGGTCGTGATTGGAGACGGCATAGCGGCGCATAGCAGTCTCGCATCCTCAGGAGGGTCGATCTGTTGTTCAGATTGCCGGGGCAGGATTCTGGTGCGGCCCCAGGATCGAGGGCGATGAGGCGAGGTTGGATAGGGTACCTGGTTCTCGCGCACACTCTGGGCTAGTGCATCGTGGAGAAGGAGGAGCACATCCGTAGAATGGGCTGGCCAGTCGTGGAGGAATACAACAGTTGATTGTAGCTGTGCCCAATTGTGTACGTGTGCTTCGGATGGAGTCAGGCCGGATGAAGGTGATGGCTGTGACATATGCAGGCGGACAGGCGGTTAAGCCCGATGTAGATGGGGGTGTATAGGGTGGATAGCGAAGGCCGCAAGTGAGCAACAGCGATGTGCAGTGCGACTCGCGGGCGGACTAGCGCGGCGGCGCAAGAGGGTGTTTTTGGTTGCTTGGCCAGGCGGAGCGGCAGCGGGTTGGATGTGAACTATCACACGGCGATTGTCTGTCTCCCAGATTGTCGGAGTGAAAATCTGACAGACGAGGCTCGGCTGCACGAGATGACGGGGTGGACCTGGGCCTCTTTGCAGGACGTCTGAGCACAAGTAGAAGCTCGGTCAAAGGCCGCCAGCCACATTGGGCTAGGAAAGGGAAGAGTTGAAGACATGGGCGAGATATGACGTACGGGGGGTGGTGGTTGGGATGTGGGTTGGCAATATGTTTCTGCAGTTATTCGGATGGATTTTCTGCCCAGTTCTTCCGGCACCCCTGAAGGCGAGAGAGATGTGCGTAAGTGGCAGGCAGTGAGGGGGGTGAGGAATGGCACCTGATGTGATGGATGTGACAGAACGAAGCTGGCCGAGCCGAAGGGGACTTGGGCGGTGGAAGATGATTGACGATGGACGGTGGACGGCGGCGACGGCGGGTGAAGGTCGGCGAATGGGCGGTCCATGTCGCAGGCTTGCACACACAAAAACAGGGAACAGGAACGGGTGGGACGAGGAAGGCCGGGTGTATCTGGAATCCAGCAATGGATCTGGATTAGCTAAAGCCCCCCCTGGGGCCCCTGGGGTTCATCTTGCCCGATTTTAATCTTTCATTTCGAGCAACCCCAGGCCACAAGGCAGCAGGTAAGGTACCTTATGGACAGACGAGAGGAAGAGGAAGGGACGGGGAAGGAAGGAAGGAACGAACGAACGAACGAGGACAGCCAGGACAGGGACAGGCACCAGGCAGGAGAGTCCACAACTGCAAAGTCAGTTTAACCATTCCGTCGGTGATGGAAGTACCGCGCCCTATGTTTTACTGCCGGGGGATACTTGGCACCCGCCTGTGGCGAGCAAAGAGAGAGATGAGGAGGGGCTCGCACGAGCTGGGCGGTGGATGACAACTGCCCGGATGGATGTTCTAGGGCGCCGCTGTCTCCTTCCCTACAGGGCTCAGGACGCTGAGACGGACTGCAGCACGTGGCCACTGTATCTGCCCAACCATGCGGATACCTTGCCTAGGAATCCGAATCCGCACCTGGAAGGCGCGTCCTCTGTTGCACCGCTGCGTTGCTCCTGCGATTCTGGTAGAAACAAGCCAACAGCAGCAGCAACTGCCTCTGCCTGCCTTTGCTGTTTCTGCCTGGAAAAAGCACAGCCCACCAAGTCAGCACGTACGGTACGTCAACTCAACGTAGGTAAGGTAAGGCCTACTTCATACCTTACCTTGATACCTGGGCATCCATCCCCCTTCTCGGGACGGCAACGCACCGGCGCGGTCCAGACTTGAACCGAAAAGGCATCTAGGGCGCAGATGGCCAAAACTTATCCCAACGTCAGCTCGAGTCGGCTTCGGGCCTGGCTCCGGTCTGCCGCTGCCTCCTCATCCTCGTTGCCGTCACAGCTCGTCACTGCATGCGATGCATCATCTGTCCACGTCAAACTGTTTCATCGCCTACGGTACCTACCCTACCCAGAGACGACCACTGTTATCTTTGCCTTCCATTGCTGTGTACCACTATGTCGTCGCCCTTGGCCTCAACTTTACCTTCTGGCTCACCTGCAACCCTCAACTCCAACTACATCTCCAACTGCACCGGAGCCAAGATACATCGAGACCTACCTTCTCTCCGCCTTCAGACCTCCTGGCTCTCATCTGCAATGCGAGCGCTCACCCGACTCATCTCGAGCTTTGGCCCGTCCCCTCGTCTACAGCCCCTCTTCAAATCTCGCTCCGAGGTTGAAAGAGAAGACACCCCGTTGAGAGGCAACGCCGCAAGGGCATGGACATGGAACTTGGACATGGGAGACGTACTTGGGAACACCACTCCTGCCATCGACCGATCCCTGCCCACGGACATCTGACGTCCAAAAAAGCCCGGGGCAGTGTGCGGCACTACGCGCCGCCGCATACCACACACATCGCACCACGCACGGCACGAATACAGAGAGTACGGAGCGCTCTCCTTGTGGCTCTCCATCATGCCTGCGCAGTTGGGTATCCTTACGGTACCTCGCTCCGAACACACGCGCCCAGCGACATCATACTGCGGGAAACTCCAAATCCAACTGGAACCGATGTGCTCACCACAGAAAGACTCTGCATCTCATCCCTGACAGCGCCTCCGATGCCAACGCCCTTCAGCGCCCTCCCCGCTCCCTGAGTATCCGCCTACCATCCACTGAGCAGCTCAACCTCAGACCGTCCCAACTGCTTTCCCCTATTCAACTTGACAGAAGGTGATGTGAAGCTTGAATGAAGCCCGGAGCCCTCCTAGCGCACCGCATCACTGTCGCCAAACGCCATGGATAAAAGCCATTTCGCGCTTCGAAATACCACTGCCGAAACGATGGGATCTTGCATGCAAAGGAAGACCGTCGCAATGGGCAATGCGTCGTTTCCTTCTCACGCAACCATCCATCATTTGCCCAGCAATAACACAACAACTTCCAATCCAAGAGGCCAGGGAATGTGTGGCATACCATCGACGCATCTACCTCATTGTTGACCCGTATCTGAGTCCATCTCTAAAAGTCTGTCGCTGTCCAATTCCGACAATCACAATCTCGCCAAGGAGTTGCCAGGGCGGGTGCAAATCGACACCACCAACCCTGACGCCATGAACCTCCTGAGAGTACATCGTCAGCCCGCCTCCGTCCATCGTGTCTGCCACACCACTACGAACGACCAACGCCTGAGTGATGAGCGATGGAAATACCAACTTTGGGGCAGCGACTGCTGTTACTGATGACTGACTGGGATGCTGCTGCTGACCCCCAGTCATCACTGACCCTGATCCTGGTGAGCCCCCCTGCCCAGCCGCTGCCCCCCTCGACAACCAATCTGCGATCCAGCCGTGACAGCAGGCCAATTATCGTGGGGCATATCCCCTGCCCAAGATGCAATGACCGCAAAAAGTCGTACCATTTCCTTAGCCATCAGAGATTGCTAGACTCCGACCCAGGGCGGGGGGTTTTGCTGGCGCACGAGGTCGGCACCAAGATACGCAGTATCCGCACTGCTGCTGGGCTTCTCCAGCTCTGTCTCCTCCAGGGTCGTTGAGGCACCGTGGTGCTATCTTGACAGCCAAAGGACTGGACAAATACCTGCAAATTACACATTGCCGCCGAGGTATCATCCATTGGTCGCTCGTCATCTACGCAGTATGTAGCTACTGATGCTGCAGACTGCAATGCCTTGTTCTACCACGTCGTCTATTGGCAATGTCAGACTACTGACGCTTGGTGAAGAGGTCATCTTTCGAGAGCTCTCTGCTTTCACGCCACGACCCGACAATAGAACTAACTGGGTGAATGAGTTCCAACAACCGAAGCCTCGACTGCAGACCATCTGCACATCAGCAGTCAATCAATCGACATGTTGCCGCCAATCTGGATGCTAAAACCTGGCCCCCTTCCTACCACCCCGGCCCGTTGACTGAATGGATACCTGGGCAATACGATGCGTTACCTGATCCCTCATGACCCCGGTCTGCTCTGACCGGTACATGCAAAGGTGCAGTCTGCACACGCATCTCAGTCCCTCCGGCTCGCGACGATTCCTAGTCCAACACACCGCACATCTGGTCCCCGAGCAGCGATTCCTTGCCCTCCCCCCACATACCCCAAGAACAGTTAGGGGAGGGATGATGGATCTGGTTCATCAGGAGCAAGCATAAGGCAACATGGACCTGCCGCCGTTGAGGCACTGTACCGAACACCACCATACACTCCCCCCCTCTCAGCGCCCCTGTAGCCGCGAAGGGGTACCTACGTACATATCAGACCTTACCTGCGTGTGAATATACCAAGCACGTCCACTCAGAAATCACACCTCGTTCGCCCTGGGTGTCAGTCGCTGATCTCATAATACCTCTGTCATTTCTTCTCATAACCCACACGTCCGCGTTTCCTCTCTTCCTTTCCTTTTCCTCCCTTCTCTTCCTCTCTCTTCTTCCATCAACCCATCTTCAATCCATCTTACTTATCCGAAAACCCCAGCAATATTCCCGCGACCGTTCGCGACTCGAACTATCACCAGATCGGCCTTCGCAACTCTCTGGATCGGGTGTCAGATCTAGAGGTACGATCTCAACTCAGACCGATAGTCATCGCAGAGTAGCGCCGCACTTGGAAGACAGGCGAAGCCCAACATTGCAAACTTCGTCAGCCAACTCGCTGGACATACCAGACCTGCCGGGCACGAACGCTCCAAGGACTTATCGCCCGTACCAAAACATACCCTCCCTTTCTCTTCAGCACTCATTGAAGGGCGCCCGCCCTCCAAGGCGCTAGGCCGGCACCAAAAAGCAACGGCATCGAAAAGAAATTCAGAAATTCCACCGGCCCAGGCCCACGGTATTTTCGCACACCCACACCCACCTCATCGACCAGTCTGAGTCTCACTCCCAGACCCCGTCGAAATAGGCCCACCCCGACTAGCCTGGGCGAGAGATTTTGACAGTGTGTGTCTTGGACAAAATACAAAAAAGCCGCCACAAAGAGCAGCGTGGTAACTTGACCGACGCTAGGCGGCTTTTTCTTTCTCAGCTCGGAACCTCTCGACAAGCCCAATTGGAGCCAGCATTACCCCCGATTCCTCCCCTACCCTCCCCCCTTCATTCTCACACACCACACACCCCCCGCAGAGGAAAGGATACATGCAGTGACTTTCCCATCCCGCCACCACGCATCACACACGCGCGATAGCTTGATCAGATCTTGCCTACCGGGTACCCAGCTGGAAGAGGTTCGACTAACTTAACCTAACCTCACCTCCTCTCCTCAGGGCCAAGCCACACACCACACCACACTACACTGTCTTTGCTCATACTCTCTCCCTCTTCTGCCCTGCCCGGCTTTTATTCTTACATGACTCTGAGCCTCGCACCTTCAACCACTTTCTCTATCATCTCCACCCAAATACACCAAACTTCACCGGACACCCGTCTTGACACCGACCTCACGGACTAGGCCCGCTCTCGTCCCTTCACGCCTTGGTCGAGTCAGATGCCTAGAGGCTCATAGATCGCATCTGGGGTTCTAGTCACTTCATCTGTTCTCCCGGCAAACCCGCTATGGAAGCGGGCGGATCTGGTACTAGGCAAAGGTCCGTTCGATTCTCACAGACGCCCCCCGTTACCTCATCATTTCAATTGTCCTGCCCCTAGACCAGACATTAACAAGTGCTTCCCATTTAACAGCCGACCACCTTCTGCCAGTAACCCCGATCGCTTTGAGTCCCATCATCACCCTCCCCCAAGAGAGCCTCTCGACAACAGACACTACCGCGACGGCCCCGCCATGGCGACCGCAGCCCTTATTAGCCCGAGCACCACCCCGTATGGCCATCCGACATCTTTTTCTTCCAGCTACCCGCACCCAGCTCCCGGGCCCAGCATTGCAGGCATGATTTCTCCAGTTGAGCCTCGACGACCCTCGGATGAGTCTGAGACTCCTCATCGACAATCACTCCCTTCGCTCTCCGAGGTCATCTCTGGTGCGAAACCAAGCCAGTACCCGCCTTCACAAGCATCCAGCATGTCGGGTTCCCAAAGCTTCCCTTCTCCCTTTGCACCTGGGCCTCCAAGATCGTATGCCGAGTCTTCCACAGACAAGAACTCTCCTCGGCCTCATCATCTCGCGTCGACATATCCACCAAGGCCTGACGCACTTCCTGCCATTTCGGATCCCTCGAGGCCGCCACCGCCATTCGCTGCTCGTTCTCCTCCGCCGCCCATGAGCAGCTTTTCCGGACCTCAACCGAGCCCGCCTCACAAACCTGAGCATATGCGCGACCCCGACCCAAGGGCACCTGAGCCGGCTGGTCCCTACACACAACATGCCGCTCCGCCGCCGCCCCCAATATATCCTCACCCTCACGCGAACCAACTCCCGGCAGGACAGGTGCCTTTGCCAGCGGCGTATCCCGTGTCACCTCGCCATGGCGGACCCCCTCTGCCATCGCCGTATGATGCTCAGCGTCCTGGAGTCCACGAGGCTCAAGACTCTGAGTACGGTCCCGCCCGCCCTCAATACGACCGAACCTTGAACCGACATTTAGATGCGTGGGGCTACTCGGACGCCCTAGGTAGAGTGAGTGCTCCCATTAGTGTCCCATCCTCCGTCAAGCTTACCAATAAGTTTAACCAGATCGCTTCCGCTACGAGGACGATTTACAACTTCGCCGAAGCTTACGGTCGCATCGCCGCAGAGCAGCATGGCAACCAGCAGCCGTTGCCCGACAGACTTCCTACTGAGCGGGAGGTAAATGACATGCTCGACAATGTGGAGTATATCAGAAACTCTCTGGACTCGGTGCGGCAACTTGTCAAGGACAGCAACGAGCGTGCGAGGGTAGTAGGCAAGCAGAAGGGCTACGAGGACGAGGACACGCCGATGTACGACGGTATGAACAAGAACAGCTACGGTATCACCGAGGTCAAGAAGCGACGTGGGGTAAGTTCCTGAATAACAGCATCGCACAACCGGACGACTGAAGCTAACTGGGGACACAGAGAGCTGCTCCTCCCGGAAGATGCCATAGCTGCAACCGAATCGATACTCCCGAATGGCGACGGGGGCCTGACGGTGCCCGAACTCTCTGCAACGCCTGTGGATTGCACTACGCCAAGCTGGAACGGAAGCGCCAGCTTGAAGCGCGACAAATCCGCCCTAAGCCTTCTGACGAGAGGAGCTAATACAATGACTGGCCCACGCGTGGTCCGTCCACCCAACCCAAACAGTACATACCGACAGAAGCTCAGGGCTTCGCACACCACGCATAACCCCGATACTACTATATGGCATTCGGTCCCAGTTTGTTGCACCTTCAAACCCAACCCCAGATACCCCGGTCAACGCAATCCGGCACCTTATCACCATCAGACACGCAGCAACCGCCGGCGTTATCCTTCATATACTAGCAACAAAACTGGCAACATTATTATTTCTCAATACCCGGCATCGATTTTTCGCAGTACTTTTCAACCTTTCATATTGTATATATCCTGCTCTTCAACATACTCATCGGATGGGCATCGAAGGACAAGGCACTCATCTGGCGGCGTTTACTAAGTGTTATGGATCGAGTATTTGCTATTTTCCAAACGTCCGCACTCAACGGACCATGCCGGGATCTGTGCCGACTTTCACAGTGGGCGCTTCGTCAGAGGGATGCGCAGCATGAGCTCTTGGAGCTAGTGTTGCAAACATTTTCCGACAGTCGATCGTTACTGAAAAGAACATGCAACAAGAAACTTCGTCAACTCGTTTTCTTTTCACTATTCTATCCACATTTCCTTGATCGTTGCGGCGTGGTCTCTACGGAACTGGGGAAAAATTCGGGCGAAGAGCATTTTCATTGGTCCCTTTGAGGACGGGAAAGTAGAGCGAACGACATTGGGAGTCGTCATACCCGAGATCGACACTGTCGACCGGCGCAAGTCTTTGGGAGACCTTGGCATCCATGTTTCAATTTCTTTTATTCTCTTAACCTTCTACGTATCTACGGGAAATCTCTCCCCTGAGGAGGAGATATATCTGGCTATTTTTGGTCTCTGGAAAGGATACAGGGGCATACAACTATACGCAGTATTAGCTGATTTTTTAATTGTAAGAGTAGCCGGATTGGAACAAATACCACGGTGGGCGGATGAACGGGGGCGAGCAGGCGGGCGGAGGCTGGTTTGCATCGGAAATAGGAAAGAGAGAGAGAAATCACACACAAACAAACACCTCCACAATTCAATGTCAAGGATTACTTGTCACAAAGACCGAGATTTCCATGCCGAGCGCGCCAAAAACCCACGATTTGAAAGTTACTAACTGGCACTGGGCCACCCAAGGAATCTCCAGAGGCGGAAGTTCCTGCCCCCCCCCCCCCCTCCCCTGACAGATCTGGGAGATCTAACTTGACCGGTTACGAATCTGTACAAGCCCACTCCCTCCCCAACCCCACCGACGCGTGGCGGATATGTCCGTTCCAAGAGATTGGGTTTTGACAGGATGAGGAAACCTCGGTTACGGGGTTTGTTTGACGGCGGCTGGCTGGCTGGCTGGGCTAGGTTGGGACTGGGTTGGCGTGCCAGGTGTGGTGTGGTACTGGTTGGCGGTTGAGTGGTGGTGGTCCCCGCCGTGGGCGCAAGGACATGCCTGAAATGGGAGTCAAGTGACGAAGGAGGACGATGGGGCCTACCACACCCACGGTGGATGGGGAACCATTAATTACGTTCTCACCTGGTGATGTTTTGTATGATGTAGATTGTATGTATAAGATAGTGATTAGCACATTTGTCCGTCTCTCGGTCTCTGTCCCCGGACGCTTTGTTTCGATGGGGTTTAAAAAAAGGACGTTGCAACCAAAAATAAGATGTACATGAAGATATACACGGCATTTTATCCGCACCAGAGGAAGAGAAACTGTCAGCATCACTTGCTGGGTGGGCAGGTTTAACCCTTTGGCCTTTCCTCTTCCCCCCATGCTCGTCCCCCCCTCCAGTGTTCCCACCACCCCTTCATCCTCGTGACAATTATCTGGGTAAGAAAAATAACACACGGGTGATACGAATGACAAATTTCCCGATGCGAGAGGGGGGCAGTCGGCATCGTAACGGCGCGGAACGGACGGGTAGAATCTCAATCTCACAAGATCGCGAGATTTGTCCCTTTTTTTTTTTTTTTTTTTTCCTGCTCCTTCGATTTCATGAGACGGGACGTGACGGACGGGGGGAGGGGGGGCGTGTGTCAGTGTCAGCGAGTGCAGCTTTTGCGGGGCCTACGGTGTTTTGTTCGTTCATAAAAAAAATCCGATAAGCGGAGCGGGAATCTCGGACGGGTAGGTAAGGACCTTTTTTTTTTCTAATCGCGCGTCGGCGGGCGGCCTGACGCTGGGCGGGTTGTGAGAAGTGATTAGAAATGAACGACATGCACACGTCAAGCTCTTGCCCTGGTACGGGCACGCCCATCATCCCCTGGGAGGACGAGGGTCAGAGCAGGTTTTTGGACACAGAGGGAGGGGGAGGGTGGCAGCCAGTGCCGGCGGCCTGGTATTACCATGTGCTCCTTGGGGTTTATTATTCAAGGTATGTGACATGGGGGTTGTGTGAAATGTGGTGACGGAGACGGGCTTCGTCGCCGACGGCGAGGGGTGGAATGGCATGGCGGGGGTGGGATCACCGTATGGAAGTATGGAAGGCGAGGAAGAATGTTCTTGGAAGATTGGATGACTCCTACTTTTTTTCGTTTGGGGTGTCATGGTCACGGCTGGAATCTGGTATGTGGAGAGAGAGAGGATTCAGAGAAGCAAACGAAGGAAGCGATGCCCTGTCTTTTCCCATCGTTTGAACATACCAGATCGCGATTAGTGACGCGCATATCTTTCCGCCAGTGCTATTGATACAAGATGGTGTCGCCCGTATATTGGACACACGCAACGCACGCACGACACGCGCGACGCACATACTTTATAGCAGAGATCTTATGTCACGTCATGTTCGCGACACGAACAAGCAGCCAGCATAAAAGGGACAAAACCTCGTCCGCCGCGTGGTCTGTGGCCAAGATCGATAGCCCCCCCGGATGTTCTTTTGCTCTCGGGATGGAGGTGCCGGGCCAACCGGGAAGGACGATGTTAGTGTGTGTGTGTCGTCGCTTCTTCCTCTTTTTGAGTTTTCTAAAAATCGACGCACTTTAACTCATAGACGCGCGCGCGCGCGCAGTGTGTGGTCGGTCTACCTTTAGTATGTATCTGCGGTAATAACAGAAAAGCAGGTGCGGTTATAATAGTGTCATGTGTGGATTACTTATATCCAAACCAAACCACGATGGACCATGGGTGGTGGGTGGGCTCTTGCAATCTATCTGCCCGAGCAACCTTTTTTGGTTTCTTTTGGGAAAAAAGGGTGGAGGGCCGAAGGATGGATCGGGGACTCCACGAGTGGTTCATGTACCGCGCTTGTTTGAATCTCGAGTCTGGTATCGCGACCTGGGAAAAACCTTGCCTTGCGTCGTGTCGGCAAGGCTGTCCCTGCCTGACATTGTTTTATCCCGCCGCGCCGTCCGATTTGCGATGGCGCGCCGCCGCCGCCGCCCGATGGGACTTGGAAGAGGAGCCGGCAAGGTCCCTGCTTGGGGAAGCGTATCTGTGTAGATTTCTTGGGGATGTTTCCCTGGAGCCAGGCCATTCTTCCCACGGAAGAAAGGTGCGACGATGGGCCCAGGCCTCGTCTCCGGGTTTTGGCTTTGGTTTGGTTTTGAGGCACTGCGTTTTCCGGGGACACCTTCTACGAATGTTGATGAACTCTCTGACGTTCGGGTGTGTGCCATTATGGTTTTTTCCTTTGGCTTTTTGGCACATGGCACGTTGTGTTCTAGAGGCTCGGCGGGCAAAGTCAAACAAACGACAGTCAGGCCGCCGGGTAATGCTCTTCCGCCTTCATCGCAATACGGAAAACAGCATGACTAAGATTGTGTGCCTTTGGCCATTTCACATGTGCAAATCACTTGATTTTCCCCTTTCGAACTTCTTTAAAGTTGGCAACGTGAGTTAGACACATGGAGAGAAAGAGGCGCCGGGAGACAGAAGCAAAAACGAAAAAAAGGACAAAATTCAAACCCCGTGGTTACACAACCAGGAGCGGGCATCGGTGTCTGCGCTGCATTTGCACCCGCCGCTGCTGGGCTGGTACATAATTAAGTACGTACGTTCTTTTGTATCGCCAGCGCGCGCGGTTGAAATTTCCGCGCGGCGGGTGTCACGAAAGGCATGCGTGCGTATCTGGGTCTCTCCCCCTCTCCTCATCCTGATCCGCCCCCGTGTGCATTGTATATACGACGACGACGTGTACACGGCATTGCGTTACCGGTCTGATGCGTGTAGCGGCAGCGAAAGGGCAGGGCAAGAGAAGGGCGGCGGCGTGCGGCGGCGGCATAGATCGTAGACGGGTAGTCTGCTTGTTCATATCGGTGTTGGTGGGACGTTGTACGGTGACACGGCGACGTTCTAGCATGTTGGCCGTACACAAGCCTTTTTTTTCTTGTAAAGTGGACGGGCAGAGAATGGAGAGGGGCGTCGGCGGCGGTGCGTGTCATTGGTCGGGATAGGTGAACGGGTTTACCTTGGAGGTGTAAGAGGATACATACATACATACTCGTGTAAGTGCAGTAGCTATCTAGCTGTACGGCGTTGGTTGAGAGGGAGAAATGCAGTTGGTCCTCTTGTTTTTTTTCGGTATCCTTTCTTTCTTGTGTAATCTTGACACGACGAAAGCCAAGTCGCGAGCCGACATGGCCCTGCAGTGGGACATGTCGTACAAGAGCTTGGGGAAAGGCAGCGCGCGGAGGCAGAGGGGGAGGAGTGTGGTTAATGTTGCTGTCTACGGCCGCAGGGCGGGGGAGAAGACAAGAGGAGGAGACACACGGTTGGAGATGCACAAGGCGATGATGTTTTGGTTTTTTTTATTTCTCCCAGATACGGCGGGGGCATGATCGCGAGGCGGACACGAAATGGCAATGGAATTGGGTGGTTTACGAGCAGCAGCAGCAGCAGCAGATGAAGTCACTCGCCAGCAGTAAGGCGGCTTGCAACTTCTCATCATGTGCTGTCTTATTGTTTATTTAGTTTCCTTTCTTTCCCTGTACGATCCATTGGGCGTGGTTGGTTGGGCTCTCGGTCGGGGGGAGGTTCGGGTTTTGGTTGTGGTTTCGGCGGCTGCGTTGTTTCGTCGTTCGTCGGTGGTTTGGGTGATGTTGGGTCGCGTTGTGGTATGTGAGCTGTCGCATTCTGTTATTCCGGCCCTCGGTTTCGTATGTAAGTACACTTAGATTTCGGGGCGGGAGGGGGACGATGGATGATGTGTTGTCGTGTCTTGTCTTGTCTCTGATTATTTGTTCTTTTCGTTTTTATTTGGCTTACACAGTCAGCAGCAGCAGCAGCAGCATCACCTCCGCAATCAATCGAATCAGATCTCGGCGGCTCGTTGCGTTGCGATAATCAATCCTCGGTCTTTGGCATTCTCTTGCTTGCTTTTCGTGGCCGGCGGCTTCTTGCGTCTAAAACACGATTTCCTTTCCCATCCTGGCCTTCTCCCAAATCCCGCCCGGTCTCTGCTTTTGTAGAGGGAGGGCTTACACACATATGGATGGCATGTACCGACCGAACTGCTTACTGCTAATCTGTTTTTTTCGGCCCCCAAAGGGCAACGAACGACATTGGAAAGATTTTTTTGTTCCAGAATGCCCTTCTAGCTCGTATTCTATTCTATTCTTGCGGATTAGTTTGGACGTGTCTCGCTCGTCTCGTCTTTTGAAGTCTTGGCTTCGTTCGTTTTCCTCTCTCCATCGCCCGTCGAGGGACCGCAGGCTTGGCAATGTGGAATGGCATTCAGGGAACTATTCTCTAATACTGAGTTCTTGAAGAGGATTTCAGATCGCGGGTTGCTCCTTGTAAAACACCCACACACATTCTCAGCTGTGACAGTGCTGGGCAGAACTTAAGGTGTTGCCGGCCACAAGCGCGGAAGAACATGGACTGCGTCCCTCTCTCTCTTCCGCACATCAGCCATGCGAGTGTCCATGCGCGCGCCGTGGGTTGTGTTGTGCAGCATGGAATTGCTGGATGCAAAGGCAAGGAAGGGAATGCACGGGAGGCAAAAGGCAGAGGCAGGGCGAGGCAAGGCAGCCCCCGGCCGCGGCCGTTGTCTGTTGCGGGTGTTTCTGCTGCATGGTCTTTTTGCGTGTGTGTGTGCGACAGCGTGCTAAGATGCCAAGCTAATCCGATAGGCCCTACTTTCTGTGGTTCTCCCTTTCTTATTTTCGGTGTTTTGGTATGTCTACATACTGCGAGAGATAGGCAACGGGCAGAAGTGTTCGAGATGGTGTCCATGTGGCATTCCTTCCTCGGTGCACGGGGGAGGAGGAAGAGAGATCCATACGAGCTAAGGGCGTGCGAGCGTTCTCTTTTCCGCAAGGAGGGCCGTAGGAATTCCGAAGATACAACTCAATATGTGCGTGACTCTTGCGTGCCATACGGCCTTTTTTTTTTTATTCCTCTTGCGCTTTGGGCTTTTGATTCGTTACATTGCAACTCTCTTCTCTTCCAATTGGGACGCACATCCGCTGTGGTTGCCGGTGTTGTCGTGCACCGGAATTCGGTGTGTTAGTTAGCAGCGGCGGACTTGACTCCTTGCGTTTTGACGGGGAGGAGGGTTTTGGCTGGAGCTTCCATCAAAAGAGAAAATCTCCTTGCGTTACATTTTTCCCATTCCCATGCGACGACGTTTGCGAGTCACATTCCCGGTTCGAGCGGGATGGAGTGACTTTGACTTTTGATGTTTGGGGCTTGCGAGTATTCGGAAACGGGGAGATTTGGGTTTTCCTGGAATGAAATCTTGGGGAGGGGCGGCGCCGGCGCCAGCAGCACTGGAACCACTGTGAAGGGGGAGGGAGGGTGAGAAAATTTTGGATTTCTTGGGGGCCGAAAATGGTACCTTCCAACGGGCGAGTCCATGATCCTGTGGGATACGAGCTCTCGCTTTCATGACAAGAACGTTGCAATGTCGCAGACCGGTATGCGCACCTGCGGTTGATCCAAAAACGGGCGTGTCTCGTTTTCCGAGAACGAGAGAGACACCGAGGTGAGAGAGAAGAGCCAGGCCTGTACGGGAAACTCGGTGTGCACGGCATGTACAACGCTCGTCGGACACCGGCTCCGGGCCGGCATGACATGGCCTGGCATGCAGGGCCATTTAGAATGGCAGCGCACAGGGAGGGCTGCCGTCTTCTTGTCCATGCGCCGCCGCCGCCGTGCAGATTTGAAGAAACCTGCCCCCGTCCCCGCGGCCGCCGCCGTAAGTACTAAGTCTGCATTTTGATAAGATGAGCGCATTCGGAAGGCGAAAAGGGGACCAGGGGGCTTTGTGAGGCGTGAGCTGTCCCGTCGTTCTTCAATAGTGTCTCTCCTCTCCGCAGAGCCAATGCCAGTGCTCTTCTCGTTCGTGTAGGCAGGCAAGCGGTCATCCGCGCCTTGGCTTGACCCGGCTTGCCTTTCCCTTCGTTGAAGAGTGCTATGGCGGCGTGTGGGTGGCGTGTAGCGTGGTCGAAGATACGTATCGTGCGGCACTAATCGTGCATGGCTGTTGTCACTGTGCATGGTTTGACAGAGAATAGGGCTGTACAACGGCATCAGAATCATAAGCTGCAAGCAGGCGGATCTGCATCTATTCGAGATCTCTGTTTCGCGCTGTGCGAGCGTTGACGGGCAAGGTGGAAGGGGGGGCGAGCGACGGGGCGTGGTGGTGGCATGGCATGGCGTAGGGTCCAGGCCAGTCCCATGGCGGCCGGGCGGGGAGGGAGGAATGTGGGATGGAACGATTGGGGTTATTGCCCGACAGAAAGGGGCTGGCGAGCTCCAGGATCTGGACTGGATGACGGGGTGATCTGACGGCGGGTGAGATAATGTCTGGGTAGTAGCATGTGTGATGTCGAGAAGACAGCAAGGTCCTTCAGGATCGATACGGGGCTAAGGTGAAAATGACGAGGGCCTAGCTTCGCGCGGCGAGACCTCGTGGCAGCCTCAAAGTCAACGCCGCAATGTAGAAGAGGGTCTGTTACGACGGCATTCCAGATGAGACAGAGACAGACGGCCCGTTTGAGCAAGCTGTGCGGTAATGAGGTTGGTGCCCAAAAGGGAAGTAAGTGTATATGGAGTACGGGACTTGGATATCCGTACTTATCCGAGAATGTTTAATGTTTTGCTTGGACAACGAGCGAGACGTTGCTTAAGGTTAGTGTCAAAAAGGCTTGAAGATGTGAGGTTGGTTGAATCTCGCTTGGAGATGGAGGGGGGCGCTTGGCCGGAAACGAGACATGATCGATCCAGATGAGATGCCGAAGGGCTAAGACGATCAAAGTGAAATTGGGCCAAAGTCTGTATGGATAGGCCCGAAGTGAGAGGAAGTCTGATAGCCGCCTGGCGCCGAGAGGAGGTCCGCGTGCGAGTCATTTCAGGGTGCAAAGGGGCCGTGTGCTGTGGGGATATTGTATCGGTAAGGTTGCGGACGTGCCCATCTTTCTCGGCCGATCTCCAGAGGACGTGTGCATTTTGCATTTGCAGAGTCGGAGTCGGGCAGCACATCTCTCCAACTCGCAGGGAGAGTGGATGTGACTGCCGCGCCAGGGGCTGGTGCTCGTGGCGGCGACGACCGTGACTTTTGCACGCGGCAGTGTTTTCGGCGGTCTAGAAGATTGCAGACGGGCGCCCAACGTGGCCTGTGCTATTGCTGCTTGGTAGGTTGCGGTTAGTTCGAGGCTTCAAGAGTTGAAGGGTCCAAGGTTAGGTTGGGTTGTGCAGCGGAGGCACGGGTAAGGTAGCTGAGAGACAGGGGAGATTTGGATGGCGTGGCAGCGAGACGAGACAAGACCAGACGGGCCATGTCTCTGTGTGTGTTGTTTGCTGGTGTGTCTGGTGAAGCCCGAACGTGCCTGTGCAGGACATGAGGGCGTGGGGATTTCGATGATTGATCATTGATGACGAAGAAGAGCCAGAGAAACACGAGGCGCTGGCTGGCAGCACCGGCAGCATTTCTTTTGGCGGGCGCTTGTGATGGTGCCGCGATACGGGCGGGTCGGACAATGAAAGGATCGTTGCGGCGGTCGGCTATAGTTACGGTTGCGGAAGGGATAGATCTGGAAATCCGTCTGCCGGGTTAACTGATGATCAGATTAACAGCCGTGGCTGACAGCCATGGGGGTCCAGCGTCCATCACGAGGACTGCCGTGCCGGGTACGAATCGAACAGAGAGAGGGCAGCAGATTGCGTGTCGATGATCAAATTTCGCACGTCGCGCGCGAACTGGCACTTGGTTGGCGGCGGCTTTTGCACGGGGTCGAGCGTCGGGTTGCCGCCGACATTGCTTTTTCCTGCATTCCTCCCTTTGCCGTAGCCGCGGTGATGCTTCGGGACTGGTTCCCTCTGGCGGGCATATCTCCTTCCATGCAGCAGAAAGGCAATCAGTAATGCATGCTTTGTACGTCGGTCAGAGACAGGCCAAGGCTGAGGCAAGCAGGTTGGTAGGCAGGCAGGCAGGCAGGCAGGCAATATTCGCATTGTGTTGCCTGACTCGGCTCGACCTTCTTCCTTCCTGTCTTGTCTGGCTACGCTGCAAGGTGCCATGCTATTTTGATTGTTCGTCAGAGGGTCGAATCTGAGATGCCGAGATCAACAGCTGATTGTGCTATTTGAGTTGGCGTGAGATCCATCCCATGCTTCTTTCTCCTCATGCTTGGTGGTTGTTGTTGCATGGTATAGCATGGCTGGCACGGCATGGCGGCGGCATGGATATGCACAACAATGAAGAAGTCGAGAACAACGGTTGGGACATCTGTGGGCACAGTTAGCAGAATAATGAATGTGCACCTTGCTCAGGCTAAGATGCGTCGGGCGGTCAAACCAGCGGGATCCCTGAATTGAAATGTCGAGGCCTCGTGGGAAGGCGCCGGCGCGGGCCCGAAACGGCGGTAGTCCCTGCTGACGTCCAGGGAAACGACGATAGCGCGCGCCTTCGAATGGAGAGGGCAGGCATCTCCGTCCTCACCAAAAAAAAAGGTGACTTCCCTTGGGGCACTTGGACCAGACGAAAAGGAACAAGGGCTCCAAAATCAGATCATCGCCAGGGATGAGAGCTCGATCGGGGAACAGAAGGAAAATGTCCCGGCGCTATTTTGGGTGGGCGGGTGGAGCGCAGCCATTTGACTGGACGGCCCAGCGGAAATGTATTGCAAGTATCTTTCGCTCTGGGAGCGGGTAGGTGGACGGTGGGTGTGTGGAAGGGGAGGGGTGGCAGGTACGGCGCGATACATGATACATCGCTGCTGCTGCGGGGGTACGTACTTCGTTCTCCGTACCTGCCTCGCCCATCGCGAACTCCTTGGGACTGAGGTATCTATCCATGGATGGTAAGGTATCCATCCATCTGGGCTGGGTTCCCTGGCGCAGCTTACCTAACTGGGCAGCGGCGGCCCACATCGGACCCCGGCGGCTCCCCGGATGCGATCGCAGATTTGCGTCGATTTGATTGCGATTCACTTTGAGCGGGAAAAACGGGGGTGGATCCTTCCAAGTCAGGCATCCCTCCACTCCCACCAACTCACAGTGCAGCAGTGCAGCAGCGCAGCAGCGGCCCTCACCACACCTCCTGCCCTGGGCTGCCACGGCCCTGCCTGTGGGAAACCACACAATACCACTCAAGAAGGCGCGGCACACAGGACGGACACATCCACTCACACTCTCGTGATTGAAATGTTCGTCCCATTTTCCCATCTCACGACTCGCGCGTGGCGTGATTTTTCAACTCCCGTCCATCGCCAACGTCCTAGCGGGCTTCATCATCTCATGCCTTTCCGCAATCCTATGCAAACTATCCAGAACTGCCTTTGTGCCTACCTGGCATCGCCTTTTCCCTTTCCCTCTTCAGCAACCCTGTCTTTGCCCGTTGCGTCGAAACCAATCTGCCTACCGCCGCCGCCATCGACAACCGTTTTACCGCCCCAATCTGCATGGCATGGCATTTGCATGTTGAGGGTCGCAAGCGATCCTCAAGCTGACCTACGTGCAATTCCCTCAATGACAGGGTCTGAAACCGAGGTTTGTTCTGGAACCCAGGGGAGGGCGTCGAATTCACACACACACACACACCAGAGGAATCTGCCTTTTCACGGCTTAGTCGGATCTATAGCGCGATTAACAGTTCTGCGCTCTCCCCCATCGTCGACATGGCCCTCGATTCACTACCCGTGTTGACCGCCGTCATTGGTGGTTCCATGACCGTACCAATCACTTGACACTCGACACCCTCACGTCATGCAAGATCAGGCACGTTTCTCCACATCGGTGAGAGTGCTCCGCACCCAATCACCACCATCCGCCCGGGCGTTTTGTCTGTTCAACCAACACGAGGAAGGGAAACTGGAGAAACCATGCCCCACTGTCTGTCCAAGGTCCGCCGCCGTACCTCGCCGAAAGCCAAGAGTCACCTTTCGAAACCATGTTCATCGCTCCTGTCCGCCGTCCGTCGTCTGCAAGATGCCCCTCTATCGTGTGGGTCTTCAAGGGCAGGAGACCCCGATCTCTGGGTTTACATGGTGCAGATGCATCGACTTGAGAATCGACTAAGTAACAACTGACCGACTCTTTGCCCGCCTGCCCGCTCGCTCTCGGATCACCAATAACCCTTGCGCTTCAAACTTCAGAGACGGAGACACTATTCCTCAATATCATGGCACTTCCCCGTGCTATTACTCCACCGACAGTCGCAGCAGCGGCAGCAGTAGCAAGTCCCGACTGCGTACCTCGGACACGTCAGAGCGCCCCCTCAAAGACATCAAGAGACACGCGACATGGCCGGACGAATTGACACAGCCGATCTCAATGACGGCAGACACGGAAAGAGGCCAATACCAAGCCTCCAGGTCTCGGTCCCTCTCTTACCCACGGCCCAGCAGCCTGCCTAATCTGCCACTTCACTTGCCCATCTGCCGCCAGTGCATTCTAGGAAATCTCTTCGTCGTTTGGGCTGGCCTAGCCGAAGCCCAGCACCAAGACAAAGTCCGTTGCCCGTTGATCTCTGCTCTAGCACAAAGCTCCGTGCCTCTACCAGCCACGTGGGTTCCCAAGCCCCGAAAGCAGATAAGCTATGCTGCTCAGATCCCTGGATCTGGGTCTGGACCCGTTCATGCTCTCCCTGATCCATACAGGAGGGGAGTACATGCCCTCCGCCAAACCTCAACCTTCATCACGCGCTGTGTGGCGCCAGATGGAGTACCCAGTATACACACAGGGTGCGAATCTCGCCTGCTTCTCCAACAATGGGAACAGCCACACATGGCTGCCAGCTCCAGCTGTTTCCTGCTGGCTACAGGTTCCTTGTCTGCCTGATGTACGCCGTTCCTCTCTCTTGGGTACGACCACCTACAACGAATAGCAACGACCATGCCAGTGTTCCGCCCTCCACTTCCACCCCTTCAAACACGCTGACTCGGCCCATGGAACAGAGAGAATGCCACGCTGCTGCCCAGGTCCCTGGCCCGCCACCTGGCTGACCTTGTATGGACGCCCATCGACTTTGACAGACGCAGTACGGATAGCGAATCCCATCCCGGCAACGCACTCCTAACCTTGGCGCGTAAACTCTCACGCTTCCCCATAGACAACATCGTACGATCTGATCTAAGCTTCGCCCTTCGCCTCGCCATGCCTTGTTGCCCGAGATCTTTTGCCTGAACACCCGATTTGCTCCGGATTTCCCACGCAGCATTCCACGAGGTCACCGGACCTAGATCTGGTTGGATCTCATCAAACGATCTGACACCCGTGTGTCTGCGCAAGGGTAGGGCCCATTCAACCCCATTCCGCATCTCTGCCCGCGCTACCACCCAACCGGTCTCGCCAATCTATCTCTCCGTAACTTGTCACATCTGACGGTCCTGGGTGTGTATCGAACTCGTACAATGCGCCAATGACGATGGCGGACATAATCGCAGCCGTCTCACGGCGACCCCTCAGAGATCCTTCCTACGGCCGTTCGGTTCGTCCTTGGTCGTCCACGGTTTAAGGGGTCCTACTCACTGCCAAACACGCGCCCACGTCGATCCAGCAAAACGGCCCAATACGAACTGCAAACTACTTGGAACCGCAGCACAGCCTCGCGTTGCTGAACCAAGCCCAAATTGCACTCCAGTCCCAGGCGCGGGAGGCTAGCATCTAAATCCTTCAATAGCGCGCTCTGTACGAACCATCATCGCACGTCCAGTCCAGCCTGCTACGTCATGATGGTCCAGCAATCGAACCATGGCGCTTCGCGTCGATCACTGCCGCTTGCGGTTGCCAAAAGTTGAAGCCGCTTCAGCCTGCCCACACGGTTCCCACGCGACATGCCATGTCCAGAGCCTTTCCGCGCGCAGCTGAATATGCGCCCAAACCAGCATCAAAGGAACGGTTGTGCCGCAACAGCATGTTTACTCCTTGCCTCATTGCTCTTCGTGGCGGCGGCACTATCGACAAGGGAACGTAGGGAGATTGTGATAATAGCAGCCTTCCAAGCTCTTGGCTGGCCTTCTATGCACCGCCGTTCAGCCTTTGCCCCTTCCGCTTCCCATCCGTTCGGTTGAAAAGGGAACACCTAGGTCAATAGGGGCTCGGGAACACCAGTGGAATCCTTCCAGATTGTCTGCAGTGTCTTAGGGGCATCGCGTTAGAGGGAATTCCGCCTCCTTCACCTTGACCTCGCGGCCCCTAGTGCCAGACGATGCGGTCCGCTAGTCCTGCCACATCACTCGGCAGAGCTCAAACCGCCAAGCTGAGATGCAGAGTCGCACAAGTCCACTCCTCGTGAAGGGTCCCCATTGACAGCTCGTGGCTTGGCTTCGGTTTAGAAGATGTTGCTCGAACCCTCTCAGACAAGCCCAGCGCTCTCCCACGCCGCGTGCTGCAGACGAATGCGCCGTTCCAGCAAGACAACCCAGGCATAGCTGGGCATTATACGGTGTCTCACTACGCTGCTTTGGCATGGTTCGATCTCGACGACTCAGTGGCCAAGAGCCCATCAAACCAGCCACAGACAGCCGCATGACCATGCTCGCAACGTGGCTCTCCGGCAGACAAGAGTGGAATGCATTTGCGAAATCACGGTAATCTGCCAGCAGTCTTGGACCGACGGGCACCATGATGACCTGCGCAACCTGCAGAACCTCGCTTCAGCCCAGTGCGGCACCGAACAAACGCCATCGTGCGCTGCCATCGAAACGACCTCCTTTCTGCCTTGCCCACGGCATCTTGACCTCTCTCTTGCTCTCAAAGTCGAACTGCCGGTGCAGCTATTTCCGCCACAGGATCGAACTTATTTTGGCGTGCCGCCGTCGAGCAGATCCAAGACACACGGCCTGGAGGTTCAAACAACATCTCGGTCAAACTAGCCAGCCGAAGGCGCTTAGGCTCCCGCCTCTTGGGGGGGGGGGAAACATCACACGAACCCCGTGTCGATTTCGTTTTCGGTCCCAGCGTCGCGAGCTTGCTAACAGGGCATGGCGTCTTCCCACACCCGCCACGCACACAGGCACGCTCTCTCACACACATGGTAACCCACACACCCCCTCGGTTCTAGTGTAGAGCCAGGTACCAGCTATCCGGGTCATCCCTTCCCTGGAAACTGGGAGCGGGAAACTCCATCGACGAAACGCAACGCCACTTTTCACTTTGCCCATGGCTGCTGTTATTGCAAATTACGGCCGATTCCAACTTTCCGGAACATCGCCCATATGCGTGACGCCCTCCCTCCCCAATCAAGAATCAGGCAACGTCAGCGGGAATGCCCATTGCCCAGCCTGGCATCGAACGGACGTAAGAAGCTCGGAAGCGAAAAACAGGTCTCGCATCACAAGTTTCCCGTACGAAACCCGCATTCCTCCTCTTGGGTTCTGGCCAGACCAGGCAGCATTCTTTTCTTGCTGCTCCAGCACCGCGGAGCTGGGTCGAACATTGTTCACTCCCTCCCCCGCCACCCTCTTCCACGTGAAGCAGACACACAGCTAGCCACGCGCAATCGGCTTTGCTCAAGGAGTATTCCGTCACGCCTCCTCAAGTCCCGAGAAAGAGCTTGTTTCCTTTTACAGCTAAACTTGCGAAGCGCATGTAGGCCGCGATATCCACCTTCACCTCAGACGTCATCTAATCTCGCATCTCTCACTTGATGACGATGTCTTAGGGGACCCCTACGCGGCCGTGAGGCTGAGATTGTGAGCTACTGGCACGGTAAAGCCTAGATTGCAAATGTGATCACTCAGGTTCAGATGTTAGCTGCTGGCTGCGGGCAAGCTGAGGTACAATATACAGCAAGGTACAGAAATGGCAAAGGACCAAGGCTGCGGGCAAACAAGATTGAATCTTCGCCCGTAGATCACACTCACAAACACACGCCCATGTATCCACACCGCATTCGTAAGACACGTTCAAATCTAAAACTTCATCTGCGGCTGATGACCACCCGCCACGTAGATCAAGGTCAACTGGGCACGGAGTGGAGGCCTCGAGGGGAAAGGACGGCGTCGGGCGTCAATGAGGGGAAACAAGGGGAAGGAACATGCCACGATGCTTGTCTTACGATATACTGTTGAAAGTCTATGATCATTACGTGTAGGAGGAATCTCTTCAATCTCCCAGCGGAGATGCAGACGATATGGAGAGAGAGAGAGAGACAAGGAAAATCCAACGATCCCTACTCCCGGTTGAAGGAAGGGCTGAACCGCGCTCATGGCGACGCCCCCGATCTCGCCCGCTTCAGGGGCCCATCTTGTCTCTCGTCCGCCTGCCCATTAGGTCCTCTCTTCTTGTCGGCGTCTAATCATGGCAGAAAGAAGAGTCGTCAGCATCCCAAGCCACCCTGTTTGTGTAGACAGACACCTAATGAAAAAGAGAGAAAAAAAGGAAACTTGTAGTGTGTTACGCACCTCCTCCGCACCTCCTCCTAAAGTCGCCG
The DNA here is from genome assembly GCA_027406005.1 of Colletotrichum horii. Classification (NCBI taxonomy): domain Eukaryota; kingdom Fungi; phylum Ascomycota; class Sordariomycetes; order Glomerellales; family Glomerellaceae; genus Colletotrichum; species Colletotrichum horii. The sequence goes on from JANVYB010000008.1 coordinate 3,534,052, forward strand.
AGCAGCCTCGGCAGCCCGTAGACGTCAAGCCCCCCGAACCCCTTGCCCGCCGTCTCCCGCTCGCCGACGGCGATGACGGCCGCGACGATGTCCTTCTGGATCTCCTCCGAGACGACGCTGTCGTGCGCGTAGCCCGGGTGGACGTCGACGAAGTCGCGCAGCCAGCGCGCCGCGGTCGACAGCTTGCCGCTCGCGCGCTGGCTGACGAGGCGCAGGTACGTGTCGAGCTCGCACCGCGTCTGCACGTCGACGTTGACGCCGTCGAGGTAGCTCTCGACGAGCGGGATGAGGCCGGGGAAGCCGCTGCCGCCGTCGGGGCTGCCGTTGATGACCTCGTCGACGGTCATCTCCTCGTACTCGTCCTCGACGGGGCCGACGGGCGTCGGGGGCCGGCTGGGCACCGCGGAGCCGGGGCGCGAGCCGGGGCGGGATGTAGAATTCGGGTTGGTGATGTTCTCGCCGAGCTGTCTGCCGGGTCTGCTGGGGAACGGGTTCCTGCGGAAGAAGAACTTCTCCTTGAGGACGGCGTCGACGTTGTGCGCGTGCTCCATGTTCTCGTCGACCTTTGTGATGGGGATGTAGAAGTTGAGGTCGAAGCTGAGGATGGCGCGGGTGACGAGGACCATGAAGACGGAGAAGGCGGCGTTCTCGAAGTCGGTGAGCTGGATCTCCATGGGGCGGAACTCGACGCGCCAGCCGATGCTGTTGTCGGCGGGCGGCGGCTTGAAGCGCATGTGCTGCCAGTTGGTGCTCTGCAGGTTCTCAAAGTGGTCCGTCTTGGAGAGGTCGAGCTCCTGCAGGTCCTCCTCGAAGACGACGATGGGGTCGCGGATGAAGAGGTGGGCGAAGTGCGTGGCGAGGCGGTCGTCCATGCCGCCGGCCATGAGCTTGGCCTTGATGGCCTCGTCGATGACGAGGTCTGGGTAGAGGTACTCGGGCCGCAGGCGCGGGTCGGTTGAGATGTAGGTCGAGTTGGAGGCGTAGCGGGATTTGGGGATGCGCCAGCGGTCGTTCTTCAAGGGCTTTGGTCGTGTCAGTATAATCGGAGGTCTGAAAAGGGGGTTGGAGGTATACCTTCTCTCCGAGCTCTTCGGGCGTTCTGCAATCGACCGCCCTGCTGATCTGGTTCCATCTCACATCCGTGTTCGCGAGGAAGCCCTTGTACATGGGCGTGGCGGCCGTCAGGGCGAGCATGATGGGGCCCAGCGGGCTGAGCTGGTCGTACATCTTCCTGCCCTCGGTGATGTTCTTCGCCTGGAACGTGATTTGCAGACAGCAGCTGCCCATGCCGAACGCCATGGCATCCATGTGGATGAAGTTGTCGGGCGCGGCGCCGCCGCTGCGGACGTCGTCGTCCTCGGGCCAGTTGTGCAGGTCGTAGTTGACGGTGGGGTCCTTCCAGGGGTTGGGGGTGTTCTTGTCGTGGAAGACCGGGACGTTGACCTGGACCTTGCGGCCGCGGCGCCAGCGGATGTTGGCGGCGAGGGTGGGGAAGCGGATGTGCGGGTTGGCGATCTCGTCCGGGACGAACTGGGAGCGCAGCTTGGGGCCGGAGGGCGGGTAGTAGGGCTCGGTGAAGTCGCCGGGGCAGCCGATGCGCGGGAAGGTGGTGAGGGTGATGGGGTACTCGTTGTCGTGCATGTGGTCCTTTGCGATCTTGCGGCGGAGCTTCATGTCGGGCTCGACGTCGAGGAGCTCTTTGAAGCCGATGCCCCAGGGCTTACCCGGGGTTGCTTCGAGCATGAAGCGGCCGAATTCAGGGTGGAAGACGGGGAGGGTTGTGCTTCTGCAGAAGGTGTTAGTTGCGAATGTGAAGAAGAGTCGCCATTACTGCCCTCTCTCACTCATATTGCGTTTGAGATGAGATGAGCAGTGAGAGGGATAGGAGAACTCACGATTCTCTAGCTACATCCTGAAGTTCGGGCACGCAGCCGCCCTCCTTGGCCAGGTCTGGGCTCTCAGCGAGGGCCGTGAGGATCTCGGCTTGTCTGAGCGATAGGCGGACCTTGGGCTCATCCTTGTCGTAAGTGACGACCAGATATTCAACCTGCATCACATATCAGAGATGTTATTTCTGAGAAGGGTGCAACAATTCTCATGTACCTCGTCTCCCCATAACATGGCATCGCGCTCCTTTCCCTTTGCCTTGTTCCATATCTCTAGCAGTTGCTATAGACATCACGTCAACAGTCAGCAAAGTGAGCATATGATGAGGCGCGATCATCTCATGGTGAGAGAGGTGTGAGTGTCATCGAACCTTGATACCCCACTCGCGGACCTGATCGGCGCGCTGCTTCGCATCCGGCCAGTCAAGGGCGGTTCCCAGAGCTCTACAAAAGACGTTAGGATGCTTTTACCCCCTAACTACGTGATGCGCGGAAACTTGCAGGAGACCCATTGTTGTGAATTGTGTGTTTTGGTGATGTTTGCGATGGTGGGGTTGGGGCGGCTACGACCGGCTCCGTGTTGAGCCCCCGGAGACAGAGTTACTGGTGATCGGCGTTTAGATATGTACGTGTACGTGATGTCTGTTAAAAGTGCGTAGAACAATTTGTTTGACGACCGTGATTAGGAATTGACGGGATGCTATGTCATCCGCCTTGTCGATAACGCCCTTCGGAATATCTCGTGAGGGGGAGTGGTGACCGTTTGTTGTTTTTCCCGCCGTTTACCAGCTATGGGGTAAGCCGTCGTCAGCCCGTTCAGCTTCCGCGATGCAAGGCAAGCGCGCTTGTTGGGATGACCAGGGGGGTTTGGCAAGGAAAAGGAGGTTTCTTCAGCGATGGCGCAATAGTTCTAGGCGAACGGGTTCCCGGGGGGCGAGCGGGTGGGTTTGTCCGAATTGGAAGTTGTCTGCGGTGTAATGCAATGTGATGTGATGTAGACTTGCGGCTCAGCCCGACAACCGACCGGCCGACGGCGGGCTAAAAAAGCAAAAGGTGGGGGTTTTTGGGTGGAATGTTGACAAGGCGCTTTGCTGCCCGCGGCGGTTATGGGATTTGGGGGTTCCGTTGTAGGTAACTGTATGGTTGCCGCGGGATGGAAAACGTGGTGGTCCCTTTTTTTCCCTGACCACACAATGTTGGATTTGAAAGGGGAGAAAGGGGATTGGACAGATAGATGGATGAATGGGCTTTTGGAGGTTCTAGAATGGAGGAGGGAATAAGGTATGGTAATTGCGTCGAGGGGACGGGTTTGTTTCCCGCGCGCAGGAACCTATCTGGTATGTGGGGTCTGATGTTTTCTGCCGTTTTTTTTTTTCTGCGATGTTTTTGCGCCGCTGTATCAGCGAATGATGGAGGGGCAGAATGGAGGGGCTGATTAGAAATCACATGCGTTGCTTAGGGATCCTTGAAGGAGGGGGGCTGGGGTGGAAAAGGGAATAGACGACAATCCGCGTTGGATTTTCTCTCAATTGACGAGGAAAAAGCTCAGAAAGGTCTTTGGGACGTGGGGACCTGTGTAAAATTTAGTTCCGGGCGGCTTCGGAACCGCCGACTTGAGAGTCCAGGGTGTGTCTGTTGACGACTCGGTGAAGGATGTCGATGTTGGGTTGTCAAAGTTGATTAGATTGGATTGGCCTAAGGTCTGGGGAAGTCTCGGTGCTTGCCCGGCTTCTCTCTTTGCAGGTTCAACTTCGGCTGTGTTTTGACTTTGCGGCGGCTCCTCCCCGGGCGGTAGCTGTTTCTGGTACCTACCTGGACAACCCTTGAGGCAAGTGGGTTTTCCGATGTGGAGGGCACGTCTCGACGCATCCCGATGACGGCGCGTGGTGTTAATGGATTTAAAGTCCGGGTCGGATTTCCCATATCGTGAAATGCATCGTGTACAACATTAGATACTGCGCTATCACGAGATGCTACTCGTCCACGTTCCGGTACAACTCCATCGCCATCATCTTTCCACGGAATCTAGTGGTAAGGCTTCCGGAAGCCGACCCCGGAAGCCGAGGGATAAGACGGGGGCAGACTGACAGGGGCGGTCTCCAAAGGCGAGTTAAGCGCCATCATCGGGCTGGATGGATTTGTCATTCAGGAGTTGCTGGTGCCGCAGGTGAGATGCCCTCGTTCGATGTCGTTGCGGACTCGGAGGGCGCAGCCGATGCTTAAGGCAGGTTTCGGCATGCATCCGGCCGGGTCCCATCGCCGAGACTTATCGTCACCGCCTCCCGTCCGTCACTTGTCCGTACAGCCCGGGGACTTCACAGAGTAGTAGATAGGTTTCAGTAGAAAACACATGATAACAGCCACGTAGCAAGTGTAGCTGCGATTGGGGACACAGTATCTCAATATGCTAGCGCTGATAAATCTGCGTCAGGGTATGTCACATGAGTTGCATGTTGTACGACGGAAGGCTTGATTAGAAATTGATTTTTGGGCCCGTTGTATAGTACAGAATTCCCGTAATGTGCAAAGGAAAAAGAAGATGATTTGCGCAAGCGCGAAATGCAAGCCTGCCGACCCAGACCGGACCTCCCAAACAGCCTCCTGATCCCAATCTTGGAGAAGAATACCCCATCGTCGTCTTCCCTGATGCGAAGACATCCACTCACGCAACTCAACTGCCAAACCGAGCTCGACCACACCTTCGATACCAGAGTAACATGATTCCGTTCTCACTTCCGGGTCCGCTTGTGCTCGCATCGTTCGTAGATAACCAAGCCTGAACATGCTGAAACCACCCTCTATGTTGTCCGAGTTCGCCATAGCAAAGTGCGAGCCGCAGTCTTTTCAAACCATACCGTCTACTAACGCGAGTAGGGGTGGAAACCGCGGTTGCTGCTGCGTCCGCCTCCGCGGTAGTTGGCGCCTGGCTTGCCCGCGTTCTTGGGGCCCGTAGGCGCGTTGGCAGGCGGGGCATGTGCAGGGTCTGGCGATCCCTGGTGTGCGCCCCGATTACCACGGTTGAAGCCACCTCCACGACCGCCCCCAGGGTTCATGTTGGGCTGGGGCACGTCGTCGTACATGCCCTCCCAAGATGTCGGAGCGCCTCCACCGCCCATGTTGTAGGCTGCCTGGTTGTTGTTGTTGTTGTTGTACTGATCACGTCCACCACCGCTGCCGGTGCTGCCGCCCCGTCGCGGTCCTTGCTGCTGCGCTTGACCTCCTTGAGACGGGTCGAACATTTGCTGTTGGGGGCTGAAGCTGCCACTGGGTCCTGCGGGAGGTCCACCCTGCTGTCCCATCTGCTGTCCCATCTGCTGCTGCATCTGTTGTTGCATTTGCTGCATCTGCTGCATCATCTGTGGCGTCATCTGGCCCATCATGTTCTGTCCATTGCCGCCGCCGCCGCGACCCATCATCTGGTTCTGCATTTGCTGCATCTGCTGCATCTGCATCATTTGCTGCATCATGGCCGGGTTCATCGGTCCCATGCCGCGGCTCATGGCCATCTGCTGCTGCATCATGGCAAAATACTGCTGCATCCTTTGGAAATATTGAGCCATCACTTGCGGCGTCATGCCACCGGCAGCGCCCATCTGGCCGCCTCCCATACCGCCCTGACTAGCGGCGTCGTCTCCCTTGCGGAACTTGCCTCCGCCGCGGCGGGCAGCCTCCTCCTCCTCTCGGAGATTGCCTCGCGGCTGGGCCTTCTTGACCTCAATCGGCTTGCCATGGATCTCGAGACTTGTGCTCAGACAGGCCTCTACGCCTGCTTCGCTCTCAAAAGTAACGAATCCAAACCCGCGGGGTCGACCCGTGTCCTTATCCATCATCAACGTGGCATCAACCACGCGACCAAATTGCTGGAAGTAGTCCTTGAACTCTTGATCCGTGGTCTCCTGGCTCACACCGCCAACAAAAATCTTGCTTGTCTTCTCTTGCTCGTCGCGGGGAATAGCACGCTTCGGGTCGATCTGATTTTTGTAAGCAGGACTTCAGGGCCAAGATCAATTGGGTATGAACATACAATTTTGCCATCCAAGAAATGTTCCTTGACCATGACAATGTTCACGGTCTTGGGGTCTCTAAAAGTGAGGAAACCGAAACCTCTTGACCGGCCAGTGCTGCTGTCGCGCATAACTGTGCACTCAACGACCTCACCAAACTGCGAGAAGTAGTCTCGAAGGGACTCTGTCAGGTGTTAGTGAGTTGTGGGACATTCTTGGTGCACCGGCGGAGCTTACGATCTGTAGTCTCCCAATTAAGGCCGCCAATAAACATTTTTCTGCACGAGATTCGGTCAGTAAGGTTAATCTCCCAAATTTTAGTATACGGCTGTTTGCAGGCAGGATGGTGGCAAAGTGCATCGAACAACTGCGGCTTGGGGTGTCGGGAGCAAGCGCGCACTTGGCTGATTCCAAGCGTGGCGCAGGTGAATGTCGATGCAGTGGCATGCGTGGACAGTTGCTGCAAACTGTGCATTTCCTCCTCTTCAAGGTCGTCAGAGAGCTTCAAGGCTTAGTCTGGGCTGGGACAGCAGTTGTTGAACATCCCATCGCGGTTTTTTTCTCCCCACATCTTGAGGCTCGTGATGCCCACCCTATCTTTCAAACACAGCAGGAATCCTCGGTGTTTATTAAAGCGAGCCTCGGTTGAGTTCCGTCCACATCAAGTCGTGCGAGATCCGGATACTTCAGGCCCTGGTGGGAACCAGAATATGATTTGTCGTTGATGAGCGTTGCCAGCCAGCCACGGAAACTCTCACATGTGGGAGAATTGCGGAGCGGATAGCCTGGTCATTGTCGAATGTCTGGTGTCTTTTGCTATCGTCAAGTCTCTGCTAGAATCTAGCTTCGAGCGCTATCCGCTGCTAATCTTGCTACAGCAGCCGAAGAACGCTGACGGTTCTCATCGTGCTCTAAAGACCATCTGCGACTGGGCTATAGAAGGAGCATTTGGCTGCTCCTGAACTGACTGAGTGACTGACTATCGGCGGCATATCTCGGTGATCTCAGGCTGCTTTTCCAGCTGACTTTTGCGGCACCTCTTTCTGGCTTCTCTTTCTGGTTCATCGAGCTCTCTTGTCTTGAGTCTTGTTCTTCCTTGGCTTGCTCGATTGACCCTGAAGTCTCATCCATAGACGCAGTTGACCGACGTCTTCTGGTGTTGCCGCCTCTTTCTCCTCCCAAGTCCCAAAGACCAATCAAGTCTGACCATGGGCCACTGACACCCAAGCACCCGTGAACCACAGCTGGGCCAGCTGCTGATTATTTCATTCGTAGCAGGCACGTCCACTTTGAGTGCCATGCCGTGGGGATGTAGAGCAATGCAAACGTCACGTAAAGATAAGCACTTACCCGTCTTCCTTGGCACTGGGGTTCTTGGCCGTGCTCGTCGAGTATGTTGGCTCCTCGTGCTTAACCGCGCCCATTCCGTTTGACGGAGGCGCGTGGGAGGTCGTCGCGCCTCCACTGCCGCCGCCACCTCCGCCTCCACCGCCGAGGTTGAAGTCTACCTCGTCATCATCGTCCTCATCTTCGTACCTCATCTGGTCATCAGCACCGTGATCTGGCTCGGCTGAAGGAGGCGGCTCGGCGTATGTTTCATGGGTCTGGACTGGAGCTGCGGCAGGAGCGGGCGCCGCGGCAGGCTCCGGGGCAGCAGCTGCCTTCGCGGGGGTATCATCGTCGTAGCTGGAGTAGTATCAGCGTCTGCATCGATGGTAGTTGGGGTGGAAGAGATGCCATCACTCACAGGTCGGCGAAGAGATCCTCCTCAAAGTTCTCGGGCTCGGTCATCTTGTCGCTGATCGAAGATGCTACTGGTAGCGTTTGAGGAATCGATGCCGCTTGTCGATGAAAATCCTGCAACTGAGCGAGACAAAATGGAAAAAAAGGGAAGGAACTAAATGGGTTAATGAACGCGAGCAACAAGCGGAGATGGCACGTCGTCGTTGACGTGGTGTAGTAGCACGGGTTGTTTGGATATTTCTTGAGCGAGGGTGGACACCTGGTGAAGAGGGTGGAAGGTGGGACCACAAGGTGGCGGAGCCAATAAGGGTGCTCAATCCAATCAGAGCTCTTAAGGCTGCGGAAGGCGCCCGTGCGCGACTGGCTAACCTTAGCAGCCTGGACTGAGCAAAGGAAAGCGCGCCTCGGCTTCTCACGTGACTAGGAAGAAAACGGAAAGAGCCTTACCTCAATAGGAGTTCCGTAGCCGCAAAGAACCTTGCTTGTGTGGTCCCTGGGCCGTGGAGTGTCTTACGGGTCACCCACGCTTTAGAAAGGACTTTGCGACTGAGGCTGGGGCGTTGCTCTGCGGCCATGTAAGGTACCGTACCGGATTGTTTGAGTCTGACCGTTTGCGACCCGCCTGGAATTCTCACAACAACGACTAAAAACCCCTGCGGTACTTGTCGCCTTGTCTGTCCAGGCTGAACCTTCTTTCTTGGTTGTTCCAGCGCAAACTTCAAAGCCATATTTGCATCCTGATTGCATATGGGCTGAAAAGAAGCATTAAAGCTATCCAAGTACGGCCAAAGGCCGAATCGTAACTGGAACGCGGAAATACCATCACCGCCACAGTCTACCGGCCGAAGCCACAGTGACCTCCTCGACTCCACTTCAACTGCTGCTCCGAGCGGCGGGCGGTACACTAATGTGAAGCAAGGGTCCGGCCACTGGTCACTTGCTCGGAGCTCAGGCGACTCGTCTGGCGCATCTCAACAACAATACACAATATGACACTCTCTCAATAGAGAAACGACAAGATGTTCTCCTCTTCAGGGAGTGGGAAGAAACCCGCGCAACAGGTATGCATGCCCCAGAGCTCCCATGTACAAAACCGTCATCGCATGCTAAGTTGCCCCGCAGCAGGAGATGGTTCAAGTCGGTGGGTTTCGTCATAACTCTTGTAGTAGCGCGAGAAGCCTCTTGCCTCAGAGGCTCGGTCGTCGCATACTGCGTGTGGAAGTGCTTGGCTAATATGATCTTTTACTCCCGACGCAGATCGGTCCGAGTATGTTGACTCTGCAGCCTTGCAAGAAAACAGCCGGGACTGACTTGGGGTAGTTCTGCATCGCCGTTTTGGAAACCGCCGCCCCCACGCGAGAACACACCGAAGAGGACAGGTCGCGACTCCAGCCTGGTTGTTGGAGCTGCCTACTCCCATGCCGATATTCTCAAATTCGATTCTCTGTGCGACGCCCTTTTGCAATGCTGGATCCAAAACATCCCGCTGACTGGCAGCCAGGAACCTTTCTAGCTCCTCTTCGAGACCGAAAACTCCACCGTCCTCCCATTCGACCAAGGGCCGACCGAGCGATGTCTCTCCCCCAACCTCGAGGCCTGCGTCGGGTCTTTCGTCGCCGCCAATCAAGAGCTACATAAACTTCCTATCGAACACGAATGATGACTGGAAGGCGGACGAGGACGATATGATGGGGTATGAAGATGATGACGGTGACGACTTTGGCTTGCCCAGTCTGTCCAACATGAAGAGACGAACGCGCAAGATGGCAGCGCAGAACAGAACCGACCTTAACGGAAGTCTGTCGCCAATGGACGACTCCTTTGGGCTTGGGCTTCACACCAGAAGATACTCAAACAGTGCAGACATTGCCATTGAAAGGCCTGCGCCAACCTACCCCATGCCTAAGAAAAGCGAGGGGAAGATTTTAAGACCGCAATACAAGGAGATACTCAGAGGTAGGTCGCGGCGCACAAGACGTGTTATACAGCACTGATTATGATAGACCCCGCAAACGCCCTGCACCTAATTGACCACCCCGCCGTGCCCGCCAACGCGACTCCTAAAGAAATTGACGCGGTCAATTCTAGGATAACTCGGATTAACAAGTTCAAAAAGCTCCTGCAAGCCTCCACCATACCATTGCAAGATCTGCGGCAACTTGCGTGGTCCGGCGTCCCTCAGGAGGTTCGGGCTATGACGTGGCAATTGCTGCTTAGCTATTTGCCGACGAACAGCGAAAGAAGAGTTGCGACTCTGGAAAGAAAACGGAAGGAGTACTTGGACGGCGTCCGGCAGGCCTTTGAAAGAGGCGGCACAAGCGCAGCTCCAACAGGCAAGGCGAGAGGGCTGGACGAGGCCGTCTGGCATCAGATCAGCATTGACGTCCCGAGAACGAACCCTCATATCGAACTGTATTCATACGAGGCAACTCAGAGGTCGCTGGAGCGGATCCTGTATCTTTGGGCTGTACGACATCCTGCCAGTGGTTATGTGCAGGGTATTAACGACCTGGTGACGCCATTTTGGCAAGTATTTTTGAGTGCCTATATCGCCGATTCTGACATAGAATCCGGCATGGATCCTGGTCAGCTGCCCAAGCCAGTTCTAGACGCCGTGGAAGCGGACTCGTTCTGGTGCCTGACGAAGCTCCTTGATGGCATTCAAGACCACTACATCGTGGCGCAACCAGGCATTCAAAGACAGGTCGCCGCGCTTCGCGATCTTACCGCAAGGATTGATGCCAGCTTGGCGAAGCATCTTGAAAACGAGCATGTGGAATTCATCCAGTTCAGTTTCCGGTGGATGAACTGTCTATTGATGCGAGAAATCAGTGTGCGGAATACAATCCGAATGTGGGATACGTATTTGGTGAGTTGTTCGTGTTTATTTGCTGGTCTGTTCTAACGTCTCTTACAGGCTGAAGAGCAAGGTTTCTCGGAGTTCCATCTGTATGTGTGCGCCGCCTTCTTGGTCAAATGGTCGGACAAGCTGGTCAAGATGGATTTCCAGGAGATCATGATGTTTTTGCAGAGCCTACCGACGAAGTCGTGGACGGAAAAAGACATCGAACTCCTCTTGAGTGAGGCATTCATATGGCAGAGTCTGTTTAAGGGCTCGTCGGCACACCTACGGGGACAGCCAAGCCGGACGCCATCGGCGAACATGCAGTTGTAGGCCCTTTCGGTAAATATCCTCGTGGGTCATTGCAGAGCCATCCAGGTGAAAGAGGATACAAGGCAAGGACGGGAATGGGGGTGGAAACATGTCAATCTAAGCCAAAAAGATAATTACGAGGCAGCAATAGTTGCAGTGGGAGCGGTGGCAGCACCCTGTGGGCTATTCTCCTCCCCAGAATTGATGGGATTTAATACAGTGCATTGCACAGTTGATTTCGTCATACGCACTCACTCTTTTAATTGGGTCGACCCGGTCTGACGTGCAGGAAAGAGCTATCCCTGCAGCTTGGTTCCCCAATCAACGCGGCCTTCCTCCAGCTCGCGCGTCGTACCACAGACAAAGGCAGCTGCCAGTCCTTGCTCCTTCCCCGTCGCAAAACCATCCATTCATCTTACAACCACCCTGCGCAAGAGATTTTGCTCTTCCAATCCATCAATTGACACCCCCCGATCACAACTAGACCTCACTCCCATCCTTCATGATGGCCGACGTTACAGAGCAACCCACGATTGCCGCAGAGGTCCCTGTCGTTGAGGCACCTGCTGTGGTGGTCCCCGTCGCTGTCGCAAACCCGGAGGAGCTCAAGCAGGATGCGCCTGCTCAGCAGGACACTCCCGCCACCGCTGGCGGCGAAGAGTCGGAAGAGGACATCAACTCCAAGAAGGTTACCCTTGCGGATCTGACTGCGAAGGGAACTGCGCTGTACGCGAAGAAGCAATACGACGAGGCCGCCGAGAACTTCACGAAAGCTGCAGAGCTGCAGGATGAGATCAACGGCGAAATGCAGCCTCAGAACGCGGAGATCCTGTTCCTCTACGGAAGGTGTGTTTTCAAGATTGGACAAAGCAAGAGCGACGTCTTGGGAGGAAAGGCCGCTGGCGAGAAGAAGGCCGAGAAGCCGAAACCCAAGGCCAAGAAGGCCGCCCCCGCCGCGCCGACCGATGCGCCTGCACAGACCGAGGCCGAGAGAATAACTGAGGAGGGCGTTGCGATTGTCGCCAATGAGACCTCCGGTGCGAAGACCGAAGAGACGAAGCCACTGTTCCAGTTCACTGGCGATGAAAACTTTGATGATTCGGACGAGGAAGAGGTAAGCGGGATAGGGTCAGCCCATCGATCGAGAGCTGACTGTATGCCAGGCCGAGGGTGAAGGTGAGGAGGAAGAAGAGGAAGACGACGACCTCGAGACCGCATTCGGTGTACTGGACATGGCACGCGTTCTCTTCTATCGCCAACTTGAGCAATTGGAGAAGGAGGAGCCCAATGGCAAGTCCCAAGAGCAGGTCGACGGCGAGACGAGCAAGATCAAGCATGTCAAGGAGCGCCTTGCAGATACCCATGACCTCCTCGCAGAGATTTCCCTGGAGAACGAGAGGCAAGTTTGCTGTGCATGTCGCAGTGGAAAGTTTGCTGACCAAATCATAGATACCCCGAGGCGATTGAGGACTCGCGCAAGTCGTTGAGGTTCAAGAAGGATCTGTACACTAATGACTCTGAAGTCATTGCTGAGGCACACTTCAAGCTGTCCCTGGCCCTCGAGTTCGCATCCGTCACATCCACCAAGGAGGAAGGCGCCACGGAGTCGCAAGCTTTCGATGAGAAGCTTCGTGAGGAAGCAGCCAACGAGCTCGAGGCCGCCATCGAGAGCACCAAGTTGAAGCTCCAGAACAAGGAGGTCGAGTTGGCCACCATGGCGTCGCCTGAGGACAATGAAGTCACCAGAGCAACGATCACTGATGTAAAGGACATGATTGCAGACCTGGAGCAACGGGTTAGTAAATATGACTGTAAAGAAGTGAACCTTACTGACTGCGGTGCTTTCAGCTTACGGAGCTTCGCAAGCCTCCCATCGATATGAATGCCGCTCTCGCCGACCAGGCCATGGGAGGTATTCTTGGTGCCGCTCTTGGAGAGTCTGCCGAGCAGACCCAGGCTCGCATCGAGGAAGCCAAGAAGTCAGCCAACGATCTCACTGGTCTGGTCAGAAAGAAGGCCAAGGACGAGCCGAAGCCCACCGAGGTGCCAAAGGTAGCTGAACCAGCTGAGCCCCAGGCCAATGGCGAGAACGGCGTCAAGCGTAAGGCCGAGGAGCCCGCAGAGGACGAGGACTCTGCAAAGAAGGCCAAGGTCGAGGAGACGGTGACTGCTGAGGTTTGAGGAGCACCTGTGTGATTGTCATTCGGCGAGATTGGTGCGAGAACCGCGGGATATGGTACATGGCTCTGGGTCGCGTTTTTCTCTGGGTTTTTCACGGCACAACTGTACACTAGTTAACACTCTGGAAGGTGGGAAAGGGCATATGCGCTCCGAGATGAGCGATATCTATACGGCCGAGCCTGATTTGCATTTGATTCTTTACATGGTATTTGACACGAGACCGCTCCAAGCCACTTTCAAGAATTAGGTGCTCGAATATGGCGTAGCCCATGAAACTGGATCGTGAAGTCGTCGTAAAGCAGAGGAGTGTTCTCTAACGGGCTCGTCGATGTCGCTGATGGCTTCATTATGATGGCCAGTTCTGAGTCACAGGCGTGATCACCAAGCCCCTTTTCCATTTTCTGTGCAAGTCATTGCGATTGTAATGCCGAAACAAGTGGCAGAAAAGGGGGACGAACGACCTGCCGCTCTTGGAGTTGAGTAACACCTGCCATGACTGTGCAGAGGAGAGGCTGCTAATGGTGTGAGACCCTTGCCTTTGACCGCCCAGCCCCGCCCCCGCCAAATGACCCCACCACAGCAACGACAATTTACCTACGACCACCACGAATCGGCCCAACTTCCTTGAGTCACCACGCCGAAGCCACTGCCACTCCGTCGCGCCGTCCCAAGGAAATAGTGAGTACGCGTCAAGCCAGACCGAGTCATCCTGTAGTCGGAGCGCCATATTAATTGTCCAATTTCTGTCGCAGCCCCCTCCGATTTCCCCTCGCAACCCCACCGAAAACCACACACCATGCTCGATCTCCAAGATTTCATCAAGGAGCGCGGCGGCGACCCGGAGAAGATCCGCGAGTCCCAGCGCCGTCGCCATGCCCCGATCGAGGCCGTCGACGAGGTCATTGCCCTGTGGGAAGGTACGAACCCCCCTAAACACCCTATCGCGTGCGCGCGCAATCACGAAAACACTTCAAGGGCACGAATGGGAGAGGCTGACTCTAGGCGCCCACCGAGACAGACCACCGCAAGACCCAGTACGCCGCGACCCAGATCGGCAGCGATATCAACGCGACGCAAAAGGAGATTGGAATGAAGAAGAAGAACAAGGAGAACGCCGACGACCTGCTCAAGAAGAAGGAGGACCTGCAGAAGCAGAAGAAGGAGAAGGAGGACGAGGCCGTCGCGAAGCTCAAGGTGCTCAACGCCAAGGCGAAGAGCATCGGCAACTACGTCCACGATTCTGTCCCCGTCAGCGACAACGAGGACAACAACGTCACCGAGCGCGAGTGGAAGCCCGAGGCCGGACTGGGCGCCAAGACGGAGGAGACCCTTTCCCACCACCAGGTCGTCACACGTCTGGCCGGCTACGACTCCGAGAGGGCCGTCAAGCTTGTCGGACACAGAGGTTACTGCTTGACCGGCTATGGTCTGTTGCTGTACGTCGAAGAGGACATCGGGGAGATGACTTGCTCGGGCATGGACTGACTATTGAAACAGGAACCAGGCTCTGATCCAGTATGGTATCGCATTCCTCTTCAACAGGGGCTACACGCCCAACCAGCCCCCCTTCATGATGAAGCGCGAGGAGATGGCCAAGACCGCCCAGCTGGAGCAGTTCGACGAGGAGCTGTACAAGGTCACGGGTGACGGTGAGGAGAAGTACCTCATCGCCACCTCCGAGCAGCCCCTCTCCGCCCTGCACAGCGAGGAGTGGATTCAGGCTAGCCAGCTGCCCATCAAGTACGCCGGTTACAGCACGTGCTTCCGCAAGGAGGCCGGCAAGCAGTACGTCCTACATTCAAACAATGCGTTCACGGCGATAAAGTGTTTTGGCTGACGAGACTCACAGCGGCAAGGAGGCCTGGGGTTTGTTCCGTATCCACCAGTTTGAGAAGATTGAGCAGTTCGTCTTCTGCAAGCCCGAGGACAGCTGGAAGCACTTCGACGAGATGATTGCCAACTCCGAGGAGTTCTACAAGTCCCTCGGCCTGCCCTACCGCGTCGTCTCTATCGTCTCTGGCGCCCTGTAAGTCACTGCACCCCTCACACATTTTCATCCAGTCCAGCGTGCTCATGGGGAAAACAGGAACAACGCCGCCGCCAAGAAGTACGACCTCGAGGCCTGGTTCCCCTTCCAGCAGGAGTACAAGGAGCTCGTCTCCTGCTCCAACTGCACCGACTACCAGACCCGCGAGCTCGAGGTCCGCTACGGCGTCAAGAAGGCCAAGGAGGCCCCCGGCGGCGGACGCAAGGAGTACGTCCACGCCCTCAACGCCACGCTCTGCGCCACCGAGCGCACCCTCTGCTGCATCATGGAGAACTACCAGACCCCCGACGGCTTCAAGGTCCCCGAGGTGCTGCGCAAGTACATCCCCGGCGAGCCCGAGTTCCTACCGTACGTGGCGGAGTTGCCCAAGGAGATTACCGTCGTCGCTGGCCAGAAGAAGAAATAGACGATTGTGAGTTTTGGAGTGGTGCGAGGAGGGGCGAGATGAGACGGGCAGTAGGAATCAAGTGTTATGAGGAGCATTTGAATGTTCACAGTGAAGTATTCATATTTTTGACCCATCATTCAAAAGATGCAATAAACTTCAATCAATGCCATCCCCCTATCCCATCCCAGTCCAAACGCCAACAATGATGATTACCCAACCTCACAACTCCAAAGTCCATGAAACCTCCCATGTTCATCATGACGTGTCAATCTTTGCCCATACCCAAATCCCACACATCCTCACTCAAACTTTCCACCCCCGAACAAGCCGCCGACAGCCTTGACTCTCTGCTCCGCGCCCTTCCACTTCCTCGCCTCCCTCCTCTTCTCGTTCTCCAGCACCGCCGCGCGGCGCTCCGTCTCGCGCGCGAGCGCGCTGACGCCGGACTTCTTGCTCGCGTTCTTCTTGATCTTGCCGTCGTCGCCGAAGCCGCTCGTGCCGCCGCCGGACGCGGAGAAGGGCACGCCTCCCGAGCCTGAGGCGGAGGAGCTCGACTTGAAGGATGAGGAGTTGGTCGTCGCGCGGTGGAGGAGCGCGGGGACCTTGAAGCTGCCGGAGCCGCCGCCGGCGGAGGAGGCGGAGGGCATGGCGAAGGCGAGCTTGGAGGAGGTGGTGGACATTGTGGAGGAGGATTGGCGCTTGAGGGAGATGCGGTCGACGACGGCGGTGCGGGTGAGGTTGTGGCTGCGGCGGGGGTTAGCCGTCGCGGGGACGCCGTCGTCGTTTTCCTTGTTGCTCCGCGAAGTGCCGGGACGGTGGTGCTCGTCGTCGTCGTCGCTGTCCGAGGCCGGGTCGGTGGCGGGGATGACCTCCGCGTTGAGGTCCTCCAGCAGGCTCGACACGGACTCGCGGATCTCGCCAATGTTGGAGGGCTTCTTGCCGTCCTTTGTCCTGCGCATGTTCGCGGGCGACCTGTTTGCCAAAGCGCCGCCGCCGAGGGGCAGTCGCGTGGTTGCGGCAGGCTGGCTGTCCGGGACGGTGGTCTGGTCTTGCTGCGTCTGGGACTGCGAGTCGTCGTCTTGCGTCTGCATGGGTTCCGCGGGGGCGAATTCGAGAAAGTCCATCTCGTCATCGGAGCCGCGGTCCTCGATGGTGCGTAGGAAGGCTTGGTTGCCGGGCTTCTCTGCGATCTTCTTGATGCGCTCGTCGGCGAAGAGGGCCTGCTGCATCTTTTGGAACTGGCGGCGCTTCATGCGGCGGCGGGCCTCGCCGCCGTCGTCCGAGTCGGAGAGGTCGTAGTCTGCGCCGCGTTTGCGGCGGAGCATGCCGGTTGTGATGTCGTGGAAGAGCTTGTCCACCATCTTTTCGTCCGTGGCGCGCTCGCGTTCCCTGGGGGTGTGTTAGTTGGGCGAATTTCTGGGAAGTTTGGGATGGGTATCACTTACGCATGGAGGGCGGCGAGTTTGCGCTCGTCGTCGGCGTTCATGTTGCTCTGGTCGTCGATCATCTCCTTGACGGAGGCGGCGTCGGAGTCGTCGTCGCTGTCTTCGCCATCCGCACCGCCGAGACCAGCGTACTCATCCTCGGATTCGTCGGCCTGCTCCTCGACCATCTCCTTCGCCTTGCTCTTCTTGCGGTTGTACTCCTGAGCCTTCTTGAGCTTCTCCTGCTTCTTGACGGCGTCCTTCATGATACCGAAAGCGGACGTGTTGAAGCCGAACTCGTCGACGTCGGGGGTCGGAGCTCGTTGGGTCTCCTCTTCCTCGTCTTCGACAGGGGCAGCGGCGACGTCGATCTTGCGACGGAGTCTGCCCCTGCGGACGAGGGGGGACTCGAGGACAGCGTCGGGCTCTGCGTCGCCGTCCAGCATCATGGTCTCCACGGTGGACGCGGGTGGTTCGACGAAGCGCGATCTCAGGGGCGTATAGTCTTGCAGGCCTACGTCCTGGGTCGCTTCTATGGACATCTGGGTTGACGGCTCCTCGTCGCGAAGGAGGCTGTCGAAATTGTGAACCTGAGACTGGCTGAAGTGGAGATGGACGCCTTCCGCAGATTCGGGTTGCGTCTCGGCTCGTTGGGTGTCGCCGCCCTGGCTGTCTAGGATCATGCTGTCTGGCTGGGTGTTGCTGATTAGGTTCGAGTCGGGCAGGCTATCAAAGTCCGGCATAGGTGACTGCGAGGGAATGGTTCCGAGAGCCGTCTGGCTGTCGTCCATAGTGCCAGCGAAGATCTGGGTCAGGCCGAGGCCGGCGGCTCCAGTGACGGGAAGTCCGGGAATGAACGTCTTCTTTGCAGATCGCAAGACGGAAGTAGGCACCGCGGGCGACTTGGTGTTGGGCGCCACAGGGGATCGTTGGGTGGCCGTCTTTGGTCTTGGCGTAGCCTGCACCGTCTCATTCTCTTCCTCGTCGTCAGAAATGACCTGAGTCTTCTTGGATCGGCGAACATTCTTCGTGGGCAGATCCAAGTCATCCTCAGAGTCATCCAGGTCGACCTGCTCGGTGACGTCGGCCTCAGCATCCGAGTGCTCAGATCCGCTGTCGCCAGCTTCATTGTCGACCAAAGCATTGCCCTCTTCCTTATCAGAAACACCTTCCTCCTCGTCTTCGGAACCAGAGAGCTCAATCTCGGCTTCATCGTCAACCTCCTCCTCGGAGCCCTCATACTCTTCGTCGTCACTATCGTCGAAGGGATCGAGCTCGCCATTCTTCCTCTTTTCCCTCCTCTCTTCCTTGGCTGCTTCTCTCTCGCGCGCCATAATCTCCTCGGCCTCCCTCCTGGCTCTGGAGACAATGTCCTCAACTTCTTGCATCTCCCGCTCACGCTCCTCTGCAGTCTGCACAGTGATACCTCTGGCCTTCAGTTCCTGCAGGCGCCTCTCACGCTCCAGCTTGGCTTGTTCGCGAGCGCGCTGCTGGAGGTTGAAGTGCATCTCAGCGGCGGTGATGCCCTTCTTCTCGGCACGACTCTTCCTCGCCCTCTCGGGAGAGCCAACTTGAGCGAGACGACGCAGAGCGTGTAGCGAGCTGGCTTCTCTGGACTTCTTCGCCGGAATGCTGTCGAAAACGGCGTCCAGCTTGCCCTTTCTTACGGCGGTAATCTCCAGGTCGTCGTCCAAGTCAATCACAGCATTGTGCGCTGCAATAGAGGGAAGCTTGATGCGAACTTGACGTTTAGGCTTAACCTCCTTGACTGCAGACTTCTTGGGGCTTGGAGAGGCCACAGCCTTGCCCTTGCCCTTGTCGAGCTTCTTGGAGGCTTCGAACACATCGTCGAGTGAGGGCAGTTTCTCCTCATCGTCAGGGATGACCGCAGGCTGGACCACCGTGGTGGCCTCCTTGGTAGGCGAAGGCGCCTTTGCAACAGGGGGTGAGCTAGGCGGCGTCTCAGTGTCCTTCATCTCGGCGTCGGTCTGATGCGCGGAGACGGGCGTTGTCGGCCTGCTTGAGCTAGTCGTCTTGGGGTCGGACTTGGCTTCCGCGGTCCTGAAGTTGAATCGTTCCAAAAAGTCCGCCTTGGTGAACTTCTTCCGTGTCTTTGCCTCGTGAGCGAGCTGCATATTACGGGCCATGCGCTGCGTCTCACGGTTCATCTCCTCAATGGCCTTCTTGCCGGCCTTTCTCGCTGGTCGTGCCGCCTGGCTCAGTTTCCTGCCGCCTTCATCGTCGGTGATGTCAGAGACGTTGTCTTCGTCGTCAAAAAGGTCGGCATTCATGGCCTTCTGGCGTTCCATCCGCTCGGCCTTCTTCTTCTCCTCCTCGGCTTCGCGGGCCAGTCTCTCGGCTCGCTTGCGCTCGACGAGGGCTTGGAACCTGGAGCTCTTCAGGGCAGGGAGCGACGCGTCAGAGTCGGAGTCGTTGGCTGCTGTGTCGTTTGCGGGTTTGCTTGGGGTCTGTTTCTCGGGAGACACGAAGAGACCCGGTGTAGGAGAGCGCGGTGGGCTTTGAGCCTTTGGTGTGGATTCTCTCTCCGATTTTCTCTGCAGCCGGCGGGGGGCAACCGGGGTGTCGTCTTCGTCTTCGGCCTCTCCCATGACTGTGTCGTCCTCCTTGTCATCGTCTGCCTTGTCCGCTGCTTGGAGTCGCTTCTGGATGCGGTCGAGAAAGCTTTCGGGCTCTTCCGAGTCTGATCTCTCACCGCCGGCCATCTGGGCAGCGAGGCGACCTCTTGGTCGTCTGACGACCTCTTCTTCTGAGTCGCTATTCATCTGTGTGGTCTTTTGGGAAGTCTTGCTCTTGCGGCTGGTGTTCTGGGGCTCATCGTCTTCGGAGTCGGTGTCAATGGCGGCCAGACGGGCGGCGATCCGCGCCTGGAGCGACTCTGGGGCCGGGCTCGCGCTGGGTGAGCGCGCCGCGGGCTGTTCTGAAGCCATTGCGGGTTGTGATTAAGGGGGAATGTAGGGTTATGGGTATCAAAACATGAAAAGAATGAAGCAAAGTTTGGCTAATGTGCTTTGGAAAAGGTACCGATATCCGAGTCAAAGACGAGTGTTGTGGTAGAGTTGTGTGGTGGGTGGTGGAGCAAGCCGTCAATTAAGACGGAAGAGCTCTTAGACGCGTCGGTGGGACGCGCGACGTGTTGGTGTCGACTGCGGGACGGGAGCTTATCGCGAGCGCGGCGCCACTAAACACGCCGATAAGGGGTGCTGTGGTGGTGAGAGCCCCACTTTGGAGCTCTTATCGGCTGGGCTCGAGCTTCAGCACATATGACGACACTTGCACGACGGCATGGATCAGGAGCTGTAGTCACTCGTTGAAGTGACTTTTGCTTTAATTATCTCTGTGAGATCATATATATGGAATTTTCTAGGGTCTTTAATCCCTACGAGTGTTGTCATAAGCAGCAGTCAAGCAAAAATTAGAGAAAAAATAGCAGAGCTCAGTTTGCTAGACCTTCAGAGACCGAACCTCAAAAAACACCTGGGTTTGCACTTCACCCGCCCATGCCCAAGGGGTCACCTCACCTTCTGCCGCTAAAGCGTTGCTTCCCTCATATTCAACTCAACTTCCAGTTTCTGCAACAATGGGTGCGATCACTGTCGTAAGATAGCCTAGCGGTGGATTGTATGCCTGGTTTCGGCACAGTTCGAGGGGTCGAGTTTAGGTGGCTCTACAATCTCCGGTGGCCGCCCATTGTTTTTTTCTTTTTTTCTTCTTGGTCACTTTCAATTTCTCAGATCTGTAAGTTGGGGAACAGTACCAGACTGCATGCACAACTACGGCCTGAATATGAAGCTGGCTAAAGGCTTTGGCTAATTCTTATTCTCTTTTTAGTCGAAGTGAAAAGGGTACGTAGGTTTCTCTAATTTCCCTATTCACGCCCTGCCTTCCTTGAACCCCCCTCTGAATCTCGTTTCTTGCCGCCTCAACCTATCCAGCCTCTCACCCAAAGAGTTATTAAAGTTTTCCAGCGACCATCCTCTTCCCTCGTCATTGTACCCGAAGTCCAAGAGATAGTATGCCAACAGTGTTACAGCAATGAAAGGTATGGATGTCACAAAGTACACCCAAAATAGGTGATCTCCCGGCTTGTACGGCGACTCCATCCCGAACAGCGAGGTCGTGAACGCCAGCGGTATGAACACCAGCCCGAGCAGCGTTATGGCCTTGACCCGCTTAGCCTCGCTGATGCTCCGCTGCTGCTCCTTGTACGCCTGCCGGTTGCCGGTGATGCTTGCCAACCCGGTCACCGCGGCGTTCAGCGTCTCCGTGCGGTGCCGCAGCTCCCGGAACCGGAGGTACAGAAACTGGAAATCGGCCGTGCAGTCCTGCCACGCAATGCTCGCCGGCGACACCGCACCGCGGGGCGGCGACGGCGATATCGGGACGACCGGCGCCCCCGCCGGGTGCGACAGCGGGATGCCGAGCTGCAGCATGATGCCCTCCAGGTCCTCGAGGTACTCGCCCGTGCGCCGTTCCCAGCCCTGCATGTCGCTCCACAGTGCCTCGACCTTCTCCATGGGCATCCGGGCGAGGTCCTGCTTGCGGGTGAGCCCACGCTGGACGGCGGAGAGCGTGGCGCGCAGGTGCTCCGTCTGCTTGAGGAAGTGGGAGGCGACGAGCTTCTTGACGAAGACGGCGACGGATTCTGGCTCTGCGATGTCGACGAGGCGCGAGTGCGTCTCGAGGTAGAAGGAGAGGTCCTCGAGCATGGAGATGCGCGGCGGGCCGTGGTAGAAGCCTTCCCTGGCGACGCGGATCTGTTCTTCTTCCGGGACGAAGTCGAGGTAGCCGCCTTGGTAGGGCCAGGTCTTGACGTCGTGCTCGACGCTGTACTGGTCGCCTGTCCTGACGCTTTTGACGGGCGGGTCGCAGAGGACGAGGCCTGGTGTTTGTTAGCGAAGGTGCATGAGCATGGTGATTTGCAGACTTAAAGTCCCAGCCGCCGCCTTCGGTCCTCCAAGACCAAACGCCGCACTTCCTCCGTACAACACCCACGTCCAAGTAATTGTCAATCTCATCAGGGGAGTTATCCCATCTGAAATCTCTGGAAACACCAATATGTCTCCCTGTAGCTGCGCAAACCCATCGGAAGCTCGTCGGTTTCCTGTCAAAAGTCACGACCTCATAGTACTTCATCTCCAGGTGTCCCCGACTCTGGATGACAGACGGCAACTGCACGCCATCGCTCTCGCCCATCCAGTTCAAGTTGTGCACGACAACACGTTCATGCTCGACGAAGAAGGACGGATGGAGTGAAAAGTGATTTCCCAGAACGCTGGCAAAGCCGGGGCCGAGCCCTTCGACAATGTAGATGTTCTGGCGGCCGCGCTGCGATGCTGTATTGAGGAAGTGCGCCTGGAGCAGGGCCGGCTCGCTGAACTCTGCTTTCTTGGCGAACTTGCCGTTGTTCAGGCTCAGCTTGACGACTTTTACGTTGTCGTCGGTGAAGGCGATGCGCTGGGTGGTGGCCTTGGGGTCCCGCTGCCTGAGCCGCGGGTCGGAGAAGGAGAGCGACCTGACGAAGTCGAGGTACGCGCCGTCAGCTAGCCATGTTCCGTCTCTCTCCATGGCGGTGGAAGCAGATGCTCATTCCAGGCAGACGAGTTGTGCGTGGAGAATAGTGACGATGAGGGGAACGAAATCAATAAGGTCGTATAAGTCGGGACTCAAAAGAGCCGGCGCTCATGGACTGAAGCCATGGCTTGATATTTATCTCATGAATCAAAGACACGCGACAAAATGACTTCAGATCGGGGAGCAAGGTAGATGCAAATGTGAAAGTTGACAGCAGCAGCTGAAATCAGGCTGCGAAGAGTGGTATCTAGTGACCGGTGGCCGAAAATGGATGAGGACGGTAGCCCGCCAGCCCCTTGGCCGTCGCCCGAAGCTCCTTGCCCGAATCGGGACACCGAGTGTGGCTTCGCTCTCACCTCCAAAAAGCCACTCGGGTGCGACCCCTCCTTCTCTATCCCTCTTCTCTCCCCTCACAACTCGCCCTGCGCAAACGTGATGTCGTTCGCCTCGCCAGAGCGAACGTCCCCCTCTCACCCTTCCCACGCGCGATTTAATCGCCGGAAACACGAAGCCTCTGCGGCGCGGCTTGCGTGGTTTGCAGCAAACACGCCCGCCATGCCCGCCCTGTCTACCAAGGCCAGCTGACGGGTGCCTGCTTCACTTCCCCGGAGCCCTTGCTACTATTTTTGCGACATCCTGTCCCAACTGCCGCTGGCGCGAGTTGGCTGCATTCCATGCATGGAAGGTCGGATTCCTTCTAGGCGTTATACGTAGTCTGCGCCTTCACCGCGTCGCCGACATTGATCCAGTCAAGCTTATTTCAGCCCCAGTCAGCAACGGTAATTTCGATGATCCGACAATGACTGCAAGCCACCTCGGTGTCCAAGAGAGGATGTCCAACTCACCAGAATCACATTCGGTGTCTTCCCCCACATGCCTCTGCAGAGGTTGACCTGCTTGTCGATCGAGTCAAACGAGTTCGTCTTTCCCGCGTTGGCCAGGTCCGGGATCTTGACGCCGAAGATGTCAATGTTCAGGACGTGGTTGACGAGGTACATGTACCCGTTCGGGTCGACGCCCTCCGGCCGGTCAATGTTGCACCGCGGGAAGTTCGAGTCCGTCTCGCCGTACGGCGTCTCCCAGAAGTACTGGAACTCGTCGAGGATGTAGTTCACCTTGCTCGTGTCGGCGTGGTAGTCTGCCCTCGTCAGTTTCTCGGTCTCCAACTCATCCTGGGTTAAGGTCTGCCGTACCCATGAAGACGATCAACCTCGTCCCGTCGTCGATGAGCTTCTGAAGCGTGGGCCACTCGGCCACCTTCCCCTCGGGCCGGAGCACGTATTTGTCGAGGCCTGTACTCTTGAAAACATCGTCAAACTGTTGCACGGGGATCGCGTCGATATTGGTCAAAAGCAGGGTCACGACCTCGTCCGGGTGGGCGTTCATCCACTTGGTGATTGAAGTCAAGTAGTCAGACAACGACCCGGCGTCAAGAATAAGGCAATCGGTGTGGCACATCTGAATACCGCCATCCTTATTCTGCGTCTGGGCTTGGAGGAAGCGAACGCCCAAGTCAAGCTGTGCCGTTGGCGAAACCAGCTGGTTGTCCGCGGGTCCGATGCCGACGAAGGGGCTGTTATGAGAACCAACAAAGGTCACCTCCGAGTACTTCTTCCCGCAGAGTGCATCGTTGCCGTTGCAGGCGGCGGCAGCAAGGCCCGCAACAACGGGCAAGAAAAGAGCGGCGCGCATGGCGAGAATGATATTAATATTAGAGCAGGAAGAGGTACAGACACGGCGTGGAGCATCTCGACACGACAGAAGCGGCAGCTATATAAACAAAGATCTAGTTCGTATGTAAACACCGCCAGCCCAGCTGAATGGGGGTTTGGCGATAGCTTAAAGTGACATCTCGGACGAGCTGGCGAATCAGACGTCCAAACAGGCCAGTGTCAGCGCCTTCGCGGGGATGTTGGTGGCCACTCGGCCGGGCCATGAGAGGACTTTGGCTGGTCGAGGGCTGAAGTGATCCCTCTGGATGTAACTGCTCGACATGTGAGCGATGGCACCCAAGACCGTTGTATCTGTGGTCTGGCTGCCGTTGGAGTGACGGCTCGTGGTCTTGTGATTGGGTCACGGCATATTCCCGAGCTTCTTGATCGGTTGGGACCAGACGGGGAGTTGCACTGGTTGCGGACATGAGATGCCTGTCAAGACGGGTGTCTTTGCCACATCTATCGAGTTGCTCAAAATGTGAGATGCAGAGCCACTTGTTCGCGCATGTAGGAAGGATTCAGCGGGAATGGGCGAGGAGGCCTCTGGGATGCAGAGGAGCAAGATGGGGGTTGTCCGAGGACATGTTGCTCGCAGTAACGTAGGCCGTAGAAAGGGGGCATAAATGGCCGTCATCCCCTGGCCCTCCTGGTCGACTTCTTGCTCGTTATTGTAGACATCGGGTTTTGGGTCGAAGAATGGCAGGATGGCATTACTATGGACGCCACACTTATGCTTGTTTGAAGACGATGGACCCCGCGGTGCTGTGTTGGGCGCCACCACCGGCAAGTGAAACGGGAGAGTCGACGAATGACGGGGTCGAAGACGTCCACGCGTGGTGGCGGTCATCAGGTCCAAGGCCGCTGAAGGGTCTCAAAGCAGGTCCCGAGGTGCGCTAACGTGGCTAGTCGCAGGGCCGCTCAGGGGACGAAAACAAGGTGTGGCAGGGGAGGGAGGCGCTGCGGGGTCTCATTGGCCCGGTGCCTGGGGGTCGCTTGATTGCCCCGCCTGCAGCTGCAGCGGTGCAGGACGATCCATTTCCTTCCTCCTGCCCTCTCTGGCAATTCCCTCCCCTCAACATCATCACGGACATGTTGGAGTGTTACCTCACCATCGTGAACACGACAGACGAGACGCACATGTCTCGACTCTTATCGAGTTACAGTCCAACCTTGGGCTTGGGCAACGGCGCACATAGCAGACACCAACCAAGCACAACCAGGGCCTAGTCCCAGCTGAATGGTAGTCACCCGTGCTTCAGACGCTTTCTGTCACCCGTCATGCTGAACGCCAGAAGTCAGTTTCCGCAACCACTTCGCGGCTGGCTTTGACATTGACAGGAACTCTGTCCTGGGCGACAAGAGTCAAGACATCTGTCTGGCATTTATTGGGCTGCACCTTTCTCTCAGCTTGCGTCCCAAGTCACGAATGCACGCACCAATAATGCCGTCGACATATAGCCTTTCAACACAGGGACGTCTGGACCAGCAGCACAATGCTGGATGACAATTATCGCGCCTATGATAGTCTAAACGGGAACATCATACGAAGAACCAAGCGCACGCGCGCTGTACGTCAGATGCTCGTCGCAAAAGCAAAACATTATCAGTATATGCTCGTCATTTGGTGACCACGCTCTCCTATCCGTCTCATTCTCGCAAGTGGGTGAGAGGCGCAGCATCAGCTTGGGTCGTCGCCTTCGGACGAAGCAAGATGCTGCAACCTTACGAGCCAAACCTCGGATTGCCATCTCCTCGTACTCCGTACGCTGGACGAGACAACAGCTGAACCTGCACCGTCATCTCATTTCCCATGACAGAGAGAGAAATATCCACCACGAGAGGCAACCAAGAGGACGGCATCTATAGTGTCTCTAAACTGTCGCGCTACTGCCGTGCAACGACATTGTGCGAGCCTGATTTCGACTTGTGCCGTTTAAGCCTATGTTCGCGCCGCAGGGGCCGATACCTTGTGCCCATCTACCGCGCTGGATCAAGGTTATTCGATCCACGTGCGACATTTCGAACCTCTAGGTCCAAATGGCTTGCGTCGAAATCTTCTAGCGCGCATCACCCTTCGAGTCACGCACTGGCCATGCTCGTCGTCGAGACCAGGAACAGATGGCAAAGCCCAATCCGAGGCTGCCGTTGACGACGGCTTCGGGTCACTCGTTCTCGCATTAACGCGGCGCTTCTATTATGCCGTGAAGCTGTTCAGCCTCGCACAGAGATGGCCCGGCTCCTCTCACCGAGACCGAGGCAGGCTGGTTATGTCATCGGGATGGAGGAGCTGGTTGCGCTGTGGGGCGTGAAGCCGTTGACGACGTAGTACGACGACGACGACATGCGGATTATGACAATTCATGAGACAACAAGCTCAGAGACGCTACGACCAGGCGGGTTGCGAGGGGTCACCAAACTAAACAACTCAGAATGCGACCCCATCGAGGGTGCAGATTTTTTCACCTGTGTGTCGGAGGGCAGCAATGCAGGCCTGCACAGCCCTCAGAGCAAGCATGGACGACGATCGACGTCAGCCGGATTTGGTTATGCTTGCTTCCCACCGCGTGGGATGCCCGGCAGATCTGCCCCCTCCCTCCCTCAATCCGCGCCCTCCACCTCCACCTCACCTCAGGTCGCGGGTTTCTTCGTCGGCTAAACCGTGAAGAAGGTCAGGGAAACCCGCAAGAGCGTGAAGGCAAGGTATCCGTAGGGGAGGAGGGAAACAACCGTGCGCGTGCTGACGAAACATGGAATTCCTCCGACATCCGAGTTCGTTGTAGAGAGTTTCTGCCAAGCACTGTCAACTGCTGGCCCAAGGCTTGTCACAACCCGAGTCGAGACGGCATGCGATTGCCGACCTTTCATCCCGCCTTGCTGTTCCTGCCAAGTCATGTCAGCGGCCGGCTGGCAATGGCACCGTCATTGGCGCGCCCGACGATGGGTTCGGAAGTTTTGTCCTTTGGGTCTTCATCATGAATCCACGAGAGCGAGGATTCATGATGAAGGTCTAACCACCCACCCGGCCCCGTATTGCTATGGGGAAGAGAACCACAATTCAAGCCTTTCCCGTTTTCTTTCCGAAAACCGAAACGATGGGCGGAGCCCCCGATAAGCTCATTGGGGCTCTCGCTCTCTCGACTTCCCACCAGATATCTCCTCGGCCTCTAACGCAGGCCCGGCCGTGGTGAGTCGAACTGTGTCGAGCGAGACGGGGCCTTTACCAAAGGGGGCATGGCGTCGCCGCTCTCCCGTACTCGCGAATGGAGCACCCAGGGGCGACGCCCACTTGCCTGACCGGAGCTTCCTGGTCACGAACGGAGACGCTGCTCAAATCCGCGATGTTTTGCCCCGTCTCAACCTCACCCAGAACACTGTGAAGAAATCAGTCAGCGCACGCAGCTTGGCCCGAGCTCGCTGGCGCTGGACCAGCAACCTCACACGCCTCACGTTTTAGGATCGACACCATCCTAGCGTCGTTCTCAAATCTTTTCACCTGAAGAGATGGGATTGCCCTTGTTGCTCCCAGGAACGCTCCCGCCGCTAAACCTTGTCCAGCAACCTCGTCACCCTCATCGACGCCGAGCCCCAAACCAGCCGTGGAGACGGCGTTTAGCCTTACTCCTGAGAAGCGTGGAAGCCGTCGTAGCTCCCCCACAACCGTGATTTTCAGAGATCTACCTATCGGAGCCCAGATCGCCAACAGCTCGTCATGCATGAACCCGTCCTCGCCGTCTTTGCCGAGTAAACCAGCCTGCGCGGGCTCGCCTGCTCACCTCTTCCCAGTGGCGTTTCTCGTCCCTCCTGGTCATCGCTCCTCAGGACCCGCAGGGTCCCTCGAAACGGGTTTCCAAGCCAATCGCATCTTCAGAAGCCTCGTCTTCGAGCAAGAACACAGCCCGTGTCGTCCAGTCGTCAGATCAATGCCTCGACTGATCTTTTCGTGAGAAAGCCAGCGGCAACATGCCTCACACTCGCTGGAAGCGCGGCCATCGAGGAATCCCTGGCCCTTGGGAACTGAGGCCCGTGTTTGCCAAGCCCCATCAACTGTCTTCCAAGACTGTCCAAGACCTGTCATCCAGTCTGTCGAGAACTTGTATAAGAATCACACGCATATCCGGCCAAACCTTCTCGATCTTACTTGTCTCTCATCAGCATCTCATCAACACTTCAGCCTTTTCTCCTTCATCTGCCTTTCTTTTCCACAAGAGCCCGGAGCTCCTTGACAGTCTATTACACCAATAATAATCAGCCTCTTATTCAAGACTCAACTTTCACCAATCTTTCCAACCGCCAAGATGAAGTACGCCTCCACCATCCTCCTCGCGGCTTTCGCTGCCACCAACGTCTTTGCCCACGGTGTCATCGACGGTGTTCAGGGTGCTAACGGTGTCAACCTGCCCGGTCTCTCTTGTAAGCCACTCATCCTTTTCCATCTCCGATATCTCAGTCTCACACAAACACAGTGATCGACGGCACTCCTCGTGACTGCGCCTCTCCCCGCTGCGGCTCCGAGGCCGACACCTCCATCATCCGCGACCGCGAGATGGGCACCGACCGCGCCTCCGCTCTCGGCCGCACCCAGGGCGGCGGCCCCGTCGACGCCGCTACCATGGTCAGCCAGTTCATGAACGGCGCCGCTGGCAACACCACCGCTGTCAAGAAGGCCCGCGAGATCCACGAGGCCAACATGGCCCGCCGCTCCCTCGTCGCTCGCCAGGCCGGCAAGGGCACCAAGACCCCCAAGGGCACCGCCGAGACCGCCGTCAAGGCCGCCACCGGCATGGCCGCCCAGGCCGGCATGCCCACCACCGCCGACGACGGCACCCTCAAGATGACCTTCCACCAGGTCAACCAGGACGGCGCTGGCCCTCTCAAGGCCGACGTCGACGGCACCTCCGGCGGTACCGACCCCTCCGCCTTCAAGACCGCTGAGGTCACCCAGAACGTCCCGGGTATCGGCATCGGCGGCCTGTCCGGCGCCTCCACCATGGACTTCCCCGTCGCCATCAAGATGCCCGCGGGCATGACCTGCGACGCCAACGTCGGCGGCGCCAGCAACGTCTGCGTCGCCCGCCTGCGCAACGCCGCGCTCGCCGGACCCTTTGGCGGCTCCGTCGCCTTCACCCAGTCCGCCACCGCCCGCAAGCGCGCCGTCGAGTTCAACCTCGCCAAGCGCCGCGCCGCCCGCTCTTTCCAGGCCTAAATATGCGGGTTTTAGTCTGCATGGGCATCGGTAGTCACGGCACACCACAAGGAGCTAGGACCAAAAACAACAACAAATTGCCTTCGTTTTTCCGTCGGCCTCATCTTTCTCACTCTACACACATATCTGCGATATGTGCGGGGGTTTGAAAGGGACCGGCGGGGGGGATACAGCACAAGGAGGATTTGATTTTCTGTCTGCGAAACTCATTTCTCTCTCTCAAGATTGTATCATTTTCTTTCAAACGTCACTCAGTGATATCCTGTGGATAGTCCTTGGGGGAGGAGGAAACTTCTTTTTTTCAGATTTTTGTGTATAATCCTTGCCACCCTTACCTTAGAAGTGTTGATGAACAAAATAACGATGCTTGATGGTTCTTGAAAAAAAACTTGGCTTTTCCTTGGCGAATGCTTGTGATGCGTGACATGATAATTGAACTCGACTAATGGGGTGCTTCCAAGGGATTCTCTTGCCTTACGCAGACATCCTGGTTGTTGGGAGGAGTTGGGACTTGTGTGACTGACGTCTGCTTTGGAACGAGGGAGGGGAGGGTTGTAGGTGTGGGGATAACCCTGGTCTCGGAGTGAAACGTCAAGGCCCGCCGACATGCTACGACTTGGACGGCAGCCGCAGACAGGGGGGACCACCCCTCCCCCTCGGGTGGTTTTGGTGGGTGGTAATTCTGTAGATCCGTTCGGGATATTCTTTCTGAGATTACCACCTCGCGTACGCGGCTGCATCCTCGGCGAGGTTCCAGAAATATATGCTTACATTTTGATGGGGTTTGGAAGTGTATAAGCGAACATCACGAGCGAGACGGAGAGAGGTGTAGACGGGGAGTTTGATTCTGCTGAACGGGAAAATTCTCGGTATTCCCGTCTAAGAGCCCCCGTCATCTGAAGTTTTCAAATCGTGTCACGAGTATGGGAGGGAGTGAGAAAGGGCGACTGACGTCTGACGCGATTCCCGGAGATGCTGCGAGTGCTGGTGGAAGGGTGTGGTATGTTGCGGCGCATGGCATTTTGGGAAGCACCACGGTTTAGTTAGGACAGAATCAGACAACACACACAGTAGGTACGGTTTTGAGTTTTGGTGGTGGTGGGCTGGATGTGGTTCGTGGTGGTGTGTAGGGGACGGACGGCAGAGAGAGAGAGTTTCCGCGGAGATAGGGGTCTAGCAACACACACACACACACATAAACGCACGCCCGTATTGCACGTACGCACGTTTTCCGCCTCGTTTTTTCCGTCTTCGTCGTCCCGTGTCTGCGACGAGGGATTGGGGCTCTTGCTTTGAAGAGCCGGAGATGCTGTTTTGTCAGCGGAGAATTGGCGGCTTGTTTGGAAATTTGGGGATGTGCGGTGGTTGATGGCGATGGCGCTGTGGAAGTATTTGGAACCGGGGAATGCACTTGAGGAAAGGCAATTACCACTCGGCAGTCGTATTTTACGTTGATGGCCTTGAAGAAGATTGTTCCGAATGCTACATATAGCCAGAAGCAAGCCAACGGTTCCTCCCGCACGCCACAAGACATCCCAGGAACACGCGACTCAAAAGGAGCCAAGACCGGCCAAAACTCGACCGGCTAAAGAGCGGCTGAGGGGCGGTACTCGGTGCGGCTCAAACATCTTCCCCTCGGCGCATTTGTCGTTCCCCGGACCCAAAGCGGCCGGGCGAGAGGGCCCGACACTCCGATCCGGCGGGGTTGGGGGTGCAGGGAGAGTGCTGGGAGGACCGGAATCAGACAGAACAGACGGGCCGCCAAGTGTTAACCGCTTTACGTGCGAAACCTCCGAGGTTGCCGCGGCTGCTCTCTAATTTCCAGTCTCATCAGGCCATTACCTCGCCGCCTATGCATCGTGAGGAGGTCATACAATGGAAGAAGATCATCGAACGTGAAGGAGTAGCGGTCAAGCAGGAGGAAGAGAAGGAAACGCCCTCCCAAGACACTAGATATGTCGCTTTCACGGATCAACGCAGCGCGAGCAAGGGGCCGGGGGAGGAATACGCGCAAAACGCACTTGCAGGTTCTCCGGGTTGCGGCGTTGTTCGTCACGGCGATGATTTGTGTGGTTGAAGAAAAGAGTGGGGGGCATATTACATGGTGCGCTGGCCCCCAGAGAGCCATCCGTGAGGGACAGGGGACGAGGTGCAGGAACAGCCTGGCGGAAGAGACAGCCGAGATGGAGGGTGTAGTAGGTGTTTTTCTTGGGATGCCAAGGGGATGGAAGGCCGGGCGGCCTTTGGTGGTCTTTTGCCATGTTTCCGTTCCCGTTTCTTGCCTGATTGTTTCCTTGGTATCTTGAGGAACAACTAGAAGACGAAGCGTGATAAACGACGGGAAACATTATTGCGTAAGAAACACCCATGATAATTAACCGTCAAGGTGCTCGCTCCAGTGACCACCGCCTGGAAGCGAGGTTCCCGCATGCCCCACATCCAGCCGAAGAACCCGCCTCCGAGGTCGCCGGGGGACGGAATCCAATCAGGCGGTCCAGTGGGCCGTCGCTCGCCAGCTGCCCTGGGTAAGGTGGCCCCTCCTTCCTATGTCGGCCAGGCGGCCCCCAACGTCTTTTTTCTCCCCTGCTTTTTGGGGAGGAGGAAACGAAGGGGCCCCGCCATTCCGCCGTGTCGGTGACACGAGACCAGCTGTCCCCTCGGACTACCTAGAAAGAAAGGATTCTGTTGGGGCAGTTATGCTTGATTCATATCATCCTCGTAGCATTCTCAATGCATATCGAAAGTTGTGAAAATGACGAGTTGCCGAAAAAAAAAGAAAGCATTCGTCTTCTTGCAGATACGCTACGAGGGAGGGGGCACTTGGGCCCTGGATGTCTCGTCTGTCGTACACTTCGGGTGGTGGCTTGGAGATAAGAGCTATTCCATAGCTTCCACGAACATGTGAAAACCATGCAGTTCATCCCGTCGTCGGATTAAACCGCAACCACACACCAACAAAATCCAAAAAAGAACAGATCATACGCTGAATGATGTCTTCCATCTGTGCAACCTCATAGCTTCCTCGCCAGAGCGTCGACCACGAGATCACATTCATCCCCGTCCAACTTGCTCCCTTCCCTACAATCCAATCTCAATCCCGAAGTCGCCAAAACTTTAACGTCCTTCCGCCGTTGTGTAAGTTGATTTTCCCACGCTGCACCGCTCTGCGTCTCCGCCGCCAGGTACGCGTAAACAACAACAGTCCACGTTCCTTCTTCCGCTCCAACGCCGTAATTAGAACCCACCACTTCACATAGCTTTCCCCCGTAATCCCGCAGCATCAAACCTCTGCTCCGGCTCATCCATCACCTCCCGTCCAAACAACTCCCCCGCCAAGCCCGCCCGTCCGCGTTATCTCGAAGCAAGCACCCCCTCTAGCGGCGCTGCAGAAGAAATAGGGCTCCACATCGTCATCACAACCGCCGCGCCGCCTCACACCGCTTGACAGCACCGCTCTCCACGGGCACACAGACAAAACCCGCCGCAAGCTGCAGGACGTGTAATCGTTAGCTTAGTGTACCTAGGTAGCCTAGCTCACTCTGCGTTATCCCTCCCCCACGCTCCACACTCCTCCATTGTCTCTCTCTCCGCCCCCAGTCCCACCGACCGACCACACGCGCGGCTTTCCTGCACCCAGCCGAGCCCCCGACGTCCCGAAGTGACACTATTTGAACGCCACTCAACCCCGTCCACGCCCGCTTCACATCCTACCTCTTCTCTTCTTCTTCTTCATCCTGAATAACAACAGTCTCGTACAGACAGCAGCAAAAGGATACCGCAATCTCACAACCAAAACTTCCAACTAACAAACTAACACCAATTGTCTGATCGCGCTTACGGGTCGCGATCGCCCCCGTCGTCAAGACGTTTTCCAACCTCCTCAACTCGTGAGTCTTTGTTCTTCTCCACGGTGTGTTTATTCGTGAGCTAACGACATACACAGGGTCCATCATCCGTACGCAGGAGCCCGCTGCTCTGCCGCCCCCGGGGGTTCAGCGGACTCGGCCTTTGATCTCTAAAGGCCTCTAGCTAACCAAGCCAACCAAACCTATCTGCCTGAACCTTTGAAAACCCAACAATCCCCAAATTCTACCTCGGGCTCTGACAAAACATGGCTCCCCATGCAGAGGTAGACGCGGGCTCCGCGCACGGAGATGGACCCCTTTCCCCCAACGGCAACGGAGCCGCCGCCGCCAGCCAACCCCCGGCCCGCGAGCTCTTCACCGTAAACTCCCCCAACGTCGTCTACAACGACACCGAGATCCTGTCAAAGTACACCTACCGCACCACCAAGGTCTCCCAAGACGCCAATGGCAAGTACGTCGCCACCCCGACCGAGACGCTCTACGAGTTCAAGACGGACCGCAAGGTCCCCCGCGTCGGTATGATGCTCGTCGGGTGGGGCGGCAACAACGGCACGACCGTGACGGCCGGCATCCTCGCCAACCGCCGCGGGCTGACCTGGGACACGCGCGAGGGCGCCCGCGCGGCCAACTACTACGGCTCCGTGATCATGGGGTCGACCGTCAAGCTGGGCACGGACGCCGCGACGGCCAAGGACGTCAACATACCCTTCCACGACCTGCTGCCGATGGTGCACCCGAACGACCTCGCCATCGGCGGGTGGGACATCAGCGGGATGGACCTGGCCGCGGCCATGGACCGCGCGCAGGTGCTGGAGCCGACGCTCAAGGCGCAGGTCAAGAAGGAGATGGGGGAGATGGTCCCGCTGCCGAGCATTTACTACCCCGACTTCATCGCCGCCAATCAGGAGGACCGGGCCGATAACGTGCTCCCCGGGACGAAGGCCTGCATGGCTCATGTTGAGCAGATCCGCAAGGATATCCGGTGAGTGTGCTGTGAGAGTTAGTGAAGGGGAAATGCTGACAGTGAGAAGCAACTTCAAGGAGGCCAACGGCCTGGACAAGGTTATTGTGCAGTGGACTGCCAACACCGAGCGCTACGCCGACATCATCCCGGGCGTCAACGACACCGCCGACAACCTGCTCAAGGCCATTGAGGAGGGTCATGAAGAAGTGTCTCCTTCCACCGTGTTC
This sequence comes from Colletotrichum horii, assembly GCA_027406005.1. Classification (NCBI taxonomy): domain Eukaryota; kingdom Fungi; phylum Ascomycota; class Sordariomycetes; order Glomerellales; family Glomerellaceae; genus Colletotrichum; species Colletotrichum horii. The sequence continues at coordinate 3,568,446 of JANVYB010000008.1, forward strand.
TCCGTCGCCTGCACGCTCGAGGGTGTGCCCTTCATCAACGGTTCCCCCCAAAACACCTTCGTCCCCGGCGCCATCGAGCTGGCCGAGAAGCACGGGGCCTTCATCGGCGGCGACGACTTCAAGTCGGGCCAGACCAAGATGAAGTCCGCGCTGGTCGACTTCCTCATCAACGCGGGCATCAAGCTAACGTCCATCGCGAGCTACAACCACCTCGGCAACAACGACGGCAAGAACCTCAGCTCGCACAAGCAGTTCCGGTCCAAGGAGATCTCCAAGTCCAACGTGGTCGACGACATGGTGGAGGCCAACACGGTGCTGTACAAGGAGGGCGAGCACCCGGATCACACGGTGGTGATCAAGTATATGCCGGCGGTGGGCGACAACAAGCGCGCGCTCGACGAGTACTACGCCGAGATCTTCATGGGCGGGCACCAGACCATCTCGCTCTTCAACGTGTGCGAGGACTCGCTGCTGGCGTCGCCGCTCATCATCGACCTCGTGCTCGTCGCGGAGATGATGACGCGCATCCAGTGGAAGGCGGTCTCGTCGGACGGGGCCGCGACCAAGGACTTCAAGGGCTTCCACAGCGTGCTCAGCATCCTGAGCTACATGCTCAAGGCGCCGATGACGCCGCCCGGCACGCCCGTCGTCAACGCGCTCAGCAAGCAGCGCGCCGCGCTGACCAACATCTTCCGTGCCTGCGTCGGTCTCGAGCCCGAGTCCGAGATGACGCTGGAGCACAAGCTGTTCTAAGTCAGAGATCGTGAGACCTGGTCGTTGACGGACTGCCGTCGAAATCTTGTTCCGTTCTTGCCGTGCCCCACGTGGGCTGGTAACCTTGTTTGCGTCTTTCCACCTTGGAGGTTCCTCACCGGCCCCAGCCCTTCGCTAGGTACTCATGTTGATTCAGAATGTTAGTTAGTATGCGCGATAAAAACCAAACCAAATATAGTCACAGTCCCTACCGCAAAACGTCTCACATGTCGTAGAGTTTGCCGTGATCGCGTAGCGGTGATGCTGGTGAGCTTGCGTATTCGTCCTATATCGACGGAGCCAAAACTCCTGCGCGTCGAGGAGCAGAAACTCTGTTTTGCGAGTATGAACCTGGGCCTGTCCTGTCGACCACACGTTTTGCGCGGCGGTAGGTGTGAGGTGGTGGTCCGCGATACGTCGAAGAGACGATGGTGGACGGCGGCAGGCGCATTGAAACGGATGGGACGAAGGCCAATCAGCACGTTGGGGACGGCCATGGCCCTGGTGGCCCAGACGCACCGTTCGTCATGAAGGCCGCCGACAGGGCCTGGCCTCCTGGCTTTGGTGTTCTGCTCGGGTCGATTAGTGAGGCACGGCAGAGCACGGTAAATCTTGACCCTCGTCATTGCCGTTCGCTCGGTTGTGGTCGCAAATTCTGGAGAAACCTGGAGAAGCGCTGGGGACCCGGTCGATTGGTGATTTGCGACATGTCGGTGCACACGTAGCCTTGCACCGCAACACCTGTCAGCCCACAGATTCCATTATCAATCGTCATGTGTTCTCTTTCTCTCCGAAGCGAGGACGGGGATGACGATTGACTGCATGGCAACAGAGAAAAGCGGATAGCAGGGAAATGAGCTGGTCTCGGCCTTGCTCTTCTCGTCGAAGACTCGACAGCGGCGCAATTTAGCTGCGGGCTGCAGGTTGCGGGTCTGCCTCCCCCTCCCCCCCTCCAAAAGCTAAAATTCGAAAAAGCAACGTCGGTGGAGCTGGAGACCTGGAGCAACTTCAGCCAGGGGGTGGCAACGGCACCATTCAGGGCAACTGAGGACTAAAGCGCGGCCTGTCATTGGCGGGCGGGTGGATGAATCAGCACCCGTTGTGCGCTAGCGCCCCCTGGGGAGAGACGGGGTGTCGTGGGTGTCAACAACGTTCATTGTTCCCTGCTCGGCCGTGCCTGATCTGCCCAGACGGTTGCTGGGGTCGTGCTGGTCTCGAAATTACTGCCATTTTTGGTGGTAAAGCAAGCACAGCGTGCAATTGGGAAAATGTACCTCGGTGGGCGGGACGGACACTTTTGGCGGGCAGAGCGACTCTGACACTACGCTCTGAACGTAGCGCTGCCAGAGAGGGAGGGGAGGGAGCCCTTCCCCAAGGAGTCAGGACTTGCGCTTTGTATGGTTCGCCCGTCTGAGCATGCCAAGACCCAAGACCTGCCCGTAAAGAAAGGGCACATGTCGTCCCTTCCCGCCTGTATCGCTCGATGGGGGAGCAATCTGCGTTGCCCTGCTTCGTCTCTCTCCTTCCTCTCTTCGTTACGCTAATCCTATCACCTCCCTCCCTTCTTAATAACCTTCCGTCGTCGACTTCTTTACACTACGTTCTGACGACGAACTGCGATTGAGGGCGACGAGGCGTACAAGCCGGACGACGATACCACACGCGCGCCACGATGTTGTTCTCGAAATTTGGGCGCGCTGCCCTTGCTGCAGGTTAGTGGCACCCGACTACTGCTTACTCCCGCAATCCCATTGGCGACCGTCAGAGACATGCAATCCTTCCTCCCCCCGCAGGTCGTCATACAGCTCGCATCCCCAAAGTGGCACAGTCGCCATAGACGGCTTCACCAGCCTGTGCGAACCCCAGCTAATCATGCCTCCATGACAGTTGCGCTGGCCACTCCCTCTTTCGCCGCAGACACCTCAGACAAGACGGACCTCGGACAGTCGACATTTGTCGCCCCCGAAAACAACGTCGCCTTCGGCTTCACAGTCCCAGAGAACAGCGGCGAAGATGTCTTCATCACCATCCGCGCCCCGATCGACAGGCAGTGGGCGGCCATCGGTCTCGGCCAGACCCAGATGGCGGGCAGCTTGATACTGATGATCTACCGCGACGAGACGGGAAACAACGTCACCTTCTCCCCGCGTGTGGCCTATGGAAACTACGAGCCCTCATACTACGACCACGTCACCTGGGAGGTGTTACCTGGCACCGGCGTTTTCAACGGTTCGATGTACTTCAGCGCGCGGTGCACCGCACACTGCAGGAACTGGCCCGGTGGTTGGGTCGATGTAACAAGTGAGACGCAAAAGGCCATATACGCCGTGGGACCCAAGGGAGGCTTCTTCTCGAGCAAGATGGACTCGTCGGTCAAGTTTCATGAAGAGTTTGGGCGATTTACCATCAACATGAAGCGGACGATTGGTCCGGGAGACGCTCCCGCTCTGAAAGACGATGCGGTCAACGAGGGAACCACGCAGGTCGACGCCTATGACGGAAAGCGGGATTTGAAGTCCATCTTCCATGCACTGATGATGGTCGGCGCGTTGGTCTTCCTGATGCCTGTCGGCGTGGTGCTCCTGCGTTTGGGCGACAAGGTGAGGTGGCATGGCCTGAATCAGAGTGTTGCTCTGCTGCTCGTCATCATCGGCTTCGTTTTGGGTGTCCTGACTAGCTTCTGGTACAACCGTGTAAGTCGCGGCTCTCGCCTGACGGAGAATTCTACTAACGTAAGCACAGTCTCGCGGCTTTACCTCTGCGCACCAGATTATCGGATTGATAGTCGTCGGTTTCTGCTTCGGCCAATTTGCCCTTGGCTTCCTGCACCATTCCCATTTCAAGAAGACGGGCCAAACAACGACCATGAAGCCTATTCACGTATGGCTGGGCCGCCTCATCATCGGTCTCGGCACGTTCAATGCCTTCCTGTACGTCTGTGCGCAGTTAGTCTCCGCTGTCAGTCAGCTAACCTAGCGCAGTGGCTTCTCCTTCGCTCTGAACCGCAAGTTTAATTACTTCCTTGCCGGTCTGATCCTCCTGCTCCTCGCCATCTCCATCTTCTTCACCTTCGGCCGGACGTGGCACCGCCGTCGCAGTGGGGTCTCTAAGTTCGGCAGGGAACCGGGCGGTTACAACCCGGAGCCGTGGCGACAGACCCCCACGCACGGCGGCTACTCGTACGCGGGCGCTCCGCCTGCCTATCAGCCGCCGTCGCACCAGAACATTGGCCTGACGAGCATGGTCGCGGACCCGGCCCAGCCGACTAAGGAGCGCAGCAACAGCCGCGATTACCGTGCGAACGAGCTTGGCTCAGCTCACCAGCCGCGAGAGATGGTGTAAATCGGACGCGATCGGGTAGTGAGGGTTTTCAAATGCTGCACCATTGGCGTCGTAAGCCTGGATGGGACGAATCTGAATAAAATGCGGTTACCGGTCTGTATTCCGAGGCTCTGCTTTGCGCTCGCGTTGAAGCGTTTTGTATATGTAATGTTTTGGTGCAGGGCATCGACTGGCAAAGATCCAGGAGGCCCTTTGAATGACGAACTCGAACCTTGTCGAACGTTAACAGCGCATCGTTGGTGATGGTAGCTTGTGAGCGATGGAAGATGCTAAGTCTTAGCCCGGCGTCATCGGGCTGAACAGCATTGACGACGGTGGGCATCGGCACCGACTCGGCAGATTGCGACATCGAAGTGTGGCCGGCAAGTGGGGCAGTCTTAGTCGAGTTTGAAATTGGACTGACGTGCAGTATGCTGCATGCAATGCCCTTTCTCTGCAGAAGACGGAATCAAATAGAAAAAGGGTTTTGGCATGATGCATATTGATCGAAACCTTTGGGTCCGCAGATGCAGCCGACCGGAGACAGGTAGTCGGGAGGCTCCGCAACCGTAACCTAAACGGCCGTTAGTTCCCCAGAATTCCCGACATCAAAGGCGACGAGAAAAGGACGGAGACCGCCCGCTTGGCCGGCGCCGTGATCGGCTTTGGTGGGGGCGTGTCGCCACTTTTCTTTGCATCCTGCCTGCCAACCTGTCGTGAGGCGGTCTGCACTGGACGAGAAAAGTCTGCGACGTTAATTGAACCCGGCGTTAGGACGATTTGTTAGCTGGCAGGAAAGAGCGGAAGTGCTGACTCTTGTTGCAAGCTTTTCCTTGGTTGACGGCACGCGCTTTCCGTTTCGTTTGATACCCTTTGACTTACCCGACCCCCGGCTCCATCCCGTCCCGTCGCAGATCGGGGTTTTGCCGATGGGGAAAGGACCTCCCCATTAGCACGTCTTGTTGCCTCTCCTGTACTCGCCAATCTTCCTTTTTTCATCCTCGTTACAACTTAGAGCCTCAGCATCATTCCGCGTAGTGCTTAGATCAACGTCGTTCATTGCCCGAATAGATTCCTGTAGCAGTAGTCGGACGTACCTCTCTGCCGCAGCTCGCATACGCATCATCCGCATCCGCCATCACCCCGACGGCAGGCCATGCCGCCGCGCACTGAAGACGAGCCGGTGCAGACACCGCCGTATCACGACGATGCCGACTCCGAACGAGAGGACGAGTCTGAAGACGACGGTGAAGAGGCTCGCATGCTGAGAACACTCGACGGGTCCGGGCCCGAAGTCGAGGCTGCGCCTGGCGCGGCGCTCTCACACCCGCGAGAGGAGGAGGAGCTGCTCAAGCCGCCCGAGAAGCCCAAGCCCATCGCGTGGCGCGATCTGCCGCAGAAGCAGCAGTTGTTGGTCATTACGCTTACGAGGTTGAGCGAGCCGCTCGTGCAGACTTCTTTGCAGGTTCGTCCTACTCATGCTGACCCCGCAGCTCTCATCTCACGTCTCACATGAGATTCAAGACTTGGCAAGAGAGTGGACATGAAATGTTGCTAACGCAGTCCACAGTCCTACATGTTCTACCAACTTAAGTGGTTCGACCCGACCCTCCCGGACTCGGTCATCTCCTCCCAGGCCGGCATCCTCCACGCCTCCTTTACCGCAGCCCAGTTCATCACCGCCATGATCTGGGGCCGCCTCGCCGACTCCAAGCGCTTCGGCCGCAAGACCGTCCTCATGATCGGCCTCCTCGGCACCTGCCTGTCGTGCGTCGGCTTCGGCTTCTCCCAGAGCTTCGCGCAGGCCCTCTTCTTCCGCTGCATCGGCGGCGCCACCAACGGCAACGTCGGCGTCCTCCGGACCATGATAAGCGAAATCGTCCGCGAGAAGAAGTTCCAGGCCCGCGCCTTCATCCTGCTGCCCATGACCTTCAACATCGGCGTCATCATCGGGCCCATCCTCGGCGGCATCCTCTCCGACCCCGCGGGCAGCTACCCGGGCCTCTTCGGCGACGTGGAGTTCTTCAAGAAGTACCCCTACGCGACGCCGAACCTGCTGAGCGCGGTGTTCCTCTCGTGCGCGGCGTTGAGCGTGTGGCTGTGCCTCGACGAGACGCTCGACGCCCTCCGCGAAGAGGGCCCGGACCCGGGACGCCGCCTCGGCTCGAGCATCGCGAACCTCCTCCGCAGAGTCTGGACCCGCCTCCGCCACGGCCGCCGCGGCGCGATACGGCTCGACGATGCGGCCTACGCCCAGCTGCAGTCCAGCTCCGCCAGCAGCACCGACGTCGAAATGTCCCCCGAAAACGCACCCCCCAAGCGGCCGAAGCCGCGCTACACCCACCGCCTGCCCTTCCGGCGCATCTTCACCCGCAACGTCATCATGACCTTCTCCGCGCACTTCTTCCTCGCCTTCCACGTCGGCACCTTCAACGCGCTCTGGTTCGTCTTCCTCTCCACGCCCACCTCGACCGTCCCGCCGCACCTCCCCTTCCGCTTCACCGGCGGCCTCGGCATGCCCCCGCAGAGCATCGGCCTCGCCATGGCCATCCTCGGCGTCATCGGCATCACCCTCCAGCTCTTCGTGTACCCGCGCCTCTCCGCGCGCCTCGGCACCGTCCGCGCGTGGCGGCTGTTCCTCTACTTCTTCCCGCTGACGTACTTCCTCGTGCCGTACCTCTCGGTCGTGCCGACCACGCCGGCCGCGCCGCCGCCGGGGCCGAAAGGCGGGCCGGCGATCTGGTTCGCCATCGTGGGCGTGCTGCTGTTCCAGGTGCTGGGGCGCACGTTCGCGCTGCCGGGGCAGACGATCCTGATCAACAACTGCACGCCGCACCCGAGCGTGCTGGGCACGATCCACGGGCTGGGGCAGAGCGTGAGCAGCGCGGCGAGGACGATCGGGCCGGTGCTGTGCGGATATCTGTACGGCCAGGGGCTGGCGAACGGGGTCGTCGGCGCGGTGTGGTGGGGCCTGGCGGGGGTGGCGGTGTTGGGGGTGCTGGCGAGCTGGGTTGTGTGGGAGGGGGATGGGCATGAGATTGTGTTGGAGGGGGATGAGGAGGAGGAGGAGGTTAGGTGAGGGAAGTAGGGGGGTTTGATAGATACGGGTAATGACTATGGATAGACATTAATTCTTAGTATTTTCTGGTGCGATGTGTTTGTGCTGTGTAAGTGTGATGTTTGGTTTCCCGGATGGTTCGTGTGTTGAGGATATGCAAGGGGTATATAAACTACGCTGTTGATGCTGGATGTGGCATTTCAACCCACGCCGAATATGAGGTCATCATGGGCCCCATTGCAGGGTTTTTACCAAGCTGGCAGACTCGGCTCTCCTAGGCCGGAACACTAAGTTTGAAAAATAACAGTGTTGAAAGGGCGAGACTATCGGCATCGTCCGCGTGGATACTCGAGGATAGTCTCCGAACAAAGATGAAGAGCATCGTTAGGAGGAGTGAGCTGTGATGGCTGAGTGAGACTTGATCACTGGCTTGGAGGGACAATGGCAAAACCTGCTTCATGGAGTGGAGCGACGGAAGAATTTCATGACCATCCTCCACCAATTGCTTGTTTGAGGCTGCTCAACCGCGGGATATTTATGTATTTATATTCATCTTGGAGTTATGACTAGGTTTGCTGTGCGTGATGAGCGAGGCGGTTGTGGGGACTGGTATATATTTCAATTGTTGGGTGGTAGTTTCATTGGCGGCACGGCAGATATCGTCAGTATGAAATTGTTTCTGCAATGGGTACTGGGCTGTTGCGAGGGCTTCGTGGTCTTGATGATGATATTGAACCTTCGGAGGCTGAGATTTGCTGAGGGCCAGCTCCGCGTTTGCTTGTATCTCGTCGTCTTTGACTTTTGTCTTTGGCTTATTCGGAGACGACGCCAAGCAGGGAAGAATTGGGTGTGAATGTGAGGGGCGCATTGGGAAGTTGAGATATGTGTGGAGGATGAGAAGACCCGGAAGTGCGGTAGCTGAGACAGCAGAAGGGGACGAGACGATTTGCTCTAATTGGTTTCTTGTGTTTTCCCTGTGCACGACTGTGTATTTATATTTTTGACGATCCTAAGCTTGTACCGCTTGGTCGCGCGATTTAATTTGAAATAATGTCGCCCCCGCTTATGAAGATTGGAAATTGTTGAGGTGTGGTCTCTCGTTTGAAGAAGGAGACGGAGTGACCTCCCTTTTGAAGGACTGGAGGACCAACTTTGAAGTAAGACTTGAAGACTTGACGTTTGAAGGAGGAGACGAAATTTGAAGATATGGTTCTCTGACCTCTCGTTTCAAGGAAGAGAACACCATCCAAAGAATGGAATCAGTGGTTGTGGTGTCATGAGGAGAAGGTATCTGGGCTATGCAAGTCGACTCGCATTCCTCTTTATATACCTCATAACCATGGGTTGGTCCACAGAGGTTTCTCTAGCCCGGTCCAGCCTGGGCGTGGTAAATGCCTCCGTCTCGGTCACACGGAAGCTGGAAAGGTGTGTCTGCAGGCTGGTAACCTGCCTGGTACGAAAGCATACCTAATAGTTGAAAGGAGGGGGAAAATGGTATGAGCATGGCCCGTTCAGAGTGAGATTGAACGTCGGGGAGTTGGGATGTGCTGAAGAGATGGGCTAGAGACGGCAGGAAACATCGCAACCAAATTCAACGCCAGTTCCAATCTGCTCCGATTGCTTCTCTCTTGCTTTTCTGCATAGGTAGGGTTGAGCATCTGTTCAAATGAATATTCATACGGATTCTTTTTCCGAGCCTCTACCAAACTTAGATGGAGGTGTATTTTCTGAAGGCTTGTGGTATTAAATGCGATCAATTGCGAGCATTGGATATTGATCACGGCAATCCTTCGCCATTGACCATTGCGAACTAAATCCTAGTCTCAGAATGGCTGTACACTCCTAACTTGTGTGTGAAGACGGGTCACTACGCACGCTGTTTGAGGCTTACGAACGTGTGACTACTTGAAACTGGGAGCTTCGTCTGTCAGCGCCGCTTCTCAAGTTCTGCAATGTATTTATGAGCGTGGCAGCGAACATACTGATTGGGCGTCGGCTTGTTCAGAGAGAGTGAAAGCACTTGGAGATGGAGCAAACCTTTCTTAGAGCCTGCAGGTGACTGTGTGAGGGTGACAGGATGGTTTTCAGCCGCCAAATCTTTTCGTTTCATGGAGACACAAAAGAAGAGATCGGATATATGGCAAAATAAATACACATACAGGCGTAGTTTCTGCTGCAATATGTACCGTCTATTTGGAGAGAGCGACTTTCGTTTTTTTTTCCCACCCTCCCCACGCTGCGCCATGACGTTAAGGTGGTATCGGTCACGCAATGTTTGTTCAACTCTCTTCACCGAAGGCATTGCTGACTACAGCCATTCGGGACCTCCTGTCATCATTGGATGCCAAAATCCTGGGCTGAAGTCTTCAAGCTCCTGATTGGCTTCCAATGGAAGACATCAGCCAAATATGCAGATTGTCCTACGGCGCATTCGGTTCAAAGCTACAAAATGATGGTTCGCATCTGTACATAGAGAGCTCGTAGCTCCAGAGCCACTCAGGATTCGCGCCTTTCAGCTGGCATCTCCAATCACAAATACGCCCGGCCGTCATGCGCCTCATCAAGAACACCTAAGGCGTGCTGGTAGGCATTCTTTCTGAAGTCGTTTGTTCAGAGTCAGCCCAGCATAAGTGCTTGTTCTCGTATGCCTATTTGCCACGATGATCAGCGGTTGGAGGAGCAGGAGGCGCTGCTGTCATCCACACACATGTCCACATAAAACTAGGGCGTCTGCTCATCATTCTCATGATTTTCATCCATTCTCACAGCATCTTCTTTCATTCGGTAGAGACCTTCTATCGCATCATCCCAATATGCAGAACGACATGGGTGAAGGCCTCGAGCCCCTCGAACCAACCGATCTTGAGAAGGTCAAGAGCCTCTGGAAGTTTCAAGTCAGTCGCGCGCAAGCCGAAAACTGGGCATTCAGGGACATGAGGTTCCTGGTGTTCGACGACAGCTCCGTCGATTACGATAGCGACGACGAAGATGCCATGATGCAGAGAGCTTTACGGCTATCAAATCAATATGAAGGAGACGAGGCCAAGCCAAAAATCCTTGAATGCGCGCCAGAAAGCTGTGGCGAAGACTTCGAATGCAGAATCTGTTCCGGGATTCCCGAGTTTCCCACCAAAAAGAAAACACGCTTCTTCCGCCTGTTTCGCCCTGCAGATATCCTGCCGACCCTTCTTGAGAACCGCGCTGAGAGTGTCGACATCTGCACACATTACGTGGCTGTCTCATACTGTTGGCCAGAGAGAGAGGTCAAGGACAAGGGAAACTCTGTGGTTCGAGACCTCGACGGACTTGTGCGGCCGGCTCGTGCGCTTGACGATGTTTTGGACCGCGCCGTCGACTTTGCTAACTCATGCGGCTTACGGATGATTTGGATTGACCAAGAATGCTTACCTCAACCAACAGTCGATAGTCCACCAGAGGATGTGGAATACCAGCGGCTAGGTGTTCAGGCCATGGACATCGTCTACAACAAAGCTACGGTCACGGCCGGGCTTCATGATGGGATCATCGAAACCCAGCGTCAGGCTGATGCTATTCGCTGCCTTATCGATCACGCAACAAGAAGAATTCCTATACCGAATTTGAGCAATGAGTTCTTTGATGAGATTGTCGACTTCCTACGCACAGTTAGATCTGACCTATGGTACAAACGCACTTGGGTCATTCAGGAAGCGATCAGTGCTGGTGACGACTTGATTCTCGCATTTCGAAAGGGCGAAGGGGTGTGGTTTCCATCTAAGTTTCGAAAGAAGCAAAGTCATAATCCAAAACATAGCCTCGATGATGCTGATCCATCAGAATTCGAGTCTGAGCTTATCCTGATTCAGGTCGATGATTTCAGGGGCATGATACGCTCAGCAAGACTTCTCTTACATCGACCTTTCTCGGGATCTGGCGATGTTGTTATTCGCGAAAAACGAGGACGATTTCCAATTCTTGACATTGCCGAGTCTTTGCACCCAAAGATAGTATCCACCAACCAGATTCCCCTCGAGATCAATAGCGGCAATCAGTATGGAAAACGTCAGCGAGTGAACGCTTCCACCGCTCTATCTTTCTTAAAACGACGGGATTGCAAATACCAGGAAGACCGAATCACCGTCGTAGCAAACATGTGTAGCTACGAGATCCGTCTTGACGCAAGCGAAATCGCAAAACACTGCAATTCGGTTCGGATCGGGATTCTGGCCCTAGCTCTGCTAAATGGAGACACCTCGATCCTTGTTCCCGAAGTTTATACATTCCCAGACTACGATATCGAAGAGACGACCGGGTTCAGCAAACCCCTCCTATCCCCCTATGATACAAATCCTGGGAAGATCGAAGACTACACAATGATGAAGGGTTATCTTCAGATGCCTCGGGTGTATAAGCACACCCTGGGTGAGAATACGACTGAGGGTTTGAGACTTTCGTCTTACATGTGGGCGGTGGAGAAAGAAATTGACTGTCTCCCTCTCAAGGAGCAGTTTGCTGAGACTTGGCATAACATGAAGTGCCTACGCGCCGTATCCGACAAATTGGAAGACGAGTCATGGGAAGCTTTCCGGGAGAGAGAGGTGAGAATACAAGAATACTTTTCAACCAGCGGCCGCATGAATATTGCTATGCAGGAAATATTTAGCCTTGGGTATCTGCCGCACGACTCCATCGTCTGGTCCGGAATGAATCCTGACGGCATTGTGTGCTATGCGTACTTAGATGCTGCACGGCTGAAGAGTGATCTATACCATCGCCGGATCTTCGCAAGGATGTTCTTCAGCATCCTTTTGTACTTGAAGACGCATTCAGATGTCGACGGAGCTGGCCTCGCCAATAGCATTTGGCAATCTGTTCGAGTGGATATGGTTGACAGGACCCGGCGAAACTTGCCGGACGAAGTCAATGATGCTCTTTTCAATCATCCCGATGTACTTGAAAGGCCATTTGATACCCTCAAGTTGGATGAGGACAGAATTGGAGGGTTTCGTCAGACATGGTTCATCGACCGTATCATGCACCAAGGTTCCCTATGGATCGGGAAGTATGAGCGTTGCCCTGCCTTGCAACCAAGTCTTTGGGAGACGATTCAGAATTCGTCGGCGAGGTTTCTACACTCCCCGAGGGTGGGACAAGATCTCGCGGATCTTGGGCTACACGCTAGTGAGAGCTCCTCTGTACAACAAGCACAACGAGACTTGCAGGGAAGTTCCCCTCAAGACGCCCGAGACCACCTGTTAGAACCTCCGTTTACGGTGGACCTTGAGGACGTAGGTTTCCAAAGTGACGGCAGCGAAGACAATCTGCTTCGCCGGCAGTTGCTTCTTCAAATGACGGCTACAAAGAAGAGTTTGGACATGTTCACGCGAAATGAGAATGACGTTCCGCCAAGTGTCAACGCTGGAAGTATATCTCACTATCTACACGGAAAATCTCGAGGTATCTGGACTGCCGAAGCGGATGAGAAACGAGTTAAAAACTTGGTGTCTGCATTCGACGTTGACGGGCCCTGTACCGTGGCAACTCCATTCAACGCAGAGTGGGAGGTACTCCCTCATCCGGATCTCAGGGCTATGAGTGCTTGCTGGGTCGTGGAGCCAGTTGCTTCTGATAAGAAGCGAAAAAGATCCATCCCAGATGTCGATGACGAAGGCGAAGACTCCAGAAAGAGGGGAAAGTTCAACGGTAAGGATAATAAAGACACAGAATCAGTTGAGACCTTGACGCCAGAAGAGGCCTCGTCTGAAGGAAAGGGAAAGGAGAATATGGAAGCCTCTGAAGCTGAGTTTTCGTACGACATGAGATTGATGCTGGATGTCGAAGAATGGTCGAAGCAGGTGCCCCTCTATCGAGTGATCCATAAAGTAAGAGGGTTATGGCAGTTGATGGACCTTCCATCGCAGGAGTTTTGTTTCATTTAGGGGGGTGAATCGATCACCATAGGAGTGCTTCTTATATCCATTCAAGCACACGCCGAATTCTGTTTCAATACAACAACAATGCAATAGAACTTTGGTCTAACCCGTCATCAAATCACATGAGAAACTGTGTCCGGCGGAGGGCCTGTGTGGTTCACTGATAGATGAATCTTCGTTAATCCACTGACACGGCTGCCCCAACACGTAGCTTCGGTATCCGGAATATGGCAAGTTTTCTTTTCTCACCACTTTTGCGATGTGTTTCTGTTTCGTCGCACCGCCATTCTTCGCATAAGTTAATCTATTGAAGAGTAGACACCCAATAGCACCGAATGTATTTTACCGGCTGAATAGAAAGACTACGCTTAGTATCCAGGTCAACCACAGCGTGGTTTATTCAAACATCTTCCACTGGTTCTGCAAATTCTCAATCTGTATCAAAGTATCCCGAGACTGGTCTGTAAGACTATTCATCTCTCGCACGTACGCTGCACTTGTGGCCCCCTCGCTCGTCGCATGCCATCCCAGCGTGCTGTTTCCGTGTTGATACCCATCAGTCCCAACAAGGAGCCTGGTCCTCTCTATGGATGCCCAAGTGAGGCTCTGGGTGCCGGCATTCATGGATTGCACGACCTGCATCTGGTGCACCGCTCTCAGCCTCCGGATTTCTACCACCGTCTGGATGTACATCTGAATTCTCGTCCTGGAGAACGCGATGAGCTCACCTGCATCTCCGACTTCACAGGCTTCTACCCACTTCTGTCGCATTCGCGGGGAGTACATGCAGCACATCCTGGCGTCTGGCACGAGCTGTTTGTGGTAATCCATCGGCAGGCTGGCGGCGGCGGGATGTGCGTCTTTGCAGAAAGTGACCCAGCAATCCCCACATATGGTGCAGTCGTCCCAGCCGTACCACTTGGCGTTCGTAATCTGTCCATCTCCTGCGCAGGGCGGAACATCGGCGAACGTGCGGACCCAGTTGGAGTATCTTGACCAGACGCCGGTCTCAACAGCCTCCGACCAGCGATAAATATACTGCGTCCATCGCGGAGTTGAAGGGTGAAGACTGCAAACGAAGGGCTTTGTGGGGTCTACACCTTGTGCTATCTCATAGAATCGATCAAGCTTGAGGGGGGTGACCCAAGCCGCATAGCAAGCCGGGCAGATTTTGAAGCCCTCGGGGGCGTTGCCGCCAGCCAAAGTGTACCACGTATCTCGGCAGGCCCCCTCCTCGGTACACGGAGGGTTGGCGAGGACAGTCTCTGCTGCTCTGACAAGTACATTAATGTCTTTCAGGCTTGTTATAAACTAACTATAACGTATGTATGGCATCTGTGTGAATAAAACAGCTTGATTCTTTCTAAATCAGTATCTGACGCGAGAGGTCTTTTAAGGAATAGAGACTGATGCGCTGGAATATTGTCGGCCTAGATAAGTGGGTTGGAAGTGGGTTACCTTGCACTTTCCTCTGGGTGTGAGGCTGCTTTAGATACTTAAGGTTATTATAATATACCTCTTTAGGCTTAAAAGAGCTTATAAACCTTAATCCTATATAACTATTATTTTATATTTTTTATATATATACTTTAGATTTATAAATAGATATAAAGAGAGGTAATTAATAAAAAAAACTAATAAAAGAAATAATTTTATAGCTTTATTATTAAATTATATAAAAGAGGTAGGTTTTTCTCTTTATATATCTTTTATTATAGTTAATATTATAAGTGTTAAAGTAATAACTAATACTGCCTTTTTATTTAGTAGAAATAAAAGCTTCTTATTAGTTTAAAATAAATAGCTGAGGCAGCTGTTAAAGTAGTAATATAGCAGTAATAATAATATCTTATATACTATCTCTATCTTTTAATTTTCTTTTCTTATTATTATTATTATAACTATATATATTGCTTATTTTACTTTTATATATATATATATATTTATATTATAATTATAATGCTTTTTATTTGCTTATAATTCTGTTTTTAATATTAACTGCATTATTTAAATATTTCTTAAGAAGATTAAAGCTGAGCGTGCAGCTAGTATAGCTAAAGCAAAAGCTGCCTTTACTAGCAAGAAGTATAAGAAGAGAGAAGGGCAGAAGGAAAAGAGTAGCAGCATTTCTCTAGCGCTTACCTTAAAGCCTAAAAGCTTTAAGCTTAAGAGTAAGTCGCTTTATTATTTGTTTTTATTACTTCTAAGTTTTTTTTTTATTGCAAAGTGTTATAAAGTCTTCACTTTACTTTATTATTTCTATAACTTAATTACTAACTTAGGTTGTTTTATAGAGCTAAAGACTGATAAGCTTATTAAGAGTAACTAGCATATAGAGAGTGAAAAAGCTAAAG
Source organism: Colletotrichum horii (assembly GCA_027406005.1). Taxonomy (NCBI): domain Eukaryota; kingdom Fungi; phylum Ascomycota; class Sordariomycetes; order Glomerellales; family Glomerellaceae; genus Colletotrichum; species Colletotrichum horii. Next base: position 3,583,844 of record JANVYB010000008.1, read on the forward strand.
AGAGGTATAATTTAAAGCTTATTACTCTTATTTCTTTATCTTCTTATAAGCTGCAGTAAAGCTGCAAGCAATATATATTTAAGATCTTTATTTCTTATTAATCTATTGCTTTATTTATTAACTTTAGAGTAGAAGCAGAAGCTTTAAAGGCTGAAGGTTAAAAAGAAGAGCAGCTGCTGCTACTAAGTAATATTATATGCTTATTATGCTTATATAGTGCTATCTTAAGTATATTGCTTAATATATATATATTTAGTTTAAAGCAGAGAGGTAAATATACTTCTTATAAAGAGAAGAGAAAGATATATATCTTTATGCTAGCTTCTATTTTCAAACTGAAGCTTTAATTTCTTAGCAGTATATAAGATAATCTTATAGATAATATATATTCTACTATATAACTTTTTGCTTTACTAACTGTTTGCTAACTTATATATTATAGGTTTTTGCTTATTAGAGAACTGCGCTCTATAAGGCTTTTGACACTTATAATAAGGCTTAAAAGAAGGCTAAAGTTAAAAGTAAGAGTGGTAGTGAAGTAGCTGCTAATCTTATAGCTTCTCTTTTTATACTAGCTATTGCTTTAGAGGTTAAAGTTGCTATAGGAGATATATTAATCTCTAGTGATTTATATATTAGTTTGCCTTTTGAGGTGATTACTGCTAGCCTTTAAGTAGCTAGTGTTTACTATACTATTAACAGCTTTATTAGTAAGCATCTCTCTGAGGAATTGCTATCTGTATATTAGATCTTAATAGATAAATATATAACTGCTCTCTTTAAATAGAAATAAAGCGTAGTATTACTTTATTATATATTCTATAAAGTATAAATATTTTAAGCTTTTAAAAAGGCTATATACTTTCTAGCTATTAGGCTATTTTTAATTAAAAATACCTAGTCTGTAGGTCTTACTTACTGTTTAATTTTTCTTTTTCGCTTTATACTATTGCTTATAATATATTTTAGAGGTTTAAAAGTGCTTTAAACTGTTCAAACTTTATATAAAAAAAGGTTTTTATAAAACTATCAGCTAGCATCTTATCAGTTAGAAGATATATAACTTAGAATAATTACTTAATATATTTCTAGTGAAGCTATATATTTTAGATATTTATATAGCGAAGGCAAGTTAAGATATACTCTTTTTCACTTATTATAAGTTATATTATTTGCTGATTGTTGCAATAGATCTTCTATATATCTCTTAAACTGAGTTTAAGATCTCTAAAGAGCTGCTTAAAAGCTATAGTTTCTTTTGCAGTATGCTTTAAGCTTAAAAGCTCTACCTCTATTATTAATATAATTACTACACTTTAATATGCAGCTTTTTATTAAATTAAGCCTCTAAAGAAAGATATTATAAAACCTTAAGATAACCTTTATATCTTTTTATTATCAGCAAAGGATATATTGCTTGCAATTAGTAATACTTAGGCTATATTACCTCTTAAGATGCTGAAGCGAATTATAAGGTATTAAGTATAGTATAAGTATTAAATTACTTAGTTTGCAGCTTAATAATGCTTTAGAGATAGGTTTATTAGAAATTATAATAATAAGGCATAAGCAAACATAATATCTAGTTATATTATAATTGCAATATAGAGGATTAATTTGATCTTCTCTTAATATAAGAGGACTTATTATAGGTTTGCTTCTCTATTAAACTTTTTAAGTAAAGTGAGCAGAAGAGGTGTAGTTAGTATTTTAAAGTTAGTAAGATCAAACTTCTTTGCAATTTATTTAATATACTAATTATATAAAAGGTAGATACTTTATATTATTTAATTGCAAGTGATTTTAATTTCTAAATACTATTTAGCTAGTCTTTAGTCTTTCAGCTTATACTTCTCTTTAATCTCTTTTATAATTTTTTCAGCTTTTTTTATATAGTCTTTATAATATAAGATAAAGATATTATTAATATAAAAGAGTATAAAAACTCTTTTATTATAAGTCTAAAAGAGATATAAATCTTTGCTTATTAAGTGCAATTTAAGATGAAGAAGAGAGTTTAAGAACTTTTTATACTAAAGTAGAGGTGTGTTATAAAGTTTATATAAGGTGTATTAAAGTTTAATAACCTTTCTATCTTCTTTAAAGCTATCTAATAAGTAATAAGTAATAAGGAGGTTATTTAGCCTATATATAGCGTTTAAAAATGCATTAATAATGTTAAATTAGTGAATTTTAAGGTTAAATTATACTATAAGAGCTATTATAACCTTAAAAGTTTTTAAAGTAAAGGTTGCAATATATATCTATTCTAAAGGATGCTTTTCTTAGAGGTTGCTTTAGATATAAATTTTAGTTTTATAGCAGTTAAAATATCTATATTAATTCAGTTTATATATAAATACCTACTTAAGAGATATTAGCTTGTTTTTAGCCTTTATATTATTTATAACTTCTTAGACTTTTATTTCCTTAAGTTTATTAATTTTAATATTATATGCTTTAATAAAGCATAAGTAGAGTGGTTTTAATATTTATTAAATATCTTTTTAAGTCTTAAGTAACTTAATAAGCTAGTTAATATAGATTTTTCTGCTTAATACTATAGAAATGCATTTAAGCTTTGCTTAGTAAATAGAAGTGAAAATAAAATAATAAAGTAAATAGTAACCTTAGTCTGCCTCTTTAATTGCTTTCTACTGTTTTAATATATATATTTCAAAGAAGGTATGCTAGTTTTATTCTATATATAGAAATGCAAAGTGTATTCTAAAGCGAAGTGATCACTTTAGCTTTATAATTTTAAGTTAGCTTAAGTTAATATAGTTATATACCTGCTCTAACTTCTCTTCTGCAGTACTCTCTTCTTTAGTTCTTAAGTATAGCTATACTAACTAAATAAGAGAGTTGCTTTACAAAAGTAGTTATATATTATTATCTTCTATATTTAGATTGTATAAAAGAAAAGTATTAGTTTAAATATAGATTTTATTTAAGATTATATCTTTAGTAGGGGTTATATTCTTATTAGCATTCTAAGTCTCTTCTATTGCTTTATTTTTATAGATAAAAATTAATAATAGTGTGGAATTTATTATTTTATATATATCAGCAGAGTTTATATTTAATTTAAAGGTTAGCAGCTATCTTTTTTGCTTATTATTAACTAGTTAAAGTTCTCTTAATAAGAAAGGATATAGTAATAATGCTTTATTATCTATTATTAATATAATCTTAACTTTATTTTATACTTTTAAAAGCTATAGCTTAAGGGGCGCTAGAGATGCTAGTTTTTATATTTTATCAGCAATTATATAAGCTTCTTCGCTTTAGATTACTAACTTTATATTATCTTTTAAATAGAATATCTTCTTATTAAATATTATATTTTATATAATAATAACTTCTTAAAACAAAAGTATTTAGACTTTATAAAGGTTATATAAGTTTGCTATATACCTTACTAAATATTTAATATGCTCTTATATTATAACTTTAAAGTTATATCTATTTTTATTTGCTTTATATTCTTTCTTAAAGGGGTATGCTCTATACAGTAACAACCCTAGTAAATGCATATAATCTGGGCACCTGATTTATATGCATTTTGACCAGCATATGCAATACGTAGAGCACCTAATTCATATTTTTTGCCCCCATACTAGCCACACCAAAAGGATCAATTTCAGCCGGTCTAACGCCTTCAATTACTATAAAACTATATAAAAAACTCAGTAATTGCCGCCTGCTAACCCTCCTGTTGTTTCAGTATAAGTCATTGCTGCAGTGCTAGTAGCTCTGCCACATCAACGCTAGTTATAAACGCCTTCTCTTCAGCAAATATAAGGAGTTATATAACATTTCTAATAGCTTCAGCAATAGTTAAATTAGATATAGAAGTCTGTAATTCAATGCTCTCATCCTCATCTAATAAGTTATTAGAGCTTCTGTTAATCGTTAAGAGTAACTTATTATAGCTTATAAGTATATAATCTATAATTTTATCAGCTATATGAAGCTCTCTTAGGGCTATATTCTTATCAGCAGGGCTTAGAAACTCTATAAGTAACTCCTATGACTTAGAAAGTGATACTACATACTGAAAAAGGCCTCTTAGATTATCTAGCTAGTCTTAAAAGCTATAAGGCTCAGATGAAAAGAACTCTATAAGTAAAAAGTATTGCTAATAGTTTTATACTGTTAATAATAAGAAGGACCTAAAGAAGGCCTGCATAACTTATTGCAATATAAGCTATAGATTTATAACTTTAAGAAGCTCTATAGTAGGCAAACTGTTAAGTAGATTGATCAGCTAGCTAAAGTAAATATATCTATAGTAGCTTTTAAAGGTATTAATAATGCCTTAATCTATAGGCTGAAACTTTGCAGTTATATTTAGCAGTAAGAACTTAATATATATCTCTAGTAGTAGCAGGTTAAGCTTAATAGCTGCTATATAGGCAGAGAAGTTATCTATAAAGAGAAAAACCTTCTAGCCAGGCTTACAGATATAAATATAGTAATAAAAAGCCTCTAGCCAGTTTGTTATAATAGATATAGTAAACTAAGCAGTTTTATTATATCTCTATATAATGTTTAATATATCTATATTAACACTATAAAGGGCGTAAGGGGTTTTGCTTTTTCTAATAGCTTAGATCTTAAAAAGGTTATCTCTTGTTGCGTTAGTAGTAAGGCTTAAGGAAATCTAAGATTTATCCTTCTTAACGCCTAGCTGAGAGGTAATAATTTAACTTAAGGTAGGTAGGTAGTGCTAGTAAAGCTTTATCTTATCTATATTATATATATTGCTGCTTATATACTTACTAATAAGTTGGTATATCTCTTTGATCTGCTGAGCTGAGGCTATACTTAGATTAATAGAACTAAGCTTGCTATAAAAAGACTGATATTTAATATAGTGATGCTTTTTAAACAGCTCAGCCTAAATATAGCTAAAAGCAGGCAGATTAGTGATATTAGACTTAAAGTTCCTTGCTGCAAGTACTGTCAACTAGATATATAAAGCCTTCTGCTGTATAAATTAAACAGTTATCTTAAGGCTTTAAGTTTTAAGCTTAACTTACTACTAATAGAAGATTAATTTAAGTGTAGGCTATTATGCTGTTGCTGTACGCTATATCTTAGTGCTAAAGGTGTGATTAGACTCTAGCTTTTTCCACTTCCTCAAGAGGTAGTAAGAGACATTAGATTAAGTGATTTTGATGCTATACTTATTAAGTATATACTTAATTGCTGCCCTCTGCGAGAGGTAGACTTATTAGTTGTCTGCCTACTTATAGAGGGCAAGCCTCTGCTGAACGCTTAACTTAGCTATATGTTGTATATATAGCAGCGAGGAGGGTAGTGGCGAGGAAGGTGGTGGTGAGGAGGGTGGCGCTGAGGAGGGTGGTGGTGGTGTTAACAGCAGGCTGGCAGTGGGCAAAAAGACCCTATCTGCGTGAAAAATCAGCTCAGATTACTCCTGCCTACCCCCCTGCCGACCCTCTACCTACTGACGAAAAACCCCTGCTATTGCTCCTTAAAGGGGATAATTTTGAAGAGGCGTATGCAGTATGCAGATATACAAAAAATCGTGTTTTGCCTATATAAAATAAGGTAGGCAGCTTATAGGTATGCATTTTGACCTGAATATCCCTTTTGAGGGTTATGCATTTACTAAGGTTGTTACTGTAGCTATATATATAGACCTCTCTTTATTGCAAGTGAGAATTAACTGAGAGGTTTGCTTTATAAGCAGGTTTACAGCATTTAATATAATCTCTTAATTAGTCTTCTTTAACTTAGATTAGCAAAAGCTAGCTGTAGTATTAGTGAAGGCTTATATTATAGAAGAATACTGCAGCTTATACTACTTTAACTTATAGTATAAGTAGAAGACTTACTGCTTTAATTATTATGATAGCCTTTATAATTAGTTTCTAACTTACTTACTCTACACTTCTGTTTAGCTCTTTAGTATATAAAGGTGTTTATTTAATTTTAATCTCTATATTTAATACTTAGATCTAAAATTCTAATATTTTATTTATTATAATTATAATATGCTTGCTGTTTTATCTGATCTTATATAATATAAGGCTGTATTATCTCTATACTTAGCATTTAAATATTTAAATAGCAATAAAGACTGACTGTTAGGTTTTATTTATATATAGGAATATAAAGAGTTAATTTATATACTTATTTTTAATAATAAGTAGCTATTTGTTTGTATTAAAACTTATTAAGTAGTTAAATAGATCTTATAAGATTCTATAGAAAGGTTGTATTGCTCTTTATTTTAAGGTATATTGCAATATTACTTGCTTTATATATATAGTTATGCAATATTAGCATTTAAGGTGTAATATTCTTTAGATCTTTATAAAGAGTTAACCTATATATTTATCTTTAATAATAAGTAGCTATTTATTTATATTGAAACTTATTAAGTAGTTAAATAGATCTTATAAGATTCTATAGAAGGGTTATATTGCTTTTCGTTCTAAGGTATATTGCAATATTACTTACTTTGCATATATAGTTATATAATATTAGCATTTAAGGTGTAATATTCCTTAGATCTTCACCTCTTAAGCATTAAGAACTAGTTTCTTAAGCGCTTCAGGTCTTAGATATCTAAAGCAAAGGTGCTATATTTCTATAGTATTAATATAAGTTTATATAAGCTTTTAAAAGTATTGCTTTGCATAAGTTATTATAAAAGTAAGTAGATTTATAATTAAAGTGTTACTAAAAAGAATATATTTAAGATATAGGTATGAGAGATAAGGTTAGTATTCTATAAAAGTAATATTACTCTTTTTTAAAAGCTTTTTTACTTTTATGCTATCTTTATAATCTCTTATATAAAGAGTAATATTATAACTTAAGTATTAAATGCTTATCTTTTATAATAAGTGTTTTGAGATAATATTAATATAGAAGTTATCTATAAGTATAATATATAAAGGACTGGGCATACAGAGCAGCAATGCTGGGGACGACCTAGCTAATAAAGGCCGAAGGTACAGAGACGCCTATAGGCCTAAGGCATAGAACCCTCCACAGCGAGAACTCAGCAAAAACTTGCTGAAGGTTAGAAAAGGAGATCTTAAAAGAAGCAAGCAAAAGTAGCGCAGCAATACTATACCTACTTTTTAGGTGCTTCTCTTATCAGTTTAACCTAACTGTAGCCTATAGCTTTTAAATATTTTTATAATTCTTTTGCTTTTACTTTAATTCAAAAAGGTTAGCAATAATAATAGCATTATGCACTTAAGCAATATCTACTAATTAGGCTGAAGAACTTATGCTTAGTGTTTGCTAAGCATAGAGCAAAACAGCTTATATAAACCTATATAAAGAAAACAACCTTAGTAAACAATTAGAAGATAATGTAAATCAATAAGGGGAAGCGAGAAGCTATGCTTTAAGTGAGGCTGAGAGCCCTGAAGAGGATAGGCTACTTACGCTAAATGCTTACTACTTAGGTGATAAGCGTATATAGGAAGATAGGGATTATAAGACCCCCCTCTATAGACTGGATAGGCTATAGGGCTAGATATCTATAGCTGCAGCTAACAGGCCAGCTTAAGCTAGAGAGCTAGAAGAAGCAACTAGCTAAATGCTGATGCAGCAGATAATTGCTATAATAGCTAGCTAATAAGAGCTAATTGCTGCTGCATTAAGTAACTAAATGTTTGCTAAATAATTGCTTAAGGTTTTTAAGAAACCTCTAAACTATAATATAGCTTGCTTTATTAGTAAGTCTATAAGTGTAATAAGGGAAGATTAGCTTATTGCAGTAGAGGAAGCTTATAAATATTATCTTAGCTGCTCTGATAGCTAGTATATCTAGTAGGCTGTAAGTGCGATAGAGTATATCTTGCAAATAGAATAGCGAACATATCAGTAAATACTTATAAACACCTTAGAGAGAGAGGTTAACCTAAAATAGAAAGACTTTAGAATCTTTATAAGAGGGCAGTATATTATACTTAAACTCTAAGAATAAAACTACTATAATGCCTTAAGGCAGTGCTATTAGAAAGATAATAAGAAGCTAATTGCATATTAGGCTTAATAAAAGTCTATTAATTAAGCCTTCAGTAAGCTAAATATAGGTAATATAAAGGTGTACACCTTCTTTTAAAGCTTTATAAAAACCTTAAAAGATAAACTGTTTAAGTAAGATGTTAACTATACTGATATATATATTATTGCTCTATACATCTAGAGGTTATAAGAGATTATAGAAGGGAGGTATATAGGAAGAACTGCTAGATGTTTTAAGTTGTATAAGCAACTGCATTTAGGCTTCTTAAACTACTTTTATAAGAGTGGTTTGCAGCTTTCTAAGTTGTTAGACTAAAAGGATTGCTATTTAGAGACTTTATTTTAAAACGACTGCTTAGTAAACACCTGCGCAACACCTAGCTCTAGTAGTAAACCTCTTAATTCTTAGAAACCTTAATATTATAACTGCAAGAAGTATAGGCATATTTCCCCTAACTGCACTGAGAACTAGATGCAGCTAGCAGGCAGCAATTAGAATTTTAACTTAAGATAGGGTGGAATTAATGTGATTTTAATATCTTATATAACTGATACTGAAGACTTAGGAAATAAGTAGGTGTAGAAGCAACTTTAAAAGGCATTATGCTAGAAATCACTTTAGTTTCAATAGGATAAACTATTAAAGAATAGGTGCTAGCACTTTAAACAGCTAGTAAAGTTAAATTAGAAGTTAATATAGATATTTATGCAGCAATAAATATTATATAAGAAGACCTTATTAAGAAACTTTAATTAAAGGAGGCTATAAGCGTTATAGCCCTCAAACTAGTGAACTTCTAAAGAAGGCTTATACCTACTGAAAAGGTTTATTAGCTTATATTCTTCTTTATAGATAGTTAAAGATATCTACAGAAGATTTGCTAAGCTTTTATTATAAGCTTTTACTCTAAAAAAGCAGGAGATATTCTCTTGTCTAATGATTTAATAGGGTGGAAAGGTATTTATATTAACACTTATATATATATCTAGTTATATAAACGCTTCTCACTTATTAAACTAAAAGTAATTATCTAAGAAATCATAGAGAATAGCTAATAGGTTTATATTATATATCTAATAGGCGTTTTAGCCCTTAATAAGAAGAATATTAAGACTTTAGGCAAATGCTTGCTAGGTGAAGGCTAGGAAAAAGAAGTCTTTAAAGAACTTTAAGACTTTGCTAATATTTTCAATAAGAAAAACGTAAAGAAAGTTCTTAAGCTGAAAGGAGTAATATATCATATTAAACTAAAACCTAGCAAGGAACCTCTGTACAGGCCTATATACCTTATATCAATAGAACAACTTCAAATGCTTGCTGAATATATTTGAGAAATAGAGGCAACAGGCTGTATATACTGTTTAACTAGTTCTATAGAAGCATTTATGCTATTTATACTTAAGAAGAATAGAAGTTTATAATTATATATAAACTATAGAAGATTGAATAAAATTATAGTGAAAAACTGTTATCTTCTACTACTAATTAGCAAACTTCTAAATAGGCTTACTAGCATAAAGTTTATTTCAAAGATTAATTTAAGCGAAATGTACTACTGCATTATAATTAATAAGGCAAATAGGTAGAAAACTGCATTTAGAATAAGATATAGGCATTTTAAATATATAGTGATGCTATTTAAGCTTACTAACGCCTCTATAACTTTTTAAATATATATCTACTAAGCGCTTATTGATCTCTTAGATATCTGCTATGTTGCATACCTAAATAATATTCTTATCTATTTAGATATAAGAGAGCAGCATACTAAGGACCTTTATGCTGTTTTATGCTGCTTAAAGGCTGTTAAGCTGTTTATAAAACTGAAGAAGTGTGACTTTTATTAGATAGAAGTAGACTTCTTAAGGTTTTATATTATTTAAGATAGCATAAAAATAGACCTAAAGTAAGTCTAAGCAGTTGCTAAATAGCTAATGCTAAAGTCTTTTAGAGATATATAAGTATTCTTAAGATTTTATAACTTCTATTATAAGTTTATTATAAGATATTCCTATATTGCTACTTTTATAAATGGTGTGCTTAAAGGAAGCTAAAACAGCATGAAATTAAAAGCCTTTATTTAAATAGAGAAGATATAAACTGTATTTAAAATGCTTTAAAAAGCATTTGCTGAAGCTTTAATATTAAGATATTATAACTTAATACTAGAAATAAAAGTTAAAACTAATATATCTACTTAAGCAGCATTTAGTATGTTTTTATAGAAGCATAGCACAGTTTAACATTTAATAGCCTTTTAGTTAAAGAAGCTTTCAGATATAGAGAGATGCTAAGCTATAAAGCAGTAAAAGCTTTTAGTAATTATAGAAAGTCTAAATTATTAGGCTTAATACCTATAAGAACTCTTTGAGAAGTTTCTAGTCCTTACAGACTATACAGCGCTGAAAGGAGTGCTTGCTACACCTATATAAGATATTTACAGAAGGCTTGCCTAATAGGTTTATTGCCTATCTATATTCAATTTCAAAATTTAATATAGGTTAGAGGTTATAAATCTAGCAGATAGACTGTTGCAATACCTTAATTATATAGTAGAAGATGTAAAAGTAGATAATATGCTTTCTATTCTTAGAAAAAAGCTTAAGCTTATTAGCTAGCTTTTAGCAATAAATTACTAATATATTGCTAAGCTTAAAGGAATTATAGCTACTGTGAAAACTTATATTTAGGCTGTTTAGCAAAGCATATAAGAACCTTACTAGAAGGCTAGCTTTAAAGTTAAAAGATCTTCACTTTTAGGTTAGCACTACTCTATAGAGGAAACTGACGATCTACTGCATTAAAGTATATATATCAGCACTATCACCTGCTTAAAATTACATATAGGTGCTATGCTAACTGCTTTATAAGAGATTAGCAACATACTAGAAGACTTAAAAAGAGCTAGGGTTATTATACTGAAATAATATATCTTATATGCTATAATAAGAAAGCTTATTTAGGATGAAACAGCTTATATGTTGCAACTAGGTGTAGATTTTAAATAGACAGTTAGAGAACTGCAGGCTAAAGACTACTTTTGCAGAGATCTTATAGCTAAAGTTTGCTAAAATGCTAGAGAATACTAAAAGTACTAACTTAATAAGAATAATATCTTTTAGTTTAAAAGAAAACTTATTATTCTAAAAAAAAAATCTCTCTGCTATAAAATCCTAAGAAACTACTATAATACACTTAGATCAAAACATATAAAAGTAAATAAAACAGCTAAACTGATTTTATAAAAGTTTTATTAGCTATATCTAATAGAAGATATATAGCAATATATTACTAAATGCTTATACTGCTAGAAGGTGTGCATACTACAGCATAAACTATATAGACTACTGCAAATATTAGAACTGCTAGCACACTTATTCTAATAGATTTCCTTAGACTTCTTAACCAGCTTACTAGAAAGTTACTAAAATGATAGAATTATTTATAATGCAATCCTAGTAGTTATATGCAGAATAACTAAGATAGCTTAATTCTTAGCGATAACTAAGCGACTAAATGCTGCAAGCTTAGCAAGAATCTTATACTAAGAGATTAAGTGCTGATATAGCATACCTAAAGCTATTATTAGCAATAGAGATAAACTGATCACTAGTTAGTTTTAATAAGACTAAACTAAGGCTTGAGATATAGAAAGGTATATCTCTACAGTATAGCACCTATAAACAGACAGTTAAATAGAAAAGATATATTAAACTTTAACTATATATCTCTTAAAGTTCAGCAAAGGTTTGCACAACTAATAGATAATACAGCTAGTTAAAGCTGAGTTCTTATATAATAATAACAAATATACTACTATCAGTATATTGCTATTTAAGGCTTTTATAAGATACTACTTAAGAATAATTAACTACTGCTTACTATATATTAACCTTAAGACCTAAGAGGTTGAGAAAAGACTTAAGAAGCTAATAGAGGTTTGCTAAAAGATAGCTGAGAATTAGCAGTATGCAACTGAAGTATAAGCTAAAAATGCAAATGCTAGAAGAAAGGTGTAATTATATAATGTTAGAGATATTATAAGACTTTCAACTAAGAACTTTTGTTTTGTAAAAAGTTAGCAAAAGCTTGCTCTGCAATTTATTCTTATGCTAGTTATAGAAGTTATAAGCTTTAACACCTATAGAGTATAGCTTCTAGAGAAGTATAATTAGGCATATAATATCTTCTCTGTTGCACTACTAAAGCTGTAGCATAACTGAAAGTTTACTAAAGAACTGCTTTTAGACTTAGAAGAGGACTTTAAAGAATAGGAGGTTAAAGATATTATATTGCAAAGGGAAGCGCTAGAGGGCCCTCTATATCTAGTTAAGTAGAAGGGCTAGCTAGTAGAATATAACACTTAGAAGCTTAAAAAACATTTAGCAAATACTTTATAAATTCTTATAGAATTTAAAAAGCAGCAGTATAAATTATATTGTAAGTAGGATAATAAGTAATATAGAGAAAATAAGAAAAGTTAATTAACTGCAAAACAGCTAAAATGCTAGTAAAGACTTCTTAAACCTCTTGCAAAAGCAATATAAAACTATAAATATCTAACTAAAAACGTCTTATAGAAATCTACTATACTCTTACTGAAGTTTTGCTAATAATACTACTTTTTATTCTCTTCACTATCTTTATTATTATTATCTTTATCTTTATCTTCCTCTTCTTTTTCTTTCTCATCCTCAGCCTTATTCTTATTATCTTTATTCTTACTGTTATTGCTGTTGCTAGTTATATTGCTATTCTTATTTTGCAGATTATTACTAAGCTTATTAAAGTTGCTATTATTGCTATTTCTCCTACTAAAAGAATTATCCTTATTATCAGTATTAACTAAGTTTTAGTAAACTGCTGCTGAATACTTACTAACATCTTTGCAAAAATTAAAGTAGAGCGTAAAACTACTACTAACAGTCTTAAAGATTGCAATTAGAGCATAGCAATAAGCGTTGCAAAACATGCAAACACTTTAAATCTTTAAAAGATCTTATAAAGGAAGTGCAGCTATATAAGGATTGCTCTTTAAGAGATATATTACTAGAACGTCAGTAAGCTTATTAAGGAAGTTAGCTTATTTAAAGATATAGGTCTTATTATGTAAGTAGAAAAGAAGAGTACTTTCAATCTGCCTTATAATCTTATTTATCTTATTTTAGTCTTTAGCTTAATAAGCTAGCTATAAATATTTATTAGTATGAAGGCAAAGATAAAGTAGATTATAAGATAAAACTTATATCTAAAGATATTTAGAGTTACACTTATATATAGGCAGTAGTGCTCTCTTTAATACCTATAGCTACTAATTAGTTATTATAATTCTTAGTGCTCTACTGAAGGCTAATAGGATTTACTAACTATTTATAGAGACTCTAAAAAAGCATCTAACCTTTCTTAATTATAGTGAAGATATAGTAAATCTCATGTTAGTAGTGATAACTAGCCTCAATCTAATAGATATAATATTTAATCTAGTTCTAATAGTAGTAAATAGTTAGAATAAGGCAGAAAGAAATCTAGAAGTAAAACAGTTAGCTTATACCTTCCCTAAACAATTGCCAAACTTACTCTGCAGCACTTAATACTGCGCAACCAGCACAACTCACATATATAATCTTTATCACAGGCGTAAGCACAAACAACCTTGCCGCTCTTATAAAGCTATAACGCACAGCTAATATAAGGCTTGCTGCTATTAGATTAATTGCACCAGCATATACTATCACTAAGCTTAGAATTATTAGGACTATACTTAGTGAGGATTTAAGTAATAAAGCTTTCTACACTTATGATATTAGTTATAGAAGTATTGTAAAGTGGTGAAGTGTTTATAAAGGGTTTATAGAAGCTTAGTGAAGCTTATATAATGTGAAGATATAGAAAGATGTATTGTTATGAGGAAAAGAAGAACTAGACTGAAGTAGAGAAAAGCTATTACTTTATAGACAATTATAAAGCCTTATCAAATAGTTATAGAGGCAGGCGCAATATTAGATGAAGTGAACAACAGTTATTTACTATAGCAGGTGCTACTAAAGGTGAGAAGGCAGGTGTAGTAAATTAATAACAGCAGTTGCTATCTAACTTAATTAACAGCCTTATAACACACCTATTTAGAAGGAAGATAATAAGATAAAAAATAAAGCTATTATAAAGAACACTATAAGGATATTATATTAAGAAACCTTACTAAACAAAAGGTAAGTTTATAAGAAACAAAAGCAATAAAACATTTAGATAACTATATTTACTAAAAAGAAGAATAAACATCACTTTTTTTAAAAATAACTAATAAAAAGGTTTAAAACGAAAAGACCTATATATAGCCTAAAAAACCTTAATCAATAATAACTATAATAACAACAGCTTAGATAGATGATAAAGCCTTCGCTAAACATATAATAGCTACCTACTATACTAGACAACAGAGAAAGATAATAAAGGCTGCTCTAGATAATAGAAGAGGACTGCTGCAGCCACCTTAAACTGAAGGCTGACTATACAGTAAGAACTACTATAACTAGAAAGGGGATAATTATAAGGGACTAGGCATATAGAGCAGCAATGCTAGGGACGACCTGGCTAATAAAGGCTAAAGGTATGGAGATATTTGTAGGCTTAGGGCATAGAACCCTCCACAGCGAGAACTTAGTGAGGACTTACTGAAGGTTGGAAAAGGGGATCTTAGAAGAAGCAAGCAAAAGTAGCGCAGCAATACTATACCTACCTTTTAGGTGCTTCTCCTATCAGTTTGACCTAACTGTAGCCTGTAGCCCCTAAATACCTTTATATGATATTATAAAGTATTAAGTCTTAAAGCTTATTTGCTTTATTTAGTATATTATAAAGGATCCTTATGCTTTTTGCTATAATAAGGTATAAAGTTGCATTTATTTTAATTTACTTTTTCACTTTATAAATAACTAAGCTTTCCTTAAGAAGAGAGATATTATTCACTAAGTAGAAGGTGCTGCAGTTATCTAATACTATATTGCTAAAAAGAACTCTTAAGCCTTAAGTGTAAGTTATATAAACCTTATTAGGTTTAAGTTCTAATATAAAGGCCCCTGCTTCTTCTGTTATAATTGCAGCAATAATATCTTCAGTAATAATATAAGCTACTATATTAGCTAGGAGGTTTATTTTAAAAGTAGAAATACTAAGCAACCTTTTTATTCTGCTTAAGTTATTCTTAAGTGGTTTCTTTTTATTTTAATTCTTATTATTATTAAGCTTAAAGAAGCTAAAGTTCCTTATAGTAAGCTATCTTTAGCAGGCTATTTTAGTATAAAGCTTAGAGTATTTTAGTCTATTAATTCTAATATAAACCTATATAGCTTCTTTAAAGCTTATATAAGACCTTTTGCTTATAAGAGCAAACTTAAGGCGATTATATATAAATAGAGTTTATTTATAGCTTTTTCTATATATATAATATATTGCTAACTTACTTTATAAAGGCTTTTCTGAAGTAAAGTTGCTAGAGATTATATTATCAGAACATCTTATTAGTATTATAAAGACTTTATTAAAGCAACCTCTTAATTAGGTTTTTATTATATTTTTATAGAAGAGGTTTTTAAATATATTAATATATTAATTTATGCTTTAGATCTTAGTGCTAAAATGTTCTCACTTAATAATATTAATAAGCTTTAGATTAGCTTAAGATAGAGCAAAGTAGTATTAGATTGCTTAGAGAAAGGTTTTTAATATAAAAGTTCTCTATACTTCTAGTAGCTTATACTGAGAAGCTTTAAGAAGTATACTTTAGAAGTCTTTAATTTAAGTGTTAAAATTAATAGTAGAAGCTGCTTAATTTAAGACTGCAATATATTTTTTGCAAATTATAGTAAGGTTGTTTAAGTTGCTTAAAGTGTAATATTGCTTTAAAATATAGATTAAAGTATAAAAAATATAGTTTCCTTTTTCTAAAAGCTCTGCTTAAGCAGAAGTAAAGATCTCTTCTGAAATAGTGTTCTTAATTTACTTATCTAAAGCTTTATATACTTATTTCTTATATATATACTTTGCTTTATAAGCAGCATATATAGTGAGGTGTAAAGTATAAAGCTTAAAAATGCCTATAGATCTTTTAGTGAGAAGAATAAGTATAACTAGCGCTAGTAGTAGTAAATTATTAGTAGCTTCTTTAAATTCCTCCTCTTTAAGGTCTCTATTTTTAGTTATATTACTTTTAGTAAGTATTTCTTATATATTTAAAATAATAAAAATATATAAAATAATAACCTTATTATAAGCTTTTTGCTCTGCTTTATAGCATTTATATTACTTTTTATTTTCTTTTTAAATTTAGTTATTAAGTAAAAATATATTTTTAACTTTACTTAGATTAAATAAAATATTAGAAGTATTATTTAAGTTAATATATTTTTAAATATCTTTAGTTTTTACTTCTATTTAAAAGGTGATATATTAAGCTGAGAAGTTATAATAAGAAGTAAGCTTATAAAAAGTATTAAGATTAGTAGTTACTATTATATTAGAAGTATATTATAAGTTAAAAATAAATATAAAAATAAAGTTTAAAAGTTAAAATAGAATATAATAGATATAAAATAAATTAAATAAAGTTATAATTTACTTTATAAATAATAGTTTAAAAGTGCAATATAAGCTAAACTTATAACTATTATAAACTAACTATAATATATATATAGCATCTATATGAATAAAACAGCTTAATTCTTTCTAAATCAGTATCTGACGCAAGAGGTCTTTTAAGGAATAGAGACTGACGCGCTGGAATATTGTCAGCCCAGATAAGTGGGTTGGAAGTAGGTCACCTCGCACCTTCCTCTGGGCGCGAGGCTGCCTCGGATACTTGAGGTTATCACGACAAGGCTTTTAGCCACTAATATGGCCGCAGCCAGCGCGAGGCTATTCGTCACGCTGCAAAGCCAGGGCTCAGGTTCTTGTATGTAATGGCTGAGTGCCACCTGCATCCAGTTGAGTCCCTTGGTGATTGGTTCTACAGGGATGTATTCGAATTCATGACCAAGGGGCGTGGATGCCAAACTCTCCTCGAAGCATTTCTCGCATAGTTTGAAGTCGGGCACGCGTCCCCCAGATAGTTGAAGCCATTTTCGAGATAACGGGGAGACGGCCACTCCTTTCTCGCATTTTGGGAGATTCAGGTACTTGATTGTGGATTGGATCCAGTCTTCCCAGGTATGAGTCAAAGAGTAGTTGATCAAGATCCGGCCGATGAAGGGAATGCATATATCGCACGCCCAAACGTCGTCCTCAAATTGAATTTTGTCGTAGGATGCCCAATTTTGGTGGAACGCTGTGCCTTGGACTATCTCTTCGAAGCATGCCTCGCACGAAAGGAAGCCATTGAGTCTCGCATCAAGTGGCTTGAACCACTTGACGCCGGCGGTTCCCTTGACGCCGCCCACACCTTGGCAGTCTGGCATGCTGAGACGTTTCGTCATATAATCCCGGAGAGGCTGAAGATCCAGGGTTTTGAGACAATGAGGAATGAGGACTTTGGTGATTCGATGTGCCTTCAAGCAACATGCCCCTCTGGGCCTCCGGACACGTTCGAAGGAGGCTGAAAGGGGAGTCGCTGCAAGGTACATCTCGTAGCAGCAGGTACAGATGGTGAAGTTGGGGATGTCGGGGAGGTGATACCAACCTGTCTCGTAGTCAACGAGTCGTGATTCGGGACAATCCCACATGACATCGTTGGGCTTGCCGTCTTCAGAAATGACGGGTATCGGCACTGCCCTTCTCCATCCATCGAGGGCGGGGTCCCCTGAGCTCTTCGATGTATGTGTTGTTGTAGGGCTGCTCTGAAATGTGGCGTTTTCCTGCCAAGAAGAGACTCGCTCAGTGTTTGGAGTAGATTGTTGCTGAACAGGGAGCGGGGAGTCCATGGATTCGTGTCGTTGCCCAGAAAGTGCCGGTGCAGGCCTGAGTGGTAAGTTATGAATCAATGTCGAAGAGCTTGCTGATTCGGAGACGGCTGGGACTTGCGCCACGGCATTGCCATGATTCTCCAGTTGACCACCTTCGAGGTTTATCTTTTCGGGGGTGGGTGGCGGAGGTGGATAGTAAGTCTGCTGCCTATCGGCTGGTGCGGCAGCTTCAGGACTGACTGCAGATTGAACTACTCTTTCCGCTTGCACCACATTGGACGCACCACAGGGCTGGTAGTGATAAGGCTCGCCGGTAATGTACTGAGCATCACCAGGAACAACACCATGACTCTCATCTTGTTTGTTGATCGTAAACATGTCTGACGCTTCAGCCGATGAAACGCTGTGAGGACCATCTTGACTAGGTGAAGATAGAAACGTATCACGAGGTACATTTGCTGAGCCGGCAGTTTGTTGAGATAACGTAGGAGGGCGATGGGCGTCTTCTGCTTCGTTCTCTGCCGGCCGGATGTTAATCATTGCGGGAGGCGGAGGGGGATAGTGGTGATTCTGAGACGCTGGCGAAGGATATTTGTTGAACTCCGACTGAGGGCTCTGAGAAGATGCCGCTGCAGAAGTCGCATATGTGCCCTGTTGATGTTGGCCTTGTGGGTGACGCTGCACCGGTGAACCCGTGCTGCCCGGCGAGACGGATGAGATTGGCGGCAGGTTGACATTGGGTGTCTGCTTTTGCGGTGCTTCAGAGTCACTATTCTGTGTTTGTTGACCTGGCTGCGCTAAATACTGTGACAGCTTTTCCTGAGCTTTACTTTTGACATTCTGGTAGGAAACAAGCAGCTTTTCGGTCTTCAATCCAGCGTAGAAGGGCTGAGATGGCTGGGTATTCGGGCCAGCTTCTTGTGAGGCAGAAGCGGAAATGTGATTAGTCTGCAATACCTGTGCCGCATGCTGATGCTGTCCCGATGGGCTTGTTGTCCCATGTTGCGGTTGTTGAGGCCACTTCCCTGGATCGCATCCTTGAGGAGTCGCTGAGAGCGAGACGGGTGAACTTGGGTAAGAAGACGGCTGGTACCCATGGTTCGAAGTAGACGTAGATGGAGACCCTCCGGTGCTTTGGTAAGCTTGAAGGTATTGAGACGGTTGATGAGGCGTGTGTGAGGCCGGTGGTGGCGGCGGGGGCGGATAGCTAGCCGCCGGGCTAACGGCGCGCGGTGGAAGCGGGGGCGGGGGCACCGTGCCGGGCTGACCCGGAGGCGGCGGAAAGTAGGGGTAGCTGCGGGACTCCATGTATGCCGTTTTCGAAGCAGAAGGCACAGAAAGCCCGGTTCAATGGTTTGGACTTAATGTAGGAATAGGAAGAGTCCATAAAATAGCACAATAAGCACCGGTGAAGGGATAGATCCAGACTTGGCAGGCTTTCAGCTGAATATACGCCAAGGAACCCTCAGCCCAGCGGGGCGTCGGGCTGAGACCTGATCGCCTGAGAAATTCTGAGCAGGCAGAATTGTGAAATTCAACTGGCTTTTGGTTGTCTGGGGGTGACGCATCATGCCTCACGAAGGCTAGCGTTGTTCTTGGCTCAAGGCAGGTTGGTGGTGGTACTGGCATGCAAGCCATTGAAAACGACAGCCAAGGCGTAGAGTGACTTTGAATGAAACCATGACATTTTTCACTACTACTTGGTCATCACAATATCCCTAAAAGTCAAAAGAGGGTGGAATAATTGAAACCTGAATTCGTTCTCAACGCACGTAACAGATGTAGGTGCTTTCATATACACTAACTTTCTGTATATTTTGTCTTCGATATATTGCACAGAATAAGCCAAAGACATAGAAGGGGGCACGTTCTGCCTGCACTGAGTGGCTTCTTGACCAGCCCCGGATCGCACACTTCGAACCGAACATGATGTCGCGTCCAAGCTGATGGAACGCGGGAACTCAAGTCGACCAAAAAGGCTTTCAACCATTTGCCCAGGCAAGAATGCCAAGAACCCATCTCTTCCATTTATAGCCGTTGTGGGCGCAAGGATGCGAGCTCGCCGGGGTGGAATGACAGCAGAATACACGTTGAAGGCCCGAATCAAGAGCTTCAGATCTCATAATCACGTTTCAGCAGATATGTTTCTTGAAACCATAGTATTTGCACATAAGCTATTGTCAATCATGAATGTTCATGACACGAGTCTTCATCGATCCAAGAAGCGTACAAAGGGAAACTATTTAACAGAGTGACGGCTTCATGGGTCGGAGAATTTGCAGAATGGAAACGTATTTATCACGTGCTTCCTTCATGTAGGCATTGTTCAACAAATTCAGGAGAGTATTCTCACTCAAACATCCGAAGACGACACCTCCTAGTGTTGGACCGACAGCTATCGGAACTACCTCACCAAGTAAGTAACAAGTGACGCCCTCACAAAGACTCGCGCGATGCGCAAGGAGTTATTGAGCATTAGTCCCAGAGCAGACGTCAGGCCTACGAATTGATTGGCCCGGGTAACTCTCACAGAAACTCACGTTCACTTATATAGCAAGGTGTTCCACCTCACATGTTGAACTGAAACTCCAGAAGATCAGCTGATATCCAGTAACCATCACTTAGTTATAAAAACAGCATGCATCAACTGACGGTGGTGGATCTAAGCAATTAGAAAGTGCTATCGGGGTTGGGTTGTGAGTCGACCTCTCTCAAATCCACGTCCTATGCGCTGGTACTTGAATCGTTGCCTGGCCGGTGTGCTCCTACAGCCCACAAAAATAAGCTACGTCTCACAAACACGTACGTATCTTGTATACGAATAGACGAACAACACAGGAAGATGAGGAGCAGTGAGACCACACTGGCGTGGGGGCTTGTTAGTGTGGAAGACTGCGACTGACGCGATGAGGGGACGACGCGTGTTTGCCAGACTCGACCGAGGCAAGACGCACTGATTCCAAGAGCAATTGCAAGCAATCATCCTGAAGGCAGAGCTCATTGTCGATATCTTCGTATTACCAAGAAGGATTCAATTTATACATGGAATATAGATATGGAATGGGAGCTCCCAAACAAAATCGTGAAGGACCAAAGTCACGCGTGTACTGGCTTCATGACCATTGCCGTCAACTATGAGTCCTGTCGATCAAATGCACCCGGTGATCTAGCTGGGCAAACCTGGGTATTGAGCAGGTTGTTCGCTACACTGCTGCTGCCAATTGACCGGAACAAGATTGAACATGCCGCAGACCCTTCCGCCATATCATCGTCCAAAGCCCAGAAAACTTGGCAGTACTATTTAAAGGTGGCTCAAACACCTTCCGTCAGCCAGAAACAGGCCGGGAATTAGGGAAGGCCAACGACGACAGAGGCGTATCTGTGTTTCGTCAAAACCTGTCAGGAAGTCGTCACCAACTTCTCCGGTTATGTTCCAAGACAAGATGCTCATCCCCCACATCCACGTCGAGCACCATTGCGCATGAATTCAACGGAATACCCTGAAACCAGTCAGAGACGAATGTGGAGATGATCTCGGTGCTCAATTGGAATTCGGGGCCGCACGCATGCAAGAGCTTCTGTACATTGACGATGTCAAGACTACTAAAGCTGAGCAACAGAGCGCGAGAGTTGTCATACTCGTTGTCCTGCCTCAATCGCTGTGAGTGCAAGACTCGCTCCTTTTATAAAACCCCTCTTCTTTCGTCTTCCGTTCTGAGTTCTCACTATTCTAAGAGATCAGTGGTGTTTCATGCCGTATACGTTATTGATGCTGGATAAGAGGCTGCAGGGATCCAAAGAGGATGGGCTCTCCAGATTGTACAAGGTATCCGTTGATTGACCTGTGCGAGAACAAGCACCCAATTCCTTACAAGCTAAAAGGCCATGGACAACTATGCATAAAACCTCATGAGCCCAAAGAGTGGCTATCATCTCTGACAACCTTGGCTGAGTATTCTAAATGATACCCAGCCACCATGTAAAACCAGAGCCAGAATTCACGTCAGCGAGCCGGCTGGGCCTCAGGTACAGCATGCCCGACTCGCCAGCGATTCAGCATTCGATGATTCAATACGTCAAGCAGATGCGCAGAGCACAAGTTATTTGGGTTCTTGGAGCTAATTTCTGTCGAAAGCATACTACATGCATTCCAGGTCGGCTCTTAAATACCCAAGAGGGCATAGCAGTAAGCCCCACGTAAAACCATGAGCAGCATAAGGCCCGAAGGCCTTCTTGGCCAAGACGCCTACCCTAGGCACAGGTATTTAAACATGCTGAAGACGAGGACAAATCTCCCAAATTTGTTGGGTCGGGGCGTCATTCTCAACCACCGCCGCGAAGACCCTGACCAAGGGGCCTTCCAGTCAAACATCACAGTCACCTTCGACGACGACCTTCTAGCCTCTACAAACATGACGGGGCCGAGTATTCCACCAACATACGCAGAAAACACTGATGAGGGACAACATGGAGATCCAGCATGAACAGAGATGAAGATCGATAATTTCCCGCGCAGAGCTACAGCCGTAGCCAAAACCTGCCAGATCATCGCAGCAAACGGCCAGAGATTTCTTCTGTTCCTACACCTCGTTGTTGTTGCCACCGGTCAGGTACGAGAGCACCTCCTTTTACACGGTATAGGTGCTGGAATCATAAACATACTCGTCTGCTCCTATGCACCTTCAACATACCACTCTCAAGACGCGACAAAGTCACGAATGACGCTGAGCGCATGTTGTCAACTTTGATCTCTATTAGGTATCGTGGGGGTATCAATCCCAAGCTAATTCCAGTTGAAACACCGAGTAACCCGCAAAAACTCCAAAGGCCCCAAAGGGTGTGCGCGAAAGCGGCGCCGCCTGGTGTTGCACCCAACCATATCTACATGAAGTCATAAACGAGCGTGTCCGTGAATGCATGCGAAACCTCTAAAAAGGCCGCGATCGTCGCAGCGACCGTTGGTCATGTGTGTTTGCAGTGATTTCGGTGAGGCATATCTCTTCTACCGTCTGTCCCTATTATCCCATTACTCCCAATTTTGATACCAGAAAGCTTTCGTAAAAGGAAAGCGCATGCTTCGTCTAGCTGTACCAGGTCTGTCCTGGCTTCAGGTTGTCGAGGATGCGGCAGCGGGTGGTAATACAGAGCTTCTCGCGATCGAGGCGCTTGAACTTAGGCCCTAGAGGACCAGAGACGTAGTGATACTGAGCAAAGAGACGCCACTGACGCATATCGGCGAGGCTGTAGAGCTTGTCACCCCACGGTCCGGCGTAGTGAAACCAGGATGTTGGCGCGTCGGGGTTCTCTGCCGTCGGTACCAGACTGGTAGGGTTCTCCTTGCGGTGACCGCTCGCGACATCAACCTCATCGTCAAGATCGTCGTCAAGGTCCTCATCCAGATCCTGAGCGTAGTCATACCAGTAGGTGTAGGCGTTCTTGGCGGGATCCCAAAGAGGGCCCTTGTCGGTCACGTCCTTGAGCATCTTGAACGGCAGAACATAGGGATGGTCACCCGCCTGCGCGTACATGGCGTGAGATCCAACAGCGGAGTAAATGACGGGCCGGTCGCCGCGCTTCTCGACGGCGTGGTACGTGTAAGCCTGGCCGCCTTCGTGTTCAGAGAAGAAGATGCCACGGGGCACGCCGTTCTCGAAGCGCATCATGCAGTGCTCCCAGTCGCCGACGTGATTACCAAAGCGGATGGTCAAGACGGTCTGACCAAGGTTGTACGAGTAAAAGAAGAACCAGAAAGCGTCGACGATGCCGGAACCCTTGTCGACGAGGACGAGCACGGCGGGGGCCTTGGAGTAGCCTTCCTGATCGGGCTTGTGGGTAGGCGTGTCGGGCGGGGGCAGCGGCTTTTGGTCTCGGCGCCGGTTTTGGAAGCTGCCGGTGCGAGCGGAAGGAATAAAATGTGGGAACCGTCGAGGGTCTGAGATGCGGTAGACTGGGTGGTCGCGAGAGACATCGAACCACGTCGTGTCTTCGAGGGGAGATGATGGCACACGGTCGGACCGATCGGGGTCTTCTGTCGGAAGATCCTCATGGCCGTCGTCCTCACCGCCGTCTTCTTCGTCGTTCCAGGGCTCAGGAATGCCGACGTGGCTGTGTAACCACTCAGGCCTCTGCTCAACGTCGTCGTCGCTTGTCAAGTATACCATTCCGTCCTCCTTGTTGAGCTGATGCAAGTCTGAAAGAAGCAGCGACTGGTTCAGCGCTTGCCTCTCAAGGTACGGCGTCATGTGCTTGATGTGCTCCGCAATATCGGCAGGCCAGAAGTTCTCGCCAGAGTACAGGTGAACCAGCGGCGCATACTTGAGGACGTAGTCCGGGATCTCCTTCAGCGTCTTCGCCTCGGTCTTGTCCTGCGGCGCCTTCTTCCTGGAGACCGATTCCCAGCCATTGTGCCGTCCCTCGTCATTGTACAGGGATCTGAGCTCAAGGCGCAACTCGTCGCCGTCGGTGTCGTTCTTAAAGGGTAACAGAGCCGCGGGATCCCACGACAGGTGGTGAATGCCGCAGAGACTCAGCCAGCGACAGGCCTGGCGATCAAGCCAGTAAGGACTGCTGCTGATCCATCTCTTGTCCTCGCGCTGCTTGGCCGGGTCGGGCGGATTGGGGTTCAGGTACCGGGGCAGGAACCAGGCCAGGAAAGAAATGGAGCCCACCACGGCGAGGAAGATGGTGATGCGGCGTAGGTAATACATCGGGAAGGTCGCAGGGTCGGCTCCAGGCCTGTTCGCAGGTTTAGGAAAAAGTGGTTGAATGAGAGACGAGCTGACGATGTGACGGACTGGCCGCAGCGAAGTGTAGGGTTTTTGCTTTTAATTGATTCTTGGTCTGAGAGCTGGTTACGGAGGCTGAGTGATGGTTCAGAGGGGTCTCGGGATGCCGGCACGTCTTGCGAAAGCCAGCGGGGACTCGCACAGCATCACAACCTTGAGGAGCTGAGTGATTGGAAGCGTCGTCGGCAGCAATGATGTTGTCAGGAGGTAGAAGAGAGGAGGGGGGACGAGCGGAGACGCATGGCCAGTGGACGCTGAGGCCCCGTGGACGGTGTTTTGTGTCGTTGTTCAAGGGAAAGTTTGTGGAAGGAGGGGAGCAGCAAGCTTCGGGGTGGTTTTGGACGGGACGGGATGGATGGGAAAGGGAAGCTGGGATGTACCATACCTCTTGTAAGGCAAGCGCATGCGGGAGACGCTGACACGCTGCGTTGCGCTGTCGGGCATTACATGGACAGCGACCGACGGGAGCACACCTGGCAGCGCAGTGACAGCTGGGCAGCAGACACCTCAGCGAGAACGGCAGGGCGGCAGCGGCAGCGGCAGCAGGCACCAGGGACGCTGCACCTGGTCGTGAAGGCTGGGTGACCACCCCTGGCCGGGCTCGGCCAATGCAGCCGCCACCGACTGGATGTCTGCTTCGACGCTAACCCGAACGAGACCCTCTGAGGATCTGGCCGACACCGTAGGGAAGACATGCAGAAGTACAGGTACATTGCCGAGCTGGCGAGATGTCTTGAACAAGTTGAAAGGCATAGTGTAGGAGTGCATCGTGGATGAGTTGTCAAGGCATGCATCAACAGAACTCAAGAGCAGTCAGTGGAGACAGTAGAAATGTCACAGAGTGGCACATCTCCCTTCTCCATACATCTGGTAGTACTGAACCATCGTCGAGCAACAGCAACAGCAACCGCTGCATCACCACTCAACACAAACACTCAAAGTACTAAACAATCACACCGTCTCATTCGTCCTCCTCCCCCAATTTCATTGCAAGTGTTTTGGTCCCTGTTTCGACCAGTAGCGGCAAAGCCGGAAGCTCCGGTAGTTGCGGTGGACCCCATCGGAGCCGTCCTGCCGCAGCCTATCGTATTCAGCGCCGGCCGCGGAACGCGACTCTGGCCATTGAAAAGCTTCCAGAAACCCTTTTCGGATGCTTTGTCACTGCTGGTGTCCGCGGGCCATCGTCTTCAAAAAGCACTCGTCGCCGCAGCGGAAGCAACTCCAAAAGTGGCCGTCTTGAGACTAGCACAACCAAGCAAAGGCGCCGCGCTGTAAAGTCACCTAACCCTCCCTCAGCCACCGGCGATCGCCTTGGCCTACTTGAGAGATAGTTGCGCATCTCACATGAGCAGTAGGAGAGACGGTGCTGTCTATCGCATTTACTATCAATGACCAACTCGAAGATCACATCAGCTATCTCTATCTGTCTTGTCGTAAAACCTGACGATCCATCCTCAAGGTTCATCTCTTCGCCGTACTGAAACCCTCACCCAAAAGTCGCCGTTGTACCTGTACATCCCCCATCCCCATCCCGCCACCCGCCCAAAGCCTGGCAGGAAAAAGGGTTCGAGATCGGCGGGAACCAGTTAAATCCCTGCAGATTTCCCACGAGGGGGCGGAACGATGCTCGATAGAGTGCCCCGAGGGCGAAGGGCCCAGTTCGGTCTCTGCAGTGTGCGTGCAGCGCTCGCCTTGGCGGAGACTCACTGCGACGCTGCCACCTGTTGATTCTTTCTTCTGTTTCTCTTCTGCCGTCCTTCTGGCGGTGTCGTCTGTCTCCAGTCGACTCCACCAACTTGAGTGTTTGAGTGCCGTGCAAGCGCAGCTCAGTCAGGAACTGCGGTGTGGTTGGACGATACCCTGCTCCTGCTGCTGCTGCCCCTTTGCAGCAAGGGGGGGACGCCGTCCGATTCCCGGTCGCCGTTGGAAACATTTCGCATCACGAGCGGCCTTGTCCCAACGGAAATTGCATGTGAGCTGGCAAGACCGCTGGCCGCTGGCTGTCAAGCTGGGTGGACCACCAAACTGCGCGGTTTAGATGGAATGACATGCCGGGATGATGGGTTTTCAAGACGGGGCTTCACACATCTGGAGCACTAAAAGCTGCGATATTTTGGACCTTTGCACTTTGCCTTATGTAAAAGTTGGTACTCTGAACTACTTGCCTCGGTTCTTGAGGCTTTTTTTTTCTTCCCGCGATGCTTTTCGGGGAATACACCGACCGCTACCTTCCGAAGGATACTACGCAGTACCTCCGCTTCACCACCTCCATCAACACCTAATCTGTTTTTTTAACTCGCGCATTCAAGGCGATCCAGTTCGTCATCTACCCTTTGGCTTTCCATGGGATTTCCCATATCGTCGAGCAAGTCGGGTGCCCACAACACCACCCCTCCCAGTCGTGACTTTTTTCCCTTCCACTCTCCAGCCTGACCACATCATGCAAGCCACGGCCATGCATGTCTCTCCCGCCCATACTCATGTGGCACCCATCCCAGGATATGCCCGCCCACGAAGCAACTCGAGCCACAACGCTCTCGTTTCATCCTACCGCCTCATCCGAATATGTTGCAACTCTTGCCTGTGCTGGGAAACTCGTGCCCGTATGATTTTCCCCCGAACTCAAAGCAAAATGGCAATTCAGCCAAACGCATTCGCCAGCTTTCCCATCTCCAAGTTCAGAAGGAGGGCGCATAACATCCTCCCAAACTCTCAATGGTCCGATCAGAAAGCCAAGCGCGATAGCTCAAAACTCAACTCGATGTCCTCTCGTATCCTCACTCCTCAGCTTCTTCGTAATCTTCAGAGTCGTTATCGCTCCCATCATCGTCATCGTCGATGGCCGCCCCCGCATCCTTGTCCGCACCCGGCCCTCCCAACTCCGCCCACGAAGCCGGCGTCGGCGTCGACAGCGCGGTGCCAGCCCCGGCCCCGGCCCCGGCCCCTGCCCCGGCATCGGCCGCCGCAGCCACATCCGCTCCTCCCCTTCCGCGGCCCCGGCGTTTGCTGGGCCGCCCATCAGGCAGCGGCTTCCTCTTCTTCCTCCGCCCGCTCGTGCCGTCATTAGCTGCCCTCGGCGCCGCGTGCGCATACACCGTGACCTCATCCGTCTCGCCCCTCTTCTTCTTCAGCGCCATCAGGTTCTCCAGGAACCTCGTCTGCCGCTTCCGCTCGCCCGTCTTGTCCGCCGTGATCGGTATGTGAATG
This sequence comes from Colletotrichum horii, assembly GCA_027406005.1. Lineage (NCBI taxonomy): Eukaryota > Fungi > Ascomycota > Sordariomycetes > Glomerellales > Glomerellaceae > Colletotrichum > Colletotrichum horii. The sequence goes on from JANVYB010000008.1 coordinate 3,611,749, forward strand.
CCGTGCTGCCGCCGGATCTCCTCGAGCGGGTCGTCCTTGGCCGCCGCCTCGTGCTTCGGCTGCAGCCGCTTCTCCGTCGTGTTGATCCGCGCCCAACTCGCCGCGAGCATGTCCACCCCGCCGGGGAGGTGCCGCAGCGACGGCAGCGGGTCCTCCGCGTCGTGCTCCGCGAACAGCACCTCCGTGCCCAGGTTCCGCGCCCACTGGCCCTCGAACACCTTGCCCTTGTACGCGAACATGGGCTTGTCCGAGTGCAGGTCCAGGATCTGTATGTCCGCCGCCACGTCCGACTCGCCCAGGTCGTCCGCGGCGCCGGCGGCGTTGTTGTCGTTGTCGCCCTTGTCCGCGTTGGGGTCCATCTGGCCCTGCTCCATGTCTCCGTCGTCTTCCGCCTCGGGCGCGGGCTCGTCGTCGTTCTCGTCGTCGGACAGGATGCGGTGGTGCTTGGGCTCATCGGGCTTCTTATGCGGGCCGGCCCAGTGCTTGTAGTGATACCCGCCGCGTCCGGATACGGGCGCGTTTCGTCTTCGCGTGAGGAGCTGGGGGATCGAGAGGTCGACGGTGAGATAGTATGTCTAAAGTTGCGCGGCGTTAGCAGCCTGCCGTCTTCGTCTGCTTGTCTCGCCATGTCGAAGTTCCTACCTCGGTCTCGGTGTTCGAGTACTCGTACTCCCACTCGGATTCGTCGCCGTCGTCAAGATGGCTGGGCGCTCGCAGAGGCTGGTCCACGGGCGCGGTTGCGGCCATCACCGGCGCAACAGCGTCGGTCGGCGCCGCGTTGGTCGCCATCGTTACCGCGTCGATCTGTGGAAGACGACTCTGGTCGTGTTGTGGGACTCGCGCATTTGGCGTTGCTGGTTCGATCGCAAAATCAAGTCAAGGCGCAATCGCCAAATATTCACAGCTTGTGTTCAAAGCATTGGTCGGCTCCGAGTGACGTAGAATGCAATGTTGCAAAAAGTAGAAGAAATTTTGGAAAGCTCCAAGGGTCCAGAAACTGCAGAGCAGCAGACTTCCCCTTCCAGCCAGCTTCCCCCGTAGCAAACCGGCAGATTACCTCAGTGCAGGGCCGCGGGCCCCTCCATGCGGGGCACCAGCCAAACAACGGCCGGCCGAACTGTGACTGATCGCAACCCCTCTGCCCCGCCATCGCAAGTAAATTTCCCAAAGGACGCCCTACGCTCTACGAGTGACCGGGACTCATCCCACCTTTGACTCACCACCGGACGACTATTTAACGAGCTACGACACTCTCCCGGCGGCCGCATTCCATTCGTTATCGAGCATTGATCTGCATTCCCTGTACCAATTCCAGAAGAACGAACGAAACAACCGCCCGCCATGTCGAACAAGGTCCACATGCTGGACTATGTCGCCGGCAACGTTCGCAGCTTGGTCAACGCCATTGAGAAGGTCGGCTACGAGGTCGAATGGGTCAGGAAACCAGAAGATGTTGCCTCAGCAGATGTACGATCCCTTTGAGCTTCTTCTTGCGGACTATAGGCCAGCAGCTAACAACCTCTCCTCTGGCGCAGAAACTAATTCTCCCCGGCGTCGGCCACTTCGGCCACTGCCTCTCCCAACTCTCCCAAGCCGGCTTCCTCCCCGCCGTCTCCGCCCACATCGCCTCCGGCAAGCCCTTCATGGGCATCTGCGTCGGCCTCCAGGCCCTCTTCGAGGGCTCCCTCGAAGACCCCGCCGTCCCCGGCCTCGGCGTCGCAAAGGGCCGCCTCGACGCCTTCGACCCCTCCACGGGCAAGTCCGTCCCCCACATCGGCTGGAACAGCGCAAACACCGGCGGCGCCGCCCTCTACGACCTCCGCCCCGAGTCAAAGTACTACTACGTCCACACCTACAAGTTCCCCTACGTCCGCGGCCAGCTCGAGGCCGACGGCTGGACCGTCGCGACCGGCACCTACGGCTCCGAGACCTTCGTCGGCGCCCTCGCCCGCGGCAACGTCTTCGCGACCCAGTTCCACCCCGAGAAGTCCGGCGCCGCGGGCCTGCGCTGCCTCCGCGCCTTCCTCGACGGCTCCGGCGCCGCCGCTCTCGCCTCCTCCACCGCCACCCCGTCCCCTGAAGCCCTCCCCTTCCAGGACGGCCTCACCCGCCGCGTCATCGCCTGCCTCGACGTCCGCGCAAACGACCAGGGCGACCTCGTCGTCACAAAGGGCGACCAGTACGACGTCCGCGAGAAGACCGAGGGCGGCAACGTCCGCAACCTCGGCAAGCCCGTCGAGATGGCCCGCAAGTACTACGAGCAGGGCGCCGACGAGGTCACCTTCCTCAACATCACCTCCTTCCGCGACTGCCCCCTCGCCGACGCCCCCATGCTCGAGATCCTTCGCCGCACCGCCGAGACCGTCTTCGTGCCCCTCACCATCGGCGGCGGCATCCGCGACACCGTCGACACCGACGGCACAAAGGTCTCCGCCCTCGAGATCGCCACCATGTACTTCAAGTCCGGCGCCGACAAGGTCTCCATCGGCTCCGACGCCGTCCTCGCCGCCGAGGAGTACTACGGCGCCGGCCGCAAGCTCTTCGGCAACACCGCCATCGAGCAGATCTCAAAGGCCTACGGCAACCAGGCCGTCGTCGTCTCCGTCGACCCCAAGCGCGTCTACGTCCCCAAGCCCGACGCCACCCGCCACAACATCATCAAGACCACCGCCCCGGGCCCCAAGGGCGAGGAGTACTGCTGGTACGCCTGCACCATCAAGGGCGGCCGCGAGACGCGCGACATGGACGTCGTCGAGCTCGCCCAGGCCGTCGAGGCCATGGGCACCGGCGAGATCCTGCTCAACTGCATCGACAAGGACGGCACCAACAGCGGCTTCGACCTCGAGCTCGTCAGCCAGGTCAAGGCCGCCGTCAAGATCCCCGTCATCGCGTCCAGCGGCGCCGGCCACCCGATGCACTTTGAGGAAGTCTTTGAGAAGACGACGACCGACGCCGCGCTGGGGGCCGGCATGTTCCACCGCGGGGAGTACACCGTCAAGGACGTCAAGGATTTCCTGGCTGGCAAGGGGCTGAAGGTGAGGCAGTTTGAGGCGAGCATTTGAAAGGCACCGTGTGTGTAGATGTTGTTGGGTGGCGTGGTATATATATCAAGAGATGTGGGATGAAGACATGAAGAACAACATCCAAAAGCAAATAGACACTTTTTTTTTTGTATCAACAATTTTCGATTTGAAGTTGTGGCTGTTAAAACGCTACGTTACGGAAAGAAAAGCCTGGAAGACTTGTGTGGACAATCTGACGCGAACGCCGATTACAAACAAGAGCGACAACCAAACGAGACTTTGTGTCATGGTCTCATGCCAGTGTTTTTGGAAACGTGCAATTCCTCCTCCTCAGTAATAAATCAAAACGAACCCCCTTGAGCGGAAGGGGTAAACAACTCAACGTGGAAACGAAACCCCCTTACCGGCAATGAGAATTCCAAAGGCAAGTTGCAATGGGTGAAAGGTAAGAAACAGCCGGCCCCCCAACTTTTTGCCAGACACAGAAAAAGAAATGCCTTGAAACACGAGACTGAGATCCCTCTTTTTGTCAAACCGTTGCTTTTTGGATGGCGTTCCCTTTTCTGTTTCCGATTATGCTGGTGAATCCTGTGCTTTTGCTGTTCCCGAAAAAAAAGGAGAAGAGATGCGCGAAACGCAGAAAAAGAAAATGAATCAAAGCCAAAAACTCCCAACTGCCTTAGCTTTCATGAAAACAGAAGAAACACACGAGATAGCTGTTCCTGTACTAGATTTCCATGCCCATGAACAGCCACCTGTTGCTCGTCACGTCCACGTCATGCGCCCAGCGGTCCAGCGTCGTCAGCTCGAAGCCCACCCACTGCAGGCTCTTCATCAATGATTTCGCGTCTTCCTCCTCGATGCCTCGGTCAATGCAGATGACGAGATGCTGGCAGTCCAATGGACCGTCAACCAACTCCATCAGAGCCATGAGCCTAGATAACGGTCAGCATGTGATAGATCGTGCGTCATCTGAGGTGAACATACGCAGGCTTCAGGTCACGTCCGATGACGTTCCTGTCAAACAAGGCAAACAGGGACTTTTCAGCCCCGTCGTCCGCCACAAATGCCCGGAAACTCGCGCCGCCGGCAAAGTCCCAGACCTCCAACCACGCCGTGGCGGGTGCGGGAGCCTTTGTATCGGTCTCACGCCCACCAAAGTGGGGCTGAACAGCCAGGTCCTCGTCGGACGGCGGAGTTTGCATAGAATAAACACCCGTCAGGCCGGAGCCATTCGGACCAGTGCCCCTCTCACCGCGGAACACAGCCTTCATGGACTCGCAAAAGAATCTCTCACATTCTTCCCTGATCGTAAGTGCTGCCCCCCCTCGACGGCTGATCCTCTTACCGGGCTGCTGGCGCTGCTTATTGGCTTTGGGGAGCAGCGCGAGCTGGTTGGATGCCGTTATGGCCGCGAGGGGGGGGCTTGATGGAGGTGATGGTAGTCCTGAGGAGGGGACCTCAGGAATACCACTCGGCCCCTGTTGATAGCGGATGGTTAGCGTCGTGGTTCATGCATGCCAGAGAGAGAGTGTGTGTGAGACGTTGGAAAGTGTGGGGGCGGGGATGGATAGAGAGAGACAGGTGATCGACGACTTGGTCGAAGATGAGGCTGAAGAAGGGGTGATTGGAATGGATGCGACGTACCTGCGGCCCCGGTAGTGCAGTAGTGGAGACCGCGAAGAGTCGCGGCAGAGTCGACGATGTAGCAGCTGGCAAGGACATTGGCCTGACGGACAACGGCCTCGCCATCAAAATTACTACTACTGTAATTACTCTGCTGTCTCATTGGCGCCATTGCGATTGATTTCCTGGGGGTGTTGGTCTTGACTCGGTGTATTTTTGTGATGTGTGTTGGTAGGTGCGGTTCTCGGGGATTCGGAACCGGTCGACAGATGGGGATTGATCGTGATCGAGAAGGTTTCGGAGACTTGGATTGGAGTCGTGAGAGACTTGTTTGGATGATCGAGTTATTGGATTGTCTGGCGGTGAGGCTGTAAACAGCGATTGATTGCTTGCTTGTCGAGACGGAGAGGTCGTCGAGATATTTTTGCGTTGCGAACGGCGGTTGTTGCGGGAGCGAAGGGGTACCTTCTTTTGCGAGCGGTGAAGAACGGTGTGGGAGGAGAAGGGCAGGAGGTCAGTGGGTGAGACTGGCCAGCGAGTACCTTTAAAACCACAGCGGAGTCCCAGAGCGTGGAAACGTCTAGCGTGGCGGAGACGGGGGCACCGTGGGAAAGGGACCAGTTGCTGCACCACCAGCGGCCACGGCACAACCACCCAGCAGCATTGGAACCACACAGGACAGTCATAATCAGCCATGCCATCTCCACCTTCCGCTTCTTTGATGGCGCTGCCACCCATGTCCCCCCTCTCTCAGTATCCAGTGTCCTCTCGATGGCAATGCACCTCCACGGCATGGCATTTGATGCGTAACATGTTTGCCATTGTCTGGAGTCTGAGCCTGTTGTTGGGCTTTCGCGAAGATTCCAAGCATAGGTCACCCACCCCCGACGAATTGCTGGTGATCACGCATCGACTTCCCCAGTTTCTTGTTGATTGCCGCACCGGGACCCCTAATTAGAGCGTCGTCCTCCATCACGGTAGCACGGAGCGGACGGCCTCTGGGCTTACGAAACCGGCCAGGAGCCCACTGCGGCGCCCCGTCTTGGGCTGGTCAAGTCGTGATCTCCTCAATCTCAATGGATTTTGGGTTTGCCTAACTACCTGATCATCAACGAAGCCAGTCAACGAACGCCAACAATCGCGATTCGGCTGGACGCTCCCCATCCGGATCCGGCACGGCGCTTGGCACTTGGACCGGCTTGCCAATCGCATAACAGACAGCGACAAGGGCCGTGAGATGGAGGGAAGGTGGGAAGCTGCAAGTTCACATGCACGTGGACAGCGCTGAGCCGAGCCCAGTCGAGCCCAAAATCCAATCTGCAGCCAGCCCAAGCCCAGTGTCTGGCGGACGGTGTACACGGAGAACCCCGACCTGTTCTTGCATCACGGAGTTTGCCTCTTCTTAGTGATGGATTCCACAAGAATGAGTAACCCCTCTGGATCCCCTTGACTTTGGCTGGAGCAGTTGAGGTAATCGCACATCATGCGCCGGCATCTGGTCCAGCGCAAAGCAGATCATCGTATCAGGAACAGATAACCGTGGAAGCTTCTGATCGGGAGGTATGCTTAGGGTTGGCTTTTTTGCGTCAAACTCCAACTGCCCAGTGCCTATTCCATCCCCCAAACCTTAGAGGCCCAGGGTCGCGTTCTTCTTGGCTTGCGTGATGTTGTCTTGAGTCCCTCGAATCTATTACAAACGCTCGCCGTGCCGTCGCTCAACTTTAGTCAAAACGGTCCTAACGCTCCACGGACAATAACGTGGCTCCCCTTCCCTGGGCAACCGCGACTGTCAACGCAGCGATCCCCCGCCCCGGAGCCCGGCATGGTCGGAGGAGCCCACGAACCGTTCGACGGGATCCGGTCGAACTTGGTCGATTGGTTGATTAAAGGAATGCCGTGGCAAGCAGCTCGTCACTCGACTTCAGCTTGCGAAGAACGTCAGTGTATGGCGTAAATACTGGGGTGGGACGTGGTGCGATTCCCCGGCTTTGCATCAAAGAGACGTGTGTTCTCCGGGGTGTTCGTGTTTCTGTTCGGGTCACTTGACCGCGCCCAGCCGCTCCGTTTCCCCACACTTGACATTTCGCGATTGCGAGTCATCATTGCCTGGGCTCCGGGATTCTCATCGACTCCGTTACCCCTTGGCTCACTGGCATGGCATGGACGGGGCGGTTTAGCTGTTGCTAACCATCGTATTGCCTAATAATATCCAAAGCTGTTTGAGGACCATTATAGATCAGAATGAATTAGCACAGAGCGTGGTTTATGTCAGAAAGCAGACTGCCCCCGCCGGGGTTGCGATCGCCAGGCGGCGTCCGCACGGCTGGCCGTTGGTCAGCAGGCTAGCAACTCCATGGCTCAGATGACCGTCTTGTCCAGCTTGCGCAAGAGATACCAAGCAGCAGTTTCGGTATCGATTGCTCCATGCCCCGAACCTTCTTCTGCAAGATCGCACCATCACGACTCGTACTCTAAGATTGATAGCGAAACAGAAGCTCGCTCCTTCTAGAAGCCCTTTAACTTTCTCCTCCCCCTCTCTCGCTCGTCTCCAAAAGAGGGGGGAAATGGACCCCCAAAGTTTGCCGCACACCCGCCGCCGTCGTCGTCGTTCTCTTGGAGCACATCTGACGGGGGTTGACTATCGAATGAGGTGATCATACCCACACTCCCGTCCAACCAACCACCACCAGAGGCAATCTCGAGTGACACACTGCAAAAAATATTGGGAAGGGTCGCCGAGAGGTGACAAACCAACTACGACCTCCTCCATTGCCGGCCCCAACTACTGCATAGTAAACCATCCAAGGATGGTGCGGCTTCTCCACCTCGACGCATCTTATCGGCTCACATCCTCCAAAAGGTGTTATCGATAACGCCTTGGAGGGTGGGGGGAGACACCGGACTGACCTTACCCAAGCCTAACGACCGCTGATCGCTCATGCGACATGCTGCCGCCCGCAACCTCCGAGCGCTGGGTCGTCTGAGACTGTTGGTCGGAGGAAGAGGGGGTTGGGGGTGGAAGAGGAGGCCAGGCCAGGCCAGCTGGTGTTCCATTTGCCCTTTCTCCCAAGCTCCGTTCGGACTTTGTGAGGAGGCAAAGGTCACAGGTTCACCCTTCGTGAACGACTCAGCCAGTCACCTCGCCCAAAGCTTCCGCAGGATCTGGCATGACAAGCTCATGTTTTACCCCCTCTCTCTTTCGCCTTCCTCCTCAGCCTTCCCCGAATGGAGTACTATTGCAAACCGAACTCGAATACAATCGTAACGTGCGCGGCTTACATGTAATCGTTTGAGACGAGAGGCCAAAAAAGGGAATGGGCGCCCAGACCTTAGGACGTAGTATCTCTCACACACCGTCCCTCACCGCAAAACAAGGCGGGGGCCCGTCGCAACGGCGCGCCGGCCGCATTACCTTGAGACCCAGAATGAGAACGCATGGCCCATTACCTTATCCTTCGCCTTGAAGTACCTTGCCTTGCCTACCGCTGTAGCCGTGACTGAATTACATACACATCTTTTTTAGAGCGCCAGTAAGACCAAGCTGCCCAAACCTGATGCCAGCCCCAACCAGCCCATAAGTCATTCAAGCCAGCCTGACCTGCCCACCGTCTCGTGCCGAAAAGCTGTCTTCCATCCTTACGAATGGGTGTGCCTACCTGACTCTTTCTTCCAACCCGGTCTTGACCAATAAGTACGCCCAGCCCACACCATCTTTGACATCGATGCCAGCCGTCTGACGGACCCTCTCCGGTCGCGCAGCCCAGGGCGTGACAGCAATAGCCAACCCAAGCAAACCCAGCCCGGCGTCGTCCCAAGGTCCCCTTATCCATACCCCTTCGGTCCCGGACCGACTAACACCTACATATCAAACACCAAACACCAAGGGAAGAGAAGAAAAGAGTCATGTTTGGCTTCTCGACTGTTGCTCCCATCCTGCGCCGCAATATCTCCCAACGCACATAGCTCTTGCTATCTTTCCATCCTCCACCCGCATATCGCGCCCGCCCGGAACCGTATCCGGAGGCGTTGCGCAACTTACACAACCTCGGGCGCATATCCTCAAGGGACACAAAGAAAAAAGAGTAAACACCACAAAACCATGGCGCCAAACATCATCGTCTCCCGCCCGACGTTCCCAACCTACCTCCTCCCCTCTTTCAACCTCCCATTCCGCCGCCGCCCATCCTCACCACCACCACCACCGACAGCAACAACAACCCCAACGCCAGAAGCAAGCCAGATCCCCTCCCTCTCCTCCTCGCCCACATCCTCAACGACAGACGAGGCCCCGACGCCTCCAAACAGCCCTCCCCCGCCGCCGTACCAAGACGCCGCAACAGCATCCTCCCCCGCCGCCGCCGTAACCGACACCAAACTCCCGCCCTCCCGCCTCCGCCCCCGCCGACAAACCCGCAGCAAACCCGCCGCCCTCACCATCTCCCGCACCCAGCCCGACACGCTGCGCTGCTCAACCTGCTCCAGCGACATCGCCTTCGCCTCCCAGATCGTCTCGAAGGGCTTCACCGGCCGCTACGGCCGCGCCTACCTCGTCTCCCCCACGACGCTCCCCACGCCCGCCTCGCCCACCTCCACCAGAAACTCCGGCCCCGCGGGGCCCGGCACCCTCGCCAACGTGCGCATCGGCAAGTGCGAGAACCGCCAGCTCGTCACGGGCTGGCACGTCGTCGCCGACATCACCTGCCTGCTCTGCAGCGCCAAGCTCGGCTGGAAGTACGTCGACGCGAAGGAGCTCAGCCAGAAGTACAAGGTCGGCAAGTTCATCCTCGAGGTCGAGCGGGTGGTGCCGTTCCGCAGCTGGGAGGACGTTTCCCCGGGGCAGGGCTGCTACCCCGACGACGATGAGGATGGTGGATCTGACGAGAGCGAGAGCGACGAGGACGAGGTGATGGGGGGCATCGACAAGGACAAGGCGGTAGCCGGGGATGTGGAGCGCGAAGGCGAGGATAGCGGGGAGGGCGCCGGCGCCGGCGCGAGGGAGGACTCTGAGCCCGAGGAGGTCGAGATTGAGTTGGACTCGGAGGACGAGGATGATCTTGAAGACATGTTCTCCGGGACGTGGGACCCGGAGGTGGTAGCGAAGAGGCGGAGCCGCCGGGTGACGGCCGCCGCCCGGAAGAAGTAGAGCTTTCGCGTGGAGAAAAGCTCCGATACCCACCCACTCCACGAGATATCCCGAGCCGACTTGGGCTTCACCTCATCATCCACACCGGCGTTTTGTTTCTTTGGCTCCATTTTACCGGATACGATATACCACCACGCTGAACGCGCAGTATGACACTTACGGACTAATACCCCCAATACATAGAGTTTACTTAGGCACGCATGATTTGATTGACCTGGGTATTTGATTATTTAGCCTATAACCTGAACTTCCTAAATAGCGGGACACTATCACGCGGTGGATGCGTCTACAGTGTGCCGGCAGATAATCGGCTGCGGGCCAGTATGGGCCCGTCGTTAGCCGTACAGAGCAGCTGACTATGTACGCTACCGAATCTACTGTTCCTTGCCTCCTCCCTCCGTTATGGTCACACGATCAATTATGCCATGGGCTCCTCGGCAACGTAGTGCAGATAGGCACCCAGAAGCTTGATACCCTCAATGTAGTTGCGCTTGTCCAGCTTCTCGTTGATGGAGTGGGCACCGTCGGTGGAGCTACCCATGGGCAGCAGAAGAACGTTCTTGCCAGTAGCCTGCTCGAAGGTCAGGGTAACGGGAATGCTGCGAACGGTTAGCAATCATCACCATATATCTGGGCGAACTGTATTTACCTTCCACCCTCGCGAGTGAAGTCGGGCTGGACACCCCACACGCGCTCCGTAGCCTTGGCAGCAGCAGTGAAGTTCCAGTGCTTAGGCGACGCAACCCACCACTTGCCGGTGTGCTGAGCCCATACCTTCATGGTGTTCTTGCTGCCAAGCTTGGCGAACTGCTCCTTGACGTACTTGTAGACGCACTCGTTGGTCTGGTCGATCTCCATGTTGGGCACGGTACGGATGGAGAACTTGCCAGTGACCTTGGCGGGGATAACGGTCTTCGCGCCAGGGGCGGAGAAGGCTCCCTCGATACCGTGGAGGGAGAGAGAGGGGTAACGCCATCTCGCCATGAGAGTAGGCTTCTTGTCCTCAAAGATGGTGGTCTTGCTGCCCAGAGATTCTTGAAGAGTCTCCATGGTGAAGGCAATGCCATCGTAGAGAGTCTCCTCGTCGGAAGTGACGGGAGCAACCTGCTCCATGATACCGGGGATCTGGATCTTGCCGTCGGTGTCAACCAAGGAACCCAAGACGCGAACCATGTCGGTCATGGGCTCCTGAGCAGTACCACCAAAGACACCGCTGTGGAGATCGGCGCCAGGGCCGGAAATCTCAACAGAGTAGTAGTTGCAGCCACGCAGACCATAGGTCAAGCAAGGCTTCTCGGTTCCAAGCCAGTAGTTGTCGGAAATGCAGACGGCATCGGCGTCAGCGAAGTACTTCTTAGCCTCAGCCTCAATAAGATCATCGAGACCTTCAGAGCCGTATTCCTCCATACCCTCGAAGCACATGAGCAGGTTGACGGGGAAGTCAATACCGGCCTTCTGGTGAGCCTCAATGGCGTTCAACCAGCCGAGAACAGGTCCCTTGTCGTCGGTAGAACCGCGACCAAACATGCGGCCCTTCTCGTCGACGGAGAGCTCAAAAGGCTCAGTAGACCAGCCGTCACTCTTCTCGGCAGGCTGAACATCATAGTGGCCGTAGACCAGGATCGTCCTCTTGTTCTTGTCGTTTCCATATCTGCCGAGGACAACGGGGGGCAACTGCAGGCCGGGCTTATCAGGCTGCTCGCCGAGGGGGCGGAGCTCGACGGAAGCGCCAAGAGCCTTGAGCTCGGCAGCGAGCCACTCGCCCATCTTCACGACATCGGGACGACGGGCGACGTCGGCAGAGATCGAAGGGATCGCAACGGCCTTCCTGAGGCGCTCGATGAAGTGGTCGGCGTCGGCGTCGACCTGCTTGAAGTAGCCGTCAAGTTGGGGAGCCATCTTGCGAGCTTGGTGAGCTTGTATTGCTTGGGTAAGGTAGGGACGGCGAGCGTTAGCTTTCCGAGTCGTTTGCCAACACGGGAGAAGTCTGGGAGTTGTAGGAAGAAACTTTCGAGTAGTTTGAGGGCGGGCGAGGCCGTTCAACAATGAGGTGCGGGGCATGACGCCGGACTGGACCTTCTACATCGGGCGCAATAGAGCTGACCAGAAATCTGCTGCACCGAGAGTACCTCTTACCACCACCACATGCGCCTGCCCACACTGACTGTGACTGAGGTGCTCAGATGGCGGGGTACTCAATGCGTGGCGCTTCGGCAAGCAGCGGCCGTATCAGCAGCAGTAAGGGACCGGGTGCCCGCAATTTGCTAACACTTTGGAGAGCGTGTAGACGCTAGGCCTACAGCGGGGGACCTTTTGCGTGATGCAGCACGTGACCTGGCCGCGCCGGCGGTTTCCGTTTGAGTGTGGTTTGGGACGGGAGCTCTGTGGCTCGCTGCCAGTGGCTGGTGCTGTGGCTGATGGTCTTTCAGTGACTCAGCTCGGTGCTGAGTTTTTGGACGTGGCAGGAACAAAGGTGGACGGCAGCAGTGAGTGGGGACCGGGAAAGATCCTCGGAGATTCGTGCCTGCCAGCTTAGAAATTGCACCCCGACAGCTCACGTGCCATCCGCCCAGCCCAGCCAGGTGCGACCTGCCACCTGCCCCGAGAGAGAGTGCTACAGAATCAGGTGGCAGCGTACCAAGTGGGTTCCAGAGCACCCTTTCCTCCTCCCAGTCATATCTGCCTGCAACCCAAGCCCGGCTATATCTCTCCTCCTCCCCCTTTGCTTTACTCCTCTTTTTCCTGCCACGAACATCACCACGTCGCCCGTTTTTCCGTCATTTCGATCGCTACGCTTCTCCCTGCTGAGGGATCCGCTCTTGTACGACTGTGCGACATTTTGCCTGTCGCTCAGCCTTCGACCAAACACTTTCCGAAATCTCGGCGACAAGCGACGCAAGTGCCCGCTCGACGCGAACCTCTCACCATCCCCGACCGTTATCTCCCCTACTGGCAAGCAGAGCATTGCAGCTGCTCTCGCTTCGATCTCTACACATACTGACCAGGAGAAATATACTTGGCTTATTGAGGCTTCTCGACTGATGGTGCGCACGGTGTCGAGGTGATTTGGCTGTGAGGAGGAATTCACACAAAGGGCTGCCTATCGTCCAGTTGGTTGTCGGCCTCTTTGGCATTGTACTCTTTCTCTACATCCCACAAACCCTTATTTCCTTGTTCTTCCAAGTAAATCAGAATTGATTTCCATTACTCTTGAGAGGTGCAGAACGCAAGAGAGATCACTCAAAAAGCAACAAGAAAAAAATACTAGCATCAAATCACTCTCTACTCACCTAGCTTCGCGTCTTCGTGGTCGCCCTTTAGGTTCACCATCGCCGCATTCAATCAAATCTTGGTCTTGGCCATTACTGCTGTCGGCGTATGCTGCTTCGATCAACTGTCGTAAACAGACTACGCAACGCGAGACACGATGGCTTCCTCCGTTTTTTTCAAGTTCAAGTCGCAAAAAGAACCGACGCGAGTCGAGTTCGATGGCACCGGCATTTCTGTGTTCGAGCTGAAGCGCGACATCATCCTGAAGAGCGGTCTCGGCGACGGGACTGACTTCGACCTGGCCATCTACTCTGAGGATGGAAGTGAAGGTAAGCCTACTTCTCGACTGGTGTGATGACTCCATCCTAACCATGGACAGAATACGACGATGATACGACGATCATTCCTCGATCCACGACTGTTGTCGCTCGCCGACTACCGGCCGCGAAACCAGGTGCTGGCCGCGGCGCTAGATATGTCTCCGGCAAGATGCCTGTCGCTGCGAAGAACTCCTCTCGCAAGGAGCAAACCACCAAGTCTGCAACGGCTAAGGCGGCATCGAATGCCATCAGCCAGATGAACAATGCCATGACAGAAGAAGAGAAGATGGCGGCCATGTTCCAGGCCCAGACCGAGTCTTGGTCTGCCCAACAGGAGGAGATGTCACAGTAGGTTATCCCGGCACGCGACGCATACCTTAGTTGCTAACATTATCACAGCCAAACACCCGTTTTCAAGCCGGGATCCAAGAAGCCTGCCAATGTGCCCGATCATGATCCTCCCAATGGATACATTTGCTATCGTTGTGGAGAGAAGGGACATTGGATCCAACTTTGCCCTACGAATGATGACCCTGAGTTTGACAACAGACCTCGCGTGAAGCGTACTACGGGTATCCCCCGCTCGTTCCTGCGCACCGTTGACAAATCAGTTGCCCTCGCACAGAGCGGCGACGACGAGACAAAGAGACCTTCTGGTATCATGGTCAACGCTGAGGGAGAATTCGTTATCGCTGAGCCTGACAAGGCATCGTGGGAACAGTTCCAAGCCAAGGCCAAGTCTTCAGCCTCCGCTGCCAAGGCGATTGCTATGGGAGACAAGGAGTTGCAGGAGAGAGGATTGGAATGCCCCATCGACAAGAAGATGTTCATAGACCCAATGAAGACCCCGTGCTGCCAGAAGACGTTTTGCAATGATTGCATCACAAATGCTCTCATCGAATCGGACTTCGTCTGCCCCAACTGTTCTAACGAGGGCGTTCTGATCGACGACCTGAAACCTGATGAGGAGGCTGCCAACAAGATCAAGGAGTATCTGAACGAGAAGACCGAGGCCAAGAGTCCGACGGCAATGGCCGCATCTCCCGCTCAAGCCGCTTCGCCAAAAGAGAACACGGAAGAGGCGAAGACAGAGACTGCCAACGGAACTGCGAAATCACCCACACCTCAGAAGTCGCCGCCAACCGCTCCGGCCACCACCGCGGCCCCGGCAGCCGATGGCACACCAAAGTCAACATCAGCCACACCCGCAACTGCCTCTGCGAAACCCGTCGACCGTGCCGGCTCCGAAGAATCCAACAACTCCAAGAAAAGGCCCGCCGATGAATTGATGGAGAACCCAAAGATTCCCAAAGCCCCCAAGGCAATGCAGAAGCAACAAGAACAACAAGCCATGATGAACGGCATGAATGGCATGGGCAACATGCCAATGAACCCCATGATGGGCTTTGGCAACATGAACATGATGAACGGCTTCATGGGGATGCCTAACATGCCAAACATGCCGAACATGGGCAACATGAACATGGGGATGCCGATGATGGGCATGATGAATCCGATGATGGGTATGCCTGGCTTCAACCCGATGAACGGAGGGGGCTTCGACATGGGCAACAACTGGAACGCCGGCAACTTTGGCGGAAACATGAACGGTATGAATGGTATGAACGGCGGAATGAATGGTGGAATGAATGGTGGAATGAACGGCGGTGGTATGATTGGCGGGATGAATGGGGCCATGGCCGGCGGCTTCAACCAGCAGCAACGCCACAACTTCACCCAGCCGAACAACGAGGACGACGCCTACTTCAGGAGACCGGTCAATCCCCACCGCCACCAGAACCGCCAACGTCGCGTAAGGCCTAGTGACTATCGCGAGCTCTGAGCGACTTCTGCACGACCATAATCAACACTCGTCACGACCTCTTCAACTGTAATACTACTTAGACGACACGCATCGCATCACGGCTTTATCATTCTGGAAAAAAACAATACGGCACAAACCATGTCCTCACATGCCATGAGGAAATTGGACAAGACTCTAGTCTTCGGCGTTCACAGGGAATTGACTGGGAGGGGGTTTTCTTTTTTTTCGCCTGGAAGGGGTCTCAGGCTGGTCTTGGGGGAAACAAAGTATGTGATCGCAATGCGGGAGAGCATCGACACCTAGGGATAACGAGGCCATCGTATCCTCCAAAAACAGTGTGCTCAGCGTGGAGCTCTTTCTGTATCTAACAACACGCACTCAAGATGATCAATAAAGTCTCCTGCACATGAATCACCGGGTATCAAATCGTTTTGTGAATGTATTCTGTAGCTCTCCACTCGTGACTCTTGACGCCTCATGCTACCATCCCTTCGTGAAAGCCTTTTCCGTAATCATGTTTTGAACCACTATACACCAACAACCCCCTCCCCTTCAAACGAAACCTCCCGCGCACCCTTGCTTAGTCCATCTCAGGGGGTACATACGGCGTCGTCAGCATCTCGCTGAACTTCTCCAGCTTTTCCTTTCCGCGGACCTCCTCGACGAGCAGCGGCATCTTGACGACGTTGAACTCGTCGTACAGCTCCTCGATCTGCTCGAGGTACTTCTTCTGCATCTTGCGACGGGCGTTGCACTGGTCGCAGTTGCTGCCCTTCTTGGGGAAGAGCAGCTGGTTGACGACGATGCTGTGGGTGTCGATGCCGTAGTTGGCGAGCTCCTGGATCATGCGCTCCGTCTCGTACAGGGACAGGAACTCGGGGATGCAGACGCAGACGAAGGTGGTGAGGGCCTCGTCCTTGAACTGGGTGTTGACCTCGGAGATGGTCTCGCGCAGCGTCTCGAGCTTCTCCATCATTTCGTTGAGGTTCTGGCCGTTGGGCAGCTGGCCGCCCTGGCCGAGGAAGCCGTTGAGGAGGGGCCCGTATTGGGAGGAGAGCTGGGAGACCTTGGCGAGGGCCTTTTCGAGGACGGAGGGGAAGGAGAGGAAGCGCAGGGTGTGGCCCGTCGGGGCGGTGTCGAAGATGATTGTTTCGTAGGACATGGACTTTACTTGCTTGAGGACTTCGGCGAAGGACATGGCTTCATCGATACCCGGGATCTATCGTGGGGCATTTTGTTAGCTGGATTTAGCTACAAGGGAGGAGGATGGGGTAAAGACATACGGCAAAGGCGAGATCCTGCATCATACCGCCCAGACCGCCTGACATGGCGTCCACTTCCTCGCCCTGTCCGGCAAGGAGGTCCTGCATGCTGCCGTTGGGATCGATCTCCATGGCGCTCAGGTTAGTGAAGCCGTCAATGAGACGGGCCTCCTTGCCGAACTTCTGGTTGAAGGCATCGGACAGGTTGTGCGCCGGGTCGGTGGAGATGAGGAGGACGGAGCGGCGGTGCTTGGCAAGCTGGATGGCGAGAGAGCACGAGGTGGTGGTCTTTCCGACACCACCCTTGCCACCAACAAAGATCCAGCGCAGAGAGCGCTGGTCGAGAAGGGACTGGAGCGTGGGCTCCATCATGTCGTCGGCGTCGATGATGGCGGCCATGGTTGCGAGTCGGTCTGTCTGTCTGGTGGGACGATTCGTGCGGGGATAGCTTTGATGCGACTGTATGAATGCTGTCTAGCTATGCAGTGAAATGTAGGTGAGATATTAAAAATGTCCAGGTTCCGGAGATGTATCTGAACACGAAGCAGGCTGCACAAGTTGATGTCGTAGGCGCGTTCCAAGCTGTTCTAGAAAGATACCAGTCGCAGAGCGAACCCTCCCCGCCATGGCGGGGCACCCCAGCCTAAAGACTGTGCGACCGTTGGAAATCTCGTGTACCCGCACGGTGGCGGACTCCACTGTAGCTGGTCAACCTCTTTGAGCGGAGCTTCAACTTCAGCATGCGATTGCAAGAGACATGTGACATTCGATCGCAAAAGCTCGCAAGATGTCGACCAAAGGACACGCCGTCCTCCAGGATCTCTCCTACAAGCTCGGCTCTCGAACCGTCCAGGTCACTGTCTCCCCGCGCCCCGCCAAGTTTGCCGAGCGGCGCGCCGTCCTGCACTCGCTGCAAAAGTTCGCCCGCGTTGAAGTGTTCAAGAAGCTCAATGTAAGGAAATCAGCACCTCGACATGCTTGCGACGATGTTCCTAACCTGGACGCAACCTGTAGGACAATTCTTCCTTCATCTCAGTGCTTGCCGACAAGGCGCAGGCTAAATCGCTTGTCAACATGAGCCCGCTGCAATACCAAATCGCGATACCACGACTACACGGCTCCGTCCAGATGTTCCTCACGAACGCGAACTCGCCCGAACCGATAATCAAATCGACGGCCTCCGAGAGCGCACCGGAAACCGAAACTACACGCCCCGCAGCTGAGGAGGATCACAAGGAGTTCACGGTGCACATCTTCCCGGCGGAGACGTATATCCACGCGGCTGCCATCAGGTCTTCGCCTCTTCACGGGCCTTGGCCTGAGTCTCGTCGAGAGACCACCATGATATCTACCTTGAAGGAAGCTTTGCCGAAAAACATCATGACCGAGGGCCTGGCTGACTGGGAGACTGGCGGCCAGATCCCAGCATCTGACAAAAGCCAGCTGTGGGAGGACATTCTTCTCGGAAGCAAGTCGATGGATGTGAGCACGCGCGCCATTATCGATCGCATCCAGCGCCGCGAGAGACGGAACGCTACGCCGCCCATCATGAATGGTCTTTTACAGCTGCGAGATGGGTCACGGGGTGGGTGAACATGGTGCCGATCACACACGCGCGGCCGAAAGACTTTTCTTTTGCTTCGTGTGGGACTTGCATAGCCCAACTACGGCCGACAACGGCACCTGCTACTGCCTCAGCCCCAGCATACCATCATGCCGATTGCGCGTCCCCAAACAGACGCATCGCTGCTTGCGGAAACTAAGGCTGAGGAATCGCAACGACCCTCAGCCTGATCGGAGTCTGGCGCTGTCGCCAAGACGTGTCGAATTACGGGAACAATATTTCCCGACTAAACTGGCAATTGGCAGGAGGCTCGTTAGGGAGATGGGATGGCAGAAAATCTCCAAGAAGGCTTTGGATTGGCTCAGATCATCGGACGGAACTGATAATGTTTCGGCTGCATAACCTAAATTATGCGAGCGTGGGCGATGCATTGACCTGTCGGTCCTTGAGATGTTCAGGACGAGCCACACCAAGAACAGGAACGACATTTGACATCTCGACATCAGATTGCCAAACCTAGGAAAATACAGTCGACAATGACGAAGATGTCTCTCAAGGCTTTTGTTAGCGCTACAACGTCGTGTTCCCGACTGACGACGGCTTGCATGTAGCATCCCCGAGGAAAAGTCTTGAATTGGCAATTAACGGCAGTCAGCTGGCCCGACGTCTCTGACGTTGAAGTTGGATTACCAGTGCCGGGGTCGTTCAGGGCGTGGCGTCATTCCAGGGCCACAAAACAAGGAACACCTGCAACCTGCAATACCCTAGATCGGCAAGCGACGCCGCGACGGACCAATCAGATTCGCGAAGTCGCTAGTACGTCACCCCAGTGCCACGTTCACCCGCTCAGAGAAGCCACCATCACCAGCTTTTTTGGCTCGAACCGAAAAGAACACTCACGGAGGAGCCTAGCAACTAGTCGAGCCGACCAACCGTGGCGCGGGGGGTCTGTTTGCGCAAGCAAGGGTCCATTCCATTTTGTCAAGCCACCAGAATGGAGGGCCAGGCTCGGCCACGGCCACCATGATGACGTCGCATCAGTTGGGCTGCGTCGGGACCCTGACTTACACGGCATTCTTGGCCCCGAAGCGTGTGCCCAGCGTGGTCGCAGTCACAGATCATCGCACATCATGCAGATTCCTGCTTCGTGGCTCAACCCAGGGGGATCCTGAGACGGTGGTGCTTATATGCGGACGGCCTCGCCCTCCCTTTCACGAACATGTTCATCCGCTCTGTATTCCATCGCCACTTGTCTCGTTCAATATAGCTTAACGCCAATCAACAACCACCACACTCTTCAACACTAGCCAGTCGGCAGTAAATCTCCATCACCATGGCTGTCACAGGCTTTATCCACCACTTCGGTACCTTCTTGCTCCTCGTAGCAACGGTCCTCCTCGTCATCACCAGCATCTCCTCGCCGGTGGTGAACAACATCTCCATCTTGACGGTGAAGCTTGGTGATGCTTCTGCCGGCAACGAGATCACATTTGGCACCTTCGGTTACTGCATCCGCGGTGCCAACGCAGAGTAAGTAGACCTCATGTTCAGGTTGACGAACCTATCACTAACACATCCAAGTGGCTCTGACCGCTGCCCCTCCGCCCGCATCGGCTACGACCCGGCCCAGATCGTCTCCGAGTCCGACGGCACCCGTTACTCCACCGCCTCCTCCAACACCTCCGAGGCCCTGACCCGCGTCATGATCCTCCACCCCATTGCCGCCGCCGTGTCCTTCATCGCCTTCGTCCTCTCCGTCGGCGCCGGCATGTTCGGCTCCCTCTTCGCCGCCCTCGTCGCCGGCACCTCCTTCGTCATCACCCTCGTCGCCCTCATCTGCGACTGGGTCGGCTTCGCGCTGATCAAGAAGAACGTCAACAGCGACTCCGACGGCGGCGACAGCGCCAGCTACGCCCACTTCGACGTCGCTCTCTGGACCCTGCTCGCTGCTGCCATCTGCTTGCTCCTCGGCACCATCGTCGTCTTCTTCACCTGCTGCAGCGGCCGTCTGCACAAGCGCCGCCAGCAGAGGTCCAAGGTCGACAACTACTCTCCTCCCGCCACGCACACTCCCTACCGCCGTCGCCGCTGGTGGCAGCGCAACCGCTACTAAATTCGAGGACTGCCCCGGATTTAAGTAGGGATTGTTAGGTCTCATTTAGACCAGCTGCGATACTGATAAAACGATGCATGTGTACATGAGTTTGGCGCACTTTGATACAGCGCTGGCGTACCGGGAAGGTGTTTTTGATGAAGGGATGGATGAAATTGTGCTGCGAATATGATACCACGCCTGCATCGGCAGGGCATGAAACCTTTTTCTTGTATATCCAGATTAAACTTAATGAAGATATTCTCAAACTACTCTCTGTCCATTGCGCGTGTGATGTGTAGATCAGTGGAACGTCGGGTGTGATGCGGTATAAAGCGAGTAGGCAACAATGGCAAATTTCTTGATCAGACAATGATGGATCGTGTCGAATTGGCATTCCACACGACCGTGGTGTGACCCAACGCGTCTGTAGGAAGAACGGTAAACGGTCGGCACGGCGTTCGTCATCACAGGATAATCAAACGTACGGTACCATCCGGCACGCTCTATATTTCTCAGCTATTCTCTTGTATTCTCTCCTCGTATTGCATATGAGGGATGTTTCTGATGATCAGTGGTTTCACGAGGTGAGAGGATGCGTACAGGTTGCAAACGACAAGCGCCGGCATCGCATCCCTTATGGCGCATCAACTGTCCCAGACACCAATCCTCCTGTTGTCTGGAGTTTCCCGCACGTTACGAAGAAGCTTGTTAAAGCAGTGGGCGAGCGTGTGGGTTATTCAGAAGCACCACCAGCCTCCGGGCTGAGAGGGTTTGTACTCGTGGCTTGCCGTGTGTTATAAGGACCCATGTTTACGAGGTCCACCCAGATGGCCATCAGCAAATGTGAAAAGTCAACGCAACCATCGACCCTGTTTTGTTCTAGTAAAGGCATCCGAAGATGGGATCTAGACAGTTAGGTATGTATTTGATTTCACGTACACTATGCCCCGTGGTCCATCTTCGCTTCTGCTCTTAAGGTATTCTCACTGAATATATAGAAGTCACACCCTTGCCGACCTTGCCTGTGAGATCCTTCTAGAGATATTCTGCTCGGACTAGATGTTAGAGTAGCATGAGGTAGAGCGACGAACAGCGATGAACTAGCTACAGAACTTGGTGAGATGGTGCATCGCTGTTTTATGTTAACATTCTTCGCCCATGATTTAGAATATATATCTTTCAGTCACGCTAAGCCCTCACTCATCGGGAGCACCGTTATTTACAAGTAGCAGGCTCTCTGGCTTATAAAACGCCACTCCTCTAAGTGTTCAAGACGCCGGAATCAAATGTTGCTTTGGCCATCTCTGTTCGTTTCCAGATCACCCAGAGCTTCAGCATTAGCAAATGCCATCAGTCTATACCTGCAATGATTACCTGCTTCAAACGGTCATTTCTCTCTTTAACTGAATAATCCTTCACCAATAGCCACTTTCGTCGTCCGGCCTGGACTCTGGTGGCTTCAGGGTGATTTGGTCGTAGTATTCAGTGACAGCAGCCTGTCACTATGAGCTCAGAACCCGAGATTTCATGTGATTTTGAGATGGATCTCGTCTGTTTTGGTTGAACATTGAACCAAGGCATTTTCTGCCACGCCATTTCGCCTTAACCAAGCAGTTTCTATGACCCAGTAGCATGTATTTATCAACCCAGCCTAGGTCCAAGATGCTGGTGTTGGTCTTTGTCTAGAAGCCTCGGAATCCAACTAGAAAGGAGAACCGAGAGTTCTTTAAAAGCAGGTCAAGTCAGGTACGGTGACATCATTTCAACACAATGGATCCAGACGACACCAAAGATTCAACGGTGTTTCACATCTTCATCGTACAGTGAGGCTCGACGTTCATTGGGGAAAATACTTAGTGTCAGTCCCCAGAACGATGGGTTCAGGTTGTAGCTGCTTTTGAAATATTCCTGTCTTAATAACTCAACGGCAACAGAAACCTCGTTCGGTGACTGTAAAAGCATGCTTCACATGACTCACATCAAGCTTCAGTGCCTGTGAATGGGCTCTATCAAGAACACAGCCGACCTCGGGATTCAACACCCGAAATACCAATCAATTTGACAGCCCGATCGGACCCTTGGGAACTTCGAATAGATATATAAATAACCACGACTGGAAGCGAATCATATTTACAACCTCAAGTCAAAAGACTTCCCAACGCCTTTGTCTATCTGTGGTGTTGCCTCAAACTACTTCATCGACTCTGAATATCAACTGGTCTCGCAACCAACCAGACTTGTTGGCTGACAATATTGTTATGGCCGGCTTAGATGAGTTCGATGTAGAATGTTTCTCTTCCATAGATTGAACGTTCCTGGGCCCAGATCACTTACTGTGTCAAGGCGAGGAGTCCTCAGCCTTGAATACGTTCAGTTGGAGCTAAGGAAATGATGCCAACGGGACATGCCTGATGGTTAAGTAGTCGTTGGCTCTTCCGGCTTCGTGTTTTCTGTATCAAAAGGTCTCCGAGCTCAGTATTGTTGGAGTAACAAACGCAATGCGGTGTTCTTGTCTAAAGCATAGCAGACGACCTCTAGTTCTCCACAGTAAACATCGTCTGCCCCAGTCTCAAGATCTCTTGGGTGCTGAAACTTCACAGCTTATGCTGATTTTTCATGTGGTCGGTTTTGGATATCCTGTCACCTTTCGTTTATTCAACGTCTTGATCTGCTGATAAAGTAGGAACGAAATTGCTGAAAACTGAAGGTTGTGGTGGAAGGATTCAGCTTGTGTAGATCACAAGCTGACGAGGAATGAGTTGATCATTTCTCTCAGTTCTGAGTTCGAGCACTCTAGGCTTAATACCCAGATAAGACGGCCTGATTGTGTTGAAGAAACTGAACGCCGGCACTCACGGTAAAGTTATAGCTTGGGGCCACTAAGAAGTGAGATAGACCATTTATTGTCGTTTCTTACTGTGGTTGTTCTCTGTCCGGAGGTATAAAAGCAACCAGACTCCGTGCATTCTCTATAGTTTCTTTGTGGCAATCCACTCTCCAGTTTCTTAGGCTGTCCTGACCATTCGTTCGAAGGGCACCTGAGAAGCAGCGTCCCTGGGTGCTTCGCCTATCAGAGCGCCAACTGCCGACTCTCCCACTCTCAATTAGCTTGCTAGAACTTTGTTTTCATTGTCAGCATCACTTTGAAGATCTCTGGGAGTATTGTACATCACAAGAGGCGAACACACGCGGGAGGCCAAGGGTGCAGGACCGCAGAGGGTCAATAGAATACAGAACGACACTGAAGGAGCAATCTGAAATCATCGGGCGATCCACGTTCTTTGAGCAGCCGTTCCTCAAGTGATTTTCTCCATGCGAAACATGATCAACGTCGACATGCCATTTGTGCGGTTGGGCTTTGTCGGATGGAGAGCTTAAGAATGTGAAATACCAGCGCAATTGCTACCGCACCTTTGATGTTTAGACTTGAAGACAGTCTCATAGCAATGATTAGGTCTGAGATTGAGCGTGATATGCCTAAGATGCTTATAAGATGTGTTCACCAGACACATTGGGTTGTGGAGTTGTTTACTTGATTGTGTTACGAACGGTATCTTGTTTCAGTGTTGATCCTACGGAGGATTATTTTACTCTTGTTTGCGACTTCTAATAGGTTTGATCTGCGACAGACAAGCCATCTCCTCCCACGACCCATGTACTTGGCTAATGAGGAAAAGCTGCAGCAACGCCATTTTCGTATCGCCTAAAACAGGCATCTATATAACGGTATCTTGCTTCCCTTCCCACCTTTCTCTTGTAGTACTCGAATTAATATCAACCAAACGAATACCCCCGTATCAATCGACGGAAATATTAGAAGCTGGTTCATTATGAATGGCTGTAGCTCACCTTACGACCGTTTATGCAAAGTTTTCGTCAAGAAGCATCATTCGTCAAAATTGCTAGCAATTCAAGTTCCGAAATTTTCATGTAAATGCATCTTGTGTTGGAAATTTAATAAGTGCAGAAAGAACGTTTCTTTTATACATGCGCGACATCTAGCTACGTGTTTAAGAGTTCTCAACCCACAGTGCTGATGAGTCGTTCATGGTTCGAAAGAGGGGTATCAGTCCTAAGTAGTACCATTCCTTATGTGGTTCAGTCAGGCAAAACGAAAATGCTGTCTCCCAGAACCGTTCTATGTGTCGGCCGAAGGAGCCACAATGAACCTATCCTGTGCCGCCTAAGTCTGGCGAGCTTGAAAATCCCATCAGCTAAATGTAGCGAGTGAAATCTTGCATTGGGATAATCATGAATAGACTGAGCAAATACGCCATAAGTTCCGGACGATAAAGAGTAGAACGTTCCTCAGGTCGGATTTGGAAGTGAAGCATGCGTGTAAGGCTCATCTGAAAATCAGGCCACCCACTCACGGTAGTTAATCTTTGACCACTATTGTTAGTGGCATTGGTTTTGAAAGATTAATTTAGGGACGTGAAATTGGCTTTTATACAGAGAACTCCTGAGGTTGGCACAGCCTGTTAACCAGGAGGTTCAATGGCTTTGCAACTTCTCATCGAGTGCGCTTCGTGTGCAGACAAACGATGCCAAGTTCGTTGGTGGGCCATCTAAATCAGGCTGCAGGACGCTGAAAAGGCATGCATGTCCATCGCCAAAGCGTCTATCATTGGGCCGCTGCAGGCGCGCGGCATAGCCCCTCCCGTATCGTTAACGAACCCCTCACCATCGATAGCCTGATCCCCCCGACGACGTTTTCTCCTCGAACACACCTATGGCGGACCCGTTCTCCATCGTGACGGGCTGCGTAGGCCTCATCACCGCAGCGGGAGCGACAACCAAGGCCATAACGTCCTTCATACGCGATTGTCGAGCCGCTAGAGGCGATCTCACGAGTGTCGCGCGCGAGTTGGCCGATTTGCAGCTCATTCTCGAGCTTCTCAAAGAAGATGGGCAGGGCGACGCGCTGCCAAGTCCGTTACAGGCGCAGGTCAACCGAATCGTCAAGAGATGTAACGGCATTATAAAGGATATCAGGGATGTATTGAGACGATGTAGAGCGCCGTCCGGGGCCATCGCATGGGCTGCTAGTGAGAAGAAGGAAGTCGAGGCTTTGAGGAAAGAGTTGATTGCGTATCGAGAGGCGCTGAGTCTGAATGTTGAAACTACCATAATGTAAGTGTCGTCTGTTACTATCGAAGTCTCGGCCACTTGCTAAAGTTTTCATTCAGGTTGATCGCGAAAAGCATCAAGGTCGATACTGAAGCTATCCGCGACCGGACACAGTTCATACCGGTGATTAAAGATACGACGGACAAGATACTGGAAGAAATACAATGCCTTCGGGTCTCACGTCAACCAGAAGACGGCAATGCCAAGCCTGAAGACACCATCCTCGAAGATTATTATGAACGGGCTCGCAGTATATGCCGAGTCCATTTGCGGAAATGAAGTCCAGGAACCTGGCAGTGAAGGCAAAGAAAAGAGAGGAAACATGTTGGTCAACGATTCCCCAGCTGCCGAACCGACCAGCGACTCGCATGAAGAGAAAGCCGTCGGGGTTGGAGAGGAGTCGTCATCCGAGTCTTCGTCACCGGAAAGCAAGTGTAACAATTGCAACTCGCACGTTGACGAGCAAGCGTTGCAACTAAGACGTTGCGGTCATTGGCTGTGCAGCAAGTGCGCCAAATCAAAGCTGGAGGCGTGTGTCCAACCTCCTTATCCCCTGCCTAGCTGTTGCAACCGCAGGATTGACTTTAGGCAAAAAGGATTCCCTGTCGACGATGATCTCAAGGACAAAGTGAACAAGATCTGGGCCATGACGCGCGCGACGTGTCCTCGGGAAAATTGCGGAAAATCTTTCAAGCACCATATTCTTCGATCGTCACCACGGAAGATACGCATAACCTGTCCACGTTGCGGACAGAGGAGCTGTTCGCGGTGCCGCAAGAGCTGGCATGAGGAAAGGGGGGGAACTTGCGCACTAAATGCGGAGCTGCTGCCGCTGCTCGAGCTGACGACAGGTCACACACCTTGAGGAGACACGCTACGCCTCGATTTGAGGACTCGTTTACAAACGCCTTATTCGTATTGAGCGCATTTCCCGTACATGATAGAGCCACTCGAAATATCTGACGGGTCCTAGAGAGAGCACGATTTACATGGAGGGCCACAGAGACTTTGACAAAGCCAGGACAGCCAGAAACTTTTCTTGAAGTACGCTTGCCGAATGGTGTAGCGAAAATATCTGTTTTAAAAGAGGGCACGGCAAAGAAGCTCAGACGGGACTTTGGGACAGGGCATGAGGTTTCCTTGAATTTGGGTGCATGACTTTTCATAACGTCCTTCGTAGCTGCTCCCAACACTGGTCTAGTAATGGTTGAGGTCTTTTCTTTCTCGGAAGATGCTGTGGTGCCAGGGCAATCAAACGAACTGGCTCAAGATTAGGCACGAGCTTAAACTCTGTCGACCGTCTGTCATTTCGGCACGTGAACAACCCGAGCGAGAGAACTACTAATAGATAGACAGACAAGACGAGCGCTCATGCATTCCAAATATCAGCCCGAACCAAGCTGCATCAGTGTCAAGTCCTGTTAGGCTAAGCCAACGGGTGAGAGTTTGTTTAGCTCGCTGATTTCCCTTTCACAAGGCAGCAGCAGAAGCAAGCTGCAGTAGCAGAGACGTTGGAGGCTTGGGGCCATGGCGTCGATATGCCGCGACCCGGAGAGGTGCCTCTCCCGAGGATTAGCGCTGAGGCAGCGAGCGCGGTCTAGACCAGACCAAGCCAGCTGAAGTAAAAAGCCACAGCATGACAGACTACTAGAGGTTTATTTGATATCGCAGATTTGAATGCGATCGTTGACGGTGGTGGCTCTCCGTGCCAGAGGTCAGACAAGAACATTGTACCCAAAAAAGCCAAAACTTTAGACCGGGAACGGAACTGCGTTCCTGTCAAACCCAGCAATTTGGTGAATGATTGACCCAATGCGGAGGAGTGATCCACGTCTGACTTCAGCGTGGTATGCTGAACTCTTCAGAAACATTCCATCTGCCGGAGTTCGGATCGGTAGCGTCTTGTCACGCTTGGGGTGGCAGGTTTTCCAGTTTTTCAGTCCTTTTCCCCCCAGGCACCCAGGGTAGGCTTCAAGGCAGCCGGCAGCAAAGTACCGACGGAGGAGCAACTCAAAATGCGAGACGGAGGTTCTTTAGTGGGACCGGGGGTCGGGGTTGCCGTACTGCCGTACTGCCGTTCGGCGTGTCGGCGGGGTTTGGTGGAGCAAGTTTTTCAGCTTGTGCTGGCAAGATTCAACATGGTGACAGTGGCGGCGTCCATGGTCATCGAAAGAAGGGTGATGGAAAAGATTCACGGGGGCCGCGTAACGCGAGCGCTGTGGCTGGTCTTGGCCTAGCTCATCGCGGTGGCCAATGGGACAATCGTCGGGGTTGCTGAGGACCCGCTTTGGTGTGGCGGGGGCTGCCCTCAGCCAATCAAGGACAAGGCGCAGCTGCTCGGTGTCGTCAGGGCAGGTGAGGGGGACCAGAGAGGGCACTGAGGTCAGTCAGGTCGTCAGGGTCCTGCGGGCAGTGGTGAGCCCCTCAGTTCTCGCTGCTTCCTCATCCGGGACTGGAGGTTGCCCTGGCTGCCGATTACTGAATGAGGCAAGGGAGCAGGGGCAGGCGCAGAGGGCCCGTAGGTAGTACGGATAGTGGGTCTTTTTAGGGGCCCGAGGACGCTGGACGACTGCTGGAGACCGCGGGTCCCTGAGGTGTTTTGCTGAAGCATTTCCATTTTGCTTTGTGCAATTTCTCACCGGCTCGTTTTACCGCAATGGGCTCGGTGTACAGCCCTTCTTAGCCTTACTAGATTAAAAGACGCAGAGATCGGGGGCGGCATCGGCCAGCGAAGAATGGCACAGAAGAAGCATAGTTGGATTTAGCTTAGGTAGCGCGGATACCCCGTGTGGCTGCTGCTACCCTGGAGGTGCTACTGCAGGCAGTTTGGGGAATAGGGCTAGGCGCCCGGAAGCCAATCAGCCCGTCAACGTGGATGCCGATGTTGCTGGCAGCGATGGGAAACTTGTCAGAAAACCTGCCTGCAGTCAGCGTGGTCTGGTCTGCTGCGACACATGTTGCCACACCGGGCCAGTGAGGAGACGGACAAGCGAGACAGGTTGACAGACTGCTAGCAGAGGTGTTGCAGCGCTGCTGTGCCAGTGCCAGTGGCAGCTGCCGTTGGATCATCGGAGCGCTAAAAGAAAGCGAGGTGACGATGGACGACGGGTGTTTTCGCTTGCAGTGCCTGACGAGGTCTGGGGTTGTTGGAGCTTGGTCGAATCATCAAAGGGGAGGAGGGCGAATCGTTACTCTCTTTGGGCAGGTTTCTGGAGGACATGAGTAGTGACTCCCTAACGCCAGCAGTACGCAGTAGCACATTGCTGGGCCAGTAAGAGACGGGTTTGGCTTGCTACGGGAGGACTCCAAACCAGACAGGGACTGCACTGTCACGGACGATTGCCGGCCACCTGCCATATTGCGATCTGTTGCTTTAGACTTGGACCTTAGTGAAGATAGTGTTGTTGAGCAAACGACCAAATAAATTGGAAGGCACGTTGGGTACCCTTATTGCAGAGGCTAAAAAGGGTACCGCACGGGCACGCCTTTCTGCCCCCTTTGGCCAAGTACCTGCCAGCCATCTGCGGATATGACCGACCGGCCGGGTTGACCTTGCGGACCCAGAGATGCCAGATGCTACCCGGTGATCAACGCAGGTATCCTATCCTATCCTGTCCCGTTCTGTCCTATCCTGTCCGTATCCTGCTGGCCGCGGCATTCTCTCCCTCGCTCGCTTTCAGACGTCTGTTGTGCCCTCTCATGATATAAACGAACCGGGTTGCCGCTACCCGTGTTTGTGGCCTTGTCCACCTGAATGTCATCACTCGCCTCCACTTCCAGCATAACCAACGCAACGTCAACCGACTATCATAGCCCACATCGTCCACGGCCAAAGACCACACCATGAGCACGATCATCGACGAACAATAATAACGACCAGCAACGCTCACTCATAACCACGACCGCCCCTGCTCCCACGAACCTTTCCGTCTTCCTCCTGTCATATCTTCAACCTTTCCCACACGGCCTACGGCTCGCCCATTCCACGATTGCCTCATCGACCCCCGCAAAGCCGTTTCAGCATCGACGTCGCAGCATTTCTTGACTCTTTGCTTCTTCCGCTCAGAAGCCGGCTCGCCCACAAAACAAAACAGCCCATTCCCTACCGCGCGCTTGTTCAGTGGAGAACACGCAGGACCCTTTTCACCGAGCCTTTCGTCATCTTGGTTCTATCATTCGTCAAGAGGGAACCGAATTCGACCCCGTCTCTTGGATATTACCTGCCCGTCACGCGGATACGTTTTCGGTGTAATAGACGCTCACGCTCGCCCGCCCGCCCTCGACACCCAGCGTGCCAGCGTGTTTCCGTCCCGCCGCCTTCTGCCCAGACTCTCCGCCGTCTTACCGCCTTCCAAGACCCCAAGGCCAAGTCCTCGCGTTCCACCTCTGACGCCCAGTCCCGGAATACCGGCACCGCTTCGCGCCAATCGCCTCGGCCTCTCCAGGTAAGCCATGCCATTTCCCACAGCTCACCTTTTTGCCATGTCTCTTTTTTCCTGCCTGCCTGTTTTCTTCTACCAAGCTCCATCCTCCGTCACTCATTTCATCCCGATCCATCTGGCATCATCCGCCTCCCAGCGGAACCCTTGCATCCTCCACTCGTCATTCGTCGGCCCGCAAGAGAGGAAACGCCTTGCGGGCACGCCGCTGGGTCATCCGTGCTTTCTAGAAGCAGAGGCTGCCCCCATCCCCTGTCGTGCCCGTCGTGCTGGTGCTTGTCGTCGGTGGTATTTTGCCTTTTTTTGTTGGGCGGTTGGGACAGTTCCCACGGGCAGAGCACTTCCGTCCCCATCCAATGAAGACGCCACGATCAGAGTTCGAGGAACATGACACAGCCAAACACAACCGGCCATGACCTCCAACTGTGGGTGCATTGCATGGCCGAGTCCCTCATGCAGGTCATCCCAGGCTCTCAGGCTGTCCATTCTTCCGCTCAGCGAGTTTAGTGCTCGTCTGTCCTCTGAGGTGCAGCGGGAGCAAACCTAAGCCGGAGCGGTAGCAGCAACCCAGCGGCGTGCATTCTTGCAGCTCTCCCGGGCACTCTGTTCCCCCGCCTCCCCCTGCACAACCCCCAGTCTCTCGTTGGCATTGCTGCACTGCTTGGTGCTGCTGCGGCCAGTCATTCGTCGATGATGGCTGCGCTCGACTCGACTTTGCAAGCGGAAGGCCGAGCCCGAGCGAGGAGCAGTCACGGAGCGAGAGCGACGGGCAACCTGTTCGTCCATACACGAGAAACAAGACGCACACCTCCACAGCCCAAGAGGCGGGACGTTACGTGTTGCTAGATGCAGCCATAGCGAGAGAAGCATAGGCCAGTAGCCACACCCGCACCTCGATGCGCTGGTGCAGCACCTGGTGCACCCTCTAAATACTTGCCTCCCCCCGCCCATTCCCGCGGCTGTTGGGGCGTCGAAAAAAAAGAGGAGTCGATTTCTGCCTGCAGTCGAGTCGTCTCGCTTGTCCAATTGCCAACCGCTGCATCTGCTCTCGTCTCGTTCCTGGGCCTGCCGGTCTCATTAACTGGTCTCGCCTTTTTCGGGAGGGGATTCGTAATTGCCCAAGACGCTAAAGGATCAAACGGCAACATCTCATAAACCCACGAGAAAGAATCCCGTCGGCGTCTCGCACTGAAGCCCGGTCCAGTCTGGTCTTTATCTCCGCCTTTGTCTCTTCCGATATTCCTGTTTTCGTTTCCTGCACACCTTTTTGCCGCCTAGTCTGAACAGAGAACAGCCTCTCACTCACTCCTCTGTTCTTTTTTATGTTCTGTTTCCCCACGACGCTACTATTCCATTAAATATCAGCCACTCAATACCAAGACCCTTCCTGCGACCGTCTCCATCTCGCATACTATTTCGCACTATTCATCTTCGATCGACTCCCCACTGAAACTAAGATCGTATCACCGCAGAGCCTCACAAAATGAACGCCACACCACGAAGCCCGTCGACCAAGAGCACGAAGAGCCAAAACAGTCTTCGTAACACTGGCTTTCCTGAGCCTTTCAACGGAGGTATGTCATTTATCAAGCCTTGAAGTTGAGGTTGTTGACGCTGACCACCCTAGACCGCAACACTACACTACCACACCCCGACGCCAACCTCTCACCAAACGCCGTCATCTCGCAGGATGATATCGACTCCAGCAAAGTGATGGCCAGGACCCGCCGCTCATTCCTCCAGAAGCACAAGCGAACAATCAGCCACGGCGTTATCACCCCGCAAATGGCCGCCATGTACCGCGAGATGGGAGGCAGCGACGCCGACTCGACCGCCATCCTCGAGCACGACATCCACTCCAACACCAGCCAAACCAGCCTGCCCGCGGGCCGCATCAGCAAGGACGGAGCCGAGAGCATTTTGTCACACAGCGGCGATCTGTCACCAGTGACCTCAGAGACGGGACGCAAGGGCAGTCTGTTTAAGAAGCTTGGCTGGCGGAAGTAGGATACGGCGGCCGACACCTCTGCGACAGACGCCAAGGACTCCGCTTCGAAAGACGACGACAAGCGGTTGAGCGTCGAGACGACGCAACGCAAATGACGACACGGCCGAAAATTGTAAACACAGACATTACCAGCGCAAGCGTGGAGTTTTATTCATTCATGGGTTCTGGGATGGGTTTACCGGTGGGCTTGGGAACATGGGAAATCAGGCGTACACAACAACGGGCGGGCTACTTCAAAAATGGAACAAGGGGAACATCTTCCCCTCGACTTCTTCTTTCTTTTGTCACTGTCGAAGCCCGCCCTGCTGGCAGGGAGACACAGATTCCCTCGCACTGAGAGACAACGTAGGATGGGACGATGAAGACACTATCGTTAACCAGCAGATTATTAGTAATCACATCACTGAGTTGCAAGGTTCTTGCACCGTTGGATCTCATGTTTTGTTCTCCGTTGCTACATGCATGTGAATGCCTGCCCAAATGCCACACGCGTAACTGACCAACCCAGTCTCCTCAACATCCATGCAACCCGCGCTTAGCTGCCGCGGTACGTCGTATAGCTATACGGACTCACCAGCAGCGGGACATGGTAATGCTGGCCCTCCTGCACGGTGAACACGACCACGGCCTCGGGGAAGAAGGTCTTGTCGTCGCCGCCGAAATACGCCGACGTGTCGAAGCGCAGCTCCCAGCGCGAGGGGCCCTTGATCTCGCCCAGCACGTCCTCGAGGGTGTACACGGGGACCTCGCCGGCGGTGGACGAGGAGGAGTAGGGCAGCCAGGCCTTGATGCGGCCGTCGTCGTCGGTGAGGGACTCGAAGGTCTTGGGGAGGGCGGGCTGGCCCGGCGCCGGGGGCGGGGAGGAGGAGGCGGTTGTGGTTGTGGAGAGTTGCACGCGCACGGCGCGGGCGGGGGTGCCGGTTGAGGTGTCGAGGACGTGGCAGGTTATGCGGTCTTTTGTTGGGGAGGCCATTTTGGAGGGGGGGTTTGGGGATGGGAAGGTGAGGGTGAGGTTTGGAGTGTGAGGTTTGCGAAGGTGGGAGGGGATGAGGGTGAGATGGGCTGAAGATGAGGCGTTCGTGGTTAGGCGTCAGTGAGGCTCTCTCTGCCTGGGCCGGCTGATGGCGGGGTAAGAAAGGCGCGGTGGTGGTGCGGTGTGAAGCTGCGGCGGCCGGGGAGGGGGCTTGGCGGGCTTCCGTTTGGGTCTTTGGCTGGCGAAGTGGGGTCGGTCAGCGTCGGTGGCAGGATTATGTTTGCCTGGGCCCGATGCTGCGATTTGAAGCAAAAAGCAGACACAATCAAATCACCGGGACTTATGAAATTCAAAAAATGAGCGAGCGTAGTGCGATATCGTTTTCACGGGAAGGTAGACCTTCTTATGGCCCACGGCGGTGGTTACATTTGATGGGGGCGGGCGACGGCGGGGCACCCGATAATCGCGGTGCACAGCGTCGCAGGGCGCCGGGTCGCGATGCGGAGCAGATCCTTGTGAGGTGCTCAGCTACGGTAGGTTGTTACCTGACTGTCCCAGGCTGCAGCGTCCTAGGACTTTGCGCAGAGAAGTTCTACGACCTGTGGTGTGAGAAAGGTTGCTTTTTGTTGGAGATCTGTCTCTCATGGATGTCCCCTTCGTTTGACGCTGACCAGTCTGGTGCAGGCAGGTGTTGAGAAAGAGGCGGCGTGCAGCGGCTCAGCCACGCTCTGTGTACTCACCGCTGAGTGAGTGTCCCCCTTGGGGGCTTCTTCTCCACGTAAGAGGTGGTCAGCTCTAGCGAGATATGTCACGTTTCCCATTGGGTTAGGAGACACGTGGGACGGTCGGGATGCGAGTCGAAAATAGAACTTTGCTTGTGCTGGAGGATCGGGAGGCGGGAGATGGGCGTGAGGATTTTACGTGTTGTCAAGGCGAGGGACTTGGTTGTAGGACTAGACAGGTCAGCTTGCGGCGAGTCCTACGTCTTCTAGAACGCGGCCGACATGAGTTAGCTAAGGATTTCCGAGCTTTGTTGCTCTATCCTCAAAACTCTCTACGAACACCAGTGAATATATCGTGTTTAATAGGTAGCATTTCTTGAACGGGGATTCCACGCTTGGGAGGTGGTCAAGGACGACCGGCACATGCCGGACCCTGAACGGGAGGCCCCGGCGTGCTGGGCCTCTGTCACCAAACACTGGACCTGCACCGCACTGCACGACCACAGCCAGCCACGCCTTGGGGAGAGGTGAGCATTGACTGCGTCATTGGCCCGTGCGCTGTACCGCTTAATTGGATCGCTCTAAACCTTCTTATCAGGCCAATCACAGCACGCCAGTATGACAAGAACAGCCATACCCATCGAATCTCAGGGGAGAGGAAAAAAACTGGACGGACGAACACCAAGAAAAGCCAAGACGGGCGGTTTGGCATGGCATTTTTGGATCAAGCAGTGAGGCACAAAATTCGTGCAGAAATCGGCACAGGAGAGAAAAACAAGGTTGGTGCCGGTGTGTTCGCGGCGCGAAGCGATCAGAGGTCTGGATGCTGAAATTGTGGTGTCACTGACAGCTTGGAAGATGCGCCCAAGAGGACCCCAAGAGACGCGATGCGGAACGATGATCTCAAAGTTGAGAGTGGCCTGAAGTGCCTGAAGTGCCTAGACGCAGTCCACGCCAAAACACCAAGACTCTTGGCTCCCCTGGCTGACGTACTGCGACGCGGTTCCAGCCCGTAGCAAAACACCACGGTCGCAGCACATGAAGGAGACGGGAAATCACCGCCCAGAAGGCCAAGCGCATCGCGTCTGACGAGCTGTCCACCATTTCTGGAATACAAAACACCATGGTCTCCTTCATCTCGTCCCTCCCATGGAGGAAGAGCCCTGCCGCTCGCCACACCACCGAGAACCTCTCAGCCCGTCGCCCCTGAGAAACATCGATGGCCGAGCACCCCGTCACAGACCCCGCCGAGGGAGTTCAGTACCTCACCGAAGACGAGATCAACTCCTTCCTCGACGACCTCGACCACAACGACGACGGCTACATCGACTACGCCGAGGTCGAGGCGAAGCTCGACGCCGCCCACGACGAGCTCACGCCCTCCTCCCAGCTCAAACCGCACCACGTCATCAAAAGGTCCCACGACTCCGCCGACGACCGCCTCCGCCATGAATTTCTCCGCTCCATCATGGGCATCTCCCCCGACGATTCGGGGAACCAACACGAAGACCCCCGCAAGATCCGCATCCCCCGCGCCGCCTTCGCCGCCCGCGTCCGCGGGTGGAAGGTCCCCTCCCTGAGCCAGGACAAGGCCGCCGAGGACGACGAGAGACACTACGTCCGCCGCCTGCGCCCCTGGCGCCGCTTCCGCGCCTACTGGGCCGTCCACGGGCCCGAGGTCGCCTTCCTCGCCCTCGTCGCCGGCCTCACCCTCGCCTTCGGCGTCTGGCAGTGCGTCAAGTACGCCACCACGCCGGCGTACCGCGCCGCCTTCGGCTGGGGCGTCGTCCTCGCCAAGACGTGCGCCGGCATGCTGTACCCTACCTTCTTCTTCCTGATCCTCAGCATGTCGCGCTACTTCTCGACGTTCCTGCGCCGCTCGTACCGCGTCTCGCGGTTCGTGAACTGGGACCTCGGCCAGGCGTTCCACGTCAAGGTGTCCATCGTCGCGCTCACGCTGGCAACGTTGCACGCCATCGGCCACCTGACGGGGTCGTTCTACCACGGCAGCAGGCCGGGGAACCAGGACGGCGTCGCGGCGGTCTTGGGGCCGGATATGGTGCCCCGGCCGTATATCGAGTACGTCCGCTCGCTGCCGGGGTTCACGGGCATCACGGCGCTGGGGCTGTTCTACGTTCTCGCGCTGTGCAGCCTGCCGCCGGTCCGCCGCTGGAACTACGAGCTCTTCCAGCTCTCGCACCTGCTGATGTACCCCATCATCGGGCTCATGATGGCGCACGGCACGGCGGGGCTGCTGCAGTGGCCCATGTTCGGCTACTTCCTCGCCTTCCCCACGCTGCTCATCCTCACGGAGCGTCTGGTGCGCGTCGGCACCGGGTTCCACCGCATACCGGCGACGCTCAAGGTCCTGGACGGCGAGACGGTCGAGATCACGGCCACCATCCCGAGCGAGCGCATCTGGAGGTACCAGGCGGGACAGTACGTCTTCCTGCAGGTGCCCACGATCAGCGCCTTCCAGTGGCACCCGTTCACCGTCTCCATCTGCAAGGGGAGGGAGTTCCAGCTGCATATCAAGACGGACGGCAACTGGACGAAGAGGCTGCGGGAGCTGGGCGGCGAGGCGGGGGAGGCGCGCATCGAGGTTGGGGTTAATGGCCCCTTTGGCGCGCCGGCGCAAAGGTTCTACGACTTTAGACATACCATCATCGTGGGCTCGGGCATTGGCGTCACGCCCTTCTCCGGCATCTTGGCCGACTTACAAGCCCGCGACGATGACGAGCACGGGGGGCCTACACACGCCGCCGGCCAACATCATCATCAGCAACATCGCCACGACTCCGAGACGACCGTGACCGCACCCGTCCACGACGAGAAGCAAGTACCGAACAACCTCGCGAAGCCGCCGCCGCACTCGCACTCTTTCGCCCCTGACTACCGCCGCGTGGACTTCCACTGGACGGTGCGCGACAGGAACTACCTGCTCTGGATCGCGGACCTGCTCAACGCCGTCTCGCGCAGCCAGGCCTGGCACCGCGCCCACGAGGGCGCCTCACAGCACCTCGACATCCGCATCGCGACGCACGTCACGCAGAAGAGGCGCGATATCGTCACGCACGTGTACCGCTGGCTGCTTGAGATGCACCGCACCGAGGAGCATCCGCGGTCGCCCCTGACCGGCCTGCTGAATGCGACGCGGTTTGGCAGGCCGGATTTCGACGCGGTGCTGGACAGGCACTATGAGGAGATGCGGCAATTCCGGGCGGCCTGCAGGCGGCAGCGCCGAGGGGAGAGGAAGAGCAGGGAGGTGGGCGGCGGAAATGCCAGCGAGGGTGGTGGCAGGCTTGGCGACGGGTCAAACGCGGGAACGGACGTCGGAGAGAAAAATAGCAGCGTGGATGGCACTGTGGACGGGCAGAGGGTCGACGACGACGTCGGCGTCGGTGGTGGTGTTGCAGGCGACGGTGCTATGGCCAATGGGAGGGACGGCGGGCATATGGATAGGGATCGGGGGGATATGGATGGGGCGAGCAGCCGCGTGGGAAGAAGGGCCGTCGCAGATGAGGCAGACGACGACTACGACGACGACGACGAGGAGGAGGAAGAGATGAAGGTCGGTGTGTTCTACTGCGGAGCGCCGGTTGTCGGGGAGATCCTGGCGGACAAGTGCCGGCAGCTCACGGTGCGGGGGCGGCACGACGGGAGCAAGATTGAGTACCACTTCATGATTGAGGTCTTTGGGTGAGGTGGAATCGGGAGATTGGCTTTTGCAAAGGATGGGCATTTCCGAGAGGAACGGGGAACGAAAGACGATGATGGCTTCGATTACGACGACGATACGAACGATACCGGGTAGTCTATAACTCAAGCGCCTGGCGTCTGGCGAGATGGCAGTCCACGTTGACAGGCGCTAATGAACCATGGCACACGCAGAGGCGAACTACCAGAAGCACAGTGAAGGTATCATGAGAGCGGGATGGGGTGAGGTGATGCGCGCGGTCTGGAAACCCAAGGCAACGAACGTCGGAACCTACCTTGGCCAGACGGGCAGCAGGACGACAGGCAAAAGCATAAAGACAGAAGAGCATGACAACCACGTTCGGGACCGCCTACCGAAAAGCAGAATGCCCTCCCCATCATGGCCATTCCCTACACCACAATTAGGTTCGGCGTTATGCTCCGACCCGAGCGGCTGGCTGGGTGACGTGGATGAGTACGCATTATGCAGTATGCCTCCTTTGTAAACGTGAAATACCAGCAACGGAGCAGCTGCAGATAAGGTATGAAATTAGAATTCCACGCTATCCTGCGTCAAAAAAAGAGAGAGAGGGAGGAGGGAAGAAACCCCCAGGACCCCAGCCAGCCATGTCTTCGGCCGTCGGAACTCTCGCAATGCGAACTGTTGGCTAGAGAAAAGTGAAAAAAGAGGCAAGCGGGAGGGATATGGCGAGTTGCGGATCGCTTCCCTTCCCTTCCCTACTTGGGTATTGTGAGTTTGGAGTGGGCCAAACCCGACGCGGAAAAGATGCAGACAGGGACAAGCCAAGAGCTGGATGGTATCGGTCACTCATTCTCTTTCTCTTTTGCTTGCCTACGTAAGTCCTGTTCTGGCATACGCAATTTGCTCGTCTTGCCTTTTCTGTTCGGTTCTGTCTCTTGCCATTCAGACTTTTTTTTTTCGACGCGGGTTCAATGGCATTGTAAAACCCCCATGAACCCTGACGCAGCTGATTGACAAGCGTTTCTGCTTGGGCCTGCTGCGTTCGGGGCCTGCCGGAGGCCACGAGGGGGGCTGGCTGGCCTTACGTATGTGTGCCCTGGTTGTTAATTTTTCCGAATTCATGGCAGTTTTGGAAAGAGGAATGGCATTCTTTCGTCGTACGCAAGCGTTTAATCAACCTGTCGTTGTTACAAGTTATTTCTGTGCAAGGGGTATTCATGTAGAGTGGCGTAATATGTGTATGTGCGGCGGCGCAAAGATCAACGACTACGACTAGCTGAAGGAAACCACGGCTCTCACTGTGCCAAAATAAAATGTTGCTGAAATTCTCCGGCGGGCTGAACAAGGGTCCTGGGCCCAGAGACAGCGTTCCTTTGCAGGGCCAGCGCCGTCCGCGACTCGCCTCAACTGACCTTCGCTACCCACTTGACACACGTCTTGTCTTGGTATCGCCTTACAACTCTGACCGGGGCTGGCGGGGGCCACAAGTGGTGTGTCGAAGCTTGTCATTTTTGAGGCGACACCATGTGCGAGGTCGTCTCGAAGAGTATCCTTAGTAATGGATGCCAAGGGGCGGCCTGACTGACTGGTCGTTCGACCTGCTCTGCTATCCCCCCCGGGCACCGTCCAGGGCCCCCTTGTCGCTGCCGTCGCCAAATATTGCCGTTTGGCGGTTGTTCGTTGGCTTCGCTGGCTCGCTAACGGAGTTAGCGTCGTTTTTTCTCTCCTAGAGTGACCCTAAAAAAAGAGAGGGAACCCTGGAACCTGGGGACGGAGGCCAAGAGGAAACGCTGCGGGGACGTCGATCACGGGCATCAGTATCTGCAGGACATGTCTGGGAAGATACAGCGAAGGGGGGGAAAATCTGGCCATTCTTGGCTTTACCGCCGATATGCCTACGGGATGCGATGTCTCGTCGTAAGGGTACGTATGCGCGCTCAGATGCAGCAGCGGGCAGCAGCAATGCATCTCGCAGCGGCTGCGGGAATCCACATCATCGTCCTTTTGCTAGTTGCAACAAGTCAGTTTCTCCAGCTGCCAGTCAGACAGAGGAATTTGGCCGAAGCGGGAGCGAAAGCCGGTTACTCGTCGGGACAAGCATGACACCTCGAGGGAGGCGACGTATGGCATCGGAAAGAGGGGATGACACAAGCAAACAGACAGAGTTTTCCGGACGACAACGGGCCCAACGAGCAAGGACTGTTGGGCCTCGAGTTGCAAGAGACGAGAGACAAGATCGAACAAGCCTGTTCCTGCTCCCCCCCTCCAATAGCGGTATGGTCCGACGACGAGATGACGACAGCTCTGCGGATGGAGAGGCGACTGGCTGGACGGATACGACACGAAGGAGCGGTGGCCACCGTTTTTGCTGTGCTTTCCCTTTTCTCTTCACCTTTCCGGCTCACCTTAGGCCGCGGGTGAGGATCACGGACGGTACGCCACAAAAGCAGACGAATGCGAGACGGAAGAGCACGCCGTTTTGGCGCATCTTTCGGCCAAGACCCCTTTTATTCATTTTGACTTTCCTGTGCCGTCGTAACAACGCCATACCACTTTGTTCATTATCGAACGCCACTGTACTTGAATAGATGGTTCCTCCTGTAGTTGCATGTCACCAGATGCCCTCGCTCAACTCCAGACTTGACCAAGACGCGGATGCATTGAGCCGCAAATCGCCAAGGCCTCACATGCGGATCTCCCACTGGACTAGCCACCTCGGGGGGAGGGAGGGGGGGGGATCTCACAGATGGATAGGTTCCTGTCACTCGTGTAGGGTAACACGGCAGCCATCCCTTTCCCCAGGTGCCAGGCTAGGCAAGGACGGCAGCTAAACAAGCGCTAGCGCCGCCTCGAAGCTTGAATTATGTATCCGGGCTACGTATACACGTGTAAGAGAAGCGGTAGCGAACCGGCGAGTGTATGGAGCGCAAGAACATCCTGCGGGAAGGAGAGGGCGACTCTGCTGAACGGTGTGAACCGCCCCAAGGGGAGGGCGCAAAGGGGATGTGCGTTTGGATCTGCTATGCTCGACTGCTGCGGTTACATCGCAGGCCCGCCTCTCATCAAATCTTGGCACCTACCAGAGATTGTATTAAGAGGAGTCGAGATCACCGTCTTTTCCCCCCTTGCGTTGGCAAGGTTTATTGTATGGGGGCGGACGGAAGGGGGGGAGGGGGGCCGAATCTCCGCCGTAAGTGCCATTTTTGGGTGCAGTTACTGCGAAAACGATTGGCCTTGGGCGACCGTCGCCAGTGGAGGGACGTCGCACCGCACAATACCATTGGGCGAGGAGGGCCAAGTCGAGACGGCGAACAGAAGAAGGCTGGCAGAGATCCCAGGCATTATTCGTCTCCAGGCGCAGAGAAAGTGTATGTGTGTGTGTGAGTGTGTGTGTGTGTGTGTTAGGCTAAGCTAAGCTGTACCGTCGATCGATCAGCAGTGTTTCGTCGCGTCCGGGCTGGGGGGTAGCTGAAACGGACAATGCGTGGGTGCTGGGATTGACGTTGGAGGGGGCAGGGGTGTAGGGGGTTTAAGGTACCTTTAGCGCACCTCAGTAAGATAGTGGAGGAGAGAGAGTGCCAAAACATGCCGTTTGAGCCGCATCTGAAGCAACGCGCTAGCGGGTAAGGTGCAGTAGAGACAGATTGGAAATCGTGTTACTGGGGGGCACTACCAACCAGAGTCGTAATTTTGCGGCATGTCGTTGCCGCGAAGGCGCCCATTTGCCGTGGGATTTCCCATCTCTGCTGCAACCGTCGTCAGCAGGCCAGGCCGGGGGGCTGGTCCCGTTTGGAAAAACAACAGGAGAAAATGTCCGTGATGTGTTTCTCTCTCGACCGCTGGCGCCCAAAAGTCACAATTGCCGCCCACTTCCCGCCAAGGCCACGTCAGGCCCTCGGTGATAGCGTGTATCGAACTTCAGAAGAAAAAAAAAGTGTCAATGTCAAATTTGGTTACGAACGGGGGCGGATCGTCTGTTACACATGCTCTGGACCTGGTTCGAACGGCAGCTGTCTGCCGCGCGAATGTACCATTCAATGTTGGGCTTGTTGCGACAGGAGAGGGCGAGGGAGAGATAGAACAACGCAACGCTTAGGTCCCGATGTCCGATATTATAGAGAAAGGCTTCGAGGGTTCACCCAGGTTCGGTGAGCCGCGCGCAAGCAATGGAGCGAACAAGCACCCATTTTGGGTTTGCATTCTGCCACTGTTAATGTAGCCCATGGGTGTTAATTGGTGGTGCATGGCCCGCCGAACCGCTGAACAGAGAAGGCACAGCGAGAAAGACAGAAGGAACCGGAGAGGCGAGTTCGCGCACCGATAAACCGAACTACGGTTGCAGCGTGTGTGGGTGGGCACAGCCGGCCAGGCACCGCGTAGCGGAGGAGGGGGTTGAGACATGCCATCTGAAGGGCGATTCGTTGGACGGGGGCGACGTCCTTCTGGGGAGGGGAGGGGGGGAGGGGGGCTTGCTCAAGGTGCGTTTGGTATGTCGGTGTCGTGCGAGTGCCGTTCTGAGAGAGAGGAGGGGGTACACTCACACTTCGACACGCTCACACTCGCGCGCACACGCACTTGCATGGAGATGGGATGAATTCGACGGACGGTTGAGACCCGGTGTGGGTGGTCTGGTCCGCGTGGGGTGTGGTATGAACCTTTGGTATAAGACTTGGCCGTGTCTGCCCTCATCCCTCCTCTCTTCTTGTTGGTTCAGCGGCCTGCGGTCATCTCATCATCTCTTCAATTCTCAGTAACTGTCTTTCTTTACTGCGGCCGGCCCGCCTTTTATATATATATAACCTCAACAAACAAAACATCTCCACCTCCCTCCACCAAATCCACCAACAGCCGTCAACATGCAGCTCTCTCTCCTCCTCGTCTCCCTCCTGGGCGCCACGGCCCTCGCCAAGGACCACCAAGGCGGCGGCAAGAACTCGACCCAGGCGCAGTGCAAGCGGTTCCTCAAGGGCGAGAAGCTGGTCCAGATCGCGGCCAACGACACCCTCCTGGCCGAGATCACCCAGAACAACGCCACCAAGATCGAGAAGATCAAGGCCAAGGCCGCCGAGGTCCAGCCCAAGCTCGACGAGGCCAAGAAGAACACGACCCTCATGGCGACGTGCGACCAGGTCCGCGCCGTGCAGATGGAGAACGGACAGTGTGGTTTCATGAAGCGCATGGACAAGCTGCAGAAGCTCGTCGCCAACGACACCGCCCTCGCCGCCATCACCAAGAACAACCAGACCAAGGCCGACAAGATCAAGGCCAAGGTCCAGCAGGGCATGACCAAGCTCGCCGACATGCAGAAGAACACCACCCTCCTCCAGTACTGCTCCGCCAAGACCACCCAGGGAGAGTGCAAGCAGATGAAGCAGCTCAAGTAAGTTTCCCCCAGTAAACAGATGATTACACGAACGGCGCTAACAACCCGGACAGCAAGCTCGTTGCTCTCTCCAAGAACGACACCGCCCTCAACGACAAGTTCAAGGGCAACACCACCAAGATCGAGAAGTTCAAGGCCAAGGCTGCCAAGAAGGAGGCCAAGCTCAACGAGATGATGAACAACTCCACCCTCATGGGCATCTGCCAGCAGCAGAAGAACGGCGGCAACAGCGGCAACAAGGGCGGCTCCACGAGCAACAACGGCATCGACTCCGGCGCCGCTGGCGTCCGTACCGTCGGTGCCCTCAGCTTGGCCGCTGTTGTCTCCGTTGTCATCGGCTTGGTGATGTAAGCTGGTGGTGGCGGTCTAGGACACACAAACCCCACGAGTCCCCCGCATTCACTTGCCGGGGCTCTTCATCTAGTAGTGGGTGAGAGGTTGTATACAGAGATGTGAGTCGACGACGTCGGTCTCGAGTAAACAACAAACCGGAGGAGGAGGCCGATCGCCGTTCGCTACGACGACGTTGGTGTGTATGCGCGCGCGTCTTGTACAAAACCGCAAGTCAATT
The DNA here is from genome assembly GCA_027406005.1 of Colletotrichum horii. Classification (NCBI taxonomy): domain Eukaryota; kingdom Fungi; phylum Ascomycota; class Sordariomycetes; order Glomerellales; family Glomerellaceae; genus Colletotrichum; species Colletotrichum horii. The sequence goes on from JANVYB010000008.1 coordinate 3,654,782, forward strand.
AGTTGGTGGATACATTTTAGTGTCTCACTCATTCGGAAGGCTCGACGTGGACCTGACGGTGGCAGTCCATCGTTGAAAGGGCTCCAAGCTATGATATATTCATATGTAATGAGTGGTTCGAAGTAATGTGTTGGTAGAGCAAAGAGAAAAATTGGAATGTTACAGTCGTTACCAGTCCTGTTTTGTGATCCTGATGTCTATGCCGGGGCTCCTCCCCCCAATGTCCAATAACACCAAATGCCCCCTGTCAAGTCCCTGAAAAAATGACACCTGTGTTCCTCCCGAGTCCGTGGTCTCCTATTCTTTGCACGGCCGGAAAAGTCTGTGGGAGTGAAGGATGGATCGTATGTGTCCGTGGCGGCAAGCATCGTGCCTCGGGACTAAGGGGAAGTGCGCATTCTAAGAAATCCTTCCCCAAAGTTAGTTCCGAAAACGCCGGCGTGGCACAGAAAGACTCACAAACCGTCGAAAAGCAAGTAAAGTAAATTGAAGCGCAAAACATTCATCCTCGATAACTCCAAAGAACAAACCCCATTTTGGTGCAACTTGTTGAGGTGCGGATGACCTCGCTTGGTTCTTTGGAAGAACCTGCCAACTTCGTAAGCCAAAAATCTCCCTCAGGATTCCGCCCAAAACTTACCATTGATTAAATCTCATAATATGCATATGAATTGATGGCTTTTGTTGAAAACGATCTGGTCGTCGGCTTCTCGGCATTCAATTCGTGCTCAAGCACGCGGGTCGGTTCAATCGTCCCACTCCCGAGAGCCATTGAAAAGGCCGTTCCAGATGTTCGTACCACGGGTGGCAGTAGCAAGGGAATGACGCAGGGACCCGTCGAACTCCATCCGCTGGCTTGGAGTGAACCTCTCAATTGGCGTCCAGAGCGTAGGGCGCCATACTTTGGCTCGACGGACAGGGCCCAGCCTGGTCAGATTCCGAAGAGGGAACGTAGCGGAGCGTCTATCAATTGAGGATGTGCGAGGAGGTGGTGGCAGTTTATGTTGTTGTTCCCTGGCGTCGTCGTCTTCGAGAAAATTTGGACTGAGAGGTATCGAGCGTCGGAAGCGAAGCAGGGAACCCTTTTCGGAAGGAGAGTTGTGGATGGACGGCTTGTAGATGCTGTGCTCGGAGTCCTCGTCGCTGTCATCGCTGGAGGTGTCGCTGTCGATGACCATAACAACGGGCTCTCCAACGTGCTCGGTAGTGCTCTGAACGTCGTCATTGTCAGGGTCGCTGGGGACATTCTCAGCGTTGGCATCGCTAAGCACATCGAGGGTGGAACTGCCTCCATTCTCTTCGTCTTCCTGGCAGTGGTCGCTGAGGATCTCGTCAACATCGTCGTCACCAAGGACATCAATGGTGGCACTGCCTCCGTTCTCGTCGTCTTCCTGATGAGGGTCGCCAACGTCCAGGGTCATGGAATCCTGTCTGACTTCATCTTCGGTTTCGATAAAGGAATCCTCCTTGATGACTTCCGCTCCGATTGTAGTAGCATGCTGTGCCTGAACGAAGGCATTTGGAGTTGGAGCTTGAGAGCGATCTCGAATGAACCGGTTGAAGGCAGCCTCCTCACGGATTTCAGGGTCACTCGCCGTAAACGAGTATCCCGCGATCGTAGGGCTGGGTTCGCAGTCGAAGCTGTCCACGCCACGTATCTGCCGACTTCTGTTGCGTTGAGAAGACGAGTTCGAAAGTTCGCCTTGTGAACGCGCCAGCGTCATGGACATGGCCTCCGGTGAGGTGTCGATCATCATAGTCTCGGATTCACTCTCATCAGCAGAGGAGATGAATCTCGGTCTCATCGGAGACAAAGAAGGGGGCCTACTCTTCATTGGGGCGGCAAGTCTGTCCTGGGAAAGCGACGCACAATCCATTCCGATACCTGAGTCCTCGTCTTCCTCTTGCTCAGTGTCTCTGATGATGCGGATCTCGCCAATTTTGTTGTCGGGCGTAAGGATTGGGCCAACGAACTTGAGAGGGGCTTTGCCAGAGCTGGAGTTATATTCGTTGACGGCAACCTTGATTGCTTCGACGAACCGAGCATATGCCCTCATGTAGTCAGGGGGCATGGAGCTTGATCGGCGAGCATTCAAGATTTCAGCGGACACCCGGTTGGCTGGTCCAACATTGTGTCGCATCCTTTCTCCGGTGTTCTTGTGTAGAGTGGTGCCTTGGGATCTGTGTGAATGGTAAGGTTTGGTGGTTGATTCTGAACGGTGAAAGTATCCGGGTTGGAAGGGGAGAAGGTGAGGGTGGGTTTTTGACGAAAGGAAACGGAGAAAGAAGGAGGAAAATGCAGTTGTGGAGATGGCAAACTCACCTTGCGAAAATCTTTGCGTGCAGTGAGATAAGTTATGGAAAGTGTACCTGTCGAGGAAGTTGCCTTTTCAGTGGCTATGCGAACCAAGTTGGGAAGGAAGGCACTTGAAACCAGTCAACTTTGGTGCCTTCCTCAAGCTGCCGAGTGTGCATTCGGAATTTTGAGCAAGTTGAAGTGAATTGAGGGAGCAAGTTATAATTCCGATATTGAGTATGTGCCTGCTGGAGATGTGAGTAGGATCTGGTGACAGATGGTAATCGGCTGGGAAGGAACGTCATGGTGGTTGCACGGCGGTCATGTCATAATGCCTGAGAATGCCTCACAACTGGGTGTGGGTTTGCCGTCTTTAACATGCGCTCCTGCTGGGCGCAACAGTGTAGCTGGCGAATCATGCGCGGGCTGATAGCTACCTTGATTGAGTCCAGATATTCAGCTCACAGGCTTCGGCCGCATGACCGCGACTCCCTCAGCAATGATTGAATTAAATCTCTATTCTCTGTTTCTCTGTCCTCAGAGAGCGTCGTCTCAGGAGATACTATTGAATCCACGCCTAGCAATGACAGAATAAGAACTTCTATGCTGTGATCAGTACACGACCCCTCATCGCGAACACTACTCCTTGTGAGCAAAATGTATGCTATCCTGCAAGTTGTCGCTGGCCGTCAACAAACAGAAACCATACCGACCAGCTCGTAGCCTAGAGACCGAAAAACGTGCTCAAAATTACAGCAGTTGCCATACCCGCTCGAGGGTTCCAATACTTCTCAATAAAACCAAAGTTGCTGGAAAGCGCCTTGGCTGCTGGTTTGCTGCCTGAGCCTTCAACTTTTATCCTTGGCACCCTCAGGCACCCTCCTTTCGGGACCGGGATCAAGATGCTGCCGTCCTTTTCTTCAAAGTAAGCCAGCCTGGTGTCCTTGGCATTCTTTATTTCCTCTGTAGACATATGCGCAGGGTGCCACAGCCAGTCGACAACCTTGATACCCAACTTTCGATTCTCTTCAACAGTCTTCTTCTCGTCAAGCTCGCCCGATTCACGCTGAAACCAGGACTTTTTGCGCCCAAAATATGTTTGGACCCATCTCTCGACGTTCGCGGGTCGTTTCACACTCTCCACGTTCTCAAGGATCAGCCTCATTGACTTCTTGCGCTCGCGATCCGCCAACGCCATGGACCACAGCGGGCCAAAGACCCGCTGGCGAAGCACAATGTCGTCCGCGTTCCACGCAGACCAGTTGACCTGGCTATCGCGCTTGGAAAGCTTCGGCGCGTGCCAAAGCGTCTCCAGCTCTTCTTCGGTCGGCTTCCAGCCTACGTCCTTTATCGGCGGCACATGCAAGCCTCGTCGAAGGCCGTCTACGAGCATGTCGGCGGCTAGCGGGGTGACGATGTCGTGCAGGCCTTGCAAAGTGCAGTCCTTTGGGATGGGAATGCCCGGGGGGCGGGTCTGAGAGATAATGGTGCCGTGATCGAAAGTCCTGTGATGAAGGGTTTGGAGGCTGACGGCGGTGTGCGTGCATCGTCGGAGGAGAGTGTGGTGAAGGGGTGCCGGGCCTCGGAACCTGGCGATCGTCAGCGGCAGCGGTTGGAGAAGATGCGGTGATATTCACTCTGGGAGTGCTGATGGATGCACATTGAGTCCGCCGTACTTGGCGGAGTTGAGTAGCCTTGGGGGAACGAAGAGACCGAAAGAGACGGCGATGATGAGATTGATGTCGTTGTGAGGCTGGCATGGTTAGCGATGATAAATCGCTGGTCAAGTTTGGAACCGCAATACCTTCCACCCGGTGAATGTGTCTCTAACATAAATTGGCAGTCTGAGTTGCTCGGCAAGGGATTTCAATGGCACTTCGGGAATAGTTAGCGCAAGCTGCTCGTCCTGTCGCACTGGAGGAAAACGCTCACCCTCACGGATTTGCTTCATCCCACGCCCCGTCAACTTGCCAGGCCTGACCACGACATCCAGCGACTCAATCAACCCCGGATTGCGCTTCTTCTCCGCGTCCAAGGCCTTTAGTGCAGCACAGCTAAACTCATCGGAGCCGCAGAACAGGATCCGGAGCGGGTCCGACTTCTTGGGTGCTACCGCCGCCGAGTAATGCCGGCACGCCGGTCGGCGGATGAGGTCGGGGGCCCGGGTGAGAGCGGCTGAGCGAACGGCCAGCCACATCGTCATCTTAAAACCAATGTCTATCTGAGTGATGACATCGCCTCGTTGAAAGATGATTGACGCACGATTTGATCATGTTTGACGCCAGTGGAATCGTGCAGCGCCTGAAGTCACCTTATTGAATTAGGTAGTGGGACGTCGCTTGTGTTTGCACCCTGATATAGCGATCGTCGAGCCCCGTATCCGTGGATATCGCAATGCATTATGCAATTATCAGTGCGACACGAGATTTGACCACGGAAGATGTCATTTCAACGTCCTAAGTGACGGTACACTCTGTTCATGCAAGGCGAGAAAAAGCTTTTAGCTACTTATCTTCAGTAGTTGGCATCTTCAATGTTTCAATCCATTCACCTCTTGGGACTCTCGTCAATACGAGTTCATACGAGAATCACGCATCAAATAGACTTACACCTTTTGAACGCAACGAAAACGTAACGAAACTGAGTCAATCATGAGGCATACTTTTACGAACGCCGCTTCCTTAGCATGATTTGATCTGTTCAAAATGTCGAGGCCGCCGTATTTCTCATCGCATTAGAATACAAGCGTGTCCTGGGGTGTTCTCTTCAGAGATGCCACGTGCCGTGTAAGGAAAGCCAGAACAAGAATAATGAGATTGTGTCATTAAGGCAAGTATCTGAAGTTGGAAAAGACAGTGTAGACACATTTGAGCTCCCCTCCATTGCGCATACTGACGTTATCTGTACAATTTAGTATCTCTCTTGCCAACCATATCCATAGATTATTAGTGTCCTATCCTGCCGATAATCGACTGGAATTTAAGGTATCCGGCAGCATCGGATCTGGGTAACCGCCTCCTTCACTTCCATCAAGATGATGCCTCCTAATACTCGTAATTGGAATTTACCCATCGGTGAAAGCAGTTGTTCTTGAAACTATTCCTGACATCGTATCAGTTGTTGAGCCGCATGACAAGAAGGCAGGCAGCCACCAACGCCGTAGCACACAGATTTGACGGCTCCGCATCATTGGCATAGGTATCTGCCCCGGCCATTGACAGAATCGATGTACACTTCTTGAATCTCTTCGTGTACTGAAAAGCCTCGGCTGCCCCCTGACTTGCACATGGCGAGCTTCGTCGGCAAGCTGGTACTCAGTTGTTGGAGGGTGCATAGATGAATGTTGGGTTATGGATGTGAACGTGAATCGCCGGAGACTCTGAATTGAAAACTGGAACGGCACCGCTAAGAATAAGAGGATGTCTTTCCCGATGATTAACGGACCTCGATTGCGTATTTGGTCTTGGCCCAGAGACAGAGTTGCTAGTGTGCCTCTTGGCAATTTGCGATGAAGAACGTATAGTCAGATCTCCTCTCTTTGTCGCACCAGTCTTTTTTCCGGGTGAGATGTTCCTCCGGTCGAGCTTCTTTAGATGTTTATTCGCCTTTCCAACCTCCTTGTTGATGCGACTCCAGGGCAATTTGCAGTTTTTGAGCTCCTCCCTCAACTTTGCCAGTCTAGCTTTCCCTTTTGGCTTCCAGAGAATCTTATCAGTTTTGCATTTTAGTAGAAGAGTATCTAAACGTGCAAGAACTTTGGCACAGCCGTCTGTCGCCGCTGTAACGCCAGCGAGGGTGGAAGAAAGCAAGAGGATCCTGCCTCCTTTGGATTCGTATTGCTTGATGAGCTTGGCGAGCTGCCCCAACTTCGAGAGTGTGTCTTTACGATCGGCGTCCGAGACAGGAAGGTTTGGGGAGAGGTTCGTGATGGTTTTGCAGGTTGAATAGATGTTGTTCCTGATCGCACTCGGAGTCAAGGGTTCCGCCATCGTTGCTTCGTATGCGTAATCAGGGCGACAGGGGCAGTGCCTGCTCAACACCGCTAGTTCTCTGTCATGAGAGGGCTCCAGAATCTGGAAGAGTGATGACAGTGATCTGAATCCCCGAAAATGACGGTTGCGAGATACGCATAGAAGGGATGGAAACTTGGGCCTGAAGGTTATTCACCGATTTAGGCATCAATCGCGGAAGAAAGCGGGTGACTGAGATGGATCTGGTTAGGTCTCGCTGATTAGCCGAGGTCATTTGAAGGATAGAAGAGCCCAACCAAACGAATTGGGTTTGTGTAACGATGTGCGAGGTGGTGTGGTGGTCGTCAGGCTGCGCGAGAAGGTCCCTGAGTCCAATCACAAAGGGTCAAGACCGATGTGACTTAAGCCACTGAGCTAGCGGAATCTGGTAATGAACCGGACAGATATTAGTAGTCGAGAAAGACTTCGAAATATATCCCTGCCAGCGGGGGCGAGAACGTGAGCTTAAGCTGAGTTCAGACTGATACTAGGCCCGATATGCTGAGGGAAATGCGCTCTCAAGAAGCTACCGAAATAAAAACTTCGCGTCAATGACAGGGTTAAATCACACGCAGCAGTAAAGACGAGCAGGTATCGATACTATACCCGCTGGAGTTGGAATGACGAAGTAGATATATATCCCTGGTGCCCGGGACGATAAGCACGTATTTGCCGAGAGTACTTGTTCAATAGATGTGATGTTAGAAGCCGGCGGTTCTGCGACCGGACAACACCCTTCCCAAACTTTATCTTCTCTAAACACGAGTTGTATATCGTACGCGATTGATACTTAGATTGACGTGAGTTGATGATAGCCGTACGGGGTGGGTGATGATATATAGACTTAGAAAGGGATACTTTGACCTAAAAGAGGCAGGATCTAGCATCCGGCACATTGTTTACGAACCAGCGGCTCCTTGCTTGATAGAATAGCCCTGGGCAACCTGTGTCTGCTCGCTACTTGCATTCAGCAGCAAACTTTTCCGGCTTGTTTTCTCCAGAGACACCACGCGCTATGAGACCCAGACCGAGATCGATGAATACAATGTAGTTGCGTATCTGAATATTCAAATTCGAAGAAAAACAGTACAAGCACGTTCGATGACACCATCCGTAACGCCTGCTGATATTCTCTGTTCACTTTTGGTGCTCCCATTATCAACCTTGAAGATAGATTTGAATTCAAGAGACTGACCGCGAGGTCCTTCTCAGCAAGCTCACATCTATCCTTTTGCAGGTATTGTTATCATTGCCCCATCCAAATGTTACTAGTCGTGCCAATCATGACCCAACAAGCCCATCCGTGATCGCACGTCCGGCGCGCCGCATCTCCCCTCTGTCATGATGTAGTAGTTTAGTGTGCTTTCCCCTTCCTACAATAAGAAGCGAAACGCCGCCAATGCCTGGGGGAATGATGCTGAACATCTCCCCGGTTCCCACTCATTTGCTAAACCGCGTGATGATAGAGCGTGATGCCTTGTATCTATTCCCTCCATTGTTAGACTCCTTGATATCGTATTATGGACTCGGAGCCTTTGGAAGTGAACAGGCTGCAACTTATCCGTAATGGGCTTCATTGGCGAATGGCCAGTCTCATGTGTCGGAGCGTTAAGAGACGCAGCCCCCACTTACGTCAAGCTGAAGCGAGATGGCAACTGAAATGGACATGGGAATTCGCGTAGGCCCAGTAGCTGGCTGCTGCCATTGACCACCTCCCGTATGCCTCGAGTCTGATTCCTGTAAAGGAGCGTTCTGGCTGAGGGAAGGAGGGGCGGAGACTGGAAATGTAGGCCATGTAGTTATATGAGATGCCGTTCTATTGTGAGTTGGCGGTGCTTGTCGTGGCCAAGGAGGCGTGGAAGTAGAAGTGTATGGGTTCAGAGGCACGCCGTATGTGTGGTTTGTGTTCGTCTGAGGTACCAGTGGCGGCTGAGGCAGTACTCTTAGGGGAACGCCTTGTAGTGGCGAAACGGAGGGAATGCCTTGTGATTGTGGAGGTAGCCGGCCTGGTTCTCTTGGAGGAACCTTGTGGCAACGGAGCTTGTCTTCTCGAGGGAATGCTTTGCAGCGATATAGGGGCTGGAGTCGGTCTTATTAAGGGATTGCCTTGTAGAAATGAAGCTGAGGGAACGGCTCGCGGTTGTAGAGCTGGGGGAATGCCTCGTGGTAGTTGCGCAGAGGGATTGCCTTGTGGTGGTTGAACTGAGGGAATGTCTTGTGGTTGTAATCGAGCTGAGGGAATGGCTTGTGTTTGCAGAGCTGAGAGAATGGCTTGTGGTAGCGGAGCCGAGGGAACACCTGGTTCTTTGGAGGGAATGCTTTGTGGTAGCGGAAGCGGAAGAGCCGGTCCTTGCGATAGAACGCCTTGTAGCAGCTTAGGCAGCGGAGCCGGTCCACCCGACGGAGTAACCTGTGATGGCAGAGGCGAGCCTCTCGGGATAAGCTTGGTTTCCAACTCGTCCACGATCGGAATCATCTTTGGTGACTACAGAAATAAAGAATTTCAATATCAATATGTTAGCCTTAAGATTCCGTTCCAGTTCCGTAAGCTTAGCTTTCCCGGAGAAAGTCCATCGGAATCTCGTGTCCCCGTATTTGTCCAAGAGTATATCCATTTAGAAGAGCGTTTTGCCCCAGCGTCTCATGGCCTTCTTGAACCGTTTTGGACGAGAGCCCCCATGTTCTCTAGATTTAAGTTCATTGAGAACCCATTCGAGATCTGTTACTTGATTCCTTGCCGTGGTGAGGTCGTCTCGTGCGTCAAAAAAAGTCTTGAATCATAGTCGCGATGGTTCTGCCTGTTGCGATGGCACTGCCAATGACGCCCAGTAATGAGAAAGGGTCCATCGTGCTTGCGTTCGGAAGGGATACGATACATCAGAGAGGTCCACGTCGTTGGGCCTTTGTATTTTTGGAGGCTTGGTGCGGGCTTTGTTCGGCAAGTCGGGTAATGAGAGAAAGAGGGGGGAAAGTAGCCTACCCGAATGTGCAGAGGCGCAGTATATGATGGCTGACCATTGTTGATGTCCTTGGACGAGGACACAATACAGCGTCTATGACAAAACGCTCATTGGGCAGCAGCTGCATGTCGCCAACGCTGGAAGCTCCTATCAAAACCGAAACATCATGTTGGGCTTACATATATCGCTGCCGCTTCCTACAGCTTGCCGCCGCCCGGATGTGAGTCAGAGAGGAACCGTCGCACTATGTGATTATGAGAAAGGACGTGAGAAAGGATATTGGTTCATGACGGAGGGCAGATTTTCTAAGCGAAGGCATACTTAATTCAGTCACCTACGGACGTAGATTTCGGTAGGGAACCGGGATCTGCCTTGTCATTCGACCTTCCAGAAAGCCCTTGCTGGCTGCTGAGAGGCGCTTAGGATACAGTCCAATCGCATGCGACAAGCCACCTCGTATCTTCAAGAACCACCTCCCAAGCAGGTTGCGAGATGGAAACACAACTTCCAACAAGCACAGGCGCCTTCTGGCCTAGCCCGGTGAGCCTCCCCTCCCCAGCCAACATCAACCTAGCCGCGATCTCCTCCCTCATCTCCCCATCGTCGACAATCCTACGCCCTTTGACAAGATACATCCTGTTTCCAGGCGAGAGTTCGTCAATGACAATCCTCATGACTAGGTCGGCGGGCCGGTCACCACCGCCCCAGCCTTTGACCTCCGCCAGCCAGGACTGCAGTTCGGCAGCGAGTCCACCGGCGATGTATTTCGGGCCTCGGCGTTGCGGCGAGAATGCTTCCGGCAATCCTTCCTGGCGCGGACCTTCGGTTTCTGCGATCTTGAACCGCGGGGCCTGGTGGAACTTTGGCTGCGTCTTGGAAGTTTCTCCGTCGTTGGGTTCAGGTAGACCGGGGTCCTCATCCATCAGGACGTCCTCAGCATCAACCAGCATGCGCTCATGTGCGTCTGGGAGCTCTTCGTCCTCTTCCGCAACTTCGTGAACCTCATCATCTCCTTTCGTACCGGCTTCAAGATGATCTTCGGCATCATCCTGCCAGCTGGGCACAGAGGAAACGGAGATGCGCCTCCTCTTGGGCACCCGTTCCTCCAGATCGCTCTGTGCATCGCTGCTGGCCTCGGACTCGGCTTCGATCGAGTCATTAACTGAGAATCCGGTAGCCCGCGGTGCAGGTATCTCTCCGTCGTGCGAGTCGCTCTCTTCATCCGACTCGATTTGGATTCTCTCCTTCACTCGTTGCGTGCCTGCAAAGGTCGACCGGGGTCGCGTCACTGTGGCGGGGCCTTCGGGAGGCGAGCTTTCCAACGCATCATGAATAGGATCAACATGTCTCGGCGGCCGGATCGAGCCAGGAAAACCCGGAGTAGAGGGCAGTCGCTGCGTCGAGGGGCGGTTCGTTGATGGCGGGGCAAATCGCGGCGTGGCTTGAAAGCGCTGGCTGTTCGCGAAGGCAGGACCCGCGCTGCCTGGTGTCTTCTGCGAGAGAGGCGGTCGCTTCGTGAGGAGAAACTTTCGAGGGGTAGGTGTCTGTGGCAGCACTAGGTCAGCGCACAATACGCAGAATCTCGGTGGACGGGGAGACGGACTGATGGTGGCGGTTGCGTCATTGTCGGGTCAGCCAAAAGGGCCGCGGCGTGGTCGTCGTGAGGCGTTGGCGATGCAGCGCAGTGCTTTCATTTCGGCCGATTTTTTGTGAACATGCAGAAGCGCGGTGTCAGCGGTTCTTGCAATGTTGATCGCGAGCGGCTCGAGGAGTTGACGTCGACGATTGACGGGTAGGCGCGTCGTTGCGCTTGGGTCGCGTTAGGCTTTGTGGCGCGGACGCCGCAAATGTGGTGGGGTACCCTGCCTCAGTAGATCGCCTCGAACCCTGAGACACAGTTCCCGTCCAGGAGCCAGTCAGCGGAAGCCCTCAGTACCCACACTGCCTACAAAGCCACTACAGTAGTAGGCGAGGGGCAGCTCAAAGGACCGTGTCTCAGGGTTCTAGAGAATCACATCTTTCCCTCTATGTGGTCGGTGACGCGTAAAACGACAAATGGGTTTCAAGAGCCGAACGACACTTGGCTTGATTGTGACATTGTCTTTATGAATATCTTGGTCCTTGAATTTTGGGCAAATTGAAGGTAGAATGGATCCATGTATCTCTCATCCAGAACCTTCTGAAGAGCAGTTCACTCAGACGGTGTATTACAAGTCTCCCCGCATGTGCTGAGGGAAATGGAATGATTCAAAGCGGTGCCCTTCGTGAGGGATGTGATTTAGAACATACAACGTTGATGAGGTTATAGTTGATAGGAAATGAATTTGATTACTTAGACTGAGACCGAGGGCACAGGGCCAGCCCAGCACAAGGGGCAATCCTTGCTCAGAAGTTCTTCAGCATCGAAACCATGAGGTAGTTGCCAACATTGCAACATCATGGTGATTTCAAATCGAGAACGCCTAACGGAGATTGCTGTGATCGTAGGTGACACATAATCTCAGAGCGTCGATCGATTCAGACATCTCAACATATTGGAGGAGCACAAAATTTCATGATGCATATCATGAATAAAACTCCTAATGTTGATTGCTTTTTTGTGATATTAACTTCCCAACGGGCTGCCAGAATCAAGGGTTCCTCATGACATCGTTGCGTGCGAGCTTGAAGTCACTCTCATAGGCATTCAATGGGATCACTGAAAGACTAGCATATGAATCAGCTTGCCAGAATCGGAAAAGGAGACTTGGTTTTCAACATATCTCCTTACTGAGCACTCACTCATGACCACTTCCGGCGTATGAGAGTAGTGTTGTTTGGCTTCAGCACAAGCTGAACCTACACAGGTAATTAAGAAAGGATGTGTTCAGTGGGCCAAGGTCATGCAGCAAGGAAGTAGCCCTTATGCTCGCTCTGCCAGCTTGAGTCTTTCCACAAGAGAGATGACATTAGAGCTATTGATATAGCTTGATTTCCGCCATCGTCAGTTCATTAAGGCGCGTTTCATCAATCGAGCGTGACACGTTTGCAATCACCCACGAGTAATTAGCTTGCCATTTCCCCATCAAGCGAAAGGAAAGCTTTGGTCCGGAAGCGGCGGGTACTATTATCACTCGCAGTCATAAAGTGACCTCAGATGACCTCGAGCGGATCTTCAAGTCTGATGTTGTGTGAACTCTGGTCCCCAATTTGCCATTATTTCCTTGTTACTCGGCAAGACAACTTGAGCTGACGAGGTTTGCGGTGTCGAACTCAACGCCACCACATCAAATGAAACGCCAATTCGGCTAATCACAATCCTGTTTGTCGTTATATGGTATGTGTAGCAGCTCTTACCGCCGCGGAAGCGGACTTGAAGGAGTTGCCTATATGGACTCGATCAACGATGTCGGGGCTTTCGCTCTCGAAACTGGACGACTTCAAGTTTGCGAATCCATGGACTCTAGCTTAACCTAGACCGATAACCATATCTTCCTTCAAACTTCGGTTGTCAATTGCTCAACTAGGATTGGCCTCCATGGAATTTTGTGGGCGAAGTTGTGACAACGCTCATTGGTCATTTTGCAATGCTGCCATCTTGAGAACCCAGCCCGAAGTACCTTCACTGCAATTTTAACCCCCCTCAAGGCAACGTCGTCTCGCCATCTTCCAATCAACAATCTCTATTGCAATGAGATTCTGGTTCACTTCAACGTACGTCTCATTTAATACACAATAAAATCTACAGAATTACGATATCCCTAACCTCCACATCCGACGCCTGTCAAACCCCATCGCTGACAAACAAACCAAGCATCCCCCTCATCGACGCACCGGTCTCCTACACCGATCACGTCCCACAACACAAACGGACAAAAACGCCCACATGGCAATGAAAAACCCCCGAACCCGAAAACTTTCCGCGTCGACAGCCTCACCAGAGCTGCACAGCACCCGCGGATGTTGACGTGGCCAAATACTCCCGCGGCAGGCCGCATGCGTCGCACAACAGCAGAGACATGCGTTTTCCCTTGGCGCCGGCCGTTTCCTTCACACACGCCATCGGAGAATATCCCACCTCCCGGGTGCCTCGCTGCATGTCGTGTAACAGCCGGAACCTGCAGCGTGTATCTCGGAGATATGGGATGGGCGGGATGAGCAAAGTCGAGACGAGGGGATGCCCGATCAGACGATGTACCTGGGCTCGGGCAGCAGGGGCGAGAGATAGGGAGCTAGTCTCATGACTTTGCGTCCCATGCCCGGAGAACTTCAGCTCTCAAGTCACCTCCCTCCTCGGTCCTCTCGATCGCGAGTTCATCGGCCTCGATCCTGCCCTGCCTTAACCTGGCTTCGGCCACAACGTCTCTGTCATCCCTCTCGCCCATGGCCTTTGAACACGCTAGATCAGCCATCCGCAAACTGATGCCAATGAACCCGACGAGAATATTGATGAGCGCAACCAAGACCCTCAGAATAGCCAGTGGCGCCTCCAGAACCACCCTTCCGATCCCTCTACCCCCTTTCTTTAGCTCTGCCGGTTGATATGTTATGCTCTGTAACTCTTTCCACGGCGCAGCCACCAAGAAGCCCAGCATCTGCCCGTAGCTATACAACCTGGGGTTGCTACCATAAAGCTTTGGCTCAATGGGAGAAGCCATCTCCCATAGAATAAAGTCGACGAGGTTAAACATCCCAAACGTGAGCCCCGCCAAGATCATCAATGGCGCTTCCCATCATCGTCAGCAAACCCCCAACAACAGAGCATCACGAACTCACCTCTGAGAATATGAAGCACCACAAACGCCCAAGCCTTCTCATGCAGATCCCTCTTCACACCTCTCCCGACCCCCTTGATACCCATCACAAACCCACTCACAGGATCCCCAGGCCCAACCAGATCCCCCCACCTCACAGCCTCCACCGCCGTCAACTCCTCCTTCCTCACCCGCCCCTCCCTCATCAACACCTCCGCAGCAACAGCACTCACCAACACGTCCCCAACCCTCCAAACACCGACCCTGTCCCTGAGCACCGTACACCTCAAGCCCTCATAGACCTCCAAACTCCTCTCCAGATCCTCCTTAAACCCCTCGACACCATCCCTCTCCGCCCTCACCCGCCTCCCAAACTCCCCCGCCGCAACCGCAAACCGCTCCTCCAGCACCTCCCCAAGCTTCCCCCGCAACCCCTCTGCCGTCATCTCGGCGATCCCGAACCCGACCGCCGGCCCACACCCGACCTCCGCCACCCGGCTCCCCCAAAACGGCTGGTCCCCGGCCACAGGCACAACCAGCGTCGGCCTCCCGCACCGCAGGGCCATCGCAACCGTCCCGGCGCCACCATGGCACACCACCGCCCTAACCCTCGGAAAAAGCCACGCGTGCGGAACATCATCCACAACAAACACATCCTCCTCCTTCTCCCCCTTCTCGCCCACATCCTCATCCATCACAACCCCGCTCCACCCCCTACACACAACCGCCCGGAAACCCATCTCCCTCACCACGCTCCTCACAACGCCAAACACCTCCGCCGCGTTGGCGAAGGTCATGCTCCCGAAGCCGACATACACCGGCGGCTGCGGGCCCTTCTCGAGAAACTTGATCAAGTCTGCAGGTGGTACGAAGTCCTCGGGTTCGTCTTCGAAGGCAAACCCTGCGACGGAGACGTTGGAGGCCCAGTCGGACGGTTTGGGCAGCAGCAGCGGCGACCAGAGGTATGTGCACGGCACGCGGAGGCGGTTGAACTGCGAGAGCCACCACGCGGGCGAGAAGTCCTCGAGGCCCATGCTGCGGCGGGTGGTGTTGATCACGGCCTTCATGGCTTGGAGGAATCTTTGTAGTTCAGTTAGTAGCGCCCAATATCTCAATTTCTGCCCGTCTTTTATAACGAGCCACAGCTCCCCCAATACTAACCCTCCTTCCTTCAAAATACACCCCTGAATATGAAAACGAAAAGATGAGAGATATCAAGACTCACAGCAAATCCTGCACCCACCAACTCCCCCTCCTGACAACCCCTCCCTTCCCAACAGCCCACCCCGCCTGGCTATGCGGCACCTCCTTCGAGTATATCCTCGGGTTCATCCCAAACAGGTGCAACGGCACGCCCATCCTCGCTGCCGCCGACGTCTGCACGAAAACCTGCATCGTTGACACAACCAAATCAGCCACAAACCCGCCTGCCTCCCTCCCTTCCTCCTCCACCACCATCCCTTCACCTTCTCCTCCATCTCTCTTTTCCCCAGACGAAGACGTCGTCCCCTCATACCCATCATCAACACAAGCCCCCCACCACCTCGCCCCCATCTCCCCAAACTCCCGCTCAATCTCCGGCACCTCCCTCTTCAGCTCCTCCCGCGGGAGCAGCCGCCGCGCCATCATCCGCTTGATATCGCACCGCGCCCCGATGCTGTAGAACCCCACCCCCGCCGCCTCCACGGCCGCCCGGTACGGCGGGTGCGTCGCGATCCGCACCCGCACGCGGTACCGGCCCCCGGACCGCTGCAGCGCCTTCGCGATCGCGATCGAGGGCTGCAGGTCCCCCCGGGATCCCATGAACAGGATCACCACGTTGACGCGCAGCGGCGGTGGCGGTGGCGGTGGTGTCGTGTTGTTGTCATCCTCGTCGGCGGCGGACATGGTGTAAACCGTAGCTGAACAAAACCTTCCAACTTCAACACGAGAGAGGCAAAAAAGCTAGATATCAGACACGGCTTCGTAATACCTTAGCACACACGAGAAACAGAAGGAAGGACATCACTCAATCCGCTCCAGTCATCAAGATTTCTCCCATCATCTCGGTCCATTTAGACTTCCCCCCTATTCTCATTGTTCTTTCTTCCCATCACATTACGTGAGACGCTAAATCCGCCTCCCCGGCCAATCACACCCCGACAAGCGCGCCAAATGTGGCTGCCTAAACGACCATTTAATCGAGAATCCTTTAATGATAAGAAAAATGACAATAGCGCGTTCCTCCAGGACAAAATAGGAATTGATTACATTATCCCCATGTCTTCTTGCTGGTATGCGAAAGGGAGGGGCCATGAATTGCGGCCGCCCGCGGGACCGCCGACCTTGCGGTTTCGGAACGGAGCAAATGGGGACGTCTTATTTTCGGCTCCGGGGTTCCATCACGGAGACGGGGGGAGGAGAAGGGAAGGGAGACGTAGTAGTGTGGTCTCGGCGTCCCGTCCAGCACATGTCGTCTCTTATTCGGTTTCGCCACTATTCTTCAGTCTCACGGACCAGGCCGCTGCTCTTCTCTTGCTACCGCAGTCGTCATATCAATGTCACAAAAGTCTAAATCAGCAGTGTTTGTATGTGTGTGTGTACATGGCATGTGTGTGTGTGAGAGTGTGGGTGTGTGCGAGAATCTCTTCGCCCCAGAGACAAAGTTCAGACCGAAGCGCCGAAGCTGCCATGACCTAGCTGGACCAGGCCTCCGATGCGATTTCAAAATCAAAGAAAGGGATCGAGCGCAACAATCGGACGCCAGTTTTTGCCTCCTTCTTCGCCGCGCTCCCAACTTTTGGGCGTTTCGCCATCGGACGATGACACATGTAATACCTTAAATCACCGTATTGTTGAGAGGGGGGAAAAAAGACCGCCATCCCGAACGAGAAGAGAAAAGGTGGTGTTACATCTGTTCACGTCCAAAGTTCACGGACAGTCGACGCAAGGGGGGTCAGCAAAGAGCAGCGAGGGCTGAAGATAAAATCTCTCTCTGATGGTTGGATGTTGCGTTGCCTGCGAGACGCACCGCAACGCTACGACGCAACAGACCGCTGACTCGGAAGAAGGGAGAAGAGTCGACGTTGGAATTGTCTCAAGCGGTCGCAATCACAACAATGGGCCAGGCCGAGGGCCTCGCTTCCAGAATACGAAATGGAATGAAACAAAATAACGTTGCCCAGACAGGTGTCTATGCCACGGGCCTCTGGATGGAGTTTTCGAATCTTCTATAATCGGCAGCGGCGTTTGTCTCAAGGAGCGGATGGAAATTGGAGGATCTGGCGGAGGATGAGATAGCGGCTGAATAGACCGATGGCGGTCCGGCAACAGATCGACTCTGGGCTTCCGTCGATTCGGCTTGACACCACGGACATTTTCCTGACTCGCTAATCTGGCCACGCTGACGGCCGATTTACGCTGAGAGACGGGATCGGAAATGGGGCAGAGAAGATGAGTTGACCGTCGTGTCGTGCATGTTGGATGGGCCACGCCACACCAGACACACTGTGGCGAGGCCTTCCGACCACACCAAGTACAAGTCTCTCTCTCTCTCACTCACTCACTTTGTACTTGGTACTGCGGAGTAGATGATCACATAGCGTCGAGCAAAGAGTAAGGAACTTCGCATGCCAATGCCTCCAACGCATGTAAAGAGCTCGCAGAAGGCCAGGCGCAGCCAGACCAAAGTTGGTTAACCTTAACGTTAGCGGCCTCCCACTGCAGGCACCTGACACGCCTCTGCCGACCGCTCGCACGTACTGGCGCGTGCTGGGCTCGCTGGCGTTGCGGAATATTTGGTGATTCGGGGCGCCGCCGGGCCTACTGCAGCGTGTTTGCAGTTTGCATGCGAATTTTGGGACGGCGTCGGTCCACGACTTTCCAGCGTCGCAGCCGCAAGGAACAGGCCGCTGAAGAATGCTCCCCGTCCCCTCATCGTTCGAACTCTTGGGGCCACCAGCCAGATCCGCAAGGGATGGATGGGCAAAAAAACAATAAGACCACAGATGGTGGGAGGGGACGGAGGAGGCGGAGAAGCTCGTGCTGGCAAATGACAGCGACAAGTGGCAGTGGCAGTGACCGTGGCTTCGGTTTGAGTGGTTCTGGAGCAGGTCCCGAGTCTTTGCCCGTATCATGATGGCGTTAGTGCAGAGGGCAAAAGTTGAGATGAAACCATTGTAAATCACTCGAGACCAGGGTCCGAGGGTGCAAGCTCGTGAGTGTGTCGCCTCGAGATGATCGGCGCAGGGATGACACCCTGCAGCAGACCTTGTCAGAGGTTGGCTGGCCTGGTGGGCTGGTCTGCGGGCTGCAGAGAGGCCTGGAGACAGGTCGTCTCGTCCGCGTTTGCGCTGCATCATCGGGCCCGAGACCGAAGACTGAGGCCTTCAGAAGACCAGAAACAGCCAACAAACAATTGCCTCAACCTAGACCACGGCACGTCGTCTGTATTCATGGATAGACGGCGTGTAGTAGGGCGTGTCGTAGGGCATCCGTTTAGCCCGCGGCTTGGCTTAGGTCCCAGGCGCTGCTTTGGTGTTCATCGTCCGCAAGGTCTGGCAGCTGGGGACCGGGGAAGGAATGCGGCATGGTACGGCGATACACGGAGATGTACCTGGTCGGGTGTGCCCTGGAGCTAGACCTAGTCGACCCAAGCTTCCGTGGGCCGAGTTTGCGTCGCATCCCCTCTCCGTCAACCCATCTCTTTTAGCGGAAGCCAAGATGGAGGCACCTTAGCTGCTACCCAGGGCACCTTACTTGAGGCCTCGAAATTGGCGCTAAGTGGCGTCCGTCGTCTTTAGTTCGCAGACGGGACCATCGCAACGTGTGTGATGGATGCCTGTGCTCACCGACTTTCGTCAGCGAGGGAAACACGTACAAGGTGAGGAAAAGGAGGTCACCGGTTAGGCGGGAAGGCGTCGTCCGTCAGCGAACAGCTGGCTAGTGCATCTTCTAGGGGCCGAAGCCGATGACGGGTGCGATGATGATGATGCTGCGTTTGGCGCGCGCAGCCAACGAGACAAGTCACAGTATCGGTATCAGCGGCACGGCAGAGCTGAGAAAGAAAAGCGAAAACGGTGATGTGGAATACGGCAAGAGAAACACGAGGTATGCTCTGGAGGTATGCTTTGGAGGCATGCTCTGAAGTGGTGGGTATCTGAGGTACCTCGAGTATCATCATCGGGTGTTTGGCTCTGCAGTGGAAAGCTTGAGCGTCTGCGCGTCAGCGTCAGTTTGCCGTTTGCCTGACAAAGTTCGCATTGTATCGCTTGCGGGCTCGGGGTGCTGACCTTGTTCATTGCGCAGTTTGTTGCCTGTAGCGTTTTGCCTCCGTCTTGAAGGCTTCGTACATGCCCTCGGCTTTGACTCTACAGCCTCGCGGACCTCGCATCCTGTGTTCTTTCGTCCAAAGTCCGGTGGCCGGATGTCGAGGGTGTCCGCGTGGGCTAGGCCTAAAGAGGACATGTTGGAGCAGAAAGGAGCGCGCAAAGCATGCTGAAGTGCGGTGCTGGACGGATTCTGGCGCAGGTGTTCTGTTCCCAGATTGCACTGAGCGACAGGCATAGAGAGGTCAGCGCAGCGCAGCACAACACAAAGTACTATGTAGAGCAGGCCAGCCCAGGGCAGAACAGAGCAGAACAGCAGCAGCGCAGTGCGGCAAAGGTGCGACCGGGACCTGGGGTGACCGTTGGAATTGTTCCTGAGTCTTTCCAGGCAAGGTTCCATTCTGTCTCCAATGACAAGACGAGTGGACATCAGCTGAAACATGTGCAGCTTTTTTGGGGGGCAGTCGGGGCCCACAAAAGAACCCGGCCGGATCCACAGAGGGCTCCCCGTCGGTGGTGTCTCTGAGAAGATGGTGTTCTAGCTTCGTACTGCCGGGCTCATCGTCTCCTTCTTTTTTTTTTTTGCGGTGACTGGATGCCCTCCCACAGGCCCTGGCTAGGCACGCTAAAGGCTGATGATGGTGGGCTGGCATGGTTTGGCTAGAGCGCAACCTTGTGCTGTTGTGTGATGGAATAAGGTAAAATCAAGGCGGGTGTTGTGTTGTATGTGCCTTGCGTTTAAGTCCGGTAGTTGCAACGAACGAATGAGTTGACGGATGGATGGATTGGACGACGGAAGATGGGACAAGTGTGATATTTCGCCTCTTATGCCGTGTTCTGGTGAGGTTTATGCCTGTACCGCATTGTGGCTAGCAGCTGCGCCTGCGTCCTGCTGAGGCCGGCAGCCACAGAGGCAATTTGGCTGTCCATGCTGTTGCCCTCATTGATGACTGATGAACGTGATGCCTTCCTTCCACATGGGTCCATGGCATGCGTCAATGGGCAGCAGCTGCGAACGGCTGACCTTTCTGGGAAAGAACCCGGCGTCGGGCTTGCTCCGCCGACTCGACGAGAATATCCGTCCCTGTACATCAAGAAAAGAAGGAGTGAGAGCGGACGTCACTTGCCTTCTGTCGCCCACGATCACCCTGGGTGAGAGAGCCCACCTAGGGAAGAAGGCACACCATGGGCACTGTGGAGACGATGGGCTTCAGCTGCAACACCCACATGGGGACGACGGATGACGGGCGACGGACCACGGAAGGAGGCGTCTCGTCGTCCCACCATGGGCTCCAAGTAGAGGGTTTGACCTGGGAGGCTGACAAGAGAATACGCAGCCCATACGAATACTGCAATGGAAGTAAAGGGTAAGCAGCACGCAGTAAAGATGGTTCACACACTAGTCCACGGGAATGGCGCGGGAGAGCTTCCATCTCGTCCATCTCCCTGCCTTACCTTGCTCGCACCTTGCCCGCACCTTGCCCGCACCTTGCTTGCACCTTCCGCCTTTTTACTATTATCAACCTACTTATCAAGTACCTTACCTGCCTGTGTAGTGTAAAGCACCTGAACTCCAAACCTCCATCCCGCCAGCCCCCGGACCTGGCCCCGATCCCAGCCCATATCCCTCCCTCGTCCTCCCCCCGTCCTGCCCCCGTCCTCCTGACGGACGCCGCTGTCGCCAGGCCCCGGGAAGGAGGCAGTTCCCAAGTCTGGACTCTTCACCTCATGCACAATCTGATTCTTTTGGCGCGCCCCGCCATCCGTCAATCCATCTCTCCATCTACCCACGACACGCACCCTGACCGACCCCGTCGTGATGCAGCGGCCGCGGGAGCAACACCGACTACCACACTGCCATCCGGGATCCATCTTCGCCTCGTCATCCTAAGCCTGGACTACACTGCACTGGATCGGTCCCATCACTCCCTCATCTACAATGCATCTATCTGCAGTCACCACGACGGAGGACCTCACCACCCTCATCTATCTGCCAGACGACAATGTCATCGGCGCCACCAAGTCTACGCAGTATTCGTACTTCTCTGCCACACGATGGGCCACTCGACCGCGCCATTGATCGTTAATACAAACCATCCTAGGTATGCATCTCACTCGCTGCGCAGCCAATGCCGACGCAGGACCGATACAACTTCGTCCATACCAGCCCGACCACCACCCACGGCACCACCCACCTCACCCTGTTCCATCCCATGCTGCCCATGCTTCCCTGCCCGTCACCCCCTTCCTTCGACACATCTCACCATCCCACCTTGCAGCGTCCCCGTCTTGAAACGTGGAGGCAGATTCCTACGAGCCAATCGCAAATCGCGCATTCCCCCAGTACGCCCACCCATGGATCGTCACCCGGCTACGTATCGAGATGCCCGAACTTGTCCAATGCCCCCTCGAGCCCTACTATCCTTCTATGCAGCAAACGCCCTGCCTGCTATGCCATTCCCTGCAGCACATCAGTCCGCGCCGCCACCCACACTACCTACCATACGCCCGCCACAGTCGCCATCTCTACCTACTAACCACCAACCTTAGTACTCTTCTGCGCAAACCACGCCGCGCACCCTAATCTGTGGTATTTCGTCCGCCACGTACGGGATCCTTCAGTCCTTAATACTGCCGCGCCTTGCCCTACTATACATGATGGGACGGCGTTGATAACGGAGCGAATCGTCTCAATCGCTGGTTCGAGATAGCCTACGACTGATGTGATGCGCTGGACAAGCCAACGCCTCGTCTTGTCTTGCGCGCTGTCTAGCACCATGAGCTGCATCACAGGACAGGGGTCACAACCTTGCTATCCGAGTGGCATGCCAGAGTGACAGCCTGGTGACGAGATGCCGTCCCATGGGTTTCGTCTGCCAAAACCACATCATAGCCGCTAACGCCAGTGTTGTGCTGTCTGATAAGCGTGCCGAAAGAAGCCATTGCACTGGACAACTGCGCCATCCCTCACCAGGAGGCGGTCCTGGGCATTAACACACTTCCAGGCATATGCATATGCGTTCCGAATGTGCCACTGCGACGAAAACAAGACACTAAACACCCGCAGTCGACAAGCGGCCGCCAAGAGCAACAGTGTGCCTGGGTTCGTGCTCCATTGGATGGTAAAGCAAATGGGAGTCGTCCGTCTCCCGCCAGTTCGCACACCTCACCCACCGGCTCATTGCGCTACGGCGCATTGTCCATCGCCATGGACCGCCCCGAGTTCCAAGCCGTAGCAACGCCTCCCGCAACACAACGCAAACAAACACCAAAAACTACCCTACCTTGAGAGCGTCGGGAAAGGCAACGCAACTCAAGCAATCAGCCATCAACACAGACCCACCCGACCTCGTGTTGGGAAGTGAGATGGATGGCTGTTCACAGACAG
The DNA here is from genome assembly GCA_027406005.1 of Colletotrichum horii. Taxonomy (NCBI): domain Eukaryota; kingdom Fungi; phylum Ascomycota; class Sordariomycetes; order Glomerellales; family Glomerellaceae; genus Colletotrichum; species Colletotrichum horii. Next base: position 3,677,475 of record JANVYB010000008.1, read on the forward strand.
CAGAGACGTTTTCTACGACCAGAGCACGGGCTGGCGTCACATCTAGCGGTGATCGAGAACATGAGACACACCAGAAGACTGCCAGAGTTGAGCTCGAATCCTGCTCTCCCCCGAGGCTCGACTTTCTTGCAAGATCAAGCCGGCATCTCTGTCCCAGCGCGCCGCGTGGCTGCAGCGCCGTTGTATATTGCAACAGCAACACATGCACAAAGCACACCACCACACGCACAATGGCGACAAAGAAGCAATCAGCCGTTGGTAGTTGGCGCTGGCGGGGTCCGTCGCCTCTGCCGGCCGCCTTGTGGCTTCCCCTCGTGCGCCCAGCCATGTGGTTTTGCTCTCTTCATCCGGTCGCTTGCATCCATCCAAACCGCCTCTACGGTATCATCCAGCAACATCCATCAACCAGAGACTTGCCTTCCAATTGCCCGCGGGTTTGATAGCCAAGAGCAACGACAGACAGCGGAAGACCAGATGCGGTAGCCACCGAGCGACACGGGGGGGCAAGTCAGCAGCCCCAGCATTCGCTTCGGCATCTCCCGACCGACTGAACATTTTACTGCACATGCCCGTGGCCTGGTGTGCTAATTTGGCCCCTCTCGTCCACGGTCAGATACCAATCCGGTCAGAGATCGCATACCTGAGCCCTGTCCCCATCCACGGTCCACCCCATCACAGATCCCAGTGACTTCAAACAGAGTGCTTCCTTGACAAGTTTCACGCCCAATCCCGGGTCTCAGCTTGCAGATCGATGGACAACTGCGCCTCAGGGCCTCCCATTTGCATCAACCGAGTAGCCGCGGCGCACTAATTACTACGTAGTATGGACCAGCGGCTTTCATCACATACAAACCAAGCTTGTTGTTTTTTTGACGACCCCGTCAAAGTTGAGCGCGCCAATGGTACCGAGTTGCGATAGATGCCACCCGCCCTGCCACTGCCTATATCACGTCTATTATCACAGTGCCCTGGCTGGCTATTTGGAAATCTAAGCCCTGCCCGGACGATTCCCCTGCGGAGATCATGGTTCAGACGGAGCATCTGACGCCATGATCTGCTACGGCCCAATCTGATGCACAACTCGACGTCGAGGGAGTCGCCCTAGTCACCGGCAACGGCGAGCACGCCAAGCTCCTACGGCAACCCACCACCAAAAAGACGCAAACCGCCGCAGAGCGCAGAGCGAGAGCGTCCGTCATCCGTCCTCTGGCAACAGCAGGATTTGGGGGCCGACGACGGACTCGCTGCAAGCACAGCACAAAACAGCACAGCACAAGGCACCGAGCGATCAACCATCCATACTAAAAAACCACGGAGCTAGGAGCGGGGCCCAGAAGCTGTCGCCTCTTGTGCCAGTTACACAAATCAACCAGACATCAGACACCCCTGTCCCTGAAGTACACCTAGCACATGGACCCTCGTTGAGCCAGCGGCCAGTCGGGGGCTTTTTTTCCCACCGGCGCGCCCAAACCTACTGTGGGGAAGTCTAAACATCGACTACATCCCTTCCCCTTCAACGCATAATGCCCAGCATCCTTGCGTTGCCGCAAGTGGAAACTCTGATCAGATTCTCTAGCTCCCACTCTTCTCTTGCACAGTGATCATGCTGGCTCCCGTTGCGAGCCTCCTCTCCGTCCCCATCTTTTCCTCCGATGCTTGCTTGCGGCTTTCAGGCCTTGCCCCAGCCTAGTCGTCGTCTCGTCGTCCCTCTCCCGTCTTTTTCGAGAGAGTGAACCAGCCCGCGTTGGAGCCCTGACCTGACAGCAACCGGGCTCGGTCCAGCCATCCGTCGTCCCTGTACCCATCTCAGGCGTCTTGACCTAGTCATGACTTCGATACTGCTTCTGTTCTGACCGTCTCTACACCCTCCGCCCGGATTCCCAAACAGCTACCGTCTTCAATCCCTACCGTCCCTTTATGCGTTCTTCAGCACAGCCCTACTTCTTCGTGTCCCTGGCTACCCGGGCTCGTCCCCGTCTCTCGCTGTCCATTCGTCTTATCTTTGTTTCTTCCTGACCTTTCCGAACATTGGCCTTGAACTCCCCCCTCTCATTTCCATCACCATCCGCATCTGTTCTGAAGCCTACCGACATCTGTCACAATTTGGTTTATATTGAGAAAGGCGTGTGCCTCATCCATGGCATGACAGTACCTGCGTTCCCGAAACGAAACTTTGACGAACTTCGCCGAGGCATTCACCGTTGTTGACAAGTACATCCCCGAGGACACAAGACGAGAGAGCTTACCTCGGACTTGCTCTTTCCCCATTTCCACCGTCTCGAAGAAGAAGAACAAGCCGAAAGAGACTCGGTCTCGGCGTGTCAAACATTCCAGCAATTGGAAACGACACGAACGACACCATCGTCGGCAAGCCGTGTTCGCGGACCCGAACGACATTCTGTCGACATACATGCAGTACACTGCCTCAAATCACCCCTTGATCGTACAGCCTTAAGACTTCAGCTACGAGAAAGGGACCGTTTCCTCTCTGTTTCTCTCGGTTCGAGGTCGATCCGACAGCTGCGAACCACTTTGGCGTGTTCAGAGGCAGCGGTGTTAAGCCCTTTCGGATGACCCTTCACATACACCACTGGCCGGCTTGAAGGTGTTTCGGCTGTTTCAATCCTCTTTTGGAACTGTCAGTGCGACTCTGAAACGGCGATCCCAACGATAGGTCTGATATTCTTATCGTTTGCTTCTTAACTTGTCATCGCCCTCCTGTCCTACCCCTTCCCTTCCCTAGTTGCCTCCCGCCCCCCGGGCGCCACACACAAAAGCTTTGGGATCTCCCACCAACCTTATCATTTCCCTACCATTCCCTCCATTACTGCCACCTTACCTTCCCGTCCCCAAGTCGTGCGACCTACGCAGCCTTGGTGTATAGACGAGTATCCGATGTATCGGACTGGATCCTAGTGATCGGACATTATCAACAACAATAACGAAGACGACGACGATAACGACCAAGAGTCACCATCGTGAGAAGGATTATCTACTGCTGGACTAAGGAAACCGGGTCGACATCATCTTTACGAGCATACGAGCATCAGGCGAAGTCGGAGAACTGGACGAGCAGAGGTTGGGAAGTTTTGGAAATCTGTCGACATCATCCCGAGGAATCGCCAAACTGGATTCTCCCCGGCGACAGAACTTTTTCCCAGTCGTCCGCGCTTGAGCGATGGACGTGACATCACTACTGAACGCAGGCGCGGGAAAAAAGCCCATTATCAGGAACAATATTTTGGAAGCCACATTTGCGCCCATCGACGGACCAACCCCGATTCTTGCGTCCCCGGAGAAGATTGCTTCCTCCAGGCGGACCAGCGACTCCCGAGCACCGCGGAACCGCACGCCATGGGATGCGGGCGGTTATTCTCTTCCATTATTACTATCAGTAGACACGAAGCTCCCCATCCCCTCTGCGAAGCCTGCGTTTTATAGCGAATACGACGTCGATCAATCAACCTCCGCGAGCTCTTACCATCCCTCGTCTAGCAATCACTCGAGGGCGAGTTCTCTTAGTTCTTTGGCACACGAGATGGCGCATTCCGCCAACATTACTCCGATGACGAGTACACATCCCGGACGGTATGTAGTGTCCCCTTTGATGTTTTACGCGGTCGCAATTGCCTTCGCTTTCGCATTTCCATATCACGGTGATGGGATTCGACGGATGAGGGAAGTCGGAACATCGAGTTGAGGTCCTACATTGCGCGTTCAAATCAATCACAGCATTTTCCAGACACAAGCTAATGATACTCTCAGGCCCAGTATGTCTGGCGAGTCTGAAGGACAGTTGACAGCTAGGTAAGTCAGACGATGTTTCCGACGGCTTTATCGCGGGGAGATGTTGTAGTGAAGTTCGTCCCATTTCAGTCACCGCCTACTGGATTGGGACTTCTTTCAACAACGTTGACAACGTGAACATGTCATCGCTACAGAGTATTGAACTGACACGGACACAGACCAAACTTGCCGCGCGAAGATGACGGGCATGTTACTGGCGGATTCCCCAAGTCGCCAAAGCATAAGTTTTCCGACAGCCATAGCAGTCTGTCGTCCTACACATCCTCGAATCAATCTGGAGGCCATTCTAGGATATCATCATTATCAACTGTAAGCGGTATTCAGCCGTTTACTTCGCTGTTGAACGATGTTCCGACGTTCGACGCCAAGCTCGATCACCAGAACATGGGCCCTGCCATGGTCGACATCCAGCCGCCATCACCTAGGACGGCTGGCCAAGACCCCCCATTGGATCCTAGCATGAAGGGACCCGGCAGACCGGGCAGCCCATCTGATGCGATCCTGATAACCCGCGGCATGGGCAGTAACCGATCAAGTCCAACGGACGGATTGAGGTACGTTGGAATACCCCCATAACTTCCCATTCCACAACTTGCCCGCATCGTCACGTATTTTTGTATGTCGCAACGAGAGCCACTTGGGCGAAGCTGGGGGAAAGAGCGACGTGGTCAATTTCATCCCATTCAACAAGGATGCTTCGCGCCTTCCTCACGTTGAGCCCTTGGGCGGTCGCTCCTTCCCTCAAATTCACCAATCTCCCCCGCCAACGATGAAATACGGTGGTCACGAGCTCCTCGCGGTTTTCGTCTCATCTTGACGAGCGCCTGAGGCCTACGACGACCTCTCCCGATTCACCCATTTGTACCTGTCACTGTCTCGCGCAGTGCATCACTTCGTCCTCTTTTTTTCCCCCCCTTTCTCCTGCCCTATTTAAATCGTCTCTTGCTTCGCAACAATCCATCTTTTTCTGCCAAACACATACGATTAATTCGAGCTGGACTCTACTGACGATTTGACTTCTCAGCCCTCACTCAAAACAGCAGCAAGACAACCTTAATTATCTTTCCCTTCCCCAGGATCACCCCCAATCAAGAACTCACAAACGCGCGGTTTCTGCGCCCGATTTCGCTGCCATCTCGGCCCCTACGTTCCAGCCGTTTCCCTCCGTCTCTGAGACTGCTCCTTTTGCCCCTCAGCAACCTTACGCCATGTCTCCTCCTGAGTCTCCCCCGGCTCAGGCCAACCAGGATGAGATCAAGTGCATGTACATCGAGAACTGCGACACCGGATCTCAACCTCGCAAGGCCATCTCCCATATCTTCGGCCGCAACAAGCTCTGCACTCGCATGATCCCCGCTCACGTTTGGGTTCACTTCTGCCGCAAGCACTACCAGCGCAGTCGTTACCGCAACGCACACGAGTACTCCAAGCTTCAGGTTGACCTCGTCCAGAAGCAGATCGCTCGCGTTCAGCAATGGAGCGACGAGAACGAGCGCGCCGGCAAGGCTGGTGTCGTCAACAGCTGGTCCTTGGCCATTCGCAAGCGTGAGCAGAAGCGTCTGGAGGACAAGAAGGAGTCGAAGAAGCGTGCCTACCAAGACGAGTCCGACGACGAGCAGCTCGATGGCGCCATGCTCAACGGAACCGCGGTACCTGAGTGGCTTCTCAGCAAGTGCGGTGCTGGTTACACCACAGTTGCGATCCAAGAAATCGTCGCCCAGTTGAAGACCGAGATCGACGGCGGCGGCCTCAGCCAGATTCCCGACATCGAGATTCTCCCCACGATCAGTAGCGACGGCCCCGACGAGAAGCCCAAGACCTACCTCAAGCGCAAGACGAGCGGCGGCGCTGCCCACAAGCGCTCGCAATCGATGGGAGTCGCCCTGCGCCCCGAAGCACTCCCCATGGCTAGACGTGTCAGCCAGCCCAATGCTTATTGGGGTCAAGAAGGTTTCGATACCTCTCCCTTTGACAAACGTCAACGCATTACTGACATGGAACCTGGCTACTTTGGAGACCGCAATGCCATGCCTGGCATGCAGAGAGTCCCGTCCGGCATGCGCCGCATGAACATTCCGCACCGACCCGCCTTCGGCAATATTCGCGAAGGTCATCCCGAGGAAGACTACTACCGTCAACCCCAGATGGGATCCGGTCCCTTCGTCTTCGGCGCCGGCGGTCCTCAAGGCGGCCCCCTCCCTGCTCCGACTCCCCAGCGTCGCGGTAGCAAGTCGATGGCCTCCCACCTCGAGACTTCCACGACCATGCCCACGTATCCCGACCCTCGCCGCGCGTATCACCAGCGTTCCCAGAGTGAGATTGGTGGCTTCCACCAGGGCCAGACTCCCAACTACCGCCCGTCCTCCTCTTCCGGTTACGCTCCCGCCGCCTACCCGTACCCCGGCGCTGTCGAGCAAGACAGCTACGATGGCACCTACCCTCGTCCCCATGACAATCCCTTCGTCCAGGGTGCTCAGCCCAACTACTATGAGGATCCCCAGCGCCAGTACGCCTACGGTGCTTCTCCCTTCCAGCCCAACCCTGCGTCCCGGCTTGGACCCGCTGGCGTCAACAGACATACCCGCCACCAGAGCACCCCGAATGCGCCCCGTGCCATGCATCGCGCACCTTCTGCGCACGGCTTCGCAGTCGGTCCGAACATGACTCCCGACCAGCGAGGCTACGAGCACACTCCTGAGCGCCACTCGTACGCCACGCCGCCCATGCAACCTATGCAAACCATGCAGCCCATGCCGGATGCCACCCGCCACTGATCAGCGCCTAGATCTGAGCGAAGAACATGCACTCTTTTGAAACGGCCTTCCTTATACCCGCACAATCATGTCACATCGACACGGCATCAACTTGGAGTATCATTCGGGAAGGCAAGCGGTCATTTGGTTTCTGTTCTATTTCCTCTCTCTTTTAATCACATCTCACCTTTCTCTCGTTGCACACGGCCATTGCATGAGGACAGCGGGGAACAAAAAATCACGGACTTTCTTTTTCTTCTTTTTCCTCTCTGGGAAGCCCCGAGCCATCTGGGGTATTACATGGCTCGTCGAGGCAAAAACATGATGGATGACTGGACATCGCACGGATCAACGGCACAACTGGGAAATTTCTCTTTCACGGTTGGGAATCACGTCTAGAAAAAAACCAAAAAGGGTAACCTTTTCCTTTTTCTTTACTGTTGTCGAACACATGAAGCGCGCGAGAGAGAAGAGTACACGAGGGCGTCAACACACGTTGAGGACATGCAGGGCTGGGACACAGGGCGGCGGTCTTTCGGTCTTTGGGTGGGGGGGTTGGGTGGTTTCACAGGAATCTGGGTCAAAAGTGGCGTTTGAGTCTTTTCCATTTTTTTGCTTCTGCGTTTGGCTTTTCTACAGGTTCTGATATTTTCTGATCCGGCTGCGGTTCACACAACTCACATGATGGATGATCCTTCCCCCGGTGGGGATATCTCTCTTACTTTCCTTGATAAATGTTGACAGCAACGTTTTCCCGGTTCTTCTTTAGCTCTGAAGGCTTTGAATGCTTAGATAGCTCAGCCTAATGAACACGCAGTTAAGACAGAATGATTGTGCCCCGGATCTGTGATGTGATGTCTGTGAGTGGCTGATGTACTTTGTGGTTGCGTGATAGACTATGAACAGCCAATGCCAGAAACGTTGCAGCGGATGATATTAGTACCACGTCACGTCGTGATTGTGACTGCTCTCTGCAGCAATCTTGCTTTTTGCACCATGCCATGGCTTCCGGCCAATGGAATGAGTGCCACTCGCCATGCCGAGTGCCTGCACCCGTCATGAATGAGCGTACCGGAGACGGCCTGACGAGTTATAATGCGGGGTCTTTCAGCAGGTGAGTTTGATTCTGATCGTTATGCCTGTGTAGAGATGGGGGTGTGGGATGGAGGAACGGGCGAGGCATTCTTTGGGGCGGAGTTTTCGAGGAAGTGCTTTGGTGCCTAGAATGGGTTAAGAAGTCAGTGTGGGTATGCCGAGGTTCTTGGAGAGCAAGAGCTTGGAAGAATCGACTCGCTCCGTTGGTTTCGCCCGGATTGGTCGGTGTGCGATGTGGGATGCTATTTTGATACGAGGCGGTTGGTGGGCTGCTTGGGTGGACTGTATGCTACGGGTTATAAGGTATTCAAGGGGCGTCTTCGACGGGGGTATCGTACCTGAAGAGCCAGGGAAAATTTGTTGTCTAGTATTTTGGCGTTAATGGTGGTATCGCGAGCGAAATGAGGTGGTTCGCTGGTCCACCTGAACGTTGACGCGGAGTCGGAGGGCGAGCGGCGGCACGACGGCGCGGTGGCGTCTTGGAGGTATTGGGGGTGTTAATACGCGATGAAAAGGGGAGATAACGGCTGATAGAGGATGGGCCATAGTAGGAACGGGAGAATGTTCCGCGGGACAAAGTCTGAAGTTGAGCAACAATAATTTCACAGGTTTCAGCCCCGAACAATTGGTTGTATGGAAATTGTGCCGAATGTCTCTTGAGGGTTCTTTTATAGGAGCTCTATTTGCTGGACTGATGAGTTGAGTGAGTATTTAAATGCAGGATTTGGATTCGTGCTTCACGATTTCTGAAGAACCGCAGTGTTGTCCGCTAGTCTGATGGTTACGACGTCCTGATGCTTGCGACTGAGACCCAAGCACCCAAGGTCTAAGGCAAAAAAAAAAAAAAAAAAAAAGGACGGCGGTAGGTGTGTCCTCTCGGTGTTGTGCGTGTAAGTTTACTAGATTGAATAAGTTACGGACGGAGGAGATGACCAGAGACGGCGTTTGAGTCTCTTTTGGTGTTTCGCATGCCGCTGTCTTTTTACCATGAGAGTGATGATGGGGATTTGCGGTTATCGTCACTGCTTCTTTCACGATCACGGTGGTCTTCCAAAATTTCCATTTGCCGTTGGCGAGGGCCTATGGTAAGCTTCAGGTTGAGTCTTAAGTAGTTGACGAGATGAGTTTGCCGATCTGGGTATAAAGGCAAGGAGCTAGCGGTTATATCAGGTCCCATGGCAACAGGAATGCGTCCAGAATTGTGTACCGCGGCCAAATACAGGCGGGTTCATCTCTTATGACGCGAGTGAGCGTGCCTTTCGGGCGGAATGGACGATACCAGTAGTTGGAGAACTATGAGGGTTCTGGAGTCCATGTAGTTGTAGGCTCTTGGTGTGTAATCTGGTTGAATACATGGAGCATAGAAGAGCCTGAAGAGGTGGAGGGATGGCTAGGAATTGGATTTCCTTGTGAACATCTGACCAAGTTGGAATGCTGGAAGCTACTTGGCATCTCGGCGGTCCGCATCCGGTGTTAAAACTGCCCTATTGTGTTTGACCTTGTACTTTAGGTCTTGCGATGATATTTTATATAACTTGTCGGCTGTGGTGATGGGGTTGGAGACAGGATCTATGGATAGGTACGTAAACGCTTTGCGGGCTGCACTCTTTTGAGTCTTCAGAATGCGGCCTTTGGTGGACTTGACAGCTGTTCTTCCTTTGGAAACGTGCAATTCGTTGACGTGTTTGGGCGGAAAATGAGCCTTTGGAATAAGGCCATGGCCGGTCTGGTGAAAGAGCCGGTGCGTCGGGCTTAGGGGAGAACCCCGGGGATGACGGGTGGCGTCGAGTTGTCGAGACATGACGCCTGTTGCATTCGTCTTCGTCTGTATCGTGCTAGGAAAAATGAGCGATGGACCAATGAAGAATAGCTGCTGTTGAGAATGATAGATGGGATGTGCTGTGGGATGTGCTTCATACCTCCCACAATTGAATGATTGAACAAGAGATAGAGTAGGACGACAGGGAAGCTGAGTGACGTCACATTTCTCGACGTCCCTGGGCTGAGAACCATACTTCATGGAAAAGCAGGCAATGCAATACCTCCATTACATCTTCTTTGGTCAAGTCTAGCAGCCAGATGCCCTACTTGATTCTGGTTGAGGATGGAATGCAATGGGGCTCTGTTATCTTTTCAAGGAGTTGATGGGTCTGATGATCGAAAGAGCATAATGAGGTATGGTCAAGCAAGCCTGCTGCCTTTGCTTGGCGCGATCGCAGGGAGGTGGTTATTTGAAAAGTATGGAAGACCGGAGACAGCGGAAGTGGAACAAGACAAGCAATACTTTCAGAAGGCACCATGTGGCTTGCAAGCCTGCTTTAAATAGGAATTCAGGGCCCCTTGGCGATGATGCTTCCTAGGGGTATTGGTAGTTGATGGATGTTGCGGTTCTGATGTATGCGTCTCTGAATAATGGGATGACCGTGATAGAGAGCGGAGGCAGTTTTGAGGTAGAAATTAGTTGATTTCGGCTCTGTGGTCCGATGGAATTGTCATGGGCGTAGGGATAACTTGCGCTGGATGCAGGAACCGTCTAGTGCATTTGCACGGAGAAGGAGAAGGTAAGGATTTGGGTTGTTGATGGTTTTGATACCACACCCATGATATCTTTATATGAACCTAGCTAGCCACCATGGGTTGACGTGTTTAGCGTAGGTTTTTCAAAGTTTCGGCTGCAGTTTGCGATGCTGGGTAGTATGCCCTCAGGTGGTCGTGCATGCGTCGTTGCCCCATGCCATATTGCTGCATTTATCGCCCATTGGATATAAAAGAGCCTTTTGAGATGTGAAAGGGGACAAGGAAACCAGCAATAGATACGCGGTTTCTGGATTGATTTGGGATCGATTTGGACCTCGTGCCTACTTCGGGTGAAGGGCGTCTCTGGACGGTCTGCCATCTTGGATTCGATACCAAGTGTATACTCCAGTCCAACATACGAGAGAAAAAGGTGACAAGAGGTGGCGGAGGGCCAGAATGAGACTGACTGAATCGGTCAAGAGGCACGCTGCATGCATGTTCTTATGCTTCGGGTAGGAAGTAAGCAATACCACTATCTACGGATCAGTGATCATCTGCCCAGAATCTTCGCCGTGGTGTATGTCGTTAGTTGTGCCAGCTGATCATCTGCCAGTCAGCTGTATTTTGTAGAAATTGTAATACAGATTTCGAGACGCTTTAAAAATTAGAGGGGAATCGAGGTGTGATTCATGAGATGATGAAGGTGGTGCAGCGCCAACGGTATATTTTAATCCCAGCGTAGTTCAGTTCCCTTCTGAACACAAGCAAATTCAGACTCTGTGATCCATTGTTGGTTTTCAACCCGAATTCAGACTATAATTGCTGATTGCGCACCGGCCCTAGTCGAAAAGCACGTCACTTGGGCTGTTGAAAGTTTGGCTGTGCCTGGAGGAAGAGTTTACGTCCAATAAACAGGAGGCGATGAGAGGCAGCGAGGAGAGCGGTTGGACGAATGCGTACGTGGTCCGAACAGCGACCATGCGCGAACAAGTGTCTGACAAAGAACATTGGGATGTGTCTTTACTCCTTGACGTTCTCTCATGCACCCATTTAGATATCGACTTCGAGTGGCTAGATTCTGCCGAGAAGAAGATTTGGCCCTCGTCGAATGAGGCCAACATTTATAATACCAGAACATCGAGTGAGTTCGCTCGGTGACAGCCTTCCTTGAAGGGTGTAAGACGACGTAGGAGATCGTGGCTATTAATTTGGAACAGACGCTGCAACTGCGCCGAGTCCGGGCTGGATGTTTTAACATATTTCCAGTGGATGGTCTCACAAATGGCTTCGTTTGCTGCGTCATAGTGATTCAAATACATATAAACTTGACTTAAGCAATACTTCAGAAAGGAAGTCAACAAATCGTCATTGTCAGCAAGATGAGTTGGGTCAAGACACAGATGACCCTTGTTTTCGTATGTTGAACCAAGGATTATGCAAGTAAAGGAACCGGAATCCTGAAATAAAGGCATCATCTTATACATTGCCACATTAGCACATACTGCCAGGTGATGCGGGATGAGGGATACCGTTTGTGGGATTCCCACGGGGCTTGATGTTGCTAGATCTACCGTACCCAGAAATGATGGAATGATGCGGTATCGCTTACTAGCTGTAGTTTCCATTGGGGAATCGCGGCTCTCTCTCTGCCATTGGGTTTTGTCCGGGGCAACTATCGTTGAGCAGATTTCTCCCAGATAACTCAGTGAAGGAATACGCAAATTATCTCAGCGTTCCCGATCATAAATGGCTAGCTTTCATCAGCATTATCGTCCACGAAAGCGACACAATTTAATCTTGGTATCTTTCGATCTCATAGCAATCTGATGGGTTTGCTCATAGTGCCGGCTATGTTTGGTAAAAGATAGGCACGTAGGTGAGAGAACGTTATCTAGAGGATTAGTTTTGTGAAGCCGGCCTCATACTAAGTGTATAATCTACAAATCCCAACGAAAGATGGCGGTAGGGGGCACTATGATAGGTAAGGGTCCTTTTTATCTGGTGTAATTTGCCTCCACGCTCCCTTCTGTTAGACATGTGCCGTTCCTGAGCAAGAACACGTTATACCCGCCGCTGAAGAACGCAAGCTTATCTGCTCGGTCTTGGCTTCTTCTGTGCGTAAAAGTGGCGGCTGGGGTTTTGGTATTTGTGTTGACGGGGTTTAGCACGATGGAACCATTATGCCTGTGACTTGGTTGCATATAAAACGAGCTTTGAGGTCTTCAGTCTTTGGTTCTTACCGAAGCAGAATATCGGTTTTCCATACGTAGCGTTTTAAGACTTAGGGATGTGCGTTTTGCCACAAGGCGAGAACATACTGTGGAGGTGACTACGATGTCATTAATTGCTTGAACGTTCGTTACGTATGCGTAGTCAATACTCAGACAAGAGAACAATTACCTAAGACCTCCTTAGAATCTTCGTGTAACATGATGGGTGGAGGTCATTGTCTGCACAAAGTGGAACTAATGCATTCTCTCAGAAAAAAGTCATTTCCTAACTCCCACTGTCAATTACGGTCATAACCTCCCTTGTGATGTCCTATTGCTTACATATATTTCCCGGCCGGACGTGGCATCTTGGCTAGAAAAGAGACTCTGCGTAATATTATTATCGTGATATCACTGAAATGATAGATTTATGGATATTAGACTGCATACGGCAGCTGTTTATCTCAGTTGAGCATTTTTGGTTGTTGATTGAGTGAGGGACGTACATTCTTAGAAGACGCTTCCTCGCCCCTTGATTACACGCCGTCATGGTCTGGGGTTACATATGGCATACCCTGCCCCTGGGGAAAGCCGACGAAGACATTAGAGAAGTCTTTCGGCGAAGGTTTGCTCGAATCATTTGCCTTGTTGTAACTGTTCAGAAGATTAACAGAATAAACTTCAAATTCTGCGACCAGGAGCTACGCAAATGGGCATTTCTGTCTCGGCAAATCCCAGCATTTGCGAACAACAGGCTCTTCATATCATACGCTCAGCTTGTTCGCTTTCTGAGCACGTGGGTGATACTGAATCGGAAATCGTTGGGGCAGTACAAAACCACAGCTTCTTCAGTGCAAACGTGCCTCGTCCCACAAATCGCCTGTCTTGCTCTGACTAGGTATTTGCTGCCTTCGGCAAACGCAACCGTGGCTGTCGCGTCTCACACTTAAGTCACTAACAGCGTGACAGGGCTCGTCGCAGAAGCATATCAAAGTTTAGATGCCCACTATGGGATATAATAATCATCAGGCAGAGTTGGACAGAGGCTGCAAACACTCAACAAAGAGTGGCCGTTGATACCTTTGCCTGAGTCTCTGAGATACCTTTAGGCCAGCTAGGCCTTATAAGAGACTACCTTCGGGATCGAAATCTGGAGGGAAAACGCACCAGTTGTCCTGGTAACACCTCCGATCAGAAAAGTTGCCTTTAAATGGTTTCTTCTGGTTGCGAGAGAATTACGTAAGCTAACTTGCTGAAGTGCGAAGCTCAGTCGCAAAATGTAATGAAAGGAAAGATTCCTCAAAGCTCTTGCCTTAAGGTAGTTTACACAGAACATGTTCTCTCGCTAAACTTAGAGAAGTCTTGTTACATATGAACGGGTTGGGGCGCTTGCTCGCATTTGTCCATTTATGCGTCTAGCTGTCTCATGTGGCTGGACTTTATAGACCCCAGGACCGGATCTGCTCAGCTCTAGGTAGAAGTGCAGATGAGGGTATCGAAAAAACGACCTATAGTTTCAGTTGAAGAGCTGTCGGAATTTGATCTTCCCAAATGGCGTACTCTGCTACCAATTGAACTTGGAAATTACTAGGTGGTGCAGCCCAAAGCAGTCTTCTCAAGGGCCTTCAAGAAGTGAGAGAGCGAGTGGCGCTTAAACCTCGGGCTTGCGTGTATACGATTCTCAACGACGGGTGACGATGCTCAACGGAGTGGTCAGTGATACGAATGAAGGCGAATTGAATCTGTTTCGGCCTCTGTACCCAGTCCTCTAGAAAGGCTTGCCCGGCTCTGGCGGCCGTAACACTACCTTCACTTCTGAAAAACGCATAAACGCAGTCGAACCAATAGCACATTTGCCGGATTCCAGGGACCAGGCAGTGAAAAGAACCATTAAATACTACCAACCAGCAACACGGAAGCATCCTCCTGAAAACTATTCAAGACACCTTGTGTTCCTAGTTTCAATGTATCGGGCCAATCGAGGCTAGTGATCAATGTTGGCGAGTGCCCGTTCGTATTCTAAGACACTCTTGATTATTATTTGGCGAGACGTGATGCCAGATATAAGATTAGTTTGCGTTCCGGAATTTGCAGCTTGCAGTTGAGCTCGTATTTTGGAAACTCATCATCGCTGGTCTCTGTGTATACCGCCACAAACATGTGGACGAGAGCGCCTGAGAACAGACGGCGGATTCGTGGCAGGGACGCGCTTGAGTTGATCTAGCATTGTCTCTAGCCCGAGGGACCAGGATGCAAGATATAATCACAGGCTTCGCTAAGCCAACTTCTTCACCCATTGCTGGAGGGAAAGAGAAAAGAGATCCGTTAGCCCATCCTAGACTCTGTATTTATAGGCTTCTGGAGAAGGCAACCGCACTCTGCTTGCCACGTTTGCTCTGATATAAATTAAGACCCTTCGGTTTGGGCCTTGATGTGCTCAACCAAAGCAATGACGCCGAGTCCCTAGCGTTGAGAGAACACTGGTGTTGTAACTTCTGCCATGCCGTAAAAGCCCCTTGATGTCCCATGAAAGGTCTCTAGACATTGCCATGAGGTTGGACTCCTTCAGAGGTCCACTCTGAACCCATTAGACTTCGAATAAACCAACGCTAACGGAGACAGTGTAGACCGACGACGTGGCACAAGTCTTCACGATGGAACCAGGAACTCTCCATGCTGTTGGGCGGGAACTGCTTTGAGAATTTTGCGATACCAAGACGGTTTCGCGCAGAGCACATTTGTTGTTCTGTATTAATCAGAAGGGATTTGGCTTAAATAGAAGGAGAGAGAGTGGCCCAGATGCGATTCCCATTCACGTTTAAGTAAGCTACCATCTTAGCTGAGTCCAGAAGTAGTTACTATCATCAGTTGGGTTGCTCAATGGCTTTCATGAAAACCCATATGGGGTGGAGGCTTTGAAATTTCTGCATAAAGCAGTATCTTTGAGCGAAAGATCTACCATCATCTATCATCGATGATCGTGAGCGAGGCTCAGAATTTACCCAAGGACAAAGACTTTTACCCCAATCCTCGCCGTAGTCATAATCTCGTTCCTGTTCGCATGACATCATCTATATCTGCAAGAGGAACCTAATGTCTTCACTCCTTGAACATGATGGAACCACCATCCCAGTCCGCCAGCCGTCCAACGTTCGCCCGCCCCTTCACCTCAAAACCCAGCCTCTCGTAAAACGGCTCGACGCCCTTCAGACCAATAAGCCACGCCGGCACGCCCTCCTCATCAACGCGCCGCAAACTGTGCCTGATGAGAAGCGACCCGTAGCCCTTGCCCTGGCACTCGGGCAGAACGCCCAGCGTTGATAGATACCATGCCGTCTTACGCTTGGGGTGCTCCGGGTCATTGATCAGCGGGTCGCTGGCGATGTGCGAGTCGTCAAAGGCGTCGAGCATGTCCACATTCCTCGACTTTGGGGGCCACAGGTAACCCGCCAGGGAGTTGATGCCGAAAAGCACGGGCTTGAGCCAGCCGCGGACGGTGAACCAGCCTTCGTGGGCAGATTTCTCGGCTTCGGTGGGGTACGGCCGGCGCCACCACGCAAAGGCGACGACCCGCTCGCCGGACGACGATGCGGCGTCGGGAACTGTGAGGACGTAGAAGAGCTGCTGCTCGGGGCCCCAGTAGCGAGCGTAAAAGAAGCGGTGCGCCCATGCTCGAAAATCTTCTGGGTGTTCTTTCCTGTGAGGGTGCATCTTGTTGAAGATCCAGTCGTCGGCGAAGGCGGCCCTGAAGATCTCGGCGGCGGCTGCCACATCGGCGGAAGTGCCTTCTCGGATCCGGAATTCCGGCTCGGTCATGATTGCGATTTGCGGCGTAGATCTGGATTGGTGTGGGATGGTGGCTGATTGCCAGCGGCGAGATGCAAGAAATAGATTAGAGATTGAGGCGGAATTACCGATGATGCGAGTGAACTAAGGCAAGCTCAAAGACGGCGTCTTCGGCTTGCGGATGGTGGAGAAGGTTGGTTTGCGTGCAATTGGCCAATGAGGTGATCCAAATCCACTTGCCCGCAATGGCATCATTCAGATGTTGATTGACTTGATAGGTGAGCTAGAGGTAAGGAATGCAATCCCTCGTCGAATCAGAAGCTGAAGGATTTGGATTTCACGGTATCATCGGGTCGGTACGGTGAAAGGACTGTGCAGGTCAATTTAAGGGCGGATGAACATCCTTGGCTGGTCAAGTTCAGGGCGGATGAGTCAACCGGCAAGGCGCAACGCGGGGAACTTCTTCTCCAAAAGTTCCCCCAAAGTCCCATTCTGGCGCGCCGCAGACTGCATCACAACAGGGCCGGCCCGGACACGGAAGGCGGCAGTTGTCTCTTATCTCGCGATACAATTTAATCTGTGCCTCAGTCAAGATGGCAGCGGAGTAAGAGTCGTTTTGGGGGAAGATAACCGGTCGAGGGTCGCCACGATGCCAAGTCTGGGGACGGCCTCGGCTTGCCGAGCCCGAGATTTCAAACTTCGTCCCGAAGCCGATGCCGGTGGGTTGAAACACGGCTGCCGGCCAGCCACCTCGGCCGACCGCCGGCCGACATATTCCAATAACCACTTTGGCCACCAACTCGTCCCGGCACCAATATGGTTGGGCAGAATTTCAATCCGTTCACATGTAATATAGATGACTGCTATCCACCTTGAGCCGACCTGAACCTTGCTCGTGGGATGTTTCCCCACGACGGAAAGACGGGACGGATGGCGAAGGTTGCACAGACTGGCGGCTCCGGATTCTTGGGACGCGGGATCTGCTTGGTCTTCGGGATTTGGTGGAACACCGCTACTTTAAGCGTGGCTGAATAGGCGCAAGAACAAGCAGCAGTACCAACGGCGGCGGTGTGGCGGTTTGTCAGATATCGAGCTGGTTGCAGAGAGGCAGCTGCCGCAGATGCTGTGGAACGTCGGTTGGAAGCGGCGGGTGGTCGAGGATGAAGCCATTTTCACCCTGGAACGTCAGCCCTACAAAAGGGGCAGCAGGGCCAAGAATAAGATGTAGGGGTGCCTTTGGGCTGATAGCTGCAAGTCGTCTTCATGTGCGGGCCGGATTCGGGGAGGATGGGTGCCGTCATTGGCTCGAGGGATCGGAAATGGAAGGTTGAAGGAAGGTCTTCTCCCCCCAGAATAAACGGGTGGTAAGACGTGCATGGCGCTATTCCTTGTGTCTGCAGCTGGCTCGGTGTTACGCCGAGACACACAGCAAAGAAGGATGCGTTGAAGACGTGGGTTTGGTTTATTTTGGATGCAATCGGTGATATCAGTCGCCTCATTCGGAAACGCAGTCGTGGTGTGGTGGGATCTAGCGGGCAGACAAAAGGCGTGAAAGCGACATGTGCCAGGGATGTTGAGTGTTGCGGCGATGGGCCTAGGACGGATGCGGGACGAACGGTGGTCCTGCCCGTGGAGGGGAGCTGCTGACTAACATGCGTCGATTGGTCATTCGGCAGGAGAGAGGGCCCAAGCGCGTATCAGTACGCGTCCCCGCAGGCAAGACATTTGGCGTCGCTGAAGAAGCATTGGAGCATGTTCCATTCTTTCATCTCGAATCCGCCTTGGACGATCTGGCAGCAAGGAAGATTCGAAATCCGAGGTCCTGGATCGGCCTAGCCTCTGCTGGAATGCGCGCCGTGTCTGAGGAGGCGATCTTGGTCGCAACCGGCCTCATAGAGCTCTGGGCGCAACATTAGCCATGTGGACTGGACAGGTGAATCGTCATTATCGAGGATGGAGTGCAGTGAGATGGCAGCTGGTGGCATCGCCGTTCTTGCTTGGTCCCACGTTGCACAAGGTCAGAAATTAGTATGCATCCGGCGGCATACACGACGGTGGGCGTCTATTCCGTCTATTTCAAGTTACACACGCCTTCAACCGTCGTCTGCCAGGCCTTGGAGAGCGGTTGCCATGTTACACAGGAAGATCCGACAGAGAACGGGAATCACTTGCACCTGGTGAGGTGTCTGCAGGGGATGTCCTTGCGGAGGTGTTTGTCTTGTTCGAGTTGGTGTGGTGTTTTCCACCTCAGTCCCATGTCCAATGGTTCAGGGCAGGCTCAACAGTCTTCAGTGGCCCTCTATCGCAGTGTTGCAGCGGGGCCGGGATTAAAGCTCTATCGAGAAGGGATCCGCCCAGGTTGCCTCGACGCTCCCTTTTCTCAATGGCAAAGGAGGGGGCAAGCATGACGGGAGAGTCTGGGCCTGTGGAGCAAGTCCGGCACTAGATCCAGCTCATATTTGCTGTGACTGGGTGACAGACAGGTAGCTAAGTGCTCCTGCCTTACCTTAATAATCCTCACAGCCCAGCCCGATTGCCCAGCGATGCTCTTCTCATAACGGAAGCTTGGCGGGAATCGCTGCTGCCGCTGCTTCGATCGAATTGTGTTGCGCTGCGCTGCGTTGCGTTGTGCACCTCTCCTGCCTCTCGGTGCTGTGCAGAGCAGTGTTGTGTTTTTTTGGTGGAGGAAGCAAGACATTGCCCGCCATTTGCGGCAGCTCTTGTCTTTGACCCCGGCTCTGTCAAAACTCAGCGTCGTCGTGGTTTTAGTATTCTCTTTTCCCCGTCTATTTCTGCTCTCCGTCTTCTGTCCTCCTGGTCACTCGCAAACTCTGTCGACTTGCTGCGCCAATTTCGAGTCGTCGTTTCGTCGTTCGCTTCGCCGCCACCCCCACCAACGGCTCGCCTCACTTTGTTTCCCACGACGTCGCGGCACACACGGCACGGCACGGAAGCCAAGGGGAACCAACCGGCACACGGAGAGACTGCCATGTCGTCAAGGCAGCTGCAGCGGCTCGCCGTCACGCCGCCGTCCGAAGACTCGGATAACGTCGTCTCGGTCTCGGGCTCGCGTTACACAAATCGTCAATCGCCTTCGTCCTCGAATCACCAGTCCCCCGCGGAAGCAGCCCCGCAACGCGCCCACCGGGCCTGCGAAAAATGCACTCGGACGAAGAAGAAATGTGACAAGGGCCTGCCCGCCTGTTCGAGATGCACCAGGTGAGTCAACGCTCCCCAAAATGCAGTGAAGCGCAGCCAATTCTGACCCGGCCAACAGACTCGCCACCAACTGCTGCTATGACTTCGTCGTCAACCCGCCATCACTGACCATCGTCGACCATGGCGTCGCGGCCCAGCAGCCGTACAACGCGGCTGGCGACCCGGGCTCTGCGTTCGACTGGCTCAACCAGATCGACTTCACCGCCGGCCAGATCATGCAGCTTTTGACCAGCCGCGGCGTCGACTGGAAGGCCTCGGTCACGATGTATTTCGGTACAATCAACACATGGCTGGCCGTCATCCACCCCGAAGTCTGGGAGAGACGTGTCGCTGCCGCTCAACTCGAGACGAACCCTGATGACGTTGATCTAGCCCTGATGGTCTTGTGCATCCACCTGCTGACCATTTGGAACTGCGACGAGTTTTCCCCGACTGCCATGCTCGAGCATCCTCTATATCAATCAGCCAAGAGGATATGGATCCTGAGGAAAGCCTTCAGTAAAGCCAAAATCGAGCACATTCAAGCGGGCGTCTTAATCTCTCTCTATGAGCTCGGTCATGGCAATATCTCTCGCTGCTACCAGACTTTTGGTGAGGCGGCTGCTATTGGAAAGGTCTTGTACTTAAAGCCAGGAAAGTATGTCAAGGAGGAAGAGGACTTGCCTGCCGACCCCGAGGAAGAGCAGAAGCGAGCCCTCTGGTGGGTTCTCGTCATCATGGACAAGTAAGCGTGCCGTATCTCTGACGAGCCCCAATATCGATCACTGACGACTCAGGATTTCTCACGAGCAATCTGCAACACTGTGGACGCCGCTCCAGATGGATATGCCGGCAGAAGACGACCTACTCCCAACCGAACATCACCTCTGGGATACCGAACAGAACAAAACAGTGAAGATGGTCAAGCGGTATCCAGTCACTATCCCGGCTTCAGTGCGAGTCGGCGCGTTTCAAAGGTCGTGCCAAGCGGCAATTCTCCTTGGCTACGCTTGCCATTGGGAGGTGGCCAGCGCCGAGCAGGAAGAGCCTCCAAGCGTGTATTCATTTGTGCAGTTGGAGACCGCCACACGCAACCTCTGCGAAGCTCTCATCACGCGATCCGAGACGTGGGGGGAGAACCTCAACACTTACGCCCTTTGCGCCAGGTTAGTTGTCCGTTATTTGACCTCCGAATCACTGCTTACACATAATAGTCTCTTTTGCCTTCTCTTTTACTCCTTCATGTATTCGGCAAACCACCCGGACACGCCGGCGCGCGACCCCGAGACAGACATGGAAATGAAGAAAGCCGTCGCTGGCATCAACTTCACCATTGGCCTCGTCATCGATGGCTCGAGAGGCATTTTCAATGCGTACACCAACCAAGATGAGGTCTTGGAGCATTGTGCGCCAGTGTGGCCTTATGCACAGTACCACACGATGCAACTTCTGTTCCATTACGAAGCCTTGCTGGAAGATGGGCAAGGCCAACTAGCAGAAGTCAGGCAGAGTGTGGAGAACACGGCAAAGCGATGGGGCTGTTGCCGCTGGCTGCTGGAGGAGTTTGATAGAGTCCAGGCTGCTAGGAGCGGCGGAGCCACGATGTGCAGAAAGTGAGCTACTTCTGCCTCAACTGTTTCCCGGGTTTCGAAGCTAACTCTGCCAGATGCACGCTCGGAAGTAGGGCCTGCGGACATTACCCATATGACGACTGAAGGCAATGGAGATACGATTATTCGACGAATTCGGTTCCAGACCAGCCGGGCTGTCAGTCCCATGTTTATGGGGCTACGACCATCGGCCTTGGCGTTTGACCATGGCCACAAGACGGCATTGACCTCCTTGCAAGCATACACGGGCGAGGAGGGCAACATCTGGTCTGAAAGATTGATTGGAGACGAAGCTGACAAAGATGAGGCGTCGAGGAGGAGGCTTTCGACTTGGCAATTGCCACTTTATGATCCGTGTCGGTCACGAGCATCGTCGCATGATTGGAGTGTCGTCGATACTCCGTCATTCACCAAGCGCTTGAGTCTCGGCTACACAGATGCTGGTTGCGACGAACCGTAAGGATTTTCCGAGGCCCCACTTGCTATCGACGGAGACCGGCAAAAACTGCTGTCGAAAGTGAGGCGGGGAAATCACCTGTGCGCAGAGATGCCCGATGTGTTTCGCGCAGCGAGTACCTGCGTGCGGTCGGGCAAAGATATTGGGGCAAAGTTGCTTACCAATGATGCGGCAGCAACGGCGACGAGGTCTATTTCTCCTGACAAGGCGCAACTGCGAGAGTTGCTGCAGTGAAAATGCAAGGCAGGTAATGATGGCGTTGGTTGCAGGGCCATTCCGGAGGCGCACGGAGAACCCAGGGCTGCACAATTGGAGCATCCCCAGGAATCCGGAAAGCTTCGCGCTCGGATTATCTCTTGGAAAAGCCTCAGTTTCGCATGTGGGCAAAGGATCACTCAGATGACCACTTCACGGACTGCTGCACGTCGAGACTGCAGGCCAGCACATGGAGCACAAGTACAAGCTTGTGATAGACGCCCGAGGCTGAAGGCTGAGCCTGCAGAAGGAGCCAAAACTTGAGAACGAGGTTCACGATAGACGGAGGTTCACAGTCTGCAGCCTCCGCGAGAGGATGTGGCATAGTTTTACAAGTCCGTCCGAGCAGTCGCACTCAAGTCCTGCACGTCAAGCAGCTCAGGCCAATTTCTGACGAAACGATGCACCCCATTTATCCTTCCGTGCCTTTCCATTCGTACTTGTGTGATTTCTCGTGTGAGGTCGGTGACCGTTGACGAAAGCGAACCCCGCAATCGCCGTACCATCTGCCGTGATTGACGTCGAAATGAGTGTCTGAGTTTGCGTTACCGCTGTGCCACCACGCAACGCCCGGAGAGATCAGTTATTTGGCTTGCTTGCGCGTTCCAGTTGGGAAGTGTCACAATAGAAGGAGGGGTCCGTTACCAATCGAAGATCCGAGTCGGTCTATGTCAGAGACATTCTTGTCTTGGCTAGGGATACCAGATGCTCTTTTGTTTGTTTGCCGTCACCTCGATCTGCCTGCCGCCACCTCGGGTGGAATGTTGAAGAATTCTGTGTGTGTTTTGTTCCGAATGCGGCTGAGAGATGAGACAGCAAAATGTGTCTGTTTCTCTGGTAATGTTTATTTTGGTGGTCTACCTCGAAAAGGTGCCTAGTATCCATCTAGTCACATCTTGCGGCGATGATTGGGGACGGGGAGCAGCATCTAGATGTGCTGGGGAAACGGGGGTTGGGAAGAGATGACATGTCGTCAAAATAGCGAAAGGAAGGAAGCAAGCAAGGCCACTTTTCGTAGGGAACCCCAATCGAAGCCAGGTCTACGCGGGTGGGATGCCGGAGCGAAGCCAAGACGTCGCTCCGCCGGGCCTTTCGCTATTTCAACGTCGAGCAATGTTGTCGACGACATCCCGTCGGCTTGCTGCCAGTGAGAGACACACGCAAACGACGACGACACCGGGGAAGGGGATCACGACCATGCGAGAAACAGCGAACATGATGGCGGTTGCGACGGTTATCAACGGATCACGACGGACGTTGGAAGCCTTTTCTTTTCTTAGTAGTTCGATCTTTTTAGTTAGCTGATTAGAATCTTTCTGAGCTAGCTGTACGGAAAATTTTTCGAGACTAAAAACCCGCCCGACTCTAGTAGTGGTTGTAGTAGTAGTTTGGTATCCCAAGGAAGCAGTGATGCGGCCGGTGTTTGTCGAAAAACAGACAGAGAAAACTCGGAACGCCATTCGGGAAATTTGCTTCAAATTTCTCCTCTTTCAGTTCACCCCGCCTGTCCCACAAAATCAAAGTCCCCTTTCTCCGTATCGCACCCCGCCGCCAATGCAATGGAAACATAGAAAAGACATAAAAAATGTAGCCCGGCCCCAAAAAGGGTCGAGCGGTGATGAGTGCCGGCTTTGTCATTATGCCGCGTTCCCCACCACTAGAATTAGGAGCATGCCGTTGAGCACGCAGGCGGCGATGAAGCTGCTGTAGACTGCCACGCGCTGCCACATGCCGATAGGATCGCGGCGGTAGATTGTCATGCCCAGGGCGATACAGGCGCTGAAGAGAGATGCAACAACGCCGACCGTCACACCGGCGTCGACCTCGACGCGCATCTTGTGACGACCGGTCGTGATAAGGATGCCAGCGACGAGTAAGAGGAGGAAAGACATGAAGAAGCAGCCAATGGTGCTCCAGAACAGCACGCGCTCGCGGTACAACCTCACATGTTGCTCGTTGATGCTCGGTAATGCGGCGTAATGAGCAGCATATCCTGATGCCGGGATGCCGTCGGAGCTTGCATAGTCATCGTCCGTATCCGTGCCGAGCGGCGAGATGCCGCCATAACTCTCCAATAGAGGACCGTTGCCGAGCAGACGCTGTCCTTCGGGCGTGTCCCGCTTCGAGAACCACGTCCTAGCGTGGCGGAAGGGTGCTGTGAGGATCGCGCGCATCGAGTCCAAGCCGGGGAAGCTTATGTCGTCGTCCGGGTTGATGTAGATGGCGTACTCGTCCTCGGGACCTCCTGCTTCGCTGCCATCGTCATACTCGTTCCAGTAGTGCTGTTGCGGCTGGACAGGTTGACGGGACGGTTGCCGCGCGGGGGGCAGCGGCGAGAAGAAATCGTTGGCAGACCCTCTACGGGACATGTTAGGCTTTCCGTCAGAGGAGGGCGAACTAGGCTCGCTCAACTGAGGAGTAGAAGTGCGCAGAGTGTTGATAAGTTCTTCGTAACGGGTTTGGAGTTGGTTGAAGTCTCGGCGGGTGAAACTCTTGGGGTTGGCCAGAACGTTTTCGCGAAACCGCGCGCCGAGCGTGGGTGACCCTGTCCATTTCTTGACTCGCCGTCAGCGGGAGATAAGGCGGCGCATTGTGAGACGAAGAGAGCTTACCTTGTACTTCTTTGTGATCTTGCGGAAGGCGACAATCTGGGCATTGATAAAGCGGGCAAGAGCGAGGATGTCCTCGCCGCAGCGCAGCAGGTCCCTTTCGTACTTGGCGAATCGGCGGTGTCGCTTCAGGGAAACTTGTCCACCATCCTCGGCGCATTTGACCACGAGCTTCTGCACCTGATCGGAGACATGTTCTGCAGCCCTCATGTTAGCCAATTGGGCCCGCACGCTTGCACACTTGCTTATCGCAGAAACCTACGCATCCGTCTCGAAATCTCGTCCGCTTTGCTCGTCACGAAAAGGTCGACTCGATCGTGCTGCTGGCATAGCTCGTTGTAGAGGTTGTCCTCGAACCGCTGGAGGGAGGCATCTTGGTGGCCCGGGATGGCGATGGCGGTAGCCTGGTCGCGTGACGTGTGTACCTTGATTTCGTGTTTTAGAGAATTGTAGTCGACGTTATCTGTAAAAGTCTCTAGTCAGTCGGGGAGGCCTTCACATGCCAATTGGGTAGTGGGCCGGCAGTGTATCGACGGGGCAACGTACGTAGACTCCATTCTGGGACAGATTCCTGCTCGAGCTGTTCGCCGTATTTCATAGCACTGAAATTCTCGCCTCTTGTTCGAGGGGGATCGTCGCCAATTGCGTGTGGTGAAGGGTTGACAGAAAGCGTGTGCGCTCGGCTGGACTGGGTGTTTTTCAAGGACGGCGCGGAATCTTGTATTTTAGTCAGGTCTGGTAGTGCCCCCGAGGAGTTGGGACTGCTTGGGTGTGGCAGAGATAAGCGGCCGGGGTCGGTGGTGCTCTGGGATGACGCAATGACGGTGACTCGGCCGTCAATTCGAAGCGGATGCGCAAGTGCAGGGAGAAGAAATATGGCACGGGCTATTGTACGGGTGGAATTATGTGCAGAGAGGCAGCGGAAGAAGGTCGCGGAGAGGGTGCACGACTCGAATTGAAGAGAGCACTGCGGAAGGTTAAGTACGGTACGGACAACGAGGATACTATGTAGGTGTGAAGGCCAGGTGCCGTGGGTTACTTTAAGAAGGGCCAAAGTCTAAATAGAATGGAGATTGGAGAGATTGGAGAAAGCGAGCAGTAAGGTACCTCGAGCGGTACAGCGGTATCCGTCACTGGAGTGGCTCTCACCTTGCCTTGATAAAAAAAGGGCGACAGGGATCCGATGAGATGGACGAGGGGCGGGGAGTGCAAGACTGGCCGAGTGGACGGGGGGCGCGAGGCAGTGAAGGGTCTGGCTGCATGGATGTTGCTTCCATGGTTCAGGCCGAGTCCTGGTCGACCTGAGAGCAAGTGTCTGGGGGGTGGCTTGCGATAGGTGCGATACGGTGTCGTTTCCACTGGAGCGCTGGAGGGGGCAGTCCCGGTCTGTCTGTTCCAGCCCTTGGCCGTCGACCGGCGATACGTTCCCGTCCGCAAACCACGGCTACGGTCACGTCTTCAACGTCGACCGCACGCAACCCGACTGGTTGTCTTCCAGGTGGTATGCGTCCAGTACTTGTTTGATTTGTTGATGGTGTGGTCCCTATCTGCATCTACTCACTTATCTCAACCAGCACGGCCGGAAGAAGGAGGTGCGCAGAAGATCGCTGTCTGCAGCAGTAGCGGCTGCTGCATGCCTGCTCCCCAGAGTGAGAAATGGTTGCAAAACGTGCCTTGGCAGCTACGTCTTGGCTCGCAGCAGCAACTTGAAGCAACTGTGCAGCAACCCCCTCGACTCTATGACGCCGGTAGGTGCCATATTGTACACACATGGGGGACTTTGTCTGCCAAGCAACCCGATGTACCTGCCTAACGGCCATTGTGTATCATGAAGTCTCTCTATTCGTCTCTGCCTTTTCTTTCTGGCAAGTCTCTGTCAACTCAAGCGCGGAAAGCAGAGCTCAGCTGGGATCGAAGTTGGGTCTCCGCTCGCAGGGCGTTAGCACACTGACGATATGATGATGGGTACGCAGACGGATGAGCTAGGGGAGGTCGAGCTGGAGCTGGAGCTGCAGCCGAAGCGGAACACTCGTGGACCGTGGAGGTGCATGTTTTGATGGCCCAGCGATGCCCACTCCGGGCCCGGGGTTGAATTCCTTCAGTTCAGGGTCCCTCCTTTTCATCATTGCTCGCCGATGCCCAACGGCCAGAGTGTACCACTGGATGCGACTGCGCACTGGCACTTGCGGATAGTAAGTACTACTTATCTCATGTTTCTCTGTGTGGATAAAACATGCCTCTGCTGATTGCGTATGGATTGGCGCGGATTGTGAGATGGCCGTTACCCTTGACGTTGCAGCGTAAAGGTGCCGTTCTCGGCTCTCTCCTCGACTCTGTTTCGCTGCCATTTCTGTGAGAGGCAGCTCCCTCCTGCCATGCAAGTCCATTGCTGCTACCACAACTGCTCCTGCTCTTGCAGCAACAGCGGCAACAGCAGCAGCAGCGGCAGGCATGGTGTCCCCACTAGGCCGGTGGACCTTCCCCTCGTCCACGTCGTGTGTCAGGGAAGGTGGCCCCAGTCACTGCTGTCCTGCGATACGGGACGCTGGAGGTTGACCCCCGTGCCTCCCCCCGTCCCCTCATGTTAGGCAATTCTTGCTCATCTCGGCCATTCTTTCCCTCTGCGACACGACTTCTCCAACTCCATACCTCCCAAACCAGACCTTGGACTTTGGACTGAAGAGCCAACAACAATGATTTCTCTCGTCTTTGTGCTTTGAGACTGCATTACTGCTCGTGCCTCGTCTCGCGACTTAATCCGCCGAGCCGAGCCCAGCCGCCAGAGAAATCGCAGTGGACATGTTGGTGGGAACGATGAAATCTCTGATTCGGAGCCTCTCTTGTGTTCTAGCGCGACAGGGGCTGCAGTGACCACTCACAATCCGGCTTCAGATCACGATGGCCGTTCATTTTGCCCTCTTCGACTTCGACACAAATTCATGTTGGGACAAGCTCAACGGCAACATCAACGGCGATGCCAGTGGAGGCCGAAGAAGAAGAAACCGGCAGAAGCCGTGTTACATCCTGCCTCTCGCCAATGTCGGATACTCTGCTCATTCGACAACGGTGGCCATGCGGGCTTGCAGCTTGCAGCGTCTGAGGACAACGCCCTGCCAGAAACTCTGAGCAAGGTGCTGCGTGACACAATACCTCTCTCCCATTGGGGATACCTTCGCCTTTGCCCGCAAATTGCGGTCTGGCTCGCTATATTCCACCACTGTCACCTCATGTCCAACCATTGCTCGATTGACTTCTCTGCCTCTCTTCACCGCGCGTTCGGGCTCGTCGGCGCATTCACCATTTCATCCACAACCTTGCTGCTCGCTTGCATGCAGCGCAGCGCAGCACCGCGCGCGCAGAGCTGCACTTGCACAACCACCCCATTGCGACACGACAGAGTTTGGGCTTTAAAAAGCGCTTCCCGGGTTGCTCGCAGTCCCGGCCCCCATTCATCGGCACGCACAAGGCCCAGCCCAGCGCAACCCAGCGCAGAGACCCGGCACAGATAAGATTCCAGTCTGCTGCCCCCTCCTCCGTAAGCGGACGAACCTAACATAGTCAATGAGCACATGCTCACTTTCTTCATTTGACAGCTGGCTGTCGCACTATCGCGACGAGATAAACTTCGTGTCACCTCTCCGCAAAATTCCTTCCCTCTGACTGGCCCGGTCTCGGTTAGGAGCCCATGTCATGGCAGCTTTGCGTGCCATGCGACACCATGCCAGCAGTCTCCCATCGAGATGTGTCCACTACTGCACAGTATGCTGGGCTAATGCCTCCATTCGGATGTACTCGGGCGCTGTCTACCGTCTTTGCGTCTGGGCCTTTGGTTATTCCGGGCTTCCGCCGCAATGCCGCTCCGACACACGTCGCTTTCAACATGCCCACGATCCATATTTGGTACCAAAAGAAAAAGACACCAGAGGGTCTCTTCATCCTTCTGGAGCCATCCATGATCGCGCTCAGCCAGTACATGTTCCTCTGTAGTGCGAGCCCGCGGTCGGAATATCAACCTGTCCTTCCCCTCAGCTCCGGAATTCTCTTGCAAGGCGACCCGAATGTTTGGCCGAATCTTGAAGAGGCCGAGCCAACATCCTCGCCGCCGGTGTGGAGCTATTGGCGGGCCTCCCGTGGACGCTGAGTCAGAATCTACAAAGCGTTCAATTGGCCGGCTACTTCCTCACTACAAATCTGATTCACTAACATCTCTCAGTATCACAGCCCACACTCTGCCCATCACCCGGCATCAAACATTAGTCCGTCTGCTTCTGCCCATTTCCCTCCACTTCCTCCACTGGAATGCATCGCGATGGAGTCGTTGGCAGACAGATGCAAAATCGCCTTGACCACCCTGCCCTTGGGTCAAGGGTCCTGCGCCCCGGCTCGTGGCCCGCGGTGAGCCGCTTACATGTAAACCCACTTTCTTGCGGCGGTGGATAACAAATGCCTGCTCTCGTACATCCCACGTGCTCGATACAAGAGATCTATTGGTCTCTTCGGGCTTTGCATCCCACCACTCCTACGCAAAGGCACCGCAGGCGTGCATCATCACGCATGGCCATGGGATTTTTGACATTTCGCCCACTGTGGCGGTTTGCTACCGATAGGTGACTGTCTGTTCTTGCCGTCAAGACAAGCAAGGCGCCAAGGAAAACCTCGACCATACCGGCAGCAGCTGCGAGATACAACGATAGAAGTACATACGTACTTGCGCAAGACAATCATCGGTGCAAAGAGTCCAATTGATTCTCGCTTACAGAGTACACTCACTCAACGTTCAACAGGTCTGAAGTCTTTCCCCCTCCCGCAGCCTTCGGATGCGGATTGGAGCGGCACAAAATCACCTGTTTCGCCGTCTGCACCTCCTGATTGTTCGCAAGACAGTGGCGCTCGAGGATCTAGCGGGACGCTTGAGGACCTATGCAAAGGCCCCGGTCGAGTCCAGGATAATAGGCGCTGGAGATGCAACGTTTCCAGCGCTCGCAAAGAAGGCAGCCCAAACTCGGACTTCGACATCGAGGCCCCCAAACAGCCCCGCCATCACTCCGCTCTTGAGGGTAAATTGGAAAGAGACGAAGGATTGCAAAAGGTCCTAGTCCATCAAGGAGCCGCATCTGCACAGATTCGTACCCTGTTCCGGGTAGATTCTCGACCGTTGCTGCAGTCATACCAATGTAAGCGGAGACAGAGATACCAAGCGGGTTGAGACCTTGGAGTCCCACCCACCGGGCATTTCGAGGGCGAGCACGCGACTCTATTCCGAATCCGTCACCGAGAGCATCCCAACGGGCCACAAGCAGGGGCAAATGGAAAATCTGCACCAATAACACTCAACTGGAATTCAAGCGGCCGCTTGAAAGAGTATTTGCTCGCGTGCTCTGTTGGTCGCAAAGCAAGTGGAGGGGCCCATGTCTGCAAGTTGAAAAAAAATTCAATTCATCTTCCGCATGGAATTCTCTTGAACATCCGAGACGGATCGGCGGATGTTGGTGCCCCGTCGACACCTTCCGATGGCGACCCGCCCACACTGGTCCAGCCCCCCGAACTGCATGGAGATTTGAGATTTATCCGCGTCTTGTTTCCGCCGACATGCAGCTGGTTGGTTATTGTCGGGCCAGAGCCCATACTTCGGTTGAATCCCACGGGGTCGAGTGATACAAAGAACGGGGTCAATAGGGGGGCAGTCACATCTCAGCCGTGAGGCTATGGTTACGGCTCACCAAAAGAAGACAGCAAAATCACCCTGGCATCCGAACATGCTAAAGAAAAGCCGAGCCGCAGGACACACATTCTGTACCATCCAGGGGCGACACCTACGAGTGTAATGTTCACGGTTCAAATACCCACATACCTCGGCGAATCTTCCCGTTCTCTACAGCCGCCATCGCATGGCAGAATCTTCAATAACCCGTATCGATCTGCATTCGTAAAGGCATTGGCCAAAGATCGGATCCCTAGTAACGCGCCCTCCGGTGCTTTAACCTTCCAAATTTGGTTAGATCTCGATGCCAGGCGCTTGTATGCGTTGCAAACTTGCCCAACTAGAACGGACCCTTGCAAAAGCCTTGTTGGATAGGTTGACGTACGCTGGCTTGCGAAGCTCCTACCCGACAAGGAAATACTGTACGCCGACCCATCATTCTCGTCGTTCGCATTGCGAACAACGACAACAACAGCCGATCATGACATCGGTCAGAGCTCGCTGCAAATTAGTGTACGATGTCGAGTGCGGGAAAATGTGAGTAGAAAAAATATCTCCTTCTCTCAACTTCGTATTCCGAGAAACTCAATTACGGCCGAAGCGTTGTCTTTTGACATGCGTCTATCAAACTTTATACAAGGAGTTGGTTAGTTGTCTGTGGACAAACCTCGCAACTATTGAAGCATGCTTGGGGGCTAGTGCCCAGCGCAGCCAAGCAAGGGCCGTCCGTCCGGCAAATGCCAAGGCAACACTGAAAGGTGGGGGACCATACGGGAGCGGGGCCCGGCTCGCCGGTCTTCTCGGGCCGGGGGCTTGGGGCTTGGGGCTGGACGGCTGGCGTACCCTTGTTGAAAGAAAATTTCTCCCTCCTTCTCCCCTCTCGTTCATTTACCCCCCCAGATCCATGCGTATTTCATACGATGGGCGGGGACCGTGGGAAATTTTGAGAGACGTGGCAATTTGCAAGCCTGCCCGCTTTCGCATTCGACGGTGGCGCCGTACGGAAGTCCTTTTGTGTGTGAATTGCCTTCTTTGAGTGGGATTGGAAATGGAACAATCAACGTATGTCTGTGTGAAGCAGGGAGTTGGCTGGTAAGGAGTTGACAGCGTGGCTGCGGGACATCTGGTCGACTTGTAGTTCGTGGGAGTGAGGGGTAAAGAGGGAAGAGACAAGAGGATTGTGGCAGTGTGCGCTATTCCCGTTGGCCTTTGGAGGGTGTAGGGCTGCGGCAGATGTGACCTCTGGCCTGCTTATGTGGCATTTTATGCATGGGTGGTTGAATCTTTGGTTGGGTCTTTTGATTGAAAGAAGCGAAAGATGTCTTTGAGGCTTGTGGTTTTGATTGAAGCAAACTCGAGTTCTTAGATACTGATAAAACCAACGGCCGTTTCTTACTTATGCTCGATATGCATTGTCGGCTGTCGTTACCTTCTGATTTGAGCTTCGCATAGCTCCAAGTACAGAGCTTGGATCTTAAAGTTTTGACTGTAGGCTTTATGTGTTGTTTGATTGTGTCTTGTTTGCTTGTGGGTATGGGCTGTCTTGCGCTTCCGTCACTTTCGCGCAAGTATTCTGTGCCTCTTACTAGTTTGACACTTTGTCTGTTCTCAAACTGGCTGTGAGCTGTGAAAGAACTAGTGGGTGGTGCTGAGTTAGACTTGAGAGCGGTCACTTTGATGCTTCATTCTTTGACCTAGGTGCGTTCTCCCCAGTCTGGTGTTATTATTCCCTGAGATGAATATTTCTATAGAAAGTGATATATTAAAGTTATATTATAAATTCTCTGTGATATACTATATTCCTTAAAATATAAGTAAGACTAAAGGGAGAGCATTTTCCTCCTCTGCGTCTAGTATAATATCTCCTAGCTGATTAGAGTGTGAATACGCGCATGAAGATGTTGAGAGACAGAGCGCAGTCAGCTAGCGATATAGAAGGTACTCCTTTTAAGCTAGGAACTATGCAGAATGAGATACTTACCACAGGAGATCAACTATAAAAGGAGGGCCTGTCAGCCTGCTGGTAGCTTTCGACCAGCAATGATCTCTCCAGTGATCGCGCAGACAATCAGAGAGGAGATGGTCTCATACAACTCAACCTGTGGAGTGACATATGCGTCCATTCTGTGACTGATTCCCTCGCACCTTGTTCTCATCAGAACATGCTTCTCCGCATCCCTCACGATGACTCTTTGTGTATACGTACATTGCTGCGCGATTACGCGATATTCAATCCTTTTGCGCAGCAAAGACATGCTGTGAGGCTATGACTTTGTCATTTGATCTGAATGGCAAAGGTGCCTCTGTACCGCGCAGCAAAGCTATGTTGCAATCCAGCTTAACGAGGCCAGTTTTGATTTCCGCTGGTTCTCTCAAAACTTAGTAGGGACAAGGGACCTCTAATTCTAAGGCGGACTGTGGGTTGCAGACTGCGGGCTCTGAGGCTGCAGACACTGAAGATGCAGACGCTGGAGCTGCAGACGCTGGAGTATATAATGCTTGCTCCTTGGGCTCCTAGCTACAACCGCCAGCAAGACAATGCGAACGCATTGACCGCTCCAGAAATCAGCCTGGATATAAGTTCAGTGGCCTTTGTCTGCATGGTATTGAATGGAGCAAGGTGTGATAGGAATTATGATGATAACGATGGTGGGTGTGCTTCTGCATAGTGAACTTTTGTCTCGCGCGTCCGCCATATTTTTCATCTGGCGCGTATTCTCTGTGAATGAACTTTTATCTTGATTTTGCTTGGATTTTGTTTGACAATGCAACTGCGCTAGGTCTGTGAATTGCCTCATTTAGGACAGCATGTGAAACAGATAGGGAGCCCGCCTTTATTTAGATACTCGCTACTCTTCCAGAATTATACTCTGTTCTCGGGCATAAGACAAATTGCCTTCTTTATATTATGCCTTTACTTCTCAGAGTGGCTTTATATGTAAAGTCTCGAGGAGTCTTTTCTAACTCTATTATCTATCAGTTAGGTATCCCACCTACTCTGAGATACTGGCACCTTTGACATTCTATCCTGGGTCGCTGTCATTTGCTTTCCGCGCGCACGTATTGGATGTAAATATCCCCGCTACGTCATTGATTGCAGTTTCATCTTCACAGTTCAACTCCATCGGGTGGCTAAGATTTCAGCAAGTTGCCCGCTGTGATTTCTGATGCAAACCTTGGAATGAACATCACGTGGTGTTATCGTCTTGAACAATCTCCTATCATGCTGAATCCGAATGGTTCTAGATACCTATGCTGGATTGCTGAACATATGACCAGTGTTGAATTGCTGGACCACATGAAATGATGCTTACTCTGCATTTCCCACCATATCTTCGCAAGTAGATCTGGTGATCAAACGATGAGGCCCTGGCTATTTGAAAGGATAAGCGAAGAAAGCTACTAGAAGTCTCTGCGTCAGCTGTCTACAAGAAAGCTGTACACTGATAAGATAGAGTCAAACAGGAAAGCACGTCATTAATTTACCGACTACACGGTTGTGCCGTCAGCTAGGAATGATATTTGCGATTGCGAATACTTCTGCATCCAAACGACAAAGACATAATCAGTGTGGCGTAGCTGTGCCAAGCCTCGTTTTTATTTTGTGAAGCATGGCATCTGATGTGTGGAAATGAGCATGGAAAAGCTGAGTGCCTGGTGTTCAAAGCCTCTAGACCCTTTCAAAACTCGTGCGAAGAGACTTACCTCCGAAAAAAGCAGCTTTCCGGCCGAGCCCAAAGTCGGAAGCTTTTCTCCTTTAGTCAATAGAGCCCCTTGCCACGTGCATTTCAATTGGGTCTGGAATGACGTTTAATTCTGAATTTTCTGACAGCAACTACGTTCCATACCTCTGCACTGCTCAGAATGTCTCACTTTGCCCGACGCAGCTGGCCAGGCGAGGTCCGACGGGCCGTTCGCCGCCACTTCTAAGGGACCCCGGAACAAACCCAGAAGGAATGGTTGCCGATTAGAACGAAATTGAGATTTAGCTATGTATTTGATTGGATCGTCTAGCTCCGAGGGCCCTCTTTGCCTGGTATGCCACCTTCAGCCTCATCGGGGGTTCCATCTCACGATGGCATCATGCTGACCCGGGCCGGATTAGCCTCACAGCGAGATGAAACCAAATCCACTAAGAACACATTCTTGTGTTCTAAGGCCATTGGATGATGAGGAACCACACTCGGATTGCCAATGGTTCACAGCCTTCCATGAGCACCGCTGATTAGCCGCTATATGCACTGTTCACATATAGTTTGCCTGCTTCCATTGCGACATGACTTGACGAAATCTCCAACCAAGCTTTGCATACGAAAAGTGAACATCCATCAAAAAGCTCCCGAAGATGGTCCGACCCACCACTTTAGCTGGCATCATAGCCATTTGGATGACAACAATAGTGAACGTTGTTCACTCCGCTTTTTATTACTTACAATGCGCCGTTGTCGCCAACATCAACTCAAACTCATTCGGCAGCTTGACCAACACAGATCCTGCAAGGTGTATGAGCAGCTGTGTTTTTAGTACCTATGTAGCCTTCTATGGCACTACGTGCTACTGCTCCACCTCTAACAGCCTCCCGGTTTACGCTGCGAATCCAGCACCCGATGATTGTCTCTGCAACATACCGTGTGCGGTCCCTCAATTTCCTGGACAAACGTGCGGTGGCAACTACAATAATGCCTCTGTTTACAACGTCTACGGCCGGAACATGCCTGGCACAAGGTCGGCGACTGTGAACTCGATATGCCCGGCAACTTCGAGTAGCAGCTCCAGCACTCTTACTAGTACTTCGACCGTGGTTACAACAACCTCCTCGAGCAGCATCACATCAAGCATCGCCTCCCCATCCACAGCAACATTTACCAGCCCCACTAGCTCCTCGAACTCGACCATCACGAATAGTGCCGCAAGTAGTACGGTCAGCTCTTCAACCTCGAGTACTTTATCGACCATCACTAGCACAACAGAGACCAGTAGTGACAGTACTTCTTCCACAATCACTTCAACTTCCACTTTGTCAAGTGCTTTGTCAACGGCGAGCTCATCATCGACGCCCTCGTCCTCAACTTCAACATCTGCATCATCGACTACTGTAACAATCCCTACAACAACGGCGACACTGACGAGCCCTTCCGCCATTACATCACCTACCTCCACGCCTTCTCAACTATCTTCCTCGTCTTCAACCGGTAAGTTCACGGGAATGTTTTCCTGGATAGGCTTAATGGTTCCGGCAGATTCATCCTCCACCAGTGCCAGCTCGGATGCCATTATCTCTACGTCCCCTAGCACAAGCACACAAGTAACGTCGACCACTTCGATGTCTGCACTTTCAACGTCCACGACGAGCACCGGAAGCAGCAGCAGCCCGCCTGCTGTCTCATCGAGTATTTCCTCAAGCAATATCCCGAGTTCCCCCCAATCAACAACATCCATACCACCGATCTTCAGCCCGTCCTCTTCCTTCCGGTTCACGAACTCGAGCATTCAGGCGTCAGTTCCAGCGACTTCCCAAGTTATCACCAGTTCACCCATTGTCGTGCCACCGTCTCCAAGCCCTGTAGAGACCCCAACAGTCTCAGAGCTAAGCTCCGACGCTGGTCCCGTGCCTGGGCACAGCTCTTCTCGAACCGCATTGTCCGTCATTAGCCCGAGCTCGAGCTCCAGCTCAATATCCGTCCCAGCTTCTCTTCCCGTCTCCGTACCGACTTCTCTGGCGACTTCTCTCGCGACTTCTCTCGCGACTTCTCTGTCGACTTCCCTGCCGACATCGCTGCCGCATTCTCTATCAGCTTCTCTGCCAGATTCTGTGCCAAACTCTCTGCCAAACTCTCTGCCCACCTCTCTGCGAACCTCTCTGCCAATATCTCTGCCAACCTCTCTTCCAACTTCGCTCCCGGTCATATCAGTTCCCAGCTCGGTATTGTCTGATTCATCAAACATTCAGGTTCAAAGTTCGATACCTACCGTGCCAATCTCCAGCCCCATCTCACCAACCCCGAGCACGCTGGTCTCCGTGTCGAGCTTTGCCACACTTGCATCCTCTATCCAGTCATCCAGCGGGAGCAGCGTTTCTTCCGATCCTCCTGACGTCTTGGTGACGACTAGCTCGATAACTGTCGAAGGGACGCCTTCAACTACAATCATCACACCAATCCCATCGAACACGGCATTTGTCAATTTACCGATCAAATTAGTGATTCGCGCCGCCGTTCCTCAGTCTCCGGCTGAGACAACAGACGTTGGCGGTGCTCGGCGACGACAAGCTGAGCTGGTCCAATACCTGAAGATTTGAGCGACTTTGATGAGGTCATGAATGTACGCAAGAACATAGTTAATGTCTAATGATTTCTAAACACCTAGAAGGATCTTTGACAACCCAGGTGTTGAATGGCTACCCTGGACACGTGCAATGTCACAACCTGCAGAAGCCCTATGCGCTTCTCTTGAGGATAATTTAGACTCAGTCATATCTTCCTGGGCGACAACTTTGTTATCACATATTTTGGCGCCCGAAAACAACAGCACTACAATAACGCTGCCCACTTCGTCAGCAAACGCCCGGAACAATCAGTGCCAAAAAGGAAATCACCGAATGTTTCAAATGCTCAGGTATACCTACCTACTCTCAGGAAGTGTGCCTCACAAGGCTGCGGACTATCGACTCAAGTCAGTTGACGAATTAGTCGGTATGGAGACATACCGAGACCCAGCGGACCAAAGGACCGATGCGAAGTGCGGATATGGGTACGAAACTGGCCGCCAAGCCTCGTAGACGACCTTTTATGAGGATTCACTGGCGCACCAGAGTACTGTAATGGAGTGCCACATTTTATCAGATCATGGATCGACAAATCAGATGGATCAGATAAGATTTCGAAGTCGGAAAGTGGTGGCAGTGTGGTCGGTCTTCTGTCCGAGTTTTCGACGCGCGAGAGTCTGGCCTGGCTTGGCCTCGACTATGGGACTTTGCGAAATTCTTAGCCAACATAAGAGTCGCATTTATCTTAAGGCTCTTGTCATGTGTTCTTGCTCGGTAGGGTGTTTTCAAGTCGCCCAAGATGGACGCCGCTGTGAGATCCCATGTCCTCGTCACGGACACCGAGAAGTCGCCAGAACCGCCAATTTCAGAAACTAGCGTGCCCCGAGACAACGACTACGAGACGCTGCAGTGGATTCCCTGGTAATATAAACGGATCGCTCTTGTCTGCGTTGTTTCCCTGCCCATCGGCCATACCTGTACCGGCTCGGCTCTCGGCCCGCTGAAGAACACCCTCCGGAACGAGCTCGATATCAACAATGCGCAGTTTGACGTGATCAGCAGCGCAGATGCATTCGTCAATACGGTGTTTCCCATCATGGGAGGTTTGATTCTGGATTGGTGGGGCCCAAATGTGGTGAACATGTGCTGCACGGCGGTCATCCTCATCGGCTCCGTCGTTGCGGCTGCCGGCGTGCAAGTGGGGTTGTGGAGGGTTCTCGTCTCCGGACATGTGCTGATGGGATTTGGGATTGCGGTGCTGGACTCGGAAATGCAGAAGGCCGGTTCACCTTGGGCATTTCAGGGACACTTACTTAATGTTTGGCATGCGGACTAACATCAAGTTGGCGGTTCTTCT
The DNA here is from genome assembly GCA_027406005.1 of Colletotrichum horii. Taxonomy (NCBI): domain Eukaryota; kingdom Fungi; phylum Ascomycota; class Sordariomycetes; order Glomerellales; family Glomerellaceae; genus Colletotrichum; species Colletotrichum horii. Next base: position 3,715,095 of record JANVYB010000008.1, read on the forward strand.
ACCACTGGTTCGGAGCCTCCGTTCTAGCCTTCGCCTTTGGCCTTGAAAGCGCCATTGCAAACACGCTCAGTCTTGTGTCCGGCATGGTGGCCATACCCATCCGCGACGGGACGGGCTGGTACGGATGGACCTTCTGCATTCCCGTCTTCTTCTGCGGCTTCTCGCTTGCCGTCAACATCGCATACGTCTGCTTCGAGCGCCTCGTAGTTCCAGCTCACTTTCGCCTCACTTCTGGCCGAGCCAAAGCTTTTGCGGAGAAGCAGAACTTGTCGGGCCGGAAGAGATTCTCCTGGAACATGCTGTTTACCCTATCTTGGGCGTATCTTATGCTGCCTGCAACGCAGCTCATACAGAGTGGTGCCGCAGGTGGATTTGGCACCAGCTCTGCGGACATCATCTTTATGAAAGGATACACTGAAGTGGTGGCTGGGTACTTGTCGACTGCAGAGAAAATTCTGCCAATTGTGCTGAGCCCTGTTGTTGGACTTGCCATTGACAAATATGGACATCGGTTTCACGACGTTGCCACTGCACCCATACTATGGATCATTGTTTGCTCGATATTGGGCTTTACAAACGTCCACCCGACAGCGGCTCTGGTCTTCTCAAGTCTGGCAGGCGTGATCAACTCTATGCCGTTGCAGATTTGCATTCCGCTGCTGGTGGCAGATCAAGCCAAGATCGGGACGGCCTTTGGAGTGTGACGAGCGTTCAACAATTCTGGCCCAACGATCGTAAGTCGGCCTCATCCAAAAGATTATCAAGAGCCATTATTTGCTGACTCGTGAATGGTAGATGGACGTTGTCTTTGGCGTTCTGCAAGACGGCACCGAAGGCAATGGTTACCCAAAGGTGCTCACTGTTGCTATCGCAATCAAAGCCTGGGCGTTCGTGTTGGGACTTTCGTACATCTTCATTGACTACAAGTTTCTCTGCAAGGACATGACTATGACGAGGAAGCAGAGGAAAACAAGGGAGGCTCAAATCATTGACAGAGAGGCTGATCCCCTGATGAGACGAACCTCGAAGAAGTGGTTTACTACTCTCACATTCGGGCTGTTGCTTGCCATTATTGCGAGCGTATGGGTCGTTTTTGTGCGGTACTTGATCTGATTGACATCGCGAGTAGTTTGGGGGACTGAAACAAAATAGAGCACTGGGCTTGAGACAGGAGAACCTGTCTGAACCAAGTGTGGATTTCAATCGTCAACTCGCTACTTCAGTTGCGCTCTTATTTGTCTGAAATGCTTGGCATTAGTGTCCAATAATATGTGAATGTCATATTAGAAACGGGAATTTTCAGTGCGCCAATAGGGAGCTTACCGTGATGAGATTAGGTGTCATGTAAGCCGTTTCATCTTGATGCCTGCCCCGATCAGCGCATCTCCGGGGCGGAAGCGAAATATTTTCCGACAGCGAGAAAATGAGAGGGCTCCCGTCAATTGTGTATTTGTTGACTCAGAAACTGATGGCATTTTCCTTTTTCATGGTTACATGAGGTCACGGTCGAATGCGCTCACCAGACATCATTGGTGCGTTGACCAGGATAAACTTACGGGTGTCAGCCAACATCGATAACCTTGAAACGTTATTTCAACCTGAAAAGTGTTTACTCAGCCGAACGCATGTAGGCACCTCGATCGGGCATTCTTGCGGACTTTTTGATCCCCGATGAGCAGCAGCGGCGGCAGACAGTCCGTCAACGTAGTATCCATTGGATTTGCTGAGTGGAGATTCTCGTAAATACCTGCGAGAACCCGAGCTGTTCAGTGGTCACAACACTCCCTTTCCCCCAAAACTCATGCTTGGCATCGAATACGGGACACGGGTTCATCACACCACCAACGTGCTGGGCAGAAATCTTCCACAAAGCACGATTCGAACTCCTTTTCAAGCCATTTTCTCGTCATATCTCAGGACCAAGAGTCTGGGGAGAACCCTCTAAACAGGAAACAGGCCCACCCAACTAACTATGCTTGCTTATGCACCCCTGTAATTGAGTGCCTCTAGGCGCTTCGAATTGGGGAGGTGGATACCCCATTAGGAGAAGTCCACCATACGGAAAACGAGGAGGAGAAGAAGCGTCTAGACCATCTGGGGATTTGGGGAACCCGAACAGGCGTTGGTCATGTGGCTGTGGTCTCGGAAAGATGAGTAAACCTGTGAACGCCCCCTGAAGCGCGCTGCGCCGGCAAACACTGCATGCAAACAGAAGCGCAATTTCCCACCAGGCGGATCTCAGGACCCCTGCGTTGGGCACGTCAAGTCGTTGCGGATAGAGTCGTTCTTCACTTTATTCTTTGGACTGCTCGTCCGGTCTTTAGTCGCACGGCAGGGAAACGGGAGCCGAATTGAGTTTATTGAAACCTCACGTCCTTGACTGCCAAGAACTACTAGAGGAAGAAGAAGCTTCACATTGGATCGATTTGGGGTTGAAATGTTTGCCAAGATTTGACCTCCTTTCGGAGGACTTCCCTGACATCCGTAGAAGTTGCGCCGTGAGGACATCTGGTGACTAGAAAACTAGAGGATGCTCCTAGGATATGGCCTTCCTTGCGGCCTCTTCACTTGTTGTTGCTCTGGTTGACCTTCCCCCGAGACCATTTCCGTTCTTTGCGCATCGTTTTCCACTCGTTATGTTCTGAGAACACACGCATTCTTTTCTATCTACAACTTCCCAACTGGCGCAACATGTTTGCTTCTTCCATTCTTTTGCTGTCGTCCCTGGTGGCCAGCGCCCTCGGCGCGTCCCGGACGTCTCCCCCCTCCGGCGCCCTCGTGGTCGCCAAGTCTGGTGGTCAGTATCCCATTAAACGCCGGATGTGGCTTAAAACCCACTTTGCCCATTTTCGCGAAAAGTGACATTAGACCTCTACCAAAGCCCTAAAATGCAATAGCATTTTTTTTTAAACTCTCACGTAAATCAACTATAACGCAGCTAATGAAAAAAAAGAGATATTTAGGTATAACTTAATATAGGGATTATTTTTTTAACTCTATTTTAGTTACTAATCTATATTAAATTTTTAATTGCCTGCAGAAGATAAAAACTGTTATTCTATGCTTAGATTACTATTAATAATATTAATATAATTTATCTTACTTTTATTTAATTTAACTAACTAGATATATAAGATTTTGACTAGTATGCTTTTAGCTAGTTATAGATTTTTTGACCTAGCTAGCGCTAAGTTGTTTCAGTCTTCTAATATTACTACTAGAAAATCTGCTTCTCAACCTACTACTGCTACTAATTAACAATAATACTAATAATAATATTGCTAACCTTATAGATATTAATTCTAATAGCAAAGATAATAGTAAGCTTTTTTTTTTAATACTTTTATTATTTCTATAGCTAATTTTAGCTTAAGGCTGGATTTATTGCAAGCAACAGTTATATTTAAGCTGTCCTCCACTTAAGCTTTATTATAAGTCTTATTATAAGCCACTTCAACTCCTCTTACCTCTCTAACTCTTAACAGCACTAAAAAACATTTTTTTTTTAGGTTTGAGCTGACTATGCAATATTTGCTGAAAGAGTGGCTTAACAGCAGTATTTTAGAGTTATACTGCTATAACTCCTTTTAGAAGCTGCAGCCTGTAAGCTATACATTAGTTGCTGCTAATCTTACTGGTGAGACCTCTCTCGATCTATTCTTATGCTTTATTACTACTGCTGATATTGCTAAATAGGCTGACTATACTAACAAATGCTTCCAGCAGCAGCAAGTTAGCGCTAGCAGCCCTCAGTAAGGCTTAAAGCAGAAGGCATTGCAAACTGAGCTATGCTTTAAGATCTTGCTAGCAGAGATTTATATCTTCCTTGCTATATTAATCTATATATTAGTTTACTATGAATCTAACTTTAATTATTACTGATTGACTGATCTTTTATGCTTTACCTATAATATTGCTAAGTAGCTCTCTTGTAACTGCTTTACTACCTTATATCTCAACTTCTACTTATAGAACCTAGATATGCCTAACCCCTCTATAGAGATCTAGCAGAAGGTTGAGCTATAGTTAACTTAGATATAAGAGGTATCTCTATAGCTATAGAACCCTAGCATTATTATTGCTGTTGATGAGTATATAATCTGCTTCTAAGGAAGGTTTTATGATGTCGTTAAGATGCCTAAGAAGCCTATTAAAGTTAGGTTCAAACTGTAGGTGGCAGCTTAGCAGGGCTACTTTCTCTTGTAGATCCCTCATATGCATATTAACCTATTGTTAACTTCAGAGGCTGCTACTGCTAAAAAGGGCTTTTTTAGCGTTAACTCTATCTCTCTGCTAGAGGCCTAGGTTTAAGCTTCAGTAGAGGCAGTATAGGGTTTTGCCTCTCTTCTAGAGAAAAAAGTGCTGCAGAAGCTGCTAGTAGCTAAGCAACTAGCACCTATTTAAGCTGTTATTATCACTTTACTATAACGCCTACTTACTTACTACCTCTAGCTAGAGGCTGCTACTGCCTATTACTACATTTTTACTGATAACTTATTTACTACTATCAACCTTATATATTACTTATATTAACTGCAGCTACTTATTACTACTATTAGCACTGCTAAGCTAAACTCTAAGGTTATTAAGCTATTTAGGCAGCTATAAGCTAATAACAAAAAGAATAACTATATTTTCTGAGGCTACCTATATGCATACTCTACTTTAAATAGTGAAGCCTGCTAATTTGCATTTAAGGATAATACTATTATACTTCTGATCAGCAGTATGTTTAACAGTAGGGAGATTGCTACTTTACACTAGCATAGGCATCTTCTAGCTATATTAACTTCAGCTAGAACGTTATAAGTACCCTTCTAGATTAACCTTACTACTAGCTTTATTAGCTTATATGTTAATACTGCTAGCTAATCTAAGCAGAAGCCACTTATTATTACTGTTGCTATTAAATAACTACTTATACTTACTCTAATTGATATATATAACTATAGTATAAATAGCATTAATATTAGCAACTAATATAAAGCTAACTGTAGAGGTATTACTATATATTGCAGTTGCTGCAGCAGCTAGCAGCCTGTAGCCTTTGATTTTTTACTAGGTATATTAACTGCTAGTAGGGCACTTTAAGGTAATATTTGCTAACTTTTATATGCTTATAGGGGTTATACTTACTAATATATATTTACTCTATAAGGCCTCAAACTTATACTATAAAAAGCTTTCTGCTATATTCTATTATAAACTCTATAAGCAATTAGTAGTTAAATTTAGAGGTATTATATTTAGAGAGAGGTTTTCTTTAACTGTTCAGCTTACTGAAGGCAGGCTATATAATTTCAGACAGCATAAGAGAGAATAGAGGTGTTAGGCATATATAAAGCATTTCAGAAGGACTATATTAGGAGAGACTGATAGGAATATAGCACTAGCACGCTATATGCGCTAGGGCTGCCTTTAGTGCGATATGCCCTTCTGCTGTCAGGGCGACTGCTGAGTGAAATAGCACAGTGTCGAGCCCTGAACGTCAGCATTGCTAGAAGGGATATACAGAGTGAAATTTAGGTTAGAACCCCCTTGTCGACTATATACCTCGTGTGGAGTCAGTCATGAATTGAATTACGCAATTGGCCAGTTTCAGTTTGAGCCACATCCGGCGTTTAATGGGATAGCACCATCCAGAAGGCTGTTGATGCTGCCAAATCTGGTAGCGTCATTTTCATTCAGCCTGGTACATACAACGAACAGGTCTTGATTCCTGCCTCCGTCGGCGCTCTCACGATCTATGGCTCCACCTCCAACGACCAGGACTACTCCAAGAACACCGTCACTATCACCAACAGCCTAGGCGCTGACCAGGCCGGTAACAATGACGCGTCTGGGACCCTCCGAGCCAAGAACGACAACCTCAAGGTCTACAACATCAACATCGTTAACTCCCGCGGCAAGGGTATCCAAGCCATTGCCTTGAGTGCCTACGGCGACCAGCAAGGATACTACGGAATTCAAGCCAAGGGCTACCAGGACACTGTCCTCTCCAACCAGGGCAAGCACTACTTCCACGGCTCTTACATCGAGGGTGCCACCGACTTTATCTTCGGCCAGAAGGCCATCGCCTGGTTCGAGTCCTGCACACTCGCCATCTCCGGCAAGGGATACATCACCGCCTCCGGTCGTGACTCTACGAGCAATCCGTCGTGGTACGTCATCAACAAGTCCACCGTCAAGGCCCTCTCGGGAGTCAGCGATGGTCAGACATATCTCGGCCGTCCCTGGCGCACCTTCGCCCGTGTCGTCTTCCAGAACAGCAACCTCGGCTCCGTCGTCAACTCTGCGGGATGGATCAAGTGGGGAGACAACCCGACCGACAACGTCGACTACAGCGAGTACGCCAACACAGGCAAGGGCGCGGAGGGCACACGTGCTAGCTTCTCCAAGAAACGCAGCGCTGCTGTCAAGCTTGGTGACATTCTCGGTTCCACATCCTGGATCGATTCTTCCTACACCAGCGGCGCCAAGTCCGCTGCCGTCGCCGTTTCTGCCGAGGTCTCTGCGCCTGCCGTTGTTGCTGATGCTGTTGCTCAGGCTACCCCCACAACTCTCTCCACCGTCGTTAAGGCTGCTGCCACACCTGCTGCCGTTGCCGCCGCCGCCGATGATTGCAGTGGCACCCCTGACGGCTTTGCTTCTCTGAACGGTGGCACCACTGGTGGCAAGGGCGGTGAGGTCGTCGTCGTCAAGACCCAGGCTGATCTTGAGAAGTATGCTAGCTCCACGGGGAAGTATGTGATCAAGGTTTCTGGGAAGATCACGATCACCCCCAAGGGCAAGGAAGTCAAGGTCTCTTCCGACAAGACCATCGTTGGTATCGGTGCTGATGCCGAGATTGACCAAGGCGGCTTCAACGTCCAGAACCAGCGCAACATCATCTTCCGTAACCTCAAGATAGGCAACACGTACGTTGAGGGTGATGATGAGGGCAAGACTCAGGACTTTGACGGCATTCAGATGGTAAGACGCCTTTCTCTCATGAAGGGCTAAGATACTGACTCAGGAAAAGGACAACTGCACCAACATCTGGATTGACCACGTCCACCTTGAGAAGGGCGGTGACGGACTCATCGACAGCCGCAAGGACACCACATTCCTTACTGTCTCCTGGACCATCCTTCGCAACCACAACAAGGCTTTTGGCATAGGTAAGACCCACCCATCTCTTCATATCATCTCCCTCAGATGCCGTCACTAACCCCAACCATGTAGGCTGGACCGACAACGTCAGTGCCCAGATGACCATCCACCACAACTACTTTGACCAGACCAAGCAGCGCAACCCCTCCGTCGACAACGTCAAGAACGCCCATCTCTACAACAACTACCTCGTCGGCCAGACCTCCTACGGCCACTACGCCCGTGGCAAGACCGAGATGGTCATGGAGAACTGCTACTTTGAGAAGGTCAAAAACCCGATCCAGGCTGACAGCACTGCCAAGCTCAGCGCCACCGGAAACGTGTTCAAGAGCACCAGTGGCACCACGGCCAAGAATGCTGGCACGGCCTTCGACCCCAAGACATTCTACGACTACACCGTTGATGCGGCAAATGATGTGCCGAGCATCGTTTCCAAGGGTGCTGGTCGTCAGGCTAGCATTTGCGCTGCTTAAGCATCAGAAACATGAGGCGGGAAGAGCAGCCCGCTTGTCATCAGGCGTCGCGATGTAAGCGACGATTTGGAGAGGACGTTAGGAATTCTTTGTAACTACTTTTGTGGCATATCGCCATTGATCACGTGTATATACTTACGCGCTGGGGCCGTTCATATTGATTAAGGACATTGTCATCGTATCAAAGAACCCATCGCACACGCGTCATCTCCTTCTTAAGTTGGTTGCCGCATTGTTGACAAGTCCACCCCGGGATGCGATCTTTACGCAGCGGCCCTGGCATTTCCCGTCCCACAAACATGTCCGAGAGCCGCGTACCAGTAGATCACCCTTGTAATTTTGACTCACTGGAATGGCATTGACCCGAATACAGAAATGGATTGACAACAGATCATTTGGCGAAGCTTAGAGTTTCGGACAGTTTCGGCGCAACTGCCGGTCTTACTCGATAGAAGTTGAAAAGCATGACACTACTCGGCCAGTTTACTGAACTCGTGCTGATCTGGTCCACTAATTAACTCAAACGAACCCTTCATTGTCCAATAATGTCTAAGTTTCTCGCATCACTATCACCTACTACACGGCGCATTGAGTCTCAAGCAACATAAAAAGCACCCTCGTCCTTCACTACTTCCCATACCCGATCTTCATCAGAATCCGTTGAATCCCACTCAGTCTTTCAATATGTCATCAGCCCTGTCGCGGCTGCTCACGCTACTATTTGTGGTCCAATCTGCTGCCCAAGAACAGTTTGCAAAGCCCTGCGTGTGGGACTACATCGGATGCGTCTCCCTCACCGAGTCAGACTTTAACGACAACTTCCTTGGACTCTCGGTCAGCAACGTCATGACTCCGAGCATGTGCGAGACCAACTGCAGGATATCAGGAACGACATTTGCCGTCTTGTTTGATGGCGCTCGATGCTCATGCAGCAGACGCGGATCCGGCGACCCTCCATTCGTCGTGCAGCCTGAAGCATCATGTAACGTAACTTGCAACGGCAACGATCAGGCTGCATGCGGCGGTCCTGAGGGCGATGGACTGTATACAGCTTATGTGAGAATAAACTGTCCCGCGTCGACATGAATCACTTCTCGCTCCCTTGGACCCGGTTCATCGGCCTCGCCGATTGTATTCTCGACGGCACAAATCAACACGGCGGTCTGCCTGCAGCCTTGTCAAGAAGATCGCCCGCCGACTCTCCGGGGTTCTCAACAGGCCAGTCACATAGCTTTCGAGGAATACGTTATGCAATGCCCTCAACATTTATCATGGCCAAAAGGTTTTGCATCTCAGGTCGTCACTTGTAGATCATTTACATATTTGTATCATAGAGGGTGGTTGTTTTAGGAAGAAACGAGAGGTTTGAGGACGATGGTATTTGTCAATCACCATCTCGGCATTCATCGTGCATATGCAGTATACGCATCAAGCTAGCACCATACGTTTAAACCCAGTCAGCTGGGTCTCGCTGCACTGGGAGTACCCAAGAGGAAATGATGGGCATCGAACTATCACGCGGACGAGTGTTGGTTGCGTGGACTCCAACCGCTTGGGGAGCCACACAGAAGCAAGCCCCCAAAGATTTGTCAAACTGCCTGGTGTTTAACGTTGAAGATCCAAGCTCTTGGTTTTGAAGGCTGGCTAAAGTCTTCTTTCAGCTTTCTCAAGCCTTCTGTTTCCCAGACGCTAACCTGATTCATGAACAGTCACCCGTAAATAGCAGCTTGGAGTTGCTGTTGCTCATTGGTTCAAGGAAGCTAAGCCTGGCTATGGATTCTTTCGGGGACATTTGTCATTATTGGTCCAATCCTGATTGGTCGGTGTTGGCCTCGGTTGCATAGAATATTGACAGGCTACTAGTTGCCTCTTATCGCCCTCATTCAAGAACACACCCACTATCGCGAAGGAGACATCGACTCTTGACACCAGGCGACACAAACGCTGCATCTTAATAAGGCTATCAGACACGATGATGAAGAAAGATGAGTTTCAAGCATATATTCCAGAGCCATCCTCCATGGCTGAAGAAATTCTGCGTCTCAAGCGAGCATTGGTGTCCGGCGACGACAAAGCACACTCCTGCGAGCATTGCAAGATCGTGACAATGGCGCCTCTTCCCCATCCCAAGACAAGTCGGGTCAAATCTATGAACGTTGAGTTCTTCCGGCTCGATACTACTGTGGAAGAAATAAGGAGCATGTCCGGCCGAAGGTGCACCCTCTGGACCGTCATTCAGGACCAGCTGACACACATTGACCTAGAGGCAAAGACTCAAGAGAAACAAACGATCAATACTTGCGAGTTGAACAGAAGCCGTGAGAACTGGACAGCAGCGAATAATGAAGAACTTGCTGCTTCTGTCGACGCGTCTGAAGCGAACGAGTATCCGCGCTTGCGGAAACGACTTCATTGGGATCATGGCGAAGTTGTTGGTGATACGGAAGAATTTCCAGTAGTTCAGAAGAACTTTGTCCGGGTGACTATGGGATATTCTGCTGTCAATGATTTTAAGGACAGAAACGTCATGGTGTACATTGGAATGCTGGTTCCCAAAAGACTCTCCGAGACTGCGAGGTTCTCGCAAGACGAGCCCGGAGAACTCGAACTGGTGCAATACTCGACGAGATTCCTCGGCCTTTCCCTCCCAGGTAAGCTACTTTCTGGGAATTGACATCAGATGTTTCAATGCTAAGCTGGACTCAAGGTTATTTCAACAACGCTTCACGAACCTGTGTTGGCTCCCCTGTCAATTTGAACCCGGAAAGTCCAGCTTCAATGAATCTCATACGCAACTGGCTGAGAAACTGCGACATAAATCATAGATGCGGAATAATGGATCTTCCTGATTTCATGCCTTCGATGGTTATCGAGGTATCAGACCCCGGTCGAATTCGACTGTTGCGGATGCCTGAGAACATGAGAGAACGCTACATCGCACTGTCCTACTGCTGGGGAGGTGTTTCTCAAGCTATTATGCTGAGAACGTGCAACATGTCTGACTTGACCTCTTCCATCGACCTGCAAAAGCTAGATCCAACTATTCGGGACAGCATAACCGTCACCAGGGAGCTCGGATTCAAATTCCTATGGATCGACGCATTATGCATCATTCAAGATGACTACGACGATAAGGTGAAGGAACTGAGGAGAATGGGCGATATTTATCGCAACGCCACGTTCACAATCGTTGCTTCCGCGGCAAAGGATGTCAAGGAAGGTTTAAGTGTCCGTATGAGAACCTGTGGTGATGGTCGCCAGTCAGGACCATCTTTCTGACTACTTAAGGAAGCGCCAAGTCTCTCGAAATCAGGGCGGTAGCCATCAGCCCTCAGTTCTCCAATCCAACAATCTGCATTCTTTCTCTCAGCCGTCTCCAACCTCCGTCAATCGCTCACAATGAAGCCTACTTCCCTCGTTTTCCTCGCGACAGCAACGCTAGTCGCTTCTTCGGCCCTGCCTAAGGATTTGGGTGCGTAGCAAAAAGCCGTCCCTACAGTTTTCTTTCGCATCTGCTGACCTTGCCAAACCCCCAGCCGAGAGACAAGCACAGAAATGCAAGATTTTCCAGATCTTTCAATCACCGGATACCACAGAGGGTGGCGCTCCCAAGTTCGTGGGCACGCCGCAGTGCTGTTGCCAAAACGCGCAATGCCACGTCATTGACCGAGATAACGGCATCAATACCTCGGCGGATCTCAACGCAAACCTGGCGGGAAACTTCAATATCGAAGATGCCCGCAGCAGCGACAAAGGGAAGCTGGGGTCTAACGACATTCGTGGTTTCACCTACACAGTGGCAGCACAGGGAGGTTGCACCAAGTAAAATAGAGTACCCTGACGGTCGTGCTGGGTCGATGGCATAGCGGTTAATGTTGCAGGATGTGCGTCTCTGGCATATAGACAATAGAATGCTGTTCTGTCTTCTTTCAACTACGGCGAAATAGATTCTCAATACTAAGGTCGAATGCGGCCGTGTCATCTCCTACCCTGCGTTCTGAATCATCTTCCCGTTGTCATCGCCAGAAGCAGCCAGCTTTTTATATACACAGAGCACACTAAAACTCAGCGTCTAAAGGCCGACTGTGTAGGAATTGACTCTGAGATGAACAATGAGTGCTATGCAGAACCCGTGCCCAAAGCCTTTTGATAAAGCGCGCTGACTTGTTTCTCATACGCAACAAGTCTACTAGGGTTTGGTTGTAGCGATGAGCAAGTATGCGATGGCCGTAATCTCGCCGTTAGCCGAGTGTTGCGCAACCACTGAGGAAGGTGACTTCAGGTCTGGCCGCCACCATATGGCTTTTATAGTCCTGCGATCATAGTGTGAGTCTCTTTTCGAGTGTTAACGGTAATGCTGACTGAATGAGGGATTACGCTTTCTTCACTTAACAGTTATTACGCTTCAGTATTCAGGCTCATCAAACAATTGAGAAGGTGATGAGGCAGCAAGTTGCAGCTTTAGCCAATGATGTGTTACGATGGAGGCACAGGTTTTCGAATACTGTCTGAATCTCGCTGGGCAAAGCTATCGCTCTACACTACAGTATCATTGTCACTGACATGTGATATCACACGCATTTTTCTGATTATAGACATCCAAGCTTCAGTCGAAGGTGTCGAAATTCATAAGAACGCCATCGAGACCCAGGAAGAAACGACAACCCGCAGGATGTTTGCCGTACTGAATGTGGACGTAAAGGAGATAAGCCCGCGCCCTGTCAGGTTGCAAAGCGCCTCAAGAACTGCGTGTGGACACATGAAATATCTCAGAGCCGTAACAGAGACCACTTATTCCTTTGTCCAGACTGAATAGATATTGGATAATACTGCTGGACACGAGAAAATGCTCGCAACTGCCTCATCGCACCGCGCTTAAGATCGACACGTGTCAGTATCCTAGAACCAAGCCGCGATAAAACTCGAAACTACATGTAGAACTGAATGAGTCGAATGCATGGCAATCTTGCTCTGTGTTTTCATTGTTGACTTTATGCTGACACCCACAGGTTTTATACCCCCTTAACCAATTACCAGACTCATTGTAACCATTGATAAGTAGGTATCAAACCTATAGACAAGCCATTTTCTGCTCTTCAAGCTTCCTCACTCCTGAGTATGATCTCCCATAAAAAGGCGGGCGCTGAGGCTTTTAAGCATCATAAGACAATCCAGTCTTTGTGGCCTTCTACTTTCAATTCAGCCTGCAATCAAACTTTTCATCAGTCTGAATAAACCCAAACGTATCAGAAGCTGATATTATGTGAAATCTCATTGTGAAGCAGACTGTTCTATCCAGACTATTCCTCATCCTCTTCCGTTGTGTATCGCTCGCTGGGATAAGCACAGGACAATTTGTACACTTACGCTTTTACCACAAGGTCGGCCTATTATAATTGTTCACAGACCTTACGCAAAGACATCAAAGAGCACGCCCACTATCAACCAAAAACGCAGCCACACATCAACCGTCACAATAAATCACAACCCGCACTATCCTGCTCTACTGCGCTGCGTGAGCTGAAACGTCTTTACCAGTTCACCATTTGATATCCCTAATCTGGGACAAAGGGATACTTAAGCATAGCCTCTCAACAATCTAAGATGTTGCCTAACTGAAATGCGATGACGACGGCGACGACCATGAATGAGCGCGTCTCCAGGGCTTGACCTCATACTTTGTTCACATACTTGCACAGTGCGTAGTTCATCGGCTCATAATTCATACAGAGCATGGATTGAACTGCCTATCGTCGTCTGTCATTTGGATTCGTTTATACGTAAGAATAAATCTAGGAGCATGCATCTAATGAGGGAGAGAACTTCATGCATACGTAGTTGGCACTCCAGTAGCAAGTATGTCTGCACTTGAAATTACCCCGAGGTAAAGGCATGTCTGGCCAGCTTATTGCATTGCTAGGCCTGTTTCGTCTAATTTGAGACGCTGGTTCTACTGGCTACTCGGCTTTATTTATATGTGCTCAGGGCCACTCCATTTCATGTCCGCTCCACTTGATCAATATCACGGAAGCTTTCAGACTCATCAAACATATGAGATATCATTCAGTCGCTATCAGCTAGCTCATCATGGAGCATTCTTTTGTTAGTCCCGCTTCAGTACAATACATCAGTACATCGTCTCATCCACCTTTTTTTTTATTTGCCTCTCTTTACAACTTAGAGAACACCGTCGGCACGGCGCCGCCCATCTCAACGAGAGTGCTCTTATTACGTACCCAGGCCTCAAGACCCTTGCGTCCGTTCTCGACACCAACACCGCTCTGCTTCCAACCGCCAACGGCCATCTCCGCCGGCGACTCGCCCCACGTGTTGATCCACGTGATGCCCGCCTCGAGCTGCGAAATCACCTTGTGGCACGCGTCGACATCTCTGCCGAACACGCCCGCAGCGAGACCCAGCTCCGTCGTGTTGGCGCGGCGCACCGCCTCGTCGACGCTGTCGTACGTCAATACGCACATGACGGGCCCGAAGATCTCCTCCTTGACGATCGTCATCTCGTCGGTGCAGTCCGTGAAGACGGACGGCTGGATCCAGTGGCCAGTCTTGTACGCCGACGGCAGACCCTTGGGCTGGCTCGTGCCGCCGACCAGCAGCGTCGCCTTGTCCTCCATGACGCCCTTGCGGACGTAGGCCTGCACCTTTTCGAGGTGCGTCTTGCTGTTGAGCGGGCCGAAGTTGGTTGCGGGGTCGAAGAGGTCGCCCGCGCGGACGTACTGGATCTTCTCGAGCACGACGCGCTCAAAGTCGGCCTTCATGGCCTTGGGGATGAAGACGCGCGTGCCGTTGGTGCAGACCTGGCCGGAGCTGTAGAAGTTGGCGAGCATGGCGCCGTCGACGGCCTGTTCCACGTCGGCGTCCGGGAGGACGATGACGGGGCTCTTGCCGCCGAGCTCCATGGTCACGTACTTCATGCCACCCGCGGCGGAGCCGGCGACCTTCTTGCCGGTGCTGACCTGACCGGTGAAGCTGACCTTGGCGATGTCAGGGTGCGTGGTGAGGGCGGCGCCGACGTCGCCCGCGCCGTAGACGACGTTGAAGACACCGTCAGGGACGCCGGCCTCCCTGTAGATGGAGGCGAGGTACTCGGCGTGGAGCGGGGTGAACTCGCTGGGCTTGTAGACCATGCAGTTGCCGGCAGCCAGGCATGGCGCCGACTTCCAGAGGGCGATCTGGATGGGGTAGTTCCAGGCGCCGATGCCTGCGCAGACGCCGAGGGGCTCCTTGGTGGTGTAGACCCAGGCGGAGCTCCTCAGGCGGAAGGACTCGCCGTTGAGGCCGCCGCTGGCGACAAGGTTGGCAAAATACTCGAGGACATCGGCGCCAGTCACGACGTCGACATACTGAGTCTCTGAGAAGGCCTTGCCGGTGTCGAGGGTCTCGATCTTGGCCAGGTCGTCGTTGCGTTCGCGGAGAAGGGCGACGGCCTTCAGCAGGATGCGAGAACGCTCAATGGGGGGCGTGCTGGACCATGAGGGGAAGGCAGCCTTTGCGGCATCGACGGCAGCGTTGATGCCGGAGGATGAAGTGGTGTGGATGGTGCAGACGGGCTTCGCCGTGGCAGGATCGATGGACTGGAAGGTGCCTGGGGATTCCGAGTCGGGTTGGGGCTTCCCCGCATAGAAAGCGTGACGGTCCTGCTCTTGTGGTGCCATTTTTGAGTGATATGGGGGAATAAGGTGCTGCAACCGAAACTTCACTAACAGAAAGACACAAAAGAAGAAGGAATGACAGGCTGATGGATGGGGATGATTGGGTATAGATTTCCGATAATGCGGCAGGCGGTGGACGGACGTGCAAGAATTTGGGAGGGATGTATGTCAGTTGCAGGCAGGCGGTTTGCGCCGGGACTGGGCTGTCGATCGGAGATACGGGGGTCGGAGGTCAACGGTCGCACTCGCGGAAGGCTGAAAATCTGCAGTGCTCAATGGTGGTCTGCTAGCGAGGAGAGGAAGAAAAAAATCCCACGCAGATCGGCGTGAGATCGGGATCGCGGAGGGCCTCGCCGGTCAGCTGATGATTGAAGGTGAAATGGGCTTGGGAGCTGGGGGTTGCAGATTTGCCGGGAGACCCCTTGTAGATCCGCTCCTGCGGCGGTGTGATGTCATAAGCCATACGTCATTGGCCGAAAATCCACTCGGATGCAACAGTCCCCCACAAAAGAGCCCAGACGAAGGCCAGTGACAGCCGGCGGTCTTTTGAAAGGATGCTCCACTGCAGAAGTTTCAGCCTTCAGGGTCGAACATTGGCAAGAGCAGAGAAAAAGAACAATGTCAACCCGGATGAAGTTTTTTTTCGTTGCCTGCGGCGTGCATTCAATAGAAGGCTGCAACCGTGGCCTTGAGATCCATCTTCGTCCCGGGTCTGGCCGTCAAGATCGAACGATGTCGCGGCGTGAAGGGACTTGACCACCAAGGGGTCTCCAAGGGTTCAATATGATAGATATCGGTGGTTGGTTGACCGAGACAGGGTGGTGTGCCATAAGCGGACGAGAGATACGGCGACCGAGATAAAAAAGATATCGCTTCGCTGACCATGGCAGATACAGAGATAGGCTGAGCGGCAACGTTCCAGAACCTTTTCAGCCTCGCGTATGCCGAGATATCTCCCCTAACTTATATCTGCCTTGTAGCGGGCGATAAGAATTTGGGGGTTCATCCGCTCCATCGCCTGACACCACACCCAGCAACGCGGCACGGCTTTCGACGCCGTGTCGCCGTGTCACCAGGCACACGACTCTGATAGCGATGGTGTTGCGACACACGACACACGCGATACAGGGCCTCGCAGGCGCTGGAGGTGGCCGACGAGAGCAAGTTCAAGGTTAGCTTGGCTGCGCATCCCGGGCTAGACTGCGCGGCGGATGCCCCGGATGAGGTCTACCGCGGTAAACGGTGCAGGCGGCAGCCACTCATTCGATGCCACCTCACGGGGCGCGAGGCGAAGTCAGATCAGACAAGCGAAGCGGACGAGTCGTCGTCGTCAGAGAGAGACAGGGCTGGATGGGGGACGGATAGACTCCGAAAGTCTTAGCGCGGGTGGCCGCATGGGACGCATGGCAGCTTGGGGAATGTCGAGTGCAAGTCTTGCATATGGCCCCGGCAACCAACAACCACGCCGCAGGAGGATGGCTTAATGCATCCTTGTACCGGCGCGGAAAAAAATGCGTCTGAAATTAGACGGGTTGGGCCGGGGCAACTGGAGGTGTGGGATGGATATCTAATCGTGGTGAAATACTGCACTGCAGAACGAGGCCAGGACTGCAAAAAGCGCGGGTGGACAATTGCTCGCTGGGTCAACCAGGCAGAGTCGAGACGTCATGATTGGTCTGTGCCGTTGAAGTGCTTTGCGGCAGTTGGCTCGCCTCTGGCCATTATTCGTAATTCCTTTGGTCGACGTCGGGCAGTTTCCACTTGGGTGGGTATTCGTAAAGGACTTGGCAGTTGACGTCCCCAATCAGGGATCCAAGCGAAGACGTGCTGAGTGAAGCAGCCTCACAGTGCTTGTCCGAGTCGAGGTTGAGGAGTCGAGGTGCTTGCGCTTTCCAAGCCTTCCTGCTTGCTCCCAATCGCTTACGTACCTGGCCAATTCTGCCGAGTCTTGCCTGCAGTGTTTGTCCGCCAATGCAGCAGTTGCAGCGGCGGGAGCAAGGTGGTTGCCCAGCTGTGCGGAATGATATGGGTCCTGTGACCCATATCGGCCAGTCAGGAAGCTGGGAAGTAAGAAAATCCGTCCCTGATTTCCCTTTTGCTGCACTCGTGCAGGGATGTTTCATACCTGGTGCCCCAGACTTGGGATGGTGGGAGAGACTTTCGGGCGGGACCTGCCACCTGCCTGGTGTGTCGCCCGAGGTGCGGAACTGCCACCCAGAGGAGGAAAAGTCAACGGTAAAGGCAGAGGCTAAGAAAAAAAAAATGTTGGCAATCGCCATTGTCCAATGGGCCGTCGCCTCCCGCGCTGTTCCGGACTTGGGTGCCGCTCGAACCCGGCGAGTCAGTTTCAATGCCTCGAAACCCGCTTTCTCTTCAGGGCCCCGCCACCCACCTTCGCGGGGTCCGTCTCCACTACTGATAATCCACCTCCCTGCGCCTGCGCCTGCACCGCGCCGGTACGAAGAGCTCCTGAGGGGCCAAGGGCCAAAATTTCTCAAGACAAGGCCGGACGGTAAGGATGAACCAGCTTCCAACTGTCCAGCTGTGACGCCGACCTTCGTTGATAATAAACCCAGTTGTCCGCTGTTGATCGACACGGATCCGATCCAAGCTCTCTCCTTCCTCGGTGTATCCTCCCAAGGCCCAGAATTCCCCAAATCTCACCTCAGACCGCCTTCGAGCCGAGACTCCTAGCTGTACCACCCCTCCATCTCATCTTCATCCTTCGTGTATAACTCAACACCTTTCCCACTCCCTCAATCACTCATCTTGCACTCTCTGGCCGGGCGCCTTATTCTGAATACCCTCGCATTGTATCCTACCCTTCCGCCAAAATGACCACCACTCAGCTCCCAATCTCCGACGTCGACAGGTACGACTATGTCGTCGTTGGCGGCGGCACCGCTGGCTGCGTTATCGCGTCGCGTCTCGCCGAGGCCCTCCCCCAGAAGCGCATCCTCTTGATTGAGGCTGGCCCCAGCGACTTCATGGACGACCGCGTCCTTGACCTGCGCAAGTGGTTGAACCTCCTCGGAGGTGAGCTCGACTACGACTACGGCACTACTGAACAGCCCATGGGTAAGCTCCCCCCTCCACTCGCAATCTCACGATAAGCTCTGCGCTGGGTTCGTCCCATCGTGAGCGATTGAATGTCAAGACAAAAAAAGGCTCACACCAATTGCGCACAGGCAACTCTCACATCCGTCACTCCCGCGCCAAGGTCCTGGGTGGCTGCTCATCACACAACACCCTCATCTCCTTCAGGCCCTTCGAGTACGACTTGAAGATCTGGCAGTCGCTGGGTGCCCACGGCTGGACCTTCCACGACTTCATGCGCGTCATGGACAAGCTGCGCAACACCGTCCAGCCCGTCCACGCCCGCCACCAGAACGAGCTCTGCCTTGACTGGGTCAACTCCTGCTCCTCCGCCCTCGACATCCCCATCCTCCACAACTTCAACAAGCACATCGCCCAGGACGGCGCCTTGAAGCAGGGTGTCGGTTTCTTCTCCATCTCCTACAACCCCGACGACGGCCGCCGATCCTCCGCCTCCGTCGCCTACATCCACCCCGTCCTCCGCGGCGACGAGAAGCGCCCCAACCTCACCATCCTCACCAACGCCTGGGTTTCCAAGCTCAACGTCAAGGGCGACACCGTCACCGGTATCAACCTGACCCTCAACGACGGCTCCAAGCGCACCGTCACCGCCAAGAAGGAGACCATCCTTACCGCCGGTGCCGTTGACACCCCCCGTCTCATGCTCCTGTCTGGTATCGGCCCCAAGCAGCAGCTCCAGGACCTCGGCATCCCCGTCATCCACGACTTGCCCGGTGTCGGTGAGAACCTCCAGGACCACCCCGAGTCCATCATTATGTGGGAGCTCAACCAGCCCGTCCCTCCCAACAAGACTACCATGGACTCCGACGCCGGTATCTTCCTCCGTCGCGAGGCCCCCAACGCTGGCAGCAAGAAGACTTTCTTCAACCCCGACGGCATCCCCGACGGTGACATCGCCGACGTCATGATGCACTGCTACCAGATCCCCTTCACCCTCAACACCGGCCGCCTTGGCTACGACGAGCCCAAGGAGGGCTACGCCTTCTGCATGACCCCCAACATCCCCCGCCCCCGCTCCCGCGGCCGTCTCTTCCTGACCTCCCCCGACCCTAACGTCAAGCCCGCCCTTGACTTCCGCTACTTCACCGACGAGGAGGGCTACGACGCCGCCACCCTTGTCTACGGCATGCGCGCTGCCCGCAAGGTCGCCGAGCAGGCTCCCTTCAAGAACTGGATCAAGCGCGAGGTCGCCCCCGGCCCCAAGGTCAACACCGATGAGGAGCTCTCCCTCTATGCCCGCCGCGCCGCCCACACCGTCTACCACCCCTGCGGAACCACGAAGATGGGCGACGTCCGCAAGGACCCGCTCGCCGTCGTCGACGAGCGCCTCAACGTCAAGGGCCTCAAGCGGGTCCGCATCTGCGACGCCGGCGTCTTCCCCACCATCCCCACCATCAACCCCATGCTCACCGTGCTTGGTGTCGCCGAGAAGGCCGCCGAGTTCATCATCCAGGAGGCCCAGGAGACTGCCCGTCTGTAAAAAAATCTTACCAAATCATCAAATGAAAGCGGATATATATGAGTGTGGAAAAAATGTTATGCAAAAGAGAAGGAACCACATTTCTCTCAGAAAAGCATATTGTTACCAATTATTTGTTTTAAGTTAGAGCTAGCTATCAGGCATTATACCAATGATATCACGACACGACCATTTATGGCAAACAAATATTCTTTCTCATCAATGTCTTTGATTTGCACTGTGTATGGGCGCAGCATGAACGCGAATGCGTTGTCCGAGACGCGCTACGCAGCGCCGAGGCAGACCATGAGCCCACATAAGTTTCCACCGCGATCGAGGGAGCATGAAAGATTTTTCTGTTGAATGGGAAACGGGGATTTTCGAGATGCGGAAATAAGGGGATTTTGTGGATAAGTATCCGCGCGATCGCAAAAGGCGCATGGAGATCGAGGGGCCCGATTTTCTATTGTACCCATTCGTGGAGATGGGGGCCGCGTCGGAAGGTTGGTCCCGAGATGCATGGCGTCCATCTCTTGTCGGTGAGCTTTGGGATATGCCGAGATGGGCTTTGGATATTGGGAAATCTTTTCTCGACGTCGGTCCAAATGAGATGTAGAAGGAGCGGAATCATTTTTACTGGATACATGACAGTAGTTGTCCGTAAAGCTAGCTCACTTCGTCGGTCGTTTATTGGGCGGGAGAGGGAAAGGCCAAGCTTTCCGTAAACTGACATGAAATCGACGATCAGCAGCCTAGAGACCCTACGTGCATGAGCGAACGGCAGCGGCCTGAATCCTTTGGGCTTTACTTGGCAAACCTTTGATGTACTTCCATTGGTCTACCGTTCTGGCCCCTTGTTTCCGAAAGATTGGCAGGCTGTTGTTCTTCCTGTTTTCAATGTGTGGGAGAGGTGTGTGGAAGGGTACCTGCTTGATTTGGATGGAATGGGTGGGTGTGATTGGGCGGTGGGTGAGGCTGATGTTGGATTGCGGTGGCGAGGGAGGGGGGTGGGCAGGGAGGAGGAGTCCGGGTTCTTTGGGGGGTGGGTTACGTCGATGTACTTTTGGGCAATTGCAAAACTTGATTAATTTGCATTACGGTTGTTTGAATGGTGATTATTCGCGCCATCTGTTACGAGTGGTGCGATGTGATGACGCGAGGCCGTGGCAGGAACTGTCGTTCTTTTACACACGTGTGGTTTTATAGATTTGATTCTACAATCTGGCGGCTCAAGGGTCTTACATTTTCAGTTCCCTCATAGACGTTGTATTTAAACGCGCGTTCGAGACAACGGTGCATCCCTTAGCCGACAATGATTCGATGAGATATTCGTCATGGGAGAATCCCATACTCAGGCTCGAGGGTTCAAAGTGATTGGAGGAGAGTTATACCTCCAGTTAAAGTAGCATGGCAACAGAAACTTTCCACACTTTCGTGTGTATCTAATTTGATGGATGTATTTGACGAATAAAGTTGAGACGGCGAGGTGGAAGGACGAGGGGAGCAGGTCGGTTGTGATACGAGACGCGGCTGCGGGGGCGAGATGCTGACGTTGTGGACGCGAACAGTCGTTCCATAGCCTCTACTTACTCACCGAAGCAACTGTCGATCGGATTTGGTCGCCTGTAGCACAATTTCAGTGGCGGTATCTTGCCAATTTATGTATGTGCAGGCTGCTGTAACGCCTTGAGTCTCCCGTCACGTTGCCGAAACTATGTATTCAAGCTCATGTTCAACATAGTAGTCATGTATCCAAGTCAGTGATGTCCAATTGGCGAGCCGTAGGCGAATGCCTCCGTCGCATCTACAGGTTTAGAGTGACAAAGAAGCATGAGGTATAAGATACCTTTACCTTTAGGGTAAGTCTGAATGTGAACGGCACGAAAGTATCCCAAGATGATCTGTCGGTTATTTGGTATGGATAATCTTGAAACGGGAAGGTGGAAGGATGGCGGGCGCTGACAAGATATTGTACGAGATGAGGAGGGAACACTGACGTCGTGGGAAGGCGGACTGCAAACATAGGCTGAACCTCTCAGCCGGCCCAACACTAAATCACACCATTCAAATGGATCGGTGCATTTTGGTACGATGGCAAAAGGTTTCGGCTTGGTGAATTTATCCGTGTCTGGGCTGCACGTGAGGCAATACATTGTTGGCTACAGCCAGACAGCTGAGCTACCCTAATGAGGTTATATTTGACTTAAACCACCCGTTTTCCCGGTCTCTGTTCAAAGGCCGAGCAAATGGAGACGACCAAAGGAGGGTTCGGTTATGCAACTATGAGCAGGAGATGATGTATACCAGCTATGTCACAAGACCCAGACGACGTCTTCTAGGTTTGGTATGATTTGGCCTGCTTTGATGATTCATGGGGGAATATTAGCTAGATCAGGAGAAACGGTAGGGCTCGCGGGTGATGGGCGGTATTCTACGATGATGATGTCAGATTTGCTCGCCTGTACGCGTTGTGCTGTGGCCAATTGTGAACAATCCCACCCATGGTTTAAACCCCAAAAGGGATGATGGTGTTGTTGTATTGGCTGAACATGTCTTTCCCCGGACACATTTGTTTCGTTATATACCTTATCCGTCTTAGCACTCCATGATGTATCCCAGATCTGGCGAATGTCAATGAGGAATGATAATAACGACGTCGCGGCCACGATGCTATTATGTTCTCGGATGTCGGCCTCCGCCCGTATGGAAGGTGTTTGATTGGACTGTATTTAAGATGATGATCTTTCTATCGATGTACTATCAGGGACACGAATCGAGTCGTGCTGCAGGATTGGGTTACGGCTCTGCTGAAGTGTACCGTTGACTGCGTTGTACAGGTTGAGGCAATAATCACCAATGGGAACGCGGAGCTTGGCTTAGTAGTCACAGGATCTTGTTCCCGTTTATTCAGAACGAACTTTATAGAAACAGGAAGAGGAGAAGACGGCATGTTGCTCGGGTCCTGGGAGTGCCCAGTGGAATGGTGAAAAACAAATGTAGGAGCATTCACTTTTCAAGACCAAGTGTGAAAAGGCATATAGATTGCTTGCTGTCTTGTATAGCGTTCTTCCCGGGAGTAATAAATACTTGCTTGGACATTTTTCGCGACAAATCAGCCCTGGGAACTCTGGGAACAAACATACTTAAACCGCACCATCTGTAATTTGTTCTCACTAAGATGGGTTTGCGGTGAAGCTTTTGATAAGAGGAACGAGGTTCTTCCCAACACGTGTGCCATCCAGTATGATGCGTGCGCCAGACATTTGACCAGCTGCATGAGCATGAAGAGGACATGAGAAACGACATACTTCGCGAAACTCAGAAATTTGAGAATGCCATGTTCGAGGTAGCTTAGCCAGAATATTACAACATCGGAAGCGAGAACGTACTGCAGCACATTGTATTTTGTCAAATCACTAATTACCTATCATCTCACAACATCGACTACAACTTCGAGGACAAGGGCCTATGGTTTGGAAGATGAGTTGTGGCGGACGACTGCTTCGGGCTTGCGACTTGGATAAGGCCCAGTGTAATGATTTCGAGTCCCAACCGCCGGAATAACGTCAAACCGAAAGAATCATCTGGAAATAGCGCAGCTCCCATGATAGTTTGCGGTGAGCCTGGGAGTGGATGCCGTTATGCTGTTGCCTGGTGGTATGTATCCACTGTCCCAAACTTTACTATGACAAGGCAGGAATATCGGATTCAGCTTCTTTAAGGGAAGCAACTTACAAGAGCATGAAATCATCCGCAGGGATGCTAGCTTATGAAAACTTTTGCTCGGGTAGTCAATCCGCGACATCAGTCAACCGCAAGAAAATTATTTACGCATAAAGTCCGTAGACGTTATAATGATAACCGCACATGCGGTACCCGCTGAATAGGCAGAAGCCGAGAACCGAAGTCCCAAAGCCCTGCAGGGCTGCTCCGCTCCCGGCCCAGGCCGAAGTGGCATGTTGGCCGGAGGTCTTGGCCTAAATGGCTATCAGCCCGTTCATTCCAACTCGTTACGATATACCCATTCCGTGCTCAATCATATTCCTAGCCGCTGATTGGACTCATCCGTAGACTTAGAGTTATGATGTTCTACAGGGCTGCCATGCTCGCCGGCTGACGTGAGGGATTGGAGTGGGTCGGCCCGCTCAACTTGATCCTTCAAGCAGGCGAACACGAACAGTTCATCCGACAACGTACAGAGTCCGAGTTATGAAGATAGATATTGTGGATAGACTCCAGTGTGATATTGGAGTTCTTTCCACCAAAGTCCCTTTGCATATTGTCTGGATCTAACAGAATCGGGAATCTCGTATGTGCTCACTCGGACAAGAGGTATTTAAATATGTAGTCGTGTCGCTCAACAGGTTGTAGTTCTTCTCTATCCCACAGAGCAGTCCAAGAACTCTACGAAAATCATCAAATTGCCTTAATTCTTAATACTTACAAGAACCAAAATGGTCAAGTTCACTACCTCTGTTGTCGCCCTGGCCATGGCTGCCGCCGTCACGGCCGCACCGGCCCCGTCCTCCGAGACGACCTTCTCTTTCGCCTCATGGGTCGAGGACATCATCGCCAACCCCGATACGGCTCTGAGCCCCGAGCAGGCAGTTGCGGCGGCAAACTCTGCCGCCCTCGTCTCCTCTGCTGGCGGGCTGACTAAGAGAGCCGAGTGCGTGGCCAGCTACAAGGATGCTCCGGTACGAACACCAGACTCCGACCCAGCCGGCCTTTGGAATCTCATACTAACATGAATCTCTCTGTCTATGTAGTCTGCAGATGCTGCGGCTTGTCTTGATGATCTCGCCCGCAAGGGCTCCGCAGGCACCAACTGCGTCGTTGCGCAGTCCAGCATCCAGATGTGCCGTATCGGAGGCGCTCAGCTCATCAGCACTAGAGGCAACACTGGCACATACACTGTGAACTGGTAAGTAAACATCTAGACTAGGGGCAATTTTGATGCCGTGGACTTTGATACGGCTAGGACACGTGCTGACTGATATATAGTAACGACATTGCCCGCACCGGAGGCCTCATCTTCGACTCATGCTACCGCGCCGATAACACCGTAAAGGGTAAGGAGTACTGTGTCACCAACAGCAACATCCAGGTCAACATCCTGGGAGTCTAAATGGCATTGGTGCTGGTGTCAAACCACAAGATGCGTCCTTGCCTGGGCGTATAATGGGTCGACGGACTCGACTCAATATCCCGAGGGCATCTGAAACGAAATGATGATAAACGAGAGTAAAATCAGTTCATGGAGTTTGGGACAACCAACCAATAGTTGTTATACGTATATACTACAGTGTGTGAAGCTAGATCGGCTTCTGGTCTACAAATCAATCAGAAAGGTCGTTGCGACATTCCGCGGGTGATTATCCTTTGCTGTGAATCTATTGACGCCAGCCGCCGCTGCCCGATGGTCCCCTCAGCCTGAGATAGTGAGTTGTGCCTAGTAACTTCAGCTTCTTTTCAAAAGCTCCAAGCCATAACATTGGATACAGAGCTTGGAGCAACAAGGCAGCTTGTTCATGAAAGGCGGTGAGTTCCGCTGGACGATTATAACTTCAACACCAGTTTCATGTGCTAAGATTTAAGATGAATATAGAAATAGTTGTACCCAGGGGCGTTAGTCAGCCACATCAAGCGCAAAACACCCCCTACTCACATAGAGGGCAAAAAAACAGGGTTTCCACGCAAAAAAGGGGGTTTCCACCCAGTTGCATAAAAGTCGCATTTTTAACCTTTTGCCACCAAAATATAACTTTTTTGAGACTATACTATAACCTAAAACTACCCTTTTTTTGATTACTGCTTTTAAGCCTTACTGCTAAGATGCCTCACTAGAGTGATGCTAACTTAATGCCTGCTAAACAGGCTGCACAGGCGTTATATGCCTTACATCAATAAGCCCTCCAGCTGGAGCACCTAGGAAAGCCTCCAGCTGCTATGCTGTTAATATAAGCTATTACTGCTAACTATAAGGTATTCTATACAGCAGTAAGAAAGCATCTAAAGGCTTTTAAGGCTAGCTATAACTTCTCTATGCTACTCTAAGAAGGTGGCCAGCTGAGGGTGTTAATAGAGGCTGAAGACTTAGCCTTAGTAGCATTTATAATATAGCTTAATATTGCTAGCTTCTTAGCAACCCTTCTTATTATTAAAGAGATAGCTAATACTTTCTAAGCTGGCTAGAGTATAAGCTTAGTCTTAGAGCACTTTATAAAGTCTTAGAAAGCTAATCACCTAAAGTTTCAAAAGAGATTAAAGATTAAACTTATTAAGATTTACTAAAAAAGTGCTAAGTTTAACTTAATATTAATCTAGCACTTCTTTAATTAGTATAAAGCTGTAGTTTAAAACTATAAACTTAAGTTTTTTAAGATATAAAATGCTAATAAGTCTAGCTGCTATATCAGCTACCTCAGCAGCTATATATATATTATTTTACTCTAAAGATAATAGAAGCAAAACAAACTATAAGAAGTTGTTAATCTAGCTAACAGAAAGTTATATACTCTTATTAGCGCTAGTAACACTATTAGAGATATTATCTTAGTATATCTTATTTTTAAAATATAGCTAATTACTACTTAGGCTGATTATAATATTAAAGAAGGTATTCACTTTATATAGTCTCTTACTGCCTTCTTTAATTAAGAGATTATAATAGATTATATTAAACACTTTAATATATACTTATTTAAGCAGTCAGCAAAGTTCTAGCAACTTAAGCATATAATAAAGTTATAGTTTAATATTAATATATATAGAAGCTGCTCTAATAAGCCTAAGATGCATAGGATGATGCTAAGTACTTAGGCTAAGTTATATTAAACTTTCTAAGCTAAATCTAGTATAGCGCTGCATTGTTTACTCCTTCTTAATAGCTTCTCCAGTTATATCAGTATAAACCTTATAGAATACTATATTAACTTTAATATTATTATTAGATTTTTCCCCCCTCACACTATATATCTACTTCAACCTATAGATATAGAAGTCTTCTAGCTATTTAAGAAGGCCTATTAAATAGTACTATAAAAGTCTATATAAAGTAGCAATCTCACTTTTACTTGCAGAGATTTTATCAGCAGGCTTTAGCAGATAATAAATACTATATTTACCTACCTAAATATCATAGCAAGCAGAGGTTGTCCAAAAAATACAATACAAATATATCCCCTCATAAGGTTAAATCTACTAAAGTAAGTATTTTTAAGCAATTAGTATAGCTATTATAAAAAGTAAATATACTATAATTATCTATGAAAAAAGCGCTATTTTTAGCAGTAGGACCCACTTTTATAGCCCTTAGTTTACTATAGTTATTACTGCTTATATAATAAAAGCACTAACATTTTCCTTTTTAAGTTAAATACAATACACTAAAAATACAGACCCACTTTTAAATATATATAAAATAATTTATTTAATAATATTACATAATAACCTATATAAACCCTGTATTTTTTGCTTTATTATAGCTATATATCTAAAAATAATATTAAAAACTATTAAATTTAATTAAAAATAGATATTTTTATAAAAAATACAAAAATATAATATATTTTCTGTATTGTATTTTTTCTAACCTCTGATAGCAAGGTTTAAAAAGTTAGACATCTAGCTAATTAGAGATAATATAATACTCTTTTAATTAGTTAAATATATATAGTTAGCCTAAGTTGATATATCTAGCTACCTCTTAAGTTATTTGCTAGACAATAATAGGTTTAAGAGGGCTATATTATAAGCAGATGCTATTAAGCAACAGTATGCTGCTAAATAAAGCTCTCCTACTTAGAGAGGTTATAAAGTAATTAAAGCTGCAATTAGCAAGAGTAATTTATACTATAAGAGAGGCTAGAAGCATATTATCAACTAGAATAAGCATATAAAGATATAATAGCATAAGAGATAAACCTAGCAAGATATTAAACCAACCTACTTATTTATAATAAATATAACTTTTATAGAGATTAAAGAGCATTATAAGAGGTAAGTAATAAAGGCCTCACAAAAAGAGCTTAAGCAGTAATATATTGCTATAAAAAAAGAGGCTTAGCAGTAAGAGAAATAAATATATACAGAGTATAATGCTATAAAGTATTAATAGATTAATAGATATATAAAGAGACTGAATTTTAAGTAGTAGCTTACTTATATTAGCAAAATTCATAACTATATAGCATTTAACCTAAAAGACTTATAATAGTTTAAGCTACTTAAGCTGAAATAGCAGATTAATCTCAACTTTATATTACTATTAAAAGAAGCTTAAGATTATATTAAATATATAGTAAAGCCTCTCAGTCACCTTAATATTAAAAAGTTACTTAGCAATATAAATAATAATAATAACTTCAACCTAAAGGTTAATAACAATATTAATAACTCTATTAATAAAAACAGTAATAATACTATAATAAGCATTAAATCAGTCAGCCAGTTTAAAGATATTAACAACAGTATTAATGCTAGCAAGCTTAAGTTGCTGCTATTACTAGTGCTAGCTGCTATACCTAACGCTATATTAATGCTAGCACTGCAGCTAAAGCATTAAGCAATTTATTACACTATAAAAGAAGGTCTTAACAACTTCTATACTTAAGGTATTATAGAGAGTAACCTTCTACTAACACCTCTATTAATATAGATATTAAAGAAGTATAAATATATTATTAATAATATAGAAAGTAATAATATAGTGATCTTCTGCAGTCTATTTATATTTATATAATATATATAGATATTATATATATAGCTAGATAGCTCTACTTAAGAGCAATATAATAATATAATTTTTATTATTATATAATGTAGTTGAAGCTGAAAATTATATCGCAAAAAGTCATTAATTTGGTGGGTTAACATAGAAAAATGCCACTTTTGGTGATGTAGGTAGAAACCCCCTTTTTAGCGTGGAAACCCTGTTTTTTCGCCCCCTACGTGAGTAGGGGGTCTAGCGTTAGCCTGCCACACGCTTTGACCCCCGGGTAGTGAGGTGCTGAAACAGTGGCAACCCAAGTATCGCCTAGGCAGCATTTAACGACCACCTTAGCTTGTGTGAAGCGCATGGGCAATGCGGACATTTCAAAAGGTCCGCGGATGGCTCCGTCGGAATATCGCAACGTCGCCATGAGCTATCCGTGATTAACTTCCATTTGACTTTTGCTTTTGCTTTGTTGTAGAAATTGGACTGATTTTCTCCATGTTTGCGATTCTCTCGGATTTGTTTCTACAACCAATCGTGCTTTCGCATTTCTCGCAACGTGCCCAAGCTGTTCCTCCCTCGTTAGGTAGCGCTTTTTCAATCGATAGGAAAGCAAGCAAACAAATCTTCAGTGAGCCCAAGAAGTTTAATGGAGGCATGAAATGGCACGTAAGACTTTTGTCAACGCCATAGCTGAAGCTGCTCACACTCGGCTTCGGCTGATTGGTGAGCTCATAGAGTTCGTTGCCGATGGTATGTTGACAAAACCAATGCTATTATTCTCGCTCAAATACAACCGAATGCCCACAGTCACCTCCCTTTCAAAAACACGTTTGGATCGGTCTACCACTGCCTACAGAAAGGAACATTGACTGTTCATGAGAAATCCTAACCTGCGGTAAATAAGCCGAACAGGACGGCTCTCTCACATTCGCACTTGCCGTGCTGCTGCTAGAGGCCGCGTTCACGGAGTTTCGGAATTTATGGCTAGATCCCGCATTCAAGCAACGGATGCATAGTAGCGCTAGGTACGAGTCGGTCGGAGAATGTCGGCCAACGGCGAGCCGAGATAACCGATCACAACGGACAGGGCAAAGGGCTCACACTGATTCATGTCTGAGGCACTTTCATCTATTTCACTTTCTGGAGGAAATTCGACACCGCGAATCAAGTGGGTTAAATATCACATCAATTGCCGATTATGGAAAATTTGGGAAGGCGGCAAGTGGGTCCTAGTCACGCGGATTGCGGCTGTTAACAAGCTTTGAAGATATAAGAACCACTGTCTTGCCAATCGTCACTGGGCATTTTTCTTGTCTTTCACAGCTCGACCAACATTTCAGATAACCTCGACAGCTATGAAGGTCTATCAACTCGCGGCTTTGCTGTCCTTCGTAAGCATTAACCCGAAAAGCCTTGGTCGTGTAGAGGGGTCTAACATGCGGGTTTAAGAGCACTTACTTGAGCGGAGTATCCGCTGCGTATTGCAACAACAGCCCATCTCTCATTTGGCAATGTTTGAGATCTGACAACTCGAACTCTGGGTACACCGCATCATGCTGTCCGGGAGGTAGTTACCAACAAGACGGCGCTGTGAGTAACCCATGCACAGATAAAATTCTGGCCAGGATCTAACAGGGTATTTAGTGCTGCACTGAGAATTGGCAAGCTTTCAAGTCTTGCTGCACTGCGCATCCTGGTTACTGGGCTTCTAACGGCTAAGAGCAACGGAATATTAGTCTCTGGTCATTCCCCGCAGCACATCTGACAGAGAATCTTTGCGTGGTCAAATGACCAAAGGTGCTCAGATGAAAGTCCAGGGGGCCAGGGGCTATGTGTGAAGAAATTCAGTGGACGGCGGATGAGAGAGCACTCAGAACGGGTCTCTGCGGTCTCAGACCGTGTGATTCTCGGCATCCGGTACCCGCGCGCCCCAAGCCTTTGATCATCAACCTCCAAAGCATTAGCTAGTAAACAGATGTTTGCGTGGAAAATGAAATTAGATCGCTCTTGTAACGTTATGTCTTCTCCGTTACTAACCTCATGAACTCGGCATCAATTATGAATGAATTAGGGGCCACAATGATCACTCCGTAGCTCGCTTGGCAAACAAGATTTCGATTTGACAAAGGTTTCTTGTCAAAGCTAGGTAACTTTTCGCCGAATTTCTTCAGAGTGATGGAGTCACGATAGGACATCATCTGCGGGCAGTAATTGCGGGCAAACTCTGTCACAGATCCCTCAGCATTTGGTCAAGGGTAGATGAATCAGAACAATTACAACCTCCATCATGGTGATCACCTTTCACCTACAATTCTCTTTATCTGTAAAGTTCTGATCAACCCAAGATGCGACACTCGTCACAAGCCTTCCTTCTAAGCCTTATTGCTTTTGCAGGAGCGTCTCCCGTGTCCCACAACTTCAACACCACCCTCTTGAAGAATATTGCTTTTGCCCTCTCAAAAGGAGAAGCGGCGTCATGTGTCACTGGAGAGGTACAAGTTTTGATAAGTTGCGAGGCCGAGAAGTGGCTTTTCGAAAAGACCACAGACTCCCTGTCAGTCACGGACTTCGTTTCCAACGTCGCCATGACCGAACCCAACCGCATTTCGGACTTGTCCGAGGAAACTACTTTGATCCAGAAGACTTATATATAGAATCTGGGTCAAATAATGCGTTCCCTCGTCTGGCCTGCCAAGCAGTGTCGACAGAGCTGTGCAGATCCTTACGAATGGCGGTACGCGTGATCACACCTATTGGGACTTGGTCCCTGGATACAGCTACGTAGATGTAGCCGCCCGGGCTTGTATGATCACTCCGAGCTATTACCGACTTGGAACAGGTTTCTCAAAACATACAGACCCTCTCCTCGAAGCTTAAACCCCTGATTTCATGGAGGTGCTGCATCAGCTGGTTACCAAGCTTCGCTCTGGCTCGTTCGGTCCCCAATTCAGCAAGGTGGTCGGAGTAGGTCATTCGATCGGGAGTAAGGCAACTGAAGCGGTAATCTCACAATGCTCTAGCGACTTTGACGCCGTTATACAACTGGCTACGCATACGTGAATGCGGATGAAGCTGGTAGCGTCGTTGCAACTGGACTTGGATCGCCGAAGGATGTTGACCATCTGAAACACCTACCTGATGGCTACCTTGTGCTCAAATCTGCAGAAGGCATTCATATTTGCTTCTTCAAGTATCCTGATTCTGACCCCCAAAGTAGGCTGCCTTCATCAATGCAGACAGAAACCAAGACGGGCTGACACCAACAGTTCTCTCATAAACGGCCAGGCAGATGCGGATCGAGTCAATGGGCGAGATGCTCATCCCGCCCAACAGCTCGTTCTGGGCCAACTTGACTGTCACGAACAAATATCGCTCACCAGCCCTGGTGATCCTCGGCGAGCACGACTACGTTGCGTGTGTGCGATCTTGCGTCACACCGCAAAACCTGGCCGTCAAGACACTGAACACCGCGTATGCTAGCGCTAATGGGAACCTGAGCGAGGCTTGGATCGCTCCAGGTGCTGGTCATAATTGTCATACTCACTTGAAAGGCCCTGAAGTTTCGGCTAAGATGGTCAACTGGGTGAAAAATCTGGGCTGGATTCTTGATGCTTCTGATCGGACCAGATAAGGGGAATCGGTTGACATGGCTTTCCAGAACTTTGCTCCGGTGTGATTATTGTCAACAAATGTGACTTCCAACGACACAGATCTCGATAGCAATACCAAGCTCTCAGACCCAATTTGTGTAGTCCTAGCGATTTATGGATCTAGGAAAATCTGTTACTGAGATTCCTTTTGAAAAGAGAATGTGTTGTTTATGATAGGCTGATGGTCCACGAGCACATGCTGACCGCTGGAATTCCATAGGCAGGGCGCCAATCCAGCCGAACGATCTCAACTCATCATTTAGGAGTTTGACTTCACAATTATGATCGCTATGTAGCAGAGCGTCCGTCAGTGGAGTGTCATCATATTGTGTCAGCAGGCTGCATCACAGCAAAGCTAAATTCGTGATCGCGAAATCTTTACGGAGTGAGAATATCAGTGATATATAAGCAAGAGAATCGTGAGCTGAGTCTTTCCCTGAGCGGAGTCAAATGCGACAGCAATGTTAAGTAATCAGAGCGCGCGATCCGCGGCCTTGGCCAAGCTGACATTTCATCCGCCGCATTTCGGCCGAATTACAGCAGCGTTCGGCTGCATGGCAGTTACAATAGGGGCATTTCAAAGCTGCGTCTTCTCTATGTAACTCGCTGCTTCGCGTCTCGACATGCGGATTGCGGTCGCTTCTAGGATCTCGGATCACGTCAAGTCAAACAACGAGCTTCTGTGGAACTTGCTTATTACAGAGAATTAAAGATGAGTAAATAGTAATTGAACTTTCAGCGTATACGTACAAATTTGAAATATCTTTCATTTCTTCTTAATTGCCTGATAAGGACTGCATTTACTGTAGTCAAAGAGAATGTTACAAGACAATCTTCTCGAAACTGGCTTCTCCTGCAGCGGATCTTTCCATCGCTCCAAGTCCCGCGGTGGCCCCCTTGACGACCGTCAGGCGAGGAATGCGCCAGTAATCTCCATGACGTTGCACCAGCCAGTCCATCGCTCTCCTTACTCGGTGCAGAAACTCGGGACTCTGAGCCCCTCCCATGAAACCTTTGTCGCCGTGAGGTCTCCAGCACATGACGTGCTTGTAGGCTGAGCCGTTTGGCACAGGCACTAAGGATACCAGCTTCAGAGCCGTAGTTCTTGATCCTTTTGTAACGCAGCAATGTTTGGCGAGGAAGGGAGAACTTTCTTTGAAATGTGGGCGTTCCACTGGAGGTAATAGGGGCTCGACTCCAGCGACAAAAGCGTCGAGTGCAACAGAAAGATTACCTGAATCACTCTTCTCAGCTGCTGATCGAATGTTGTGCACAACCTTCGGACTGTCGTAGTCAATGCATTGGGTTGCTCCGAGCTTCGTAAGCCCGTCGTAATTGCGCGGCGATGCTGTAACAAAGATTGGGCCGAATCCGATTGCCTTAGCAATTTGAATCGCTGCCATCCAAACGCCGCTGGCACCGCGTCAGAGAATCGTAGCCAGCGATAAATGAGTGAAGACTCATGAGGAAATGCTTCTTGTCGGCTGGATTAATGCCAGAGTATTTGGTGTTAACCACTGTATCAGCATCAGTTGGCGCATAGGTATCGGAGACCTGACGCTGTGATCATTCGCCGTCTTCTCCTAGCCAAATGGAACTTCCCATAGGAGCAAGCGTCTTGAATTTGAGCACGAACGAAGGAAACGTAAGTTTGACGAAGTTTGTTGTGAGAATTGAAAGGACGTATATCAGCTGGGGGTTAGCTTGCATTTCATTTCCCAGAGAAGCACACACAAGTTGCGTTGTCAGGCCACCTACAAGTTAAGCAGAAGACTTAATAACGTTGTGAGTAGGGGTGCTTGTTGGAAGTCCATCCGAGTCTAAGACGTCTCGGTCGATAATATCCATTGAGTTATGATGCGCGCACGACATGTGACATGCCATTTCTCGGCGCTGGTAACAACCCACGGTGCCAACAAATCCTAATTTTACTTATATCATAAATAAATTTCGTAGGTAGCGAACGCGTGACATGATTAGATCGAAAGTTCCATTGCTATTGACACTGTTGTCCACCAGCCGACCCTTCTCACTCATCTTCGGTTTGAAAGCACAGTCAAAACCCGTAATTGTGTACGTCTCAACTATTTCCAACGCCTGCACATTACCCTGAGACAGTTCTTAGCTGTGATGAGAAACATGAAGTATATTGATATCTTATGGGGTGTTCAAAATTCATTCGTTGTAGGTAGAGCTTCCGTCTTATACTGTACATCGTTCTAATTGGAAACGTGTTGGAACATGGACGGCATCTTTTATGACTGCTCTCATAAGATGCGTAGAATTAGGTGTGAACTGAAAGACGCTCTTTTTTTGGAGAGAATGAGAATTCAGACGGTTCGCGATCGCGTCGTCACATGCTTTTTTCAACTCGCTCCAAAATAACAGAAGCTGGAGGGTCGACGCTGGGGAAGCTTTCCTGGTGTTCGCATCAAACTTACCCATGAAGTTTTCAAGAAAAGAGAGATGGCAAATATTGAAGACTGGTGCTGATAAGATAAATCTGGGGTTTCACTGTCGTTTTCAGAGATAGTGAGCCACTACAATAATTGTCCAACTTTGAAGCGATTTCACGGAATGTTGCCCCACTTCACGCAGCGTCCCCGAACGACCAGGAGCAAAATCTTCATTTGCCAAGCTCCCAAGATCATGACTCGCGTCTGACAACCGAATATTTCATCCAAGTCTTCGACAAGATTCTTGCCGATGAGTCAACTTGAATTCTGGACCCGAGTGAATCATCATTGACATCAAGCAATTCCTGATGGCGTGCAGAGTAGACTTTGAAGCCGGCGGGATAAATCAATCATTACTAATAGATAACGACCAATACGAAGGTTCACGGCCGAGCGCGGGCCAGCAAACGGTCTCACATTCACATCAAAGCCAAAACACAATTCCATTTGTGGTCACAAAGCCCGTCTTAGCGTCGGACATTGGAGATAAAAGTAGTCCGAGACCGGGGGGCGCCGAACGCGAGAAACCGCGGTTCGGCCTAACTAGTATGCCCGGCACCTCCGGACAAGCGCCGTACTGTCTCATATCCCGCGCCGCCGCTCTCTGCTCCTGCCGTGCGTGACCGGCCCTTCTTTGTTCTCCATAGCAGTTGGTTTCCAGCGCTTAGCTGTGGTTCGGTATCCAGTCTTCCGCCCCCCGCTCCCCGGCCGAAATACGATGCAGTCAACGTCGGAAGCCCAGCGGTCGGCGTCAAAGGCCTTATCGCTTTCTTGTACGGCATGCAGGACCCGAAAGGTTTGTTGCTGGAACTCTTGTGGAATTTTGTTTCTGCGCTGATCATGCTGTGTCGCGGTCTTCCGTGGCGTAAGATGCTGACAATGTCACCGTCGTAGGTCAAGTGCGACCACAGAAGACCGGTATGCTCGGGATGCGAGAAATATGGCGGCGAGTGTGTTTGGCCGGAGAGGAAGAAGAGCATCCGGCGAGGTGAAAAGAAGTATGCATACCCGCTGACCTCGTTATTGGAGCTTTGTGAGAATTTTGAGGTTCAAGGTCACTGACGTCATCATGTAGGCTCTATGAGAATATCGTCACTAGGCTTGCACAGATGGAGCGTCTGGTCGAGGAGTTGCAAGAACCGAAAGAACCGAAAGAGTCTAAGGAGCCTAAGGAGCCCAGTGCGCCCAAGAAGAAAGCAACTGCTGCTAAGAAAGGCCCACAAGTCTTGACACCTGAAGATTCCTCATCCAACACCAACCCGCCTCAGCCGGCCCTCACAGCGTCGACAATTTCAACCCAAGTCTCGCCAGCTTCGTATCCACCATCACCGGCCTCGAGCTCACCAAGAACTACGAAGCCCTATTATGCAGGAGCATCCGAGGGTACTGTCGGGACTGCCGGTATGTTCTCCCTGTTGACACTGCCAGAGCCAAAGAGGCTCACTGCCGCGTTGTTTAGGATCATGCTCGTTGTTCTCAGCCGAGGGCATCGCCAAGATCGATACCTTGGTTGGCGATAGTCGTTACTCAGATGCAGTGCGTAATCTTCTGCAACAAGTAAGGAGTTTCGCTCCGAAAAGAAGCCTCGACTTTTCTTCTTCCCCGAGAGACTACCCATTTCCCCCAAATGACATTGTCATCTTCTGCGTCAACGGTAATGTTCCTTCCACTTGCGTAATGTCATCCATATAGCTAATCACCGTCCCCTAGAGTATATGCGGACACTCAACAACGGCATAAGACTCTTGCAGGAGTCTAAAGTTCGCGCAGCGGTGAATGCTTACATGTATGGCCAACCCTGTGACGAGCCAGGATGGGAGCTGGCCTTGAACGTCATCATCATGCACGAATTTCGGAGGCGCGACTGGAATAACGGGAACCCTGAGCACAAGCATTATCTCAACAACGCTCTCGCTCTAATTCCCAATGCCATTCTACAGACGCCGAATCCCATGACTATTGGGTCCCTTCTCTCTCTAGTAATACCTACCTCTCAGCGCATCTTATCCTGCATTCATACTAACCTGACACAGGTATACTATTTCATTTTCTCAGCCGAAAATCACATTGCAGTTTCAATACTTGCTCTCGCAACTCAGTTCCTTCTCCTCGCTGGGTATCATAACCCAAACCACCCAAACAAAGCACTAGGCCACCCTGCCGATGTCCTGCATCGCCGCCGCCTATTCTGGCAAGCATATGTCCTCGATCATGACCTCATGCTTCGCATCGGCAAACCACCCCTTATCAGCGATGACTTCCTCCTGGAGCTTCCTGAGGAGTTTCCGACAGACGGATATGGAGTGTACTATTATCCCGGCGATGTGACACTCAGCTACTTTCATCAGCAGGTTCGCCTGTCCCAAATCCAAGGGCACATCTACTCCAAGCTCTACTCCCAAGGTGGAGAAATAATGTCAGCTGCCGCCTTGGAGTCTACAATCGCACAGTTGGATGCGGAATTGCAGGACTGGTGGCAAGGCATTCCGGAATTGATCCGCCCTGAACCGCAAATGGACTTGTTGGATGCTGATTACACCAAGGTGATGAGTCTTACCGTGTTGAATTTCATGTATTTTCAACTGGTTGTCGCTATCCACTCTGCGGCTTTCCGGTTGCCGCTTCTCGACGAGGACGAAGATGGTCTGCGACCTAGTGTTGCCTTGTGCGTGAATGCCGCGAGGGCCGCAATCGCATTGTTGAAGCATCAGAAGTTGCAGCATCCATTCACTATGTGAGTAAATAATTTTTTCTCTTCTAGATTGCGTGCTGACTTGGTTAGATATCTACTGTACCAGGTGGCCTGGAGCGTGGACATTCTGTTCGTAAACATCATCGAAAACAAGACCTCGACAACAGCGCTGCAGGACCTGGAGCTCATTAAGATGGTCATCAACTTCTTTGAGAGCTACGATCCAAACTACCAGACGGTGGCTTCATATCACATCATCAAGGTCTTGTACGAAGTCGCCTCTTCTGTGGTATTGGGGTGCCCGCCAGGACCCTGCAGCCAGATTCCGGCAACTACATCGATCCCTTGCACACAAGTACTGGCTACGGATGCCGCAAGTAGTCTTGGAATTCCTTCGACGTCTTCGCCTCGCGTACCTACGGGCCTCGAATTTGGTGGCGATTGGGGGAATATCTCACTTGGCGGGCATGACTGGTTTTCTGCGGGGTTTTTACAGATGGCTGATTGGGGTATTCCAATCAGCTCGCAGTCTATGCCGGGACTTTATGAGGACACCAGTCCTTTGAATGGGAACCAAGGCTGAGTTTGTCGAATTGCATATGGCTTTGTTCTTGTTTGATTCCAGCTTGTCTGTGCCTCGAGATTTGGGTAATTAGGCGTTCGTCTATGACACGTGTTCTGGGGAGTTGAATCGATTATCGGTTTCTCATTTGAGAAAAGGAAATCATGTACGAATTAAAGAACGCATGATTGAAAGGCTACTATCGCCCCTCTCAAAATCCAATCAATATGCTGACATGAAATAATGTTAAGCTGCTTCCACGCGATCCGCGGTGATTGTGGGTATCCCAAGTCCGTTACATAGGTATGCTTAAACTCAGTTTCGTACTAGGCCTATGGCCAAGACGTTGTTGACCACTACCGCTGTCGTCGTCTCATCAGGACATGGCCAATCCACGACCAGGGTTGCATCCATTCTAGGTACTTTCGATATCGGACCCCGGAACCGAGACCGAGATCTAGCTTTCTTAAGTATTAGAGGCTGACAGCTGCGTCTTTCAATGAGGCACTCACATACCATTTGGCCTTTTCACCGCTCCCACGCACCCTTTTCACACAGTTATAATCGTCCTCAAGAATTGAACTTCAAAGATTCTTAGAGCCGAACAAGTGGTATACATCCATGATGAGGGTAGTGGAATCTGAGACAACTAACAAGATCTACACATATTCGAGAGCTTCCGGGCCATCCGGTGCCGGATTCGTGGCGACCGCGTACACCCATGGGACATCGCAAATGCCTCCGACAAAAGAAAAATTTGAACAAGACACGTCAAGTACGAATGATGCAATTGAAGCTTGTGTCAAGGATGTCAAGCTTCTGGCGAGCGGGGGCGCCGAGATGAAATTTCGCATTGATCTTGAGCTGCCCGAAGGATCAACGTACGAAACGGGCGATATTCTGAAGATAATCCCACCAAATATTCAACAGGCCGATTACGGTTCTTACCAACGCATGACGAACGTACGAAACAGCATGGCTATTTCTGGGGGCACTGTCCTATTTTCAGAGGCCGATATGTGTCAACCTGCGACCCTCGAGGTAATGATATTCCTACAAATGATTCTCCGCCTAAAGAAAAGCTGACAATAATCAGCAACTGGAGGGTTTGATCCAATGTTGCACCAACAATCATGACAGAGCGACATTCCAGGCAGCCAGAAAGAACTTCTGCGGAGCGCCGAACCACCTGAGACCGTCCGTTTTACAGCTTCTCAAAGCATATCCCAGTATTATCATCGAAGTACACCAACTAAGTGCCATACTGCCGGAACTGCTACCTCGATCGTATTTCATTTCATCATCGCCACTTAAATCACCATCCACATGCTCACTGATCTGCTCCATGGCCGTTCGCAAGACCCATGGTCTGAACAATGAGGATGGCGACACCGTTATTGGCATGGCGTCACATTATCTTTCTGGACTCAGAGCAGGAGACTCCGTTACCTGTAGCGTGGAAGCGTTCAATACATGCTTTCGACCACCCACAGAATTGAGCACACCGCTCATCATGGTCTGTGATGGGGTCGGTATCGCCCCTTTCGTTGGGTTTGTAACGCATAGAGCTGAGCTGTTACGGCAACACCCAGCACTCTGGGACATTGTTGCACCAACTTTGCTATTTGTTGGCTGTTCCAGCTTGGATGAGTTGGCTTACGTATCAGAAATTGGTAGCAGTGGGGTCGTTGATGTGCGGTACGCACTTTCTCGCGAAACTGAAAATAGCTTCGAAGGTAATGTGCAGCATAGGGTCTGGGCCGATCGACAGGATGTCATGAAGCTATGGAACATCGGAGCGAGGGTTTATGTTTGTGGAAGCCAGTCTACTTGCATTGGAACAGAATATGTTCTGAGAAAGTTGGTGAGGGAAGGTACGACGAGAAGTGAGACAAAGACGGACAAGAAGTTTCGGACATGTTCTGATTACTTCAAGGCGAGGTGTGTCTTCGAGACCATATGATGATACGAATGGAAGACGCCCTGAAATCTTCATTTCAAACACTTTCTCCTTTCCATTCATTACATTCTGGCACAACGCTGCGACGACCTATCTTCCTGCAAAGACAGGCTGACCCCGTCAAAATGGCGCTAGAGCCTTATTACGACGATGTACCCCAACTAGCGCCTTCGACGTCATCAACATTCAGCTACTGCCTATTCCCCCCTTGCATTACTTCTTGAAATTTCAAACCTGGTTTCAAACACTTCCTTCCGTTAGCCGCTCAAAACCATACATCAGTCCATCTGTGACAGTTGTCGCTACAAGGTTTGTTTTCCAAGAAGGACATCGCGTACTCCCTGACTACCTAGTAAGGATAAATTCAACATGGGCAACACAATTTCGATGTTTTTCCCTCCGTCTCCCACATTTGTGGAGACTGATGTACCGAATCAATCAGGACGAGTTTTTATCGTCACAGGGGGTTATTCTGGGGTTGGCTTTGAGCTGAGCCGTATGATATGGCAACGCGGCGGTACCGTCTACATTGCAGGCAGAGACGAAGTCAAGGCGCACGAAGCAATCTCTGTCATTGAGAACGAGGCAACGACAGATTCAGTCGCGGGTGGCTTGCGATTCTTGAAAGTGGCACTCGATGATTTTACCAGTATCAAGACTGCAGCCGACAAGTTCTTGGCGGAAGAGAAACGCCTCGATGGCCTTTTCAATAACGCTGGGGTCTCTAATCCTCCTGCCGGTTGGGTATCAGCGCAAGGTCATGAGGTGCAGCTCGCAACCAATTGCCTCGGCCCCTACTTTCTCACGAAGCTTCTGAGTCCGCTCCTCATCTCAACGGCTAAATTCACCGAAACTACTGGGTCGGTTCGTGTCTTATTCACCACTTCGATCGCCACGCAACTCGGCGCACCAGATGGCGGAATAGATGTGAACAAACTCCTCATACCGACGAATGATCAACAGGTCAACTACGCCCTTTCAAAGACAGGCAACTGGTTTCTAGCGGATCATTTTGCTAAAGAGTTGGGCCCTCATGGTGTTGTTAGTTTGGTCCTGAATCCGGGAAACCTGAAGACGCCACTTCTTCGTCACTTCCACTGGGGTGTCGGGACTTTGGTCTCACCCCTGTTGTATCATCCTCGATTCGGAGCTTACACAAATCTCTGGGCTGGTTTCTCGCCAGACATTACGCTTGAGGACGGGGGACGGTGGGTTGAGCCGTGGGGCCGGTTCCACCCAAACCCTCGCGCAGACATTATCAATGCGATGAAAACCAAGGAGCAAGGGGGAACAGGGCAGGAAGCCGCACTGATCGAATTTTGTGAGAGGGCCACATCTGACTACTCTTGAGAGGTATCAATTGCGCAAAACTTGGGCATTTGGCTTGTGTGTTTATTGACAGGACGATCATAATTGGGGGATGGATTTGCTTTCTTGATGTTTATTCATACTGGGATCGATGGTCTTATCGGAACGTCAACTTCCATATCTTCGGAGAGAACAACGCTTCGGGGCCATGCCAACCATTCGTCCCATTCTGACCCTAGATATTTCGAAATGACGTTTAGGAGGTAGGCACCTGAATCGCCAATCTGCCATAGGTCTCTAGCCAAGTGCAGAAGGGCAGCATAGTGTGCCAAAATAGCGATCGCTACAGGTTTCCGTTGTACCAGCATCTCAGAGAAAGACTCCGGAAGCAGTAAGGACCATGAAAACACAATTTGGTACAGGTGTTTACCTCGAGTAAACATCCGAACTTGCATATCATCCACAGCAATCTGGACGAATTCGATAGCTCTGTGACATGCTTCC
Source organism: Colletotrichum horii (assembly GCA_027406005.1). NCBI lineage: Eukaryota > Fungi > Ascomycota > Sordariomycetes > Glomerellales > Glomerellaceae > Colletotrichum > Colletotrichum horii. The sequence goes on from JANVYB010000008.1 coordinate 3,756,817, forward strand.
AAACTGTCAGGAGATATATCCTCGTATGAATCCAAGAGCCTAAGGATATCGTCGCAGTCGTGTCCTCGACTTCTCAAGCGGCCAAGCCCCATCCCCCAGGCAATTAAGGGACAGAGCTCTGAGTCTTTGAGCAATGGCCAGCCCCGGTTGACAATGACTTTGACCCCCCTGTGGACCCGAACAAAGTTGACGTAGCAGTCCAAGAAGGGACCCAAGTCTGGACTTCGAAATGCCAGAGCATCCATGCAAAGGTGGCGGCCAAGGATGGAGGAGAAGAGTATCATTGGGACGCATGTGGTTTCGTCAACGCGAACTTTATCTGAGTTAAACAGGAATATAGCCCGGTTCTGTAGCTGTACGGCGATACTGAGATACTCGGAACTTCTCTCCGATGCAGTCATTGAGAGGTGGCGTGCAGACAATGAGAGCACTTCGTGAAGAAGATATGGCACCTCAGCACCAGTCCTCACGGTTAAGCGCGTGCCCAGCTCAATAAGATGCTCATCAAGTTCTGGGATGGCCATGCGGAGAGAGAAGTGAATCAGCAACTTCATGTGGACCATGTTGATTGCCACATCCGACTCTAGCTGGCCGGAAACGTTGTCTCCGTTGGTGAGATGGGTCAAGTCCGGGGCTGAAATGACCGCAGGGCTCCGTCCTGATGGTGACGCGGAACTCGTATCGGCATTCGGCGTTGTCACTCCGGATGAGCCCGCAAGATTTTCGTCCGGTCTCATCGGCGTGCTCAACAAGTCGGTATCGGCAGATGACGGGAAAACACATCTTCGGCCCACAGTAACGCAGTTGGCACACCTTGGCCAGGTCTCATCACACTAGAGCCGTTCCGTCAGCTGGGGTTCGGCCGGGTATCAAGCACGCTGCCTGAGCATACCTTCATGTGACGCCGTTTACACTCGGCACATCCATTGCGAGATTTTTTGTGGGGGCGTCGATACGTGGTTCGATCATTCATGGCCGTTAGAGGTTCTTGGCGTTGCTGGGAGGATTGAAGTCGTGGCGGGCGTGGTCCTGGAAATGTACAAGTCAATGTGAGGGTCGCTTTGTGGCCAGGACGCGCTTGTTGGACATTCGGGGTCACGAGAAAGGAAATGTTCTGGTAGATAGCCTATTTGTAAAAGTCTTGGTATCAGAAAATAACCGCCATAGCCACGGCTGACCCATCATGCTCAACGTCGTATGCCCCCGCGCTAGATGCTGTGCGCAGATTTCAATGCGTGCCCGGTGCCGATCGTGACCAAAGCTGACGGCTTCACACCGAAACCCACTTTCCTATTTTGTAAATACGTGTATTCGGTGAGTGCCGAGCCAATCACACTTACTTTAGAAATCGGCCCACATCTCGAATACGTGTATTCATCAAAGCCGGCTTGCTTCCGGGCTACAGCTTGAAGGTTACAGCAAGTGTCATCGTTTGCATTTGATGGTGTGAGAAGAATTTCCATTCATTGACCCTTCAAACTCCACGCCGCGAGATCGTTGTGTCATAACATCTTTAATACCTCGTGTTAAAGTAAAGAGCACTCATAAGTCCCAAAAGGCCGACGGGAAACTCACTGCAAGAGTTTCGAGAGTAGTACGGTCTTGGTCTCGATCCTTACTTTTGACATTCCCCGACATATTCACGTTTATGAAAATCTCAAGATATTATGAAAAGTGGTTTCGAGCTATAACGACTGAGGGAGTTAGAAATTGGTCAAATTCGTGTATGATTAATCATTAAGAAACTTTTACTTTTCATGTTATGAGTTCCACCGGCAAGCCTGAGAGTATGAATCAGTCGTACCACAAACAACCCTCACTTGGCTGCCAACGGACTCCTCCTCCGCAGCCATCCTCCATACTTGATCATCAATGGGGGCACCACACAGATGATAGTAGCTAGGCCAGCAAATATGGTCGTAGCAATGTTGAAGTCGAGAGAGTCAAACATGATGCGACCAAACAGTGGGAATGTGGCGCAGCATAGTGACCGTGTAAGTGCTAGAGCCGCGAACCCGCTAGCTGCGTAGGTCTCGTAGCAGTCGGTGAGGTAGCCGGCTAAGACGTGGTCGAATTCATTGACCGCGTAACCAATTGGAACAAGAGCCAGCGTTGGGAAGATCCAGTGGACGGATACAACCTGTGGCGGGATCGTCCATGCGAACAGCCAGAGACCTCCAGCTAGTAAAGGTGCCCCAATGACAAACCCGATGCATTTTGATTCCGGTGTGATTGGAAGACAGGCTGCAGTTTTCTTAGCAAGTAAGCGGGAATCGTAAACCCTCGTAAGGACGCTCAAAACCATGCCGATTCCTAGTGGTAGAAAGGGAATATTTTTCCAGCCATGTTGGAAGTCGAGCTGAAGGTAGACCATTGGTAGAACCTCCGTGAAGAGATAAATAAGTCCAAAGGCGATCGCGCTCAGGATAGCAACCATGAATACGATGGGTTCAGTAAAGAAAAGTCGAAGAGGGCGAATAAGGTCGAGCTTTTCACGCATGTTTGGGCGGACGCCAGTTTCGGAAGCTTCGATCTTGGCCAAGGCAACTGACGGTCGCGACTCCTTGATCAAGCACAGGAGAAATGCCGCAACTCCCGTGACAATGGCCGACGTGAAGAAGATCCATTTCCTACAAATATTTCAGCTTTTCGTCGCCTCGGATAATGATGGATCGCATGTGACTTACCAGTGGAGCGATTCAATGATCAAACCGCCGAATACCGGCCCTAATAAAATACCGATGTTGGCAACCAATGCCCATGTGAACACCCACCATACTCTTGCTTGTGTATCCCACATATCTTCAATGCTTCCCACAGCTATCACCGTCGGAACAGAAGACAGGAGCCCCGCTACAAAGCGTCCGACGATGATGATAGGGATAGTGGGCATGGCTCCCACCACGACGCATGAAATGCTGTAGAGGATCGTGCTGATGACATAGAGCTTCTTGCGGCCAAATGATTCCGACCATGGGGGAGTGACAACTCCTCCAATTGCTTGACCGATGAGATAGGTCGAAACCAGTGAAGCAGTTGCGGCAACAGAGCTGAGACCGGCTTCGCGGTGGAGATGTTCAGAGATCGGCGCCTGATCAGAGGTGAGCATTTATCGGATGACAAGCTAGACAGGCAGACTTACTCCTGCAGTGCTGACCATGGTACTAGAAGACAGTGAGTCAATGTAGCTGTGCTTGTAAAGAGACATTTGTACATACGTGAAGAATTCCAGAAAGATGATCAGACAAGTATCATACATCTTTCGTGTCTTCCCCCATTGTCGCGGATGTCCATGTTTCTGCGGAGTCGGAAGAAGCTCGCGCTGTGAGCTCGCGTAAAGAGAGGACATCTCGTAGACTTGCACAGATGCCTGAGACGCGGTTTTAGGAATTGGTAATGACATGTTGATGGTCGTAGTCTCAGCCAGACGTGGCCTCGAAGACTCCGGGTGAGAAGTAGGGAGAGCAAAGCCTGCCTTACATCTCGCACAAGCGACGAAAATGAGAATCCAACGCTTTTTGTTGTGTGCCGGAGATTGGGCTTGTCAAGGTCGCGCCTCTGCCGAAGTGAGTGTTTGCCTCCGCAGTTGGAACAACCTTGAGCGTTTCTATCTTTGTTCCAACAGTCCTCAATGTCGACCCATGAAACAAACTGTGACCCTGCACATAGTGGAACCCAACGTAGGGAGCGATCATCCAGGAATCTCACAGGGGTTGCAGAGCACCCAACAAGATCATCTTCGTAAAGTCTAGGAGTCGCTTACTCCCTTTAAAGGTGCAGCAGCAGCAACGCAAGCGAGCTTAGGTGTTCTCGGCAACGAGGGCATTGAACGTTCTCGGCCTGCCAGCACGCAAGCTCACCGCAAGCTCTCCAAACCAGGCCGTGCATTCTCCTGAGGGCAAAGTAGTATGCACGACTGGCGGCATCGCGTGCTGAACTATTAGTGGTCCATTCACGAGATGAGAACCTTGCAAGAGAATGGTCGTTTCACGCGCATAACCCGAGCTGGACTCAAGCCAGGGGACTAACTGTGTTGGCATTGGCTTCTTGGCAATTCCCAGCTGTCTGGGCTCTAGAACACGAACCAAGAGCTAGCTCGCTTGGACGTGGCTTTGCAACTAAGCTGAGCTGTCTAAAGCGGCTATTTTCACCTTGACCGCTAACCGCTTTTCGCGTTGATCTTAGATCGCTATGAGTCGGCAAGTTGGTTGGGGAAGGGCAATTGAACAGCTTTCTGCCACCAACGCCGCAATTTCTTGCAAACTCAGAAAAATCCCATCTCTTGAGTAATTCGTGACCAAAAAGGTTTCCCCGTGTTCAGTTCGAGCGTTTCCCCGCGATCACTCTTTCTTTGGATTTGATCAGTGGCGATCTTTGGGCGCGAATGAGAAAGGCTTCCGGAAGCACGCTATGAGATCCACGTGGGTATCAACACCGGGCGTCAGAACCTTAAGATTAGATCATCCATCGCCCCGGGTTCTCTTTGACAGCTTCCATTTGATGTCAAGCCAAATTTGAGCGATTGTCTGCATATTCGTTACGAAGCTCGGAGAGAATGTTGCGCCATCTTCTTCTCGTGAACTGAAAGTGTGGATCAAGACGAACTTTGGCAAACCGCGACATGTTCGAAGTCCGCCATAGCCATCAAGAGATACCGCACCTTTTATGCCGCAGTAAGGTACCTATCCAAGAATTGTGGGGGCGGACTGAACTTTCCAAATGCAGAGCGACCAACTAATGTTTCAGTCAGTCTAGAAACAGGCTGAGCATGCCGGTATGTACATTGGAGCAAGGGGTTAAAAGGGGCCGGCCCGGTAGGGTTGAAATTACAGCTAATGGGGCAGTGTTGGATCCGCGTGCATGTTTGCCTGCCGTGCCGCTGACTTGATGCAGATGACAACCAATGGGGTAACCGTTTCGATGCAACACAGTACCGCCAAGCGAATCAAATTGGTCAGAGACTGCGCGGTGAGATGCGTGGCCCCCCGTCATTGCATCCAAATTCTTAGTCCGGAGTGGCTCATTGATTCTGGATACGGAGAAGCATGCGCATTTGGGGCTGTGATTAACGGCAGGCTGAGTTGGGCAGACACTTGGGCAGACACCTGACCACTGCTGACTCTTGGCGGCCAGCTTCTCCTCATTTCCATCTCGATGAGCACTGATTTCTTGTCCTTTTACCCGTTGTGATTTCGCATGGACCTTCGTGACTGTTGCACGCCGTAAGTGTTGACCGTTGCGCGAGCAAACGCGTCCAACATGGATCCGTCCGGCATCATCGGCATTATCGGCGTGGCAGGCCAAATTCTCGCGACATGTACCAAGCTGGGCTTGAACTGGCGAGACGCCCCAGTTGATGCCAAGAAGTTCAAGAGCGAGGTAGACGGCTTGCACAAGACTCTTTGGGAAACGTACAACCACCTTATCCAGAATCCTGATTTCATCACCGCCTTTGAGGGCAAACATTCTGCGGTCTTGTCAAATCTGGCGGCACCATCAAATTCAGACGACTCAGCTCTGCTCTTTACTTGCAAAGAAGAGCTAGAAGACGTGCTGTCGCAAAAGTGGAACCACGATTGCGGGAGCGCAAGCGTAGCTTTTGTTACCACACACCCCCCCAGGCTGTAGAGTACGTCTACAGGGCTACCTACAGGCTGAACAACGCCACGCGCCCACCTAAGGGGCACTGCCCTTAAGAAAGGAAAAAACAGCTGACTCGAGCGGGAATTGAACCCGCGACTAATGTGCGAACGTCCTACGAAGCGCCCACTTTTGCCATTGTGGCACAGAGGTAGCTGGGTAAAACGGGCTCATAACTGTCGCAAAAGTGGAACCACGATTGCGGGAGCGCAAGCGTAGCTTTTGTTACCACACGTGCTCAAAGGCCTTCAGAAGCGACTTGGCGGGAGTCGCTTCGGATGGGAACGACTAAAGGCGACGTTTTCTAACGAAAAGACACAGTCGGCAATCGAAAATGTGCAGCGGCGATGCCAAGATATTAACAGCAAGATCTTGATCGACAACACTGCAATCGCTGTCAATACCAACCTTGAGGTCCGATCTACACGTAAAGAACTTACGGAAAGGCATCTCGATGAAAAGAAGAGGAAGATTCTCGACTGGATCACACCGATCGACTTTGCAGCACAGCAGATTGACAATCTCGAGAGGAGACAAGAGGGAACTGGGCAATGGCTTCTCGAATCTGCAGAGTTTCAAAATTGGATCAAGGAAGATCGAAAGACGCTCTTTTGCCCTGGAATGCCAGGTGCTGGGAAAACCATGCTCTCGTCAATCGTCATTGATCACCTCCAAGATCGGTTTGGCCAAGATTCTGCAGTTGGCATCGCTTACCTATTCTGCAACTTCCGGCGACACGACGAACAAAAGCCTCGGGACTTACTGGCCAGCATCCTGAAGCAGCTTTATTGGGCCATGCCGGCGGGACCCAATGAGGTAGACAAAGCACATGAGAGGCATCAGTACGGCTCGTCTCCGATGTCAAAGCAAGAAATAGTGGAATGTCTCCATAATGTGACGTCCTGCTTCACCAAGGTCTATGTCCTCGTCGACGCACTAGATGAATGCCGCGGGGATGAAGGATACCGTGATACCCTTATCACAACTATGCTGGGACTAAACGAGACCGCCAACGTCAATTGCTTCGCGACATCAAGACAAATACCAGAGATCGAGAGCTACTTTGACGACGCCCCATCAGTCGAAATTCGAGCCACTGATGAAGATGTCATGAGATTTTTGGACGGCCACATGTCAAAACTTCCCTCGGCTGCGAGGAAGAGCAAGGAACTTCAAGGCGAAATCAAGCACAGCATCGTTCAGGCTGTGCAAGGAATGTGAGCTCTGCGACTTCCCTCCTAATATGAATGAATGGACTAAATTCATTTCGCAAGGTTTCTGCTGGCAAAACTTCACTTGGATTCATTGCAAGGCAAGCGCTCAGCAAAAGCCATTAAAGACGCCCTTGGAAAGCTTGCGAGCGGATCTTCAGCGTACGATGTTGCCTATAACGAAGCCATGGAACGTATTGAAGGGCAACTCGAAGATCAAGAGAACCTCGCCAAAGACGCGTTGTCTTGGATCGTGTGCGCTAGGCGACCACTCAGGACACTGGAGTTACAACATGCTCTTGCTGTTGAAAGAGACACAACTGAACTAGATGAAGACAATATCACCGAGCTGGAAGATATTGTGTCAGCCTGCGCCGGACTGGTCACCGTTGATGAAGAGAGTGAAATCATTCGTCTTGTTCACTACACGACGCAGGAGTACTTCGAGAGGACCGCCAAACGGTGGTTACCGAATGCGCAAGAACTCATTGTCGACTCCTGCATCACATATCTCTCCTTCGACGCTATCTGTCGTTATTTGTCCGATTACAACGCGTCGTATGAGATTTGGCTCGGTTTCGCATTGGAATCGAGCTTCAAGCGGTGGCGCATGGGCAGATACCCTCTCTACGAATATGCAGCCAACGAATGGGGACATCATGCTCAAAACATATCACCTCCGTCCGAGGCCTCGGTATCGTTCTTGATCGGTAGCCAAACCAATCTTAAGGCTGCCTTTGAGGCCGTTTGCAAGAGGAATCCGATTTTAAACCAGGCACTGGTACCGAGAAACCTGATGCGCCTCTCTGGTCTTCATATCGCGGCATACTTTGGTCTCAAAGAGGCTTTTACCGTGACCCTCGAACGGTCTGGAACAGAGGTCAGTGGCATCCATTTGGAATGTGAACCAACGGTCGGCTAATCAGTCAGATTGATGTAAATGTTCGTGATGCTGCCGGTTTCACACCTCTCTTCTATGCCGTCATGGGCGGCAAGGCCGACTTCATTGCGTGGCTGCTGAGTCTTGACGCGGTAGAGGTGAACTCAAGGAGTGATAGCATAGACGAAAATTTTTGTACCCCGATACACACTGCTATTTTCATTGGCAATATGGCTGGCATTCTACCGTTCATCGAATCTGACAAAGCCGACCTTGACTGCGAGGATAATAGAGGAGATACTCCTCTGTCACATGCCGCGTTTAGAGACTACGTTGAGATTGTAAAAGCTCTCGTAGAATCAGGTAGGGTTGACGTCAACTCACAAAATAAATACAAAGAAACGCCCCTGAGACGTGCTGCTGAATGGGGTCAAGTCGAGGTGGTCAAATTCCTTCTGGGGACGGGAAATGTCAACGCGAACGTAGTGGATTACTACGGGGGAACGCCACTGCATATGGCCCTGTACTGGAAATATGATGAGAGTGAGACAGCGCGTGTTTTACTTGATTCAGGCCAGGTTGACGCCAGTCTGTCCATGGAAGATTGGGAGAGAAGAACGCCGCTGGCCTTGGCTCTCATGCAATTCGGCCTACATGATTCACTCACCGAACTTATCCTGGGCAGAATGGAAGCTATTGGTATCAGCACAGAAGCTACGATACACGCCTGGCAAGACGTTCAAAATTTTCCTTACGCTACTGTGGAAGACTTTGAATGGGTAGAGTATGTGTAGCGAAGGTCAGGACATAAGCTAAACATCATCTCAATCTCTTCACCCAAACTCCTTTCAGATAGATGTAATAAATGCCATGTTTACTAAGGAAAGTCTGCAAATTCTAATCTCACACCATAAACCCACATTCCAAATCCACAAAACCAGAAACATTTGAAGAATATGACATCAAAACTCCCAATCCCAATGATTCCAATCTCTCTCCCGTCTCATCTCTCTGCCATTTCCCAACCCCCCATCCCATGACCGCAAATTTCAAGGCGGTTATACCCCTCCCCAGAGACCATAGAGACACACACTCATAACAACATGAAGAACACACACAAAACAAGGGGAAAAAAATACAGAAAATAATGAAAAGGAGACCCAGCATTGTGGTCTGGTCGCCCTTGTGTCCCGTGTACCAACCAACCAACCACCTTATCCTTGTCCCATAGATACGCCTTCTCCCTTCTGTTCCCACATCATGTTTGTCTCCCATGTGATATAATAGATAATTATATTTCCCTCTCGTCGTCGTCGTTCCTCTGTCCCCTCCATCGAACAATCTAAGTAAAAGATAAAAAGGAAATAGCTTTCATCATCTTCATGCAGTACTGTGACCGTTTCGTTTGTGTGTTGTAGATAAAATGAACAAGTCAAAGAAAAAGGAAATGCTGCGCTCTCACACACTACTCTCTCAAAATCCACAAACTATCTGTCACCCATCAGTCTAACTGCTCCAGTCAAAGCCGACGCAGAGCTTGCTCTTCTTGCAGACAGCCTTGGTCAGCGTCTGGATGCTACCACTGGAGAGCAGCTCCAGGACCTGCATGTTGGCCTCGAACTCGCGCGTGATGAAGTTGCGGATCTCGATGGCGACGAGCGAGTCGAGCGGGTAGTGCGCCAAGCTGCGGGTGATGTCGAGCTCCTCCGTCTCCATCATGAGCACGGCGGCGATCTTCTCGACGAGGCCGCGGCAAACAACGTCCATGGCCTCGGTCTCGCTGCGGGACGCCTTGAGCGCGGCGTTGAGCGAGACGGCACCGGAGCCGGCCTCGAGGGCAGCAAGCTCCTCGGCGGCGAGGCGCATACCCTTGAACTTGGCGTCGGGCGTCCAGAAGGGCTGGACGGCGGGCGTGATGCGCATGCCGGTAATGATGTGGTGGTTGGCGACGGAGGTCTTGCCGGCGATGGAGGCGCCGAGGAGGGCGAGGACCTCAGCCTCGCAGATGGTGTCGGAGCCCAAGTTCTTCATGATCTCGGCGGCGCGCTCGGCATCACCGTCGGCGACGTAGCCGGCGTCGGAGACGGCGGTGAGGTCGAGGGAGACGGCAGGAAGACCGTTGGCGAGGCGGTGCTGGACGAAGGCGTTGAGGAAGCAGTTGGCAGCGGCGTAGGCTGCTTGACCTCTGTTGCCGACGGCACCAGCGGCGGAGGAGATGGCGACGAAAAAGTCCAAGGGGATGGAGCGGTCCTGCAGGGCGTGGTGGAAGTTCCAGGCACCCTGGACCTTGGACTCTGTTACTTGGGTGTAGTCGCTGTAGGTCATCTTCTCGAAGAGAACATCCTGTGAAGGTGTTAGTGGGTGTTGAGATGCTATGAACGGTTGGGATACTTACGCGAAGGACCATGGCACCGTGGATGACACCGCGGACGGGAGGCAAACCCTTGAGACCAGTGTTGAAGAGCTCCTCAACGCTGGCGCGGTCGGCGACGTTGCAAGAGCGGACGGTGATGTGAGCACCCTCAGCAGCAACCTCATCGATGAGCTCCTTAACCTTGCCGGTAGCAGAGCCGGAACGGGACAGGAGAACCAGGTTGCGGGCACCGTGGGCGACCATCCATCTGGACATGGAGCGACCGAGACCACCAGTACCACCAATGAGGAGGTAGGTAGCATCAGGCTTCAGCAGATCCGTCTTTCCCTTGGAGGGGGTAGCCATGACGACGTCAGACGCGCTAGGGACAACAACCAACTTGCCAGGACCCTGGTTGGTTTGCAGCGTCTTGAAGGCAGTCTCCATGGTGGAGACGGGGAAGACGGTGGCAGGGTCGATGGGGCGGAGCTCATCATCAGCAAGGAGCTTGGCGACGTCCTTGACGAGTCTCTCCATGATCTTGGGCCTCTCAGCGGCAAGGCCAAAGATGTCGACGCTCAAGAAAGAGGCGTTGCTATCGGTCTGGCCCATGTCGAGGCGGGTGGCACGAGAGCCATCCTTTCTCCTGACATCGACGAGGTATCCGAAGCGGCTGAGACAAGCCCAAGATTCCCTGAGGGCATCAGCACCGGGAAGGGTGTTGAGAACAACATCAACACCCTCGTCGTTGGTGGCGCGACGGACGGCAGCTCTCCAGGTGGTGTTGCGGCTGTAGAAGATGTGGTCCTCAGGAACGTTGTAGTGCTGCATGAGGAGCTTCTTCTTCGCAGCGGAGCTGACGGTCACGAACACCTCAGCGCCAATCATCTTGGACAGGCAGACGGAAGCCTGGCCAATGCCGCCACCGGCAGAGTGGACGAGCACACGCTGGCCCTCGCGGAGACGAGCCTGCTCAACCAAACTGTAGTAGGCAGTGCAGTAAGCCAAGGGCAGGGTGGCAGCGTCGACGAAGGACATCTTAGGAGGGATGGGCATAACGCTGGCAGCCGTGGTGCGAGTACGGGTGGCGTAGGCACCGTGGGTGATGGTGAGGGCAGCGATGCGGTCACCAGCCTTGTGGGACTTGACGGCAGAACCAACACGGGTGATGATACCGGCGGCCTCAACACCGAGAGCGTGCTTGTCGGCGTCGGGGATCTGGCCCTTGGCAAGCATGACATCACGGACGTTCATGCCAACAGCCTTGACCTCAAACTCAACCTCCTCATCGCCGAGGGGCTGGTTGACGAGGTTGTCATCGACAAAGTGGACGGTCTCGATGGCACCGGGAGTGGAGAACTCCATCCTCAGGTTGCGGTCGTCCTTGCCGAAGGGCTGGAGTTCGACGATGCTGGGGTTGGTCTCACGGTGGACAAGCTCGTTCATCTCCTCGTCGTGGATGATGCGGGGAGTGAAGAACTTGCCGGAGCGCTCCATAAACTCAAGCTCACTGGTGGAGGAAGCGTTGGTGTTGAACGCCAACTTGAAGATCTCGTAGATGACGGCAGAGGCGTCATCCTCGTCCAGCTCGTTGTTGGCATCCAAGTCGAGAGTGGCAAAGGGGAGGACAGACTCGGAGCGGACGGTTCTGCTGAGACCGACAATCATGTTGGACTCGGGAGACGTGGCCTTGTCGTAGGCACCGCGGACAACCCAGAGGCAGCCCTGAACACCGGCAATCATGTTGCGGATATCAGCAAACTGCTCCTTGGTGGGGTTGGCAAGGAAGGGCTGCTCGATCTCGGTGAGAACGACGCAGAGCTTGCCCTCGGTGTTGACCTCGTGCAGAGCACCCATCTCGGGGAGTCTGGAGGTGGAGCTTGCCAGAGCAATGGCAAGACCGTTGGCCAGCATCTGCTGGGAGTTGGACTCGCCGTGGATGATGGCAACGTCAACATCGGGGAGGGGAGCATCGACCTTAACCCCGTTGGAAGCATTCTTCTTGCCCTTGCCGGACAGAGACTTGAGGTCGCCAACGTTCTCCCACTCGAGCTTGTAGCAAAGCTCGCGGGCAGGGTTGTTGCCGAGATCAGTCTGGCCGTCGATGATGGGAGACACGGTGAGCTCGTCAATCTCGATGACGATGTCCTTCTTCTCGTTGGTGGCGAAGATGGAGACCTTGGTGGGACGGGCCTCGGTCGCGGAGAAGTCAGCCTTGGCGTACGCCTTGAGAGAGCTGCCAGCCTCCTTGGTGAGGGCGGTAATGTCGCGAGAGATGCACAGTCTAGCGATGGAGGATGGGAGATAGACGGTGTTGAGCTCAGTGCGGCCGGCACCGAGGATGGGCCAGTACATCTCAATGAGAGACTCCAAGAAGGTAGGGTGGAGAACAGTGCTGGTCATGTAGTGGTTCGGCATGTCCGCCATGATGTCGGCAGATGAGATGCTTCCGTGGGAGAACTTGTTGGAAGCCTTGCAGGCCTTGACACCCTGGAAAGAGGGTCCGTAGCCGACGCCAAGATCAGTGAGGCGCTCGTACATCTCGGTCTCGTTCACATCAACAGCGTCAGGGCCCTCGCTGGCCTTGATGGTGGCCTCAGCACCGCGGAGGGCAGCAAGCTTCTGCTCCTCACCGTCGACCTCATTAGTCTCGGTGCCGTGGAGCGCAATGAGACCGACGCAGTGCTCAGTCCAGCCGCTGCCGTGCGACCAAGAGCAGATGCGGAACTCCTTCCAGGTCTCAGAAGCACTGAGGTTGGTCTCCTGGTGAGGACGGAGGTTGATGGTCATCTCGACGTCGGTGTCGTTGAGAGCCAGAGGCTTGATAACGGAGATGTCTCTCAGCTCGAACTTCTCGAAGGAGAGCTCCTTGCGCTGGGCCCACTGGGCGGAAGCCTCAAGAGCCATGGCGATGAAGCCGGCCATGGGGAAGACGGTCAAGCCCTGGATTTGGTGGTGACGCAGCCAAGGGAGATCGTCCAGGTGGACGATGTTTCTCCACGTGGGCTCCAGATCGCTGGAGTAGATGGCCTCAAGACCGATCAAGTCGTTGCGAGGCGACTTGCGGTACTTGTGCATCTGCGTCATGCGGGACTCCTGCCAGTACTTGTTCGAGTAGTTCCAGGCGTAGCGGGGCAGATCGGTCAACAAAGAAGGCTTCTTGCCGGACTTGGGGAAGTTAATGGCGTCCATGTTGAGGATGGCACCCTTGGTGATGACACTGCTGGCCACCTCCATGGCAGACTCGACGGCATCCTTCTTGCGGATGAGAGGAGCAGCGTAGGGGATCTTCATGGCGCTGTCACCAACGTGCTTGAGAATCTGCTTGATGGGGCCCTGGAGAGCGGAGTGGGGTCCAAGCTCGATGAGCATGTTGACACCGTGCTTGTGGTCACCAACGGGCTCAAGCATGGTCTCGAGAGCCTCAGAGAAGCGGACGGCGCAGGTCAAGTTGTTGACCCAGTAGTGGGCCTGGCATTCAAAGCCGTCGATCTGGTGGCCGTAAAGCGAGGAGTGGAAGCGGACTTCAGTGGTGCGGGGGTGAGGAAGCTCGGAGATGGACTCGCGGTACTCCTTGGCGACGAGGTTCATGTGGTGAGAGTGGTAGGCAGTCTCGACCTGCAGGCGTCTGTTGAACATCTGCTTCTCCTCGAGGTTCTTCTCGAGCTCGCCAAGAGCGGCGACGTCACCAGAAATGGTCAAGCTGGAAGGACTGTTGTAGCAGGCAATTCTGACCTGCTGCTCCTTCAGAGCGTCAATCATGGGCTGGACCTCCTCCTTGGTACCGCCGACAGCCATCATGGCACCCTTAAGATCGGGGTGTCTCTTCTTGAGAATGGGAATGAGTCTACCACGGTGATAGGCAATGGCCATGGCAGCATCGAAGCCAATAATACCGGCAGCGTAGGCAGCGCCGATTTCACCACTGGAGTGACCAGCAACAGCCACAGGGCGGATACCCCAAGTGCGGAGCAGATCCGTCAACGCAAGCTGGACGGCACTGCAAGCCGGCTGGCTGATGTGAGCGTCAGAAACCTTGGAGGTCTCCTGGTCCTTGTTGAGCTCGGCCTTGAGAGACCACTCGGCGCCCAACTTCTTCAAGCACTCGTCGGCTCTGTCAATGGCAGCAGCATAGACGGGGAACTGGCCATAGAGCTCACGACCCATGCCCCACCATTGAGCACCTTGACCGGTGAAGATGAAGCCGATTCTCAATGGCTCACCCTCCTTGCCGGGAATGACCTTGCCGCTGTTGAGGGTCTCGATGAGGTCGAAAGAGTCGTCGGCGGCGATGGCCGCCCTCCAAGGAAGCATGGAACGGCGAGATCCAAGAGTGTACGCAATGTTCTCCATCAAGTCGTGCTGGAAGATCTCAGGCCTCTGCTCGAGGTAGACAACGAGGTTCTTCATGACTTCCTGGACGGAGTTCTTGTCGTTGGCGGACAAGATGTACAACTTCTTGGTGCCCTTGATCTTCTTCATCTCGGGAGGAGGCAGCATCTTGTCTCTGGGAGCCGCAACAAAAGGTGCCTTCTCAAGGACAACGTGGGCGTTGGTGCCACCGAATCCGAAGTTGTTAACGCTGATGTACTTCTTGTTCTTGGGCCATGGCCTCTGGGTGGCGGGAACTTTCATGTTCCACTCCTTCCAAGGAATCTTCTCATTGGGCTTCTTGAAGTCGTGGTTGGGCAGGAGGAAGCCTCTCTCGAGCATCATCGCAGCCTTGATGATTCCGGCGATACCGGAGGCGGCCTCCAAATGGCCAATGTTCGACTTCACGGAGCCGATGAAAAGAGGGTCCTTGGCGGATCTGTTGTTGCCAAAAACGTTGTGGAGAGCAGTGGCCTCGATCGGGTCACCGACCTTGGTGCCCGTGCCGTGAGCCTCGACGTAACCAGTGTCATGAGGGTCAAGGCCTGCATTCCTGTAGACCTGCTTCATGAGTTTCTCTGCACAAGTTTCTGTCAGCGTTTGGTTTCACGGTCTTGGAGACAGCTTTGATGCGTACCCTGTGCTGCGCCACTGGGCATTGTAATGCCTGGCGTCTTTCCATCCTGGTTAATGCCGGTACCGCGGATGACAGCGCGGATGGAGTCATTATCCCTGATGGCCTGGTCAAGAGGCTTGAGGATGATGATACCGCAACCCTCACCGCGACCGAATCCGGTACCACGCTGGTCAAAGGCAATGGAGCGACCTGAGTCTGCGAGCAATCTGCAGAACGCTTTGTCAACACTGCGGAACACGATGAAGCTTCCACGCGAATACCGGTTTCACTCACCTGCACGAAGAGAAGGAAATCCAAAACTCAGGGAGCATGTTCAGATGGCAGCCACCAACAATGGCGGAGGTGGACTCGCCGGCGCGCAGACTCTGGCACGCCAAGTGAAGGGCGACCAAACTCGCAGAGCAAGCAGTGTCTGTTGTGAAACTAGGTCCCCTGAGATCGAAGAAATGTGAAAGCCTGTTGGACTGCATCGCATGGGCACATCCTGAAGGGGCATATTAGCGTGTGTTAATGTCTGGGGTGCAGGGGTCATCCTCATACCTGTGGCCTGGTGCATGGGTATCGTGTCGCTATCCCGGAACAGGTGGCTCTCGTACTCTGCGAAAGAACCACCGACGAAAACACCAACGTCCTTTCCAACGATTGTGTGCTTGGGAACACCGGCGTTCTCGAGCGCCTCGAAGGTGCACTCGAGCAGCAGACGCTGCTGAGGGTCCATCGAGATGGCCTCCTTTTCTGTCAGCCCGAAGAACGGGGCATCGAAGGACTCCAGGTCGACGTCCAAGAAGTTACCACCTTCAGCGTGGTAAGCTCCAGTCTTGCCCGGGTTGGGGTGGTAGAAAGCCTCGTGGTTGAAGCGCTTCTTGGGCACAGGCGTGAAGCCGGTTCTGGCACGGGAGCACAGCTCCCAGAATTCGGCAGGGCTGGAGACACTGCCGGGCATGCGGCAGGCCATACCGACGATGGCAATGGGCATCTGCTTCAGGCCGGCGTCGCTGCCACCAACCGGGTTGGTGTAAGAGGCGCCATTGGAGTGGCCGTTGCTGCTGGAGTGGCCGTTGGAGTGGCCGTTTGTCGACTGGCCATTGATGCCAAGGCCGGTGCCGTCTAGGGGCCCAACAGAGAGGCTCGTGAAGCCATCGGAAGTGGTGTCGGAGTGGTCGATCGGGGTCATCATTACAGGACTTGCCGAAGGCGATGTCCCGGAGGAGGAGTAGGACAGGACGCCGGGCGCCATGGTGACTGACGGGGGAGAGGGGAGGATCGCGGAGACCGCAGTTTGTAGTCGTTCTCTATACCGCAGGCATTCGTCGAATCAACGAGAGATGGTGCAGCGAAAGTTTGGCGCTCTAGGCGTTCCTTGAAGACAAAAAAAATATTTGGGAGGAAGGGAAGTGAAGAAGTGAGCGAGGTGAGAGGAGGGAGAAAGAGGAGGAGAGGCTCTCAGATGTGTATATTCTTGTCACTGAACTGAGAGTGGGCAGGGCCAGGTTGATATTGAGTACGTACCAAGCCTCCTCTATTGGGGATGAGATGAGTGAGTGTGACGAATGTTCTGTGATGGTCCCGGTTGGGATTCTTTGTAGGCTTTTTAGCTGATGAACGGCATGGGGAAGAATCATGGTGCTCGCTCCGTCGCGGGTGAGTTGACATGGAAGGGACTGGTTGGTGATCAGATCGCCAAGTCGGCCGGAGTTCTTCGCACAGACTAGCCTGTGTGATTTAGATTTGCCTGACGGTTAGGTAGATCATAGGGAGATCCCGAACGTGCATATTGGGCGCCGCATAGTAGTGTGTACTGCGTACGGCGTACGGTGGCAGAAAGGTACTCGTGTTGCATGGAACGTATGCAGCGTCTGGTGTAGTTGGAGCATCCACGGAGAGATGCCAGGGCACATCCGATGCCGGGCAGTCCATGTAGGGCCGGAGCAGCGGAGCAGCGGCATACCTTGCTGGCCACGACGTCGCCTCCCCCCTCATCCTCTAGGAGCAGGGAGCAGGGAGGTGGTCGCTGCGCCGGGCGGGCGAGAAGCTGGTTCCATGTCTTGTCTCTGTTCCTGGGTGTACAGTCATTTCGGCCAAAAGCAACTTCGATGAACTGATTATGCGTGTTAACGGGATTTGTTGGCCACAGCGGGCTGAGGATCCCACATCAGCTCATCTCGCCCGAGGAACCTTTTCCGGGGACGGTTTTACCGGCGGAGGGAGGTCACCGGAGCTGGAGGCTGTCTCTGTCTCTGGGCACACACACACAGCGAGAGCAGGCAAGCAGGCTGATCCAGGTACATCTGCAGGGCCAATCGGTAACCTCGATTCGGGGGTGCAGGGCGAGCACTGGAGAGTACAGGCGAAGAGACGACGAGAGGCGACTGGACGAGAGCCCTGGGCTGCAAGAGCGGTTTGTCTTTGATGGAACGGCTGTCGGATTGTGCCTTAGTTTGTTTGCAATTGAGCGGCACACTGCAAGACAGGTCGACTGGCGTGCATCTGCGCGCATTCAGACGCAGGCTGCAGAAAGACGGACGTTTGACTCGGACCAAGACATGGAGCGCAATGAACCCTCGAACCTCCCGGACGGGGGCCCGGTGGCGTGGTTCGGAGGTGAGGTGGTGGAGGGCGAAGGCCCTGCTTACGATGCGTGTGTGTGCTGGTGGTGTTGGTGTTGGTGTTCGTATTGGCGTTGGTGTTTGTGCTGGGTGCTGGGTGCTGGGCGCTGGTCCCCCGGAGCTTGGAGATGAGGTAAGCGGGTCCAGACGCCGGAGTGGGGCCATCCAAAGGAACCAAGGGCGACCCACTGAAAAAGAAGCACTGGGGCCCTGAACGCTGAGGTGAGCTGGGCATTTGGAGGTAGGTAGGTTGCCCCGGCGCGATTGCGTTGCTGCCGTTACCCTGCTGCTGAGGTGCACACTGGACAGCGCAAATAGTGCGTGCAGCACCTGAACGCTGCGCCGGTGTCAGCAATTGGACTGGGCAGCAGCAGCAAGCGCAGCGCAGAGCAGAACAGAGCCTTGGACTCGGTTTTGCGGGCCGGCGGGCAGGCAGCACCAAGCAGCGGCCAACCCTGCGTCCGACCTGTGCCTGACCTCTGCCCTTACTAACGTCCTTTCATACGATTGGTATCACGATTCACCACCATGGAACACTTTGAACCTCATGGGTGATTATGTAAGGTCTGCATGTCTGCACACTGGCACTTTGGGAAATACCGGGTGAGCTATTTGGGGGGATGGGAGGCCGATGTCTGGCGATATGGAGATTCCCGCCGTCGTGGCGGGCCAATAAAACAACACGACAGTCCCAAGGAGAAGGATGAAGAGGATCCTGCGCGCCCCAGTGTCCCAAGTCCCTCACTTCACTGCTGCCCGAAAACGAGATGATGGGGCGCAGTGAGCAAGAAATGCAAGGCCATCTCTGCTTTCTCTGCCTGCGCCCCAAAGAACGGAGGCCAAGATGGGGGATCTCTGATGTTCAACACTCCAGGCTGCCATCATCCGGTCATGATGCTGCAGACGGTGCTGCAGTTGCTGGAACTCTGCCTGATTCCGTGAAGATGCAGGAGGCGGAAATGCAGGGCCAACCAAGGAGGCGGTGCTTGTTTCTTCATCCGCACTCACACTGGATGTTTTTTGTCTTCTTGGTCTGGACATCGGCGCTCGTTTGTTGTTCTGTTTGGAAAAGAGTGTGTCTTGTGTCAAAAGCACCGACAGTCGCAATAGCGGCGGCGAAAGGCGTCGAGCGGAGCGTCTGTTCTTGCCATATCCTGGCTGCCTGTCTGCCGCCCGGGCGATGCCGCCTATCGCATCTTCCATCAACTACCTTGGGTGGATGTAAGTAAAGCACCATTTTACATGACCCAGGACTGCCACAGAATGACGGCGGTTGCAGAGACGATCGGGATAGAGTGGGGGAGTTCTCCCAGGGGTGCATACAGAACCTATGCAAGAACGGTGCGGTGCGGCTAATTACTCGAGAGTAGAGTCGGCGCCCAATAAGCAAAGAGAAAGAGCCGAGGCCAGGAACCGAAAGTGCAAACGGCTGCAGGTCCGGTGCAACCAACTAGCTGGTGTGCAGTGCAGGTCTTGGGTGGTGTTGGTCTTGGTCTTGGTCTTGGTCTTGGTCCTGCGCCGCCGTTCGAAAAAGGAATGGTCGCATCTGTCTCCCGATTAGGTCACCTTTGCTTTCACCGAGGCACCGGGTGAAGTCGAGGTAAGGTGAGCGTCTCCACCTGTGGTGTCACCCGCACTCAGTGTGACGCTACACCGCAGGTGAGGTGGGTGTTTCTGACCCTGAGTGCACCACCACCGCGTGGTGAGGCAGAAAAAATGCTTATCGCCAGTGGATCTGGCCCCCCGGGCATGGGAAGGAAGGCACCTTAGGTACCCACTTCTCTTATCCTGGTATCTGCTAGTGCGATGCACCGTTTGAGACATGTCCACTCTACGCCAATATGCATATCGCCAATAACGTCACGGTGCACTCATCCCTTGTCCCTGCAGCCCAATCCCTCCCAAATTGCGTTGTCTTGCCTTGCCTTGCGCTGCGCTTCCTGAAAATCAGTCGTTGCTAACACGAACCGTTCGAAAGGGATATCCCGGCAAACGCCGTCTTCGTCGACCTTGCAGGGGTCCCGGTACCTGGCCTAGCCCCCAACTATCGACGCAGCTTGTCCATCATTTCTGCAAGCCAGCGAACGGTCGTTCCGAAGAAACGCATCTTTGCAAAACAATGTTTCTTCTCTGCAAACACACGCGCCTACTCCTACGCTCGCTCGCTCGCTCAATCGCCCCAGCCACCCAGTCGCCCAATCTGCCTCACTCATCCGCAATCCACGGATTCCACGCTCACTCGCCCTCATGTGCGCACGTACACACACATACACATCGCCCGCGTCCAACCCAAGCCCGCCATTCGTCGTCCGCCCTCGCGCCCTCTACGTCTGCCGCCCACCCATCTCATTGCACATCTCGCTCGTCCTTCCAGTCAGATAGACAAGCCATCACACACACCCTCTGCGCCCCCGCGCGGGCACTTCCTTATCCCGTTTCAAGCTTACAAGGTGACAGCACACCGGACCGCCGTCCAGGTCCAAAGCCCAGTCACTGCCATCGGCATGTCATCGGTTGCACCAGTGCATCACCAACGCCTCGTCCACCGAGGGTTCGGATCTCGGGATGCCCAGACCCTGCCCTAGGCTCTGGCCCGCTGCCACCTCTGCCAATTTTGATGGCCTGCCAAATCAACTGCCAAATGTCTCGCCCTCCTGCAGAGAAGCCCACCGACAGACGTTCCTCGATTCCTTCCATGTGGCGTGGCGTCTCCCAGCGCTTGTTTCGCCCCCAGTCTGACTCTCGCTGCCCACATATCCTCGTCCAGTTTCTTCGACATCCACCTGGCGGCCGGACCACCACCTAGCCAAGCCCGTCTCATGGACCGACGCCCACAGGCCCGGTCTCATACCTCACCCCAACTTATCCACCCATCGTCCATCCTCGCCCCTCTCATCCACTCTCCAGCAGGTGTGGCGGCACTGCTGCTGCTGCTACTTCTGCTGCAAGCAGGACGGCATCATTCAGGAGCTCCTCAAGCAGCGCAGCGCGCCAGTTCCAACCCACCACAACCCGTCCCGTTTCCTGTGCCTGTACCTGTGTATGCTGGTCCCATCCTCTCCGCGGCAAGGTACCGACTCCACGTCCCCTGCCGCAATCTTGATGAGGTGCAGAGTTTCACAATTTCCTTATTCGCTCTCGGGTTTCGGTCGATTTGAGTTGCTTGCGTTCCAGCTTTGGGAGCGGATGGATCCAACTCAGCCTCCTCCTGTCTTGTCATCGTCCCGCGTCTACAGCTGCGCGCCGTCTCATTACCTGTCTGAGCTGATGATTGCTTCATGAGCCGATAGCCCGTTCATCTACGCCCGGTCATCATCCTACGGCCACTGTTTAGATAGCATCAAATTGATTAAAACGCTCCCCTTTGGCCAGATCATTCTCATCTTTAATCCCATCTTTGCAGCTCGCTGATTCATCATCATCATCCTTCGCATCTTCGCAGAATCGCAACCCACAAATATTTACCAGACGACCTTTCATATATCATACACATCGTCTTTTTTAGTCCACCTGTCATTGGACGCCCTCTCGCTCGGTTCAGCTGTCAATCAAGTCACGCTAGCCGTCTTTCACCATGCCTACGATGCGCTTCCTCTGCCTTCCCGGTGCCTATGGCAGCTCGGACGTGAGTACTAAATTCCCAACAATCTATGGCTCACTCACTAACAATCGCGCTAGAAATTCCAAGTGCAACTTGGTGAGTCTGTCACTGCAAGCCACACAAGACCATCGCGGCTGGCTTCATTCTTGACAGGCAATTCTTATATTGACACTTCTCACAGCCCCCATTCTGAAGGAGCTCTCTGAGGATGGCACAGCACAGTTCCACTTCATCCATGGCCCTTGCAAGGCCGTCCCGCCTCCGGGCTTCGAGGACTACTTCGGCGCCCCGCCTTACTACCGCTTCATCGAGCCCGACAAGGACGTCGAGAAGACTAACAGCGACGACGTTCTCGCCCGTATCCGCGACTTCCCCCAGTGTGAGAACCCAGAGGACACCATGAGGGAACTCATGAGTGAGGGTATTGCGACGACGCACCGCAGCACCGACAGGGCCATCAAGTATATCAGCGAAATCGTCCAGAAGCGCGGCCCCTTTGACGGCATCATCGGCTACTCCGAGGGCGCCACCGTGGCCTCGACGTTCATGCTCTACGAGCAGCGCCGGCTGAAGCGCTCTGGCCAAAAGCCGGCCTTCAAGTACGGCATCTTCTTCGCCGGCTGGCCCCCGGTTGACCCCAAGACTCACGCTCTCGTATTGTCTGACGAGTCTGACGAGAGGATCGAGGCCCGGACCCTTCACATCAGTGAGTTCTTCTTATGATCGCCATGATGATACGTTATTGCGGATCATCATGGTTAGGCGCAGGAGCGCGGGGTGGATTTGCTGACGATCTCCTTCTTAGTCGGATCCCTGGATCCTTACGTGGACGGTTCCATGGCTCTGTACAACATGTGCGACCCTGACACCGCCTACCTGTTCGACCACGCCAAGGGCCATACCCTTCCCCGTGACAAGGACACGATCAAGGAGCTCGGCGACATTGTCCGCGAGACGAAGGCTGACATGCTTGAGGAGGGTCTGCTGCAATAGACACATGTTGTGGCGTCTCCGCAGACCGGGGCATCCCAGCCAGGGGAGTATATCCGGATAATTTAGCATCGAAAGCATCGCTCAAGGTTGTTTTGTGCCTTATTTTTGGGTTGCAGGGCAAGACAGGAACGTGTCAAGGGGCTGGTTTCCTATCTCTTCCCGCGCCCGTATGTGTGTGGTGACAAGCATTAGATAGAACGGGTTCGCGGTGTCGTGGGTCGCATATTCCAGGGGAGCCTGCTGGAGTCGGGTCATGATGATGAAATGATTTGGATTACTATTTTTTTGGGTTTTGCATGGTTTTATGTTTTCCTATCTGTTCCTTTCGCAAATCATGGTGCAGCTGCCTACCATTCATCAAGTGGCGGCCACATATTTGTTTTTGGTTGTCGTTTTACAAAGCTGCCCAATGCTGGCAATGTCACACATCCCAGACTTAGACAGAAACCGAAAAATACAATGACCTGAATCTAGACGGCCAATTCTCCTTTGCGAGATGCTCTTTTTGACAGGTGTTCCAGCCGTCAAACATGTCAAATAACCCACCTAACTGCTATGCGCCTGTCCGCCAAGCGCGACTTGAGAATACACACAGGATGCGGGCGCATTAATGCATGATCCGGTAGAAACGTCCTCCGCAGGTAATTGACCGACGGCTGGCCCCCTTATGTCAAGTGTCAATCAACCAAGCCTCCAACCAACGCCCGCGCATCAAATGCTCTCACCAAGATGTCAAATCCTGTGGCGAAGAAAACAAATGGGCCGTGCCATCGGGGACAGGGACAAAATGAACCACATGATCTTCCTCGAACACGCCCGTGTGTATCCGAGTGTGGAGACCCAAAAAAAATAAATGAACATTGGCCACCTCACGAGATAGGACCAAGGACCGACTGTGAGGAAGAGACGCGATTCACATGTGTATCCTCGGGACAGTCTTAGTGGTTCGCCTCTTATTTTCCTGCTATTCTATTCCAGCCAATCGTCAAAGTCCCTCCGCGAACCAGGTGTTTGTTTCCAAACTCCAACTTATTTCGGTTGGTTGCGATCCTATGTTATTTCTTTGCTAATATCATGACTTGGTATATTTCCAAAACACTAGATGAAAAACGTCTTACATGGAATTACTTATTTAGGGATGGATCAGCAGGAAACGGGAGTGCCACAGAAAAGACAGGCGGGTAGACAGGAGCAGAATGGGGAGATGGAGGGACTGGGGGAGCAAGAGGGTGGGGAGGGGGGAGAGGGGATTGCCCTGCTATGGGAATGAATGATTTGTCGTCGAACCTGTCTTGATTCGCAAAACATGCGTGTCCTGGCTTTGCCCCAGACCTTTCTCTCTTTGTCACTTCTCCTTCCGACGTTGCTTGCTCTGCGCGGTTGCACACCTACCAACCCTTGGCACACAAATCCCCAAACGCGCCTCCAGGAAGACCCAGCTCCGGGAAGCCAGAGCAGAGAAAAGAGTGGGTACGAGAGGTGCAAGGCAGGGGGCCCATTCCTCCCGCACGGGCGATCCCTGTCCCGGGTCCAGGTCCAAAACCCCCCGACGTGCATATGTGGGTAAGACGCAAAACCTCCCCATAGGTACGAACGAGTTATGTACTGCAGGCCGCTTTGATGCACAGGGAAAGACCCGAGAGAAGGTTGCTAGAATGAATTAGTCCAAGACATTTTTTTTCTATTATTTCCGAGAGGCGCGAGGGTGGTAACAGAAATGCACCGGAGAGCGGGGCAAAACGGGTTAGGGAGAAGCAATGAAGAAGACGAAGAAGGAGCACATGCACGCTTGCCCCATTTCATTCAACGCCTTTCGCTTCCCTTCCCTCTTGCCCCCCCAAGCAAAGCAAAGCACAGCAGGCAAAGTCACTCGGTACCTTTTACCCTCAGGTAAGGTAAACCATCAATTGCTACCACGGCGTGCCCTTCCCCCCGTTTCATCTTTACATCACACGGGTAAAACAGAAGAAGAAGAAACGACGTCCGTTCCTTACTCGTTTCCACTTTCCCAAGACCGAACCAAGAACCGAGCGAAGGGTGCAGCTGGCTGTACGAAGTACCAGCAACAATAGCATGGCACAAACTCAGCCTCCCGTTCTGTCTGCCTGCGGCTTCTCCAAATCCTTCCCTTCTGGCTGCCCGCCACGCGCTCTCGCTATGCTTTTCTTCTTTTACGGTTCTTGCTGCTTGAGTGGAGATACGGTAGCCCACCACACACAGGGCACCCGCTGGGCAGATATGTGACCATGACTTACACGCACTTCCTCTCCGCCGCTCCGCAGTCCACCGTATGGGCCAACCCAGCGCGCAACGCAGATATACCTTGGCACGCGGCGATAGATAGCCAGGGCTAAACGCACAAGTTGCGTGATTGTGATCTCGGAGAAATAACCTGGGGGGTGTGTGGCCCAAGATAACTCTTGCATGCAACCCCAAAGCACCACCACCACCACAGCAGCAGAACCAAATCGTTCCCCGCTGCCCATGATCTCAGTTCTGCGCCCATCCATCCATCTTCATCCCATCTCTGCCCATCTTTGCTTCCCTCTCGCTCGCCCGCCCGCCCGCTCCTCCCACCCCATCCATCAAATCCCATCCCACCGCTGCCCAAAATCTCACAAATTCCCAAACCCAACTCTCTCGGCGCTAGGTCGTTTTTTTCTTGTCTCTTCCCTTGTATGTGTGTCCGCCGCTGCTGTTCGTCCTTCTTGGGGGGTCCCGCCTAAACCCACCTCCGCGCTTCGTTTCGCACGCAAGCAGGCGATGCAGCATCAGCATCAGCATCAGCAACAGAAGCAGCAGACGCAGCAGCAGCAGCAGCAGCACCTGCACAGCCGCTTCTGCAGGCCGTCCTCTCGGGTGGCTCATTGATACCCGTTTCCCGGCGCTTTTGCAGTGTACTTCTGCCGGTCCCCCCATTTCACAACCATCCCCCCATCCCCCTTCCGCCTTGTCTCCTCTGCCAAACCCTTGCCCTGTGTTCTCCCTCTCACCTCTCGACTCTCTGGTCTCTCTCCTCTCCCTCTCGCTCTCCCACCCCCGGTTTCTTGCCATTCGACTGCTTTCTCGTCTGGTCAAGTCTCTACACTGGGTGTGGTTTCTTGTTCGCCCCCCCGTTTTGCGTTACATCCGTTGTGTGTAGTGTGTGTCTGGCTGGCTCAACTCTCCCACCTTCATCTCACTTTTTTCTTCCCATTTTTCCTATATTCTTGACTCTTTCTCACCCCCCCCCCCTGGTATCCTGGTTGGGAACTCTCTTTTCTGTGTGTTTCCCATTCAGCTGTTGCCGCGGGACGACACAATCTCGATTTACCACTTGTTCCTTGGATCGAAAAGAGAAACAACCCCCAAAGGAGAGAAAGCTGCCATTTGACAAATTATCCTGACACGCGAGTTGTTCGCATAAGACTAAGCTTCTCTGAACCTTTACGCCTCCCACACATCACATTAACCTCCCCTGCCCCCTTGTCACTGACTGCCGGCCTGCCGATCTCTCCCACCCTGGTGCCCCCAGGCTTCACCTGTTTGTGAGAAAGAATCTTCCCCACACACACATATGGCCCGGTCGTCCTCCTCCACATAGCCTGCAACGACAAATAATAGGATAACCAGTACTACCCTACGATAGAAGAGGAAGCACCAGATATCCGGATCGGAAGACATCTCCCGGTCGAATCGGACCCCACGACCTACCCCGGTCACCACCCACCACTCCCCCCTACCACCCCCCGCCAATTATCATGGCCACACCGGCCGGCGGCACTGCCGATGCGCCGGCAGCTGCTCCGGGCCCCGGACCGGCCCCCGGCGGCGCGGTCGCGACGGACCCCAACGCCCCGCCACCGGCTCCCAAGAGATCGTGGTGGAAGCTCAGCACGAAGAACGTTGCGACGCTGAGGAATTTCATCGTATGTTGTTGTGGTCAAGCACGCATGCGTGTTGATGAGGTTTTGCTGACTTGTATTATAGAGAATCTTGTCCTACGGCACATGGTATGACAAGCTCATCATCATGGTGTCGGTATTAGGTGCCATCGGTGCTGGTCTCACCATGCCGGTGATGAACATTGTCTTTGGTGAGTGCTGCGTCGTCGCTTGTCGCAGAGATGCAGCAACTAACAAGCATGTTTAGGACAACTCGTCGGCACCTTCACCGGCTTCTTCAAGCAAGGCACGCAGGAGACGCAAGAAGAGTTCACGCGCACCGTCAACCAGGGCGTGCTGTACATCGTCTACCTCTTCATCGCCAGACTGATCCTCACCTACCTGTCCAACGTAAGTCCCCATCGTCACCCCCTAAACACACTTCACTGACAAACACCACCGCAGCTCGGCTTCCGCATGACGAGCATCCGCATCTCCGCCGCTATCCGCCTGACCTACCTGCGCTCCCTCTTCGCCCTGCCCATCTCGATGCTGGACATGCTCGCGCCGGGCCAGACGGCCGCCATCATCACCATCACCGCCAGCACGCTGCAGCTCGGCATCTCGGAGAAGATCGGCACCTTCTTCATGTCCTTCTCGACCGTCATCGCGGGCTTCACCATCGCCTTCGCCTACAACTGGCTGCTGACGCTGACCACGGCGTCCGGGCTCGTCTTCATCCTTTTCGTCTACATGTTCACCACCCCGCCCATCATCCAGCGGCTGAAGGACGTCCAGGACATGGACATCGAGGCGGCGTCCGTCGCCACCGAGGCGTTCGGCGCCATCAGGATGCTCGCGGCGTGCGGCGCCGAGTTCAAGATGCTGGCAAAGTATGGCATGCTGGCGGACAGGTCAAGGGAGAAGGGCGCGGGCATGGCGTGGCTGGTTGCGTTCCAGCAGGGGCTGAGTGAGTTACTCCCACGGCGTTCCTTCACGGATGTGTTGCTAACCTGTCGCAGTCTTCTTTGCCATCTATGCGTAAGCAGTCAAGGATGTATACACCTGATGATGTGGTTTACTAACGGTTTATAGCACCTTTGCGCTGTCCTTCTGGTACGCGTTCAAGATGTACACCATGATGGTCCTGACCACCCCGGCCTCCCTCATCGTGTAAGTCCTTCGTGATCCTTCATCCGGCAGGATGAACTTTATCTGACATTTTCCACCCCCAGCGTCCTTCTCTGCATCATGATGATGGCGTCCTCCATCGGCCAGCTCACGGCCCCGCTGTCCGCCGCGTCGCAGGCCGCCGACGCCAACGCCATCTTCCACACCATCATCGACGCCCCGAAGCCGACCTACGGCAAGCTCAAGGGCCCCGAGGCGTCCGCTGAAGGCGACATCGTCTTCCAGAACGTCAACTTCGTGTACCCCAAGCGCCCCGACGTCAAGATCCTGGAGAACCTCAGCCTGACGTTCCCTGCGGGCAAGGTCACCGCCATCGTCGGACCCTCTGGCTCCGGAAAGAGTACCATTGTCGGAATCCTGGAGCGCTGGTATGAGTTTAACGGAGATCTCCAGGCCAACCAACTTGTAAGCATCCCCTTTCACACCCGTCATCATCTACATCGGCTAACACCTCACAGGTTCTCTGGCTCAGAAACGGCGTCATCAGCTGCGGCGGCCGCCTCCTCAGCGAGATCGACCCCCAGTGGTGGCGCAACCAGATCGGCCTCGTCCAGCAGGACAACGCCCTCTTCAACACCACAATCTTCAAGAACGTCGAGTACGGCCTCATCGGCACCGAGTTCGAGTTCGAGGACGAGTCCGTCAAGGCTAAGCTCATCGAGCAGGCCTGCAAGGACGCCTTCGCCGACGAGTTCATCTCCCGCCTGCCCGAGGGCTACCAGACCGAGGTCGGCGACGCGGGCATCAAGCTCTCCGGCGGCCAGCGCCAACGCCTCGCCATCGCCCGCGCCATCGTCAAGCAGCCCAAGATTCTTATTCTGGACGAGGCCACCTCCGCCATTGACGTGAGGAGCGAGCAGATCGTCCAGGCCGCGCTCGACCGCGCCTGCCGCGGCCGCACCACCATCGTCATCGCCCACCGTCTCGGAACCATCAGGAAGGCCGACAGCATCATCCTCCTCCGCAAGGGCCAGGTCGTCCAGCAGGGAACTCACCAGGAACTCATGGCCCAGATCGACGGGCCCTACCACCTGCTCGCCACCGCGCAGAAGCTGGACATGGGCGTCGAGGAGGACGACGACATCCTCTTCGGCGACCTCAGCTGGCGCCGCCCCGAGCCCGAACGCAACTCCCTGCCCAAGTCCATGCCCTTCGGCAGCAGCGAGGGTGACCTCACCGAGAAGCGCCAGAGCATCGACAACGTCGACGAAGACAGCAACCCCGTCACCGAGCGCGACGGCTCCGACGAGGAGCTCGAGCGTGGCGGCGGCGGTAACGTCAGGGTCATCAAGGAGCCCCGCGGCCTCTGGGCCCGCTGGCGCGCGTGGCACCTCTTCGGCTCCTTCGGCCTCCTCCTCGGCGAGCAGCGCAAGCGCTGGAAGACGTACATCGTCATCGCCGTCGCGGCCCTCGGCGCCGGCGCCAGCACCCCCGTCCAGGCCTACCTCTTCGCCGTCCTCGTCTCGCTCTTCTCGTACTGGGGCAGCTTCCTGCGCGTCATCGCCAACCACTGGTGCCTCATGTTCGTCTACCTCGCCGCCGGCGTCGGCGTCTCCCACTTCCTCCTCGGCTGGGCGACCACCACCATCGGCTTCGGCATCACGCGCGTCTACCGCAAGGAGTACTTCCGCAACATCCTCTACAAGCCGTCCGCCTTCTTCGACGCCGAGGGCAACTCCGCCGGCGCCCTCACCGCGCGCCTCGCCACCGACCCGACCATGCTGCAGCAGCTGCTCGGCACCAACATGGCCTTCGTCCTCATCTCGCTCTTCAACGTCATCGGCTGTATCGTCGTCGGCCTCGTCTTCGGCTGGAAGCTCACCCTCGTCGCCCTCGGCACGTCCATGCCCATCATCGTCGCCGCCATGTTCTACCGCGTGCGCCACGAGACCAAGTTCGAGGAGGCCAACAACGCCGTCTTCGCTGAGTCCGCAAAGTTCGCCTCCGAGTCCATCGGCGCCATCCGCACCGTCTCCTCGCTCACCATGGAGCAGGGCATCTGCCAGCGCTACGACGAGCTGCTCGCGGAGCACACCCGCGACGCCTTCCGCAAGTCCCGCTTCTCCGTCATGCTCTTCGCCTTCAGCGACTCCATCTCGCTGCTCTGCATGGCCTTCGTCCTCTGGTACGGCGGCCGCCTCCTCTCCGACCACGAGTACACCCCCTTCCAGTACATGGTCGTCTACATCGCCGTCGTCCAGGGCGGCATGTCCGCCGGCCAGTGGCTCTCCTTCGGGCCCAACATCGCCAAGGCCAAGACCGCCGCCGACCGCATCCTCGCCATGCGCGACGCCGACGACGACGAGACCACCTCCGCGGCAACCACCGCCGAGCAGCGCGTCAGCGACGTGGTCCCGTACGAGGTGCACTACGAGAAGGGCGTCGAGATCGACTTCAAAGACGTCTGGTTCAGCTACCCGACCCGCCCGACGCCCGTCCTCAAGGGCCTCGACCTGCACATCGAGCGCGGCCAGTTCGCCGCCATCGTCGGGCCCTCGGGCTCCGGCAAGACCACCATCATCTCCCTCCTCGAGCGCTTCTACACCCTCCACGGCGAGGGCCGCGTGCTCTACAACGGCCACGACATCAACAGCCTCGACCTCGCAAAGTACCGCCAGAACATCTCCCTCGTCGCGCAGGAGCCGTCGCTCTTCACGGGCACGATCCGCGACAACATCCTGCTCGGCATCGAGGACGAGGATTCTGTCTCCGACGAGGCGCTGCACGCGGCGGCCAAGGACGCGGGCATCCACGAGTTCGTCATGTCGCTGCCCGAGGGGTACAACACCGCCGTCGGGCAGTCGGGCGTGGCGCTCTCCGGCGGGCAGAAGCAGCGCGTCTCGATCGCGCGCGCGCTGATCCGCCGCCCGTCGCTGCTGCTCCTCGACGAGGCGACGAGCTCGCTCGACAGCGAGACGGAGCGCGCGGTGCAGGCCGTCTTTGACGCGACGAAGGGCAGCAGGACGATGATCATGGTCGCGCATCGGCTGGCGACCGTGCAGAACGCGGACGTGATCTTCGTCATGGCCGACGGCAAGGTCGTCGAGAGGGGCGACCACGCGACGCTGATTGCGGAGAGGGGAGTCTATTTCCAAATGGTGAGTTTTCCTCCTTTCCCCTTCCCTTGAAAGTTAATGCTAACTTGAGAACAGTGTCAATCACAGGCGTTGGACAAGTAAATGGATACAGCCCACAGGGGGAGGACTCCTACCCCCCGAAACGGAATTGTTCTTCATTTTTTTGTGTGTGTTCTGGCATAGATAAAGCAGAGAAGACTACAGTCTTTCATCATCATCATCGTGGTAGAGATTCCCCCCTTTCAAGCTGACGCTGCTGTATCCCATTCTCTCTGGATTGAGGCGTTGGGAAAGCAAGATTGTAACAACATTGACCGCCCGTTACCACGGAATTCACCATCATTTCTTTCAGTATCATCAGGGCCAATATCATATGTTTCTCGCGTCTCCATTTAGATTCTTTAGTTACTAGGTTTATCTAGGCATTTCATTGAATTATGATCAAATCGGAATAGGGATTGCAGCGTGCCTCTCATCGCGACCTTTCAACAAGCATCGTGAGATGTCGCTTCGGGCTTCTTGCTCACTGCGCACAGTCACTCTCATCACATGTCAAAGTCTGTACTCAATAATCTGACCAATATTGTTATACAACTCCCTAACTCTACTCTAAACACATTTTTAGCTCTCTGACTAAAAAAGACTGGTACTTTTCTTTTCTTCTGGCTTCCTTTCCGCAAAGCCAACCGTGCATTCCCAGGCAGCGATCCAAAAAAGAGTAGACACAAAATGAAATAATCATGGACAACGAAGGAACCTCGGATCACCCATCACATCGGAGGAAAGGAATCCTGAGAGATGGCCGCACGGACGCGGACATTCCCTAGAACGACAACGACAACCCGCCAAGACCGTCACTGCACCGCTTGCGCTCGGGATGCGGCTCACGGAGGTCTGTTTTTTTTTCGTCTCATCGTCGGTCACCGAACCCCCAATACGGGACTCCGGGACCGAAACACACACCTCAGCTCCACTCAACTCAAGGGATCCTAAAACGTGGGAGCAACCTTTTCCTCGCTCTGCTCCATCACGCTCCGCAGCTTCAGGGCGCGGAGCGAACCCCCAGACGGCCGCGACACATGTCCCCGCTCGCGAGCTTGACTACCGCTGCTGCCTAGACTCATGAGCGACCGCGTGCGCGCGAGCCCGCCGCCCGTCGCTGAGTGCGCGGGGGAGTGCATGCCGCTGGTGCTCGACATCATTGCCGCAGAGCCGCTGCGCGGCCGCGTGTTGAGGCGGCTCATCATCGAGCTTAGGGCGGTTTGCGCGTCGACGGGGTGCTGCCCGCCGTGGTGGGAAGGCGGCGGCGAGTGCGAGCCGCGGAGGACGGGGAAGGGTGCTGGGGAGCCTGGCTGCGATGCGTTTGGCGTCCTGGTGAGAGAGGCGCCGCGGGGGCGGTTGAGTTTGGCGAGGAGCATCTCGGCCGTAGGCTTGCCTCCCACGGCGAAGGGCTGGTTGAACCGCGTGGGGGACCGGCTGGAGCCGCGGGATGAGGGCGGCGTCGGGAGGATTCTGTTGCCATTACCGCCCTTCCTGACGTGCAGCCCTTGCTCTTGGTGGTGGTGATTATGCATGTCACCTGCCATTTCTGGGGGTGACAGCAGACCGCTCTGCCCGCCGGCGCCGCTCTGGGCCATCTCGAGCAGTGCGGCGCGCTGAATGTCTTCGAAGTTCATGCCAGTGGGCATTGCGGCGGGCATCTTGCTCAGACGGCGGATGGCACGGCTGTTCTTCTCAACGAAGCTGCTCATGGCGCGCAGGGCGTCTGCGTTCTCGCGGCTCGCGACGACGCTGACGTCGCCCGTGTCGACGCGCCCTCGGGCCTGGTGCACGGCGTTGAGCGTCAGAGGTTGCTGCGGGTGCTGCTGGTGAGGCTGCAGGTGCGAGGGGTTCATGGCCGAGACGTCCTGTCGCAGTGAGGCCTGCACCTGCGCCATGACGCGGTCAAAGTCAATGTTCTGGTTCGGGTTCGCGCGCGACATGTAGTACGGCTGCTGGTTCTGGCCGGCCGCCGGGTCTAGCAGGTTGGAGGAGAGCTCGGCCTTGGTGGCCAGGACGAAGAAGCTGCCGTCGCGGATGCGTCTGCGGACGAGGACCCAGCGGGTGCGGGCCGGGTTCTTCTCGAGCTGGGGTTGGTAGACGGAGGAGCGGGCCAGCTGGGCGTAGAAGACCTCGAGGTGGCGGGCCATGCGCTCGAGGACCTGGAGGAGGAAGGTGGAGAGCGCGGTGAGGCGGGCGTTCTCGACGTCCGGGTCGGAGGACTCCTTGATGGAGTTTGCGATGCTGTCGAAGGCGTCCATGCCGTTGCAGGCTTCCTGGCGGAGGTCCTCGAGCAGGGCGATGTCGAGCTCGACGCTGCGGGCGGCGTAAGCGAAGACGCCGCGCTCCTGGAAGCGGAGGGAGGCGTCGGCGTCGCAGACGAACTGGCCGACGAGGGCAACCTCCTTGGTGCAGGTGGCGGCGTCGCCCGAGGTTTTTGCGCGCGCGACGGTGCCGAGGACGTCGGGCAGCTTGGTGTCGGCGGCGGGGCCGTTGGCGCTGGCGACGCCGAAGGAGAGTTTGAGGACGAGCTCCTGAAGCTTCGGGCCGAAGAGGGCTGCGAAGCCGCCTTGGAGGAGACGGGACTGGTACCCGTAGAAGGTGCGGACGGCAATGATGTTGGGGAGGGATTCGCGGAGCCAGATGTTGTTGCTACCGGCGGGGTCGTGGGAGGAGTTGGTCTCGAGGGAGGCGCCCATGATCTCATACATCTCGAATTGGTGAGCGACAAGGGTCTCGACCGTGGTGCGAAGGTAGGCTGACCACAGGTCGTGGAGGGCGGAGATTTCGTCGCTTCCGTAGTCAGGCTTGGGGGTCAAGTGACCGACGAAGTACTTCGTCAGGAGAGAAGCCACCTCGGGGTTGTTTGTGTGGGCGAGGTTATCGAAGGACTTTGAGCAGTCGACACCGGCATTAGACTTGATGATGAGCGTTCCGCCCGGGTGCATAGGACAGAAGTCGGTGACATCGTAGACGCTTCCGTGAACTCCAATCCACATGCGCGATCCAGGGCGGTGGCCGGTATGCAGGGCCAATTGTGACAGAGGAATGGTCGGCAGCGTGCATGGCAGGGGCTTGGGGGTCATGAAGACATCAAGCATAAAGCGTCTCTCAGCAAACGCCTTGTTGACAATGGTATCAACGCCGCTTTCGGTGGCTGTTCTGTAGGTGTAAATCGCCTTGCGGATTCCCTGCATGACAGAGTCGAACACAGAGACCGAACCGCAGACATAGAGATAGCCACCGAGACCACCCTGTTTCTTGGACATCACGAGGTCGCAGATCTGGGCACCCTGTTCGACGATCAAGGTATCGATATAGCGAGGGGGGATGTGCTTCTCGACGAGATCGTGACCCTCGTAGGCCAGGCCGCGCGAGTCTCTTGAAAATGCGAGATGAACTTCCATGAAGTCCGCGTTGACGTATTGGCGGAGTTCTTCCTCAAAGCAGAACTTCTCACGGGACTGGACACCGAGGTACAGAGAGTTCTTGCCTCCGGAAAGGCCGCTCTGAGCAAGACGAGCTTGCCAGAAGCTGCGGAAGGGAGCGATACCACTGCCACCAGCGAAGAAGGCGCAGGGAGCCATGGGGTCGAGGGGGAGCTGGAAGGCGGCTGGGCGGGAGACGCCGATGAGGAGTTCATCGTCCGAATCGATCTCGCCCATCTCCACGGACGGGTTCAGGAAGCCGCTGGAAACTCCAGAGCGAGTGATGTCTCTGCCCTTTGCGAACGTCGAGCACAGCTTGTACTCGGAGCGGGAGACGGCAAGGTCGACGGTCTCGGGCAGCAGCTCTTCCGTGTAGCTAGCAATCGAGTATGTGCGAGGAACCTCGAGCTTGACCAAGTCGGCCAACCAAGACAGATCTTCGAGGTTGAGGACTCTGTCCCAAATTTGGGGAGGAGTATCCGTGACTGCATCCTGGAGCAAATCGCCCAGAGAACCCCTCACAGGCCACTCATCGGTGCTCAGGACCTGCAAGACGGTGTTGGAGGATGCGTGAAGCATCCCATGAATCTTGAGAGCCATCTCTTTGGTGATGGGAGCGAGGTGGCCGCGGCGGAGGATGTCGCCGACCGTCAGCTTAGGAGTAGCGGTCCTCCTCACGGAACCGAGATGCATCTCGAAGCGGGCCCAGGTTCCCGTGGTCTCCACAGGAGCATCGATGTGCTCCTCCAGACCAAGAGCAGCAATGACCTTGGCACATTCTTCCCAGCCGTTCAAAGGCATCACCGCCAAACGGTCACCAGGAGCCCAAGTGATACCGGTATCCCGGATATCAAGCGTCACCATCGCGATCGAGCGGGAAGGATCGGAATCGACAAATGACCTGCTCAAAACGCGGGTGACATAGCGGCACTCTTCAAAGGTGCCTCGCATCTGGTGGGGCTCAACGGGCAGAGCGCCTCGGTAGGGCTCAAGACGCTCCTTCATGGCCTCAGAGAACTGACGGTGAGTCTCTTCCCACGGGCGCTCACCATCGGCGGCACCGGAGGCGCCGTTGGTCTCAGTACGGCCCGTCTTAGCAGCGACCTCGAGAATGCCGAAGACCTTGTAGCGGTGGACACCCATAAAGCCGCGCTCACCGGTGTAGGCCTCGACGATGCCATCGAGAACACCCATCAAACGAGGGTCGCCGGATTGCTGAACGTACTCGGGGATGCGGTAGTGGTACTCGATAGCCGCGATGAAAGCGCGCAGGTTGGAGGGGAGCCATGCGCGGAGATGGACACCCTCAGCACCGAGGAAGGATGTGTACCTTGGGATGCATGTCAGTAAAGTGACATGACAAGACAGGATTGTGGACTTACTTTTTCCTGCCCAAGAAAGCATCCATAACTAGGTAGGGCGGGAACTGGAGGCCAGAAGAGGCGGGGCAGCGCTTCGAAAGAGGGGCAGAGAACTTGGCCCATCGAACCCATTGCTGGACGGGGACATAGTTCTCACCAGCGTTGGGGTTGGTTGAGATGGAATGGAAGGCGCCGGGCATGCGCTCCAGAATTTCCTTCAAGCGGATCATCTCGTGGAGAAGACCCTCATTGTTGCGGTTCATTACATGCTCTTGGCAAGCAGCGATGGCGTCGGGGCCATGTTGGAAAGAAGCTGCATGACATGATTAGCAACACCGAGTCGAGAAAACTTGAGGTAAGAGAGGTGCAGTCCTACCAGATGTGTCCGCAACTCCCTTGAGGAACGCCACCTCCGCGCGCTCACCAAACATTGGCCATCTCAGCTCAATGTTGTCGAAGCGGGCGACGTAGGGATAGCTTGATGTGGCGTCCTTGACCTTGAGGTTGTATGAAGATTGGTCGACAAAGGTAAGATGGGGAAGTGTTCGTCCCATGCGGCGGGATACTTGGAAATAAGGCAGCGCGATGCTGAGGGGAATGCCGACCAACTCCTCTCCCAGGTAGTCACCCATCTTGCAGTTCAATCTCAACTTGGACGGGTTCGTAGTCGCATTAACGCCGTCGTGGCCGTCGTACTTTTGCTCGAAGCGGTAGATGGAGCAAAGCATGCCCAGCGCCACCAGCGCAGCCCAGAGCGCCTGGTCGGGGATGATGTCTTCGGTGCCCTCGATGACGGGGGCTGCGGCGATCGATTCTCTCACGCGGCCGCGGGACACGCATCCGGGCATTCTCTCGGCAAGGTCGGACCAAATGCGGCCAGGGGACCTGGCCAGGGCGCCGGCGGCCTCGTCGTAGTCGGGTGGGCAGAAGCCGTGTTCTATGCTGAGGTAGCCATCTTTCCAGCCTGTCGCGGGGCCAATCTCCTCCGCTCTCAGCATCACTTGCCTCGCCGGTGCGCCGAGGGCGACGGCGAGAAGATCTTGTTCGTTGACGTTCATTGCGTCCATCTGTTTTTGGTCCTTGGCTGAATCAATCTCTTGTTGTGAGGGGTAGCTGGAATAGAGGATCTGATTGATGGACTTGCGCTCCCTGATGCCTGTGTTAGTACGCATGTTATTGGGTCGATAGAGCTCGATCTGGACTGACCTCATGCGGAGCCACTCCTCGGCATCGACTCCTCGAGGAATCTTTGATATTGTCAGTATATTCAAGCATATCGAGTCTTGTCTTGACGTTGACTTACATCGAATGCTGTGTGAATATCGCCCGGCTGGGAGAAGCCAGAGAAAGAACAACCTCGAGGTCCCATGCGACTGCTCGATCTGCTTTGCCTGCCCGACGCGGCAGCACCAGCTGGACACCTCCCTCTGCCTCCCATGGAACCCGACACCGGGCATGATCTCTCTGAAAAAGCCATTTTCGAATGTGTGTCTGTGTTGCTCTGTCGCTTTGGTGGTCGGAAAGCTAGAACTTGTGAGAATAGAGTACTTATTAACAATATTGGTCAAGAAGGCCGCCAGGGCAGGAGAATATTAGCACCGCCAGGGCAAATAATTGGGAATGGCCTCTAGCCGAAAAGCTCCACACAGAGAATGAGAGAAAGAGTCAGTTGAGGAAGACGGAACGAAATGAAGCCTTCATGCCAGCGGGTTCGATGGCATCCTAAAAGGGTCGTTCAGCGCCGGCGGACATCGATGTCGTCGGTGGAGCCGCCTTGCCCATTTTCTCCTCCCCGAGGGACCCAAGAACGGGACCCATGACAGCAGGGAGGCGGAGGACGAGAAGGAGGAGCAGCAGCCAGCGCTACCGTGTCTTGGCCCCTGCATACCTGCCCGTCCGTCTCTCCCCCCCCGTCTCCATCGGTCCCATCCATGGGCCATCCATCCCATGGGCAAACAAAAAAGAATAAACCGCAGACCGGGGTCACTAGACGGGAGGTCTCCGCGGTCGTTTGAACTCTGATTCACAGCCGTCAGGAAGTCGTGAGCCAATGGGAGGAAAAGAAAAGAAAAGGAGCCAGGGGCCCTGTTGACGGGCGAGTTGCACTAGCGGCTGAACCCCATGAGGCCAAAACACGCTAAGATGTCGTCTTAGGTTGACTTGACGCCATCCCAAGTTGAGGGCCTTGGCTGCTGCGTCCTCTCCGCTGGGACTGATTGGGTTTGCTTGGGATCTGGTGAGTCGATGTGCCAAGATGGACGGCATGCAGCAGGTCTTGGGATCAACCGTGATCTTTCATGCGACATGCAAGTTTGGTAGAATCGGGTTGATCTCTCGGAGGAAGGCGCTCAGGGGAAGCTGAGCAGGATGTGAGTGAGTAAATCTTGTCCCAGCAGCCTGTGTTTTGGGATCATAACATTCGGCATATCCAGCTGTCGCCCACTTGGGCAACTCACTGGATTTTTCTCCTGGCCCGGGGACGCTGTCCGTTGCGACAACTGACGCCCATCGTGTAGCGTAGCACAAAAAGTTGAGGTGAGGTGAAGTGTGAAAAAGAGATGTAGACAGGGGGTTGCGAGGAAAATAGCCTCAGTTCTAACGACCGGTAACGTCAAAGTGGGTATGGTCTCTACAGTCTGGCCAATCACACGGCGTTATGCCGTCACATATGGTTCAGGATGTCAAATTCGCAAAAGGGTAGCGGGCCCACTTAATTGTGTTCCCTCTGCGTATTATGCGTATATGTACCCAATCTGACACAGGACATGCACAATGTGGTGGTACGTACCCTGATCTGCCGGTCCACAATTGTTCTTTTTCTGAATCTACGGGAAGGTGGGGGAGTTTGAGAGCTTGGCATCTGTCTGTCCCCTGGCAAGTTTGGCAACTTTGACACTCACCAAGACTCTGCTGCTCCATCGTAGGGCAGGGTACCGTTGCATTTGGTTTCTTGTTCCTGGCCTAAACTTCCTCGACCTCTGGCAGGTTTACTGCAAGGAGCTCTGACGCTCTCACACTCTCCCCCCCAGCCGTCAACGGCGCCTCTTGTCTCTTTTGTCTTCCAACTGTTGATCGCAGATGCCCTCGTTGGAAGCAATGGAGAGAATTGGACCCCACACGGCTCCTTTCCCCATTGATCTCCTCCGAGTCCCAGACAAGTGACAGCATGGAGCAAGCCCGGACGCGGCCCCTGTCACACTTGACGCCGCCCTCTGTGCCACGGGAGATTGCCCAGGAGGTACCATTTCTTCCGCACCCTATCCATACACTACCTAACCACTGAACCTAATGACCGGTTGCAAGTCCTCGAGGCTTGCTCAACTCACGATGACGCGCGTTCCAGAACCTCAGAGTGCTGGTCTGCGATTCTTGGCAGTCCGAGCAATGGCATAACCAGGCCCGCATTCTACGATCCCAACCACACGTTTTCTGCCATCCATGGCGGACGGGGTAACCGCCCAGCAGGACGGCTGACCAGCCCACGTGAATTCGTGCTGTCATGAAAATTAAACATAGGATCGGTCGTCGGTGGGTGAGTACGCGTGTCCTTCAGGGGCAACAATAACCGACCCCATGTCCGCCGCCTCGCTCCCACTTTCCATTCCCAACATAAGCTCCGACGTGACATCTGCGTTAGTACCAAAAAGGAGAAGTCAGTGCCCAGGGTACCGTCTCTGTCCCAACGTCAGGAATAATGGGTTAGCTTGTAGCAATGAATGGGACACTGGAGCGGGATTTCGCCGTTTGCTCAGGAGCTGGGCTACAACACCAAAAACTTAGATGCTTGGCGAAATTGGCGCAAATCCGCAAACCTGGCGGATATACATGATGCTCACACCACGCCCAACTCCCCCTTCCCGTCCGATTTGGGGAGTCTGCATTAGCACCCAAGCCTTCGGTGCTGAACTGTATGAGTCTATCTAATTATGGCTCACGAAAAACGCGGCCCCTATCCGCAATGAGCATGGGGCCATGATGTGATGCCTCGGGTTGCCCCCGCTACCCTTGGCATTCAAGCAGCGGCTTAGGCCGGACAGCATGGGGGAAGACAGCTTTAGCGCCCACCTTGGGACACTCAAGCTTATTCGACGTCTAAGCTTGATCGGTAGCCGGAAATTTCTTCACTTCCGCTAGGAATTTTGTGGGAATACTTTTCCCCATCAGCCGCGTAATAGACAGGTAATCCGCGCCTTGTGAGTGAACAGAGAACGGGGCCGCTCAGCCTCAGCCTCAGCCCAGAATTAAAGTCTGTTTTTGTTTGCGTAAATTCCCATGTCGATATCCACGCGTTTTGGTGAGAATTTTACTCCCAGCAAGCGGCTTTCATCGGATTAGTCCGCTGTTTCGCCCGAGGGCAGTGCGCAGCCCGGAGGGAGACCGGATATGTGGGGTTCAGACGGACGAGTGGCGGAAAAATAGGTAAACACCTTAGGTGAGGCTTGTCTCGTGTTACAGTCTAGAGATACTTTACCCATATTTATCCTGATGTCCCCCCCGAAAAACTGCGACAATCGAGGTGCCATAACCACGTCTCACTTGGGTGGCTGTCGATCGCCAAAACGCCCGATGAGCTAGACTGTGGCCAGTGTCCGAGCCGTCCTTGGTGATGGGCTCATCGTGATGACATCTCGGAGGGAGGCATTTAGACGTGCTGATCTTAACTCTTGATGGATCATACCACCGGAGCTGTGGTTAGAGCTGCGGTCGCTTGAGCCGCATCAGCGCACTTGACATGAGCATCACCATCTCCTCTGACGAAAATCCTCACACCAATCCATCTTAACGAGTTGAAAAGTCCAGTGCTTCTCAGCAGTCTCGTGAAAACAGGTGATATTTATGTCTTCCTGAAACTCAGTCACATCCCACCGGCATAGGCACCCAATCACATCGAGTAAGCTGCAACCTGCGGGTGAAGCCATCCCTAATCACCGACTCGTGTGATTTCAGTGTTCGCTGGACTTTCGTTCGTCCGTAAGTTGACAAGACTTGCCCACTAAACTGTCCACAATTACAACCTGCGTAGCGTAGCACCGTCCAACCGTTCCCTATCCACGCAAAGCCCACATAGGCCCTCCCCAAGGTAAGATTCAGTGGATACTGCGTGGGCTCTCGGTGCCCCTGATGGAGCCGCTCGATGTCAGTGGGGGCCAATCTGTCACACGTGGCATTGGAAATGTTTCAACGCCCTTTCGTGGACCGAAAACGCCCGCCATCCTGGAATGCAAAGAAGAAGCATTCCTTTCGAATGTGACAATGTCCAGCCTCGAGGTTGATCAACCATATGATTCCTGCTCTTGGGAAGTGAGGTGGGGCCATTTATCCCAGTTTATGATGAGTTCTTGGGCCATCTTCTGTTGCATTGCCAAGGCGGATTTCCCGCAGAGAAGTCTTGATCTAATCACCACTCCGAACGGCTTCCGAAAGTGCCTCTGGGGTGGTTATCAGAAACGGCGGAGCAAGAGCTTGTTGATAGCGGAGGGGTCTGGCTCGGAGACATGTATTTGTCCGGCTCAAGTTATTGGAAATGATGGCCTCGTTGTGTGTTGCATATGGACCGGTTTGGCCTAGGTTATCAATGCAGTTAATTCCTATGTCAATGTAAGTCGGATGCATTTGACACTTCAATTATTCTAGTCATTCCTCAATTAAATGATCACTGGAAAGCATCAATTTAATTCAGAAGACAAATGTGAAAGCAAATTTATGAATTTTATGACGCTTTGCAACGCTAGCTGTTGTACATCAAAAAGACTCGCTCGCTCGTTATAAATCCCAACGCTATGCATGCTCCCCGTATTCTTACACGCATTGTACACGTATCTTACACTCTAACCCGCCTTCAACCCGGAAACCAGCCGGACGTTTACTTAGCATAGGCCTTGATCTTGGGCTCGAACTTGACCTTGTAGGGGTACTTCAAGACGTTCGCACCAGCCTGGCCAAGGACGCCCTCAGTGGCAGTGATCTCGGCCTTGTCCATCTTTCCTGCGGCGGGGTCGAGGCAGACCTTCTTGTCGATTCTGTCGAGCTTGGCCGGACCCTCGTTCTTCATGGCGTCCTCCAAGAGGGCAAAGGCCAAGGAGTTGTACAGCATGCCTTCGTGGGTGACCTGACCGCCAGCGGGGGTTCCGGGGCAGGCCTTCTGGACTTCGATGTTGGTTGCTTGCGCACCGTTGCCATCCTTAATGAAAGCGGAAGCCTTCGGGCCAGCTTGAGGCTGGACGACCTCATCTGTGGCGCTGAAGATGGATGTGGTGGGAACTATTCAAGGACTGTTAACAGATAGCTCAATGTGTTTGAACTCAAAGACAAGACTTACCATAGGCACTGTCTCCGCCGCCAGCGCGAAGAGTTGCGACGAACTTGGAGTCGTACTTCTGTTGGTACACAGAAGGGGTGCATCCAATGAGAGCTGCGGCAGTGTCGCAAGCCAAGAAAGCCTCAGTGGTGCCATGGAAGTCAGGAGAGAACGAGACAAAGTCGGTAACCGTCTCCCGCGTGCTGGGCCAGTACTTCATGGCCCACTGCACGTTCAAGTTGCCTTGACTCCAAGCAGCAACGGCGGCCTTCTTACCCGTCATACTCTGCACGTAGTTCATGGCGTAGGCGACATATTCGGAATTCTCCTGGGCGTCACCCAGAGACGCCTCGGGGATGTTGACCCAAAGAGGGTCCGCAAAGTCAGACTTGGCCAGAAGAGGACCCAAGTTGGCGCGGAACGTCGACCCAGCCATCGCCGCGGTGCCGGGGACAAGAATGATGGGTTGCTTCCCAGAGGTCATGGAGAAGGTCTTGGGGAAGTAGATCTTGCTGCGAAGCTCTTCCTCGGACATCGAATACGGTGCGT
This sequence comes from Colletotrichum horii, assembly GCA_027406005.1. NCBI lineage: Eukaryota > Fungi > Ascomycota > Sordariomycetes > Glomerellales > Glomerellaceae > Colletotrichum > Colletotrichum horii. The sequence continues at coordinate 3,798,915 of JANVYB010000008.1, forward strand.
CTTTCTCGGATCTCTTGGGGTATATGGTATCCTTGGGTGCGGGGTTGGTGTTCCTCATCGAGTTGACCTCGTCGCCGAGGAATGCGTTCATGCTTTGGACCTGCTTGTCTGCTGCGACGACGTTGGCTGATTGATTGTTCTCGACGATCTCACGGACAGTCGCCTCTGCGGCTGGGTCAGACACGGGCAGTCCGAGGACATTCGTGGAGGCAAGGGTCAAGCCCATGGCAATGGCTCTGGTGGTCTTCATGATGGTAGTAGATGTGTTGGCTTCTTGATTGTTGGCGTTGCTGATGGAGTCTGGGTGTTCGGAGATTATTGTCGAAGGGTGTTTATTGGTTATTGGCTTTGCTGATGAAGATCTGGACTTTTTCGAGTTGCTGTCGCTGGATGTTTCTGAAGCTTTATATCAAGAGTTCAAGACGTGCCCGTTCACGTCGTCAGTGCGGACGTCATAAAGCGACCCTTGTCAACGGCGCCTGTTTTCTCCAAGGTTAAAATCCCTATCGGTTCCAACGGTCGATGGATGAGCCGCGGCGTGGTCATGGTTCGATCTGCCCAGCCAGTAACGGTGTGAAAGACAGGCATGATGGATCCAAGATGTTGGTAATATTTCGCTGCCGCTTCCCGAACCATCCACACCAGGCCGGCGGAAGCCTGACGTCGCCTGCCCGACGGACATTGGAGCGATGACATGCGGCCGTGTCTGGACCAGGGCCCCGTCCGATAAGATCAAGGCCGTTCGATGGCGACAGAGTCCGCTTTCCCCGGCAGACCCCGAGTATTCTACCTGTCGGCAGTCGAATCGGGTGGCAGCATTCGCTATACGAAGCGCACCACCCTAGGACAGAATAGGGAAATAGCTGGCGTTGTTCAGATGATGTTCCCGAGTCGAAAGCTTATGTCGCGGGGCATTTCCTTCATTTGTTCCCATGTGACATCATGAACGTTCCCTCGATGACAGCCGGGGTCCTCGTAATTTTGACCAAAATGGGCGTGGATCGCTATGCACTGACGTTGTACCGAGGCAAGCCTTCGTCTGAACTTTTGGGATGTGGTTGACACTGTGTAAGCCACGGTCCAGGACGCAAGCTCAACTACATTTGGTATGCGGTGAGCTTCGAGTGCTGCTTTCAAGAGCACGACACACCGAATGACGGCTCCCACTTTAAGTCTAATCTCTTGGGTAAGGGCTCTGGCTGGGAGACTGGAAGCTAGCTATTGCTCGGACAACGTCTAGTTGAGAAAGCCAGAGCATGTAAATAAAATCGAAGACTTTTGAGAATAATTTTAAAGCTTGTAATACATTTAGCTAGGAAGCGGCATTAATATGCGGTCTGCATACGTAGTCTCAGATAACTCCTTCAGTTTGACTATTCTTGGGAACCATTGGATCGTCTGCATAACGTGATCGCAGCATCACACCGATGCATGTTGCATCGACATCATAGGATTTCATCGCCACGGCCCAAACTACCCTACACTACCCTCTTCACAACCACCACGACCTTATCTGTTGAAAATAGGCTGATTCTGATGAACCGGTGGGAGACTTGCAATGACGGAAACCATGAGCAAAAAGACAGCATTCCAAGGTTGCCGAGGCGCCCGGAGCAAGTCATGAAGTTCCAGAACGCTCGGCCGCCCTGCCGTGCAGTATTTCGTCCCATCTTTGAGGTCATAGTGCAAACTTGCCGAGACTCTCGTGTCCGTATCCCACCGAATCGGAAACAAAATCTCCAACTTTCCCCGCGATCGCTCGGCGGTCCGGAATGTCCGTTTCGAGTTGTCGTTCCCCGGCCTCGGTCGTATCGAACATTCGTCGGCAGCCCAGACAACCAATCTGCTCAGGTGTGTGCTGCCGGGATGCAGATCAGCCTCATTTCGGGCTTCAAACACCCTCGGCTTGACCACACACCAATACTATGCCATCAGTGATCAAACTTGCCATCAGGGTGAGAAAGTCGAGCCCAGCAGTTGAGATTATGTGACTGATGCATTTTGAAAGCTGACCAGAAGTATTGGATGATAATGAACCGCTCGTTTGGGATGAGGTCGCGAAAATCATCTCATTAAAACGGCCGTGGCAATCTACTGACCTCGCCAAAGCTGGCTTAGGAGTCGGCAATACAAGAGACTTATTACCCCATTCATACAAGCAGTTGCCACTTGATTGGTATCACAACCAAAACCTCTTGAGCATTTGAATTCGCAAGGTCACCCAGATATTCCAGCAGGAGAATATGCGACGAAACATACGAGCTATCTGGGAAACGTTCATTGCGACTGAACTGGTTCATAGAATTGAATTATTGAGACGTCTCCGCACGTTTGAGACTTTAGAGGCCACGAACAGGATTTCTCATCGGAGAACACATTTGGCGTAAGATAGCACGGGAACCGCTTTTCGGCGTGATGTCGATCTACGGTGCTTGGACTGTGAAGCTTTCCCAACCTGAAGGGGTTTGCGATCACAGCCGCTAATTCAGCATGACCTCAAGAACCTCCTCGTCAGCTGGCTTGCTTCAGACGCTTGAAAGCTTGTATTAATAAAAGGAAAAGAACGAAGTGCAATGTGTGGATAAACGGCTGTACGTACAAATGAATGACGATCAACGAAGAATGCCCCTGACGCCATCTTCCTGAAGACCGATGTACTTCCCTGGCAGGAAACCCACCCCCAGACGACTAAAGCACCTCTGACCCTGTTCAATGCCACCCCCAGTCCCAATGACGACTAAGACATAATGTATCTTTTCCTGCAATGACTTGCTTCCTTTCTCCTTCGCGACGACAACACACAACGGGCTTTGCCTGTCAGATGTCGCTTTCCGGTTGGGATTGTCGTAGGTAAATTTGATCTTTCCTAGCTTACGCTCTGGAGCCCCTGCCACGCTGAATGATCGCACAGTGACTTTCAAGCGAGTCGTTTGGTGAGAACCATCGCTGCCACCGCTTGTGACTGACCACGGTGGCTCGATATCTGTTCGTTCCCATTCTGTCTCCTGAAAAGGTGGGTCTAGATAGTCAATGCCACCATCGTAAGCCATCCACGACCAGGTGGGAGCAACCGAATCGGGCCTCAACGAAAAGTCAATTGCATTCAAGCCGTCTTCTTCCTCACTTCTCTGCCAAAGAAGGCTTCGATGAAAGAGACCCTTCCCTGGGCCATCGTCGAAGATCCCATAGCCACCCTTAGTGGTGAACGCCCTTAGAAGCCGATTTTCCAATCCGGCGATAGCAACTGGGCGGTCTTGAAGATGACTGAATTCGAGCTGCGAATAGCGGCGGTAGAGATCTTGGAAATAGCGGATTCTGACCGCCCGTGACTTTTCTTTCATTGCCTTATCAGGGAACTTGGGATCGCCAAGAAAGTCTGCCATGTCACTGCAAAATCCTCTCGTTAGCGAGCTGATTTGATGTCATAGTGTGAACATAGAGAATGTTTACACTTACTTTTGCATCTTTGCAAGAGTCTCGCACCTGACTCCCTGTCCACACTCAAAGTACGTCTGGGAGTCCGTGAAAAAGATGGTTCGTCGCGCCAAGGCACGCTCCTGCAATGCCCAACCTCGGCTATTCAAAGCTCCATCGAGAACATGGCGGCCGAAGTCGTCTATGTTTTCGCATACGTAGAAAGGGGGCTCTCTTTCTTGTTGAATGGTAATGAAACGTCGCTGTTGCCGCGGCTTGTGGAGAAATCCCTCACGCTGGTTCGGGGCACGACTCGCTGCGATGACGCAATAAGCACAACTAAAGACATCTTCCATGCGTTTGGCTTCTGTGCTAAAGTCGCCGCCATCTCCCTGGATGATGCACAATGAGTCGATCCAAAGGTATTGGATTCCAAGGCGGCGGGTGACAGTTATCGCATCGGCAAACGTTTGCGGAACATCTGCTTGCGGAATGGCCTGCTTGAAAGCCTCCAGATTACTCAACTTCGTACGTAATGGGCGATGCTTCTGAATGTCACCCCAGCGGTGCGACAAGGCAATGTATCTGGCGTCCCCAGATATCCCCTCAGCTGTTTCCAGCAAACGCAGAATCGGCTTTTCCTCTGATCCCAGGTGCAAAAGTCGGGTGGGGAGCCTTGAATTGCCGACAAAGTTGCATCCTGGGTGATGGTTGTCGCAATCTTTGAGCCATTGTCGAGATATTTGGCTAGATAATTCCGAGTCCGGTCTCGGGAGTTCAGGAAGTCCGATCTGAAACCCAGAGGTCAATCTCAAGGCACCTGAACATTTTCATAGAACATTAGCGAAATCCGCACCAAGTACATGAACACACCAACCGGGACTTCTAAATAGCGAAAGAGCCGCTTGAGACGCCGCCCCCCTTATGTGGATAGTTGATCCGATTCTCTCGAAGTTGACAACAGAGCTCGTCTTAACCCCCTCTGAAGCGTTTGACCAAGCATGCCATAGAAGGCCACATAAATTACACAACGTGGAACGTTGCTGCAGCTTATCGAGTTTATAAGCAACAGAAAAGCCAGTTTCCCAGATTTTGAGCCGGCTGCAAGATTCACATAGCTTGGCGGGGGCCGAAAGAGTCGGGGTCAGTGACTTCTGGCCCAACAGCGCCGCGAGATCTTCAGCGAAGTCGTTGTCGACGGGAAACCTCCAATCTTCGAGAAGTGGTAGAGTATAGTTGTTCCTAGCTGTCCTTGTTGGTAAAGCCAACTGCTGCACGCCGAGACCGGTAGCTGGCTGTGCAGCAGATGGTGTCGGGGCAGCATTCTGGGGATGTAATCGCGATCCTCGCGGTGGGGGATTGGGAGCTGCTGAAAGTTCCGTGACTGAGGACATCAGGAGGTAATCATGCGAGATTTCCACTTCATGGAGGATGTTGCTCATTGCCTTCTCGAAGTCGATCGATGTGGCCCTATACCGGATGGCTGTGTCCTCAATCGGGGCTGGCAATGAAGCACCTTGAGCCTTAGCACGACTTATTGTCGTCAGTCGACGATCTGGTAAGCGAAAAATTAACAGCTTTTCTTCCACAAGCCTCAGAAGGTCGTTGATTGCTGATTTGCGCTGACACTCCGGGTGCTTGCTTCGAATGTGCGATATCCAGTGCACTACTTGTGGATGAAGAACAGGCTCTTGTGACTGACTACCTAGGCTCGTATTGCTGAATACATAATACGAGACAGGTTTCTTTGGGTCATGGTTGGGGCCTTTGAGGTCATTGTAAAACCTCTGCAATTGACTATTTCCGTAAAGAAGCCAAATGACCCATTCGGTGATGATGCACCCCATAGACCAAATGTCGTATAGCCGTGACCGAGGTTGCTGACCAAAAGCTGGTTCGGCCTCAGGTGCCTCATAAAGGATTGTGCCATATGTGGTTGCTGTCAAGCGCGATCGGTCCTGGGTACGAACGACGTGACGCTTTGCCAATCCCATGTCAGCGATCTTGAGATATCGAGCCCCATCGACACTTTTGCCGTGTTCTGTGAACCAAAGCAGGTTCTCTGGTTTAAGATCTCCGTGTCTAATGGATGTCTCTGCTCCATCAGAGTTGTATTCGTCTGCGACATCTTCTGTGTGAACATGAGGCAGGTCATCAGGTTCCTCTTCGGAGTTGTCGTCGAGGCCGAAGTAGTGAAGGCCACTGAGAGCAGCTCCGAGGCCTTGAAGTTGGACAAGCGCTTCCTTCACTAGACTGTGTGTTGGAATCTGGTGCGGGGTGTTTTCCCAGTAGTCCCTAAGGCTGCCTCCATCAGCCCAAGGAAAGAGGAGGTAGCGATCCGCTCCTCTCTCGAGTGCAGCGAGGCATTCGATGAGATGCGGATTCCGAAGCCGTTTGACTTTTCTCAGAACGCCAACCTCAGCGAGCCATGCTGCTTCTAAAGCAGCCTGTGGTACACCTCCAGATGTCTGGATTTCTTTAACAGCGATCTGAATAAATTAGCTCAAGCACAGCGCAATGGAAACCAACTGGTACCATCTTACCTCGTCGAAAGAGTAGTCAGTGTGAGACTGATGAATTTTGACTCGGTAGACTTTACCAAATGCACCCTCCTTTGGCCTCTCGCCCGAAACCTGTGTAAAAGGAAGAATTTCTCCAGGTTGAATGTTGTATTGGAAGGTTCCAGAACGGATTACAAGCGCCAGGAACTTCCACTGTGCCGGCGAGAAATGTTCGATCATCTCCGATCGAGCCCATCTATCGTCAGACTCCTCCACGTTTGCATCGGGGAAATCGGAGGCATCCGACCAAGGCAGTTTGCTGTCGTCAAACCCGGAGAAACGAAAAAGGGCCATGGCATCGTACAACTCGGTACGGGTTCTGACAAATTGGCTGTTAAGCACAATGAGAAAAAGTCTCGAAGCATAATTCAAGATCCAATCGATGAGTCTCATATTTTGAGACGCCCCGCCCAACTCTATGGCAATGGCCTCTCTTGTAACAAGCGACTCGATACAATCTTGTGGTAGATATTTCGACTTTCCTCCTCCAGGGGGGGAAGTTGCTGTCCACATAGCTTTTGCGAATTTGCTGTCGGAGGCTGACATTCTGCTTTTCTTGGGAAGTTGACATCGACATATCAAGGTTTCCCACTGGCGTGGTCAAAGTGAAAGCGCTGGCGTCTGTGTTAGTCGGCAAGCTTTTCGCTAGCAGTATTGGCCCACGCCAAACGATTTTAGTGTTTTATGTTGAATTACAGGGCATTGCGGTCAGGGTGAAATGAAGCAGGGCCTTGCCAGGGAGGAAACATTTAGAACGGATAGCTTGCAACACGCCGAATTCTTGAAGCCCCACAAGGAAGGCTAGAGAACTATAAGAGCGTAGATTCCAAGAAAATTCCAAAAGTGATTTGTCGTGATAACCTCAAGTATCCAAAGCAGCCTCGCACCCAGAGGAAGGTGCGAGGTGACCCACTTCCAACCCACTTATCCAGGCTGACAATATTCCAGCGCATCAGTCTCTGTTCCTTAAAAGACCTCTCGCATCAGATACTGATTTAGAAAGAATTAAGCTGTTTTATTTATATAGATGCTATATATATATTATAGTTAGTTTATAATAGTTATAAGCTTAGCTTATATTATACTTTTAAACTACTGTTTATAAAGCAAATTATAATTTTATTTAATTTATTTTATATCTATTATATTTTATTTTAACTTTTAAGCTTTATTTTTATATTTATTTTTAACTTATAATATATTTCTAATATAATAGCAACTATTAATTTTAATATTTCTTATAAGTTTATTATTTATTGCAACTTTTTAGCTTAATATATCACTTTTCAGATAGAAATAAAAGCTAAAGATATTTAGAAATATATTAACCTAAATAATATCTCTAGCATTTTATTTAATTTAAGTGAAGTTAAAAATATATTTTTGCTTAATAACTAAATTTAAAAGGAAAATAAAAAGTAATATAAATACTATAAAACAGAGCAAAAAGCTTATAATAAGGTTATTACTTTATATACTCTTACTATTTTAAATATATAAGAAGCACCTATTAAAGGCAATATAACTAAAAATAGAGATCTTAAAAAAGAGGAATTTAAAGAAGCTATTAATAACTTACTACTATTAGCACTAGTTACACTTATCTTTCTCACTAAGAGATCTATAGATATCTTTAAGCTTTATACTTTATACCTCACTATATATACTGCTTATAAAGCAAAATATATATATAAAGAATAAGTATATAAAGCTTTAGATAAATAGGTTAAAGATACTATTTCAGAAGAGATTTTTACTTCTATCTAAGTAAAGCTTTTAGAAAAAGGAGACTGCACTTTTTATGCTTTAATCTATATTTTAAAGCAATATTATACTTTAAGCAACTTAAGTAATCTTATTATAATCTATAAAAAATATACTACAGTTTTAAATTAAGCAGCTTCTGCTATTAATTTTAATATTTAGATTAAAGACTTCTAAAGCATACTTCTTAAAGCCTTTCAGTATAAGCTGCTAAAAGTATAGAGAACTTTTATATTAAAAACCTTTTTCTAAGCAATCTAATACTGCTTCACTCTATTTTAAGCTAATCTAAAGCTTATTAATATTATTAAGTGAGAACATTTTAGCATTAAGATTTAAAGCATAAGTTAATATATTAATATATTTAAAAACCTCTTTTATAAAGATATAATAAAAACTTAATTAAGAGGTTGCTCTAATAGAGTCTTTATAATACTAATAAGATATTTTAATAATATAATCTCTAGCAACTTTACTTTAGAAAAGCCTTTATAAAGTAAGTTAGCAGCATATTATATATATAAAAAGAGCTATAAATAAACTTTATCTATATATAATTACTTTAAGTTTGCTCTTATAAGTGAAAGGTTTTATATAAGCTCTAAAGAAGCTATATAAGTTTATATTAGAATTAATAGACTAAAATACTTTAAGCTTCACACTAAAATAGCTTGCTAAAAATAGCTTACTATAAAAAACTTTAGCTTCTTTAAGCTTAATAATAATAAGAATCAAAATAAGAAAAAACTGCCTAAAAATAACTTAAATAAAATAAAGAAGTTGCTTAATACTTCTACTTCTAAGATAAACCTCTTAGCTAATATAGTAGCTTATATTATTACTAAGAATATTATTACTATAATTATAATAGAGAAAGTAAAGGCTTTTATATTAGAACTTAAACTTAATAAGGTCTATATAACTTATACTTAAGGCTTAGAAGTTCTTTCTAGCAGTATAATATTAAATAACTATAGCATCTTCTACTTAATAAATAATATCTCTCTCCTTAAAAAAAGCTTAGTTATCTATAAAGTAAAGAGGTAAGTTAAAGCAAATATAACCTTATACCTTATTATAGCAAGAAATATAAAGATCTTTTGCAACATACTGAACAGAGCAAATAGGCTTTAAGACTTAACGCTTTGCAATATTACGCTTATAAACAACTTCTATATTAATATTATCTCAAAATATTTACTGCAAAAGATAGGCATCTAATACTTAAGTTATAACATTACCTTTTATATAAGAGATTATAAAAATAGTATAGAAGTGAAGAAGCTTTTAAAAAAAGGTAATATTACTTTTATAGAATACTAACCTTATCTCTTATATCTATATCTTAAATGCATTCTTTCTAATAACACTTTAATTATAAATCTACTTGCTTTTATAATAACTTATATAAAGCAATGCTTTTAAAAGCTTATATAAACTTATATTAATACTATAGAAATATAGCATTTTCACTTTAGATATCTAGAACTTAGAGCACTTAAAAAACTAGTTTTTAATGCTTAAAAGGTGAAGATCTAAGAAATATTATGCTTTAAATGCTAATATTATATAACTATATATATAAAGCAAGTAATATTGCAATATACCTCAGAATAAAAAGCAATATAACCTTTTTATAGAATCTTATAAGATTTATTTAACTACTTAATAAGTTTTAATATAAATAAATAGCTACTTATTATTAAAGATAAGTATATAAGTTAACTCTTTATATTCCTATATATAAATAAAACCTAATAGTTAGTCTTTATTACTATTTAAACATTTAAATGCTAAATATAAAGATAATATAGCCTTATATTATATAAGATCAGATAAAATAGTAAGTATGCTATAATTGCAATAAATAGAATATTAGAATTTTAGATCTAAGCGTTAGATATAGAAATGTAAGGGACTGGGCATACAGAGCGGCAATGCTAGGGATGACCCAGCCAATAAAGGCTGAAGGTATGGAGACGCCTGTAGGCCCAGGGCACAGAACCCTCCACAGCGAGAACTCAGCAAGAACTTACTAAAAGTTAGGAAAAAGGGATCTTAGAAGAAGCAAGCAAAAGTAGCATAGCAATATTATACCTACCTTTTAGATACTTCTTCTATCAGTTTGACCTAACTATAGCCTATAGCCTCTAAATACCTTTATAATTCTTTTGCTTCTACTCTAATTCAAAAAGGTTAGCAATAATAATAGCATTATGCATCTAAGCAATGCTTACTAATTAAGCTGAAGAACTTACGCCTAGTGTTCACTAAGTGTAGAGCAAAACAGCCTATGCAAACCTATATAGAGAAGATAACCTCAGCAAATAATTAGAAGATAATATAAATTAATAAAAAGAAGTGAGAAGTTATGCTTTAAGCAAGGCTGGAAGCCTTAAAGAGGATAAGCTACTTATGCTGAACGTTTGCTATTTAGGCGATAAGTATATATAGAAAGATAGAGACTATAAAACCCCTTTTTATAGACTGAACAGACTATAAGGCTAGATATCTACAGCTGCAGCTAATAGGCTAGCTTAAGCTAGAGGGCTAGAAGAAGCAACTAGCTAAGTGCTGATATAGCAGATGATTGCTATAATAGCTAGCTAGTAAGAGCTAATTGCTGCTGTGCTGAGCAACTGAGCACCTACTAAACGATCACTTAAGGTTTTTAAGAAACCTTTAAACTATAATATAGCCTGCTTTACTAGTAAGTTTATAAGTGTGATAAAGGAAGATTAGCTTATTATAGTAGAGGAAGCTTATAAATATTATCTTAGCTGCTTTAATAGCTAGTATATCTAGTAGGCTGTAAGTGTAATAGAGCATACCTTATAAATAGAATAGCAAATACATCAGCAAACGCTTATAGACACCTTAGAGAGAGAGGTTAACCTAAGATAAAAAGACTTTAGAATCTTTATAAGAGGGCAGTATATTACGCTTGAACTCTAAGAATAGAACTATTGTAATGCTTTAAGGTAGTGCTATCAGAAAGATAATAAGAAGCTAATTGTATATTAGGCTTAATAGGAGTTTATTAACTAAGCTTTCAGCAAGCTGAATATAGGTAATATAAAGGTGTACACCTTCTTTTAGAGCCTTATGAGGACCTTAAAAGACAAACTATTTAAATAAGACGTTAACTATACTAATATATATACTATTGCCCTATATGCCTAGAGGTTATAAGAGATTATAGAAGAGAAGTATATAAGAAGAACTGCTAAACGTTCTGAGTTGTATAAGCAACTGCATTTAGGCTTCTTAGACCACCCTCATAAGAGCAGTTTGCAGCCTCCTAGGTTATTAGACTAAAGGGATTGCTGTCTAGAGACTCTATTTTAGAACAACTGCTTAGCAAACACTTATATAACACTTAGCTTTAGTAGTAGACCTTCTAATTCTTAGAAACCTTAATATTATAACTGCAAGAAGTATAGGCATATTTCTCCTAACTATACTGAGAACTAAGTGCAGCTAGCAGGCAGCAATTAGAACTCTAACTTAAAATAGAGTGGGATTAATATAATTTCAGTATTTTGTGTAACTAACGCTGAAGATTTAGGAAATAAGTAGGTGTAAAAGCAACTCTAAGGGGTATTATGCTAGAAATCACCTCAGTTCTAATAGGATAAACTGTTAAAGAACAGGTGCTAGCATTCTAAATAGCTAGCGAAGTTGAACTAGAAGTTAATATAGATACTTATGCAGTAGTAGATATTATATAAGAAGACCTTATTGAGAAACTTTAATTGAAAGAGGCTATAAGCATTGCAGCCTCCAAACTGGTAGACTTCTAAGGAAGGCTTATACCTACTAGAAAGGTTTACTGGCTTATATTCTTCCTTATAGATAGTTGAGGATATTTGCAGAAGATTTGCTAAGCCTTTATTATAAGCCTTTGCTCTGAAAAAGCAGGAGATATTCTTCTGTCTAACGATTTAATAGGGTGGGAAGATATTTATATTGATACTTATGTATATATTTAGTTGTATGAATGCTTCTCACTTACTGAACTAGAGGTGATCATCTAAGAAATCATAGAAAATAGCTAACAGGTTTATGTTATATACTTAATAGACGCCTTAGCCCTTAATGAGAAGGATATTAAGACCTTAGGCGAACGCTTATTAGGCAAAAGCTGGGAAAAAGAAGTCCTTAAGGAACTTTGAGATTTTGCTGATATTTTTAATAAAGAAAACGCAAAGAAAGTTCCCAAGCTGAAGAGAGCAGTGTATCATATTAAACTGAAACCTAGCAAAGAACTTCTGCATAGGCCTATATACCTTATATTAGCAGAATAACTTTAAATGCTTGCTAAATATATTTGAGAAATAGAGGTAGTAGGCTGTATATGCTGTTTAACTAGCTCTATAAGAGTATTTATGCTATTTATACCTAAAAAGAACAGAAGTTTATAATTATATATAGACTATAGAGAATTAAATGAAATCATAATAAAAAACCATTATCTTCTACTACTGATTAGCAAGCTTTTAGACAGGCTTGCTGGCGTAAAGTTTATTTCAAAGATTGATTTAAGTGAAGTATATTACTATATTGCAATTAATAAAGCAGATAAATAGAAAACTGCATTTAGAATAAGATATAGGCATTTTAAATATATAGTAATACTATTTAGGCTTACTAACACCTCTATAACTTTTCAGATATATATCTACTAAACGCTTGCTGACCTTTTAGATATTTGCTATATTGCATATTTAGATGATATTCTTATCTACTTAGATATAAAAAAGCAGCATACTAAAGACCTCTATGCTGTTCTATACTGCTTAAGAGCTGCTAAGCTGTTTATAAAACTAAAGAAGTATAACTTTTATTAGATAGAAGTAGACTTTTTAGAGTTTTATATTACTTAAGATAGCATAGAGATAAACTTAAAGTAAGTTTAAGCAGTTACTAAATAGCTAGTGCTAAAGTCTTTTAGAGATATATAAATATTCTTAGGATTTTATAACTTCTATTATAAGTTTATTATAAGATATTCCTATATTGCCACCTTTATAAATAGCATACTTAAAGGAAGCTAAAACAGCATAAAGTTGAGAGCTTTTATTTGAATAAGGGAGATATAGACTGCATTTAAAATGCTTCAGAGAGCATTTGCTAAAACCTTAATACTGAGATATTATAACCTAATACTAGAAATAAAAGTTGAAACTGATGCATCCACTTAGACAGCATCTAGCATGCTTTTGCAGAAGCATAATATAGTTTAGCATTTAGTAGCCTTCTAATTAAAGAAGCTTTCAGATATAGAAAGATGCTAAGCTATAAAGCAGCAAGAGCTTCTAGCAATTATAGAAAGTCTAGATCATTAGGCCTAATACCTATAAGGACTTCCTGAGAAGTTCCTAGTCCTCACAAACTATATAGCGCTGAAAGGAGTGCTCACTGCACCTATATAAGATATTTGCAGAAAGCTTGCCTAATAGGTTTATTACCTATCTGCATTTAATTTTGAAATTTAATATAGGTTAGAAGTTATAAATCTAGCAGATAGACTGTTGCAACACTCTAATTATATAATAGAAGATATAAAAGTAAATAATATATTTTCTATTTTTAGAAAAAAGCTTAGGCTTATCAGCTAGCTTTTAGCAACAAATTGCTAATATATTGCTAAGCTTAAAGAAACTATAGCTACTATAAAAACTTATATTTAAGCTGTCTAGCAAAGCATATAAGAACCTTACTAGAAGGCTAGCTTTAAAATTAAAAGATCTTCACCCTCAAATTAACACTACCTTATAGAAGAAACTGACAATCTACTGCATTAAAGTATATATATTAGCACTGTCACTTATTTGAAATTATATACAGATGCTATGCTAACTGCTCTATAAGAGATTAGCAATATGCTAGAGAACTTAAGGAGAGCTGGAGTTATTATGCTAGAACAGTATATCCTACATGCTGTAATGAGAGAGCTTATTCAAAATAAAACAGCTTATATATTGCAACTAAATACAGATCTTAAACAGATAGTTAGAAGACTATAAGCTAAAAACTACTTCTATAGAGATCTTACAGCTAAAGTTTGCTGAAATGCCAGAAAACACTAAAAGTACTAACTTAATAAGAACAATATCCTTTAGTTCAAAAGAAGATTTATTATCCTAGAAGAAAGATCCCTCTGCTATGAAATCCTAAGAAACCACTATAATGCACCTAGATCAAGGCATATAGAGGCAAACAAAACAGCTAAACTGATCTTATAAAAGTTTTATTAGCTATATCTGATAGAAGATATATAGCGATATATTGCTAAGTGCCTATACTGCTAGAGGGTGTGCATACTACAGTATAAACTATATAGACTGCTGCAAATATTAAAACTGCTAGTATACCTATTCTAATAGATTTCTCTAGACTTCTTAACCAGCTTACTGGAAAGTCGCCAGGATAATAAGATTATTTATAATATAATCCTAGTAGTTATATACAGAATGACTAAGGTAGCCTGATTTTTAGCAATAACTAAGCAACTAAATGCTATAAGCTTAGCAAAGATCTTATACTAAGAGATTAAATGCTAGTATAGCATGCCTGAAGCTATTATTAGCAATAGAGATAAACTGATCATCAGTCAGTTCTAGTAAGACTAAACTAAGGCTTAAGATATAGAAGGGCGCATCTCTATAGTGTAATACTTACAAACAGATAGTTAAACAGAAAGAATGCATCAGACTTTAACTGTATATCTCTCAAAGTTTAGCAAAGGTCTGCATAACTAATAGGCAATACAGCTAGTTGAAGCTAAGTTTTCATATAATAATAGCAAACATACTACTATTAGTATATTGCTATTTAAGGCCCTTATAGAATACCACCTAAAAATAATTAACTACTGCTTACTATATATTAACCTTAAGACTTAAAAGGTTGAAGAAAGACTTAAAAAGCTAATAGAGGTTTGCTAAAGAATAGCTGAAAATTAGCAGCATATAACTAAAGTATAAGCTAAAAATGTAAATACTAAAAGAAAGGCATAATTATATAATATTAGAGATATTATAAAACTCTTAATTAAAAACTTTTATTTTACAAAAGGTTAGCAAAAGCTCACCCTATAATTCATTCCTATGCCAGTCACAGAAGTCATAAACCCTAACGCTTATAAAGTATAGCTTTCAGAGAAGTATAATCAGGCATATAATATCTTCTCTGTCGCACTACTGAAGCTGTAGTACAGCTGAAAGTTTACTGAAAAACTGCTCTCAGACTTAGAAGAGAACCCTAAAGAATAGGAGGTTGAAGACATTATATTGCAAAAGGAAGCGCTAGAGGGCCCCCTATATCTAGTCAAATAGAAAGACTAGCTAGTAGAATATAACACCTAAAAGCCTGAAGAACACTTAGCAAATACTCTGCAAATTCTCACAGAATTTAAGAAGTAGCAGCATAAATTGCATTATAAGTGGGATAATAAGTAGTATAGAGAAAATAAGAAAAGTTAATTAACTGTAAGACAGCTAAAACGCCAGCAAAGACTTCTTAAACCCCCTGCAAAAGTAATATAAAACTATAGGTATCTAACTAAAAACATCTTACAGAAATCTACTACACTCCTACTGAAGTTTTGCTAACAACATTACTTCTTATCCTCCTCACTATCTTCATTATTATTATCTTCATCTTTATCTTCCTCTTCTTCTTCTTCTTTATCCTCAGCCTTATTTTTATTATCTTTATCTTTACTATTATCACTATTACTAATTATGCTATTATTTCTATCCTATAGATTATTGCTAAGCCTATTAAAGTTGCTATTATTGCTATCCCTCCTACTAGAAGAATTATCTTTATTATCAGTATTAACTAAGTTCTAACAAACTGCTGCTAAATGCTTACTGACATCCTTATAAAAATTAAAGTGAAGCATAAGACCACTACTAACAGTCTTAAAAATTGCAATTAAAGCATAGCAACAGGTATTGCAAAGCATATAGACACTTTAAATCTTTAAAGGATCCTATAAAAGAAGTATAGCTATATAAAGATTGCTCTTTAAGAGATGCATCGCTAGGATATTAGCAAGCCTATTGAGGAAGTTAGCCTATTTAAAGATATAGATCTTATTGCATAGATAGAAAGAAAGAGTACCTTCAATCTACCTCACAATCTTATCTATCTTATCTTAGTCCTTAGCTTAGCAAGCTAGCTGTAAACACCTATTAGTATGAAGGCAAAGATAAAGCAAACTATAGAATAAAACTTATATCTAAAGATATTTAAAGTTATATCTGCATATAAGCAGCAGCACTCTCCTTAATACTTATAGCTACTAATTAGTTATTATAATTCTTAATGCCCTACTAAAGGCTAGCAAAGTTTACTAACTACTTATAAAGACTTTAAAAAAGCATTTAACCTTTTTTAATTATAGTGAAAATGCAGTAAATCTCATGCTAGTAGTGATAACCAGCCTCAATCTGACAGACACAACATTTAACCTAGTTCTAATAGTAGTAAATAGTTAGAACAAAGCAGAAAGAAATCTAAAAGTAAAACAGTTAGCCTATATCTTCTCTGAATAATTGCTGAACTTACTCTACAGCACTTAACGCTATGCAACCAGCATAACTTATATATATAATCTCTATTATAAGCGTAAATGCAAACAACCTTACTGCTCTTATAAAGCTATAACGCACAGCTAATATAAGGCTTGCTGCTATTAGATTAGTTGCACTAGTATATGCTATCACTAAGCTTAAAATTATTAAGACTATACTTAGCAAGAATTTAAGTAATAAGGCTCTCTACACTTATAATATTAATTATAGAAGTATTATAAAGTAGTAAAGTGTCTATAAAAGGTCTATAGAGGCTTAGCAAAGCTTACATAATATAAAGATGCAGAAGGATATATTATTATGAGAAAAAAAAGAACTAAACTGGGGTAGAGAAAAGCTGTCATTTTATAGATAATTATAAGGCCTTATTAAACAGTTATAGAGGCAGGCGTAACGTTAGATGAAGTGAATAACAGTTATTCACTATAGCAGGCGCTACTAAAAGTGAAAAGGCAGATACAGTAAATTAATAACAGCAGTTGCTATCTAACTTAATTAACAGCTTTATAATACACCTGTTT
The DNA here is from genome assembly GCA_027406005.1 of Colletotrichum horii. Classification (NCBI taxonomy): domain Eukaryota; kingdom Fungi; phylum Ascomycota; class Sordariomycetes; order Glomerellales; family Glomerellaceae; genus Colletotrichum; species Colletotrichum horii. Next base: position 3,815,781 of record JANVYB010000008.1, read on the forward strand.
AAAAAGGGGATAATAGAATAAAAAATAAAGCTATCATAAAGAACACTATAAAGATATTATATTAGAAAACCTTACTGAATAAAGGGTGAATTTGCAGGAAATAAGAGCAACAAAACACCTAAATAACTATATTCACTAAAGAGAAGAATAAATATCACTTTCTTTAAAGACAACTAACAAAAAGGTTTAAAACAAAAAGACCTATATATAGCCTAAAAAACCCTAATTAATAACAACTATAATAACAACAGCCTAAACAGATAACAAAGCCTTTACTAAACACATAATAGCTACCTGCTATGCTAAACAACAGAGAAGAACAATAGAGGCTGCTTCAAACGACAGAAAAAGACTGCTGCAGCTACCCTAAACTAAAGGCTAACTATATAGTAGGAACTACTATAACTAAAAGGGGGATAATTATAAGGGACTAAGCATATAGAGCAGCAATGCTAGGGACAACCTAGCTAATAAAGGCTGAAAGTATAGAGACGCCTATAGGCCTAAGGCATAGAACCCTCTACAGCAAGAACTCAGCAAGGACTTACTGAAGGTTGGGAAAAGAGGATCTTAGAAGAAGCAAGCAAAAGTAGCACAGCAATACCATACCTACCTTTTAGGTGCTTCTTCCATCAGTTTAACCTAACCGTAGCCTATAGCCCCTAAATACCTTTACAAGAAATCAAAATTAAATAAACATCTTTATATACTAAAAAGCTAAATAGAAGTGTAGAGCAAGCAGGTTAAAAACTAATTATAAAGGCTATTATAATAATTAAAGTAGTAGGTCTTCTATTTATACTATAAGTTAAGGCAGTGCAGACTGCAGTATTCTTTTATAATATAAGCCTTTATTAATATTATAGCTAGCTTTTGCTAATTTAAGTTAAAGAAAACTAATTAAGAGACTATATTAAATACTGCAAACCTACTTATAAAGCAAACCTCTTAATTAATTCTCACTTATAATAAGAAGAGGTCTATATATATAGCTATAGAGTATACCCCTTTAAAAAAGAATATAAAGCAAATAAGAATAGATATAACTTTAAAATTATAATATAAAGGCATATTAAATATCTAATAAGATATATAGCAAACTTATATAACTTCTATAAAGTCTAAATACCTTCGCTTAAAGAAGTTATTATTATATAAAATATAATATTTAATAAGAAGATATTCTACTTAAAAGATAATATAAAGTTAGTAATTTAAAGCGAAAAAGCCTGCATAATTGCTAATAAGATATAAAAACTAGCATCTCTAGTACTTTTTAAGCTATAGCTTTTAGAAGTATAAAATGAAGCTGAGATTGCATTAATAATAGATAATAAAGCGCTATTACTATATCTTTCCTCATTAAGAGAACTTCAACTAGTTAATAATAAGCAAAAAAGACAGCTATTAACTTTTAAGTTAAATATAAACCTTGCTGATATATATAGAATAATAAATTCTATATTATTATTAACTTTTATTTATAAAAATAAAGCAACAAAAGAAACTTAAAATGCTAGTAAGAATATAACCTCTGCTAAAAATATAATCTTAGATAAGATCTATATTTAAACTAATACTCCTCTTCTATATAATCTAAATATAAAAGATAATAATATATAACTATTCTTATAAAGCAACTCTCTTACTCAGCTAGTATAGCTATATTTAGGAACTAAAGAAGAGAGCGCTGCAGAAGAGAAGTTAGAGCAAATATATAACTGTATTAACTTAAGCTAACCTGAAATTGCAAAGCTAAAGCAATCACTTTACTTTAAAATATATTTTATATTTCTATATATAGAATAAAACTAATATATCTTCTTCAAAATATATATATTAAAACAGCAGAAAGCAATCAAAAAGGCAGACTAAAGTTACTACCTGCTCTATTGCTTTATCTTTACTTCTATTCACTAAGTGAAGCTTAAGCATATTTCTGCAATATTAAGCAGAAAAATCTATATTAACTAGCTTATTAAGTTACTTAGAATCTAAAGAGATATTTAATAAATACTAGAACTACTCTGCTCACACTTTATTAAAGCATATAATATTAAAATTAATAAACTTAAGAAAATAGAAGTTTAAGAAGTTATAAATAATATAAAAGCTAAAAATAAGCTAATACTTCTTAAGTAGATATTTATATATAAACTGAATTAATATAGATATCTTAACTATTATAAGGCTAGAATTTATATCTAAAGTAACCTCTAAAAAAAGCATCCTTTAGAATAGATATATACTGCAACCCTTACTTTAAAAACTTTTAAGGTTATAATAGCTCTTATAGCATAATTTAACTTCAAAATTCACTAATTTAATATTATTAATATATTCTTAAATGCTATATGCAGGCTAAATAACCCCCCTATCACTTATTACTTACTAAACAGCTTTAAAAAAAAACAAGAAGATTATTAAACTTTAATATATTTTATATAAACTTTATAATATATTTCTACTTTAATATAAAGAGTTCTCAAGCTTCTTTTTTTATCTCAAATTGCACTTAATAAGTAAAGATCTATATCTCTTTTAAACTTATAATAAGAAAGTCTTTATACTTTTCTATATTAATAATATCTTCATTTTATATTATAAAGACTATATAAAAGAAGCTGAAAAAGTTATAAAAAGAATTAAAGAGAAATATAAGCTAAAAGACTAAAGACTAGCTAAATAGTACTTAAAAATCAGAATTACTTGTAATTAAATAATATAAAGCATCTACTTTTCACATAATTAATATATTAAATAAATTGCAAAGAAGTTTAATCTTATTAACTTTAGAGTTTTAACTATACCTCTTCTGCTCACTTCACTTAAGAAGTTTAATAGAGAAGCAAACCTATAGTAAGTTTTCTTATATCAAAAGAAGATCAAATTAATCCTCTATACTGCAATTATAATATAACTAGATATTATATTTGCTTATACCTTATTATTATAATTCCTAATAAACCTATCTCTAAAGCACTATTAAGTTGTAAACTAAGTAATCTAATACTTATACTATACTTAATACCTTGCAATTCACTTCAGCATCTCAGAAGGTGATATAGCTTAAGTATTACTAATTGCAAGCAATATATCTTTTACTAATAACAAAGAGATGCAAAGGTTATCTTAAGGTTTTATAATATCTCTCTTTAGAGGCTTAATTTAATAGAAAGCTGCATATCAAAATATAGTAACTATATTAATAATAGAAGCAAAGCTTCTAAGCCTAAAGTATACTATAAAAGAGACTATAGCTTTTAAATAGCTCTTTAGAGATCTGAAACTCAGCTTAAAAGATATATAGAAGATCTATTATAACAATTAGCAAATAATATAACTTATAATAAGCAAAAAGAAGCATATTTCAACTTGCTTTTACTATATAAATATCTAAAATATATAGCTTTATTAGAAATATGCTAAGCAATTATTTTAAGTTATATATCTTCTAATTAATAAGATGCTAGCTAACAGTTTTATAAAAACCCTTTTTTATATAAAGTTTAAATAGTTTAAAGCATTTTTAAATCTCTAAGATATATTATAAATAATAATATAAAGCAAAAAAGAAAAATTAAGCAGCAAATAAAGCTTATAAGCTAGGTATTTTTAATTAAAAATAGCTTAATAGCTAGAAAGCATATAGCCTTCTTAAGAGTTTAAAACACTTATACCTTACAAAGCATATAGCAAAGCAATACTATACTTTATTTCTATTTAAAGAGAGCAGTTATATATTTATCTATTAGAATCTAATATATAGATAGCAATTCTTTAGAGAGATGCTTACTAATAAAGCTGTTAATAGCGCAGCAAACGCTAGCTGCTTAAAGGCTAGCAGTAATTGCTTCAGAAGGCAGACTAATATATAAATCACTAGAGATTAATATATCTCTTGCAGCAACTTTAACCTCTAAAGTAATAGCTAGCATAAAAAGAAAAGCTGTAAAATCAGCAGCTACTTTACTACTACTTTTACTCTCAACTTTAGCCTTCTTTTAAGCCTTATTATAAGCATTAAAAGCCTTATAAAGCGCAGTTTTCTAATAAGTAAAGACCTATAATATATAAGTTAGCAAACAGTTAGTAAAGCAAAAGGTTATATAATAGAATATATATTATCTATAAGATTATTTTATATGCTGCTAAAGAATTAAAGCTTTAGTCTAAAAATAGAAGCTAGCATAAAGATATATATCTTTCTCTTCTCTTTATAAGAAGCATATTTATCTCTCTACCTCAAACTAAGTGTATATATGCTAAGCAATATGCTTAAAATAGCGCTATATAAGTATAATAAGTATATAATATCACTTAGTAGTAGCAGCTGCTCTTCTTCTCAACCTTTAGCTTTTAAAGCCTCTATTTCTACTCTAAAGTTAATAAATAAAGCAATAAGTTAATAAAGAATAAAGATCTTAAATATATATTATTTGCAGCCTTACTATAACTTATAAGAAGATAAAGGAACAGAAGTAGCAAGCTTTAAACTATACTTCTCTTTAGCTCTTTTACTTTCTATAAGCTGATTACTCTTAATAAGCTTATTAGTCTTCAGCTCTATAAAACAACCTAAATTAGTAACTAAGTTATAGAAGTAATAAAATAAAGCAAAAACTTTATAACACTTTGCAATAAAAAGAAGATTTAGAAATAATAAAAACAGATAATAAGGCGACTTACTTTTAAGCTTAAAGCTTTTAAGCTTTAAGGTAGGCGCTAAAGAAATGCTACTACTTTCTTCTTTCTACTTTTCTCTCTTTTTATGCTTCTTATTAGCAAGAGCAGCTTTTGCTTTAGCTATACCAGCTGCATACTTAGCTTTAGTCTTCTTAAGAGATATCTAAATAATGCAGTTAATATTAAAAATAGAATTATAAGTAAATAAAAAGCATTATAATTATAGCATAAGTATATATATATATATAAAAGTGAGGTAAGCAATATATATAGTTATAGTAATAGTAATAAAAAAGGAAAATTAAGAAGTAGAAACAGTATATAAGATATTATTATTACTGCTATATTGCTATTTTAACAGCTGCTTTAGCTATTTATTTTAAGCTAATAAGAAGCCTCTATTTCTATTAAGCAAAGAGGTAGTATTAGTTACTACTTTAGTATTTATAATATCAACTATAATAGAAAGTATATAAAGAGAAAAACCTACTTTTTTTATATAATTTAATAATAAAACTGCAAAGTTATCTCTTTTATTAGTTTCTTTTATTAATTATCTCTTTTTATATCTATTTATAGATTTAAAATATATATATAAAAATATAAAATAGTAGTTATATAAGATTAAGGTTTATAAGCTCTTTTAAGCTTAAGAGAATATATTATAATAACCTTAAGTATTTAAAGCAGCCTTACGCCTAGAGGAAGGTGCAAGGTAACCTACTTCCAACCTACTTATCCAGGCTGACAATATTCCAGCGCGTTGGTCTCTGTTCCTTAAAAAACCCCTTGCGTCAGATACTGATTTAGAAAGAATCAAGCCGTTTTATTCACACAGATGCTATACATACGTTATAGTTAGTTTACAACATGATTGGAATGAGGCGATGAACCCTCCAGTAAGTGGTTACTCATCACACTTAATGCTTCTCTTGCATTATGCATATGCAGCGTGATAGTGGCTCCCCGAAGTCACAAGCTTCGGTCGGGGGCTGAACATCATTCAACCATCGACTGAGACATTCTCAGCCGAGCTGAGGGACTAGCGGTTGGGTGTAAGACTTTGGCAGAGTATCAAATGCGCCAAGGTAGCCTGCTTGATACGGCAGGCAACGAGGGAGCTTCACACAGAACTAAAGTTGTGAAAATATCCCCAGCATGATGTTATGACGTAGATGAGATACAGCAATTGGTCGGAATGTAGTAGTCCTAATTGGAAAGGTTGCAACTCAGCCGGGCTGTTCAGTTGTGATTCTGCAGCCCTTACATTGGAGGAGGGAAGACTTCTCGGGGACGACACAGTCATCCTCGCTTACCGAGTTCCTGCTGCATATCTTAGAGGTTACAGCGCCTCGAGAATTCCATTGATACCAATTTGTGGTTGAAACTTCCTAAAGCCTGCTCTTGCAGCGTCCCACCTCGTTGGCATATACTCAGTACGGTCTAAAATCCTTAAAGCTGTAAAGCTGACAGTTCTCGCATTGGCGTTACGGGCAAACTTCGTGAGGCTCTTCGATTGAACTTTTTGCAGTGGTGTGAATGATAAGGACATATCTATGGTTATTGTCATTACTGATATATATTGTGGCTGCATGTGACCTAAGCATCCTCCCCTATCACCCGAATGCGGCCAAGCTGACACTGAGGAGGATGCGCCTCTTTTGCGTGCGTAAGCAAGGCAACGAGGATTGTAACATACACAGCCTGGCTTGAAAGCACATTCCTGCAGCCTGATTCTGACACCCACTCGACGTGATAGATGCCTCCTTGAATGGGATGAGTGGCCCGGAGATGAAGCGGAAATGGCTTCTTGGACGGAAGCGGGAGCACCCCTTGTATATAGGTGCAGCAAGGGGAAGACGATGTTTCTCTACGCTGAAGAAGCTCGCTGTGAATTAAACCTGACATAATGCAACAAGCTCCAGGATGGATACATGGTGAAGCAAAATTGTTCATATCAGTCATTGTCATCGTCGACACATTGCGATTTCTGTCTGAATTTTATCGTCAGCACTAACTCTCTCGGAAATGAATATAAAAGAGAGCCTACATTTGAAAGCTCTCTGGGAGCTCGTATGGAGTACGTATTGTGCATCATCTGAGGAACGTGTTACTGAGCAGTTGTCCACGAGAGTTACGGAGGCCGGGTTGTCCTTACCTCAACTTCGTAGGCGCCGGCGAATTTTGTGTCGAGCATCGAAACGAGCTTTTCAGGGTCCATGTTCCGGCCGGCGATTTCCTGCCGGGAAGCTACATCTGGCGTTGCTGTTCTGGGTGTATTGCAAGCAATGCTACGACTTTGAACTGCATGCTTCTGGTGGCCCATTATGTATATGACGAAGAGCTAATTGGGGCTGGGAATCGCTTTCTCGTTTAAAACTCGAGATACTTGAGACGGCCGTGACTGGATTGGTGTAAACTTCGAAATATCTCGACTTTCTTCTTCATGGGTTTTGACTTTTATACATGAAAATAGAATATGTGATTCTTCCAGCAATGTCCAAAAATACCATGCCGACGAAAGCAGTGGAACGCCCTGTACAGTAGCCTTTTTACAATTTCAAATCATCGCCGGAATCCGGAACATCGAAGAGCCTGGCGTCACGACTGGCGTGTCCAGGATCGAGAGACATTCTAACCCCCTGTAGGGCTGTCAGGCGGATTCCTTCTCTCTGCGAATATGTCCCACGCCTTGCTTAGCGCCCTGCCATTTCGGTATGCGGAGGGAGCCAACACACCCTCTCTCCCTTCACTCCCCGTGACAAGCCGGCTGAGAACTGCACTTTCAGCTCTAAGCCACCATTTGGCCCCCAGTGCAACATGTAGACCCGTGGAAAGTTGCCACCGAATTTTCTGGTCCAGAGCCTGGTCTCGCAAAACCGCCTCGCTAGCTCGCTCTCTTAAACTGCTGGTTCGCATGCGACATGATGGAACTTATTCGTCAATTCAATGACCAGTCGGCGATTTGTCGCGTTTCCATACATGTACGTATTTGGGTCTGCTAGCATTGACTGGCTGATTGTACCGATAATCTCCCCCGCATCTCATATCGTGGTTCCAATATGCCGCTCCGTCGCAGATCCAGCGGTTCATCCGAAGCCTTTTCATCCGAAGCCTTTGAGACACCGTCTCCCAGAACAACTGAACCAGGATACTTGGGCGTTGACTATGTATCCAAAAGTAAAAGAACTGCGCCATCAACGCCGCCTCAACGATCTCCTCGGCGAAGTCCTACTCCGAAGTCCGGGCTTTCATCGCCGCAAACATGGCCTAAGGATTACAGGGCGTCACCTTCTGATGACAGAAAGCCTATCATAGAAGAACCAGATAGAGCACTATTTACGTCGGTGAGTCATTCCTTTGACGGTTAGACGCAAGTATGGCTGACAAGCTCGTCATTGCAAACAGGATAAAGATGTCGAAAGAGATCTACCAAATGATACGCCAGCCATCAGCACAAGGGATGCAACAAGGGCCAACGATTTCAATGACCTAGGCTCAAAGCCAATTCCGTCGTTCCACACATCCGAAACTGTGGTGTCCGACGCGGGAAACCAACAATGGAAGGAACTGGAGGCTGAGAAGCAACAAAATCACCAAGGAAACCACGCTGGGTCGAGAGACCCCACATCAACACTGCTAAAAGTGCCAAAAAGTCCAAATTCTGTTACATTCTTCCCTGGTCAACAAAAGTTCAAGCTCCAGCGAGAGCTCCGATGTGCTTGTCAGTATATCAAGAATCCAATGAGCACGGCCACAAAAGACAGATTTCTCCCCAAAAAGCAGTTGTACAGCATTATCAACACAGAATACGTTACTTCCGAGTTGACGGAGCAAAAAGGCGGCAGAACAGAAGATTTCGACGTCAGAGAAGTTGCCAAAGCGGTCTGCACGGACGAATTAGTCGAGATCCCAGGGCGCAAGAGTAAAAGGCGATCGTACCGCCAAGTTTTTGCAATTCTTGTCTTCCTGGGGCAGTCGGAGAGCATACGCCTATTCATGAGAGATTGTGTCAGCGACATTGATCTTCCCCTTGTGGACCGCGAAGACCCTGAGACCAGAGGCCAAAATGCCTTATACCGAACAGATTCTGCTGGAGAGCCCCGAGGCCAGCGATTGGCATGCGCTGAAGAATGGAGTGATGAGATTCGGAGTCAGTTCTGCGAGTATCAATGGATGATGCTGGCTCCGTTCTTCTACCGCAGTGCCTACAACAACGTCAATCACTATGCCCTCAAAGATCATCACCGTCTTCCGTTTGTTGAAGAGCAGCATAGTCAATCAGCAGACAATTGCGGCAATAAAGGCCAAGACATTCCGCAACAAGACAAGATAACAAGCGGCTTCTCCCAAGTATACATGGTACGAATTCACCCGGAGCATCACGAATTTCACGGGTTCGACCTTGATCCTAAGCGCGGATTCGCCGTCAAGCAGTTGCGGGATGAAGATCCAGATACTGTGGAAAAGTTCAAAAAAGAAGTCAACATGTTGAAGAAATTCGCAGGTGATGGAGCTCACCCTCACGTCGTGTCGGTTCTGGCAACTTACGAGCAGTTTGGCAAATTTCACCTCATTTTTCATCGAGCTGACGGAGACTTATTTCGATACTGGAAATTTCTCTACCCAAACCCAACCTTCGACAACCAAACCGTTCTCTGGGTTGCGAAGCAGCTCGTAGGCTTGGCCAGCGGTCTACTTCGGTTTCATAGACATTTGACCACGCCCAAGACATCCGATGACGAAGATTCAGCCAAGGATCATGAAATCCAAGATGAGGATATGATTAACGGCCAGCTTTCCATATCCTCAAAGAGGAAACGTGCTCGTTTCCAGGACGATCACTCAGACCAACCGAGCGGAAAGCGGGCGCACCTCACCAGAGAGAATTCAGAAACACGCTACGGACGTCATGGAGACCTTAAACCGGAGAACATGCTCTGGTTCCCTGACAAGGACGACTGCGGGGGGGTCCTCAAGATCACAGACTTTGGGCAAGCTGAACTCAATTCGAAGGACAGCAAAACATATCGTCAGAGCAAAGGTGTTGATACTTTGACTTATAGGCCACCGGAGGGTGAAATTGTCCCTAGAACAATCCGACAATCTAGCGACATATGGTCTCTCGGCTGCATATACCTCGAGTTTGTGACGTGGATGCTTGGTGGAGCTTATGATCTACAAGAGTTCAAAACTTCGCGATTATCATACGATTCACGGCTTCGCATGAACTCAGACACCTTCTTTGAATGCGTGAAACTGGAGGGGTATGAAGGCGCCCAGTTGAAGCCTGCAGTATCCAGGGTAAGTATTTCGCCTAGCTTTTTCATTACCTATACAAACAGGCCCTGGCGCAATTTGTACATTTCTTTGCTAATTATAACTTTACTCAGCACATTGACAATCTTGCATCGCGTCGAAATTGCTCGCAATATTTCAAGGGCGTTCTCAGCCTCATTCGCGACATGCTGGTAGTTGAATCTAGCGACGAATATCTTATACGGCGCAAGAGCTGTGGAGAGGTGCATATGTTTCTCAAGGAAGCATACGAGAAATGCTTGAGTTCTGGGAAGTATGCTACTGGCTCAACTTCGGAGGCTTCATGACAGCGGAAACTTAATTGTGTTACAAGCGTGTACCCAGCAAGGTGTATGTCTGTATTTGTGGGAAAGCTCGAAAGATGCATGTTAGGCGACTTGAGCCGGACATCCTTGTATATGAAATGACACGCATTACAGTTTCCGGTGTCATTAATCACGAAAGACTCTGACTTTCATAGAAAGCGGTGAGGAGACTAAGTTTCGTGGATAGGTACTTAGTCAATGTGCCCAAGTACAATGCCTCCGTTGCTGTATATACCTTAAGAGGTGAGCCGCAGCCAATCAGCACCCGAATTTTCATAACTTCCGCCATGCTAGACTGAGATACTAGTTTGAAAATTAATCTAAGGGAGACTCATTACTCATTTTCCCCAAAGGCCTCAAGGCGTCTTGGCGAACAACGGCCACGCTGGCTGCGAGACTCATACGGACCAGGGACTTTCTAGCCTTGGTACACGTCTAGACTAAAAGCTTTCCAAGTCAACGGATAGTTTGGGATGTTTGGAAACTTCTTTCGAGGTTCACAGTCATTGCCGGCTTCATTAGCACTTTGCGTCTTTTGCAGTAAATTTCAGATAACCTACACTCCTTCAAAGGAAGTCAATTTAGAGATACATAAAGTTTGATTATAATGGTTTTGGCACGGAGAACCCCCACACACCTTTATGATATTGAAAATCTGTCATACACATACAATAGCTCTAGAAAACTCAATCCTTCACCGTTTCTACAGTCGGTATTCTCACACCAGAACAGATGTTGAGTTTCGCGGTCTAATTTCATTTCGTCTAACGAAGAACCCATCATTCTAACGAGTGGCTCGCCCCGTATTATCTCGCCGTCTTTGAGTTTGACACTCTCGGCATCAGTCCTTGAGCTATGGCTAAGCCTCTACGTGGAGAAAGAATTCGACAATTGTAGGGAAAGGCTTGCGGCAAATTCATGACAAGTGGCCAGGGCAACACCGTTCCAAATTAGTTTGCTTATGCTCAGAAATGGGTTTGGCACTCATGAGTCGAAGTCAGCCAGCGCTGACGCAAATGCTCAAAGTACTTTATACCTTCATATTGTTGTTGCTCCTCACTATTTCTACCCAGGTATACTACTGATGAGATACATAGACAAAGGAAGTTTGTGATATAAGAGGAGCTGCCTCGTTCAGGCACTGGGTTAGTCTATACGAGTAAAGAGAGAATCGTTTCGTTAGGGTCAAAAGTTGTCAACAATCAATCTTCCTTGAGTTTAGGAGACTTCGCACCGTATCAACGGGCAATCAAAATCTTAGAAGACCTAGACACCTGTTATGTAATATCATTTTCCCGTAAATTCCGGATCTATATCCTCAATACGAGTTTTCCAACCTGCTTGCCTTCCCAGATGTACTGAAGCGCTTCCTCAGCCTGTTCAAAGTCATACACAGTGTCGATGATGTCGTCGAACTTGAGACCTGTCGCTGATATAGCAGCAGCCATGTCCTCCATATCAAGTCTCGATCCCGCATTTATGCCTCTATCAAAGATGTCAGCACACATCCGCAGTGTGGTCTATCTGAACTCCTCCGGTTCTTTAGACACTCACCTGACGACCGTCCGACGATCAATGATGGTTGAAACAAAGTCCTTCAATTGAGAAGGGTCTTGCCCTCCCAGGTATCCAACCTGGCTGACAATGCCGCCACGACGAGTGCACAGAACGCTCTTGACGAGCGAGGTGGAGCCTCCGTTGTCGACTGTCAGGTCAACTCCAACCCCGTCAGTGAGCTTCAGCACTTCCTCTTCCCAGTTCGGATGTGTCTTGTAATTGACGCCATAAATGGGTGCAGATGGGAAAGACTCCTGGATCTTCTTGATCTTCTCATCGCTAGACGAGCTTAGGATGACTTTTAGGCCCGCGGCTTGAGCAAGTTTGAGAGCAAACATGGAGACCCCGCCAGTTCCTATCATGGGTGAGCTTCAGATCTGATGATCGATCATGAATCACCTCAACTTACCTTGGATAAAGACGCTTTGCCCAATCGTAAGCCCCTTAATCGCGGACCATGCCGTCGCCCCTGCACATGGCAAAATCGCACAATTCACCCAGTCCAGATGCTCCGGGACCTTGGCAATAAGATGCTCCTCAAACACCAGGTAATCCGCCAACACACCGTCCTCGTTAGCAGCAAGCCACGACCGCCCCGTCTCGCGGCCCGTAACGAACTCGGTGTCGGTGACGGGGCTCACGCGGTCGCCGACGCGAAGGTTCTTGACCTTGTCACCCGCCGCAATGATCTCCCCTGCGGCGTCGTTGCCGAGGATGCCGTGCGGGATGACAGGCCATGGGTTACCGCCATTGGCGATGTTGGCGTCGCGGTAGTTCAAGGCGACGGCATGAACTTTGATAAGGACTTGCGTCGGAGCGAGCGGGAGGGGGAGGGGTTCTGTGACGAGGGTTACTTTGGGGGTGCCTGGGGTGTAGTCGTCGGTGCGGCGCCATGCACGACGGTGAGTTGGGAGGTTTTCGGCCATGGTTGAGGTGGCTTGCGATAGGTTGTTGGAATCTTTGGTATTGACAGGGATCGGGAGATTGGTCCGACGTGAAGACAATATCGGACACTAGATGGCGGATGTTGAAACGGAAAACGATCATGAGGCGAGGTATCATGAAGGGAACTGGTTCCCTGACTTTTATACATCTCGGATGTATATCTAGAGGAGGTAGATACGCCCTTCACGGACTTGACAGACTTACATGAAGTGCGACAACAGGGATCGGGAGTGGGTGACGTCGGCCTTGTCCGCTCAGTAGTGAGATGCGGGGTACCTTCCGAAGGACCGGCGCCGGTCGGGATTCCGGGTTAGGTATCGTTTCCTGATCGGGCAATACTCAATATTACCAGTAAAAGTAACTGGACATCGCCATGTGTTTTCGCCTTCGTGAATGACGTTGGCGTCATGATTATTGATAAGAAATGTAACTAAGAGTCATCGCTAATACTCATCATATGACATGACGAGGAGGATGAAGGGCGCGGATCGACAAGAATTGTCATCAAAGGCTTGGCAGATGGGAAAGCGTCCAAGGCGATGACTGGCTCCTGTGATCAACATACATGGCTGCCTCGAGAAAATGGCTGGTGTTCTCATTCATGGATTATCCTACGGCTTAGAAATATCGTTGCTGATGAATCAATAACCTGGGGTCCGGTCTGTGGCGGCCTTTGGAACACAGCGGAAAGACCCAAAATGCTCCTTTACTGCATGAATGGGAGCCTTTGTGATTGGAAAAAAGGTTTGGTCTCTTCTCGCTCTCATCGGCGTTGCCAGAATCGGCCGGGCCTTGATGCGACCTCGAGATCAGATGCTGATCTCCAAGCAAGACAGCTGCCAAGGTGGACCGATCGAGGCCTACCTGTCCTGGATAGTGGTTACCGGTTGGGGAAATGAGAATGAGAGCACGGCATCCACCATCCAGCATGTCCAACAGTCTGGGCTCATACAAGCCAACATCTTCTCATAGGAATTGAGATAAGCACGAAATCAGAATGTCGCAAATTATCCATAAGCGCCCAAATATCGATATGAAATGCCAATCATATAATGTTCAGGGCCTCAAGTACGAGCAAACCAAATATCGAAAGGTTTGCGGACTTGCAATACGCCAATTTCCAATTTTGAAATCCATCTCACTCTCCACTCACCGTGTCTGACCTCGAAATCTCAAAGATTGACGTCTTTCAAGTCACCCCCCCTCCCCAACTCAGGAGGTGTCTACCACCTATCACGCGGTCGCGAATATCCAAGCTTTGATGCAACCATCGTCCGTGTGATCACAAACACCGGTCTCGAAGGCTGGGGTGAGAGCATACCTTTCGGCTCAATCTACGTCGCCGCTCACGCCCTCGGCGTCCGAGCCGGCATCGCGGAGATCGCACCCAAGCTTATTGGCATGGACCCGCACAACTTCGATCAACGATGCCATGGATGAGGCGCTCGTGGGCCACTTAGACTCCAAAACGCCGATTGATGTGGCTTGCTGGGATATATTTGGCAAGTCGGTCGGCCTACCTGTCTGTGAGCTGTTGGGCGGTAGTACGGACGTCGGTTTGCACCTGATATCGTCCATCGGCGTCTTAGCCCCTGAAGAGATGCGGACAAAGGTTGATGAGTTTGGGAAGAAGGGTTATATGGGACATTCCGTTAAGATATTGGGGGATAACCGTGGCGGATAAACAGCCTGGTGAATTCTTCCTGGTCAATGCGAATGGTGGGCTGACCGTCGAGGTTGCTCTTCGAATGGTCAGGCTACTACCAGACGGTCTAGACTTCGTCCTAGAAGCGCCGTGCGCCACGATGCGCGAGTCTCTCGCACTCAGGCGGCGGACCGACATACCCATCATTATCGATGAGTTAGCAACAGATGAAGCATCCGTAATCCAATTGATTGCAGACGACGCTGCGAAGGGCATCAACTTCAAGGTGTCCAAGAATTGAGGGCTCACCCGAGGTCGCCGCCTACGGGACATCTTTGTTGCTGCTGGTTACACTATGAGCATCCAGGATACGACCGGCTCAGACATCTCCTTTGCCGCCATCGTCCACCTGGCGCAGACCGTACCGGAACGCAATTTGCGGTGCATCTTGGGATCGACAGAGATGGTGACTGTGAAGACAGCGGATGGGGACTTTGAAACTCGCGACGGGCGTGTAAGGGCTCCGACAACACCTGGCCTTGGGATTACGCCTAGATTGAATGTTTTAGGACAACATGCTGCTAGCTATTCCTTATGTCTGGAATGAATGTAATTGATTGGACGGAAATGTACAGGACTTAGACGCTGTATTTCACGTACTCTGACCAGCTGAATTTGAATACCGAGGCCAATGATGAAATTCCTCCCCTTGAAAACTTGTCACTCTTCACTCAAGAAATACATGTAGCAATATAGAAAGGGGATCAAACAATAGCGTCCGTGCCAACCAAACGATGTCCTGGCAATTCACAGCAGACTAGCTTTGCCCATACTGTCTCTCATCCATTCTTGCAACCAGTTAGGCCACGCCTGCAACGTAGTAAAGAACCACACCTTCTCCGGCAATACAATCTGAGCACCCCGACAAGCAAACACCTGCGCCAGAGCCCGATCCACAACTTCCTTGGGCAACAGCATCTTCCCTTGCTTCTCCTCAATCTCGTCCGCGCTCTTGGGAGACATATTTGTCCTCACCCAGCTGGGCTGGACGATGGTTGTGATGATGCCGTCGGCCTTGTACTTCGTCTTGAGCTCGCAGTTAAGGCCCTCGTGGAAGGTCAGGGATGCAGCCTTTGAGGCGCAGTAGTCGACCATCGAGGAGAGCGCCATGTGGGCCGTGATACTCGAGATGTTGACGATGTGCCCCTTGTTCTTCTTGATCATACTGGGGAGGAACTCTTTGGTGACAATCCAGAGGGCGATGGCGTTGACGCCGAAGAGCTTGGGGAGAAATTCGGCTGGGGTGTCGAGGATTGTGTGCGGGGATGCGATACCGGCATTGTTGATCAAGATGGAGGGAGCCCCGAAAGACTTTCGGATAGTTTTGGCCGCTTGGGCAACGGCCTCGGCAGAGGTGATGTCTGTTTTGATGTACAAGATCGCGGGGTTGCTCTCCATGTCTGGGGGAATAGGCGCGAGGTCGAGGATCGCGACTTTCACCCCCTTCTTGGCGAGGCCGAGGACAAGTTCTCTGCCGATGCCGCCACAACCGCCTGTAACAACGGCTATTTCCTCGTTCCATACCCAGCCTTTGTGTGCTCTCACGCGCCAGTTGTTCAGCGCTACTTTGTTGGAAAGGTTGTTGATAGTTTTGACAACACCGAGCCCTACAGCCAGGCCCAACAACACCTTGGCCCCATCACGTCCGTGGATGAGGGTACCAAACCGACTTTCGACAATTCTGTCGGTGAACTGAGCGGGACCGTATACGGAAGCTGCTAGAGCCGCCGTCAAGGGAAGGAGAATTGACATTTTGAAAGGTCGCTAGTGTGCAAAGCGGCGTGAAAGACTCGAAGAGACAAACTATTTCCCTGTCATGGAGCTACTAACGACGGCAACAGCTTTATCATCGGAGAATGAAGGGACTTATATCTCATGTTCCTCCCTGAAAGCTTCAAAAATACGAGGGTTGCCCTCAAGCTTTCGACCGACCGAAGGAGGTCCCCGATGATTGAGCCGCACCCATGCGCATCAACCCAGATTACGAAGACAGACGCATCTGACTTTGCATCTCCGCCGAAGCGGCCGAAACAAGGGATCTATCAGGAGTTGTAGAGGCTGAAGCTCGGTTTTTGTTCTCAGGGGTGTTCAGTAATCATCGAGAGAGAGGGTGGGGGCCGTGCTGGAAGATGCTCCGGCAGCCGACGGCCTAATTCTCCTCCACCGGGGGCTGAGTAGCAACGGATCAACATCTATCATTAACATTGCTCTTTGTAAAAGTCTAAACTTCAGTTGAAGGTGCTCTGATCACAGGCTTTCCAGGTTGATCTCCTCTTTCCTCCGTCTCACTCTAATCCTTGCCCCTCTATTCGAGTTCAGACTGAAGCCGTGCACCTGCACCGAGGAATCGGACCCGGGTACTAGTTCAAGGTCATACTTCAGAAGCAAGTGGCACATGGCAATTTTGACCTCGTTTGCGGCGAAGAAACGTCCCGGGCAGGCATGCTGTCCGTGGCCAAAGCCAAGAGAGTCTGGACTCGTTGTAACGAAGTGCGCCTGGTTTTCTTTTCCAGGTGTCTGACGCATACGGAGAAAGCGGTAGGCGTCGAACTCGAAGGGGTTCTCGTAGATGGTGGGGTCGTGTCTCGAGGTATTGGCGACAGCGACCTTCATGCCTTTGGGGATGATGGTTCCGTCGGAGAGGTGGACATCGGCGTCGGCGATGCGGCCCATGGAAACTGGAATGAAATAGTCAGCTTGTGAGTATGCAGGCTTCGTGAGACTTTTCGACTCACTTGACTGGATTGGCTTCATTCGTTGGGTCTCCTTCATCACGCTATCCATGAGCTTGAGGTTGTAAAGCGACGTCTTCGCCCAGCCCTCCTTCCCGAGAACCTCAATCATCTCAGACCGCAGCGCAACCAACAACTCAGGTCTCGGAAGGATATTCAGAATCAGCTGCGTCATGAGATCTGTCGTGGTATGTATCGCTGCCCCGGCTATTGCCAGCTTAAGATTTAGCACAATTAGCACAGGCTGGCTGGCTCACTCAGATGGCTGAGGAATCTTGACGGGATTAACACCCACCTGGTAGATTGCCGGGTCGTACTTCGACCTCGCGGACTCCTCCTCGCCCCACTGAATCGCATCGTCGTATGTTGGAATCGGACGTCCCTCTTCGACCGCGGCGCGCTTCTCGCGTGCTCGGGCGTCAATCACGGGCTGGATGATGGAGCGGGTCTGGGCGACATGACTTCGAACTCGCTGGCACTCTGGTAGGAACCAGTGGACGATGCGTCGAAGGGGCTTCGGAACGATGCGAAGCCTTTCGGCCGCGATGAAAGAGTCTACGACATACATGACCGTAATGTTTAGCCATGCTTCGTTACGGCAGATTTCGGGGCCGAGGAAGACGCGGGACGAGAGACGGGAGACGACGTTGAGAATAGTTTGGCCCAAACCAACTTCGTGCCATTCTGTGGACCCGACGATGTTATAAAGGAGTGGAATGTTGACGGTTGGGCGGTGCATACCTGTCGAGTCGCCAAGGACTGTTTGGAAGGAAAACGCGGTCTCGTCGGAGAGTGGCTTGGTGATCTTCGCTGTTGAGGGGGATGGGTTAGACCACGGCACAAGGCAGATAATACAGTGATTTGAATGGAAACCCTACCCAGAAACTTGGTGAGCTGCTTCTTGGCGACCATGATGAGAATCTGGATCGCATTGCCCGCTCCGAATGGTTTGAAACCAGGAAGGTAAGCGTGAAAGTCCTACGTCATTGATGTCAGCACCAGCTTGATATCTCAAACATGTGTACCTACATGCTCCGTGTTCTTCAGAAAGCTCAACTTCGGCTCGTTTCGAATCTCATCAACGTGCTTCGGAGCCAGCATAATCACGCGGCCGGTGTCGGAGATGACGCTGTATGGCTCTCCCCCGAACGCCTTCGACCCTTCTTGAATGAGCTCATTGCTTCTTTGGACAAAGTCCTTCTTGACGGCTGCTCCGCTGAAGGTTCTGAGGCCATCGCGAACGATTGCTGGGTTGGTGACGGTGAGATTGCTAGTTCGGATGATGCTGTAAGTGACTGATGAGACGATCAGGTTGCCATCTTCTCTGGACTTTTAACCATTTCGCTCGATGCATTGCTCACGAGAAGTCCTGCAACATTGAAACGAATACGAATACGCTTATCGCAAATACTGGCCACCCCGAATGCTTGACCTTCAAAGCATACATCGTGACACGGCGTTTCAGCCATCCGCTATCGACAACTTCAACATCTCCATCTACAGCGACTCGACTCCACAAGCGCCAAGAAGTGCACTTTCCTACTTCGAACAGGACGAGCAGTTCGTCGGGCTTAGGTAATGACCCGTTCGGACGAGAACTGGGTCCTCGGGCTCTTGGGCGGACACCGGCCCCCGTTACGCTGGCATGACACGACATATGCAGGGCAACACCATTGGTCAAAAAATGATCGACAGCAGGCTTGCGAAAGCGAAGCTTTGGATGCAGGCGAGATTTACGGGGATTTAGGGTAAGAGAAGGTAGGAATCTACGAGGCGGTCGGAAAAGAGACCGGCAGTCGTAACCCCACTTCCCGTTCCCGGCAGATCGGCTGGTAAAGTTCCGCCGCTACAATCCCGCCTCTGTGTCATAATTGGCACAAGTCGTAGCGATGTTTCCTCCCTCCAAGCCCACGGTTTATGAGTTTTGATGCGGCTTGAATGCAGGTCATTTACTGAATTCGCAATCTTCAGTTTGCCATTGCCGGCGATCGGCCGTTCGACCTCCGATTCATCGGAGCAGTTGCGCCGTGAATGGCCCACCTTTCCGGCCGACCAGCCGGCTTCAACGAGTGAGAGACGGAGCAAATCCAGAAGGGTAGTTCTTGCTCCAACAGCATAAAAATGGGTACAAGTGGATCTGCCAGTCCGTTGGCGACTTTTTGAGACCCAGGTAGCTCTTCTTGACCTCACATGGTCTTTGCGCTGTGAGACTCATGAGGACACAAAATCTTACTGTGGCAATCCATGAACCTCTCTGGCGGTACACCATCCAGGTGTTGCATAGTATGTATTAATAGGAGTAAATCTTTTGAATTTTGCCTGTTTTCAAGTTGAAGACATTACTCTTGCATACCCACATACCCACGTCATGAAGACTGCCTCTGAACATTTGGCCGCGTGGTGCGTTCCTATCATCATCCTTTGCGCTATCATCAAAGAGAAGATTTCGCCAACTCGCCCGCTTGTAGTCGCAGAGATTCAAGCTGAAGATTACTCCTCTCAACATAGTCGAGAATCTGCCATGCCACGTCTCGCTGAAAGACCAGTCACATCATCAACATCCGCTCAGGAGACACCTACGCCTCCGCCACAAGTCGTCGAAGAATGGCCGGAGAGGTTCGATCCCGTGGACTTTCCCGTCGAAGATGCCGACTGCTGTAACCATGAAGAACCCGCACCATTTCCAGTCGAGCTGATCAAGTCTGAATCACCCCAAGGCGGCACATCCATCGCACCACCATGTCCCGACCGCCCAACTGTCTTCGCCACCTTCCCTGTCTCTGATGAACGTGCCGACGCCCCTCCGTGGGAGATCAACTTCGACCGCAACCTTCAACAGAGTAGAGTTCTCCGTCTTCCCGACGAGATTCTCCTTCGAATTCTACTCAGTGTAGCCACGGATGACCTTTACATGTTACGCCAGGTTTCCTTCACCTTTTGGCGCATCTATCAAAGCGCGATATTCAGTGGATTCCACCGCAAGTCACGCATCAGCGTGTGGCAACGGCAGCGGTCAAATGGGTTCGAGAATGACGCAAAGACCGTTCTGCGCGCTAAGAGACACGCATTCTGCGATCCATGCTTCAAGAAACGGACAGCACGATGCTACCAGGACCATAGAAATTATTTCCAGCTGACCATCTCATTACGCTGCTGGTACTGCAAATCGTGGCACGATAAGATACTGTTCCCTCGCCAAGAGCGCAGGCAATACCTTGCAGAGCGCCCACGTCGATGTATCATCCCAAGCGCTTTTATTCAGCTTTGCCCGCACATCGATGTCGCGGTATCCTCCATCTGGGACAGGATTTCTAGCCCTGGAAGCCGTTGGAAGAAGTATGCGCGCCGAAGTTTGGGCCATTGCAGTCAATGCAAGGCTTCAGCCCGCCGAAGCGCTCTTGAAGACAGCCATGGGTACATAAAACCTCCGACATGTGGGTATATGTACGGCATCGGCGGGTTTACAATCGATTTCTCTTGGAGACTGCCTCTTTTTTCAATCCCGAAAGACGAATCCATCACGTACGCCTTCTTAGTGCAGAAGTTGAATGAGTTTGAGGAGAGATACGGCGACGCCCTGTGTGTCCATTTCAGGCACAATCACCTCCGGCTTCTCAGAGCACTCGACCCGAGACATTGCTGCTGTTTGGGAGGAGATAGCAGAATTGGAAGGGTAGTCCCTTATGATAAAGAGCGATGGGGTACTCGGCGCTGCATGGAGGTTGCAGGACCGAATCAGGGCGACGAACTCATGCTGGGCAAGCATGTCGTGAGGTGCGATAAGCGATGTACTCGCTATAAATGGGAGAGGAAGGGTAACCAGATATTTTTATCACGCCTTTCGTCGACCTACCTGGAAGTGAGAGGGGGCGAAAAGATTTGGGAGAACGAGTTTGCGACGTTATTCGATCCTTCCTCCTATGACCCATGGTCAGACCAGGGAACACGGCACCTTTTTTGGTGTGAAGATGTTCAGTGCAGAAATGGTAAGGATGAGATTGAAAGTGCCAACGCATTCTTGTGCTAGAAAAGAAAAGCAGTTTGTGGAACATGCAGTTCCGGAAGAAGGGAGTCTTCCAAGCTCGACTGAAATCAAGTAAAGCAAGAACACAGTTCGTCCCACAATTCCCTTCCTTTCTCAGTGCCAGCCCGCCGTGTCCCTTCTCATTCCGTTACATTCCTCCTCGACAGTCTATCACATGGACGCTCATGAGTATCTCAGCCACGAACGATGTTCTCAACTCCCACGAATCTCGTCCTTCTTTGGGTGCTCTGTGAGTTCTGTGGTTAAACAATGCTAGTGATGAGCGAAAATGGATTCAACGACTCACCGTAAAGCAACCTAGACGCAGACGTGAGCCATGCCAGCAGGCTTGGACTCATGCTCTCTGAAGTCGTTCTGCAACTTCTTGATTCGCTCATCGATGACGGCGAGACTCTTATCAGCGAAATCGACTCTACCCAATGACCCGGACTGTCCACAGTGCCCAGAAAGCCGGTCAAAAAGCCGGTAAACTTGGTGTCCACCGTCATCATGCGCGAACTCAGAATGGTTAGATCGATCTTCGCTTTTCCCGAGCGTTTGATAGCCGTTTTGGCTTTGCTCGAAGCCTCCTTGACGTCTTTTTCCAGTTGGATGATGCCGCTGATAGCTGTTTTGAGGCTTCCCTTCAAAACAGTGACGTTAGCTTGAACATTGGTGACGTCTCTGCTCAACTGGACGAAGTTGATGATCCCCATACCGAAGCGTGAACTCAAAAGGTTGAGACTGGTGTCAAGCGTGTCGATGCGACCGCCCAGAGCAATGACGTCTACTGAAACTTTGGCGATGCGCGAATTAGCAGTGGTGGCACCGTTAGTTGCCTTGTTGATGCGACCACTCAAAGCCGTGATGTTGTTAGTTGTGGTGACAAGATCAGCTTCAGCCTGTCCCATGCGACCCGGTGCGTCAGCTGTGCCGAATAAACCGTTGAGAGCAACATCAAAGTCATCCATCCGTGCCAACATGCTGCGTCTGACCAAGGTAACCTGTACATCGACATGACCGACAACAAGTGCCTCCAACCCATCGATCCGTCTCTTCAAATCATCTGTCACTGGTGCAGTATCCGTCCAGCCTGTGATGTTTCTGATAGATCTACTCATGCACCCTGGCGACTTGACAATCCTGTCCTTCATAAAGTTCGAAATACCAATGCAAAAGGTGACAACAATGCTGATCAAGAGACCCGCTACTGCTGTGACAGCACTTATGATTGCCGCGGTGGACCAGGGGTCCGATGGCTTGGCAGCCCTTTCTTGAAGCTTGACCAACCGGTTCAGGATGTCGGTGATTGAGGGTTCAGGCTTCGTGTCGGATTGACGATGAAGAAGAAGTATGTCGGTGATATTCTTGTGCTCCCTGAAGATCTTGTCAAGGTGAGACGACAGGTTGTCCATGACGGAGCTGTAGTTGCCGCTGCCAGAAGACGTCGCGGTGGCGGAATCGGTGGGTTTGTCGCGCTTGAAGTGCTTGGCTCCGGAATCGGCCGACTTGGTACTATCGACGTTGGAAGAGCCAGAAGGGACAGCAGAGGGGGCGGTGATGGAAGAAGAGGAGCTGACAAGGCTTGCCTCGAGTGTTTGGGCAGTAGCGCAACGACTTTCGACTCCTTTTCTCAGCCCCTTTGGGTAGTTGGGATTGTTGGTGACATCGCACTTGGGTGGACCACACTGTACATCTCCGATGAGGGCGAGCGTGGCCAAAGCCAGAGGAATGAGGGTGATCAGCTTCATCGTGAATGGCAAGAAGGATGACGACGACAACAACAACAACAGTGGAAACTGACGGTCAGAGACGACGGCGAGGACGACGACGGACGATGCTCAGGAGTGACGATGACGAGAGAAGAGAAGGAACGACGACGGCGAGGGCGTTCCTGACTTTAACCCTCCATCGTCGTTTGTCCATCTGCCCTGGACGAAAAGGGAAACTGCTCAGTTGTCCTGGTTCGTCAACGGGAAGCTGCTTCGCGAACCAGAAAGACGGAGCCAATGGATTGGCATCGCGTAGGCATGTTGCCATGAAAGATCGCCACGTCAACGCCGCCATCCTTGGTGTCATTGCCGCCCTTGGTGTCGTTATCGTCCTTCATCGATCTTGGCATGTTGTGAAAGGAATCGTTGAGTATTCGCATTGCGTGGCCACTGAAGATGATGCCAGGAAAGAAAGGGCTCGGAGCTGCGCTAAAGAAAAACTGCGTTATGCAAGGCAGCAAGAAGCACGATGGGCTTTCAGTCGGAAGGAGCTGTCGTCGTCTCTTGCCATTTCTATCGCCCCTCATCGCCGGTCGTTGTTGCCATTTGTCGTCGTTGCTGTCCGCCGTTTGTTCCTGCCAAGCCGCAAAACCTGCGCAGGGTGGCTCATGCGTCGTGGCCAACCCGGGGGTTCACTTCAAACTCTGCAGTCTGCAGTCTACAGCCTGCAAGAGCACCTCTGCAGATGTCTGCAGGCTTTTGATAGGCCGTGGATGGTATAATCGACGGGAAGGGCGGACGCTGGAAGCAGAGCTCTTTCGGGTTGATGCTCGCCAAGTTGCAGGCAGAGATGGGAGAGGGCCAGCTTCCAGCCGACCGGAACGACTTCAGCTCTGCCACTGGCTTTGAAGAAAGTGGCGATGGAGTCTATATTTCCCCTTGATTGGACTGACTGTCAAAAGACACCGGGAAGCGGACTCACTGACGGCATATGCAAGTCAACAGCTCTCCGCAGAGTCGTTTGCGATGGAGACGTGGTCGTCTTGGACACCAAATCCGCTGCCCCTCTCACTTCTACATTTGGCAACATCTGCCCTGGTGAGCCCTTGCATCTGTAGAGGTACCAGCCCGGAGTCATACCGGGGGATTGGCGGTGAGTACGGAATTTGCCATGTCAAACGGTGGCAGATACGATGAACAGATCTCATACGGTCTGGAAACCGCATGCTCGAGGTGTCCTTGCATAGTGGAGATGTCGAGAAGAGATTCCAGAGTATTCAAGAGCTAGAAGATTACTGATGTCGCGGCTCGCTTCACCTGGCGAAGGCTACCAAATAACCTTGAGACCCGCGAGAAGAATGCAAGAGACAAGTCTCACTCAAACCGAGTCCAAGACTCCTGTCACGGTCTGGCACGGAGTAGTCGTTGAATCCCGAAGTGCTGATTGGACCATGCATGGCTTGTCCTGCACAAAGTACCGTTAGGCAAACACCAGAGTTATGAGTAACACCACCACAGCCGCCGCTCTGCTTCCTTCTGCGGTATTTCATCAACATACACTGCTTGAAATTTCAATCTGTGACTCAAGGGGGTCTGTTGGCTCTTTTGGCCCTTTTGGTTGAAATTCATAATGCCTTGACTGGCGGTAGAGGTAGAAGAAAGACAAGTGGCTTGGGTGGTGGCCCCTGATTCGGGCTTGTCCACTGAACTAATAGGGACTTTGTCGGCTGACTAAAGCTAATGGTCAACCTCAACGTATTTCCTCAAAAGCCAGGGCAACGAGGTCAAAATCACAGGAGAAACTTAATGTCGGTCGTACAACACTCATTCGCGCAAAGTGTGACCAGTCAGAACGGAGGTGATGGTGTTCGCTCTACGTTGGAACACTGAAGGGACGAAAACGGGGGAACGGACGGCGCCCCACTTAGATGGAGCTTGACTGCATCCCTCCAATCACATTCATCTGAAAATGGGACGACAGGGATCAATGTCCCAGCTGCCTGCAAGAGACGGGATGAGGTCAGCACCGAGCTTTCGATGCGGGTACCGGTTGCGTCAAAACGCCAGCAAGTCAACAAGCCGCATCGCCAAGTTACCATCTTGCCAGCTCCACGTCCACACTCCCCGCCCGCCTTCGGACAGCCAAACTTCTCTGCACTTTGGCCGCAGTCGCGCGACGTCCGTCATTTCGGGAATGACCATTTAATCACAATGTCGAATGCGCTCTCCCTCATAGGCTGGGCCTTCTTGCCCAACGTACGCGAATCCTCCCCTCTGCACCCTCGTCCCTCGAGAATTACATCACTAACCTCTCCCAAAGCTAGCAACCTCATGGGTCCAATCAATCTACTATGGCCTCGCGATCCGCGCCGGCGACCCGAAACCCCAACCCGGCTCCGCGAAATACGCCATCCACCGCCGACGAATCTACATCCTCGTCGTCTCCGTCTACCTCCTCTACACCCTGATCGAAGCCGACCACACCCTCCGCCGGCAGGGCACGTTCTACACCGACCTCGACGTCGCCGCCTCTGCCCCCGTCCGCGTCATCAAATCCCGCTTCCGCCGCCTCGCCGCCGTCTACCACCCCGACAAGCAGACCGGCGACTCGTCCGCCGCCGCCGCCCGCTTTATGCATCTCAAGACCGCCTCCGAGACCCTCTCCGACCCCAACCGCCGCTTCGCCTACGAGCGCTTCGGCCCCGTCGTCGGCAACTGGCAGAACTGCAAGACCATCTACGACTTTGTTTCCGCCGGCGTCTTCTCCGGCACCATCCCCCACTACGGCATCGCCGCCGCCGCCACCTACGGCCTCGGCCTGCTGGGCTACCTCGACTGGGGCCGCTACTGGCGCTGGGTCGTCCTCCTGACCTTCTTCGTTGCCGAGCTCATCGTCGTCACGCGCCCCGAGATGCCGCCCTACCTCGCCATGGCCAACACCGCGCTGAGCACCATCCTGCGCCGCCCGCCGTACCTGCAGTTCCAGCTGGTGTCGCTCGCGCGCCAGGCGGCGGTCACGATGTACATTGCCTTCAGCCAGATCGGGCCGCTGCTCAACCCGCAGGGCCAGGCGGCGCAGCGGGCTGCCGAGGGATCGGCGGCTGCTGTTGACGAGGGCTTGCAGAGGCTTGAGAACTTGGTCCGCGGATTGGACGGCGAGGCGAACCGGTTGCTGGACATGGAGATGACGCCGTTCATGGGCGACAAGGAGGCTCTGAGCAGCGTGCGCGCCAAGGTTAAGGATTGGCTCGTGCAGAACACGATTCGGGCGGACCCCATGGTTAGGGACGCGATGGGCAACTCGTTCCGCAAGAGGAGAGTCGATGCGCCGGCTGGCGCGAAGGGTAACCGAACGTGAGATGAGGTCTAGACTTTGCCTTCTTTATACATGTATACAATGCTTTTCTTAGACGACTATACAAATACCAATCTTTTCCTGTCCTTCCAACTGCCACCCTACCCACCACTGCTGTGAAAAGTAGCTGTGGCCAATTTGAGGTGGCAGGTCTAAAAATAAACAAGCTTATTGCTGAGATCTCTCAGCTTCAAGATGTGGCGTCTGTGGCTGGAGACTGTGGCGCACACCCAAAAACTTCATCCACAATGCCCCTCCCCCTCCAACCATCGCGAAGTAACCGGGATCGGACTGAGATACTCACTACCGCAGTCTCCCAGTTTCACTCTTACCGTCGGCAAAGATCTCGATAAACCAATTCAACATGGCAGCTGCATCATCATGGCACCTTCTGCCCCCAGACCTCATCGAGCACCAAATCGGCCAGATCGACCTCTTAATGGCCATGTACCCAACCGAAGATGAAGTAACCCTCGACAAGGACTCATCCACCCTCCTGGACGCCCTCAAATCAGACCTCGAAAACGGCTCATCAAACTCATCCTCGCCAAGAAAGACGGCCCCCAGCGTAACACTACTGCTCAACCTATCCATCCCCGACTCCGAGGACAAGACACTCCCCCTCGACATCACCGTCCCCTTCTCACACACAGGGCCCGCCACCCCAGAAGACCCTCCACACATCAAAGTCCGCATCCAGCAGCCCCCCTGGCTCTCCCGCGCCTCCACCACAACCCTCAACGCCCTCATCCCCGAAGACGAAGACCTCTTCGGCACAATCGAGGCCATCGCCGTCTCGACCTCTTCGCACCTCTCACAAGCCGCCGAGGAAGCAGCCGCAGCCGCAGCAGCCACCCCCTCAGATCCCCTTGCCTCAGGCGGAGGCCCCCTCGTGCGCGTGTGGTTCTACTTCCCCTCCATCTCAACCCGCTCCAAGCGCGACGACTTCATCATCCATGCCCCGCGGTACCACCTCACCGGCTTCCTCTACGCGGGCAAACCCGGCCTGCTGTGCCTCGAGGGCCCCTCGCAGAACGTGGATGACTACATGCGCTTCATCAAGACCGAGTCGTGGGGGGATATCCCCGCGCACCACAAGAAGGTCAGCGAGCGGCACCGCGAGGTGGGTGAGGGTGTGGAGAGGGTGTTTGCGGACATGACGGAGATCACGGACTCGGTGGGGGAGAGGAGGGGCCAGAGGGCGAATCGCGGGGATATGAAGGCTGTGGAGGGGTGGCTTGTGGAGAGGGGGCTGGGGGATGCTTTTGCGAAGGTGTTGATGTGATGGTGGTTTGGGTGACTTAGGTCAGAAGAGGAAAGGGGATGAGAAGCAAAAGGGGGAGCGGATTTGATACCAGGGCTTCGGGAGATGGCCGCCATCTGTGATCACCTAGATGTGGGCTGTACGAGGCATGTTCACGACCATTCTTGCATACCCAGGACACAACTCTGGCCAAGCACATCAATCCATTTAACAAATCTATACCCAACGTCTCCCGAGACGCTCAGTCTAAACTCCTTTATCCCTTCCCAAACCCCTTCACACAAGCGACTCGCTCCTATCACAACCTCTGCCTCCCCCGCGTCTCAATCGGAATCAAACACATCCCCACAAACGCCGCCAGAATCAGCGCGCCGCTCAGGTAAATCGGCGTCGTCGTCCCGTCGCCCGGCATATTCGCCGCCAGCACCGGCGCCAGCAGCCCCATCGCGCGGTTCAGAAAGCTCGCCACCCCCGTCCCCGCGCCCCGCACCGGCGCGGGGAAGATCTCGGGCGTGAAGGCGTACAGCACGCCGTACATGATGTTCTGCGAGAAGCTCTCCACGCAGCTGAAGAAGAGCTGGCTCGCGGGGGACGTGCCGAACTTGACGAACATGAAGAGGAAGACCGCGGACACGAACGTCGAGCACGCGAGCGTGCCGCGCCGCCCGAGCCAGGGGGATTTGTGGTCGACGAGGTATGCCGCCAGCAGGCTGCCCGGCACGCCGACGGCCGAGGTGATGGCGTACGTGCGGTACGTCGCCGGCGTGATGGGCGTCGCGCCCGCGTCGGGGCTGCCCTCGGGCGGGGCCGCGCCGCCGTGGGAGAGGTATTGCGGGAGGAAGGCGTTGAAGAGCGGGTATCCCATGCCGATGGTCGCCCAGACGAACCACACGATCGCCGTCGCGAGGCCGAGCGTGCGGGTTTTGAAGAGCGGGCGCAGGCGGTCTGCGGAGAAGGACTTCATCCTATCCTTGAGCACGCCGGCCGTCCTCGCGCGTCCCGAGGCAGCTGTCCCGTCGTCGTCGGTGGCGACGCCCTCCACGACTGCGTCGAGGATTTCTTCCGTGAGCCACGTCTTCGCGCCGTTGCGGTACGCGATCCCGTGCACCACAGCCACCGCCTCCGCCTGGCGCCCCTTGGACAGCAGGAACTTGGGCGACTCGAACAGCCGGAACGCGAAGAAGCGCACCACGAACATGATGAACGTGACCAGCCCGATCGTCAGCACGAACCGCCGCCAGCCTTGATCCGCGGGCCAGTTCACGATGAAGTACCACGCCGCCAGCGACGAGCTCAGCTGGCCGACGGGCCACCACACGGACAGCAGGGTGAGCAGCGAGCTGGACGCGTCAGGGAGGAACTCGAGGAAGAGCGCGCCGTCCACCGGAAGATTGCCGCCGACGCCGAAGCCGAGGGAGGCGAAGAGGAAGCAGACCCAGCCCCAGGAGGGCGCGAAGGCGAGCAGGATGCCGAAGACGCCGGTGATGAGGAGCGTCATGTTGAAGGCGATGCGGCGGCCGAGGACGTCGGAGCCGATGCCCCAGATAAAGGAGCCGAAGCAGAGGCCGAGGAAGATGGACGAGGTGGTGTAGCGGACGGTCTTTTCGGAGATGGCGAACTCGGCGGAGAGGGAGGGGAGGATTAGGGAGACGCCCTAAAGGTTGTCAGTTGAGGGGAGGGTTGAGGGGGAGGGTGGTGAAGACTCACGTGCATCCATAAGCTGGCAATATGGTTAGTGAGGTTCATGATGATTGAGAGGATGAAAAGTGTACTTACTTATCCGCGAACCATCCAAAGCCGCATAGGATGAAGAGTTGCCAGTTATACCTCCCCATCCCGATATCCTGAATCGCCTTGTTGACAAGCTTGGATTTCACTGTCCCCCTCCCATTAACCATCTCATCAAGCTTCATCCATCACGCAGATAACTCACATTCATACTCCGTCCACATCCCCCTCCCACCCCTCCGGACCTCCTTCCTCAGCCCTTCAATCGTGTACTCCGCCGCGCTCATCTCCAACATCCCCGTGCTCTCCCCCTGATCCTTGCCATCCTCATCGTCGCCGTCATCCTCCTCGTGCCCCGGGCGCTCTTCAAACTCGCAGCGGCCTGTACGCGCCGAGTGGCTGTGCAGATGCGCTTCCTCAAGTGGAACGACGACCCCGAGGTAGTCGTGTACGGACTCGGGCTGGTCGGAGAGCAGACGGCGGAAAAAGGTGCGCAGGAGCGCCATGCTTCTTGATTCCCTGATGCTGCACCAGCAGCTCCCTGGCGTGTCGGCGAGAGGTAATAGTAACGTAATATGCGTCGCCCACGTGACTGCGTAGATATAGCCTCAATGTCCTCTTGAAAAAAGCAAGCCGATGATGCCGTCCTCGGCTTTCGTGTCGTCGCGTCGGCGTCTCACTCCCAGCTCTTACTCAGCAAATAACAACAAGTACCTGATCCTTCAACGTCCCAGTTGCCATCTACATCTTTCCCATCTAAGGACACATATAAAGGAGACCTCGAGAAACACGACAAGATGAGAGAATCCGATGAAAAGTGAAGAGTAAAGGAACGGCGAGATGAAAGAGACGTGATGTGTAGTGTAACTAACCCCCATGCTCTCCCTCGTAGGTAGTTCGAGGACACCTGACTAAAAGAAACGACCACGCCGCGCATTAGCGCTCCTTAGGTAATCTAGGGGGGTGCCAGGTCATCCCGCAGCGCGCAGCGGAAAATGCATCGCGCCACCACAGGGGACGTGGAGGACGAAAATAGCGTTGCAGACGTGCTGTAACCTCCGCCTAACACATCACCACCCAGCGACGGGGGCGATCAGTTAGTGGCGCTACGGAACGTCCGGGGCAGCTTGTGAAACATCCCCAGGGCCTGCAGCGGTCACGGGCCGAGGGCAGCTGGGCGTGCAGCGTGGGGTAGGATCCTTGTCATCTGCACCACAAATGTCCTGGTGGTTGTGGTGGGTTGGAACGAGAATCGCAATTCTACCAAGTACTCTCTCATGAAGCCATCATGATGCTAGTTCATTACAAAAGCCGCCAAATCCAGAACGCCCCTGAGTAAACCCATAGAAACAGTGCTAGGCCATGGAAACGCCATCTCCCCGTCTAAGTGTACTTTGACTCTAACCCTGGGCTTAAAGCAGCTCTCCGTCTCCCTCATCAGCGCCCTCCTCCTCGTCTTCCCAGGCGTCCATCGCAGCTGCCCGTCTCTCGGCCTCCCGCTGTACTTCAGCAAGACCTGAGAGCTCCGCGACGTAGTCCTTCTCCTGCAGTGCCCGCTTTACAAAGCCCCAGCCGTCCTTTCTGTAGGCGTCCAGAATCGGAGGGCCACAAGCACTGCAGCAGGGGTATGACTGGCCGCGGATCACTTTGGTGCTGAAGTTGTGCACGTAGCCGCGTACTGTGTGAGGGACCAAGCCTAGGGCATGATCAACAGGGTCATTCTCGGCATCATGCGTATGAGGCGCCTTAGCATGATGCTTGAGAGGATGCTGAAGAAGACTCGCGAAGAGCTCCACGACTGCTGCTGACGCCATAGGGGCAACACCCGGCCGAGTGACTGTGCATTGCTGGTCGAGTGTCTGGTCCTTTTGAGACTAGAAGAGGTTAGTAGACGTCGCAACTGTACTTTTGATGCCGGATACTCACATCAGCGGGTGCAACTACATCATTGCAGAAGTAGCAGCCCAACGTCGCCCGCTCCTTATCATCCGGCTGGACATTCTCGGGCTCAGCTCCGTGCCTCATGACCACGTAGGAATCGAACCCAAGCGCGGCATTCAACACGATCTTGCCTGCAGCTTTGCCTATGACGCTCGGAAGCCATCTCGACTCACGGCTGTCCATGAGGAGGAAGACGGCATCGTGGTCGTCGATGAGCTTCTTCAGCTTGTCGAAGTCGCCCCTGGTCTTTGTCTCGTCCGTGAAAGGGTGGCCAACCATCGGTACAGATAACACATGTCCCTCGCTCTCAACGCCAGGATAGATCTCCTTTAGAGCCTCCGCTGCGCGAACCGCCTTAGGCTTTCCGCCCTCTAAACAGTCCTCAAAGTTGAAGAGAGGTTGGCGCACGGGGTTCGAGTACGAGACACGGCCATAGTCGACGAAGGTGATTTTCCGCACGCCCCATCCCATCAAATTCCGTGATACATAGCTGCCCAATGTGCCAGCCCCCAATAGCAGACACTTGGTGTTCTTGATCGCATCCAGATCCAGGTTGGGTGAAATGCGCCACTTCATGAGCTTGAGATTCAGATCCACAGATTGGTCTGCCAGCCTCGTCGGATCCATGTACTCGCCGAGGTTTGCGACTCTGGCGCGAAGCTTTCCTTCCGCGTCTCTCTCCCAGCCCGTGACCTTGGGCATTTCGGTGACCGTGAGTGGTTCGACGGGATCCATCTCCAGGGGCAGAATAATGCTTCTAGCAGCGTGTCTGCTGGCCCTGATGTCGCGGTAGCACAGGATTTGCACCTTGGTCAGCTTGTAGCGCTGGCGGACAAGCCAAAGCAGGTTGCGAAGAGGCCATGACGGGTTCTCCGGGTACGTCGATGGGTCTACAAACGCAACGTATCGGTCCTCCTCAGCGACGTCGTCAAAGAAGCCGTTCTCAAAATCGCCGAGATTTGCCACCTCCCAGACGTAGCCAAACGTATCATTCAGATCGTGCAAGTCGCTGTTAGCGTCCTTATCTAGGTCGCTGACATCTGTGCCTCTGGCCTTCTTAGCAAGGAAGAAGCCGTTCTGCCTCTTGTCGCGGTTCGTTGCCCAGGTGCCTACGCGGTCGACGAGTGCCGTGCTCTCCTTGGGATCGAGGCGGCCGATCGGACCTGTCCGCTTCCACTGGGGGTCTGAGTGGAGGGCGGGGAATGCGAACCAGTATGTAAATCGGTACTTCTTGAGGTCTGCGTAGGAGAGGATCGCAAACGAGGACAGAAGCGAGGGGACAGAATAAATCGTGCCGTCGTTTATGGCGTCCCAGATCTAGCACTAGTTAGTACGCAGAGTGCAAATCAGTCAACCTTTCCTTAGACTCACATGGCGAGCGGCGAGCTTCAGCATCGCTTGCTTGTCTGTGTTTTTGAAGTCCTCGATGGTGTTGACATTCTTGATCCAACCCTCGCCGCGGACGTGCTCGTCGTTGGGCCTGCTCTCCTCATCAGTCCTGCGAGGGTCAACATGAGGGCAGCGCGAGCCCAAAAGCTAGTCTTGCTTACTGGTCGGCTGTGAGGGCGTTGCCGAGGATTGACATCCTGCAGCTTTGACCCGGGTCGACAGGCAGTGGGGTGTACTGGCCCAGAACCCTACGCGCCGAATCGTCCAGTTTATCATGTTCGAGCTTGGAGGAGAACAGGGCGGCATAGAAAGGGAGCTCAATGTCGGAAGAGAAAGGCGCGTATTGGATTGCAGCCATGGCGGGCTGGCTACTCGAGGATTGATATGCGCGATGCGCCTGGCGGGGTTCCGGTCGGAATACGCGGGTTCGAATGCGCAGCGGACGATCGGAATACTCTGGGGATGTTGTTGGACGAGGAGGACGAGAACGAAGAATGGATGGAGGTGAGCCTAGGTAGTGACAAACGGAAGCAGCAACCGTTCTGGCACGGAATGACTCAGATGGTGGAGGCAGAGGTCGAAGATGCGATACGATGCGACGGAAGAGGCAGGTAGGTCGCTCTGACAAACCTGACGGACAAAAGGTATGCTCGCTTAGCAGGAATCAGTCATCTGCACAGGAACACAACACGCTTTCTTTGTCGGATCACGGGAACAGAAAAAGTCTCCCTTTGTGAGAACCTGGAAGATTGAGGCAGCAAGATGTCTGACAGGCAGGAGGTAGGGTTAGGTAGGGAGGGTAAGGGTAGCTTCCCCTCCAACGTCCGGGCTGCGACGACGGACCTGAACAGCTGGACAAAGGTGGGGGAGCTCAAAGCCACGGGGTTCGCATTATTGTGTCATGCCCGCAGCTGGGCGCCCTCTCAAAGTGGCCCCTGCGTCTTGTGTCCCGCCGGCTAAATCTCGGGAACGGAAGGAGGCGCGGGGTAATCTATGCCGACCCAACTGGGAAAGCGCTTTACGCGACTCAAGAGGAGAGGCGCGTTGGCGGGAATTGGCTTCGCGACGTGGACCGCCTTTCCATTGGACACTTGTTGCCGGGTTGTTGCAGAGCTTGCACATGCATTAGCAGCCCTGCGAAGCCCACAGTCGCAACTCATGTTCGACCGTCTGCAACTGTACCTTGCCGTCGATTCCATTTTTAAAACCTAATTGTGCTGTGCTGCCGAACCAGACAGTTGGCAAGATGCTCATTGGAATCTGCGGTGGTAAGTCGACATTCGTCCTTCAACTCACCCCCGGTCTCATTTGAGATGCGCAACCTCAACTAGCGTATGAACAAAATTTCCTAACTTCTCCGCAGGGATTTGCTCCGGCAAGAAGACGGTGGCGCAGTACCTTGTCGAGCACCATGATTTCAAGCTGCTCCGCCTCGACACTCCCGGCGGAGAACCTCAACCCGAGGAAAAGAAGACTCGCGATGACCGATTCGTGACGCCGGCGCGCTATGAGACGCCCGCATCATATGAAGCTCCCTATCAGCCACCTCACATGCGAGAGGACACACCACGTAACGAAACTCCCCGCAATGGAACCCCTCGCAATGAAAATGCCTACACCGACTCCCGCGCACCCATTTTTGGCTTCTCGCCTGAGCCTGAACCCTGGGGTGAGCCTGAGCCTGCTCACTCAATTGCTGACACCAACGAGTTCATGGAGGCGCGGCGCAACCAGTCCAACAACAACAAGAAAAAGAAGAACAAGATCAACAAGGATGCCATCTGCTACAACTGCAGACAAAGAGGCCACTGGAAAACGGACTGCCCTCACCCCAACCAGGATAACGCCCTCACCATCAACACCGTCAATGGCATCCCCGTAGGAGGCCACTCCGAGACGCCCTCTCTCAACGCCACCGCCCCTTCCTTCTCCATGAACCCGAGCAGCACCAACATCAATACCAGCAACAGCAACAGCAACAACTCATCCAACGATAACGAGCTCAACTTCTCCTCCGCCGAGTCCCTCCTGGAATACGTCACCACCCGCTGGCAATCCCGCTTCGTCATGACCGACGTCCATAACGAAGCCATCCTCGACCAGCTCGCCAAGCGCCCCTTCTTCATGCTCGTCTCCGTCGACGCACCCCTGACCGTCCGCCACGCCCGCTTCCGCTCCGCAGTCAACCCTCACTGCACACTCGAGTCCTTCGCCCTCGCCTCAGACACCCACCTATACGACCCCAACGACGGCCTCCAGCCCCTAATCTCCCGCGCCACCGTCCGCCTCCTGAACACGTCCTCCTCGCTCGCCCACCTGTACGCCACCCTCGGCAAGATCAACCTCGCGGACCCCGTACGTTTGCGCCCGACATGGGACGCCTACTTCATGTCCCTCGCGACGCTCGCCTCCCTCCGCTCCAACTGCATGAAACGCCGCGTCGGCGCCGTGCTCGTCGGCAACGAGAAGCGCGTCATCTCAACGGGCTACAACGGCACGGCACGCGGCCTACAAAACTGCTCCGACGGCGGCTGCTCCCGCTGCAACTCGGGCAACTCCTCCGGCGTCGGGCTGGCGACGTGCCTGTGTCTCCACGCCGAGGAGAACGCCCTTCTTGAAGCCGGACGGGAGCGCATCCGCAAGGGCTCAGTTCTGTACTGCGATACTTGCCCTTGTCTCACCTGCAGCATAAAGATCTGCCAGGTTGGTATTGAGGAGGTGGTGTACGCTCACGGATACAGCATGGACGACCAGACGGCGGCGGTGTTCAGGCAGGCGGGTGTCAAATTGAGGCAATACATCCCGGTGAGTCTCAACCAAGCATTTATGATTGTGTGAATTCCTACTGACGAAGCGACAGCCTGCGAACGGATTGATTCACTTGGAGAATCTGGACAAGATGAAGTACATGAGCATGCAGTAAGCTAAGTACCCGCGGATTATATAGGTTGTTGGTATATAGCGGGGCCAGAGAGAACCCTGATGGGTCTCATCTGAGTCGACAGAGTTTAACAAGATTACCCGCCTTCTGAAGGTTGGCGTCACCAAATCACCCAGAAGCAATATTCATCCTTCCAAGTTGTTCCTTTCAGGACCTACAACTGGAAAGTTTGATTCGCTCAAATCAGCTAGCACGGTTGTGCCTACTAGG
The DNA here is from genome assembly GCA_027406005.1 of Colletotrichum horii. Lineage (NCBI taxonomy): Eukaryota > Fungi > Ascomycota > Sordariomycetes > Glomerellales > Glomerellaceae > Colletotrichum > Colletotrichum horii. The sequence continues at coordinate 3,851,594 of JANVYB010000008.1, forward strand.
TACTCAATTTACGTTGCCTTTCACCTCGTGATCATATTCAAGTAGCTCAGTGATATGCTCTCAGTATATTCAAATCCGCATGATTCTTGGGAGAAACCGAGTTGTCAGAGAGATCGACGCCAGCGTTTTTGAGTTGCGTCCACAAATTAGACCCCCGACGCTAAGGCACCTTGGACCCGGAGCGGACCGGTGCCGCCAGACCCGCTTTTCCCGATGCAACGCCGCGCGGCACGGGCCGATGCAGTGAACACTCACCACGAGAGATTCCAAGCCACAAGTGATGATTGATACTTCCATATTCGACGCCAAACAGATACCCTGAAGCATTTAAATTGTGGCTACAATACCGGCCCGCTTCTTCATGCTTCTGAACTCTTCATACGGACTCTAGTTCGCCTTCTCCTGAAGCAAGACCGAAGACTCGTGACTCAAGCACCTCCGACACCGTTTCACGGTTGCAGCTTGAAGGCCGAATGCACATCAAGTCTACAGCTTCGGAAAAACGATGCCTAATGGGTTCAGCTTACTAAAGGACATGTATAAGGATAAGCGTGACATTTACCGTCCCGGTAACGTCATCCGAACTGTGGCTAAAGCTTGTTGTAAAGTCGCCGGCTGTACAGATGGCATGAACCTGACACCCAACCGTGACAGGTACGCTCGAGTAGTGAGCGCTTATGGTTTTCTTCGGACCCACTACGTCGGTGGTTACAGACGCATAGGTTTGCCAAGTGTCCGGCTGCTTCGCGCTAAAGTAAACGGGAATAGGGCGTCCATGGGCGTATGTAGGCAAAGTGTATGACTAGCAAAAGGTCCGAGGGCGACTTTCCTACTGGTTTATACAGCATTTGAGCATCTTGATGCAAGTATATAAGACATACCCCCTTCCCTTAACGGCCGTAGAACACGAACGTCATCACTGTTCTCCGGTCTGGTACCAATCCACAACTTCCTTCCGTTGCGATATCAACATTCAACCTCTCAAAATGCGGGCCGTCTCGATTCTTACACTTCCTTTCGCCGCCTTCACCGGGGCTGAAGCTTTTGGTCTCAGTATCCCCGAACACCGGGGTCTGGTCATGGTAAGGAAACACCCAACGCACGACTACGCTCTTCAAAGATGTACATGAAATCAAGCAAAGATCGGTTCCTGACTCTCTGGACTACTCATCTAGGCGCCTATCCTTGCTCTGGCAGCCCCGGTCATTGCCTCAGAGCCCCTGGAACCGAGACGATGCAAATCGATTGATCCTGCTGAATGCCAGCAGGACTAAAGTATCACGGAACTCAGACGGCCTACAAATGCCTTCAAGGTTTCTAAATACATACAAATAAATGAGTGTCTGGAAAGATCCTGGCGGCTTTGATCTTGTAATGAGGCGATTCGTTGGTTTTGACAATGCACCTTTGGCAATGTCTACTTCAAGATATTGTCTATACAGTCTATCGCGAGAAGCTAGGCATTCAGGTTGAGATCTATCTACCTGAAAGATTTGTCTTCTCTGTCATACAATCCAAGAACTCGCGTCCAGGTCATCGACTCTGGTAACTTCTGTAGTGGTATGTCTGATAGGTCGTATATCGCCTCGGGGAAATCAAAACAGCCAAACAAACGTTCACCCTCTCGGACTTTATCTGAATGATTTATACTAGTGCGGCCCTCCACTCCTCTCCGAAAGTCGAGGCAAACGAGAGCAGGTCCCATGTTCGTCGCCACCCCAACAACCACGATACCGCTGGCTATGAGTGTGCGAAGCTTCAGCTTGACATCTATAGAAAATCCATCGTCTCTCTTACGAGAGAAAAGTACGTTGAAAGGGCCTCGGGTTGTAAGGATTGTGTAGGCATCTTTCGCCAGGAGATACTCCAAGATCTCCTGTTCGTCAACGCCGGTGACTGTGTGCAGCTCGGACACACTGCGACAGGCCACCTCGCCGCGCAGAAAGTCGCGCCAGGGCCATTCCCGCACTGATAGACTCTTTGCTATCAATATAATGAAAGCAGCTAGGACCCAGGTGAAAGTTGCGATATTGAATGGGTCAACTCCGGGGATACGCTCGCCGACTAGGAAGCCTGCCAAAATGCCACCCACGACAAGGAGGCCACATGCCGTCATCGTCATCGTGACGAAGAATCGACGCGAGACAAGAATTGACTTTTCTTCCAACACCCAAGTGCGAGCAGCCGAACTTGCAATCACCAGTCTTCTTTGGTCGACGGTTTGCCAGTTTGCACCTTCAAACACAAAAACGTTTGACATCGGCTGGAAAGTCCCTCTAGCGAGTCCCATCTCGGGCGCGAAATCCATCGGGTCCGCATGAAAATTTAATTTGGCAAACGCAGAAAAGTTAGCAATTGAAGCATGATTGAGACTTAGATATATCGAAATAGAAGATGTTTCTGTAACGAGGTCGGGAACGTGATTGAGTTCCATCAGGTGCTTAGGCTGCATGAATAGTAGAGGAACAATGACTGAGACAAAATCGAACAGTGTCCCAATGTATCCTTCCATAGGAACCGCGTGATTGCGTCTGGAAGGCGCCAAGTAGAGGCTTCTAAGGTGAAGTTGAAACGAGATACGACATGTCGACATGCTTGCATCTGCGCTTTCTGGGAAATCCGAGAGCTTTATGGTTTGTGCCACCTGGTGGAGAGTATGAAAAGCTCCTTGTATCATGCGCAAGGCAGTGCGTGTATTCGTTCCTGAAATCTCTCCGCGCTGGTCTTGGCTCAGCCAAATCGGTACATCTTTCCAGCCACTTCTGTAGACAACAGTGCTGATATTTGGAGCATTTCTCAAGAGCTTAGACATGTTGTCGGCGTTGAGTTCGCTCAGTATGGAGGAAAGGATTCGAAGAGCCCATAAAGATGTTTCATAACTTTCGTACATCTCTTCTACATCAATAAGACTGCGGGTTTCGAAGTTGCCAGACGCTGTTTCGTCTGCAAGAGCGAGGCTCTGATGAGAAAAGTGTTCCGAGTCGATGGCAAGAAACTTTATTTTAGCGGCACATTTAGCTAGAGATGCCAGAACGCGTGAACGCCACGCTTCTTCCATTACATGGTGGCTCGCGCACCGTGCTGCTACGACTGTAATGTAGTCGACAAGAGCACAGTAGAACCTGCGGGTTTGTTCTGTAGTCGCCTTGGTCTTGATTCCAGACACATCTGCTGTCTTACTACTGTCAAGACGCCTTTTGTAGGCTTCAAGAGCCTTGCGCTTAGCAGGAATCGTGGAGTACGTGTAACTGCTTTCCGTGATACAGAGCTGACGGGCAATGCTATCATCAAGATCGCAAATCGCAATATTCATGCTGATCTCGTCAGTAAGTCTTGACAGAAACTCAAAACCCGCGTCGTCTGAGCACCACGTCTCATTGATAAGAGAGCCAAAAGGGTTCTGACTGATATCCTTTCGTATGGCGGTAACAAGTCTGCCGATTTCGAGTTTCCTGAGCTTTGACTCTTGTTCCAAAGAGATGCCATATCGACAGATATCATCGAACCTGATATTATGGATAGGAGGGTCTCTGGGATCAACGTGGATGTAAGATTGCTGTGATTGAATAAAACTCAATACGCTTTCAACCACGGCGTCGAAACCGGCCTTATCTTCGTACGGTAAAGGCTTTGGCTCTTGGACATAAGTTGAGTCTGGGATCAGCTCCTGAGCAGAGTTGACAGTTGAATCGACTGGCGAAACACCGCCCTTCCACCTTGTCTGGGGGAATTTGCGCTTCTTTCGTCTCGCCGTTTCATTTGATCGTTGTTTGTAGAGGACTTTCCGCGGCTTGGGGTCAAGATTATCTGCCATTGCGACCATTGAAGCTAGCCCTTGAGTGTATGCTGCCGTGAGATGAATTCTGTGGAAATGAACATGAAGTTGAGTCCAGTTGGGAAAAGAACAGCAAAACCTGCCGAGAAACTGAAGACCCCACCAGACAGGCTGAATATGTTGTGCGACTGTCTGCCCGACAGTCAGCCTCAGTGAAAATAGAAGTAAGCCGTTATGCATGGTCACTGACTGCACTCCAATCATAGCTGTCGCCATCATGCAGGCTCCGTTGTGATAGCCCAAGGCAAGAAGCTGGCTCCATCTAGCCTGGTGTGATTGGCAGGAACCCCTCTTACATACTTGAGATACGGACACCCAGGCGAGACACAGGCGGGGGCACAAATACGGCGCAAGACGCAGAACGTGACTAGCGAAAGATTCCTACGCCACGCAATGGGTCCGACGACGTCTTCATGTTTGAGGTAGCAACGAACTTAGCAGAGCGCGCAACAGACACATCATGGATCCGGATGAAGTGTTCAATAAATTTAACGATATTATTGGTCCAGAGTTCAGCCTGATAACTGGAAGGAGCCTGAACATCACGCGAACCGTAAGCAACGATGAGCATGACGAAGCCATCGATGTGAGACGTGAAAGGCAGCCAGTCAGTACCGTCGTCGAAACCGATGCGCAATCGGATTTGGAGAACACCAATAAGGAAAGAAACGAGGAGACTCCAAAGTATGACGAGCTGCCATCCAATTCAAAGATTGCTCGGAACTTGCACTGGAAGCTATTTAAGCCGGATGAGCATGTGTACATCAGGCGCAATTCTGGACCATGGACTGAGTTCTCCGAAGAAGAATGTATTTTCGTCATCGACATCACGAAAATGGCTATCGGCGACGATGCTGGCGACACAGCCACACATTCTTTGCGATACGCCCGATCATGTCACAACGGCCATCAATTCGGTTTCGTTAAGAGCACCTTGAATATCGGTTCTTCTTCTGAAGAGATCGTAAACATCTCCACAGAGGACTTGAACATGACACCAATGAGACTTCTTCCTACACCCGAACGACAGAGCATCGAGGCAAGACTTGCATCTCGTGGGAAAAGATACCACAGGATATGCGAGAGCTCGCATAACTTCATGCAGTATCAAGGTCCAGTGATTTCGCTGCGTCGGGGAACTAATTGGACTTGGGAAGTGAGCCCTCTTGATCTTGATGTGGAGTTCTCAACTGCTGCTAACCATGTCATACAGACAAATCAAAAGGTTCTGGTCGACAGGATAGTCTGGCGGAGGATGTTTGACACTCATGAGGCCGACGACTTCATCGCTCCACGCCAGGGCCCAGACCTGGAGGCACGCCAAAGCACTAGAGGTCAGTCAATGTCACATGGCCATGGTTCGTCTTCAAATTGAGGCGTAGATACAGTGAGCGACGATGCAATGCCTGACTCGAAGGGCAAACAAAAGTCTTCGGTTTTCAAAGGAGCGGGTGAGTATAAATGGATTGATTTGGACTACCTCACTTGTCCGCCGACACTTGTCGCCTTCTTGCTGGATGAGAAGATATGGGCCCAGGTTCAAATTGAACATCTGAAAGACATTGCCTGGCCTGAAACCCCATTCGACTCACTCGAGCTGGAGACTGAAAAGAAGGAATTGATCCAAAATCTCACACGTCGCTTCAAGGCGAAAGGAACAAGTGAGGGTTCAGACCGAGGCACTAGAAAAGGGCAGGGAGGGAACTTGATTCTCTTGTTGAGTGGTCCTTCTGGAGTTGGCAAGACTTTGACAGCAGGTGATAGTGCCCGATCTCATCACAAACAAGTATGAATCTAGACAGAGCGCTGACTATCTCGTAGAAATTGTCGCCGAGGAAACGCATCGTCCATTATACCGCGTATCAGCCGGGGAGTTGAGCGTTGATCCGTCGGCTTTGGAAAAGCAACTGGGCGATATCTTCATCTTGAGCCGACGCTGGGGAGCCATCATCTTGATTGACGAAGCTGACATGTTCATGACGAAGAGGCGAGCATCAACGCCAGATCAAAATGCTGCAGTGAACGGTAGGTTGACACGAGTTTCTCAACGTCAGAAGCCACGGTGATCTAGCAGACTGACAAGGCTGGCAGCGTTCCTCCAATTGTTCCATACCTATGACGGAATACTCTTCCTCACAAGTACATCCGAGGACATTGACACAGCTTTCTTCGATCGGATTCACGCGACAATCAAGTACACTGAACTTGACGAAACTCAGCGAGCAAACATCTGGCGTCGTCAACTACAGAGCGCCGTTCGCTCCCCAGAGGGGTACCCTCCAAATTCTCGATGGCCGGAGGAGGCATATCGGCTGTTGGGGAAGGTCGAAATCAATGGACGGGAAATTCGCAACATCGTCCGGACTGCCGAGCAGCTAGCTCTGGGTCTGTCAACCGAATTGGCAATGAAACATGTCGCGGCAGCCATGCGAAACTTCGGAGGCTCAGATAACGACGTTGAGTCCATCTGTGAGAAGTTGGAGATGTTGGAAGAAAGCGTCGGCGGGGATCGTGGACAAGCATGTGATGACGATGTTGAACTCCAACATTCAATTGGTGAAAGGTCCGATGGGTTGTAATGAAACACGAAACACGCAAATGTCCTGGGTTCATATGGCGGCCAGCATGACGATGATCGACCATGTAAGCAATAGTGGGCTGCGAGGTAACCTTGGCACTCCCTCTTTGAGCTCGGCGGCATATTGAGACGCTGGTAGTGCTGACTGTGTGCCCAGTCATCTGCACCCGGCCCCTACCATGTTCGATCTTCTACGAAGCTAGCCAACGTTTTAGGCTATGTAGCAAGGTAGATAGGATATTAATGTAGATTTAAGTAGATGCCGTCCTCGTTGCCTGTCGGGCATTATGAGGCTAGTCAAATTGATGTTTTTCGTAACTGGTTCCAACTTCCGTTGACTGCCACGATTGAAAATGTCTTCCACCTTGGAGATCGCACTTGACAACCTCAGGAAAGCTGGACTAGGCGACACTGTTTACATCCCCGGCCAGGACGCCTACAAGACTCGGAATGCCTCATACTGGGCAGAGAGCGCCCAGCTGAAGCCTTGGGCAATCGTTCAGCCGAGGAGCGCTGAGGAAGTGTCCAAGACTGTCCAGGCTCTTGTCGCGACACCAGACTGCAACTTTGCGGTGCGAAGTGGAGGCCATACGGTGTGGCCCGGTGCCAGCAACATCCAGGATGGCATAACCATTGACCTGGGTCTGATGGCAAAGACGACGTACAGCCACGAGACGAAAATTGCCTCGTTGCTTCCTGGGGGAAGATGGACAGACGTGTACCACGAGGTCGAGAAACGTAAGAACGATCGAACCTACACTCAATGGGATTGATGTTGACACAGGGCGAACACGTAGATGGGAGGATGGTTGCTGGTGGTCGCGAAAATACGGTCGGCATTGGCGGTCTCACGACGGGTGGCGGCCTTACATTCTACACCTGTCGAGTCGGATTTGCATGTGGTGAGCAGCCCGGGATGTTGTCTGAGCCATGCGACATGGTCTAGTCTGTCTCTACGAAGCTCAGCTTGCTGACCCGAGATCGAAGACCAGGTCGTCAACTACGAGGTTGTCCTTGCCGACGGTAGCATCGTTCAGGCGAACGGGAACGAGAGCTCCGACCTCTTCAGGGTCCTCAAAGGAGGCGGCAACAACTTCGGGATCGTGACGCGCTTCGACATGGTCACCTTTCCCTCAAAGGATATCTGGGACGTGGAGCTTGTACATGCCAAAGAGTCAGCTCCAGCAACCATTCATGCGCTGACTGACTTCATTGGCAACCTCGAGGCTCACCCGGATGCTCATGTCCTGGCAATGTGGATGTACCTGCCAAAAACCGATGACCACTTCATCGAGAACCTATTGATGAGCCTGGACGGCGAGCAGGAGGCCAAATCCTTCAGCAAGTTTCTGGCTATACCTGGGCAGGTCAAAACCAAGACGACCTCGATCGCGACCAAGATGGATACATTCGCGTTACCGAGAGCTAGAGAGTAAGTTTGCCCTCATTGTCTCGGCAACGGTTAATTAAGTTGGCACGTCAGGCATACTTGGTTCACCACGACCTTCAAGAACGATCCACGAATCAGTCAAAAGGCGGCAGACGTCTTCGAGAGTCTCGTCGAGATGATGAAGAGCCAAGTCCCAGACTACGACTTTGCTTTCCAGATGGTTCTGCAGCCGCTTCCCGTGTCATTCGGCAAACACTCGGGGGTTCGTGGGGGCAACATGTTCGGACTCGAGCACATCAAGGATGACTGCGTGCTGCTGGTATGGGCCGTGGAAGTGGCAACGCCCGAACTGCGGGCCACTGTCGCGTTCCCGGCCCTCAAGGGAGCCATTGACGAAATCGAGGCTTACGCCAAGTCAGTCAACGGCGACGTCAAGTTCCGCTACTTGAACTACTGTGACGCCTCGCAGGACCCGCTGGGCAGTTACGGCGAGGAGAACGTCCGCAAGATGCGCGAGGCTGCAGAAAAGTACGATCCAGCGGGTGTCTTCCAGAGAAGAGTGCCCGGGGGTTTCAAGATCTCAAAGGCGATTGTGGCATGAGGCCCAGATGATGGCTGCTGTAACTCTGAGACCTATCGTCGCGTCGATGCTGTCGGCCTGCATGCGATGGAGTATATTTTGCGTAACTGAGAACCACTCGTGCTCCGGTTGCTCCAGAATGGTCATTCGTATCTGCCCCTCGGGAAGTTGCATGCGATGCGTTGATGCGTGTCGACGCCCTGCCGTCAGAGCCTGCCGATGGTGCTGTGAGACAGTGAGACAGAGACGCATGACAGCAGCGTGGTTGCCCCGCGTTGGCCCCGCATCGACAGGGGATTCCGTACTTGATCACGTGATATATGCATGGTACTTCGTTAATGGCCCAAGCAATGTCCACGTCCCCGCTGCATACCACCACCTGCATGTCACCCTCCCGAGGCACATTTCAAGGCGGACTCTCGCTTCACATCTCCATGAGCACAACCATCAGCGAACTCGAGTGACCTCGATTCAGGCTCATCCCAGCCTGCTGCTGATGCCTTGGGCTGCCTGGAGCCTGCCTCTCGAATGAGCTCATTGAGGCTGATATCTCCATCGCTGCAATGCAGATGATGCCGCAACGTCCGAGACAAGACTCTCGCTGAGTGATCTCCGCCGGCCGACGCCTCGTTGCTACCTCGAGCGGGTGAGATCTTGATGCTCGCCGTGGGGTCACACGATCCAGCCGGACGGAACCGAGCAATTACAATTGGCCTCAAGATGACACAGACACAATAAGCAGGATCACAGCAAGCCGTTGCAATTCTGCTGCAGTTAACCCTAGGTCTAGTGGTTTTCCTGGACCACAATGATGCTGGTGAGAGCAGTCATACCATTCTATGCGGCTTATTGGCCGACGTCCTACTCCAACCAGCAAGAAACACCTAATCATGCAGCTGCAAGCCCAATGGGCAAAAATGAGGCTTGCCATATCTCCCTCTCTCTGTTTGTCTCTCTGTACACCATTAAATACCCCGCGTCAGTTCGTGATGTCAAGTGCAAGAGCGTGAGGTCTACCGCTCTTCTCTACCCAACCCTCCCTCCTCCGTCAAGCCCACCACCATGGCCGAGCTCCTCAGCGGCGTGGCGCCCTCCCCCAATGTGCCGGGCATCGTGAACCTCGGGTTCCAGCTGGCCAACAAGCTGAACCTATACGGCCTGGGGACCAAGTCCCCAGACTCCGACGTTCGATGGCTTGTCGATGAAATCTTCGGCACAGCCTCAACCCTCGCTCAGCTCTGGGAATACCTCAGCACTGACAAGCATGATACGTTTTCCGTCTACAAGGACGCCGGCCGCAGAGATGTTGAGGATCTCGCGACCCGCTGCGGTAGGACTTATGTCACCATCATCCGCAGCGTCTACAGGGCCAGCTTGGCCGCCAAAGTCGTCGAGGACGTCAACTTTGAGACGATCCGCGTCGAGGACTTGAAAGCCGCCAGGCTCTGCGCCATCAAAGCCAATATGAAGTGGAGCATGGTCGAGGACGCTTTCGAGACTGCTGAGAAGCAGTTGCAATGGCTCTTCGCGTCTCTTCTGCTGCACATGCAGGTCTTTGACGTCGCTCGTCTCCAAATCAAGTCAGTAATTGTTCTCAATAATCCTCAGTGGACGTGCTAACATGGACGCAGAGCTCCCAGAGCCCCAGGTAGCTTCGACGAGGAGCTTGCTTCAAGGGCATTGGCTAGCCGCCTGCTTCAGCAAAGGAACACTGGCGTCAAGACTCTCGTCGAGGACTACGAGAAGAAGGCGGACGAGCGGGCCAAGCGCGAAGCTCGAGCAGCCTACAAAGCTGCCAAGGCAGCGGAGGCTGCTGCAGAGGCTGAAGCCGCAAGCGCCTACTCTGGTGATGACGCCGCATCGTGGAAGTCTGGAGAGACTGCCCAGGGCTCCAGGGCGCCTTCAGTCTGCGGTGATAAGGTCGAAGGAGAGAAGAAGACTCCTCCCGTTGAGGAATCCTCCGCGCCTCCTCCCCCTCCCCCTCCCGCCTTCATTGAGCCTCCTCCACCTCCTCCAGTCATGGAGTTCCCACCACCGCCACCTCCCGAGCCCATCGACATCAAGCTCATGACGCCCAAGCGCCGGTTCCCAGCCAAGGTCTTCAACAGCATGGCCGAGTGGATGCGGGGCCTCTTTGGCCGGGGTCTCCCGCCCCTGGACCATTTGGAGCTGGAAGCCACCATCATCCACAGCGGGTATCAGATCCAGAACAAGAAGCCTCCTGTCCTGGCCTTCGAGCCGAAGACTTTGCTCCGCCAGCTTAAGCGTGTTCTTCGCAAGGTCGGGGATACTCCCGGGGACCAGCTGATCGGCCTCGATGCTCAGTTCCGTCTGGCTGTTCAGAATGCCCCGCAGCGCGCGCAGAACAAGGACGGCCGTGTTAGGAACTTGATCGCCGTCGACACCCGCGGCATGCCCGAGTTCATCGTCGCGTATATGTCGATGGAGCCCGCTCTAGAGCCTATCCACCTGACTGACTCCATTGGCCGTACCATCGTTATGCCGTATGAGCAGTGCCGAACTCTGAAGGTAAACTCCTTCACCCTTATTTGAAAGCAAGTATACTAACATCTCATAGGGAGCCCGTAACATCATCCACAACCGCTTCCGCGACATCAACAGAATGTGGCCGATGATCAGCCAGGGCGCTTTTGAGATCGTCAATGAAGACGACGTGGTCATCACCCCGGCAGCATGGGAGAACACCGTGAAGCCAGGCGCCGTTCTCACGATGCGTCTCTCCCCATTCGCAGACAGCTTCGTCGGCCCGGACTCCAAGACCTGGGCAGAGCAGTACATGGGTCCGCCCCCGCCTCCACCAGGCATGTTTCCCCCGGGCTGCCGACCACCAGGCATGCGCCCTGGCTTCCACGGTGGAATTCCGCCTCCTGCGCCGCCAATGAATGGCATGGCGCCGGGATGGGGGCGTGGGCCCAGAATCATCAATGTCGGCCCCGCCCCCGGCCGTCGCCGCCACGGCCCTCGTGCCCCGTCTTCGTTGCTGAGCTGGATGGCCGGCTCCACGAACACCACCGACCGGGAGCTCGAGGAGTGGAAGCTCGGCTTCGAGCTGGACTTTGGCGGTCCAGAGCCGACAAGGGAGAAGGACATGGACGAGCTGACGTGGAACAATCTCGGCCGGCTGGTGGCGCAGTGGACTTATGCCACGGACACCGAGTTCAACACCGACTCGGGGACTATGCCATGGTACGACGACGCTGCGACGACTCGGTCTGTTAGTTCGGGTTCTTCTTCGTCCTCTTCGGATGAGATTGTGAATGATTGAGGGGGCGGTTGAGATGAGGGGTCATGGTGCTTTTGTATGAACCTGTTTCCTGTTGTGTAGTGCTACGGAATGTCCATTCCTTTGTTTCATTTCTACTATCACCATACGTTGCCACGATATTGATGAAGATTTTAATTCCTATACGTTGTATTGATGATGCTTTGAAGCCTACAGTTCAATCTCGAACACTCGCTGAACATACGTTGCCGCAACACCCTTCAGTCTGTCAAAAATACCACGACCGGAAGAAATTATAGGCCTTGATTCAATCAAGACTTACACGCTACGGTGTTGTAGTCTGCGCCGAAGGTCCTGGCTGCGTCCTGTCAGCTTCCTATCAACCCGCCATTATTGATACAGTTCCGCGCCCGAGTAGATCAGTTACCGTCCCTGGTTACGCCCGTTTTATTCAGGGACTTACTTTACAAAGAAGATCTCCATGGAGTGTCTTCGCAGTCCTGGGCTCGGTCGTCATCTGGGCCTCTGTCGCCAGTGCCAGAGAAGTCGAATTCTACTACGCCGGTCTCCTCTCTCCAGTTTGGATCGCTATTGGTCTCAATGCCTTAGTCATCCATGATCGCAAAAACAATCACAACTTTAGACGGGTCCGGTTGAAACATGGAGGCGATCTGGAAACTGGGTATCGGCCTCCGACTGAACCAAATGCCACCACCTCAAGATCAGGTCGACTGCGAACACAAGACACCCAAGCACATCGGAGGGACATTTAGGTGTCTTTGGGAAGCATCCTTCAGTTACGAAAGACTCCAGATAGAGAAGAAAGATGAGCCTCGTCTTCCTCCGGGCCGGCTAGCTTCCTACATCCTCACCTGTCGACCCGGAGACCACGGGTTCCCTTTTTACTCTTGCATCCTATTCTGTTTGAAAAGGCTCTCTTTCTGTTTTCCAATCCACTGTAAGGGAAACTTGACTTCCAACATCTCTAGCGTGGGTGTAAACTACGATATGTATTATGTATTGGCTGGAGTTGAAATCCTCAGGAATACAGACACGGCATCGAACTCAAGCGATTGATAGCGTGAACATGGCACGAGTTTCGATTGAGAACCCAGGCGTGGAACCTCCAATAGCGGCGACCGGGGCCAATGCCAGCGGTCACTAACACTAAGCGCCTGAGCCGCCTGCTTTACTTGCAGTAAATGCCCATATCAAGCTCACCTAGCAACCTAAAAATGGTCGTGCAAAGTGAGTAAATGGATTTACAATGTAACCTACTTGCATTTCATATTAAACTAAAATGTCTTTTCCAATATTGTGTCTGAAAGTGTTTGTGGATAGAATTTTGGCGTTGAACGATACAGACATCGGATCGGGGCCGGAAGAGTGGGGTCACCGGAGCGCAACGAGTGAGGCGAGCACCCGCCTAGTTGAGTTGCGGGCCAAAATGGCACTGCGATAACCATGGAGCACGACTATGTTGATCCGCTGTTTGATTGCCTTCCATAGGTTAGTCAAATAGCTGAGATCCTGAGGGAAAGAGTTCTGGAGTCGCCGATGCCCCAAATCAATCGCCCCAAAGAAAGGTCTCAATATGCATAGCATTTACCTTGTGTCGATGAAGATCCCGCATCTTTCGATGAGTGTCTCTGAAGAGAGCTATGGCGAAAACTCATATTTGCTCACGTCGATTGTTGCTTCCAGGTGAGCTAACGCCTGTGCAACGACACCGAAAGCATTCAAGATTTCCCATCGCCATGGCTCACATTGAGTCTGTAGTCCCCCGAAAGCCGTACCGAAACCATCACCGGACCTGGAGCGCGCCTCGGTATGAAAGTACAATAGTATGAGAGTACAATGTTCAAGACGGCCTTGGTTATCCGGCCAACCTAGCAATGGCGTGAACGAGAAATTCAGGGATGCGAGTGATCCTGTATCGTGGGGTGGTCCGAGCCTCTTCGGGGCGCCTGTTTCCAGTGCTTCCCGCCTACCTGGTGGCCAAGATAAGCGGTCGCTTGCTGGTGACCACATTGCTTGCTGAGCTGCGATTTTCTGTGGCCAGGCACCAGATGGCCGCCGTATGGCCGTCTGTTTCGGGGGGGTTACAGTGTAAGTGACGCAGTTCTGGCAGCACGCTAATGGAGGGGTTACAAGTCAGACAGGGTCGCCGGCTCCCCGGGTTTTTGGGTGCGCTCAGCGGGGCCGGGGCCAGGAAAACGTCACATGGAGTACTGCCTCCAAATCCCGCAGCGGCGACACTTTCTTATCCTAACGACTTGCATAATGATGAAGACCGCTGAGGGTAAGTCTAATCATACCTTGAAAGGATACATCGTTAACACTTAATGGCGGCGTGTATGTGGGAGATGAGGATGCTTGGATAACGTATCTCGCATGGCCAAAAAACGAGCCAAGGGTAACATACAGGGCTAGTCAATAAGTCGCCCGTGAAGCACTACAGCAGCAACGCTCTCGCCACCCGCGAAGCCCATCATTCTTGCAGTGGCGTTTGCAGCACTGGAATAAACCACCAGCGCTGGCTTCAAACGCGGTGTGCTGCGTACGTCGTAGCCTGGCACATTGTTCATTTTCATAGACCAAGTTGTTTTCATCATCTCCCATCAGAACGCAATTGAAAGATTGCCTACCGAACCAGATCACAGCAGACCAGATCATCAATCCAAGTACCACACAAAGACAGTCTACTCCGAAGGCCGAAGGAGAGAGGAGGAGAGGGCTGTGAAACAAGAAGCTCCGAGTGTGAAGTGTGGCGGAGCTTATTCCGTCTCTCCGTGCTGCATCGAGGTTGCGCTGAATATGTGGACCACGTAGCGCACCCCGGAGCGCGGGACTCACAGCGGACCGAGAATAACACCTGCAACTCTTGGTCCATCGGCCGTTTAAGGAATCAAGCTTCGAGGCAGACTAAAATGTCCCCTGAAAGATAAGATCGAGGTGGGGTTTCCAACGTGTTTCCAGACCTCTAGGCCCCTCTGGTAAGGCTGACTGAGCGCTTTGATTGGCTTTGTACAGGTATTAAGTGGAGGTACTAGCTAACTCAAGGTATCTGGAGTGGGTTCTTTCCGCGCTTAGAGGATCACAATAGAGAAGTCTGCACGATCGCCAGCGGACGTGGCAACGGGTTTCCCTTAACTTGAATGTCTATCTCAATTCACCAAACGTTGACAGGAACACCTGGTGATTTATCTACATTGCGAAGAGGGAATCGAGCCCCTCATCATGTGCGTGGAAACATCTGGTGTGAAGGGTAAATATCATTCAGCAGTGTTTCCCTTGACGATGACACAGCAATGCCCAAGATAGCTCATCATCCATAGCTAAGGTATTGTAAGAAGTGCAATTAATCGCCAAAGCTGGGCATGGGCCGTCCATCTTCAGAGCTCAGCAGCGTTCCATGGTTCGAGGAGCGACGCATTCCTACCTTACGGCGGCATAAGGGAGGGCAGGGTTAAAGAGGCCTGTTCTGTCGTACATCCCCTTCGTCATTGCTTGGTTGACGAATGATGTTGGGGAGTGCCTCTTGCCCAAGGGCCGCGGTACACCATACATGTACCTAGATTAAGCAAGGCAAGAGCCAAGGATGTCAGAAATTTAGGGGCCAAAGAGGATATTGACAGCCTTTACGTGGCCAATAGAATGGAAGGACACCGTTAGTAATTGTGCCTACTCACCTTGCACCTTGTCAACAGATGCTGGCCCAAGCTCATTTGGCCTTCCAGAAGCCTTCCTAGACGGCTACCTACATCCTAAAACGACTTAGTGTTATGGTGTCGAAACCAAAGACTGTATGCGGGTGGTGGGCTGGAATTCAGGTGGACAATTGCACTTTTCTGCACCTTTTCTCGGGCTTGAATCGGCTCATGGCGATTGCGTTGATCCAGAGGGCGCGTGCCATGCCTCCCTTTGACTACCAGGGTGACTTTTAGCGAGTTTTTTTACCTCCAATGATATTATCCAGTAGAGAGGCTCTCGATCAATCAGATACCGCAAATCCTCGCTAAGTTGCCTTCTTTAGTAGGCTCCAGAAAACCGCAGGAAAACGACGCTAAAAGGCACTTCTGGTGGTCAGAGATGCATGCGTGCCGTGTCCTGAGCCGCTGTTCGGCGGCAGCGAGCGATGCTTGAAAAGGCGGTTTGGACCACCTGTGATGACCATCTTTCTTTCCGCATCCAACGACTCATTCTCGCTTCTTGCTCCTCTGGTTAGAAAACACTCGTCTTTCGTTCCACGATTAACACTCACCAACACCCGCAAACGCCAGCCTTAGCCGTGTGCCGCTTTCCCGGTTCTGCATCGAGGAACATCATCTCGACTCAACCCCGAACCCCAACACTTGTCCACGATCAGTCGGCTTTTTTGACCCAAAACAAGGGCTCGCCATGCGCACCCAATACCGGGATCTTTTTTTTCATCTTCAAACCAGCGATGCTATCGCCATTCTGTTTCTTGCAACCCAGGAGAATCGACACAAGTGGGCGTCAGTACTCACAGTGGGGTGTGTTGTTCAGGTTCATCCCATCGTTTCAATACGCTGACATCACTCATCAAAGCGGGCTAATAGTCTGGATACTCGTCTCATTCATCCTGCTCCTGGAGTTCAGAAATTACTTGATAGAGTAGGCTGTCCCATGAAGCATCCTCATTCACGAATCCGAAAGCTGACTAGTACGTAGAAGGGCTCCCTGGACTGTCATCGCAATCATCATCCCGGTTTCCATTTGGACAGCTATTTTCACCATCAAGGGCATCGACGTCTACTATGCCGGCTTGTTCACCCCTACTTGGATCACAATCGGCCTGAACATCCTCGCTATTTATGATAGCAAGAACCGCATCAAAGTCCAGAGACAAACTTGGAAGGACAAGATCGACCTCGAGAGCGGGCCCCGCCATGTCACAGGTTCCGACGGCACCTGATCGAGACCCAGTCCTTTGCGCAACCCTCAGGTCGTCCCTTCATTGAATACTCATGCTCGCTAAACACAAGCTTGAGTTACGCTGCAACCTCCAATCTGCCGAGCTCTCCAGCTTTGGGAGTCATTCAGAGCTCAAGGCGACAGTCTCTGTAGTGGGTGCCGGTGTATAGCTTTACATCTTGCTGGCATCACAGAGGACTTCACCTCTGCTCTAATCTCCCATAATCGGTTCAGTATCAAGCATACGTCAAGCACGTCACCTTCTTCCACGGTTCATGTTCATTTTAGATGTCCATATGGTCTTGTTTTCTAAATGTTCTTTTTCCTTCGACTCTTTTAGTCCCACGACTGCATGGAGGTATTTTGGCGTAAGGCAGGTCTTTTAGCGATACCGGGATAGAGGATCGCAAAGAAGGCATCGCAGGAGTGTATATAGCGATGAATCTACGAATGCGGATGGATCTTATGATTATCAAATTGCATCATCAAGGACATTTTTCCTCAACTTTCTCATATCCTAGCACAAAAGGGGGGCCCATGTATATAAGGTAGACGTTAGATAAATCTCACGCATGGGGACACTCAGAACTATAAGGCAATCAAGAATGTACCTTCCGAAGTAAAAGTTGCACGACTTTTCCAGTAGGCTCGCTTCACTTTACCGTACTCGTCACATCTAAGGAACCTTTGTCATCTGCCCTCGTCGTGGCGGCGTCGTTTTTATATGATTCTTCATCTCAAGACAACCTTTGGTTTTCACACTAATGCAGACGAAACATTATCACGCAGATACAAGACGGCGATTTTACGCCTACAATGTGAGCTAAGAATGTTTGTAGCTAAGATATGATGATGACCCCTATAAGCTCCGTTAAGATTTGTTTGGCCAGAAGGTACTGTTTGTGAACGTGACCCCTTGCTGTCAACCCAAAAATAGTGCTTTTTTGGTTCACTCATAATCTGCTTCATGTCAGGTCTGCACAGTGGGGATGAAATGCCGGCCGAGGGCTCGCAGATGTGGGGCCCTGCGGGAGCGTCCGCTGGCCAGTGGCAGGGACTAAGTGTACTGCGTACCGGGGGTGGGGGATGGCGACGTCGGAACCTCGCCATTACCCCCTGGTCAGCTCCAGCCTTGGCGGCCTCGCTGACGTGGGAAGTCTTCTGAGAGCGGTGCTGAAACTCAAGACAGGACGAACTGCCTGATATTTAAAGTGTGTTCTTCCCATTTCAGTGACAGATGCATCAATCGACCATTCGTTTCCCGACTCTGAAGCCAACAGTAAAAAAGCGTGAAAAGTTGTACATGGCCACAGAGAAACTATCCTGGATTTCCTGGCGGCAGCAACATGGTTAGCCATATTAGTGCATGCACACTCAAAGTTGTCTCCCAAAAAACGAATCTATCTCTTCTTCGTCTTCATGAATGTGCCAAAATAAAAGAGCTTTCCCATTTGGATTACTAACTCTTCGCATCCATGGATTGTTCAGCCACGGATCTGTTTACGACCGATACAGAGGGCGAACTGAATCTAGTAGCATAGCAGGTGACGGCAGGCAGTAAATGCGGAGGCCCTCGGTCTGTGCCGTAGATAGCGGGGCACTACACCCCGAATCTTTTCATGAACATATGAACGTCGATAAAAGCCTTCCAATAGTAATAGAAACCGTCACGAAGATTTCAATTTCTTACCATGATAACATTCTGCATTATCCTCATTCCTGGGATTAGCGCCCACCAATGAGCGACCGTGAGTGCGTTTGAGAGTGAATGGGGCGAAGCCATTTTAGCGCGACTTAAGCAGGCTATTCCCGCCGCCGCCTCAGGGCTGCCTACCCTGTAAAGATCCACTGCGCACGCCGCCTGCTGCAGGGAAGTCGTGCACTCGGGCCGCGGGTTGAAAAATGTCTGGCCGGTGAAGGTCTCTGCACTGCGAATCCCAAGTCTACCAAGAGGCTAGAACCCCTCCGCCGCATGCCAAGGTTCCCCTCCCCCCATCTGACTGGGCAGCGAACTGGTCGTTGACTCCGCACTCTTGTCCCATCACAGATCTGTCTGTGTTGAGATCGTTGGATACTTTGCTTTCCTCACCCCCCGTGACGACATATTTAAACCTGTGGGATCCGAGTGAAATGGCGTCCCGATTCCTTCTTTCATTCACAAGCCCACCGCGGCCTTTTGAAGTTTGTGCCTTCAAGACTTCCCTATACCAACCGATAGCCATACGCAACTGCAGAAGATCCCACCCCGGATAGGGAGCTCCCCGATGTATCCAATTCTCCAGACTACCTTGTTCCAGCTCCAAACGGGCATTGCAATCGCCATCTCAGTTCTTGCAACTCAGGAAAAACGGCATGGCTGGGTTCCGGTTGTCATGGTGAGGTAAGAGACTATCATTCACAAGCCTACTTGCGTTAGATCTTGCTAAGAATGCCTTCGAAAGCTGTTTGGTCATCTGGATATTGCTATCTTTCATCCTGCTTTTGCTGTTCAGGTACTATCTAGTACTGTGGGTAGCGTCTTTCCGCGAGTCTTGCACGTGAACTCAGCTGATTCATTGCTCAGGCGGGCTCCTTTGAGCGTCTTCGCTATCGTCGGACCAATGGTCATCTGGGCAATGATTGTTGACGCTAAAGAAATCAATTTCAACTACGCCGGGTTATTCACTCCTATCTGGATTGCCTCTGGACTGAACATTCTTGCCATTTACGATAGCAGCAAGTCTTCCAAAAACGAGAGACAGAAGCTGAAGGATGAAGAGAATCCCTAGGTCATCCGAGGCTTGTCGGATCCTCCGGCACCTCAAAAGACGTAGTTCGTATCAAATATGGTCCATCAATTGGTTACGATACCGACACAGCCAGCGATCGTGGTAATATGAAGAAAAGAAATCATGTTTTGGCATCAAAAGTAAACTTAGATAGATGTTAGACGGATAGCGCTTGATTTCATGGAAGACGGCGTTAGGTTTCGTATAAGTCTGCGCTGCTAAAAGCTGGCTTCGGCTCTCTATCAGCGTTCAGGATTGGCTTATACTTTGTTCATATATCACCGTATACCCAATAATGTTCCATTTGCTTTTGATCTCGGTGTCGAGACCCAAAACCAGAGAGAGCCCGTGATCGGCTTTGGCGAGGTGGGCATATCGGGTCGGCGTCGGTACATTGGGTGGGGCGCTACGCTGATTCGCCTGCTTTCGTCCTCGGAAGTAAACTTCAGCATTGAGCAGTCTAACACATCGACGAAATTCATTTAAAACACTGTTTAACTATCATGAGGATCTTTCAGTTTAGCACGAAACTTGGGTATTCAGTGTTGAAGGCTGCCAGGCACTGTCGATTCCGACACGGGGGCGAGCTGCTAGTTAAGTGGAAACACATGGACGGTGCCCGCCCATAGGAACCTGTTTCTGCTTTAGACTGGGTTTTCAAGTTCACTTGATACTGCTGACTACATTTAATCACCTCATCATATTCAGTATATTTCACTTTCGCCTCACTCGTAGATGTTCTGTTAATTCTAAACATTCTTCCTACCGTAAGAAAACACAACACCCTAGATTCCACACCTACACTCAACTCCCCAAGCTCTACGATCCCGATTCAAAGCCACAAAGGACTTGTTACCACGATACCCACGAAGCCAAATGGTACCCATGAGACAATAGTCGGAATATTCTGATAAATGTGCATGCTGAGCTATTCTTCATATGCAGTAAGTTTCCTTCTGTCAACCGTGATCTGCTCGATTTGAAAATCTTCGTTCAGGATCTAGATGCTGACAACAGGATTCCGGTGTTGACCGATGCTGTCATCGGATCGGACCCGTCAAAGTGGGTACACCGGATCGGCGCCATCGGAGTAAGTGGGACAAACCGTCGGGGCACCACCCTGCTTGAGTCGCAGGCCAAATGGCGCCCTATCACATAGTCGCCAGTAACTCTCATAGTTGATCCTATTTCTGATGTTATTGAGTTAGACGACCGCAGGAAGAGCCGAGGCCCCGAGGACAGAATCAGGGCGCCGCCGAGAACAGTTACTTCAGAGCAAGTGAGTGTTTTTCGGTAGGGATCAGGGGTGCTATCCTGACGGTTCTCTTCCTTGATTCAATCCGCGTCATCCGCTGTGGCACCCAAACAGATTCAAGTATTCTCACAAGGTGCATTAGTTTCAAAATGCATCACAGAGTATCGCAAACACCATTGGCCTGTGTGGTAAGCTGCCTGACAGGGGTCCAGCGCCTCGTGATTTACTAGCGTTGGCGAACCAGGCGAACCACTCAACAAATTGCCGCTGAAGACAGCCTTTCAGGACACTTAAAGACAATCGGGCCCAGTTCCGAGAGAATCCACATGTTTTTGATCGTGGAGTGTGGAGGTTGGGTTTTGGGGGCCATGATCGTTGTGGAAAGCTTCAACATTTGGAAACGAAACCAAGAATTTGAGCTCCCTGGCCCTTTTTATTGATTTTACCGTCACTTTTGTTAAACGCAGATCTACTGCTGACTTGCTGACAGTCTCAGAAACCCCTCACTGTATACTCTTCGAGCGCAATCATCTCTTAATCCTCACATCACCAAAAGTCCTGTCGACTGATCATCACCACATTCATGGAACCCACGATGCGACCTCAGATACGCGAGTTCTTGTTTCATGTTCAAACAAGCGATGCATTCGCCATATTGTTCTTTGCGACACTAGAGAAGAAGTATGATTGGGTTTCAATAATCACTTTAAGGTATGCCGCCACTCCAAGCTGGGCTTCTATGTTGACTTGACCGACACTCACTTCCTCTGACAGCGGCTTGATTATATGGATTCTCACTTCCTTTATTCTCATTCTAGAGTATAAAGAGTACCTGGTTGAGTAAGTTTGCCGTCCCTGGACACAACAGTCTCCAAGGGTTCTAACCACCCACAGGAGAGCGCCCTGGGCCATCATATCAGTCATAGGACCAGTCTCCGTATGGTCTGCTATCGTTACTACCAAAGAAATTGACTTCTACTATGCAGGCCTTTTCACACCCGCCTGGATCGGAGCTGGTCTCATCATTTTGGCCGTCTACGATAGCAGAAAGTGCCCCAGCCGCCTCGAGGGAGCCGGGAAAGGTCAGATTGATGTTGAGAGAGGCATCCGCCGCCGGGACTCGGACCGAGATGAGACTAGCGGCGCCCAAGCAAGCAGGAAACCTCAAGTTCTAGAAAAGCATCACACCCCATCGGGAGAGTCTTCCCGAACTCCTAACACGTCACAGGCCGTTGCTGGAATGGGTCGAACAACAACAAAGTAGTCCGCCAGAGCCGGCCAGGCTGAACAAGTTTTCGTTCTGAAAGTCAACGTTCCGGAGATATAATCAAAAGCGTGCCTTCAACTTACTGGGGATTATTACCAAATTCTGGGCTGCATTGGACTTTATTGCATGAGCATCACGACTTCTTTCTGGCATCTCAGCATCCACTCCGACATGTACTCAGGGCAGTCACGCCACTGAACCGCACAAATCCCCTCAGAAACACACCATGCAAGCAATCCTAGTGGCACGGAAACCACTCCTTGTTGGAACTCTTGCGGCATCGACTTCCGCCATCGCACGAGTATATGCTCACGTTTGTATACTTGGCGTATCCCATGATGGCCGACCCTTTCACGCGCCTTTCATCCCATGGACCGCTGGCTGAGTCACTGCTGTTGCGATGCGGCATTCTATTCAAAGGCGACGGCAACCAGGAGTCTCTCTCAGCTTGCTTCGAAGCTTGGAGGTATCTTGTTCTTTGGACGGACGAAAACCAACTTGTCCGGTCGGCAGGAAGGTTCATGACTACGTTAACACGCCACAACCTACCTTCTACTCGATGAGATCGAACAAGTAGTGCGGATTCCACCGAAACTCTCTACCTGTCTTTCTCCTATCCGTCAGCTTGTGCGTTGATCATGACGCTCTTCCAACTTGACCTGAGTGATCCGCGGATTCAATAACGGTGGTGAGTGGCTCGGCGTGCGGTTGGCACTTCGGCATTCTCCATGGCTGACGACCATGTCGGCGAGGTTACGAGCCATAGAGCAGATTCAATGTTACGATCCTAGATTAAGATCCTTAGACCAGCGTTTACAGGCTTTCTGATACACTTGACTTTACAAATCACAAATATAACGCCGTTCTACGTCAATCTACCATTCATCCGCTTCTCTCACCTTTTTACACACATGTGTCGTACACAGTTTCTTCAAGTCGGTCCATTGCCCTACTCCAAACCGTTAGCCGCAGGTCTCCGAGCATTCCTCTAAGACCTGGCTTTCCGTAGCGAGGTTAGACGACGAAGAGAAATGTTTCGCACTAGCTTCGATGATGGCAAAGAGGACAGACCGACTTCCTTGGCTGGCCTAACCAACACCCGTTCACCAAGTACGTCACACTTCCAACATATGTATTCGAGGGGTCATATCTATGTAGTATCCACCTACGCTTACGAAATGCTCATCTTCTTTTCGTTCTATACAGACGGAGTCGTCTGAATACATTCAGAGTGTGCCTGTTCAGGGGCTATGGGTGAAACAGACAAGCCAGACTTTATGTGACGTGCTGCGGCATAGGCACGGCGCAAAGAATAATTAAAAACAAAGACGTATATTCGCTGAAATATAGAGAATAAACTAAATTCAACTCTTCCTTGTCCGGCCTGTAGATGGTGATTTGTTGACCGGCAAACTAGCCGATTTGAGGACCATGGTGTCTACATGGTCATCGCTCACATCGCCTCATTCTTCGAATATGGCAGTGAATACAACGTAATCATGTTTTAATAAAATTCTAGTGACTCTGATGATGTCAGTGGTCTTCATATATAAAGGTGTTCTTCTTCCACTAAACTTCCAGGTGGGGAGGAACTAGCACTGGGCCTACGTCGCAAGTGCAGCCTGTCTTTAGACATCAATTACGTCTGAAAGCATGTCAATTTTGAACCATAACGTCTTTTAAATTTCCAAAGTTTCCCTCTGTGACATAAAACAACACATCCCCTGCTTGACGACTACGCCATGCGAGGTCTGCCGTGGGCTGAGTAGTATTACCCACCCGACTGGTTTACGGCCGGTGCACCAAAACATGAGAGATACCAACCAAAGCGAGGTTTAAAAAGTACAGCAACGATATTATAACGGGCGTGTTCCACTGTTTGACCGTCTGGGTACAACTGAAAAGGGGCTTGGCGTGCAAACACGACGAACGGCCTGTCGAGTAGATCGCAAACCTGCGGCCAGAAAGAGAGATGCTGGGCCGTATGTCTAGTATCAAAATTCCGTGAAACAGTATCGAGGAAATAAACACTATATCTGGCAACAGTCGTCTCTCAGTTCATCCAAAGTCGCAACAACATGAACCACCGGCCAGGTAACACCACACCCGAGCCACATTGCAATCTCCAACCAGCCGCATGCAGTCTCATGCTCTCCCAAATCCACCACTTCAAGTAAACGAGCCCAGCAACTCTCTCGGCCGAAACCAATCCTCATAACAACAACCCACCCCGAAGACAACACCTCCCCCTCCGCCGGGCCACCTCCAAAACACCACCGGACCTCCGTCCCGGCCCCGCTCCGGCGTCTCATCCGCCCCACATACCCCCCGCCAAGCCCCCTCCGATCCCTTCCCATGATCATCCATCCCCCGATGCAATACAACCGCACAATCACATCCCCCAACCCAAGTCCCCGGATCCCGCATATCCAAGAACGTCCCAAGGAATCAAACCGCCGAAATCAACATCAATCGAGGAATTTGACTGACGGATAACATTTCCAAGCCGCCGGGCCAAGATAAGTCGTCCACAGCCCCCAAATCCCAAGCCCCGAAAAAGGTCCCATGCTGACATCCCCCTCGGCATATCCCACGGGATGTGGGCGCCGGCTTCCTCGAGGAAAGACGTATTGCGTAAGACGCAAGATGCATGCTGAGGTCATACCCAATCTGCTCGACCTCCCCCTCCCCTCTCCCATCTCCCACCGGCAGGCGTGCGAGGGGAAAAGCCTTGAAGCTGAATGGCGCGCCACAACCACGCCCGTGACCCAACGGCCCTCCCACTCTCTCGTGTAAGGCTCGAACAAAGAAAGCAATGACCCTCACCAAAGGTCCAGAATCCCCGCCGCCGCCGGCCCAAAATACAAATCCCCGAAGTCCCCGGTCTTACTCAGACCGCAGACCCAGTACCGTGTCTCCCCCCAGCCAACCAACCAACAGAAAAGCACCCAGCATTTGTCAAATCTCACTGCATGCATCACGCTCTCGCACAACGAATTGAACTCCAAGAAATTTTGACAAATTTTACCCAATACTAATTCCCAAAAATATTGTTTCGCGCCGTCCAGATCTAGATGCCATGCCAACCAAGCAGATACCAGATACCCATCATGAGAGGTATCCAAAAGAAAAAACTCCAGCTCATGCATGCATAACAAACTATTACTTTGTGGCTTGCTCAAAATCCCAAAAAGGCGAACACACCATCCCAAACGCCCGAATAACCCAATCATGTATGCTTTGCTTTCATGTGCCCCAAATCATGTTCGCCTTCGTGGTCAGTTATTAGTAAATGAGTTCCCATGAGTGGACAGAAAAAGCCTCCGCGGTGGTGTGAGTGAGGAGAGAGTGTGTGTGGTGCGGGAAGGGCGGGCCAAGGCTCAGGGCAAAAATAAGCCATAAGCGCCCAAAGTGCCCCGGCCGGCACCGCGGTAGTGCGCGAATGGCTGTACGACGCCACCTGTGGGAAAGGAGAGAACCCCATTTTGCAAAACGCCGAAGTGGGTGTGCTGCCAGCCCTGCTGAAATGACGTTTGGGCTTGTGCCGGCCGGGCGTGGTGTGCTCGTGTTCCCGCTGCCGGTGTTTGTGGACGAAACTAAGTGGGCGCCACTGCAGCTGTCATTGCTGCCTATGTGCCATCTTCAGCCTCGGGCTATCTGTGAGAAAAGACCTTTTACAAGCCCGAGTCGTGCTTTGGGTAGAAGCTCGTCGGGTAGTAGTCCTTCCAGCCGTTGCAGGTGGGCTGGAGCTCCTCGAGCTGCATCGCGTGGGCGATCTCGTCCTTGCGCTCAAGGAACTGCACGCTGAGACCCATGCTGACATGCCAGGCGATGTGGCAATGCATGAGCCACGCGCCTGGGTTGTCGGTCTTGAAGGCGATCACCATCCAGCCGCTGGCAGGAAGCACCGCGACATCTCTGCGGATGGGGTTGTGGAAGTTGAGGCCGGGGTGAGTGGTGGTTGCGTACGGTCCGGTGCCGTTGGTGACTGGCGGGTTGCTGTCGAGGAAGGAGCCGTCACCGATGCCGAGGAGGAGGAAATCGTGACCGTGAAGGTGGATAGGATGGGGGAGGAGGTGGTCGTTCTGAATGACCCACCAGGTCCATTTGTCCTTGGAGTCGAGCTCCACAACGTTGGCTCTTTCCATGAAAGTGTAATTGTTTTCGGCGACGTAGGTGAGGGTGGGCTTGTCCCACTCAATATCCATAGAGTTACCATTGACAGTCCAGCGGAAGACCTTCTGACCGTAGACTTCGGGCTGGGTGAGGTTCACGTCAAGAATGTTCTTGTGGGGAGTAAACTCGGAGGATGGCGGAAGTCTAGTGACGACCGGTTCGAAACCCACGGTATCGGCGCAGCCGGCCTCGACGGGGGTTCCTGGTTGGGTGGGGAGTCCATCGGCGGCGCCCTCATAAGTGAAGATGGAGGCAGGAAGAGCAACATCGGACGTTCCGCAGAGCCCGGTGGCGCTGAGGGTCGCGTTGAACCAGTAGTTCTCAACCTCTTGGTTGGCCTCGATGATCACATCGTAGCGCTGACCGACGGACAAGAAGAGGCTGTCCTTGACGACGGGCTTGACAGGCACGAGATCGGTAGCGATGACAGTGAAGCTGTGTCCAGCCAGAGAGACGGTGAAAGTGTTATCGACAGAGGTGTTGATCAGTCTGAGGCGATGCTTCTTGCCAGGCGTAAGCTTCGTCTTTTGGTACTCGCCGCCGCCCAAAGCATTAACGCCCTTTCCGTTGAAAAGAATGTTCTGGCTGTCTGGAGGAGGGCCAGCCAGGAGACCAGCGAGCTCGGCGCGTCGCTCGAGGTTATCAGCAGTGTCGTGGTACCAATCGCTGATGGCATAAGGACCGAGGTCAATGTCGTAGTCAGCAGACGCCGGGCCGTTGATCTGAATCGTGCCGACGACGCCGTTGCCATACTGGGATGAAAAGTGGCTGTGGTACCTGTGTAGAGCGCGTTAGTCCATGGGCCCACAATCTTCAACAAAGGAACAGGAACATACCAAGAAGTGCCGTACTGAATCATCTGGTAAGAGTAAGTCTTCTTTTGTCCAGGTGCGATGGGGCACTCCGTGACACCGTTGGCGCCGTCCATGTCATTGGTGTTGCGCTGGTGCATGCCGTGCCAGTGGATGGAGGTACTGATAAGCATGTTAGCTAGGATCTGCAATGCATGCGCCGGTGCACTAACCCGTTGTTTTCCAGTTGGTTGTGGACGGTGATTTTGACAAAGTCGCCCCAATCAGCCTCGATAGTCGGCCCCGGGAACTGGCCGTTGACGAGCATGGTCGTCTTGAACACGCCATCTGGTGAAAAGTCTGTGTGGTTGGTGATGTAGAGATCGTACTGCCTCATGTTAGACTTGCTCTAAGGCCGGAAGTGTTGGGACATACCTCTCTCGTCTTTCCGGTGTTTGGGACATTGGTCTCATAGTCGGAATCAATGGTGTACTTTCCGTTCCAGCAAGCACGGTTCGTAGGGCCATGAGTACCGCAATCGGTGCGTGTATCCAACGAGCGAATGGGATTGGCACTGGCTAGAGAAGCAAGGAAAAGTCCAGCCTCGAGGGCGGATCGAATTAGGTTGTAACGCATGATGAATGTGCTAACAAGTAGGAGAAGACTGTACTAGACAATAGGAGATGAGCGACTGACTTGGTGTTCCAACATCTCGAGATCCGTGAGGAACAGAGTAGATTATATACACTTGTGTATCGTCAAGATGCCTCAACTGCGCCTTAACCTTTCTGGGAGGGCGACATCAATAGTCTCGGTGCACTTGCAGGCTCGAGAGCTCAGAGTGGCGTCTGCAGAATGTACAGTCCTTCGGAAGGGCCATGATGCGAGTGTGAGTGAGAGCTAGAGGTGTGAGTAGAGGTGAGGTGCATTACACCCCTGCCTCTCGGGCAGTGAGTATGCCATGCCCCATTCTGACATGGAGGGAACAACAAAGCCACGTCCCGTTCGATGTGGATACGGAAAGACGGCATGGAACGATGGAGATGGTATGCTCGCGTGTGGAGGTGGTAGAACATGGTTCTCTGTAAAGTTGAGTCTTGGCTTGACCGGCGCTATGGAACGATGGAGGATGGAGAAGCCAAATGTGGACACATCCGGGAAGAGGCTGAGCTGCTTCTTGCCGTGGGTGGCAGTAGCCAGGCAGACGGAAAACGACATCGCTGGTTGGGAGAGCGGATCATGTCAGATCCCCAAATTGAACCCCCGATCTCCCCTTGTCGTGTCCAATATTTGCCCTATGCATGTGAGGTGCCCCGAATTCAGACGACTGTGACTGGCCCGTGTAACGGAGGCTGAGAATAGGTGAAGGATGAGGCTGACGGGCCACTAGCAGGAAAACCTGTATGTCATATCTCGGTGCCAGACACGTGCTGTCATAGGCCTGCGTTCCATCGACGGACGCCTGATTCGGCACTTGGTATGCAGAGAGTCAGCACATCCA
Organism: Colletotrichum horii; assembly: GCA_027406005.1. Taxonomy (NCBI): domain Eukaryota; kingdom Fungi; phylum Ascomycota; class Sordariomycetes; order Glomerellales; family Glomerellaceae; genus Colletotrichum; species Colletotrichum horii. The sequence continues at coordinate 3,879,917 of JANVYB010000008.1, forward strand.
ATATGGAAGTCAGGTTGCAATGGTACACTCAGAGTTCTGATGTAAGATGGAGGGTGTCTTGATGTGTTAGGGGCGTACTCGCGCCGGCCGGGAAAGGTCTGACCACATCCGGCGGACGACGTGACTGGCAGACAACCGGGAAGAATTTCGAATGAGATCAGCACGATATGCACCCTCGCGGGCTTGGTAACGAAGCGATTTAGGCCTTGTGAGCTCAGCTAGAAGCCTCGTATGTTGCGGAGGGTCACGTACTTGGCAGGAGCTCAGCCGACGGAGGAGCCAAACTGCTGGAAGCTCTGAGCTGGCCGACAGGATCTGAATACCCGCCTCCACCGCCAATGACCCCCCGCAAAAACACTGATCGGCTTGCAGGATGCAAGACTTGGCGGACTGGGTTGCTGCTGTTGTTGAGAAGCAGTGAAGTCGGCGGTGAAGTCGACTCACCGGACATTTCGTGCGAGAGGCCGGAGGAGAAGGTGGGCAAATACGAGTGGCAGGCAACGAAAAAGCAAAAACACCGTTTCTTGGGTGGTGGCGGCCGTGGAGAAGGACGATATCGAGGGCAGATCGACCCGGGGAAGCACGGAGATGGCGAGGTGTGATTCGTCACGAGGTGGCAGATATTCGCCGGCCGGTCTAGGTGCAGCCAGCGCGGCACCGTCCAGTGACTAAGCTTCGCGGTTCCTGGGCGAATCATTGAGTTTGGAGCCGGTCCTTTCATGGCCCTGAGCTCGCCCGGCACCGTCGGTGCTCGTATCGTTGATTGTACCTGAGTCTGTCCATGTCGATGCCTTAGGGCAGAGGCGGGAGAGTCATCGGCCGGAGCAGGCAGGGTTCAGAGAAGCCGTCTCTGCGGCCACTATTGCTGCTGTGTCGTTGGTGCACGGCATCTTGGGGGCTATTTTTAGGCGAACAAGGTGATGAGAAGGATGAGGGGAAGAAGGCAAGGTCAAGGAGCCAGGCCCTGAGGCCGTTGAGAAGGTCTGCAGCGAAGATTAGCAGCAGCAGCCGCAATAGCCATTTGAGACGAACGAGATGGTCTGATGTGGTGGAAGTCAGCGGTATCTCGACCGGGATGGCCTGGGAGTCATTTCCAAGGACATGGGAGATGGATCATGGCTTGCAGGTCGAGATACCGTGACTGGACGAATAGCAGCAGCCGCATGGTCTGGAGGAAGGACGCTACGCCGTAAGCTAAAGTGTCTCTGCCCTGTAGCCTAACGCGTGCCGCGTGGTGAGGTAAGGGTCGAGTCTTGAGACGTGGAGGTGGGAGAGGTGGCTGCGAGGTCGGGATTGGGTTGTTGGGGAGAAGAGGATGGATGAGAGGGCTGTGGCCGGGGAAATCTGACAGGATCCCGCATGCATCGCAGATGTTGCTTTACCGTGCTGGAGGGGGCATCTACTGTGGATGGAAGAGGCAAAAAGTATGGGCAGAAGTGCGCAGGGAATATTAGTGACACGGTATTTCCACATAAGGTGTGGCTTCCTCCTGCCGCGGCTCACAAATAGGTACCTTAGCTTAAGGTAGCGCCTGCAATGAGCCACAGTGCCGTCCGTCAGTGCGTAACTGCGTATTAAGGTACCTATCGAACAGCGACTGTCTTCCCTCACCGCTAGGTGGGCGCTCGCTGCAAACAAGGTTAGGGGCACTTGCTTCACCCAGAGCATCGCCCGTTTGCTTTTTTAAATTCCTCCCGCTTTTAGCAACACCTGCCACTCACCTGCCAAACCTCCAGCAGGATGAGAAAGCAAGCAGACGATGGAAGGGACATCGTGCCGCCCTGCCTAGTGGGCAAAATTCTCCTGTTCCTCCCCTCTTACCATGGAACACACCTTAACTCTATCTCACAGGGCAGCAGCTGCTTGTCTCAACGCCACTGCCACGAGTGCGTGATGACCGCGGACGCGGCTCTCTCCATCATGCCATCTTATGCCATCTTCTCCAGACTTTTCCCAACGACACCCAATACCGACTGCATCCGCCATCTCTCTGCCTTCAGCTATCAGAACTATCGATTTCATGCCTTCGCTTCTGCTGCCTCTGCTTCCGCCGCTGCGAGTCTTCTTCCACTTCTTACTCTCTCCCACTTCCCGCCCACTCGCGCACCTACACTGCGCATATGCATGTCTCACAGGATCGTCCACCTAAACACGAGAGATGCCCGGCTTCTAGCTGACAACGCATAACCCTTAGACCGAGGACCACTTCCCACCCCGGTCTCTCTTCCTCCGTCTTCCGCTACGAACTTCGGTCTGCCTCTGCAGCACTGCAAAGAGATGGCCGTCCTCAGAGGAGCCACACATGACTCTATGACGACCAAAACGCCTGATGGTTTGCTCTGCTGACAGCCACACTTCCGCTCCCCTCCCGCCTGTCAACCAAGATCTGTCCCGGCGGCGCCGATCCCTAGAGCTCACCTGCTCATCCAGCAAGGCTGCCAGGACACATTCAACATGCCATCTTTCGACCCAATCGCTCTGCTTTCTTACCTCACCTAAGCCAACATGCCCGACTTACCCGGGCGTGTTCTTTTGCCCTGATCCGGTCCTTGGAACTCCGAGGCGAATTCCGGGCGACGGCTCAAATCATTGCCTCTTTGGGACTACACTCGACATGCGGGCGATGCGATGCTTGGAGTCAACGAACAGAAGAGCACCTGACCACTTGCCTGGGTTTCCATCGTCGCGAAGCGTAAAGCCACACTTTGTTTCGCCCGGCATGAAGGGCGATACGGCGGTTCGTCTGGTCTCACACATCCGCTGCGAGATCCAGCTCTTTCTGGCCATCTAAACACCACAGGTACCGTCGAGCATTTCCCCATCTGGCATGATGGCTCTTCTCATGCACTCGCTATTTCGACTTCCATACGAGACATAGGACACATGGTATGTGGAGTGACCAGCGAGCATTCCGACCTGGCCAGTGACATGGCTCTACCCATTCCGTCATCAATTCCACATGGGGCCGTTGGTAGCTCTCACCGTTCTGGGCCTGGGACTCATCAAATGACTGCTATTCCTGGGCCATTAGGGTCAAGACAAGGCACCCACCGTATTTTGATCCCACAAGATCCAGCTCGCCGGGAACCCAGTTTTCAGCCTGTTACACGGTCGTCAAGTTTACCACGTTGAAAAAGAGTATGCCCTCCAATTAACGCCTGGATCAAACGTCAGGGACAGCCACAAGCGTGGAAGCTCATTCCAAATACGAGAATGACGTTGACTCGGTGGGAAAGAAAACTTCCATTTTCCTCTCGCGGGATTTGTCCTACGTTGGACATGAAATTTGCCCTTGTTACAGCGCATTCGCGCCTGTCGGCTTGTTCCCAGCCCTGGCGAGGATCTCATCGGGGTGCTACAGGTGATCATCATCCCGGCTCTTATTGGGCCTGCTATTTCAATATTGTCTAAGCCTTAATATTGGAGGTAATTAAGCATCAAACATCTGGTTGTACCTCAGCCAATGCGGGGACTGGGCAAGGTTCTCAGCCCAGGTTAGGCGTCAGCGACGATTACTCACCATTCTTCCGCCGTCAGATGTTTGATTAGAAGGATTTCCCTTGCCAACAATCGGGTTGCGGTTGTTCGCACACGACGTCAAGCTTAAGATGGCCTCTATAACCGCCGTCATCTCACCCTGCAGCGTTCTAAAATGCCGAAAACTCTTGAGACGAACGTTTCCCCCTTAGGGCCAATATTCCCAAAGTCAAAATCTAACTTCACCGTTGCGGTAACACCCACCTCCTTAAAAGAAACGCATCCCATACAAAAAGGAAAACCGAGGTTCCCGACCGTCCGGTAGGGCGGCTAGCGTCGAAATCTGAGTCGCTTTAAAATTAGGCTCGCCGCGTGCCGTCCAGCTCTTCCTCGTATGCAAGGTCCCGACCGCCGCGGCGCGCGGCGTTCGTGGCACCACGTCGACGTCGCAAGGCTAGCAAACTAGTTGCAGCTTTAAAATCCGCCTTGCCCGCGAGAGCCGCAGGTTGCTGTGTACGGTTGCCGAGGCCGCCGGGCGTTGAACTTGAGCTAAACTTCGCCGGCGCCGTAGGCTGAAGTTTGACCGGGCGGCCTTGGGTATGGGAGAGGGAAAACCGATACCGAGTGAGTATGAGAAACCGAGAGTCGGCAGAGGCATCGCCGACTGTCGAATAGTTCGAACCTTCGAGAGCAGGCTGCATAGTTGAGAATGGTTAGGTCAAGTCGGGACAGACGACTCTGGGTTTTATCCATCTTGGGATTGAAGATGAGTGCCAAGTGGAGTTTTCGTACGGTCTTTTTGCCTATTGTACTGCCTCTCAGAGTACACATTCTTTCTGGGGGCTCGCCCAGCGAAAAGGGGCTATTGGGGAGCTGTTCCGCTCCTCCGGACACGGATCCGGAAGTCCGGTGCCGTGTCTCCACTTTCGGCCCGGTGCTTCGGACATGATCGGCCATCTTCGTTTTGAGCGCTAATGACAACAAAGCCACATCATAATGACCCAACATTGTTTTCAAATGTTTTTCGAGACTCTGAAAGCTCCTGGCTCCTCACTTGGCGGTGGTTTCTCGATAAATCCGTATGGTTCTCACCTTCTTCAGCCACGGCTGCCCTATAAAAGGGACAGGAACCCAGATATTCAGCGGCCACAACACACAATATTGCCAAAGGTCATTTGGAGTGATTTGTTGGGCCAGCTTCAGTTTCCCGAGGCACGGTTATTGAACATGGCAGTTTTCCGGTCGCTGCCGGCAATCTCACAAACCCGACTTCATGGGTGCTGCGACTTCGTATCTGTTGAGTTTCATCACTGCTCTGATCTTATTCGTCGTGCATAATCAAGCAGCGACCTTAAACCTTCGCTCACATATTTTCTGTCCCTTCGCATCATTTCATTTAGTTGTTCAGTGTCCTGACTACAACGCAGCGGGTGCAGACGACCTTCATATCAATTGAGATCCTTGCCGCCAATCCATTGTCTGAAGCAACCAAAGCTTTGGAAGGCCTCAACATGTTATATATGTCAGTGCAGGGGAAACTTCTGTGATTTTCTGATTCATGGGAGCGTGCAGCGATAGGTCTCGAGGTCCATAAAAATAGCTCGTCTCGTGGTCCGGGTTGATGCCAAAAGGCAACGCCCAATGAAGACGTACTCAGCCACTATGGTTTCTCAATATACCCCTAATCAGGCAAGTTTCCGTTCTGACATATTCAAGATCTGGGTTGAAGTTTGCGTGTTAAGTCGGCCGTGTTTCCCCCGTCATCTTCTCCCGAGTATTTGTCTTGAGGGAGCTCAATGCACTCCGCAACACCATGCTTGAATACAGCTCCTCTGCCGTCTCGGAAAGTCACGCTTCGAGACGGGATTTTCAAACCCATTGATTATGACAGTATATCCGTCGTCGTCCCTCGCGTTTTGCTGTGCGGTCTCACTGGAACGGATGGTCCCGCGAGTCTTTATACGTGGTCACCGTGACCATGGTTTCAAGGACCGTGAGGCGCGCGAATTGTACTGTATCAAATATCAAAGAAGAACTGCTTCGGGAAGTTTATGAGCGTATGAAAATGGATATGTGATAGTTGATGTAAGCTATCATCTGGTAGAAACTAAATGAGAAGCAATACCTTTACTTTAGAAGACTACCTAGTCTAGCAGAGGTAGGAATCAGCAAACAGGCAGTTCTAGTAGCGACAAGCAGTCTCTGAAAGAATGAATCTAGACTTCACCGGTAGTGTATTCCGGATGTAATCGTTCGGTACCCGCCGCGACGGTACCTAGAAAGCCTCGTGGGGAGATCAGAGCTCTTTACAATCATCAAACGCCTTAATAGATGCGTTAAATTCGCGTATAGTTTATAGTGCAATCCAGAGGTCTTGTCGCTCATGCCAATTTTTCTACAGAGGCAGTCCTTCAACTTCAGGGATCGTTCGTTATATAGAGATTTTGAAGATTCCTACCGGCCGCATCACGGACGCCATCGTGCATCATGAACAACTCGCCAGACCATCTTGTTATTTTTAGGCGCTACAGGAGCAGGACACAAACAGCATCAGCAATGAGACTACCTTTTGTTCTCTTGCAACATTATGCTATTATCTATGATGAAACACCAAAGAGTGGCACGTTACAACTCCGTCTGCCTTATTGGCTGTTGCGGCTGCACTCACACCGTTTCCGTTCACTACGTACTTACCATTATCGTCTTGCGTGTATTCCTGGATGAATACGGCCCAATCTCATGAAATTGTCGGCGAAAGCGAAACAACACATGGAGTAGCTACATTCAGCGTTTCATGAAGCCTTATGCTGGCCACACTTCATGCAGACGGAAATCTGAATGGAAGCAATCCGAAGTTTTACGCCATTCGAAAGGAAGCCTAGGCATAGACCTGCAGTGATTTGTATTCGACCTATCTATCGCGATAAGTCACTCGCATGCTCATTTGAATCATCGCCAGCCACTTCAACTGGATACGCGTCCTGTGTGACACGAACTGGGCGACATCAACGAAAATCATTTACACACAACCTCAGGCAAGACGTCTGTTCATCCCCTATATAAGAGAACAAGTCGGGAGCACATGTCGAGGTTGAGTAAGCCATTGAGACCTTCATCTGTTCCATCTCACCTTTCCCTCACAACCTCCATTCACTTATTTGACGCAGCGAACCACGCTACTTGCGTCGCACTCCATTCACTTATTTGACGCAGCGAACCACGCTGCTTGCGTCGCAACCGAATACCTTGGGGACGCAAATGGAGGATAGTACACGATACCCTCGGTAGACCATGATCGGACCAGCTCCTTGTCCCAGCTGCTCGAAATGGTTCGCAGGTATCTTGTTCTTCCACAAACACACAACTGCGGAAATGCATTGCCAAACAGGTAAACAGAACTCACCGATTGTCACCAACGTCAAAGGTTGGCTTGACTTCGGCTTTATACACTCTACGCGAGATCCAATCTTCCCGGGTGCAAAGGAAAGAACTTATGCGCAGCTCCTCGTAGTCCAGGATTCTGTCAGGCCAACTAACTGAGTTTAGTAATTCCACCCACCATTCATTTGCGAACGCCTTTCACAGAGCTAGAGCCTGACTATAATACTACTGTACTCTTTTGGTCTTACCTTAGGCTATGCAGACAATCCAGATCTCGTCTGCCTCCTTTGGAATCAAGTCGAGAGACAGCGCCGAGCAGGGCTCCTACACCGAAAACTAGCTCGCCACAACCGTCTCCTCAGACTCTGTTGGTCACCCTGCAAGCGGTGTCTTCATCCGTCGTTATCGTGCGACTTCAAGCACCTATTCAGAGCACTTCCGACGTAAACAACAGAGTATTATGCGGATATCTTGGTAGTTCCGAGCTGCCTTCATTACGATAGCTCATTGTCAAAGGACACAATACTCGTCATCTGTGTACAATACTCGAACCCAAATGGTCCAACTTCATTGCTATCAGAGGAACCAAGTCAATCGTTTCCAGCAGTAATATACCCCGGAAACCCCCAAAACACAGAGCCCGTGTAGACGAAAGGAGGCACGGATGTGTCGCATTCCTATAAACCTCAACGCACAGTGCGGTCTCGTCTCTAGCAGCAACAATCACCTGGTGTTGGTGATGTAGTACCCCCTTCATTATGGCACTTGAAGTCCGCCTACACTCCACTAACTCCTCTCACAGATCCCATCACCACGATCCTTCAAATTTATCAGTTACACATTGCTGTTCTTCGAGTATTCATCTCAACTCCCCACATTATCAAAACAAAGACGATGGGGGCTAGAAAGAATGCTATATAATTTCACCTAGAACGATCTGCAAAATTCCAGTCAGGATGACCTGCAATGTCCAGGTTCACCGCCTTCACTTAAAAGCTATGGGTGTACCAGGTTCGACCCAGACGCTGAATTGTGTTTGGAACTTTCATTCACAGCCTGCACCGCTTGATCTTGTATTCAGCCTTCCTGTGGCGAAGCTGGTGGTCTTCAAGCTTGACATTTATTATCATATAAAGCGCCCGTCGCATGTGATGATAGCTCAACAAGCAAACGCAATCGTTCACTTGCCTTTCCGCATGGTAGAGATCGAGGCGAGATGAAGCCAAAGCGGTCCTCCCGGGTTCCCAGCCGCAGTGGCAGAGACACCAAGTCATCCCAACCTCAAGTCGCCGTCGCCTTTCATCTCTATCTTCAGGGTATTAATCGCCTCGTCATAATCGACGAACGGACGGCTCAATCTATACAACTTCAGCCTTTCGATAGCTTTCACTTTGGCTTGACGCAACCTGCCACACTAGGTATTACTGAGTGAAGCAAGAACACGATCCTGAACACAGCTTATTGTGCCTGAAAAGAAGCAATCTTGTGATTCGCAAGGCCTTTTATAGAAGATACCGGGTTCATGGCATTCCTCTGCTTTCCTGCGGATTTAAGACTTTCATCTATTCGCACATCGAAGATGCAAGCGTAAAGCCTACTCGAAGTGCATTGTATTTAAAAGGGATAAGCCGCACACTAAGTCTTACTCCACCCAAGACAGGAATGTGCTGCTTGGATAACTATGTCTGGTCTTAATGTTCACTGGACGCTCACACAGCCATCCGACTGAAAACACATACAGCCCATGCGTTCAGACGCATGCAACAGACGAGATGTAACGCCTCCCCGTCCATCAGTTCTATCACAGTATTACGACAATTCGTTTCTAAAAGGCACAAAAGTTCACGCAAAGTAGTCTCAGTTGAGGGAAGCAGCTGGCAAGCCCTCGCGCTGCTGACACGCTGGAGTCATCCCGGCCACGTAGGAGCGAATTCCCCCCTGTTCTCATTCAAACTACAATAAGAGTGTCGACGAATTGCCTGCCGGACAGTCTCTAAGCCATTCCGCAGCCTTTTATATCCTTTCTCAAGCTTCACTAGTTCAAAAGGGGGTCCCAGCAGATGCGACTCACTCAACTCGCTCAACTTGCTCTCGGAAATCAAGCACCACAGCGTCCAGCCAGTATCTACATATTCAGTTCATGTAAGAACCTCGAATCGAATTCTGAAGCAAATGGGCTGTCTGAGCGGACTCAATTCCTCGAGGAGTACGGGCCCTATACCCCATCCATGTCGTCTGCCACCGCAACACTCAGACATTCCGATCACCATGTGAGCGGTCCAGAAAGACTCCTAGCTGCTGCGTATTCATACCATCATATGTCACAAGCAAAGACGACGTGCGTGTGCCCTCACAGGGATTCTCGACCAGGAGACCCCTCGGCCGGTCCGGAACTATGCGCAGCCATGAACTCGAGACATGAGGAGCGAATAGGCCTGTTGAGGTCGCAATTTTGTCCTGGAGACATTTCATCGTCTTTCAATAGCAATATATATACGTCTACGTATGCCCGGTCCACGCCTCTCTCAGCATCCCAAGCCCACCCCAGAAAACAACAGCGTCAACTCACCTCACACCACCTCTCCAACCAATCTAGAAGTATATCAGATGCAGATTCCACACTCAAGAGCAGAAACCACGCGAATCTTCCAGGCTCCATTTCAGACGCAACACAGTCACTCATGGCCCCCTTCGGACCTGGACCCGATCACCTGGAAAACTCCACATCACCACGCGCCGTTCAACAACTCGCAACTCACCAGGGACCTCACCCGTCACTTCCGTCTCGGAGACATTCCAGCGAACACGTCTCAAAAGCCAGTTACTGCGGACACGAACATGAACGAGACCACATCCCCACGCGGAGCAAGCTTCTCGCCTGGCGCGGTTGGTTACGAATCTGTCACCGAACCAAGCAAATTCGCGATAACATTGTTTCTGATGGAATCTCAATCAAGCCTGTCGATTTGTATATCCGCTCAGCAGCCCAACCCAGAGGAAGCGTCCCGTCGCCACACCCGGTATGGTTGAAGAAGGCATGCCGCGATATCCCAGGATAGAATCGAAGGCGTGATTGGCATATATTAACTCACCGTTTATGATCCAGCAAGCAACTCTACAGCAATCGGTACCCCCAATTCACTGGGTGCAATGGCCCTATCGTGGTGTGTTCGGCATTACGCGCAGAAACAGCCGTCATCTCCTTCGCGTCCCATTGCCCTGAGCGTAGTACACTTCTACCACCACGCAAAAAGGCTAGAAATCATCACCTAAGTATCAAAGGTGGAATACACCAACGGCGATGATGACTGCTAACTACGGAGAGCTGCGGGTTTCGGTAGAGTGGCCCGGCCGCTTACACGGGTTCGATGTTAGGCAGAGGCGAAATCGAGGACCGCTGACACACCCAACAAAGGACTTCATTCCGGTCGCAAGTTGAGAAATCCCAATCAATTGTGATTGATTCCAAATGGAATTCAATGACTGTTTATATATCTCGCCTCTCTCATGATGAAGTTGTTAAACGCTTTCTGAGCGGTACGGCGGCCGGTAGATGCCCCACCATCTAGTCTCCAATGGAGGCCCCCTCAGCAGCCCTTCATTTGTGTAGAAACTCCCATATCCTCCAACATCCAATGGCGTTGTGGCAGAGTGGTCTAATGCGCAAGACTAGAAATCTTGTTCCTTCGGGAGCGTCTGTTCGAATCAGGCCAACGTCGATTTCCTTTTTGCATTTTCTCACAACATTTCCACACTTCACAGAGCAACCCACCGGCTTTCATTTTGCCGCACCCAGCAACTTCAAATCACTCAAATCCTCAAAAAGTCTCGCCTCGTAACTGCCGTACCGAGTCATTCCCGATTGGACACGCACGGGACACAGTCACTTTGCTACACCATAACCACGGGAAAGACGGGAGAATGACCGTCACCTGGTGAGGAGGGCGGAGGATCAGCCATGTCACAGTCTCAAATCTGAAGGTCTGAAGATCCTCAGAAAGGTAGCTGTTAATTTGACGGTGTCGTTTTGTTATTTTGCCCGCGCTAAGCCTATTAAAGTTAAAAACGTCTGTGCGTGCTGAGGTAAGCAAGCCTGCTGTACTAACATGATCTACGCATCTTTCTCCAACTTTAACAAGCTATAGAAAAACGAAGAAAAATCGTAAAAATGAAAGCTCAGCGGGCGGGTTAATAAGTTAGGGTTAGGAAGTTAGGAGTTATGGTTAGGGTTAGGTGTTAGGTTACTGTTCGGAGTTATGTGATATGTTATTCGGTTTTGAGATGTTAAGAGCACCGTCAATTTAACAAAACGACACCGTCAATTTAACAGTATCCCTCAGAAAAACAACGTTCGGTTTCGAGGTTGCTCGTCCAAGCATGATCCCGGTCGTCGTTTCTGAAGGGGGCTCCGAACACAACGTGCAACCTGCAGTCTCGGACTGAAGGCGAGGAGAGAAGAGGCGAGACGGCATCAAGTCGCGTCCATGTTCCGACGTCTCGAATGCTCAAGCGGGGTGGCCTGCTTGCTGCTGTGCTGAGTCTGCGCTCGGAGCGGGCTGCGGCGCGGCTTCCTCTTGAGCCGCTTCCTGACTCGAATTATTTTCTGTAATTCTCTCGTCTGTAGAACGTCGAGAATTTTTCTTTCTGGGGACCCGTCGCAGATGCCAAGACCAGCACCTTCAATGCGTGAGTTTCTCTTTGCGGTGATGGTGCATGTTCTTTTTGGGGCAGGTGCGTTTTTGTTGGAATAGGGGGACGCAGAGGCGAGGCGTTGGAAAAGCGATATCTGAGTGATTCAATATGACCACCAATTTGAAGATATCCATCAGCGAGCTAGACAGGCTGATCGATGTGGTGGTATTAGCAGGCCGCGCCGCTGACCGCATTTGTGTCGGTGTGTATGGCTAGCGGCCGCCTGAAAGCCGCATTCCCGAAGAATAACCCCGAGTGCTGCACTCGAAAGGGGTTGCCTGTGGAAACGAGATAGCAGTCACGCGGGCACTGTAAGATTTCCAGAAGACCGTGGTGATTCAACCTGTTCTTTTGCTCAGATTGCGTCGCGTCGCGGTCTTTCAGTGCTCGGTGATGGCGGAGTCAGCACGTCCTGTTAGCACTAACGTGGTTGACGGCTCGGTGAAATGGCACGATCATGGCTCAGACTAGAAGCTGCGGTGTCGTTCCAAAGGTGACGGCGTCTGCTGTCTGCTTGATAGCACTTCAGCCGAAGGCGCTTTATTGGACGTAATAATTCCCGCTTGGTCGATGCATGGTCAGATCGGAGACTCTATAATGACGAACATCAGGAACGGGCCTCTGAGAGACGGCCAAGCGCGATTTCAAAGATAGTGTCATCTCTCCCACGGCGTCTAACATGACTCCACGAGGGGCAGAGTTGATCGATACAGCGAGTCTCATCTGCCGCTGAGGGGTCTGTCGAGACGATCATGAGGGGACTTTGGGAACCTCCACTGTGACTGGCGGTGTTCTCGATCGCCAAGTCTTTTGTGTCTTGATTCGACGATAAATGAGGCTCGACAATCTCGAACTCGCAAAAGGAAATGGCCATGAGGAGGATCTTCGGCCAGTGAGCTGACAGGGAGCCTCTTTTGGGACTCAGGGCGGACCCCAGGTCAGGGGTGAATTGATGGGGTGGGTGGCCAGAGCAGAGTCCAGACCAGCGAGACTTTGCCTGCAGCAGCACAGAGAAGGTTTTGCTCACGTTCACTGCTTGCCTGCCGCAGGAAGAGACAATGGATACTTTGCGACCCGACATTCCGACATCCTCCATCTTGGGGTTATGCATCTGTGTTCCTGCAGCTTGCAGGATGGCGTGGCGCTGGACCATTGCATCGCCAAGATGCGCCGGGGAAAAACTCGAGTTAGCACAGTTAGCATAGGCAAGCGGCGGCAAAGCCACGAGAGGTGCAATGCGCGCGTGAGGAACAGATTCATCAGTGCAGAGTGCAGAATTGTGCAACGCAGCTAAGAGCTGCGGGCTGCAGGTAAATTGCGGTGAGGCGGGTGATTCCCTGGAAACTGGACGTGTTGGAACGTGTCGCTGGCATTGGAAGTGTCCGACGTGGTCGTTAGCGACCCCATCCGAGTGCTTCCAATATTGGAGTATTGGCTCCGTAAACCCCGGGTCCCAGAAGTCTGCCTTTCTGGAGTCTGGACCGACGACCGAGACACGGCGGAAGAGAGTGTCCACCGTCACCCACTCGCTCCCGCTTGGCGGCTGGGCAGGCGGCGGCGGTGCATGAGCATTGGAGTTGCAGTATTGAGTCGGGCATCGGGAGCATTGCTCAATGCCGGAAACTCTCCATACAATGCGGCCACATTGCGTGCAACGCAATGCGCGGCTGTGGTCCACTGACAGCGATGGCTTCCGAATTTTCGGGCGATGATGTCGACGAGGCAGCCTGATTGATCCGGGCTGGTTATTAAGTGAAATGATGCGTACCAAGTGGTCGACACGCGTCTGTCCACTGGAACTTCAACGATTGAGGGTTCCATTGAAGGTCCCCACGGCGACTGGGACGCTATTAGGAGCAGCCCGATATAGCAGAAAGTGCATGACAAACAATTTGGAACGCAACGTTGTGGGCAACCAACGGTCGGTTCTTCCGTTCGGGGATCGGTGTCGACGAGGCTCAGCCTGCCACCGAGAAGAGGGCGGGACTCTGACTGGCAGAGAGAGGCCCGTGACTGAGATGTGACAGCTTGGCGAGCGAGCGGTGACAGTGGGCGATGACAGGAAACCGCCGTTTTATCAGCGAGCTAGACGATTGAGGCAAATGAGTGAAGGATGAGGATGACGAGCTTAAGCAGCACCCCTGGAGTAGCGTCGACGATCCAAAGTAGCGCCAACTTGACAAGCCGCCAAAAGCGCAGGAGGAGCAAGAGGCGATTGCAAAATGCGAGTGAGTGCCAGCGGAGTCCAAATGCGAGTGCAACTGTGCAAGTGCAAGTGCAGGCAATGTGAGTGGGAGATCCAATATCAGCCGGGCAAGTGCGGGTCGACGAGGTTCTGGTCCAGTTTTTGCCTTGGTCACTGGATGGAGAGACGAGGATGCTTGAATGTAAATGTAAATGCAAATGCAGGTGCAAACCGCCCACGTCGGAAAGGATCTCCACTGCCAATATCTACCCTTACTACGGATGCCTTACTCACTTGAGTGATGAGCCTGCTTGGGTACGTACGGATAAGGTAGCTGCGAATCGACTGAATGGTCGATGAATGGAGGAGGTCACAGTCACTCCCCAAGGATGCACTTGCTGACAATGCTGACTACATACAACCTGTAAAGTAACGCAAGGTAGTCACTCCTTTCTGAGAAGAAGAACGCCACGGTGCCTGGTCGTGACTGCCTTTTTTTGCTTGGAGGTGCATCCGCACTTCAAGGCCCGTTTAGCCAGGGGCAAGCGAGGCCGCTAGCAGCGATAGGCTTCTGGAGGACAGTGGAGGCCACGAGGCCCCACAGGCGCCGTCCTGCAAGGTACCCGGCCCTCCAATCCAATTTGAGCCAGCGCTGCGTGGAGCTGCCCGCGTGAGGTTCAGTTCTCGGGCTGGTGGAGGGTTGCATTCTGCACCGTTACTGGTTCGCTGACCATCCATCAGAAGAAAAGGAAGAAGGAAGAAAAAAAAAAAAAAAGGGTGAAATGCACCCCCGCGGCACGAACTGGTTTGGAGGGCAGCGTTCGTGTTGATTAAAATTTGGGCAGAGATGAAGAGAACCATATCCGGCCATGGCCCAGAGGTCGACGTCGTATTGGCCGCCCGTTCCAGAGGACAGTCGTCATTGGCATCCGCAGCTGCTTCTATTCTTTGCTTCTTTCGTCGTGACACTAACCATGAAGATACTTCATGGTAGCAGTCCGGATTACAGTTTCTCTCCCACCTTATCCCGAACGCCTGCGGCCTGGCTTCAGGGACAACGGGTCATATTTAGCACAGCTCGCCGGACTCCGAAAGACTATGTCATGCTGAATGCTAAATATGGACAGGAATATAGTAGATGGGGATGGATAGGGATGGATGGCATCATGGATGCGTGGACTAAAGTGCGCGTAGAAGCATTGGTGCCTGTATCATCATGATTGCGGCCGCGCCTGAAGTGCACCACATGGCCATGGAACCGCCCCGCCCGATGCATCTCATGTGTGTGTGAGTATCGCGGCCTCAGCTTGAGTGATGTAATTGAGGGACAGACGGATGATGGATGCTTGCTTGCATGCTCAAGGAATGGATGAGCTGGGCATGCTGGACAACATGAAAGCGCCGTCTGCGGCGGCTGCACTGCTGGCTGCACTGCACCACCAATGCCCTTCATTGTTGCTTGTAGATTGCTGGCAAGAAGACCTGAAACATGCGAACACTGGGGAAGGCAGTCGTCGCTATTCCTGCACTCTACCTACCTTACGGTCTTACCTTCGGACATCCAGCATGCGGTGTGTCCTGCGGCGACTTTTTTTTGATTTTATTTTCTCAACTTGATTGCGAGGAAGGCGCTGCATTCTGTTCGCAGTAAGGCGCATATGGGGAGCATGCCTCTCCAGGGCAGGTACGCCGTCGACTGTGGTCCACCCCGCCGCCTGCGCACTTTGGCCAGCGGTCCTGTCCATTTTGTTCTGCATCTTTCGACACCGCACCTGCTGTTCAGAGATGGACCCTAGGTCCCCTCAGCACCCGACGACCCCTCGCCCAGCAGCGCTTCTGTCGCAGGTGAGCAGGTCTGCTCCTGGTGCAATCCAACGCCGGCACCAGATCCTCGACATGGGCGGGATGCACCTTGTTCAGACCTCTTTTTTGACCGCCTAAAGGGTCTCGTCCTGTTCTCGGTGAGAACCCAAGCTACCTCACCTTACCTTGAGGTAAAGAAGGTTCCTTACCGCCTGCTTACAGATACACGTGCAGCAGAGTCTAATCAACGGCATCGATAATAGGACACCATCACCAAACCGCCATACCCATCCTCATGACCATCCAAGTACCAAGTTCGATCCTCCACCACCAATCCCTCCGTCCCGGCCCAGCTCCATCCTGTGCCCTTTGCGCGCATCAACACCACGCAAAATTAATCCTTGTCCCCTGCTCGATGCTCGTCAACCGCCAGGCCCAACCTGGTTTGGCCCCGACAAGGCCGCCAGGGGTTCTCGACAGCCACTGTCTGTGCTTCACTCTGACCACCCACACCTCCGACAGGGGTCTCTTCTTCATTCAACAGCAGCCAGTGCCAGCACAAGGTCCTTGAGGTTCCTGGAGGTCCTTGTCCAGCACACTGAGACAGTCGTTGACTCTCTTCTGCTCCCCAAATCCGCCAAACGTCCCGACACCCTCTTTCTCAACTTCGAGACACGAGACGCAACACCTCTTCCCAAGCGACTGATCCTCAGACCAGCTTATCCCGTCTCGTTTCTCGTCTGTTACTGACTCTCTGCCGTGTTTCTCGCATCTGCGCTGGTCCCAAAACACGCTCCGACTCTGCATCCTTGACAGCAACCAAGATCCCGGGACCTCGTGCGACTCTGCAGCAAAGCGCTTCGCCAGAAGCTCGAGAAAAGAAACCAAAGACACCCGTTCCAGACCCAAGCGCCGCACACTCACTCAACCACCGCCTACACGAGCTGGTCACACGCTCATCGCCCGACCTCTGCGCCTACTATTACCACGGGGATCCATACTTGCCCTCGACCCCGTCACATCACATCAACATAGTTTCCGATCTTAAGCTGGAAACAAGGCGCGATCGTGCGTCCCCCCGTTAGACTTCCAGGGACAACGTCAGTTCACGTCACTACCGCACTGGGCTTTCTAGAAACACTCAAGAGGAGCCTTTCATCCCCATTGCTCTCCGAGCATACTTCCTCTTCCGCTACTTCCGTTTTTGGTCTGCAGCCCGCATCGACGGATATCACCTTGATGCGGTCTGTATCGAGCTTTGGAATACGTACGACACGCCTTCAGTAGACAACAAGAGCTTGGCCGCTTGGCCAGAATCACCAAAGATGGCCATGCCACGGGAGTCGAGCTTCATGCCGACTATCAAGTGCTCGTCATGTGCTCAACAAGTCGAAATCTCCATGATGGGAGAGCACATCTGTGGAGGACCACCTCCAGACGCAGACCGTAGGTGGTGTCACAACATATCTCTTGAGCCAGTCACTTACACTCACGTAGCCATGCCGCCCATGCCAGCCATGCCAGAACGCCCGGATAGCATTGGTTCGTACGGTCAACCACCGCCCCTCGACAACAAGTACGGCAGAATGGCACCGCCCACTCTGGATACGAGCGCAGCGAGTGAGTTGCCCTCGATTGAATCCACATTCACACACTGCTGACAAGACTAGACATGCCATACATGCGCCAGAGCCAACTTACCCCGATCAGCACATCCACCGGATCGATCAGCGTCTCGCCAAAGACACCTAACAGTCAAGCCCTGGGTCGATCAGATGATTACTTCCAACCGCAGATTGCGAACGATTACAACTCGAATCAGCAGGCCCGACGTCCAGGAGGATATGGAGGTTTCGACGACGGCGAGGAGTTTGGAGATCAGATGTACCCGAACGAACCAAAGAAGCAAGCCCCTAGCCTGCTCCAACGTATGAACACGATCGCCCCTGGGCCATTTGAGATGGGTCGGAGAGGTGGAGGAGGTGCGCCACCTGCTGCGAAGCTAGCTCTGAGGCCTTCGAGAAAGCAGTCTTTGACGCCAGATGATGGCTTCGGCGAACGCCCCTTGACGTCTGCGTCGAACAACTCATTCATGTCTGCCGGCAGCAGTGGCAGTAACCCTGGTGGGATCGCACCACCCAGACTACCAAGGAAGAATGGATATGGAGGATTCGGCCCCCCAGGAACAACACCCGACGAATTCGAGCCCGAGCCTTACCAAAGCCGTGCAGGCACCTTCCCCCGTCCTAGCGAACCTATGGAACCTCCTGCCAGAACCCCATCAGCTCCCGGCCTTCGACCCGACAGACTCAGCAGACCGTCCAACGGACCTGATCACGAGAGGAAGCGCTCCATGGGCCCCGACACGTCCAGGCCGCCACCACCGAGAACAAGCCTTCTGCGACCGACGACTTCGGGGAGGGACGGTGCGCCCCCGGTCGATCTGGCTAGCGAGTTCGGAGCAAGCAACCCGTATCACACGCCGTCGGCGTCGACATCGTCTGCGTCAGGGGCTTCCATGTTTAGTCATGGCCGTCA
Source organism: Colletotrichum horii (assembly GCA_027406005.1). NCBI lineage: Eukaryota > Fungi > Ascomycota > Sordariomycetes > Glomerellales > Glomerellaceae > Colletotrichum > Colletotrichum horii. The sequence goes on from JANVYB010000008.1 coordinate 3,897,993, forward strand.
GGCAAGCTCACAAAGCTCACAATCTAGCTCAGCACAGCGCTCGCGCCGGAACCCCTCGGACGTTACCAACTTTGATAACCTTATGAACGATATTGAGTCGTCCATGGCGGCCATGTCACCAACTAAAGAAGAAATGGCGCCACCCCCTCCGCCGAAGCAGGCGCCTAGAGACCCTTATTCCGGTCGTCGTGGTCCCTCGGAGGATCTCCGCAACGACCCCGCTATCCAGAGTGGACGAACTCGCGCGAGATCACCTCTTGGAAGACCAGATTACGATGTTCGCGACCCCAAGGATCGCTACGGCCAGGGTCACGAACGCCAACCGAGTGATCTGCGAAGCGTTTCATCTCCGCCCCGCAACCGTCGACCCTCCGCTGCACCTTCTCGTGGAAACTGCAAGTCTTGCGGAGATCCGATCAAGGGCAAGAGCATTTCGTCTGCCGATGGACGCTTGACCGGTCGTTACCACAAGGCCTGTTTCGTCTGCACAACCTGCCGCGAGCCTTTCTCGTCTGCCGAGTTTTATGTTCTCGACGACAAGCCGTACTGCGAGCAGCACTACCACAAGCTGAATGGAAGCTTGTGCGGTACCTGTGGACGCGGTATCGAGGGCCAGTACTTGGAGGATGAAGATCGGATCAAGTACCACGTCGGCTGCTTCCGCTGTGGCGACTGCGGCATGTCCCTCTCCAATGGGTACTTCGAGGTCAATGGTCGGGCATACTGCGAGAAGGACGCCTGGCGCCGGATGCAACAGTCGGCGAGAAGACCCCCGCCTGGCGGTCTGGACGTTCCCGGACCCGGAGGACGCGGCGGACGCCGACCTAGCAACGGCCAGTCTGGTATGCGACCCCCCATCGGTCTTCCGCGCGGCCAGCGGGTGCCTCCCGGAGGTGGCCTCGCTCCGGGAGGCCTCGCCGCCCCGATGCCTCGCATGAATAAGCGCATGACGAGGCTCGGAATGATGTAAGCTGCGGGAGACGCAGATGTCTCTCGGGCACATCGCACTGCACATTCACTTCGTCGCATTTGAATCATTACCTAGTGCATTTTAATACCCCACGACACATTTCACGACCACGATATACCACCCTCATCTCGCAACATACACTTTTTTTCTTTTCTGCCATCTGGAGTTTATATACCCGGTCCCTAGTGGACTCTGTTGGATACCTGCATAGAGCGACGACGTGATGTCGTCTTGTTTGTCTGATGATGATTGGGAGGAGCCCTGAGGGGCGCATGTTGTGGACACGAGTCCGGCCGGAGTAGCATGGAGTAGGGGAGGAGGAAGGCTTTTGCAGGCAACAGGGTGCAACACGGGTGCTCACAGGAAACAACTGACCCGCGGTCAGACGGCTACGAGGCCACAAGATACATAGCAAAAGCCAATTCAAACAATTACTTCAACTGGATGCTTGAATCCACGTGTTTTGCAGTGAGGATGATGTCCCCGTTTGCAAGATACACTGGCTTTATGCCTACATCACGAAGGTGTCGTTCTACGCCAAGTAAGTGACTGAACTCGATACCAGCCAAGCTTTCTCACAGCCTCACAAGCTCAACGTTCAGTCTGCGACAGAACGTTCCATCCTCCCCAACGATGTCTCGGACAGCCACTTCCTTCGCCCGTTGAACGGCGAAGGGCTTGAGACCCCGTGGACGTCGCACACAAACGGCCCGGGACGGCAAGTCAAAACGGGGAGAGATGCGACATTGTGTCTTTAACATGGACAAGCAAACGGTTTGGCATGTGTCTTGTGTGTTTCCCCGTCCAGTCATACCATGTCACATTTTCTGAGGACGTCACGTAAGAAGCACTCGTCGCTTTCAATCTTGAGATATGAAGATTTCACAGCCCACCCAGCATGACCTGAAACGATGGGATAATTCCCACCATGGTGGGAGACGGTTTTGATATTTGGCCGTAAGATGCGTGGCGAGAAAAACAACTTGCGGTATTCAGATCTTCAGCGAAAATGAAGACGGTCATTGGGACATGTTTGGATCCGCTTGGGAATGAGGGGCAGAAAGGTGAGCGAAAACTAAAAGAGAGTGAAAGACGCCAAGGGTCCTTTATCAGGTTGGTTGGCCTTCACCGCCGGTGATCTCTGGCGGGGGGCGTGGGGTTGGCGGGTTTGGGGGGTTTCTGCTGTTGATCTTCATCACCGAGGACAGGTTTTTGGTGATTTTTTCCGTTCGGTGGATTTGGAGAATTTCCGCCTTCCGCCGAGCGGGCGGTAGGCAAGATGGCAAGGTGGAAGTGTGTCTTCTTTGCGTAAGAACGGAATATTGGGCGATGCTTGTGTGTGGTAAGGAAAAAAAGAATGAGGTTCGCAGAGAGGTTACGTGTTCAGATGGACGGGTCCTTTGTTGCTAGAGTGGACGGTTAACGGTGATGATGTGTTCAATGTGGTATCCAAAGACCGCTGTGTACTAGTTAGTAAGGAATTGGCGTGAAGTGACGCGATTCTGTCTGCTGCTGACTGATGGGAAGAATCGGTCGGTCCACAGAGGTTGTTTCATGGAGAGTGGCTGTTCTTGTTTGAGGATACGCGCGGGGGCTAGTGTCGTGGGTTTACGATGGAATGTGTGTGTGTTGGGCCGCGGGCGGATGAACTGTCACCGACCAGTGGTGCGGTTCCGACTGTGGAAAAGTTCGATTGGGTGTGGGCAGCTGAGAAGAAGACTGCGCTGGGGGGATACCCTGCAGATAGGGGGACATGGAGAGAGTGTGGTGTGATTGGTTGGTTGGCCAGGTTTCAGCGTAAGATGTTCGTGGGGGTGTGGGAGATTGAAATAGAATGAGCATTGGCGGCGGCAATACGCGGGATGATGGATGATAGCATGATGGGATATTGCTTCTGCCTGTTTTGGAGGGAGAAGGCCTTCTTGATGGCGTCGATGTTGCTCCTTGGGTGCTTGCTTTTCTGGAAATCGAAGGGATTTCGAGATGCAAGGAGGGAGGACGAGATGAGAAGAGATAAGAATTCCTTCCTGGGAACGGCGAATGGCGGAAGAATCGCCAGCTTGTTCTGCAAGACTTCGCTGGTCTCTGTGGCGGGTTGCACGGCATTGCACTCGCAGGTAAATGACTTCTAATCTGTGAATCAACCTTTCTGCAGAGAGGCAGGATGACGCGGGGTTTAGATGGTGCCACCAACGAGACACGATTCTACTCGAACCGCGTGGCTGATGTCTGTGGTTCCGCGTCCTGTGATGCTTTTGCAGTTGGACAGCCCGCAGGTGTCTGTGTGTGTGCGTCCTGCAGCGATGAGAAGCAGCTATTTCTCACAGCTGTCCGTCAGCGTCAAAGCATGCTTCAGCATACAATAAGGTACTGCGTTGACGCTCGAGCTGCAAGCAAGGGGTTTGGGGCTCTGTCGAGTGCGTCCGCACTGCCCGTGTTTGCTGTCTTGGCTTTTATTTTAATATGGAATGGTAGGCGCAATGCTACCTTCTGGAATAGGGAGCGGGATCCGCGTCGATCGTCGAAGAAGGGTCTCCCTTTGATGGTGCGTTTTTGTCGACCCGTTTCGATATTGGTCAAGTTAGAGCACTGGAACATCAAAATGCGGCTGGAATTATATTGGCCAGGCGGAAGGCCTGAGTCGCGATATCCGAGCCCATGACAAGTGTTGCCGGGTCGTCGCTGACGTCTAGCGAGTCGCGTGGGCAACTGCGGCTCGTGTAAAGTGGCTTTCTGGATCTCTCCGGCTCTGAGACCAGATTTAAAGGGGCAGACGGAGCTGTGTGGAGGTACCGCTGACGCAAATGTTGGCCGTCTCGGTACTTGCGAAGCGATCGTCAGGGGTGGGGGTTTTCTCGAAGTGTTAGTGCTGCTGTCTGGCGGCGTTTTGGCGCTCCATCATCGACGGCGGGAACGCCACTGAAGTTGATGTTGTCGTCCGTGGGTTTGAACGATTGAAAGAGGCTAAAGTAGTCAGGGGAAACGAGGATGATGGCATGCGGGTCGCAACTTTGGAGGAATTCAGGCACGAAACGCTGTGCCGGCACCGGTTCGATGGGTTTGGGAGGAATGTCGTTGGAAGGCAGATTTTGTCGCCTTTTTCCCTTTGTTGCTTTTAATAGCAGGTTCAGCCAGAATTCAGACGGAAAGAGGCACCTGTGGAGTTTCAACCATCCAACGGCCCGACGAGGAAAGGGTGGCTTGGAAGTTCCAGACTTCTTTCCTTTGTCTCACTCGCCCGCCGCAGAAGGAAAGAAAAACTGGGACTTTGCTACCTATCATTTTGAATCATTTGCAACTTCCCAACGACGCAAAAGTTTTTTCATTGGTCTGGTACCTTGCTTTGATATCTTTCTTGAGTTGGATGACAGCAAAGTACACCACTCGCGCACGTCGGTTGGGACTTTGGCAACGACTGCCTATGGATAGCAGCAACAGGCTGAAAGCTTGGCCCCCCTTTTTAAACAGAAGCCGCCAGTTGGTCAAATCACACAATGTCACCCTAGCCCGCCCGTGTGTGATGGATTGATTGCCGGACGCCGAGAACTCCAGTTTCCCAGGTGCGCGCGACTCTTTCGCCATCAGCTCCCAAATCGATCCATCCCATGGCCAATGGGAATGCCAATCAGTCCAGCGGGCCGGGAAGTCGTTCCCTTGTTTGGAGATTAGATTGGGGACCCGGTGGCCACTGCACGCACGCACACAGCACCACTCTCGCTCTTGCAGGTTTTACTCAAGTCACCGACTGGCGATCTACGGCGCACCCAAGATGTTTTGTAGCAGTCTTGTTGGTCGACGGCGCCGAGCCGGCAGTGGTACGCGTTCTACCTGCAGGTATCCCCTTGAGATGCCTACGCAGTTATACGACCGGCGGGGAGCCTGTTGCCTGTTTCCACCATTCGTTTTGCGTGCCGAGTGAGTTGAGCTGTGTTGCAGACAGAAAGACGACGGCCGTCAGTCACCTTAAGCAAGACTCAGGAGTACATCCATCCCCCTGCGACTAGTCCTCAGTTGTTATTGGCGGTGTTCTTTCCAAGCGTCCTTGCCTCCCCTTCCCAAGTCCCAAGATCCTCCTGCCTCCTTCCGCCTGCGTATGTAGCGTGAGTATTGTACCTGCCGCTCTCCTATCCTGCCGTCAGTCCTTTCCTTTCCTGGTGGTTGTCGACCCTCCTTTTGGTCCCCATCCATCCATCCATCCAGACAGACAGACAGACAGACAGACACAGCGACGTCGTCGTCTTTCCCTCTCCTTCCTTTTTTCTTCACCACCACTCCTTCCCTCGCGATTGCAATTGCGGCAAATACCAGCTCTTACTCGTTCTTGCTTGTTCCGTCGACGCTTCTCGTCGTTTCACTTCAAAACCTCATCTTTATTTGCGGAGCACATCAACAACAACCATACGAATACACACACACGCTCTCTCTCTCGCCGTCAGTGTTCTTCCCCACGGCTGCAACCCACTAGGCAGAAAAAAAGTACGGATACCAAACCGGGTCTTCTTCGATAGGAGCCGTCGCCACTCTTTTTTTTAATCAACGAGTCTTATCCAATTTCGCCAAGGCCCCCCCAGTCAACAGGTCCCGCCCTGCCACCACGCTGTTGTAAACCGGTTTGTCGATTGGCTTTCCGCCGCGAAGGACGCAAACCAACTCGCCTTCCTTCGTCAACCCTCTCACCGCGCGTTCGTTACCAAATCGTCGTTCGCGTGCCTGTCCCTTCCTTTGGTTCTCTTTTTCCAGCTGTGCGTTGTCGCGGTATGCCTCTTTAGCGCAGAGGCACCTTTTCGTCGTCACCTTACCGCCGCCACCGTCTGTTTGCGACATCGTACCCGTCCCAGGCCGCTGCGGGCTTTAATAATCGAGTTGTTGCCGCTGCCGCTGCCGCTGCCGCTGCCGCTGCCGCAACCGCCACGCTGGCAATGATGACCATGCTCAAGCAGTCATCAACCGGCTTCGTCGCCCCGAGGGCTCGTCCCAAGACGCTGCTCTTCCTAGCCCTCGCCGTCATCTCCGTCTACTTCCTCGCCACCCGCGGCGCTCCCGCAGGATATCACGTAGTGCCATGGAATCACGATGGCACCGGCGCGCCTCCTGCCGCCGATAAGGCCCCGGCAGAGCCCCCGAAGCCCGCTGAGCCCCCCAAGTCGGAGGAGGAGAAGAAGCAAGAGGAGGAGAGGTTGAAGCAGGAAGAGGAAAAGTTGAAGCAGGAGAGGGAAAAGCATGAGCAGGCTCTCAGAGACGAGTTCGCGGCTGAATATGAAGCTGCCAAGAGGTATGTGCATTTTTATCTTCCCGCCGGCGGAAACGTCAGCTGTCACGTCAGGGCGGCAGGAACTGACTCTAAACCTTAATAGCCTCCCCGGCAACGACTACATCTACGGTAACACTCTCAACACCATGACCAACAAGGAGAACCGCACCGCCGAGCACGCCGCCGCCCTTCGCGACGTCGGCGCAGGGGATGTCGCCTACACGAACCAGAGACCGTTCGCCTACAACCCTTACCCTGACTACAACGGCGACGAGTGGAACAAGACGCACCGCGCACCGTATGTGCCATGCATTGGAGCCACCGGCGAGGTCGTTGAGGACCTCTTGGTCTTCAAGGGTCAACCGTCAAAGTTCCCCGCCACCGGCTTTGGCAGCTTCAACGTTCTGAACATGGATGGAAACATCTGCTACGAGCGCGATACTCGTCTTGGTCCCTACGGTCTCCAACCCCAGCTCAGCAAGGCTGGCCTCCGGATTGATTGGGATAACATCAACTGGGGCGATCTGCAGGAGAAGTGCGTCGAGAGAAACGCGGCTCGTTTCGATGATGGCAAGCCCAACGAATACATCAAGACGGCGTACCCCGACATTGCAGAGAAGTACGGCAGCGAGGTCGAGGAGGTCGAGAAGCGCGGCTTCACCAAGTCCAAGGAGTCCAAGGTCAAGAAGGCGGACACCCGAACAGCTGTCCTCCTGCGATCCTACACCGGGAAGAAGTACAGCGAAAACGATAAGCAGGTCATTCGCGCGCTCATTTCGGAGCTTTCTCTGCGATCCGGCGGCGAGTTCCAGGTTTTCCTGCTGCTGCACGTCCGTGAGCAGGAGCTGGATATTTTGAACGACGAGGCGACGTACCAGTACGTCCTCAACGAGCACGTGCCTCTCGAGTTCCACGGTATCACCAAGCTGTGGAACGACAAGGCCGTCTGGGACGTCTACACCGCCCTCACCGACGACAACGAGAGAAGCGTCCACTCCGCCCAGTGGTTGTCCGTGCAGAAGTTCAGCCAAGACCATCCCGAGTTCGACTTTATTTGGAACTGGGAGATGGATGCCCGCATCGTCGGCCATCACTACGACTTCCTCAAGCGCCTCGACGAGTTCGCCAACAAGCAGCCCCGCAGGGGTCTCTGGGAGCGCAATGAGCGCTACTACATCCCCGAGTACCACGGCGACTACGATAACGACTTCCGCAAGGACGTTGAGAAGCGCACTCGTGGCAACCAGGTCTGGGGGCCTCCCAAGCTGGGCTTCATTAACCCTGTTGGCCCTAAGCCTCCTGTTGACAACCCCGAGAAGGATAACTACAAGTGGGGAGTTGGCGAGGATGCGGACATGATCACTGTCGGCCCCATCTTCAACCCGATCAACAGCAGCTGGATTATTTCGGACCATATTTGGGGCTACAGAGACGAGGCTCACCCTGACCCCGCCAAGACCCTCCCCCGCCGCACCACCATCGTCACCCAGTCGCGTGTGTCCAAGCGCCTCTTGGACATCATGCACGTCGAGAACCTCCGCGGCAACCACATCGCCTCCGAGATGACCCCGCAAACCGTCGCCCTTCTTCATGGCTTCAAGACGGTGTTTGCGCCTCACCCCACTTGGTTCGACCGCCCGTGGAACGGCACCTTCCTCGCGAAGTGGTTCAACCCCGGTCCCCGCGGCGAGAGTGGTGGCGAGGGATCTCCCATGGGTTGGGGCCGAGAGCGCAGATACCAGGGCATGACTTGGTACTACCGCGCTGAGCCTCCCGCGAGACTGTACAACAACTGGATTGGATACGAAGACACGTCGTACGGAGGCAAGGACTGGGAGCGCACCCACGGTCGCCCCTGCCTGCCGCCCATGATCCTCCACCCCATCAAGGAGGTCAAGCAGACCCCGCGCGGCTTCGCGACCAAGTTTGAGCTGTTCTACGGCTGAACAGCTCACGCTACGATGGTGTATGATGTACGAACAAGACTTGCTTCAACGGGACCCCGCATTATGACGGCAAAGGTGCTGCCAGCGGTAGCTGAAGCGACAGAATCTAGGACTAGACGGCCGGTTGCAGTGGCAGTGAAGTCTGATCGTGAAGAAGCTGATCAGGGTCACGGAAACAGGGTAGAACCGGGTCTACAATCTTTACCGACGCATATTGTGCATCTACATGCGATGCAAGTCTAGGAGAAATGTGGGAAAGAGGGGAGTCCGGCGCGAGGTTCGCCGTGTGGAGCTAGGCGTTTGTTGTTACCTGCTGTTTTGCTTTACACCTGTCGGGCGATGTCATGCCCGTAGGTATTATGGCATCTCGAAACATACCACACTGTTCATTCTATCTGTTCCATTATGACAACACACACCTTTTCGTTTTTCTTACCTTTTTTTTAGTCTCGGGGCATCTCCCAGCGAGTAGACTTTCTTTCTTTTTCCTCTTTTTAAAAACTTTGCCCCTGACTTGAGGGCTTCGGTTCCTTGTACAAATGATGGGTGTGGATGGGAATCATGGGTTTAGATATAGAAGGGCTCCCGAGGGGGTTTCTTGAACGTGTCAATAGTAATTGTCATGCGTCAGTGTTTTATGTGCCATTTGATCTGTGCTGGTGATGTGACGGGGTTGATGAAGCGTGCGTGTCTGTGCTGAGCTGAGGTGGCGTCGAGATGGAAAGGGTATAAGAATGTCGAGATGGACTATGATGCCACGTATGGACAAATAGATTGGCCTCCATTTGCTTGTGGCAGTGGTTTGGCTTCTGATGTGCCCGGTGCAAGGTTGATGGCCGGTGATACTGCTGTGAGTCCCTCAGTGCTGGATGGGTGCGTGGAAGTGTGTGTATTGGGCAGGATTGCTCACGAGATAGTGACGACGAGCGACAGCTGTCGTTGTCGTCGGGTGGAGCTTTACTCGCGCTAGGGTTTTGCATTGTGCTAAACGACCGAGGTGGTTGCCGTGGCCTACTCGATCATGGCCTCCGTCTGTGAGTACGAAGAAACAAGCTTCCCCCGTAGGATTGGCTTGGGCGGAGATGGATCTGTTTACACGGCGGGGGATGCTTTGTATACACTGTTGTATAGTGTGATGTGACTACCTGACGGGTAGGATGCTTTCTGATGGTATTTAAAGGGGGTGCTCGTGAAGTGTAGACGTTTTTTTTCCCTTTTGGCACGATGTAGCTGTGTGATTATAACATGAACTGTTGTTGGTTGGTGAAACATATCAGTCATGCCGTTTTTAATAAGAGGTACAGCGGGGGTCGTTTGGTGAAGTGGTTGATGAGCTGACTGTTCGCCGTCGTTGGGATGTGAGTATTCGAGGCCGGATAGATGATGGATATGGCGAAGAAACGTTGAAGCCTTGCGATGGTGAGATGGTGTATCGTGACGTCAATCTAGATGACTGCGTTTTCTAAACCCTCGACTTTGGATTCCTGTGTCGAACATAAGAAAGCGAATCAACAATTTCTGTTGGGCTCTGTGTGCTTGTGAAGCTTTGAGGTTCAATTTATATGGCGACAGGGGGCTGGATTTAAGAGTTTAGACGCCGCACCTGGGGGGTTTTGGGAGTGGCCGAGGGATGGTGTTTTGAGATGTTGGTATATAAGGAGGGCGTGTAGGGTGAAGATGGGGTTGAAAGAACGTCAGAGATGTCGGTAGTTGCCTTGTTCTTTGAGTCCTTCCTTTAGATTTGGAAGCTAGTGTCGAGACAGATTCGCGAGTAGCGAGTTTGAGGTTTGTGGGTAGCTTCGATATAGTGGCACGAGCGGGTTTCGCGTGGAGGTGCGGTTTGGTGAATACTTCGATGGCGGTCTTGGTGAAAGGCAGCGACGGGGGGTACGGGTGAGGGGGGGATATCGTGTCTTGATTGGGAAGCAAGTCGCTTCACGTCAATGTTGATGTAGTCTGCGAACCGATACCATGACCGGAATGCTTCGCGCGGCCGTAGATATTCGGCTAGTGTGCCTATTACAAGGGGTAAGTAACTGTTTTCATACTTTTTCCGATTTGTCGCGACATCTGCCGTCGAATGCCGTGTCGAGATGCGAGTTAGACTATGTGAGAGTTGACGACTGGGAATGAGTGAGAGGGTATAAAAGAGGCTTCATTTACTTGTGAAGATGTTCTAACGGCACGGGAAAATGTCGTCTTAAAAGTCACCAATGGATGGGGCGGACCCAACGTTGTGAGTCAACAATATCGCTTCCAGTACGTATTCCTTGGTGCAAGCGATCATCTCCTGAACGAGCGGTCTTGCCTAGTTGGTTGTTTCTCGTGTATTTGGGAGGTATACTCCAAGACCGGGCTTGATGAAGGATGTGCTGATGTGAAGGGATGGACGTTTGAGTAGAGAATGTGGGATACGGGCGTTCACGGTATTAGCTTGAGCTTGATCCAACGGCAGGCATCACAGCTCGACAAACCCCACGGCCCAGGGGATGGATTGGAAAATTATTATGGTTGGTTTGGTGTAGCAAAAACGTGAATGTAATCCAGAAATATATGTATGCTCTTGGCCCCATGACTTCTGGCTGTTGATTCTCGGGGCAGCGGACCTCCAGGACGGGTCTCATCGTGCGCCGGAACAGCAACGATACAAGACTCCACCTATATTAGAGGACAAATAAAGCGAGTTAGCTTGTTCATCAATTGATTCGGCGGCGAACAACATTATGTAACAGTCTCATCGACCGTTTTCCAAACCATTCCACGCATCGTCGGCACCAAATGATGGTAACATATCCTTACCGAGAGATTTGTTCATCCTGAGGAGGAGCTATTCTCCGAATGATACCCAGACGCTGGCGATGACGGGGAGGCGTGAGGGATGGTAAACCATGCATATCAAGCACGGTCGGTTGAGCATACTTGACGTTGAAGACTCAGTTCATAGATCAAACTACCAATGCATTGGATTCTTTGCGAGAAGTTCTTCTCCTTCCATCATTCTTTGTTTGAGTCAGTTCTTCTCGTGGCTCGGCCGGTACTTATATACGGCCTGCGTGGTGACAGATAGGCTTGATGGGCACAGCAAGGGAATTCCTGTCGTTGATATGCATGATATCTCTGGCGCAAGACTTTCAACGAGTTGGAACGTAGTATTTAAGCAGCATAGGGGCACTTCAATACGCTCATCAACAATTGGCCAGGGTGCAGAATCCGTAGTTGAGTCACAGTAGATATCCGAGGACTCGAGCCGACGTCATATCAGGTTTCACTGCATCGCCCCAGATCAACGAAGCTCCGGATCGTTGTGTTTGCGTATTTGGTTTTCTTCATAATTAATAATTAGCTCATGATGAGAGAGACGGGTAGAGCTGGCGGCTGGCGCTGTCTTGGGTGTCGCTTTGGTGGTTGAGTCCAAGAGCGGAAAGATGCACGCTGCTGGAGCGTTGAGGGTTTTACGGTTTCAACCATTCCACCCTCCCGCTGAGCGCCCTGATCATTTGTTTCGCCTCAGAAACAGTCGATTGGGCTTTCTGGCATGTCTTTATACTATATACTTAGTGCTAAATGGGTGGCAGGGGCTCTGCGATTTGGACCTAGTGGGTAGGTCGCTGATATCTTCCGATTGATGATTTTGATCAGACGTGTTGGCACTCAACTGAGATCCTCTGCCCTTTGTCATATCATTCATGTTGAATAATCTGACAGCGGCACTAGAAACTCAAGGAGACAATGGTACGGGAGTGATCGGGCCTCATGCTTGCCTATAGATGCAGTGTAGTGGACGTCGATACCTCGTCGACGGGAAATGAAGATCAATACCCAGACTAATCGCCACATATATCGCACTAAGTAATTGGTTGGGATACAAATTTCTTGCGCACACACAGTAATTTATGCTTGTCCACAGGGTGTGACATGTAAGGTATATTGGTTGTCGGTCTCGGTGGCTCGTGGTCACGGCTTTGCAGCTAGCTTTCAACCCAGTTGCAACGTTGCCTTGCGCCGAGATGCTTGTGAAAACTGAAAAATGAACAGACGAATTGGTGATGGGAGATGATCTGGCTGATGTTGGCCATGGACTTCAAAGGTGCCCTCATACCTGGATGCTATTTCCACAACTTTTGGACATCTCAACCGTCAACCACTGCAGCAAAATTCGAGTCAGCTGCCCATTTAATCGTTTCATTCAATGCGTTATTATCCTTGGACACAATTGATATCCAAGATCGTCTGGAGCCAAGAGCCCTAGGCAATCGGCGCATCGGCCAGCCTCTGTCGTCTAGTCCCTCCTTATTGGGGCTGTGAGCCTCGAGTGAGTTAGCATCAGCAACAAACTTAGGGAGTCCTTGCTTTTTGTCATCATCTGTTTATTCACAAGGACCATTTGAGGAGTCCGGATGACTGAGGGTGAGGTGGTCCCCGCGCTATGAGTGAGGTATGGGTGTTAATGATATGGGGGATGTCACGGAGGCATAATCGTGTACCTGGAAGGATGAAATTCTTTTCAAGCCCGAAGGCTACTTCGAAGCGCATATTGTTTTTGAATAGGAATTGGATACCAGGGGAGTATTTAATATACTATTATTTCTGCGCTGCAGAGGAAGATCGGCTCGGCGAGGCTCGTGTAGATGGTAGACCGTGTTCTGTGTTCACCCTGTCCTTCGTTTTAAAAGCGCTACACCATAGAACATTCAAAGATCAACAATCTTTCTCGATCTTCCGAGTTAGCTTAGATCTAATGCTTACCTCAAAATGAAGGGGTTGCTCATATAATACAAGGCTCGCTGAGTTTTGCTGATCGCGGTTCAGACTCTGAAGCTATCACTGCCGTAGTATACAAACTCAATCCACAGATGAAGACGATGGTGCCCGACGACTGAGAATATTGATACGTCGCCATTCTTCAAAGCTATGAGAGATCTGGTATGGCATGTTGCGAAATGTACGGCCAACTCAGGCCGCGAGCCTCTCGCAGATTCTGCCCCTGTCAATCTTGCTTCTCAGATCCGTGGTCCTGAATTTATAGTTTTCTCATTGAGCCGTAGTTGAGACCGGCCGTCTTGTCGTCAAGGCTGAATATCCATGGTGCTCAGGAAAGTAAATGTTAGTTACTGGAGGTTTGGAGGTAGGATACATGAGTTTCGAGCAAGGTCGGCGGCGGAGATAATAGCTAACTCGACATGTGCCCCTAGTAGTGATGAAAGAGCAACGTGAAGCCCGTTTTAGGTCAGCGGATTGAGCTATCAAGTCGGTCCAGGGCATGTTGATTCCAGCCTCGCAGCAAAATCTTGGTCTCAGTCGTAAGCGTACCTCATTTAAAGCAAAAGTTATTTGGTCTTGTCTAGCTTCTTCCCTAGGGGCACAGTAAGTGCTAAGAATTTGTGAGAGTGTCTGTCTCTGGTATATTGGGGGAAATCTACAACGTATGGCGGACAGTGACAGAGGAAAGAGACCGGGTTTGCGGATTGAGGCTGTAAGGAATATTCTCTGCGGGAAGGGTACTCATGGCGATGAGTATGGGGCAAGTAATCTTTTCCAAGAGATGAGTTGCACGAACCTCGAATTTGTCTGGATGAGCCAGAATAACACATCTAAGTACCATTGTATAAGACGAAAATCTTTATCTTCTCTAGTCGAGTCCAGGACAAAACCCGTGTCACGTCACGCAGGAAGTCATTCTCGTCCATCGAAGACTATTATAGCGAGAGGCCCTTCGCAAGCGTAGTCATTTTGAATGACTAGGCATAGACTGTGATCTGAAGTTATATAAATGAGTCAATGCTTCATGATAACTTTTGGTGAAACAAATGAATTTGTTGGCTCAGTTGGATACTCAAAATCTGGCCATATCCGAAAGATGTCTTGGACATCATCCCATCTTCATGCCCCTATCTTCCCCTTGCTAACCATAACTTCACAGCATCCATTGACCGCCGGCACGTATTCAGGTCCAATAATCTCTTCCAAATGACAAGTGACGCTTCAGTTCTTCCTGCTGAAGCACCCAGAGGCCCCAATATGAGGTGACTTCCCTGCCGATACGTATTGCAGGAGACCGCATTGAAGCGTACTGATGAGTAAGCGTCGCTCTCGTGTTCTTTTGGTTCTCTTTCCGTGCAAGCTGATCTGGATGTTTCTTTATACCTGCCCGGGACCTTATGCAGCAGCCAGTTCACAGTTGGTTTGACGACACATCCGCGAAAGACCATATTCCCAAGCTCACACCTCGTGCGCAGTGCTTCTTTTTCAATCAGTATAAAACAGCGATCCTGTTCAAAGTACCTTTCGACAAGCCAGCAAATCAATAGGGATATCGATCTCGGTCTGTGTGGTGCAAAGGATATCTTGACACTCTAGGCAACGTTGCTTAGCCCATTAAGTATGAGATGAGGTGCCACACCTACCGACAGCTTTCGACGTATTTGGGTATATTCTCTGATTATTTCTAGGAATGAATATCAAACGGTGACAGACAGTGAAGAGAAGTTCAGAGATTGCAGTGGTCCAGCTGGACGTTGGCTTTCGCGAGCCTAAGGGGGTTGGTTGGCGACTGATGACTCAAAGACAACCATCGCAATCCAGTAATCTGAACGCTATCGGTATTGCTGAAAATTCAACTCTCATCCGCTTAGACGTTCTCTTATATGCCCAGATGGTATTTGAGTCCCACGCCAACTTCGCCGATCATGATTCGCAGCATCGCGGATGCCCAGATCGGAACGCCAAGTTGCCCCGTAATCTATAAAAACCAAGTCATAAACAGCTAAAAACTCTCATGTGAGCAAAAGAAGAATAGACCACGAGGTTCGCGCCGAATGCAGCATTGAGAAACACGCCAGGACGAAGGGTCAAACGCTGCAGCCCCAGAAACCGCCACAGAGCTCACATATCTACTCAGATTACACAACTCAGCATCTTAGGATTATGCATAAACAAATACACAGAATCGAGACAGTGAAGACCAAGAGCGTCTTGTTTATGTGTAAGGTATGCCCCGAAACCCGGTAGAGTATCAAGCCGATAAGCCAGCATCTTCTCGTGGGTAACAAACGACCAATGCAGCTGTACGGGAAATTGCTCGGGGCGAACGGATCGAAGATCGATTCGAAGAGCTGAAAGATCTAGCTTTATGATAGAACTATATACTACCGTCTAAGGAGCACATCAGGCTCAACACCGTCAAGCTAATTTCCCTACGACGCGAAGGCAATCAACTACACACAGGAACAACCCCCCCTCCCCCTTAGGGAAGACGTCAGCTTTTTCAACAGGTATAAAACAGCAGAACGGATTTCAGTATTGAAACTTTTTCGAGACAGATAAAGATGGCGATGTCCATGTGTCCCCGATTATGTCGAGAAGGAACTTCCTTCAAGACCGGGCCGGCGTACGGTAAGGCAGCTTACTCGCAGCCACAGGCCCTCTGACCTCCTTGTCCGCAAGCTCTAACTATTTCTGTGATTCGCATTTTATACCTACACATACTCAAACCTCACCAAGAGCCAGAGACGACATATCTTTATAATCACCATCCGCCGCCTTCTGACGCAACACTAAAACCTAACTGTCAATGGTGCCTCCTGAAATGAATGTCCTTATCTTGAATAGGTGCCAAACCAAGACCGTGCGATCATTCGTGGTCCCAATCTTACTGTTGCACCAGTGCCATTCCTTCTAATTTATACTGCAAGTCTCATGGCCTCAGGTCTCAACGCCATGCCATCCGCTTCCGTGCTCCAATCGGACTTCCGCATTGCAAAGGGTATATATTATCCGTCCATGACTCTGAAATACCATCTACAAGACAAAATATCAGCGGTGTCGGTATCTGACAGGTCTTACAAGCAAGCCATCTAAAGCCCCTGCCATCAAGTTAGGGACGACTTGGAACACGTCACAACCCCGAGACGATGTCTTGACAACAGGAAACAGAACTCGCAACCTCTGAAACCTACGGACGTCCTTCCTTCTTGCTTATACAACCCCAGATATGCAAATACCACCACCGCCCGCAGGAATCGAGGCCTAAAGACTCAAACCTGTAGCCCTGGAAGCACGCCTGCCAGAGCAGCACTGGACCCGAAGGAGGGCAAATACACCTTGCAACGAGGATTGATTCGCGAAGAAACCAGATTAACCACTTCGCCGGATTCTGTTGCGTGGGAGACATGATATGCGCCCCTATATGCCTTTTTATACCCCTTGGCACTACTGCGTCCCATTCCATAACGCAGACGAAACCTCCCACACGAGAGTCCTCCCCCGACGCAAGACACCAGGCCATTGGGCGGGTGTAAAATAGTACTAACTCTACCCCTCCACAGTGCTTAGTCGCCACGATGTACTCGAGGAATCTTTCTTTCGATTGGACTTAGTTCGAAGCCACGACTGGTGGTATGCTCGCCGTTATGGACCTTCTAACGTTCATCTGGCGACATCATGAACGAGGCCCCAAGCCCACACACCCACCACCTATCACGCTATAACCCAAATTTAATGCTTGAGCATACTCACGTACTACTGAAGACCGGAGACGATGAATGTTTCTCATCAAAACCCGCCTTCTGACGCAGTACGCAATGCTGAAGTTTCCCCCCCCCCAAAGCAGGACGTCATGCCCTTGGGACCGGAATGGATCAAGCACGAGCAACTCCGATTACATGGAACGAAACATGGATCGCCTGTGGTGTGTCAGAGATGCCTCGATTCCTCAATTATATCCCCATCTTCACGTCTCCCCATCACAAAGCCGCCTACACTCCCTAGGGAAAGCAGCGTTTTGCGAATGGGTACTACTATATATTGACCACCTGCACCTTCATAAGCTAATCTCAACCACAATCCAGTCTTCGTGGGAATCTTCTTGTTTACAGATAAGCAGTCTCATACCTTTGCCATCAACTCAGGACCAGAATCCCCTCCGACAAGGAAAATACACCACTTCCAACCAGGACCCGTCTATACCCCCCACCTCGGGTTTATTCCTCAGAAAGACTCACCCACCGCCGCCAGAGATGGATGCCCCGAGGCCTCGATCCGCAGCAGGTTGGGACTATATACATCCCCTCTATCACAGAGCGCCGCCTCCCAAGGGCAACTCTAGCTCTGAAAAAACAGGTTCATCTAAGCATCAGCATTTTGAAGATGGAGTTATTTGGAGACTGTTTTGAATGCCGCTGATGTGCTCTTTATACACATGACCCCGCACCACGGTAGCCAGTCAACCTGACTTCAAATACCCCTCCCGCCCAATATACCTGAGGAGCGCTAAACCACGACAGTGACCCAGTATCTCCTCCGCCGAGGTGCTTGTTCGACTTCAAAAACACAATCTATCTCACCGCGTGGGCCGGAACAAACAAAATAAGAGCCATAGACTAATCCCAGTCGTCGCCATCATCTTGAGAGTATCATATAACATGCAAAAAGATGTATTCCTATGCCTATCCATACAAGCCCGCCATGTATATAAATATGCGTCTAAAAATGGTGTGTGTGTATTCTCATCTCATCAAACGCCTCGGCGCCGTCATGTCTGTGTCTTTCTCCAACACAACATCGCACAACCTTTCTCTCTCAAATCACCTCTCCGAACTGAGCCACC
This sequence comes from Colletotrichum horii, assembly GCA_027406005.1. Classification (NCBI taxonomy): domain Eukaryota; kingdom Fungi; phylum Ascomycota; class Sordariomycetes; order Glomerellales; family Glomerellaceae; genus Colletotrichum; species Colletotrichum horii. The sequence goes on from JANVYB010000008.1 coordinate 3,915,764, forward strand.
TCCTATCAACAAGTACCCGTCCCCTGTATGCTGTTTGTAAAATAAAAATGAAAAGGAAAACAAGATGAGATAGAGGAAGAAAATGCCCAGCCCGTCATTATTCATAAGTATACAATGCAAATAGGTATTAACCTCCCCCACTGGCTACCGCTCAATGTGCTGTTGTGCCATGTCGAAATCCAACAAATGCAAGAAAAAAAGGGGGGAGCGCGGAACAGAATACAGGAAAACGGCCGTTAGAAGCACTTCCAGTTGACACCCTCCTCCAGCTTCTTCAACACGCCGACTGCATCGACGTACAAGCGGCTTCGTCCGCCGATGCAGTCCATGTCAAGCCAGCGCCTGACCAGTCCCACAGTGGCGATGCCATCTTTCCTGGAGCGCAGCTTGAGGACGTCCTTGACGCGCATGCTGGCAACGGTGCGCACCCACCTAAGCGCGGCGCTCTCATCGCTCTCGCCCACCCCGGCCGTGTTCTCGCGCGAGGTGGTGCGATGTCCGTAGGCCCAGCAAACAAGGGCGCAGACGTACATGCCCCAGTAGTCCGAAATATCGTCCTTCCACATTCTCGGGCGGCCCATCTCCCAGACATCCATCTCGTCGTCGTCCTCATCCAGGTCTTGCTCCGAGTTGCCATGCTCCGTGAAGGCGCGAAGGGCACGGCAGGCAAAGACGACGGCAACAGCGGCGTCGCCTGAGTCGCACCACTTTGCGAGGCGCTTCTGGTGGTCCGCAAAGGATTTTGGCTGGAGGACCTTTTGGCTGAAGATCCAGCTGTCGCCTGAGACTGCGAGGAGGTCGTGGAGCGGGGTGTGGGCGAGGGCGAGGTAGGTGTTTGCGACGGGGCAGTCTGGGAAGATGTTTGCCATGCGGTAGGTCTCTGGTTCCGCAATTTCGGTCTCTGAGTGAGAGAGCTTGGTGGCGTCGTCGCGAGCGGGGAGGAGCAGGGTCTCGAAGGCAAGGATGACGGCGCGGTCGAAGGGGAGGTGTGAGTTGATGCTCGTGGCGGAGAGGGTGTCTGGGTTGATGAGGGAAAGGAGGGATTGGTCGTCATGAGAGTCCGTCTTTGCGGCAACGGCTGCAGCCCAGGCCTCGGCGCTGGGGGCTTCCCACAGGTCGTTGGAAGGGCCGATGAGAGGGATGTGAGGGAGGCCGTCGGCGGCGATGTCGTAGTCGCGGACACGTTGCTGTTCCAGGTAGACGGAGCTGTGGGTATCCAGAACGAAGCAGGCGGCCAGGAGGCGGCGGCGAGTTTCGGTGTCGAGCCAGGTATGCCATCTGACTGTGTTCGGCCCGGACGTGGGGATTGTGGCGAGGATGACAGATTTGTCGGAGACCTGGAGATGGCTTAGAATGCTGTTGTTTTGAGAGACAAGAGAACCAAAGAAAGAAACCAAAGTAGAATTTCAAGGCGAAAGCTAGAAACAAGTAGATCAAAGAACGAACAAATAGAGAAGAGGACTTACCCTGGAGTAGATGGACTCGAATTCTTTGGATGGCCGGATGGCCGCTCGTCTCCCGCGGAAACGAGCGAAGAACTCACACAGCAAAATCGATTGCATGACAGGCACATCCCATTGAAGGAACTGGGTATGGTTAGTGGAATCTTTGGTCAAATAGGAATGGCGACCTACGCGTCTGCATTGTTGCCAGGCGTATTCATGCAATTGATTCCCCCTGATGCGGTCCTCCTTAGTACCCATGTACTGGGTAGCGACTGCAGCCATGGCGCAACGGAGCACATCAATCTGCTCCGCCGCGGCCTCAAAGGTCCTTCTGTGTACGACTGGGAAGATGTGATGCACCTTCTCCCAGTAGACCTCGAGGTAGTTGGGGATGGCTTTGCAGACATTCGCAGGAGGCAGAGGCAGAGAGCCTTGCATCAGGGCTGGGGCCGCCAGGAGGCCCAACGCCACCTCTTTCTGACGGCCCAGGCAGGCGAGTGAGTTCATCATCCGGTCTGATGGTAGTGCCGTCGACGGGGTGACTAGAGTTTCAGAAGATTGAGCCGATGCCGACGTCACCGGCGGGGTCGGGCTACGAACAGTATTGGTAAACCGTGGTTGTTGGTGAGGATCGAGGAGCGTCTGCTCGTCAGAGTATCCAGAAATCGAGACGTCGAGCGTGGGGTAGACTTGAGGCGTGCTGATATGGGGCGAAGTCGGGAACTGGTAGAACATGGGATTCGCAATGTCGAGACTGGCATCCCTGTAAGGTGGCAGAAGGTTGCTTGACCACTCGGTATTGGCCCTTGCCGTCGGCCAGAGTGCGCGAGGGCGAGAGTTGTCGGAAGGCGTTGAATATGTGCTATCGGAAGCCGACGATGGCCATCCGGCGTTGTCCTGAGCGTGGGAAAGGTCGGGCAGTCCGTCGGCGCCACCAGGCATCTGAATGCCAAGTCCATGAGTCTGCAGATACAGGGGAGGATATTCAGGTGTGGTTCGAGGTTGACTGTATTCGACAGCGCCGAATGATGGAGTGGTGTCGTAGCCGTGATTGGGTGAATGTTGAAGAATGGCTGGTTGGGATTGACCGGACAAGGTGTATCCTCCACCGTAACTAGGACCTCCAGACGAAGGGCGATACTCGTTGCCCATATGAGGAGACATTGACTTGCTCACGTCAGGCGCGTTCATCGATTGGTAGCCACCGGGATTCGACATGCTCGGTGTCATGGGGAGACTCTGGGTCGGGGTTGACGCGTTTGGTGGGTACCCGAGGACGGGATGCTGGAGCCCCATGCCACGAACACCGCTTTCCAGAGAGCCGGCAGAGGTCCGTCGGCTCTGACTTGCGCCTCCGCTTCTTGACGCCTTGTCGCCCTCCAGCTCACTAGAAAAGTCAGCAAGAAAGTCTCAACGTCTCGCCCGGACAACATACTGTCGTTGCTGATGGCGCTCAAGAAGATCCTTGCGGTGAAAAGCCCTGTCGCAACCTGGCACAGAGCACGCGTACTGGGGGGTTTCGTGACTAAGTTGGTGTCGCCTAGATGTTTGTCAGTTGATGAGGTGACCAACGCACCGCGGCATGTCTCACCTCAAGTGTTCGGCACGCGTGAAGGTCTGGTCAAAGTCAGAATACGTCGCGAGTTGATCGAGGACCTAGCTTACCTTGGGAGGGCGGCAGATATCACAAGTGTGAACCTTCATGCCCTTTTTCGCGCGACTGACCCGCCCAGTGATTGGGGTCAACTTCACTGGCATATCCGAGCCGGGAGGCGTGTTGCTGAACGGTCTCGAGGGCGCACCGGAAGGATCGTGGCCTCCAGACGGCCCGCCATAGCCGTATCCATACTGCGAAGGGTCCATGTTTTCAGGGCTAACGTTGCTTCGTCGACGAGATGTTGATGGTCGGCCGGACGAAGACGACGAACCGGTAGAGGACTTAGTGATGCGTGCTGGAGGACTTCGTTTCTTCGTTACTGAATTATCTGCTTGTTCTCCGCTTGTCGCATAACCCGAGTTGTATGTTGGGCTGGGTGCTAGATATGGTTGGTGATATATGCTTGATGAGGTTGGGAGCTGGTCCTTCTTATTGGTGTGGGAGTCGAGTTGGTCCTCATCGACATTCATGATATCCTGGAGGCTGGCCATGGTTTATGATTCCCGCCGTTGGGAGGTGTTGTCGGCAGAGCTGTTGTGTGTGGCCAGAGTGGGAGACGCAGAGCAAGCAACAGAGCCAAACTTAGTAATACACAGCCCAGCTGAGTGCTCTCCTGGGAATAGAGCGTGAGGTGCAGCAGAGTATGGAGATGGCAGCAACCCCCAACATCCAGACGCAGTGTGAATTGGGGGGGCAAGGCAATCAGGGTCCAAGAAGAAGGGGGGCGTCAGTGTAGAAAGGAAGGCTAGCACTAAGGTAACTGGGGGGAAATAGGCAGTAAGGTACGGTAAGGCAAGATTTTGGGGGGGCGGTTCTTGGGTTGTCAGCCTGACCAACAGGCGGGGTGTCAGGGTAAGGGTGAGAGCTCAGTCGAGGTGCAGAACCGGTCTGCAGTGCAAGTGTGCAGGTTGCAGACAAGAGTTGGAAATGTGAGCAGTTGTTTCTAAGCGATCCCCATATGCAATGGAACTGAACGAAGAAAAGAGACAAAGATAGTGATCGTGCTGTTGGTGCCAGACATTGCTATATTGAGAAGAGAGCAGAAGTTGAGGCGGGAGGGTGACAGCTCTTCAAGGAGGCTGTTCTCTTGAGGCCTCTAGTCCCCTGTCAGCGGCAGACATGGGTGATGAAGGGCGTTGGACATGGAGGCAGGTTGAAAAATGCAAGGTACTCCTTCGAAAGGGTATCGGCTGAGCTGGGGTTCGGTCGCCCACCACTGCATACTGTATCAACTTGTTGACCTCAGAATCCGCTCCCCCCTGCTATAACGACCGATTAGCCAGCTGTACAGTCCTCCAGCATAATCTTTGCCCTGTCGGTACTTCAGCGAGTGACTTGCCAGGGGGCCTGGCCATCCGTTAGGTGGACGCCCCCGTGAACTGGATGATCTCTGATCCATTCCAAGAAGGATATATAAGCCTCTGCAATAGTACATAATGCGAAAGTAGCGTCTGTAGGTAGTAAAATTCATCTTTTTTTATTAATCTGTATTGCTTCTAGTAGCCAGTCTAGCTGCCCTCTTTCTCAATCACTTTCTGAAGCTGCTGCAGTATTAACTGCACTAGGTGGAAGATATACTCTTCCAGAATAGCATCCTACGCCTCTTATACTGCATTATAGAGCTATCTGCCTATAGGCTGCATTTAGTGGTGTTCTTCAATATATCTCTTTATATATACTTAGCAATATTTAATAGGGTTGAGGTTAGGGCTTCTAGGGGGCTAGTAGATAAATAGGTTGCTGCTAAAATGCTTAAAGATCTAATTTCTAGTAAGTTTAGCTGTATAAGCTGATGTATTATTATATATGAGTTGAATTTTATATTTTAATAGGTTAGCTTGCTTTTTGTAATAGAAAGTAAAAGCATAAGGCATTATCTTTTTGCAGTAGTTTGCAGCATTAATATGCCTTCAGCCTTTCTCTTATATAATAGAAAGGCTTTTTTTGCTGCTAGATATTATAGCTTAGAATATATACCTATTAGCCTTTATATAGATAGAAGTATAGTTGCTAATGCTCTTATAAGGCTTAATAATTAGAAACTGCCTGCTGTAAGAGATGCTATTATATTATATTTTATTGCTCTAAATCTAGCTATTTTAGTTGTTCTCAGTAAGACTAGCAAACTATAAAGTAAAGTGCAGTTGCTTCTAGTAAATATAGATAGGTAGAGCTATATAAGAAGGTTAGAAGATGTATTAATAACTAAGAGACCTTATAGTAGTAGCTATTACTTGCTCTAAATAATAACTAAGGTTAGATAGGAAGAATAAAATATCTAGCTATAGGATTAGGCGGTTAGCAAGGTTAGCCTCAATTTAAGTTTTAAGGCAGTAGTATTAAGAGGTATAAACAGTAGGAAGCTTGCTGTAGTAATAAAAGTCTTATAGAAGGGAGGTATAGCTGAGTATGAAGGTATATATAACTTAATGCTTAGTTAAACCTATCTTTTTAGTAATTTTTATAAGTAATAGGTTGCTATATATATAGAAGGTATATATTTCAACTTATTAATTATAAATAGTTTAAATAGTTAGAAGCATTTTAGCATTAACTTAAAAAGACAGCTTTAATTTGCTAGTAGAATCAAACTGAAGCTTAAAAGTATAAAGCTAGGCTAGCCTAATCACTTCAAACCTTATAATTAAAGCAGAATTAACAGAAATAAGTGAAAAAATAAGGTTTTCAGCTTCCTTATTAGTGAGGTCAGTAAGACTGTTAGGCTTGCTATCTTATATTAGATTAATAGAAGCCTATAGGTCCCTACTTAGCAGGTTAAGCATATTATAGATATTATTAACGTAATACTAGCCTGCCTTAATTAGGTTATTTAAGAAAGGGAAAGGCTTTTAAAGGTTAAGCTAAGTAACTAGGCCTAGGTTAGGCTAAGTAACTGCTAGCAGGCCTGCTGTATAAGTAAGAGAGAGTGGTATTATAGAGGGCTTAAAGGTACTGCTAGTAGTAGCCTAGAGCAGTTGACATGCTATATTGAAAAAAGATATAGTAGCAAAGTACTAGAAGGGTAAGAAGCATTAGGCTGAGGGAGTAGAAGTAGGAAGTTGTTATAGTTATAATAACTTTAAAGTCTTATAGGGATTTAGCTATATATTTATTGTTATTTTCTTTGCTAAATTTAGTATTATTTATATTATTAAAAAAAGGAAGTACTTCTCTATAAATAGAGATTAAACCTAAAAAAGCGCGTTGAAGCGCGACGGCGACGTTGCAGAGGGTTGTAGTATGTTAAATTATTCCTGTGAAGATGGGTGGCGGAAGTAGTGCAGGGGGAATAATAACTGTAGAAGACTGTAGAGAGGTGTAGAGGCTATAATCGGGGCCTGGCAGGGGGTGGCAGGGGTGGCAGCAGGGCTTAACTCAGAGGTAGCGGCAGCGAAAAAACGGCAGAATCTGAGACTTATGGCATTAGCATATATAGCTAAAAACACGCTTTTTTTATACTTTTGCATATTGCGTTAAAAATAGAGGACTATAGCTTAATTAACCTTATCTATAAGTACTTAAAAAAGGCTGTATTTAGCTAGAATAGAGATATACTAATTAACTAGTTATAACTGATAACTACTTTAATTCTTTCTGCTTTGAGGTATAATAATAATACTACTTTATCTTCTAAAAACCCTCCTCTCTAGGTATACCTATAGATATATCCCTCATAACAACAAAAAATGAGGCTAGTAAAGTTAATAATAACTAACACTTTAGCTAGATTAGAGATTATAGCTGTAGCACTATAAAGCCTGCCCTCTAAGGTAGGCAGTTAATTAACTGCTTTATTAAGCAACTTAATAAGCATTAGCATAAGTGGGATGAGAGACTTAAGATTAAATGCAAGTGGCAGGAGGCATAAGGCTTCTTTTTTTAGGTTGATAATTAATTAATTATATGTTAGACATAGGGATAAGTGTGAAAAACTAGCTTAAAATGCTATATTAGATGTCTTTTGCTGTAGCATAATACTTATTAATATCTGCAGCAATATAGGCTTTTGAAATCTTATTATTAATAACTTCTTTTTTGATATATATCTTATAGTTAAAAGTATTCTACCTTATATAGTTAATAGCTTCTACTAAAATATCTTTAATTTAAATCTTTAAGATCTTATTGTTATTAAAGTTAATGCTGATATCATACTTAATAAAAGCTTTAGCTACTATTTTAGCCTTCTATAAAGCTAAATAGCAGGCAGTAGTAGCTACTATCTAAGTAACTATAATATGCTTTATAGAAACAGACTATATAAGGGGCTTGCTAGCAGCAGCAGCAGCAGTCTTAAAGTTGAGTATATATTGTTTTATAGCTTCAGCAAGCTACTGCTTAAAAGGTTTGTTAACTGCTGTATTAAGAGGTTATAAAAGGAAGGTTATGCTAGAAAGGATTAGCGCTAGCGTTATATAGAGATCTTTTAACTTGCTGGCGATTAGAGGGGTTTTATAGAAGCTAGCAATATCTATAATAAGGAGGTGCTCTTACCTGCTTATAGTAGGGGCAAATTTGTTATCAATCTAGCGTGCAAAAGAGATCTTATTGTTATATGCAGTTTTATTAAACTTAATAGTAACTTTAAGGCAGTAGAGGTAGCTCTCAATAGTCTTAATTTTGCTGCTTAATTTAAAAGGTTTGCTGTGAAAAATTAGCTTAGGTTTGAGGTATTATATGCTGTCAGTATAGATATAGAGTATAAAGGTAGTTTGCTGCTTACTCTAGCTATTACGCTCAGTTTTGCTAGCTATAGTATAGCTGCTACTTTTTGCTTAAGTAGTGCTATTGAGATACTTAAAAAGAATGGGGGTCTTATTGAGGTTAAGGATGTAAGAGCAGGGGAAGTGCTAGCTAAATTTAGCATCAGGCATTTCAGTATAAGCATTTAGGCTGGGCAGCTTAGCTAGAGAGGGTTGGTTGATATAATAGCAGAAGCATAAGAAGCTGTTAATAATAGCAATATATTTTTTAGGCAACTTTGATGTCTGCTTAGTAATATGCTAGCGTGAGATATTTTAGCAGCTTCAGAAGCTTTGAAATCAGCTGTATGAGAAGGTAAAGATAGGGGTGATATTATAGCTGTATAAAGCTGAAAAAATCATATACGCTTTATGCTAAAACTAGGCAGTACTAACTAGCTTATTCTAAGTGTATACTGTAATAAAAGACGTATAGAGGGTACTCTTAAGATTAGGAAAATTAAGCTTATAAATAACTTAAAGAGAGAGGTTGAAGATAACTATATATTATTAATATCAGCTAGTAATAGTTTGATAGGAGATATTTTTAAACTAAATTGAGGCTTTATTATATATAGGCTGGCAATATTCACTATCTGAGCGGTCTTCTCCTTCTTAAATATACTGCTGCTAGCTTAGCCTAATATATATGCAGTGATATTTGAGGAATATTAATATGTTGCGCTTTATAGCTAGGCTATACAGTATAACTAGCTGTTGAATAGGCTTAGTAGGCATATAGATTTGCTCTTTTAGAGGCGTAGGGCGTAGGCTGTATTGCTTCTTTTTTAGAGGTGTAGCGAGGGCAGCTGTGGCGGCAGCTGCTGGCGCTAACGTATTGCTGCTGATCTTGCTGAGAGGCTGGCGCTTCTTCTTGGGGGGCATCTGGGCACTTAACGCATTAGCGATAACTTCGCTTGAAGCAGGGAAAATCGTAGTAACGACGAGAGGGAAATAGAGGACTTACTGCCTGCCAAAAATGGCTCAATCTGGCGATCTCGGGGGTGGTATTTTCGTCGGAAAAGGTGGTGTTTTGGGTTAGGTAGGGTGGGGGGGCAGGGGGGTGCGGATTCTGAGGTCAACAAGTTGATACGGTATGGCGTCGGGTTGATTGGTAGAGCTGCCAGATGCCTGTCATACGACTCAGCCCTCCAAGGCTGCGGGCTGGCACTGTAGACGGGGGTTCCACGGGTCCCACGCAGCGTCTCCCCGAGTTTAGGTGTAAATTTGCCGCGATGCTACGGAATGGGCGCGTCTGGGATCGTCTCGTCTGTCTCGTCTGTTAATGGTGTATAGGGCTGGGGCGGAAAAGCCGCGGCACGATGAGGATGCTATGCAGTAGCCGCGGAATGAAACCATGGTGATGGTGCCTCTTTTGAGCTGTTTGGCCGTGTCTCTCCTCCTGTCTCGGGAGATCAAGACAAGATCGTGAATCGATCGCATGTCGGCGAAACCCCAGACAGACGCCTCATTTCCCATTCATGTTGATCTTTTGAAGATTTGATAAGGTATGTGCTATCATGTCAGAGACAGCCGTACCATACCATACCATACATGCAGGCCCTGCCGGCGGTGGAAATGCTAGGTACTGCATAGTAATGCGGTAGGGGCAGAAAAAACAGCGAAAAAGACCGCCATTCTGTCAAAAGGGAGAGCGCTGTCCCTCGAACAGGAATAGCCACATGCGGTTATGGCGTCACCGTGTTGATACGAGAGGGAATAGCGGCGCCAAATGGAGCGCGGTCATTCCGTTTCCCACAGTAGCGGCCGCTAGCGTCCGTGGTGGGAAGAAGTGGCTGTGAGTGCGTCTTTTCTGGGGGAATTGCTTGTAGAGAGACACTGAGCGACGTGCTGCAAGAGAGGAAAAAAAATGTCAGACGAAGTGAGGCGCAGCCTCAACCGTAAAGTAAACCGTTGTCATTGCAGTGCATGCATGAGTCGGCGTCCCTGTCAACAACCCCTGCAAACTTGGCTTGCCCTTTTTGGATTTTGACTTTACAGGGCACAGGGAAATGTAACCGATCCCGGTGGAAAACTTGCTAGACAGAGGCACAGAGCAGGCAGCGGCTGACTGACGACTTGACGACCAGCGTTTTGTTGTTGCAGCCTTTCCGTTCAACAAGAGCGAGTGACTTTCAAGACCTATCTGTCTGTGACGGTGTTAGAATGAGTACCTATGCGCGCTGGTGGGGGAGGGGGACGGCTGACTGCGTAATGTGGTCGCTTTTGCTCACTACCACAGCAGCGCCGCATGTCTTGTGACTCTCGGTTCGTCCATAATAAGCAACACAACCTGCGGCTTGTATACCAATGAGCCCTCCCCTCCTTGCCGAGCCGATGTATGTAGTTCTGGCACCTATGTCTCTTCCGTCTCCCGGGCGGAGGGACACACACATCCAACCATCTGGTGTTCCGTTACGGCGGCGCAAAGGGAGAGACACGATGATGTCAGGACCGAGGACCGAGGAATCCTGAATCCGTGGACTGAAGGAGAGTCGGCAGAGCCACCCGGCTCAGGGGTTCGGACCCCGGAGGCAGATTCCCTGCCAGCCATGTTTTGACTCAGATTCATATTGGTAATCCGATAATCTCCTTATTGATAGTCGATTTCCGGCTTCCGGAGACCATGGGCATCGACAGGCTCAGTGACAGGCGCCCAAAAAGCAGCAGCAGCAGCAGCAACCGAGCCGTTGGTGGATAATGTCAATCAAGACGGGAGCATCAAGAAACGCCATGTAGCGCCCGGCCCGCTGAGAGACATCCATGGGCGAGGGACAGGGCGATGACAGGGATGGCCCACCCCGACGCAGCGGGGACAGCAGGGGCTCAGGCGCAGGTCAAAGGCCCCATTGGCGCGAAGGTGAACGAGCCAGTCGGAAATGGAAACCTATTTTTGTAAGTGAGTTGCAAAGTCGTGATGCTCGATATATCTCGAGATCAATCTGCTTGAAACGGTCGCAAAGCGTGTGTCGCGCGCGGATGATGCGAATATTTTCAGCTCGTTGCAAGTTGGTGTGGCAGATGATTTGCTGTAGAGTGCTTCGCTATCTCGAGGGAGATGAAGTCGTTGGTTGTCGAGACACGCTAAGAGGCGAGACTTGCCTTAGTCTGGGCATGACATGGCATGGGCGTAAGTAGGAAAAGGGTTTTTGGTAGGTACGAAGACGAGTGCTTTTTTGGCGAGAGCCGACCAAGAAGAAGTGGGGTTTCCGAATGGGGCACACACCGACGGCCTGGACCGACTGCAGGGACGTGGACGGATGGGTCCGGGTAGGTCGCATTGCAATCAAGGGAGGAACGGGAGCGGGAAACGGAGAAAGCGAGATGCGACCACGGGGAGAAATTCTTCAGTGTTTCATCTTCTGTGCGTAATGATGGCGGGTGAAAGCCGTCTTCCGTCGCAACTTGGGGTCCGAATCGGCTGCATGGCATTTTGGAGGCCGGGGCATATCGGCTCGCAGTGGAACGGGGGGGAACGGCCACGGCCCACGGCCCTTGCTTTGAGACCCACGACCAGCCGAGTATTCGTAGATCTCTGTCCAGGTCAGTACCACCAGGACCTCCGGGAGGGAGAACAAGATTATCAGGGGCCGTTGAGACCTGAACGGGATTTTGGGTCGAATTGGGTTTGGGGGCCGGACCGACCGAGAGTGCCGCATGCGCGATATCTGGTGTTGAAACGGCCTGTTGGTTGATTTGCAGTGATGGGGGCTGTTTCAAGTTTCGGGACCTGCAGATCACTGTGAAATGTTGGCAAATGTCCAATACTCACAAGGTATGCAGCTAGCTGTATTGTACTGTACACTGTCGTAAAGTGTTGTTGTTGGAACCTAACTAGGCAATGATGGTTAGTAGGGATACCTGTCCCAACCAAGAATGAGTGACAATGGAGTGGTGGTGTGAAAAATTCTATCCGTACCTTGCCAACAAGCTTCTTGGGAGTTGGGACCGAGGTGGGATATCGTCCCCCAAGGGCGGGGAAGCAGCGGGACGGGGGAAGGATTTGCACCGATGATCTCGGCAATGATTCAAGTCCCAGGCTCGATTGCCCGTATGTGCGGTGACCAGGTGGAGGAGGATCCGTTGCTGCCGGAGGGATTGTGATCCGATCCCATTTGTTGGGTGGATTCCAGGTGAGGAGTGCACCTTGAAGTTTTCCAGGTTGCTTCGTTAGGTTGACTCGTCTAACAGGAGGAGCAGAACCTGGAAAGGGCCGGCCTCGGCCATCTGGCCATCTACGGATAGGTAAGGAAGGAAGGCACCCGACCCGGCACCAACCTAAGCCCCTCGCTACCTACCTATCAGATTCAGCAGTGCCTTCCATTCCCGTCCGCTTCCAACAACGTCGCTTCCTGTTGGTGATGTGATGACCTGAGGTACCTACCTACCCTGAGGTACCCTGCCTACCTCGAAGTGAGGAAGGAGCACCGGTCAGGTAGGTAGGCACCTTGCCTTAAAGTGAGGAAGGAAGGAAGGAAGGAAGGAGGTGAGGTGTATCGATAATGCGCACGGGAAGGATCATCCGACCCGGACCCGGTGGTGCATTTTCTGTTTCTGGCCTCAGCTTGCTGAAGATTGACGGCGGTAAGAAGGACGAATGCGAACTGATGGAAGGAAATGCCTTGCCGCGGGCGCATATTCCTTCGATGGTACCTTGCAGTGGCACTCGCATCGCATCACAGGGCACCGCGATATCACCGGCCGTTTCCAGGCAATGCACCAACGCCAACAGCAACAACAACACAGCTGTGCAGTGCATGCTGTGCCGCTTCAAAGCTGGATTCCCATTACCACCTCCTGCCCGACTCATGGTTCGATAATTGTGAGGTAAAGCTTTTCAGCTGTCCGCTGTCCGCTCTCCGCGGCTCCGTGGACGCCGTGGTACCCCTGCAATAACTCATTTTGGTATTTGCAATAACGAGAGCGAAAAGGAAGGAAGACCAAAAAAAAACGAGGCGGTTAGCCGTCACCTGTCGCCCATCATCCACCAGCGAAAGACAAGACCGGTCAACACGGCTAACGGCTGAAGGCCAAGATGCAGAACGGAGTTTGTTCTCGAATCCAACCTCGGTCAACCGCAACCCCCGTGAACTCTAAAGATGCTGATATCTTGGCCCTTCACAGTGTTGAGGCCCTTGAGAGGGAATTGCACCTGCCAGTGTCCGCATCGTCGCTGCCTCGCCGCCTCGCCGAGTGAGGAAGTTGCTCGGGCCCCACCCTCCCGGAAGAGCCTGCCACTCCCCGACCGTTGTCTTTTTGTCATTGGCAGGGGCCGCCTAACCTTCAACGGAAGGGACCAGGGTCGGCGCTTAACCCTAAGGTATTTTTAGTACCTTCTGAGCTCTTCCCCCCGGCTTGATCCCGCCGTCCCAGGTGGCCTGCCACACATCGGGGCACTGTGCACGAAGGCACCTTGGTACTGTACCGCCGTCGGTCACGGTGGTGGACAGCTGCCCAGCGTGCCAGCCCAGTAGCTAAGTAAGTGAACGGTGCGGCGACCCCATTTGTAGAAGGCCCGTTTGAACTAGAGGCCCGGCATGAACATGGAAACAAACGCCTGACGTCGCTCCATGCACATCAGCCTAGTGCCATCGCATTTTCCATCGCGACCCTCACCGACACTGCCAACCTTCGGCTTGCTTGCAAACAATAAACCGGATTCTCCATCATCGAGGAAAAATTTTCGCATCTCAATATCCATCCACAGAGCACAGAGCACCACCACCGCCGCAACCACCTCTTCCTCCCTGATCCATCCCTCTACCTGTCCTCACGCAACACGGAATTTCCCCGCCAACCTCGCTAAAATAGGGAAAAGGGGGCACGACATTTGCGAATGAGATGCCTGTGATCCAACCCAACGAACCCCAGACCTCGACCCGCATCATCAGATCGCCCAAAAGTACCGTTGCTCGTCATTTCGTGGTACGAAGGTTCCTTCGGCGATCCCAACACGCAACCACACGCACGCACACATCACCTGCGAAGCACACTCAAGTACCATCCACTCTGCGACTCTGCGGCGGTACGTCCACAGGTTTCGAGGCCACGGATCCAATTTGGTACCGCACCATCCATGGTTGACCGACTGCTTTCTTGACTGCAGCCTGATCCAACCAGTTGGTCCTGCTGCTGCTGCTGCCATCCGAACTCTGGCAGTCCTTCCCGAGGAGTCTACACATAAGGTCAGAATCACACACCCCATGTGAGTCCAAAGGCCCGTGCACTGGGGCGGTGCAGTCCCTACTGTGCTGGAAATGTTTCAGAACTAATCAGAGTATAGTATTCCTTGCTTGTAGATATCTATAGGAAACATTTCTAGAATAACTATTAATCTGCTCTACAATCTATTTTAGTAGATAGAACTTTTTTTTTTAGCAATTAATATTATAACTCTCTATTGAACCTACCTCCCTTTATAATAATATATTAACAGCAATATAATAATTATTTTTATAAATTAATTTTAATTGCTATTATACTTTTTACTTAATAGAAAATATTTTATAAATAATTCTTACTTTTTTATTAATATGCCTTCTACTTACTACACTTTAACTGCTTATTAAGCTTACTATAATAATTATAATAGTTATTTTGATTTTCTAATTAATTAGTTTATTAATAGCATATATTTTAATACTTTTCTTAATCTAAAGATATTATTAATATTTAATTTAGTAAAGCTATATAATCCTTATAGCTAGAGAAAGCTATTGCTATTTCTCTAACTGTTGCAATATAAGTTTTAAATAGTTTAATATTATTTAGTATATAGTATTAATTTTTCTTAAAGTTATTAGTTTTTTTCTAATAGAGCGCTTAAAAAATATATCTTTAGTACTTATAAAACACTTTATACTTAGTCTTTTTAAAGCTTTTTATCTTCTGTTAATAATTAGTATATTATATATAAGTTCTACTTTAAATCTATAGAAAATATTTCTAATTTAATATCAGTTTGTTTAGAATATTATAAATATATTACTAGCTAAGCTGCTCTAACTATAAACCTTCTTATTATGCCTTATAAAGCAAAAGCAATTTGCCTCAATTAGAAGCTTTAAGCTATCCTTAAGAAGGCTAATAGTAATATAAAGAGAAATATTTCTAATTTATTTCTTATTATACTAACTATATTTAAATAGTTCAACTTAGATATAATGCTTAATAAGGCTAGTATAGAGGTAAATAAATATTATACTATCTGCTTAACTTAAGAGGCTGAAAGCTACAGTAAATATAAGCTATCTGCTTTTTGTTTTATTAACTAACTAGATCTTATAGGCTGTTTCTCTCTTACTAGCTATAATACTATTTATTTTATTTAGCAGAAGTTTTATTATAATAGCTTAAGTAAGAATAAATAGATCTTTAATATAATCTCTATATATTTCATTCTCTTTTTGCATATTAATTTAATTTGTTTCTAACATCTTGCTAGAGGCGTTTAGCTTTCAATTAGAACTTTAATAGCATCTCTACTACTTTTATTGCTAACCTTATTAATATTAGCAATACTTCTGCTAATAGTTAAAATAGTAATAAGAATAGAGAAAAAAATAACTAAAGAAAAAAGTGCTAAAAAAGAGAATACTAATTATAGAGGTAGAAATATAGAACGCCTATTTTCAAAATTATAAATAAATACTCTTTAGTTTTAAAGTAATTAAAATAAGATTAATAATATTATAAACTTCACTTTATTATTTTTAAATAAAATATAAATAATAGAATATATTCTAACTAAATAAATATAGTATAATAGATATAAATATATATATATTATAAGATAAAATGTTTTTAATATATTAAAAAAATATTTTTAATTTATTATAAATATGTTTCTATATATATATTAAATTAAATTATTAAATCTATATATTACTTATATTTAAATATAATTTATTTAAATATAAACTTAATAAATTAAATATTTTATATAACTTAAATATATTAAATAAGTTAAATAATTAAATTAAATATATTTATTTATATTATATTAATTATATATTTTATAAAATATTTAATTTATATAAATAAATATTATAAATAAAATATTTATTATTATTATTATATATATATATTAATATATATAATATTTTATTTATTTAAATATTTTATATTAAATTAATAAATATTAATAATAATAATAAAAGAATAAAAAAATATTAATAAATATATTAAAATTATATATTTTAATAATAAAATTATAGCTTTTAGTTATTTATAATAATTTTTATTTATTTAAAATAACTTATTTAATTTTATACTTTTTAATAATATATATAGCTTTTAATTATATAATTATAATTTTTTTAATTATAGTTATATTTATATATATTTATTAATTAATAATTTTATAATTTTATAATTTTATTTTAATAATAATATAGTTTTTATATTATTATTAAAAACACTTTTTTTTATTTAATATAAACTATATTTATTAATATTTTTTATTAAACTTAAGCTTAAGTTATATTTATTTTAATATTATAAAAAGTTTATATAAAAAAAACTTATTTTTTAAAATAATTATAAATTTATATAGTTTTTATATTAAAGTTATTAAAAATATTTATTATTATAATTATAAAATAAATAAAGTTTTTTTCTAAAAATATTTTTAAAAGCTTTAATTAATATTATTTTAATATAATATTATTAATTAATAAAAAGTATTTATTAAATTTAAAAAGTTTATTTAATATATAAATATTATATTTTATAGTAATATTTTTAGTTATATTTTTAAAAATAATATATTTAATATAAAATTAATATTTTTATATTTTTTATATAATATAAATATTATAAAAAGTTTATTATATAATTATAATAAAAATATATATTTTTTATTTATTTTATATTAAAAAGTATAAAACTTTAATATTTTATATTATTAATTAATATTAAGTTATATATTATTAAAAAACCTTTTATAAAAAAAAACTTAAATTATATATATAATATATAATAAATAAGCAAATTAAATTATATAATATTATATATTATAATTAGTTAGTAGTTATTAATACTTTATTATATATATAAATCTTTATAATATAAAGATTTATATATATAATAAATTTTTAATTAATTATAAAAGAAAAAAAAGTTTTTATAATTAAAATTATATTAATATTTATATATTTAGCTAATATATAAGCTTGTTAAATATATATTACTATATTATATAAATTATAAAGAATTTATTATAAATTAAAAAAAAAGAAATATAAATATAAAGTTTTATATATAATAATAAAAACTTTTATATTTTGAGTTATAAATATTTTTTAAAATACTTTTTTAATTAAAAAGTTATTTTTTAAATAATAATATTATTATAAAAGCTTTAATAATTTATTTAGCTTTAATATAATTAGTTTTACTATATATATTATTATATTATTTAGCTTTATATTATATAATTATTATTATTATTATTATTATTATTTTATTAATTTACTTAAATTAAAATATATATTTAACTTTATATAAAAATTTATTTATTAATAAAAATATATAAAGTTTTTATATTATTTTTTTAATTAATAGAAAATATAAATTAAAATATTTATATAGTATTTTTAAAATTATATTTATAAATAAAATATATTTATTATAGTTTCTTTATAAAAAAGCTATATTATAATTATAAATTTAATAATAAAATTATTTATAATATAAAATCTTTTTATAAATATAAATTTATTAAATTTATAATATATATTATATTTATTATTATTAATAAAATAAAAATAATATTATATAATTTAAATTTATTATATTATTTATAAAATAAAGCTTTTTATATTATTTTATATATATATAATAAAACTTTATATTTTTTTATTAATTATAAAATACTTTATAAATTAAAAAATAAAATAAAACTTAATATAAATAATATTAAAATATAGAGTAGTTTATATTATTATAAAAATAAAAATCTTAAAATTAAAAAACTAAATATAAAAATATATTAAAGTTATATAATTAATTATAAATTTAATAAATATAAAATTTAAAATATATATCTAAAAAAAAGCTTTATAGTTTTAAAATATTAAAATTTTAATAAATATTTCTTTTTATTATAAAAAGCTTTTTTAAAATATAAATATCTATTTTAAAAATATTTATAATAATATTATATTTAATAATAATAAATAAAATAATTTAAATAATTTAAAAATTTAATAAATTAAAAAAAATAAATTTAATATAAATTAAAAATATAATTAATAATAATAAAGCTTTATATTAAAATTATATAATAAAGCAAAAGATATTATTTATTATAATATAAATATTTAAATAATAAAAAGAAAAAAAATGATTATAAATTAAATATAATATAAAACTAATTATAATTTAAAATAATAAAAATAAGAATAATTAAAAAAATATAATTAATTTAATTTATTATAATATATAAAATTAAAAAAATATAAAAATAAAAAAAGTTTAAATTTAAAAGTTATATAATCTAAAAATTATTAATAAAAAGTAAAAAGATTAATTTAATTTTTATAATTAATATTAATTAAATTTTATAATATAAAGCTATTAGCTTTTATTATTATTATATATATAATAAGAAACTATTAATATAAATATTATAATAAAATAAAAAAAATCTTATTAATTATATTAAGTATTTTATTTTAAATAAAACATTTTTTAAAAATCTTTAAATATTTATATATTAATTTCTTTATAATTATAAAAATTATATAAATAAATATATAAATATAAATCTAATTAAATTATATTTTATTTATAACTTTTATTTTTTATATTTTATTAATTATATAATTTTTTAAAAGAAAATAAGCTATTAAAAAGAAATTTAATAATATTATTCTTTAAATATTATTATATTTTAATTTTAAATAATTTAAAAAATATATTAAAAATTAATATAAAAAAATAAAAAATAAATTTAATTAAAACTAAAAAAGCTTAAAAATATTTGTTTTTATTTAATTATTAAAAAATAAACTTTAATAAACTTTTATTATATATTAAATTAATAAATTTTATAAATTATTTTAAAAAAACTAATTATTAAAATTATTATAAAAAATAAAATAAATATAAAAATAAATATATTATTTATTTATTTATTTTAAGTTTTTTTATTATAAACTAATTAAGTTTTTATTTATTTATATAAACTATTTTTTTTATAATAATATTTAATATTTATAAAAATTATAAGTAATTAGAATTATAATATTAAATACTAATTAAGCTATTATTAAGCTTTTATTAAGATTTAATTAAATTAATAAGTTAAGTTTTAAAAAGAAATATTATATATATCTAAATAGCTAAAAAAGCTAATTTAATTAGTTATTACTAATTAACCTTTATATTATTATTTTTATTACTTTTTTTAATTTAGCTTATAGCTTTATTTTTTATAATTAGTTAAGTTTTATTTAAAATAAAAAAATTAGCTTTAAAATAAATAGTAATATAAAATCTTATTAAGCTATTATTAATAACTTTATAATATTAAATATTAAAAGTTTTATTTTAAAAATAGCTTTTAAATTAAAAGTATTAATAATAATATAAATTACTATACTAATTACTAATATAGCTTTAATTATTAAGTTTATTATAACTATTTAATATTAAGTTAATTAAAATAATATATTTATTAAAACTCTTTTTAAGCGTTTTATATTAACTTCTAAAGCTTTTATTTTAAAGTTTTAAACTTATAATTATAATTATTTATTAATATATATTTATAAAACTTTTATTAAAAATAATATATTAGTTTAAACTTATAATTAGCTAACTATAATAAAAAATAATAATACTTTTTATTTTAATATTTTTAAAGTTTAAAAGATTTATTAAATATTAATAAAAATACTTACTATTATATAAATATAATAATATAACTATTAAGTTAACTTTATAGTAATTAAATTTAATAGTTATAATAGCTTTTAAAACTTTATATAAACTAACTTTTTAATATTTATTTATTAAAAATATATTAATATTAAGCTTTAAAAGTATTAATTATATAGCTTTTTAATAGCTTTTAATAAAAATCTAACTAATAGCTTCTTTAGTTTTTTATTAAATAGTTAGCAATATATTAAGCTTTTAGTATAAACTTTAAAAAGTTTTAAATTTATATTTATATTTTCTTTTCAGCTTTTATTATATTTATAATAATATTTTAAATATTAAAAGTTTAATATATAACAGCTATAAGCTATAGCTATTATTATAAAATAACTATAAAATATATATTTAAAGTAATATAAATATTATAAAATAGCTAATAAACCTTTAGTGCTATTAATATAAAAAGCTACTATTAAGCTAGCTTTAAAGAAAATATATTTTAATTATAATACTTTTAATATATTTAATAATATATATTTAAAATATAATAAAATTAATTACTATAAAGCTAATTATTAAGCTAATAAGTAGTATAAAATATATTATAAAAAAAACTACTTTATAGAAATATATTAATATAAAGTTAAGCTATTATTAAATATAGCTTAAGTTTATATTAATACTATATAAATATAAAAATATTTAAATATTAATATAATAATAATAATAATAATAATAATAATAATAATAATAATAATAATAATAATAATAATAATAATAATAATAATAATAATAATAATAATAATAATAATAATAACAATAATATATTAATTTTTTTTAAAAACTTTTTATTTATAAAGTTATTTTATAAAAGTTTTTTAATTAATTATAAATATATTATATAATATAGAAATATTTTTCTTATTTTTTCTATTAGATTTTAATATATATTATATTAAATAAATATAGTTATAATAATATATATATTAATTAAGTTAACTACCTTTTATACTTTAGATATATTTACTATATTTAAAGCTTTTAAAGCTTTTAATATATTAATTATACTAATTATATTTGCTATATTAAATATAGCTAAAGCGCTTAAGATGCTAAAAGCACTAAAGGCACTAAAGGCATATAACACCTTTACTATATTATATATTAGATTTTTAAGTTTTTATATTTATAATATATATATATATTAAATAAATAAGCTATATATTTTTAAATTAATTATATATACTTTAAGAAGAGATATTAATATATATTATCTTAATATAATAATAATAATAATAATATAATAATATTTTATTTACTTAAATATTTTATTTACTTAAATATTCTATATAAAATAAATAAATAGACTTTTATATATATAACTTTATATAAAAGTATTTAATTTATTATAACTTATAACTTTATAAATACTTATATAATTCTTTATATTATATAATTCTACTTATATAATTAAAAGCTTTATAACTTATATTTTAAGTTATTTTTCCCCTCTTTTTTCCTTACCTCAAAATAAAACTAAAAAACAATATTAACTAATATTGTATTAATATAGTCCTTCTCTATTAATAATCTATACTAATAAATGCTTATAAATGCTAAAAATTATTATATTTTATTATAATATATCTCTATTTATAACTTTATACTATATAAGCATATATACTACGCCTCTAAATACTTTAATACTTATGCTAATAATAAGTAATATATTTTTATTACTTATTTAACTGTTCTAACTCTAATCTCATTTTAAATTCTATAAGTTCTCTTTTCATTTTCAGTTCCTCTTCTATCTTCTGATTCTATTATTTAATTTCAGCTTGAGATTTATGCTCTTTATGCTATTCATCTCTTTCTCTACTCTCTATTTCCCTTTTTAACTGCTCTATATAAAGCTTTTGCTCCTTATTAGCAAAAGATAAAGCGCTAATTTAAGTTTATATTTAAACAGCTTAGTAAAGAAGTTAACTATTTTGAAGGTATAATAAGCTTCAGTTTGAATAGCTTTAAAGAGCAGTTATTAGTACTTTAGATAATGAAATACTGCTAGCCTATAAAGATCTCTTATTATCTTCACTATTAGGGAAGCTAAAGTTGCTATTATTATTAAATAGCAAACTTCTCTAATTGCTTACTAATAGTTCTTAAGTTCTTAAACAGCTTAAAAAATAGTAAGATTAGTTTTTGTTAATATATAACATCTTATATAATAATAATAATACTTATAATAATACTTACTTACTTAAATATTCTATATAAAATAAACTAATAGACTTTAAGGTATAAAACCTTATATAAAAATACTCTATTTATTATAACCTATAACTATAATATTGATTATGTAATACGTATAGTTACATAAGCACCTTATGTAATTAGCAGTTTAGCAGGCTATGTTTCAGGTTATCTTTCCCCTCACTTTTCCCTACCTTAGGGAATAACTTGCCAACTACATCAACAGGAATCATCGCAATACATCTCCTTCCTTATTATTATCTATACAATTAAATGCCTATAAATGCTCAAGATTATCACCTTTTATCATAACATAAGCCCATCTATAACCCTATACTATATAGGCGCATATACCACGCCCCTGAATACACTTATACCTGTGCTAACAGGTTATGAGCCCAGCTCAGAGATAACTTCAGTTCCTTCTACTTCTTTACCTATACCTTACCTTCCTATAAAGCCCTACCTCTACTTAAGGGTTATATATAACGAAAATCGATCCTTTGAACGCTTTTCTATCCATACGACCTTTGCAGAATCAGATATACTAGCTGGACTAGTAGTTTGGTTCCACGAGATACACCTTCTTCGAATCTATATAACCAATCCTATACAAATCAACTATACCTCTATCGATCCTTCCCTAAGCAGACAGTCTCTTGCTACTGCTTTATTCAATCTATATCCCTCAGATTATCTATTCGAACTATCCTCTAGTCTACTACCAATCTGGTTTAGACCTATACTTACGGCCCAACAGACTTCTTCTCAACCGATTTACTATATGGGATACTTATCTCCTCAGTCAGACTACAGTCTAACTGAAGAAGATCTTGATTAAAGAGAAGGTTATAAGGAAAAACTCTTCTTTTTTCACAGTTGAACCCTAGACCTCTGGGTTTATAGCTGTATTATAACATAACTGTACAAACCACTATACTATACGTCCAATAGCTTCTGTAGTTATATAACCTCACTGTCGTTTAACCCTCATAAGGCTTGCAACTACGCACTGCATCCTATAAGGCAATAATGGCTAACTTAAAGGTTGATATGCCTAAGCTTATAGGCTCTGAGAATTATAAGGTATGGGCTATACGTATTAAAGCCTTCTTTATAAGTAAAGATATAACTATAGATTTAACTAAACCTGAATCTGATATTAATGCAGATAAAGGTAATAAGGCTTTAAGCTATATACAATTACTCTGTAAAGATGGCCCTTTAAGAGTAATTAAGGATGATAATAGTGCTTTTAAAGCCTGGGATCACCTTAAAAAGCTATATGAGCCTACAGGTTTTACAAACGAGTTTTTAACCTGTAAAGAGTTCTTTAATACTTCCTTAGATGACTTTGATTCTATGGAAGATTATATTAATAAAATAAAAGAACTTATGGATAATTTATCCTATAACCAGCTAAGACTACCTGATCAAGTAGTTATAGCTTATATACTTAATAGTCTAAATGAGACTTTTGAGGCTTTTATAACCTCTATAACTCAGTCTCTTAGGACTAACCCTTCTGCCTATACCCTTGACTCTTTATATGCTAGTCTTTTAGACGAGTATAAAAGAAAAGGAGGCAAAGAAGTAGTTAATAATACTACTACTAAGGGTAATAAGTATAATAAAAATCAAAATAAAAACCAGGAAAATAATAAAAATAATAAAAATAATAAAAAGAAGGATAATAATAAAATATCCAAAAAACCCTGGAAAAAACAGAAAGGTTTATACTGCAAAAATTGCAAGAAAACTAACCATTCTGAAGAAAATTGCGCTTTCTTACATCCTGAAAAAGCACCTAGTTGGTGGAAAAAACCCACTAATAGTGCAATAAAGGAAAAAGAGAAAGAAGTAGTTAATATAACTACTGCTAGCAATATTACCCCTTATATATCTTTAAATAATCCTGATTCTATAGAATTAATGGATTTATCTTCTGAAAAAGAAGAAGAAGATATTATTTTTGAAAATGTAGGTTATACTACTACTCCTCCTTATTATATAAATAAAAATACTAATAATCCTTCCTTAGGTTATTTAATTAACCAGTCTATTATTAAGGAAAAAGGAAAAGCAAGGAGTTATAACCAAATTGAAAAAACGGTTGATTTTTATATTGATACTGCGGCTACTATACATGTAGTTAAAAACCACACTCTTTTAATAAATAAAATAAAAATAAATAAACCTATTAAATGGGGAGAAGCAAAAGAAATTACTTCTTTAATAAAGGGTGAATTAATTATATATCCTAATAATAATAAAATAATATTAAAAGATGTTTATTATATACCTGAACTAGGTATTAATCTACTTAGTCAATCTAAGTTAGATTTATTAGGTATTGCTTCTATTATATGGAAACAACCTATTTTATATAATATAAAGAAAGATTGTATTATTGCTATGGGGGCAAAACGAAATAATTTATATTTCTTCCAATTTCCTACCAATAATAACAATAACTATATATATAATACTATAACTAATAAAAATATAAATAATAATAATAATAATAATAATAGCCTCCAACTATGGCACCAACGTCTTGGTCATATTCATATACAAAGTCTTTTAAAAATAAAAGATAATACAATTTCAGATATAAATATAAATAATATAAATATAAATAATAATAATAAATTACTACCTTGCAAAGCCTGTTTTGAAGGCAAATTTGTAACTAAGGTTAGTAAATCACAGGTTCATAATAAAAATCTAGATTATCTAGATTATATAGCTTCAGATTTATGTAGGCCTATAACGCCTACTACTTATGATAAATATAATTTATTTATTATCTTTATAGATAAATATACCCGATTCGTCTGGGGAAAATTACTTAAAGATAAAACTGAAGAAACTATAAGTAATACTTTTCTTGAATTTCAAGCAGAAGTAAATAATAATAATAATAATAAAAGAATAAAAGAAATCTCTACTGATGGGGGTAAAGAATTTTCTAATAAACATATTAAGACTATATATCTTAATAGTAGGATTATCCACAATATAAGACCTCCTTATACATATGAGCCTAACGGACTTATAGAGCGTACTATACGCACTATAGTTAATAAAATAAGAATAATACTATATAACTCAGGTTTACCACACTACTTATAGGGTGAAGCCTTTTATGCTACTCTTTATATGCATAATAGGACTCCTCATAGCTCTATTGAGTATAAAACGCCTTATGAAATAAAAAATAATATAAAACCTAATATTAATAATATAAAGGTGTGGGGTAGCATATGCTACTATAAGAATAAAGACCCTAAAATTAAGAAACTAGACGTAAGAGCACGTCAAGGTTTTATAATTAATTATGGATCTAATGGGTATAAAGTCTGGGATATGCAACTAAAGAGAGCTTTATGGTCTCGTGACGTTGAAGTCCTAGAGAATACCTTTATTTCTCATCATAAAGAGCTTCCTATAAGCATAAATACCCGCTTTAAGGATACTAATAGTAGTACTATGCCTAACAACAATAGACAGAGTACTGCCCAATATAATCCACAAAGAGATATATCTAGTCAATCTATCTCTTATAGTAATAATAATATTGCTATAGAAAGCAATAATATTACTAAAAACACTGCTCTTAAGAATCCAAGTGATGAGACTATTATTAATAGTAATAAAAATAATAATAATAATATAAATAATAATACTATTAATAATAGCTATAACTATAGTACTATATCCCACAATGATAGTTATAATACCAATACTAATATGAGTAAGACGAACAATGATAGTAAGAAAACTATTAGTATTAATAATGGAGAAATAAATAAAGAAAAATCCAAGTTTTTAATAGAGATCCCCTCTCTATCAGAAGAAGCTAAAAAAGACTACCAATAGGTAAATAATACAGTTAATAATAATATTATTAACGAAAGTGCACTATTATTTACTATACAGGACTGCCCTGTATTAAGTAATTATAAAATAAATAATAATAACGTTTTAACTGATAATAATAGTCCTGCTGGAACCAGTACTATCTATAAAAAAGCTTCTTATATACTATCAGTTATTACATTAGACGAGCCCTCTAATATTAAGCAAGCCTTAAATTCTCCTTATAAAGATAATTGGATTCAGGCTATGCAATTAGAGATAAGTCAAATAGAAGATATAAATACTTGGAAAATCATACAAATACCAGATAATATTCATCTATTAGGCGGTAGATAGGTATATACTATGAAATTAAAAGATAAAATAAATAATACCTATAAATATAAAGCAAGATGGGTTGCTCAAGGTTTTAATCAATATATTGGTATTGATTATTTAGAAACTTTTTCTACTACTTGTAGACCTGGGAGCTATAGATTTATAGTAATTTTTGCTATAAAAGAAAGCTGGATTTTGTTACAATATGATGTAACAACTGCTTTTATTCACGCAGATATAGATATGGATATTTATACTGCTATACCTGCTGGTTTTATTTATAATAAAACTACAAATAAATTAGAATTTAATCCTAATTATAATTATAAATCAAGAAATAATAAATATTGCTGTAAGCTTATTAAAGCTTTATATGGTTTAAAACAAAGTCCTAGACTATGGTATAACCATTTAAAAGGAATATTATTAAAATTAGGATTTATTGTTTCACCTTATGATGAAGCAGTATATATATTAAATAAAAATAAATATAAAGCTATAATATGTTGCCATGTGGATGATATATTACTAGCAGCTAATAATACTGCTACTAGTGATTATATATATAATAATTTAAGGCAATATATAAAAATTCAACTATTAGGGGAGCCTAATATATTTTTAGGTTGTGAGTTTGATATAGATAGACAAAATAAGTCTATTTTTATGCATCAAACGAAATATACACAAAAAATATTAAATAAATATAATAAAACTAATATAAACCCATCAATAACACCTATAAAAGATAGTATAAAATTGCATATAAATAAATATTATGCAACTAAGGAAGAAATATTACAATTTCAACAGCAAATAGGAGCTTTGCTATATCTAGCTTTAAAAACTAGATTTGATATAGCTCTTGCAGTTAATATCTTATCAAGATATACTATAAACCCTTCTAAAGAGCATTTCTCTGCTTTAGATTATCTATGGGGTTATTTAAATAAATATCCTAATAAGGGAATTTATTATAACTGCAATAATAATATAATTTGGGATTTAATAGGTTATTCAGACTCTAATTGGGCTGGAGACCTAGATGATAGAAAATCTACATCAGCTTATATATTTTGCTGGGGCTTATATAATATTATATCTTATAGCTCTATAAAGCAAAAAACAGTAGCTTTATCTACTTGTGAAGCTGAATATATGGCTTTAACTGAATCCGTTAAAGAAGCTATTTATCTATATAATACCTATAATTTTAATCTTAAAAATCTAGGATTTAAATTAATAAATAAACCTAAAATATTTATAGATAATATTGCAGCTAAAAAACTAGCTGAAAATCCTGAATTTCATAAAAAATCTAAGCATATTGATATAAGATATCATTTTGCTAGAGACTCTTTATTAAATAAAGATATAATGTTATTTCACATTAATACTAAATCTAATATTGCTGATATTTTAACTAAGCCTTTAGGCAAAGTTATATTTTTCACATTATTAAGTATTATTTATAGTAATAATAATAAATATAATAATAATAACAATAATAACAATAATAACAATAATAATAATAATAATAATAATATTATTATTACTGAAATAACATACTAGTTTTTCTCTTAAAACTTTTACCTATAAGGTTATTTTATAAGAGTTTTTTAACTAGTTATAAACATATTATACAATATAGGAATATTTTTCTTATTTTTCCCACTGGGTTTTTAAGTTTTTATACCTATAACGTATATATATGTTAAGTGAGTAAGCTATATACCCTTAAATCAACCGTATATACCTTAAGGGGGGATGTTAATATATAACATCTTATATAATAATAATAATACTTATAATAATACTTACTTACTTAAATATTCTATATAAAATAAACTAATAGACTTTAAGGTATAAAACCTTATATAAAAATACTCTATTTATTATAACCTATAACTATAATATTGATTATGTAATACGTATAGTTACGTAAGCACCTTATGTAATTAGCAGTTTAGCAGGCTATGTTTCAGGTTATCTTTCCCCTCACTTTTCCCTACCTTAGGGAATAACTTGCCAACTACATCAACAGGAATCATCGCAATACATCTCCTTCCTTATTATTATCTATACAATTAAATGCCTATAAATGCTCAAGATTATCACCTTTTATCATAACATAAGCCCATCTATAACCCTATACTATATAGGCGCATATACCACGCCCCTGAATACACTTATACCTGTGCTAACAGTTTTTATTCTTATTATCTAATAATCTCTGCTGCTTTTATTCTAAAATAATAATTAGATATCAGTCTCTTAATATAGTATTAAACTTATTATTCTGTTATATTACTAAGTCTACTTAACTAGAAATTCTAGTGTTATAGTATAAGCTTAAGATATATTGCTTATAAGTTATATAATCTTAAGAGATTATATTTTAATCTATTTCCTTTAACCTATATAAATAAATAAGAATACTTTCTAAGTAAAATAGTATATATACCTATTAATAATATAAAAAATAGAGAGAAACCACTCAGTCTATTAATAAGATGCTTAGTGATAGATCTTAATAGTATTTATATTATATAGGATTTATTTCTAATCTAAAGCTAAGATTTTTAATATTATTTGATAAAACTCTACAGCAATAGGCAGTAACTACTTATAGTTTGCTTAAGCTTTAAAGGCTGGAAATTTCACTATATCTTATATAAGTGATAAAAAACATTTTAGAAATATTTCTAAAATGTTTTTAGATAAAGTATAATAATAATATACTTCTAATTATATTGCAAAGTTTGTTATAGTTCTTTTGAGATTAACAGCTTAAAAAACTAATTATAATATTATATAGAGTTTTTAATCTATAAGGATAGATATCACCTAAAAGCTTTTTAACATTATACTGAAAATATATATAACAGAAGCAAATGCAACTTTCAGCTTAGAATTCTTAGGACTTTAAGTGTTGATATCTTTTCTTAAGGTATTGCTTAAGGCTTTTAATAACGCTCTATCTTTAGTTGAAAGTAACCCTAAGTATATTAGATTTATAAATAAACTTCTATTTAATATTAATTGCATATTTGCAATATAAAATATTAAAGACAGCTTGAAATATATATTAATATATTTCTGCTGTCTTAGTATTTATATAGCATTACGCTAAGAGGAGTGTTTTATTAAGTTAGAAACAATTTAGAAATATTTCAGGTATAAACGCTCACCTTTCTCTGATATATAGCTATACTAAGCCTAAATAACTTTATAATGCTCTGAACTATAAATATATTTATAGTTTATATTAACTATAAATAACTTTATATTATTAAATATCTACTATATAGCTTATTTATAGAAAAAATAAATAATAATATAGTTAGAATATATTTTAAATAAATATTAAATATACTGATAATAGTAAGCTATTAAAATTATAATAATATAAAAAAGGAATTCATTCTATATACAGAATTGCTTATTTTGTTCTTTTATTTGCTATAAAGTAAGTGTAATTATGCAGGCATCTTATAGAAATATTAAGATTTGCTGTTTTTAAATAATATATTAAAAGTAGTTAAAATTTATAAAGCTTTTATAAATATCTATTATAGATTGCCTATAGAACTTTATAATATACTCTTTTAACTTATTTAAGTTTAAAAATAAGTCTATAAATATTAATATATTTAAATAAAATAAAGAAGTAAAGCATATACTTAATATTATATTAAGCTTATTAATACATAGAACAATATATATTAAACCCTTTATAATTAAAAGAGGCGTTTTGTAAAGGTATTTAGGGGCTACAGGCTACAGTTAGGTCAAACTGATAGGAGAAGCACCTAAAGGGTAGGTATAGTATTGCTGCGCTACTTTTGCTTGCTTCTTCTAAGATCCCCTTTTCCTAATCTTTAGCAAGTTCTTGCTGAGTTCTTGCTGTGGAGGGTTCTATGCCTTAGGCTTATAGGCATCTCTATACCTTCAGCCTTTATTAGCTAGGTTATCTTCAGCATTGCTGCTCTATATGCTTAGTCTCTTATAATTATCCTCTTTCTAGTTATAATAGTTTTTACTATATAGTTAGCCTTTAGTTTAAGGTGGCTGCAGCAGTTCTCTTTTATTGTCTAAAGCAGCTCTTATCATCCTTCTCTATTGTCTAGTATAGCAGGTAGCTGTTATATATTCAGTAAAAGCTCTATTATCTGTTTAAGCTGTTATTATTATAGTTATTATTAATTAAGGTTCTTTAGGCTATATATAGGTTTTTTCATTTTAAAGCTTTTTGTTAGTTATTTTTGAAGAAAGTGATATTTATTTTTTCTTTTAGTAAATATAATTATCTAAGTGTTTTATTGCTCTTATTTCCTGTAAACTTACTTTTTGTTTAGTAAGGTTTTCTAATATAATATCTTTATAGTATTCTTTATAATAGCTTTATTTTTCATTCTATTATTCTCCTTCTAAATAGATATATTATAAAACTGTTAATTAAGTTAGATAGCAACTGCTATTATTAATTTACTATATTTACCTTCTCACTTTTAGTAGTACTTGCTATAGTGAATAACTGTTGTTTATTTTATCTGATGTTATGCCTGCTTTTGTAACTGTTTGATGAGGCTTTATAATTATCTATAAAGTGACAGCTTTTCTCTACCTCAGTCTAGTTCTTCTTTTTCTTATAATAATATATCTTTCTGCATCTTTATATTATATAAGCTTTACTAAGCTTCTATAGACCTTTTATAGATATTTCACTACTTTATAATACTTTTATAACTAATATTATAAGTATAGAAAGCTTTATTACTTAAATCTTTGTTGAGTATAGTTTTAATAATTCTAAGCTTAGTGATAGTATATATTAATGCAACTAATTTAATAGCAGCAAGCCTTATATTAGCTATATGTTATAGCTTTATAAGAGTAGCAAAGTTGTTTATGCTTATACTTATAATAGAGATTATATATATAAGTTATGCTGGTTGCGCAGTATTAAGTGCTGCAGAGTAAGTTTAGTGATTATTTGAGAAAGGTATAAGCTAACTATTTTACTTTTAGATTTCTTTCTGCTTTATCTTAACTGTTTGCTACTATTAAAACTAAGTTAAGTGTTATATCTATTAAATTGAAGCTGGTTATTACTGCTAGCATGAGATTTACTGCATTTTTACTGCAATTGAGAAAGGTTGGACACTTCTCTAGAGTCTCTATAAGTAGTTAGTAAACCTTACCAGCCTTCAGTAGGACACTAAGAATTATAATAACTAATTAGTAGCTATAGGTGTTAAAGAGAGTGCTGCTGCTTATATATAGATATAACTTTAAATATCTTTAGATATAAGTTTTATTTTATAATTTATTTTATTTTTACTTTTATATTAATAGATATTTATAGCTAGCTTGCTGAGCTAAAGACTAAGATAAAATAGATAAGATTATAAGGCAGATTAAAGGTACTCTTCTTTTTTATCTGCATAATAAGACCTATATCTTTAAATAGGCTGACTTCCTTAATAGGCTTACTAATATTTTAGTAATATATCTCTTAAAGAGCAATCTTTATATAGCTGCACTTTCTTTATAAGATCTTTTAAAGATTTAAAATATTTATATACTTTATAATATCTATTGCTATGCTCTAATTACAATCTTTAAGACTGTTAGTAGTAGTCTTATGCTCTGCTTTAATTCTTATAAAGATATTAGTAAGCATTTAGCAGCAGTTTGCTAAAATTTAGTTAATATTAATAATAAAGATAATTCTTTTAGTAGGAGGGATAGTAATAATAATAACTTTAATAAGCTTAGTGACAATCTGCAGGATAAGAATAGCAGTATAACTAGCGACAGTAATAATAATGAGGATAAAGATAATAAAAATGAGGCTGAAGATGAAAAAGAAGAAGAAGAAGAAGATGAAAATAAAGATAATAATAATAAAGATAGTGAAGAAGATAAAGAGTAATATTATTAGCAAAACTTCAGCAGAAGTATAGTAGATTTCTATAAGATGTTTTTAATTAGATATTTATAGTTTTATATTGCTTTTGTAGGAGGTTTAAGAAGTTTTTGCTAGCATTTTAGCTGTCTTATAGTTAATTAACTTTTCTTATTTTCTTTATATTACTTATTATTTTACTTATAATACAACTTATGCTGCTGCTTCTTAAATTCTATAAGAATTTGCAGAATATTTGCTAAGTGTTCTTTAAGCTTTTAAGTGTTATATTCTACTAGCTAGCTCTTTTATTTAACTAAATATAGGGGGCTTTTTAGTACTTCCCTTTGCAATATAATATCTTCAACTTCTTATTCTTTAAGGTCCTCTTTTAAGTCTGAAAGCAGTCCTTTAGTGAACTTTTAGCTATACTACAGCTCTAGTAGTATAACAGAGAAAACATTATATACTTAATTATACTTCTTTAGAAGCTATACTCTATAGGTATTAAAGCTTATAACTTTTATAACTAGCATAGGAATAAATTATAGAGTAAGCTTTTGCTAACTTTTTGTAAAATAAAAGTTCTTAGTTAAAAGTCTTATAATATTTCTAATATTATATAATTACATCTTTTTTCTAGCATTTATATTTTTAGCTTATACTTTAGTTGCATACTACTAATTTTCAGCTATCCTTTAGTAAACCTCTATCAGCTTCTTAAGTCTTTCTTTAACTCTCTAGGTTCTAAAGTTGATATATAGTAAGCAGTAGTTAATTATTCTCAGGTAGTATCTTATAAAGGCCTTAAATAGCAATATACTAATAGTAATATATTTATTATTATTATATAAAAACTTAGCTTCAACTAGTTATATTGCCTATTAGTTATGCAGACCTTTGCTAAACTTTGAGAGATATATAGTTAAAGTCTAATATATCCTTTCTATCTGACTGTCTATTTATAGGTGCTATGCTGTAGAAACATACCTTTCTATATCTTAAGCCTTAGTCCAGTCTTACTAGAACTAACTGGTGATCAGTTTGTTTCTATTGCTAATAATAGCTTTAGGTGTGCTATACTAGCACTTAATCTCTTAGTATAAGATCCTTGCTAAGTCTGTGGTGTCTAGTTGCTTAGTTGTCACTAAGAATTAGACTACTTTAGTTATTCTATATATAACTACTAGGATTATATTATAAATAATCCTATTATTCTAGCAACTTTCTAGTAAGCTGGTTAAGAAGTCTAAAGAAATCTATTAGAATAAATATATTAGCAGTTCTAATATTTACAGCAGTTTATATAGTTTATACTGTAGTATATACACCCTCTAATAGTATAAGCACTTAGCGATATATTGCTATATATCTTCTATTAGATATAGCTAATAAAACTTTTATAAGATCAGTTTAGCTGTTTTATTTGCCTTTATATGCTTTGATCTAAATGTATTATAGTGGTTTCTTAAGATTTTATAGCAGAGGGATCTTTCTTCTAAGATAATAAGTCTTTTTCTAAACTAAAGGATATTATTCTTATTAAGTTAGTATTTTTAGTGTTCTCTAGCATTTTAGTGAACCTTAGCTGTAAAATCTCTGCAGAAGTGGTCTTTAGCTTGCAGTCCTTTAACTATCTGTTTAAGATCTATGCTTAGTTATAATATATAAGCTGTTTTATTTTAAATAAGCTCTCTTATTATAGTATATAAGATATATTATTCTAGTATAGTAACCTTAGCTTCTCTTAAGTCTTTTAGTATATTGCTAATCTCCTATAGAGCAGTTAGTATAGCATCTATATATAATTTTGAGTAGGTAATAGTGCTGATATATATATTTTAATATAGTAGATTATTAGTTCCCTCTATAAGGTAGTATTAACTTAAAGGTGAAGATCCTTCAACCTTAGAGCTAGCCTTTTAGTAAGATTCTTATATACTTTGCTAAACAGCTTAGATATAAGTTTTTATAGTAGCTATAGTCTCTTTAAGCTTAGTGATATATTAGCAATTTGTTGCTAAAAGCTAGCTGATAAGTTTAAGCTTTTTTCTAAGAGTGAGAAGTATATTATCTATTTTTATATCTTTTATTATATAATTAAAGTGTTATAATAATCTATTTATTAGATTTATAACTTCTGATCTATATTGAATTTTGAAATTAAATATAGATAGATAATAAACTTATTAGGTAAGCTTTTTGTAAATATTTTGTGCAGGTGTAGTAAGTACTCCTTTTAGTGCTATATAGTCTGTGAGGACTAGGAACTTCTTAAAGAGTCTTTATAGGTATTAGGCCTAATAATCTAAACTTTCTATAATTGCTAGAAGCTCTTGCTGCTCTATAGCCTAATATCTCTCTGTGTTTGAAAGCTTTTTTAACTAGAAAGCTACTAAGTGCTAGACTATGCTATGCTTCTGTAAAAGCATATTAGATGCTGCTTAAATAGATATATCAGTTTTAACTTTTATTTCTAGCATTAGGTTGTAATATCTTAGTATTAAGGCTTTAGTAAATGCTTTTTGAAGTGTTTTAAATGCAGTCTATATCTCCTCTATCTAGATGAAGGCTTTTAACTTTATGCTGTTTTAGCTTCTTTTAAGCGCACTATTTATAGGGGCAGCAATATAGGAATATCTTATAATAAACTTATAATAGAAGTTATAGAATTCTAAGAATACTTATATATCTTTAAAAGACTTTAGTATTAGCTATTTAGTAACTACTTAGATTTACTTTAAGTTTATCTTTATACTATTTTAAGTAATATGAAATCTTAAGAAGTTTACTTCTATTTAATAAAAGTTATATTTTTTTAGTTTTATAAACAGCTTAGCAGCCTTTAGGCAGCATAGGATAGTATAGAAGTCTTTAGTATGCTGCTCTCTTATATCTAAGTAGATAAGAATATTATTTAGATATATAATATAGTAGGTATTTAAGAAGTTAGTAAGTGCTTAGTAGATATATACTTAAAAAGTTATAAAGGTGTTAGTAAGCCTAAATAGCATTACTATATATTTAAAATGCTTATATTTTGTTCTAAATATAGTTTTCTATTTATCTGCTTTATTAATTATAATATAGTAGTATGCTTTACTTAAATTAATTTTTGAAATAAACTTTATGCTAGTAAGCCTGTTTAGAAGCTTACTAATTAATAGCAGAAGATAATAGTTTTTTACTATGATTTTATTTAGTCCTTTATAGTCTATATATAATTATAAACTTTTATTCTTTTTAGGTATGAATAGTATAAATGCTCTTATAGAGCTAGTTAAATAGTATATACAGCTTACTACTTCTATTTCTCAAATATATTTAATAAGCATTTGAAGTTATTCTGCTGATATAAAGTATATAGGCCTATATAGGGGTTTCTTATTAGGTTTCAGTTTAATATAATATACTGCTCTCTTCAGCTTAAGAACTTTTTTTGTATTTTTCTTATTGAAAATATTAGTAAAGTCTTAAAGTTCTTTAGAAACTTCTTTTTCTCAGCTTTTGCTTAGTAAGTATTTACTTAAGGTCTTAATATCCTTTTTATTAAAGGCTAAAGCGCTTATTAGATATATAATATAGGCTTATTAGCTATTTTCTATAATTTTTTAGATAATTACTTTTAGTTTAGTAAGCAAGAAGTATTTATATAACTAAATATATATATAAGTGTTAATATAAATATCTTCCTGCTTTATTAAATTATTAGATAAGAGAATATCTCTTGCTCTCTTAAGGTAAAAGCTTATAATAAAGGCTTAGTGAATCTTTTGCAGATATCTTTAACTATCTATAAGAAAGAATATAAGCTAATAAACCTTTCTAGTAGATATAAGCCTTCTTTAGAAGTCTATTAGTTTAAAGGCTGCAATGCTTATAGCCTCTTTTAATTGAAGTTTCTTAATAAGGTCTTTTTATATAATATCTACTACTGTATAAATATCTATATTAACTTTTAGTTTAATTTTGCTAGCTGCTTAGAGTGCTAGCATCTATCTTTTAATAGTTTATTTTATTAAAACTGAAGTGATTTCTAGTATAATACTTCTTAGGATTGCTTTTATATCTATTTATTTCTTAAGTCTTCAGCATCAGTTATATAAAGTACTGAAATTATATTAATCTCACTCTGTTTTGAGTTAAAGTTCTAATTACTGTCTGCTAGCTATATTTAGTTCTCAGTATAGTTAGAGGAAATATATCTATATTTCTTGCAGTTATAATATTAAGGTCTTTAAGAATTAAGAGGTTTACTATTAGAGCTAGGTGTTATATAGATATTTGCTGAGCAGTTATTTTAAGATAAAGTCTCTAGATAGCAATCCTTTTAGTTTGATAACCTAAGAGGCTGCAAACTGCTTTTATAAGGGCAGTCTAAAGAGCTTAAGTGCAGTTGCTTATATAACTTAGAACATCTAGTAGTTTTTTCTATATATCTCCCTTCTATAATCTCTTATAACCTCTAAGTATGCAGAGTAATAGTGTGTATATTAGTATAGTTAACATCTTACTTAAACAGTTTATTCTTTAAAGTTCTCATAAAGCTTTAAAAGAAGGTATACACCTTTATATTACTTATATTCAGCTTGCTGAAGGCTTAGTTAATAGACTTCTATTAAGCTTAATATATAATTAGCTTTTTATTATTTTTCTGATAGCATTATCTTAAAGTATTATAGTGGTTTTATTCTTAGAGTTTAAATATAATATGCTACCCTCTTATAAAGATTCTAAAGTTTTTTTATCTTAAGTTGACTTCTCTTTCTGAAGTGTTTATAAGCATTTGCTGATATATTTGCTATTCTATTTGTAAGGTATACTTTATTATATTTACAGCCTATTAGATATATTAGCTATTAGAGCAGCTAGAATAATATTTATAAGCTTTTTCTACTATAATAAGCTAATCTTCTCTTATTATATTTATAGATTTACTAGTGAAATAGGCTATATTATAGTTTGAAGGTTTCTTAAAAACCTTAAGCAATTGTTTAGCAGGCGCTTAGTTACTTAGCGCAGCAGTAATTAGCTCTTGCTAGCTGGCTATTATAGTAATTATCTGCTGCATCAGCACTTAGCTAGTTGCTTCTTTTAGCCTTCTAGCTTAAGCTGGCCTGTTAGCTGCAGCTATAAACATCTAGCCTTATAGCTTATTCAGTCTATAGGGGGGGGTCTTATAGTTTCTATCTTTTTGTATACATTTATCACCTAAGTGGCAAGCGTTTAGCGCAGATAGCCTATCCTCTTTAGGGCCCCCAGCCTCACTTAAAGTATAACTTCTTGCTTCCTTTTATTAATTTATATTATCCTCTAATTATTTATTAAGGTTATTTTCTCTATATAGGTTTATATAGGCTGTTTCGCTCTATGCTCAGCAAACATTAAGTATAAGTTCTTCAGCCTAATTAGTAAGTATTACTTAAGTATATAATACTATTATTATTACTAACCTTCTTAAATTAAAATAGAAGCAAAAGAATTATAAAGGTATTTAGAGGCTATAAGCTACAGTTAGGTTAAACTGATAGGAGAAGCATCTAAAGGGTAGGTATAATATTGCTGCGCTACTTTTGCTTGCTTCTTCTAAGATCCCCTTTTCCTAACCTTCAGTAAGTCCTTGCTGAGTTCTT
Source organism: Colletotrichum horii (assembly GCA_027406005.1). Lineage (NCBI taxonomy): Eukaryota > Fungi > Ascomycota > Sordariomycetes > Glomerellales > Glomerellaceae > Colletotrichum > Colletotrichum horii. Next base: position 3,953,494 of record JANVYB010000008.1, read on the forward strand.
GCTGTAGAGGGTTTTATGCTCTAGGCCTACAGGCGTCTCTATACCTTCAGCCTTTATTAGCTGGGTTGTCCCCAGTATTGCTGCTCTATATGCCTAGTCCCTTACACGTTTTTGCTATAGATAGAAAAAAATATATATAAATACTATATAATATAATTATAATATATAGCATAATTTTTAGGTCTTATAAGATAAAAAACCTATAATAGATAGAGCATTCAACTTGCTGTATTTAAGCAATTAAACCTTAATAGGTTTAGTTGCATATTAGTTGTTTTTATAAATTGCCTATAAATATAAAGCATTCCTAGCTTGTAATTACTTCCTCTAAAAGTACTATCTCATAGAATATTAACGTCATAATATCTCAGTATAGTTGCTATTCAAAAAGAACTAATATAAAGTAGTATTTCCTTCAGTTTTAAGCTATAACACTATTTAAGCATATAATTACCTACTACTGAATGCTAGTAATAAACTAAATTATAGTTAGTAGATATATTATATATAGCCTTTAGAATAGATTTATCTTACGCTTTATTCTATTACTTATAAGATAGAGCTATATATTTCACTTAAATTAATATATAATTACCTTTTGCAAAAATATTTATGCATTATCTATAATATCTTTTATATATATTAAACTAAATATAAAACATTTCAGAAACATTTCTATATTAATCCTACTTATGCTATAATATGCTTCTCTACTATTATTATTATAACCTTCTCTTTAAGTGCTATAAGTTATGCGTTGAAGGATAGTGTTATTACATTATAGGCAAAATCTTAATACTATATATATTAGTATGCTTTTCTACTTATATAATCTCAGCTTATACACTATATAGAGGTATCTCTAAGAGCATAATAAGTTATATTAAATTTGCTTATCTTTTTATATATTTAATATTAAATTATATATTAAGGTTTAATAATCTCTTCTGCAGAGAGAGCTTTTATTAAAATAATAAAAATTACTTCTTTTAGAGATGTTATTAAGTATTCTAAGATATTAAGTAAATAGCTAATATTCTCTATAACTATTATATTTTATATAAAAAGGTTATTACTTTATATAGCTAGAGAATAGCTAATAATTATTAGTTTAATAAGTGTAATAAATATATCTAAAAGTAGCTATTACTATTTATTAATAAAAGGTATAAAAAGAGAAATAAACTAATAGTTATACTATATTTTATAGTTATTTTCAAATTAATATTAAGTCTATTTCAAAGCTTAAATAGAGTGAGATATTATTTAAATTATTATAAACTTTATTTATATTATTTAAATTTCTAAGTTTATTTATAGGTTTATTAAAACTAAATATAACAGCTTACTTTTAAACCTTATAATAGTTATTATATATTAATAAATCTATTATCTCTAAGAATAATTTAAGTGAAAATAAGATTTATTAGCATAAAAAAATAAATATATCTAATTCAGTTTAGAAATATTTCTCATAATACTAATAACTTTTAAAATTACCCCTCACTTAGAATACTTCAGTATGCACCTCAGGTATTAAATGTCAGAGGTTGGAAAAAATATAATACAGAAAATATATTGTATTTTTGTATTTTTTATAAAAATATCTAATTTTAATTAAATTTAATAGTTTTTAATATTATTTTTAGATATATAGCTATAATAAAGCAAGAAATACAGGGTTTATATAGGTTATTACGTAATATTATTAAATAAATTATTTTATATATATTTAAAAGTGGGTCTGTATTTTTAGTGTATTATATTTAACTTAAGAAGGAAAATGTTAGTGCTTTTATTATATAAGCAGTAATAACTATAGTAAACTAAGGGCTATAAAAGTGGGTCCTACTGCTAAAAATAGCGCTTTTTTCATAGATAATTATAGTATATTTACTTTTTATAATAGCTATACTAATTGCTTAAAAATACTTACTTTAGTAGATTTAACCTTATGAGGGGATGTATTTGTATTGTATTTTTTGGACAACCTCTGTCAAATGTTATATAAGCTACATAATGCAGACTGCTGTAATTAGATAGATAGTATGGGGTGAGGTCTACTAGGTTTGGACTTAGTAACTGCACCGCCCCAGTGCACAGGCCTTTGGACTGACATGGGGTGTGTGATTCTGACCTTGTGTGTATTGTCTTCCGAAGTGCGAACCATGCGGAGAACCTTCTCCTCAGCCAGTCCCAGCCCCCGACTCAGTCGCACAACGTCGTCGCTCAGCACCACCCATCCATGTCGTCGCCAACGACCGACACCGTGGACATAGCCCGATCCACGGTGCATTGCATCTTCCCTTTCCATCCCACTGCCACGGCTGCTGCATATCCGTAGGGCAGAGGCGCACCACTGTCGACTGCTGCGCACCTCTTCACCGTCGCACTGCGCTTCCCCATCTATCTCTCTCTACGGCCGAGGCTGCGGTCGAACACCACGGCAGTATGCAACGGCTCTTCTCTCGGGTCATTGTCAGCAACCACCACCAGCCACTGACAGATCGCACGCTATCGGTCAAGGCTGGGACATGCCGTGAGCCGACTGCTCCAATCCGACGCCTCTCTGCAAGTCATCAAACGCTTCACGTAATCAGCAATCATTTGTCTGCCATCTGGGTTGTGCTTGTACCGCGAGAACCGCTCAGCTAGTCCGTTTGTCCCTCGTCCAAGATGCGAGTCACAAGCCGAGTCCAAGACATTACTCAGCCGCGACGTGTTGTAGATCAAGGCAGCAGCTTGGGAGTAGCTGCCTGGGCGAAGTTCCAACGACGGCGTGTGTGTCTGCCTGTTTCGCGGCGCAGAGTCGAGAGTCTTCGAGGCCCCTGGGATGACTTGCCATGACGCTGTGACGGCTCGTCGATGTGGTAAGTCTTCCCAACCAAACCGTCCCTTTGCGTCCACAGGTCAACCTTCTTTCACTGCAAGTTTGATCCAACGAAGCGGCCCGAAACGTCTGTTCCCTCGCGTTCCTGCTTGGGACTAAGGCACGCTGAGCATGCTCAGCACATGGCCGGGAACCAACCATGACCGTCTTTCCACCAATGACGCCTCCTGCTGCGGATCCTTGCCTTACTCAGCCGTCGGACGACTCTGCTATCGTCTTCTCCCACAAACCACCAAAATGTTCGATGGCTCGCACTTTGCAAGATGCACTCCACTTGAATCTTGGGGGCGGTGCCTCGGTCTACAGTTCACCTAAGCCAAGGCGCTTCTTTGCGTGGGGTAGCACGCGATGCGGCTTGCTGCTCGCGGCTCTGGATATCCGCACTCCCTCCCGGCTAAAGGATCAAAACTCAGCCTTCCCGTCGCCCACATCTATCATTGCCGCATACTCAGCCCCCCATACCCACCATGGGCGGCTAAGGCGCAGGACTAAGACATGCTCTGCCTATTCCGAACATGTCAACTATCGAGTGATGGCAGGAACTGCACATTCGGGTCAAGTTAAGCTTGATTCACGCTCAACGGCCAGCGGCGTCTGGCGCCAAAATTAGCGCACCCAGCACTCATCGTGAATAGACGCAGCGTCTCTATGTTAGCAGCACGGCTTCTATCATGTCTCTTCCTCCTCATCGGCCGAGACGTATGCACCACATCTCGTGTTTGGTCTCAGCTGAGTCTGTACCTGCAGAACCCATGGTGCGGTTCCTTCCCCGAGCTTCACCGGCTGGTCTTCGCTGCCTGGACGAGCTTTCCGCCCAGTTCGTCAATCTCAGCTGTCCAGCGGCGGCTAGCAGATCGGATCATGGGGCCGCGAAAGACCTTCCCGAAAGCGGAAATGCAAGATGTCTGTGATGGGACGTGCCTGACAGAGCAGGACTGACATGACCTTCTTCGACGCCGCAGGCTTGAAACAGACCCCAACAGGGAGCTGAACAAAGACATCAGTATTGAATCTCGTGTTCGAAAATAAAGGATCCTCACAGAGATGGCTACTGGCGCAATCGACGCCCGCTTCGTTGCGGCTGGGACGGTCATTTCGCCGGCAAGTCACAGCGAAGGGTCTAGAACCATACGTGCTACGGCAAATCACCGCATGATCTCAATGAATCAGTACTTCGACATAAGGAAGAGACCTTTTGGAAGGTGCGGTAGAGTGGGAGTGATTTGCGCCCGTTTGACGAGTACGCCCTAACCAACACACCACACAGTCCATCGTTCGCCAATGTCGTCAGTATAGGCGCATACCCGTGGCCGCAGACATACAACTTATCCTATCATCAGACCAGTTGACAAGGCACACTGCTCAGGGGCTTTGGGACCTTGTCAAGGGGCGTGGTGAACAAAGACCAACAATCAACGTTGGTTTGTCTGTCAAACCCAGGCACCAACATAACATGGGAATAATCAGCCACCCGGCGCGGCACCATACTCCGGGGCCTGGACACAGCATCCCGCAATCGAGACCCCCCGTCTGGATCTCATCCATGCGTCTCGGCAGGCTTATCGATGTGCCTCGCATTTCTGTCCCCCAGGCCGGTTGACGGGATCGTTCGGCCTTCGTCCGGGTTTTGACAAGCCTTGGTGGCAAGCTTCAGATCACCAGTCCGTCATGGTTGCCCGCGGCGGAATCATGATCTGCGAGCCCAGAAACACAAGCCTTAATGTCTGCCTCGTGACGAGGCTGTACAGCCTTCCAAGGTCAACGGCCCGCTTGTAGGCAGTACTGCTTCGGTTTCTGTGGCCGAGGGTCCATCGCAAGTTGCCTGGCCAGGCACCCAGCTCGATACCCCCGATAGAGCATCACATCTCATGACCTGTAATTCAGTGGCGAGGTCACCAGGCTTCTTTCGAGCAATCTCCCAGCTCCAACGATCTCATGCCATGGTTCGATATCTCCACCCATGGGAAGACGGTGTTCAGGTATCGCGCTTGAACTTCGCGAGCTGAACTTTGGCCGTCCCTGCTCATTAGCCATGATCAAGCAGTCCCACAAAGTTGAAACAACCAACCTTTTGGGGTCCCGTCGTTGGTGAAATGAGAAGGGACCCGATCACACCTCAAACAAACACACATTTCCCGACACTGCGTCCAGACCGCACGCAATCACGCGCACACCCCTCTTCTCTGTCACGTCAGAGACCCAGCAGAAGACACCAACATTCACATCTCCATCCTCATCGTCGTCGTCGCCATCATCGTCGGCCGACAGCGCAGTGTGATAACCCCTCCCCCCCTCCAGGCTCCCCGCGCTTAAAAGCTGAAAAGTCGAGATACCCCGTGCTTTGGGGGCCGCAGCCGCGGCCGCGGCCACGCAAGAGGGGAGTGTGGGTTACGCGCGCTAAAGAAGGAGGAGCAAAAGTCTAAACGGTCATCACGCCGCACCAACAGCTGTCTCTCTCTGCACCAGCTAAGGCCACCGTCGTGGGCCTCGCCCGAACGCGGGAAGGAGTAATTGAGTGCGTATCTGTATGCGCAGCAGTTCCTCCTCCAACTCCAAATTTCTTGAGAGATACCAGGTTCATCCCGGTTGGCGAGTTTGGAGCTCTAGGTAGGTAGGGTAGGGGAGGAGAGCTCCGGGCGTCATCTCTTTTTCATTTCGTCCCATGTGTGAGGTACAATTTTGCAAGCTGGCGAGTACGAGCCGGAAGCCGAGTCCGACAGTTGACTGACTGATACCGGAGTTCGTGTGGCGTTTTGCAAATTACGACAATCTAACCAATGGCGCCGGCTCGTCACTAACCTGCACAACTTCAACGATCTTGACATGAAACTTCAGTAGAAACGATTCTATTGCAGTACAGAAAAATAAAACAACGTGAACCAACTCGTCAACGTAAAGCGAGCAAAGGTCCCCGGAGACGGACAGTTACACTACGCAAAAAAAAAAAACGCCTTCATGAGAAGCAAGAAACCAAGGGGAGGAACAGGTTAATGTGATACAAGAGCGTTTACGACCGGAACCGCCCAATACGTGTTTCGTGGGGAATCTCCCTTCTCTTCCTTTTTGTTCTGTTTGGAAAACCCCGGCGTCCCTTCCTTTTTGTGTTTTTTCGAGGTTCCTCCTGCCACCCTTTCCCGAACAAAAGATTCCGTAAGGAAACTCATCATCATCATGCCATGCAGTAATTAGGAGGAAGAAAATGGAGGAGAGAGTGGGATAGATGTCATGACGGTTCGAAGGGGGGGGGATGAGAGACTTGGGGCAGATCAGAAGAGGATTATTGATTATGAGGCGCCCGCGGTGGCGGCGGTGGGCTGCTGGGGGACGACGCGGCCGCGGGGGCTCTTGCCGTCGGACTCGGACTCGTCGTCGCTGTTGCGGCGGGAGGGGCTGTCTTGCTCTCTCCTGGACTTTGTCATCTGTGATTCCGGTTAGCACACTTTGCCCGTGTCATCTCACTCCAGAACAAGCAAGAGACTTACCCATGAGCGGACACCGCCGACGAGACCCAGCGCGTATCCCGTGATAAAGTCATTCGACGTGGGCGCGGGGGTGCCGCCCGGGGTGGTGGGCGGGATGTCGACGCTGAGCTTGGAGCGGTTCCCGGCGGCGGCGGCGGTGAGGTCGCCGTTCTGGATGTAGGAGGTGCGGGCGGCGGGGGCGGGGGACTGGGGACGGGAGGCGGGCCAGTACTGGCGCAGCTCGCGGGAGAGCTCCTGGCCGGTGGTGGACCAGTTTGTGCGGATGTTATCGCGCAGCTCCTGGACGTGGCGCTTGAGGTCGAGCTCGTTCTTCTTGAGCCAGCTGACGTTGAGTTCCTGGCGGGAGGTGCCGCGCTTGAATTGGCGGGCAATGTACTTTTCGTAGTCGCGGACGATCCTGTGTGAGGTCAGTTTCTGTGCTACTTTTTTTGATGGGGAGCTGGGACACGGAGCTCGAGCGGTGCCCGTTTCCGAGGTAGAGGGAACTTACTTGGTGATGATGCCAGTCGTGCTGACGCCCTCGGTTCTTTGCGTGACCAGGAACTTGCCGGCCTCCTTGATGGGCCTGTAGATGTCGTCACCCTCGTCGGCGCCGTACGGGATATCGTCGTGGGCGACGTAGTCGATCTTGTGGGCTTCGAGGAAGTCCGGGGTGACGATCCAAGGGCAGTCCTCGATGACCTCGTCAACCCATTTGCAGTGGCGGACGGTCTCGGCGCGCTCGCGGCCCGAGAGGACAGTCAGACCCTTGCGCTTGTGTGTGTCGACGTCGCCGGCTACACCGACGATGAGGTAGGTGTCCGGGAAGGCCTTTTTCGCTTGTTCGAGCTGGCGCATGTGGCTGTTTTGCGGTCGCAGTGTTAGCATGTGACTTTCTCTCAGGAGGGATGGAGGTTGGGAACACGGACCCGAGATGGAAGAGGTCGAACACTCCGTCGGCGTATACCCTCACGGCCCGTCCGGCGGGGGGGTCGTTCGTCCTGTAGCCCACGGGGTGGGTGAGCTTGCCGATGGGGGGAGGAGGCATGGAGTCCTCGGGGGTCTCCTTGATCGAGACGGTCTTCTTCTTGCGGCCGACGCGCTCGGCGATGTCGACGCTCGCCTCGGTGGTGTCGCTGGGCTCGCCGGGGTCGAGGGTGTGATCTTGCGCCGCGGGGGCGGAGGAGCCATTATTGTTCTCGTGGATGGAGCGCTCCGAGTTGGCGCGTTGTCGCTTAGACGGGTGGCCGGCGGAGGCGGAGGCGGTGGAGTCGGACTTGCGGTGGGAGGAGGTTGATGTCAGGCGGCCGGTTTCCGGGGCGGTGCTGTCGCCTTCTTCGCCGGAGGCATCGCGTGAGGAAGCTTGGAGGTCTGGTTGGGGCATGGAGGCTGTTGTTGAGGGGCGCTTGCGTTTGCCTGCTGCTGAGGAGCTCGAGGGTGATGACATCTTGGGCGGTATTGGTGGTGGTGGGGGGACCGAAAGGGTTTTGAGGGTTGCTCAAGATGTTGGACGGGATGGAGTTGGAAGTTGGAAGCGGTCTGCCGGCCGTGGATGAGGTAGCTGGTGGTGAGGGCGTGGAGTCGGCCGTTTGGTTAGGTAAGGTAGCGGGCCGCAGCTAAGGGGGGGCGGCCTGTGTTGCTTGGTTGATCGGCAGTAATATGTCGTATGTAGGAAGGGTTTGCGTATGGCGTATCCCGCGTGGGAGGATTCGTTGCGGGCGTGGGTGGTGGTTGCTGGACTGCTGTGCCTTGGTTTTAGTTAGGAGGGGTGATGGCTGATGACGATGGACTTTTTTTTTTTACGAGAGGATGCAATTGGAGAGCGAGAGCACAGGGAAGGGGGAGGGTAGAAAAAAGCAGAGCTTAGGTAGGTCTGGGCCTGGGTTTCGGAGAAAGAAGGGCAATTGGACGGAAGAGGGTAGAATACTGACCACGGCTTCTGAGAGGTTTACACTTTTTGCGCGCCGCGTATTGGAACGGGTAGGTCCAGCCAGAGCCGTGAATGGTTGGTTGGTCCAGTCCAGTCGGAATAAAGTGTGCTCGGCTGACTGCGAGTTTTGGCCGGACGGATGTGACAGCAAAGGTATGGTAAGGTAAAGCAAAGCAGAGCAGAGCAGCAGAGCACAGCTACCTAAGCAGCAAGATTGCGCATATGATACAGACGGATAATGGACTACCTTGTGTTAGACCTGCAGCTAGTGGGGGAGCGTCTACTCCGGTCGGCGGGATGCGGACCACGGGGGAGTTCGTGGGAAGTTTAAAGTTGGGTTAACAGCGAGTTGACAGCTGACGGTCGTTAATCGCGGTTGTGAAGGAAGCTGCAATTGCTGCCACCCGAGTGCCAATGGAGAAAGAATAGTGTGTTGTGTTGTCGGACTGTCTGTCAACTGGGTTCGCAAGTCGCGTGTCACGAGTGGGAAAATGCCACGATGTCCATCGAGATTTTGTCCATACACGTTCACAAATTGCATTGCGCGCAGGAGCGACATGCCTGTCCCCCGCTCCTCTTTCTTTTTCTTTCTCACTGCAACTCTCGGAAACTGCACCGGTGGCCTCTCGGTTACAACTTGCCTGCTGCGTGCTCTGTATTCGTACAAGTATCCATCCGTCATCCCGACGGACAACATGAGCACTCCGAGAAGGAGACGGACAGCTTGTACAGACAGCAGGACTCGTCAAGCTCGCGCCTTGCACATGCGTAATAATTGCCTCCAGCGTTTGTGCAAGACAGTGGCGTCATCCGGCTGTGGCTTGAGCAGAGCAGAGCAGAGCAGCACCCCGTCGGCTGCACTGCACAATTACGTCGGTTGGGGGCCCGCCGTCGGTGGCTTTGCTCTAGCTCGACCAATAGCGTCGTCTTCTTTGGCTGAGCTGCCGCCGGTGCACAGAACCGAAAAGAAATAAAGCTAAAATACCGAAAAAAGTACTTGCAAGGTGTGCGGGTCATTTCTGCCCGGCAGGGATGGTTCGAGATTTCACAGTTCTGTTGGGGAGGAAGTGGATTCCTCTGCTTCTCCAAGCGGTACGTACCCGCAAAGCTGGCCCTTGGCATTCGTCGGTCTCTCCAACTGGGCAGCAGGAAAAGAACGAGACACTGGCAGAATGGCAGGAAATGATGACAGGAGGATGACACGTGGGCAAGACACAGACGCAGACACGGTTGAACTCCGGGACCTTCGATCCCTCGTTTTTGTCCGAGATGGCAGCGTGACATGTCAGGTGACGTCGATCGGCGTTCTCTGCGCATCGGTCTGAACCTCAATTATGGCAGCGCGACGTGGGAGGTGTCTGCGGCGGGCGCTTCTGCTGTGATGGCTTCTGCATCGAAACTCATCGAAGTTGCGTCTTTTTTTTTTTTTTGGTGCCCTGCCTTTCTAATGATATGACAAGGGAAACAATGCGAAGGGCATGCATCAAATCAAATTTTGGCCGGTCAATGCGGCTGACCCACTGGGGATGCTTCCGCTGGGATGTGACGCCATGCATGAATCGACTGCCTTTTTCGACGACGGACGGGAGGTGAGGCGGCCGGTCGAGGGCTGCCGGGTCGGCGGTCAGAATGTCGGGGTGCGACGCGGAGACGGTGGTGTGGGCCAGTCGGCGGTCGGGGTGGATCCCGGGTGGTCGCCGACGAGGCCGGAACCGATAATTATCAAGTCCCAAGTATGACAATGGCTTTGAAGAAATTCAGTTGGTCTCGGCTTGGATTTAAGTTACTCTCTCTCTCTTTCTTTGATGTATTGTGTAGAGAAATTCGGCAGCTGAGCGAGAACTTATTGTTCATGCATGAAGTTGCTATTCAAAGCGAAGGATTTCAGACGTCAGAAAACCAAAACTATCGCCGTATTCATTGCCATGTCACCAAATCACCTGGTTCGCATCTTTCACGATAGCGCTTTTCCCCCTATGAAGCGAACGTCACGTTTGACTGATTCAAGTCAAAGTCATGGCCTCATCAGCTCCATCCAGACCCTGTCCATCAAGGTCCCCAACCACGATGGAGCTACAAGAAACACCAAGACAGGGATCACCACTATCTGCAATGTCTTTCATTGGCCTACCTCACAGTCATACGCCGCTGGCCATCAAGGTAGATTCCGCAAGATGTCATTCTCTCTTGTGACTGCCCGACTCCGGCAGGTGCTGGACTCGAGTTCTGGTAGCACTGGTATCAAAACTCCCTCTGCCCCCGTGACTACCAGCCTTCTTCCGTCTAGTTCCTCCTTTACTCCGCGAGTCGCACGCATCTCATTCACCTTCTGTCTCCTTCTCTCCAAATACCAAAAATGACGGAACAATTCGTCCACGACGTGATCATAATTGGCGCCGGTCCCTGCGGCCTCGCCGTCGCCTCCCGCCTCTGCGAGCACTCCCCCTCCGCCCTCTTCACGGACGAGGAGCACCAGCGGTACCACTGGATCCGCAAATACGGCCGCCGCATGCCCCTCAAGAACCGCCGCAACGGCGCCATCATCGAGAAGCGCACTCCAGCCCAGGCCCAGCGCTATTCTACACTCGTCCTCGACGCCACGGGCGACGAGTGGCTCAACAAGTGGAACCGCCTCTTCAAGACGTTCGACATCACGCACCTGCGCAGCCCCATGTTCTTCCACGTCGACCCGATGGACCGCGACTCGCTCCTCGCGAGGGCACACGAGCGGAACCAGGAGGGCGAGCTGCTCGAGCTGCGGGCCTGCGTCGGCAAGGAGATCAGCAAGCACCTGCGCAAGGCGAGGGTGAAGTCGAGGAATCCAAAGTGAGTTGCCACAGTTGTATCCTCAACGCCGTGAGGTCAGTTTTGCTAACTCAACTGGTGCCAGACAACACGCCGTCGTCGAGGTCGACGAGCGAGACCGCAAAGACTACTTCACCCCGCCCACGAACCTCTTCGCCAACCACTGCGACTGCATCGTCGACCGCTACGGCCTGCGCGAGGGCCTGATCCAGAACGAGAAGGTCCAGGACATCGAGTACCGCGTCATCAAGCACGTCTCCCCGGACACGAACCTCTTTGCTGTCCACACCGACAAAACAATCCACTACGCGAAGTCCGTCGTCCTCGCTGTCGGCCCCGCCAACGCGCCCACCATCCCGCCCGTCCTCGGCCTCAACTCCGACCCGAACCCCTCCAAACCCCCGCCGCAGACCTGCCACAGCATGCAGATCCAAAAGTTCCCCGACCCGCTCGTGCAAGCCAAGATCGCCGCGCGGCGCACCACGCACGTCCTCGTCGTCGGCGGCGGGCTAACCTCCGCGCAGCTATCCGACCTCGCGCTCCGGCGCGGCGTGACCAAGGTGTGGCACCTGATGCGCGGGCCGCTGCGCGTGAAGCCGTTCGACGTGGACCTCGCGTGGATGGGCAAGTTCCGCAACGTGGAGCAGGCGTACTTCTGGAGCGCGGACTCGGACGAGGAGCGGCTGGCGCAGATCCAGAGCGCGCGCGGCGGCGGCAGCATCACGCCGCCGTACCACAAGCGGCTGAAGGCGCACATCGCGCGCGGGAGCCTGGAGCTGTGCACGAACACGAGGCTTGCGGAGGCGCGGTTCGACGAGGAGAGGAAGGTTTGGAGCGTGAGGACGGAGCCGGCGGTGGAGATTCCGGCGGTGGATTATATTTACTTCGCGACGGGCGTGCAGACGGATTATGCCAGTTTGCCGTATCTGCAGACCATGTTGAGGGAGCATCCGATCCACGGGCACGGGGGCATGCCGTGTATTAACGATGATTTGATGTGGAAGGAGGGGGTGCCGTTGTTCGTCACGGGGCGGCTTGCGGCGTTGAGGTTGGGGCCCGGGGCGGGGAACTTGGGTGGGGCGCGGGCCGGCGCCGAGAGGGTTGCTTGGGCCATTGAGGACTTGATTCCGAATAGGGGTGGGGATGAGTTTGAGGAGGATGAGGAGTTGAAGTTTGTCACCGGGCGGGGTAATCGATTTGAAAGTCTCGTATCTGCTGGGGAGGATTGGTAAAGAACCGTCAAATTCGACATTGTCTTCAAAAATGGGCATCATGAGGTTTACTAGAGTATTGAAGTGTCAAACCCGGTCATTGAGCACAGTATCTTGACTCTTGGACGATTTGGCCCGTTATCGTTCGTCATGGCGCCCAACGCCGGACAGAATGACGGACAAGAACATCCAATTCCCGGACCGGAACGGAGGCTTCAGCTCCTCGCCGAGTCTTCGGGTGGCTGCTCCAACGCCACCTTGGCGCATGTCATGAAACGCATACACTCCCTTGTCGCTGACATTCCGCCAGTGGAAGCGAAGGAGGTTTTGCTTCTTCGCAAACAACCTTAAACTGCCCGCGTCCCTTTCAAATTGCTCTGGTCTGGGGTCTTTCAAGGGCAGTCTCAGTGTAATCGAGCAACTTACTATGAACCTACGTCGTTTTGTTCCTATCACAGTTGCACAAACCAATCTAGTCCAAACGAAGAGAGTCCCTTGGGGTAACAAGCACTCGGACTCGACGTGTGATGGTGCGGTCGTATGCAGGTATCCGTGGGCAATCACAAACATTTGTTATGAGCAGGAAGGAGGCTCCAAGCAAATTGGGATGGGAAGTTTGATTTAGGTGAGGCTCTTGTCTGTGACACCATGGACTCAGGCTGCGCATCCCGAGCGAATTTGAGGCGCGTGGCTGATTGGAACCGAATATATGATGCACCTCAACTGCTCTCCTTCTGCTTCATGTATTTACGTAGCATGCTTCGTGTTCACCTTCTTTCGAGACTACCTTTGTTCGCATTCACACTCATTCATTCGTTTCAAATATGAAGACTCAAATTATTCTCTTCTGTTCGGCTCTGAGTGGCGTCGCCATCTCACAGGTCACGCTGTATGGCCAATGTGGCGGGTATGCTTCCTCTAAGTCTCCTTTCTCTATCTTTCGATAGACACAGTGGACAAATTATCTTCAGAAGAAGACGATCGCAAAGGCTAACTATTATCTAGAGAAGGCTGGACCGGCTCAATAACATGCGCCGCAGGCACCACCTGCGTGCCTTACAGCGAATGGTACAGCCAATGCATGACCGAAGACGCCGATGATGGCGCCAACCCCGGCCCGGAGCCTACAGCAGAGGTCTCATCCGTCGAACCAACTACTCTGCCCACGGCGATTGAAGATGTCCCCGCCTCATCTGCCGCCGAAGCCGTCCCCACCTCCGAAGCAGCTGAACCCCCTCCTTCCTCGTCAGAGGATCCTTTGCCGGCAACGACATTGGCCACCGCCACCAAAGACGCGACGGCCATCATCGCCGCTCCTTCGGGAGTAACAAAGACGCTGCCTCAGTCCTCGGGCACCGTCGAGACGGACGCCGCGATCCCCGTGTCGGGGAGTTTTGACGGCGGGATGAAGATGTACGACCGCAATCGTAAGTGGCACCCTCCTAACAGCAGCATGAGCATGATATGCTGATAGCAAACTAGCGAGAGTGTGCCAGGAGCAGACTGAGACGGGCGAGGACGACGCCATGTTCATCCTCGAAGACGGCGCGACGCTCTCGAACGTCATTCTCGGGCCTGGACAAGCGGAGGGTGTTCACTGCAAAGGAACCTGGTACATCCCCTCCTCCTTCTTTCCCCCTTTCCAGAGACCACATGAGCGCTGACGAACGCGTGAACAGCACCCTCATCAACGTCTGGCACAGCGACGTCTGCGAGGACGCCATCACCCTAAAGCAGACCTCCGGCACGTCCTCCATCATCGGCGGCGGCGCCTTCCACGCCGCGGACAAGGTGGTGCAGTTCAACGGGCGCGGGACGGTCTCCATCAAGGACTTTTGTAAGTCTCAGTGTCTCTCACAAATCCCATTTTGAGCACGATGAGAATCTGATTCCGGTGCCATAGACGTCGAGGACTACGGCAAGCTCGTACGCAGCTGCGGCAACTGCAAGGCCAACGGCGGGCCGCGGGACGTGGTGATTGAGAACGTGGTCGCCGTCGACGGCGGGGTGCTGTGCGGGATCAACGCGAACTATGGGGACACGTGCATGATCTCGGGCGCGTGCCAGAACTCTGGGAAGAGTTGTGATTTGTTTGAGGGGAATGATACCGGGGAGGAGCCGGTCAAGACGGGCAGCGGGATGGATGGGGAGTTTTGTTTTGTGAGTGGGTTGAGTGAGAGTTGTTAGGTGGGGGTTCGATGGAAGCTTTGGTAGTTGATAGAGTCGGGTGTTGATGGGGGGAGAAGGAAACCCAAGCTGGTGTAAGATGAATTGTCGCCAGGACTCCGAGTCGTCACCGCCATTCTCGTCCGCAGGTGGTGGAGCTGGTTGGCCAAGGTGAAGATAGTTGGCGCCGTGGGGATACGTGCAAGAAAAGCAGTCTCATTCAATAGATCGAGGTGCATTAGATGACATCGTATCAAAAGTACCCCATTGCTCGTAACATACTCTCATATTGAAGCATACCAAGCGCGGCAAAAGATCCAATAATAAATATTGGATCATGCACGAAATCTTTATGGAGCCAATCCAATGGAATCAGGGTTCTATTCCGTCTTCAGTGGCCAGATGGGATCCAAGCAAGCCATGCCGACGATGCGTTATGGGAGCTTTATCATGGGGTCATGCAGTCTAGCTGTTCTACCATCATCATCAAGGTATACGTGGTGCATCAACAGACGGTGGAGATGATAACCGATAATTGCACAAACGGATACGTGATTGCAGGTTATTCATTCCATCTTCGAATCTCAGAGCACAGACGACTTCCCCAATGATTCGCCAGATCGCAGTAATGAATGTGGATAATGCGAAGATGACCAAGCAGGTGATTTGCCCGCTGCTCCCAGATTCTTAGAATGTTAGGATATTTCTATTTAACAAACGGATTTGCTACTCTGGTTGTGGGCTGAGTAAAGTGTTAGGCCGGGAACTTCTACAGGTATTCAACTCGCCAAACATATACATGCGATAAGAATACGATCGCGAATCGTTGGCTTTTCGGACTCTTGTCTCTGTTTGCTTATTAAGAACGATGAGATTCACAAATACCTGTCTCGGCAAATCCATTGAGGGCAAGCATACAACGCAGAACTTTCCGTTGTCATTGCCGCTAATTGCAAAGTTTTGAATGTACAAAATCCCAGAACGCATCATTGGGAGCTTCTCCTGCTGTTGAAACGCTGGTGTCTGACTTTTATAAATCCGGCCGAGGCTGACGACCGGACTTGCCGGTCCACCCAAAGGCCGGAAGGTCCACACGGCGCCGGAACCCCACCCGTCGATGGCGATCGCCCCTTCGCCCCGGCATCACCACCCTCAGCCTCCCGCCGAGCCCGAAGTCACATCATCGCCGCCATCCCGCTCAAACTTACCACTCCGCCGGGCGCGGCCTCGTTCCTGGCCTGTCTCGTCTACACCGCTACCCCTGAATCCCATCACACCCAAACCCCGTCCCTCGTATTATGCTTACTGATGTTCTGCTCCCGCTCCCGAAATATCCGAACGTACAGATCTCTCTCGCCAAGATCGCACGTCAGAAAGAGAGTCTCCCTCTAGTCGAAACTCAATCCACCAAAAATCTCACGCTGGCTCCGTCAAACTTGGCCCTGCTCCATCCTCAACTTCGGATAGAAGATGGTGGCGATAGATGGCTACGAGTTCATCGAAAATAGCTTGTCTATCTTTGGGACGAATTAAGAAATCCGGTATTTCTGACGTGAGAACACTGACTGCTGCTGCTGCCACCACACCTATATCACTTGAATTTTCAAAACTCAAGCTTTGTGCGTCGGTATGAACGACGACACACACACGAAAAACCTACCTGCTATTCCCTCTCGTGTCCATCACGCCCATCAAGAAAAACTCTATTGCACACACGACGATGTTCTGCCGTAAAACAAGGCCGACTGTCCAGCCAAGCCAACCGAAAGCATGAATGTTAATATTCCCCTCACAACACATCCGCTTCAGAGAAGAGGGTTGTCAAAGTGTGCGTGCCGTGTGAGCAGGGTACATGCGTCAGTTCGACGTCCCACCCCCAGACAAATCAATACCCTCCCCTTCCTGACACACGCATGTCCCCCCGTCTCCAAGATGCCAGCTTACCTCATCCCGAATCCGAACCTTTGGACCAGTCACCACCCTCTTTACGGGTTACTGTTAAATTGACTGTGTCGTTTTGTTATTTTGCCTGCACTAGCCTAATTAGGTGGGCGTGCTACTGCTGCTACAATTAATCCACCTCTCTAAGTACTGCCCTCTTAAGATATAACCTCCTATTGTTAACTCTATTAACTCAGCTGAATTGCTGCCTAGCGTATGCATAAGTGAGATTATGCCTACTTAAGCTTTCTATATGTTGTTTGTTGATTAGGTATATTAAATTGCTGGTTTTTCTATATATTCTATATTTATTTAAGACTGTTATAATATCTAATGCTTAAATCTAAGCCTCTATATTTAAAGAGTGCTAGCTATATATTTGCATTTAGTATTGCTTTAAAGGTATTATATTTTATAAAAAATGCTAAAATAATAATAATAATTAATATAATATTTTTTATAATTATATTAGTAGATATATATTAACTGTAATAAAGCGAAGAATATATATTAAGTAGTGCAATTGCTGTTTTAAAGTTAAGATTTAATATATTGCTGCTATAAAGCTTTAAGTATAGGAAGTTATTAACAGCTTTAAGCATTATAATTATAATTTTATTGCTTAAAACCAGCTTAATATAATTTCTGCTTTTTGAAAACTTATTATTAATAAGATTAAATTTACTGTTAAGTCTTCTAAAAAGCTACTAAAAAAAATCTTATATAAATATATTAAAGAGCTTTCTGCTAGTAATAATTTAATATTATGCTTAATAGCTAGACTTCTGCAGCAGGAGGGCTATAAAGTTAGTCTATAAGATGTTTATAACTATTAGTACTGCTTATATGAGGATAAGTATAGCTTACTGATATTAATTTAGTTTTTTTTAAGCATACTAACTAAGAGAGATAATATGTTTTATTATGCAGTTTAATATAGTGATAATAGTAAGATTGATAGTGTTTTTTAGATATATAAACTCTGCTTAGAAATGCTCTAGAGAAACTTAGAGTTATTAATAATAGATAATATCTATAAAGTAAGTAATATATTACTTCTACTTTTGCTATTTCTACTACTACTTCTGCTTATTATTATTTTAATTTTTATTAATAAATAATAGGTTAATTGCTTTTATATACTACTCTTCTAAGTTATAAGCTTTTCTGCTGTTAATATTATATTTAATGCCTATTTTTGCCTTATTTCAGCTGAAACTATTAAATTTTTTTAATAGATATTTTTATAACTATATAAGTTTCTTATTAAGAATTGCATTCCTAATCTAGATATTATTATTACTGATTTTAATATTAGATTAAAATATACTGCTAAGTAGGTTTTTCTCTACTTAAAGCAATAGCTTTATATATAGTATATACTGAAAAATATTAACCTTAATATAAAGAAAAAATAGAAAGGTTTATAAGCTTTTGAAGGTGATAAAGAGGCTGCTGCTGCACTTAATATTAATAATACTGTTAAAGAGGTGCTAATCTACGCTTAGAGTTATAAGAATGCTATGTATATTGTTTGCAAGGAAGCTATATAAGTAGAAGGTATAAATTTTCAACCTTATAACCTCTCTATTAAGAAGAAGTATAACTATAACCTTAATAGCATTATTGAGGTGTAATATGCCTATATCTACTTATTAATATATGAGGCTTATAAGAAGGCTTAAAAGCGTTTTAAGCAGCAGTTTTGCAATTAAAAAGGTATATACAGTCTTAAAGTATATAGATTATATTGACTTTTTTAGTAATTATTTTATACCTTAAGATGATATATATCTTACGCTTTAAAGAGTTTGTTAACTACTTAATTTGCTACTTTTGAAACTATAGCTATAAAATGATATTATTTATTGAGGATAGTTATTATAAGTTAAAGTTATATTTTATTTATTGCTTTGCTAACTTTTATATTTTATATTTTAAGATCTATAAGATAGTTATTAAAAAGTAAAAGTGTTATAAGACTTATTTTAGTAATAAAGTATGCAAAAAGTAGCCTACTGAAAATAAGCATAAGATTATTAATAGTTTTATTTTATTTATATTATAGAAAGCTTTTAACCTTTTATACCTCTAGTTTGATATAGCAAATAATATATATAAGCAGCAGTATAGCCTGCTGATTATCTATACTAGTATGTTTATAAAGCAGTAGGGGCTATTCTACTATTATGCTTTTCTTAAGAGATTATAACTTAGAGATAGTAGGGTTTTTCAGCTAGAAGATATT
Organism: Colletotrichum horii; assembly: GCA_027406005.1. NCBI lineage: Eukaryota > Fungi > Ascomycota > Sordariomycetes > Glomerellales > Glomerellaceae > Colletotrichum > Colletotrichum horii. The sequence goes on from JANVYB010000008.1 coordinate 3,972,146, forward strand.
AATAACTACTAATGCTTTGATTAGGAAGATATAAGTAATTAAGTCTGTTTATTATTAATTTTTGCTAACTTTTACAGTTTGAATTAATTAAAATTAAACAGCTTACCTTTAAGCCTAACTTAAATATTATTCTTTGCAATATATACTGCTTCTGCTGCACCTCTATACCTAACTCCTTTAATAATAAAGCTTCTACTATTAACTTAAGCGATATATAATGCAAGCTTTCTATATAGAAGCAGTAAAAAGCTTTTGAGGTTTTAGTAGTATATACCTTAAGAGCGCCTTTATTGCAAGCTTTAGCTATGCTAGCATTAAGTTAAGTAAGTAGAAATAGTAGTAAAGGTATATATTATAAATAATAACAAACTGTAAGTGAGATTATTAAGCTATACAGTATAGTAATAACTCTTACTATTTTAGTTGAGGCTTTTGCTAGCTGTTAAACTTTTAGTTAATAATAACAGCTTAAAGTTATATAGTTATAGCAGTAAGAAGTAGTGTTATTAGCTTAGCAGGCAGAGGATTTTTAGTATCAGTAAGTGTTTACTGCATTACAGCAGCAATCTCTGCTCTTTAAGTTAAAATTGCTGTTGCTACTACAGTATATCTTTTTGATATTGCTATTATTATAGTTGCTATTATCAGTCTAACTGCTAAAGTAAGTATAGCTACTGCTGCTAAGATTATAAGTATAAAGATAGCTATAAGTAGTTATTAATATACTTTTTTATATCTGCTAGAAGTTATATAATATAATAGGTTTTTAATTAAAATTGAAAAAACTAACTGCTAAGCTTTAAATTGCTTAAATCTGAGGAGTTTTTAAACTATTAAATAACTTAGTGAAACTCTAGCTAATTTAAGCTAATTAGAAGGTATAGTTTAGCTGAAATAGGTCTTAGGGTTTTAAGCCTTCAGCTGAAGGCTAGTTATACTTTAAAATTGAGATATATAGCAGTCTAGTAGGGATTATATGGAGTGGCTGTGTTGACCTATTTACTTGCTATATATGGCTAGCGCGGGCAAAATAACAAAACGACACGGTCAATTTAACAGCTACCTCTTTACGTGTCTCGTCGTCCCCCGTCAAGTTCATCTGGAGACTCCGGGCTTGCGTTCTTCCCTTCTCCCCCCCGCCAATACGGCGTTGAGTAGGAAGAGAAAGGTTTTCTGTCCCATCCATGCCATCGCCGGCCACCCCATGCCAAGAAACCCTCCAAAAGTCTCTTTTGTTCCCCTTCTGTCCGCAACGCGCGTTACTGACCACACCTGCCGATGCATTCCTCCCAACTTATGCCACGGCGTGTGTTATGGCACGCCTTCCCCGGAGTCGCATCACAGGCATAGGCCGTGATAACCGAAGGCCTGTACATAAGTTACATACAGCCATGCCGTCCTGTCTTCTGAGCAATTGACCAACTAGAAGAAAACCCCCGGCCGCCGCACTGCTTTTTTCGGCCCGGCCTTCACTCCCCTCATCGCACGAGAAAACGGCCGAAATCGCCCTCGCCGCGGAAAGTATACCCGGGGTCCACCCCTGTTCCATCTCACACCACCCTCGACACAAAAGTATGAATCTGTCCCTCCCCTCCCCTCCCCCAGTCACACCACACACCCCCAGATTCTTGATTATTTCGGGACAAAAGACGCGCCTTGGCGGAGTTTAGCCGTTCGCGCGCCGTCTGTGAAACTGGCCCCCGCCAACGCTGCGCCCCCCCACTTGCCATGTGAGAAGACGGGAGGAAGGCCGTTCCTGCAGCGGCGGCGGCGGTGGCGGCGGAGGCGATGTGTGGAGGTGGAGCGATAGCTGCCATAGCTCTCGCTGCTGTACTTAGCTCTTGCTGTTGCTGCTGCTGCTGCTGCTTCATGATTTAGTCTCCCGGTGGGCGGTGGGATGATGTGCTCTAATGAGGGGTAGTTGCAGGCCAGAGAAGAGATAGAGAGAGAGTTGCGTCCGAGTCGGACACTGTACGCCCTCGGGGTGGTGGCATCTGCCATCCGACGAACACCTCAAATGCCGGAGGAAAAAAAACGCCTTGGCCATATGCCGTGCCTCCCGCGGCTGTCATTGTCTGAAATGCTGTGCAGTTATTTTTGTGAAGGCTGGTGTTTCTCAATTCCTCGAATAGAATCGTTGGCCCAAGTGACGGCCTTCTCAATACCGCAATGTCAGCATCGTTAACATCAGTCATCGTCAAGTCACCTGCGAACAATCCGATCTGGCATTTGCTGTTCGTAATATGTCTCTGACATTTGGCTTTACCGCTAATAGACAAGATAACAATGAGGCTAGAACAAAACTATAAAGAGGGAAAAAAAGCCAAGGAATCCCATCTTGGTAGATTGACCCCTCCCCGCCCCATAAACGCCGCCGCAAAGTTTCCCGCATCCTGAATCCCATATCCTGCCCCTCATCTTGAGTAATGTTTGTGCGTCGAGGAGATATGAGAAAGCGTTTTTTGGTTCATAAACGAGATTTTGTGTGTTTGTGAGAAAAGCCCCGCTCTATGTACAGAAGTGAAGTTGTGTGTTTCCCAGCTGTTCCCAGATGTGTTGTTTCCCGCGCGCCCTGCGCGGTGACTGCCAGTAAAACCCGCGTTTCTCTTGTGTTCCCGAACCCTGAACCGTTGTAAAGATAAAATCAAACAGATGCTTTGAGAACCGTGATCCCGGCTGGTATAACCTCCAATCCGTGCTGTCGTGTAGATATGTACACTCTAGATATGTAAATGCAAGTTAAAAAGGAGTAAGAGAGAAGAACATGACATGTCGAGGAACAAACTTTGGTCGACAGGTTTGTTGTTGTGTGAGTGTGTGTGTGTGTGTGTGTGTGTGTGAAAACTTTGATAGAGAATCGCTTCTTGCTGTGTGGTTCGTTCGTCTGTTGGGACCTTGCCACGAAAAACCCTGTTTCTTCTTCACCATCATATGCATGCAGTATGTAGCTTCGAAAAGAAAAATTGAACAACACCATCTACCCGAGGGAACGAAAGGCTTGTTTTAGCTTCTCTCGACCGGGTTCTCCCACTTGATCGGGTGCACCAGCATGCTGCGCATGCACAACCGGCCGGAGCTGTCCTTGTGCGACTCCTCCTGCATGCCGCCGCGCAGCGTGCCCTCGTTGGCGCGGCCGCCGTTGGTGCCCCGGCCGTCCATCTGGCCGTAGCCCAGCCAGCGGCGCCACAGCAGGCCCGCGAACTCGGAGTTGTAGTACCAGCTGGTGCCCTTGTGGTTGTGCTCGTTCTTGAGGTCGAAGGGGGACCCGTGGCCGCCGGTGGTGCCGTCGCGGCCGCCGTTGAAGGCCTTCTCGATGGTGTCGAAGGGGTACCACGCGCGGTCGAGGTAGACGGGGTGCGGCGCGTAGGCGGCCTTGAAGCCGTGGTGCAGGGCCATGGAGGCCGGGAACATCTCGGAGAACATGCTGTGGTGCATGCGCCACATCTCCTCGTGCATGGCAGCGAGGAGGCGGCGCGATAGGCGGGAGGCGGTGACGATGGAGCAGCGGCGCGGGGGCGGGGCGAAGACCATCTCGTAGCCGGTGACGTCCTTGGCGAAGACCCAGCCGGACTCGTCGGCGTCGAAGAGCGGGTTAAGCGTGATGAGGTCGGCGTCCTCGCCGACGCCGCACTCTGCCGGGTTGCCGCCGCGGGCGCAGGTGGGCGGCATGATGGAGATGCCGGCCTCCTCGGACTTGAGGGACATGCGGCCGGGGAAGATCTGGGGGCCGAGGATGGCGCGGCGGCCGGAGGCGTTGAGCTCGCGCTCGACGGTGGTGGCGAACTCGTCCCAGGAGCCGTGGACGGCGGGGATGTAGTACTTTGAGGAGCGCTCCCAGAGGAGGGTGCGGGACTGGCCGCGGGCCCAGGCGCCGAGGCGATCGAGGAGCTCGTAGTAGGAGCCGATGTAGCGCATGTCCATCTCCCAGTTCCAGAAGTGGGTGTACTCGGGGTGCTGCAGGGCGAAGACCTGGAGGGGCATCTGCGCGGAGCGGTAGACGCCGTGGATGTCGCCGTTGGAGGGGTTCTCGAGCGCGTCGGCGAAGTGGCCCGGGTAGTAGAGCTTCATCTCGGCCTCGGACCAGAGGGTGCAGAGGGAGTGGAACTCGGTGGGCACGTTGTCGTCGAGGATCTTCTGGACGACGGACGGGTCGGACCAGATGGGCGCCTCGTTGTCCTTGACGTGCAGCAGGAAGTGCACCGAGTACTCACCGCCCGACTTGAGGGACAGCTCGGAGATCATGGCGCGGAAGTTGATGATGGCGTGCTGGGTCCACTCGAAGCCGACGTAGGTGCGGACGACGACGGCGATGCGGTCGACCTTCTTGAGGCCGTCTTCGCCGGCGGCTTCGGGCTCGCTGTAGGCGGTGTCGTAAGCGGTGGCGGCGTCCTTGGTGCTGTTGCGGAAGCGGGCGCTATTGCGCTCGACGCAGCGGTCCTGGGCCGAGCCCCAGTCCACGCGGCTGTAGTTAATCTTGCCAGTCTTGGACCAGACGATCCCCGAGCCCTCCTGCTCGGTGTCCTGGCCCTGGGAGGTGCCGCCTTCGCGGATGTCGTAGCCGAGTCCGTAGGGGCCGTAGCGTCCGAAGCGGTCGAAGCATACGTCGTTGCGCAGGCCGAGGACGGTGTGGGAGCCGATGGCCGGGTCGGGCTGGTTCTGGGGAACGCCGTCGTAGGCCCAGATGTCCGGGACGGGGATCTTGTCCTCGTCGTCGATGAAGCACTCCTTCACGGCGTGGTGGTCCTTGAGGTACTCGCGAGACTCAAAATCTGGGTGAGCTGCCAGGTAAGGCGTGGGAGTGGGAGGGGTGTCATGGTAAATGGGAACCGTGGTTACCGGTGCGGGGAATGAAGCATTGGGATACTCTGCGGTGTGGTTGACGAACGGCACGATCGACTTGAGACCGTTGAAGTAGCCGTTGAGGCTTATGTGGTGTTAGTCGGTTTTCATCTTAGGGCCCATCGCGCTTTTTTGGTCACTCACTGCTTGAACTTAAGCCATGGCGGCATCGAGCTGTCAATCTCTGGCATCTCCTCATTCGGAATTTCGGTTCCCTGCTTGTTCGGCTGTCCGCCCAGCCCGCCTATCCTGTAGTCATCGCCGAGAACCTTGCCATCGCGTGTGTATAATGGTGTGTTGAGATAAGCGAGCCCGAGCAGCAACGAGACGGTGACCGTCCATATCACGACCCTCCGGTAGAGGCAGTGCCCCAGTATCGCCCGCACCCGGATCTTCGGTTGGTGAATCGTCGTGGATGTGGGTGCGGGGAGGAAGAACTCCCCCTTCTCCGGACCGGGTGTGTTCAAGTACAGTGAATTCGAGCGGGACGAGCGGGTACTGGATCGCGTGCTGCTGATGGATCGGGTGGTGCTGGTGAGAAGAGACTGTGCTCGCTCCATGGTTGTCGGAGAGAGAGGTGAAGAGAGGTGGCTGTTGGGTATCTGGGTATCACGAAAACATCTGGTGGAGTTGTGGCCTGGCTAGAAGAAATCGAACGCAAGGGGAGTCTAGAAGAAGGGGAATGGCAAAGGCTAATGCTATAAAGAAAGGACCACTTGAGAAATATCGGTGCTAGTGACGTTGCCTTCCAACCCAGTCCAGACGCCGGCTCAGACCTTACTTTTCAAACAAGCAAGCTCCCAGCACCGCATGTTGGACGTATAGAAGACACAAGCCACATACATATCATGCAACAGAGCGAGCAGATGGGACCGACCAGTCGGCAGCGCAGGGGTGTTTGGCCGGGCTGATCTGCGGAGGAGGAGGAGGAGGGCAGAGGGTGCAAGGAGGATGTGCTAGTTGGGATGTCCAGGGTTCGGGGACTGCCGAGCCTCTTTGCCTCTTTGGCTCTGACTTGACTGTCCACCATTCCCACGCCATTCTGTCTCAGCTCCCAACGTCGCGGGGAGCGAGCAAGGACGGACCTTGAGCTGCCATGCCGGGGGACAGGGGACAGTGAGCCTCAACTTGTTGCGGGCCAAGCTGCTAATGGTGCTTCTTCCATCCCTTCCTCATACCCCAGCTACCAAGCCTATCATCGTATCGTTTGGATTGAAAGTACCTTGGCAGCCTTTCCCGTATTGGCATTGTAGGAGTTGAGCCTAGCCCTCCTCCCCCCGTTCGATGTTGAAGTTAGCATGGCCCCCTCTTTCTCTCTCGCTTGAGTGATGACTGAGACGATACGAGGCCTTGGTGAATTCTTGGTGGTACTGGGCCCTTGCCGGGCCTGCCGTCCCGTCCCGAAATCCGAGATTAGGTGGGAGAAATTTTGGGGAATTCTCGCCTTGGATCTTCGGGGGCCCGTCATAGCCGGACAACAACCAGCTGGACGGGTGGGATGTGATGTGATGTGTGCAAGCACAGGCAATACAGGCTTTCGCGAAGCTGTATCAGAGCGTATGGGATCAGCGGCTCGCTGGTAGCGGAAAGAGGAAGAGAGACTCGAGAAGATGAGAAGAGGTTGCGCGTCCCCTGTGGGGCGCTGGCTTATGCGTAGAGGTAGATCAGGCTCACGCCCAGTCTGCCCAGAGGCGTCCAACAGCAGAGAGAACTGACTACTTCTCCCCTCCCTGCTCTTCTTTCTGGCGGACAGGGTAGCATTCAGGGGAGGTGGTTGTAACCGGTTGCTTTCTTTAGCAACTGGGACGTGTGGTACGTGAATCGGGGCGGCGATTAAGGTGTCGACATGCAAGGAACGTGGTTTAAGCGCACGGGAGTTGGTGCATCTGAAACCGTCGACGTTGCGGCGCTGGGCGACGTTTCATGCCAAGCTCAACCCACGTTGCGAGACTGGTGCGATTTGTCAAGGGCACTTTAGGACAGAAGGAGACGGAAAAAGACTGAAGGACCCAAGAGAAAAAGAGAGAGGTTGGCCCTGGGCTCTGGGACTTGCTGGGAGTTGGAGGGGGGGGGAAGAACCGGCGCAGGGACGGCCGTGGTTCATCGCTGCAGCCCTGGTTCGTTCCATTCCGTCTGCTGGCCTCATCCTTTGATGAAGCGACCCTCGAGACTCTTGGGTGCTACTGTACTCTCTACCTACTACTGCTGCAGACTTTGCAGTGGCACTAACTGAGAGACTCTCGTCTCCCGCGCACATAGTAGGCGCACTATGTTAGACTCTGCACTCGCGGATTGATTCTGGACAGACAGGACAGACAACACGCTAATGTCGGGTGTACCTGGACTCTGGGCTCTCGACACTCGCACTAGAGCCAACCTAGAGCCCACCACTGTCTGGGACCTGGGATCTTTGGCGGCAGCTTGTCCTGTCTGCGTCTGCGCCACGCGTGTGGTATGACTGGACTGTTTTGGAGGCCGTTCCTGTTGCGGCTCGGGTTTGGTGGTTCGCACGCCGTAGTTCGACAATCGCGACGAATGGGGAAGTTTATGGTCCGTTTTGCGATGAATGAGTTGCGTCTCGTGTCGAGCCACCACCTCTCTCTCTCTCTCTATGCCCGAATCTAAAAATCCCATCTTTTTCGTGTGTTTATTTTGGCACGTCGTCGTAATGGCCCGCCACCGGAAGGCCATCTGACGGTGAGCCGAACACTCTGTCACCCAGTTAAAGACGCCCTTCCGGCACTTTAGCTTTGGGCTCAAGCAGGACGGGCGTGCTTCCAGTCGGGTGTCTGCTTCAATCGTGCTTCTTATTTCGTCCGGTTACTTTGGACCTGAGCGAGAGAAGATGGTGGCTGCTGGTCTGCGTGACTTGTTTGCTGGGCCGCGCCAAGTTCAATCTGATCTCTCTCTCTCGCTCGCCGCCCTTTTTCATGCCAAAGCTTCTTTTTTTTTGTGTAAAGGTGAATCTCAATTACCCGTACCTCGAAGAGGTTTCATCCCGTAGGCAAGCCGGCTGGTGTGCTGTGCCATCTTGGCTTTCCGTTCGCTGGACCCTTTGAATCTGCAAACGTATTACCCGTCCGTATCGAGGGGGCCTCTGCGTGCGCGCCCTTAACGAAGGAACGGAAGCATTGACGGTAGATTGCGCGCCCAGGTGGTAGTGCTGGGGCTGATGGTTCAGAATGATCCGAGCCACCACTCATCATAAATTCGCCCCAGGTAGAGGCATGAGGCCGCCGTCGCCTCGCGAAAGCCGGCGGTTCAGCCCCGGCGATTTGGCCCCAAATGTCAAGGGCCAGAGGCAAACGCCCCGAAGGCCCGTCACTCGGCGTGTCGTGTCACCTGGCCGTCAAGGACGATTTGAAGTGTTCCGGCTTAGCCTAGCACCATCATGACGGCTAAGTGACGGGACACCGAATGGAACGCCGGCGGAGCTAGTCGAGATTAGAGCACGCCATCGTCGATGGATGGCGCTGTGGCATCTATCTCCGTCGACCGAGCCCCTGCTGAGCGAGGCGTTCGTCGTGAGATGGACAACCTCCATCGGGTAACCTTTAACCCACGAGCCAGGGGACTCCACGACGGCATCAGCCTTGGGGGGCCAAGTCCAGACTCCAGGCCTCCAGAGCATAGCATAGTGCAGTACATCACGATGACATTCCCGAAGTTAAGGAAATGGATGCACTCAATCTGCGGAATGCCAGCGGACGGTTTTGGCGCCCGCGTGAGCCGATATAAACAAGATCGCGTCACCAGTAAAGTGATTAACTTTCCCCGAAACTGAATTCTTTTGGGCGTCGAGTTGAATGGCTTTGCAAGGTCAAAGCTAGGATAGCAAACGCTTAGCTGGGTACTGACGTCAGTGCCGACAGCCGGGCGAGTTGACAGCGGGGGTATCGTGCGATGACATCGTCTGTCAGCTGAAATTGGTAGACAGCCTCGGGCGGGAGTTGAGAGCGGGAAGACGAAAAGGTTTGGGGTCTGGGGGGAGGAGGGACGGGGAGATGGATGGGATCTCTCTGCTCAGAGCAGAGTGCGTGCTGGGGAGGATGGGGAGGCAAGGCAAGGCAAGGCCAAGGGCCGCAGAGACGAAGAAGAACGGTGAGGAGTGAGAGTGAGAGGCGGAAGCTGGAACGCTGGTCTGCTGGTCTGCCATCCTCTTCCCCCCGGCCATGACTCGTCCGAGTCGCAAAAGTGAGTTGAGACTTTCCAGAAAGGGCTACAGCGAAACAAGTGATTGCGTGTCTATCGCGGAAACACTATTCTGACGCGCGACTGTCGACCCAAGATCATTACGCTCGCCCTAGATCTGAACGGCTTGTGTTTCGGTGTTTAGACGGACGGTCCAGACGGTCGGCGGATTACGGTTTGGTTTACGCGGTACACGGCACACGGCCCGGAAGGTTGAAATGAAGACGCGAGGCGGCGAGAGTCGAGAGTCAAGAGAGAGACACACACACAGAGACAAGCGGCGGCATGGAGAAGTGGAAGCGCGAAGCCGGCGCTGCATTAGTCATCGGCCTTTGTGTTCTGGGGGAGGCTGGGGAAGAGCTGTGCTGGACATTCATGAGCTTGGCCCTTCAGCTGAACGTCTGACGGCGGCGGCGGACGGTGGTGAGAAGAGCAAAGGGCAGCGGGCACTGGCCTGCAGCTAATTGACTACTGCTGATTGGGGGATTCCGTCGGTGAAGCGCTGCACACCTTGGAAGCTAGCACTGAGCATGCCGCGCCATCATTACCTAAGCATCCAGAAGTCGTGCCCGACCTAAGTCACCTGACACAGCCCGAGTGGCTGGAGACGAGGCTGAAAACTCGCCTCAGCCACACCCTGCTCCCCCGAACCGGCCTAGCGCCGTCCTGCCCTAGCCGCAGCACACAAGCGAGCACTTTCAGGAAAACGACGATTTTCATTTTTCCCCGCCAGCAAATTCATCGTCACGACATTCCGGCAAGCGACAATCGACAAACAGCCGCCAAGATGGGTGAGTACTAGCATGATGTCTTTATCCAACGTGGTCATTCTAGCAGTCGGGATTCGATTTTGCAAACGAGGGGGGATGCTTCCGTGACGCCCGAATATTCTCGACACCGCGCCGCCGCACCGCCGTAGCCACCGACAATTTTCGATGATGCGCACTCGACGAGGGCACGAGGGGGCTTGAGGATTCGAATCACCAACGGACCTGGCGACACACAACCACCATCGCGACGGCGCACGACGAAGGGAGACGTAAAGGCGAAATCGATTCCGACTGCAGACCATGAGGAGCTTTTGTGCGAGGATCATCTTGAAGGGACGAGTTGGCTGACACGGGGTCTGATTTGCAGTGAACATTCCCAAGACGCGTATGACCTACTGCAAGGGCAAGGAGTGCCGCAAGCACACCCAGCACAAGGTCACCCAGTACAAGGCCGGAAAGGTATGTCTACTGCACCAGCGCGGCGACGACGCGACCTCGACGATGATGCCACGGACGCCATGCTGATTCCTTCTTCCCACCACAGGCCTCGCTGTTCGCGCAGGGAAAGAGACGTTACGACCGAAAGCAGTCCGGTTACGGAGGTCAGACCAAGCCCGTCTTCCACAAGAAGGCCAAGACCACCAAGAAGGTCGTTCTGCGTTTGGAGTGCGTCAAGTGCAAGACCAAGCTTCAGCTCGCCCTGAAGCGCTGCAAGCACTTCGAGCTCGGGTACGATTATTTCCCTGTTCTCCCCCTATGGCCACGGACGATGACGCTGACAACATCCACAGTGGTGACAAGAAGACGAAGGGTGCTGCTTTGGTGTTCTAAACGCATTGATTGTTTTCGGTCGACCGACTTTTATGGCTCCTTTCACGGCATACGGATCATCATCAGGCTGGAACAATGGCGAAGAGGGTTACCCGTTCTCAATTGCGGAACACTACATAGGGAACAAATAAAAGCCCTTGCTTGCGAAACGGAAAAAAGAGATCAAAAGTTCAATACCCACTCTCCCTCTGCGTTTCCCCGTCCGATGTCCGTCTGTTGTATGCGCCCCGTCGCCGGCGCCTGGAGGCCCTACACAACACGTTAGTAGTGTGACAAGATACGAGGGAAGTCGTGGGAATCTCGGCGGACGGTGGTGTCCTGAGGGTTCTCGTACTCCGGAACCCGATGTGGGATGGCCGCTGTTTCTTCCGTCGGAGCACGTCTTTTTCGATGTGGTCTCTGGAGGATTAGATGCGTTCTATGAAGGCTCAGCCCGGTCAATGAAATACATGAGTCTATGATTAAGAACCCTCTTCTCGTGATTGTCGTCTCTACATCTAGATGCTGTGTCTGTATGATGTCTGTCTACTCTGCCTGCTCAGAACCCCTCTCCGAGCCTGACGGTTCGTCCACCGCCATACCACAACGGCCCGTTCCTCGCGTCCAGCCCCCTCTCCTGCCCGACAACCCACTCACCGCACCACCCCCCTTCTTCCTGGCTGCCCCAGACTTCGCTCTCAAGCCACCCGTTGATCTCGTCAATGGCCTCGACCCACCTCCGCCTCTGCGCGGGCGTCGCGTGGTCCGCCCCGCCGAGGAAGCGCCCCAGCGTGATGTGCGCGCTGGGCACCTGGTACCGGCTCTCGATCAGCACGCCGGTGCTCTGCGCGAGGTCGAAGACGTCGCGGCGGAGGTGGTGGTAGCTGTACGCGTCGCCGCCGACGACGGGCGTCTGCAGCGCGGTGGGCGCCGGGGAAGACGGGCCGGCGGCGGGGGGCTCGCCGGCGGCCGGGAGGAAGGAGACGGCGAAGGCGGAGAGGTCGTGGGAGATCTGGGGCTTGACGAGGCGCGCGCGGTGGGTGTAGGTGTAGTCTGTGATGTAGGGGATGGCGGAGCGCATGGTGTCGGTGAGGCGGGCGATTTCCTCGGGCGTTTTGGAGTGGGTTACTTCGAGGGTTGTGAGGTGCATTCTGTGCTGGGGCATGAGCCAGATGCCTGGCTGGGGGGTTAGCTTTGCGTTGCTTTCTTTTCGTCTGATGCCTTTTGGGGAGTCTCGCGGTTGGTTCCTTTTGGCGCGGCGGCGGTGGTGGTGGGGTGATGTCACGTACTCGGGGCAACTCTCTTGAGCAAGGCTTGCAGGTGAGCTGCCAGCCTGACGATGTGATCGGGCGGGCGGGCCCAGAAGACGAAGCAGTTCCTGGGATCTTTGAAGCCGGGCTCCATCTGAGGGTTCTCCAGCCTCAGGAGGAACGGGTCGATGATGAGCTCCGTGAAGTCGGCGGCGAGGAACTTCTCCTTCTGCTGCTCATTTCGTCTGGTTCTGTGAGCGTGATAGAGGGCTTGGATCTCGGCCTGACGGTGGTATTCATCAGAACTGCGTGTTGCATAGGGTCAGGAGGGACTTTACAGGGTCATTATTGCAGGTCTTGATGAGTGCCTGGTAAGGATTCTCGCCGGGCAGGATCGTGATGCCGGATAAGTCCTCCAGCTTGTTCTTCGCGTCGGTTGAGACCAGCTGTGAGCCCATCTTGGATGTCTGTGAGTTGGTGGACTGTCACTGAGTTCGGGGAGGAGTTCAACGAAAGAAGCGTTCAAACACGACACGAGCTGTGACTGGGAATGACCCGCAACGTCTACAAATTGATTAGCGCAGAAAATCTCGTATTCAAAATCTCATGAAGAATCTCGTCTACAATCGAAGGGCGTCCGTCGTGCAGTACGTCGTTGTCCAAGGTAGCCAATCACCCCGCGATCCTTCACCAGGGCGCTATAGGCCAATCAACAGCACCAAGTGGGCCTGGAAAAGCAACTTGTGAAGTGAAGCAGGACGGCCTCTACTGCTGACTAAGAGGGCCATCTCCATCACAGATTGTGGTGGCCACGAATGGCCAAGATGGATCGGCTGGTGTCACCTGATTCGCAGACCTCAGACCCCCAGGCCCATCCAATCGGGTCTCCTACCCCAGAGACGAACCGCTCTTGTTTTGACTTCAACTCTCCCGGCTCCGCGGCTTTTGATGTGGGTTGGTGTGGGTGTGCCGCCTCATCGGAAATGGATGGGTGTGATTTTTTCGATCATCTGGACAGTAGGACAGGCCGTTCCTCTCGTGAACGGAAGGGCTCGAGGCCTGACGACGTCAACTGATATGCTTGGGCCAGAGAGGAGCGAGACGAGATGAGAGAGGGACACGCGTCCCTGTTGGCCCGGGCGAGATACGAAGAAGGAACAAAAAAAAAGTCCACGACGTCAAATGGTATGTGCACGAGGCCACTCGTTCTTTTGCGTTTTCAGGTGTTTCGTTCTAGAAAAGCTTGGTTTGCGGGGGAGAGCGGTTAGGTTCGTGATTCGCGTCCGTGTTCTTGATGCGGGTACGCGTACAAGTCTGATCTCATCTTTTTGCGTGTTCGTGAGGCTGGATTGGCTTTTTTTCGTCAGGCGCGTCGGCATTTGATTCTAGAAGTTCGGTTCCGGTGCCGTCTTTTTTGATGCCGTTCGATCGTCGGCTTGATTGGGCTGGACCGAGTGGACGATCTGCCGGCCGTTTGTTTTTGAGCGATGAACTGCTCGATCTTGGGCCGGCGAACCGAGCATCTGCCACCAGGTATTGGGTACTTTGTGGAAGGCCAGGTTCATCCCGCCATCGTCCAAGGTCCTGGATCCCTCACCCGTGGAGCGGCTTCTGGAGGATGACCAGAGCTGGCCATCCGCGTTTGTGGGACAGACATCATGACTTTTGCCCGTTTTCTAGACTCTTTGATACTGCCTGCCGTCTGCACCTTTGGTGCTTGTGTCAAGCTCGTTTAAGAGAGGCATTTCTGGACTTTTCTAGGAGGTTCAAGATGAAGCTCAATAGGCTGTATTATTTTGACGCGACGTATGCCACAACCCAGTCATGATATTGTAGGCGAATAAATATCCACCTTATTCTCGACCACTCAAAGCCTGGACTTCTCATCGTTTTTATATCGTCAAATATGCTCTTGCCGGCTGTACTAGTGTCGCCGCAGGGTTTTTAAGAACACGCTCCCAACCGCGAATCTTACTCGGATGACCTTAATGACCCGTCTATTCAAGGTCAAATAATTTACGTATGGTGTTTTTTTCTTTTTCTTTTTCCCATCTCATGAATGACGGAACCAAAGTAGCTGGCTATCACAAAGCTGGCACCTACATGTAGCTTAGGCAGCTTGAATAAAGCTTGCTTTCAGTTCTTAGGCGGCAACTCAGCATACTGCAATGTGCAGATGCCCTGTCAAGACATCTTGCAGACCCCAGCCGTGATTCACAAGCCCCATTCATTCATTTTAGACCAGCAATGTAGTGTTTGGATCTCTGGCACCGACCAATGCTGCTGACTTCCAAGGCCAGGCTCGTATTTGCATGTCTCATTTTCAGGGGCAGAATAGCTGCAGAAAAGTGCACTGGACTAGTGTAAGCTGAATTCTAGTGATAAGTAAGCTATTTTGCCAACTTAGGATCAGAGATACATCATCAAGCACCATGTGGTTGGGAACAATGATACTCGACGAGGCTCTGCCTGTTGCTCTCTCTGTCCTGCAGTCCTTGTCTCTCTTCATGGGAGTTTCTTAAGCAGCAGGACCCCAAGACTTCCGAGGCGAGAGCAAGTAGGGTGAGGGACCTTCCTCGACAACAAGAAGCAACTGCTCCGCTCTGCTCTCGCCCTTCACGATACCTGTTCTCCCTCAACCCAAGAGTCCGGAACCTCCTCAAGCCCTGGTGTTTAACCAAATGCGGTAACACTTCTCCGCTTTGAAGGCCTCTCGGTGAGGGTGAAGGCACCTCAGGATACAGACACGCGGGTCTCTTTGCCACCGGAGGCTGCCCACAGGTCGATTTGATCAAAAATAAATCAGACAAAACAAAACTCCTCCTTCTCTTCCCTCTCCCACCTTCGTAGCTCTCCAACTTTCTTCTCTTTCTCCCCCATCACCAGCACCCTTTCACAGACCCTTCCTTCATCCACCACTGTTGCTAGATCATCAAAACCATCAAAGATCTCCAGCTTCCTGGCGGATCTTGGCCGGATTTTGCTGTTTCCATCATCAGAAGCATCGATTTTGCCCTTTCCAACCCCCTAGAGCGTTCCGCCGCCCTCGAAAACCACCCCCATTCATCCACCTGTTGCCCATCTTCCCAGTCTCTTGCTACCCATCTCCAACCCCATATCCCCACGCGCCATCAAGGATCATCATCAAGATGTCCTTCAACGGCATGCCTACTGGCCACGCGTTTGGTCAGAATGGACGCGGACCTGACGGCGAGGCGGACATGAATCCTGGCGACTACTTCGGTGGCGACGTCGGCCAGAACGAGCAGCAGGCTAGCAACGCCAAGAACCTTGCTCCTCCTCAGAACGTCCATGTTGCTTCCAACAACGGCTACCACAATCAATTCCCTCTTGGCCAGCAGATTCCTGCTTCGAATCATGACAGCTTCAATTCACATGCGCCCCAGCATCACGATCAATACCTTACCTACCCGATGGGCATGCCTCCTGACGACAGCGGCATGGCTGACTCTGGCGTCGCCCCTCAGGACCCCTTCAATCAACAGGATCCTTATGGCATTCATGCGTCCTCTCAGAACCCTGATGCTCTCATGAACGACCAAGCTCTCGCTTCTCCGGATGGCAGCAACTCTCGTTTGGATGGCCCTCCTCAGTATCAGCACCCCATCGGAGCATTGCCTTATGTCCTGTCGAATGATGGAAGCTCTGGTGTTCTTCAGCAGCCCCAAGCAGGCCAGCCTTCCCTTGCCAACATGACCAACGGCGGCTATCTTCCTGCATCACAGAACCAGCAAGCGCATGCTACCAATGACCCGAACTCGCTCGCCGTCGACGGACAGTATCAAGCTCCCACCCAAGATCATGGCATTGTTCCCCAGGGCAACCTCAACTTCAACGACCCCTCGTGGAATCTTCAGCAGCCCATGCCTGATGGCAATGAAGAGATGCCACTTCCGGGCGTTCAAAAGAGCTTCTCTGCTGATCTTTGGGAAGGCCTCCCTGATCCTGAGAAAGACCTCCCTGACGATCTTCTGGACGAGCTCCTTGCCTATAACCAAACAGCTCAAGATGTCGACTACAACCAGCATGCTGATCCGATGAGTCCCCGCCAGAATCTCGGCGACCAGCCGGAGCAGTCTTGTGCTGCCATCACTGGTGGTCAAGACCCTCAGCCAGCTCAAGAACCCCAGCCAGTTGATCAAGATCATCAGCCAGCTGCTCAAGCACCCGTTGCGGACATGTCCTTCCAAGAGCAAGCGGACCAGTCTGAGGATGAGTTTTTTGACGATACCCTCAAGGACGTGCCAGAGCCTGCCTTCATCGACATTCAAGACTTTGTCGAAGACCTCGTACTCCAAAGCCTGCAAGACATGTTGGCGTTGTACCAAGTCCTGGGACCGGATGCTGAGTTCAGCCAATTCGACGGTGCGGATGAGTTCTTCCTCCGCGACATCATCACGAAGGTCCGGCGTGATGGCTTCGTCACAATCCCCGTCCCTCCCAGCACCAACCTGAATCTCCGACATCCCGAGGAGATCAAAGACGAGCGTTCGGTTCATCGCCCAAGAGACGCCTTCCCCCTGATTCTCGACAAGGCCCTCAAGCTCGGTCTCTCTGAAGTTCTGAAGAGGCGGGGAGTCGCTTTCACCATCGGTACCATGTGCTCCGGCACAGACGCCCCTATTATGGCACTCCAAGAGTTCATGGATGGCTTGACGGCCCTTGGACTCGGCGGAACCCTTCGGTACGAGCATGTTTTCAGTGTTGAGATCGAGCCCTTCAAGCAGGCCTTCATCGACCGCAACGCTCGCCCCACTGGCCACATCTACCGGAACGTTTTGGATGTCGGTCGCCCCGATGCTCAATATGCGTAAGTCCAGACCATCTTGGCACATGAATTTGACAACATTCGCTAACAGCTTCACAGAATGACGGCTTCCGGTTCGATGGAGAAAATGCCGCCACCCGTCGATATGCTCTTCTTTGGAAGTTCCTGCGTCGACTTCTCGAGCTTGAATCCGAAGAAGCAGCAGAATGAGAAAAAGTCTCAAATGAGGCATATGGTGAAGTATGCTGAGGAGAAGGGCGCGAAGAAAGATGTCGCAATCGAAGAGGACCATGAATTTCTGCAGCTTTTCTCGAACCTTCGGGACAACCTCAAAAATGAAGCAGAATCGGCCAAGACGTTCATCTCGGTCCTGAGCTGGATCAACAAGCAAAGACCCAGGGTGGTGCTGATGGAGAACGTGCAAGGGGCCCCCTGGGGCGAGTTCGTCAATTTCTGGTATCCCAGAATCGGCTATCACGCTGCACATGCGCAGGTGGATTCGAAGAACTTCCTTGTCCCCCAGACACGCAAACGCGGATACTTGATCGCCGTTGATGCGCGTCGCTACGGCAAGAAGGGCAAGATGATTGTCGATGAGTGGGCGAAGATGATGCAGAGGCCCAACTGGTTCCAGAAGTTCCCAAAGCTGGAAGGGTTTCTTCTTCCGCCTTCCGATCCCAACGTCCTCCAAGGACGCTTCATTCTGGAGCGCGGCTTGAACGGCAAGGCCGAGAACGTCGGAGACGCATCCATGTGCAAGTTGGAACACGTTGCCGCGCGCCGGTCTGAAGGCTTGGGAAACAGCAACCCGTACACACGGTTGGACAACCGCGGCAACTCACTGCCCCGGGAAGACAGCTGGAAGGTGTACATCTCTCGCAAGCTGACCTTTCGCATGAAGGAACTGATCGACATTTCGCTCCTTCGTTCCGAGAAGATGGGCCTGGACTACGGCAACAAATTCATCATCATTGACCTCGGCCAGAACGTTGACAGACAGCACAAGTCTCTGGGGAATGTTCCTTGTCTCATTCCGAGCGCGGAGTTGTTCCTTTCACGACTCGGAAGATGTCTGCTTGGCACGGAATTCCTGATTTTGCAGGGAATTCCCATCGACAGGGTCAAGATCTCTGATGAGACGGATAAGCAGCTCAAGGACCTTGGTGGGAACGCCATGACAACGACTGTGGCGGGTGCTGCTCTGCTCCTGGCCCTCATCTCAGAGGTCAACATGGCTACGACAACGGGCTTTGTCCGTGGATTGGGAGACGCAAGCAAGCTGCTGCCGATGGATCTTGCTGGTGCACCCACGGCACCTGCCCCCAACAACCAAGTGGGTCCCTCCTCGTCTGCGACTTCCTGCAACGCTCTCGACCTCAACGCCCTCAACCGAACTCTTCCTCGTACACCAACCGACTCCAACGCGCGACCCGACTCACCCTCGAACGACTCAGACATGGACGAGCCGGATTGGGTATTCGCCGCCATGAACGGCTGGGATTCCTCCTTGAAGGTTTGGAAGCTGCGATACCTGTGGCAGACGGGTCGACGCGCCTGCCTCTGCGACGCCTACCGCAAGCACCAGCGAGCTGGAACCTATCATCAATGCGAGTTTTGTGGCGAAATTCGTTGCACAACCTGCGCTGGCAATCCGGACCATCACTTCTGCGAAGATCCCATCCCTATCGACAACCTCGCCAACAACAGAGAGGGTGCTTACCAAGACGCCGTCGCCTCCTTCCCCGGCAAGATTGATCTCAACTGTGACCCAGTCGAAAACGAAGCCTTCTCCAAGGATCTCACAGAGAAGGGCTTCCGCGACCATGCTGATGCTTTGAACATGGCGATCGACACCTGCGTCGACCATGTGTCGTACTACCTGACGGATCTGAAGTTCCGGGAGGACATTGACGTCACCTACGAATCTCGCAAATCTCGCATTGCCATCACAGTGTACAACAACAAGGTCGTCTGGAACGTGTTCCTGAGAGAGGCTTACTTTGCCGAGAATTCGACCGCCCAAGACCCGAGACGCCTGCTTCGCGATCTCAACTACGACATCCGCAAGCCGATCATGAGCGCAACCGTGGTTTACCAAAACATGGAGGACTCGTTCATCCCTGCCCCGAGCGACTAGAAGTTGTTCGCTCAGAGGAAGATCGATGTTCAACTTCTCCAGGAGCCCATTATGGCAGATGTTCCAGGCTTTCGACAGACACTCGTGTCTGTCGACAACAGCACCGAGCTTATCAGCAATCTCAGTCACGAAGTCAATGGTGATTTCAAATTCACAGACCGTTGCGCAACCCCAGGAGGATTGCTTTACGTCAGAGACGGTCAAGCTTCGCAGCGTACCTACCATATCAAGCACGTCGAGCCCGTGAAGACTACCGACGAAGACTTATGGGTCATCACCGACAATATTCGCAAGCTGGAGCCTGACCAGCACAGAAGCATTGTCATGGCCTTCGATAAAGATTACATCCATCCCTGTGGCGACAGCAGCTTCGATAGTGCTCGACACATTCAGGCCCGCCTTCCTGGGGCTTGGATTCCCCTGCATCTGGGCGTCCAGATCAGTGTGACCGAAAGAAGTCCCCACCACAACGTAGAGCTGAATGACTTCTCCCAGCAGTTGTTCGCGCCGGACTCTTGCGGAGCCTCCGAGCCTGCAATCCGACTCCGCCTCAACGTCAAAGACATGCACTTCCCCACGCCGTCTCTCCCGGTGATTTGGAACGGAGCTATGGTAGGAGGAGAGGAGCCTTGGGTGCCTGTAGCCGACCATAGGTCCAAGGAGGCTCTCGAGCTTGTTGCCTATGCTCTGAACAAAGTCACCCCTGAGGAAGGTCACCGGTTGGCAGTTGGTGGACTTCGACTTTCCTTGCGTCCCGGTGAGGAGTGTACCACCTGTCCCGTCGGCAAATCGCAGATTCACACCGTTTTCAATGACGACGGTACGTTAGACAGATACGAAGATCAACGCGCCGCTATGGAGATCACCCGCAATGAGAACAACAGGAAGCCTCCTTTCAATATCGAGGCGTGGCTTCAACAAAGCTACCGCAACCCGGCTCCCTGGCTGCTTCTCAATATGCGCATCTCCTTCAATCCCATGTCGCTGGTTCACCGCGCTTTGAGTTACATCACAAGAGACGCCACTGCAATGTCGGCGGCTTGCAGATCAGCGTACGGCATTGGTTTATTTCAAGTGCAGTTCGCGTTCCGAGACCCGAGCCTGAAGAACTTGGTCCCATTCAGCCAGAGTTTGCAACCGACATCGAGCATCAATCTCACCAACACAATTCAGCCCCCTTCGTTTCCAGATAGTTTGAGGCTGAGAGATGACCAGCTCGCTGCCGTCAACTGGATGCTGGAACGAGAGAGCGGTAAGGACGGATTTACGGAGATTGAGATTGAGGAGACTCTGTTGCCATCTGTGAACGTGCGAATGTACGGAGCAGCCCAGGTCCAGAACTGCACGCGCGGAGGTGTCCTGGCACACGACATCGGCTATGGAAAAACCATCATCACCTTGGCCTTGATTGATTACAAGCTGGGCGAGCCGCAAGACACCGTCGAATCGACGAACGAGCGCTACCGGTTGGTGAATGGTGACTACTTGTTGCACCTGAAGGCAACTCTGGTCATGGTACCCTATCATATCATCACTCAGTGGGCGTCTGAGGCCAGAAGATTCCTCGGCTCTAAGCGGAAAATACACGTGATCCGGAAGGCAACTGATATTGAGCGGGAGAAGTTGATCAAGGCAGACATCATTATTGTCAGCACGGCCGGCCCTACCAACGACAAGGCGATGACGGCTCTGGCTACCGCGACCGGGCTTCCCAAGCTTGCGAAAGGGACTGATCGTTCTAAGCAGGAATGGTATTGCGCAGCGCTGGAGACCCTGAGAAATGCCGGCTTCGACTTTCAAAACCCAGGCACTACGAGCGAGGAAGAACTGCGGCGTCGCCTTGAAAATCTTCGGCTCGCATCCAAGAGCGTTGCCGAAGAGGCAGCTTTGAACAATATCGGCCCGAGTTCTCGCAAGGCTCAGCTCACAACAACATCGAAGGGATCCAAGGAGCCAACCGAGGAGCAGCAAGCTGCTGCAGCTGCCGAGACAACCTCTCAGAATGAAGTTCCAAAGCTTGATCTGTTCAAGAGAGTACGGCTACTGCAGATGTGCACTTTCCGCAGAGTCGTCTACGACGAGTTCTCATACGAGAACTTTGGAGCTTCGCTGTTTTTCCAGAACGTTGTCGCATCGTCGAAATGGATCCTTTCTGGTACCCCGCCGACTGGCAGTCTGGGTCAGCTCTGCAAGATCGGCTCGCTGATCAACTCTCATGTCGCTCGGGTTGCTCCCACACCTGGATACTTTCCCTATGTTACCAATGGACCCGAGGTGGCCGAGCTGACGCAGGGCGAGGAATTTCTCGCATTCCGCGATTGTGCCTCGGCCCAGTTCGCGCTGGAGCGCCATCAGCAGGGACAACGGTTCGTCCAGCATTTCTTCCGGAAGAACGAGACAGACGTTTCCGAAATTCCCGTCATTGAACGTATCGTTATGTCTACTCTGAACCCTCAAGAGACCATCATCTACAACTTGGTCCAGCAAGCCCTTCGCGACGCCATGTGGCATGAACAGAGCGTCACCGGTTACTTTGCACACTTGATCGGAAACACCCTCAGTCATGAGAAAGGGAGCCGAGCGGGCCAGAAGGTCGCAGGGTCTAAGGAGTCTGCGTATGCAAGCACCATCGATGCTCTGAACATACTGGCATCGGTGTCAGCCTCGTACAACGAGTTCCAATGGGTTCCCGGCAACGAAGCCGTGACCGCAAACACCATCACCAAAGGTTCGAACATGCGGGGCATGGCCTATTTCAACCAATGCAAAGAGACTCTCTCCTCTTTGATTGATTTGATGATGTTCCTGGCAAATATCATCAAGAAGGACAACTCGCCCCGTGACGACACTCGCAGGAAGAGGGAGGCTGCTTACATGGAGCACATGCAGAAGCTCATCGCAAACTTTCGCGCAGCTGATGGAGGAGCTTTTGGGGATCTGAACTGCATGCGCAACGTCAGGGAGACTGTCATTCACAAGAAGCACATCAACGGCGCCGATTACCGCTACGTCATGCCTCGGGGTCGTTTATTGTGGGAGGCTGAGAACTGGGCCAGAGAGAAGGGTGGCCCAGGCCGGTATGATCAGACAGATTGGTGGAAGATGGAAGTTGACGACATTCTCGACGAAGAAATCAGCGGATTGATGCACCATTTCTCTCATATTTCTCCAGACGAACCGATTGACAAGAAGGACTTTGTCCGGCTGCTGAGGGCACTCCAGAATGACCCGACAAAACGCAGACGAATTGCTACCGCCGTTGGTCTCAAAAAGACAGACATCAACGAGGACATGTACAAGAAGGTCGAGAAATTTTTCAAGGCCAAGGAGACCGAAGAGGCCAATGATGCCAAGGAGAAAAAGGAGACCAAGAACGAGGGCAAGGCATTCCAGTTCGGCGTCAAGCTTTCGTCGAAGCGGCCAAAAATCAACACGAAACACAATGTACGATCATCCAATGTTGACCAGACCCTCGACTGCTTCATGCTTGTCATCCAGAGTATCGAGGCCGGCATTATGGTCACAGCTGATGCATGGAGAAGAAGTCTGTTCGCCATGAAGGCTTGCCTGATCATGCATCGCAATCTCGAGGCCTACGGAGGCTTCGCTGTGGAGTGCAACAAGTGCTCCAACCAGACCACCGATCTGAATGAAGGTTTCTTGTCAGTCGCGTGCGGTCATACGCTCTGCAGCACTTGTTTTGCAGAATTTGACAGTTTGACGAGCGAGAAGTGCCCTTCTCAGGGAGGCTGCACGACCATGTCTCGAAGCACCTTCATTCCGTGGTCGATGCTCGTTCACGACACTGGGTACAATCTGAATTCTGATCTTGCCGCTGAGCCCAGCAGCAAGGTCAAGTCAGTGCACAAGGTGATTCAAAACGAGATCGTTCCCTACAATGAGAAGGTTCTCATCTTTGCAGCCTACAATGGGATCAAGATTCAACTTCGGGAACACCTGAGGTCGCAGGGTCTTGCTGTGTACCTTACAACTGGAGGCAAGAACGATCCTGAACAGATCGAGGCGTTCAAAAACCACGAAGGCACCGCTGTCCTCATCCAGAGTCTCATGTCTGCCGAGAGCGCTGGCACCAACCTGGTCGAAGCAAACCACGTCATGTTTGCCGGTGCCCTCAGCACCGACACGGTCAACTACGACATGTACATGAGACAGGCCAAGGGAAGAGCTGTCCGCCAGGGACAAACCAAGGGCGTCGTGGTGTACCACTTTATATCTCTGGGCACTCTCGAGTTCGACGCCATGAACAGGCGCTTGAAGGGAAAGCTGACCGACTGGGGCGAAATCCCTGGCCGTATTGATCTCCCTCTCGCAGAGCCTGTGCCCGTCAGCCCGCACTACCCCATCATGTTCCGCCCTTTCGTCAATGAGGTTCAGTCCGAGAGGGTTCTCAGCTCTGTTGAGTTTGAGGAGTTTGAGATGGAGTAAAGATTGCGTTGGACAGAGTTTGGAGGAATGTCGTTTATGAGAAATTTGCTGAAGTTGCCGCACGCGCATGGTTATACACAGATTGGAAGATGTCCGCGCATGGCACAGATTGGACTTGTTTACGGCTGAGGTTGGAGGTATCGAGATTTGGAGTGTTCAACCCGATTGAATGGGGTTGGTTTCTGTTTGTGTAACTGGAAATGGCCGTGGATTGGAGGCCTGGATTGTAGAGTGTCACGTCATGGATTTGCGAAGAGAAACTGTCATTACGGATTGCTAGCTCAGAAAATATCAAAGATCATTGATCACCAATGTCGTGTCCCGTCGTGATGTTCACTGCGTGGTGTCATTGACTTTGCCCGGACTTTAGTGACTGAGACGAGGACGCCATGGTAAGGTGCCTACTGCCGACCCCTGAATATCACGTCGCACCGGCAGTGGTTTTCTGAACTTTCATTTTGTCTCAATTTGGTGATTTATCTAGGCGACGCCATTTCCCCGAGACATGCCCGACGCCTGCCCGACCAAAGATTTCCAAACACGACCGAGCCTGAAGATCCATATACACAAAAGCAAAAAGGCGGCGTAGTTCACCTCCTCCTCTTTTCTCTGACCCCTCCACACCTCACTCTTCCACCACCGCGCTCACAACTTGGCGACAACAGGCATCCTCTCCGGCACCTGCACCACGACGCCGGCCCCCTCGCCCTGCGCCTCGATCACGACCTCCTGACAATCCTCCACGCCCACCCCGCTCGCGAACTGCGTCACGACGAAATCGATCGCCGTGCCGGGCGGCCCCAGCGCCACCATCGGCGCGTGCCACGTCCCCGCGCCGTACGTCACCGCCTGTCCCGGCGTCGCGACGAACGCCTTCAGGTTCGCGAGGTCAGGTCGTCCGGGGCCCTTTCCCCCCGTCTTCGGCGCCGGCAGCGAGGAGTCTTCCCCCTCCGCGGGGAGTGTGGGCGCGACGATGACGAGGTACGCCGCGTGCGGGACGCCCGCGGAGGCCGCCAGGGGGACGAAGGTCTGGGTGGTGAAGGGGTGGCGCTCGAGGATGTCGACGCGGAAGAGGCCTGCGCGGGAGGGCCCGGCGTAGGTGTAGGGCAGCAGGGTGGAGATGGGCGGGTTGCCGGAGGGGGACGGGGGTTGCTGGAGCTGGCGGGCGGCGCAGGAGAAGATGGACACGATGGGTTTGGAGGCGGCGGAGGGGGCTTGGGCGTAGAGGTCCGCTGGGGCGGAGACGTTTTGGTACTTGATCGCGGTGTGTTGGTTCGCGGAGACGGCGTTGTGGGAGAGGGTGGAGGGGAGGGAGGGGGAAGGGCGGATGTCCGGGTGCGGGTTGGCGATTACGTCGCCGAAGGGGGCGAAGGAGGAAGGGGTGAGAGGGGAGGCGGGGATGTGGAGGGAGAGGGGTGTTGTGAGTTTTGTTGGCATTTTGGGCGGAGGTTTTGTGGTGTTGATGGTGAGATGTTTGGTGGTGTTGAAGAGGGAGGTGTGTGAGGTGAGGTTGAATGAAGCTTGGCTGGTTGGTTGGTGTGAGTTAGTGAGAGAGAGCTTGGCCGCTGCCGGAGCTTCTGCAGTTTGGGGGAGCTTTGGGTGGTGGAGCTGCCCGGCGGCCGGTGGTCTGTGCATGCGTGCCGAGGATGTGGGGTTTTGGTGATGGGGCGAGATAAGGACCGGCCGGGGTGGTGGTGGGGCTGCTAACAGATGCCATCTTGGGGGGGTTTTGGGGGTGCTGGAACGCTTTGTCTCGGAGTTCCCAACCAACGGTCATCAACGTCAACGGTCGAGCGACGAACGCTTTCTTTTGGGTACACTTCTCCCAATTGAACGTATCTTGGCCCTGTAGCAGATCTCATTCTGGCTTGCTAGGAGTTAGCTACGTCTTGTCGTCTCTGCCGCCCAGGGCATGAAACTCAAAGAACAGCGCTTCAAGGCCTGAAAAGCAGTTGACCAGCGGACCGAGGCTTCTCCCAAAAGCTTCCATCATGCTCGTGAACTCAATCTCCTCACTACCCCTCAACTAGTTGTTGGGGGACGGCATCAGACGAAGTAGAGTTTTTGAAGAGACATTCTAGAAGTCATTGTGAAAGCGAGGCTTCAATGGAGGGCGAATGATGTTGGGATTGTCCTGAAGAACTAGGCCGTCGCCTCAAATGTTAGCTTCCGACGTTAGGTGAAGACCTGTCAATCACCAGCTTCTCATGTAAGCATTTATACGACTCACTAAGAGCCGTTCTCATCCGCTGCTCGCATGAGAACACTGACTTCATGTGCCATCAAGAAGACGGGCCCGCGCCACAGTGCGAAGTTCCGACGGGACTGAGTGAGGCGTCTTCAACCGAAGCATCTCGGCTGGTCAAATGGAGATCGACCCTGTATTTCCCAGCTTTACGAGAATGTAGTCAACTGTGCTGAGCAACTCTTCATTTGTAGGCTCAATCACTCACTTCCAAACGCTCACTGCACTGCAGACCGCCAAAATGGAACTTCGTCCAAACCACCAATTCAACCCTTTCGCGTCCGATGATGAGCTCGCGCAATATGACCTCCCCGATCTCGACTTCGACAAGATGGACTTCAGCGACCCCGCCACGATGTCCAAACTCCTAGGCACGACCGTTCCTCACAAAACGCCAGCCGAGGTCCGCAAGGATGCAGAGACGCTCTCTTCCTCGCTGCTGACAAGCTACGACCGCCTGCGGGCCATCATCGCACGCCACGAGCCCGCGATCCACCACCGCTGGTCGCGGAAGAAGAGGCACCAGCGCCTCGACACCCTCACGCGAGCCTGGGGCCCCGGGATGGCTGCCGTGCACCGTCCCGACTTTGAAGCGTGGCGCAAGCAGGAGTAGTCGTCGTCTGCTCACCGCCAGGGGAGCACCCAGGACAGAGAGTACTTCATGTGGCCGTACATCAACCAGGAGGACCTGCTGAAGCCGAAGACGCTGCTGCTGCTGCTCAACGCGCGGGGCCGGCACCACCCCTCCCACTTCGCGGGCGCTGACTTCGACGCCATGCACCTCGGCTGCGTCACCAAGAGGATTGTCGCGGTGTTCCTCAACTGTTACGTCATGATTCTTCACGGGGCCCGCGACGCCAATGAATATGGCAAGCTGGTGTCGTGGGAGGAGCATCCCGATGCCTTTGAGTGGATGCACAGCCGAAGACAGTTCATGCCGGGCGAGGGGCTCCTCGTCCTCGAAGCGCAGGAGAGGACGCTGAGTTTCTTGGTCAAGTGCTGCGAGCTCATCCTTCACGACATCCCCTCCGACAGCCTGACCACGGACGTCTTCCCCGTCCAGCCGGAGCCCGAGTTCAAGAACGAGCAGGAGGCGGACGGGTTCGACTCGCTGGCGGCGATAGCGGCGGAGGCTCCCTACCGCTTGCCCGCGCGCCTCGACCTCGACCGGATCCAGTCCCTCCTCGGCACCAAGGCGGCGGCTGCGCGAGACCACATCTGGTCGCTCCGCGAAGACCCGGGGTACTTTGCCGAGCAGCTCGCCGAGACCAAGGAGCACCGGCAGGAGATTGTCAAGGATACCAACGGGGATGCGCACCCCACGCTCAGCCGCCTCAAACAGGACACCTTCTGGGCGCGCGTGGTCGCGGAGACTGTGGCCAGGGCGTACGAGGAGCTCGAAGTCTACACGCAGCTCCACGACCTTGCGTCGGAGCTGCGGGGGGTTCTCGACGCGCACGCCGGGTCGATAGACTCGTCCAAAGACCTGCCCGACGAGGTCATGAACTGCCTCCTCAAATTCCGCTTCTTCCTCAACGAAGCAGCCAAGGGGCCGCTTGGGCAGCTTAAGCAGAGCGTTGTGGCCTCCCCGCCGATGCGCCGCTTCGTCGTGCGCGATCCGCCTGTGAACGCCACGTTCATCAGCATCAAGATGAAGGGCGGGGTGAAGATGGACAAGGTCGAGACGCAGCTGACGTGGCTCCTCCGCATCCTCTGGGAAGACGGTCGGAATCTGTTTCTGGCGAGCATGCCCCTGGTCCTCGACGAGCTGGAACGCCTGCTGCGCGCGGAGCCGCAGGCGAAGGAGCTGGTCAGTCCGTACATGGCCAGCGTCATCGGCAACCTGTCCATCATCTCGCAGTGCATCTCCCAGCTGGACCTCTACCAGCCGTGGGCACGGAGCTACGAGTCAAAGATGGTGGACAGGGAGGACGGCCTGAAAAAGGAGTTTGCGGTGCAGACCGCGGGGGGCCAAGGTCGTGGCGGTCCTGAAGGAGAGCAATGTTCTGCCCGCCGCGAGGCTGGCCGAGCCCTCGAACAACAGGTTTGCCTACCCGTCGGAGAAACGGCGGACCAAGGCGGTCACGGCCACGCTGATCGAAGCCGAGAGGAATCTCGACGCGGTCTGGGCCGTCGTCGACCGCCTCATACTCGAAAAGGCAGGGGGCTTGTGGATGGATGCCGTGAGACATGTCCTGGAGCACAACCGCAGCCTGCAGCGCACCCCCGAGTGGGTTGACGAGCCAACAGCCAGCGGGGAGAGGAAGCTCAAGCCGACGGACGTCCAGACGGACATGATTTACCAGCCGCTCTCCACACTCTACTTTGAGAAGTCAGGGTCGGCGGCAGATGATGATGTAGCACAGGCTCCGAAGATGAAGAAGAAAATAAAGGGCGTCGCGTCACAAGACCCAGCAGAAACACCCTCCCCCACCGCAGACGCAGGCGCGAGCAACGAGCCGGCCCCGTCCCCGATCCGCGTCGACGCCCGCTCCTTCAAAGTCTTCCGCACGCTCTTCTTCGACCCCGACGTCACGTCCCACCCGGGCCAGGTCGCGTGGAAGGACTTCCTCCACGCCATGACCGGGACGGGCATCTTCGCCGCCGAGAAGCTGTACGGGTCCGTGTGGCAGTTCGAGCGGACGGACGCAGACCAGAGCCGGATCCAGTTCCACGAGCCGCACCCGTACAGCAAGATCCCGTTCGTGTTAGCGAGGCGGATCGGGCGGCGGCTGAATAGGAATTATGGGTGGACCGGGGATGTGTTTGTGCTGAAGGGAACCGAATAAGGGTCAGAGTGGAAGAACTGAAGAGGAGGAAACTTGAGGAATTCTAGAAACCACGCTGACTTTGCATTCGCAAATGATGACATGCAATGTAAGTTCAATCAAACCGCAGTCTGCTCTGCAGAGGCGGGAGGCGCCTCCCCCTCCGCTACGCCTCCAACGCTCCGAATGATCCGCTCAAACACATCAAACCGCAAACTCACAATCGAATCATGATCCGCCTTCGGAACCACACTGCTCGAGAACTTGATCTTCTCGCCCCTCTGCTCCTCCCTCCAACACTGCTCAAACCACTTGGGCCCATCGCCCGTCCCAATCATCGCATCCGACGCCGCGAAGAACGCCTCAACCTCCAGCCCGCCATCCCCTCCCAGCTCCCTCTCCTGCTGCGCCAAAAGCGGCACCAGCTTATCATAATCCCCCCACTCGCCCCAGAACATCTCGTTCCCATCCCTCTTCAGCAGCAGCACCGCGTCCTGCCCCAGCCCCTGCACGCTCTCCGCGTACACCCGCTTGATCAGCGTCCCCCAGATCTTCTCCTCGAACTCCGCGAGCCGCACGTCACTCACCCCGGGCGCGGTGTACACCTCCTCCGCCGTGCCCGCGAGACTGGGCACCAGCCCGCTCAGCATGCCGCTCACGGCGTTGCTCACGCCCGCCGTCGCAGGGACCAGGCTGCGCACCATGAAGCCGGCCACCTTGTCGAACGAGCCCACGAGGCCCTGCGGCAGGCTGCTCGTGAGGCTCATCAGCGCGGCGCCCGAGTGCGCGGGGTGCACCCACGGCGCGCACAGCGCCACATACGGCCGGGCGGGGGCGAGCAGGCGGCGGTGGTGCAGCAGGGTGTTGAGGGCGTAGAGGGTGCCGCCGGAGTGCGCGGCGAGGGCGACGTGGCGGACGGAGAGGTGGGCGAGGAGCGCGGGCACGATGGCCAGCCAGGCGCGGATGCGCAGGTTGGGCGGGACGGGGGTGGTGCCGCCGAAGCCTGGGCGGTCGATGTCGATGATGCGGACTTTGTGGCGTTTGGCGAGGGCGTCTTTGGCGATGTGGAGATAGCGGCTGGATGTGTGTGAGATGGGATGAGAGACTTGGGGGATGATGATGTCTTACCTTCCGAGGAGGGGCCCGCAGAGGAGGAGGACGTGTGTGGAGGACGGGTCTGAAGGTTCGTTGTGGCCAAAGTCGGCGTATGTTACTTGGAAGTTCTCCGGGAGGTCGGGAGTCGGGGGGAGGGTGAATTTGCGGTTGAAGCGCGGGTCGTCGAG
This sequence comes from Colletotrichum horii, assembly GCA_027406005.1. NCBI lineage: Eukaryota > Fungi > Ascomycota > Sordariomycetes > Glomerellales > Glomerellaceae > Colletotrichum > Colletotrichum horii. Next base: position 4,001,674 of record JANVYB010000008.1, read on the forward strand.
GTATTCTGCGGGATCGGGGAATTCGGGAGGCGGATTGGGGCCGTCTTCTGGTGGTGGGGTTTGCGAAGCCATCCCGTCGTGATGTTGAAATTGGGCGTTGCAATTGAGTTTCGGGCTGGGATGCCAGGGGTTCTCCCGGGATTCTTCTCGAGCAGCCTGGATGGGTTTGGGGGTGATGTTGAAGTTAAGTGGTTCAATCTTGACGATCGCGTATTTATGCGGGATGGTTCGCAGACGCTAGGCCTGGTTTGCTGCGCCGCAGCGTAAGCTAACGCGTGTCAGACTGTCGAGCTGGGTTAGAGTGCTTATCCTGAAGGATGGAATGCTGGACGATCCAGCCTTGGCTTATCGGCTGGAATGGGTGGCTGGTGCAGAACCTCAAACGGGGTGCTTCAAAGCCTTGAATATTGAGCATTGAGGGCTTGCGAATTTGTCTATCTTAATATGTTGTTTGAGGTGATTGTGTTTGGGGAGATCTTGGAGAGATTGATTGCAGGCGTGTTGCGAACTTGCCAAGACCACTCATCAGGTCGTTGGAACATGAATGTCCACAAAGTGTCAAGGTCTCTTCGTAATTCAAGAAATCCGGAGCCTCTGGTCGCTGTCAAAGGTTGAAGGTAGAAGTTGAACGCCATGTTTCATTCTTGGTGGTGCCGCAGCAGTATGCCGTCGGCCGTTGAGCACCAGACGCCATGGCTTTTACTCCGGAGATGTTCGACAGAGTTCTTGCAAGGCGGTCTCGTAAAGCGGTTCAAAAAAGCTGATTCAGTCTAGATTCCGATGGAAAGAAAGCGTTGTATGTACAAATACCGGACATCCTAACATCGTGATCAACACGCAAGGTGCGCCTCCGCCAAACAGTCTCATCAGCCAGTGTTGCATTGCCAAGGCTATTTCCACTCACGAGACGATATGAGTTCAACGGGCTGTCAAAGCCTCAAAAACCATGATCCACAGGACTTTCCTCTTGTTGGAACCGAGTCGGACAGCGGGCATTTAAGCCAAGCCTGCCCCATGAAATCGTTCTCCGACGACCAAGGAAACCTGACTTTCTGGTTTCTTCACATTCCCTTCAAAACGCTCTATGAGTTTCTAAGAAAGTCTCAATATCAGTACTTCTTTTGCCATCTCGGAAGTTGCAACCATGGTCAGAGCGCTCCTCATCGCCGTCCTGGCCTCCGCGGCCCTCGCGGCCCTCGCGGTCCCCGTCCCCGTCCCGGCCGACGGCCCCGCTTTGGCCGACGACGCCTACATCCCCACAACGAAAGAGCTCGAGGATACTGCCGGCAACGGGGCGGCCACCAATCAGACCAGCACCGCTCTGGTCGAGCCTGCGGGCGACGCTGCGATTCCTGGCGCCGCGGAGTGGGCGTCGGTGGATAACGGTGATGAGGGTGGTGTTGAGGACGTCTCCGAGACCAAACTCCCTGTTCAGAGGCGGGTTGTCGATACCGGCGCTCTTGATACCAGCGCTCTCGATACCAGCGCCCTCGATACCAGCGCCCTCGATACCAGCGCCCTCAACACTGATTTCCTTAACACCGAGTCTCTCGATACCAGCGCCCTCGACACCAGCGCCCTCACTTCCGCCCTGCCCACCACCAACACCAAGCGCAGCGACAGCTCCATCCCCGCTCTGGACTCCGACGGAGAGTTCTCCACAGACGACCCGGGCTACCTCGCAGGAGTGCCGCGGCTTGGTGAGGATGTGGAACGGGACGAAGCTCGCTAAGGGGGTTCCGGATACGGAAATCAAGTTGCTGGATGGGGGTAAGATTGCGGTTCTTGGGGGGTATGAGTAAAGGTCAGGTGTGTTGGTGTAATGGCCATGTGTTCCGTTTGGTCGTGCGTATTCACAGGTTATCAGGTCTGATGACAGGGCTGTGAGTTCTGACTTAACCTTTTTTCTTTATGGCCTCGTCGCAAGTATGGCGGCCGGTAGTTGGACCCGGTCCTCCTGTATCAAAAGTGTGTTCCCATTTGTCACATCTTGAGAAAGTTACAGCCTACATATTTAATAGAGCACAAAACATGCTAAAACTCCATCTTGAAAAGCTTCGACTCGCGGATTCTTTCGCCGTAAAAGAAGAGTACGAACGGCAGCGGAAGGAAGGCAAGCGATATGAACCCGAGGACCGAGTTTCCCCAGCCCACCCCCAGGGCGTCGAACATGGCGCCGCCGGCCAGAGGGAGCAGCGCTCCGAAGAGGCAGCGGAGGATGGCGCTGGCGGCCATGACGGAGGCGGAGTAGACCGTGTATGCGTCGATGAGATATGTGGCGCTGGTTGTCTGCAAATGGAACGTTGATCAGTCTTATTTCCCAGTGTGGTCTGAGAGAAACTCACATATGCAGTCACGATGCCGATGCCAAGGAGTGCGGTTCCCATGATGGGCACGATCCAATGCGCCTTGTACTCGGCTGACCACCCGTACCAGAACAGGCCCACTGGGACGAAAACGGCGCCGATGACCAACGTGGGTAGTCGAAACTCGGGCTTGGCCACGCCGTCGTTCTTCCTGGTGAGGTAGGCGGACCAAGGGTCGGAGACGGCCCCGACGAACAACAGACCTAGGATGAAACCGACTCCGATCCCTATGCTGGTCAGCCCGGACGCGCCACTGCCGAAGCTGTACTGGTCCTTGAAGATGCGGGGGAACGTCGTGAAGCAGAGGTAGGCGTAACTGAACACAGTCGCAGCATACGCCGACATCAAGAAAATAATGGGCGAGACGAGCATCTTCGGCGGGCGCAGGATCGCAAACTTGAACAGCTGGGCAGGCGTCTTGCTCGTATCCAACGCCGACCTCAGGCCCTCATTCCCCGTGCTCTTCCGCAACCTTGCCGTCTTCCTCTTCAGAATCGCATACGGATACGACTCGTGCAGGAAGAGCAGCACACACACAGCCATCACCCCCGCCGCGATCGCCATCACCCAGAAATCCCACCGCCACCCCGCCGCCGCCGTCAGGTTGCCCCCGACAATCGGCCCGATCGTCGGCCCCAGCGTCGGGCCCATGATGTACGCGCTCATGACCCGCCCGCGGCGCTCGCGCGGCACCATGTCCGCGATGGCGCTCGCGCCCAGGGTGCCGGCGCAGGACCCCGCGACGCCGGCGAGCAGGCGGAAGGCGATGAGGGCGCCGAGGCTGGGCGCGAGCGCGCAGGCGGCGTTGAAGAGCGCGAAGAGGGCGGCGCAGGCGCGGAAGACGGGGGCGCGGCCGTGGAGCTCGGAGAGCGGCGCGATGAGGAGCGGCCCGAAGGCGTAGCCGAGGAGGTAGATGGTTGTCATGAGGGCGCCGAGGGTGGCGTTTGTGGTGTGGAAGTGGTGCAGGATGTCGGCGGCCGCGGCGGCGCTGATGGTTGAGCCGATGGGTCTAGTGGAGGGGGAGGGGAATCAGTCTTTGGGGGGTTGTGGGATGGTGAGACTGGGGGTAGAGTGAAGCAGGACTTTACGAGAGGAGGGCGGTCAGGGACACGATGACGATGGTGGTCGTCTTTCTGGTTGTTGGCCAGTTGAGTGGGTGTTCTGGGTCATCGGGGCCGTCGAAGTCGACAATGTTTGGATCGCGGGGTGTTTCTTCACCTTCCGCGCCGGTCTTTTCTGGTTCCGGGCCCTTCTCGACGGCGATGCCTTCGGTGGCTTTGGGTGCGTCCCCGGACATTGTAGGTCTGGGTTTCTACGGTCGCATGCGTACGATTGATAGAATCCCGAGTTGCGCGAGAGCCATGAACAAGACTGGCGCGGTCTGGTGCTGTCGCGCTCAGAGTGCTTGAGTCGGCTGAACGATACACTCACACCGATTATCGTGAGGTCGCCCTCTTGTTCGATGGAAATGGTGACGTGAAGAAGGTGAAGTGAAGATTGAGACAGAGAAATACAATCTGAACCAACAGCTCATCTCTGCGGATTGATCTTCGCTGTTGTACGGCCGCACGGCGAGCGGAGAGTGGGGCCGTTGCCGGTACCACGGTGCACTAGTGGCTCGCTCCCGATACCCCACCAGTCGGTGACCCAAACCACATTCCTAAACGGGAGTCCCGTGTCTTGTTGGTTCTGAAGCACCCTCGTGGAAAAGGATCCTTGGTTAGCTGAGCTCTCGATACCACCAAGGGGTCGAACGGGAAGCAGGCACGGGGGCCAGGGATGGATTACTCCGCCATTGGCTCAATGAAGTTCCTCAACTGTCGGTTCCCAACGACGTGCAGAAACGGCATCTGATGGCTGCTGGGGGATCGGAATTGTTGGGCTTCTGAAACCAGGATTGACTGCCTGAATAAGTTAGGCCTCTAGTTGTCACTTAGAGTGATAGCAATCCGTGATATCTCAAGTGCTCTGATTGAACAATGCTTGGGTGGCTCAAATGTATCGTGTGGGATTCTCCCTCAAAGGTTGTCTTTCTGTATCAACCGTTGCTTTGGTGAATTGGAAGGTAGTTCGAGTTTGCGGCGTCTCCGCCAAATCTACCCAATTCTAGGCTAGCAATCGTTTTGACCTCTGTCAGCTCGGAGCCCTTGGTGTTGGCACATCCGACTCTTCATCCAGCCCTTGCCTCCAACAAGCTCCGGTCCTCGCGATGAGGAAACGGGAGGTCGGCATAACGAGAAAGCCGGCGGCGACACGCGTCAAATCTATTGTGCCACCTTCTATAGGTCACGGCACTTTGCATGAGGTATCCAGTACAGGAAGTATCTGGCGTCTCGCTTGTAGGTGTGGTACGAATTGTGGGAGGCCATCTTGGCCTACTACCAAGTGAGTGAGGCAAGGACGCCAAGGTGGAAACAGATCTGTGACCTTTCACCTCCATCGTCGTTCGTATAACATCCTAAGTCGGATTCCTCACGCCGGCCGGTAATCAGCGGCAAGACAAATAGGCGCTGGGTGGAAAAGCAAATTGCCATCATTTCATGCATTCTCCTTTTGTCGCACTGTACCGCGCTCGAAAATAGGCCCCTGCAGAGGGCCTAAAAGCACTGCGTGCAGTAGCAAACATGCCTCTATACACTGTACGGAGCGAAAAATCGGGATCCTCGGTGACGGCCCCGCAGAGCTCCGGTCCACCGTTCCGGACAGGGGGTGAAAAAGTCAATCAAAGATACACAACACCGGGCATCCGCCGGCTGTCTCCGGCCCCGCGTGTCGCAAGAGGCGCATCGGCGCCGGCGTCGATGCCGTGAGACCCTGGGCCTCTCGCCGCCTACCCATGCCGAACCCCTACCTCCGAGGCCCTCCGTAATGGCAAAGAGAGAAGAGTTCTAGAGGGTGAGCTACGCTGGCTGGCGTCGCAATGTTAAAAAGCTTCGCAACACGCCGCTCGTAGGGCAATGCAGCGCTCAATAGCAGCATTGGGGACGCCCAGGATCGAGTTTCCTCGAACTTGATTGAGTTTCGAGTAATTTGCTATAGGCATATCGTAGGTTTACTAGGCAATTGCCGTACAACTAGCGCAGACGGGTTACTGGGCAATTGCGTAGTTTTTTACGTTAACTACCTTAGGGTTTGCAGGAGTGAGAGATCTGCAGAAAGTAAAGGGTGCTGTATCTGAACAGGCTGGACCCCTAATTAAGGTACGAATCCGCCCTCGGTGCTGCCGCCCTATGAAGCCATCGCAGAAGGCGCCCCCACCTCCCGCGAAAACCATCTAACCAACACATCGACACTTGCAATTAATATAACAAGTTCCCCAGAAGACTATCCGTACTACGGCGTTGACGATAGGGCGCTGATCCTACAAAATTGCCAAGCTCGGCGTCACCGCAGCTGTGTCGAGAGTCCCAGAATAGACATGAGTAGCCAACCCCAGACAATCAATTTAGAGTTCCAGAATTCATATTCCTACTCATGCGCTCATGACTCTCTTTCAGATAGAGGCCGAACCCCTGCAACATGGGATGAACCAGTATGACGTCCCTCCCGATTGAACAGATGAACCCCATCCCTCGTCGGGTTCGCTTTCTCGTATTTATTTACTACTAGATCTACCCACGCCGCGATGCGGTAGTGCATGCTTGTTTCGTGACAACCACGCACACTCTCTTTTTAAGCTCTCCGACCTTCCATCCCACCGGTCGTTAGCGGTCCACCATAATGGCTAACACTATTCATTCTTTCGGATCGGGAAGCGTCCGCTCCTTGTTCTTGTGGTTCCTGCTTCACATCCTCCTAATCAACGCCTCGCCCACACCCCGCGACACAAAACCCGCCCCCCTCACCAAGCGCGCCAGAGCCCAGTTCCCCACCTTCGCCCAGGACTACGACGGCCGCGTGCTGAAGGGCCAGTACCTCATCGACCTGTTCCCCCTCGACGACGACAAGGCGGCCGAGTACAATGGCGGCGCGTCCGTGGTCAGCCCGTACCAGGACCCGAGCGCCCTGAAGCCGAACGGCTGGACGCGGTACATCTTCTGGTACCCCTTCGAGACGGACACCGGCGACGTCGAGGCGCCCTTCGGCGAGGTCAAGGACCCGGCGTTCGCCAACATGGGCCTGTCGATCGACAAGACCCCCGGCTACGACGACAACCTCGACAACGCGTTTGCGGACACGGCCCACCCCGTGGATCAGACGCAGGCGGGCGAGTACTACTACAGACACGACAGAGACTTTGATGAAGTCAAGAAGGTGAGTTATAGAGTTGCACGCTTTCCCCCTTGTGTTTCTCATCCTTGCATGCTTGCGAGAATTCGCCGCTGACTGCTCTCAGCCCACAATGGCGTCCTACTCCAACGTCCTCGTCCCGGCCTCCGGCGCCTTCATCTTCGACGAGAACTTCAGCCCCAAGTTCCGCAAGGAAGACTGGGGCCTGGGCGACGTGCCCGACCTGGACACCATGTCGGACGTCGCCTTCTTCCAGTGGATCGACGCCTGCAAGGCCAAGAACATCGAGCCCACGACCCTCAAGCTCATCTTCCTGTCGCACGTCACCAACCAGAAGACGTACGACATCGTCGTCGAGGCCCTGAAGGAGACCAAGCACGACAAGGTGCCGAGCTGGGACAAGAAGGCGGTCTTCTCCATGGACTCGCGGCAGGGCCAGGCCATTCTCGGCACCGTCTGGGGCGCGGCGACGTCGTGGATGCTGATCCAGCACAAGAAGGAGCTCGGGTTGAAGAAGATCACGGAGGTCGCTGTGTGGGGCCTGGGAAATGGCTTCGCTTTTGAGGAGGACCCGGAGGGTCAGATTGCGAACTTGAATATGAGGTTTGTCGTCGCAGACGCGTAGATAGGGCCGGTCAGATGAAATGAAATTTACACACGAATATATGAACACATTTTCTCACTTTGTCTCGATGTTAGTGACGACTGTCTCGTCTCTGCCTTGGGTGGTATCGATATCTATCGTTCCGCTTGAAGTCGGCCCTTTCAATGTCTTGCTGAAGGGGTCGACTGTAGCAGAACAACAAAGATTTGTTCAACGTAATCGACTCAATCTATGTCTCCCACAACACCTATCAACCACGAACTAAATCTACCAACCTAAGAATGTAAACATGTAACCCCTCTTACTCTTCAACGATTATCCGTTCCAACCCCGTATCCAAAGGAGAACCCGTAAAACCCCGTAGACTTCCCGCATAAAGCTGCCTTTGCGTCCCAGAACTTAGCAGTTCTGCGCTCTGACAACCGTATTCCAAGCCGGCGGCCCGTCGCGGAAGATCTGGCCCAGCAGAGAGAAGACGTACGAGGTCCTCTCCCGCTCGCAGACGGATGCGATGTCGTAGACGTCCCCGACTTGGTTGCCGCACCACACTGAGATCGGGTTGGGGTTCTGGTTCATCATGTTTTAGCACTCGTCCCCGAATGAAAGCAGTGTTTCCTTACGTCGTTGCAGAGGAAGATGCCGCAGCCGTGAGAGCAGCTGGTGCGCGCGCATCCACCGCGTCCGGCGGGGGCCTGGCAGTACCCGTTGAGGCGGCCGAGGTAGCCGAGGCCTTCGTTGCATTGGAGGCCCCAGTTGCCGACCTCTTCGCCGACGGGGCTGCACGTGGTCTTTCATGATGGATCATGTAAGTTGATTTGCTTTTGCGGAAAGTTGCGATGGAAATGGGTGGATTTGGCTCACATGCTGGCGCTTCCTCAACTTGCTCGCATCAGCAGACTGCGCATGCTGAAAGTCAAGTAGCGATTCCTTGGTGAAGCCCAGCGCGCTCATGCGCTCGCGGTACTCGGGGAAGTCCCACTCGTTGTATGCCGGGTTGATCTCGAGAAGCTGGTTGTAGATGGTCTCGGCGGTGCCGGTGAGCGTGACGTTGGGCCCGTCGATGAAGGCCTGGCCGATGAAGGTCAGGGGCACGGCGTTGTCGATGTCTCTCTGGGAGAGGGACGATGCTTTGACGAAGGAGACGCCTTCAGGGGCGGCGGATGCGAGTGCCTGGGCTGGGGTTTAGTAGATTGTAAAGCATTGGGAATGAGAATGGACGAACCTTGGAAGAGGCCAGGACGGCAGCCAGGAGAGTCAACTTCATCTTGGAAAGAATGTTTGTAGGATGGATGATTGTGTGATTGTGTGGCTTGGGAGTAGAGAACCGTAGAGTGATGATGATCAGGTTTGATGGGAGGCTTTTCTCTTCTTATACTTATGAGTCTCTAACAGAAATTCCATTGTATCGTGAAGCACTTTCTCCTCTCTCGACTGTCTGTGAGTTGACCGAGGTAGAAGAACTTTCGTCTGCATCGTATCATGCTGTATGCCATACTTCATTCACATTTCGGTTCCCCTTGAGGACACATGCTGCGAGGCGGAGGAACTTTCGTCTTCTCTTCGTAGCATCATGGGTCCATTCATTAATAATTCCAATATCTTTGAGGTCGTGGCATACTAAACTCCGCACGATGGTGAGAGTGACCCTTGACATTCGGCGGCAAGGTAGTTGCCATTTCCCTTCAAGAGCCCTGTAACAAGCAACGTCGTCAACTCGGGCCCCCGGTTCTTGCCGGGCATTTGCCTTATAGAAGAACCTCGTACTCCATACATGTCCTCTCAAATGGGTCCAAGGCTATCCGGGTCTTTGTAAGATGAAGTGATGGCCTACTGCAGAGTCGCAGAATATATCACCTGCTCCTCACAGGCTACAGGAGCGTATACCTAGAACCACCGGTCAGAAGCGACAGCCGATTTGCGTATAGTCGCTGTTAGCTAGAGAATTAAGTCTGCCGCGATCTTCTCACCAGAACTTCCAAAACTTTCTATGCTCGCTTACTTCAGTTTGGTGGTGAATTTTCCCTTCCCTTTTCCATCTCTCTCTGAAGCAATGTGCAGACGTCAACAACGTAGTAGAGGTTCTCGCGGATTAGAATCATGGGTATCTTCGTTTCATCTCATACTACATCAAAACGGTTTTTGGTTTGTCAGTGGCTAGCGCTTACCAAGACACGGATAGACCCGTAGGAGTTCGTTTCTCTTTGCCAAGAGATGCCAAGGGCTTAGCACTCTAGGCAGAAACTCTTGATAAGGTCCTCCGTACTCACGGAATGTTGCCGAGCTGTCAGTTATCATGAACTTGAGAAACCCTCAGCCTTCTTAATCAAAGGATCTCACGCAGTATGCAAGAACGCACTTAGCTTGCCGAAAACAACGAGCTGTGATAGACTTCATCCGAGAATGGGAACTCGTAGAAGCAGTATGAACGACTTGAAGAAGAAGGTGACTTTTGGAACAATCCCACGATAATTGAACTTCCTACTTGGCATTAGTTGCTTTCGCCAACTGAGCTGCCTGGAAACCAGGGCTTAGATGACGGACAGCTGAAGCGTTCAGGATGAACTGCGACACGCTCTTTCTTTTGAATCGTATTGCAATCTCTTTCTGTCATATTCTACACACACAGTTCTAAGAGTTTCGTGACTCAATGTCTCTTCTTGGCCTGCGCCAGCATCCGTGAGAGCATCATTTCTCCTGTACTCAAAGTTGATTGATACCTATCTCTTGCCTCTATCGGCCTACCTAGTGACGAGAGAAATTACAGCCCATTGTATGAACAAGATCACTCGCGTGAGTATGCCCACTCTTTTTCACAGAGTTGTCGATCAGTCTCTTTCTACAATGACAGAAGAAAAGTTCATCACCCCGAGAGTATGCACTCACTCAAATTTGATCTTGTTCCTCAAGGCGCCGACCTTCTTCATCTCCACCTCGACCACGTCACCGTCCTGCAGAAAGCTCTTGGGCTGGCGGAACGCCCCGACGCCCGCCGGAGTGCCCGTCATGACCGCCGTGCCCGCCGGGATCGTGGTTCCTACATCGCTACACGTCAGTCACCCACCTCGAGACGCACATCGCCCGCAACCCCAACGTACCTTGGCTCATGTGGCTGAGGATCTTCTCCGGGCTGAAGATCAGGTCCTGTGCGAACTCGGCCGTCTGCCGGACGTCGCCGTTGACTCTGGTCACCACGTCGAAGGCGGAGCCGTCCCCGAAGACGGAGGGGCTGATGAGCGTCGGGCCGATGGGCGCGAACTTGTCAAAGGCCTTGGCGAAGAAGAACTGGCCCGCCGAGTAGCGCGGGAGCTGGTACATGCGGCAGGAGAGGTCGTTGCCGATGGTGTAGCCCAGGATGTAGTTCTTGGCCTCTGAGACGGACACGTTTTTTGCGTCCTTGGACGTGACGAAGACGAGTTCGCCCTACATGGAGAAGTAATGCGTCAGTCTCTGTGGGATGGTTTCCGCGGTGTATGTAGGCTTTGTGGTCCTTACCTCGTAGTCCAGGAGACTCTTGGCACAGAAGTCGTTCACGGGGATTTCCTCTCCCGGGCTCGCGAGCGCCGCGGCTGGCTTCGTCCATAGGGGCGGGCACGCGGGGATGTCAAGCTGAGCACCGCGAAAGATGTCAGTCAGTGGTGATATTAAGGTCGCTGGATGAGAAGACTGACACTGGCTTCCTTGGCGTGACTTCGGTAGTTGAGGCCGACGCAGTATATCGGGAGTCCGTCTCGAGGAAGAGGCGGTAGGAGCTAGTCTCAGTGTTAGTACGCAAGCCTGGTGAACTTCGTATTTTTTATTGGTGGAAAGAGCGAAGGAAGTATTAGTCGAAAAGCAAGACAAAAAAGACCTACACGGCGCACAGTGACAAAGTCCTCTTCGGACTTTTGTGCAAGAGCCTCTATGGTTTTGGCGCCGCTGAGCTTCGCGCCGGGCGACGGCGGGCCATCCGCATCGGGACCCAGATCGGCAAAGTAAACAGCGCCATCTTCTTCGCTTTCGAAACGGACGAGGTGTGAGAAGGACGACATTTTGGCGGCAGTTGGAAAATACAGTATGCTTGGTTTGATGGAAACTCTTACATGCTTACATTTGGGGACCTCATATATCATCTAGCACAACTCTAGTCTTGACGTGCTGAAGCCAGCCCGGGAGCCGGAATTGTCGGTAGAGGAGGCCCTCAGAACGCATCGGAGCATTTGATCTGCCCGCAAGCTCCGCTGGGGCCATCGGGGGAACTTCAGCTGCTGCCGCCAAGCGGGGCCCAGGCGCTACCACTCCCTTAAGTCTTCAGCCAATGCCAATTACTCCGAAGTTATCTTCCCCTCTAAACATTCTTGTCTTTCACACACACATTCATTCACACGCTCCTAGATACGCCGACGATTCCCAAGTCCGAATATTCACGCCACGGTACCTCCAATCCCTGGAGATCGATTCCTCCGTCTTCAAGTTTCACCGAGGGCTCCATCCCAGCTGTTCATGTGCCGCGCGCCTCTACCCGTTCCCCAGAAACCTAGACGAGAGGTGGTGGTATTCGGCACTTTCGATCGCCAGGCCGGAATAAAGCGCTACGGCCGTCTTCGCCGTCCCCGCTTCCCCAGAGTTTGTCGACGGAGCATCTCCCAACATGTCGTCGCCCGATCTTGCCCCTCCGCGCGGGGCAGAGACAGACAGCGATGCTAGACCTCGGGTCTGCGATAACTGCATCCGGTAAGGCACGCTCCCCAGTTGAACCAACCATCGCCCGTCGCTGACAGTCCTCCCCTTGCAGCCAGAAAGTCAAGTGTAAGTCTTCTGCAAAATGATGGCATCAGCTTCGCCTCCGAACCCATGCTGATTCCGAGGCAACCGTCTCTGCAGGCGACCTCAGACGACCAAAATGCTCCCGGTGCTTGGAGCGGGGGCATCAGTGCACTTACTCCTCCAGCCGCCGACGGCCTGGACCTCTCCCGGGAACTAAGCGTGGATCTCAACGTCCATCTCTGTCGCATCGGCCGAATAGACGTGTTCTCCGCGGTACGTACGACGAACCCGCGCCGTCGGATAGTCCGTCCGCCGTGCTGGTTAATGCCCCGGTGGCCGTTTTTCTGACCGTCTCCAGAGTCGCCGTTGCCCTCGACACCCGGCCCCCCGAGCCACACCACAGAGCCGCCCACACCCCCGACAACGTCAACCCCGGCAACGACAGAGCTACAGACCGCCACAGCTTCCCGTTCGGAACCGTTGAACTTTTCGCCTGAAGACGAGAGGTCCTTGTACGAACTTCCTGTCCCTCTCTGCCAAGACTCTGCTGACCGAAATTCCTCCGAAGACTGGAATGGTACATCGACACAATCAACCATGCGTTTCCTGTCTTCCCCTATGCTCCGTCCGATGGTGCCGATGTCGAGGCCGTGTCGAGCTGCAGTCGCGATCTCGTCCAGACACTAGTCGTCATCGCTGCCAAGCTGTCCGGCTTCGTCAGCACATCCTTTGATTCGTCCGAACTCAACGCACACATCGACCAGATCCTCAGCTCCGTGTCCCTCCAAGAGGACATCGCCGGCGACACGCCAACTCTCGACCAGTTCCGAAAGTTCTGCCTGCTTGCTTTTTACGAGTTCCACCAGTTCCCCGGCCAGCAGGCATGGACCCGCATTGGCAAGCTGACCCGACTGGCGCACTGGACTGGTCTGGACCAACTGGACAGGCTGCACGAGATCGTCCCGCCGTGGACGATATTGAGCAAGGATAGGCTGGAGGAGTGGCGTCTAGTCTGGTGGTGCATCTACGCCCTCGATTCTTACGCCAGCGTCTCGACCGGGATGCCCTACGAAATCGACGAGGGGCTCATCAACACCGCCCTCCCACAGGGTCTCCCAACGGACCAGAACCGAGAATTCTACCTGCCTTACCGCCACGACGGCCTGCTGAATCTCGTTCAGGAGGTGCTATCAGACTCCCCGCGGCAGACTCTCGGACTCGAGATCCACATCATCAGCATCACCGTCCTGCGCCACGCCGGACGGGCCCTCCGGCTGCACGTCCTCGGCAGACAGGACGACTGCGCCAAAGTCGTCGCCGACACGGAGCGGCGCATCTCCGAGGTCCGCCTCGCCCTGCCGGGGAACCTCTTCAACCCCCGCCGCAACGCCTTCGCGAACGAGTCCGCCGCGGCCCACCACTTCCGCCTCGTCACCGCCATGCACCTGCACATGGCGCAGATGCTCATGACGCTCATCAACTGCCGGCGTCTGGCGGAGGAGCAGGGGTGGCTGCTCAAGTGGCAGCAGGTCCTGGAGATCTGCCAGGACGTCGCCGCCATCGCCAAGCAGTGGAACAGCAGCTTCTTCCTCAGCGTCGACCCGGCGGTGTCCATCATCGCCTTCATCGCGCTCATCTTCCTGGACCTACATCTGAAGTTTAACGGTAATGCTGGGCCTGAGATTGGCGATGACCTGCGTACCGAGATCGAGCACTGCGAGACGGTCTTGTTGCTTTTCCTTGAGCAGTTTGCCAAGTCGTGGACCATGCCGCGCCTCCTGATTCGTGAGTCAATCCCGCCCGTGTTTTTAGTGCTGCTGTATTCGATCGCATTGCTGGGCATGGTTGAATTGGGCTATTGGTCAACTAACATTACTCTTGGAAAGTCTCGTTCAAAAGCTTCAAAGAGTCTCTGAACGGCCCCGTCGGGTACCAACAAGTCCGCACCGTGTTCCTCCATTTCCAAAGTCCGCTGCATCCTAGGTGGTTGCAGTTCCTGACATCCAATGCTTTGCACGCCGAAAATTGCCAATCATAGATGTGACGCTACGAAGATCGCTGAGCGAGTTGCCTATTGGCCGGGCCCCTGTACATCTATCCGAGGAAGTTGTGGTAGGCAGCTTCTAGAGATACAATCACAGACGTAGCAACCTTGGAGGGGCGAAAGAGATTTCCACCATTTGCGTGTTTGTAATGAACAACCGAAGCCTCCATAATACTCACGTCCATCTCCCAAACTATCAATACTGTAAGTACAGTCTGCCATTCGCTACCAAACATTTGTTACAAGTCTCCCATTCCTAACCACTCGTCCACCCACTGAACAGCCGTCCACCCCATGCGAAAAACAAACCCCCAAAAAGCCCCCTCTCAAAGTTTCTTCACCGGCCAATCCTTCGGAATCTTATCCCCAAAGTCCTTTGGAATCTCCGGGCCCCAGATCGACAACGGCCCCACCACGTCCCTCGACGTCGGCGTATGCGTGTTCACCACATCCCCGTCCGCGTAGTGCTCGATCTTGAACCCGCTCGGGTCCGCCCAGTAGTCGAAGATCTGGCTGCCCAGCACGTGCCGGCCGACGCCCCAGATGCTGTGCCACCCGCGCTTGGCGAGCCAGTCGTGGCCCAGCAGCTGCGTGTCGAAGTCGGCCACCTCGAAGGACGTGTGGTGGCAGAAGGCCTTCTTGACGTGCGGCTCCGCGCGCTGCATGAAGAAGGAGTGGTGGTCCGAGAAGGCCTCGCCGAGGTCCAGGTGCATGAAGGTCATGACGTCCAAGTTGTCAAAGTCCCAGTGGTACAGGATGTCCGAGGGCACGAAGTTGAAGTGGGACGTGTACCACGCCAGCTCGTTGTCGAAGTCGGGGACGACGTAGCCGTAGTGGCCCAGCTTGTGCACGAGGGCGGGGCCATGGTGGTAGCGCTGGAAGGCTCCTGAAAAGGAACTTGTGAGCAACGGCGTTTGGGGTCTGATATCGGGGGGGGTCTGCTTACCTTGTCTTGGCTTCTTAAAAGGCTTGTTAAAGGGGCCCACCTCCTCATGCGTGGCAGATGGCTCCTGCGGCTCCGGCTCGCGCTCTTTCTGGCCATATATAACATGGAAGAACATCTCATCCGGCCTGTTGAAGGTGACGATACTCCCGCCGCCAGGGGCATACTCAATCGACCCGACCCTTGCGCCCTCCATCTTGGCCGCCTTGTCAAACTCCTCCTGCGACGCCGCCACGAACGCCGCGCCGCGGAACCGGGGCTTGCCGTCCTTGCTCCTGCTCGCCACATACACGTACGGGTCCCGGCCGTAGCCGCGGTAGTAGATCGTGTCCTGCGTGCGCGCCTCCTCGACGAACCCAAAGTCGGCGGCGAACTTGGCGAACTCGTCCAGGTCCGGGTGGTCGACGTAGATGTGCCCCGGGCGGGCGAGCTGGACCTTGGAGGGGTCGTTGGCGATGGGCGGGATCCGCATGTCGGGCAGGATGGCCTCTCGGATTGGTTTGGGTAGCTTTGCGAGGACGGTGATGATGAGTTGCAGTGCCAGCGACATGGCTTGGAGGGAAGGGGGGAGGATGGTGGTTCAAATGCGTTCGGGGTGAGGGCGTTGAAGTTGGGGGTTTACATGGAGTATTTGACGGCCGCGGACGGTCGGTGACGCGGGGCAATGCCGTCGAGGCCGGGTGCGTGGGAAATTCTATTACGATGTGTCGCTCACGGCCACGGGGCGAAAGTGGGTAGATCTACATGCCATGTGAACAATCTGATCTTCAATAAGACACGTCAAACCCATCTTTCGGTGTGATTACGTCTGTCGAGTATTTCCGCCGACGGCACCTTCTCCGTCGGAGCAACTCCCACCCCCCGGCGCCGGAAAAGCGGGGACCGTCGGAGCATCTTCCCCTTCGCCACCACCTCCACGTCCACGAGTGGATGTCCTACAAATGGGACCCCAGGCACGTCCCATACTTTCGAACCAAGATATCAAAACGACTTGTTGAGACGATCTCACAACCTTGAATCCTCCCAGCCCCAACGATGCCCACACCCGCCGACCGCCCCGTCGTCCTCGTCACAGGCTGCAGCAGCGGCATAGGCGAATCGCTCGCCCTCGCCTTCGCCGCGCGGGACTTCACCGTCATCGCGACCGCGCGGCACACCTCCTCCCTCGCGCACCTCACCAAGCGCCACGACAACATCATCTCCCTCCCGCTGGAACTCGGCAGCCTGGCCAGCCTGGACTCCTTCCGCGACGCCGTGCTCGCGCGCACGGCCGGCCGGCTGGACGTGCTGGTCAATAACGCGGGCACGCACTACGCCGCGACGGCGCTGGAGCTGGACATCGCGGAGGCGGAGAAGCTGTTTGCGGTGAATGTGCTGGCTGTGATGCGGCTGTGTCAGCTGTTTCTGCCGTACCTGTGCGAGTCGCCCCGCGGGCGGATCGTGCAGATTGGGAGCGTGACGCGGGATGTGCCCGTGGCGTGGCAGTGTGTGTATAACGCGTCCAAGGCGGCGTTGAGCCAGTATACCAAGACGCTGCGTCTGGTGAGTTCTCGTTCCTTGTGATGTGTGCTCTGGTCTAACATGGAGCTCAGGAGGTGCAACCGTTCGGGGTGGAGGTCGTCGAGGTCGTCACCGGGTTCGTGCGCAGCAACCTCCTCCACCACGGCCTCGACGCCCCGAAGGACTCGCCGTATCTCGCGATCAAGAAGGACATTGAGCGCATCAAGTTCGAGGGGAACCAGAACGGCATGCCCGCGCGGGCGTATGCCGAGTCCGTTGTCGAGCAGCTGCTCCGGAAGCGGAGGCGGGATGAGATCTGGGAGGGGAAGCTGGCGTGGATACTCAATTTGATTGTCATCTTTTCACCCTTGTGGTTCTTGGTATGTGGTCCTAAAGTGCTCTGTCATTCACGTGTTGAACGCTGCGGCTAATACACTGAACAGAACTGGTTCTTTTCTCGTCAATTCAAACTTAACCGCTTGGGGCGCCCCAGAAAGTAATCTATGGATACGTAGCTTGGTTGATCTCTAGACTGTGAGGATTCCAAGGCTTTGGTCATATCAATCATCACGCTGGCTACTAGCACGTACATTGAGGAAACGGGGCAAAGGGGTAGCTGTGCTCCAGAGTAATGGGGCTTCTGAAAACGCTGCAGATCCTACATAGGCCGGTTCTCAATCATAATCTACTCTCCGCTGTAAATTTACTCAATTTTATGTCACGCACAGCCTTGCTATGACGTTGATCTCACCCCCTCATGATTCCATCGGGTAGATCGGGATCATTCACGGAGGTATTGCCGTGCAAGCCCCACCCGGGACGTGGTGATCCCGAGTCGGCTGCGGAGATTGTGGGTCACAGCGACGGCGAGCTCGGGGAAATTCGTCCAGCTTCCCGGCTGGCAGTAAAGCAATCCACAGCCTTACGATGGACGCCAAGACAGTGCTCGGGAGATGCAGTGACCGATAGACAACATGTGATAGGCGCATCTCCACGATCGTCGGGGTCCAGACCCTGCAGTGCTCCTGCTAAAGGATCGTCGGAGCCGTCACCGCTGGAAATAAGGTATTTGACCCTCCCTTGGGGGGATCAGCTTCCATTTGCCGCGGCATGTCACTTAAGTCCGCGGCTTCGCATGGACTGCCACGGACAGCGTCTCGGAGGATCCACACCGCCGCACCGCTGGACAAGGTTTCTGTAAGATGTCCCGCGGGACATCTCTGATTGGTGGCCGCCAGTGAAAATAGCTGGATTCGGCATCAGCGGTTCGGCTCGCCTTAGGTACTTCGTGGAAGGTGGGGTTGGGAGTTCCCCGTGTAAGTGCGAGGGCCCAACGTTGAGAGGAAGTCGGCTCACGCGATTCGGAAACGATTTGTATTTGAGGCCTCTTGTTTGCGGTTTTCGTTGGATTTCAACACAAAGTATCAGTCGAATCAACACCGAAGCTACTTAATTGACCGTACGACGAGTGCGAAACACGAGCTGGATACCATGGAGGAGACACAGGTCGTCATTGTCGGTGGAGGGCCCGCCGGCCTTGCCCTGGGATTGTCCTTGGCGCAACACCAGATTCATGTAAGCTGGGAAACTTGGCGGCGATTTCGCGACGATTCCATGCACGGAGTTCTCGACTTAGACTGACTTTACGATACACAGTCAGTCATCCTGGAGAAGGCAGCAGAGGTGACCACGGATCCGCGAGGCGTTTGGCTCACAGGAGACGCCGTAAGAATCTTCTACGCCATCGGCATCGGCCACGAAATGAGCCAGGTCGGCCACGGTAGGTGCAGCGAGTCCATCACCCAAAGCATTCTCTTCACAAGGTAAAATGCTCCGAGCACTTGCTGACGTACAAAAGAGCCGCCTCACGTCAACTTCCACCATTCAACCTTCAACACGACCCCTTTCCACCGGATGGAGATCACCACCGCCAACAGCCTCGAACAGTCTCTGCCCGAAGGCTTCGTTCAAAATCAGCCCAAACTAGGTTCGATCGATCGCGTCTCCTGGAAGTCGTTGTTTTCTATGCTGACATGCCCTCGCAAGAGTATGCCCTGAGACGCGCGATCGAGAAGACGAGCTACTGCTCATTACGCACGAATTGCACGGTGATCGGAAGGTCTAGTGAGGTGCCGCCAACTGTCGAGTACTTGGACGCCCAAAAGTCTCGCCGCGCCATCAGAGGGCAGTGGCTCGTCGGCGCCGACGGCAAGACGGGCATCGTCCGCAAACACTTCCTGGAACCGACGGCCGGGATCAAGCAGGAAGCCGGTGTCTACCCCTACGAAGGGGTATGGGTCGCCGCGAACCTCAAAATGACCGTCCCCACGCCGCAAACACACCCGAACTTCCCGCTCTGGAAGTACGGATACAGTCCCGAGGAGGTATACGACCTATTCTGGCCCATGGGCTGGCACTTCTGCAGTCCGCCCGGCAGGCCAACCGCAACAGGCAGATTCGGCCCCCGCGCCGACCGCACATGGCGCCACGAGTTCCGCGTCGACGAGTTCGGAGGCCCGATATATCCGGAAGAGTTCTTCTGGGAACACATCTCCCAAAGCATCACCCTCGAGGAGGACCCCGTCCGCGGCCACCACTTCGACGAGGCCGTCGAGTATCCCCGCGACTGCATCGATATCCTGCGCTGTCGCCCATTCAAGTTCGTGCACAAGTGCGTCAACCGGTGGTACGACAAGCGCACCCTCCTAATCGGCGACGCCGCACACGTCTTCCCGCCGTTCGCCGGCCAGGGCATCGCAAGCGGCGTCCGCGACGCGCACCAACTTGCGTGGCGGCTCGCCCTGCTCCTCCGCACCCCCGCGGACCCGGAAACCAACACTGCGATCCTGACTTCGTGGGCCGCTGAGCGCCGCCAAAGTGTGGATGACGCCGCGAGGATGTCCATGGTCTCCGGCACCGTGTGCAACAGCCAACCGACCCTATGGATTCTGGCGCTGGCGAAGCTGCACGGGTTCATCAACTCGATCCCCATGCTTCGCGGGTACGATGTGGTAGCCCAGCAGGAGCGGCGTGGTTTCTGCGGCGTCCCGGGCGGGTTCTTCCTCAAGGCTTACAACGGCGGTGCCCGACTGGCGCAGATACACGTCCGCTCCTCGCTTAGCCAGTCGCCTATTCTGTCTGACGACCTGCTCCGCCAGTGCGGTACCATCTTCACGGTTCTTCTCATCAGCAACGGCGATTCAACGGAGACGAATCAGTCGTACGCGGACGCCAAAGAAGCTATCTCGGGAGCGTCTTTGGACCCCAACGTCTTGTCGGAGGAATCCATCATCATCTACAATCCACTGGGTGAAGAGTCGGATACCATGCTCAAGCTCTCGAAAGAAGAACAGAGCAAGTGGGAGGTCTTCTCACCTGTGCCGACTTCTGGAATCGAGGCACCCCTGGCCCCTGGATACAAGAGCACATCATATCTTGCTCGTCTAGGCTCGTCTGCCAAGTTCGTTGTCTTACGTCCAGATATGTTTGTGTTTGCATGCGCAAGGAGCAAGAAGGAGCTGGCGCACTGCTT
Organism: Colletotrichum horii; assembly: GCA_027406005.1. Taxonomy (NCBI): domain Eukaryota; kingdom Fungi; phylum Ascomycota; class Sordariomycetes; order Glomerellales; family Glomerellaceae; genus Colletotrichum; species Colletotrichum horii. The sequence goes on from JANVYB010000008.1 coordinate 4,021,636, forward strand.
GGACCAACTCCGGGAACGTCTTGGTTGAGGATATTAAGGGGAAACATGTCGTCTCGGTCGCTCGACCCGGAGCCGTCGAACATAAATGTAAATCTACAACTCTTTATAGATAATGCTACTAGGTCTAGAACGAAGCTCTCTAATTTCGCTGCTGCATGGTTGCTGATTGACCTGTAAAGAGGTTGCCGCATGGAAGTCGTACTCCCGCCCAAGGGACTCAGCCATTATCGTGGGCACCCATGAAACCTGTACGTGCACGAACTCAGCAGCTATCGAGGTCTCCAAGCCAAACGAGTTGCTCGTCTCAAATTGTACCTAGATCTCGGCTTCTCAGGCCACCGGCTTCCCAAATCCATCAGTCTTGGTAGCCTTGGAAGTAAAGCAGTTGCCGTCAGGGCCGCAGTCCCGCCAGTCAACGCCCTCCTTAGGCGTGAAGCATGTGCTCCTCTCGTACGTAACATGACCACGCTTCTGCTTCCTACAGAGCTCCGACGACTCGATGCCGCCGACCCAACCGTCGTCATCGGCACCGTTGACCGAGTTCTCGATGGCATGATACTACTCCTTTGTTAGCAACAACGCCAAATGCTTCGGGATTGAGTAGAGCGCACATATGATCCTTCGTACTTCGCCCCATCATCTTTGGTCCATTTCTTTCCACCTGTGAGGGCGTTAACGTCCAGTACAGAAGGTGCATCATGGGGACATCGCAAACTGACTGAACACGAATCTGCCATTCATGGCGTTGACGACCTTTTTGCTGTATTCGTCGCTGGTTACTGTCGCTTTGTAATCACGACAAGCACAGAGACGGTGCTTTTCGGCGGTTGCGGTAGCCGCCCTAGACGAGTTAGTCTTGATCCACAACTTATGTCATAGAGTGACTCCAACATACAAAAGCAAGGTCAGGAAAGCGAATGTGGTTTTCATCTTGAATAGTTTGATGTTGCTAAAGATCAGGAAAACGAATGTCTGGAACGAAGATATGCCTCTGAGGCATACGAGAGAAGTCCTATAAACAATGCTTGAGGTGGCAACCAAAGGTAAGGTTTCAAGACAACGCCCATCGCCAATTTGCCAGGGCTAGAGACTGGCATTTAGCTTTCAAAACCCCTCCCCAGCTCCTGACATCCTCAATTATCAAAGCTGGCCAACGCATTAAATATTCGGACTGCTCTGGACATGGTTGGTATCTCTTGTCTTCGTCGAGGTGTTACCATCCACGGAATACCAAATGCTCCCGGTGGGAAACCGAGATTTTGTAGAACAGTAGATGAAGTTTACTCAATGCCATCTCGGCCTCTGCATCTTACATTCTGAGTGGTACATGGCCCTCAGCAAGCGACTCATTGCGTGCTATTCTACGAGACGTCTACTTCGAGTGTCAGCTCTATAGCTGTTTTCAAATTGGACAAGGGATCTGATAAATTTAAAGCCTGAACCGTAAGAGAAAGTTATAAATTGAAACATGGTGCTGGTTCTAGTGAGCTCTAACGCCATTGAGGGCTGCGTTTATGGTGTTTTTCTGAGCCCGATACAAGCTTCAGGCGACAGTACTCTTCAAATTTCACGTTGCAGCTCGGATCTTGGATTTACTTTTAAATTTTACCAGATTTAGTGTCTGTCTGCGTGTATTTAGAGACAAATACGAGTGTTGTAGACGGCGATGGGTGATACTGGCGGCACAGCGGCTCGGAACTTCCAGTAACATTGCCTAACACTGCCCGCGTGAACACCTCATCTTTCAACGTGGAACGTATCTCCTCTGTTCGGCTGCATTTGTTTAGTGGACTCGGACTCAGTCGCCTTTTGGTTGAATATATATTGTTTAGGTTCTCGCAGCAGGAGGGACAGCGGCTTGCCTTCAAGCTACCGGTTAAAGACGCACGAGGTCTCAACCTCAGGAAATATATATATGCAAGGCATTTTCCTTATGGTTCTTTCAATAAAAAATGAAATTTGGACGCTCTACTCGTAAAATATAGACTGGCTTTCACGGGCTCCCATAAGGACTGATATTGCCTCCCTTACCACCCATGATGAAGCCTGAGGTATGTTCCAGTGTCTGAGTATTATAAGAAGAACATCAGAATAATGCCAACGGCGGAAAATGAGGCCTTATGGAATCACATGCGGGACATCGTGGCGGCAAGTTGGTGATGAGAGTCTCGTGAGCATAGCACATGACGCGGAGGCAGGAGTCAATTGGCGCGTGGCTTGGCAGAGGAAGCAGACGGTTTCCCCCGCCGAATTGTTCATCCATGATGTCTTTGGATTCGCTTTGGCTAAATATACCCTCAAAAGTCAGCCGTGTCTCTGCCCCCGCGTAACCATCGCCCAGGAGCTTCAACTGTCCACAGTAGCCATGAAAATCCAGGCTCGGAATCATGTGTACATAATGCGCAAAATGATAGAAAACTTTCGTAACAAAACAATCTGGTTGAGCTGGGGTCGCTGGGTAAGCTTTCATTCTCAATAACATACCAACGAAAGATGAAGCCAGAGCAAGTGCTCCAGAACGGCAGGCCTCGGTACCTGATGGCATCATCACATTCGAAAACGGCGAGAGCTTATTCGTTCTCATATACTTCGAGAACACCAGGAAACATGAATACTAGGGGCGAGAAACGCGGTGTGAGCTCGCCCAAATAAAGCAGGCTCTTGAGGTCCCGCCCCGAAACCTGCGACCCAGAGGACCTAATGGTGAGTTCCTTGACGCCATAGGTCAGCTGACAAGAATATTTGCTGGAGATTTCAGCTGAGCGGATTTCTGAATTCAATTTATACACATTCAAAGCCTTCAAGTTTCGCTCGCTCGCCGCATGCGTGTGACCCGGTTTGGTTGGGATCGTATTCGTTCAGACCCAACTTCAGCGTAGTGAACTTCTGCATGTGCAGACTTCAGCATCGCTCTGGTGTGCATATTTAAAACTCTAATCTACAACCCAGTCTGGCCTTTTAACTTGCAGAATAAGTTGTGGTTTGAATCATTGTGTTTGTCAGCTTTCCGCTTGAGCTGGTATCACGAGGTTTTGGTGTCGCAATCGATGGCGACAGGTTTTGTCACTTCGAGATCACATGAATACACAACCTGAATGAGATACCGGAGATTATGACAGAAATTGGGCTTATAGAAGACTGTATTGGTATCTTTGATACTTTTCCACACGCACTCACGCATACTGTTGTCGCAACAGGGCCTCAAGGTTCCTCATGGGCGATCTCCCCAAGACTGAATGCGTCCAACCGGGAGTAGTCTCTCTGGATTTGAGATACAAAACAACGATGAAAGCCATCTTAATAGTCTCTCAGCCTGTATCATAAGACGCTCTCGCACCTTGGATGCACCTCTTAACCCCCAGTCCGACAAGAACCCGCCAACCGGCCTGCGTGCCTGAATAATAAACCAAAGAGTGTCAGCACTGCGATCGCACGAGAGCCTTATAAGTACGATGTCTCTCTTGAGATTCTAAGCGGCCAAATGCGCCCCCAAGACTGCGTTCTTATAAGGCTCTTGTGCAGCGCCATCCAAAGCTATTCCTGCCGGACGTATCCGCTCCTATGGACAGGACATATCTTACTCAAAGCATTAAGGAATCGTGCGCCCTACAATTCCGTCGTCCAATTGATGGTATTCTGTCTCGAATACACCGCAGACGAAGTGTTAAGACGCGCTCTCCGAGAGATCGTGAAGTCGATTCACTTCAACTCATTCTCTTGCATAGCATATGCTTGGTCGGACAAGATGCTAGATGGCATAGAACAAACACGACCCATTTGCGTTAGCAAGACAGGTGAGCTTCCCGGGAGATTAAATCTAATTCAACTTCCAAACAGTCAACCGAAGTCTGAAGTGCGTTGTGCCCAATCACTCGCGAGAGGTCCACGCTGAGATGCCTATCTATAGTCTTCGAATGTACAAAAGACAGCAGTAAAGAATATTTTTCTTTAACAAGAATAATCATGGCGTTGCGCGTCTGCGTATAATGCATACTCTAGTGCATACTTCATGTTGTTTCGCTACCTATGAAAGAAGGCTACACGACGACCACTTCAATCCCAGATTTGACCGTGTCATCATCGTCGCCCGTCGTATCTTTGGAAGTGTGTCAGCTAATACTCAAAACACGACGGGTATAGTCACAAAAAGGTTTTAAATTTGGGGAACTGGCAGCTTTTAGCGGTCTGAAGGGTTCGGAAACGCCATCACTCGTCCAAAGAACGCCGCATTACTTCAGATCTTCCACTGCCGTGGTCTTTTGTGACGGGAAAAGAAGCCGGCAGACGCTTGTCTTTAAAGCCGAAGCACTCTTGACACTCCCTCTAGACCATAAGACAAGCAATTCACTACAAATATCATAAAAGCCTCTCCGTCTTCGCTCCTAACGCTTTCCTCACCGGCCGAAGAAATGGATAAGCGTGATGAACTGTGCTTCAAGAGGTCACTGAATCATTCCTTCAACATGCAAACGGACCCTTCACTGGCGACCATTACCTCTTCGGAGCAAGTGTGTCGCCCAAATACATCCCGAATACATTCACAGCAGCGACGCAAACCATAGACAGAATACCACAACCGCACCGGGCTGACTTGACAGCACGTTCAGCAACTTCGATTGAAACCTCGCATCATTATCTTGACCCCGAGTCACTGAACGTAAACAACGCGTAATACGTCATTGGCTTGTTTGCTCCGTGGCGTGAGATGATCAAGCTGACCCCAACTTATACACACCCAAAGGCCCGATCTGGCGTACAAAACACCGAAGTCTCCGCGTCTGCCATGGGCATTCCTGGATTGTCTTCGACAAGTATTTCAAGTCATGATGAACAGAATTCACTTTCAAATCCAACGTTCTGGCATACTTCTTTCATATAAACAACCAGGATTTGAGGCAAGATCGCTGAGGTCGGGGATGCTCCGGATGATGTCTATGGTCACTACAACAACACCCAAATGCCCCCCCAACCAAAGGGTTCAGGATCTCACGTATAGAGGACAATATACGCACTTGAATACCTCCAAAACGGAGAAGAATGAAGACGGCAATAAACATCCCTCAAAGGGTTAAAACTACCGCCGTGATTCACAAACTTGATGATGCCTGTAGCGACGTGGAACCCAGCAGCGATTCAATATGCCCAGAATCAGATGATATGAATTGATATGGATGATATCAGCGATCAGCAGCTTATATAGATCTGACTCCAATGGGCCGGAAGCAAGAGAGGATGCCTCCCGCCCCCTCGTAGAAGCTCGAAAGCTTGCCTACAGTGATTTTCTTTTCAATATAAGCCCCCAAAGACCGACATAGTGTTCTTCAACGCAACAAAAATGAAACACCATCAGAGCCGCAACCTTGCCTCGACGCAAGGTGACCATGCGCGCCACACATCAACCCCGATGATGTCCAAAAAGATGTCCCAAGACAGAGAGCTCATCATCTTACATACTAGAGGAGCCACATTGCATCACCTGAATACACCGGAATCGAAGAGGAACGAAGACGGCGATGAATGTCACCTCAAGTCTTACTTCTTATCCCCCCCAACAATCTCCACGCTGGATGTGGCAACATATGGCATCGCGAAGCCATTTTCCCTCGATCAACTGTATCTGCCGTGCCAAAGAGTGATACTCGAAAGCCACCCCGCTTTTATACCCCAACTCTTCGTATCACCAAACATCTTCCTATTCACCGTAAGCTTGATATCGGAACACAGGTCTCCAACGTCTGCGCCTCCGTCATCTGGAAAGCATATATCAAGGCTCTGAGGGAGCAATTCCGTCCATTCTGCCCAAGAAAACGCAGTGAATACCACAGGATATGCATTCATCTTTCTGCAAACAGTTTGGAGGCGAAAGAAACGGCTTCGACCGCCCAAAAACACTCGTGACCAACTTCATCAGGCTGCCCCTACGACAGCCTCAAGATTGCCTCGCCACCGTCTCTCTTCGCTATGTATTCCTCCCGACTACCCAAGCGACGATGCTTACATCGTCTCAAACGGCCGCGAAGATGCCGAGTAAACTCGATGCTGATGTACGCTGGTCCGGCTTCAGCACGTCAACAAACAGAGCGGATTCCTATATAATTGCTCCGGCAGCCCATTTCTCCAGGTCCCGCGAGTTGTTTATATACCACCCTACCACCGCGACGCCACTGCTTTTCTCTTGATGAGTATCTTGTAAGCCCTTCGCCAACGCTTGTTGCGTACTTTTCAACAAAACGCCGCAAGCACATGGGGCTATCACCATGAGGCAATCAGACCTCTCAGCATAGTACTCATACTCCTCTGGTCCCTAAATCCGTGCTCTCCCCGCCAGTCCATTTCCGGCCCGATTCCTGCTCAACACCAGCATCGCCAAATCCCCCGCTATTCAACACCTCTACCTCGCACATATTCCTTCGCATACAACCCGATCATACGATAATGCGCTGCACCGGCACATCAGCTTACTCCCATGCCAACCTGACGATCCCAAATCCGTGAGTCTGGGGGAAGCTTGCGTGTCATTCCTCATGCAATGGCCGAGCTTACGAATGTGTCCTTGCTCAGGCATGAGCCCCCGCATTTCACCTTCTTATACACCCTCGACCCACAGGTGAACGGACAACGATCGTCTCTCGGGTGGTCTATATAAGTGAGCCCTACAGTCCTGTCCATGAATCCAGAGACACAGCAATGAAATCCATGGTTCGGACAGCGTACGTATCATCTGGCCACAACGGTGCGAAGTTTAGAACTCCCTGCTGACTGACCAAGTCACCAGGTCAGCAAACCAACCACATCCCATAATCGCTACCGCCAATTCAACCATTTATAATGCATTAAACCCCCAATACACAAAAGACAACGGAGACGGCCATTGCAAAGACACACGCCGTTCTCACTCGAGTAATTGCCATCCGAACGCCTCAACGGTGAGATCTCAGCAACGTTTCCCCATTGCATTCGCACACAAAGGCACTGCAGGTCGTTGGATCTGTTGGCCGGGACTGAGATGAAGTAAAGCCTTCATTCTTTATATGTGAGCCAGTAGGTGGACTGAATAAATCTGGTGCAACATGCGACAGCCAGGCTCCTTCACAGCCGCGTCGTTGGGTTCTCAACTGCCATGATCTGATGCAGTGGAGCTCCCGCATGAAGTCGACCTGTATTGAGGTGTTCAACTTCTCGAGCGTCCCTGAAAAGCTTGGCGATGTTGGCTCATTCGCCCGTGCCCAAGACTCCGCGTAATCTATCCTTATGTACGGCCAAGCCAAATTTTCCCGGTGTAGACCATCGAGACTGATCAATCATGATCTAAATCTAACGCAATCTACGTGACTGGATATCCTACCTAGAGCCAACGCATGTTCAAGAACCACGACCACAAATATTTAGCTTGCGGGTCAGTCACCGCGATCAGAATTCTAGGAGAAGCACCATTGGGGATTTGTCGTTCAGCAAGTCAGTAATATGGCTTATCGCCCGAACGATCCACCCGGGTATTGAACCGGATGAGAACCATACATTCGACTCATCAAGATGGGCTTATTCCGCGATAGATGACCATCAGCCACTCGGAAAATATGCCCGCGGCGGCTGACGGTGCGCAATCTCGCACCGGATAAATGCTCGAGGGAAAGAGGTGAAACGGAACGGCGAGGTTGCGTCTGATGCTTGACACGTGCTAGAGCCGTGACGTCGACTCTATCGCAAACTCCGGGGAATCGGGGGGTCTGTTCGCGCCCAACCCCTGAAAGTGATACAGTGGTAAAGGAAACGAAATCATACGTGGATGAAACTTTGAGGGTCTCTCCCGAGGCTTTGAACGCTCAAACGGTGCCTTGAGAGACTGAACTCGGCGCGTCCGTAGTCGTTCACGGCGGTGGTGGAAACCTTGCGGAGTCACCTTTAGGAACTCTTCGCCGTCGCCGCAGGCACGTGCTCGTTGAGAAGCCCTGGCTGTTTGAGACTTGGTGGTATTGCGACATCGGTTGAACACCCGAGTTGACATGGTAATTAGCAACAAGGATGTGCCGGGTTAGTCGATCGTCATCATTTGATGAGATTCAACGGACAAGTCTGCCGTTGATTCGAAGATAATGCTCGTCTGTTCGTCCACCTGCGCTCTTACATCAGTTACGGGGCATCTCCCACTGAGAGAAGAAAATTATTCAGTGGAGATAGGGTGATCACTGTTGCGCGCGCGCATGAGGCTCTGGAGGTGGCTGGGGTTGGTTGGACGGATGATGAGAACCAGAGATTGTCTCAGTCGGGGGCAGTCCCGGATACAGTTCGAGGCTTCCACCCCTTCCCCGCAAATTTCTTAGTGCGGTAAGATCCAAGATTGAGATCCGTTGGTGATCCGTTGAGCTACGGGAAATAACTGCGCCAGATATAGGTTGCGCGTGACTTGAAAATGGTGGAACGGCGGGCAGAATGTGGGCAGAGCTTTCTGGCGTGGAACGCAGGCCGCCACGGCTGATGAGTGGCAGTGAAGGCGTGGCAATCTGGGATGATTTCAAATGGTGAAGCAGGCCTTTTTGCAGGAATTGAACAACGGCAGAGTTCATCAGAGTAAAAGCATCCCTAGGCAGAAAGTCTGACGCTCGGCTCGGGGTTGGCGGTTTCTGCTGCGTCAGCAGTCGCCAGAACTGTGTGTTCGGACCGTCTTGTCAGCGAAGTAGCTGCAGCGGCTGACGGCAGCAGCAGATTGGGGATGGCGTTGGCGTGTGGTGGCTGGCTCTGGTTCCAGGGGCGCGCGGGATGCAATATCAGCGAAGCATTTCCGACTCGAGATGGCAGGAGCAGGTGGCTCTGGGGGTGGCTGGGTGGCAGGATCGATTCGGCGAGGGCGGGAAGAAAGCTCGAGAATCAGATCACTGCCGTGGGATTGGTGCAATTGGAGCCGACAGAAGTGCCCAACGAAAAGGTGCCATCCCGGAGCAAAATTGTTACAGAATGTTGACCTGAAGATAAGGGCCAGGAACCAATCCGTAGGGCAAGGGGCCCGGACGGGTTTGAGCTGCGGGCCAAGGATCTCGGCCCTGAGAGTCCGATGACGGTTTGCGAATGTTGCGTCGGGTGGTGAGGGATCGATGCTGATTCAAACCAGCGGTGGGCGCGGCGGCGCGCAAACCGGTGCAGAGATGGCTTTCTGGACAAGACAAAGACTCATCAACCCCTGGGCGGCGTGGTGACGGGCAAAGAGAGGGCGGTTTGGGCAACAATTCGAGGTACGGATCCACAGCAACGGTGAAAAAAGGTGTGCTTCTTGGTGCGGTGGCGCGCTGGGAATCGAAATTAGCTGCAAGCCTAGCTTCATCCCACCTCTGAGGCACACAGCAGACAACAGACGAGCGTGGTATTTTCGGTCTGGTCTGGGCTAGCATTAGTTCAGGTGCTGCGGTAAGTTAAGGTGAGGCGAGGCAAGGTAAGGCACGGCGAGGTGATGCATAGCAAAGCAGGGCAGAGCAGGGCAACGCAACGAGCAGGAAGAAACGGTGAAGATGTAAGGTGAAGGAAGCAGGGATAACGGAGGCTGGGAATCAGATAGTTTGCTCGCGACGGGTGTCGTCGGTGTTGGCTTTCTGCGGCGGAGTGGGGGAGACGACAACGGCCAGTTTGGCGGATGCGACGCTGCTAAGGTACGATGTTTGGGCGGCGATGCGTGTACAGTACGGTCCAGTACATGACATGATGCCGCGTGAGTTGGCCATTCCACTTGGTTCGAAGCGCAGGAAGATGTCCTGCTTGTGCTTGTTAATGCGAGTGTTCATGCGAAGAAGGTGCGGGTATTGAGTCCACTGTCCCGCTCGTCAATTCAGTGTACCTACTCGAGGTGACGAACATTGTAAGGTAGGCGAGGTGGATTGCATGACCAGCAGTCCACCTCAGTTACTTGCAGTGCGTAAGGCAGGTGGGCAGGCCGGTGCCTGCCCTGTCCACCTTCCGTTGCCCTTGCCTTGCCTTGCCTCTTTCTATGCCATGCCATACCATGCCCATGTTAACAAAGTTCGTTCCCTCCGTTGAGTCTTTCGGTTGTCTTCGTCGTCTCAAGGCAGGCATCACCTTATTCGTAGAGGTAGTATGGAAATGGAAGCTAAGACTCAAGGAAGGTGCTGCTGCCGCGCTTGTCCCATTCTGTAACACTGCGACGCTGTGACGGCGGCGCCTCACCTTCTCGAGCTTTTCCTGCGCCTAGTCATGCCTTCACTGTGTGCGAAGCTGCCGAATGTATTTTTGGCGTGTCATTGCACCCGTTTCCTCCAGTCCGCCACCGCTCGATGAAGGGAAGCCGCCTCAGTAAGGGGTTGTTTTGGCTTGGAAATCAGGGGGATATTCTGGATTCATCTTCAGCAGCAGCAATATGTACTCCATCCTCACTAAGAGAAGGTGGGAGAGAGAGAGAGAGAGACTCTGAGACCCCGTGTCAGAGAGTCAGAGACATGTGCTGTGGATGCCGAGCAGCCCAGACAAAACCGTTGAAGATCGGGATCTCTGCTGCAACTGGCCGACTCGAGGTGAGCCGAGACTGGCCACGGTACCTATACCCAAAGTCGCCCGTAGACGCCCAAGCCAGCTGCACAAGCTTAGGTTGTTAAAGCTGTCGTCATTTCAGAGACACTCACCGCTGCTGCAGCGATGATGATGAAGCACTGCACCACACTGGTGCTGCACACTGCAGAGCCGGTGCATGTGGAGTGGAGTCACACTCAAAAGTCCAGAGTCCAGAGTCCAGTCCAGCCAGCCCAAGGAGGATGAGGCCGCATATCGCAGACCGCAGACCGCAGACTTCCAGACCGCCCACGTCTCCCACCACCATCTTCCATAAGGTACCTAAGGTAGGTCGGATACCTTGGGTGCCTTGGTTAGCCACAGCGCACGATACCTTAGGCACAGGCCAACCGCTGGCGCCGCCATCAATCTGTAGCTCTAGCTCTGTAACTTTTTTCACGAGTGCCTCCTTCCCACGGATACCCTGCACGCTCCCGTCCAGTCAGTAGAGGTACCTGCCTGCCTACCCACCTAACCTAGCAGCACCCTGGGGCTCACTGCAAATGCGACCAGCTCCCGTCAGTTCCACCCCCGACCCCAGCAATATTTCTGTCGCTGCCACGCGCGCAAAATTGGGGGTGCCCGTCGCTCGACTCTCAACTTTTCTTTCCACCTTTTCCCTCCCCTACTTCGCAAGAAGCGATTCGAAATTCTCCTTTTCTTTCCACCGTATCCGACGACGACGACTCTCTTGCGCCGACCGGAATAATCCTAATCAACCGTCTCGAAAAATAAGAAACCGCCATATCGATCAGAATGGGCACCTTCAAGTTCACCTGGTACGCTTGCCCGCGAAACCCACACTCGCATTCCCCCTCCCCCCGCCATCGCTCTTTTTCTTCACCCGACTGGAATGCGGCGACGATGGACGCCTACGTCTCTACCTGAGCTGCGCATCCGTAGCTTCAGCAATTGCTGGCTGTGCTTGCATATTTCCGTCGTCTGCCATGCGGAATGCGAACCTTCTTTCACATAAGTTGGTGCCGCTTACGGACATGGCGAATCCACTTTGCGGCCTCGAATCGCATTCTTCCTACTCAAGAAAACCAAAAGAAAAAAAGAAAAGAAAGAAAGCGTTTAGCTCAACGGACATCGCTAATATTCCCGTCTCTCGTAGGGCTCACCCGGCCGAGGAGGTCTACGTTACCGGCACCTTCGACAACTGGACCAAGAGCGAGAAGCTGGACAAGGTCGGCAACGCCTTTGAGAAGACTGTTACTCTCCCCGAGGCCACGGAGAAGATTTACTACAAGGTTCGTAACCGCCAATCCAGGCGATTTCTATTTTCACATCACCTTTGATTCATGTCGTCCGGACCCGGAGCAACGCGGCGGCACTTCCGGATATCATTATCGGCGCAATTCGACTTTTTCTGGGAAGGCGGACGGTACGGAGGGGCAAAGCCAGTGAAAGCGAGATTGAGTGAGCTGCGACACGAGCATCGATCGAAAGCAGCGAACGCCTCGCCCAGCCCGCGACAGCATCCGTGCGCCACATCCACGTCTCCAAGGTCCCTGGCTCAACCAGTCCGCTGAGTCCTCCGACTGGACTGCCCTGCTGAATTGGAGGGGAGATGCTGTCTTGCTGGGCTGGGCTGGGCTGGGCTGGACTGCCAGGCCGCAAGCTGGTGGGAGCTTCCAGAGCTCCAGCTTCTGCTCCCGCTCCCAGTCGGCTCCAGGCTCTGCAGGCCCGTCTCGGATGCGGCATGCCATGTCAGACAGAGGGGATCGGGGGTTTATCATCAATCTCGCAATTTGGCTCGTCTAGGCCCCTGGCGCTCCCGCAATTTGCTTTGCGCTGCTGCACTCAGCACCGGGCAGCCAACCACAACCACCGAGGTCGCTTCTTTGCTGGCGCTGGCTCTGTCTCTCCCGAAGCCGCTTGTTTCTCGCTTTGTTATCAGACATTGTGGACATGCCGCCCTATCGCGCGAGTCTGCCGTTCCCGTTGGACCTTGTGCCAGCCCATCGGCCATTTTCTTTTTGCTCTGCTCTCCACCCTGCGCAACCTCAGCACCTCAGCAGCAGAAGCAGTCCGTTTACGATTACCCCGGTCCGGTGCTGCACCGAGACGCAATGGGTAGATTGGAAAGCAAAATCAAGTCACACAAGCACGGCGCAATGCAAGTCGCTCACGCGGGTCTCGGGGCTGGCGTCGTGCTGGCCGACTGTCCCGGGCTGGTCGCGGTATGACGCAATGATCCTTCAGTCGCGCAGCTCATCGACGCAGTTGCCTTGGGCAATTGGCGGTTGGCTGGGCTGGCTGGCGCAGGTGATGGGCGGAACCCGAGCAGAGCGGTCCAGAGCTCCGCTTTCTCACTGCTCCAAAAAGAAATGAACAAGGTTTTCCAGGTTCATTGCTCTTTTTGAATGGTGGGGAGCGAAAGCAGCAGCCATCGACATGGGTCCCATGCAGCCAGCCCGGACAGGTTCGCAGCGTTTGGCTTAGCATCAGCGGTGCGGCAGGAACCAGCAGCAGCCACCGGCCATCGTCACTGGTCCAATTGCTGTCACCACCAGCGACGACTTTTTTTTTTTTTGCCGGGCTACACCTGCCATGCCATGCCATACCAGCAAGCAGGCAAGCAATCAAGCACGCGCTCACACGCTGCCGTACCTGGACCACCACGCCTTACCACACACATCCCACACTGCCCGCCATCATCTCGGGTACAAAGGTACCGGGCTAGATGACAATGTCTAGCACAACCGGCCTTTCCTTGCCTTGCTGTGTGAGGAGGTGTGTGTAAGGTGGGTTGTTTTGTTTTGTTGTGTGTGTGTGTGTGCCTCCCGTCGTCTGCCTTTCCTCGTCGGGCTAAGGTAGCACCACAGCACCAGGAACAAGCTGCCATCCCATCCTGGGCCAAGGAACACCCAGCGCGCCAGGAACCGCCGCCTCCCAATTTCAATTTACCTTAGGTCCTAGGCGCCTGCCCACCTTCCACCACGCCAGGCCAGGCCATACCTTCCTTTCTGGTCCCGTCGCCTTTATAACATTGGCATCTCCCAGATTCGCGCGGCCTGCTGACCCATTTTGTCGTCCGCGCGTCGTCATATCTTTCCAGGATCCATTGCACCAACAATCGCGCTGCCCACACTGATTCTCGCTTAAAAACATCGTCATCATAATCTGCCTCGTGCAATTTAACTAACCCGCTTTCTTTCCCCTCCTCATAGTTTGTCGTCGACAACAACTGGATCACAGATCACACTGCCCCCCAAGAACCCGACCACGAGGGCAACGTAAACAACTTCCTCACACCCGACCAGATCGTCAAGGAAGACTCTACCGCCGCCGTCATGAACACCGTCACCCCCGAGTCCACCACCGCCGCCCTGGCCAAGGACGTCCCTCTGGAGAAGGACGACCTTCCCCAGGAGACCCCCTCTGACATTCCCGGCGGCTTCCCCGTCACCCCCGCCAATGAGCTCGACAAGGCCTCTTTCGGCGTCAACCCCCTCCCCGCGCAGGACGTTACTGCTGAGCCCATCAAGGTCGAGGCTGGCGAGCCTCTCCCCGCCTCCGTCAAGGCTGGCGACATCAACGAGCACGTCAAGCTTGACAAGGAGGGCTACGAGGACTCGAGCGCTCTGCCCGGCCTGTCCAAGGAGGAGACCACCGTCCCCGCCGTCACCAGCGCCACCATCCCCGAGTCTAGCTTGCCTGTCGCATCCGCCGCCGACGTTACAATCAACAGCGCCGCCCCGACATCCACCACTGCTGCTCTTGCTGCTGAGGTTCCCGTAGAGACCAAGGCTGAGGTTCCCGAGGTTGTCAAGGAGGCCCAGGAGAAGGCCCACGCTGACCCCGAGGCCAGCGCCAACCCCGAGGCCGTCCAGGAGAAGGCTATCGTTGAGGACGAGCTCCTCGAGAAGGTTCCCGAGGCCCCCTCTACCTCCGAGGGCACCTCCGGTTTCGGAACTCAAAAGTCCGAGAACGTTGGCGCCATTGCCGCTACCGCTGCCACCGCTGGTGGTATTGCTGTTGCCGCCGCCATCGCCGCCAAGGACTCTGTCGTTGAGGCTGCCGCTCCCGCCGTCGACCAGGCCACCGTCGCTGCCACTGACGCCGCCGCTAAGCTCCCCGAGCCTGTCAAGGAGAGCCTGCCCGTCCCTGTGCAGGAGGCCATTGGCACCCAGGTCAAGGAGGAGACCCGCGAGGAGGTTGCCCCTGAGGTCCCCGCTGTCGTCAAGGAGGCCATCACCGAGTCTGGCAAGAGCCCCGAGGCTGCTGCCAACACCGAGGCCGTCGTCGAGAAGAAGGAGGTTGAGGCTGAGCTCCTGAAGGAGGTGAAGACCGTCCCCGCCGTCGGCGAGGAGGCCGAGAAGACCAAGACTGAGGCTGTCAAGGACGAGGTCAAGGAGACCAAGGAGGAGGTCAAGGAGGGCGACAAGTCCAAGACTGAGGCCGTTAAGGAGGAGGCTAAGCTCGCCAAGGAGGAGGTCAAGGAGGCTGTCACCAAGGACGAGCCGAAGGAGGCCAACGGCACTCACGCTGTCAACGGCACCAACGGTGCCACCACCAAGGAGCCCGAAGCTCCCGCTACCCCTGCCAAGGCCGCTTCCTCCGTTCCAGAGTCCACATCACCAAGCACGACCAACAAGGCTACCGACAGCCCCGCGGCTACCGAGAAGAAGAAGAAGAACCGCCTGAGCGCCTTCATCGGCAAGCTCAAGAGCAAGGTGCACAGCAAATAAGCGGCTTAATGATAATGACGTCCGCCGTTGGCTTGCGGGTGGATGGGCGGCTGCGTGTTTCGCATCGTTTCATATGGTTTGTCTTGTCGGGTGCTGCGTATTTGGGTTATTTGTCGTTTCTATGATTCCCCCGGTCCACTTTGCATGTGCAAGAGCTCGAGAGGTAGAATGAAGCATGGCAGCTGAGTGCTGAGGATGTTGGAAGTACAGGCATGGCGGAGGAGCCTCTATAATTAATCGAGGATGTTGTGGGCTGCTGCCTCCCTTGATTTTGCTGCTTTCGTTGTCACTTCACGGCTCATCTGCATCGGACTATCTTGTACCATAATACCTCGTTCGAGCCTAATCTGCATATGATCCGTTCAATCAAGGCGTCGTGAATGCTATGACGTTGTGAAGGCCAAGCACACAAGTGACGACCCCACGTCGATTGAGTGGACCGCGCATGCAGTCTCTCCGTCTCTCCGCAATTGGTTCATTTGGATGCATGTCGCCTTTCTTTGACTTCATTCGACGAAACATCGCGTTGGTCCATGAAGCTATCGGCAGTCGCCGATCACGTGATGGCATGGCAGAGTACGTATCCCCGGATCCCGAGCTTCCTCGTCACGGCAACTTCGATTTGCCCCGCTAATGACTCTACGTACTGCTTTGCTCCTGCTGCATCCTCTCGACATCCGATCCGATTACCTGATCCCCACCTATCACTCATGGGGTCCGTCCACCTTGGACCCCGTCTGGTTCTACAAACTGCATCTCATTCATCTACAATCGAATCGTTAGGAGAAGATCTTGGACCCCAGCTCAGGCGGACAGCATACCTCACGCTCGAGTCAACACGCTAGGCCGTCGCCCCGCGTCGCTGCCTTCCACTCTCCTTACTGCTCCCCTCGCGCCGCATTGCATCACGACACCAAGCTGGGGGGCAACTGAGACGGTTGCCGCTTCCACGGGAGGGAAGACCTTCACGACACCCACCCCGATCTTCGAACAGCCGAATATGAGCTCGATACCGTCCAACTTGGGCAAGTCCCTTTCAGCGTCGACTTCCCACTCGCCTGCGATCCAGCCAGGCCCCGTCACTACAAGCTTCGAATCCAACCGTCGTCCGGCCCAACTCAGTCCCTCCCATCCGCAAGGCGCCCCTCGAAAGAGCCAGGGTGCCAGGAAACAGCACAAGATGCAGCGCCGGCCGGGACTCGGTGGCGAGTACAGGCAGCACACCAACCCAGATGATGATGACGCCTTGGCCGAGATGAGGGCGGTCCGAAACCCCTCGAGCCGTCGGGGACAGACCTCCATCACCCACTTGCTCAACTACAGCATGCCGACAAGACCCTTTGCGGAGCACCACTCGTACGCTAGAAGCTACAGGCGCAATCCGACCTGGGGCCCCGGCTCCGGACACCACGCCAACGACAAGGCGAGATACGTCCACGCAAACTACCGCTTCGTCGTTTCGCCCGAGGCCAGCTACTCCAGCCAGGCCGCCGACGCCGACGTACACATCGATTGGAACAATGTGTTGCAGATCTTGGCTTCGTCCGAGTCGCAGGCTGCGAGCTGCCCGATCTGCCTGTCCGAGCCGGTCGCGCCGAGAATGGCAAAGTGCGGGCACATCTTTTGTCTGCCCTGCCTGATCCGATTCATGAATACCACGACCGACGAAGACTCCAAGCCTTCAAAGGGCTTGAAGTGGAAGAAGTGCCCGCTGTGCGAGGACACCGTCTACCTCCATGAGACGCGACCGGTGCGCTTCTACGCGGGACAGGAGAGCCCTCTACCGCGGGTCGGCGACGACGTGGTGCTGCGGCTGATGGCACGCACCGCCAAGTCGACGCTCGCGCTGCCGTGGGAGAACGGCTCCGATGCGCTGAACGTGGCGGATGACATTCCGTGGCACTTTGCCGCGAACGTGCTAGACTACGCGAGAATGATGAAGGGCACCGGCGATTACATGGTGGAGCAGTACGACGAGGAGATTGAGGCGTTGGAGAAGCAGGGAACGGAGGACCAGCTGCTATATCACGAAGACGACGAGTGGACACAGAAGGCGATCCGGGCTATCAATGCGTCAAAAGACAAGGTCAAAGACCTCGGCAAGAATGATTCGATGGCGGGAACACAAAAGTCGGTGCAGCCAGATTTCTACTTCTACTCGTCACAACCGCATCTCTACCTTTCAGCGCTCGACATTCGGATTCTCAAGACAAAGTATGGCGACTTCTCGGCGTTCCCATCGACACTTCTCCCACGCGTCGAGCACATCTCCACGGGCCACGTCGTGGATGAGGTGCAGCGGAAACGGGCCAAGTATCTGGGCCACTTGCCGTATGGATGCCGCATCAGTTTTCTGGAATGTGACTGGACGGACATCGTGTCGGCGGATGTGCTTGAAAAGTTCGCAGACGAGATTGGCCGGAGGAGGAAGCGCAACCGCGACAAGGCTGTGCAGGAGGAACGCGAGAGGCTTCAGTCCGAAAGGATCGAGGCCGCGCAGTTCAAGAGCACAGCTGCGATGAGGCGCGACTACGGTCCGATCGAAGAGGACCACGTTCCCGCGTTGAACCTCGAGGAGTTCCAGCCGCTGTCCAGTCATGCTGGCGCCACGCCACCGGACCCGCGACCCGGGTTCGAGCACCTCGCTTCCATTTCGACAAGTCCATCTACACAGAGGACAGTGTGGGGAACTCACGTAGTCCACGGGTCGCCGGAACTCGCCCCGCAACGCGCCGTTGACGATGGCTGGCTGAAGGACGAAGACGTCTTCAGCGCCGCGGACTTGTCGTTCCAGATGGAGGCGATGGGCGTCAACGAACCCAGCGCTTCCACCGCCAGCAGCAGTGCAGCTGCGGGTGGTAGCGGTGGCGGCGGCGGCGGTGGCAAGGGAAAGAAGAAGAAGCAAAAGATCACGCTGATGAGCACCGGCGGAAGAAGGGGAGGTTGAAGGCGGCGTTGCAGGAGACGGTCTGGCTCAAGATTAGCGAGGTAGAGTCAGTAGAGTAGGCGTGGGGCGGCAGTTTGACGTGTTGTTACAAGTATGCTTCATACAACTCACAAGAATCTACAAAATCAGCGCAAGATTATCAACCATTGCTTCAAGGGTGGGCGCTGTTTTTTTATTCATATAAAGGATCTGGCAAGGGAAGGGAGAGGGGCATCTAGGTACTGATGCTTTGAATAAATTTGTTAAACTTGCGTTGTGCATGTGCGGCAAATGAGATGATGCCTATCGTGATCCAGGGTTGACATTCAGACGTAGGCAAGGATGTCGGACGTCAGTTGGGGTGTAGGGCTATGGGTATATAAGGTCCTTTGATTGCGGCATCTGATATCTTGGCCGAAGTGGCGTGGGCAAGCAACATTTGGTTGCGGCCTGGGCCATTGGGATGGGTGTGTAGGTTACCTTGGTGTCGTATCTGCTCTTGAAGCGGTTCGAGATGTGGTAAACTGCGTTGGGTTGGGTGGTTGTCGTCTGTCTTCTAGGTCAGGATATGCGGTTTGAATAGATGACTGGAAGGTTGGCGGTGAAGGGTTAGATGATGGTGTGAGTGGTGTCTCTCCTGCGCGATATCGGCTGTGAAGGCGAGCCTTCTGAATAGAGATGAAGAATCTTGCCATCGCCGTTGTGTCATTGTGCTTGGGTGGGTCAAAGGGACTTATGAAGTCTGAATTCATCCCATGTTCCGAGAGTCTTATTTATGAGCAGCTGGATCGATGTCTTTCGTGGGAAGAGGCGAGCCTATGAAGGGGGTCGGGAGTTGTGACTCGGGGTTCCTAGGTTCTTGCGGTGCAGATCGATGAAGCGGTTTGAATGGAGATGTATAAGTTCTCTTGGTGGTATGGAGATCCTTGTCGGGGCAAGGATGGATGTTTGCGCTTGTTGTTCTAGCAATACTTGGTGTTACGGCCTGGTCCATAGTAATGAGCCATCAGGTTGGCGTTGTACGTGCCATGAAACTGGTTTCCGCCGGGGATCCTCTACCTTGGTCGTTGGCTGCCGTCCGGCATCCGGGGGCGGGTATGTGGATTGTATACGCGGCCAGCACGGGTTCGACGACGGTTCAATGGGGGTGAAGTCGTGTGGTGTCTTGTTCCATGGTCGATGATGTCAATATCTCCGGATCACGATTTGAAGCTAGCTTGGGCACACGGATTCATTGGTATTAGTAAGAGTAAAGATGCGAGTAGACTCTGTATTTATACATTGATCCCGGGGGGGCAGGCATGTTGTTTGTCGCGCGAGTGCTGGTATGCTCTCATAGGGCTTGTGAGTTGAGTTTCGAGGTTCTTGAGGGACCAGACGATTGGGTTGGATGGGTATGTAAGTTCTCCTACTGGCGTTGAAGATGTTGATCGGGGCAGGAAATGGGAAGTCGGGTGACGTGCGTACACTTACAGTATTCTGTGTCATCGTCGGCCATGAATAAGTTTGCATGATGTGTGCTATGGGAATACCAAAAGTGAGATTCGCTACGTTGGTTTAGCAGGTCGTCGTCCAGCGTCTTGGGGAGAGTATGTGGATTGCATACGCGGCCGGAACCGAGGCGGAGGACGGACTGAGCGAAATGGGGCGAGAGATATCTTGCTTTTACTGGTTGGGGATGGAAAGAGTATCGTATTACGGTTAAACCCTAAACAACTCCTCTTGGCACTATTGCTGGATAGGACTGAGAGACTACTGAATTCTGTATTCATACCTTGCTGCCCTGGGCACAGGCCGGTTGCTTCTCCTGGGAGTGACCTGATCAGCGCGGTTGTGAAGGGTCTGGCTGCCTAGGAAGATGGACGGGGGGTATATAATGCGTTAAAGGGCGGGAAACTCAAGATTGAACAGCAATGATTGTTGGTCAGCCTGATAGTAAATGCTCGGGGTCTGCAATGTGCGTGGAGCTGAGTTTATCTGCAGTATGAGCAAGGGGAGTGTTCAGTTTCGTGGGTGACGAGTTCAACTTGGATATCAGGCCTCTGCTGTCTCGGTCAGTCGGGGAGTATTGGGTGCATATCCGGACAAACACCAGCGTGAGGGTGCTTGACAGCTTGGGGGTTGTGTTTAGAGGCGCTTGGCGATGTGTAGATGATATCTGTGTATGTTCCCTTCTCAGGTCGTCTCTAGCCATAGAAGCTGCATCGACAATGGATCAATTTGGGTTGGGAGAAGATTAAAGGTGGACTGATAGCCCTACATGTAACTGTGGGAGGTGTTGACGATGTAAAGGTGCAGCTGGCCTGGTGAGAGAGTATATGTATCGGGTAGTGGGATAAGAATGGAAACCTCGACAGCAATGTGCAGCGCTGTTTGAGCGCTGCGATCATGATCAGGTGGCCGGTAAAACGACCTTGGAAGTGGGCGTCCCTTTCCAGTTTGGTTTAGAAGATGTGTAGTCTCACGGGTAACAAGTATGGTTTGCAACGTCCGGTCATCCGTATTCTGGGTCCGGATGGGAGTATGTGGCACGTATACCTAGAAACGCCGTATTCAAACTCGCATAGGTGGAGGCTCACGTTAAGAAGCGTCTTGGATGTATTTGTGATCATGAGGATGCGTCTTTTTGGGCCTTCACGGGTTTGGAAAGCCAAGTCTGAGCAAGGAAAGACCGAACTGACATGCGATTGGTTTGTGAGTGGTGAATGGTGCTGATCGTCCTCTTTTATAGCCACTACGAGAGGTTGATGACTTCTCACGTACGGGAAACGAAGCATTCTAGGACTCGTAAGATCTGGGAGGGTATATATATAGTTCTACATTAGGTGAAGGTCAGCGGTGCTCTACAAGTGAATGTCCTTCAGTATCGGCGCGCATTGTTTGGAACCGCACTCTCTTGCTACGGAGCTCGATTGATCAGCAAATGTGCGGTTCGAACTTGAAATCATATTCACTCCAACGGATGTGAGAGTAAGACATTCATGGCCATCTCCTCATTGTTGTTTCGGAGGTATACCTAGAAAATACCCTGAAGGCAGCAGAGACGGAGGGTCAGGTGTTCGAGTGAGACCAGGTGTGCCTGGAAGTTCAGAGATGGTGCTCAGCCTTCCTTTTAGAGCTCTCATTCTAACCCGATGCCATAGATTTATATCTCTGATTCGATTGTCTGCTCCGCTGGCAGCGTCTCAGGGATGCTCGGACATGGTTTTATATCAGTCCAGCGAGCCAAGTTTCATGCGCAGCGACTTCGTATGGAGATAGATGATCCCAAGGTGTAGTCGACTATGAGTGCTGGCCAATAGCGACTGATGCTTTAAGGGGTGTATAAATTGCAGCGGTTGGCGCCTTCCAGAGATGGTCGTTCCGCTGACGAAATTCAGTCGCCGTACATCTGGTACAGCTTTATTGTGAAAAAACCAGTAGAGTACCAATGAGATACAGCCTGGCGACATTCATTCTCATGTGCGACAGATGTGGGCTGAGATGTCCTTCTTCTCTGGGGGTGGATGGGTATGTGGGTGTGTATATCCAGGCGAGGCTAGTCATAGGAGAAAGAGTGGCGGTTGGACGCGCGGTAGGCTTGCTTCTAGCGAGGTTGTCACGCGCCTTTCGGATATTGTTTTGCTAAGGCTTCGTGGGTTCAAAGCCAACACAGTTTTACAAAAGCCCACATTGGTCTGTGGTATTATCGAGTGGTCTTGCTTGTGGTCTTGTTTATGTAGTTACCACTGACGGAAGAGGTCAACGACCATCCATGCAAACGTATGGAGCGTTTCCCTATGTGATGTAGTCACTGGAGGCGGTATATATATCTCGCGTTGTGCGGCATGGGTGGCTGTTCCGCAAACAAATAGGTGCAGGTTGCCGCATCGTTTTAGATGAAGCGGGAGTCAAGAAGCTGATATAAGTGACACAGAGGTGCAATGCCCAAGTCCAAATTTTACAGACGTTGCGAAAGATGTTTGCGTCTATCTCTCAGTCGTCGTTGGAATGGGGGTATACTTTGAAGATACACCAGCGGGGGAAGAAATGGAGGTTAAGAGGCTTGGTAGGGCTGCTTCCGGGGTAGGGGTAATGACAAGAAGGAGGCTATTATGCGATGGGAATCGAAAGTCGTTCGTTGGCCTGTCGTCTTTGCTGTCTCGTAATGGACGCAACTGAACCTCTCATTTGGTTGTTGATTGCCCAAGTACAATTCTGTCTCGTTTTATATAGCGTCCAGCCGCAGGCAATGTTGAAATCCACGTCCAGGTCGAAGGTGCCGAGATGGGTGGGTTGACGAATGGTATAAGTTGCCGATGTGAGTAATCTATGAAAATCAAAACAATGTATTCTGATGCCGTTGCTTTTCGGAAGATTTGCAACTAGGACCTACATCAATTATCCCAAGATCTTTCCGCGTGTGTTGAGACAGCCTAGTGAGAACGATGATGAGACTTGGGCTCCCTGGTGTCTGCCTCTAAGGGTAGTCGAGTATACGGCAATACACCCAGCCAGAACAGAGGGTTTCAAGAGTCTTGTAGCAGAAGATTGCGATGCGGGTTGTGTCTTCGGTCTGGCCCGGTTGAGTTGACCATAGCTATCGAAGGCAAGTTCGCTCGCATTTGAGAACGAGTAGAAGCCGAAGAGATTTTTGGTCGCTGAAGTGAGATCGAGCGCTGCCAATGCCTTTTTATTGGTTTTCGGTCAATCATCGTCGTCCTCCGTGAGAACGTCATGGTTTTCTAAGACGTTGCGGTGGATGAGTATATATACTTATTCTCTGAGCCAAGTGATCTTTGAAAAGGACAGCAGATGAATTGTCTGGGTGTTGTCATGTGTATCACGACTGATCCTGAATGTGCCGCTCAGGACAATTTTCCGCAGGTATGCTCCATGAAAGAAGGCGTGGACGTCGGCTCGCTTTCTTCGGTTTTGGGGTTTCGCTGGTATTCATTTGGCATGATAGGGCGAGGATAGAGGCCAGGGTCTAGGACGCAATGGATGACGCCTTCTTAGCTGTTTGGTTTGTGGGCGTGAACGGGTGTGTGGTACGAGCTACTAAACTGTTTCCTCATACTGGGAAGGAAACATACTGCAAAGAGATGAATTGTTAGATCACCTCATCTGGTCCTGGCATCAGTTATATGCCGATCTCGTCACGGAGAACGTTGCCTCAGTGATTAAGTCAAAGCCTGCTGTGATGATTGAGTTCTCTAGAAAGACATAAAGCCTAGGCGGTGTTGACTCTAGAGCCTTCGACAATCGGACTTCTCGAAAAACCGCTGCGAAGAAAAGCTGTGAGCCTTGCGAGTCCACTGTCCCCAACTTCGAGCAGGATGATGAAAGGCTCCTATGAGCTGTAGATTTATACATGCTTCCTCGGGCGCTAGCCAAGGCTGAGGAACGAATACGTAGGCAGCAGAGAATCGACTCAATGGAGAGAAGAGATGGTCGCGCTTCGCAAAAGTAAAGAACTTGCGTAGGAGTGATTTTGCTTCTGGCCTGGCTCGACAACTGGAAGGGAGCAGCTATCATAGCCCCAAAGATTCCCTCAAGACAGGGCCTTGTGTGACGAAGTATCGGCACCATACCAATGTCATCTTAAAGGTGAGACTCTGGAACCCGCGGCTTCGGCCAGCGCGTCTTTCCTAACAAGAATAGAGGCAGTGCAGTATAAAAGGTACCCATGTTGAATCCATCAGTCATAAAGACGACAGCCAAAGATGAAGATCTTGCTCAGCGAAAGAATAGGTTTTTCATGGCGTCAGCCGCGGCCTCTTCTCTTGAACAGTCATTTCACGAGAGCCTCAGATACCCAGTAGTGGACCGCAAGCCTCACTCTATTGTCGTCCGTTTCGGGCTGTGAATTAGCGCCGAATACCTGGGAAACAATGGAGATATCAATTCAGAGAGGCCAGTCCGTCAGACTCCATTTCAACTGCTCATGGAATGAACCTGTCCTGACCAAAGCTGAAGTTAGTCCCTCAGCATGGCTTGATCCTGCACCCGTAATATCTGGTTTAGAAGTCAAGAAAGAATGCAACCAATTGAAGTCTGGGCCTCAAGTGGCCTACACAGCAACACCGTTGAGTTTCAGTCATGCAGTACAGTACCTCTCCTTGAGACTATTAGTTGTCCCTTCGCTTTCGCCAACATCGATCGACTCAGCAGACCAATCAGAGTAATCCGCGCGATGTACTTCTCGGGCGGGAACAAGGAGAGTTTCTTTTCTGACCGCCGGCATCATTGATTGAATCTAAACTTTGTTGGCTTTTCGCAGGCTAAGTAAGACGGGGAGCGAGACGTGGGGTTGTGTTCCGAGGAGTCGCAATGAAGATGCAAAGCGGACCAAGTGTCCGAAAGGCCAGCCACTTTGACACAAGGCGAAAGCGACGGGACTGACTCGTTGCCGTCATCCCCTGTTCCGCCCTACAAAGTAACCCCTTACAGTGATCAGATGAACCGGTTACCCTGTAACATGAACGACGGGACATTCTCAGATTTATCGCTGCCCCTCTCAGCCACGACCGAAATAAGTCTCGTGGGGTCGGTGACCGCCAAGCGAAGAGCCTGACTAGCCATGACATGATATAGCATACTTTTCGGTAGCTCCCTGATATACTATGCCTCAAACTTATTTTCGTTTAGTACGAATAAGTCCTTGCGATTTGGGAAATAAAAAACCGAGAACTAGGCAAGTCGAGTCTTGATAAAGCCAACACTGTCGCTTCCTCGCATCCAGATTCGCACCACTTCCCTTACCTCACCATCATCTATACCTAAATTCCAAAATGCAAATCACCTACGCCTTCATCGTGTCCGCCTTCGCCGTCGCCGCCGAGGCGGTGGCATGTGCCTCGGCACCCTGGCAGACCGGCAACGTTTTCCTCTTCAGCGAGCGGGCTGGCGGCGTTCAGCAAGCCGATTTCAACACGGGTTTCCTCCGATACACACCCAACAGCGACGCGACGAAACCGGGCAAGCTGGAACTTTCAAACCAGACCCAGGATCGCAAGATTATGTGCGTCGGTGAGCAGGGCGCCACAGACTGGACGTGCTTTTGGTTGAATGCCGGTGACACCTGCGACACGACTCTCTTGCTGGATCCCAAGCTCAACGCTAGCGTAAGCTACTAGCTCAACACTAGCGTAAGCTACTTAACTGCGAGACACGACTGTGATTGTGCAGAACCTAACATGAAGACAGGTTGCCACTGCATGATTGGTGCTTAAATGTCATTAGACGCGATACGTTAAGCGGTAAGCGGGACTCGATCTCAGTAAAGGACGATACAGGGCAACGACATCTGCGTTGTTGACACGGTTAGACCTCCGAAAGGCATTGGGATTGATAAACAGCATGAGGACTGGCGCTATAGGAGTTTTTACGAGTGCTACTACAATGAAACTCACAACCCGCGATCATGACGAGGTTGTCCACCAAGGCCTATAGTTTGGGTACTATGATAGCCGGAAGAACGATGACGAAGTTGTTTACGACGGAACAACGGAAGTCTCCAGACTTCTTGAGGTTCATGTGATGTAGAAGCTCCCAAAATATACCTCCGAACCCTCACGCAACAAAGCTCCGTCCACGATGTTGACCCCTGAACTGAACCGGAGGCTCTCAACCGGGCGTTTCGAAACTCCGAAAGAATGCCTGGCAGCCACGCGGCCACGGGACTATTACTAGACTCAGTACCGTGAAATCTGATGGATGGCCTATGGTAGAGAACGAAGAATGTGTAGGGACTCGCTCGCAGTCACTGGTCATGGGCTAAACTATGGCTTAGCAATGCATATAAGAACTCGTTTCCAGGTGTGTCTGGTAGCTAGACACATGAGCATCCCTCGAAGTTCGGGATGGAGCAAACTTGTGGGCTGTGTTCTTACCACGAGCGTGTCACGCTACAACCTTAACGTATCAGACTGCAAACCTCTGGTTTTTGGCTACGGCGCAGTCGAATCCGGAATACTCCAGTCCTGGTGACTAGCACTGAAACTGAAAGATGGAGGTTTAGTTTTCACGGCCTCAGTAGTTGTATTGTACAACCTAATCAGCTTCCCAATGCAGTTCAGCTCCTTGATTCCCCTTTATGTGGGTGGAGAAGACGTCGCGTTGGAGTTATTGGTCGTTTGCTTGCTTGCATCAAATTTCACGGGTTTGAGAAGAGCTAAATAGTTAACGCCTCGCTCATGACATCTTGGCCAGTTCAGATTCCATTGTCAACCATAATTCAAGGCATTGCCTACAGATCTAGGGCTTTCCTGATGCATTTGGGTACTGGCTTCAGATCATCGCTACTCAAATTGCAGACAAAGAAGCGACATTGACATGTCTCTCTAGAACATCAGCACCTCAACTTTAATATCACCTATTTCAACCAGCTTGAACACCGCGTGCATAGGCAAGATCTTAACGAAAACACCGGCTTTTACCTGATAACATGGGGCAAGCTGATACTGCAGTTGTATATCTCGACATCTTTGATCCTGCCTTGTGGCTAGAGCAAAAATTGCTATAAGTCAGAGATCCGATACCCTCTTTCACTTTCTGCGACCGATATGGTTGGAGTTGTTGTGGAATATTTGCAACCGGGTTTGACGCCACGGGATATCCATCTTCGAGCATATCAGACAAGCAACCCGATGAGCCTCGTCGACTATGATGTGGAAGCGCGGGGAGAGCATCCATTGCAGGCTTCTTGTTTCTGGTCCTGTCTTTCGTCGTTCATGTATTCAGGCATTATTAGAGGATCAAGATAAGAGAACGAACTTTCCGATTCACGGGGAAATGTCATCGTTGTGTACACCATGGATGCCGCTCACTTCAATTCCGTCATCTACAATGGCTCGTTCTGTTGCGAACGAGATAACCTGGTCAGAAAGATGACCCAACGAAGTCCAGAGGGTTCATTTTTGATAGTTCGTCTGTTGAACATCTCAGTTTGTTCATCTCTCTTCCCTGTTGTCTACACTCGCAGGTGTATTCTGAACTAATTCTGGAGAGTAATCAACGGAAGGTTGGGCTGCTGCGTCGCAGAGATGACGTTGGTCGCGCTACTTGGACCTGGCGAAAGACGCAATTCTGTCCAAGGTGACATGTCTTCAACAAGAAGTGGACAGATGTCATTGTATCGCGAGAATCTTTGGCTGCATATCATGTGTCATGTGATCTTCCCATGAACCAACATGACTTCATATTTCTAGTACAAATATCTTAGCTCGCTAGATGATATATCACCGGCAAACGGCCGATAATCTGAGAGGGTTGACGGAGGGTTCGAAAGCGAAGCGCCATCATTCAACTACAGCCTGAAAACGAGCCTAATACAGCCAAAGAGTCTACAACAAACCATCTCTCCCGTCGCTAAGCTTCCATCATCGATGTTCCTCGTGTTTTCGCAACCACATACACCGGAAACGTTCACCTAAGGTACGAATGTAATAGGGAAGTCATTCATACACTAAGACCTCTTCAGCATTCATCTTCTCAACCTCTTGTGATGATGATCTTTGTCGGAAAAGAGCAACCGTAATCTCGTTTGTCCTGGAGAACCAAGTGTTGTGTTGTTTGTCTGATATATATAACAATCATATCACTCTCGCGTCACTCTTGACCCGGACTCAGACGACGTGGAAACACAAATCTGCCATAAATCTTTTGTGGTGCCTATAAAAGTAGCTTAGGATATGCGCAGACAAAGGATCAGGGGCAAAATCAGGGTTTGTCACCACAGTCCCGATAGGAGACGAAGGGCGGCCTCGGCCTCGGCACGTCAGTTGCTCATGCGGTCACATATTCCCTCCAGAAAAGGAGCCTTCGCAGCTAACCACCAGCCATTCCGACTCACACCCCCGTCCATCCGTCATTTAAGTCATCTCTCGGGTATTCTAACCTCGATACGGACGGACTGATGCTTCTTCAAAAAGAACCGAGCCTGATTCGCGGACCGAAGCCATGCATATGTTGATGCATATACCTACCATACGATTTGAAGTGGCTACCTTCCCATCTTTACACAATCAATTGGCATGCTGCATGCCACGTGCGAGGTCTTCGTAATATATCATCCCACTTGGCCTCGCAGTTGTAACTTGTGTGGACCTAGTAGTCGTGCATCTCAACTTCCGGTCACTGCAGCGCGACGTGTTCTCCCTGTCCTACGGCGTCAGCGAAGAGATCTTGGATGTTCGCGTCGATTATTCCATACATCTAACGTACACATCTGGAATAGACTCCCTCAAACGTAGGATCTACTACTTCACAGTCACCAAGCCACGGCGTTCCATCGAAACAGCAGATACCTATAAGTAACACCAACCCACACCAGAAGTTACGTCCGTCCCCTAAAAGCCATGAAGAAGAATTGCGACGCCATTCTCGCAATCTACGTTCTATGCTCTGCCGAGGTTAAACGTCCCAACAGGCTGCTCTGTCCCTTAACTTTGACGAGTAACACTCACTCGCATATCACACTCTCCTCCGTCGTCCACCCCCGTCCGTCGGCGTCCGTCGTATATCAGTCTTCACTTTCAAAAGAGGCGCATTGAACTACTCAAAAGAGGGGTCTGAAAAGGTCATACCTAGGTTCGGGCTTCTTGACATCGCTGCTTGTTCCACATCTAAGCAGAACTATCAAGACTTCACGAATTGGTGCCCGCGGAAGAACTGAAGCAACCGGCCTCATATCCTTATATACCCATCCCACCCTCCCTCATGAAAACAAACAGGATTCGTCATCATCTCCAGCATCAATCCAGCCCTCAAATAGCCGCCATCATGAACATTGAACTCCTTTCAACCAATGGGACAGGCAACTCTGTGAGGGAGCAAATATCCCGTTGACGCATACGCCTGCGTTGCAGTCAAGACCCCGTCAAGACCCCACCCTCTTAAACCAGGCTCTGGCCCTTTATACCCCTTTCCCTTCCTCACAAGTCCTCATCCAGCGCCAACCTAACCATTGACAGAGTATCCCGCACGAATATACCGCCAGGCCCAGAGACCACAGACTACAAACGGGCAAAGATAAATACCACTGGCCTGTTCGTCTGACAACCACACCCATACCTCCGTGCAGTGCAGTCCATGCCTCGAAACCACTTCACTTGACTGGCATCATCCGAGCGGCTCTAATCGACAATCCGAGTCACTGCTCCAAAACTTGTCGCCTGTCCCCCTAAAGCTATCTCGGAGGTGCCTCTTATACACCATCCTCGGTCCCCTTCTTCGCGACAAAAGTCCCGTGAAGACCATCAACCAACAAGTACTCACAGCTCACAGCTCACACATCACCGTCGTCCCAAGAAGGCCACTCTTTCAAACTTGGATCAATTCGGTCTAACAACTCCCATAACCAACCCCCGGGCCAGCCGGTATCGCAATGATTCCTGCCCCAAATCCCCTTTGCACGCCTCCCAAGTTCTTTCTCCCTGACATAGTACATGTAACAGTTCAAGTCACGAAACCGCCAACCCAAGACTTCAAGGAGCGTTCCCCCGACAGCAGCAAAATCCAGCCCGGGATCAAACACACTCTCTCACACACGCACGCGCATCCATACAGGCTAAGGGGTGTTTAGAAACTGAACATTACCAATTCAAGAGTGCCAAAGGGGGTAGGTAGAGGTAGAGGTAGAGGTAGTGGTGCCGGGTGGCTAGCCCATCAAAGCCAAGAGAGGGAAATCTAAACCCGAAGCCAAGCCCAACAATGCATCCCATCCCTCCCATCCATCCATCCATCCTTCGATCCAACAACTTTGTTCAACTTAAACATTAAACAAAAACAAGAAAATAAAACAAGAAAACGCCACCACCCCCATGGAAAGAGTCCTTCATCGGAGACTACCAGTTTTGCTGTGCTGGGGGGTCCCTTTTGGTATCAAACAAAAAGACCGTAAACAAGGGGGGCCCAAACCGTGACGCCAGTTCGTTACGTCAATGCTACTTCCTCATACTTCTTCCCCTGCTTCGTCTTCTCCTTTTCTTCCTCCATCTTGATTCGGCGGGCGGGCGAGTTGGTTTGGGGGGTGGGGGTGGGGTGATGCTTTGAGAGTGTGTAGATGCTTTCGTCCATTTCGTTTGGTTGCCGTCGTAGGCTGTCGTAGTAAATAAAAAAGTACTTCTTTGAGAGGAGACATGGGAAAAGCCGGTCCCATGCCGAGGACAAACACAGCTTAGTCTGCGCGTCCGCGGTGGCTGCCCATCTTTTCAATGGAGCTCATGATGCCGCTCCTCGGCCCGAACTCGCTCATCGGCCTGGGGCGGGGCAGGCCCTTGGTTGCCGGGCCGGCACTGCCGGTGCGTCCGTGGCTAGCGATGGATCCGGGCGCCTTGAGGCCCGAGGTGCCGCGGCCGATGCTGCTGCGGAAGTTGGAGGAGGTCTCGGGATGGCTCCTGACCGAGGGCGCGCGCGCGGGCGTCGTGGTCTTGCGAGGCTGGTTGAACTCCAACTCGCGCTGACGCTCCCGCTCCCTCTCCCTCTCGCGTTCCCTCTCACGCTCCCGGGCAGCTTCACGCTCACGCTCCCACTCCAGCTCGCGCTGTCGCTCTCTCTCGCGTTCGCGCTCCCGCTCAGCCTCCTGCGCGGCGTGGGTCTGCACCTGCATCATCTCCTCGGCAAGCTGCACGAGCTCGCCCTTCTCGACGCGCTCCTGCTCGAGCATCTGACGCAGCTCCGCATTGTCGTCCTTGACCGTCTGCACGACGGCCTCGAGCTTCTCGACCTCGGCGCTGAGCTCCTTGATGTGGGCCGCGTCGGTGATGGCGTTGGCCTTGAGCTCCTCGACCATGGCCTGTTGCGCAGGGTCCACGCGCGGGGTGTTGTCGCGGGTGAGGTGCATCTTCTTGTTCTCCTCGGTGAGCTCCTCGATGCGGACCTCGAGCTCGTGCACCTTCTTCTCCCAGCGCGTCTCGTAGCTCTTCTTGAGCGCCGCGACCTTGGTCTCGTGCTTTCCCTTGTAGAGGGCGTGCAGCTCGCGGGCCACACGCTCGACGGCGATCTCGACTTCCTTAGACGTCGCGGCCGCGCCGGCCTTCTTGTCGGGGGAGGAGCCCTCCTTCTCGGGCTTGCCGGCACGCATGCTGGCTAGCTTGCTCTCGGCCTCCTGAGCCATGGTCTCTGCGGCCTCGCGGCGGCCTTCGCACTCGGCAAGCTTTGACTCGAGCTCCTCGCGCTCGCGGGTGCTCTCTACGATCTCCTCCTTCACGGTGCGGAGAACCGCTTCCATCTCGCGACTGCTGTTCTCCCAGGCATTCTTCTCGTCTTCGATCTGCTCACGCAGCGCCCGCTCTTCACGGGCCTGTTCCTGGCTCTCGCCGACGCGCTTCTCTGCATCGCCGACCGCGGTCTTGAGGGAGAGGACCTCGGCCTCCTTGCCGCTCAGCGATGCCTTCAGGCTGCTGATCTCAGAGAGGAAGTTGGACTTGAGGCTCTCGAGCTCACGCGGTGTGATGGTCGGAATGCTGCGGGGGGTGGGCAGCGGCGGGATATCAAAGTCGAGGAGGTTCGACATTTGGCGGGCGGGAGTGGCGGCGTTGGGGTTTCCCCTGGACGGCGACGTGGTCCCCCGCCGGGAGGGCGACTTGTGGGGAAACCTCTGGCTGTCGGTGAAGTCGAGCAGGTTTGTGGTGTTGCCCTCCTGCGCCAGTTGGTGTCGCGGAGTCTGCTCGTGCACGGTCTCGGGTCTGCCTCGCGGGGTCATACCGCCATACTTTTGCGGGGTGAGACCAAGCTTCGCAAAGGTGGTCAGGTTGGGAACGGCGGAGAAGGTGCTGAAGGTGCTCATCATGGTCTCGTCAGGGGCCAGACTGCTCTGGTCCTCGTAGCCGTGGGCCATGTCGGTGTGGTGGTCGGTGACGGGCTCGGCGATGGTGCTGGACGTCTCGTCGGCGGTGTTATCGTCCGTCTCCATGCCAGTGGTCTCGTCGTCCTCAAAGATCTCAATGGCGTGCTTCAGGCCGTCGTTGTCGCGCATGGCGTCTTCGAGGCTCATGGTGCGCTCGCGTGGTGGAGAGTTTGAGGAGACGGAGACGGAGCGAGGCGACTCGACGGAAGACGGGTTGCTGACCCTGATGGGGAAGCGTTTGTCTGGGGAGATGAGTGTCTTGCGCAGCGGGCTCCGTGCTTGCTTTTCCGTTGTCTCGGCACCGGCGAGTATCTTGAGCGGTGAGGGCGCGGTGCCAGACATTACGCGAGAGTGGCGCTGGTTCTTGAGTGCCGTCGCCGGCGCAGAGGGCGGCGGCGACGGGGAGGAATCTGAGGGAGAGGGCGGCATGTTCTCGGTGTCGTTTGTAGAGGTGATAGTGGTCGTCGTCGTAGTGGTGGTGGTGTTATCGCTACTACCATCACCACCGTTTGCGGTTGTCTCAGTGCGGGAGTGGACCTGGTAGCGGTGTTGCTCAAAGGAACCGCGGTTTCCTTCTTGTTCAGTAGGGGACGTGGTAACGTTGAGTCTGGATTCCTTTGCTGGGGACAGCGGCGTCATGGTGCGCAAACTGCCAGTAGAGATTAGGTTTGCGTAGGCGGTTTCTTGGTTCTTTCTTTCCGCGCGGAGGGCTTTCTGGAGAGACTAGCAGAGCAATCGTCAATTGATTGATATTTCGATGGAATACCGAGCAAAAGCCATTTTGGGCTCGCTTGTGAGATGAAGGGGGTGGGAAGGGGCCCTGGGCTTGTTTGCTGTTGACAGAGCAACGACTACCGGGAGACAGAGAATGCACAGACAAAGGGGGGTGGGGCACTCGGGCTCTCTGTCGCTACAGGTACGGCAAAATCCTACACCGACACACCGAGGTCAACGACGTTGAGTTCAAGGTGAGCGTTTTGTTTCATGGTGAGGGCATCACGATAGAAAGGCATCTCCTGCGATTGAAATCTACTCTCAATCGCTCTCCGTGAACTGAAGCAAGATGAAGGACCGTTTCGAATGTCTGAGCAGACGCCCGTCGCGTGCCCCAGAACCTAACGCGTCAGCGCCATTGTGGCGCTATCCTTGCCGATCGTTTCTGTGGGCAACGCCTCACAGTGTCTTGGAGTCTGGCCATGACGGGAATACCCGGTATTCAGAAGTCGAAACACTGAGAAACCAACCTTCATTTAGGGCATTTGGAAATGGCATAATGGCCAGCTTGGTTTCTTAACTTTGCCAACTGTCATTGCACCATTTCTAGAGTAGTCGCAAAAGCCAAACGGCCAACGGCAGTGCCAATTTCCACACCGTCGGACCAGGAGCACCAAATCTTTCGTAGGGCCAGCGTAGTCTAGCTCGGAACCCCCGTCGCAAAAGTCAAATCGGTCGGCGCATGAGGGCAATCTCAACATTTGATATACGCACCGGGGCCAGCTCCGGAGCACTGCCTGCTCATGAACGGTCAAAGGCCTCCGACGCACATGTCAAATGCCGACAACACCACGGAACTCGTCCGCAACCTTCAACGGACTCACCAGTTCTAAAATTCAAAAGGCAGCGGAAGCGTGGGGGTGTCAAATTAGGTCGCAGTGTCGCAATCCGCGAAGATAACGCTAGTGATAGGCGGACGAGTCATTTCGGTCCCATGCAGGGTCGTACCTCTCTCCAGACGTCCGTCGAGGCCGGGCACAGACGCCGCCGTCACGCACACACACACACACAATTGCACATTTGTCGAAGGCAGGAACCGGGACGTTGTCAAATGACTTTGACAGTAAAAGAAATGGTATTGAAGGATCCCAACGTCCAAGATGCAAACTTTTGAACCAGGCCTCACCAGATCCGCCTAGAATCCGGTGTTATAAGTACAAAAGCCCCCCCGTCTCCCCAAGACAGTGGTAGGAAATGGCCGTTCCGAGTAAATGTTTTTTTCCCCGCTCATAATTTTTTTGTTTGAAGACATCAACGTTGAACCATTTACTTCTGGTTCTCGGGACGCAGAGAGCTATGAGAGAAAAAATGTTAGCTAGGTGAACTCTAGTGTGTTGTAAAGTGGGGGAGGAGGGGTGGGCACGTACCGGACGGCTCTGCCGGCCTTCCAGATCTCCAGGTTGCGGATCTCCTCCATCTCAGCCTCGAACTTCTGGCGGTAGTCCTTCTGGCCGTTGTACTCCAGGGAGCGCTTGGTCTCGGAGCCATCCTTGACGGCGTCGTACAGGGAGTTGAAGACGGGCTTCAGGGCGTCCTTGAACTTGGGGGTCCAGTCGATGGCACCGCGGCGGGCGGTGGTGGAGCAGGCCTCGTACATCCAGTCCATGCCGTTGGCACCGATCAGGGGGTACAGAGACTGGGTAGCCTCCTCGACGGTCTCGTTGAAGGCCTCGCTGGGGGAGTGGCCGCGCTCACGGAGAACCTCGTACTGGGCAAGGAACATGCCGTGGATACCACCCATGAGGCAGCCACGCTCGCCGTACAGGTCGGAGTAGACCTCCTTCTCGAAGGTGGTCTCGTAGAGGTAGCCGGAGCCGATGGCGACACCGAGAGCCTGGGCCTTCTCCTTGGCCTTGCCGGTGACGTCCTGGAAGACGGCGAAGGAGGAGTTGATGCCACGGCCCTCACGGAAGAGGGAGCGGACGGTGCGGCCAGAGCCCTTGGGGGCGACGAGGATGACGTCAATGTCCTTGGGGACGTCGACCTTGGTGACATCCTTGAAGACGGGGGAGAAGCCGTGGGAGAAGTAGAGGGTCTATGAAAGTCAGTTCTGCCCAATTGAGCTGCCAATTGCACCCCAAAGTTCACATACCTTGCCCTTGACGAGCTGGGGCTTGATAGCGGGCCAGGTCTCGGACTGAGCGGCGTCGGAGAGGAGGTTCATGACGATGGTACCGCGGGAGATGGCCTCATCGACATCGAAGAGGTTCTTGCCGGGGACCCAGCCGTCCTGCTGGGCGTCCTTCCAGGACTGGCCGTTCTTGCGGACACCAACGATGACGTTGAGGCCGTTGTCACGGAGGTTGAGACCCTGGCCGTGGCCCTGGGAGCCGTAGCCGATGAGGGCGAGGGTGTCGTTCTTGAAGTACTCCTGCAGGTCTCTGTTAGCTCCAATTGCTTTGGAATCCTCCCAAGATGCTCAATTGTGACTCACCAAGAGCTTCTCCTGGGGCCAGTCGGCACGCTCTGTGGCATGAAAGTTAGCAATCTCTCGCGAGTCATTGCGGGGTCGAATCTTGGGCTCGTCTCTCTCTTACCGTAGACGTCCTCCTTGTGGCCGGCGAAGTCCATGGTCTTGACACCACGGGTCTGCTGCTGGCCGGCGAAGGCCTTGGAGACCTGAGCAGAGGCGCGAACCAGGCTGCGGGCAGCAACGAAGGTGCGCTGCTGGGTAGCAGGCTTGGCCGCCAACTGGCGAGCCATGGGGCGAAGAGCCTTGGAGAAACCGCGGGAGGCCATTGTGAACTGTGGTTTTGGGGGAGGGAAGGGGAGTGGAGAGGGTATCCGTACAATTCAATTGTAAGGAAGGAGAAAAGAAGAGGAGGACGGAATGATGAGAAAAGACAGAGTTCACCGATGGGAAAAGGCGTTTGGAATTGGGAAATTTTTTACTGGATTAGAGACGGGCGAGCTGACCCCCGACTTCGGCCCAGCTTGCCTCGTTGGTGGGTTAGCCTGCGTCGTCTGGCCTGTGCTCTTGTGTGTCCATGGTGGGGAAGCCTTCTGAAGCGTCCGGGGTTCGGTACGGTGCCGCAAGGGGCCCGTCAAGTGGGAGGGCGGGTACTGGGGACTTGGGAAACGTTTGGAGAAAGCAGGGACTTTGCTGCGAGGTCGGGGTAGCCTCTACCTGGTCTGGACTTCAAGCAGTTCCTATTTGACAGCGGCCTTACCTAAGACCTCGGGGAGCAATCAACGTTATTGCCGGCGAGGCGGGTTCTGTGGACCAGCGAGCCCACCCCGCCGACCTCGTAGCCCAACCATCAGCGAAGAGTCACACACGATGGACCGTTTCCGGGCCCCTCACCGACAGCCAAACCGCCGGCTACGGCCCCCAGCTACGCCTGCGGTCGCGGCCGGAGGCCTATGTTTAGCTTCGTCGGCCCTTCTTTGACTCCTCTTTTGAAGGCAAGCTCCGACAGAGCTGTGACTCCCTCTGCTTGATTGCTTCTTGACGAGAGGCACACGCATCCATGATTGGCCCGTCGAGTTTACTCTCGTAACACAGCAACGCTCTTTGCATTCCGGATATTCTTCTAGGCTGCTTCTCAAAACCGCTTCGCAAACTCGTGGTGACCGTTGCTCTGCTTGCATCAGTGTCTCCATCTCCCCCGCACGTCATTCGCCTTGCTCAGGTCTTCTCAGTCCATCTGCGCAAATAACCTGTCTAGCCAGACTGAAAGGATGCCTTTGCCCAATGTTCGCCTTCTTGATATCCGTAATATTGTATCCATG
The DNA here is from genome assembly GCA_027406005.1 of Colletotrichum horii. NCBI lineage: Eukaryota > Fungi > Ascomycota > Sordariomycetes > Glomerellales > Glomerellaceae > Colletotrichum > Colletotrichum horii. The sequence goes on from JANVYB010000008.1 coordinate 4,058,144, forward strand.
AACGCCGGACGATGATGCTATAGCGATGCCCACCGACCTCCCAAATGCGCGCATGCCGTCCGTCCTGGAACCCCGCCATACCCCGCTGGAGTGATCAACGCGACATCTTGATTTTCGGGTGACCAGAAAACCAATCCAGCTGGCCAGGTCTTTCCAGGAAGGCCCGAAATCTATTTGCAGATGTGTCATCCTATTTCAACACACGGTCGTAGCTCACCCCCTTCACAGTACCACCACCCATTGCCGTACGAACGTTGCGCTTGAATCCTTCACGGTTCAGTCTGAGGTCCTCTGCTGCTTCCTTGTTCAGCGGATCGGAAGCGTTGGGTTCGAGGAAAAGAAACTGCAAAGGAGCACTGGTAAGTAGAAGAGTTCAACCCAGGCGGTCGTGGTTGATCGGACATACCTGTAGGCCGACAATAACGGCATTCAAGTTCAGCACTGGCTTCCAGTCCTCGCGCAGAATGTTCAGGCAGACCTTGCCCTCGAGATCGATGTTGGGGTGATAAATCTTCTCCTTGCAGCGCACCTTTGGCGGCTCGTGGGGGAAATTTTGGTTGATGTCAAAGGTGAAGGTGAAACGTCCGGTGCGGTACATGCCCTCGTCGGGCTCGATGGTCAACGTAAAGTGGAGGATGTCGTCGGGATCAGGGAAGTCTGTCTTCATCGTAGAGCCGAGGGAAAGTTCCGACAGGTCTATATGCCATCCGTGTTAGCGAGAATGTCGTCGGTTTATTCGTGATACAGTCTGACCCTTTTGCACTCGTAGTTGGGCGGCCGTCACCTTCTTCTTCTTTCCGCCAGCAGCGTCGGCATTTTCAGCCTTCTGCTGCTCTTTTTTCTAGGAAATAGTCAGCATGGAGCTTGTCCGGCAAAGTTCCGAAGGCGAGCTGACCATCGACCAAATCTTCAACATCTTGACCGATCTTTGGGGGGATAATGCTGATGCAGCTGAAGGCGGGGCAGTCGGAGGAAAGCGCGGGCAGGCGGCAAAATCGCGAGTATCGCAGACCTTGAGTAGGCTCTCAGTCGTCTAGAGAGTTTCGCGTGGTCTGGATTTCTCCAGAGTAAAAGAGTGGTTGTTTCCGTAAGGGTGTCGCGATTATGGCTTGCCACAGCAGAAGAACTTGGGCGTGCCAACTGGGCACCAGTCAATGCGGTCACCTAACTCCGCGATAAGATAGGTAGGCAGCTGCTTTTTAACCGTGGTTCTACCGGGCCCGCTTTATTTGTCTTGCCGCCTGTTGGTTGCTGACGGAAGGAACCAGCAAGGTTCTTTCTTCGTCTGAGCGCTTGCAACCAACAACTCATATCTAGGTAGTCAGGTGATTTGCAACCGGGTGTAGTTCAGTCATCGTGGTCAATGTTACCCAGCGTTTTGAAGCTTTACTTCGATCAAGGACAATGATAGCGGACGACGATAGGGGACGACAACGGCAATGACGACGACAATAGCGACGACAATAGCGACGATAGCGAGCACACAGGAAAAGTAGTCACTGTAGCACAGGCAAAACACTTGGTCTCTTGTATAATCATATTCATTTCGTGGAATAGGATGGTCGAGTCATGTAAAAACGCCCGGAATGCTACTACTCAAATACTACTTTTACTGGCCCTTTTGGCCATTTCATGAAGAATCTGTCGAGTCCCGTGCCCTTTATTACTAAAAACACATACCCTGAATGCAAACACCGACGGGTGTCTGAAAATGGGCCAAAGATGGCAAGAGTACAGTCTTCCCTCTGGTATCCATACAACGACGCCGTAGCATCGGCAACCCGCCTGAACACCGTACCGTGAACCGATCACCGTCTGGAGAAGCAGCACATGATACCGGTCTTGCCCAAGAACCACAGGAAACCGAAGAAACGGACCAGGGAGAGCACAGCGGTGGAGTACAGCAAGAAGCTGAAGTAGGAGGCAGTACGTGCGGACGCGGATTTCTGCGCAAAGTTAGTTCAAGTTCCATGTGATGTTGAATAAAGCGGGGACTTACGCCAATGCCGAACGAGTTGAAGTTATCACTCGTGATGATGATGATCAGGAAGGTGTTGGAGAAGAGCCAAGAAACGACCAGACCGGTACGGAAAGACTTGTACGAGTCCTCGACATCGGGCTTCTCGACTTCCTCTTCCTCCTTGAATGGCTCCAGAGCACGCTTGACAGTCGATTCGAACTGACTATCAATATCCTCCTGTGGCTTGTCGATTTCCTCAACAACGGCTTCGTCCTTCTCGCCCTTGCTGACTTGGGCTGAAGGAAGCGCCTCGGCCTTGTCTGAACCCTTGGTACCCCAGGACACATCGTGCCAGTTGTTGAAGGCGTAGACCATGAGAATGTTGATGTAGGTCGACATGAGCACCAGGTAGTGAGGGAACGAGGTAAACATGTGCCAGGGGTCGAGGTACATGAAGGATGCGATGAAGTTAAGACCGTAGATAGTAACCAAGGCGACAAGAATAACACCGGCAGCGTTCGTACCTCCGAAGAAACTAGCAACAAAGTCTGCGCCAGAGTCCAAGCTGATCTGCTCGCTAATGGGCTTCTGGAACGCTTGCACGACCAGGTATGCCGAGAGAATCAGGATGTAAGACTGTATAAGACCGAAGACAATGAACGAGGCAATGTACGTGTACTTAGAACCCTTTGGTCTGTTACCCAGAGCGAGAATGAACTGCAGGATAACGAAGGCGAGGTAGAGGTACTTGAGAAGGGCGTTGAAGATGGGCGTCGCGGTATCGCCAAAGGGCCAGCCGTGGCGCACCTGAGTCTCGTCGTCGGAAGTGACCGGGTTGCCGACGAGATCCATGATAACCGTCGTAGTCAGGTAGTAGGAACCCAAACTGAACCATGTGAACATGACCTGGAGGATGTTGTAGATGAGTTGGACGTGGAAGAAGAACATGCGGATGATGTTGTGGCCGGACTTGTACATGCGACCGAAGTGCATGAGCGAGTAGAGGGAGGCAGCGAAGGAACCGTTGAGCCAACGACGACGCTGAGAGATGAACTCGGGAGCACCCTCGGGAACATCAGTCTCACCCTTGGCAGCCTTGATGTAGGACAAATGCCACTTCTGGCCAGCCTTGGCGACCAGTTCGAAGCAAAGAATACGATCCTCGGCCAAGAACATGTTCTTCTTGAAAATGTTCATTCCATCGATACCCTTCTTTCCGAGAATCTTGGAAAGCGTGTGGTCACCGTGGAAGTACTGCTCCAACGGGCGACCCATAATCGCACGGAAGCGGTAGGCGGAGAAGGCACCAGGCAACACAGAGACGTATCCGAAAGAGGACTCGAGGGGCTTGTCCAGAATGTTGGAGATCTTGTACTCGAAGTTCTGGACGGCCACGAGGGGGTTAAGCAGCTTCTTGCCGCCCTTCACCGGGTGTTAGTTCTTCAAATACACTTCAAATACACGAGAAACTAGGGGAAACGGCACGAACTTTTCCAAGCATTGCATGGATCTCACCGCAAGCACCGCCGAGATCCTTGTCGTTGTAGAATCCCTCCCACAGAGCGAGTAGCGATCGGGGACTGGGCTTGGTACCGGCATCGATGAGGATGCAGACTTCGGGGTTCAGGATGCGACCGAAAGCGTTGAAAAGCCATCTGTGGGAGTTGATCTTCTTGGTATTCTTCTGCTTCAGACAGAAAATGAACTGAACAGGTGGGAGAGTTGATGGGCCGTCGTCAACCGGGCGGATGAGCTGTTGGTTGGGGGTGACGGATAGCTGGGTGGTGTACTCGAAGATGTGGGCCACCGTCTCCTTGCCGTCGACATCCTTCTTCACGACACCATCCTGGTAGACACCAATGGTGGCCAGAACGTCCAGCACGTTCTTGTCAGTCTTGTCGAGACCATCGAAAACGAGAGCGACGACGATTTTCTGCCAGGCGGGACCGCCCTTGTTCCAGAAAGTCGACTTCTTGAGGTTCACAATGTCGCGAATGTTCTGCATGACACCGTGGAGGGTACGCGACAAGAGGACCTTGTCTTCGTTGTAGTAGGTGACGGCAATGAGCAGCTCAGTGTGTCGGTTATACATTCTGGGACGCAGGTCGTAACCGTTCTTGAGGGTGAAGTCGTTGGGATCGCAAGTAGCGGCGGTGTAGCGCATCTTGTGGAACTCATCGCTGCCGCCCTCGACATCGCGGTACTTGGGCTGCACAGCGTTCTTGATGGCACTGGGGACGGGGTAGTCAATGCTCAGGACGGAGCCCTGAGTAAGCTTGATCTTACGGGTCGCGTAACGCTTCAGACCACCACCGGGGCCACCGGGCTGCTGTCTGCGAACCCAGCTGTCCTCAACATCGCCGACAGTGGAGGCGGGACGGCCATAACCGAAGCCGCCATTGTTGTCAGAGTCGAGCTCAGAGCGGTAGCCAGTGGAGAAGGCAGCTTCACCAGGAACTGGTGTCCGAGAGCCAGCGCCAGGAGCGTATGATTCTGTGAGAGAGTATGCGGAAACCGGGCGGCCAGGAGTCTCGGCAGGTCCCAGGTGGCTCTCATAGGGAGCTGGTGCGTGAGGGTCTCTCAGAAGAGACTGGCCGGCATCGTCGACACCTTCGTCTTGGGGAGGGATGTGGTACTGGAGAGCAGAAGTGTCAGCGAAAGTAATTTGAGGTGAGAGCAGGCGCCAGAGAGGAGACTGAAGCTTACTCTGCCAGAGCCAGCAGGAAGGTCCTGCATGTTATGGCCGTCATGGGCGTCATAATCGTTCCCGCCGTTCCCCCCGCGGTACGCCATGTTTGCTGCGGGTGAACTCAGAAGCTGCAAGAGCTGTTTGTGATATTTGCGGTAGGCGGAAAGGGATTTTCGCCTTTGGCGGTGGTCGAATTAAGGAAGGGTCGATTATGTTTCTTTTCAGGAAACAGGAAGTAAACACCCAGGTAGGATGGGGATGGGAGAGGAGTTTTGAGGAGTGACGGGTATGCGGTCACAAAGGCCCTGTAGGTTATGTAGGAGATGTGCGACCGTGAAAGCCACTACCCCGGTAGCGAATGGTGAACCGAAGGGTGAAAGAAGGATGAGATTGATGGAAGGGCTGGGGGGCAGGAGGAGTAGAAGGGGAGAGGGTGGTGATGTAGGACGGGGCAGCAAATGGTTAAAAAAGGGTCCCACGGGTTGGCGGCGTTGCTGATGGGATGGGAGGGCCACCTCAGGACTGGAAGTTTTGTGGTGGGCAGCAAAGAAGGTGGACAGCCCAGTGGGAGCGCGCGAGTGGAAGCGGCGTCCAGTGGAGGATGGCTTGGATGATGGATCAGAATAGCATTGGGATTGGCCCGACTGGGCTGAGTGTGGACTTCTTTTTTTTTTTTACTCTCTCTTGTATCCGTAACCCTCTGTCTCTGTGTGCGAGCAGCAGCAAGCAAGCAACAGCCCAACCCGCGGTGACGGTGAAGGGCGAGCTCCTGGAAACTGGAGTCCTGTCCTGGCAACTGCCTTCCACCTTCGCGACTGCCCAGTATTCGCAGGTACATGAGATGGAATAGGAGAAGTCACTCGTGCATCCCCTCCCCGCAGAAAAGATACTTGGCATCCTCGTCAAGGTACCTCGCTTCAGCCGGTGTCCACCGCCCCATCCGTCGTACCGCAGTACCTACCTACGGATGGAGACCGACTAGTCGTGCGGTAGACGCTCACCTCACGTCAACACAAACCGGGGAAGCTGTGGCTTAGCGCTGCTCAGCACCAGACATCGCGCTGGCCCTGCTGATGCACGATGAACAAGACAATACCACCCGAATATGCACACCAGAGAGCACCTGAACATCATCGACAGGGTCCATTGGCCTTGGAAAACAGCACGAGCCGACCAAGATTTCCGACCAGCCTTCCCGGCGCTGCGCTGCCTGCAGAACAGACACACCCGACATCAGACATCAGCAGAAAAGTCAGTGCCTACCTAAGGTGCCTACCTAATTAGTGACAGACACCAGACGGACTGCCTGGGACAGGCTGGCACACGTCGCTCGTTCCCAGGCCAGCGGGTGGTCCTGGCCGGCCGTCATCCTTCACCTCAGATCCTCACCACCCACGCTGCCAGCATGTTGCTGTCAGGGGAGCCAATGCCGTGGACCGTCGCCAACCCCGTCGTCTCCTTTTTCTGCATTTCATTCCGTTTCTCCAGCTGCTGTCGACTGTCTACAATAAAGAGAAACAAGCAAGCTGCTGGTTGCCCCTCGGCTGCCCTCCTGGACACCATACTTGCATATGCTCTTTGCGCGAGCCGTCGGCCAGTCCAGCCAGTCAAAATACCAGGACACGGCAGTCAAGCAGAGAGAAAAAAATAAAAACGGGTCCGGGACCAGGACCAACTACGTCACGCCTCTCGCAGACGAAACCCCCGGTCGCTGCTCCCTTGGCCCTTGCATCTCGCGTACCCCTTGGTTTTGCACCTTCAATCGGTCCATTTGGGGATGGGATCTGCTCCAGAAACACCTGGCAGATACCTGGCAATTAATGCCCAGTCGCCCACACAATGCCCTGGGATAGGGGGTTAGGGGGGATGTAACGGCGAGCACAGAAGGCGAGGCAGCCAGCTGCAGCATCGACACCAACTACAGACAGCGCTCGTCCTCGATCGCCACGGATGATGGTGGAGAGTTACAAGTGTCGCGCTCCTTACCGCGAGGAAAAGGAGGGAGCAAAGCTAAAAAGAACGCCGTTCCTTTCGTCGGCATATGTCGTGCCACCACGAGCATCAGCCATCATCCTTGGCTGCCATTGGCCATCATTGGCCACCATTGCTCGCATCTGCTGCGGGAGTCCGCGGTTTAACTCTGGATACGCAGCTGCTGGTGGCTTGGTTCGGTTCGGCTTCGGCAAACGTCTGTTTCTTTTCAAAGCCTCCAAAATCCCCCTCCATCTCATCTTTTGGTCGTTCGCATTCAGCATGCTATGGACAGGCATCAATACAGCGTGGGGTACCCATCTTCCGCAGAACCGCAGCTCCCTGGTCAATCAGCCTTCGGGAAGCTGACGGATGACCAGGACCCGGCTGCCTGCACGCTGGCTGACGAGCATTCCCAAGGGGCCGCTGTGCCTCTTTGTTCCTGAGAGCAGCCCCCCAACTTCAGACAGGAAGGATGGCGCCAGACGAGCGACGAGATTGGTGAGCGCAGCGAGGCAGAGGCACGAGAGGCAGACCCTGAATAAGACGGGATGCATTTAAGAAACGACATTCAGCTGTTAGTACGACCGCGGGTGCGACCCTCCGCATCTAAGTGAGACGCGTGTACTTGCTAACGCCCCGCTCTTTGTCTGGGATCGTGCGGCTTCGACGAAGACTCTGAAACGCCATCCCTCGCCCTAACCAGAGACTTGGCTTTCTGGAGCTGGTCCGTCATCCAGGGCAGCAGTCACCGCAAAGTACCTGCCTCAACTTCCAGCTCACCACTCATGCAAGTCCCTCTCGGCATCAACATTGGCAAGACTCGCGAGCTGGAGGCACGAGGTTCCCCCCTCCCATCAAGCATCAAAATTACCTTATTACAGTCCGGCCTGGGCTGTTGCTTGTCGAAATATCCTGCCTGGAGAAGCAAATCTCACTTCTCACTCGTCAGTGGTCCGACGTCGTCCAGCCTGGAACCCGTTGCCGGCTGTCTTGCAACTTGTTTCCACCACCCGGCCCAGATTCCCCATTTGTTCAGCCCGATGTCTCGAAACCTGTCCATCATCGTAATGCCATTTCTCCTCTGTTTCCAGCTCTTCCTTTTGGCGACCCTCGCCGCGGCAACGACAACCCCGTTCTCTTCCATTCGCCGCACAATGCGTCGCAGCAGCAACAACAAAACGCTGGATTCCATCCGAGCTTTTCTTTCGCAAACGTCGCGAGCATACGTACTACCCGTATGATCTGCTCGGTCTTCTCTCCTTCGTCTTCGCCTTCGCAGTGGCACTGTCGTCACCAATCACCTGCATGTCGCGTTCGTTCAAGTGTACGAACACCAACTTTTCCCTTCCCTCTTCACACGGATACGGGGTTCCGCTCGCTGCGATTCGTCAGGAGAAGGGGGCCAAAAATAGTAAGATTGGGCTGGGGCTGATCGACTGGGGCTGAGGCGGTGCATCCACCCACGCCTCGCCTTGCTCCCATCGAATCGTGCGGCGCCATGGCAAAGCACAAGCACAAACAGCGTCCAATACTCCAAGTTCTGGCGGCAGACGGCAGCGAAAACCGAGACCCTGACTGGCGCTAGCAACAATCTCACGACGAGACAAAGACGTTCGCCCCAGGCCAGCAAACGCTTGCCCTCTGCTCGTCGCTTGCCTTCGTGCGGTTGCGGCCAGTTCCGGCGCTCATCTTCAGCCATAAGCCACCAGCCCCAACGCCGTTCTTGCAGGTACCGTCATGTACCCCCCCTAAGAGCTGACTGTACGCATGTACATGAGTCCGAAGACTGGGTCTCGTCAGCTCTGGAGTCAGTCGTGCCCTATCAGCCAACTCGCCCGCGTCTGTCGTCTCCAGTATGCCACCTCCGGAGGGGCGGATACCGGGTCCTTGAGAACCGATGTTGAGGGCGCTGACTCGGGCTGCCAGCGTTCAACTGCGGCCCGGGTCCAGCATCGGTCACCTTCCCGACCGCAGACTTAAGACGAAGGCCTCCAGCCTTGCTCGATAGCCGAAGGAAGCCCTACGCCGCGTTCATCGCTTGCGGCTCCTGTCAGATTCTATCTATCGGTGTTCGGACGCCCAGAATAATTCTAAGCCTCTGCAGCTGGTTGCTGCGGCGCAGTTCGCGACGTGTTCCCAAGTGGGTTCCCGGCGCTCGGCTCCGTCTTCAACCTCCTCCCGCGCGCGTACGGGTACCTACCTCGGAGCTCCCATCGGCGGGGTCATCCGAGCAAGATTTTAAAAAATTCGTCGGCGAGGCCGCAGCAGCAATGTGGCTGGAGCCCTCGCAATCGGTCGCGTTGGTTGGTGGAAGTCTGCCACCTCCGCGATCCTCAGCCCTGGCACGATCCCAACGCTGTCCTCACCGTCTTTCTCACTTGTTTGAAACCTCCACTCTACGGAATTTCTGCTGTTGAGAGGATGGTCGTGAGTGTGATCGACGGCCTGGGGTAAAAGGGGCCTCCCGCAACTCAATGCTATGACCTCAAGTCAGAACTTTGCCGATGTTATCGGTTCAGGGGCCGAGGAGCGCTCGCAGGATGTCAAAATTATTTCCAGGCAACACCTTGTGCGGCATGTGGAGGAGGCCGGCACGGCATTGGGGGGACCATGAAAAGCCCGATTGAAGTCAATGGGCGAAGCTGAAGAGGCAAAGCCGAGCCTCGAATGACGTGTCTGGGAGGCGGCTGGCTATCGTGTGTCAGAACTGGGAGGGTTCACGGTTGCAAGATCAGACGAAGGCCTTCGGGAAGTCTGCTCGAGAGGCACGTGCTACGGTCAGGCTGGATGCGAGAACCTCACCTGAGGCTGAATAAAGCTCTCTGACTCGTGTCCAGCTAAATCCTCTGCCGAGCCGAGTAGGCCCAAGGCCGACCGTGCTCGCGATGGCGTCAACTTTGCCTCTCAGACGAGGGTGATATGAAGAGAGCCTTCTTGCCTGCGCACGTATTCGATGCGAACACGCGTGCGAATATGTCTGCAAGCGGCAAGCGACTCGTTGCCGCGGATATCAAGGAGCTCGAGTATATGTGCAGAATGTGACTGACTTACGCCCCAACATACGGCTACCGCAGTCGTCGAACTGCACTACCGATACAAATTGCTTCGAAATAACCTGCCGCGGTTTTCAGAGGTGACGCCGCAAAGAAGGAGCTCACGATGCAGAAATCTATTTGGAATATCTTGCCATCCAACTAAGATGACGCTGTAGATATTGAAGCTATTCAATGGCAAACAATGTTCACTTTCCCACGTCATGCGACCGTACCGGGGATCGCTGGGCCCCCATGTTTGTACTCTGGTGTTCTTTTTTTTCTTTCCGAAAAAAAACTCAATTCACGGTCCCAGTTCATCCAGTCGTTGAGGGGAAAAAGTCATGAGTCGGCGTATTTGAGTTTTTGCAGGGCAGGCCCCTTGCTTTTGTGTCCATCAATTCAAAACTCTATTAGACCCCCCGCCTGGTCAGAAAGATGCTACTTTTGGCAACGAACTATTTCAGAGCATTGGGTGATAGATGGCCAAGCAGATGGAGTGATATAGGAGATATATCGTGATTCGGTATCGCGTATCTTGAGCGCAGGACGGTGTCTGGGTAATCTGGAGCGGGATCTTGCGATCTGACGATGGCAGATATCAGATATGACCTGGAGGGGTTCCGCCGCCGTGTGGAGACGACGCGGGGAAGACGGGGCTTGATGAAGCTTGGCTGCGATATGGTATTACTAGTGAGATGAGGGAGTTGGATTTGGCCGTAAGGCTGAGCGAGTCCGGGATATCTTTGAGTTTGGTACGCAGACAGCTGCAATCACGCCCGTTTGGCAAGAGCTGTCGTTGGGGACGACAAGACGAATTATTAGACAACGGCTTAGAGCGAGAGGATTATGAATGTGAGTGAAATTCCTGCTGATAGCAAGATCGATAGTTGTATCAAATATCGTCTTCATCAACGGCCTTGCAATCAACATTAGCCATACCGGACGGCTATCGTTGAATCTCAAGGGGCCCGCCAGCACCGACCACGGTCCGAAGACAATCTGACCGCCGTTTCTCGGCTTCTAAACTCGGGGCATCCTCCCGGCTTCTTTGTCAGGCAGCTCCGAGAATGCGCGGCCGTTGATGGAAAGAGGCCCTCCGAGGTCCCGAACCTCATGTGAAGGGGTATTCACGCCACCATCGACCTCAACACGGCTATCTACTCACAAACCCACGTGCTGTCCAACGAGAAACCGGTATAGGAAAAGCCAAGAGAGCTCAAACGGGTCAGAAGCTTTCGGGGCGTCCTTTGACTGTATCCGGCCTCAAGTCCCGCAACGTGTATGTCTCTCTTCGAGACGAGGCATGCCGAACTCCCAACTGTTTTTCCCCCCTGCCCACGGCATAACTTAGTTTTGGCGCGCGGGAGGGAAAGAAAATTCTCTTTCAGTTGGCCACCGGAACCTCGTGTTCCCGCCGGAAGTGGTATCGTCCCGGCTTTGTTCGTGTAACGCCGTCACGTGGTGAGAGGAGGGGGATCGGTTTCTCAACGAAAGAAAGCATTGCGTTTCTTGCTTTTTTGGAAACGGCATTTCAGCCGAGACCGGGAAACGGCCGAGGGGAGGGGGACTGGGGCTTTTCGTCTTTGTTCTCTCTCTGTCTGTCTCTCGCCGAAATTACGAATTGGCAAGGCGTTGGGGTGTTGGTTGGGTTGTGTTAGACGGATGAGGTATGGGTCAGATACGCACGCGAGAGACGGAGAGAGACAGATGGTTGTGGACAAGAGATGGGGGAGAAGAGCATGCTGAAGAGTTGGGTTGTCTGAGAGTCGATAATCCTGCTTCATCTTGGGGATATTGTACGAAAAGAAAGCTGTCATTTCGAGGTTTGGGTAAATATATTGCCTTCTAATCAAGAGACAACGTAATTTATACATGGCTGCGCGGCTATATATCCCTTGTATTCCATAGTCTTGGAAGTATACTTCGATCGAATACGACCACAGTAGAGACGACGACATCAGACAAGTCAATAACGATAGAGACGACGACGACGACGACGACAGTGAAGCAGTGCACATAATTACAAGAAAAGCAGTCGCCCTAACACCAAAAGGACACAGGGTCTCTTGATTAAAGCCTCATCAACAACAGGCTGAAGAAGCAATAACGATATGTGTAATGTGACGGAAGGGGTCTAGAATTCCACACATGTCAACCCGCCCGGGACGTTGTATGCGAGTTGTTGAACACGCGACATTTGGCCGGGAAGCTACACCACGGCTCTTCAGAGGTAAGACACATCACACACATGTGGTGGCTCAGCCACCCCAACTCACAACAGCTCTCGGCGCCAAATAACGGCAGGAGGAAACAGACAAAGAAGCCATGCATCTGGACTTCCGTTCTCGGGAGCATGTTGCGGGACGATTGGGACGAACCCACGCGCGCGAGCCGCTCTTCGCCTAGGACGGGAAGCTGCAGATGTGTTTTCTCTCGTGTCTGCCGGTCTAACTAGAACTTTACCTCATGCAGTCGTTGACAGGTTGGGAGTGACAATCGCGTGGACTGATTGGCTGGAGAGCGAGGATGTGCCGGGAACGCCAGTCTTTGCCGTTGCGGGAGGAGGCGCAGGCGTGGGCCGGATATCTGCGCTGCTTGTTGTCTTTCTTTCCTTTTCTTTTGAAGAAGCAATCATGGGACATCGTGATTGGCTAAGGCATGGGTTTGCAGGGCAGGCCTTGGAGATGGTGCGGTTGTCTGCTTGCCGTCTTCTTTCTCGTCACTTTTTTTCTGTGGAACAGGGACGGAAGACGAGCGAAGAATAAGGCTAAGCTGGCCTGGCCTGGCCCGGCCAGGTAAGGCAGGCCCCACGTTGACAAGGACGTTTCTGATAGATGAGATCCGGAGGCAGGGCATTCTTAATTGCGCTGTGATCTGCGGCATTGTGCAGCGGGCTTTTTCGCTGCCGCAAACTCTACTTTTTGGACCACCGCGACACTCGGGTTTGTGCGAAGGAAGGTTCGGCAGAACGTGGCCGGGGAATGTGGAAGAGGACTCCCGAGGTTCACGCGGCCAGCCATCAGATTTCATGCTCGGTGATGGCTGAAGGTGACGGGGGGCGCCTTGGCAGCTTGATACCAAGACCGAAATGGACATGACGGGAAAGCCTGTCTTGTGCTACCGTCACCAAAGAAATTCTCCCTCTCTCTCCTTGCCTGGGCTTTTTGTACATCGCAAATAGAATAGAGACCTACGCCGTCCCAGCCGGCCGGCAAGCGCGAAGAGATGCAAGACGCCACGGGCAGCTTTGACGTTTAAGTCTTCCGGCGGGCCTTGCATGCACGCCACGCCGCGTGGTGAAGGTGCCAGAGGTTCCGTTTAAGCTGCTTCGGGCGTAGGACGGATCACTTGTGCCTGACTGGCGCCGCGGAGGAGGGACTGTGCGGCGGCATGAGCGCGCGCGGCGGGCGTGCAGGAAAGGCGGGAGAGCGGCCGGTGGAGTTTCTCAGGCGTACCTTTTTGGTGTTGGTGATCTGCCATGGCTTTTTCGCGCCGCCCCAAGAATCTGGGTCTCCACATCACAGAGAGCGAGCGAGAGAGAGACAGAGAGGCTTTCGCTTCTTTTGCCAGTCCTGAAATCCTCAGCTCGATCTGCTGGCAGGCTGGCAGGGGGCCTGGCTCACTAATAAGCTGTGAGGAAGTTTGAAGGGAGGGTGGATGGGGAAAGGGCGATCGGGGAGTTTGGCTGAATCATTCATGTGTTCGCCCGTTGCGATGTGATCGGCGGGGTCCAGAACGTTCTGATAGAATTGATAGACAGTCACCTAAGATCACCTTTTTGGTGTACTTTGCCCACATTACACGTGTGACATGACTTGCCCGCCCTGTTAGACCGTTTCGCGATTTTGAGGGCAAGGCGGATGGGAGATTGGGGGGATCTGTCTTGTCTACGTTTCGGAGTATCGGGGCTAGCACTTCAGAATCGAGGGGAGCAAGAGAGGAATATGACGCCCCTGGGCCGGGCTGCGACGGCGCGGGTGGTCCTGTCACGGAGTTTGGCGCCATCCCCCCCTTGGTGCTTTTTGGACAAGGCTGGCTTCGGGGGGTTTTTCGGTGATGTGATGGCGGATGGGCTGAGGAGGGAGCTCTGTCTGTCTCTCTCTCTTCTTTCGGGAGGGGGAAAAAAGAGACAGGTCAAGGTTGAAAGACAGCGGCATGGTCAGCACGGGCGACGGAGGATAAGCGACTCCTGGGAGGGAGTGATGTGTGAGATGGGTGGGCATCTGTCTTTTTTGGCAGGGAGACCTGACACCGGGGGCATCGTGTTTTTTGTGGTCGTGTCGATGTGGATGTGGATAGGGAGATGTGAAATGTTTTTTGTCCTTTGCACGGGTGTTCATTCGATGTCGAGTCGTGACGGGTTTCCGGCCAACGTTGGGTTAGGGCGTTTACGATTCAGTTTGCGAGGTGGTTGCTGCTGCTCCCTTTCCCGCTGTCAAAACGAACCGTCCATCATGGCCACGGCGCGCGCGCCCCAAGCTTTGTTTCAGTTGAGTTCGTATCTTTTGGATCGGGGCAACCCCAGAATTGAGGCGAAGCTCGAGTAGCATCTACAGTTTCTCGTTTTCTCTGGCGTGAGATGGTCGAGATGGGCCGAGTTCTTGTGAATTTGAGACTCAGAGGAGGGGTCGGTTCCCTTTCTTCAGCGTCCGAAAAGAGAAAGTGGGCTCCGTCGCCCGTGGAGTTCTTCTTGAGCTTGTGTCGTTCTGAGCCTTGACGATGCGACGTGCATGGAGGGGTCGGTCCCTTCTTCGCTCCTTTGGCTTGAACCCCGTTGCAGGAGGAGGACGAAGAGGGAAGAATATGGGGATGGAAGGGGGTTTCTCGCGTAGATGTTATAGGGTTCCCAAACGTTGTAAAGTCTGGGTTCCAGAGGCATTGGAAACTTGGAAAATGGGGCTCGTTTGGTTTAAGTGTTTCCTCTTTTCCCCGGCTTGCCGAAAATCGACCCAGAGTGAAGATTCCAGAGTGCGAGAGCAAGCAAGAAAGAGAGGGTCCATCCGGTCGGTTTGGGCAGAGGTTGCCGTGTAAGGTTCCCGTGCCTCGTATCGGATGACGGGCGGGCGGTTCGGTTGTCAGGTTGGGACGCACGAACTCTATTCGTCGACTTTGCTCTTGCTTGAGATGTGAGTGTGCGCGTGTGGTTGCGCTGTGGTGGGTGGTTGCAACGGGCCGTGAGTCGGGGCGACGTGCCATTTGCAGTTTTAAAATCAATATTGGACGGAACAGTGATTACGGCGATGCGGCTTCTGGCGAGAGGGACGGGGAAGGTGTGTTACTACCGAACCGTAACCGTAATCGTAACCATACCTTACCGTGAATCATTCAATACGTCTGGTCCAATTTGCACTTGGGCGACCGGCTTACATGCACTGGCCATGCATCCTTAGTGAGGGAAATCATATTGCACAGGATGACGGCCGGGGGAGACGAGGACAAATTTCGACATTGAAATGATGACTGATGATTTTTTTTTTGCTTTTCTTTTTGTGCAAGACAGACTGACGACAGAGAAATGTTCTCGCTCCAGGGCCAGGTAGCGAAGGTTTGTATTCGTAAGAGTGAGTGCCGGGAGGTGGAGAGAGTTCAATTCCCGCAATGCAGATGATTGGGGGAGGGCAGTCGGCACGCGAAATCATGAAATGGCGCGCCAAATGTCCACCGGGAGAAGCCACGAGCGTCCACAAACTGAACTGGCAGGTGAGCGCGGGTTTTGCAGCGATGAAGCCGGTAGAGGCTGCGGGCAATATGCAGGCTGCAATATGGCTTACTTTCTGGGCACTTGATGAGATGGATATGCACAGTCCAGCAGACGGAAGGAAAGGGTCCAGGTCCAGGTCCAGGTCCAGAGGGAAGAGGAAGAGGAAGAGGTGGCCAGGGGTGTCGGGGGAATCAAGGGATCCACAGTCCCCTCTCTTCTCCTCGCAGACGCCACCAATCAGGCCGCCTGGCCGCCCCTGCCCTCACGTTTCGCCAACAGGCTCACCCCTGCGCGCCCAATCTCTCGTGCCTGTGTCCCGCAGATTTCGCCCTTTGCACTCGCAGCCTCTGCAGGCACTCCTTCCCCCTTTCAGCTCTCGCTCCGCCAGCCCGCACCACCCTACGAACGCCGCACCACCCACCACCCACCACCACCTTGCTTGGCCTTGGTCCTGAGTCCCGTCCTGACCAACCTGCCCTGGACTGGACTGGACCACCACCGTCCTGACTGACATGCACCTGCACCGGCACAGCACACACACACACGCACTCTCTCTCTCTGCTGAACTCTGACCTGAGTCTCGAGGGAAACACACACTCCCGTCTCTCTCAGGTCACTGACTGACTGACTGAGGTCCCACCCCCCGTTCGTCTCTCATTCTCTCGCTTGCTTCGCCCCCCTCCGATCCGTCCACCCATCCATCCGCTCCACCCATTTCCCCCCCAGGCCCAGCCAGCCCACCGTGCCATCCAACACCCTTCCCAGTCCAGTCCAGCCAGCCCAGCGACGCTTACGCTCTGCCTCTCTTGGTCTGCTCACTTTCGTTTCTTTCATCAACCTTCCGTTCCTCCACCCAACATCTCCAGGCTCTTCTGGCTTTGGTTCTGGTTCCGCTCTCAATCATCAACCACCTCAGCCGCCGCCCGCCGAGTCCCCAATACGTACGATTTCCGACCGACGACAAAAAGAGATTCAAGCCCCCCGGTTCACCCTCGTCGTCCTCGTCCTCGTCCTCGACTTTCGGCCGACAACCAACAACCGCCGTTGATGTCTTTCACTTCCATCGTCTAGGCGCCCTTTTACCACAACCAACCTCAAATGTCGAGCTAGTCTCCCAGTCCTCTCGTTATCCAACTACCTACTCTCGCTCATCCAACACGTCTTCCTCTCGCTCTCTTCCTCTCAACCGTCGGCCGCCATATTCCCCGAACACCTCGCAGATCCGCCCGTTCATTCCAGTCTGGACCACGCACCGCCAACGAATACGCCAGCCCTCTGCGCAATCCATTCCTCAACGTGCAATCCGACCACCTACGAGTGTCTCACCCAAGCCGACGTTTACTTCTTTCCATTCGCCCATATATCTGTCACCTTTCCCTCCGAAATTCGCCTTTTACTTTCGGTACCGACTTACGGTCCCTTCCATTCGTCTGTGTCATCAACCCCAACAAGTGATCGACACATTTACATCCAACGGTCTCGCCTTGCAGATCGGCATCGCTAGATCAGCGTTGTCGACCACCTCTTCCCTCCCATTCTCACCCATCAGCCAGATCGACATCCATCATGGCTCAATTCGACCCCAACCTTCACCTTCGGTCGCTCGAGGAGCTCCACGCTGGTATGTTGTTATTCCATTGTCGAATGCTACCAGGCCTTGCTGACAGACTACCGCAGTTATCCTTCCTAGACAGAACGGCTGCCTCAAGTGCGAGGACAAGGCCCCTTCATGCCCTACCAACTGCAAGAGCGACGAGTACTGCTCATTCACCATTCCGACATGTAGCCAGTGTGCCCAGGCAATCTGCGTCAAGGACGACAGCAGTACAACCACAAAGTCGAGCAGCGGTCCGAACACAGGCGCCATCGTCGGCGGTGTCATTGGTGGCCTAGCATTTATTGCAATTGCCACCTACCTGGTGTGGAGGTTCTTTATCAAGACTAAGCGCCAGTCCATCATCCAAGAATCATACATCGAGGACGTCCACGAGAAGACCATCAACGAGAAGCTCGAGCCGCCTCGCGCAACTAACCGCGACTCAACACACACCGTCCACTCGATTGCGTCGACAGTATTGACTCGAGCTTCCAACATAATCCAAATCGCCTACATTCCCGGCGTTACTAACCGAGCGACACCCACTTCTCCGACTCTCCTCGTCCCTCCCGTACCACCTATCCCGATGCACGCATCGAACTCCGCCGCCAGCAGCCCTTCCTTCCACGAGGAGCCTCATTTCTTCGTCCCCGGCGAACTGCGCGACTCTACCTATTCTGGCATCTCCGGCTACTCTGACCGAACCTCCGTTGCGAGGACCTCGTACGCTCCCCGTTCCAGCATCGCTCCTAGTATTGCGTCGACCATCTACGGCAAGAACGCTGTTGTCGTGGCACCCGCTCAGACAGGCATGCGCGCCAAGGCTGCTGTAGTCAGCGTCAAGTCTATGGGTGTGGGCACGAGCGGCAGCAGCACTCCTCCTGTTCCTAGCGTCGACTACGAAAAGTACAACGGCCGCCCCAGAAGCCGTGACAGCACCTTCAGCGTCGGATCTACCTTCCTGAACAACGCAACCACCGCGACCGCAGCCCCCGTGCAAAGAGTACAGGTCGTCCGCGTCGGAGGCGGCAACGGCCCCAAGCAAGTCAGCGTTGGCTCCAAGTCGTCATCATCAGACCTGTCTGTGCCTGGCACTCCACCACCGCCCTCCGCCGGTCGTGACTCGACTGCCGTGACCGTCATCGAGGAGGTGGAGAGCCCAACAGGAGCCGAGGGCCCCTTCTCCGACCCCCCTGAGCAACCCAAGTCCGCCCGCAGCAACCACAGCCTCAGTGCAGTCATTGAGGAGGCGACAAGGCGGGCTGCCGCAGGCCCCGACAGACGGTCAGCAAGGACAAGCTCTTACGAGCGGGGTCGCAGTCCCTTTGGCGACGAACACGCCACCAAGGACAACTAAATAACTCAAAAAAAAACTACAAAAGCCATACGAACGGGCGTCGGCCCTGATCACGATTTACTTAACACTATTTCATTTGCTCATATATCAGGGATGACTTCCCACGTTTCTTTCTCGTATCTACCTTTTTTGTAGACGACCCGGTTGGAACAAGCCTACGGGACCAGACCGAGGGACGACTTTGGATGGACAGGACTCTTACGGACAAGGCACTGGCGTCGTGGATATTTTGAAGATTTTACTTGCCAGGGAGGAAATTATTTGAATGATGCGTAGAGGTGTACGTCTGCACATTACGCCTTTACCTATGTGTCTACTGAATAGAGATGAGATACTCCATCCATTACACTTTTTTTCTCTACCTGAGCCACTGTTGAACATGCAACTGCTTGTGATGATCCATGTGAAAAACCCCTTTGTGGAATGTCTTTGCACGTCATTACTCGTGCGGGACGAGAGGCGCAGGCGGATTAGGGGGCACGTCGTCAGCGGACGGGTATGTCGGCGCTGCCGAGTGTGCGTGTCACGTGGACCGGGAGCATCGCAATGGAAGTGCGGGACGATCGGAATGTTTTGCGTGTGTTTTTGTGTGGTTGTTGTGGATGCGGGAATGAAGATCTGGGTGTCGTCGGGGTGTCGATTGACATTTGCAAAGGGTGGTGAGAGGTGAAGAATGAAATTGGACGATGAGTGCAAAGGAACGATTAGAGGGGAGGGAAGGAAGATGGACAAAAAGAAAATGCAAAAGTAAATGTTCCGAAACCGAGAATCGAACTCGGGGCTATGCCTAACCTCTCACTGAAATGAGAGGGCATCATGTTGGCCACTACACCATATCGGATTCATGAAAAGCAGGGCGAAAAGGCTGATTAGGTACCTTTGCGTACGGGGCCCTGGTCATTGGGCTCGTTTGGGCGCTGGACTGGGCCCCTGAGCCCTGGGATTTTAGCGCGTGGGGTAGGAGGCCTGAGGGGTTGGGACCTTGATACTTAAAGGCGGTTTGTTTTTCTACATGCTGGGCTTTTGCGAAACCGCAAATCGATCTCTTTCTCGATATACGGTTTGCTAAGTATGTGCAGGCTTATGGATCTTGACAACGGCCAGTTTTGATTTTGAGGGGAAGGATGTGGGATAAGTGCGAGCTGCATGCTTGCTGTGCTAGGGGTCCGAGTATGGGACTGAATAGTTGGGGGACGAGGACGATGAAGGGTGACGGTTTTTGGGCATGTTTTGAGGTGCTGTTATGGGTGGAAGGCAGGTCTGATCGGGATTCAAGGAGAGAGAGAGGGAGCCCTTTTCTCCTTATTGAAACTGCATTCACAGACATCCACCCTTATTTGCTTAGATTCTTTCAGACTTCTCTCCTGTTGCGTTCATGTTTATATCCTGTCGAGCACCAGCGGCTGTGGTTGCGGGCATGTGTTACGATGGGGTTGAGATGGCAGTATAAATGTGCGCCGCTGCTCCCTTCCTTTGAGAGAACCGCGGAACAGGCAATGCCGGACAGATAGAGGGCTGCTTACATCTACAATTGGGTGGAAGAGGGGTCACGGTGACGATTCACTGCGATGGTCAGTGTAAGACTGACTGGCTATCGCGAGGGCCATGCTTCATGAATACGGAGCGGCATGCACGAGGGGTGCCGGACGATGGGGGCCATGAGAGTGGGGATATGGCTTGGAAGACTCGTCGCAAAAGGAGAGGATACTTGAACACTTCTTGCATTCCTGGGTTATAAGATAACCTGGAGCTTCGGTTTACGATGATTTGCGGTCCACGACACACAAGCATCTATTGTCTGCCTGACGCCCACTCATCCAGCGCGTAGACCCGTCACTTTATATACTCAGGGGATGCCAACCGGAACGTGTCGAATGTGGCGCTCGCATGATACGTCTCGCTGTGGGAAATGCGTTTGTAGTTTGGAATGTCTGCTTTTCGACAAATCGCGTCGTTTGATTCGGCTTTCGCTCGGCTTATGAATGCCTTTCCCTATTTTGTTGAAGTGCGTCTTCCTACGATGGAAGTGTGAAGCAGCATGCCGGTTTAAGCTTTGGAAGTTGGCTCTTGCGGACTCCAGGATTCGGCGTGTATTCACGATGAATGATCCGGGGCTGGATCGGTGTCGGGTTCTGAGGAAGGGGTTGGCTTAGACGAGGAAAGGTTGCTGGAGCACTTGAGCTGCATGTGTCTTTTTTATTCATGAAACAACACACCAGACATAAATCCTCGAAAATGTGCTGTGTCTGCGTAAATCCGTAGGACGCAGAGGGCATGCATCTATTTATAAGACCGACGGATGAGAAGATGCTGGCGCGGTTGCGCGTGAAATGATCACCAATATCAACGTATCGTGGGAGCAGTGGTCGCCTGTCTCGTAGGATAGTCTTGGTTGCTAACTCTGCCGTAGATGTAGGATAGCAAGGGCGCGATTCGCGAGAGTTGCCAATGCTTGTGAGGGATGACATGTCGGGCTAGTTGGAACAGCCGTGAGCCTCGGCAGTTCACTCGCAAACAACAGTGCCACTGATGACAGGCCATCGGATGTCGGTGAAAGACTGTGCTGCATAGATGAGCAGACCGTGTCGGTCTTGGTCCCTGGCCGAGACATATACGTGTCTTCAAAGATTGGGACAATACTTTCAGGAAGCCAGGAAAGCTGCGTTTTCAAGAGAAGAGATTTAGGGATGTTGCCGATCTGGTATGGCTTCTCATGAAGTGGTCAGATAGGTCCTCAAACCGGCCGTCATTGCGGCCTCGGTCCCGTGTAGATGTGAGCTACTCGGGGTGTTATACCCTCTCGTCCAGCCGTATCTCTGATGGTGGAATTCTGAATTTCATGCATCAGGTTGGAAACATGTTGCTGGCGTAGGCTTCTGAACAGGATTTAAAGGGGCGGCTCTCATGTCGAGCTGATGACTCTGCAGCAATTGGATAGCAGCATTATCGGGTCAAGTCGAGTGGATACTCCGAAATCAATAGGTTTGGTAAGTTCAAAGTGCTTGTGGTTGCTAACAGGATACAAGTAGCGATTCCAGCTGGAGTCACAGTAGGAATACTCGACCGGTAGAGAGGATGCGAGAGGACGATGAACTAGGTCAGATGTTTCTTCATTCTAAATCTGGTATCTAGGTGGAACTATTCATTAGATACTTCTTTCCTTAAGGATGTCGAATATTCGCACTGCGTCGGTTGACTTCGGCTCCCCTGATTGTTGATGAAATATAGATAATTTGCAACGTTTTTATGTCACCATCGTGGAGGCTAGCAGTCGCATTCTGGAGCTGGGTATAAAAGGAAATGGCAAACCAAAGACGCAGGAAGTAGAATGACCGCACGAATGTGGTCGCATGATGATAGTGATCCTTCTAATCGCTTTGAATTCGTAAAGGAAGTGTGTTCGTGTGTTGACATGTGTCGCCGCCATAGGTGCTTTCCACACGCATCGGATTCTGAACCAATGATTAATAGCGTGTAATAATCCGACTTTGAGAAGTGGCAAGAACGGTGGCCTAGGAAGAACCATGCGCGATCTGAATGGAATCATAAGGGAGCTCTGCTGAATCCAATCGAGTCCAATATCACTCAGATTGGAAGAGCAGACCGAAGCCGTCTGGCGTCTTTGGTCTCTGGTTTGGATAGGCGTCTTTGTGCTGGATTGGCCTCGTCAGCTTATGCCATTGGAGAAAGTAGGTGTGGTTGTTTTTGAGCAATTCTGTACTCACTCAGACGGCTAGAAGTCATTAACAGCTGGTGAGGAGTATTCAAAGCTGAAGTTTCTGTTCCGAGTATCTCGGAAAGAACACAGATCAGCTGGCGGGTATGCTGATCATTTAATCGGGAACCATGGTTGCACTTGTTATTTTGGGAGACAAAGAGCGCTGTCTATAGAACGGTCCTCCAAACTTGAATACTAAAAAGTTTGTATTTTCGACTGAGAAGTATAAGAGTATCAGAACGCGGTGTGCCAGGGGACACGGACGAGGGAAACCGGGGACTTCTCGGCAGGGTTAAGCCCGACCTCCCAGCGTATGGGGTGGATGCTGTGGAAGGCCTCTTCCCTACCTACTAATATCAAAGACCTGACACTGGTCCACGATTGTATCGCAGCTTGAGGATTCCATCGTCGTGCTTCTTAAATCACGATTTGGAAAGTTTGAGCTTCTACGCATAAGTAAGCAAGTCTACGTGGCTGTTCCACCTCAGTTTGGATGATGGAAGTAAGAAATCTAGAGCCAACCTCGAGTTCTCGTAGTGTTGACAGAGAAATGGCATTTTTACAACGACAAGAGAACTTCCGGTAGCTCTTGTTCGGGTGTGCCTCGTGTCATGATAGTTGTTTTTGGCGTTAGTACTACGTCATTATTTGTGTGAGAATACGTGGCAGGAGCTGCCCTGGTGATCATATTAGAAAACTGAGACTGCCTGAAAGCATGCCAGTTTGGGGGCGTCTTGGAAGATTCAGGATCTCCAGATGTTTCTCGTGCCAGGCAAGCAACGCTCCTCATTGACATCACCGATGTTTTCGCATACTATGGTGTCTTTTAAGGGATTGAAATGCGCCATTGATCCCATATCTTGGCTGCTAGAGAACATGAAGTATATAAGTTACCGAGCCATTTCAGAGTGGTTGCTACAGACAATGATGGAATCGACCTCTTTGAGTTCCATGTCTTTCATAGTCTCAACTGGTATCAAGTGACTTGTGTCCTGCTCAAAGTGCAGCGCGAAGTCCATCGAGCGGAAGTTTCCATCCACGTCGTTCGTCGCCAGTCCACCTTACGTGTGGTGTATTCTGACCCGATTACACGAAGAAGCCTATTTAGCATCAGTTCGTGACTTTTGGCTCAACGCCTCGTAGATCAGATCTGATATCTGGCAACTTTTCGAATAGGAAGTCTGAAGTCAGCCGGTGTCATTGGTTGTGGTTTCCACACTGTAGAGTCTTTGGCTCTATATATACTGAGAGCATCGTTATTGGAAGGCTGATATGCGTTGTAAGCGCTTTATCATGTACGATATCCCGAACGGGTAGCGCGTGTCGCATTCCCATGATACTTAAACCGTCACCGAGTTGAAATAATGTGTGTAGGAGCACGATCGAACTTTATCAGGGCTATCGGTCCATAAGATGTGCAAGTTGGGACATGTCTCATTGTAGAGCCCTCCTTTATGGGGGATACTTACGTGAACATCCTTTTCTAGTCCGCGTGGCATTGTAGCTTTTAGTCCTCCGTATACGTGGGAGACCAGAGGGAGGAGAGACGCCGAGGTCAACGTGTTGAATACTTAAACCATCCTTGTAACCGACGCGTCACCCAATATGATTGGTACGGTGAGACTGACGAGCTTCTAGCTTCTTGTCAAGCTGTATGATCCCCATAGCAAGCTCTCTGGGAGGACTTCTACATGTGAGAGGGGAAAACGGCTAAGCGTGGAGCTGAGAGACCTTTTTATAAGCTGCGAATATTTGACAGAATGAAGCTTTCATAATATAGTCTTGAATAGATATGATAATTTATGATTCTTTTCTTGTTGGTATGAGGACCGAGTGCGCTATTGACGCCGTTGAGTGCGTGCTTCCCCACTTCGAAGCGGTGATGCTGAGAACGGGAGGCGCGGTTTGAGCCCACGCAACTTCCTTCCGAGGTCATGAATACTGAGCTAGGATAGGTTTTTGGTACTATGTATTTCTGTTGCGAACTATTTGATGGTACGGGCTCGGGCGCGGAGTTGCAATCGCAAATCATGAGACATCTTTGGTTATTGTTTGAAAATCCGACAGATGATATACGTTTTTGAGTCCTATGTGGACAACTCAACGACGCGGATCACAGAGTATTTCATTTCATGCATGTCGCTCTCTTTCTTGATCTCTTAAAAAGAATATTCTGGAAATAAGCATGAAAATACGTAACGAAAGCTTGGGAAGTCGTCTTTCAAGCACGCCAAGAGTGCTCGAAATGGAAGCTATACGTTATCGAGAGCTACTCTGAAAAGAATGGTTCCGCAATTGGTTCCGATGCAGTTCTCGGCCCAGATTTCTTGACGAGCGTCGCACCGATTAGAGTCGAAGGATCGGCTTACATTCTAGTGAGTATTAATTTTGCATGGAAATTTATCGTGCCCTCATATGAACTGCGCTGGAAGTGGTACTTATTGATTGGAAGTGATCCAGAAATCTCTCTGGGAGCTTCGGACGACCTGATACTCGGTACGCAGTGAATGGTTCGCATTAACAAAGCCAGGAGAGAAGCCAAGCTAGTCTAGGACACGAGGGCCAACCAGAAACGGAGTCAACATTTGGTTCTTCCATCAACAGCAAGGGCTGCACGAACATAAGGCCGAGAGGCACTGCATAGCATGTCATCACTAATCAAAAAACACTCCGTCAATGGCCGTGATTTGTCAACCGTCCGGATTCGTCCGGGTCGTCCGGGACCGAGGTCATCGGACGGCCCGGCATAGCCGTGCCCCGCCCGGACCCGGGCGGATTCGATAAGTCAGCACGAGATCCGACCCCGCATAACCTCATCACCTGCGCCCTTCACTTGACAAGAGATATATTACCGACTGATCAAGGAAAGGCGGCCCCAAATTCTGTCGTGTTACATATTCCGACACAACACTCTCGTCACCTTCCCCTGTGTACTGCGCCCCATTCTACTATGTCTAAGGATCTCAGCAACGTCAAGGCCCTGACCTTCGACGTCTTCGGGACGGTCGTAGACTGGCGCTCTTCCGTCACAGACGAACTCACATCCAGCGCGTCCGCCAAAGCCACTTCAGAAACACTAAGCCCTGCAGACAAAGACAAACTTGCTGCGGTAGACTGGCCCACGTTTGCCCAGGAGTGGCGAAACTCGTACAAGGACTTCGTCCACGGCTACGTCCCCGGGCAGACGGCGTGGAAGGACATTGACGCGCATCACCACGACAGCCTTGTCGAGCTCCTCGGTACACACCACCTCGAGAAGGTGTTTTCCGCAGAGGAGGTCCGCGAATTGAGCCTGGTATGGCACCGTCTGCGCCCCTGGCCTGATTCTGCGGCCGGTCTGCAACGTCTAGGGAGCAAGTTTGTGACGGCAACCTTATCAAACGGGAATCGGACGCTGTTGGAGGACTTGGATGCGTTTGGCGGATTGGGGTTCAGGAAGATTCTGTCCGGGGAGGACTGGAAGGCGTACAAGCCGAATCCGGTTGTGTATGACGGCGCTGTGGAGGCGTTGCTGGGAAAGGGTGGTGAGAAGGGGGACGTTGCGATGGTGGCGGCGCATTTGGGGGATTTGTACGCGGCGAGGGGGAGAGGTATGAGGACTGTCTATGTTGAGAGGGCGAGGGAGGAGGATTGGGAGATTGGGAGTCAGAAGCATGAGGATGCGAAGGGGTGGGTTGATGTTTGGGTGAAGGTGGATGAAGGTGGGTTTGAGGAGGTTGCAAGGAGATTAGGGGTCTGATCTTTTGCTTATAGAAAATCGTGGTGTCACGAGAAGGTAAACTAGGTATACACGTGCCGTTTGGACATATTGAAAGAGCAGTTTCAAAGAGTCAAAGACTTGAGATTGTGGAGTTCTTTGGAGGCAGAGGACGAATTCAGACATTTTGGAAGAGAGTTTTGCATCTGATACGTCCAAAATCAACTCTTCCTACGATGGCGACGTTCAGACACCACGGCGAGCTTTGGGTTTAGGCAATGCTTTTCTCTTTTCCGGCCAGTCTGGGGTGTATGATACAGTTCGAATGTTCTTAAGGATGAGTTTCCGTTCCCAGGGGTAAGCTCACTCATGTGTCGCAAAACAAAAGGCAGCAGAGAATCGATTAGCGAGAGCATGTACTTCGGTCATCTATTCCAGGTTGCGTGTCAAAGCAGTCACAGCTGTAACTAAGTGAAAGTCGTTCCCTACATGCGCAGTAATGCTGATCCCGTGAATGAGATGCAAGTCTTGTGAGAGGCAAGCTCTCGTCAAAGTAGCAACAATCATCCCACGATGCATGGCTGATCAACTGAGTGAGATTTGTTGGCCGCTTTCGAAACATCGGGCACCCTTGCCTGAACTAGGAAGAAAGCTTGATCTTTATTCAAAGCTGCCATTAATTCGTTGTTTTTTTGGCCATTACATAAGTTTCTCTGGTGTCTCGAAGACTGGCTTGTTTGAGTTTGAAGTAATTGGTCAAGATCTAGTAGCTAAGAGAACCTCAATGTAGCTGTGAACTGGCCTTTTGCGTGGCCAAGAAAGTGTAGTCACAGAGATGACTGGTCGAGAATCACAAGAATACCTCGCTAGTGCTCAACATGGAGACGAGTGAGGGGAGGCCATCGCTCTAAACTCCACGACGACATGCCAAATCATCAAATTTCAAGAATACGTAGTACTCATTCCAGTCGTAGTCAAGAGTCACATTCGGAGACAAGTTCAATAGCATCAAACGTACTCACGAAACTTCCACAAGTAAGACTCAAGCGAGGGTGAGTTGAACCACGGTCACAAACGAAGCAACACACTCCGAAAACTTTATTTGCTTGGTCAACCGAGCCTAGCATGGTCTGATATAAGCCGAGCCAATACAAACGTAAATATTTGCAATCCTGAGATGATGACAAGGTGTCATCAGCACGAGTTGAGGAAATTTGATGCTACAGACTTTGCCACAGTCCTTTGCCCAACCACGCAAAGTGTAAACTCAAGTCCCACGTCAACCGTGAGAAGTCCCGGGAGCATTCACACTGCCGCGCCGGGTAGGAGGCGAAAGAGTACTTTGCTCAGAGTTCTTGCCCAATTGAGCAGGCCGTGCGATGACTATGACTTTGAAGCATGACTTATTGCTACAGAGCAACGTTACAAGGGGTTTATAACTTTGTCATAAGCGACATTCTTTGAATCAATCTAGTTGACACTGCCACAGCACAAGACTTCTTACCCATGAAGATATACGTACTTTCTGCAATTTAGTATTGCTTCAAGGGCGTAAGCACCGACAATACTATAGGTTTCTTCTCGTATGAGCCTTCGAAGGGCAGTGCCGACTCGTTACCATGTCCACCGCCCTCTAAGCGCCCTGAACATAGCAACATCACACCATCCGGCGAGGGCCGAAGACAAAAGATCAAACCACTCCTCAAACTCTCTTTTCCCTCATCGCACGGCGTCTATTTCCGAATAGTCTCAACACGGGTAAGTCTGGGCCCCGTCACGCCCAGCCGTCACGCCTTACCCCGTGGGCGGTGAGACAGTGGACCTTTGACCGAGTATGCAACGGCCTTCCCGCCGCCTCGCACTACCTTCTCCGGCGTGGGGCCGTCAAAACGACCGGTGAACCTCGCGTCTCCATCACACCTTCTCAACAAGGCAATCTTCTTCAGCAGCGACGGACACATCCCACCCGCCGCGTCGGGCTCGCCCGCTTAAACAGTCACATAACCCAGAACCCCTTCCCGGGCGGCCTCAACCGGGCCGTGGACGCCCCTCCTCCCACCTACCCACGCTGCTCTCTATCTCTGGTGCCCTTTCTCTTAGATAGTTCACCACGTCCTAACGCATGAAGCAGTTCTCGCGAAACGCACTAGGCGCCCCATCCCCCGGCTTCCCCCACGCGGGATGATCGCCAATGGGCCACGACCGCCCTCTCGGTGAAGCGATGGTCGGGAAATTCAACACGTAAAAGGCAACTATATACGCTGGCTTGACCGATTGATTACCACCAAAAGCTGTTAAGCTGCTGCTCGTTCGAGAGAGAGACACACTAAGCTAGCAACAACCAGGAGGGAAAACAGCTAGAAACCCCGATGGCCGGTTGGGATTATTTGAGTTCAAACTAGCATGCCAAAACCCCTGGACGATTGGTCTCTTCGGAGGAGGATCATACAAAGAGGACATGGGCCGGTCCTCTGTGGCTCCCGACCTCCCGCGGCGCCGCCCCTTTCGCTATTCTCTGGGGATTCTTAGTACGCTGCATTGCAAATTAAGAGCGTCCCGACTATTCTTCGTGGACCGCGCAATCGAGATATGATAGAAAACCTCGTGTCACAAGATTTCGGCTCTTGGGGTTTCTCCCTCCCGGCGGCAGTTTCGCCTCGGCTTCTGGACATCAACAAGGGTCGGTCGTTACCGACATGCGAGCGGTCCAGAAACCTGGGGCGGGAGTGAAGGATCGTCAAAGCAAGACCCCTTTCCCTTCCCCCCCTTCTCCATGAGCTCCACGACTTGGCAACACGAATACCGAGGAAAAGGTAGAGAAGACGTAGGGGACAGCTCACCGTGAAAACAGCCCAATACGAGCACCGCGATCTCGTCGCCGGAGTCCAATCCGAAATTCTCGCCAACCCACCATACCATCAAACTGCCAGACCGCCAACCCCCGTCATCCCCCCAAACACCACGACATTCGTCCATCGACAAAGCCCTCCCGTCCGAGATCCGCGTAAGCCAAGCGTCTCCCGGAACGAAGAGGCCAGAACCCCCGGCGTGGCATGCCGTATCTCCCTTGCCCTTGAGGATTCCTCCGTCTGAACACCAGAACCAATCCCTCGCCCAGTCCGCCGCTCTGGGAAAAGAGGCCACTCAACCCTCCCTGCCCAGCGTCCCCTAACGCAAGTCGCGCCTCTTCACGCCCACAAAAAGCCGCGCCTGCTCCGACAAGGGTCCTGACTCGTTCGCGCCGCAATCCCTACGGGTTTGGTCTTTCGATTTGAGAAAAAGAGAAAGACAGAGAGAGAGAGAGACAAACCTCTTTCCCACCCACATCTTGCTGGGTACATGAACCCCCAGGCGGGCGCCCAAGGTTCTCAAAAGAGGCCAGACACAGAGCATGCGAGCGTGGTGGTTGCGCTGCCCGTACCTGGAACGAGGTCGGCGACTCGAGCGCAAAGCACCTTCCGGATTGGGCGTTGTCGAGACGTGGGGGAGAGAGAATGTATCTGTACTCTGTACGTTTGTGACCAATTGACCAATCAAGAAGCGGGCGCGGCAATATCAGCAGCAAACAAGACACAGACGACCAGAGAAAAAACAGCGCAATATTGCGTTATGGCTCCCGCTCAATTGGTTCGGGACTTTGGTGTAGTGCTCAGGGTAAGGGTCCAGCGAGGAGGATGGACAATATCCAGTACCGAATTTGGTGATGGGTAAGGTTGTATCCAGACCAGACAGCACCAGGAAGAATTGGGGACCCCGAGAATGGGAAATAGACCGCCGGTCTAGACGCCGATCCTCAGTTCTTCTCACCTGACAAACATTGTCAGTGCGGAAAAACGTCCAGGAACCACGTCGTAGAAAGGCGGCCCTTTTCCTCTCTCTCTCTCTCTCTCTCTCTCTCTTCTGTGGTGTACTGTACTTCATTCAGCGTGCCCGACGAACTGATCTGCGAAACCCCGTTTATTCCAGCCGCGGCTGGTTCCAACGGCCGGGCTAACTAACTGGCGCCCAAGCAGAAAAAAAAAATGATACCTGACCTCTGTAAGGGTGGTTCCCTGCTCCCGGGTCCGAACCAATATTTGTCCATCAGAGGATGGGGGAGGGGAGGGTTTTCTGCTCGGTGTGGGAACATTGACGGTGGCTTGTCACATCTGCAATATAGCGACGATAGCGACGAGAACCAGAACGAGCAGACACACACACACACACTGTAGAAGAAGACAGAAGATGGACTGTTCTTAGCCGAAGATCACGCGTTCGAAGCGAAATGCGGTGAAACGTAACCCGGACGTCTGGCTCTTGGGTCCTCGTTGGCCGTCCGGTAATGCGGGCCCCCCCCCCCCCCTGGCTGGCTGTCTTTTTTATTTTGTGCCCTGGTCTATCCGTAAATTGATGGGCTTTTATCTGATGCTGCAATGGGAAAACTTATCAGAGCTGAGCCTCGGGAGTGCAAGGGCAGAGAGAGCGAGAGACAGAGAGAGGAAGGCCAAGGGTGAAAAGAAGGAACAGCGGCTCTTTGATATTGTGCAGGGGACTGGCGAGGGGGGGTTGGCTGTGAATGATACGCTGCGGAGTAATGGAGCTCCAAGGGGATGGCCCGGGACGAGAAGACACAGAGAGGAATACGGCAAATGAAGAGCTGCCGTTGGTTCCAAGAAGAAGAAGACTCGACTTGGCAACCGCCCGCTCTTCACCAACAGGAGAAGAGGAAAGGAAAGGCAGCTGCTGAGTTTGTTGGAAGGACGCCTGTTTCTTAGCGCGGTACCAGAGTCGAGTCTGGATAGACGGCGGCGGCGGTTGGCTACACCGGCCTCTCACCTTGGACGCGACCCTCACCTGGAGCTACCCCGAACCTTGACGCTTCGGTGGGAACGTTACCGAGGACGGCATATCCGCCCAGTGCCCCCGAGGTGGCCTCCAAACATGGCGCTGGCGACATTGCGAGGTGTGTACAAGTCTACCTGCATACTACGCAGTGCGCTCGTTCGCCCGTCCCGCATGTTGCACCCGACCAAGCATCGGCCCCCTCCCGGGTCGGCAAGCCGAGTGAAAGTGAAGGGGGGTTATCTCCAATGGTTTGTCCGTGGCATAATGCAGCTCTTGCATTCTACAGCATTCTGCAGAGTCTCGACCACCACCTTGCCGTGTGTTTCCAGAGGTTGTTCATCCAAAGGAACCTGATTGGGTACACTGAAGGCCTGGAGACGGAATGAGAGTCAAGACTCTGAGAGCGACAGCCAAAATTGCGGAAAGGGAAACTACCACAAAAAAAAAAAAAAGAACAAAAAAAGAGGATCAACACGACCCAAGCATGTCAAAACGGGACACACACACAACCACAAGTTGCAACCACGCAGCATCCGGCCCCTCCTCCGGACGCATGGCGCACGGACAACATACCGGCTCCAGCTCCCGTGTTCCGTGGGCTCGGACTCTCTTTATTCTGGCTGCTTCAAGCTTGCCGTTCCGCCCATGATCCCTTCCTTTGTCTGCTACGTCCCTCTCTCACCCAACTCTCGGTGTAATCCTTCGACTAGGCCTAGGGATTACGTACGCCAGCGAGAGAAAGATAGTAGACTCGGTGATTCTCCGTAAGGCAGTTGCGTTACTAGCCAGCCAGTACTACCCAGGTAGAGCGCATTGTCCAGAAACAGCGGTAGCCACACACATGGTAGATTGAGCAGTGAGTGCTGTTCCAACTCGGGTAGAGGAAAAAGGCCTGTGCATGAGGCGCTGCTACATGCGCGTATGCTCCCGTGGATCTCCAAGTCTGTGTGTCCGTGTCCGCCTGTCAAGAACCCCTCGCCCGGGGCGCCGGCGGGCAAAATGGGCCCCAAAAAAAACGCCACCTTTTTTTTATTATTTGATTGTCAGGCCCAAATGGATACCGAGGCAGGAGAGAGATCTCTAATTAGCTTGAATCGCGCTGTCACTTTTGTCCCAGAACGTGCAGAGCACTGGTCCGGCCGGCTCAGCAAGTCCCTCCACCTCCAGGCCAAGTCGCCGGTTTCTCCAACGGAGCTGAGCAGGCGCATGGAGCACCCAGCACCACCCAAGCTTGCCTGCCTGCCCCTCTTGCCTACCCAGTACCGGCATAAGAGGGAGGACCCTTGAAAAGAAAGAGAGCAGAGGCAGAGACGGACGTTGTAACTTGTGGTGCTCGCCCGTTTAATGGGGCGCGGGTGGGTTGACGCAGCGGCCGGCAGCTTAGCTAGCTACCACGGGTATCCATTTTCCCTCTTCTGCTTGTGTGTGCCCTTCCTTCTCATTGCCCTCTGCTTCAGCCTTCAAATCATCAACAGTTCGAGACTGGAAGAGGTCCGTGTTGAAGTGAGGGGTTTAGCGATGCATCAGTTGGACCCCCCCGCACCGCACGCCCGCGCCCGCTCGCGCGCAGGTACATGTGTCGTGCGTGCAGGGTGAGGGGGAGAGGTTTGAGCCCTCTTGAGAAGAATGACATATTGCAAGTTTGAGGAAGAGAGTTATTAGCGGGCAGTGTTGTGTTCAATGATTTAATGTATGTGTGTGGGGCTGCCGTTTAGTTGCAAAACAGGTAACAGGATGGGATGTGCGCGCGAGAGGGAGGGAAGCGCGGGAGGGTTGCAGTGCATGCGGCCAGAGTCGTTAACGCCATGCAGGAAGTGCGCAAGCAGCAGCAGTTCGTGGTCCTTCTTTTTTGCCTATTTGAAGGGTAGCTCGGTTTTTGGGACGGAAGTGAGAGGAAAAGTAAAACAAAAATAACAGTTGTTGAGAGAACGGTTCTCTTGCTTCTCTCTGCCCGAGGTATGTTGGACTTTTTGCTTGCCTGGACGACGGCGCATGGGAAGCATGTGCTCGACCAACCCGTCCACGCCTTTTCGAGGCTCTGCAACACATTGCTTGGCCCGTTCCATCTCTGTAGAGTGGTTTCCTGTAACCATGGCACCTTTCCAACAAGGCATGTTAAGTGAGGTAAAACCCATAGAGCCCAGCCTGCAACATCGCGCGAATGTTGTTGCACTCGGTTGCCATGGTCAACAACAGCATGCCTCCTTTCACATCCAACCTTCTTCTCACAACGCCGTCATCATAGCCTCATACCCCCATAACATGACATCAGAATCTTAAAAACAAACTCCCTTCAACATTCCTCAACCCGGGCAGAATGTCATTGACCCAGCACCCTCACTCACACAACGACAAATTTTCATCCAAACTCGCATTATACTTTTCGCCCAGAGTTGCTTATCTCCTTCTTCCCCCTCCATCACACGCCAGCGTCCCTCGAAGACGAGGAGGGCGGGACAAAAAGCCGAAGCTAGTGTAGACGGCGCAAAACGACGACGAGCGGCGTTCAAGCGCCCCAGACCCCGATCTCAACAAGCTTCCCTCAATTATTCCTCAACTCACCCACACACACGTAAAAATCATGTTTATCCCGTCCACCGTCATCGTCATCCAAGAAACGCTTTGGCCCATCGTTCCCCTCCTCCTGCTCCCTTTCCCCTTCGCTCTAGTCTAGCCAACAACGCCGCGCGCGCGCAAGGGTCCGCGAAGATCAAGCTTGAACGACTCCAACTCTATCATGGTCCGCAAAGTACTCCATTGACAATGACAAAACAACCCATTACATTCCCTGCATCGACGCACAGTACTACTCGTAACGGTAATCAAACATGGCGAACCCCCAGTATCAGAGTGAAAGAAGAGACGCGAGTAAGCAGGACTTCGAGCCAGTAAACCGCCTCCAACATCCCAATCTCTCTCCCGAAGTCCCCCACGACGATCCCAACTACCAAATTACTACCTCCAAAGATAATGCTAGACCCCAAGACCCCTGGAGCGTCCCCCGAGCCTCCAACCCGCCGTCAAAACATCTCCAACCGCCAAGCGCGCCGCCGTTCAGCCATCAAACCCACCCCCCGTCCCCACCCATACAACCTCGTCTCCCTTGCGCCAGTCCTAACGAAACGAAACGCAACTCGTTCTGCCTCTCTCAATCTCACTCTGCCCGTCCCGAACACCCTCCACAAACTAGCCTCCTAGCACCACTCCCATCACATCGCCCCCCGTCTCCCCCATCGTTCATCGCTAGTCTCTTAGCCTCCGCAGGACCCCTTCCCCGGCAGTCCTAAAAACGTACGATATCGCTCCAGCCCGTCTGTCCAGACTACATCGAGGAAACGCCTCCCAAAGAAGAGGAAGGATCGCCTTACCGGCGCACCCTCCAAAAGAGAAAAAAGACAAATCTGGCAGACGCGTCCCTCGCTTTGCCTTCCAAACCGGAGCCCGTTCCCCACGAATAGTGATGTCTCAAACACAAACCAGGGGATATCAAGCCTCGATGAGAAGGCCAAACAAAAAGCATGTGCCTGTACCGCCTCAACCAACTCGCCAACCATCCTCGTTCCTGAGACTCAGCCGTAGAGAGTCGAAAAATACAATGCCATTCTCCGACGGCCACATCACAAACCAAAACACGCAGCCTACCCAACACAGGTCCCCAAGCCACTCCCTCACAGACACCTTGGAACCACAACAACGCTCCCTCCGCTCTTCCCACCACACTCAAGTCCGAAGCCCTCGTATAGTATAGACAGTAAAACTCCCAGCCGTCCCTCTTCAACCAAAAGAATTTTGTAACGTAAGCCTCACGGATAAACCACCACCACAAAGGGGGGAGGACGGGGGTTCCGTTCCCCAGCGGCACTAGCCAGCCAGCCGCACGTCCAAACGCCCACCAACACCACCACAACAGCAGACTAATCAACATCCCACCAAACAACCACTAGTCGAAACAGCCCTCACAACCACAGACCAAAACCAACCGGCCCATCCTCCAAAGGGTGAACCCAAAGAAAAGCAGACCGCGTGTAAATGTTTGACAACTTGACACTTGACGTTTGACATCTCTCCTGTCACCGCCGTTAGACCCAAACAAAATGGAAACGAAAAAAAGGCCAACACTAGCTAGCTACGTAGCCATGCCATCCATCCCAGTCCTGCCTTACGCGCGTCCGCCCCAATACCGCGGACCACATCGCGGCCATTGTCAAAAAAACGAAGAAAAGAAATCACCCGAAGCCCCGACTACCACCCTCCCTCTGCAAAGCACCACCACCACCACCTTTCGGGACCGGGCAAATACGTCTGCCCTCTCTCTTGCCGGCGAGCGATCCCGACGGGGCGGAAATCGCGGGGTACAGCGGAAGAGACCGTGCCGCCGCCACCAACCCCAGCTGCCAGCCAAGAACACTGCATGTAAGAGAGTAGAAGAGCGCAAATAGGGAAAAACGAACATACGTTCCGAGCGCTGCAACGTAGCTGTTTCCCGATATATACATGATTTGCTCTTTAGTCAGCTCCAAGGGGTGGTGGTGCTGTACGTCAGTTATCCGCTTGGGGTAAAGGATCCCGGCACGGTGCAGCGCAACAGCAGAGCATCAAAAGAAGAAAGGGGAAAAAACGTTGGACGGATAACGTAGATTCAACGAGAAAGAAGTCTGCCTATCCCGGATGTTCTAGCTACATCCCACGAGGGGACCGACATCTCAACGTGGTACCTCCAAAGAGACTCGTTCTGGGCCTGGAGCAACGGTCAGAAGAGTAACAGAAAAAAGTGGTGTCGGTATACACAGATTAGAGCTCGCTCCATGTCCCCATAATCTCCCTGCTTCCTGCTGGTTCCTCCATATTCATCTCTCTCTTTCCTCCTCTCTCCTACCCTCGCGTGAAGAAGAATCCAGCCACAACATATGAACAATCCGGAGGTCGAAGTTGGCAAATACGTGGCATCATTTTCTTTTGCGACCGACTAGACGTCAAAAAAAGGCCCGCGAGACACAGACTCCTATAACACCACCAGCTTGCCCTCATGTGTTTGGGAATGAACAAAAAATGGAAGTCCCAGTCTGCCCAAGAGGTTTGGTTGAAAAACTCAAGAAACCCACGCCCCAGAATATGCCTCTCTTTTCGTGCGCCGTTCGCCCAATGGGGAGCTGGTTGTTCATCCATGACGTGTGGGGAAATGTCCGAATCGTCTTCAAAGCAGAACTCGAAATCTCGTGCGTCCAATAGTCGTGGCCAATGACGGCCTTTGCCAGCCGCTTCTCTAATGCTGGCAATCATCAAGTCGTGACGTGGGAAATGCTTGTGCCTCGCGGCAGTGGGACCCGTCGGATTTGCGAATCGAATGGATCGGGGCCGGGGCCGCGGATCCGAGCAAGTCCGTCGATAAGGGAACAAAGGTAGGTATTGGCGTTGTGGCCGACATCACAAGACGACGCATTTGCTCTTGCCTTCCCTCCTTCCTTTACGGCGATAACGGTCGCCACCCTCCTTGTCGTCGTATCTCGCGCCGGCATCGCCGTTGATCGGTCGGGTGCTGCTGCGTCCGCCGGGTTGAGGCCGGGAAGCCGCCTGTCGCTGCCTCCGCAGTATTCTGACAACGTCGTAGAAGGCCTTCTCGACGTTTATGCAGTTCTTGGCCGACGCCTCGACGAATTCGCAACCAAGCTCACGGGCTAGGGCGTGGCCCTCTTGTGTCGATACCTCTCTCTCGGTGACTCTATCGCTCTTGTTGCCGACAAGCATGATGGGTACGGGCGCTTGAGGGCTGGCTGCGGAGATGGGGGAGCCCGGGTATGAGGGCGAGGATGCACATGATTCCTTGACTCGCTGGATCTGATGATGGAAGCGCTTGATTCGTGAGAAGGACGACCGTGATGAGATGCTATAGACGAGGACGAAGCCTTCTCCATCTCGAATCCATTGATCTCGAAGGGCTGTGTACTCTTCTTGGCCGGCGGTATCGAGAACCTCAAGCATGCATGCTTGGCCATCGATGACGACTTGCTTGCGGTACGAGTCCTCGATCGTGGGGTCGTACTGTTTTCGGGGAAAGCACGGTCAGCGGGCGGCTCTGGGCGGCGACAAAGGCGGGGGAGGGCGATTGAGAGAAAGAAAAGCAGGCGAAATCAAAGACGAAACAATCACGATGCGATGCAGAAGGCAAGAGGACGATGGGGAGGGGGAAGGGCGACTTACTGTTTCTACGAAGTGTTGCAAGCAGAGCTGGATTGTCAAAGCGGTCTTCCCCACGCCGCCGTCGCCCAGGACCACCAACTTGTACAGCACCATTTTTCCCGCCATGATGGGCAACTATGTGGGAATGACGACAGCAGAATGCGACCGAGAGAGTGCGTCAAAATCAGCTCGCTCGATTGACGATGAATGACTGGAGATCAAGCGAGTCGGGTAGAGGAGGCGATTCGCGGGGGGCGGAATGGAGGGGGTGGTTCGTCGGTGGTGGTTGTGAAGGTGGTAGTGGTGGAGGAAAGGACGACGAACGCCAGTGTCGAGTCGATGATAGGATAGGTAAGGTAAAGAAAAAAAGGGTAAGGTAGGCAGAGGCAGGTAGGTAAGGTAGGTAACGAGTGGTAGGTAAGGTAGGTAGTGGAGGTAAGGCGGCGGCGGGCGGTGGTGGTGGTGGTGGTGGTGGTGGTGGTACCAAGTAATTGTAAGAAGAAGTTGGGAGTAAGGTAGGAGCCCAAATGTTGCGGGTTGGATTTTGCAGCCCGAGCCCTGGACGTGGACAGTGGATTCTCCTCAGCAGACTGGTGGATTGGATCGACCGGACTGGACCCGACAGCAGTCAGTACAGGTACGTAGCGGCAGCGGTAGCAGTAGTATCAGCGGCGGAGGGGGAGCAAAGCAACAGCACTGTGACCGGGGGGGTGAGTGGCAGAACGCAGACTCGAGGGCGGATTGACTGCGGGCTGGCTGGATTGGGGTTGGTTGCCTGGGCGTGGCACCTGGCACCTAGCTGGCAGCTGGCAGGTAGCAGATTGGCAAGCACCCGGCAGGATGCGGGTAAGGTAACGGGAGGAAGAGTAGGTAGGTAGAGCAGCAAAAAGGACAGGAGCAGGACTGACCTGACTGACTAGACGCGCGGGACTGGCAGCTTGACAGGCTACGCGGTGTCGACGAATGAATGTGTCTGTCGTGCCGTTCGCGCGTGTGTATGATGCGTGTGTGGTGTGGTGTGTGAGTATGTGTGTGTGCGTGTGTGTCCGTCTGCTTTGTGTTGTGTGCAGTGCGTGCTCTCTCGCGAGTCCCTCTTCTCTCGTTCTTCTGTCTTCTCAATTGTGCTGCGGGTGGAGACGTGGAATGGCAGTGTGAGAGCGAGAGCACCTCAAAATGAATGGACAGGCGGGTCTAGCTTGGGACCTGGGCGTGTGTTAGATGCTTGGGTAGGGAGAAGGATGATACCGGGATAAAGGCGAAGCGGAGCGGAGGCGCACAGCCGACTGTTGGCTAGCTTGCTCCTCTCCTGAGAGGCTGTCAACCCTCGCTACCTCCACGCGCCAACCCGAGCCACCCAGCTCTGGCTCTGTACCCGCCGTGACTTGGGCTGCCCGGGATGGGACGGGGAAGGGAAGGGGAGGGGAGGGGGCTCGACGAGGGGACCAGGGGGGGGGGGGGGGAATGGCGGATTGGAGACCCCAACCCACTCCCAGCAAGCAACTGCAATTCCAACTCCACGTTGGGGGTTTGCTACAGAGCGAAGCAAAGCAGAGCAGAGCAGAGCAGTGCCAGGACGAGGCACCAGCAACGGCATCAGCAGCCAAAGAAGAAGCAGAAGCCAGCCCGCAGCCCTAGCCTGCGATCCAGCCCAGCCCAACCTGGCTTGCTCGGCAGTAGACAACAAAAGGTACGTAGTGGTGAGGCAAGGTGAAGGTAGGTAGGTAGAGGTAGCGTACGTATGCAGCGCCGCGAGGAAGGGTACCTGACTACCAGGTGCTGAGGCCTGGTCTGAGAACGTACCTGGCTTGTCGATGTATCCGTCCTCTCTCTACTGCCGTGGCCCCGACCACGATGAATCGGTCAGTAGGCACGAATTCCTTGCTTGAGACAGGGTGCTGTGTCTTCCAGGTTGTTGGTAGGTAAGCTTTGGCCAGTGTCGAGTGGTGGATGTTGGTGAGACGTTGGTAGACAGCGGCCAAGGCTGTTGGTCGAATGGGATTGATGAAAGCCGTACCGCGCGCGGGCGTCGTTAATATGATGGCATCCAGGTCGTACGGGCGTCAGCCTCCAATGGCAACGCAAATGTCAGCAAGTCAAAGCTAAGGTATTCGTTCGTACGGGGCGACACCCGGGACGGAATCTGCGGAAGGATGAAGCTGGGCTTGGAGACGGCGCCGGCGATGGCGGTAGGTAGTGGATTTTGGGCAACGCAACAAATGGCAGTAGCAAGTCCGAGACTCGAGTGAGGTATCCGTAAGGTACTAGGTAAGGTAAGGTAAGGTGAGGTGAGGTGGGCAAGACCAAAGACCGAATGGCTGACTGGAGGGGAAGGAACGACGCAGCAGGGCAATCAACGGGGTAGGAGGGGCAGCATCCAGGGATAAGGCCGGCGACGGGACCTGGAAAGCCAGCAAGAACGCTGTTTGGTTTGCGCTCGGTCCAGCCAGCGGTTTGTTCCTTACAAAGTAGGTAGGTAGCTGCTACCTAAGCGTGTCGGCGTCGGGTCGTCGGTGTCGAATATGACAAAGCGAGAAAAGATGCGAGCCCTTCGCGAGCCTCGCAGCATTTTGGCCGACATTATATCGTCACGTCTACGATACGCAGTACAGCACATGCAAGCAAGCTTCTCGTCCGGTATTGATGCAGAAGTTGGGCATATGGGGATTCAAATGTCTCCTGCTTGTTGCAGCAAAGCACCATTCATGCAATGCAGGCTAGGTTGTTGCTTCTTTCTGCGGTGCTCCTGATGTCAGATGGATTTGAGATTTGGCCCGTTTCTTCTTCTTCATCCCGCGTCGATGAGCGTCGATTTAGCTACTTCTGCTGCATTACTAGTACGGCATATTGGACATGCAGCGAACGGTTACATCGAAAGGAAGGAAAGGGCCTGCCGCCTTCAACCACCCTGCCTTGCCAACTTCTTTCCTAGGTTCCTTCCACAACCTTGGTACAGTGTAGGCAGGCACCTTAGGTAAGTGCAAACGTCAGGTACCAAAATGCAATGCTCCTCCTCCTTCCTTGTCTTCGCGATGTCTTAGGTAATAGGCGATCCTCGCCTCACTTCACTCCCATCGTCAACATGGATGTCGCGGCACCTTCCAGCTACCTACTTCCTAGGTCGAAGCCTCGAGTCCACCGGCTGGCTGGTTTGGTGGCTGATGCTCCTGCGCAAGGACACTCTCAACATATAGCTTATCCACAGCCACAACCAGCAAACCCATGCATGCTCCGAGTTGAGGGTCCCGTCTTTCATACCTGGAGCTCCACCACAAGTCCGAGGAGGCTCAGCAGAGGGATGACTCGGAGAAGCATCGATGGCATGGACACACCTGCCGTGGTATCGACGAACCTTTTCCTGTCGAGCTTGAAGCGTGCCAGGTGACGTTTGTCGCTGTCAACCTGGACCTTAGCAACCGGGGCCCGAAGTTGGAGCTGCAGCCGGTCTGCGGGTTGACCAGCTGTGTGTTCCCTCTTACCACATTAGCGCCACACTCCTAACGAACTGGCCAAGCCTTGGGCCCAATTGACAGCCCGCCTCGAGGTCGCACATCCCGCTGTGACGCTGCCGCCCATGCCTTCCGCGCACACGCCACACACCCGTCAACACACACTCTCGCACCTCTGGCTGCAAACCAGCATGCCGTACACATGCTATTGGCCAAGACAAACTCTAGTTGCTTGCCGTTGCTCGCTCGACACACCCGTCATACTCGTCTCTGCCTATACCTTAGGGTCCTGGACGACGCGCTTTTCTGCTCAAGACAAGTCTTGCCGGAATCGGTCACCTTTCGCGTGTAACTGAAGAACAAGGTTGGCCTTTCTTCCGTTGGCCGAGGTGTTACTGACTGTCTGTCGTCCACCATCCATCCGTCTGCCGACTGCCATGGCCCGAATGACAACCGTCGATGCCTTACCAACATGCCTTTTTGAGGGCGACTGTGGCTTTTTCTTTTCTTGACAGAAAACCCTGCGTTTGTGTCTGCGCCAATTCAAGCCGACGCCCGCCGTCTTGTCGTCTGCCCTACACCTACACGCTAACGTCTCCGTACCGCAGCCTGGCACTGGCATCTGCATCCGCGGAGTCCTTGGACCTGGACGGGGCCTGGACGGTGTCCACCGGTCAGGAGAACCCGCCGTTCCTGTGCTCTCTTGCATGACAAGGACAATCCAACATGTTACATCCACGGCCGACGAGTCCCATTGAGCGAGCAACTGCACCTGTCAGCAACCTTGGACCCAGGCCGTATGTATGGCCCTCCAAACTCCAACCTTTGCACTGCACCTGCCACGCTTGCCATTCGCAGATCCAGATACAGTACAACCGCCGATATCAACCACCTCACCTCGAGTACTCAGTACAGCCGCTCTACTGACTTGCCCTGGTCTGGTATCTCTGTCCGACCCGCCCTTACCCAAGTCGGTTAACGCGTGAGGCGAGAAGAAGGACGAGGTCTTGAAGCTGGGCTGCCCCGGACCCGGAACCACGCCCGGCCCTGGACCTAGAACGGTGGCCGCGAGGCAAACAATACCGTTGACGACTCACGCCGGGAAATCGATTCAAACAAACTAATGGGCCGAGATCCAGACCAGTCTGGCCGATACAGCCCATCGTCCATTGATATCGTTCGCCTCACTGATTGTCAGATGATGCCATCTGGCCTACCGCTGCTAGGCGTCCGTGCTAAGGGTAGCTACCCCAGCTTTGCATCTCAGTTGGACGAGCCACCCGGTGCCATTTCCATAGCTTCATGGAGCCAATATCCACGACGCATCACGCACCCTCATCTCGTATTGCGCTTCGGGGCACGAGCCTCGCAAGGGCAACTCAAGGCGACGGCGTACGACTTGTTTCTGTATAGGTGGCACGTTCTCGACGTACGTGTGCGTTCTTTGTTCATTCGTCAATGCAGACGCAGGCAGAGAAAACCGTCTCTAGCATGTTCCCCACGCCGTCTGGACATTGGCCATTCATCCTCATGCCAC
The DNA here is from genome assembly GCA_027406005.1 of Colletotrichum horii. Classification (NCBI taxonomy): domain Eukaryota; kingdom Fungi; phylum Ascomycota; class Sordariomycetes; order Glomerellales; family Glomerellaceae; genus Colletotrichum; species Colletotrichum horii. The sequence goes on from JANVYB010000008.1 coordinate 4,099,856, forward strand.
ACGGCACCCAGGCACCTAGGCTGGTCTCCAGACGTCAAATTCTACTGGACAATTGGTTCCCGTCCCCCCCAAGAAAGCTGCCCACCGAATGTCCACATTGCACACTAGCACCGCAGCTGCTGCATGCACCTCACAGACCACCTGTCCGCTAATCCTCCTCGCATCACCCATCAGCAAGCATCTTCAAGCACCACAAGTCGGGTCGGCAGCCCAGCAAGGTGCTGACCGAACCTTTAGATGCCGCGATGGCTGCCCTTGCCAGCCAGTCCAAGCCCGCCAGTCCGCCAATCCGCCTGGGGTCCGGCCAAACTCCAGATTCGCACCGTTCAGACCTTGTCAGTGGCCCTCAACCTTGATCTTGACCAAGCATCCTCCCCCATCCTTAGGCATCAGAACCAAAAGATGCAGGATCATGGATGGGATGACGATGGATACCGCTGAGGCCAGCACCTACTACCGGGACGACACCCCACCCGGCGCCGACCGCCTGGCCCAATCGGAGGTATCCAGAAAGTCTCCATGCTTGGTGTCTCCAGTCTCCAACCACCTTTCACAGTGTCTTCAACCCCTCCAACCCTCTTCCGCCGTGCGCCTCTTATCCAACCCACCGCCGTCTTCACCTTGCCCGAACCACACCCGGCCTGATGTTCCTGGCGCTGGTGGCTGGTGGTGGCCTAATTTCTGATTGATTGCGAAATTTTTTCCAGCGGAGAAGGGGCGCAACCTAGAAAGCAGGGAGAGAAAGAAGACAATGCCTGCTGGTCCTGCAATAGCTGCAGATTGCTAACCCATCGTACCGGCCCATTCCCGCGACCGCCCGCGTCGCGCTCAGGGCCGAAGCTGGCCCACGCCGAAATGCCATCCGCAGCAGCTTGACATCACGAGACGGACGCCCTGACCAATTGACCCGACGTCATCGCCCCCAGCTGAGAGCCACAGAGCCATCAATTCAATCAACATGAAGAGAGTCGAATTGGAGCCCTCAACTTCAGCTGGGTTCACGACTCGCAATGCTATTCTGGGGACGGCGCAATCAGCCTCCCTTCCCGTTGCGAATGCAGTCGCTTACGGTTCCGGCCGTACGCGCTCACCCACGAGTTGCCCACGGGTACGGGTAGGGTAGCGCAACACACAACACACACACACGCACACAAATTGACGGTTCGCATACGCAACGCAAGCAGTCATATGCCCTATCCCGTTTTCTGTGCAGGCCTTCCGCCGTCTCACCACCCTCGTGCCAGACCCAGTCTTCCGGGGCGACTCCGCAAAGAGGCTCCCATTAAAAATCCTCGCTTCCAACGGATCCTCTTCCGTGAAAATTCACTGACCATTGCCGCGCCATGTTAGTTCCCGGCTGCGGCACGGCTCCGTTCAAAACCCGCATTGGTCCGTCAAGCCCTCTATCACTTCCTCCGGACATGTTCTTGGGTGGCCACTTGAGCAAGTCTGCCAACCCCCCGAAGCCACCCGTTGTGTACCTGGGCCGGCTGGCAGAGATTGGCATGGGCAAAGATTTCGCACTTTGTCAGGCCATCTTTCGGTTGACGACGGTGGTACATAGACATTTTCTTGACGGCGAAATTGGTTTCGGAGCCGGCTGAAGCCTAATTCGGGAGCGATGCCCTAGTTGACGACAAACAACATGCCTGCGAATCATCGACAGGCATTGTTGACAAACCAATTGTCCCTTTGCTTCCCTGCGTCAACTTTCTTTTTCTCGGACCTTGTCATATTTTGGGCATTCTATCACATTTCCTGGTCAAACAATTGCTTTTCTTATCCTTCCCGTGCCGAAATCCAACGGTCAAAAGAAATAGGGGTTCTGAGTTGGCAACAGACTCGAAAGTTCGAAAACCAACCAGCGACTGCCATGTTTACCATCGAGGATAAACTACTGCTAACTCACGCGTTGCGGCCATTCTTTTCTTGGAGACTCGACGGGGTCAGCGGGGACTGCAGCCTGGCTGAACGCCGATAAACGAAACTGCAAGATCCGCGGTCATTGGTAGACCGACTGCGGTGTAGAGCATAATACCAACCAACAGCCCAAGAAGACTATCGGTTCCCCAACAAGCTCGGGACAACTCTTGGCCACGGGTTGCGACAACGACGCACTGTCCATTGTTCTTCCGTGCCGTCGCACCGCATGTCTAGATACAACGGCCCTTCGTTCCCGTCCTGTTTCCTCCACGTCTGGGATGAAGCAAACGCGGCCGAGAGCCATGTCAGCCCAATCGGGTACATCCCCGCCGAAGCCGTTGCCTTCCGGCGTTGGCAAAATCTAAAGATAGTCTCCACGCAGCCCTTGTATGAAAACGAGGCTCGCAAGTTTGCATCGTGGCGCCAGGAAGCAGGCCAAATCGAAGGGGCCGATCTGTCAGAGCTGTCACGAAGGCCATGCATCGTGGTGCCGCGTCGTTTCACAGCGGCAGTACGAGACTGTTCTTCACAGCCGGCGTGGGGGTTCCGCGCTGGCGCGTAGGCAGCAGATTCAAACGTCACTGAACAGACCTGCGTTGATGGCACACAAGAATTATGGTGGACTAAAAAGCGGTCCCCGTATAATGCGCTGATGAGCGGCACTGCAGGCCCGGCGAACTGATCAAGCTGTGATGTGGACGATGCGGTCACTGGGCTTCGACTTGCAGCGGCTACGCGTCAAATCACGGCGCGACAATTTTGCGATCCAGCCAAGCTCTGCACCAATAGCGGTCCTTTCTGCTTTGACCAAACGGATTTCATGAGAATTGCCCCGTCTTAGAGGAAAACGCTGGGCGGCTGATATTGTTGAGAATCATGCGCTCATGGCGCCTACCTGTCCAACATGATACGCTCTTGCGTTGGCCTTCAAGTGCAGGCCGTAGTGATCGTCCAACAGTCACCTACTTCTGCACGCTACTCCTAAACATGTCCGGATCGCGAAACTATTTCAAGATGATCAACAAGGGACATTTGATGCCAAACTGTCCAAACATGTTTTGAACTGGTTGGCGTGAGCCGATGAGACGACGAGCGAGCAAATTAAACACCCACAATGTGCCGAACAGCATCACAGCCTTGCACCTAACCCGGAAACCGGCCTCTTGAGAGACAGTCAATCTTATTCGAACCGCCAATCAGCCTTTAGGTCGCAGCGTTGACAGTCAATACCTGTGTCTGCAAGAGAAGCGGCATTGTCCATGACACAGCGATTTCGTCACCCCACGGGATCCCCAAAAACAAGTGAGGCCAGCGCAGGAACCACGCCATTAAACACGAAACATGTTCGTTTTTCTTCTATTTTCCTTTTCTCAGCATTGAACGCCTCCGCCCGCGGAAGCGACCTTTGGACCTTGCTCGGATATGTCCGTCCAACGGCCCGCGGTGGGTGTTCCCTGGGAAGAAGCAAGTACAGCGGCATGTCCGCTGCACGTTGCATGAAAAAAAAGAAAGAACCAAAAGCCAGTCGCTCTACTTTTTCAAGTGCGAAGAGCGCAAAAAGCCTTCTCCCGCGTTTCCGATAGACCACCTTCAACTACCGAAGCATGGGAAGAGCGCCACACTTCTCAGCACTCCGAATGAACCCTCAACCAGACTCTTGATACCAAGGACTTCCGACACAATCTGCACACGCCAGTGTTTCCCTGCGGTATCTCTCGTCGCCCCTTACGCCCCCTGCGCACGCCCCTCGCCTACGCGGCTGTTCGAGAAAGGAGAAAGAAAGAAGGTTAAGACATGAGGGGTTGCAGTTGTCCCCCTACCTTCCCGAACTAGCGTCGCCGTGACGCTGGACCGGAAGTGACCTCTTTCTCTGCGGGAGAAGCAGCTTGACCTCTGAAGCTTGAGGTAGGGATATGATGAGTGAAAATAATGTCGATGATGCTTAATTAGAAATGTCCCTGCTCACGAGAAGGCACACAGCTCAGCTCCGTCTTCTAAATTGAACAAGGACCGGACTAACGTCTGCCGAGCAAGGCGTGCTGCAAGTACATATCAATGCCTCACCCGCCGCCTAGGCCAGAGAGACAAGCTTCTCGAAGAAGGGGTGGGCAGGATGTGGTGCATGCTGTCAGGGCGGGAGTACCGAGACAATTTTTGACCGTGATTGATGTGATGCATCCCGAGAACAGGATTTCCGGATTTCGAGCATTCTGTCGTCTTGGCTTCATTTAAAATTCTCCGGCAGGCGGTCCTCCTCAGAGCTTTGCGCTCTCTTCCTCCGGCTTTCGGGTTTCGTCTTGGTGCTCATGTGGCGGCCGCGAGAAGCGAAATTGCAGACTTGTAGATAGGGGGGAAAGACACTTCTGAACCCCTTTCCCCGTCCTGGTCCCCTGGCTGAAACGGATCATTCTCGTATGAGAGAGAGACATTTCTTTGCTGCATCTGGAATCGCAGAGGGGAGGGGCGATTGCAGACTCGCGAGGCGAAGTCAGGGCGGGCTGACGACGTCGTGTGTTTGTCGAAGGATCAGGTCTAAACAACAAGATGGGTAAACTCATGTTGCTGAAGCCGAAGGCTTCGGGCAGAAACGTGACGTGATGGCGTTCCCGCTGCTGATGACGTTGCTCCCCACGATGAACCCAAGCATGTTTTCTTTGACTTTGATATGACCGACAGAACAGCCGCCGGAGAAGGATCGGACTGGATACAAGGACGTCGTCTCCAATGCCCCGCTTGGCTAACAACAACTCCGGTTCCGGGAAGCGAAGGCCGATAAAGTGTCGGAGCCGGTAAGTCGCTAGCCCGCTCCTGACGTTGCAAGCGGGACTGGACTTGGCCACGGGGACGGGAAAGCTTCGGAGGCTCTTTGGGAAACCCCCAACTCCACCCCGTTCCCCTTACTGGGGCTCCTTTCTTCTCCCGAGAGTGCTGCTCAGTGACAGGTCCCCGCCCCCTTCTTCGATTCGGGTAATCGTCAGGCTGGGAAGAAGGATTACATGCGGCTGAGAGAAGATTACGTGAGGTTGGGCTCGGTGTTAGTTGATGTCTTGGACCGGCGAAAAGGGGACTTTTTGGGATACGTCCGTAATGGGGAGGACTTGGGTATGACAGACGGGGTTGTTTCTATTCGCCCATGCAGGGCCGGCGGAGGGGGGCTGCTGTGTGCATTCCGGACGTAGGTTTTAGGCATTGCGGTTCCGTCGGAGAGGTTGGGACTCGGCCGAGAGTTGCCCGGTGATGATCCTGTGGGATTTGCGGATTGTGAGGCTGAGGCTGGGGAGATGGGGCGGACGGATACGGGGGAGGCGATGGGGGTGGGTTGTGTTTGACGGGATGACGTGCAGGGAGGATGATGCTTGTTTCTTCTTTTTGTAGTGTCACGTTTGGAGGTTGGGCTTGACGTGGTGGCGGGAGGAGGAGGAGGAAGATAGAGGATGGTTTGGGTTTGGAGGGTTGCGTTGTGATGCCAGATAAGGATTCCGCTATGGATTGTCCCACCTTCTAGCAGATGGTGCACGACATTGCTTTAAGCCGAAAACTGGCTTCATCACAGGTATCCGACAAGGGATGTGTGATCTCGCGAAGCTGTCGCCACCTCCATGCGCGTCTGGCTGGGGACGTGTTGCTTGAACTTCTGTATGCCTTGGGGCTCGCCTCTTCTAACGGGCATGTTGAATCTACGAAGTGAAGGTAGATATCCGCGCTAGCCCACTAGTCATCGAACCAACGACACTTGTAATCTGAGGGGGATCTTTGGTTATCTTCCTGTTAGGCACCTCTCGTGTTGCTCGCGATGTCAGGATCATTTGCAGGTCTTCGTGAAGCGCTTGGGAAGCATTGGCTAGTGTCCTTTAGCCTCGATGGGTTCATGTGCGCCTGACTCTTATACCAACAACCAGTGTAGTTGTCTAGTTGAGAAAGATGATGTGGGAGGTTAGGTAGTGTGGTACCCCGCGGGACTCAGACCGCAGATGAGTCTTCACGTAGGGGTAGAGGCCTCTCGACTGGGATTTTAGAATACCCTCTAAAAACCCTCTTACCACTCTACATAATTCGAAGGTCAGTTGAGAAGGGAAGGAAGGTTATGAGGAACGCCCCTAACAAGGGAATGTAGTCGGCGGGTTTTCTGAAGCCTCGGTGCTGAAGTTACGTTTGCGGCTGTTATGGTCCAGATAGTCTTGCTAATTACAGGATGGAAACCTGCCGTGCGCTCCTGATCAGCCTCGCGTAAGTATATAAGTGTAAGTTCTGGCATGACAAACGAGATACGCAGCACAATTTCGTCGCTGCAAGGCTTGATACTGTCTGATCTGAGTGATCAATGCCTACTTACTGAGTGCGGTCAGCGAAGGTGATGGAACCAACGATCAACGGCATGAAATCTGTGGGAACTTCGTCTCACTTTGGTTCTCGAGTATTTGGGAGGAGAACAACAGACAAGTTGGGACGACAGAAGCATTGTATTAAATTCGGTACGCGTCGCCATACCAGAGCAACACTCCCCCATCTTGTGAGCATGGAAGACAGGGCTTCTGGAGAGAATGGTCATCATCTGATGCTGCCCGTTTGATTGGTGGCAATCATTATGGGTAGAGCCGATTGTGGCCTTTTTATAAGTTGCTGGTTTGAATATCTGTCACAGGTTGAACTTGAGGAACCTGACGATCCGGCGACTCATTTACATGGCGTTTTCATCTCAGTGGAAAGCATAAAAGCACGGCGTTGATGAGGAATCGAGAATCCTTGGTACGCGAGAATCGCTTTCTCCAGAGCATCCTATGTAAGGACTTGGAGCGAGGGTCATGTTTGAGTGAAGCCAATACTCCTCCTCAGTAGGAGCCCCCTTTTTGTCGTTCCAGAGACCCTGTCATCTCTTTTATCATCTTCTAAGTATTCCCATAATGCGTATCACGACGCACTGTCTCTGTTTAATCCATAGGTCTCCTGCAGGACACGCTCAGCCACGCTTTGATGTCTCAAGATAGCCAAACATAACCATGACGTCCCCTGGGGATTCCCCTCGTATCTCCGGATGGCAGTCCTCAAGTTCATCACACTCTAGCAGACAACATACTCAGTCTGCGTTTCAAGCTACTTGTTTCAGGCATCGCGATGTCATAGCTCCGTTCCTGCTTGCACAACCTATATTTGTGCTAGCTCCGCCATGGTTTTGTCCTCGGCAAACAACATTGATATCGTTCCAGCTGGATAGACATTCTAGGTTTCTAAGGAAGACATCAACCGAGACGTCTAGATTCGTTATAAATAGAATTCTCGTACGTACGTAAATATTCATCATTGCCGCCAGATTTCTGGGGACTGTGTAGGGGTTTGTTCAGACTTCTCCATGCGACGTGGCGTTGTTGGCGGCGATGGAGAAGGCGTGCGAGTTGATGGTTGTGGAGGCTTCTGTGTCCATCGTCATCTCCTGAAGCTTTCGGCTTATTATTCATCATTATGTGCGTTGCGTAGGTGAAATTTCAACATTTTCTCATCGTCATATTATAATAGTCCATTTGGTATCGACTTTCCTGTGGGCCGGCTCAAGCTTCGATCGTTGATAAGATGGATATTATTCTGTCTGGCGTTGAAGCCTGTAAACCAAAACCGTGTGTACGTTCTTGCAGGTTCGGAGTCAATCCATTGAGGGTTATTGAATTTGATTTTGAATAGAGACGACGGTGATTTTCATCTATCGCTGTACGAATCAAATAACCTCCTATTGGCCCCAAGGAACAAAACGCATACCGTGTTCACTATCGCGGATACGGCCACCGAATGACGCGGACTGGATGGAATCAGTACAAATTTTTGCATGAATTTTTCACACTCTAGTCATACAGACACAATAATTGACGTTGTTGAACTTGTACACTAGGGGTCAATATCAGAAACGATTACAGTGCTCACATCGCAGCATTTGCCAACGCTGCAATTCGTCTTAGACTACTATCATAGATCGTCCCTATTGCTGTCCCTAAGGTATTCTACGAGCCATAATGTCAAGATAGAATATTATGGATGCTGATATTCTTAGCGATGGGAAGCCGGCCATGAGACTCTCATGACGCACCGTCTTGTCGCAGCTTTCCAGGACCATGATGGCCGACACATCCGCCTACATTGGCTTTGAAGAATAAATCGAGGATGGGGGTATAATAGGATATTTATACTGATGGTTGTTATCCGTTGGATAGCTACGGTGTTGAAAAAGAAATGTCAGCGACTATTGACATTTACGCCTTCTAGTCGAAGCATGCGAGACCGGAGTTGCTAGCGCTTAAAAGGGTCGGCGCATACAATATGACGGGGGGTTCGGTAGAGATTCCCCGGCCTTCCGTTCGGAAGCAATAATTCCACCATCACCGAGGCTCACAACATTTTGCAATAGCCGTGTCCAGAGGGATCAGCTCCTGGGTCCGCCGGGTGCTATAAATCGACCAATTCTTCATCACTGTCTTTCAACATTGTAGGGATATTCTCGAACTAATCGTGTTGAGTGGTAAGCTACGCAACGGACCTCGGAGGACAGTATTCGCCATGCCACTTTGACCTGACGACCGGTACAATTCCAGTCGAAGTAACCAGAGCCTTGGACAAACTAGATTTGTCGGTAAGAAGGAGCGATAGAGATGAGTATACCAGCCTGATTTATAGCATCTTGAGTAATTTGGGTATTTCTTCGGTATGCAGTAGTCTCCAGCTGGTCAGCGAGTCCGTCCCTAATTATAAATATCTCACTCTGCATGATGGATCATTGTCCTCAGACAGCCAATCTGTTCTGCGCTGTGAAGAGTGGTAGAGACGATGAATAGCCCTCATCTAATCGTATTCCAAGAACGAACCTCCAATGTTCCGAATACCTACAGCAAATACCGCCTATCTACGTCTGTTCTCGACTCTTGGTTCCCCTGAGACGTTCGTAGTCGAATACACTGGAGAGCATGATCTTTGAATGCAATTTCAGATGACAGGACCCCTTCATTCTTTTGCAAGGAGCTTCTAGTCATCTTGATTCGTTTCATGCGGTGGAACGCAGCCATGATTGGCCTGGCCAAGAAACAGGTTGTGATGCTTAACATTTAGTAAATATATGTATGTGACGACCATTAACTACACTTCACCCATGGAAATGAAATCACATAAGGGGAAGAAAGCAAATCTAACGCGAATCTCAGATCTTGATTATGAGTAGCTGTTTGTGTGCTCAGGAATAGAGAAGAGGCTGATCAATACGACGAAGGCGAGCGAAAGCTTCCTTCCTTTGGCCAAACATCAGCACGCTGCCTTTTCAGTCGATTCCCCTGGGAAAGGACTTTTTACAGCAAATCAGCCGTTCTGATCCTCAACGTCGGCCTCGATGTCCACCGTCCCCCGAGTATTCACGACTTAATGACTCCGAGCTCTGCATTTTCGTGGGTAGTAAAAATCGATTCGCGGCTCCAAAAGCCTGTATTCATTTACCAGTCAGAGGAAAGACAACAGTGGGTGTGCGACCTTTGTTCACAAGAAACAGAATCCCAACACGCCCATTGCTTAGCTGCGTTCAATGTAGAATGCACGAGGTCTCCCTAATATACCTCCTACTATACGCGATTGCGGTGGATGGAAAGATGGGCCGGGAAAGAACATCCTCGGGTAAATCCTTAAGGAGACGTGACGTAGGCGCCTAGCAACTCCACCTCCGTGGTTCGGGGAGAACGACTCGTTTCTCCTGCCCCGAGGGAATACTCATATCGGTTCCAGACCAACACCGCTTCTCTAGCTCGATGGCTCTTAGAGTTATCGTCCTGAACTATGAGATTAGTCTCTGCGCGAGAGCCCGCCCCCCGACTGGCTGAATCTCTTGTGATACACACACTCGCAATCACATCACTACTGTTTCTCGCACTCTGGCGCAAACCAAACATCATTGACAACTTTTGTTTGTAATTGAATTCGCATCTCGTCTAATTTTTCATAACACCCCGTCCTGGCCCAAAACTGCCCCGGGTATATCCATTTAGAACTTGATGCCGGCCTCGGCCATCTGGAGACCGTACTATTGTGCAGTTAGCGTCCCCGCTCTGGAGAGATAAAAGAAAACCGGGAATATTGACTTACCTTCTTGAGGCGGATTGCGTTGATGGTGATGAAACCAGACTGTTTGCTTTATTAGCAACCGCGACGTGCTTAAAAGTCTTCCGGGGCCTACTTACGGTCTCAGAGGGGTCGAAGGTGGTGAGGGAGTCCATGGAGGCGTCCTCCTCGGAGTAGAGCTTCTCCTGGGAAGTGCGGCCGAGGACGTAGGCGTTGCCCTTGTAGAGGCGGAGGCGGACCTCACCGTTGACACGCTCCTGGGAGAAGTCAAGAGAAGCTGTGACAGGAGTTAGTTCGCTGTCGACAGGCCGGTATTGGGGGAAAACTCACGCTGGAGGAAAGCACGCTCGGGAGAGAAGTACATTCCGTTGTACAGGAGCTCAGACCACTGCTTGCTCAGGTTGTCACGGAGGGAGCGGACGCGACCGTCCAGAACACTAGTGCGTGTTAGTGGCGATTTCATCAAGTGGCACACCAGCCCTGCAAAATCAACTTACAGGCCCTCGATGGAAATGTGAGCAAGGCGGAGGATGGTCATGGCCGGGGAGTCGTCTAGGAACTGTCAGAATGTGTAGAAACTCTTGAAGATGGCAGGTGATCGTACAGCAACCCCTAGACTTCAAGCCGATGAAGCTGTGGTAGGGATACTCAGTTAGCTAATGTGAGTGTGAAAGGCGCTCATGTGCATAAATACCGGTTCTCGACGATGTCCTAGTCCTCGTTAGCTAAATTCCACTGACAGATCGTCGGAAAACTCACAATACGGCCAACACCGTGCTCCTTGCCGAGAGCGTTCAGGAGACCGAACAGCTCGACGGGGTCGGTAGCAGTCTGCTGGGGGGTAACGACCTTGACGGGAAGACCCTTGTCGAAGTGAACGGTGATGTCGAGAGGGGCGTCGGGGGCCTGGAGGGGGGAGACGGTCTTGGTCCACATGTCCTCAGGGGGAGTGACGTTGGGGTCCTCGAGCATGCCGGCCTATATCGCTGTTAGTGGGTTCGCGATCGGGTTGGCGGAGGTTCTACCTCGTAGGAGCAGTGTGCTGTGACGTGTTAGCGTGGATCTGGAACACAATGATGGGCTGCGTACCGAAGTTGTCGTCCATAGAGTAAGGCTTGGCCTTAGTAGAGGTAACGGGGATGCCTGAAAAGTCTCAGTATAGTGCCATTGTTTTGGGGTTGTGTATCGTTCATACCCCTCTCGGCGGCGTAGTCGAGCAGGTCGTTGCGGCCCTGGAAGCGGTTGTAGAAGGTGGGGTCGCGCCACGGGGCAATGACCTTGATCTCGGGGTTGATCGTGTAGAAGGCGAGCTCGAAGCGGACCTGGTCGTTGCTAGTAGGGGTGTTAGACAAAGTCGTTCGTCGTGGGAGGCATTGAGCCTCAGTTCGGTGGAAGTTGATTTACGTACCCCTTACCGGTCTGCATATTGAGTTAGTATAAGCGCGTGTAGGTCAAAGACGGCGAATTCACTTACGCAGCCGTGGGAAACGAACTGGCAACCCCTGGACGGTCTGTCAGTCTCATCGCCTTCATGACACACTCTGGGCGACTGACTCCTGAACGGCAGCCCTCATCTGGCCGCGGGCGATGATGGGACGAGCCAAGCTGGTTCCTGTACAACTCTTTAGCCTTTGTCTATCGTCAAAACGGTCGCGTTGGTCATACCCAAAAGGTACTGGTCCTCGTAGATGGCGTTGCACTGGACAGCCTTCCAGCAGAGCTCCCTACATAGCGTTAGCAGTCTGTGCCGCATTGAGACAGGCTTTTGGGTCACACTCACTCGACGAACTCGCGCTTGAGGTCGTCAATGATCATCTTTGGGCGCATGTTAGTGTACAACCTCCTTTACAGAAGCCAATTCGGCCTGGGGCCTCGTTGCGCATCGTCATACCTTCTCGGCACCAATCTGGAGAGCTGCAGGAGGTCAGCACAGACGTTTCCAACAAGAGGGCGACGGGACGGAGCATACCCTTCTTCTCGACGGCAGCCCAGTCCTCCTCCTGGCCGACGTTGGCGAGGTAGCAGCTGTGTGATCGAGGTCAGCTTGAAAAGCTCCTGCGGGGCGGGGGCTTCGCGAGCTCCCAAGAGAGTTGGCGGGGGCGGTACGACTCACACGACGGAGTAATCCTGCTCCAGGAGCCATGCCAGGATGGTGGAGGTGTCGAGCTTGAGCAATCAGTTAGCATTGAGCCCCATGACGTCGATTCCCGAGTTCTCGTCGTGATCGGGGGTTGGTGAAGAAACATACACCTCCAGAGTACCTGTGGGTTCGCGGTGTCAGTCCTGCGAATGACTCTTTTTTTGCGCGGAGCGCGGGGGCGGGGTTATACGCACGCGAGGCAGACCTTGCCCTTAGAACCAGCCATGTTGACAGATGTGTGAGTTGTAAAGTGAATTGGGTACTTGGAGAGTAACGTGGAGCAACGACGACTGCAATTGAGGCGACCGGGACGAGAAGTGAAGAGGAAGATGTTTGTGTGTGGGTTGGACAAAACCTTGGGAAAGGGAAAAGAAACGGGATCAAAATTTCGGTCAAGCTTGCTGCGGGCGTGCCGTAGACTCACAGCACCAATGCGCCGGGATCGGGGATTGCGATAAGATAAGGCGAGAAAAAAAAAAGGCACCGGTCTAGTAGGTGGGCTGTTGGAGGGGTAAGTTTTGCTGCAGCGCACAGCAAAAGCACCCTCAACCCTACTACGTACGTACCTTCCAACTTACATGGAGTGACAACAATCGGGGTCGCCTTGCCGCGTTTGCACTCTGCAAAAGCCCAGCCAATCCCGTCCCTTCAATTGCTTTTTTTCTCCCACCTCGCCATTCAGCTCTCCCCCAACAATAACATCAACTCGGGGCGGTCAGCAGCTGTCCGTCCATTCCAAGTCTGCAGCGATTCAGGTCAACCAAAAGCGTCATGCTCCCAGCGAGGAATATCCCGGCGACACCCGACCCACCACCGGGACGGCCAGAGCGATAAGCACACCAGAGGCCCCCTTTCATCGCAAGCCCATCCAATGACACAGGAACCTTGGGAAGATGAGGAGGAGGGGGCCTGAGGGGCAGCACCTCAGCTGGAGCACGCGCCTTCAGAGTGACACACGGGAGTGACAGCACCGTGGGGAAGAAGCGCTGTGGCACACACAACGCACAACCTCCCCTTCCTGTACCTTGCGTCAGACGTCATACAGCCTCGGAAGGCGGAATGGCTTGGAGAGCGGCAATGTGTACCTTGCAGTCTGGGGTAAACGTCCCCTTTTCCTCTATTCCGGAGGAGGAAGGCCGTTACTGTGCGTACTGGCGCGCGTGTGTGCCGCGTGCGAGAGGAAGACAGCCTAACACGAAAAATCGGCGACAGGGATCCCTATCTCCGTCCTCCCAAAAACGCGGGGCAGTTTTCTATCGCGGGGTTCTTCGGGGACTAAGGACGTCTCGGCTCCGGCCTCCTTGGGGATTCATGACTTCATTCGGCTTCTCTTCCGGGCGACTTGTGTCAGCAACAAGTCGTTTGTCTACGTTCATTCTTGTTCTTATTGTGGTGTATCATCTGGTTTTGATTTCCGCATCTAGCTCAAAACACCACCAACGTCTTATCATCAACCCGCCAAACACCGGTAGCTACACACGCCCGCTTGGATCGATCTTTCACACACCCGTTCATCCCACCCACTTTAAAAACCATGTCCTCCAAACTATCCGACGCCTTCTCCAACGCACCCCTCTCAACCCACGGGCCCAAGTGGTCCGCCTTCTGGGAAGAAAAGTTCACCCCCTGGGACCGCGGCGGCCCTTCCCTCGCCCTGCAGGACGTCCTCACCACCCGCCCAGACCTCGTCCCTCCCCCGCCGCCAGGCGCCCCAAGCAAGCCGACCGCCTTGGTCCCGGGCTGCGGCAAGGGCCACGACGTCCTCCTCCTCGCGAGTCTCGGCTACGACGTCCTCGGCCTCGACTTCTCCGCCACCGCCATATCCCAGGCGATCGAGAACGAGAAGGCCGGGGCTTCCGATGCCAGCTCGGCCCGTCAACCGAACGGAGTCGGCCCCGGCACCGTGACTTGGCTGTCGGGCGATTTCTTCTCAGACTCGTGGCTGGAGGAATGGGGCCGCGAGAAGACGTTTGATCTGGTCTTTGATTACACTGTGAGCTTCCGCCGTCCGCCCACCAACTCACTCAGTCTACACACAACCTCTTTCTCCAACACCTCAAAAACTCTCCGTCTAATGTGAATAAAAAAGTTCCTCTGTGCCCTGCCCCCTTCGGCCCGTCCCCTCTGGGCAACCCGCATGACCTCCCTGCTATCCCCCCACGGCCGCCTGGTCTGCCTCGAGTTCCCCTCCGGCAAGCCCCTCTCCGCCCCGGGCCCGCCATGGGGCCTCACCCCGGAAATCTACCTCGCCCTCCTCGCCCGCCCAGGCGACGCCCTCGAGTTCTCCTCCTCCACGGAGAAAGGCGACCCGGTAGACACCGTGATTGTGCCCCCATTCGACGCGGCAAACGGCCTCAGACGCCTCGAACTCATCAAACCGCCCCGGACGCACCAGGCAGGCATGAACGAGGACGGCACAGTCCGCGACTGGATCCACGTCTGGAGCCGCTGAGGAAACGGGGAGGATGGCCGTAGACACACACATCTAATACATTAAAAAGCCATCCGCGCATGAACAAATGTTTCTCTCTACGCCGTCGTAGCCGTAGTTTTCCTCAAAGAGTTGTAGTGCTCCCCCAGCCCGTACCCATGCCGGTAGTACGCCAACCAAATCTCCTCCCCCGCCGCGCCGCCCTCCCCGATCCTCTCCGTCCGCCCGTCCTGCACAACCCGTATCTCGACCCCGTACACGCCCGCCAGCGCCACCAGCTCCAGCTGCCCGCCCCACTCCGCCGTGTCCCGGATCTTCCTCACGTACCCTTCCAGCCCCTCCTCCAGGAACGGTGCAAAGTCGTCCGGGTGCGCCTCCATCCACTCCGCCGCGCGCCGCCTGACAATCTTGTACGGCAGCGCGGGCTTGCTGGCTTCCTTCTCTGCGTCGGACACCAGCGGGATGCCCTTCTGCTGCAGCTGGTCCGCCACCGCGGAGAAGAGACAGTGCCCGTCCGGAGCAATCTCCTTCTCGGACAGCGAGTGCGCCTTGAACTCGTTGAGCATGTACGTCTTCTCGATGCCGCGGTGGTCCGTCATGTTCGCCGCCTCCTCCTCCGCCTTGACGGCCGCGGCCTCGACCTCCGCTGCGCGGCGCGCCAGACGCTCCTTTTGGCGGTTGCGCTTCTTCCCCCCGCCTCCTCCTCCGCCTCCGCCTGCTTGTGTCTCCTCGGGCGCCGCTGTTGTTGTTGGTGTCGTTTCGGGTTTCGAGATCGTAGTCTGCGCAAGCTTCTTCGCAATCTCCTCGTCATCGGCGGCATCCTTCTCGTCTTCCGATCCTTCGGGCCCGGGGGCCCCGTCGCCGGAGAGCGCAGCAAGCTCCTCCGCCTGCTTCTCCTTCAGCCGGCGCTCCATGTCGGCGCACTCGTCGTTGACGCCCTTGCGCGTCTTCTTGGTCGCGTTCTTCTTCTTGGAGGTGATGCGCCCGACGAGGTCGCGCTGCTCCTTGCGGTGGCGGGTTTGCATCTGCTCCAGGGTCTCGGCGGGCTCCATGGTGGCGGCGGTGTGAGCGGGTGAGAGGGAGGATCGGGACGAGAAGCGTGCGAGACGGAGGATGGGTTGCGGTCGAGGGCGTGAGAGAGTGTTCTCTTGGCTCGAAAGGTGGAAGGCTTCGAGGTGCTCGTGAGCTGACGGAGCGATGGGCCGTCTGGATGGGTACGTTCGCAAGACAGATTGCGCAGAGGATCGGGAGTTCGGGGGCGGCAGCCTCGAACGAGATCAATGAGGGTGGTGGAGGATTTGTCGTGGGGAGCTTCTGGCGGCTTGAGAAAATGTGAAGGACTGTGTGTGGTTGACCGATTGGGAGGCTGGTTGTGACGAAGCCGGCAGGTGGGCGGGTTCGGAGCTTGGACTGCACCGGGCGACGGAGGGGTGAAATTTCTTGGTGGGGTCGGTGCGGGGTCCCACATCACCATCGCAGCAGTGAGGTCTAACACACAACACCGTGAAGCTCCTTAGGTACCTGAGGTAGTAAAATGCCAATATTCCTTTTAATCCAATGTCACATGAAACCCAACGAGACTGGTTTATTTCACGGTATTCAATTGTTTAGCAAGAATCGTCCGCAAGGGACCTATATACACTAGTAAAGTTCCGTCACCGAATCCCTCCTTTGGATGGTATCGGCTACATCTTACATCTCTCCTCCTCCTCCCGCCAGGCATCCTCCATCACAATGCCCATCCATCCATGTTTTGGACCAGAAACATGGCAAATGTCTTCCCTGACAGATGCTATCCCAGGCAGCAGCGGCCATCCTGCCGTTGCCCCTTTCCCCAACTCCAAACACAGAAGGTGACCTTTACGTCCCCCTTCCTTTTTTTGTGTATCCCCCCCTTTCGCCCACCCTACGTTTTACACGAAGAAATAGTACATAATGGGTATCGGTAATCGAAATGAATGGCAACCCCGAGCGCTCCAGCTGAAAACCTTTCGCTACGAGACGAGTGTAAAAGAAAATTGGCTACAAAAGAATCCTTCGTCGAGAACTTTAGAAACCCTTGAACGGGTCGTCTCGGAAGAAGTCATCTTCTGTGCCCATGCGGCTGTAGTAGCCGTCGGTAGTGCGGGTGCCGCGCGAGCTGTAGCTGTCGCGGTGACGGCTGCGGCTCTGGCGGCGGCGGAGCTCCTTGCTTCGCCTGCGGGCTCGGTACCTGTACTCCTCGTGCTCGTCGGGGTCGCCGTCGAAGCGGGAGTAGGCCAGCGGGCTGATGAAGGCCTCCATGCGAACCGTGCCGATGGCATCGAAGAAGTTGGCGCCCGGGCGGGAAGAGGCCTCTGATGTGCGCTGCGAGCCGGCGGTGCTCATGGGCCAGCTCGGTGCCCCGCCGGTGGAGGGTTGGGACTGGTGAGACTGGTAGATATCGGACGATCCAGCGGTGCCGACGCTGTTGCCGGCATTACTATTGGTGTAGCTGTGCTGCCCGATGCTACCGGGTCCGGAGAAGCCGCGGAAAGATAGCGGTGGCGGGACGTGGCCGCCGGTGTTGCTGCGCTTGCGCCCGTGGACGCCTGCCGGGTTTCCACGCTCTCCACGCTCAGTGAAGCGAGGGATGAAGGGCGGTTCTGCGGCATCACTTGACCGCTCGCGCTGGTGGGTGTTGTTATTGTTGTTGATGTTCGGCATAGGAGCGTATTGCTCCTGCTGCCTGTAGTTGCCGCTGTCGCCGACACGCGACGAGGGAATACTTGGGACGCTAGGCACGCTGGGGATACTGGGGACGCTTGGTACACTCGGTGCTGCGTCTCTAATTACCGGGGCCTTGCTCTTTGTCAGTCGGATCGAATCACGGATGCCAGTTCGCCTGTTGGGTTGAGGCATTTCAAAGTCCGGTACCGTAGTCTCCTTCACGGGTTGAGGGGAAGGTGTGATTTCGGGAAGCGCCTGAGTGGAATGGGCGAGGAAGGAAAGCGCAGTCAACCACACGTAGTGTCGCTCCGAGGTTGTGGCTGTAAACTTCAATGCTCTCTGAGGCGTCAAAATGAGGATCGATCGGTTGAATACGTTGCCCTGGCCGCGGGGCGGGGGGTTATCGTCCTTGACATCAAGTACAGATTGGATAGTGACTGGATTCAAGTTAGCAGCTGTAGGGCATCAAGGGTAGGAGTACTTACGTTTGCGTCCCGGCTTGCCCAGGAGAGCGTTGCCTGAGTTGGGCTGCTTGCTGCTCCAGAGGATGGCCCGCTCATAGGGGGCCAGCCAGACCCATCTCTTATGGCGGTCATTGCTAGAGTCATCCTTGCCGCCATCTGACACACCGAAAGACTTGCGTCTCCTAACGTACTTGAACATCCACTCGCCGACCATGGTCTGCGCGATGGCATCGACAACGCCGGTGGCCTGGCCAGTGCCGTTGGTGCCGTTGGAGGCAGCACCGCTGGATGCGGCGTTGGAAGTGGCGCCGTTGGACACCGCGCTTTGTGAGACACCGCCGACGGAAGCGAGGTCGGTGGTAGCAGTCTGGGCTGTGTTCGTAGACAGGCGAGACCTGTGCGACCTGTAGTTGGAGCTTGTGTCGTATCTGGGGCTGGTGATGTCGTTGTACGGAAGAGGAGGGAGGCCAGGGCTTTCCGGTGTCTCCGCGTGCTGGGGGATCGGCGGCGGCGATCGACTACCGTGCCTCCTGTTTCTCTGTGTCCTAGGCAGAGCGGCGGCAGAGCGAGTCTTGCGAATGCTGTTGGCACGGTAGTGGCTGCGACCAATGCCCCGGCGGTGCCAGGGAGCGTCCATCTTCGTCGGGCTTCGCTGACCATCACTCGGCGCGCTAGCACTGAATGGTGGCCTCCTCGAGCTGGCTCGTGTGGGAATAGGGAAAGGAGGCTGGGCCTCGGGAATACTAGGGCTTCTGGGACGGCCCTGGTGACTCGAGATGCCGCTCTGAATCAAAGCGGCCTTGCGCATACCGTTAGGTCGGCTCGAAGGACCACCGTTGGATCTGTCGTATCCGCCGCGTGCTGAAGACTTCATGGGCGGCTTCTTTGATCCCATCTCCCTGCTCTCCTGGCCGAATCCATAACTCTCAGGTCCCATAGAACGCACCGCGCCTCTGGCAATCGCAGACTTCTTCAATGCTTGCTCTGGCGATGCTGGTGAGGCAGCAAACGTGCTCACTGACGTGCGGTTGGAAGCTCTGGAATCCGTCATCCTCATGCCAGGGGCAGTCAGAACGGTGCGGTACTCGGAATCGCTGACATCCGCGTCGGCAAACTCATCCTGCTCGTCAGAGCTGTGCTCATCAAAACCGGCAAAAAGGCTGCTGATACGGTGCGGACGTCGCATGGGTGCCTTGTGTCCAGACAGAGGACCGTCATCGTTGTTGCCGGGGTAGGCATCCTTGGTCTCCATGTCATACATGGGCGACATGGGCGAAGTTGGCGGAGACGAGGGCATATCCGTCAGACTGCGCTTAGTCGCCAGCCTTCTAGGGTTCCTCGGGGGAAGGTGGTTTGGTACGGGCGTAAAGTGGCGAGGATCATCCGTGGTGATGGCAGTAGCAATGTTGGGAGATGATGGCCTGGAGGAGATTGCGGAGGGCCGCAGGTGCGCGGGGAGGTTGGCCAAGCGCTTGTCGACGAGGATCTCTTCGGTCTGCACAGCAGTTGACTTCATAGGCACTGACGCGATGATAGACACCTGGCAGCCAAAATCCTTGGTGTACTGCGGCAATCGAGGCTCCCTGGGCGTGGTAGGACGGCTTGTCGGCGGGATGATGCTGATGCTGGGGATGAGCAGCTCCTGGACAGGCTTCAGCTCTGGCAGGGGCTGCGGCTTCTCTTCGGGCTCGGGCTCAGGGAAGTCGGTCTGGGTGGAAGATGATGCCATGACTGGAGCGGGGATTTCAGGAGGAGGGGGTGTCGTGGACCTGTAAGGCGACTTGGGCGTCTTGGGCGGGCTCAGGGGTTCTTCGGCGGTCTGAGATCCGGCCGAGACCATGTGATTGTATGGACGAGGCTCGATGGACAAGGGGCGGTTGATCTGTACACGCTTGCGTCGCTGGTTTGCTTCGATCGCCTCAATTTCCGATTCACGGTGGACAAAATCGACCTCAGCAGGCTTCTCAGCCTTGACGGGCTCATCGAGCTTGGTAAGCTCTTCCATCTTGGCCGGACGTTCAGGAGTAGACGGCTTGACCGGCTCCAGCTGTGGTGACGGCGGGGGCGAGAACTGAATTCCAGTATCTGTGTAGGTTACCTTCGGGGCTGGCGGGGGAGGCGGCGGCATCAAGTCCTCGTCGTCCTCTTGGATCCCGTCTTCCAGGGCCTCCAAGACAGGCTGGTTCATCCAGAGTCTGCCTCGCGTAACGCTTCCAGGACGCTGAGGGCTCTCGAGGCTTTGGTTTCGTCGGTGGATTCTGGAGAGTACGCTTTCACGACTCATGTTTCTCGTGTGGCGGTGGAAAGACAAGGCGCTCTCACGTCCACCATCATCGGTTTGCCAATCATCGTCGCCATCGAGGTTCAGCTCATCGGCGAGAGAGTTGACATTGTTGACCTTGCCAGGGCTTTGTTGCATGGAAAATCGAATGCTGTTTGTCATACTCATGGTGCGGACACTGGCGGCATCGTCCTTGTTGTCTTCCATCTCGCTCTCGGTAGCATGGCCATTGGCCTGGGCAGCCTGGTAGGCAGTGACCTCATCGAGGACCACCTTCAAGCGGCTCTCCGCAACATGAATTCTGCGCTCATATTTGCGCTTCTCTTCTTCCCAGGAATCCTTGTCTTGGGACCAGAGGTCGTGAACCTTTTGCTCGGCTTCCTCCTGGCTTCGGATCTTCTTCTGAGCAGCCTCGAGTCTCTTTTTCGTTTCTGCGATGGAGTCGACGGCCTCGTCCCTTTCACGAGCGAGTTCGCCCAATGCGGACGACGTTCCACCTTCGAGCAGAGCAAGTTGACGTTTCAAGGACCTGCTTTCCTTGGTGGTGGTAGCTACGGATTCCTGAAGTGATTCCTGTTCCTCACGAGAAGCATGCAACGAGGCCTCTAGATTCTCGATGAGCTTCGTCTTCTCCTCTTGGTCGCGTCGCAAGTTGAGGATCTCAGCTACCAGGTTAGCGTGCAGGGTTGGCGTAAAACGGCGGGGATCGAGGATGCTGATGTTGTCTTCATTGGTGATGTTTCTCGAAGATCGCTTCGAGCTCTTTTCATTGGGTACGGGGGGTGGTGAGGGGCTCTTCTTCCCGTTCGGAGGGGTAACTGAGCGTCGTGATTTTCTCGAACTTCGTGATGGTGTTCTGTGTGGTGTGTCTCGTGGCGTGGGCAGCGCGGTGGCGGCAACCGGGCCGCCATGTTCATCATCAGTCTCCCAGACAGCCATATTGAGGAGACCGACTGGGTGAGAGACAGTCAGGTTGCTCACGGCAAGATGCAATGAGGGCTGTGGTCCTCAATTGAACCCCTCCGGAAAAGAGGTAAGCATTCAAGTTCTGGACCTGTCGGCTTACAGCGAGTCGAAGGTGCTTGGATCTCCAGTCGTTTCGGGGAAAATCAAATGTAGGGGATCAAAGCACACAGGTGAGCCCCAGGGATCCTTGCCGACGGTGGAAATGACAGGCGCTGGAGGAGCAGTCCGACCGCGCAATCACGGGTGCATTGACGCTATCCAACCCCCACTGAACTGACGAGTTAGTTTAGTGTTTAGTGCTACGGGAGAGGCACATCGTAGGGGGGAGACGCCGAGAGCTGCGGCAAGGAAGATGCATGAACTGCAGTTGGTGAAACTCACCAGAGAAAGACGTTGTTGGCGGAGGTGCTACTGTTGCGTCACGGGCGCAGCAGCGGTTTGCTTTTTGAAAAGGTGATAGGTGACGGGTCAAGCCGAATTAGACAGAAGAAATAAGGAGAGGTTCGCTCAAGAGTGCCGTTTCTGGAAGATAAAAGAGTCGGCTTAGCATGAAATCCTTGGAACCCATGTGGTATAAGTTGGTATAACGGAACCGGGGAGGGATGTTCGGGAGCTGTTTGGGGGAAGGGATGCCCACCTTAAGAACGGAGAGATATAGGGACAGAAATCAAGTGTGAAACTGGTTGGCTTTCGAAGCCCGAAATCAACGTCGCAGACAAAGGAGAAATCGAAGGACCGGCAGTCGTAAGAACGGATGACAACGTCTCGCAAAGTCGTAATGAGTCGGCGGCCGTTTTGTTATCGATCTCTACTAAGTCGACATGTCGTTTGAAATTGAGTTTGGAGGTTGATGGTGAGAAATGCGACTGCGGGAAGGAAGGACGGCAGTGAACAAGAAGAAAAAGGACCTCGGTTCGGTTCGAATGGGCGCGGGAGGCGATGTACAAATTACTCTTATAAATAAATGGTGGGTTTTAGTCGAGAAGAAACGTTGGTCTGGAGAAATGCGCGACAAGGCGGAGAGGCTTGAATTGGTGGTGGTGGTTTTGGTGTGTTTGGTATGGTCTGGCGGGGGGGAGATTGTGGTCAGCCTCTTCCTCCCGGACCTCCTTCCCTCTTTCTTCTTCTGAAGCTTCTCCCGCAGCGGCGATCGGCCGCAAGACCCCAAGCTCTTCTGAGACAAAACAGAATGACTTACAGAGAGCGGTAGATTGGAGGGTCGATAGTGTATCGGAAATTTTAGAAACAAGTTGCTGTTGGAAAAGCAACGGCGCGCCGTCGGGCTGAAAGACGGGCAAAGGCGAAAAAAGGGAAAAGGGACTCGACGGAGTACAACAACAAGTGCCAACAGTGAAGTGGCAACTTGGAACAGCTCGGGGGCGCGAGGATCGGTGGTGCAGCAGCAGGTAGGACGTGTATCCCAACAATGAGGAGGGACAAGACAGCTACATCCGAGGCCAATTGGAGGATCAATGGCAGCGCACGGAGGGCAGTACTCGGCTCGACTCGAAGAAGAGTGAGAGAAGGAAGAAGAGTTCCTTGAGGGTGTCGAGAGGTACGAGTCGAGGCGCAAAGGAGAGAGTGAAGACCCGGGTGCGCGGCGCCAGGCTATTCAGTCATTTCAAGCATGGGACAGGCTGAGATGGGATGGGAACAATGGGACGGGCCAGGGTGAGGAGCATGGGATGGACAACACTAAGGTAGGTAGGGTAAGGCCGGGGTGAACGACTCTCAAAGTGGGAATGGGGACATGATCCATGGAGACAGAGTGATCACTCACACAGGTTATGTACGATTTAGTTGGGCGCAACTCCACATGCAACGACACGGACACGGGCCAGCGCGCGCAGGCAGGTGAGCGTGATGGAGATGATGTGCACTAAGAAAGGAAGTGAAGTGCAAGCTGAGCCTGTGCCTGTGCCTGAAGCGCAGCAGGAGCTGCTTGTGCTAGGTAGGCTTTTCAGCATTGGCAACAGCCAGGCCGCAGATGCAATGTGATGGGATCATGAGCCCTGGTCTACGAGATTAGCTAGATTAGGTCGGGCACAGAGAGAGGTACGTAGTCGAGCCAGGTTGTCAAATGGGAGGAGACAAGAGACACAACCGGAGGGCAAGGGGATAAATTAGGTCCAGGCACAGGCGACCATTGAGATCAAATCATCCAACAAGAGGAGGCGGCGGCCAACGGCAACGGTCCAGCCCCAAGAGGACTCCCGTTTCTCCATTGCTTAACCTACCTTACGTATGTACCTACCTATTCGTAGGTCGTCCGACAAAAAGGCCAAGACCAGCAGTTGCTAAAATCCAAGGACACGACCTGCATCCGAGTTGGACCGACACGCGTGCACGAGGCTGTCAGACCAAGAGCAAATGAAAGGGCGGGGGGGCAAGTGCGAGGCGGTCGTCGTGGCCCAGGCCGGCTGTTGTTTTCTGTTGATGGCGCCGTTACATCTGTCGTCCAAAACCGCGAGGTCTTGCAGCCGGCTTTTGATTATGTTTAATCAGGCGATATGAGCTTGTTCGGCCCCAGCGGCCCCCTCTCCATCTCTGAGGCTGGTGTGCTCCATCGTACAGCCCGGAGCACGGCATCGTTTCTACGCAGCATTCGTATGCTTTCAAAACTTCATCCCACGCAAGCCACTTACCACGAAAGCCAAGGGGCGAAGAGATTGCGAGCAGAAAAACTTGCTGCTGCGGCATTGGAGTCTAAGGTGCGCTAAGTTAGCAGCTCGCCGGCCGGATGGCGTACGGAGACTTGCCGCTGCAGAGTTCTGCTAGCCCTCTTACACTGGCCAAAGAGGGAAACCAGCTGGAGTCATGTCAGGCCGATCATTGGGAGAAAAAGAAAACCGGCCGCAGGAAGGGTCTTTTCAACAGCAACAACAAAGACGCCGATTGGGAGGCTTTTAGAAGGAGCAAGGAAGAACGCACTTGCAGCTGCATATTCAACGGGCAGGCGCGAGTCCGTCTTCCCACAACACGTGGGCAGTCCGCTCCTTCCGTCTCTGTGCAATTCGGGTGAGTGTCGACTCAGTGTCGAGTCGTTGTCGAGACTCGAGACGAGAGAGACGAGAGCTCCTCCCTCCTTCTACTATGTACATTCTGCTCATTCATTAAAACAACGGGCAACAGCGAGGCCGGATGTACCTCCGTGCATCGTGCCTCCCTTACGAATACCTACGGCACCTCCTAAAATCAGGCATCTTTTCGTCAGCCCTCTCCACTTTTCCTTGTAGGGAACTGCAGTGTAACTGTGAAGAGAGTGAGAGAGGGTGATGCGAATCGTGTGAATCGCCGGACGGCATCGCAGGTAAAGGTATCCACGTACGGATCAACAGCCGCAGATTTTAGCAAGAAACAAAAACCCACGGTGAAACGGGCGCCGATGGGATCAACCCAGATAGATTATCGCTCACCCGCCACGATCTCGGCGCCTCAGGTTCTCTGTCCTGGCAGGCAAGTGATTTTTTTTACTCTGTACTCTACTGCATAGCAAGGCAGGCATTCAAATTGCGCCCACGATGAACCCTGCTTCGCTAGCACCAACAGAAGGATTCAAGACATCCGGGAAGACTTGGAGGGACGGGCTGGGGATGTCCTCAGTTGGGACGCCGTGGACCCGCCGCCGCCCTTTGGGGAGCGAGAAGTGGGGGGAGCCATTTGCACCGGAAAGACGCTAAGAATCTGTTCCCTCCAGGGGTCCCGGTCAAGCAAGTCACCAGGGGGGGAAGGGGAGCTTCTGAAATTCGCCCACTAACCCGCGTTGGTCTACGAAGCTGGCCGGCCGTCAATCCCTTACCAAAACCTGTACAGCCCGCCAGCACCAGATGTGCCGACAAATGTCAATCCTTCGAGAGACTGTGCGCGCCCATCGCAGAAGGGATTCCCTGGCACTGAGCCTGCCCGAATCATTCGGTTCCTCGACTCTCGAACTGCCGGCTGCCGTCAACCGTGCCTTGCTGAGGGGGTCTGAGCTTCGCATTTGCATTTTCAGTCCTCCGGCTGGCGGAGAGATTCATGCAGCCCTTGGAACAATCCAGCCCCGGTTTCTCAGAATGCGGCCCTGACGTTCCTCCTCTTGAGACACTGAAGCACTGAGACTTGACTCAAACCTTCCGAGGCTCGTTGTCGACAGCCATGCACAGCCCGCGTCGTTTGCCATGTTGCAGTCCACGCCATGCTGCGCGCACATGAGGTACCTGTCGATCAGGCACAAATGGCCTGCGACAAGTCAACCACGGAACACATACGAGTGACCCGTAGGCGAGTGTCAATCGCCAAGCACCAACTCTCAAGCGGTACCCGCAAAGCTTTCGCGGAACAGGCATTGGATGCAGGTCAGAGGCACAGTCACAGCGGAATCACAGTCGAGGCTGTTGGACGTTGGATTTCGCGCCTCGCGTCCGCTGCGCTGCAGCTGCATCTGCACTCTGCACCTGCTGTGCCGCGGAACCCACTAGTTTACGGCGCAAGGCTTGAAGGCCTCGCGACCCCAGCAAACCACCCTGCTCGTTCTCTCATCATGGCCAGCCAATTCCATTGTTACACCGTGGGAACCCGTGAGGAGAGGCGATGTCAAATACGGTTATTGGTCCCATTCGTGGTGGCTCCCCTGGCCTGTTGTTAGCCTTCCGATATCACCACGGGAAGCGGATCGTTACCCATTGTCTGTTCGCGCAACTGAAGAACCCAAGCCCAGACAGCAATTTTGTCTGGTTCCTCCAGGCACGAATATTGCGTCTTCTTCCAGTCCCTAGGTTCGACGCCGCCGCCGCCGTCGGAGACCTTTCGTTTCAATGGTCCCATTTGCTCGACATCGCTTAACCAATATATTCCTCTCCAACGAGCCAAAGATGCAACTGTCTTGACTCTGCGTAGAGCCCACGGAATTCCAGGCATGCGGAATACGGCTCGATATCCGACTAAATTTCTGGGTCGCTGGTCGTCTTCTCCAGCTCCAACGACCCCCCTTTTCCTAACAAGGAGACCAAGACCGCGCAAGCAAGATTGCATCCCCAGTCCCATTGACCCTGCAAGTTATTCGACAAGCTTGCAAAGTTGCAAGCTTCCGGCGCCGCCGCGTCGGTTCGCGCCCCCTCCTGGCAATCTCGAGTTCGATCCTCTGAACCTGTTTGCACTAATCAGAGAAGCCGTCACTGGTTGTTGGTGCCTTTATCAGCACTGGGCAAACCTTCGCCCAGGCCTTCCCCTCACGAACCATGACGGCCCCCAGTCTCTTATGACAGCCTCAATAACTCGCTAGTATCGGAGCTCTACCGATCCCGCACCAGCCTTGAGGCTGTCTCCGCTCACGCCGTTTTGTCAGAATTGTCCGCTGATCTTGTCACTCTCATATCATAGCCAGATGAATGGGGCTTGGAATAAGAAATTCCCCTGCGCCAGAGACTCTGCGCTAGCACGAACCGTCCGAGTTTGCGCTGTTGGCGTTGGCCCGGGTGTTTTGGAATGTTTTCCGGTGCCCAACTCAATTCAGGGTTCTAAGGTCCAACAACCTGGCGCAGGGAACATGCTTCTTGCTGACGGCCTGGGCAGGAGAAGTCAACCAGCGCGGAGAGTGGAGTCGGCTTCCTCACCTCAAGGCTCCGAATAGAGCAAACGCAACTCCAACCTAGAGGCCGTCTCCGGCCGGATGCCTTCCGCGGGCTGGTTTACGCAATGCTTCATGTTCCCTCACGATTGTGAATCAACCTGCATGATCCGCGACATCATCCCGGCAGATGAAGACAACTGCTCCCGGGTACAGCACCGTGCCAGACGGGCGAGCTCGATCTTCACCATGGTCAGTGATGGGCTGCGCCCAAGGCAAGATATACACCAAGACGCTACCGTGCCTGCAACAAAATTGCCCAGGCCATGGTCGTTTATTCAATTAGATCCATGGCCCAATGGCACTAAATGCAGTTGCTACCGTTCGGCCCGCGTTTCTTAGCACTTTCCCTCTTCGTCACTTCGTCACGACGAGACGCCACCCGCCTTCCTGGCATCTTAGGTCATATCAGAAATGGGCCGAGCCAGTTCCAATATCGTCGAAGCACCCTTAGGTCTGATGGAGGAGACGACGCCATTGAACTTACTTCAAGGCGTCGGCCAGCTACACCGACGGGGGCGGGCCCTCATCTTGTTGCTCAAGCGGAGACTGCAGCTTCGTCACGTTCGCTTGTGACGACCAGGCCCTTGTGCATATGCAAGACAGGTTGAGGAGCACAGCGACGCGTCCACGGGAAATTTTATCTTCCGCAAACAAATGCCATGCATCTGTACTCCAGCAAAGGACATGCTCGATATGCGAGGTTCCGCTTGGCCAGATCAACCCATTCAATGCTATGTTTGGCAGGTGACTCGAATGACCGCGTTGCAGGATGTTGGTAAGCTGAATGTTATCACAATGAGACTGTGGCATTTGGCCAAATATCCAGGAATAGCATCAAGCCACCTGCACACGCCGGACAAGAGAATCGTGGCTTTGACTAAGTCAACGAGATTGAGAACGTCGCATCGCCGGATTTTTACCGTAAAAGCCCCATTACTCATCAGAATAGTACCACGTCGCGAAGAGCGTCATGCGAGCCGAACCAGAGCTTCGCACAAAAGATGGGGTCAGTCATTTGCCATTGCTTCCCAAAGCAGCCTCATCTCTTCGCCAACCGAGAGGGCTCCATTCATTTCGCACACTGCCACTGCGTAAAGGAGGAAATTTCAGTCGCAATCATGATTGCTTCAGACGAAACATCTCACGTGGGGAATACCTTCGGTAGAACGACGTACGGATGTTGTTTTTAGTTTTCGACCCGTCGAGTTTGTGGAACAGCTTTTGGGGATCGAAGAGCTTGGGCACCGGCATGTCTCGTGCATATGCGGGAGAGCTGCCGTTCATCTCAGATGCCAAGATTGATGATTGGTATGAACCGTTGCGCGAACACCATCAGTGCGCAATGGGCGAACTGGGCCCTTTGGCGCCCCGGCCCTTGAGTCTTCCCCGCCTCCCATGGCTCTAACAAACGGGGCCGACGGCGAGCTCGGCGGGCTGCACTGCGATGCGACGCTGTTGAACGACGGACTGTGCTAGAGTTCCTTGGGGCAGAAGGCCCGAGATGACGGGCTGGCCGCTTTTCCGCTCTCAAAGCTTCCCGCGAGACTTTGGATTCGTTCCAGTGGGCGCGGATTGGGGACAACATTGTCAACATCAAACGGATTGGCAAGCCACCAAACCAAACTTCGATGTAAGTCGGTACCGGGAATCGGAACTCGCGTATCCGCCGTTGAATCGCCTCATCGAGCATCACTGGTCAGCCCTTCCTGGTCTTGTTTGGCGGCTGACACTCTCTCGTCTTGTTGGTTCGCGGGTGTCGATACCTCGTACCACCGGCCCGAAGCTCCCCGGCTAGGTCGATGGTCTCGACTTTAGGTGGAAGAACAAATCCAAACTGACTTCTAGTGAAACATGAAACAAGTTCAGAGGTTTGTCGATTGATTGACCAACTCCGGAAGCCTGTTTAGATGTTGATGGCACGGCAAATGTCCTCGTTATCGCAAAACAACACAGTTGGCACGCGAGGTTCGAGCCCTTGGGCGTTGCTTTACGACGGCTCCGTTCAGAGAGGAAGCATGACCAACGCGGAGCGTTTCCGCTGTACGCCACTTAAGGGTGTTCTCAATCCACCGGGGTTCCCAGGGGCCAGTAGGTAAAGTTGATACCCAACCTGGGAAGTTGGTTCTGTCAGCATGCCGATAATCTTGACGTACGTGTATTCCTCAAATCTCGTTTCCAGGATACAAGTTATTGCCCCCCAATAGAGATACGTCATGGGTAAGATGGCGCTCGCTCTCGGTATGTGGCAATAACCCAGCTATGGGGTCTCGGTGAATTCCCTGTCTCGCCTGGAGTCGCTTGTAATCACCGAGGACTTCTCACCCTCGGTGTCGGTGGCGAGGTCAGCCGGCGAGCAAGGTACTTGTGTGATGTACGGAGTCTTTAGGCCTGCGAACTCCGTCGGGTCTAAATGTGACATTGCTGTTGCTTGGTAGGAGGGTCAACGACGTTGATGTTACGTTGGTATGAGTCTTGTTCACTCTCATATGTCGTCTAGCCATCTGCGTGAGTGTTCTTCAACACGTGACAGTTGGCTGGTGGCTGAGAAGACGGTAGGACACAATGAGCTCCGATCTATCTCCTGGCTGAGAAGTCTTTCTAATTATGTTTGGAAGTCCTGTGGGAATACTTGCTTCATTACTAGCGGCATGCTGAACCACCGGGGTGCGGTTTGTCTTGTCTCTCCGTGTATCATTGGCGTCGGTGACTGAGTAAACCCCAAGGAATACGTCTGGAAGGTGCTGAATCACTCGCAGGCAGGTCTGGCCCTGCGGAATGAGAGACATGTGGGGTTTGAGGTTCACATCCGTCATCTAGTGTGTCTACCTTGCCTACAACTTGCAGAACCCACATTGTTGTTGCAAAGGGTTTTGCATGGCCTTGGACTGGATTCTTATATATCACGTCATGATTGCGTAGACGATGCCTACCTCTGAGTCCGCCGACAAACTTGCTGCCAACCTGGAATGGTTTAACTTGGTGAATCCCGCTTCTCGAGGTTGAGTATATATAGGTCTGGTATCCTAGTTTGTGTGATGAGGGCAAGCAAATCAAAACAAGACCCGAAATCTTTTTCTTTTCAATGTTTCATTGCATGGTACCCCAATGACTACCCTTTGGACAGCTTCTTTGTGTTCAGGTTGTCCCGGGATGACTGTGTCTGGCTCCGGTGTTGCTTGGATATTTGTGTGGGAATACGACGCGTTTGCAGTCATCTTAGAGGCTGGAGACAACACGAAGATTATCTTCCTTGACGTCTCCTGGAGTACAGAGTCTCCAGATGTCCAGAATGACGAAGAAATTGTACTTTGGCAGAATGCTATTCTGGCCTGTTTGGATACCGTGGCTCGAAATGGCTGCTTTTGAAGCCTGAAAACAGGCTGTGCTTGAGATTGACTACATCCCGGGAAACGTTCTGGGTTCCGGTGAAGTCCGGCCAGCAAGTGCTAACCAACTTAGATATCCCCGGCAAATATATGTATTGATAGTCTTGGAGATTTTCATGAGCAGGGCTGCGACATTTTTTGGGCTCTTTGGGCACTAAAAGTTGGACTCGATGTCATCGCCTTGTTTCGTAGTCTCGCATCAAGTGCCTGGGTCGCAAAGCACTGGAATGATTGCTTCGAGTGAAAGGTGTTGGTCCACGGTCGTCGCTATTGTCCCTTGTTTGCGATGTATTCTCCTCGAAATACGAACAAGAGGCCAGGTATCACTGGTCTGCGGTTTTGGTTTTGCCTTTTCACCCGGGAGGTCGGGCTTGGGACTCTTGGAACCAACCTTTGGCATGATCATCACAATGATCTATTCCAGATCACCGAGGGGGCATTGCTGTGGTAATTCAATAGTAGTCTTTGGCACTTTTATATCTCGAATGAGTTTCCTGCATAGACGGCTGGTAGACACGAGGTTCCAGAAACATGAGCAAGCTGACACGTGCAAGGCCACATTAGAGCAGCTCATTCGGAACTCTTACAGTGCTTTAGCTGTCGTTGCTTTGAACCAGCATCCGAAGGGCATGAGCAATTTAATGTCTGGATCTGTTGCATGTTGTGATTTAGCCAGCGTTCTCCCAAATCCACAAGATGGGCATCGACGATGTCGCAGGTTGACGTGAGACATGTGCTCCTCTCCCTCCAGTCTTGCTCGTGTACGGCTGCAGCTCCACATTCTGAGTATACGCCGGAAACAAGAGGAAGGAGAGATACCGGCGTCGACAAGTTGCGTTGGAAAATCAGCTTTTGAGCCGGCACATTGCCAGGTTGGTCAGGATCGGATGGCTGATACATTTTCATCTCGATCAATCCGGCCTCATTCAAGATCGTTTCAGGCTCTTTGAATGATGCGCTGTGCGAGAGTCAAATGTTCAGAAAGCTTGTCTTTTAAAAGAATATATGTCCGTTCCGTGGGCTGAAGCGTTCACGAGAGACCTTGGCGGGAAACATGGTCTGGTCTTGAAAAGCTCTCAGCGCAGTTCGCTCGAACTACCCCATGGATTTGTAATGGGTGTGCCTTTTAATAACCCAACGCCCTTTTATTAGCTGTAGACATCCATCCGGGTAGCAATCTTGAATCAAGCTGGGCATATTTCCGAACGCTGCTGTTGCAATGAGAGCGAGCTGCTTCCAGTAACTTGTCGTAGTCGGCGTTCGGAGATGGGAAACTTGCACATAAGGTGGCCAAGAATGGGAGACAGACTGTGTGAACACGTTGAATCTGTAAAGCAGAGCGGGAGAATACGTATCCTACCGAAGACCCTTTTTCTGTTTGAACACCGCAGCATGACTGACACGTCATTGGCTGCTTAAACCCGCGAATCGCCTTATTCGTGATAGCGCACCGTTGAATCACCAATTTTCGCCCACAAGATTCATTGACCTTCCATTTCCAGCAATTCAAAGGAAACTTACTGGCTTCACCATAATGATGCCATTCGGCGGTTCAACTTTTGCCCGCGGCTAATCTGTTCGTGGTGAGTTTCCCAGTTGTCATGCCAGGCAACGGCGCCCTTTAAAGCACGCAGCGGCGGGCGAGTCATCGGCAGAGCGGGGGTGTGGCCCGTCCGGAGGGCGCACGCGTTCCCCGACCCCGGCCGGCATCGGACACTCATCCTATCATCTCATCGCTCTTGCGATGCGCTTGAAACCTATGCTGTCAATTTCTCACTTTTAAATATACTCGATTCTTTTAAACTCATTGACCGACACAATATCTTAACACAAACGCTCTAAACATCCTTACCACCGAAACTCGAACCCCGCCACCGGAAAACGTCCGGGAAACTAAACCTCACCAAGCCCCTCTCATAACCTACCGTGAGACACCACCGTCAAAATGGCAGACCTCACAACATGTCTGCCCCTGAACCGCGCCTCCGTGGTGGAAGCACACAAGCTCGTCAAGCCACACGTGCACTACACCCCCGTCCTCACAAACAAGACGCTCACCACCCTCGCCTCCACGCCGCGGTCCCCCGAAGACCTCAAGGGCACGAAATGGGAGGGCCGCACGCCTGCGAAGCCCACCCTCAGGCTATGGTTTAAGTGCGAGAACCTGCAGCGCATCGGCGCTTTCAAGGTCCGCGGGGCGTTCCACGCGGTTGAGAGGTTGAAGCAGGAGCCTGGCTGGATTGAGAATGGCGGCATGGAGAAGGGCGTCGTCACGCACAGCTCTGGTGGGACACAATCGCCTCCTCATATTCTCGTTCTCATTTCCAAGTCTCTTATAACGGACGAGGATGCACGTGAACACGCACACTAACGAAACTCCCAGGAAACCACGCTCAAGCCCTCGCCCTGGCCGCGAAAGAGGCCGGCATCCCCGCCCACATCGTCATGCCGGACATCTCCCCCGCCAACAAGATCGCCGGCACTCGCGGCTACGGCGCCAACGTGATATTCAGCGGGAGCACCTCCGTCGAGCGCGAGGCCGTCGCCGACCGCGTCATCGCCGAGACGGGCGCCCGCCTCGTGCCCCCCTACGACCACCCGGACATCATGCTCGGCCAGGGCACCCTCGGCCTCGAGCTGCAGGAGCAGGTGCGCGACCTCATCGCCGCGGGCCACTCGGCGCAGAACCCTACCTTCAACTCCACCGGCCAGCCCTCCTCTGCATCAGAAGGCAAGGGGCTCGACGCCATCATGACGCCCTGCGGCGGCGGCGGCATGCTCTCCGGCGTGGCGCTCAGCTGCGAGGGCACGGGAATCCGTGTGTTTGGCGCGGAGCCCGAGTTCCAGGGCGCTGACGACTGCAAGCGCGGGTTCGAGGCGGGCAAGAGGGTCGAGAGCGTCAAGACGCTAACGATTGCGGACGGGCTGCGGACGCCGGTGGGCAAGTTCCCCTGGGGCGTGATCTACGAGAGGAGGCTGGTGGAGAACATGTTCAGCGTGAGCGAGGAGGAGATCAAGGCGGCGGTGAAGCTGGTGTTTGAGCGTTTCAAGCTCGTTGTCGAGCCGAGCGGCGCGGTGCCGTTAGCTGTTGCGCTGTTTAACGACGACTTCAGGAGCATGGTTGAGAAGGAGGCTGGGGAGAAGGGGTGGGATTTGGGGTTGGTGTTTAGCGGTGGTAATATGGCCATGGAGGGATTGATGAAGATTTTTGCATCGTGATATGATTTTAGAGGACGAGTAAGTACATAAAGATAGACGTAGACTGCATATAACATGTCGTATCGATGGATGGGGCTGCCATAATTGCGTGACACCCGTACCATCATCGTCTCCGCCCGTCACTCGCCGAGCATGATCGTGTATACAGCTAGCTATTGAGACAAGCAAATTATTCGTTTATTTCTCGCTAGTCAAATCTTACCTGAAATGAAAGATTGAAAGGAACAACAAGAATGTTTCTTTTAGATATTCTGTCATGTTGATCAAGCACTGCGTTTAGGCTTCCTTATGAACATCGGATGATCTACACATCTTTGCCCTAATCGTCGTTCTCGAGACAAAGAGCCGTGCGTGATCCGATGTTTGTTATATGAATTTACTAGTCAAAGCTGTAACAACGACCCCTTCTCCTCGGCAGAATGTTTTCAGTGTTTCTGGCGGTCGAAACGGGATTTGCTGTTGAAGGCTTAGTTGGTGGAAAGACAGTAGGAAAAGGACGGGTTGCAGTGCGAAATAAGCATGCCATACCATCATCCCCGCTCCTATAAACTTCCATCCGGCACTTCTCGCCAAGTATTGCCCGCATATCTCGACGTTCAGGAAGTAAAAGACCGACAACATCATAGCCAAAAATTCCCAGACCAATTTCGTCAACGAATATACGAAGAAAGTCGCTGGATTTCATGTTCCAGTGATGCCATACTGAAAGGAGATCAACAGATGTTGTTTATGAAGCGTAAGGCTGACGCGTATGGCAATCGGCCCCGACCTATGGCCGGAGAATAGCCCTAAGTTTGTCCTCCCAACGTATCATCAGGTCCGACGATTGTTGTAGTGGAGGGTACTAGCAGTAGACCGGGCGGGTAGTAGGCATAAACGATAAAAGGGACGATAATACCACAACAATAGTAACGATAACAGAGACAGGGACGACAGGGACGATAGGGATAATAAAATTATTAATATAAAATAAACTATTAGAGCTAATATAGTAGTTATCCGCCTGGTTAGCTAAAAGTACCTGCCTGGATAGCAAGACTCGAGAACGGCAAAAAGACCTCCGATGAAGTCCTTTGAAGGCTGTCTCGACACCCGGGGGGGAATCCCGGCGAAATTGAACTAGAGAACCAGCCTCGTGGGAGACAACAGGCGGGTCCCGCACTTCGCATCAATGATCGCTATGTTAGACTTCATAGCCACGAGTGAGGATAGGGTCACGATCAAGTTTCTTTGGCCATTGCAAGTGGAAAATATACAGCCTTAGGGACTCAAGTCGAGGTATCAAGTCTATTCAGATATTCTAATCTTTACAGGCTTATTTCTCGCACCAGCCAGTGGGCTGGCCGAGAGCCTTGCACTTGTCAATGTACAGAGGCTCGTTGATGTCGATGATGATCTGGCACCTGGTGGGGTAGGGACCGGCTGTTGGACCTAAGTTAGCCATCCAAGATCGCAGAGAGCCACGAGGGTGGGGCGCGCGTGATGGTGAGTAAACTTACCGTAGGAGCCGTAGTCGGCACAGGCAGCCTTGGTGGTGTCGGGGTCGCTGACGAGCGCGGAGCCGGTGTCCCTGCCGCAGTAGCAGTTCTTGATGTCATCGGTCTGACGCTTGACGTGAACGCGCTTGTCCTCGGCCGGGGCAGCGGCAACGATGGAAGCGAGGCCCCTAAGTGTATGTGTTAGTTGAGCCGCTCAGAGGTAGAGGACCTAGACAGTCGGGGGCAGACGAACATGAGGGCAACGACGGTCTTAAGCCCGAACATTGTGGAATGTTTGATTGGAAAGTTGTCAAAGAAAGTAGACAGTTGGGATGTAAATGAATGTGATGCTGGAGGCTTGAGTCTGAGTTCTAGAATTCTGCTCAGTCAAGGCGCGATGCGGGGAATTATATACTAGTAAGACGTGAGTTGAGCAGTTGTCTCGTTGCCCCGCCTTGGCCGGCGAGAGCGACGAGCTCTGAGCCTCTGAGGGGTGTTTCCGGGCGGAAGTTGCCTCGAAAAGACATCTGAGCAATCAACTTCATCCCTGTACGCGTTCGTCCCAAAGAGATAGAGTTTCTTAGGTGATCTACGTTCATAATATGAAGCTTACTGGAAATGCGCTCGTTGCCGGCAAAATCCGAAGGCAAGAGCATAAGTGACTCTGAGTCGTACGGCTTTCGTTAGATTAATCAACATGATCGGCATGTGTTTCTCCCGTAAAGATACTGTTGTCGGTGAGGCTGCTTGACTCGGGCAACCAAATTCTGGAAGTTGAATCTCATGGTGATTCTTTCAACATGTAAACTGTTGCAAACCGCAATTTCCGAGCATTTGCGCGGCCTTGCGGTTGAGCTTTTGAGCGATGTATGGAAAGTTCTTCGGCATTCTCATATTCTCCGTTTGTTTTCTTTATTGTGTAGAGACGGAAGCAGCCAAAGATATCCTGATGTACACTTGGACAAACTAAAAGCCTGGGCGCCCTGCAAGTGGTCTCTGCAGGCTGTCACCCCAGGTTTCAGACACCCGATTTATCGCATGCTTATGCGTGGACACTGGCGGCTCCCCAGGGTACAAGGGTCATGCCAGCAGCACCTACGGCTTGACCGATCCGACGGCCGTTGTCACCATGGATAGACTCACTGAGGCAAATGCCACAGAGAGTGTATAAATATTGCGCCTCAGGGGCTGTCGGCTGCTCCTGTGCAGGGGCCCGTAACCTTAAGAGTTCCCCGGTTGTCGACTTGTCGCTGACAAAGTCGCTCTCGCAAACTCACCTGATGCCCACCATATAAGATCCAGCGACGGTGGATTCTTTCGCTCAATAAGACATGAAATAATGCTGTCACAGGTTAACATCTCACGCATAAGCCACCTTCAGCTCTGCCAAGCTTGCAGCATCTATGAATGACATCAAACGACCCCCTGGTCTTATTATAAGGGCATAGCCCGTCTCCTTCGACATTGATCTTGAGATCGACTCCTTAGACATTTTATTGCACTTGTCAAGTTCGACAGTCTTGTTTGCTGGTTGGGACGCCATTGGGTGATGCCGCGTTTGGAGGCTGTGGTCCTAGCATCGGCTAGTCTATGCCGCTGAGCTGCTTATTGAAGTTTGATCAACTATGTTTGTTCAGAACACTATGTCGAGTAGACATTAGTTGGCAACCACGCTGAGATGCCAAGCACGACACCAGGAGCTGAAGCAACCTCCAACGTTACTGGATAAAATTTGCTAGTTTCCTTGGTGAGTGCCGAACTAAAAAGAAATTGATAACCTAACAAGCTTATCTGTAGCAGAGGAAACAACGTAGTTGAGTTTCTCATATGCATGATAGAATGTGGTTTGGTATTTATTCAGCTAGCTGTAGTATGTAGTGTTGCGACTGTTTAATCGACCTGTATGTATGTGTGCGAGGAAGCTTTGACATCAAAACCCCTCCAAACCAATGACAGCATTCGGCACTTCGAAGAGCTTCCCCAGGCCATGAGTGGTCACCAAGTTCGTTTGATGTGGAGAGATGCGGACTCCAGTGCTCCGCAAAGCTTCCCAACAAAGTCGGGAAATGCTCCAGCTGCGCCCATACCCTGATCTCAACCATGACCAGAACCATGACCTACATTTATGCCGTCCAAAAGAAACGGATCTTAATCAAGGCTCAAGCGGGTGAATCAAGACGACATGCAGCCCTCAACCCGAAAATGACCAATGTCGTGGGCCCTATGACGAAGCCGGCGGGAACAGCGGCATGCGGGCCGCAGCGGCAGTTTAATCCCGGCGCCCCACCCCGCGCCACCGGAGACAGTTAAAGGGCCCCGCGTCCGTCCCATATTCCCATCTCAGCAAGCCGTAAAAGCACCTAGATCTGACCTACCCGAGGTCCTTGCTGACCAACCTTCTGCCGCTGCAATGCGACCATCTCCGCGGAGCTTCAACACGGCCATCTCGTCAGCAGCCATAGCGACACGACCCTCTTCTAAGCGTGTCTTGCCCATCCTCATCCCTTTCGTCCATTGTCAACAACCCCCGCCGAACGAGACATATCCCAAAAGCAACGGGATTTCCAAATAGTCGTGTCTCACTCTCCGGATCACCACAGACCTGCGGATTCAGCGCCGCAACTGCAAGCACGACAGGAAAAGCAAAAATGGCACCCTCCAAACTGAGAAGCTGGTTTCCCCACGCCAAGGCGCCCGTAATCATCAGCGCGCCCATGCTCGGGGCAGCCGGCGCATCTCTGGCGACCGAGGTCCACAAGGCCGGTGGGATCGGTAAGTAAACACACACACATACTCACAAAAACACCCATGGAAACCTCATCGCCAACCTCCCTTCAAAGACAATTGTCTTTTATGTCCCCACCAACGAAAAACAGTCACTGACCAAGCAACAGGTTTCATCGCCGCGGGCTTCGACTTCTCCGAGTCCTCCGCCCAGATGAAGGACATGGACGCCGCCCTGACCCAGGCCCGCTCCCTGCTCTCCACCACCGCCGCCGACGAGCAGCCTCTCCCGCTGGGCGTGGGCTTCATCACCTCCCACGAGACGGCGGGCCTCTTCGCCGCCAACGTCCTCCCCATCCTTGCCCGCCACCGCGTCGCGGCCGCGTGGCTGTTCGCGCCGAACGAGGACCTGAAGCCGCACGCGCAGATCATCCCAGCGCTGCGGGAGGCGGGCATCAAGGCCTTCGTGCAGGTTGGCAACGTGGCTGCGGCGCGCGAGGCGGCTGCCGACGGGGCGGACGTGCTCGTCGCCCAGGGCGTCGACGCGGGCGGGCACCAGTTCTCGAGGGGATGCGGCGTCGTCGCGCTGGTTCCTGAGATCAAGGCGATGCTCGCGTCCGAGTTCGCGTCCAGAGAGGTTGTGGTTGTCGCGGCGGGTGGCATCGTGGAGGGGGCTGGTGTTGCGGCGGCTTATGCACTGGGGGCGGAGGGCGTTGTCATGGGCACGCGGTTCGTTGCGACGAACGAGGCCATGTCGGCGCAGTTGCATAAGGAGCTGCTCGTGAAGACGAAGGATGGCGGTGTGAGCACGTGGAAGCACGACTTCCATGACAAGTTGGTGGACAGCAAGCTTTGGAAGCCGGGATATGACGGTCGGGCGATTATTGGGGACATTCATCGTGAGTACCACGTGCTTGGAGGTCAGACGACAACAGTCGAGGAAAGCCGAGAGAGGTTGAAGACCGGGTGGAGTGAGGATGAGGGAAAGAAGATGATTGGTAAGTGGTCGGGTGCCGGAGTTGGGCTCATCAATGAGATCAAGCCGGCGGGTGAGGTTGTCGTTGAGGTCAGGGAGGCGGCGAGGAAGAGGATCCAGGAGTTGGCCGGATTGATCTGAGTCGGTAGGCAAGAAAGGAAGAAAACATGGATTGCGAGACGATCCACGCCAGGGTGAGGATACAAAATACCAAGAATACTTGCACAACTGCATCATCATGATTCATATGTCATGGAAACTCTCAAAGAGTCTTTGTAAGGGGTATCATTTTTGTGGTCGACTTCACTTCTATGCCTAATGCCCCTTTTCAGTCTTCGTCAACTTTGCCGCGCTCTCAAAATAGCCTCCTGTCCCGCCGTACTTGGCCAACACTCCGTCGATATCAACCTCTTCAACATCCCGTGTCCGCTTCCGTCCCAGCATGGCGGTGTTCCTCGTGCTCGGAATGCGGAGCATCTCAGTCTCAACCACCCAGCCACAGTCTTCAGCGATGCAGGCCGCCCAGTCCACGAGACAGGAATAAGTTGACTGCGACTTAGTCTTGTCTCGCGGCAGTGGAGCGCGATGTTTCTGGCCACCCAAGGTATGACTGCAACAGGGAATCATAATGAAGGGACTCTCGGAGAGAGTTGCCAAAATAGGGGTCCATGGAGTCAGCTCGTCCGCGTGGTTCGAGACGATGAAGGTGCCCTTGGGAAACGCGCCGTTATGAGTTTGTGAGAGATCGATGACAGACTCCTCGCCATCGGCGCAAGAGGGTCTCGACACGGCGTCGGGAAGGAGCACAAGTCTCTGGAGGGAATCCTTCCCTGACTGCACGGTATTGTACTTGGCCCAGGACTTTCTTGCTCTTGCATCAAAGCCCCAGCCAGAGTAACCCTCCTGAATGAGGATGTAAACAAGAAGGCCGTTGCCACAACCGATATCCACGAATCCAGGGAACGGCTTGTCCTTGTACATCTCAGCCCACAACTCGATCAGAAACGCAGCGATTCCCAAGTCCTCAAATACGTGCTTGGAAGGATCAGTCGTCTCTGCCCAGCTCTCCACAAGATCCCTCGCGTATTTGAGCTTAAGCTCTGCGTAGCGATCTTGGAATCGCGCCTGGGGGATGACGACGTCGTGATGCACTCGCTTCTTGTAGCCGGCGACTCGGCCCTGGCCATGCTTGTACAAGACTGACAACAGCATGCGGGCTGTCCGCACCAGCTTCTCGACGGCAAAGTCTGCCTCATCAAAGAACAGGTAGTGGATGGAGACGGTACCGACGGCTCGCGCAGCGTCCCACTCGTGGAGATGCGCAACGCCCCGGACCTTGGGGTGGTAGAACGGAAGGGCGTCTGGGGAGGAAGCGTGGGGAAGGTAGACGACCAGGGACCTGGTCCCCGCGGCGCCGGCGTTGGCGTCCGCACCCGCCGCATCTGGGGTGCTGGAGGCAAAGACGCACGTCTGCTCCAGGGGATCGTCCCGGCGGGTGTTTCGCGGGATCAGCCTCCGCACAAGAACACGGTCGTTGCGGAAATCCTTGAAGGCAACGGGGACAGGCTCCTGCACAGCTTGTGCGGCGGCGGCGACACCCTGCTGTTGATCGGGGAGATCAGAGGTGGTGGGGAGAGGTTCGGGCACCCATCCTGGGTCGGTGTCGTTGAGGATGTCTGCGCGGAAGAGCCAGCTCGAGTTGATGTTTGGGTTCTTGACCAGGTTCATCATAACATCCTCGAAGACATCGGGCCCAAAGGCGCACTCGTGCCGGAACAAGGGATGCCATATCTCGCCCGAGAGATCGTGAATGGCTGGCTCCGCTGAGGGGCCAAGTGCCGTCGGGTCGAAAGCCATGGCAGTGACGGAATTGAGTTCGGTTTCCTGGGCTGCAGGCTGAGAAGAAGGAATATTGCTCGATAGAATGAGACCTTTTGAGTGTGATCGGGAGGCAGAATTGTGATTCGGGCGCTATCGCATGAATGTGTAGAAATGGCGCTAGGCGGTTCACGGTTAGCCCCGCAGGGTCGCGGCCAGGACCCATGTGACGTTGTGTGTTGGCTGCTGCGAGTGTGTTGGCTGCTGCGAGTGTGGTAATTTTTTGTTTACTTTGCGAGGTGGGGGTGACATGGCAACGAACCAAAATACACTACACGATCCGAAAACTCGCCCTTGCAGACCACCCTGAAAAGGTCCTGGTCCGTCTCTCGTCCTGCATAAGCTTGCAATTCGGCAGACGCCATTCCGTGATATCTTCTCCATCGATGACATTTCCTGCCTCATTCTATTTCCTTCAGCGACAGCCCGCGAGCCACAGACCCATCACTCCTATCCGCATGCCTTAGACAGGGGAACACACAAACAGCATCCTCGTCTCGCCGAGAGACACGTCCATCACAATGGCAGACAACGACAATCTGCGTACAGCGTCCCTGTACATCAACAACCAGCTGCTCTCGCGGGGACTGCTCCGCGATGGCCAGACTATTAACTTCGCCGACCCGGACGACAATCCGGGCGGCACGGAGGCCACCATGGGCAAGATCATGAGCATAGTCAATGATTTGATCTTGCGCCGAGACGTGCGTGTGCCCTCGTCCCTTTTGCAAGACTACCTTTGAAGATCCCCAAACTGAGACGATGTTTGTTTTCCCATCCTAAAGCGCGACGCCGAGCACCGCGAGAACCTCTCGACCACGCTGCGAACCATCCGAGCCGAGAACCTGCGATACACGGACGACATTGCACGCCTCTCGGAGAAGCACACCGAAGCCCAGCGCAAGGTCGACATCAGCGAGGCCACCGAAACCGCGTTGCGAACCCAGCTCAAGTCAGCAGACGCTGCTGTCCGCGGCCTCAAGGACGAGGTTGCCCGCGCCAAGACCCTCGTCGCCCAGACACGTGCTTCGTGTGCGACGGAGGTCCGCCGCCGCGATCGCCAGATTGACGGCCTGAAGAAGCAACTCGGAGACGCTGGCCGTCCTCGCGGCGCGGCAAAGAGCTCTGCGGTCACGGTCATCACCGTCGCCGCCGGCGAGGGCGAAGATAAGATATCGCCCAAGCGCGGTGGCAGGACAACCAACACCGAGGACTCCAATTATGACTTGCGAAGCGAGACGAATGAATTCCTTACAGAGCTCTCGCGCAACCTCAGCGAAGAGAATGAGTCCCTACTCGGTATTGTGCGACGAACTACGCAGCGACTGCGCGAGATGAGCGGCTGCGATGTTCGGACCACCCAGGGCGATGGTCATGCAGTCGCTTTGCCTACGGCCGAGGACATGGCTACGGAGCTTGACGCCATTCTTGAGCATCTTAGATCGATTCTCACGAACCCTTCATTTGCCCCTATTGAGGAAGTCGAAGTCCGTGAAGAGGAGATTGCCCGCCTGCGTGCTGGTTGGGTCAAGATGGAGAACCGTTGGCAGGAGGCTGTCCACCTCATTGACGGCTGGCGTCGGCGTATGGCTGTTGACGGCAAGCCTGTCAATATGGAGGAGTTGAAGATGGGTCTCCGTCTCAGCCCCGTTCGCGTGCGCGATGTCGAGGAGACTCAGCACGGCGGCGTAGACATGCACGAACACGAGCTCTCCTGTGTCAAGGAGGAGTGTACAGCCGACTTCGACGAGGACCAAGACCAGGAAGAGGAAGAGGAAGAAGAAGAAGACGAGGACGACGAGGAGATGCCTGAGTCTCCTTGCCCTCAACCTCAGAGACTTGAGCAAAGAGTCGAGTCCCTTCATCTTGTTCCTGCGCCTGAACAGTACAACAACAACTTCAGAGAGGTTCAGTACGATGACCTCGAAGACGACCGAAGCGACTATGAGTCTAGCATTTTTGAGGACGTCGATGTTGAGGAGCTCGACGTCGAGGAACCTAACGTCGAGATCCTCCAGCAGTCTGCCGCATACGTCAGCTCCCCCCCTCTCCCTCCTGCTCCTCAATTGAGCCCCCTGAAGGACTCTTCCTCGGCCGGCAACCGCGATGTTCGGGCTCGCCGAGAAAAGCCGGGAGACTTCACCACAATCACTGAGGAAAAGACTTGGGAGATCCGCGCCGTCGAGGCAGTCGCACCCAAGCCTCCACCACACCGCACCCAGCTCCCGCGTTCGCCTCAAAAGCCCTCATACCCAGTCGAGGATTGCTCTCGCGTCACCTCAGCCACCTCTGTCGATTCCGAATCCACCCACAACGGCGCGCCGCTCAAGACTCCTGCAGAGTCTCCTCCCTCTGCCGTGAACCAGACGCCCAAAGTCCGCAAGCTCCCAAAGCCGCCCCATCTTGCAACCGCGCAGCCACCGTCCGGCCCCGCGGAGCCGCGCTCCCCAACCGCCGCCATCCGCACAGTCTCGCAGGAGAGCAACGAAAGCAACGACGGTCCGCCTCCAGGGCCCGCCACGCAAACTAACAGCACAAAGGCGACGCCGGCCCGAACGCCGCTGCGCCGCGTTCCCTCGCGTCTGCCTCTACCTCGCCCAGCAGAGCCTCAACCCCAACAAAGCCCCCTGACCATGGCCACCATCGCCGCGAAGCTCGCCGCTTCAGAGCGCGAGGCCGACGCTGCCCGCGTCCGCGCAAAGCTCAAGGCCGCTCGCGGAGGTGCGATCAAGGCGGCCGCGGCACCGCCGTCGCAACAGCCAACACCGCGAGCCATGCCTCCCCCGCCGCCAGAGACCATCGTCGCCGTCCCACCGGAGCCGGAGCAACCCGAAGCTGTCTCAGAATCAAAGCAAGATCTGGACCCCGTCAAGCGCGACCTGCCCCAGGAGGAAGAGCAACAACTCCGCTCTCCTAAACGCAAGCGCGACAGACGCGTTAGCAAAGTCCAGTCGAGGAGAAGAAGCACGCTTAGCCCTTGGGAGATGG
Source organism: Colletotrichum horii (assembly GCA_027406005.1). NCBI lineage: Eukaryota > Fungi > Ascomycota > Sordariomycetes > Glomerellales > Glomerellaceae > Colletotrichum > Colletotrichum horii. The sequence continues at coordinate 4,143,088 of JANVYB010000008.1, forward strand.
AAAGCCTCATCTCGGGCAACGTCGCTGTTCCCCCTTCACCCGCGCGGTGATACCAAAAATACCGAATCAGTACCTTCCTTTTCCCCTACCTTCATACTTATATACGAATACCAGGGTTCAAATCAGATTGCCCACATCACTATCACTTATAATAGAACTCTGTTGTCTTCTGTTTGTTTTCCAAGGAGGATTCAAGATATCATGGGAGATTGGGATATTCACCCACAACGGCGTTAGAGAAAACGGGAAAGCCGGGAGAACGAGCGACGACTGGGGCTGGGACAACGCCGCGAGTTGAAAGGGCAGGCAAGCAGGCTGAGCTGGAGGAAGGGAGGATTGAGTGATTTTGTTTTTGTGTCATGGATGGTGGACGGTGGCCTTGTTTTGAATTGGGCCACCACCAACATGCCATCGTTGTAGTACCCCCCACGATTTGTTTACTTTCAGGTAGCGAGCACTGAGCGAGCGAAGCGCGCGTGTATGTGTGTGTCGTCTTGTTCAGTCGCGCGGAGCTTGGATCATTTAATGCAACATGTCTGTTTTTTTGCTTGTTCAACTATTTTACTGGTGCTCGTGATGTGACTCTAGACGATGTGAGTTGATATGATGTTAGCTTTTAGGTATTAGGTAATGGGTAATAGGTATTGGGTAATGGGTAATGGGTAATAGGTAATAGGTAATAGGTAATAGGTAATGGGTAATGGGTAATGGGTAATGGGTAATGGGTAATGGGTAATGGGTAATGGGTAATGGGTAGGAACACTAGCCTCTATGTCGTGAAGACGTGTATGTGGGTTGAGTGAGAAGGGAAAACGTCGCAAATAATCACTGCACTGGTGCCGGAAATTGAGAGGAGGGAAAGAAACATAACCAGATGTTGTTATTGTCTAGGCCACTTGATGCTTCATACAGCTGAGGAAGTCACGGGGAGATGGGGTTGTTGATGATCGTCTAATACAGCTGCAATAATCTGGAAAGAACGCGTGCAGCCAGTCGGATGAGAGGCAGGAAACGGGGGGGAAAAGACCAAAAAAAGGACGAAAAATGACGACCGGAACGCGGAAAGAAAGGGCACGCACAAGAATCAGAATCAACCCTCGAACACCCAGCCGAGTAATTTTTGGAAGGGAACAAAGGGCAAATCATTCATAACGCGCAGTTGCGCCCTTCAGTCCGTATCTCATTATTCATCTGTATACCCACACCCTACTAGCATGCATGACGCCGAGGAAAGGGAAGGAAACTACGAAAACATCTTCAGTACGCCGCCGCCTCAACCGGCTCAGCATCCTCCAACGGCACAGGAAACGCCGCCTCCCAGCTCCCGTACACCAGCTCCACGCCGTGCGCCTCGCAAAACGCCCTCAGCTGGTCCATCAACACGCCCGTCAGCGCCCTCTGGTACACCCTCCTCAGCCGGCGACCGAGCTTCACGACCCTCTCAATCACCGCGCCGATGCGCGCCGGCTCGCAGAGGGAGGAGTGCAGCTCGAGCACCTCGAGGTTGGGGAAGCTCTCGAGGAAGCCGAAGAGCAGGTCGTTGGGGTTCGCGCCGCGGTGGGCGGCGTCGCGGGTGAGCGCCTCGTGGGACTCGAAGTCGAAGTCGAAGAAGCCGAGGGTGCGGACGGAGGCCGCGCCGCGGAGGAAGTCGAGCGCCGCGGGGAAGTACTGGCCCGGGTCCTGGCGCCAGCAGAGGCCGACCTCGCGCAGGCGGCCGGAGCGGATGGCCGGTTCGAGGAGGACGGTGGCGAGGTCGACGCTCAGGGGCAGCTTGGGCATCCAGAAGCGCTCGAGGTTGGGGTACGTGACGAGGTCGAGCTTGTCGTCCTGCGCGGTGGGCGACGCGGAGGCCTCGGCGTAGCCGGAGTAGTCGAGCGGCAGCTGCTGCGGGAGCCAGTCGCCGTGGTTGCCCTGGTGCGTGGCGCGGGCTTCGAAGACGCGGAAGGAGGACGGGTGGAGCGGGGGGAAGTGGCGTTTGTTCCCCATGGAGAGGCCGCTTCGTGTCGTGCCGAGGCGTATGACTTGGAGATGGCGCCAGAGGGACCAGCAGTCCTCGGGCGGGGAGAGGGAGTCGAGGTCGGTGAAGACGCCGCAGTTGTCGAGGTAGAGTTGCTGCAGGTTCGGGGTCGCTCTGGCGAGTGCGAACTAAAGGAAGAATGTCATTAGTGTGAGTGAGGAGGCGTAGGGTCAAGAAGACTCACGGGGTTTATTCGACGTTCCGTAGTAAGGTTTGAGAGGGTATTGTTCAGTGGGCCTGTGAGTTGTAGGATCTTGAGACGGGGCATTTCAGGCCAGTTGAGGTCATTTAGATACATGCTAATCAACGTGAGACTCTGCAGATTATCCTTTGAGCGCTCGACGAACTGCCTGACGAAGTCTTGCGGTCCGCCTCTGCCGGTGTACTCTGAGTGAGTGTGGTGAAAATTGAATTTGAGGTGAGAAAGGCCCTCGAAGAAGGGCGGCTTTGGAGGTAGCTTATACCCCCAGTCGCCGTCCATGTTGCGCCGGATGCCGCCCAGCTCCAAACGACTTGTCGTCTGTGGATTCGTGGTCTGGATGAGCGATATCCATTTCGACTGGTTTAGCTGGAAGGTGTGGGCGTTGGGTATGATGAGGCTGCGTGCGCGACCGGCGGTGCGTTTGCGCAGTGTCTTCATGAAGCTCACGCGTGGGGGCTTTTGAGTATTTGTGACCCTGAAGTGGAGTTCTCTCCAAATGTAGGGATGGGTGTCGAAGAAGGTTTCCCAGCGTTTACAGACACCCGAGAAACCGCTAACTGAGTTAGAATCACAGTGCGTGGAGAGAAACGATGCTTGCATACCATAACTCGATGAACTCGAAGTAGGAGAATATGCTCTCGACCAGCTCTGACGGGAGGTCTAACGGATCTTTGCGGCAGAAGTGTTTGTGCAACGGTTCCCGAATCTTGCATAGTTGCTTGCACCTGTCAGTAAAGTTTTCAGTGCCTGAAGTTTGGGAGACATACCTGATACTTTGTCGTCCCGACAAGACCTTCTTTCTGGCCAGCATCAACACCGGCAGTCCATATCGCCCAAGCCAACTCCGGCTTCTTTTCAAGTCTGTAAATCTTGCCGAGTCTCATGTACCCCTGAATAATGTCAGCCACGTTGTTGCTAGCTAAGAAAGCACCGCAAGGGCACAATGAAAGCCAGACTAAGCGTACCTCCAACCTCCGCGGCGCAATCTCCAGCAGCCACTCCGCATCTTTCCTGGCCTTCTCAAGGTTCCCCATCTTCTCGAAGCACGCAGCCCGGTAGTCCAGCGCCTGCACATGGCCCTCGCGATGACACTTTCCCCATGTCTTCTCAGCGCCGCACTTGCACTCCTTCGTCGCCTCCGCGTAAACAGCACCCCTTTCCCTACGTGCAAGCGCAGCAGCCTGGCCAAAATCTCGACATGTGCATCGTTCCCGGCGGCGACGTTGCTGAGTTTCAGATGCGCTGCCTGAGCTAGCCCGACCAGCTGAAGATGAAGAGGGCGATGAGCAGGGACAGTTTCCTGCGACGAGTGTGAAGTGCTCCAGAGCGACGCGGAAACGCTGGTCTGCATAGGCCGTACGTCCCTTCTCGATGGACGCTTCCGCCGAGCGGACCCTGGGCAGCTGGTTGGGCGCCATGCCTAGGATCTCGCGGCGGGCCGGCAAGAATCTGGGAGGATCAGTTAGTTTCAAAGCAACATGGTCCACGGCAAAGAAGGCCAGTGGGATTTCTCGAGCGACACGGTCTCAATGAGGGACTCTCTGTAAGCGAATATCGTTAAGAGATCACGTGGTGACTGGGACATGGTACTCACGATGCTTGGAGTGATGCTATCGGTGAGCCGAAACCGGCAAAACGACAACTACTGTGGGGAAGTCGATGATGTGCTCATCTCCGTCTCAATCTAGGGCCGTGCAGATAATTGGAAGAAGCCGACCTCAAGCGCTCTCGACGAGGTCGTAGTCGACGTCGGCAAGCCGTTGAGGACGTCTACTATCGCCGAGGTTCAATTGTGAGGTCGCAGGTCAGAGGCGCGACGCGACGCGGTCCGTAAATGGGCGACCCCACCATGGCCCGTGTGGCCCGTAGAGCGAGCGTTGTGGCTGAACAAATCATCGGCACCCGCCGCCGGTCAGGGCCCAAGCTGGCGGCCAGTTTCAGCGTCCTCATCCCTCCCAAAGCCCTGGGATTCGTCTCAAGATTGTTTGCTTGCTTTTCCTTCTCTGATCATAAAAAACAACTACATAAGTCTAAATCAAATTTTTGAAATCAGCACCTACGAATTAATTTGAATACTGCCTAAAAGTATCGCAAAAGAATCGCCTTATTGAGACGAACCGATCTATCTACTTTTTGAAGCGTGCAGCATAATATGCATCTTATAAGCAGTAATAATATTGAAACCTACCTAGTATTAGCTAATTTTGCAACTTATAAGCCTTATTTATAAAAAGATAGTATTACTAAAAGAGAAAGCTATAGCTTTTATTTAATATAGCAATAAGCTTTTAAAATATATATCTTTAAAGAACTTAAAGAAAGCTTTAGTAGTAAATCTCTATAACTATATAGAATATATTATTGCAGTAATTTATAAGCTGCTAAAGGTATTTAAAGTATTAAGCTAATCTTCTAACTTTATAGAGAAGTAAGATAAAATACTAGAGATCTTATAGAATTTAGCTTTATTAGGCTAAAATAAGTAAGTAATACTATAAGAAACTATTAAAGAGATAATATCTCTTATAAAAGACTTAAGTATTACTTTTAGCAGCTTTTAAAGAGATAGACTTTAAGTTGCTAAATAAAATAACTTAAAATAACTTTATATAGCAATTACTAACCTTCTAAATAAAATAGAGTTTAAATGCTTTAATTTTAAGCTATAAGCTTTATAAAACTATATTAATAGAAGTATAAGCTAAGCTTTAGATATTAAAGTTTAATCTGCTTAGCTTTTACTTTCTAAAGATATTAAGCTATATTTTCAGACTACTGAAGTAAAGCTTATCTTTAAAAGATAGTGCTAAAACTGAATAGATTACTTTATACTAAAGATATAATTATATTAAGTTATTATTTATAGCATTTCAGTTAAGATTTATAACTTAGCTATAAAGTTAAGCATTTTAATAGTAATTACTTAGTTTGTTTAAAAAAACCTAAAACTTTAGCTTTAATACCTCTATTAGATAGGCTAGTTAAAAGGAAAACCTTCTGCAGTAGGCTAGTCTTTTATTATAGTAAATGCTATTACTACTAAAGATGCAAATAAAATATTAGACGTAGAGAGTGTAACTTAAAGTAGTTAACTATGCTATATAAACTTCTATAATCAGAAGAAACAGCTTTTATAATATGCAAACTGCTAGAAATATAACTATAAAGGAGCTAATTATTAGGCCTTAATTAAATGCAGTAAATATACTAGAGATTATAACTATAGAGATTGCTAAGAGGAAATATATAAATATGCTATATATAATAGACTATATATAGCTTATAGCAAAAAATGCCTTAAATGAAAAGCAAAAAAATAAGCCTTAAAAGTATATAGAGGCAGTAAGATTTAATAATACCTAACCTTCAGATAGATAACAGCAGTATAGTAGGAAAAGAAAGACTATTATTAAGCAGCAGGAGGGAGGCTTTTTGAAACCTCTTAAAATCTTAATATATCTTATATAGAGATAGAGATAGAGGAACAGCAATAAGTTACTAAAGTGATCTCTAACTTAATTCTATCTAAATAACAGTATATCTTAAGCTTAGCAATACTATAGCTAATTTTTGAGAAGATAAATATATTAGAAACACTTTTAGTAGTAGTTTAGAGATATCTATAGCAGAAATTCAGTAAAGATAATATTATAGCGTTAGTTAAAGTAATTTTAATAAGACTACTTAATATACCTAAAGTAATAGATAGTAGCAATAATAGTTAAGGCAAACTAACTTATAAAAAGATTAAAAGGAATTTAAATTGTATAAAACAGAAGAGAGATATAGAAATATACTAACTGAAGCTACTACTAGAAATAGCAGCTTTAGAGAAGGAGTTAGAAGAGTTAGCAGCAAAACACTAAGCTTAAGAGAATCAGTATAAGATGCAGCTAGAGATAATAAAGTAATAATAAAATGAAAAGTATAAAGCATTAGCAGAAAAGAAATCTCTAGCCTTTTAAAAGGAGAGATAGATCACTAAGATAGCAAGAGATATTTAACTACTTAAAACCTATAAAGGCAATTATAATAAACCTTTTATACTAAATATACTGATATATATTAAGCAAAAGATGCTAATAAGAACTAAAGAGCTAAGTATAACTAAAGATAGTATAGTAAACTTTTTTTAACTTAATAAACACTAAAGAAAGCCTTTAAGAAAAGTAATTAAATATATACTAACTTTATAAAAAAGCTAGCGCATTTTAACTTTAACTTCACTTTTGTAGCAACAGAAGCTTAAAAACTCTATTAAGCTAATAGATTTAAACCTCTTTATCTCTTTGCAGCAATTTAAGCCTAAAAGCCTATTAGAATAATTAGACTTAGCTTTTATTTTACTTTAAAAACTAACTAAGAGAAAAGAAAGTGAAACTACTTTTAAGAGCAACTCTCTATTAAGCTTAATAGAATAAACTAGCAATAGTGAACTATAGTTTTCTCTTAAAGATAGAGAGAGCGACTTTTATAATAAGAGACCTGCTAATTAATCTTTTGAACTAGAATCTAATAACTTAACTAGAAGATATAGACAGACTGATTATGCCTGCCTCTAATAGAGAGAAAGAAGCCTTTATAGTTCTTTAGTATAATATAGTAATAAAATATAATGTTATAGTGAACTTCTTTATTAACTTTATAACTAAGAACACTATAAATGCATCTATAGTTCTAGCATTTTAGAAGCTATATATTAATAAATAGGGCAAACTGTATTATAAAATATATACTAGAGATAGAAACTTCTAGTCTATTTTTACTAAAGAGAAAGCTAGAATTGCAATAATAATAAATAAATTACTATTTATAAGCTTATAGAAGACTGTTCACACTAGTAATTATATCTATATAATAGAGTTTAAGTTTAACCTAGCTGTATTACTCTTTTTTAATATCTATTAGCTATTAGATATAGCAAAGAACTTAGTATTAGTTCTAGTTGAGGCTTAATAGATCTTAAAGAGCTGGAAATTATAAGGGACTGGGCATATAGAGCAGCAATGCTGGGGATGACCTAGCTAATAAAGGCTGAAGGTATGGAGACGCCTGTAGGTCTAGGGCATAGAACCCTCCACAGCGAGAACTCAGCAAAGACTTGCTGAAGGTTGAAAAAAGGGGATCTTAGAAGAAGTAAGCAAAAATAGCATAGCAATACTATATCTACCTTTTAGATATTTCTTCTATCAGTTTAATTTAACTATAGCTTATAGCTTCTAAATACTTTTATAATTCTTTTGCTTCTATTTTAATTTAAGAAGATTAGCAATAATAATAGCACTATATACCTAAGTAATACCTACTAATCAGACTAAAGAACTTATACCTAGTGTTTACTAAGCATAAAGCAAAACAGCCTATGCAAACCTATATAAAGAAAACAACTCTAGCAAATAATTAGAAGATAATACAAATTAATAAAAAAAAGCAAAAAGCTATGCTTTAAGTGAGGCTAGAAGCCTTAAAGAGGATAGGCTATCTATGCTAAATGCTTACTACTTAAGCGATAAGTATATATAAGAAAATAGGGATTATAAAACCCCTCCTTATAGACTGGACAGGCTATAAGGCTAGATGTCTACAGCTGCAGCTAATAGGCTAGCTTAAGTTAGAAAGCTAAAAGAAGCAACCAGCTAAATGCTAATACAGCAGATAATTGCTATAATAGCTAGCTAGTAAGAGCTAATTGCTGCTACGCTAAGTAACTAAACGCTTACTAAATAATCACTTAAGGTTTTTAAGAAACCTCTAAACTATAATATAGCTTGCTTCACTAGTAAGTCTATAAGTGTGATAAGAGAAAATTAGCTTATTATAGTAGAAAAAGCTTATAAATATCATTTTAGCTGCTCTAATAGCTAATATATTTAATAGGCTGTAAATATAATAGAGTATACCCTGTAAATAGAATAGCAAATATATCAGCAAATACTTATAGACACCTCAGAAAGAGAAGTTAACTTAAGATAGAAAGATTTTAGAATCTTTATAAGAGGGCAGCATATTACGCCTAAACTCTAAAAATAGAACTACTATAATATCTTAAGGTAGTATTATCAGAAAGATAATAAGAAGCTAATTGCATATTAAGCTTAATAGAAGTTTATTAACTAAGCCTTCAGTAAGCTGAATATAAGCAATATAAAGGCATACACCTTCTTTTAGAGCCTTATAAAGACCTTAAAAGATAAACTATTTAAGTAAGATGTTAACTATATTAATGCATATATTATTACTCTATATATCTAGAGGTTATAAAAGATTATAAAAGGGAGGTATATAAAAAGAACTGCTAAATATTTTAAGTTGCATAAGTAACTGCATTCAGGCTCCTTAGACTGCCTTTATAAGAGCAGTTCACAGCCTCCCAAGTTATTAAACTAAAAGGATTATTATTTAGAGACTCTATTTTAAAATAACTGCTTAACAAACACCTATATAACACCTAGCTCTAGTAGTAAATCCTTTAATTCTTAGAGACCTTAATATTACAACTGCAAAAAGTATAGATATATTTCCCCTAACTGCACTAAGAACTAAGTATAGCTAGCAGGCAGCAATTAGAACTTTAACTTAAAATAGAGTGAGATTAATATAATTTTAATACCTTACATAACTAATACTAAAGACTTAGGAAATAAATAGGTATAGAAGCAACCTTAAAAGGCATTATACTAGAAATCACTTTAGTTCTAATAGGATAAACTATTAAAAAATAGGCGCTAGCACTTTAAACAGCTAGCAAAGTTAAATTAGAAGTTAATATAAATATCTGCACAGCAGTAGATATTATATAAGAAGATCTTATTAAGAAACTTCAATTAAAGGAGGCTATAAGCGTTACAGCCTTTAAACTAATAGATTTCTAAAAAAGGCTTATACCTGCTAGAAAGGTTTACTAGCTTATATTCTTCTTTATAGATAGTTAAAGATATCTATAAAAGATTTATTAAACCTTTATTATAAACCTCTACCTTAAAAGAGCAGGAGATATTCTTTTATTTAATAATTTAATAGGGCAGAAAGATATTTATATTAATATTTATATATATACCTAGTTATATAAACACTTCTCACTTATTAAACTAGAAGTAATTGTTTAGGAAATTATAGAGAATAGCTAATAAGCTTATATTATATATCTAATAGGCGCTTTAGCTTCTAACAAAAAGGATATTAAAACCTTAAGTGAATGCTTGCTAAGCAAAAGCTAGGAAAAAGAAATCCCTAAAGAACTTTAAAACTTTACTAACATTTTTAATAAAAAAAACGCAAAAAAAGTTCTTAAGCTGAAGAGAGCAGTATATTATATTAAACTGAAACTTAGCAAAGAACTTCTGCATAAGCCTATATACTTTATATCAGCAGAATAACTTTAAATGCTTGCTAAATATATTTGAGAAATAGAGGCAGCAGGCTGTATATATTGTTTAACTAGCTCTATAGAAGCACTTATGCTATTTATACCTAAGAAGAACAGAAGTTTATAATTATATATAGACTATAGAGGACTGAATAAAATCACAGTGAAAAACTATTATTTTCTGCTACTAATCAGCAAGCTTTTAGATAGGTTTGTTAGCATAAAGTTTATTTTAAAGATTGATTTAAGCAAAGTATACTACTATATTATAATTAATAAGGCAGATAGATAGAAAACTATATTTAGAATAAGATATAAGCATTTTGAATATATAGTAATGCTATTTAAGCTTATTAACACCTTTATAACTTTTTAGGTATATATCTACTAAGCGCTTGCTAACCTCTTAGATATCTACTATATTATATATTTAGATAATATTTTTATCTATTTAGATATAAAAAAGCAGTATATTAAAGACCTCTATACTATCTTATACTATTTAAAAGCTGCTAAGCTATTTATAAAACTAAAGAAGTATAACTTTTATTAGATAGAAATAAACTTCTTAAGGTTTTATATTACTTAAGATAGCATAGAGATAAACCTAAAGTAAGTCTAAGCAGTTGCTAAATAGCTAATACTAAAGTCTTTTAGAGATATATAAATATTCTTAAGATTCTATAACTTCTATTATAAGTTTATTATAAGATATTTCTATATTATCACCTCTATAAATAACACACTCAAAAGAAGCTAAAACAGCATAAAGTTAGAAGCTTTTATCTAAATAGAGGAGATATAAACTATATTTAAGATGCTTCAGAAAGCATTTACTAAAGCCTTAATACTAAGATATTATAACCTAATACTAGAAATAAGAGTTAAGACTAATATATTTACTTAAATAGCATCTAATATATTTTCATAAAAGCATAGCATAATTTAACACTTAATGGCTTTTTAGTTAAAAAAGCTTTTAAATATAGAGAGACGCTAAGCTATAGAGCAGCAAAAGCTTTTAGCAATTATAGAAAGTCTAGATTATTAAGCCTAATACCTATAAAAACTCTCTGAGAAGTTTTTAGTCTTCACAGACTATATAGCATTAAAAGGAATACTTACTATACCTATATAAGATATTCACAGAAAGCTTGCTTAATAAGTTTATTGCTTATCTATATTCAATTTTAAAATTTAATATAGGTTAGAGGTTATAAATCCAGCAGATAGACTGTTATAACACTTTAATTATATAGTAGAAGATATAAAAATAGATAATATACTTCCTACTTTTAGAAAAAAGCTTAGGCTTATTAGCTAGCTTTCAGTAATAAATCGCTAATATATCACTAAGCTTAAAAGGACTATAGCTACTGCAAAAACTTATATCTAAGCTGTCTAGCAAAGCATATAAAAACCTTACTAGAAAGCTAGCTCTAAAGTTAAAGGATCTTTACCTTCAGGTTAATACTACTTTATAGAGGGAACTAACAATCTACTGCATTAAAGTATGCATATTAGTGCTATTACCTACTTAAAATTATATGCAGATGCTATACTAACTGCTCTATAAGAGATTAGCAATATATTAAAAGACTTAAAAAGAGCTAAAGTTATTATACTAGAACAATATATCTTATATATTATAATAAGAAAGCTTATTTAAAATAAAACAGCTTATATATTACAACTAAGCATAGATCTTAAACAGATAGTTAGAAGACTGTAAGCTAAAAACCACTTCTGCAGAGATCTTACAGCTAAAGTTTGCCAAAATGCTAAAAAACACTAAAAATACTAACTTAATAAGAATAATATCTTTTAGTTTAAAAGAAGACTTATTATCTTAGAAAAAAGATCCTTCTGCTATAAAATCCTAAGAAACCACTATAATACACCTAGATTAAGGTATATAGAGGCAAATAAGACAGCTAAACTGATCTTATAAAAGTTTTATTAGCTATATCTGATAGAGGATATATAGCAATATATTGCTAAATGCTTATACTGCTAAGAGGTGTGTATACTACAGCATAAACTATATAGACTGCTGCAAATATTAGAACTGCTAATATATCTATTCTAATAGATTTCTTTAGACTTTTTAACTAGCTTACTAGAAAGTTGCTAAAATAATAGGATTATTTATAATATAATCTTAATAGTTATATATAGAATAACTAAAGTAGTTTAATTTTTAGTAATAACTAAGCAATTAGATGCTATAAGCTTAGCAAAGATCTTATACTAAGAAATTAAATGCTAATATAGCATGCCTAAAGCTATTATTAATAATAGAGATAAACTAATCACTAGTTAGTTTTAGTAAGACTGAACTAAAGCTTAAGATATAGAAAGGTGCATCTCTATAGTATAATATCTATAAATAAACAGTTAGACAGAAAGGATATATCAGACTTTAACTGTATATCTCTTAAAGTTTAGCAAAAGTCTATATAACTAATAGGCAACACAGCTAGTTAAAGCTAAGTTTTTATATAATAATAGCAAATATACTACTATTAATATATCGCTATTTAAAGCCTTTATAAGATACTACTTAAGAATAATTAATTACTGTTTGCTATATATTAACTTTAAGACTTAGAAGGTTGAGAAAAAACTTAAGAAGCTAACAGAAGTTTGCTAAAAAATAGCTGAAAATTAGCAGCATATAACTGAAATATAAGCTAAAAATATAAATACTAAAAGAAAAATATAATTATATAATATTAGAGATGTTATAAAACTTTTAACTAAAAACTTTTATTTCACAAAAAGTTAGCAAAAGCTTACTCTATAATTTATTTTTATATTAGTTACAGAAGTTATAAGCCTTAACACTTATAAAGTATAGCTTTTAGAGAAATATAATTAGATATATAATATCTTCTCTATTGCACTACTAAAGCTATAGTATAGCTAAAAGTTTGCTAAAAGACTGCTCTTAAACTTAGAAAAGGACCCTAAAGAATAGGAGGTTAAAGATATTATGTTGCAAAGAGAAGCATTAGAAGGCCTTTTATATCTAGTCAAATAGAAAGGCTAGCTAGTAGAATATAACACTTAAAAGCCTAAAGAACACTTAGCAAATGCTCTGTAAATTCTTATAGAATTCAAAAAGCAGCAGTATAAATTATATTGCAAATAAGATAATAAGTAATATAGAGAAAATAAAAAAAATTAATTAACTGCAAGATAGCTAAAACACTAGTAAAAACTCCTTAAACTTTTTGTAAAAGTAATATAAAACTATAAATATCTAATTAAAAATATCTTATAGAAATCTATTATACTTTTACTAAAGTTTTACTAATAATACTACTCTTTATCTTTTTTATTATCTTTATTATTATTATCTTTATTTTTATCTTTCTCTTCTTTTTCTTCTTTATCTTCAACTTTATTTTTATTATCTTCATCTTCACTATTATTACTGTTGCTAGTTATACTACTATTTCTATCTTATAGATTATTATTAAGCTTATTAAAGTTGCTATTATTGCTATCCCTCTTATTAGAAAAATTATCTTTATTATCAGTATTAACTAAGTTTTAGCAAACTGCTACTAAATGCTTACTAATATCTTTATGAGAATTAAAGCAGGGTGTAAGACTACTATTAACAGTCTTAAAGATTGCAATCAAAGCATAGCAACAGGCGTCGCAAAGTATATAAGCACTTTAAATCTTTAAAGGATCTTATAAAAGAAGTATAGCTATATAAAGATTGCTCTTTAAGAGATATATTGCTAAGATATCAGCAAGCTTATTAAAAAAGTCAGCTTATTTAAAGATATAGGTTTTATTATATAGGTAAGAAGAAAGAATACCTTTAATCTGCTTTATAATCTTATTTATCTTATTTTAATCTTTAGCTTAGCAAGCTAGCTATAAACATTTATTAGTATAAAGGCAAAAATAAAACAAACTATAAAATAAAACTTATATCTAAAGATATTTAAAGTTATATCTATATATAGGCAGCAGCACTTTCCTTAATATCTATAGCTACTAATTAGTTATTATAATTCTTAGTGCCTTACTAAAGGCTAATAAGGTTTACTAATTACTTATAGAAACTCTAGAGAAATATTTAACTTTTCTTAATTGTAGTGAAGATATAGTAAATCTTATGCTAGTAGTAATAACTAGCTTCAATCTGACAGATATAATGCTTAACTTAGTTCTAATAGTAGCAAATAGTTAGGATAAAGCAGAAAGAAATCTAGAAGTGAAACAATTAGCCTATATCTTCTTTAAATAATTGCTAAACTTACTCTGCAGCATTTAATGCTATGCAACTAATATAACTTATATATATAATCTCTATTATAAGTATAAGCATAAATAACCTTACTGCTTTTATAAAGCTATAATGTATAGCTAATATAAGGCTTGCTGCTATTAGATTGGTTGCACTAGTGTATACTATCACTAAGCTTAGAATTATTAAGACTATATTTAGCAAAGATTTAGGTAATAAAGCTCTCTGCATTTATAATATTAGTTATAGAAGTATTATAAAGTAGTAAAGTATCTATAAAAGGTCTATAGAAGCTTAATAAAGCTTATATAATATAAAGATATAGAAAGATATATTATTATGAGGAAAAGAAGAACTGGACTGGAGCAGAGAAAAGCTGTTACTTTATAGATAATTATAAGACCTTATTAAATAGTTGCAGAGGCAGGTGTAACATCAGATGAAGTGAACAACAGTTATTCACTATAGCAAGCGCTACTAAAAGTGAGAAAGTAGGTATAGTAAATTAATAACAGCAGTTGCTATCTAACTTAATTAACAGCTTTATAATGCACCTATTTAGAAAGAAGACAATAGAATGAAAAACAAAGCTATTATAAAGAACACTATAAAGATATTATGTTAGAAAACCTTGCTAAATAAAAAGTGAGTTTGCAGAGAATAAGAGCAACAAAACACTTAAATAACTATATTTGCTAAAAAGAAGAATAAATATTACTTTTTTTAAAGATAACTAACAAAAAAGTTTAAAACAAAAAAATCTATATATAGCTTAAAGGATTTTAATTAATAACAACTATAATAATAACAGCTTAGATGGACAACAGAGAAGGACAATAGAGGCTGCTCTAAATAACAGAAGAAGACTACTATAGCCACCTTAAACTAAAGGCTAACTATACAATAAGAACTATTATAACTAGAAGGAGGACAATTATAAAGGACTAAGCATATAGAGCAGCAATACTAGAGATAACTTAGCTAATAAAGGCTAAAGGTATAGAGACGCCTATAAGCCTAGGGTATAGAACCCTCTACAGTAAGAACTTAGCAAAAACTTGCTAAAGGTTGAAAAAAGGGGATTTTAGAAGAAGCAAGCAAAAGTAGTGCAGTAATACTATACCTATCTTTTAGATGCTTCTCCCATCAGTTTGACCTAACTGTGGCCTATAGCCTCTAAATACCTTTACAGAAATATAATAAAGCAGTTATAGTAGGGGATTTTAATGCCTACTATTTAGACTGGTTGCTAGATAATATAGCTAAAAACTTTAGAGGAAAATTCTTATAAGAGATAATAACTGCACTTAACCTTTCTTAACACTTAGCATTAGCTATAATTATAAAGCTAAGCAGATATATCTATAGCAACAGCATAAAAGAGAAGTTATTAATAATTAACTTTTGCTTTAGCAGCAACTTCTTAAATTTTTGTGAAATAATTTAGAGTTAAGAAGAAATATCTGATTACTATTTAATCTTAACTATCATTTTAATATTAAGATATAGTATATATATAACTAAGATCTTTAAAGATTAAATAAAATTTGAGAGAACTAAATTATAAGAAACTTTTAATATAATTAAAATCTTATTGCTAGAAGACCTCTAGATATTAAAGTTTATAGATATCTATATAGAGGTATTAATCTATTAAATAGATTTTGCTATAGAGATTACTGTTTCTACTAAGAGAATTAATACTCTCTATAGCTATAAAGGCTGAATTAATAAGCTTATTGAAATCTATTAAAATTTTTAACGCCTTAAGCAATAAGCTAAAAATACTAATGCTATAATTAATATTAAGAATGCTAAAGAAGCCTATTGTACCTTCTAAAAAGCTTTAAAAGCCTAAAAGAGAAATATATATAGAGACTTCTTTATAGAAGTAATTACAGATAAAAACGCTTTTTAGAAGATTACTAGATAGCAGAAGAGTAGCAGCAACCTCTAAACCTTTTGAATTAAACAGCTTGAGATAGAGGGTAAAACCCTTATAGAAAGCCTTAAGATTGCTAAAGCGCTTAAAGGGAAGTTCTTTCTGCCTTAAGGTATAGCAAACCTTAAAGATATTAACTATACTAAATATTTACTTCTAAAGGAATAACTATTTATTATAATCTATAAGATTATTTAAGCTGCTAAGAATATATTAACTAAAAAAGCTTTAAGATCTAATATCTATTTTAATAAAATAATTAAAAACAGCCTTCTAAAAGAAAACTATATAGAAAGAATAGATTCTAATTAGGTGAAAGCTATTCAGCAGCTTTTTAATATAAGCTTAGAGATAAGTTACTGCTTTTAATACTTTTAAGATATAACTACTATTGCCTTCTATAAGATAAGTAGATCTGCTAAAAAGTTAAATAGTTACTAGCTTATTACACTATTTAACTTGCTAAGAAAACTCTTAGAATTAGTCATCTCTAACTGACTTCAGTATGCTTTTAATGCTTACTTAGATATACTACTTATTATATATTTAGGAGGATGCAGAAAGGTCTCTTATAAGATAGCTTTCTATTAGATATTAGAAATAGTTTATAGCATATAGAATAAGGGGAAGTTTATAGTAATAATTATTATAGATATCTCTAGTGTTTTCAATTATATTTTTTACGCTAGATTTATTTATAACTTATAGAAGAAAAGCACTGATTTTAATATAATTTGATAGATTAGTAGCTTTCTGAAAGAGAGAATAACAAACTTATGCCTATTAAACTATATAACACCTTAAGAAGATATTTAAGTTAGAATCCTTTAAGGCTTTCCCCTCTCACCCTCCCTCTATATTCTTTTTAATAATAAGCTTATTAGGGATTTAGAGATATTAAGCATCTCTTTTATATAGATTAATAATATAACTCTTATTATTAAAGCTGAGATAAAAGTATAGCTAGCAGCAAAAATCAAACTTATCTTATTGATCTGCAATATATAGGTATAGAAGCATAAAGCTAAGTTTAATTAAAATAAATTCTATATAATATATTTTACTAACTTAAAAAACCTAAAAAGCAATAATTTTAAAAAGCTAGAAGTCTTTTTCTATTAGTACTTAAAGCTAATAGTATATAAAGACTATATTAAAATGCTAGGAATTACTATTAATTATAAGCTTAAGTTTTAATACTATATCAACACTACTACTGAAACAGCTTTTTATAATATAGAGAAAGTAATTAATAGTTTTAGAAATTTAACCTATAGGGTAAGAGCAGATGCTATGAGAATAGCTTATAAGGCTGTAATTTTATTATCTTTTCTTATTAGCTGCTCAGTCTAGCACTAATTAGACCTTATAACCTCACTTACTACTAAATAACTAGAATAAATCTAAGTGTAAGCAGTAAAGCAAGCTTTAGAGACTATTGTTAAAACGTCTAAAGATACTATAAATATTAAAATCTACTTTCTACTTGCTAAATTACAACTTAAATAGTAATACTTAAACGCTTTAGTATAGTTATTAGCACACCTAATAGGAGGCTGATTAGTTAATTAAGCAGATTTAAAGGCCTGTTTCTAGAGCTTTTTAGTAAGACTTATAGCTTATGCTGTAATTTAATATTAAGGAATTAATATTATAACAGTAAACTGAAGTTTAATCTATATTAATCCTCTTTAAGGTTTCTTTCTGTTAATAATTATAGATATTAAGAATAGAAACCTTATAAGGAACTATTTTAAAGCTATTATATAATTATTATTAAGTTTAGCTAGAACTTATAATAAGTTTATTGCTGCTTCAAGCATATATTATAATTATAAAAGCCTATCTTAAATGCCTTTAGCAAACCTTTTAAAAGCCTAAGAAGCCTCTAAATATAATAAAAATATAAATCTAAATGCTGTCTAACTGTTCACTAATAGATTGGGAATTAAAGAGAGGATAAATGCAGTAGTATATTGCTCTGAGACTGAAAGCTAGAAGAGAATTTGTTTAAGCTTAATAGCTAGCTTCTCTATCTTCTGCAGAAAAGCTAAAGCGATTATATTTATGCTAAAATATATATAAATATTTAATATACTAAGGCTTATTTATATTTACTTAAATAACAAAAGAGTTATTTAGTTTTTAAGTAAATTTTATTTTTATTAAGGGAAGCAATTTTTTATATAAATCTATAAGCTTTGCAAATTAATATTAAATTATATTACTATAGAATAGATCTCAGTCTATTTAGAAATTAAAGGTAATAAAATAGCAGACTAATATGCTAAAGAAGCTACTAAATAGAGAAATAAAAAGAAGCTATCTCTTATTAAAAGCCTCTTAGAATATAATCTTAATAGCTATTTTCCTACTGCTTTCTCTCAAAAGAGCAAATTAATAGATAGAATAATAAAAACTTAAATTACTAAATAAAGCAAAACAGCTTATAGCTATTTTTCTAAATAGATTAAGGCTTACTTATATAAATTAAACTTTATATATCTTTAAGGTTTAAATAAGCCTTTTATATTAGTTATTATTTAACTTTATATAGAAAAAATAAGCTTCTGCTATTATTTACACTCTATTAGATAAACTAATAATTCCTTCTGTTTAAGCTGCTTAAATAAAAGCAAGAAGATATTATAAACTAAAGAATATATCTTACTATACTGCTTAAATCTCTTAACTTATAAAGCTTATATATAGAATAATATTAGCATTATTTATATCTGCATTAAAGATCTCTTAAATAAAATTGCTAATATAAAATATATAGCAAAAATAGTATTAGAAGCAGACTTTTTAAAGTAGTTTAAAGCAGTAGATATTAAAAACCTTAAATTAATATATAATAAAAATAGAGATAAAACTTATATCTGCTTTAGTATTAAAAAGAGGTTTGCTTTAGTAAATATTACTAATAGTAATAAATATTAATATAATTAAACTAACTGCCTATTAGAAGCTTAAAGCAATTAATAATATTACTTTTTAGTAGCAATTAGTAAAAAATACTTAAAATATAATAAACTATTATATTATAACACTTATTAAGATTATAAATTACTATTTATTATCTTCTAAAAGCCTAAATATTTAACTTTTGCAAAATAATATAAAGCTATTATAAAAGTAGTTAAAAAAATTAAATTTTAGTAATAAGACTTAATATAAAAGCAATTAAACTTACTATAATACTTATAGCTATATTATCACTTTTTAATCTTTAATATTACTTATAAGAGGCTATACTAATAATTAAGCTAAAAAAACTAGCTTTAGAACTAATATCACTTAGAACTAACTTTAGAAAAAGTGATCTCTTATTTTCCCTCTTTTAACTATATCACTTTATATATATATATACTGTCTAAAACTATTTTTATTTTAATATAAATACTAAAGAGCAGCAGATATAACATAATATATAAATTAGACAAACTAAGTGGTCTCAGACTAGATAGGCAGCAAACTATCAGAGATAGTAGAGGAGACACTGCAAGAGGTTTTAGCACCCCCTGAGCGCTGAATTAGTTACATAATATATAAGTAGAGCGTGAGATAGCAGCTGTATACCCCTTTAGGGTTCTAGAAGGCTTAATGACACACACACACACACACACACACACACACACACTTCTCTGATCGTCATTTACCTTGCGACAGATCATACAACTTCAACTGGGTTATTCCCATGATGATTCGGAAACGAAACACTTCATCTGAGCTATCTTCTCGCAAAGAAAGCAGCTCGCCCTCAGCTTCATACCGCGCAAAACACCCCTCTCCACCGTCGTCCTAAACCTCGCTCTCGTCCGCAGCCGATTACAGCTCAGGCCTGCGATGCAAATTTCACCGAATCCTCCCGACGGCCCTTTCCCCGCGAGACAACGGCGAGTGCTCTGCCTGCTCAAACACCGGCATCACCATCTTTGCTGGGTTCCGTCGTCCGCCACCATTCTGACTTGGTACTTTGGTACACGCCCTATCCGTCCGTTCCTTCACCATCACATCGCACACCGATCATGGCATTGTCACACACCTCCCAGTTCATCAGAAACCCAAAGAACTGAGCCTCAATCTCACTCACCTCACAGCCCAGAACAGCCGCCAAACCAGCCACATCTCACCTCACAACTCAAAACCATTACAGGACCGACCCCACGGTTTGTCCTGACCAGTATCTCATTCCCACCCGTAACCCCATAATCCTATTTTGTGACACCCCATGCCATGTTGCCACAATGTCGACACACCATGCCCGCCTCATGGCCATGAACCACGAGCCCGCGGTTCGTTCCTCCCAAACGTAGTCCCAGAAACCAGGGGAGTGAGGGGCTGGGCGCAATGGGACAAATCTATCCACACGCCACATACCCATGCCGGTGTAACCTCGATGCGATTGATCATTATCCCCAGGCCGTGGTGATGCGATTCCGTGCCATGCCTCGATGAAACCTTTCACCACCTCGTCCGGGCCAGGCACCTACATTCTTCGACCTGGAACCTTGGCCAGACCCCAGGCTGAATCGACCAGGGACGGGAATTGCAACAAACATCCGCCCTCAACTTTCGTTTCCGGCCGCCATCAACAGAAACACGGGGCGCAACGGCACCTGATCTCGTGAGCGAGTCTGTGTGTGGTGGGGTGCGACATCTACATCGTCTTGTTGGTGACCTTGAGCATTTGCACCTCCGACCAATTCCAACGTCCACAGAAGCGCTCGCAACGACCTGCCCTTCATCGCCCTGCCAGATGCATCGCCAGGTCGGTGTAGAAACCGATTTAGAACCAACCCAATGCAATGCAGCAACTGGGTAGCATCCCAAAAAACAGGGACATGCGTCCTCAGCTCCCCCAAAAGTCCCCAAAAGGCACCAAACCTGGGGCTGTCATTATTTTCCCCTACTACCCGATCGATCGCTGCTAACCTGAAAGCGAGACATGCAGATTTCCCCCCCTCCGCCGCTACCAAGCCAAATCAGAGAAGCCCTTGCCGTGGTGACGCCGTAATCAGCCAGCCGCATTGCATTTCCCACGCCCATGGATTCCTCCGTCGACCTCTCGCTGCCTACCTTGCACACCGAAAGCTGCGAAGACAACTGCAGCCAAGAAGACCAAGACAGGAACACACACACTCACGCACGTTCCAACAAAAATAAGAAGCCGGAGCCGGGGCACCGCGGACGACCGCTGCATATCCGGCCGCATTAGACCCGAGACTCTTTTTTTGGACCCCAAAATAAACCACTACCGGCCCAGCGGCAGCATCCCATCCATCGACCAAAGAAATGCTCAACCAAAAAAAAAAAAAGTCCCGCTTCTTTTGCTTCCTTTTTCCTCTCTCGGGAAGTTCTACCCCAAGTCTGCCTCAGCTTGCTTCGCAATTATAGGAATCCTTCAGCCATTGACTGGAGAAAAATCGTATGTTTTGCGAGTACGGCGTAGTTTCTGTAGAATGTGAGACAGAGTCCGAAGGTTCAGGTCCCCACAGCGTAGCCACCCGGGGGGCCTCATCCAAGTTTGCCCGGAATCGCCCTCCAGGCAGAACCGACCGTGAGGTTGATCGAGGGGGGATCTGGAATCTCGGATACGGGGTGCAAGCAAACGAACACGCACCAAAGCCCCCCAGAAACGAGGCCAAACCTCGATTCTGCCCGAAAGGATTTCGGCGTCCCCTCCCGTGCCGCCCTCCCGCGCAAACACGATCCCGGGAACCGTCCCTTGTGCATCAGCAACCG
This sequence comes from Colletotrichum horii, assembly GCA_027406005.1. Taxonomy (NCBI): domain Eukaryota; kingdom Fungi; phylum Ascomycota; class Sordariomycetes; order Glomerellales; family Glomerellaceae; genus Colletotrichum; species Colletotrichum horii. The sequence continues at coordinate 4,164,633 of JANVYB010000008.1, forward strand.
GTTTTGTTTGCTTGCAATGTGCATATCTATTCAGCCGGGCAAGGTTTCGTGATGTGATCGTATCTTGCTGCCTTCTCGCCTTCGCCGCCCCCTCGCGATGGCGTATGACCCGATGGGGTTGGCTCGTCAATTGAAGCTTGGCTCCGGGGCCTGACGGAACCCCCACCCCGGCCGTCAACGATGGCCCGCCAAAACCGCAGCCGAACCGAACCTCTTCCTTCCCGTCACGATACTCGGGAATCCCCCCCCCCCCCCCCCCCCCAAGGCCCCAAGGACCCAAGGCCGCTTTGATCCCGTCTTTGATGTTTAAAGGTCTGATGTGATTGCCTTTTCACTCAGCGCACTCCCCGACTGCTCAGGGATCAGCCCGTAATCTGCAGCCGTGTTACCGAGAATCCTTTGGCGAGCAAGGAGCTGCTGGCCTGATCTACCTTGGCTACCTAACCCACCGCCAGACGGGCAGCGACAGGAAGAGGGGAAAAAAAAGAAACCATACCAAACCCACCAACCGGAATCGTGGGTCCCCCCCTTCCATCTCCCAAGAAGACAACCCGGAAACCCCAAGACATGGCTTTCTCAGCTACCTACGTATTGTGTGCTTATTCTGCTTCGCCTGCGTAAAATTGGCAAATGTCCCCCGGCCCCCGGTGAAAAGGGCATCATCAAATCGTCACAGCCAGACAAGGATGAGGGGGGACTTTTAGAACTTTTAGCGTTGGGCAGAAAATAAACCCGGGGCTTGCAACATTTGACTTTTCCCGCTAGTTTCGCAGCTTGACAACTGTTTGATGATCTGCATAGGTGCACATTTCGAGGCTTTGCTTTTTTGGGGGATACACACATACATACATTTTGCGGCGCAAAATAGTGCAAATGATTCCCCGAATCCACGGATTTACCTCGTGCCTGGTCGATCCCACCTCGCTCCAATCCTGGAACCTGCAAAGCAACCCTCCCCCTTGGCTATCATCTCATCTTCAACTTTGACATGTTCGTGTTACATGGACCTGGCCTGTCGATGCTGAAAGTACGATGCTGTTGCAGCAGCCGCATTCTGTAGATGCACGCCCTCTCTCTCCCCCTCCCTATTCCAAAACATACAGTTGGGTGGGTGGTGACACAGGGAAGAACAGCAGCCAAGAGAGACTCAACCACAGACGCACATGATGCACCTTACATACACATACATAGGGTGCCGCTCGTTGCTGGGCTGCGCAAAGCCCTAGCGTCAAGCCGGCTGCTCAGATCATGACCACGCCCACCCTACCTTACCTAATCGTACCACACTCGCGCAAGAGACGCCGCGCTTGCGCTTGCTGCGCTTGCCTGCGCCTTCCCGCGTCTGTCGTCTAATCCACTAATGCCGTGCGGGCTATGCTCCAAACCCAAAAAGAAACACTCGCACTGGGCTTGTCTTTGCTGCGGTCCGTTCTCTGCAATGAGATTCTCACCCAACCCTCCACAATGGCAGAACGCGCCAAAGTGTGCTGCTGCTCTCTCAGAGTCAAACTTTCCCACACCGAACCGTGATATTTCCCCATGGAAGCAACAAGCAGTCATCCCTTCCCCCCCCTCCCTTCATCTCCCCCGGCCGCAGAATCTCACTCATCCATCCCGAACGCCAAAAATGGCCCCCCATCGGACTTTCTTCAATCCTGATGGGAAAGCAACCCGGCGGCCCAAAACATAAACCCACAATCGCCTTGTCCCCCCGGCGCATGGCCTAGCATCTGACATCTGACACGTTTCCCCGGGGTGCCTCCGTCTTCCGGCAAGCCAGCGAAAAAGAAGCGCCATGCATGCACTCATGCACGGCACTATTTCCCCCCATCATCATCATCAATCATCGTCATCTTTCTTCAAACGCCCAACCACACACACACACGACCAGAAACCAAAAAAGAAACAAAGTCCCGTACATGAACAAAACTGCAACCACAAGCCATCTAGCGAGCGAAGACTGTGTATACATTTTTAGACCCCAACGCTAGTTATTCAAGACAGGTTCCGCGGGGACGGGAGAGAGAGACAGCCAACCCACGCTATCTCGTCTATTCCCAAAACAAGCGCCACCCTCCGACCCTCCGGCTCATTTCCATGCGACACTCTGAGAGAGAGGGAGACACAGAGAGAGACTGCCGCGATAACCCCACTTTTCCTTCTCCAAATGACACTACCACACACGCCAGTGAACCAGTGAACCACCACCCCCGGTCTCCACACGCCCTGTTCGTCCGTCAAGCGAAAAAAGCTCCTTCCGCCGCCCGGCCACCACCCGCCGCCTCACCTAAAAATAGTTCTATTCTTAGAAACATCCCATCTCATCATCGCATCTCGTGCTCATGTCTCCCCCCACCAACACCAAAAGTTCACAATTCCAACGACCACCATTCGCCCCGTGCCATGCCAACCGAAAAAAAACCACCACCACTCCTGTCAGAATTCAATCAATCGCGACCCGAGGAGAAAGAAAAAGAGGAGGGAAAAGGTCTGGTCGTCTGGTAATCTGTGCTTATCCCCAATTCAAGCCCATCACCATCCAACCCCATGTATTGTTGCTCCCCCATGCCCGTAAGCTCCCTCCTCACAGACCACAGGAACCCCTGTCTCCAGAGCTCTCGGGAAGACATGCCTCTTTTCCCCCCTCCCCTCCCTTGCTCCCCAAAAACCCATCAAAATTACTTGCTTCTTCGACCTCCGTCCCAGGAAGAGTAAGAGAGACCCGAAGGACCCAACCGTAGGGATATGCAGAGACAGGGTATCGGGGGGAAAGCTAGAGCCACCTACCTCCATTTGTCTCAGATTCTTCAACAATTCCCACCACGTCCCGTAAACCATCCATACCCGCGTGTGCCAAATTATTCCGTATCAGGTCTCCCGAGCTTCCGCGCCGCGCGCGCGATGCGGCAGAGTGAGAGACCACACCACACCCATACGGACACACGCCCTTTCAACAGTAAGGTACACACCCAAAAATACGGCGCGGCAGAAGGGGAGAGGGAGCGACGGTGAACCAGGGGTCAGAACTTTGAACCACCCAGGCCCAGGGCCCCTCTCGGGGACGCAGAGAGAAGTGCAGTTACCCCACCCTCAACACACGCCATACGCGCGACGAGCTGTCCGTACCTTACCTTACTCCGTACAATGACGGCACCACCACCCACGAGGCGAGGCTCGCACCCCAAATTAAAAACTTGGAATCCTACGAGGCTGGTTCCGGCCCCCATCTGCCCCCTTCATTGCCGTCGTCACCTCGACCAATGGCGTGTAAGAGAAGACCCAGACAAGAGAGGTATTCGTGCTGCCTGGCCTGCCTGCCGTGTCTCTCCCCCTCGCCGCAAAGGAACAGCGCAAAAGCCGCTCTCCGGCCATTTCCACAGCCAGCCTCGAATTAAAGTTCTCTCCCCCCTTCCGTATCGCCCAATGAAATGTCCATTCGCCCATCTTCACCAGAGTAGTCCCCATCATTCCTTCCATTTTTACGCTCGAAAAATGTTTCCCAATGCAGTTTAGTCCCCAGCGATTCCTACAGCTACACGCCGCCGGTAGGGGGGTAGGGGCACGCTACCTATTCCACGCCGCTGTTCCCTTCCTCCTCTCCCGTGTCCACGGACAGGTCACACCTCATTGGTTACCGGGCCGCGAGTCTGCCTAACGGTGGGGGATTTGACTCACGTCCACAATTGAGGCTGTTTTCTCGCCACCCGCGTGTATTCAACGACTTGTGTACTATGATTTGCTGCTACCTGATATATGCGATTGTTTGATCACCTGATAATTGCAAGCTGTCTGAAGAGTTGCATGTTGTAAAATTCGTACTACATTTTCTATGGTAGAAAAAAAAAAAAAACGACTTGTGTTAAAACACACGAGACATGTCTGGACCAATTGAGGCCCTTGACCAAATCTGTTCTCTTGCTTGTCCAGCTCGATGTTCCTGCAGGGTCTTAGCGTCTGCCGATCCAATACCGTCCGTCAACACTCCCCCCGGTCCCTGACCAATTGAAGTGGCAGTAAATGGATTTTTTTGGCCTCGTTTTGTTCCCCGAACGAGATGCAAAAGTGAGATTCGAGTCTCTCTCAAAGAATCGAAAAGCTTTTGATGACTGGCACCAAAGAAGCTTTTTCCCGGGCATTCCTGTGTCCGAAACCCTCCATGCATTCCTGCGTCATTGCTGTCCTCGCCGCTTACCAGAGCGACTCGTCTTTGATGGTATGGTGGTACAGATCAGAGAAGAGAGAGATAGAGAGAAGTAGACAGACAGAAAGTATCGAGAGTCAGAAAAAGAGAAGAAATTTTCAGAGTATGCGGAAAACTTGGAGAGGGAAAGAAAATAGACAACAACAACAACAAAAAAGCCTTGCTCACCCTGTTGGTCCTTCCAAACCACCATGCCATATATGCCTAATCCCCAAACGCCTGGTATTGTACCGCCCGCCCGCCTGCCGAATGCTTTCAGAGTACAGAAGCTGATAAGAAAAGGAAATAAGACCAAAAAAACTCAACAACCGTTGCCGTATGCCTGTAGGACCCATGTTGGAAACCATCCCAGACCAGAATATGAAAGCCACAAGAAACTGCCTTGCAACGAGGCAAAGGCGGACCCGCCGATTAGAAGTTAACAGCATCTCTGGTATGCTCTCTCATTCCATTTCAAACCGCCCAAGCCGCCCAATGCAAAACCCAATGCCAACGCTATGCAAGCTGAATGCCGATAAAGAAAGCAGCCGTTTCGGGAGTGAATGATATCCGAAAAAGAAAACCCGGAGAGAGAAGGAAAATAAAGAAAGACCGAATATCGAGAAAATTTCGAAGCCGAGGGTCGAAACCGGAAGGGGAACGTGGGCGAGTTTCAAGATGTCGTTTTATTGTAGCGCGCGGATGATGACAACTAATAGGCCGTGTAACGTCTGTCTAACGTTTTCGTGATCTCGTCTCTGTCTTCGATAACTTCGTTGCTGAATTTCATGGCGGGGCGTAAGAACGGAATTGAGTTGAGTAATGATGAGAGGAGCGAAGATGTTGTAGAGGCCGTCGGGCGGCTAGTCATCTCATTGCAGGAGGCGCCGAAGACGACATTAGCCGGTCATGGCCAACGAAAAGGAGTGATAGCTGGGACGGGTGCAGCGTCTGCGATGTCGACCTCGCTCTGAAAGCGTATAGGTAGGCAATCCAATCGCTGAACTTGAAAAGCTCCAGCTTCGGGGAACGCCATGAACAGCAACCCGTCACCGAAGACAAGACTTTTCATCGGTATTGGCGAGAGCTCCTGCTGCTTGAGTGGCTTGAGTGGTAGCCAGAGTCTGAGTAGGTGTATTGTGATGCGTAACCGCCATGGGACGAGGTGTGGGCGTGACATGCGTAGCCCACCAAGATTGTCCGCTTCTGAATGCTGTGACCTGGCCGTCCATATGAAGCGCACCTGTCAATGGCGTGCTGGTAGTAGAGGCACCGGCAAGCCGAGTAGAGCTCAACGATTTGATAGCACATTGTGAGGGTTGTCTAGTGGACTATGGTGTGCTGATTGTTCTTGAGTGTGATGAATGGATCAATTGGATCTCGGAGGGATGAATGAATATGTCCAAGGATGAATCCTTCCTGTCGAGGTATGGTGGGATGCGATTGTTCTTTAATAAAGGGTATCGAGTGTGTTGAGACAAGAGCGACTGAAAGCTGCCAAGTGTGCAGAGAAGCAAGGGGAATAAGGCAGAAAAGGAAATAGGAAAGAGACCTAAGAGAGCGTACTCGTGATGTGATGACTGTACAGAAACAGGCAAGAGACAGGGAGAAGGAATCGAGAAGGCATCACGGCCTTATAGGCCTGGCAGCCTGGGGAGTCGTCACACTCGAGACAAGCCTGGAGCGAGAGGAAGATGGAGTGTGCAAGAGAGAGAAAGAGCTCTAAGGCAGCAGTGGGCCATGGCAGTCCGCGCCGGATGTCATCTGAGTGAGACCCAAATGACTAAGGCTGCATCTCTCTGTGCATTAGAGCGAAATGCAGACAACGGACATGATGGCGCAGACCAGGACCAGGAGAAGGTGCAAGGCACCTTCGACGATGGCCCTGTAAGGCGCGGCGCAGCAGGTGTGAGAAGAGAGAAAGAGAGAGAGCGCGCAAGAGACAGATACAGTGAGCGAAAGGTGAGCAGGCGGAGAGGGTGTGGGCTGTAGAAAATGGGCTGGGGGGGAGGGGGGTAAGTGTGGTGCAGGTGCAGGTGCAAGTGCAGGGCAGTAAGGTGGGTGTGGTTCAGGGCCCGGGATGGTGTGGGTGTGCGAAGTGCGAAGTGCCCTGTAGGGTAGGTAAGGTACAGAACCTAAGTAACATCCATACATGCCTACTGCTCGATGCGTGTGGGATGGATGCGATGGGGACTGTCGGCCAAAAGAGTCATCTTTCACCACCCATTCCCCAATTGAACATGATGTCTGAAAATGGACCACTGCCGGGAGTGTGTCCCCATACTTTGGGTTGATGAGATGCAGCAGGGCTGATGTGCGGTAGGATGCCATGCCATGCCATGCCATGCCGTGGGTGGATGGTTGTACGATATCGTCGGGTCCCTTCCATTGGCCCTCTTTCCTGTGCCTTGAAAGAATCCAAGGTTGATGCCGCATGCTGATTTGCATCGGCCATCATTTCTGGCACCATTCTTAGGGCAGACGTACCAGCGCAGCCGCGGCTGTCATACCGACCTGCCATGCCGTTGCATATCTTAGTCCTGACTTCTGTCAGGTACTGCCGCTGCTGTGTCGTCGTGCCGCGGTTGAGTGCGCTTGAAGGACGAAACAAAACGCCCGAGTGTCTATTATCGGCTGGTTGCACCGGCTTCGACACCCATCAGCAGTCAGAGCCGACAGGGTGCCGACCCAAGATAGCTCTCTGTCTTGAACGGCAGGGCTGACTCTGCATCATGGCCCCAAAACTAGACACACCAGGTCTTGTCTTGCTTGCGCTTATTAGCCATCCCTGATGTCTGATAGTCCTACCATAGTCCCGCCTGGACCAGCTTCCAGCAGTGGAACGCAAGTTGAGGTCTTGGGATCATCGAGCCTAGGCAGGAACATTAAGGTGTGGCCTTCGTTGAGCCTTGCCCTGGCCGAGGTCCTTGGTGATGATCTGTGACCCCTCCTCCATCTGGACCATCGTTGTATTTTCAGAGAGCGTTTTCTGCGATGCCCACAAATGAGCGACAGCCCTCTTGCTGTCAATCAGGGATAGCGCACGGCTGGATTGCTAAATGAGGGTATGCTGGCCCAGAGGCTCGCGAATTGCTCCATAGAACGCGCCCAAGCCTGCAACTCAGCAACCCTGTCGATCCAACTGAGTGCCCGGGGCGACGGCCAGACCTCCATCTCAAAGTGGTTGTGTTTCGCTAATGATTCTTCAAGATTGGCATGGACTCTTGTTGATCCTGATCCTTGCAGGATGAACAAAATTTTGAGGCCCCGGAGCTGGTCCCGTCGGCCAACGGAAGCCATGCTGCTTGGCTTGAAGACTGAAGGATGGTGATTATTTGCCCCTTGCGGCGTGACAGGACAGGGTCTCGGCCCGTGAGCCAGGAACCGGATTCTGCTGTCGTCGTTGCACAACGCTTCCGCGGTGACGGGCTGGGATGCGAAGAATGCTGCTGGGATCACCAATGGGAGGCCATCAGATCAACGAGCTGCCAAGAGCCGCTTTTCGAGCTCTGAGTGGACAAAACCCGGACCCAAGAGCGGGCAGGCAGGGAAAGCTAATTTGAGGTCGATGTCCCCATCCAAAAATGCTGAATATAGCCCAAGGGTCGTCGTTTGACGGTCGTGGGCACCTTTCCGCAACGGGGGAAATGGGATGGTAGATCGAACAGGAGCTTCGACTTGGTGCTGACAAGAGAGGAAAAGAATAGCCATGCATCGAGGCTAGGTGGCTGTTGCTCCTCAACCATGGCTGGCACCCCCAAGTACATTGTCCATATAGCCCGGGCTAAGAGATACAGGGATAAGGCTGTGCTGGTCATCAACGCTCATTGGGGTTCCACCGAACCGGTGGCTGTCTTTCCGGCGCCCATTGGCCGCAGTACGTGCCCGATCGGTGCTGGTGCTGATGAACAGCCGGGAGCTTCTGCAGGCGAATTTTCCATGCTCTTCCCAATTGTCGGGAGGATGGTCAGATCAAACGCGCTTAGCAACATGTCGTCATTGGAGGCCATATCGAGATGAGACCCGGGCATCTGGAGAGAGTAAGAAACAGCCTTCTTTTCGGGTCGAAGGGCCCCTGGAGATGTAAGACGACTGAGATGCGACGGGATGCGATGCGATGCCAGGGGCGGCGGGCCCGGGCAGTCGGGGGAAGACAACGGGCCATTTTTTTTTTTCCCTTGACAGATGAGTTGTAATCTGCTCCGAGCTCTTTTGCGCGGGCTGCAGAAGTAAGTTGCCAGTATTCCCGGGCCCGCACAGGGGAACTGGTGTCGAATGCCTACCATGTCTTGGTTGCAACGGTCTCCGAAGGTCCCCGTAAATCGGCCAATGCAGGTCTCGAGGACGACGTCGGCTTTCATTCGACCGATGTAAATGCACGTTTGAGACCTTGATCGACAGGCCCTTCCCTCCAAGCCCAGGGCTTCGGTATTCGTTGAGAGGTCCGTTCAGGCACGGAGGGTGAGTAGGTTCGCAAGTGACAGAATGGGCCGCACCACCAATGTTGCAAAAGCACCAATTCACCGAATTTTGCTTCCCGTCTAAGTGGTTGGGAGAGGTAGGCGTCACAAGCACATGCCAAGAATGCGCGGTAGATGGAGGGAACCCAAAGACAGATAACTGGCGATGCTGATGAGAGGGCTGCTGGCAGGCACCAAGACGCAAGTCAGCGTCCCCAAATCGCATCGGACCGGGGGGTGTAAGTGGCTGTCAAGCGCCAAAGTACCAGCAACGGAGATACAGCATTGGATAGCTTGAAGCGAATTCAGGCAACGTGCGATGGAATAGGATAAGGTGCGCATAGCCAACCTAGAGAGCATTGTACGAGGTACAATGTGAAAGCCGCTGGATGGGAAGGGATGGGCCTGGGCACGACATGGAGCACCCCTGGCCCAGAGCCCACCTCAGGTTATGGGAAGGCACGAGAACGCAACTGAGAAGGTACGAAGTGTTTGTTCCTACCCTCTCTCTGGCTCTTGCACTGACGAGACGAGACGAGACGAGACGAGAGCTCTCTCGCTGGGAAAGAACTCGGGAGGGTGTGCTGCCTGGGATGCCTGGGCGAACATCTATGCAGCTTGATCGAAAAGGGCAAGTTTGGATGTTGCTTCTTTCCTGATTACGAAAGCTTGCGCCCTGCCAAGGCATGTAACTGGTCAATCTCGCAGGCATGGCCCTCACGTGTCGTCTCCACCGCCCGCCAGAAGTTCAGGTGACAGACCGCTGAAGCGGATGGCAGTCACGGATGGCTCTCCAAGGATTTCAACGTCGTCGTCTGCGTGCAGTAGGTCGGGGGGCTTGTCGATGGGGATACCGGAAAAAATGCGTCACAATCCAATCCAAGCCTTCTTCCGACCCCCATCTACGAAAGCGCACTACGAATTCCTACCCCAACCTCGTTGACACTTCGACCCTTGATGCCCACACAGTCAAGCCCACCCCTGTTATACTACCTTTGGACTCGGACTAGTGGTTGACGAATCGTGGCTGTCCCTCGCCAATGCAGAAGTTGACCTTCATCGTCTCTGGGTCCGGTCCGCTTTAACCAAGCAAGCAAACAGAAGTTCCGACGAACTGCTATCCAAGTCCTGCCGACTTTTCAGCCGTTCGTCTTGGGTAATTCAACCGCTCCACGGACGGACATGCTGAGGGATCGGTGCCGTCGGCCGGGTGGAACGGAGCCAACAGACCGACGAACCAGCGCCGACACAACACAGCCTGCTTCACAGTACCCTCAATTCAATCCACGGCACTTGTCTGCTTGCTGCAAGGCCAGCACAAGACCTCCACAGTTCACCGTCCGCCGTCTTTGGCCACGGGCCCGATCCAAGACCTGCATCGAGTCCTGCGCTACAGAGATCGCATCAAGGACCAACAGGTACCGAGTGTGCGACGCGGCAGACGTTGGGTGCTCGATGTAACCCCAACCATCAGAACTAAGCAGTACACCACCGCGCCTTTTGCAGCCTGCACTCACCGAGGCCAAACGTCGTCCAAGACACAACAACGCCCGGTAAAGAGTCACAATCCGGGCAAAATGACCACAGGCTTCGACTGCCGCGCATCTAACGGGCAATCCAGTGTGTTGCAACCGCCAATGGTTGCGCAGCACTCGCTGTCCGACTACAACGGTCCGATACTTGTCCCCCGTACCCATGGCTCCGACTGTCCACCGGCCCCATCCCGTCTGCGGAACCGTGTGGGCAGGCGGGCGTTGCATCAAGAAACCCGCAGAGTGTGGACATGGCCAAGATGACCTTTTTCCGTTTCCCATCTCGCCCTCTTCTGCACCTATTGCAGCATCCAATCGCGGAACTATCCCAGAAGCTTTACCACGGGTGCTATACACCATCCTTCGCACACGCAGAAAACAGAAACACAGCCAATGTCAACCTCCTCCAAGTCCGGACCTGCATGACGCTTGTCTCGACTGTCGTCAACTACCTGCAGGACGCGAGACCTGGACCGCCGAGCTACGGATACGCAGTCACACACTCGAAACCAAGAATCGAATCATCGGTATGCACAATCATTGACTCCGTCCTGCTCTGGTCGCTGCAAAAGGGATTCAATCAGCCTCGTTCATTTCAACATACATCACTTTGCGGGGGATTGTCGCTGGGAGCAAGGGTCTGCTGTCTCACAGGGAGCGCAAGCGATTGGACAACGAGCGAAGCACAGCGACTTTCTCGAATTACTACTGGACGAATTCCTCCCATCTCACCTTCTCCCCGTCGAAACTGGCCGTCGATTGCAGTGGATGATGCCAGGCCCCTGTCTTGTTAGCTCCAGCACAGCCTCGGGAGTCAGCAAGCCACGGGGACTGAACCACATCACGGATCCTGGGGCCAGCAGAGCGGCCAGGGCCTTCTCCCATCACGGTGGGATCAAGAGTCCTAGGTTCCACTTTTATCCACCGCTCAACGCCGTCACCCCGACTTGCTCACCATGTCTTGGCCGGAGTCGCCGTCGGTCTTGGGTGGACCTGCTGCTCGACATTTCCACACTTCCTACACTACGTATGCAACTGCCGCCATACCGCTATGCTATGCTGCACTCGACTCCGACTGCCAGCGTCATTGCTTCCCATTGCGCTTATCGCGAAGCTCAATGAGACATTCGCGTCCTCGGATGCCTATCATGTCGGGCAGAAGTCCGTCCGCACACCATCCACAGCAAACACGCCTATACGCCATACTATGCAGTCTACGTCTTCATCTTACGAGTTGCCCCGTCACTTGCTCATCGCGTCCGTCATCGCCGTCATTAGATGCCTTTACAAAATCACGCTTTCAATGAGAACCCTGGCCGTGATAGCCGCTCTCACGAGCTACGGAGCAGCCTCCGTCATTGCTCCAATCCCGTGCCATACCCTACACCGTGATTTCGAGGGTAAGAGAGCTTCACCCCTCCCCTGCCCTATCTTCCAAGTCCCTGGTACCTTGATCGCAACCCAGAGCCGCCCGCTGTTGTTGAAACTTGACGCCTATTGCGGCTAGTGTCTGCAGGTGCTGAACCACAGTCAAGGCTTGGCCCAGGCTCCCCAGCCACGACCCGCTTCCAAATCCGTACTCGGCCGATGCTGCCGTTCAACGGTTCCCTCGACTTGACTCTGCTCCCCTCCATGCTGACCGTGCGACCTCTGCATCCACAAATGTCCTGTCCAACCTGAACAGGCCCCCTCGTCATGAAGGGAGAAGAAAACTCCCCGAACCGCGCCGCAAATTGTCTTCCCTTCGACTCCCCATGCTTCAGCTCCGCCGTTGGCCTCCTCCCGCGGCCGCATTCCCACGACTCCGGCGTGTGAGGGGGGCCATCCGGGGGGCGCCCCTCCCGCGCCTCTCGTTCTACCAGTGAAGTTCGTATGATCGTTGCAGACCAGGCACCCGCAGCGGAGCATACATGACTTATTCGTCTTCAACGTTCTTCTGAAACACGGCATGCCGGTGGCAAATCTGAGGCTCAACGTGGTCTCGACTGGTCTTTTTGGCCCTTGAGGCCTTGACTGACCCAGACCATGTCTTCAGCTCTAGCAAACCTGCATGTCAAAAGGCCCGCTCGGCGTCTATCAAGCGGCCTTACGAACCTTACCTCTGGGTATGGTGACCCCCTTCGATCGAGAGACCCTGTTTCAGAGAACAGCCGCTGGCCCTCCTCGGCCGATCTTTTTTGGTTCTGAGTCGAAAAGCTATCAAGCCTTTCGCCCTACGTGCAGATCATGACATCCGCGCGGATCCATGGCGCCAGCCAGATGCCACAGGGACACTGAACAACCACCTCGGCAGACGTTGAATCCTACAAGGCATATTTTGCACTTCGGCCTGTCCACCTTTGCATGCGCACACCTTGGGAGCATCTGACAACAGCCGCCTTGCCGCCGTGGTAAACGTCCCTCGCATCCTTCCCGGTGCTACCGATGAACCTGGTCGCCCCCAACGTCACAGAATCCGTCAGGAAGACCGTCACCTCGGCTTGTGACAGCCTTTCACATTCATGTTTTCTTCTATTTCTCAAATTCGTAGCTCCCAAGTCTCAATGCAAGGCCAAAGCTCTGATTTAGTGATTAGTGATTATCCCGTCAAAATATCCATAAGGTATGCATACCAACAAGCGCGCTCCACTTTCCAAGGGGTTCGCTTTGCTCATTCAGCTTTCACTGTGATCGACACTTTATTTCCCACTTGACGAGAAAAAATAGGACAGGGGATTGTGTCATGACCCGCGATAGCGCGTTTCTCACGGCAAATGATCCAACATGGGCAGGGGAGGGAGGGAAGGGGTAGCGCGATGTTTCAGGGAACAAAGACCCTGTTTTTCTGGTGGTGGTCTGTTCGTTCACGATAGCTTCTTTTTTCTATTTCTAGCTCTACTCTCCCCGCATCTTTACTCCTCCGGGACGGAGTTTTCCTCCGGAGGCCTGCGGATGACCCCGGCCCCGGTGGCCCGTGGCCCGGAAGCTTTTTTTTTTTTCGTGATGCCCTCTTTTTTGCTTTCCCTTCTGCTAAATTTAGACACCGCCGTATTCTGCTCTCGGTGAGGATCGTCACCGGAGGCCTTTCCTAGCTTTCAGCCTCGTCGTGTTCGTCCAGATGAGGGAACCTCAGACGCCAAAAAGGGAAGAGAAACATTTTTTTTTTTTTTCAATTATCCAAGTCCCCGTCGCCCCATTGACAGAACCGTCCGTCCCGGGAACAAGGGTTCATCCGATCCCTTGCTCCTGTATCGCCTTGACCCGAGCTCCTCGCAGAAAATCTTCAAACGGACACCGAGAGAGAGAATCAAGAAATGGGGGGGGAATCTCGGCACTTGGAGGCCCATCTGCCGTAACCCCGGGGACTCGGTCGCGCTTCGTATCACCTTCCATTCTCCCTGACCTGACCAGACACACACCCTCCTCCCCAGCCCTACAAGGCTCACCACCAGCCGTTGTATCACCACCTTTTCCACCATCTGGGACGTGTACCCCCCAACATCGCATCACCAAAACCACCACCCCACCCCTTCACAAGGACGAAAGGGTACGTAGAGAAAGTGACCCTCGAAAGGAAAAAAAAAAGTGACGGCTCATCTTCGTTCTTCGGCCCCCAAATGCTGACCAGGGGAGGAGGAGGGGGGGGGGGGGGGGGGGGGGGGGGGGGGCGTGGCCCGTCCTAAAGGGAGGCCTCGAACGCAACAGAGCCAACCGTTCGTTGCCGGCCTTGCCTTGGAATCCTTTGCCTTTCCCTTTGGCTTCTCGCCACATACCATCCATGCCCTTTCTCGAGATCACAATCGTTGCCTGGGAAGGAACGGGGGCCAGAAACAACATACAAACACACGAAACCTCGTGATCTCAACAGGCACACCATCACAGCATTTCAAAAGACGGGCATTCTTGCCGCCCCAAAGGCATACTCTTTCCCATTCGGCGCCCCGTCTTCTATTAACGATTCATCGTCTGCCTTGTCTTCACTCTTTCCTCCGCCTCGCTTCTACCTTTTTTCGCCTCTCAGCCAGTGTCTCGACCTCAATATATCGCAGGCAACAGTAGTTCCTCAAGGTCCTAGATGGAGTGGAAGGAGAGTGAATACACCAATCCCGCAAACTATCGCAGACTTTTTGACCCTTCTTCGCCTTGGACAGGTATGCCCCGACGCAGCGAGTGAACCTCTGCCTCGCCCCTTCTCATGCCCAACCCCCCTCCTGCCGCTTCATATCTACCGCGATTGTGAGGTCGCAGCCATCTTCAGATCCCTCCTCATCACCAGAGTCACTAATGAAAAAAAACAAAACACACAAACACACCTGCCCCAGTCCGGTCTGCATTTCACTCATTCCAAGGCCATTCGTCATTATTAATATACACATCTCTTGCCTTCGTTCTCGTTTTATCCTTGCAAAATGACGGACGGGCAAACGGCGGCCCGTGCCTCTTCGGACACTCCCGTCCTTAACGAGTTCTCGCTCCCCCTTCCCATCCACCAAACGTACATGGATCCCCTTCTCTGCTGGTGGTTGTCCGCGAGAAGGTGGCCTTAGACTCGTGTCTGTCTGTATATAGCTAGGGTAGAAGAAGGTTACGATAAGAAAAGAAAATGCGGTTTTGAGTAACAAAAAAGAACAAGGGTGTGTCTGTTTCGGTCATCCGATCCGACATGAGACCACCAGAACCACCACCCGGACTGCTCGCTCATCATGAAGAAAACTGCCCCGCCATGCCCCAAATTTGACTCCTTTCCTGCCGGCTGTGACTCTTCGTGCTGGGTATTCCGTCACTCCATTCAAACGTGGTCATGGCGCAGGAACATGTTCACTGCCCGTTAGGGATGTAGCGTTAGGAGGGAATAAAAAACAAAAGCAATCAACTACCCAATGATTCGTAAACCACCTCGCCTGTAAATGCTTGATCCGTCTGGCTCTCTGTCTTGCCAATCCTGGTCGGCCTGCATGCCTCCCCTATACTTGTCGCCGACTCATGGCCGCGGTCGCTCCGGCAGATGCAAGGTCCTGTTTGGCGCTCACACTCCTCATCGCCGCGCGAGGGAGGTTGCTGGTTCCGACGGTGATACCGCCTTGCCCTGTGCTGGTGCGCTTGGCTGTGGCAACATGGACGGTTCCGGCGGTTGCGACCGAGGGTCTGCGCGAGGTCGGCGGCCCCGATACGGGCTTGTGAGGGCTTGCCCCGCTGACGTGCCTCGATCCAGGGTTGCTCTTGAAACCTGCGGCGGGGGGTTCGGGGAGTGGGCGCGGTGCCGCAGCCGTAGTGTGACGCTTCGCCGGGGACGCCTCGCGGGTCGTGGGGATGCGCGGGAGAGGGGCGCTCATCTTCTTGCCGCTGATGAACTCGTGGTGAATAGCCTCCTCTGGCTTCAGACGCCTGTCCGGATCCCATCGCAGACATCTTGCGAGGAAGTCGAGGAATGCCTCGTCGTCACACTTGAGAACCTGTTGGAGGGTCTTGGAAGAAGGACGACGTCTCCGCCCCTTAGAGGAAACCGTAAGACGCGGCTTACCCATGGAATCGAAAAACAGCTTCTTGCGCGTGCTCTTCTCGATAAGGTGCTTCTCTGGCGGGCCAAACACTTCCATGATACAAGCAAGCTGTTCCTGCTCATTCTCACCAGGGAAAATGGGCACGCCGGTGTACAGCTCGGCCAGGATACATCCCAAACTCCACATGTCGATGGGCATGCCATACGTCATGCCCAAGATGACCTCGGGGGATCGATAGAAACGCGACTGAATGTACGTGTACACCTTCTCGTTCTCGAAACAGCTGGAACCAAAATCGATGACCTTGATCTCTGAATGCAGTGGATGACGCAACAGAATATTTTCTGGCTTGAGATCGCAGTGAATGACCTTGTGTTGCTTGAGGAGGTTCAGTGAGCTGAGCATCTGCTTCGTGAACCTGCGAATGAGCTTCAACGAAAATCCGCGGAACGCATTTGCCTTAATGAACTCGTAAAGGTTCATATCCAGAAGCTCGGTAGAGATGCAGAGATGTCCTCTGAAGTAGAAGCTGTGGGTGAAATTGACCATGCTGTGCCTGTTCTTGGGATCCTATTCCGTTGTTAGTTGGAGAAACTGGTCCAAACTCATTGAATCTTACCCATTCGCGAAGCTTTTGCAGAATATTGACTTCGACAAGAGCTTGCTGGTGGAATCTCTTCTTGTTGCGAATGATCTTGACGGCAACAAGCACGCCTGTCTTGTGATCAATGCACCGCACAACCTGACCAAAACTTCCCTTTCCAAGCACGTCGATAATCTCGTAACGGTAAGCGAGATGGTCGCCAGGCACAATGGTGTAATCTCCACGCTCGTCGTCGTAGCCGAAGTTGGGGGCGTCGGACTGGAGATCACCAACAACCTTGCGAGCGTTCTGCGTTCCGCAAAAGAAAATGTCGTTGTAATCAACGATTTCGCCGCGCTCGTAGATATTGAGCATCGCAATCCGGATGGCTTCCTGGGCACCGACTCGCTCCTTTGGCGTTGCGCGTTTTCTCAAAGCATCGAGAGTTCGAGCCGCAATCTCGGTCTCCTTTCTTCTCGCACCCATCTTCTTCATCTCCTCTTCGGCAACGAGGTCGTCCTTGTCGAGATCTGCGGTCCACGGGTCCTGTGGGCGAATCGCCGTCGCTGAAGCCTTCGGGCGAAGAATCTTCTGCATGACAGAGGGGTTGTGAGGGTGAGAGGATTCAGGATGAGCCTTAGGAACGGAAGCCGAGGACCAATTCTCGCTCTTAGTCCTGTCGTGGCCCAAGCTTGCCGCTGAGCTCTTCCTCCTTCTCGAATCCAGGTAAGATGTGTTAACCTTGACAGACGGGCTTGGGCTGTTCTTTGCCGAGCTGAGATTCGAAACTGTGGCGGAGATGGGCAAGCGGGGCGGAGGCATCTGTTCCTTACTAAGGCTGCGCTCCAAAGTCTTGTCCTGTGCAGATTTCGAGTCGTTCTTCCCACGCTTCCACGACAAGCTCAGCTTTCTACGCAGAGAGCTCATTGATGATGGCGTAGGGGGCTCCTCTGGGTCGGACGCTGGCGGGGTAGGCGAGATTGCCTTGGAGGGGCGGGGAGCACGCGGGCCAGACGGCTTCTGAATGGGCTTCACGTCAAGAGGCCCAGTGACGTTGCTCAAGTCACCGCCCGTCTTGGACCTCTTCAGGAAAGCGGGATCGGGGCCTCCCTTGGGCACTGAAGAAGACAAGAAGGGGGACACGCTGGGCTTGTTGGTTGGCTTTCTAGACAAGGCCTCGAATGACTCGGACGAGCTCGTACCATCAGCACCAGATGCACTGTCAAGACGTGCGTGGTGGACAGTACTGCTGCTTCGCAGGCTGAAGTCTGATTTGTCGTCTTGGCGGTTCCTGGAGAAGAAGGAGCTCTTAGACGCGGTCATGGGTGTGGTGGGCGTCTTCGCGGTAATACGCGACGGTGGCGGGCTTAAGTTCCTGTCGGGACCATTTTGACCCAACGCTGCGATCTTGGCGGTCGTGGATGGGTTCAGCGGCCCAACAGTAATTGGGGGCAGCCGCACGGGAGGAGGAGGGTTCTTTCTCGATTGAGATGGATTGCCTTTCTTTTCGGCGTCCAGGGCTGCTGCATTCGTCGACTTCCGGGTGCTAGGCTTTCGGACCAGCTTGACAGCGGGTTCAGGGAGCGACGGGATGGAGAAACTGCCAGTGGAGTTACTATTGATGCTGCTAGCATCCGCAGCAAGATTGGCTTTTCGCTTGTCCAAAAACGACCCTTCTGTGGCTGACTGCTGCGGTGATTCGTACGCTTTCGGAATAGCAGGCACGGGCGGAACGTCCTCCTCGTCATCGGCGGAATGGGAGTTGTGGTTATGTGGGGTAAATTGCTTGGGGGCTGGCAGTCGCGACGCACTTCCCGCGGCGGGTGCCCGCGGCTGGATTGATGAGCCGGTCGACGTTCTGATGGTATTAAAGCTGTTGGTCGAGGTGATGGACAAGCCCGAACTGTACGATTTTCTGTGCATGTCGGGAGTCGTTCGAGATGATGATGGCGTGGCAGATGCCTTTCGGGGTATCATCGATGGGGATCTGGAGTGTTCTCGGTGCTCGAGCGGCGGGGGAGGCGGCGCGTTGGCCAGCTGGGTGAGACTCGGGACGTGGTGCATGGACATGCGCTTCATTCGTCGCGTGTCGGTCGGACTGATGGTCCTGGCACCGAGACCGCTTGCATGCGATGCGTGGGACCCTCCTCCTGGCATCACTGACTGTCTTCTCGACTGCGAATGGGCAGAACCGCCGCCGCCGCCGCCAGTGTTTCCCTTGCTTCCACCTCGAGGTGATCGAGGAGATATCGTGGAAAGACGACTGCTGTCGGGGGTTGAGAGATTTGTGGTGCTTGTCCGGGGTAGTGCTTGGTGCATCGATTTAGCTTTGGTCGCTCTGTTCGTGAGGTTTCGCGGAGTCTCAAAACCAGCGCCGGAGCTGCCATCGATCGAGGTCCGAGTGGAATCGGCTCCACCACCAGCGTTGCCTATGATGCTTGGTCTCCTACTCCTCTGCGCGGTGCGACTGCCGAAGTCCGTCTCAATGGGACCCGGACCGATGGATTTCCTGGGAGGCTTCGCAATATTGGTAATGTTGGTGTTTGATACTGGAGGATAATGACTTTGACGTCGGGGTCTCGCGGCTGAAGACCCAGTCGCAGAATCAGTGCCGGACGATGGTCCTGAGGCGATGGATGAAATGCTGGGCTGTCTGTTGGAGGTACTAGGTCTCCTCAGAATAGAACCAGACCTACCAGGGCGGGTCGCGGTCTGAGGAATACCACCAGCACGCGCGGCTCCGCCATTCTGGGTCGTATTGGAACCCCCGCCCATGTTGTCGGTCATGCCCTGAGTCTCTAGAATGCTGCCTTGACCGGTCGGGGACGGGAACTGGGTCAATTTGAAATCGTGGGATGCGGACTCAAGGCTGCTTTGAAGGTCGTCGAAGCTGACCGAGGGCAGAAAGTCGAAAGAATTAGTCGACTCTCCTACTTCATTCGCGGCGCCATTCCGACCGAATGAAAACAGAGAGTGGTTGTTGGCCGAAGATGCACTGAGCATTGGACCGTCAGCGAGCGAGCCCTTTGAGGGAGAGATGGTTCTCGAGTCCGGGATGCCCCTATTACTGCAAGTTTTTGGCGGATTAGCACATTGGTTCCTTCAGGGATGCAGGGCGCAGCAGCAACAAAGAACGGGTAAGGGGAGCGGGACGGGGGGGGAAGAACGGGAAACGAAAGATGAGGGCATTCCATACAGTCTTGTCGGGGACTGGTTCGCCGGTCGCGGGCCAGCAGGTACTCTATGCTCCCTTATCATGTGTACTCGGTGCAACGGCCAGCGCGCAGGTCATGCGAGCGTTGGACGTGAAGGCGTGAGTAGAGAAGCCGACGATGCGAGAAGTGGCGAGATTAGGGAGTCGGCGAATGTTGAGTCGAGGGCGCGGTGCGATTTCGCGAGCGGGCAACCTCAGTCCGGTCAGGGAGCTGAGAGCATTGATGATGCTACCTCATTCCGGGGAACAACAGAGGGCAAGGCGGTACGGTCGATGGGGTGTGGCGGCGGTCGTCGACGGGAAAAGCAGGCGTGATTGAAGATTTCGAAGTCGACGAGATGTTGCGTAAAGGAGAGGCAGGCGGGCGCGGTCGGGATTACCACCAAGCCGTCGGGGGCAGGTTGGAGTGAGGTTGGAGTGTGAACCGGTGCAGACCTGAAGGGGACGAGACGAGACGACGACGACTGGTCTGGTCGGGACTGGTCCTGGAGTGGACTGGTCTGGTGGTTGTTTTTGTCGAAAAAGAAGGGCCCGTCGCCGCTTGTCAGTGGCAGGCAGGTCAGTGGTCACGACCAGGGTGGTGGAGCGCTGGACTGGAGCACTGGAGCACTGGAGCACACTGGAGCCTCTTTCTCGGTTCCTCACCCCCGTCCAGAGGTGCGTAGATGCGAATCAGAAGCGCGCAGTGAGTGCGGGTGGAGGAAGAGACTGGACTGGTGCAAGCTGGATGGATGGATGCCGGGAGCGAGAAAGCGGTGCAGGTGCAGCGTGGTATCTAAGTGAAGTGCAGGCGCAGGTACCTGCTACGTACGTCTGTCTCCCTGACCTCTTTTGCTTCCATTTGCTTTCGTCTCTTTCCAGTGCCGTCGAAGACGAGGTGAGCGGGCTGTCTACGAACACAGAGGGGAGGAGGACAGAGACCACCTGCATACATCCACTCTCCCATCCATTCCCTCAGACTGCATGTTGGCCCAGGCGAATGAGGCCAGGTCCCTGACTCTGTTGTGAGGATCTACCTAAGGCCCGGAAAGTAAGGTACGAGGCCGAAGCAAACCTACGTGCCTTAGGATGATTTAGCCGGGAAGTACCTCTTCTCTCAATTACAGTGGAAAGCTACAAGACGGGAGGAAGGCAAGGTCAGGTCCCTTGAGCACGCTACACGCTGCAGCTGCAGGCCAGAGACATGGAGGCCGGGCTTGGTGGGCGAACGCACTGCAGTGCACCGGGGGGGAAACATTGAACTGAGCGGGGAAAGGGACGGGATTGGGGGGGGGGGGCCTAGGAAAAACTCGCTGCAAAATAGAAAATAAAAAAAGGCGGCGGCGGGTGATGATGGCAGTAGCGCGACGAAATAGCGGTGGTGAGGGTGGGTAGAGGACTGGCCGGTGCCCGTAGTGGTGGTGGTCGGTGCCAGTGCCCGCCCGCTGTCTGCCCGCTCACTTGCTGGGCCCCGTCCAAAAACTCGCATTTTGGTTTTCAGAAAGGGAGGTCGGGTTCCCGTTCAACAGGGATACCCGTTCGTTCCTTGCACGAGCTCCTCCTCCTCTGGTCTGCACTAGCAGAAAAAGGGACTCCGCAGGTGCCCACGGTGCCTTACCGACTTCAACTTCCTTCCCACCAACCTACGGATCCCCAGGTGGCACCTGCCTACCTCACGGAAATCGCAGCTTGGGCGGTGTGAGCAAATGGAAGATGGAACCCGCCAAATAGCGTGCTGCCCCCCTCTCGTCCCCTCTCGTAGTGAATTTTGTTTCCCTGGCCGCTGAATAACCTCCCAAAATGAGGCAAATCTTATGGAGCGGGCGGGTATCAAATTCAATCCGACCTTCCCTACCTCACTCCATCCATCTCGTCCCATCTCACCACGCCCATCAAATATGATCCATCCCATCGCACCGACTAATCATTCAAGAGGGCAAGGGAAATGCCCTCAGGCGGGCGCCATCAAATTGCCTTGATTCCCTCCCGTCCTGGGGACTTAGTACTAGTTGAGAGAGGGGGTTCAAGACTCCAAAAACAAAACGGCCAGGGATCTTGAATTTCTCCACAGAGACAAGCAAACAATCATTTCCGCTCCGCTTGCCCAAGGTCAACCCAACCCTCGTGCCACTAGCCGTCGACACAAGAAACCACAGATTTGGCTTTTTTTCTTTCTTTTCTTTTCTCTTCGATGGCTCTCGCTGGTAGCGTTTGATGAAGACCCCGCTATTGCAATCGCAGCGAGATGAAATGCGATATACTCGTCTCCCCTACGTATGAGGCGCTCGGGGAGCCGCATCAACTTGCATCGCATGGCATCGCGTTCAAGATTAGCTGTCGGCAACGCTAATCCGTACCACCCGCTTCAATTCCATCATCCACCGCCGCGACATTACCACCTACTCAGCAACTACACGACTCGTCCAGCTTCCAAGGAGCCAGTTCGAGTTTCGGGTTGCTGCAGCATCCCATGTGTGCGCGTAACCAACTGGCGCGGCTGCGCTGCGGTTGCGCCGGGTCTCTGCACCGCACTTGCACTTCAGAGTTTACAAGACTCGTCCCAAAGGGGGCCGCACTGAAAGCTTCCGCTGCCCGGAGCCATTATTCGACGCGTCTCTCGTTTCTAGTCGCGCTGATGACGAGTGCTATTGGTGTGCCCGCTCCCACGGGCCCAGGTCCCAGTCTTCAGGCTCCATTCCCAAAGTCTACAGACCAACAAGAGTCTGCGAAGACGACGTGTGTCCCTGCGTCACCGCGGCATCTTGTTGTCCTTGTCGTCGCCGCATCAACCAAGAGAGGACCCTGGATCCCATGCATGGGGGGTGCCGCTCAACTGTCTCAACGCCTAAAGCAACATGTCAATCTGTCCAGTGGGAATGGGGGATTTGGGGGAAGCCGCCTGCCGGGATGGGATCACAATGGGACGGGATGCATGGGTCCATCTGCATCTTGGGCTGGCTCCCCAAGAGGATTGGATGGGACACAGCTACACACAGCAAACCAATTCCCCGTGCAGACGTCCGTCATGCAAGTCGCTGCCAGGTCGCGAGTAGCGGCCAGTAACCGCGTCCTCGTTTCCGGGGACAACCGTAAACAACAAGCCGGATGTCTGGTGCAAGTCAGCCCTAGGATTGATGCCCATGGCGATATCGATAGCCTGAGTGGCTGTTCTTTTCTTCAGCACCAAGCAGAAGAGACAACGTGGGCTTGCAGCAGCGGCTGACACGGTTGACCGTTGCCCAACTCTCGGCTACCGGGGATCGGCTGGACAGTCGGGCAAAATGGGGCTCTGTCTTTCTTTCGATGGTCAAGAGTCCTTGTCACTTGTCATTCGGCATCATTGACCGACCTGGCAGCCCGACCGGAGACGAAGCGGTGAAATTGACAGCTGCCCTTTGTGCTTTGCGGGCCTCCATGGGACCTTGATTGCGCCATGCACCAGTCCTGGTCGACAGCCGCGTTCTTGATGGTCATCAGACTCGCCTGTTGACACAGAATGCGCCGCTGCCAAAGACTCAATTAGAGTGGCTCGCGCTGATGAGTTGAATGGGATTTGAACCGTCAGGTCGATATGAAAGGAGCGGCAGCCCAATTGCATCAACTTCGGCTGGGCTCCTGATACAGGCCATCATTTCGTGGGATATTGTTTTGCTGGCTTGGGTAGCCAATCACAAGACACGAAGTTGGCTATCCGTGTTCCAATGTTTTCTTAACAGGGTCATGCTATCATCGGCAGCCTGACCGCCTGCCTACAATATCTTGCTGCGCTGGGCCCGTCGGCTTTCGTTTCGAACCCTCCGTCACTCAATGCGAACCATCAAATTCGAGATCTACATGGCGACGCGTTGCCGTCGCATTCGGTCGCTCGAAGCTGGTTGGCACCCAGCCCTCTCAACGGCCTCAGTTCCTTGTCAACTATGTACGTCTTGATCGATGACCGTCACTTGCCTTGCTTGCCTCACCTGAGCTGTCTCGAAGCTTGACTTCGTATGACTGAAGCCGTCTGTGGTCCGGTCTGGTCTAGACAATCACCCGTCACAGTCGAAGTCAGAAGTGTTACGAGGTACTTTCTGCCAGTACGCAGAAGCTCCGGCCGCAGCGATCTGCTTCCCTTTTTAGCCAGGGGAAACACTAGCAAACTGGCTCCATTCCAGCAGAGAGCGCGGGCTACAGCAGGATCCCAGCTTCTGCAGCTTCAACCCAACGAACAGTCGCTGGCTCCTGTGTCACGCACACCATGAGGCGATGGGGCGTCTCTGACTACACGCCGTCGTTCTTGAGCAACTCTGGAGACTCCTGTACGCATCGTTGAAGCGATGAGCCTTGCCCCGATCGACTTAGACTGGCATGCGGCCGGGCAAGACCATAACGGGGCCCGAGCAGATGTCGGCGGATGCCTCCTTTTTCTTCTAGCGTGGCGTTTGCCCTCTTCCGTGGTCCCTCTCAAGCCCTCCTCTTGTCTTGTCGAAGACACCGGACTGTCAAAGAGGCATTCTCCACGCTTTTTTATTCCTTCAACCGCAAGTGCACGTGTTACCTAGCAAACACTAGCCAATTTGAGAAGCGGCCTAGGAGCAGGCGCAATTTCCCACCCCGTGTTGGTTATGGGGGTCATATCGCGATTTTACAGCGAAGAGCAAAAGTCGATTGATTCGAAGTATCTAATCAGTTGACAGTACCTTATGAACAACCAATATTTACAGAGACGGAATGGTTGCAACCTCTACGACGAAGTATTTCAGTTGCCTCGGAGGCTGAAACTGCCGATTTCCGTCACGTAAAGGCAAGACTGCCAATCGTCTTGTGTCTTCGGATGGCAATGGCGCTGTAATTTGAGATGGAGGGCCATCTCCGGCTGAGATCTGCTCAGCAATCGGCCACACCCCGCCGCCAGATCTCGTGCTGCATCCCCTCCAATTCGTCAGCCACACCCGTCCTGCGCCATTATCCTCTCTGAGGTTAATTATTCATGCTGGCCGTGGGTGGTACCAGCGCCCTCGTCTGGGTACTTGGTTGCGGATGCGGAAATTGATGAGCTGGCGGAAGTGCACGATGCTCGACGCAAGCACTGGTATCCGTCATGTAGGCGCTGCCGTTGAAAGCCAGCGTCTGCTGGACACTCAATCTGATGCGTGCAACTGCTGCGACATCTCCCATGAAGAAGACTGACACTGGATGGCATGTACCTTGGCTTACCTATGATGGCAGGTGCAGCTGTTGGTTGGTGCTGGTGCTGGCCGCATGTGATGTCAACCGCCGCAAGCTGCCAAATGCCAATCGACCTACTGCCGCAGACTCCGCTCCAGGCCGCTGCCGCCGGACCCAGCAGCACCCACACCCACCTCACGTCTTAATCACATGCAGCTGGGGAAGCTCCTTTGCCTGCAGCCAGCAATCTACCCCGGAGCGGCTCATCCGCATCACACAGCTCCCGTCCATTCCCAACCCAGGCGCTTCATCTTTGACGCGTAGGTTGGAAAACGCCGACGGAAAAGACCCGAGTTGCAGGTAACGCAAGTTTCGGCGCCTTGCCAGAGCGCACCTTCGAGAACAACAGCTGTGCACACCGGGCAGCTGCCTGCCGCCGGACGATGACGTGACCCCCCAGAACGTCAAACACCCAACAAACGAAACACGCGCTGGCGCATCCCGCCTCGCACCGTCTACACCACCAACGGCATCCTTGCGGTCACGGCATCGGCACCGGTGACCATGGACGAATACACGGCCGACTTGTTCATCTCCCGCGATGACACTTCCGATAGCTCGCCGCCGCAGCAGCGGCAGCCGCCTCCGACCGTCGTCGTAGACGAGTGGCCCCAGGACTCCGACGCCAACGACACCACCCCGTCCAAGAAGTCGCCGTCCGGCCTGCGCTCGCGCATCGCGAACAATCTCAGCAAGAAGACGAGCATTCAGGATCGCCTGGTTGAAAGGTAAGTCTTCATGGAGAAGTCGATTCTTCAAGAAGGGCATGCTGACAGTGTTAGACTCCTTCAGCAAGTCATTCCCGAAAGCTCCGATGGTCTCGCCGCCGGCGACGACACTCTGGCCCCGGGCTTCCCCGCGGACAAGACCTCAACCTTCTCCCAGCGGCCAAACTTCAACATCACGACGATGTCCAACAACTTCCGTCGCTTTAACGCCCGCATCGGCGTGGTCTTTAAGTTCCAAGCCCGTGTTGTCCGCCTGCTGAGCTGGCGCCGTCCGACACACACACTATCCCTCCTCGCCGTCTACACCTTCGTCTGCCTGGACCCGTATCTCCTGGCAGTCGTCCCACTCGCCGGTTTCCTACTCGCAGTCTTCATCCCCCATTTCCTCGCCCGCCACCCGGCTCCGCCTTCCGGCACCCTCTCCTCCGAACAATCCGTCGGCTACTCCCCGAAAGGCCCGCCGCTCGCCCCTGCGCGCACTGTCAAACCGGTCAAGGAGCTCAGCAAGGACTTCTTCCGCAACATGCGCGACCTCCAGAACTCGATGGACGACTTCTGCGTCGCCCACGATAGCGTCGTCTCGAGCGTCCTCCCCATCACAAACTTCTCCAACGAAGCCCTCTCCTCAGCGCTCTTCCTCGCCCTGACCCTCACCACAGTCTTCATGACTACCTTCGCCTCCGTCTTCCCCTGGCGCCTCATCGCCCTTGTTGCAGGCTGGGGCCTCATCCTCTCCGGCCACCCGGCCATCGCCCCGCTCCTCACACACACCCACGACACCCACGTCGCCCCGCGCCAGCCTTACGCACGCTCGAGCGTCGAGGCCTGGATCGCCGCCGACATCATCCTCGACTCGGCCCCCGAGACCCGCGAGGTGGAAATCTTTGAGCTGCAGCGCCAGTCCCACGACGAGTGGGAGCCGTGGCTCTTCTCCCCGTCGCCGTACGACCCGCTCTCCCAGCCGCGCATCGCGGGCGAGCGGCCCCGCGGCACGCGCTTCTTCGAGGACGTCCTGCCGCCCGACGGGTGGGAGTGGTCCGAGAAGAAGTGGGCGCTGGACCTGTGGAGCAGGGAGTGGGTCGAGGAGCGCATCATCACGGGCGTCGAGGTCGAGACGGAGGGCGAGCGCTGGGTCTACGACATGTACGACGAGAACTCGAGCTTCTCGGGCGGCGTCATGGACTCGCCCACCACGGCCAAGGGCAAGGCGAGGGTGCCCGCGGCGCCGACGCTGAGCTGGGAGGAGGGCGAGGACGGCACCGGGCGCAGGGGCGAGTGGAGGAGACGGAGGTGGGTTCGGCTCGTCAAGAGGCGAGCCACGACGAGCCCTGCGTAATGAACGTCGTGTTATGAATGTTACTGCGTGTGTGATGAGCCAACGAGTCGGTTGGGATTGTATCATATGATGATGAATGAAATGAACATACTTCAGACCAAGGCTCGAGTACCTAGTGACCCTGATGAAATGGTACGACATCACTTCTTTTGTCTGTTGTCACACTGGGCAATGGCACAATGTCGAGGGATCGTCTCATCGTAAAAGTTCATTTCCATAAACACAGACGCCCTGGGAATCATTACCCCCTCCACGCGTCTGCGCATGTCTGTAACTGCCTAAATCCCAGGTCCAAGTCTAAATGCGGCCGTCCGGCGTGCCAGCCGGGATTCTCTGTAACACCAAGAAAATGCCATCCTGTGTTTCTCTCCCCCACCCTTGAACAACACCAAGAGGGGCGAGGAAAATCTGCGAGGCAAACACACACCGGGTTCACCTCTCCCAGACCATTGCTCCGTGACATAAACCCCCCGGGTATGACGTTCCCAATCCTAGAAGCCCCCAAATCCCCCAATTTCTCTCGTCAACGATACCAGAACCCCGCCGCGCCTCAGATGATCATCTTGTCCAGAATCATGTGGATGCCCTTGTTCAGGCCTCGTCCCTCGTCAATGTCATCGGCCAGCTTCCGGCCGCGGTCGATGAGCACGCCGACAACCTGCTTGGTGTAGTCGAAGCTGCCGGTGCTCTCCATGCGCGACACGGCGTAGCGCTTGACCTCGACGTCGTTCGTCTTCTGGCCGAGGATGTTGATGAGCTTCAGGTCGGAGGGGTCGGAGCGGATGCTGTGGATGATGGGGAAGCTGAACTTTCCCTCCGTCAGGTCCTCGCACATGCCCTTATTGTCCGAGTACTCCTGGCTGGAGAGGTTCATGTAGTCATCGCGGATCTGGAAGATGAGGCCCATGATGTTGACGAGGTCGACGCAGTCCGTGAGACTGCGAGACTCGGCCTGCATGAGCTTGATGCCGAGGCGGAAGAGGCCGCCCGTCTTGTTGCCGACCATCTCGAGGTAGTCCTCCTCGGTGGGACAGGTGAGGGTGTCGCGCCAGAAGAGATCCATGCCCTGGCCGCGGTGCAGGTGGACGAGCTCTTCCGCAAAGATGGAGATTGCCTTGGAGTTCTTAAGCTTCTGGACCTCCTGCAGGGCGCAAAAGTAGATGTAGTTGGCCGAGTTGATGGTCTGAGCCACACCAAAGATGTTGTGGGCGACGGGCAGGCCGCGGCGGAGGGAGGACGAGTCCTCGACGTCGTCGATGAGGAGGGAGGCCGTGTGGAGCATGCCGACGACGTTTGTGATGACGTCGAGGCTGGACTGGGGGACGTCGAGGAAGATGTTGAAGGCCTGGATAAGCTGGGCGCGGAAGTCCTTGCCTGGGTGGGCGAAGAGGTAGTCGAAGGGGCCGGTGATGACCTTGTCCTTCTCCTCGGGCCAGGCCTTGCGAGTGAAGTTGAGGTCGGCGGTCGCGTAGCGCGAAGGGTCGGGGGGTGGAGGAGGCTGCATCGTGACGGTGAAGGAGGTTGTCGTGAGTGCGCCGGAGGGACGGCGGCGGTGGGAGGAGGAAGAATGGGAGTGCTTGTGGGTGCGGGAGCTGACGGAGGCGGCGCGGTTGAGCCAGTCGGTTTCGGGGACGGTGCGGAGGGGTGCCTTGGCCGATGTCGTCGGCACGGACGCCGTGGCTTGGGCAGATAGAGAGGTGGGAACCGTTGCGGCGGCGGCAGCAGTTGTTGAGGAAGAGGACGAGTGGCTCGTTGAAGATCTGCGTGGGGGTATGGCGTTTGGCGGAGAGGAGGGGAAGGAGGAGGAGGGGTTATTTGAAGGATCCGAGGGTTTGGTGCCTGGGTCGGTTGTTGGAGAGTTGTCGTTAGGCACGCCCATCGTGAAAGGGAGCCTCTTTGCAAAGGCGGACCGGAAGATGCGTGGCTTCTTATGGGTGGCGGCGCCTGGATCTGGAACAGCCGCCGTGGCAGCCGCAGGAGAGACAGCAGTAGCTTCTGCCACGGGCCGGAGCTCAGCAGAGCTCGCGTGGTGGGTAGCTTGGTGGAGCTCTTTTCCCCGGTGGGTTGCGGAGGACGTGGGTTCGGTGGTTGTGGTGGTGGTGGTGGTGGTCAGCCAGTGGTGGTTATGCTGTTCGCTGTTGGTCAGCTCGTGTCAACGTCACCACTCTGTTCATCCAAGCTTGTGGGCAGCTGTTTTTTTCCCGTACCCCGGTAGGAGGTCTGATTTGTTGGGAGGTGGGGGTTTCTGATTGTCCGCGTATGCACGTATTGTTCCTTTTGCTTGGAAAAAGCCGTATTTGTCCGTCTGCATGGTGTCCTTTGGCAGGGGTAATTTGGATGTAGGCCGTCATGACTTTGTGCAGAGGACTCTTGCGTTGTCGTAAGGTAGGGAGAGCCAGGGATGGAGCAAAGGGATGAGGCAGCTGGATCACTGATCCTTGCTTTGTTGAAGCTTTCCGCTGGAGAATTGGGCCAGGCAGCTCAGTCCTGGCTGGCAGTCCTAGCAAGACCTGTAGGCAGACGCATTGAAAACAGGTAAAAGAGCAAGTAGCAGACGACGCAAACCAACGGCAATCACATGCCAACAGACTGCAGCTTACCGACCTTGAACATGCAGCAGCAGTTGCATGTGTTGATGGGACCTGCCGCGTTGTTGGAGCTCTTATCGATTGATTGTGGGGAGATGTTGGACTTTGGGTTGGGGCGGAATCTGGCAGACGTCATCAATTCGCAGGCGGCAGCTTAGGTATTGCTGGGGTCGGCGTTTCGTAGAGGCCGAAATCCAGAGGAAATGGCGGACTTTGCTCCGAAGTGCGAGTGGTGAAGATTGAATTGGCAAAAGTCCAGAGATGGATAAAAGTCGGATTCCTCGGGAGGCTGCTTCGGTGAGGTTGAGCTGTCCGCGTAGAGTTGTGATAGAAAAAAGGGCGGAGAGAAGAGCTTCGGCTAGTGAAGACAGCAAGAGGTTCGTGCGAAGGCTTCGTCTTAAGAAGCGGCGGCTGCGGTGGGAGGAGGGAGACAGGCAGACGCCAGAAGTAGTACGCAGTAGACGACGGGACTGGGCTTCTAGAAGACAGAGTCGCTAGTCTCAACTTCCGCTAAGCACCCTCGGATGGCACGTAAAACACTCCGACGAACCCCTCCTGGTGTGCCCTGCCCTGCCCTGCCGTTCTTCATGCCTTCACCTCGCGTCCTGCCAACCGGGTCGCGATGTCGCCGTGGTTCGTCGCTGCCAACGTGGATTCCAAGACGCTGAAATGTGCCATCCCCTCGCGCCGTCAGGTTTCATCTGCCATATGTGCCGCTCTTAAGCATCCGCTGCCGCTGCGACAGACCATCGGCTCCTGCAGAACCAAGGCCGGTTGATAGGACCCGTGGACATGCGGCCGGCCTGGGTAGTCTCCGAAGATCGCACCAGACATACCGAGGGCACAGCTGTTACACGGCAAGGTTGCCAGCAAGCTCGAATCCTCAAAAAAAGACCTCGCTTATTCTTATCTCAATACCTAATCGCCTGCCCAGAACAAAGTCAAACGGCAAGGTTGCAGCGACAAACAACAAAAGACCTTGACCCTGAAATCCCAAGCTTGAATGCCGGGCCGGGCCCCCGCAATGCGCCAACGCAGAGGTGCCTACGGTGATCGACCCGCTTATTCGTAGCTAACGGTGTGCGTGGTCAAGCCGTTTGGGCCAAACAGAAGCTCGCTTTCCTCTTGAGGACCACGCTAAATCCCCATCCCAACGCCTTGGAGATCGACCCGGTTGCCGGGGCATTAATCGTCGGGTCGCAACACAAACATCCACACCTGTCCACACGGCAATCAGCTACCGACGTCCTTGTCGCTGCCGCTGCTGTCTCTCTCATATGCTTATTACTTGCGCCGCGCGATCAATCACCTCGTGCGCTTCTTCCCCCTTCTTCTTTTTTCCCCTTCCGGCACTTTCCAGTCATCCGATCGTGATACCCCCACAACCCCCAGAGGACTTGTGTTCTCGTCGGTTTTTGTTCTTGTTGTTTTTCCGCATTATCAACTTTCGGCGTGTGCTGTTGCTGCCGCCAGACTCCGATCCCAGTCCGGCGTCACTCGATTGTTATCGATAATAGCATCGGCAGATAGTCGCATCGTCTCATTTGTTCAGTCCGTTCCGCGCGCTCGAGACCGTCCCCGTCCACCACAGCAAGTCAGCCACCAAGCCACGGCGGCCTCCTCACAAACATTGTCACGACCCGCGATATTCAAACATGGAGAACCTCCTCAGCCTCGCCTTCGACTCCCTCTCCTCCTACGACGGCCCCAAGGTCCGCAAGGGCCTGCGCCAGGTAGAAGGCCTCCTCGCCCAGATCTGCCTCTCAGCGCCGTCAAGGTCATCAAAGTCGCCGGCGACTGACGATGAGTCCGCCCGGTCGAGCGGCAAGTCTCTGTCTGACCTGTCCGACGACCTGGCCTTCCGCGAGTTCTTCAAACTGCAGGAGGGTTTCGAGTGGAACGTCGCCCTGCGCCTTATCAACACCCTTGACCGCCTCATGGGCAAGGGCGCCGATGGCCAGAATGACCTCCTCATCCTCAGCTCGCTGGATCTGATCCAAGGCGTGCTGCTCCTCCACCCACCAAGCAAAGCACTCTTCTCGAGAGAACAAAATATGAACGTATGTCTGATCCCAAAAGCCCCCTTCCAATTTCACAAACTGACTCCATCGCGCAGCTCCTCCTCGACCTCCTCGAACCTGTTAACTGCCCGGCGATCCAATCCGCGACCCTTCTCGTCCTCGTCGTCGCTCTCATCGACACCCCCCTGAACACGCGCACCTTCGAGGCCCTCGACGGCCTCCTCACCGTCACCTCCCTCTTCAAGTCTCGGTCCACCGCCCGCGAGGTCAAGCTCAAGCTCGTCGAGTTCCTCTACTTCTACCTCATGCCCGAGGTCCCCTCCATCCCGCGCGCCGACGCCCGCGCCTCCGTCCCCGCGATCCACCAGCGCAGCCCCAGCAAGCTCGCCGGCGCCTTCGCGGGCGGCAACTCCACCGCCTCGGACGCCCAGCACTACGCAAGGAGTCGCGCCGGCAGCGAGTCCGCCGACACCCTGACCACGGAGGAGAAGCAGGAGCTGCTGGGCCGCCATCTCAGCAGCGTCGAGGACCTGGTCAAGGATCTGCGGACGTGCACGCCCTTTGGCGGCGTCGTTTGCTGAGCTATGTGTGTGTGTGTGCATACAACTTCTGAAGGGGATCGGTGTCTCGTGTTTGGTGTTTCTGGTCGTCTTGGGGGTTCTGCTTCTTTCTTCATCTTTCTTAGACTCGCATGCGTCCATCATCGCTTCTTCCAGTCTTCATTTGCATCCTTCATACTGTTTGGCGTTCGCGGATGGCAGGAGTGTGACACGAAGGATCAATGTCTATCGTTTTTTTGTTTTTTTTTTCCTCCAAGGAAACGGTCGGTCAAGCGGAGTTGCTCTTCACACAAAAGGTTTCCTACCACTCCTCATCGCATAATACGTATTCTTACAAGAGAGAGAATCTCCAAAGGCATCAAGCCAGGGAGAAATCTGTGTAACAAAAATGTATCGTCGCTCGTTTATTACTTCAATTCAGGCGTCTCAAGAAGAGAGAGATATGAATACGAAAAACAGAGATCATGCGAAGCCGGCGGGAAAATACACAGAAGCCAGCAGCCAGTTCCTCAAACCTGTCACCGTCGCCGTGGTTCCGGGCTCGGCGCCGGTCCAGGCGACCTATCGATCGGCGACCTCTCCATCATACTAACGCTCCTCGCGCTCGGCGTCATCAGCGGGGGCGACGGCATCCCCGGCGACGTCGGGCTCGGCATCTCGCTCCCGTACAACTCGAACCGCCCTTCGGTCGTCGGCGGCGGCGACGAGGACGGAGCCAACGCCTGCTGCGACGCGGACGTGAACGCCACCCCCCTCTTCACGCGCGAGTCGATCTCCACCGGCGCGACGACGTCGCTCGGCGAGTGCGCCTGCAGCGGCACGCCCCTGTGCCGGCCCGGCGTCGATGCGACCGTCGCCGCCCCCTCGGCGGACGCCACTGTCTCCGTCTCCGTGTACGGCCCCGCCACGGCGTCCGGGCCGAAGTAATCCTGCGTCGCGCCGCGGCGCGCCGTCGGGCGCGAGCCGGATGTCACCTCCGACATGGCGCGCGCACTGCGTCCTGGACGTGAGGACGCTGCTCCCCCTCCGCCGCCGCCGCCGAGGACGTTGCTTACACGTGACGCTCCACCGCTGCGCTGGGATGAGGCCGTCATGGTGGTAGCCCCGCGGCGGCGACGGCGGCGGACGAGGCAGAACCACGCGAGGACGCCGACGAGCGCGAGACCGACGACAGCCACACCCACGCCGATGCCCGCCTTCGCGCCCGAGGACAACCCGCCGCCGCCGCCGTTGCTGTTCGGGTCGTACGTCACGTCCGTGGCGGTGGGGTTCCCCGGGGCGCAGACCGCGGTGCCGGAGACGCTGGTGCAGTGCATGAGATCGTCGCAGCAGCCCTGCCCGTCGGCGCAGGCGTGCTGGGTGGTCGCGGTGCAGCCCGGGTCCGCGGGGGTGAGGCCGCCAGCAGTAGAAGTAGGGGTGGCGGAGATGGTCTGGATGCACTGCCTGGAGGAGGCGCAGGTGTTGCCGTACGCGCAGCAGCCGCCGCCGAACTGGGTTGCGCAGAGGAAGTTGGAGGTCGAGGGGCAACTGCGGCCGCAGCAGAAGGACCCCGTGGAGGATGTGACCGTGGGTGAGGCCGGGGAGGTACCGCCGGTGGGCGTTATCGTGACGGCGACGACGGAGGTGCATTGGTACTGCGAGGCGGAGCACTTCGAGTCGCAGTTGGAGCCGATCTGGCAGCACCACGGGTCCCCGTTCGGCTTGACGTAGCAGTAGTTCTCGTTGGAGCAGCATTGGTCCGGGAAGCCTATGTCGAGGCCTATATACGTCTCAATCTGTTAGAACCAGGCCATTCGTGGTCTTCGTCTCGGGATGTTTTGCAGGAAGTCTCACATGAATGCGCGTTCGCGGGACAAGGAGCCCCGTCGCGGGCCACGAGACGGGGCTCGTCGATGAAGAAACGCGGGACGAGGCCGCCGCCGCCGCCTACTGGTGACATGTCGACGGCGGCGTACCGTCTCTGTCCGGCGGCCGCGCCGGCGCAGACGGCCAGCGCGGCGACCACGAGAAATGCCGCCATTTTCCTTCTCGGATCTGGGTGTTTTCTTTTTGGAATCCCCGCTCAGAGTCTTGAGTCTGCGGGGGAAATAGCACAGAGGCGACAGCTCGTAGGTGGTGTAGCAAAAAAGAGACGTCGTGTGTTCCGCGACGAGGCTCAGGAGCCCATTGTCCTCGGTGCGACCGGCGGAAGGCTACACCAGATTGTGAAGAGGGTGAGACCGGAAAACCAGAGGTGGACAAATACACACAAGACCCAGAGATGAGGGATTGGACGGCAATGTAAGCAAGCCTCGACGGGGTCGGGTTCTGTCAGATGCGAGGATGCATGCGACTCAATGGAGCATAGTCGATATGGCGCCCTTCCCCTCCGTAAGCACAGCCTGGCCGTTCTAATCGTCTTCCAAACGTTGCGCTCTCTCCCACTTTGAAAGCTTCCCAAGGGTTCAACGAGACCTGCGCGAGTTTTCGGGACGAGGAAGCGGGCATGGGAGCTGCCCGAAGGCGCAAGAGAACCGACCCTGGCCTGCATATCACAAGAGCGGATATGCGAAGGGGAAGCATTTGCCCCTCTCGATGCCTCTCGGCCGCCACCGAAGACTTTGGTAGACGGAGGTGATTGGTGGCCTGCTTGTATCGTTGGCTCGCCTGCCTGCAGATGGTCGTGGTGGTGTGGCTGCTGGGCCGCTGGGCTGCATATCGGGAAGCCTGGCCCCAGTGTGAACCGATGCAGGACATTGCTCGTCTGCTCCCGCGCGCGATATGCGGCAATGGGTAGCGGCGGAGGGCCGATGGTCCGGCCGGCGTGGAAGGAGAGAAAAGACTTGCAGCTTGCTTCGTTATCTGAGATTGATGGTCGAGTGAAAGCACGGATTGGGGCATCTTTGCGACTCGGAAATGAGGTTTTGGCGTCGACACACTCGAGCCGTTCTCACGGCTTTCACTCGAAGGCTAGGCGCATCACCCCTTCATGTATTCGAAGAAGTAGCTCAAACTTCAGTCCCAACGCCGCGCCATTGGCTAATCTTGCATCTTGGCTGTTGGATGACAATTGCGGCCGCTCTTTCGGAACCTAACGCTTTCTTCTCAGAAGCGCGCGCAACAGCGAATGCCGCTGCGTTACTTGTCGATGAGCAAACACTCCCAATGTCCAGGAAACCAAGCCAAGAAATCTCATCATGGAATTTCAAAACGTTCCAGAACCTTTGCGGAAGCCAAGTCGTGAATAGATTGATGCGGAAATTTTGCCCGCCAAAAGAAACACCCAGGAACGAAAGTGAAGCTTCAGGCACAGGGCCCGGCCCGCCCGCCCTACCTTACGAAACCCGTCCGTCCCGTCCCCCAGAAACGGCCGCACCCCTAAAGCAACGGCAGCCGGCAGAATCCCCCCTTCGCGGCAGGCGGTCTGCTCACCAAAACACACACCCCCGCCAACGGCACCGGCACCTTTACCCCTCCAAACTTTCCTCGCCGAGCCCGTACAGGTCTGCCGCAAAATTGAAGATATTCCCAAACCCACGCCCATCGAGCTCTAGCCGCCGCACCGCTCAACCACCCTCGTCCTCCACCTCCTCCTCCGCCGCCCACCCTCAACAAACCACACAGACGCAATGGCCACAACAGAACCGACACAATTCCCCCTCCCCCCGCTCCTAACCCACCCCTCCTCCTCCCCGGCCGAGCTCATCACCCAAGGCGCCGAAGCCCGCCTCTACAAGACCACCTTCCTCGCTCCCTCCACCCCGTCCGCCCTCAAGTACCGCCCCCCGAAGCCCTACCGCCACCCGACCCTCGACGCCCGCCTCACCCGCGCCCGCATCCTCGCCGAGGCCCGCGTCCTCGCGAAATGCCGCCGCGAGGGCTGCCCCGTCCCCGCCCTCTACGCCCTCGACGAGGCCGCCGGCTGGATCATGCTCGAGTGGATCCCCGGCGCCCCCGTCCGCGTGCGCATCAACGAATGGCTCGACTCCGTCGTTCCCAGTCAGAAGGATGGCCTAGCTGAAGTTCCCGAGGAAGAGACGGAGGATCACAAGGAAGTCGTCATGGCGGACACACAAGAAGCAACAACAAAAACACCAAATGGAAAGGCCGCCGCCGCAGCCCCGCGACGAGATGCAACGGCCATCAAGAACCTGATGAGGAGGATGGGCGCCGCAGTCGGCAAGATGCACAAGATCGGGATCGTACACGGGGACCTTACCACATCCAACATGATGCTCCGCCCGCCAAAGCCTGCTGCTGCTACTACCGCATCTACCACAAATGGGGGGGGGGCCTCGAAATTAGACGGGGAGATCTTCATCATCGACTTTGGATTGGCGAGCCAGAGCACCTCCGACGAGGACCGCGCGGTCGATCTCTATGTCCTCGAGCGCGCTTTCGGCAGCACACATCCCCGCGCCGAGGAATATTTCCAGGATCTGCTGGACGCCTATCGGGAATCATACAAGCAGGCGCCCACGACTCTCAAGAAGCTCGAGGACGTCAGGATGAGGGGCAGGAAGAGGAGCATGATTGGTTGAGACATCTTGTCGGAGATTTAGATAAAGATTCAAGAAAAGAAAAAAGGAATGAATTTGATACCCCTCGGTCGGAAGAGTATTCTTTTTCGGCTGCATCTACCACATCTGATACGTTTGCCACATTCTCTGGTACTCTTCTGTACATTTCTCAAGTCCGTCATGTGGCTCTGAAAGGTGCATTCCTGCTGAGATGCCTATCTATAACATGCCAAGAAAGTTTGGCTAAAGCCCCTGCCCCCATAAAAATAATAATTCCCGACGCCAGGTATAGTAATAATGCCGTATGATATAAAACGCCGTTGTCATGCTATTATTAGTCGATTCCCATACCGACTTTCCAGACCCAGCTCATTATTGAGCGTTTGTCGCAGACATATGTGCAGACGCGCAAGCGCCGTCTCGGTTCCTTCCCTCTACTGTTGCTTGATGGCGCACTTTGTTTCAAACCACTTTGCGAACCGCACCGTCGGAATATCAAAGAGCCGCCAGAAAACGTCCGCGGCCCAGATGACCGCGGGGATGCATCCGAAAGACCCAATGACGAAGCCGGTGTTGTACCAGTATCCCTCAATACCCGTGCGGCTGTAGACGAATCTCTCAATGGTGTAGCCGACAGTGTGCATCACCGGGCCGTGCATGAGGTAGAGAGCGTAGCTGATCTTTCCGAAGTATTGGACGGGCGCGGTGTTGAAGAAGGACTTCCATCTCGGTGAATGGCTGACGGCGAGAACGAAGAGAACAGATCCGATGGACTGCCAGAAGCGGTAACCTTCCTCCTCCCACCACTTGGGAATGAAGGTGCAAAGCCAGACCCAGCCAGGAGTGACCTCGTAGTTAATGTCAGGCTGGCACATAAGGTACAGAGCGAGAATGCTCAACATCGCCCAAAGGAAGCCCTTGAACCTGCTCTTTTGCGGCGGTGCCTCGTTCAACGGCAGAGCAGCGGGTGGCTGGTTGTTGTTGTGGTTTCCTAGAATGAGGTCGTATTCGGCGAGCATCATGCCAAAGTAGAAAAGGAGTAGTTCCCAGCGGTTGTTGCGGTAGGTGAAGGCGATGATTCCCCAGAGGAAAAGGAAGCGAAGTCCTGTGCGAACACGGGCCAGACCGATGAGGGTAACGAACAAGTACATCGAGCAGCGGAACTCGACCGGGATAGTCCAGAGATGGACGTCGTAGGCTACAGTACGTTAGTGTCGTATCAACGTGCATCTCAGCATCCAACTTACATGTGCTTCCACCAAACCGCTCCCAGCCGAAGACGTGAACAAAGTTGAACATGCTCCACACCCAATCCCAGATTTGCTCGGAGAATGTATCCAATGGCTTGGGGTGAGGTTCCATGACGTTCTTGTGCCACTTGCGGTCGATGGCAAAGTCTCTCGTCCATTCATAGACGCCCATCTGCAGCATGAGCATGATACCAAAGGTAGAAATCGCCGTTGGCATGTAGAGTCTAATGAATCGGCGGAAGATCAGGGACGTCGTCGTCGCGGAGAACTCGTCCCATTTTTGGCTCCGGATGAGCTTGATCGGTTTTAGTGAAAGTGCATATCCGGAGATGACGAAGAACAGGCAGACGGCTGGCGGGCCCTGGTAGAAGAGTCGGAAGAACGGCAGCTTCAGAATGTGGTAGTTCTTCTCTGATGAGCCCCAGCCCTCGGCGATGATGAAGGCTTGGTAAAAGTAGTGGCAGAAGAAGACGAATAGCGCGGCGAGTCCACGCATGCCGTCGAGGTATGACGTCGGGAACAGCTTCTCGGGACGGCTCCGTTCTCTTGTAAACCGGCTCTGAACGAAGCTAGGCAGTAGGAAGATGAGGCTTCGAATAAGCGTGACCCTCCATGGCACGGCCCGCACGTAGCCAACGACGCCTCTTGCTAGTGTCGACCATCGTGGTATCGCGAAGCGGACTTCGAGGTCGGCCCTACCGCTCTCGCTCTCGACGTCGGACAACGTCTTCTCGTCCAACAGGCCCATACCCTCTTCGTGTGAAAGCGACACCTTGGAGGCAGCGTGTCCGTTCATTGTCCTGCAATGTGTCGGTTTGATGTCTGGGGGTATAATAGACTCTGGTGAGGCCAAGGTGACAGGTATCAAGCACGGCTTGGACAAGACGAGGGCCTAGAGTCTAAGTGGAAAGGAAGAGGGAGGGGACGGGAGGGAGCGTGGTGGTTTTGATCCAGACTCCAGAGGGGGCACACGGGACCAACAGCCTGTGCGCGCTGCTGATTCTATCGGATCGCCGAAGTTCAGGTCACAGGGTCGTTCCCTCTCTGTTCACTCTCGGTTCCTGCTCCTCTTTCCCGCCCTGCTCGCTTCCACGGTAGCAAATATCCGTAGCGTAGCATGCAACTGGGAACGAGGTAACCGCACGACCGAGATGGGGCCCAATGGGGCTGATGCAAAAGAAGGGATGAAACGATGGAAGTCGGCCGGTTCGAGACAGAAACGACGGGACTCTGACTTGTTGGAGAGATGGCAAGAGAGGAGGCAGAGACAGCGAATGTGAGAAGGATGGAGAAAAAACAAACAATGCCACCACGATACGTCAGTTTGACTTGCAGGCTCCGAAATCATCAAACCCAGGCAAACGCAGGGGATCTTCTCAGGAGATTTGACCGGTAGGGGTTTCACACTTTATATGGAAATGATTGAACAGGCGATGGACATGAAAAAAAGGAGGATTGCCTCGAAAAAGGAAGGCCACTAGAGACAAGACGGTGAAAGGGACCCTTTGCCTTGGAAGATGGGCGAGACATGGAATACCACTAAGAATGGCATATACTCCGCCGGTCTGCATATCCCATACACAAAACGCTCATGAAGAAGACCAGTAAAGTAAATGAAGAAACGACCGAATCAAAGAGGATGATGGGACGACTGGCCGTCAGAGATACGCAGCCACAGCAAGGTACGTAAAATGGTACGCGGAGTCGGTCAATCAATATTCGATTCGCTTTGCCTCTTCCAGTCACAAGCGTCAAAGGGCATGGGTCCTGCGCATCTATCTCCTCCACGACCCCGTCATCCATCCCCGTTGGAAAAAAGAGCCCCGTTTCCTTGGATGGAGGAGGAGGAGGAACCCAGAGGAGGAGAGGAGCCCCAGTCTCCTGTGTCCGCCGCGGGCGCCGCGCCCATCACAACATCTCCCGCCCGTTGTCCATCGCCATTCCGCCCGTTGTTTGCTGCAGGTACGCGACGGCAATGAGGGGGCAGGGGTATCGGAAGAGGGTCACGGCTGGCCGAATGAGGGAAAGATGGATCGATAAGAGGGCTTGGTACTCTTGGGAGGCCACCGAAGACCTCGGAAGGTTGGAAGGGGACCATCGTTGGAGAATGCCTCTGGGGCCATCGCTCTTCCGCCGAGAAATGCCATGGCCGGCTCTCAGCGCCAGAGAGCGCAAACACGGCAAGCCGCGACCGATGAGAGCTCTCGGCGCATGAGTATTCGGGCCACTTTTGCCTCGAGCAGTCGTAAGCGATCTGGAGACTCTCTGTTCTGCCGCCTGGGGTGGGAGGGTCGGCGGTTGGGAAAAGATGGAGTTCCGGGGTCTAGCAATCGAAGGAATTGGTCGATGTGTTCTGAGAGCACTTTGGGGGCTCTTCAGATGCGGCACACTTCAAGGTTGAGATCGGCGCTTGGATCCACGCCTGCCGCGCTCGGGGGACCGGGGTGGGGGCTCGAGACCTGCACTGTGACGGTCTGCGAGCTGTCCGCGGCGCCGCACAGCAGGAAGAGCCGCGAGTGCTCACTGTGCCTTTTCCAGCCACATACTAATGGAAGGTAGTGTAGCGCGTCCTCCAACTTCCACTCCGTACCTACCTTAGGTGAACCACGTTGCCTGCTTGCCTCCCGCCCGCCGGTCCGTCTGTGATGGTGCGGCAAGGTGCAGCGGCACTTTGAACTCTGCTCTCGTCTTCTGCAATGCACCAAGGCCAGCTGGATGACTGTGTTCTTGCTACGGACACTGGACCAAGGTACGGATACTGAACAGTGCTCGCTCGATGCCAGTCATTGAGAAATCAGTGGTTTCGCTGGTCCTGGTGGAGCCTCCGCCCCATGCCCCCCGGTCAGGGGTGCAGCTTGTTTCCCGGCAATCGACCCCTTGGCCATGTTCCAGATTGGCAATCCGTCACGTCGAGTGCATGGCACTGCCGTCCGCTGCCTTGTTAGTGGTTACAGCGAAGACCTCGCCTCGACCACTACCTATCTCCCAGACCCAGGCTTTCGCTCTCTCTGTCTCTCACCCACCAACGACGCTTCCCCGTTGTTGGGGCCCCTTACCTTGGACGTTTCCCCTGGCTTGCAATGCCCTCTCCTCCTCCTCCTCTCTCTGCCAAACACCCCGTGCCCAACCGAATTTTGTTTTTGGAGACCAGTGTGCTCCTTGGGTCCAGTTTAAATCAAGAAGAACCTGACGATCGACATCCGAAAGCCGAGTCAGGCCACACAACAAACCCGCCATGGGTGCGCCCTGGAACAGGACTGCTCTTGCCGTCTCTCGGCGAGTATAGTTATCCGTACGTTAGAAAATCAATATTCGTACGTTAACGCCACCATAAGTGCGGCGCA
Organism: Colletotrichum horii; assembly: GCA_027406005.1. Lineage (NCBI taxonomy): Eukaryota > Fungi > Ascomycota > Sordariomycetes > Glomerellales > Glomerellaceae > Colletotrichum > Colletotrichum horii. The sequence continues at coordinate 4,205,595 of JANVYB010000008.1, forward strand.
GAGGCCCACCCACCCCCGAAATTTGCGCCTAACACCGAAAACTCCATTTTTAGCTGGGTCAAACCATACTTTTGATGCCAACCCCAATTTTCACCTGATTAATGCGTTTTTAAGGTTATTGCGATAGCTGCGCTTGAAATGCCTTTACCACCCACCCTCTTAGAGGCTTAATTTGACGACCACAATGCTGCCCTTACTGCCCTCCAAGCGTAGACAAAAAAGAGCTAATTTGCTGTTATTAAGTACTGCGCTACTAATAAAAATAAGGAGAACGTCTATATATGTTATGACTACTGCTGCAATTATAGCAGTAAGTATATTAACAGCTTGAAAGGCTTATAGCAGGTAATAACCTTATAAACTAGCTACTTATAATGCTATAGTGTTACTTATAGCAAAAAAGATAGCATATAGTTAATCTGTAAGTTATAAGAGCTATATAAATATAACTACCTTAGCTTTCTTAATGCATCAGCTTATACTGCTTACTAAAAAATAACTGATAAGATGCTTAAATTAATTAATATCTTTACTAATAATGTGAAGTTAACGTCTTATCAAACTAGGCTAGCTTTAGCTTATACCTTCCTAGAGACACCTCTTAAGCAGCAAGATATATATAACGCTAAAGCTAAACTTTAATATGCTAACTGCAAGCCTTATATGCAAAATAGGCAGTTGCTAAAAGTGTTAATAAATTGAGGGATTTAGTACTGCACTAATTTTACTAAAAATAAGTTACTATATTCCCTTTTTTCTTATTTAATTAGTGTTGTAAGATGTAGAAAAAAAGCCTTAATCTGCTCTCTATAGATGTAACCTATAATATAAGTTATGCATTTTTTTCTATTTTTTTTATTACTAATAAGCTTGTACTACAGATTAATAAGTTTAACTAGCTACTTTTTGAAATTAATAGAACTGCTGCAACTAATGCTACCTTTCTGATTGCATTTGCCTTCAGTATATATGAAAACAAATAATACTTTTCGTAATACCTTAAGGTGCTTAAAAAGCTATATTTTAAGGATAGGATTATGCTGCTATACTTTATTATTACTAACTTTAATACTGCCCTTAAAAATGCAATTAATATAGTCTTTCTTAATATATAATAACAACTTTACTTATAGCATATTATGAAAAACGTTATTAAATATATCTATAAGAAGTAGCAAAGCTCTAATAACATTAAGATTAATAGCAACACTTTAGCTGACCAGATGCTATAAGAGGAGGTTAATATCTAGTTAACTATACTAACTGCTATTAACTTTAGATATCTCAACTTTATATATAACTAGGCTAGCCTTCTATAAGCTTAGAAGCATATTGCCTATATAAAAGAGAAAAATGCCTACTTTAAGGTATAGTGTTAACTGCAAGAAGAGTTTTCAGAGCAAAAAGGTCTGTTTTTTACTCTGCATATTTTGTGCAATTTTTTTACTAATATTATTATTAGCAGCAATCCTTAATTACTTTAATAATATATATTTTCACTTATATTACTAGTAAGCAGTCTCTGCTATATATTAGTACTATAACTATAGCGTTAAAGCAACATTATATACTAAGAGCACTTATTATAAGCTTAAAAGCTAGCTAGTCAACCTAAATATTGATTTTTTCAAGCTTTTTCAGTATATTAATCTTATAGTAATAACAAAATCTAATATATATAAAAATATAGTAGCTATAGAGGTTATATATATAAAAGATCACTAGTATATATATACTCTTTTTGCTGTTAACTATCTCTTTAATTAGATCTTATATTAAGCCTAATTGCTAATCTAGCAGCAATTTAAGCTAGTAAAGGCTTAAGCTTTTAACTTTATAATCTTTTATACTATTTGCAGTAGTTTTTTTAGTTAGCAGTATAGCTTATCTTGCTAGCATAAGCTTCTACCTTATCTATATATTAAGCGTAATATTAGTATAAAGCTTATAATTGAAATTATACTGCTATTAACGCTTAGCGATATTAATAAGCATTAGATTATTTAAGAAAACCTAGTAACTTCACTATTTTTTATTATTTATATTAAAGAAACTGTTACTAACTTTTAATATATTTATAGGCTATCCTTAATGCCTTCTGACTGATCTAAAACCTTAACATTATGCTGAAACAGAAAAAAAGATGTGTTAACCCTATTGCGATCTCTCACTCCAGAAGGCCTGGCGCTCAACACATTTTTATTACTCAAACTTTAACGCTAGTAATGCCTACTTGTAAGGGACTGGGCATATGGAGCGGCAATGCTGGGGACGACCTAGCTAATGAAGGCTGAAGGTATAGAGACGCCTGTAGGCCTAGGGCATAGAACCCTCTACAGCGAGAACTTAGCAAGGACTTGCTGAAGGTTGGGAAAAGGGGATCTTAGAAGAAGTAAGCAAAAGTAGCATAGTAATATTATATCTACTTTTTAGATGCTTCTCTTATCAGTTTAACCTAACTGTAGTCTATAGCTTTTAAATACCTTTATAATTCTTTTACTTCTACTTTAATTTAAAAAGGTTAGTAATAATAATAATATTATATATTTAAGTAATACTTACTAATTAGGCTGAAAAACTTATGCTTAGTGTTTACTAAGTGTAGAGCAAAACAGCTTATATAAACCTATATAGAGAAAATAACTTTAGTAAATAATTAGAAGATAATATAAATTAATAAAAAGAAGCAAAAAGCTATACTTTAAGTGAAGCTAAAAGCTTTAAAGAAGATAGGCTACTTACACTAAATGCTTACTACTTAAGTGATAAGTATATGCAAGAAGATAGAAACTATAAGACCTCCCTCTATAGACTGAATAGGCTATAAGGCTAGATGTCTATAGCTGCAGCTAACAGGCTAGCCTAAGCTAGAAGGCTAAAAGAAATAACTAGCTAAATGCTAATACAGCAGATAATTGCTATAATAGCTAGCTAATAAGAGCTAATTGCTGCTATGCTGAGTAACTAAACGCCTGCTGAATAATTGCTTAAGGTTTTTAAGAAACCTTTAAACTATAATATAGCTTGCCTTATTAATAAGTTTATAAGTATAATAAGAGAAGATTAGCTTATTGCAGTAGAAGAAGCTTATAAATATCATTCTAGCTGCTCTGATAGCTAGTATATCTAATAGGCTATAAATATAATAGAGCATACTTTATAAATAGAATAGCAAATATATCAGTAAATGCTTATAGATATCTTAGAAAGAAAGGTTAACTTAAAATAAGAAGACTTTAGAATCTTTATAAGAGAGCAGCATATTATATTTAAACTTTAAGAATAAAACTACTATAATACCTTAAGGTAGTGTTATTAGAAAGATAATAAGAAGCTAATTGCATATTAAGCTTAATAGGAATCTATTAACTAAGCTTTCAGTAAGCTAAACATAAGTAATATAAAGGTATATACCTTCTTTTAAAGCCTTATAAAAACCTTAAAAGATAAACTATTTAAGCAAAATGTTAATTATATTAATATATATACTATTGCTTTATATGCCTAAAAGTTATAAGAAATTATAGAAGAGAGGCGTATAAGAAGAACTACTAAACGTTCTAAGTTATATAAACAACTGCATTTAAGCTCTTTAGACTGCCTTTATAAGAGCAGTTTGCAGCCCTTTAGGTTGTCAGACTAAAAGGATCACTATCTAGAGACTCTATCTTAAAACGACTGCTTAGCAAATATTTACATAACACCTAGCTCTAATAGTAAACCCCCTAATTCTTAGAGATCTTAATATTATAACTGCAAAAAGTATAGGCATATTTCCTCTAACTGCACTGAGAACTAAGTGCAGCTAGCAAGCAGCAATTAGAACCCTAACCTAAGATAGAGCAGAATTAATATAATTTCAGTACTTTGCATAACTAACGCTAAAGACTTAAGAAATAAATAAATGTGAAAGCAACCTTAAAGGATACTACACTAGAAATCACCTTAGTTCTAGTAAGATAAACTATTAAAGAATAGGCGCTAGCACTCTAAGCAGCTAGTAAAGTTAAACTAAAAGTTAATATAGATACTTATATAGCAGTAGATATTATATAAGAAGATCTTATTAAGAAACTTTAATTAAAAAAAGCTATAAACATTACAGCCTTCAAACTGATAGACTTCTAAAGAAGGCTTATACCTATTAGAAAGGTTTATTAGCTTATATTCTTCTTTATAGATAGTTAAAGATATCTGCAGAAGATTTGCTAAGCTTTTATTATAAACCCTCACTCTAAAAGAGCAGGAGATATTCTCTTATCTAATAATTTAATAAAATAGAAAGATATTTATATTAACACTTATATATATATCTAGTTATATAAATGCTTTTTGCTTACTAAACTAAAAGCAATTATTTAGGAAATTATAGAGAATAGCTAATAAGCTTATATTATATATCTGATAGGCGTTTTAGCTTCTGATGAGAAGGATATTAAGACTTTAAGTGAATGCTTACTAGGTGAAGGCTGAGAAAAAGAAGTCTTTAAGGAACTTTAAGATTTTACTAATATTTTTAATAAAAAAAATGCAAAAAAAGTTCTCAAACTGAAGAGAGCAGTGCATTATATTAAACTAAAACCTAACAAAAAACCCCTATATAAGCCTATATACCTTATATCAGCAAAATAACTTTAAATATTTGCTAAATATATTTAAGAAATAGAGGTAGCAAGCTATATATACTGTTTAACTAGCTCTATAGAAGCATTTATGCTATTTATACCTAAGAAGGATAGAAGTTTATAATTATATATAGACTATAGAGAACTAAATAAAATTATAGTGAAAAACTATTATCTTCTGCTACTGATCAGTAAGCTTCTAGATAAGCTCACTAGCATAAAGTTTATTTTAAAAATTAATTTAAGTGAAGTATATTACTATATTATAATTAATAAGGCAGATAGATAGAAAACTGTATTTAAAATAAAATATAGGTATTTTGAATATATAGTGATGCTATTTAGGCTTACTAACACCTCTATAACTTTTTAGGTATATATCTATTAAGTGCTTACTAACCTTTTAGATATTTATTATATTATATACCTAGATAATATTCTTATCTACTTAGATATAAAAGAGCAGTATATTAAAGACCTCTATACTGTTTTATACTGCTTAAAGGCTGCTAAGCTGTTTATAAAACTAAAGAAGTATAACTTTTATTAGATAGAAGTAAACTTCTTAAGGTTTTATATTATTTAAGATAGTATAAAGATAGACTTAAAATAAGTTTAAGTAGTTGCTAAATAGCTAATACTAAAGTCTTTTAAAGATATATAAGTATTCTTAGGATTCTGCAACTTCTATTATAAGTTTATCATAAGATATTCCTATATTGCTGCCCCTATAAATAGCACACTTAAAGGAAGCTAAAACAACATAAAGTTAGAAGCTTTTATTTAGATAGAAGAGATGCAGACTGCATTTAAAACGCTTTAGAGAGCATTTACTAAAGCTTTAATACTAAGATATTATAACTTAATGCTAGAAATAAGAGTTGAGACTAATATATTTACTTAAGTAGTATTTAATATATTTTTGCAGAAGTATAGCATAGTCTAACATCTAATAGCTTTTTGATTAAAGAAGTTTTTAGATATAGAGAGATATTAGGCTATAAGGCAGCAAAAGCTTCTAGCAATTATAGAAAGTTTAGATTATTAAGCCTAATACTTATAAAGACTTCTTAAGAAGTTCTTAGTCTTCACAGACTATATAGCGCTAAAAGGAGTACTTGCTATACCTGTATAGGATATTTGCAGAAGGCTTACTTAATAGGTTTACTACCTATTTGCATTTAATTTTAAAATTTAATATAGGTTAAAGGTTATAAATCTAGCAGATAGACTGTTATAACGCCCTGATTATATAGTAGAAAATATAAAAGTAGATAATATATTTCCCACTTTTAAAAAAAAGCTTAAGCTTATTAGCTAGCTTTTAGTAATAAATTACTAATATATCGCTAAGCTTAAAAGGACTATAGCTATTATGAAAACTTATATCTAAGCTGTCTAGTGAAATATATAAAAACTTTGCTAGAAGGCTAGCTTTAAGGTTGAGAGATCTTCACTTTTAGGTTAACACTACCCTATAGAGAGAACTAATAATCTACTATATTAAAGTATATATATCAATACTATTACCTGCTTAAAATTATATGCAGATGCTATACTAACTGCTCTACAGAAGATTAGCAATATATCAGAAGACTTAAAGAGAGCTAGAGTTATTATATTAGAACAGTATATCTTATATATTATAATAAGAGAGCTTATTTAGGATGAAACAGCTTATATATTATAACTAAGTATAGATCTTAAACAGATAGTTAGAAGACTGCAGGCTAAAGACCACTTCTACAGAGATCTTACAGCTAAGGTTTACTAAAATGCTAGAGAACACTAAAGATACTAACTTAATAAGAATAATATCCTTTAGTTTAAAAGAAGACTTATTATCTTAGAAGAAGGATCCCTCTGCTATAAAATCCTAAGAAACTACTATAATGCATTTAGATTAAGGTATATAAGAGCAAATAAGACAGCTGAACTAATCTTACAAAAGTTTTATTAGCTATATCTAATAGAAGATATATAGCAATATATTGCTGAGTGCTTACACTACTAAGAGGTGTATATACTATAGCATAAACTATATAGACTGCTGCAAATATTAGAACTGCTAGTATACTTATTCTAATAGATTTCTTTAAACTTTTTAACCAGCTTACTAAAAAGTTACTAAAATAATAAGATTATTTATAATATAATTCTAGTAGTTATATGCAGAATAACTAAGGTAGCCTAATTTTTAGTGATAACTAAGCAACTAGATGTTGCAGGCTTAGTGAGAATCTTATACTAAGAGATTAAGTGCTAATATAGCATATCTGAAGCTATTATTAGTAATAGAGATAAACTGATTATTAGTTAGTTCTAGTGAGACTGAACTAAGGCTTAAGATATAAAAGGGTGTATCTCTATAGTGTAGCATCTATAAACAGACAGTCAGACAGAAAGGATATATCAGACTTTAACTATATATCTCTTAAAGTTTAGTAAAGGTTTATATAACTAATAGATAATATAGCTAGTTAAAGCTAAATTTTTATATAATAATAATAAATATACTATTATTAGCATATTGCTATTTGAGGCCTTTATAGGATATTACCTGAGAATAATTAACTACTGTTTACTATATATTAACCTTAAGATTTAAAAAGTTGAGAAAAGACTTAAGAAGCTAATAGAGGTTTGCTGAAAGATAGCTGAAAATTAGCAGCATATAACTAAAGCATAAGCTAAAAATGCAAATACTAAAAGAAAAGCATAATTATATAATATTAAAGATATTATAAGACTTTTAACTAAAAACTTTTATTTCACAAAAGGTTAGCAAAAGTTTACCCTGCAATTTATTCTTATATTAGTTACAGAAGTTATAAGCCTTAATATCTATAAAGTATAGCTTCTAGAGAAGTATAATTAGGCATATAATATCTTTTCTGTTATATTACTAGAGCTATAGCATAGCTGAAAATTTGCCAAAAGACTGCTCTCAGACTTAGAAGAAGATCTTAAAGAATAGGAAGTTAAAGATATTATATTGCAAAAGGAAACGCTAGAGGGCCTCTTATATCTAGTTAAATAGAAAGGCTGGCTAATAAAATATAACACTTAGAAGTTTAAAGAACACTTAGTAAATGCTCTACAAATTCTTATAGAATTTAAGAAGCAGCAGTATAAGTTATATTATAAGTAGGATAATAAGTAGTATAGAGAAAATAAGAAAAGTTAATTAACTGCAAGACAGCTAAAACGCCAGCAAAGACTCCCTAAACCTCCTATAAAAGCAATATAAAACTATAGGTATCTAACTAAAAACATTTTATAGAAATCTATTATACTCTCACTAAAGTTTTACTAATAATACTACTTCTTATCCTTCTCACTATTTTTATTATTATTATCTTTATCTTTATCTTCTTCTTCTTTTTCTTCTTTATCTTCAGCCTTATTCTCATTATCTTTATTCTCACTATTATTACTATTACTAGTTATACTGCTATTCTTATCCTATAGATTATTGCTAAGCCTATTAAAGTTGCTGTTATTGCTATTCCTTCTACTAGAAAAATCATCCTTATTATCAGTATTAATTAAGTTCTAGCAAACTACTGCTAAATACTTACTAATATCTTTATGAGAATTAGAGTAAGGTGTAGGATTACTACTGACAGTTTTAAAGATTGCAATTAAGGCATAATAATAGATATTATAAAGTATGCAGATATTTTAAATCTTTAAAGAATTCTATAAAAGAAGTGTAGCTATATGAGGATTGCTCTTTAAGAGATATATTGCTAGAATGTCAGTAAGTCTATTAAGGAAGTTAGCCTATTTAAAAATATAGGTTTTATTATGCAGGTAAAAAAAAAGAGTACTTTTAATCTATCTTATAATTTTATCTATCTTATTCTAGTCTTTAGCTTAATAAGCTAGCTATAAATATCTGTTAGTATAAAAGTAAAGATAAAGCAAATTATAGAATAAAACTTATATTTAAGGATATTTAGAGTTATATCTATATATAAGCAGCAGCACTCTCCTCAACACTTATAGCTACTAATTAGTTATTATAATTCTTAATGCCCTACTAAAGGCTAATAAGGTTTACTAACCACTTATAGAGACTCTAGAGAAGCATCTAACCTTTCTTAATTGCAGTGAAGATATAGTAAATCTTATGCTAGTAGTAATAACCAGCCTCAATCTAACAGATATAATATTTAACTTAATTCTAATAATAGCAAACAGTTAGAATAAAGCAGAAAGAAATCTAGAAGTGAAATAGTTAGCTTATATCTTTTCTAAATAATTGCTAAACTTACTCTACAGCACTTAATGCTGCACAACCAGCATAACTTATATATATAATCTCTATTATAAGTGTAAGTGCAAACAACTTTGCTGCTCTTATGAAGCTATAATATATAGCTAATATAAAGCTTGCTGCTATTAGATTAATTGCACTAGCATATGCTATCACTAAGCTTAAAATTATTAGAACTATATTTAGTAAAGATTCAAGTAATAAAGCTCTCTGCACTTATAATATTAGTTATAAAAATATTATAAAATAGTAAAATATTTATAAAAGGTTTATAAAAGCTTAGCAAAGCTTATATAATATAAAAATGCAGAAAGATATATTATTATAAAGAAAAGAAGAACTAGACTAAAGTAGAGAAAAGCTGTTACTTTATAGATAATTATAAAGCCTTATTAAATAATTATAGAGGTAGGCGTAATATTAGATAAAATGAATAATAGTTATTTACTATAGCAGATGCTACTAAAGGTGAGAAGGCAGATATAGTGAATTAATAACAGCAGTTGCTATCTAACTTAATTAACAGCCTCATAATATATCTATTTAGAAAGGGGATAATAAGATGAAAAATAAAGCTATTATAAAGAACACTATAAGGATATTATATTAGGAAATCTTACTAAATAAAAGGTGAGTTTATAGGGAATAAAAGCAATAAAACATTTAGATAACTATATTTGCTAAAAAAAAGAATAAATATCACTTTCTTTAAAAATAACTAATAAAAAGGTCTAAAATAAAAAAACCTATATATAGCCTAAAAGACCTTAATTAATAATAACTATAATAATAACAGCTTAAATAGATAATAAAGCTTTTGCTAAATATATAACAGCTATCTGCTATACTAAATAATAAAGAAAAATAATAAAAGTTGCTCTAAATAACAGAAGAAGACTACTACAGCCACCTCAAACTAGAAGCCAACTATACAGTAAGAACTACTATAACTAGAAGGGGGATAATTATAAGGGATTAGGTATATAGAGCAGTAATGCTAGGGATAACCTAGCTAATAAAGGCTGAAGGTATAGAGACGTCTGTAGGCCTAGGGCATAGAACCTTCTACAGCGAGAACTTAGCGAGGACTCACTGAAGGTTGGGAAAAGAGGATCTTAGAAGAAGCAAGCAAAAGTAGCGCAGCAATACTATACCTACCTTTTAGGTGCTTCTCCCATCAGTTTAACCTAACTGTAGCCTATAGCCCCTAAATACCTTTACACTACTCTAATGCCCTCCTTATAAGCCTCTACACTAGCTTCTGCATATATATAGGGCTTCTCTCAATCTACAGTAAGTTGTTAAAGTATAGCAAGAGTGCTCTCTAGGTAGGAGTATAATCAATATAGCAACTTTATTAGCAATATATTATTACTTTGTTTATAACTACTTCTGCTATTATCAACAGCTTCAAAGCAGCAGTAGGATGAGATACAGCTAAGTAGAGGTTAATTTCATATAGGGATGGTATTGTTACAGCAGTTTTTGCAGTTGCTAAGCTTGTCAGGTGTGTTAAGGTTGTAGCTAAGCCCTTTACTAGGCCTGCTGCCCTTCTAGCTGGGTTTCTAGAGTACTGCCAGCTTAATTAGCGCCAGCGAAACAGCCAGATTAATAGTTAATGCAGTCCCTATTAACCTTTTTATTAAAATCTCAAAAACGCTCGATCTCATTAAGTTATGTTGATTGCTGCAATAAAAATTGAAGTTTGAAAAGTTGCATAACTTTTAGGATCCCTGGCCTCTGATTGGCCGAAACTGTGGTTGTTTTGATCTGCACTTGGCTACACCAAAAAAGACGTGGCGGCCGATGCTAGCCGAAATTGCCGACTTTTTCGGGGGCAGATGTGGCGTTAACGTACGAATATTGATTTTCTAACGTACGGATAACTATACTCTCTCTCGGCTTGCTACCACACGCCGATACCTGCGAACCTGTGGGAGAGCGGGTTTGAAGAAACCCAAGCCGGCAAGACAAGGCAGGGCCTCCCGTCCTTGATGCCACCATGCTATTGCTGCCATCAAACACACACATGCACACAAGCACACACACCCCGCGAGCTGCCAGTCAGTCAGCTAGAACACACGGCACACGTCGTATCTAAATTTGCCCAAACGCTGTTTCTTGTCCATGTCGTTCCTTACTAATGCACGTTGATTTTGAGTTTAGGATGCAGAGACGGATGCCCACCAGCCTGATACAAACATGTCAGGTTTGTGGCCAAAAATCGATTCATGTATCAATAATACGTGTTGTCCTGTCATTAACGTAGCTTTTTAGTTTTTGGTATCCTCTACGTGACACTGAACCAATGGAGGGAGTGTATGCGAAAATAAGATGACGCCCTGCCAGAATCCCCCCCATGATAATACCTTAACCATAATCCGATAATACAATATTTGTTCCTTCCCACGGAGATGGTGAACTGAAAACGCCGTAAACACCATGCCTCTATCATACTTTCCGATCGTGTAATGCCGTCATCATTTAGGTGGAGAGCCAGTCAAGGAACTCGGGGGTGAAGTAGCTGATGACTATCGTCGCACCAGCTCTGAGGATGCCCTCTGTCGACTCGAAAGCCATCGTCTTGAGGTCGAAGACGCCCGACTTGGCGGCCGCGTGGATCATGGCGAACTCGCCGCTCACCTGGTACGCGGCTACAGGCATATCCTTGCCCAGCTCCTTTGCGTCGCTGATGATGTCGAGGTACTGACTAGCCGGCTTGACCATGATGATGTCGGCACCCTCGTTGATGTCACGGACGATTGCGCGGCGGGCGAGGCCACGGCCACCCGGGGGCAGTTGGTAGCACTTGCGGTCGCCGAAGGAAGGCGCGGAGCCCGCGGCGTCACGGAAGGGGCCGTACAGGCAGCCGGAGAACTTGGCCGAGTACGACATGAGCACGGTCTTGTGCGCAATGCCCTCCTCGATGAGCTTGAGTTTGATGGCGCGGATGCGGCCGTCGTTCATGTCCGAGGGGGCGACGCAGTGGGCGCCGGCCACAGCGTAGGCAATGGCGACGTCGGAAATGCGGTCTACGGACAGCTGGTTGTTCAAGCTGCCGTCGTCCCGGAGGATGCCGCAGTGGCCATGGGAAGTGTACTCGCACAGGCAAACGTCGGCACAGATGAAGAGCTGAGGGAAGCGTTGGCGGATGGCGCGGATGCTCCTGATGACGGGGCCCTCCGGGTCATCGGCGGAGGTGCCAAGAGCGTCCTTGCTTCCGGGGCGCACGGGCACACCGAACAGCATAACGGAGCGCAGGCCCTTGCGCACGAGAACCTCCAGCCAGGCCATTGTTTTGTTGATTCCTCGGCGGTATTGGCCGGGAAGCGAGGGAATGAGGACTTCCTCGTCGTCTTGGTCGGAAATGAAGAGGGGGTAAATCAGCATCGACTGGACAGCAAGTCAGCGGTGATTCATAACAACAAAGGCGCGATACCCCTCATTGGATGGAACGGACCTTGGTCAATTGCCTCTCGGCCTGCCACGAGCGGGCAAGCGGATGGAAGTAGCCGCCGTGAAGCTGGCTAGAGATGTCTCCGGAGATGCTGACGCTGGTCGCAGCGGTGCTGGCGTAGGACATGGCGCGCGAGATTTGCGACCGACTGTCATCGACGGTGGAGACCGAGGCCTCGCCGCGGTTTCGGCGCGGGACGCCGGAATCCCTCAGTGTGAGGTCCTGAACAAGGCTGGAGAACGACATGGTGATCACTGATGTTGTACAGGCTCAATGGCGATTTTCGTGGGAGAATGAGGGGTTGGGGGGCAATGGCCGTCGGAGAAGCGACTGGGGGTTTTCAAGGAGTCGGAGGTGGCGCCTTTTGGAGTTTCGCACCACGGGCTTGGAGATGATTATTATATCGTCGCGACGGAAAATGGTCGCGAGTATCGGATTCGAAGGGAGGAATGGGCGTTGAAGCGAAGTCGGTGAGAGAGGCGCGGGAGGAGGGTTTGGGGCTGGAGAAGAAAGGGAAAAAAATACGGACAGCTGAAGCACGAGGGAAATGGTGGATGGCGAACCAAAGGCTGACGGGATTTGAAACAGACCAGCTATCCTTCCGCTTTGGCTGCTCTCGGCAGGAGACGGAGGTGACCGTGGGCCCGCCCGCCAAGTGTCGCTGGGCGCTCAGCGAATGGGAGTGTGCGATGGCGCAACTGACAGGCCAATCACGAACCGAGGAATGCTAATTGGCCCTCTCCGGTGGCGGCTTCTCCGCTCCGAAGGGTCCCCTCGTGCGGTGCTTTTTCGCACTCTTCGAAATCCCCGTGCTCCCAACGGTGAGAACGAAACCGAAACCGTCGCCCGCCGTCGGTCAGCGGCATTGCATTGCCTAGGCTGTGGCTGACTAACATTTCCAGAATCGCCATGAGCCTCGGCAGGCAATTGGCCCTCAGTAATTGTCATTTTCGACGGTCGAGATGCTCAATACGCTTCTTGTGTCGTGCTGGGCCCCTTCCGACGCAGCGTTCGTTAGAGATTTTTATTCCCTGCCCATTACCTCATGCAGCGAGTGGCACCAATCAACCACTGGCAGGATCAAGATCCCAACCCCGAGATGGGCCGAGGATCTCCGCGGGTGGCCGTGGACCCGTTAGTCCTCCGTTTCCCCTCCGGCCACAAACAACGTTCACCGGTCGAAACGGCCAACATAAGGCCCGTCGCCGGCAGCTGTGAGCACCGGTGATGTCGGAACGGAGCCGGGTCCATCACTTTTCTTTTTCCACATTTGGCAATTCAAAGCAGCCGACTCCGATACTGAGAACGGTTTCCATTTTCAGTATTTACTACATAATCCCTGCTGCACCAGCTACTAACGCATCCCAAGACGCACACAACACCTGACCACTTCTCCGTTCGGAGCCTTTCTCTCATCAAATGTGTATTCTCAACACCTCTGTTTCCGTGTTAGGAATCCAAGTATCGCCAACAGCTCCCTTGCCAAGCTCAATCTATACTTCTCCTCTACTCTACCAAATATCAAGATGTGATCTCGATGCGATCACACCACTTATGAGACGTCCAACTTCGGTGCTTCCAAGTAACCTTCCTTCCGCCGGCCCGAGGGATTTGAAGAATGATTCTCAATAATCCTATTTTCTTGATTTGCCCAGTTGGCTATCAGCCATGGCGTCCTGTCTTGGATCGAATTTCCATATCAGCCACGATATCTCGCAAGTCCCGGCAAACCATTCCGCGCTCCTCCTCAGAATCCTGCCCAGCTCTGATGCTATCTTTACTGATGCGGTCAATTCATCTCTTCTCGGCCCTTTGTGGTGTTCATGGGATGGAAAACCTGAAAGATGTTTCCAGCAGGCACCGCCAGGTGACTACAATGGCAGCCTCTAACCTTAGAAGAACCACCCGAGTAAGCCCCTTCACGCTGGTCAAAGCCTCTCTGCTTGTTCCACGTTCTCTCATGCAAACTGCGGCTTAGACATCCTCAAGCCGCAGTTGCTGAAGGATCATGAAGCGGAACCCCCGGTGCCTTGAGTGAATGCAATAGGCTGGTCTAGGTCTCCGCTCTGTGGTTTTGCCTCGAAAGCTGCCCAAACATTGGTTGAAACAGAGGGCTTCGAGGCTAGAAACAGGAAGCCACGGACGGCAGCTCGATGTTTATCAGAGGCAAGACCGAGCCTGCCCTCGAAGAAATCATTCGGACGAAGGTCAGGTGCCCCAGACCAAGCGAGGCGGCCTCGCTTCCTTTTTTCCTCCCTCCCCTCCTGCCCCACGACGCACGCGTTGATTTCTGCGCAACAATCTTCCTCTTCTGCTGGCTCGCAGACAACAACACCGTCAGCTTGTCACCAGCTTGGCGGCAGCTGGCTCTCGCAAGACCTCGAGCTCGATTCCAATTATCCAACAGGTTTGTCTCGGAGAAAATCTTGCCTGTGGTTACTCGTTGCTGACGGGACAGATTTTTCCAAGCAAGCCGCGCAATCCTGTGGTCTCGGCCACCGAGGATTCACAACGCTGACCTAGTCGTTCGCTCGCCCCTTCTCGATGACCTCGAGCATCGCTATTCCCTTCTGATTCTCTCTTTCCTTCACATTTTCTCTGGGCGATTGTCGCCCTGTCCATTCCTTCCTGCAGACTTGACGCTTGTCGTCTTCATGTACAATGAAGAAAAAGTCGATGAGCACCCTCGCCTCTCTGGCGCCTCGGCGTCGAGATAGAGGCAACAATACCAACAGAGACCGGGCTCACGAGCCTCAAGGTATGAAAACCACACATTTGCATAGTACACACCGGCTGACAATTTTCACCAGAGGTCTCTACCCCGTCGGTGCCTACGCCCGTCGCGGATGCCACCCCGACAGACCGCCATGCTGTGCAGACCCCAGGCACCGACGCAACGGTCGACCGACTGGCCAGTGCTCTCCTTGAGAGTACCATCTACAACCATCCGAACGGCCTTGCCAGTCATCCATCCGTTCTCCTTTGCAATATCGAGCCACTTGGCGCTGTTCCCGCAACTCCCGCCGAGAACTTCGACATGGATGCTGAGCCGCGTGGCCGATCTCTCGCTCGTTCGGCAGAGCCAGGCGGTCCTGTTACCCGGTCACGTCTCCAGGCGTCAAAGACCATGAATGTGGCTCCTGATATCCCCCGAAAGTCGTCCCGCCGCAGAGCTCAGCGAGTCCACATTGCCAATGACAGTCTAGAGATTGCGGCACCGGTGCCCAGACGCCCCTTTCCCCAGTCGAGAACCACCATACTCGACACTGGCAGAAAGCGTGATGGCTTCATCGCCGGATCCACAACAGCACCTCTTGGAGGACTCACCAAGCAGGCCGATACATTGACACCAAACACGTACCCTGACAATGCCGACCCTCATGTCGTCAATAACAAGATCGCCGCAATGCTGGCTGCTACCAGAAGTTTGAAGCCCCCTGGTTCCGAGCATACGCCGGTCAGTTCGACGAAGCCGTCTCGCTTTCGCCCCAAAAACATGATGTCAAAGGTTCGCAAGGCCTTCGATGTGTTCCAACCGAAGCCTGCTACCCCGGAATCCAAGATTCGTGGCAAAATATCATTGCCTATTGGTCAGGTCAAATGTGATCTCCCAAACCCGGCCAAGCAATTTCATGTCGAGCAGCCGTCCCCTGGGCAATCGTCTCCTGTGCAGCCGTCCCCAGTTAGCTCGATGGAGATCCGCGTCAACGAGGGGGTTAACCTCAACAAACAAAAGCCGAGGAGTATGGTTGGAGGCCGCATCCTTCGCAAGCGGATTCACGACGATGGCAAATCGCTGCGTAGTGGTGGTTCGAACTCCCCGGAGGATCCATTCTCGGAGCCGCGCGGCCTTGTTCGCACGCCTACGCCTTTCGAGCATCAGCTAAAGGTCAGCACGGATTCGACCATACCTCCTGTGCCGCCAGTTCCATCCGTCAACCCGTTCGACTCGGAGAACGATGATCTCGAAGGCTTCCTGTCCGAGAAACCCGCATGCGCCTCAACTCCGCGCAACCGAAGCAACAAGCAGGCTGCACCTGTCGAGAGTCCCTCCACTCGGTACACAAATGCCAGTAATCTCCAGGTCAACACTGTCCTCCTGGGTGAGACTTCCAATGGCGAGGGCTCCAGCAGCGGCGTCGGTCCGCGTAAGCTCAACTTCGAGGGAGTTCAGCTTCGCCGCAGCAAGAACAGGTTGAATAAGAAGCATCCTTCGCCTACCAAGGAGGATATGACGGATATGCCGGCTCGTTTTCGGGAGTATACTCTTGTTCAGATCAACAACGCTCCTTCCGACAAGCGCGAAGAATTGGTGAGAGACTTCTCTGATCTGATCGGACCACTCACCCCGCGCGACAAGAATGTTCCGATGAAGACCCGTTCTGTCCATAAGGATACCGTCGACGACGTCAGCAATCTTACCGACCGCCAGCACACCCGCGATTCGTCCGTTCTGTCGAACAAGCAGTCTCGGATCCCTCGTCCTGTCGAGCCGTCCTCCACGCTTCCGACTCGTCGCTTTGGCCCTCAGCGCCAGCCCGCGAACCTGAGCGCGCTGGAAGTGGACGAGTTGCAGTAGGACGTGACGATTTACCCTTCTCGCCGTTGTTGAAAAGCTTCCAGAAGCTTTTTGAAAAGAGACTGTTTTGCGATCTGGTTTTCTCAGCCACCAGCTAGGTGGTTAGCGGCAGAAAAATCTCAATTTCTTTGTCGCTTCCATTCTAGAAGTCACCTTGCCACATTTGTGGCTCCTACAACAACACTCAACGTGGACAGCAACTTTCTGTCCCACGACTGCCCTGATCTATCAGGCACGACATTCCTTCGCACGTTTGCGGTCAGCTATTACCATTTTGCTGCTGCCTCACGGCCTGTTGAGTACTGGAGTGGCATCAACAACCAATGCATCTAGCTATGGTTGACGCCCGCCTCCCAAACAAATTTGTGTAAGTGGCTAGTATCCGCCTCAGTGGTATTGATTTTAATAATTGACACTTGGTAGCTAAAGCAAAAAACGATTTGAGGCCTTGCGCAGCACATCACACCATTTCCTATGTCATCAGAACGCGACAAAACTTTTGTTATCGCCGACAAGATTGAGCAAGACAGCATAGCCTTAATACAAGTCCTGCGCCCTTATTAGGTCCAGGCACCTGGCTCTTGCTCGCCTTGTTATTTGCGTATTTTTGCGGCTTCTCTTCTCTACCAGATTGTCTCTCCATGCTCAGGAACGGGCGTGCAATTGCGGAAACCTCGAGAGCAGGTTTCATTGGACACGGGCCAAGAATTGATCAGCTGAAAGGGATAGGTCAGCGAACGGCATGCAAGTGATCGACTTGGAGTTTCTCTGGAAAGGCACAGGTTTATGGGGGATCACTGGATGGTTTAGTAGCGGATAATCTCTCTCAGGGGCAGAAGTAGTTCAGATCGATCAAGACAAGTCCTTTCTTCGTATAAATCTTCTCAATTGTTATACAGCGTGTAAATTGCCATGCTGATGTGGTAATACAGACGTGGTATCTTCAAACCAACTCGCTCATCTCAAAGTAATAGTACAATTGTGGTATCCTTCATCCTGCTCAGTCCCTTTCAAGGCTTAAGCCATATTATCATCATGATCCGTTACAAATAAAACGCTTTGTGGTATCGTGGTACAATGGCCCCGCTCCATCTAGTAGCGGTAGCGGCGGTGAGAGCCGCGGCCGTCGGTGCCGTGCATGCGACGAGTGCCAGCGGCCTTCTGGCCGGGGCGACGGGTCAGGGTGCCCTTGAGTTTGAGCATGGCGCCCGAGATCTTGTCGCCCATGGAGGGCTTGCGGCGCTGGTGGTGGACGGGAGCCGTGGTCACGGCGCCGTGGCGGCGGGAGAAGAGGCCGCCGCGCTTGCGGGTGGTGGTTGTGGTTGTGGTGTGGTGGTGGTGGGTGCGAGCCGGGGCGCGGCGACGAGTGAAGAGGCCGCCGCGGCGGGGGGCGGTGGTGGTGGTTGTGTGGCGGGTGGATCTGAGAGGCATGTTGGGTGGTTTGCGTTGTTTGTTTATGTGTAAAAGGTAATTGTTTGGGAGACTTGAGATTCTGAAGCTTTGTTTGTAGAGTTGGTTGGTGGGTTGGTTTGTTTGGTAGCTGATGCTGATGAGGAATGAGATATGAATGAACGGGGAGTGGATGGATGGTTTATATGCTTTTCTGTCGAGGTTGCGATAAGGCTGGGAGCTCTTTGGGAAAGTTGGAGCTTAGCTTGAGGACGTTGGATGGCATCATCAGAGGTACGGCTTGGACAGGGGTGGTTTAGGATCAGGGTCCGGAGGGGATGATGTCAAAAATGCTGGGGATCTACGGGCAGCTTCTACGTGTGTTTCAAACGCTGGAGGGTGGGCTACGACATTGTGGACGAACTAGTTTGCTCGTTTGGGTTCTTGGGAGAAGAGGGGGAGGGGGAGGGGTTACGCGGTATGCGTGAAGGGTCTCGAAAACCTGCGTCTTGGTCCCCGCTTAGATTTGTCTTCGCCTGACTCCCTCTCCCTCTGACGAAGAATGATGGAGGCGGCGGCGGCGGGGTGGTTGGACCCTGAATGTGACGTCCCTTGCAGAGTCTGGGTGACGAGAATGTCATCCTTTGGGTCATGGACCAGGGTCGGAGGAGATTCTTACGTAGGGGTGGTTTCTACATGTGTGTGTGAAAGCCACAGCAGGCGGAGGAAAAAGGCAGCTGAGCACGTCTTGGATGGGAAAGTGAGGTCAAAGATGCGCAACCCCGGTGAGGTCCAGAACGGTCCCCAGAAAACGGTCGGCTAGAAAAAACAAGTTTGAGAGGGTCCTGTGGCTGGTGACGTAGCGGGTGCGAGGAGGGAAGCGATCCTATTGGGTTGAGCCTCATACCCCTGCCTCCGTGGCTCGGATCAGCCGTTTGTGCAATGGCGCTAGATAAGTGATTCCGCCAATGAGCGCTGTGGCTCAGGCATGGAGGACAGGGTATGGATGTGGCTTGATGCTGATATGATGTCATACCCAATTGTGTATGCGTGGGCGCGTGTAAGTCGGTGGTGGTCTATCCATGCCAAAACGGTGCTTGTCGAGCACCTTCCGTCGGAGTGACGGCGCGGGAGGGATTTGCGGGCTGACGAAGGATGTGCTGGGGTTCGACGTCAGTTTTGCTGTCAGAGGGGGCTTGGGAGGTTATCTTTTGCCTGTACGGTTGCTGGGTCGAGGTCTGGATTGTGATGGAACGGAGGATCACTGAGGGGAAATGACATATTCTGTCTCGAGGGACGGTTATCACGGTCTTGGGGGCTCGTGTTGGATGATAACGTTGTCTTGGGTTGTGGCACGGGCGACTTTCTAGCTCTGGTTTGTCTTTCTCGGGTTTCCTGCCACTTATAGTAACACCACAATCTGTCCATGCTTCTCAAATGCTGCTAGTCTCGGGGCAGGTTTAATAAAGAGACCGCCTATTTTTACTGTGTTATGCTGACTACTCTTCCTGTGGCTATACTCTACTTCACCGTCGTCGTCGTTGTCGTCGTCGTCATTATCGGCATTGTTGTCGTTCTCGCTACTGTCGTCTCCGATAGGAGTGATTAACTACACAGGAGATATAGCCGCGCAGACACAGGAAGATTAGACGGTCTCTTAACAAAAGGTCAGGCCGTATAAGTCACGATGGGGGCGGTGTAGTGAGGCCTGACTGCTGCCCTCAGCTTCATGCCAAAAGCCGCACTCATCAGTACGGCAATGAAGGCCCACTAGGGTTTGTGATGGGATGTTGATCGTAGGTTGAGAGATCCCGAGGAAGCTACGTTTCAGCAAACCTCGATGACCGCCGTGCTCTTCATTGCATATCCAACTTGAACCTTGATACAGGCTGGAAACTTCAGTAGTAAGTACCAAGATTGGCTGTATATGGCCCCAGACGAAATGTAGTCAACGCAGGGTAGCTCAACGGCCTTGATGTGCAGTTCGCGTCTGTGAGCCGGCTACGACGTGCTCTTCGACGCATTCCCTTCACGAAGATGAAGCTTGATCGTCTCGAGGTCTTCAGGCGAAAACCCGAGTGTCTTGGTCACGTAGCCCTCCCAACCGCCGTACGTCTCCTCCACCCCGGCGACGAAAGCGTCCCAGCAGGACGTCCGCAGGCTGCACATGTTGTAAAAGCCCGGGTGTCCATCATCCTCAGTGGTCCCTGTGCCAACTTGGGCGTAGCGGAGTAGTCTCTCGCGAGCGGGCTCGGTGCCGATGCGTGAGAGCATGTAATCGAAATGAACATCCTCGGGCGCGGTGCCGGCAAGGGACTGCAAGATTCCGGCCAGCATGCCTGTACGGTCTCGTCCCGCTGAACTGGTCTCAGTCTACAGACTCTCAAAAGGGTAAACAGGAGAAGCAAGGCTTACTTACCCGTGCAGTGGAATAAAAACGGCTCGCCGGGTCTATCTCGTATGTGCTCTAATACGGAGTAGAAGGTTTGTCGGTAGATTTTCAACACCTTGATGTACTCCTTCCTCAGCCCCGCCTGGCCCCCTCTCTCGACGAACTCATCCAGGACGGGCGGCAGGTCGACGCTGGTGCTGTCGAACCAGGTATTTTCGACGCCGTCAATTGCGGGTCCGGTGCCGTCTCGCGTTCTTCAGGTGACCGGATGTCAAAAACGCGCTTCACACTGGCGGAGAGCCAGGTGACGGCCTAGGGGTCTGCGGCGGCGAGCTCGCGGGTTCCGCAGCGGTACGCTAGACCGGAGAGGATGGCTGAGCCTGGTACGGCCCCGAGTTCACGAACGTTGATGAGCGAGGTCGACGGTATGAAAGGCGGTGAGGCCAAGGCTGGGAGGAGTTTTCCGGCGGGATGGGGCTGCGGACGTCTGTCTCGGAGAGACGGGCGAACTGGTCTTTTGTCAGGGTCATGATGGCGTCTGTTGGGAGCATTATTGAGCAAAGGCGACTTCAATTGACGAGACTGTCCAGTCTCTCAAGTTCACAGTGCGTCTTGAGAATGACGCCTGGCTGCAACATTGACCCATGTTTCTGTAAGCAGGAGCTCTGCTTACACCCCACACACTTGTATAGACCAGCCAGGCCAATTGAGAGCGTGTCTTGGCAGCCACGCTGTAGGAGCAAGTACCAAAGTATTGTACTCGTTGGAGTAGAAGGCTTTTGGACGGAGAAAGCCACATTACCAAAATTACCTTTCCTGCAGCGAAGGTGCCACACCGTTTGGTCGTGGAATGCACGAGATTGTCTCATATCGATCATTAGCCCAAGCCCAAAGCTGCCAAGGTCAATCTGGGGAAATTAGAGTTAAATAAACCCCAAAAGGTGCTCCTCTCAATGCACTTGCTGAAGAAGAATGATCAACACTTGTTAGAGACAGATGAGGGATGTGATTGACACCCGAAGTTCGTACGATGAAGGAAAGGATGATAAAGATAGGATACGACGTCAAGTCAACAAGAATAGCTTCCACGATCCCTGCACATCTTGAGATGCGATAAGATAAGATAAGCTTCCTTATCAAACGGTCGGCGATAAGAATATCTATCATCCACACTGAATTTCGGGGCCTGCCACCCCTCCGAGAGTCCATTGGATTCAGTTCATTACGTTGAGTCCATGCCCAACTAACATTGTGGCACAATGGCTTCTAATCCGATTCTCAGATGGGGCATGGGGATCTCGGCCGGTGTCGCTGGCGTGGCTCTGGCCGTTGTCCGTCTCCAGCAGCCAATCTTTAGCAACAACACTGAAACGACTTATTGCTACCAAGGCGTCCGAACACACGATGAAGCCCAGCCAGCCGCTCAATGCTTCACGGTATTGGACGGAAAGTTCACCCGCGTCTTTCCCTGGGAAGATGCCAGCTTAACCACGAATGTCGGCTACGTTATCCCCGGCTTGTGGGATGGTCACGGCCATCTAATTCAATACGGAGAGTTCCTTCACTCGGCCGACTTGTTCGGTGCTGGCACCTTGGACGACGTAAGGGGACGTCTGCGAGACTATGTCGAAAGCCATCCCGATGCTGGTACGAAGGACGAATGGATTCGAGGAATCGGATGGGACCAGAATTCGTACGGCAAGATGCCTACCGCCGTGAGTTGTCTGTCGTTCTGGGTTGAGTGACTGTACTGATGCGCGATAAGGCGGACATCGAAGAAGACGCACTCCTGAAGGGCAAGTACTTCATGCTCGACAGGATCGACGTCCATTGCGCTTGGGTTTCGCAAGCCGTTCTGGATCTCTTGCCAGCAGACATCCCCGACGTCCCAGGGGGCGAGATTGTCAGGGAGCCAGGCATGGGCGTCTTCTGTGACAATGCCATGGACTTGGTCACAAATCTGTGGCCGAAGCCTGGTCCCGAGAAGAAGCGAGCTTTCGTATCTGCCGCCATGGCGAAGCTGAACGAGGTTGGCTTGGTCGGCATGCACGATGCTGGCGTCTTCCCCGATCAACTTGACCTATATGCGGACATGGCGCAAACAGAGGACTGGACTGTTCGAGTCTACGCCATGTTGGAGTGTGCTCAGCGAAACACATTTTGCCCGGATGATGCTGCTCGTGTGCTCCGCGAGGATGATTGGTTCACCGTCAAGTCTGTGAAGCTCTTTGCTGGTAATTCGTCCCCTTGATCGCTGGCTAATGACACGTGCTGACTTGGAATAGACGGCGCTCTCGGAAGTTGGGGGAGTGCCATGATTGAGCCCTACAGTGACCGCCCCGACACGTCCGGCTCACTCCTTGTCAACGGGTCTACACTGCTACAACTCGGCAAATCATGGGCATCTGTCGGTTATCAAGTCAACATCCACGCCATCGGCGACCTCGCAAACCGTTTCGCCGTCGACGCCCTGGAAGCTGGTCTCAAGGAAGCGTGCCCTGGGGAAGACATTTCAAAATGCCAGTCCGAGCGGCGGTTCCGAATTGAGCATTCCCAGATCATCCACGAAGAAGACCAAAAGAGAATCCACGCCATTGGCATCATTCCCTCCATCCAACCGACCCACGCGACTTCCGACATGAAGTACGCCGAGCTCCGCCTCGGCCCCGGCCGCACCAAGAAGGAAGCCTACCGCATGCGCTCCCTCCTCGACGTCAGCCCGATCCTAGGCAGCGACTTCCCCGTGGAGCCGCCCAACCCGTTCCAGGGCATATACGCTGCCGTCACGCGGAAGAGTCCTCATACAGGCAACGGCGCGAATGGAAGCTCTGAGGGGTGGCACACCGAAGAGGCGTTGAGCCTGGAGGAGGCGCTGCTTGGGTTTACCAAGGGACCCGCTTTCGGCGCTTTTATGGACGGACGTGCAGGTGTTATCAAGGAAGGCGCGCTCGCTGACTGGGTCGTTTTGGATCAGCCGCTCGAGTCCATGGATATTGACGACTTGCGGGACCTGAAGGTGAAGGAGACTTGGGTTGGTGGAAAGCAGGTATATGAGCGCGTTGATGTTTGAGCTATCCTGACGGATGGTCTACGATGTTATGATTTCCGTGGAATTGATGTCTGGAGTGTGTAAAAGGCAAGAAGGGACCTATCTAAACGGAGCTCAAGCGACTTCATCTCACCTTCTCGCGCAGAGGAGGTATATGTCCCTCTTCCTCCCAGAACTATATCAACAAAGTTTTGTGTCCTCAAGGCACCTTGACACACGAACCAGACATGTCTCTTTCCCAGATTTTTGCCACGACGTCCACCTCGCTCTGTTTCTTTCGACGGCATCCTGATATCATAGCATGCTGCATTTTCGTCAAGCCCGCCTGAAATAGCACCATCGACTATAGTTCCGAGAAAGTTAGTCGCCAAAATGCCTGCCGACAGAGCCCAAGGGTACGGCGCGCATCTTGTCGCAATAATCATTGCAGTCTTTTACTTTAAATTTGGCCAGACTCTCATCGACAAACCGATCGAAATTCTCTTTCGCGAGATCACATGCAACAGCCACTTCAACAATCCTTCCACGAACCTGATACGCGCCTTCTCGTACGTCGACCCATTGTGCCAGATCGAACAGATTGAAAACATTATCGAAAGAGGCAACGCGATCAGTTTGGTCTTTGAGGCTGTTGGTGGTGAGTGATTCCTACTTCTCCAAGGCCTGCGGTGTCACTTGCCAAAAATTATTTCTAACGCAAGAGGATAGGCCTTCTTGCCGCATACGTCCTTTTACGAGTCCAGTTCCGCGAAAGAATCGTTGTATTCGGCTCGCTCACATGGATCATCGCCAAGCTTTTGATCTACCACACAACGCATGATAGGTGGCATATGTTGCTCTACTGGGTTTTGTCTAGCTTTGTCGGCAGCGGACAAGTCATTGTTGAGGGAGCCATATTGGGCATGCTGACTGATCTATCGGACGAGCAAAATCGGTAAGTGCGAAGCTTGACGGCTCCTTCTCGTCCTCGAAGACGATATCTCGACCTTCAGATCTGAAGAGTTGCTAATCATATCCCTCTACAGAGCCAGGAACCTTTCCTTCACGTTCAGCGCGGCTTTTCTCTCGTACGTCACAGCAAACATCGCCTTTAAACCCCTCGTTGAGTACAGCGTCGACGCGTGTTATATTGCAGCCATGACCGGCATTACCCTCGGCGTCACGACGATCGCTACCTGCAGGTTCCTCTTTTTCAAGACATATTGCAGGCAGGCCGAAAACTACCGTTCGGAGGAAGATGCCAACCCGGACCGCCGCCCGCCGCGGGTGCAAGTCTTTTCCAGCTTGGCTGGTTTCCCAAGCTGCTTTTTGCTCTTCATCGTCGCCGTTTTACCGCCAATGGCATCTTTGTCGATGCCGTCACTCGCATCCTGGATTTCCAGAGTGTTTACTGCCTACAAAACCTTTCTCGACCTTCCCACCCCACTGTACGCATTTCCCACCACCGCCCTCCTGGTAACCGGCACCATGATCCCAATACTGGAGAGTGGCCGCGCCCGCCGCCACAACACAAATCCCCAGATTCGGACCTTTCCACTCCTCGTGGCCTCGTTTCTGTCTATCTTGATAGGCACTCTGCTCATAGTATCGAGCAAGGACGGCAACTACAAGTCCCTCATCGGGGGGCTCGTCTTCATGGGCCTCGGCGGGGGTGCGGTACCTCTGATCCTCGCTATGCTCGTGTCTCATCTCGGCCGGCGAATCCGATGCCGCTATGTGGGAAGAGCGTTCGGTGCGATATACACGCTGCAGTGCGTCGTGAGGTTGGTGCTGGGTCCCATACTTAATACGCTGAGGAAGCCGGGTCGCCAGGCGATGGCTCAGTTGTTCCCTCAATTAATTATTCTACTTGCGGTCTATGCTGCTTTCTACTCGACGCTTAGGTGGCGTGTCAAGAATTCGGCATCCACTGCGCAGAGCAGAGAGCGGGATATCGAGCTAGAGGAGATGCATCGAGAGGCGGATCCGCATGTCGCGCCGAGTGCACCGCCTCCTACATATTCCCCACTAGCGCGGGAGAACGGTCGAGTTTGAAGTTGAGAGCAAGACTGAGCATTGGGTGTTGTGTTTTCTTCTAGGCGCTTTGATCAAGACATTAGGGTGTACTAGCGAATGGAGTTTTGCATAAGTATGGGTCATTACATTGTCTCGGACGCAAAGGGATGCATAGGAGTTCGTTTGACTGTAGCTTACTTGCATCCGTCTACAATTGCTATAGAGACGCTCTTTCTCAGGATTAGTATCAAACAATGGTTCAACAGCGCATGGCTATCAACCTGCTCCGGAGACACGCGTTCCTGGTCAGTATATATACCCGGCTCTTTTCCAATTCATATTCTCTTTTCTCATGTATCGTCTACCCTCTTAGAATCTGGGGATAATGGCGTCTGGCTTGTTGTCGAGCGCCTCGTCAATCTCCTTCATGATCTCGGGCGTAAGCTTCTCCTGGGCGCCAATGGCGTACATGTTCTCAAAGACCTGCTCGGGGCTGCTGGCGCCAATGATGGCGGAGCTGACATTCTTGTTCTTGAGGACCCAGGCGAGGGCGAGGGTGCTCATCTTGATGCCAAGCTTCTCGGCGATGGGCTCGATCTTGTTGGCCTTGTCTACGAGGTCCTGGAACTGCTTCTTTGCGTTCTCACGCTTCCAGAAGTCCTTGATGAAGCCAATGTTCTCGGAGCCGAAGCGGGAGTTCTCGGGGATGCCGTTCTTGTACTTGCCGGAGAGGATGCCCTGGCGCAGCGGGGAGAAGACGGTCAGGCCGGTGCCGACCTCACGGTAGAGGTGGGCGAACTCGTGCTCGACCTTCTTGCGGTCAAGCATGCTGTAAGAGGGCTGCTCCATGACGGGGCCGACGAGGTTGAGCTTGTCAGCGTAGCGCCAGGCCTGGGCGATCTCGTCGGCGCTCCATTCCGAGGTACCCCAGTACAGGGCCTTGCCGGTGTTGATGAGGTGGTTGAAGGCGCGGACGGTCTCCTCCATGGGGGTCTGACGATCGGGACTGTGACGAGGCCGTCAGAAAGAGATGCGGTGAAGAGGGAGGGGGGTGCTTACCGGTGAGCGTAGACGAGGTCGACGTACTTGAGGTCGAGACGCTCAAGGCAGGCGTCCATGGCCTCAATGACGTGCTTGCGGGACAGGCCCTTGTTGTTGACGACGTTGTCGCCGAAAGCTCCGCCCCAGTAGATCTGCCCGGTAACCTCTTGTCAGCCTTTGAGTCTTTCACCATGACTGATCCAATCTAGGAAGATCGCGCACCTTGGTGGAGATGACGAGGTCGTTGCGCTTCCAGCCGTACTTCTTGATGGCCTGGCCCATGACTGTGACTGACGTCAGTCCCTTGTCGCGCCGCGTGTATGTATGGGAGGGAGGGTATTCGTACCAATCTCGCTCTCGCCGTTAGCGTAGCCCTCGGCGCTGTCGAAGAAGTTGACGCCGGAGTCGTAGGCGGCCTTCATGCAGGCAAAGGTGCCCTCTATTTGTTGTGAGCATTCAATCGCAAGGAGAAGGTTGGTGATGCGGTCATACCAGCGTCGACATGGCCGCCGTAGGTTAACCCTTGCGAGCAGTCAGTTTGCGTCGCGATTGTACAGCGTCACGGTAAAACTTACAGCCTCCCAAGCTGATGGCGCTGACCTGAAGACCGGAACGGCCCAGGAAGCGGTACTCCATAGGGGGAAGATCCTCGGGCTTGGACATGTTTGCGGTTCTGGATGCTTGCTTGGAATATTACGGGGTGGAGCGAGGTCGGAGGGAAGATGCAAACTTGGAGGGGGGCAGGACAGTAGCAGGTGTCACGCAATGGGTCGAGGGACCTTACTTATAGTCTCCCCCAGATTAAAAGAGGACCGGCTCGTGTTCAAAGAAGAAAGCTCCAGCCAGCAGAGCTCCATCCCATGTCCAGTCCCGGTGCTGTGCCGGGTGGTGTAGGAGCCGTATCGATGTGGCCAGCGCCAGCGGTCAAGCTCCCAGGATGCGGGGCTGCCGGTATCAACCCCGCCATGGGAAAGCGGCAACTCGTGTCACTGATTTGTTCAGGCTCTGTGGTGGGTGGCTGGCAGGGTACCATGAGGTACGGAGACATTGACTACAATAGTAGGGATGAATACAGCAGACTAATGCCAGTTTCATGCTGGCTCTACTGCCTTCCCTGCTCGCCTGCTATGTGCCTGGAGAGAGAGCTATGACCGGCGGGAAGCTTAATCCCGAGCTCTAGAATTCGCGACAGGACGAGCGCACACAACCTTTGGCCGTCCAGCTTCTAAGTTTCCGAGGCAATTGCAACTTCCTCTCATCGGGAAGAAGACCGCTTCACTCGCAGCCTGAAGATATCAACTCGCAACAGAAATTTGTCTCAGAGACGGCCCCAGAAGGAGGAAAAAAAACTGTTGATGTCACCATCTCCAAGGGACTTTAGCGAGAGTCACGCTAAATTACCCCTCCATCTGCCCCTCCAAGCGCGACCGTTTGTGTCGAGCTGTGACCCGCAACCACGCTCGCACCACTGACATCCCTGTCATCATGCGGGTCCTCATTCAGGGGTATGCTACCATCTCGCTGCTCCGATTCCCCCGAGTTGGCGAATGGTGCGGCTTACTAATTCACCAACGACACATCTTCCGTCAAGGTGACAAGACGGCGTGGGGAGGAATCGAACTATCGCCGTGTCGCTGTTGGTTCGATCTGGACCGACCATCAGCATGAACGAGGTGCTGTTCTCTATTGGACCGGCTTGCTGGTCGGCTTCCATCTCTGAGAAGCTAGTCCGACCCGAACATGCAAGACACAAGCGAGCCTTTTTCCCGAGCCGCCCTGTCGGGTTCTGCTAGCACACGCGGCTTTGATGCCTCTACATGCAGGTCTCAAATTAATCAAGTCGGTAAGGAGTCATATGGCGGGAGGTCTCTGCTAGTCTACATGGAGGTGAACGACGCTGCTGCGCAGATAGCTTCCCTAAATCGGTCCCATTGATTTTCACCCTACGAACTCAGCAACTGTCAATGAATCTAATCCACGATCCTCGTGAACTTTCCGCATGCCCGTGATCGCTCTTCCGTAGAATGGGTGGAAGGAAGCAAACCTGCATTTCTCTTACGTTACTTAGGTCGGCATATGCCATGAGCCGGTCCCTCCTGCTGGTGGAGGTGTCATAACACGGCCTTTGGAAGAACATATGCACAGCGGGTATTCGCTACGAGCCATCTGTTTGAAAGATGCCTGAAATTCGACGCAAACCCAGAATCTTAGAGCTTCGTATGAACTATTGATATACACCTCATCTAATTCTTCCGTTATGTCAGTCTGAATTCTGGTAATTTTTACCTTTGCATCTCCTGTAAACAGGTTGGGCTGCAGATGCCAGAGTTAAAGGTCTACTCGAATATCTGAATACTCAAGGAGAGACCCATGAATTCTGATTGGAGCTCCGAGACATGTAAGTCTGGATTTGGCTGACCACATCCAGGACATGCAGCTTCAACATCATGACAAAGAAACGTCTCAAAACACGTCACAAAGAGTGCAGTTTATTATCAAAATGAAGGCAGGGGGCTTATTTCATGGACATCTCGTTTGCAGCTGCATTCACGCTCCGTAACTCTCCAAAAGCCAAAGTCGGGGCGACCCTCCAGTCAGTGTCGTGCCCCGCATGGGTCTCCAATGGCCTTGTCGTGATATCGCGGGTCTCAAGACATCGACAGCTTCAAACAGGAGCGCCAGCGAGGCAGCGAGGCCAAATCCCTCGACGACTAAGCAGGTACTGGATCTTCCGGTTCTGAAATAAAACTCTAGCCCTTCTCAATTTTGCAATCTCTTCCTTTTCTTCTTCTCCTCATAACAACACCATTGCAGGTCGACCTTACCACAACACGACCTTCGACACCACCATTTGGGATCTGTGAGATACCAACGTACAACGAGACGATCAGCAGAGATCAGCACAAACAAGCAATCCAGTAAGTCATTTCTTCCTCTCCTCTCTACCATGCGGCATCTTTCCTGTCGAACTTCACAAATTTCAATCACCACGCGCCTCCATCGTCAAAAGCACATTTTGCGTTCCCCACGAAATTCCCTCCAATTTCAGCAGCCCGAAGCTGTTGTTTGCGGATTTTCCTTCTCGTTTTTCTATCAGCCATTTTCGTGCGTTTGAAGAGAAATGTCCGCTTTGGCGGTGTTCATGACGGCGGGGTCGGCTGCGGCGATTGCCTCAGACGATGATCACACGTCCGTATCGACTTATCTCGGTTCGGACTGTGATCATCCTGAGCTGAGAGCCGCCTACGCCGAGGTTCAAGAAAATTTTCGATCTTCTTTGGCCTTGGGATATTTGAGGGAATCGCGTCAAGAGCCCCAAAGTCAAGATCAGTCAGACGAAGGTTCCGAATTTACACCGTTTTTCTCTCCTCCCCACCTAAATTCCTTCCCGCAAGACTGCCAGTGCAGTTGCTCCTTCCTACACATGCCCTCCTGCCTTCACAAACTTTTGTCTACCCCCTTCTGCTTTTTACACTTCCCTCCGCTTCTTTCCTCGAGAAAATTCTTTCCTCCTCACCACCTTGAATTTTTCAACTCCCTTCCTTCGCATCCTCGTCTGCCGGCCAGCCTCACTGACTTGCCGAAACTAGTCTCGGACACTTCTGTCAACCAAGTTGACAATCACTCACTTGACCAATTTTCTGACTACTCCTTCATCGACGACAATATGTCTGGCTGGGGTACTGACGACGCCTGGGGCACCAACGACACCTCTGGAGGTGCTGGAGGTGCTGGTGGCGACCCTTGGAACAACCCCTCTGGAGGCGATGGCGATGAGGGTGGCGGCGGCCAGCGCGGCGCCTGCTTCAACTGCGGCCAGGATGGGTAAGTCACTTCTTCTTCAAAATACCACGGTCCACTGACATTATCCCCAGCCACAACAAGGCCGATTGCCCCGAGCCTGCCAAGCCTTTCGATGGCGAGTGCAAGGGCTGCGGTCAGCAGGGCCACATGCGTCGTGACTGCCCTGACGCTCCCCCCATGGCTTGCAGAAGCTGCGGCGAGGAGGGCCACATCCGCAAGGACTGCCCCAACAAGCCTCCTGATGTTTGCCGCAACTGCCACGAGGAGGGTAAGTGCCTGTCGTTCCCCAATTGCAAAGTACGACTTCTTTACTAACCCCTGCAGGTCACCTCGTCGTCAACTGCGAGAACCCTCGCAAGATTGACCTCAGTAAGATCGAGGATGTCGACGCTGATGTGGCCTGGAACCAGATCATCGAAGCAGCTGACGAGCGCGATGGTGTTGAGGCCAAGGAGGCCATTCAGAAGTACCTCAAGCATTTCCCTGAGATGACTTATGTCATCCTTGAGGAGGCTTTCCGTGGCCAGGAGATGGGCATCCACCTCATCGCTACCGAGCGTGCTCTTGCTCCCACTCACACTAACATGGACCTTCAGGGCAACCTGGGCAAGAAGTTCACTGTCCAGTACCGCTTCTCTCCTAACCCTGAGCGTGCCCGTGAGAAGGCCGGATGGCCTGCTTCTGCCGAGGAGAACATGGCGCGTCTCGCCGATGCTGGTGAGCCAGTCTCTCGTCTCATGCAGAAGTGCAACAACTGCGATGAGCTCGGCCACACCGCCAAGGCTTGTCCCCAGGACCCCAACGAGAAGGTCCGCGTCACTATCACTTGCTACAACTGTGGCGAGGAGGGTCACCGCGTCCGCGACTGTAAGTTCATTCGACGTTTACATCAGTCATCCCTCACTGACTAACTTCCTAGGCCCTACCCCTCGCGTCGACAAGTTCGCTTGCAAGAACTGCGGTCAATCTGGCCACAAGGTCTCCGAGTGCACTGAGCCTCGCAGTGCTGAGGGCGTCGAGTGCAACAAGTGCAATGAGAGTATGTTAATTATTCTTACCACGAGTCGAATTCAACAGCTAATCTTCCATAGTGGGCCACTTCGGCCGCGACTGTCCCACCGCCGGTGGTGGTGGCCGCTCTTGCCACAACTGCGGCCAGGAAGGCCACATCTCCAAGGAGTGCACCGAGCCTCGCAAGCTCAAGTGCCGCAACTGCGATGAGGAGGGTCACCATTCCCGTGACTGCGACAAGCCCCAGGATGGTACATGAATCTTCTCTCATGTTTTGTTACATTGACTAACATCCTCGATAGTCACCCGCATCAAATGCATGAACTGCGGCGAGATGGGTCACAAGAAGTTCAAGTGCCCCAACCCTCCTGCCGAGGACGTTGACGGCTTCGGCGATGGCGGTGGCGGAGGTGGTGACTTCGGCGCTTCCAACGACACTGGCGCTGATGCCTGGGGCAGTGGTGACAACACCGCCCAGGACACTGGTGGCTGGTAGATGCTTTCCTTTCGGTACACGCATCCTGATATGATACGCTTGGTGACTCTCTGATTGGCTTTGAGGTCACGTTCTCCGTCGCTGCTCCGGCAGACGACAAGGCTTTCGAGAAAACGATTGATAGTTCGTCAGAATCATGACACATGGCTGGTGGGGTCTCTTAATAGATAGATCAACACTCATAGAATGCAAAGTCATGACACAACTCTGGCATTTGCTCTATTGGCTGTGATTGTGACTTGACGGTTGCTCACTACGAGTTCCATATATTTACGACGCTGTTCTTGATCATTGATGAGATCACACTTCGCGTCAACCATCTCAGATCACCACGACACTGGAACGAATCTAGTAGTAGCAGTCCAAGAGTAGTGCCCTGGATTGCTGTTTTCTACGAGAGAGACTGCCTTTTGCGCCGCATACTCAAACGAAGTCACCGCGGAATATCGAGGAGGGTCTGGAATTAATACCAGAATACTTCGACGGATAGGTCAATCCAACTGAGTCATACAATTTCCTGCTTATCACGGGGAAGACCAGACGACAATAACGAAATCCACGGGTGTCGTACGTTGGGGACACGAGGCCCCCGGCAAAGAAGACGGATGGGAACGGGATGGACTGATTACAGGAAACTTACGTCCAACTCGGGATCTATATTATTCGACGATTCGGATTAGGTGATCTACCAAAGTCGAGACCATGAGATTCATTCGCTGGTTTATGATCGTCGAGTAGTGGTGGTGCGTAGCAGTGCCGCCGCACTCGACTCATCGTCGCTGGGACCAGACTTTTGGCGAATAGCACGTTCATCAAACTATCATCAAACCCAGTACCACTGTTTTTGAACGCTGAAATTACCCAAAATTAACCACGTGATTGTTGATGTCAGTCCTATCATGTATGCCTGGCACGCCAAAGCGATCCGGAGTCGGTTCCCGTCGATCGAACACCAGTATTTGGGCGTGATCTCTTGATGTTAAAAAAGCACCGGAAGCAATGGGAACATTTTTCACAGCAATGGACATTGGAGAAGCCATGTGTTACTTGTCAGTATCCGAAATTGTCTTAATTATCTACAGCAATAATGCGAGCTCACGAGAAGCCACAGGCTCGTTTTCGATGGGAGACATGATACCTCAGCAATACACAAAAGACAGGGAAGACGACAGTTAAAGGAGGACTCGCTTCTGGCGAACCGGCGGGACAACTAGACGGCATTGGAGTTCGGATCTGTTGGTTGATACCTGAGTGACAGAAGAGTATCCCGGTATCTCAAAGACTTCGTTGTGGTGGAATACGACCAGTTTTCCTCTGCTGAGGCCTTTGAACGATAAAGCTTGAACAACTTTTGATCAGCATCCAAAAAAATTTACGAACCGCTGGTTTGTGTCCTCGAAGCCGGCTCCGAGGACGGCGCTGTAGATGTTCTCAGGAAGACAATTGTGATGATAGCAGTATAAATTCATCATGAAGACCAAGACCAACTACTCGGCACAGAATCGAACCCGCAGGCTCATGGTTGTGAACGTTTTCTTAGACCTGCATGGAATACCCAAGAAAGCCATCGTCTCGCCCGGCACAGTGAGAATTGTGACACGGATATCGGAGCATCGAAATCGTCCCGTCCTTCAGCGTCTGCTCTTCTCATCCCTGCTCAAGTATTGTACGAATAGTCACACAGTCAAATCTCATCTCTGAAGATGCGCCGTGTCGTTCGTGGGATCAGTCAAGAGTTGGCGGAAAATGACGCCTGTAGAGCCCAATGTAATATCACCGAGGGTTCGTTGTTGCCTGGGCACATCGATTCCTTTAAAGACCCAGGACTTCGACCCCATTTATGTCATTGAAAACACACCCGTGGCATGGCTCTATCATGGCAATCTGGCGTACGAGACAGACCTTACATACCGCCACGAAAACTCATCGTCTTCCAGACCAGTTTCCCGGAGATCTCGTTTCGGTATTTAACGATGAGTTACTCAATAACCACAATTCATCACAAATAACGCCTTCATCATCAAGCCTTGTTCCGCGTAAGAATGCCAATCCCCAAGGAAATCTCATTACATGCCTTACAAAGGCAAATCACCATGACTACTCAATCTTCTGCCTCTAGGAATACCCAAAATAAACATACAGGCAAAGACAGAGATGACAAGCGGTGACATATCCCCAAATACGGATCAGATCCCCTTCTTGAGGTTGTAGATAACATAAGGTTGGCGCCGACTGTTTCCCACATTATCAGCTAAATCAAGATGCCTTCGAATCTCATCCGCAGGATCCTGGGTGAGATACTTGCTTCGAAAAAGACGTCTTCTATATCAGTCTCTCATCCACTCATGTCGTCGCGCAACACGCATTGCATAGACCCCTAGTCCCAGGATTTCTGCTTTAAAACAGTGCCGTCCGTTGTTCAAAATACAAGTGGGAGCACAATATGGATGACTTTCACAAACAGAGAATGCCGGGAAGGCCTCTACCCATCAAGACCAGAGGGCTAACACCACCTCACTCAAACCGCCATGTGCTGACTACACACATTCACACCCACATGGTCCTTCTCCATCGTTCCCCGCCCCTCCGCATCCCCTTCTCATTCGCTCGAGTATTACCCCCAACGCTCTGCATACCTCTTTCCAACAATACATCACGCAGAAAAACTCCCTCCCCTTCTCTTCGCCGTGTCCCTCAAGCATCTTCCTGGATACCTTGTCATCCGCTGATTGAGTCATCCAAGCTCCCAACGTCGACATCGAACATATGCACAAAGTCAGAACCGCAGTCTACCCCCAATCATGGTCAGAACATTTCAGGAAACTACCTTTCGCAATTAGGAAACCACGGCGTGCTCGTCACATCACGCCGTCCATCCCCTATCCAATCCTCCTTTAAGCTTCCTCGGTCATGGCCCTGTCTTGCCATCTTCTGGGTACGCGAACACCGACGCGCGACGACTGCCCCCTCCCTTGAAATCATTAATGATATCTATAAGCACAAGATATGTTTTCAGAGCCGCCCCCATCTGCTGGCAACTACTTGCTCATATATGGGCGGAAAACATGCACCGCATCATGGTTTCTTGCCAAAGTGGTCCGTTGCCAATCTCACGTGCACAGAAACATAGGGCACAACAAAAATAACTGGGATGGATTTTATTCGTCTTGCCTGCCTTTGTGGCGGCTTAAAATATGTTTCCGAACAGGGCTAACCCTCTGTCCGGATCCCGATGTGTGAAAAGCCATTTTCCATCCCCATGCCATTATTCAAAAATAGAAAACGATGCAAATAGCCATCTGCAGATCCTTGGTCAAGGTTGCAAAAGAAGAGAACATGATTCTCGCCCGTCTTGTCGGGCAAGGTGGTATCAAAGCATTGATGCGAAATCAGGCATTCAACGCGAGAGAGTAGTAGACATGGTGCTGACGGCTGCGGCGTTTGTGCCAAGATGCCATCTGGGAGGAAACATGACCGAGGAAACAACAAGTGGTTTTTCAAACGATAGTTCAACAGGAAAGAGCAGGGAGTACATGGCTTATTCATAGGCGACGGAGAGATCATGAGGTTCGTTCATGTCGTGGCCCCGCGAGGGCGATGCTTGGGCAACTAGGCCAAGCTCGACTTCTTGCGCCGACCAAACATCTTGGAGAAGCCACTGCCGCTGCTTTGCTGCTCAGCAGGAGGGCTGAATCGGGCTGGCTGCGCCTGTGGTGGGGGCTCGGCGTTGCGGAGGAATGAAGCCAGGTCGGTGGTGCGGCTCGTGGAAGAGACGGCCTCCCTTGGTTCGAATCTCTTCATTGGCACGCGTCCGGCAGAGGAATGCATGGCGGGCCGGTTTGCAGTGGCGTCACCAGCGCCATACTTGTCTTGGCCGGAAGACATGTTAACCTGAATCGGAACATGGCCGTTTCCGGCAGCTCCAGCACGGCTATTCAGCGAACGGCTGTCAACCTTGGGTGGCTTCGCAGTCGATCCAGCATTACTGTCCTTCCTTGAGAATCGCCCGATGAGGCTGGGAGCGCTGGCCTTTCGCTTGATGTTCTGGGGGATGACAGGAGCGGCGGGCTCAGGTGGCGGCTGATAGTTTTTGAGGAAGTCCGCCAAGCTCTCCTCCTTCTTGGGGGGAGGTCGAACGGCTTGGGCATAATCTTCCTCGTCTTCATCGCTCAAATCAATGGCGTAGGGGTCACGCACGCGTCGTCTGGTGCGCTTCGGCATCATGTCGTCTTCGTCGAAAGTGTTGGCGCTGGGGCGGTTCTTCAGGAGCGCACTTTGCGAATTGATCGACGATTGGACGGAGGGCATCGTGATGTCCGTTACGTTGGTCGATGCCTGGCTGTACCGAATGTCTGGCAGGCTGGCGTCAACCGCTTTACCGCCAACGGCACCTGACATCTGGTCAGAATCCATAGTGGTGCGAAATGGAGCAACAGTGCGTGGAATACGAGGGTTGTTAGCGTTGGGAGGTCCTCGCCGAATGAAATCGATGAGGTCGGAATTGTCCTCTCGATTATCGACAGCAGCGTCGCGTGCCTGAAGGCGGGGTCGGTTGGTTGATGACGAGATGCGTCTCGAGTCAAGGCTGTGCTTCACAGGCGGCGGCGGGCCGCTGATGTTGCGTAGCGGTGCAGGTCCGTTGTCAGCGGTCGGGCCGGTCGACCGAATGAAGTCTGCGAAATCGTTCATGGACGTATCGCGAGGAATTCGGGCATCTCTAGCCATTGGGCCGTTCGTTCTCGATCTGGTCAATGTTGTGCTTGGAGGTGCTTTGGGGACAAAGCCTTTGGGTTTCGACTCGACAGGATGAGAGTTTAAACCTGTTGCACGACTGACGGACATAGTTCTTCTGATGTCAGCGCCGGAAACGGATCTGTTCCGTTTACCACTCATTGCCGTCCGAGCATCCTCGCTTCGTCTCGACTTAGCACCCACGGCAGGGCTTGCAGTGCGCGCCCGATTGTTCTGATTGGCTGTTAGGAACGTGATTGAAGTATAGGGAAGGCTTAAACTCACGTCCATATCACGCATGCTTTCCGGAGTAAGCGTGAATTGAATCGTTTGATCGCTCTGGATAAGCTCCTCGAAGTTTCGCGCTAGATTGTCGGCACGACCTGAGGCCTTGCTGTCCTCGGATGTTCGCACCGCTCTAATCTTGCCAGTACTTGAAGAGCCCGATGAACCGGATGTGCGAAGCTGTCTAGGGCGTTCAGGGGAATCACGCCCAGCAGTTCGCTCCACTGACACAACACCAATACTTGCCGCCGGCGAGTGTGTGCCTTGGCGACCAGTGCCGCGGTCGGGAAGAGTCGGCGTGGCCTGGGCTCGGTTGCGCGGTGAAGGCACGCGCTCCTCGACGAATGGGCCAGTGGTGCTCGTGTTGCTAATGATGGTAACCTTAGTCGCAGATTGGCTGTGTTGGTGGCGAGAGGGCTGCTGTTTGGCCGGGTTGAAGATTGCCTGTGAAGCCCTAATTTCAGGAGTGCCAGCCTTGGGCGTCGGTGTTGATGCTGGCGACGGAGCAGTTGCAGCTGCTCTGGACTTATCCTGGCGTGTTGGACGGGCTTGGGCGTCCTCCTCAGCTTCTAAGATGGACTCGTTGGTGTTTTGCCTGCGAGACAATTTCTCAACAGGAGAGCGTGTGCGCGGGGTTGATGCGGACGAGCGGATAATGGTGTCAACCTCGACCGGCTTTGGCTTTGGCTTCTCTTCCACGATGGGTGGCGTGACACGAGACACACTGCTTGCACGCGAGAGATTGGCTGTTTGAGAGCGATCGGAAGCATCGACTGAAGATGTGCGCGACCCTCCTACGGGACTCTTAGGACCACGAACGTCAATGACACGAGCTGAAGGCGTTCTCTTGAGCCCCATCATAGGTGCTACAACGACGGCTTTCCCAGACTCGGAGACGCTCGGAGAGCTGCGGCCGGCAACCGACACCCTACTAGAAGTGCAGATCTCTGCCTCCTCATCCAAATCGTCAATGTCACCAGTCTCTTCCTCTGCTGGGGCGGGGTCGGCCTTCACCGCCGTCTGCGTGGCTGCAGGAGTGGCATCTACCGCAGGGGTGGCTGCTGCTGCTACTGCAGTCGCTACTGTTGCTGCTGCTGCGACGGAGGCGACCTTTTGTGAAGTACGATTAGGGTTCCGGTTGACTTCAGGAATCTGCTCTGCTGTCGGCTCAGACTTCGTCTTGTCAGACTTCCGGTTCTCCGCAATTGTCTCGGGGACTTCCGCCTTGTCCACGGGTGTGGCTTCCGTCGAAATCTCTTCAGTAGAGATCTCCTTGGTGGCGGAGTCGCCAGAGTCCTCCTCTGCGCCAACCAACTTGGTTGGAATGGGTTCGACCTTGGCGCGTTTGAGAACAGGCGAGGTGTAAGGCGAGGGCGAAGGGGTGGGCAGCGAGTTCGAGCGCTTGCGGCCGGAAGGAGCGGTTGGGGTATGAGGTTGAGACATTGTGGGGGTGGGCAGGTCGTTGCTCGGCTGGGACGTAAAGATCATCAGACTTTTCGGGCGCTGCGCCGAAGGCTCCTCCTCATTGTCGGACATCTCATCATCGCTATACGAGGCTAGACCAGGCACCTCGATTTCGTCGATGTCGCGGTTACCAATCGGTAGGGGGATGGCTGATGCCTTGACGTATTCCTCGACGCGGTCGAGTTCAGGTTCTTCTTTCGTCGCTTCTTGGATCCCGAGGCCGTTGGCTGGCATGTTCTCGGCCGTGCTGGCTTGCCTAAAGTGGCTGGAAGGCTTGCGCGAAAACGGACGCCCATCCAAGGCTGGAGAGCGAATTCTCTTCTTCCAAGAGCGCCAAAGCCTACCCAGAGTCCTGTCGAGAGCAACGCGCTCCATGTCTAACTCTCCAACCACAATCCTGTCAGCAACGTCGGCCATTTTCGCTCCCTCCTTGGGACCCTTCTCGAATTTTGCTCGAAGTCGGTGATACGCCGCCTGGCCTGCGATGACCAGTGCTTGCTCGCCCATGTACTCAAGAATGGAAGTTAGGAAAATGGCGACCGCGGGAGAGATGATCTCCGGGCCACGCTCGTCCGCGCCGGGCTTGAGGTTCTCCTGTTCCATGTAGTAGTCCTCATCCTCCTCTTCCATGTCGCCAAGCGAGGAGTAAACCATGCACCTCAGTCGGGTGCGCTTCCAGACGAGCTCGAGATCCCAGTCCTTTGGGGACGAGCTTGCGCCTGGCGGCTGAACGAAATCATCCTCGTCTCCACCGCCCAAGTATTCGCGCAACTCTTCGTCGGCCTGGTTGATGGCATCTTTGGCGAGTTTTGGCTTGAGGACTTCGGAGACTGCTGGCCTCAAGGCTGAGAGAGTCGTTGCGCGGGAGGCGGACAGAAAGTTGAAGAGTAGCTGGTCGAGAAAGCTGTTGACGAGTTGCAGGGCAGCCGTGGAGACGAGGGCAGTCTCTCCGGCGGGCTCGATTCCATGCTGGTCGTACCACGTATCGGCATGACTATCGTGGTCGTTGGTGACAATCTGTGAAGCGGCCGACGCGGCAATGAAGGCGGCCTCGGGTGTGACGGAGAGGGGAGGAGACATCAGTCCAACGCTCATGACTGTGGAGGGGCGATCGCTCGATATGCTTTGGGTGCGCGACCTCGTCTGGAAGGAGGGCGATGGAATAGCAGAGGGTGACCTCGACGGGATAGTCGAGTCAGCGCCTGAGGAAGCCATGTTTGCTGGTGGGTGGGATCTATAAGTTGAGAAAACCAGCACAGCAGGTCTCCCGGGGTCCCGTGAGACCACAGGAGATTAGATTGAGGCGACACAAATATTGGCGATGGGCGTTGTCTCGCAAGCGGGTGTTCCTGGGCCTATCAGGGGTAGCGGCTGAGGCGGTGTTGACGGCAGGTGTTTGCAAATATTACAGAATTGCTTATGTGGGAAGACGGCTGGGAAGTATGACGGATGGCTGCGTGATGCTAATTGTTAGCGGACTTGTATTTTTATTAATCCAACAAGCAGCAGCGATTGCAGAGCTGAAACACTTGGTCCAGGGCCGCATGGCAGCGAAGGACCTGCGTGTGATCCACTTGGGGGGGTAGAGGCAGGATTCATGCGTGGTAACCACGTCTTGCAGAACGAGTGCCACTGCGGGGAGCACTGGGCTGGAGAAGGCAACGGAGAGCGGGCGAATTGGCTGAAAGTAGGCGTAAGAGAGACGATCAACGCGAGGTGATGGTGGACATGTTGACGAGGCGTGCGAGCGCGGCAGGCAGAAAGTCTGGTTGCGGTCCGAGAGACGACAAAAGCGTGGGATTTGATTTCGCGAGTACGGGAACCAAACGAATGGGTGACTGAGTGTCGAAGCGCAGACACGCGAACATGGGGGGAGGTTGACTTCGGGGACGCAGTACAGTATCCGTCGTATTCAACTTTTTCCCCCTTCGAATCCTCCTTTTCTCTCCTTGCTGACCGGGAGATGGCGGCAAGTCGTGACAGACGGTAGGGCCGGGTGTGGATGATGGGACAACCTGGCAGCAGCAAACACACGTACCTGGATGAGCGCGGTGATGACCGGGAAAGCAGTATTGGTTGTAATGGTATAGTAGACGGAAGAAGATGCGCCGGTGCAAGTTCGGTTGGTGAATCAAGTGGTTGTGATGGCGGTGATACAGAGCAGAAGTGGTAAGACGAACGATGGTTGGGTTGCGGCCAGCGGCGGACACAGGTCGGAAAATGGAAGTAGACGACGAGTATGGAGAGAGATGGCGATGAAGCTGTGAGATGTTTACGGAAAGAAGGGGAATAAGATGAGAGAGCGAGCGAGCGAGGGCGAAGAAGGGCCAGGTAAAGGGTTGTGGAAGAATAATGTCGAGCAAGGCAATGAGCAAATGAGCAAAGCAGCTTAGTTAGAGCAAAGACGTAGTAAGGTACGGAGTACGGCAAGGTAAGGTAGGTACGAATAGAGCTCTCGAAAGAAGCTGATGCGCTTGCACACGGGCGCAGGAGCCACCAAAGACGACAAAAAAAGCCAAAGAAAACGGACGACGAGTCGTCTCGAGGAAGCCCAGCAGCGGCCAGGACGAAACGGGAAGCCTAGTTGCCTAGTGTCAAAGGTATTTTTTGTGCAGCATCCGTCTTTGAGATGGCGCAGAGTGCGGTATTAGTGCATCTACTAAGTAAAGTGACATAAGGGACCCTCCCAAGCCCGCTCTGTACGAGACACTAGCACACCAACTCCCGCGTTCTGGCTCTGGCTCTGGTTCTGGGAGGAGGATGAGGAGCAGGAGGATGGGCGTGAGTGAGGATGGTGGCTCCGTGGTGTGGTCCGTGGAAGGGTGGTGGGTGGGTGGGTGGATGGCGATGGGCCAGGATATCCACCATTCAGGTACAGTAACAACCCTAGTAAATGCATGACCCTCAAAAGGGATATTCAGGTCAAAATGCATACCTATGAGCTGCCCGCCTTATTTTATATGGGCAAAATACGATTTTTTGCATATCTGCATACTGCATACGCCTCTTCAAAATTATCCCCTTTGAGGGGCAATGGCAGGGGTTTTTCGTCAGTAGGTAGGGGGTTGGCAGGGGGGTAGGTAGGGGTAATCTGAGCTGATTTTTCACGCAGATGGGGTCTTTTTGCCTACTGCCAGCCTGCTGTCAACACCACCACCACCCTCCTCGGCGCTGCCCTCCTCGCTGCCACCCTCCTCGCTGCTATACGTATAACATATAGCTAAGTTAAGCGTTCAGTAGAGGCTTGCCCTCTGCAAGTAGGCAGACGACTAATAAGTTTACCCCTTGCAGAGGGCAGCAATTAAGTACGTACTTAATAAGTATAGTATTAAAATCACTTAATCTAACGTCTCTTGCTACCTCTTGAGGAAGTAGAAGGAGCTAGAGTCTGATTACACCCTTAGCGCTGAGATGTAGCATATAGTAACAGCGCAGTAGCCTACGCTTAAATCAATTTTCTACTAGTAGTAAGTTAAGCTTGAAACTTAAAGCTTTAAGATGACTGTTTAATTTATATAGCAGAAAGCTCTATATATCTAGTTAATAGTATCTGCAGTAAGGAACTTTAAGTTTAATATTACTAACCTGCCTGCTTTTAGCTATATTTAGGTTGAGCTGTTTAAGAAGCATCACTATATTAAGTACCAGCCTTTTTATAGCAAGCTTAGTTCTATTGATCTAAGTATAGCCTCAGTCTAGCAGATCAAAGAGATATACTAACTTATTAGTGAATATATAAGCAGCAATATATATAATATAGATGAGATAGGGTTCTACTAGTGCTATCTGCCTACTTTAGGTTAAACTACTGCCTCTCAGCTAGATGTTAAGAGGGATAAATCTTAGATTTCTCTAGGCCTTATTACTAACACAATAAGAGATAACCTTTTTAAGATCTAAGCTATTAGAAAAAGCAAAACCTCTTATGCCTTTTATAGTGTTAATATAGATATATTAAATATTATATAGAGGCATAACAAAACTACTTAGTTTACTATATCTATTATAACAGACTGGCTAAAAGCTTTTTACTACTATATTTATATCTGCAAGCCTAGCTAGAAGGTTCTTCTCCTTATAGATAACTTCTCTGCTTATATAGCAGCTATCAAGCTCAACCTGCTGCTGCTAGAGATATATATTAAGTTCTTACTGCTAAATATAACTGCAAAGTTTCAGCCTATAGACTAAGATATTATTAACACCTTTAAAAGCTATTATAAACATACTTACTTCAGCTGGCTGATTAATCTACTCAACAGCTTGCCTATTATAAAGCCTCTCAAGGTTATAAATCTACAGCTTATATTGCAATAGGTTGCACAGGCCTTCTTTAGGTCTCTCTTGCTATTAACAGTATAAAACTGTTAGTAACACTCTTTACTTATAAAGTTCTTTTCATCTAAGCCTTATAGCCTTTAAGACCAGCTAGATAATCTAAGAGGCTTTTTTCAGCATATAGCGTCACTTTCTGAGTTATAGAAGTCACTTATAGAGTTTCTAAGCCTTACTGATAAGAATATAGCCCTAAGAGAGCCTCACACAGCTGATAAAATTATAGATTATATACTTATAAGCTATAATAAGTCACTCTTAACAATCAACAGAAGCTCTAATAACTTATCAGATGAGGATAAGAGCATTAAATTACAGACTTTTATACTTAATTTAACTATTGCTAAAGCTATCAGAAATATTATATAACTCCTTATATTCGCCGAAGAGAAGGCGTTCGTAACTGGCGTCGATATGGCAAGGCTACTAGCACTGCGGCAACGACTTATACTGAAACAACAGGAGGGTCAGCAGGTGGCAATTACTGAGTTTTTCATATAGTTTCATAGTAATTGAAGGCGTTAGACTGGCTGAAATTGATCCTTTTGGTGTGGCTAGTATGGGGGCAAAAAATACGAATTGGGTGCTCTACGTATTGCATATGCTGGTCAAAATGCATATGAATCAGGTGCCCAGATTACATGCATTTACTAGGGTTGTTACTGTACCAGCCCATATGTACGTAGTACATGCATGCAGATGGAGCAAAATGTGGCATGCAAAGGTCCAGGGGACAACACACACTCACACACGCACGCAAGAGTTGGAGCAGCAGGTCGGGTCCAGTCATGGCCTTGGGAAAACCCAGGGACCACCACGACTTGTGTTGCTTGCATTCGGCCGACGTTTAGGATGGTGGGGCACTGCAGCACGAGAAGGAGAAGAAGAAGCAGCAGAAGCAGTCGCAGAAGCAAAGGAAGAAGCTTGGGGACCAGGTACCTCAGACACGCACCTGCGAATAGAGTGTGAGCTGCCCGCGGGCAGTAGGTACGCAGTACTGACAGCCACAGAGGCAGGCTCAGCTGGTGCACTGTGACCTCGTCACTGGGACTGAGCAAGATTCAAGAACGGACAGTGGAGGCCATCGGCCCTGGGAGCGCGAATTCCGCGCCCGGCTTCTCCAGCGCGTTGGGATGGTTTCGGTGGCTGTCTGCCCATTGCCCACTGTCAAACCCCTTGCAGTGTGGAGGACGGACGGGATGACAAGAGCAACGCTTCCCAGCAGGCAGAAAAATAAAAAATAAAGAGTCGCGACGAAAGAAAATGGCAAACTCAAAGTCGTGAGAGGTTCATACTTGGGGGTATTGAGTTTTGTCGTCATGCTACCACTGCCGCCAGTGTCTACGTCAGTGTTCACTCGTTGGCAAGGTATTGTTTGATCCCGAGTTCTCTGTCAATTGCCGTTG
Source organism: Colletotrichum horii (assembly GCA_027406005.1). Classification (NCBI taxonomy): domain Eukaryota; kingdom Fungi; phylum Ascomycota; class Sordariomycetes; order Glomerellales; family Glomerellaceae; genus Colletotrichum; species Colletotrichum horii. Next base: position 4,249,936 of record JANVYB010000008.1, read on the forward strand.
GGCCTAACGCGACAGACAATCTTCACTATTCGCACTATTCGCTCAAGAGCAAATTCATAAACCCCGGGTCCCTGTCATAGCGATCAAGCCCCCGTGGTGACCCCCTTTTCTGATGTTCCTGGTAGATGAAAGGATGGATCAGCGACCCGTTGACGACGAAACAACGGCTTCCAGACGGGTATCGGAATTCCTGTCTCGAGTTGCTGCCAGTTGCAATGCCCAATCTTCGGTCGGTTGTCGACTGAACACAAATCGCGACTGCTCCGTAGCTGGGTTCACCTGTACGGAGGAGACACGGCCACTTTCCAGCCCATCTCACCTGGCCGAAAGCGAGTAGCTTGTAGGCAGGTATCAAATCAAATCGATTCGCATCGCATCAGCGCCGTGGCCATGCTATGCTGCTCCTGGTCTCCTCGTGGCGGAAAGGGGGAAAGAGAATAATATGGGAAAAGTCTCCGACTGCGAAAAGCCGGACGAATCGGCAGAAAGTGACCTCACATCGTCTGGTTCATCATGGACCAGGATCCAGATGCGAGGTCGCAAACAGAGTGGAGGCTGGTTAATTAGACGTGAAGGGACCCTGACCCTGGACCGCAACCCTGGACCGCGACCCATGCCTGGCTCTGCCTGGGCATGTAACCTTGCCAGAAGACACCCCTGTCCAGCCTGGTCTGGTCTGGCAAGTGGTCAAGACCTTCCACCGACCCTTGCCTGCGACCACCCATCCACCCACCCACGTCTTCCGTCCAGACCGCTGGGGGAGGCGCGGGAGGCTGCCCAGACTCCTCTAAAGACTCTCCCAGAGACCCAGACCTCAAACCCCCAGGGCTCTCTGCCCATATCGACCGCGATGTTCAGGAGATTTTGCGCCGGGGAAGATTCCGACTATTCAACAAAATCTGGGGCAAATCAATAGTTCAAACCCAGTCTGGTCCGGTCTGGTGCGGTTTCTGGTTCATTAATATCGTCAATCACAAACAATATGATGCGTCTTATAACGTCGATGTTGAGCTGGCAGGTGGTATCGGGGGCAGTTGCAGAAACAGAGCAACTGGTACGGATAGTGGTAGTGGTACTTTCCAAGTTCCAACCAGAAGGAAAGTGCTGGTGGCAGGTGCTGGTGTGGTGTGGTGCACTGCACTTGCCTTGCAGAGATACCCACAGCCACATGCGACGTCTCTTGGCGGAACACAGTACAAACATTTCGCGACGCCCCGCAGATGAAACACTGTGTACTCGCCTCGCTCCCGTAGTGTCATTGAAGCATCGAAGAAGCCTCGATAGCACTTTCGGTTTCCACCCCCGCCAAATCGTTCAAACAAAGAGCGGGAAGCCATCGTCGCCAGCTCTTGACGGGAAGCTAAATTTGTCTGTCTACCTTACCGTGAGACGTTGCTTCTTGTCGGCATCAAAGGGAAACGGTCAGCCCCCTTCCATGTCTGATCATCAACAGATGCCACAGACAAAGTCCGGCGTTTGCCCATCGAAACGGCACCTGCTGCTTTTCTTTCAACGTCCCGAGACATCAATTCGATTGAAACTGGAGCAACCTGCATGACACAACCACTTGTGCCAGCTGGCCCAGCTTCCGCCTCTCGCCGATATCATGCCACCTCATGAGCTGGCTCGTTTCTTCTTCGCGCCCAAAGAATGCAAAAGGAACAATACGGCCTTGTATTCGTCTCCTCTCTAGCTCGCCTCGCCTCCACCCGCCGCTACTCTCATGTCTGGAGAAAAAGAAACGACGCAGCCCATTAGATGCCACAATGCCCATGGCCTCTTTTTCGCCCGCAGACGTCCTAGATTGCGTCAAGTCAACATTTGCAATATGCGTACATATGCGATTCAAAGTTGGACAGCCCAGCAAACGGGTCGCGCATAGTGCAATCATGGTGCTCAAAGTACCCAGCATCTCAACACACACAGTGCAACCGTCACATCGTCTTGCACTCTGCGACGTCCCATCGTGCTCCTGAGATATGCTCCTGCAGTTTTGGACGAAGCATAAGCATCTCGGTTGGCACGCTGTCCCTCGTCTACCCGTTCCGCGGCCTCAATTCTCAATAAGCCTAACTTCTAAGTCTGCGAATGCCAGTCTTGTCAGGAACAGCCCCGCCGTCCTGCATCTGTCCAAGAGACTTGACGGAGCAACGAAACGAAACGAGCGGACAGAGCCGGTTTGCTGCGCATTCCGGACGGAGACTCAGTTCTCAGACCTCTTCATCAACGCTGAACATCGGTTGAAAGCCAAGACCAAAGCAAGGATGACATCTCCCGAGATTGTCGCATCCGAGGCGACGGTGACCCATTTCCCAGAGCTGTCTCTCCACTTTCCGCCGTCGCCGGCCGATAGCACGCCGTGCACACGCCGCGCTCACCCAGACTTTGACGATGCCAGGCATTCATGGGACGGAACCTACCAAGCATCAGAGTACCATCAGAGTACCATCAGAGCATCCACGTCCGAGCACGTTCCCAGCTTTGCGGAGATCGCCAAAACATCACCAGGCTGCGCACCAATATTGATTTCCGTCTGCTGTCAGAATCTCAACCTGCAACGTCGTTCTGTCGCACAGACTGAGAACGCTCTGAGCAACGCCGATGCACTCGTCAATCTGACTCTCGAACGGGTATCCATCCGTACGTCGTTGGCGAAGAGGCGGTGGCAAGCCCTGGGCAACAACTCAGCACTGCGTTCTTCCATGCTCGAGCTGACGCAAGCTACCAGACAACACAGCATACAGATGCCTGAAGCCTTGCGAATCAAACGGCCCAGCCAGTCACATTGCCGAGCGATGAGGTTCTGAGACTCCCCATCACTAGACTCTCCACCGACGAGGACCACAGCAATCAATCTGTTGGCGTAGTGTCCTCGCCCCAGAAATCTCCACTCCGGTCCAATGGAATGATCTGGCGGGGCTAAAGAGGCGACCGGTCGGACCCCCAGACTCTCCAGAACCTCGTTTGTCATTAAACTTTGGGTCGTTCACCACCAAACGTCCCGTCAGCGAGATGACGATATACTGCCTCCGCCTCAATACCCGGGGCTGCTGCTCTGACGCGAAATCCACGTCTCCTTCAGGCATGGCTTGCTGTGCTCGCTCTGCGGCTTTCCCGCCAACGCCGGCCTGTCTTGGGCCGGAGAGTTAGGTTGCGCCAGCTCTCTTTCGGGTCGGCGAGGGGCGCACAAGCCGTCTTGCTATTCGGCGATCCATCCCATGTGTGCGCCTTTGCCAACGACGGTGCCTGGTGTTTTCATATCGGAGGCGCACGTCTACGTGGCCCAAGTGCCAGCTCCCCGAGTCGATAGCTCATGGACCTGTCGTTCCGCTGCCGCCGGTGGGACAGCAGGCGCCTCTCTGCATCTTCTCATTCAAGAGCCCGGGCGGCACACGGCGGGAGGAGGACATTGAGGCTTGATCTCATACAGGGGCTTGATCAGCTCTTTTAGAACGAATCCCTCATGGAGACTGAGCAGTCGCTTCATCTTCAGGTTCAAGGTTGCGGCTGACACACTCTAGAGTCCCTGAACCGCGCCGTCGGCTTTATGTACCTCGTCTGATGGCAAGGGAACTTGCGTTCCGTCTTCTGGTCTGAAGATAGTTGGCTTCCCACGTTCCTCTCCTCATGGCATCTCGCGCTCGCTTGATGATGACGACGAGGTTGGCGCCGCCATTGCTTTTTCCAGCAGATCCCGCCCTTCGGTCAGGTCTCCGTCGCACGCCGCGGATGTTAAATCATTGGGATGTGATAGGGCTGGTTGTGGGACCTCAAAGTCTGGAACTGGGCGCTTTCATCTGGCCAACTGGATTGCAAAGACTTACTGCTTGTTTGCGACAGACTCTCCTAGCGGCTCCGGAGCATGCGCCGCGGTGGTAAACGACGGGATGCAGACTCAGATCCCAACCCGATGGAGAGCAGTGTCTCAACGCGATCAGCATCCATTGGTCCGTGTTCAAGGAAACATTTTCGACGGCTCTTCATGTAGATCGGCAATTGGCAAGAGCAAGATGCCGCAGCATCGCCGAGAGAACAGGACATGGAAAGCCACCGAAACCATATTGCCATGCACCCTCGGGCGACGACGTTTGGTGGCAGAAATACGACGCAGAATGATGTTTGCTCCGGCATAAGGGCGTCAGCAAACATACACCCTGGCTACTTATTCGGTCAACCCATGTCGACGCAGATTTCAAGCAAACAAAAAATCAAGCCATGCCAAAGCATGAGTCTCGGTCAAGGAATGTCTGGCAGGCAACCGCGGCTCATCCTACCTGATTGTCCCCTCGCAATGGCGTTGCTTCCCGTAAACGGTGCAAACGTCGTCGGAATGCCGGGCCCATTGCAAACGCTGGTGGTGTTTGTCTCCAGCGGCGTGGACTCCCTGCAATCGTGCCCATCTGTAAGAGAATTCCTTGAGACAGGAAGTCCAAGACCATCAGATTGTCCCCAGCGGCAACCTGTGCCACATTCTTGAGGTCATCATCCGGCCCGAGGTGCGGGATGCCCTTGGGAGCAAGAACACACAAAGGAGACGACAGACAAAGAGGTTCCGCGACAACGGTACCGGTTTGTTCCCGCCTTCGCGAATCGATATTTGCCCTCGACAAGCTTGATTGAGGCATCGATGCAGAGTTTCCTTTGTTCAGGTCAAGTCACACCTGCCCCCTCGTCGAAACGTACGCGTTCTCACAACGAAGACGGGGCTTCTCTGACCTTCATCTCGGCCATATTCCATCTTCGCGTGCCCCCACCCAATCGCTTGGTGCATCAGAGAGAAATACTGCTCTCGCTGAGTTGACAGACAACCGTCAAAGCTGAGGCCAACGCGGGGGGCAGCGGAGTATGCGAGATCACTTGCGTCCTCTCAGCTTCATCTGTCAAACTAGGAATCAATAGTGCCGTCTTTTCAGCGCTATGGGCCGCTTGAGCAACATCAACATCCACAGTGTCCCTCACCATTGGCCGTCGGGACTCACACTCCAGACTGTCTTCCGTCGAGCCGTCTTCACGCTGTACTCTCTTGGACTGAAGATCACTGCCTGATTTTGCTCTTGGAACGGACAGGTACCTCGCCCGGCTTCCCAAATATCGTGACACAAACCACCACCTTGGCCAATGTAACCTTTTCGAAAAGAAGAGGAGCAGGATGCCCGATTATGTCCCGGTCCCCAGCCGTGCGCGACCATGTCCTCAGACATGCACGATTGACCCGCACTTTACATTGGCGGACCTCACTTGTCAACGGTGAGGCCTCGGGCACGTTTGTTTGAGGCTCCCAACCCGTCTTCGCCCTTTGCCCGATCTATCCCTATCCTCCGGATCTGTCTGTTGTCTCGAACCTCCGGCTGGTGCGTGCGCCGCTGACAGTTGGGCCCTCCAATTTACACATTCGACAGCGCCGAGGGCAAACTGCGTCGTTGGCCCGATCTTTGTGGGCGGCGGCCAAGTCAGCCACGAGCAAATAAGCGTTCCTTTCTGGATTTCTGCATCAAACATCCTCCCTCGGTGTGACGGAGATTTCAGAAGCGAAGGTGATGATTTACCTTGCATACGCTAGGTCTAACCGGCATGCAATGGCAGGGCGGCGGCCCGCCTTGCCTGTTCTAATCCGTATCTCTGCCATCTGCAAGAGCAGCGTTTGCATTCGAATTCACGACCAACCTTATGATTTGCCTAAAGCCAACACACATGAGAAAACAAACTCACAATGTCACAGCGTATGCATCACGCTAACCTCGCAGCCGCAGCGAGAGCGTGGTGCACGGCACGTCGTCGATTTTGGCTCGCCAGCATCCAGCTGCCCTGAAACGAGAGCATCCTTGGTTCCGGTGCCGTGTGTGTATGTGGTGGCGGTGGAACCGTGCCGGTGAAAATGAGCGAGCCTGCGGGCTGGCTTCTTGCAGTTCTTCCTGATTTTAGAGAGGGGGGCGTAGGAGGATCACTGCCTTCTGCGTGTTACGAATATTTGTTCTAGATGTTCTGCGTTTGTTCCTGCGCATGCGCTTCGGCTGCGTGCCTTTCTATGGGTATCATTGTCATAACTCACTCCTCGCGGGAAGTATCCCTCGTCTGCTCCTCCAATGGTTGAGGGAGCTCATGGCAGGGGGAAAGGCCAGCGGTTCTAGCCAAGACCTCCTTGGGACGTGACTTGGCCGCCGGGGGATTCTTACCTATACATCGCCATGCCGACCGTGATTATCCACTTACCGGACGACATGCCGTAATACGAGTCCCGGTCACGGCCCGGCCGGTCCTCACTCTTGATGCCACGCCGTGCTATCCGTCTCAACGACCTCCCGCTGCTTGACCTCATCTCTTACTAACTCCTCGCCGGATTCATGCTTACCTTGCCCGACGCTCGTCTGCCCCTCCTTATCTTTCTCATCCTCCCTCTTCCCAACCCTGTTCAAGTTCGCATTCGAATTCTCCACGGCCCGCCGTATCATCGCGCTAAGAAGGGTAAGCCTATCGCTGACAAGGTCACCGCTCGGGGGAGGAGCGCCGGGGAGGAGAAGTAGGCGCTCGAGTACCTGCTGCTGCCAGTCCCGCCGGCGGCACGGGAGGCACTTCCCCGGCCTGCGGAGGACGCCCTGGGCATCGGTGTCCGGGCAGATGGTGCCGGCGCCGGGGGTGGTTGTGGATCGGGGACAGAGCCAGGTGATGTGGTGGCCGGAGAAGCAGCCGCAGGTTGTGTAATAGATGTTTTCGGCGGTGCACATTGCATTTGGGCCGGCCGAGGGGGGTTGTTGTTTGATGGGGCTTCCTTGATGCTGGGTTTATTAGTTGGGGTTTTCTTGGATGAGGGCGGTGGTCTCGTGTCTCCATCTTGGGCTTCTTCTATAGAAGGGGGTGATGAGTCTGGGAGTTATTGATGAAGACAGTGCTTCATTGTGTTGAGTGGCTTTGTGTAGGATCACAATGGCTCTGTGTGGGATCGCGGGTAACATCGTCATTGTTCAAGGAGAAGCTTTGCAGTCAAAGGGAACGACGGAGTGGACGAATCTATGAAAGAGTCCTGAGTATGATGCAGATGTTCACTGTGATATGTTATGTGTTTCTTCATCCGGTCAACATCAACATGTCATTGAGAGTGTGATGCCTCGAATGTCTCGAGACAACTCGTACAATACCATTAGGCATGTGCCAGCCCGGGCTGTGCCGTCTGAACTGGTGACTTATCCAGGAACAAGTTGAATTGAACAATGGCCATGTGCATACAACGGCTGTGTCGAGCTTCAATGACCGGATCAATAATGTTGAACAAGCCATTGTTGCGGATGACTGGGAAACGGTCTAATGAATGTCTTTGGCAAGGGGACACTCTGATGTGCTTCGTTTCACTTCATTCAGCATCCAAGTCCCCCGAGAGCCTCAAGGTTGACATGAATCACCATCACGAGCGACGAACCATCTCACACTATTCGCTACTCCCATGGCAACACGTTTCCAAAGTCTAGAAAAGTCATATTCTACCCTAATCTGAGCTTTATGTCCATCGTGATCGTTCCCCTGCGTCTCCTCATCTAATCCACCAACCGCGCGAGGTGAACCCCGTCGTAGAGCGGCATCAGCCAGCTGTCCAGCCTCTCGTCCTCCCTCACCATGCGGTTGAACTCGCGCAGCTTCTCCACGTCCTCGCTCTTCCAGTACGCCGCCCGCTCCCCCTTCTCGCGCTGCACCCACGGGTTGCCGTCCGAGTCGTCGGCGACGATGCCGCGGCGCAGCACGTTGTCCGCGACGATCAGGCCGCCCGCCCTCAGCAGGCGCTTACCTCCGGATGCGGGCGAGGCGGAGAGGATCGTGGAGAGGTACGAGGGGTAGCCTGACTTTTGGGCGTCGATGAAGATTAGGTCGTAGGGCTCGTCGGGTTGCAGGGTCGGCAGGCTGTGTCGACGTTGCGTTTAGTAACGGGGGAAGAGAGGAAATGATTGAAGGGGGGGTGGACGTACGTCTGGAGGGCGTCGCCGACGATTACGGATGCGTTCTTGATACCGTTGGCGGCCCAGGCTTCCTGGGCCTGCTTTGCGTAGTTTGCGTCGAACTCGAGGCCCGTTACTGTGCCGTTGGGGCCAACGGCATGGGACCATACCATGCCGGAGTAGCCGACATATACGCCGATTTCCAGGACTGAGAATCGTCAGTTGATTGATGTTCATTAATCATGAGAGTCGGAAGAAGATCATCCTTCTCTAGTGAGAATTGTGTGAGAATGAGAACACAAAGCGATTTCGCTATCCAAGTAACCTCCCCCATGACGAAAATCAAGCAATTTCAACGACGGAAACCAAGAAAACAGACCAACAAGACACGCTCACGAAGGAACATCTCACTATGCTCTCACTACTTCATCCGGGACAAAAATTGGTAAAACTCACCCCTCTTGGCCCCGATCAACTTGGCGAGCCAGATGTGGTTCTGCGCCTGGAAGTTGCTGATCATGAGCATCGACGTCTCGGGCTGCGTGGTGTCGATGTGGTCATGGTACGCGACAATGTGTGCCGGCAGCGGCGTCGAGCTGCTCTCCGAGTACGCCGTCACGTTGCGCGAGACCTGCTCGTTCGGGTACAAGACCGAGACGGAGGACTTCATCTTGATAGGTGCTCTCGGGTGTTCTCGCGTTTCTTCTTTGGACCAAGAGGTTAAGGCTGTTGTAAATGTGAGTGATTATCCCAGAACGAGAGTGAGTATCGTCACCCGGCGCGAAAACAACTCACTTGGTGCGCCGGGTATGTGATTACCCGAGGAAGGCAGCAGACTCGACTGAACAGACAGACAGACAGATGGATGGACGACGGCGAACTTGAGAGATGGCGAAGAAATGCCACTGATAGCAAAGATGATGGTGACTTATATGGAATTCCTCACCACCTGACTAAAACTACACACATCACCTTCAACGTCAGAAACGCCGCCGACATGGGTGTCCGTTGTCTCTCAACCCGCCCACCTCCCCGCTCGGCGCGAGGTGCTGGTTCGGCGGGCATGCGACGTCGCTCAATTGTCCCTCTGCCCCTCCCCCTCGCGCCCCCCTCCCCCGCCTGGTTTCCCAGTTGTGCAATCACCCCGCTAAAACCTCTCACCTCTGCTTCCTACAACTAATCCATACCTTTGCTGTGGTCTCTTCCTGAGCGCAGGATAGGACACATAGAGAACGAATTTAAACTGCAGACTAGCTGATATGCTCGGTACCAATTGACAAACTAGATCTGCTCTGCCTCAGCTGATAATTAGCTTAGGGATTAGATGCTGCTAATGCTGCTGCTGCCTGCAGATAAAGGTATATATAGGTGGAACAGCATTTTCAGGAGTTCTTTATAACTTCCTATCTTATACTCTATTTAAGACTATACAAAAAGATTGTGAGGTTTAGTCTGATAATAGATAGGACTGCAGGCCTAAAAAGCTTCCTCTTCTCTTGTATAATTCTGATAGCATCTTATGCGCAGGAGCTTATCTTGCAGATAGAAACTGCTTCTGCGTGTCACACACATATATATCACCTTTAACGTTAGAAACACCGCCAATATAGGTGTCTGTTGTCTCTCAACCTGCCCACCTCCCTGCTTAGCATAAGGTGCTAGTTTAACAGGCATATAACGTCGCTTAATTATCCTTCTGCCCCTCCCCCTTACGCCCCCCTCCCCTGCCTGGTTTCTTAGTTGCATAATCACCCTGCTAAAACCTTTCACCTCTGCTTCTTATAACTAATCTACACCTTTGCTGTGGTCTCTTCTTAAGTGCAGAATAGGATATATAGAGAATAAATCTAAACTGCAGACTAACTGATATGCTTAGTACTAATTAACAAACTAGATCTGCTCTGCTTTAGCTGATAATCAGCTTAGAGATTAGATGTTGCTGATGCTGCTGCTGCCTGCAGATAAGGGTGTGTATGGGTGGAATAGCGTTTTCAGGAGTTCTTTATGACTTCCTATCTTATACTCTATTTGAGACCATACAAAAAGATCGTGAGGTTTGGTCTGATGATGGATGGGACTGCAGGCCCAAAAAGCTTCCTCTTCTCCTGCGTGATTCTAACAGCGCCTTGCGCGCAGGAGCTTATCTTGCAGACGGGAACCGCTTCTGCGTGTCACACACACGCACGCACATACGTGAATGGTTTGTACACGCTACTTGCACATGCGTCGCATGCATTCGACAGCACGGGTACATGTATCAAGGTTCGGAACACCGAAGATGAGACGGGGTTTCCGTGCTTGGTCTCTGCGCGGGCAGCCAGGTTTTGGAGGGACAAAACTGTTAGACTTGCCTGTTTCGGGAAGGAGGGGCAATTGCGAAGTCATGTTATTCGAAACGGGCAAAAATCTATGGTACTGACGTATAAGTTGTATTTGCTGACAATTTTACTGTAGAACATTACTCTCTGCCCACCTATCCAATGGCTCGCCGTATGATGAAGACAGAAGAAGATGAGTGATCCATGACGTTTACTGAAAATTCGAAGTGTATTATCGCGAATCTACCTAGTCTCTAAGTCCATTACTCTGTCTTTCCCCCTTTCTGCTTCCGAAATTAGATTCCACCGCAAAACACTTTCTCCTTTTCTTTTACATTATATTATTAACCGGGTGCGTACAAGTGTACAAGATCCCTTTTAAGACCCCAATGACAGCAAGAAGATAAAGAAAATCGAGCGGTCTTTTCCAAGACCACTGAGACCTTCCTCCCCTTCTTCCCATTGCCAACGGGGATCCGCTGCTTCCGAGAGCTATGACAACGCTTAGAAGAAGGCGAAGGCCATGGCGATGATGGCGGCCAGGGTGAAGGGAGCCTGGAGGCTGGAGCTGCCTGCAGTGGCGACCTTGCTGGGTTGGGCCGGGGGCTGGGCCGGGGGTTGAGAGGGAGGTTGAGCAGGAGGCTGCGCGGGAGGCTGAGCGGGAGGTTGAGAAGGAGGTTGCGTGGGAGGCTGCGACTGCGAGGGAGGCTGGACAGGCGGTTGAGCCGGGGGTTGAGCAGGCGGCTGAGCGGGAGGTTGAGCAGGCGGCTGAGCAGGAGGTTGAGCAGGAGGTTGAGCAGGAGGTTGAGCAGGAGGTTGAGCAGGCGGCTGAGCGGGAGGTTGAGCAGGAGGTTGAGCAGGAGGCTGCGCCGGCGGCTGGGCAGGGGGTTGCGCGGGAGGTTGAGCCGGGGGGGTAGGCGGGCTGACCGGAGCCGTGGTGTTGGTGTACTTCTGCTTGCTGGGGCTGGTGGTCGGCGCCGGGGGAGCGGGAGTGCCCTTCTGCGAGGAGACGACAACAACCGGGGGCGGCAGAATGACCGGAGTGGTGGAGTGGTGCTTCTTGGCGGACGTGGTGACGGGCGGCGGGATATTCTTGGTGAAGGTCACCGTCGTGCAGGGCTTGGTGCCGTTCGCGGGCTTAGTCGAGGTGATGACCTTGTGGTGGGAAGTGATAACCTTCTTGGACGAAGGGGGGCAAGGAGTGGTCTTGGGCTTCGTAGATGTAGTCTTTGGCTTAGGGGTGGTGCAGGGAGTGGTGGTCGGCTTGGAAGTGGTACACGGGGTAGTCTTAGGCTTAGAAGTAGTGCAAGGAGTAGTCTTGGGCTTAGACGTAGTGCAAGGAGTGGTAGTCTTGGGTTTGGAAGTGGTGCAGGGAGTAGTCTTGGGCTTCGACGTCGTGCAGGGAGTCGTGGACCGCTTGAGGGTGGTGCAGGGCGTCGTCGTGGGCTTGGAAGTCGTGCACGGGGTGGTCTTGGGCTTAGATGTGGTGCAAGGCGTCGTCTTGGGCTTCGACGTGGTGCAAGGAGTCGACTTCGGCTTAGACGTGGTGCACGGGGTGGTGGTCTGGCGGCGGGTGGTGGAAGTGGTGCAGGGCTCAGTCACCTTGCGGGTGATGGTGAAGGGGCCCTTCGTGACGATCTCAGTCCTGGTCTTGGTGATGGGGTCGACGATGATGTCGGTCTTGGTGGTGGTGACCGGCTTCGGGGGGAGGACGACGACCGGGGGGGTGTCAGCCGGGGGAGCGGGGAAGTCGTGCACGGGCGGGCGGAAGGGAGCCGGGCCGGGGCCGGGGTTCGGAACGGGCACCTGGGCCCCGGCAAGCCCGGAGAGGACTGCCACAGCAGCAGCAACGGTCACCTTCATTTTCGAGAAGGAGGGCTAGGGAACTAGGGGAAAACGACTGAATTTTGGTAACGATTGACTGGGTGAAAGGGTTCCTGCCTTCCCGTAATGTGAGCGAGCGACTGATGGATGAGGAGAGAAGAGAGAAACCCTTGAATTCTCCTTCAGCCATCTTATACGGCGGCTCACTACGCGGATCATCGCCTTGACGGCGTGCCGGCCTTGATGGACACCGTCCGTCAACTTGTTGAGAAAGTCAAAGCCATTGCAGCCAACTCGAGTTGAGATGGTTCGAGACGGGCCGAGTCGGGTTGGCGTATTGAAGTCTATGCAATGAGCTCCTGATATCCTAACCATGTCCGTCGGAGAGGTGGCTTTTCGAAGTTTATGGCTGCAGGTGAAACTTTTCTCATAGCATCAAGAACCTCTTTGGCGGTCGTGGCTGGAGCAAAATCCCGGCTTCGCTGCCGGAAGATTTTTCATCACTCCATTGATTGGCGATGCTCCTTGGGCATTGGAGCAATATTGCGAATTGTTGAATTCTTTTCTTCACATGGGTCTTGATGAGCCCGTCTTCACTGATGGCGAACAATCCTGAATCTATGCCTTAGTATTGATGAAAACGCTTGGGTACATATGGTGGAGCCTCTATGTTCGGTTCTTTGCTGAATCGTCCACCATTCGCTTTGCAGATTGCGATAGATCATAATTTGCAGACCAGGGCGCCGTACGTCGTGTCGTCATTTCTGCGACACACAGAGTGGATGATCTCTGCAAGCCGTCTGGTAGTTCTGACTCGAAAACAATAATAGTGGTGATTCTGGCACCTCGACCCGTCTTTCGACGAAGTCAAAACGCTCCGTGTCCAGTGCTCCCAAAGCTCCCGTGCTTCCACGCTGTCCCTTGACACTCGTCTGCGTGTTCTCCGTTTCGTTCTCCGACCATGCTTCGCTATGTATGCCATCTCTCGACTCCAATCTTTTTTTGATTCGCGCGACAAATACACAATCCAGCCCCTAAACGCCAAGTTGCCATGCAGCTCAATCGTCGGATTCGCCAGAAAAGAGACCGACTCTCATCCGGTGGCTCTGTGTCTGATGTCAGCTAAGGGGATCCTTGCGGAGATGGCGGGAGGATACGTACAAATGGCAGCTTGGGGATGACGACTCCCAGAACGGCCAGGAAATTGATGATGAAGTAGGCCAAGTCATAGTGGGTGTAGTGCGTGCTGAGGAGGAACAGCATGATGGGCACGCTAAGGAGGAACTTCTTTGCGGGGGTGTACTGAGCGCCGTCGTCAATCTGCTCCCACATGTTAAGGTTGTCGAAGGCTCCGCCATTGAACTCGAATGGCACGCCACGGACATAGTGGAACATGATGTATGATCCGAACATGTAGGAGATGTTGGTCAGGGTCCATGACGTCTCCTGGGACACGCCAGGCATGATGTCGTAGAAGATCTTTAGGCAGAGAATGAGGACGAAATGGATGGTCCAGGCTCCTGATTGTGGTGGTGTTGTCAGTTTCTGTATGTCTCAATGGGGAGGGGAGGCACGCGACAAGCAGGAAAGGGGGGGAAAGCTTCCTGCGGAGCTCTGCGCGGGGTTCTCTCACCTTTGGCATTGACCCAGTTCGCATTCAAGTTGGGCACGACGGCCTGGTCACTTATTTGCTCGAGAGTCTCGGGCGGCTCGTAGTGGACTTGAAGAATGCTGCTAGATCTTCTTCTGCGGGCACCGGTATCCGCCATTGTTCTGTACGATCCGCTGCCACGTCGTGGAGGATTGGTGGCCGCGTCGTACGAGACGGTGCGAGAAATGAGAATTGGGGAAGACAGTTTGGCGGTGTTGAAGGGGTGTCGGGAGAGACGATCGGGTTATGTACGAGTAGAAAGGGCGAAGGAGATGGAAGCGGGTAGTTCGGGATCGTCGTTCTTGGTCCAGATGATGCTGGAAGCTGGGTCGGCGATGGTGCGTGATGGATGGGATCCAACTTGCTCTGGCAGCCCCCTTGATGATGTCACGGGGTTCGGCGAGCAATTCGCGACGGATGAGGCGCGGTATTCTCGATAGTGGTGATGATGCGAATGAATTGATGGGAGCGAGAGACGAAGAAGCAGTCGTCGAGACTGTAGTCGGTGGAAGGGAGCGTTGAGCTGTAAATGTTGGGGACGGTGTCGTCGTAATTGGCTACCTGGGAATGGGATGAAGGAGAATTAGATATTCATAGCAGCGGACGAGGGACCTCAGGCCTGATGGGGACGACACGGAACAGGAGAGGAGGAGGAGACTGGACCCCGACACGGACTCCAGCAAGTGTCCTCGCGGACGTGGAGGCACAGGACACACCTGGGCTCACACTGGACACACTGCCTGCAAGGGCAACCAGCGAGCACTTCCCAGCTTCGACCCACTCCGACCCCGGCAAGGCGAAGCAAGACACGACGAGATTGGTTCCAAGTGGACAAGCTGGGGCAGCAGCATCGACTAGCGAGCCACTGGGCCACCGCCAGCACTGTGGCCACCACTAGCCACTGGGGAGCGAGCAGCTGCTGCCAGCTCTGAGAACGAGCTGCTGCCAGCCCGCCCGCCCAGCCGACACGAGGAGCGGAGCGGGCAGGCGAGCGTGGAGCCCCAGTCGCGAGACGGCACCGGTCAGGGTCGCTCATCCATTCAGGGGACCACCCCAATTTGCACACGGTGCTTGCTGCGAGATTGGCAGTACAGTGTTGGCAGGCACTGGCGGGACTTCCATGTCACTGAAGAACCTAACCCCAGGCAAGAAGCAATCCGCGGCCTGCGATTTCTCTATCCATCTCTCGTACCTACCCTGCCATTCTGCCTTATCTTTCGAACTGGACTGGCCTGGCTTGGCTTGCTGCCAACACTGAACATCCAGCCCACCAAACAAAAAGAAACGAATCGACTCCGATCGCATACATACAGACGACACTTTATCTTGCCTAATGTGCCCCGTAAAGACGCGCCTAGCGTAGCACAGCACACGTCACCCACTCCTCCTCCCCTCAGAAGCAAGGCGAGGCAAAGCAAAGCAGAGACTGCAAAACAACGCAGAGCACGGGCTGAGACCCGCGACCCGGGAAGGATCACTGACGACCCGAGGGACGCTGCAGCACAGCACACAGTCAGATGGACGGCCCAGACCCGAGCGAGCAATCGACGTGCCACTGTCCCGCCGCACGCTATCCGTACTGTTAGCTACCCTGCATGTGCATCTCGCTGCCGGACCGCCTGCCTGGCTGTGCAGCACCGGAAGGACGGAGCACTCTGCGGCAGAGGGTTCGCCAATGCTATCTTGCTAGCGGAGCCGGGGAGGAACCAGGAGGGGGTTCCCCTGGCCACTGTCTCCTGGGAACATGCCCCTATTTCCAGACATTTGGCGACGAGAAGCCCAGACGGCTGAGGCGGCTGGCCGGACGGGAAACAAGCAGACTGGCTGGAAACTTAGAAACGCACTGTCGACTTCGGTTGTAACCGTTGGATCGAGACTGAGTCTGTCTGCCTCTGTGCTCCTGTACCAAGCACCAACAGCAACACGCGGCATGAACATGCCACCACCACCTTTTCCGTAGCAGGCTAAGCTAAATCCTAGGCCAAGGTAAGCTTAGAATCGTCAGAAAAACACGCCGATACGGTTCACATACTGAGGACATCCACGCCAATGTCATGCATCTCCCAACACCTGGGGGCCCTGGGATCTGGCCACGCTGGGCAGACGAGGCCGCGGCTAGATGCAAAGGAATGGCACACCAAATTGCCTGGCGTTATTGTGGAAGCACTGTCCAGAAGCCAGACTCACTTCGGTACTCCGTACTCTCGCCATCCAAGACATACGGTGTTGCTCGCCCTTCCCACCTTTTCCCCCTCCCGACGTGACGAAAGCTACTTCAGTAGCAGGTTATCTGAGCTAAATCTGTCTCTCGCCTTCTCCACTAATCGGGCTGTGCGATAAGTTATTGACTGCAGTGGTTCGTTGCGTTGCGTGGGATGAACGTTCAAGTCCTGGCGTTCCGGGATATCTCACCGAAGCCGAGGAGTGAATCTGCATTGCTGATGGAGTATCAAAAAGTCTGTTTCCCCATTCGTACCGGGCCCCATTTGTCGTCTGCCGATATCTATCAAGCTGCCCGTGTTCATCTGCCGTCGTCACTCTCAGCCTGCAGAGATCAGCGACACTTTGGACGAGAAAGACACGTCAAATCGGCCGTTGCGATACCGCGGGAATCCGTGGCGTGTCTTGCTCCAAGAGAATCAAGACAACGCGAGACTTGCACGCAACTCGTGAGGCCACAAGCTGCCTGTCACCTGTCAAGTCCTGTCACTCGTCTTTCCCTTTGCCCACCCATCACCTTCTGGCCGGGCCCTCAATCGCGCGCCGTCTGCAGGGCTGCGCTCGGTTCAGGGACAGGAACAGGAGCAGGAACCAGACCGGCAGCGCGACCACTGACCAAAGATCGAGCCTCATCTCCGACCACAAGGGTTCTGGTTTTGCTAGTGCCTGCTCCTACCAAACCAGGCGGGTTGCGCGCTGCCGGGTCGGGTTGTAATTAGATGGAAAGCGATAGGTCCAATAATGCCGATTCTAGAAGTCGACACTTTCGCTTCCGCATCTCACCCAAGGGAAGCGAAACCGCCTCAGGTGCTCCCAATCCATGCACTGTCAAGTGCCTTAATTAGTGAGGCCCCAGAACATGAATCGTCCGTGGGGGAAGTTGGCACTGTGCAGAGGCCCGCACCTCGAAAAATCGATCCCAACGGTGTGGACGCACGGTTCGACGATGCGGCGCTGCATGAAGGGACCTGCTCGGACTGTGTCGGCTATTCTTCGGCTGGCAACCCCCCGGGTGGTTTGTGACGTCGAACAAAACTGGATACCTGCATACAATTTTTTGACCTGGGGCGGCCAATTCATCGCGAGCGCGATTGACGACGACAAACAACCCGCGAGATCGTCCATATTTGGTCAGCAGGACGCCAAACTTTCTTCCAGGACACATAGACACTGGCTCTTGCGTATTTTGGACCTTTGAAATCGGTCTTCAGAGGGCTGTTCCGCGCCAACACATCTGCTTTCTCTCCGATTCCTCAGGTCTTGTAGACGTCCATACTCGAACCATCAAGACATCAACGACGTTAAAGGTTTTGGAGTCCTTTCATCCATATTCAGAAATTCATCGATTCTTTGATCATTACACTCAAAGCTTCGACGTTATTCTCACGAAGTTGAAAGAAGCCTAAATCTCAACTCCGGCGCTGAACAGGCTGTCGTGGCCACTCGGCCTCACTCATCACACAATGGAAACTTCAGAACAAACAGAGGCGGTGCCGGTATATAGCGGCTTGTTGGAGGCCACTGAAGCAGTAGAATCGCAGCAGCCGTCAAAAAAGCGCTCATTGGAGGATATGCAGCAGGACACTGAGCCCGACGCATCAGAGCCTCATCAGGCATCACCACCGGAGCCTGAAGCCAAGCGGCCAAGGACTAGCCAGGGAGATAAGAATGGGACCGCGGACGTCGAGGAAGATGAGAGTGCTGAAGAGGGTGAGCTGGAGGATGAGGACGATGCATCTGAGAATTCAGACTCCGGCTCAGAAGAAATGGACGGTGAGGACGACGACGATACGAGGACGGCGACGACGGCAGCCGTTGAAAAACCCGATGCAGGGGCGCAACGGACGACGCGATCCATGGCAAAGGCCCCAGCTCAGGTTGGATGGAATCAAGGCATCACGTCCCAGATTCGGACTTCATTAGGCGGGTCTGCGAAAACTGCACCAGCACCGTTCAAGGCCAAGTCAAAGGAACCAACGCCGGAGCCCGAGGCTGAGGCCGAATCCGAACCTCAACCCGCAACAGAGGCCGCGCCTTCCCAAGCTCCTCCACCCAACCCTGCCAATAATGAAACCGAAAAACCCAAGAAGAAAACACGACTAGAACTCAAGCAGGAATATCAAGCTGCGCAAGCTGCCTCGGGCAAAGAAAAGGGCCGAGACGAAAAACCCTTTGAGCACAGCGGCCTGTTATTTCATTTGCCTGCCAAGAAAAGTCTGTTGCAGCCCAAGGGTAACAACCTGGGCGCGGGCGTTTGGAAGGCCAAGTTCAAGAGCTGGTGTCAATCTTTCATCAGCCGCAACATTGACCAGCAGGACCGGCTCAACGCCGACATTGTCGTCGCTGCCCTGCAAGCGTATATCAACACTCGCGCGCGCTGGACAAAAAAGAAGCAGCAGGGTGTCGCCCTAGCCGAGTCTAAAAAGCCTC
Organism: Colletotrichum horii; assembly: GCA_027406005.1. Taxonomy (NCBI): domain Eukaryota; kingdom Fungi; phylum Ascomycota; class Sordariomycetes; order Glomerellales; family Glomerellaceae; genus Colletotrichum; species Colletotrichum horii. Next base: position 4,268,301 of record JANVYB010000008.1, read on the forward strand.
AAACGAAAACCGACATTGCTGCGAACCTGGCAACCATTCTGAAGAACGACGATTATTTGAACATGACCACAGGCACCGGCACCGAGGATTCTCCCATGATCATCGACGACGGAGACGACGACGATGTCCAGGAAGTCTCGCCTCCCAGCAAAACCACACCCGCCGTCGCGCAAACCGCTGGTCCCGTCAAAGCGGAACACTTGGAAGGAGCCGCCCACGCCCCACCTGCCGACATCCAAGAAGACGAGCTGTCGGACGACGAGATGGAAAGCGGCCGACCTGGCCCGGCTATCATGAGCGAGGAGGAGGATCTGGCTGAGCAGCGCAGGTACTTTCCCGGCCTTTCCGAGTCTGAGCGAATTTGCATCTACTGCGCTACCCCCGGCCATATGTCGTCTGCGTGCCCCAAGACGGCCTGCAAATTTTGCGATTACGAAGGTCACTTTTCTTGGAACTGCCCGACTCGCGAGAGGTGTACTAAGTGTCGCCAACTGGGCCACGGCAAGGGACAATGCACGGAGAAGCTCATTCACCTGGATGAGGAGGGCAGGGAGTGTGCCACGTGTGGCTCCCAGGCTCACGAAGACGATGACTGTGAGGACCTCTGGCGGTCTTACAAGCCTCGGAGAGGCGCGATCAAGAAGGTCAACGTTCTCCCCGCGTACTGCGGCGCATGCGGAACCGAAGGACACTACTCTTCCGACTGCTCTCTCCACGACAACAAGCCTCGCAGCAAGACTTGGGCGCTCAAGAACAGAGACCTGTACTTCGACAAGAACGCCACCGAAGGGCCGATCAGCAACTTTGCCAGTGTGCCCAATGCACCCCAGCTCCAGATCAAGGGTGCGTCCGCCGCTCGCAAGCACATCTTCTACGCCGATAGCGACGGGTCTGAAGAGGGCGAGTTCCTCGGCCAGAAGGTCAAGCCGCGCGCCCCACCTGGAAATATTTCCATGTCGACCAATATCCAGCTTGGCAATTTCGGTCGCGGTGGACCGCAGTTGCAGTCGCAGCCTCAGCAGAATGGGCGCGGCCAGCAACGCGGTGGTGGTGGCGGTGGTGGGTGGTCAGCACAGCAGCAGCCTCCACTCCCTCCTGGACCTCCCCCATCTGGCCCAGCACCGGCTGGCTCGTACTCGCGCATGTCGAGGAGCTACAACAATCAGAATCAGTCGCGACCGCAGGCTCCGAGCAACGGCACTGGCCGGGGTGGGCTGCCTCCCAAGCCTCCAGCACCGCAACACGGCTACCACAGCGTCGCCCCACCTCCTCACAACGGACCGGGACCGAACGCGAAGAAGCCGCGGACTAGACAGCCGGGGGGCAATGCGCCTACGGGACCCTCGCACCATCAACAGAACGGTGGTGGTGGTGGAATCTCTTCTGGAGGAGGACGCCGCAGGGGTAAGAACAAACGCGGCGGGAGGCAGGGATGAAGGTTCTAGATTGATTGGCTGGCGCGCAACGGCGACGTTGGCGTGTGGCGTGCCGCGAGCGCGGGTGGATGGATCAAGCTGTCACGGGTAGAGAGCACCGACGTCGGGGGAGGCGGGAGAAACAGCAGCAAACGCAACACCAGCAGCATGCGCGACGACTTGTACGACCTTTTGACATTGCGCGCGAAATCAGATGACAGGGCGCGGCACGGGTGAGGTGCGCGCGCGCTGGGAGGTGGGAACGGAACGGGGGATGGTCAGCCTCGCCTTTTCGGTTGGGTGCAAGACCTTTTGGCGAATGCGCGCCGCGGAGCGTTAGCTCTACATTGGCAATTGGAGACGGAGACGGCTGCTCGCCGGCCTGCAACTGCAACTGCAACTGCAACTGCAAGTGCGACTGCGGTAAGCGAGCAGACGTGGAACCCCCCGTCCATGGAAAAGTGTGTGGATCAGATCAGGACCAGCAGAGCAGTACGGAAAAAGAATCTGGGCTCTAGTGTAGTTTTGATACCCCCCAGGCATATTTGCGCACAGAATAATTGAGACTTGCTTTGCGAAAATGGCCCCCCCCCCTGTCGGATATCTTGATGTGTGTGTAAGCCGCAACGTCTGCCATCCAGCCTCTGAGTAGACACCCTGTAAACGCAAGCACCGGTCTGCCATGCAAATCACAATATTGCGCTCATCCTTCCTTGGAAGAGACGCAAAATAATGATGGTTTAGAGCGAATCGGTGGGCACTGCCAAGGTCTCACTTTGACTCACGGCCACGACGGCGAACAATTTCGAAAAAAATTTACCCTGTTTATCAAATACCTTGCTGGCGGCTCATTTTCGTCGCAGTCCGAAGAAACCTACGGTGAGAGAAGAGAGAGCCCGGGGAGAGAGGACAGATATCCCGGTTTAGCACGTCAGGCCGAGTCGGAGAATTTATCAGAGCTTCAACCAGCAAGGAACGAGACGACAAGAAAAATTTGTTGATCCTCGTGATGAGCTAGGGGGCGTTGGTTCAGAAAGGAAAAAGGCGAGGATTTCAAAGTGTAGGTGAAGGGAGAAGACGGCTGGCCGGGGCCGGGGTTGTAAGTATGTGCGGGTTGAGGGTGAGTTGGACTTGGATATAGGTAGGTACCGTAGGTCAAAATCCCAAACCCCCAGGGCGCTTAAGCGGTGTTGTTAGTCATGTGGTGGTCCCTCGGCAAGCCACGTCGACAAGGGAAAATATTGAGGATGTTCAATAGTTTTCAGGGTCTAGCAAGCTTTTCTGTCGTTAGGCTGTGGACGAACGATGCCCGGGAGTGTCGGTGAGCAGCAGAAATAAAATTGTGTGGTGGTGGTTGTCGAGATGTGCCCGACGGTTCTCCAATTTTGATATTCGCAAAACCCTGGAAATCGAGAAAAAAAGGTGCATGTGGGTGTTCGTGGTCGGGATGGGACGGACCACCCTTTTTCTGAGGACAATACACATCCTGGAAAACGTGGGTTGTGGGTTTCTATTACCTTGTTCTTGGGAACGACCAGCCAGGGGGGAGAGGGTCTCGCTTGCGGTTGACCGACGACGACGACGACGAGGATGAAAATGGGACTGGACACGACGACGTGGTCCCCCGTCAACCATGCCCGATGATGTCTGAATATGTCTGCCATGGAAACCCGGCCAACGTTCAAGGGGCTGGGTCCGCGGTGTCGGGGGCTGCAGTTGACGACGATGCCAGCTAGCTAGGGTACGGGGGATGCGTTGCGTTTTCCGGCGAGGCATGGGGTTTCGATGGGGATGAATGGTGGTTGAAGGACCCGACGACGGAATATCCAGGGGAACTTTTTTTTCTGCATCGTCTCTTGACTCTCCTTGGTGGTTAGTCGTTTATTCGTTTTCGTCTTTCCCGCAACAGTTGCGCTGTGGACACGGCACACACACACAAACGAGTGACGATCAACCAGGGGGCGGCCGGCGGGCGAGCTGTTCGCCAGAGATGCTTCTTCATCCCTTGTCCGTATGCTTGTTGTCTTGTCAAGGCCTGTGTGGTTGTGGGAACAAACCAACCCTTCGCGGTATCCGTATTGTGGATGGGGGTGGGCTGGGGTGGAGGGATAGGATGGCTGCGAAATGCTGCATGGGATATGCGAAAGGGAAGGAACTGGCGGCGGTTAAGTATTGCAGAGTAGAGACTTTCCATGTCTTCTCTACAAGTCTAGTCTGAGATAAGCTTGGACTTTCTCAGTCTGTAGAGTGTTACCGAGAAGTGTTTACAGCTGGGGTTGACGGGGCGGACGGTGATGGGATGGTAAGGTAGGTCATGCAGAGGTGGACTGAGTTGACAAGAGAGACATTGTTGCTGTACAAATACGGGTGTAAGTCGTTGGCTGTATCAGAAGTGGTGGTGTGTGGTGGTGGTGGTAAGTGTTGTGGCAGTCAAAAGTCCGCCCCGTTTTGTTGCTGTGGTGGTTGACGAAAGCTGGGCGGAGGGCCAGCCAGCGACTGGGTGTTCTTGTTCCCGCCGTTTCAACCGGAGCCGAACCATTGAAAAGGACGAGAGAAAGAGAGCCTTGTGGGAGCTTTTGGTCTGCCGCTGCTGCGTGTGGGCTTCGCAACGGGCAACATACATGGGCAACATACATGGGCAACAGCAACATGCAATGCAGGCCGAGCGTGGTCGAGTGGCTGCCGCTGCTGGTTGCTGCTGCTGCGTCCTGCGCCGTGTGGGGTACCTTACTCTACCTACCTTACCACGCACGGGTTACCCGGGGGGCGTGTAAGCGTGTCCCGGCGCGGGCTCTTTCGGGATTCGCAGCAAGAAAGGTGGTTGCGCGTTGGATATCACTGGTCAATTGGCAACCAGAGAGAGAGACGCGGACGTGCAACCCCCCTCCCATGCAAAATGCAGCACCTAGCATGCGCTTGCAGAATATGTGGGGAGAAAAGAGTCATCGTTTGTCCTGCTGTCGGTTGTCATCCGGACAAGGTTTACGGTTATGGGTTACGGTTGAATTTTTGGTTTTCGTCTTCCACTTCTTTTGCTGCCCACTGGCAGTAGCCAGCCCGTCCTACCTTACTGCAATGACATGCCTCATGCACCCACCGCACCATGTCCCGGCCAGAAACCACACCCGACTTACACGTAAACCGCATCGTCCCGTCAAGCAGCAAGCATCACACACGAGAGCGAGCCAGCGAGCCCACACCCCTATTTTTTTTTTCCTCCTTTCCCTTCTTACGATTTTGCGTGCGTCTGAAGCGAAAAACGGGACTGACGTCCTGGCCACAGCCCTACTTTTCTGCCCTCATGACTGTCGTCACTTTTCGTCTGGGTTGGTTGGGAGGGACCGGATGGCAATGGTGGAGCGTGTCTCTCTGCAGTGTGTCCTGTGGATGCGACGGGGGTGCCAAAGGGACACCTCTCGTGCTTGGCGAAACAACAGCTCAACCACCACCACCACTGCCATCATCATCATCATCATCATCATCATCGACCGTCGCGATGATCCCATGCGACGTTCCAACGCCCTCTCTATCCTGACGCCACAAACGCTCTAGTCATTGCCAGGCGTGTTTAGGCAGCTTCGTGCCATGCTGAGATTCAAGACATTAGTGCCGTGGGAATGAACTATACCACATGAGAGGAACCCTTGACAGGAAAGCCGCGAACTCACCTTTACACAATAAACCTCGCGTGTGTGTCTGCGTTCTAGCTTCCGACCTAGCTCGACATCTTCAGACCGCCGCGCCGCGAAACAGCATCATCGCCACCCAAACAACCTCTCCTGGTAGGTCTTCCCTGGCCCCGGTTCCCTGCCAAAAAGGCGGATCGTCATCCGGCGGCGCGGTGGTGGATCCTCACAAAACAAAAAAGTGGCAGCGCTTACCTTTGGAGCGTTTCTATCCAGCCAACGCGTCTATTCTGTGCCACGCGACGTCTACACGTCAAGGCGCGTCCGTCCAATCACACAGCCCCGAAATGCCAAATGTGACCAGCCTTTCGAGTTTCCGACCAATCACCTCCTGTTGACGCCAGGGATCCAGCGTGCAAGTGTGGCTTGGGATGTCCTCTCCTGCTGCTTATCGATAGCGCTTCTCCCACGGACCCCCAGCTGGTCCCCTCCCCAGTCTTTGCAGATCGCCGCCCCCCCGTCCGTCCACAAGGCATTTTTGTCGTTTCCTTTTTCGAGGTTTACTACCATCGCGAGTCGCAACGGGCGACGGGGCCGGATGAGAGCTTCCTTGCTCGTGGGCAGCAGACACACCTCCCCCCCTTCCGGCACTAGACCAGGGCGCCGGCATGCAGGACGAGGACAATCGGTCTCATGGCCGGATGCCTCTCGACCACTGGGACGACATGAAACGGGCCTCTCTGGCGTGGGAACCTGCATTTTCCACTGGCCTTTCTGCATCTAAACTAAGGTAGTCTTGTTCCCGAATCAAAAAGATCAGCCAAGCAGGAAGAAAAGACCGCAAGGCCGACCAACCAAATCCCGCAAACACGCTTTCTCGACCTTTGCCCGTTCGGGACTGTCTCTCTCTTCTCTGCCATACCATACGCCTCGAGACACAACCCATCCCACACACGACAACTTCTTCCCGTCTCTCTCTTTCCTTGGGGGCGTGTAACGAGCGCGGCATCTACGTGTGGTCGTCCAATGCCGTTCCTCGCTTGTTGTCGTGGAACCGTGGACCCGTGGACCACCACGCTTTTTTGCCCTCTCCCCCGGTTCCCGTAACCTAGTCTCTGCATATGCAGGTCTCGACAGAGGTGACTCACCTTCCAGTCGTTCCCTATGAGGGGCGACGGGACGATGCGGACTAGGGGGGGCTGGTACCAACTCTCTCGAGAGAGGCTCCATCGACGAGCAGCAACAGGAAGAAAGAGCTCCATCAGCCTTTTTGGGGAGTTTTCAGAGTTTGTGTGTGTTCTGCTGCTGCTGCTCTTCGTCCGAAGTCGAATCAGCAGTCCCCTTGTCCCATCTCAACGTATATCTGGAAAAGACATCCCGCATCCCACCACCTCGTTGGCCTGATTTTCGAGACCTCTTTCTCATCTCTCACCAATCCCGGTTTTCCATTCCCCCGAGGCGAACGACTTGTACGAGTCTGACTGGATAGCTCACTCCCGTTCAGACGTCTCATATTGTGAAACTTTACTTAATCGAGCAACCCAAAAAGTTTGAATACCCTCATTCGCCATTGCCAAAAAAAGGTCCATTGTGTTCTAAAATCTTACTTTTAGCCATCCTGAATCCCACCCGACATCATCTCCATCTGCCTCTCTCTTCTCTTCAACCCTTCATCCCGCCATAGTCATACGACTCCGGGTTGAATAAGGGATCTATATCAAAGTCATCAGCTTGTATCAGTGGAGGACGAGAACCAACTCTAGATATTGCGGCGACCGCAACGACATGAGATCAATATGGCTCAGCAACAACACACCCCGTTACTGTGCCTGTGGCAGAGGGAAAACTCCCACCTAGGCCAAAAGGTCCTCGACCTCCTCCCCCGCGCCGACGTCGCCTCCCTCCGCCTCGCCAGCTCCGCCTGCTGCAACATTGCGACCAAGCCGCTCTTCTGCCGCGTCCGCGTCACCTTCACGGCAAACACCTTCACCAAGCCCTCCCGCCTCCAGGCCCTCGCCCGCGTCGGACACCACATCGAACACCTGCACTTCCACTTCGCCCACACCGATGCCACCTTCCTGCCGCCGCTCATCCACCCCGCCACCGGCCGCGAGATCTCCTTCCTGTACACCCCGCACACGAGTATGGCCTCGGTGCTCGCGAGACCAAAGTACGCCAACACGGAGTTGGGCGAGATCCTGACCCAGCAGTACCCTCCCCTCTTCCACGCCGCCACCAACGTGCCCAGCTTCATCAACGCCATGAAGCACTTCTCCAACCTGCGCCACCTCACCATCCGCTGCCCCGGCCAGGGACCCCAGGAGCGCTACCGCAGGGACATTGTCGACTACGCCCTCATGAGCCTGCGCATCGCCGTCGAGCGGGCGCCCCTCGAGAAGCTCATCAAGCTGTCTCTGTCGGGCATGCACCCCTCCGCCTTCAACTACCTCCGCCACGTTCCCGGCTTCGGCGCCGTCCCCTCGGCGGGCCGCAGGTGGAAGCAGATCCGCAAGCTCAGCATCTCCGTCGAAGCGTGGGACTTTTACGGCCCGTCTCCTGGCCTGGACCACCTTAAGATCATCGACGACTACATCCGCGGCTTCTCCGGCACACTCGAGAAGCTCAACTTCACCTGGCTCGGCCCCAAGGGCCCCAACCCCATCGCCCTCTCCGCGGATCCTCTATTCGCGCCCCCGCGCAACTGCAAGAAGCTCTTCGCGGAGGTAACATCGCCCATGTCCCCCCTCCCTCCAGCGCCCGCCCGAAAGCCGATGCACTTCCCGCGCTTGCGGTACATGCAGGTGCGCAACGCGACCATGACGGCTCCGCAACTCGCGGATCTCGTCGATGCCCATCAGCGCACTGTCAAGGAGTTCGGCTTCGACAACGTCGTGCTCATCAACGGCGGCAGCTGGGACGAGGCGCTTGCCCCGCTGATGGAGCCTGTATCCTCCAAGAGCGACCTCTGGTCCCAGCACTCACACTCTAGAAACAACTCCGAGGCAGGCAGCCTGCACTCGGAGCCGTCCCATGAGGACTTTGACCTACCCTCGCCGTCGGCTGCGGCTGCGGCGGCTACCCGCGAGCTGCTTGACTTTGACCTTGGCAGTGAGCTACTATACGTTAATGATGAAGATGACCACTATGACCTGTATGATGGTCTGGACGAGCGTCTGGACGACGATCTGGACCCGGATGTCGCGGCCGCCAAGGAGGCCAGCACATCGTTCAGCACAATACTCAAGAAGAAGCGCGTGCACCGACGCAGAAAGCATCGCAAGGACGATGGCGGCAGGGAAAAGGAGGCCTCCTCTTCCAAGCATCACAGGAGCAGAAGCCAGAGCCGCCACCGCAAGCACAAGCACCAACGACAACCACCTCCGGTACCAGAAGAGGACGATGTCTTCCGCCCGTCCACGCCGATGCCAATTATCTCGGCGCCTATTCAGGATACCTCTTCGCACCCGGTGTTACTCCAGCCGGCTGTGTACGACCCCAATGCAAGCCGACTTTCAGACCCCGAGGACTGCATTTCGTCGGTGCAACGCAACATCGAGCAGGAGGAGGCGCACCGCGTGCTTGCCGAAGACGCGGCGGCGCGGGTCAGCGCGCTTCGCAAGGCCAAGGCGGCGGTATTGATGAAGCTCTCCAAGGAGTTCAGGAGCAAGACACCAGGCCCACCCAAGGACTGCAGCATGCAGACGAGGCTTAGAGAGGGCTTCTTTGGACGCAGCTTCGTGAGCGTGCTGCCCGACGACCGGGCCATGTCCAGCCAATCTGCGCTGGTCCCGCTCATGTTTACGAGATCATGATGAATACCCAAACAAAAAACAAAACAACGAAACCCAGAAAAAAGCCCCATCGACTTGACGACGAAACACCTGTACATTCTGTTATCTGTTACCTTATGTAAGTCGGGAAATAGGACGGCGCATTGGATCCATGTTTTCGGACGGATTTGGGACTTGGCTGTCGGAAAGGAAAGGCAACAGGAAACAAACCCAAAGGCTCCGGAGAGTCGGGTCAGGCGGGAACGGAATGGAACATGACAGGGATGAGGGGGGCTTTATGACTCTTGTAATGACTTACGATACACCACTTTCTTCTTCTTTGTTAAAATTTAAGATGTTTGAACCTGAAGACGATGCGTTTGGTGATCCGAGCGGATTTGCTGTTTATTCGGCGGAAGTGCCGTGGAAAATTTGTTTCCTCTGAAGCGCCGAGAATTTTCTTGGTGCCGTGAAACGCGGATGAGGCGTGTGGGAGGGAAATGCCGAGGACGGGACCCGGATAGCGGAGAGCGAATGAGGAGCGCAGAGTCTGAGTAGGTCGGAGGTGCCGCGGTGGACTCGGCGAGAAGCGCTCGAGTCTCGGTGAGGTCGACAGCAAAACGGGTGGGCAGACCGGGAGAACCTGGATAAATGGGTGCAGGCGAATTGCGGCGCAGTGGAGCAACAGCGCGTGTCGAGTGGTCGTTGGAAGCTCCGAGAATGACGAGTAAGATCTCGACATGCTGACTTGTAGTGCATTGCTTGGATAGTTATTGAAGCTGTTTTCGGACCCTGCTCCATGCAACGGAACGGGAGGCGTGAGTGGTACTGCTGAGCTACCTTACTCGATTGGTACGTGTGTGGTCATTGTAAGGCGAAGGCGGCGGCGGCGGCGGCGATTGTAGTGTAATCCTGCGTAGCATTGTCAGCCGATTAAAGGTCTCTCCAGAATGCAGCTCCCCCGCTGCTGGCGGCGGTAGAGAATGTGACGGCTCATACGATGGGCGGCGAGTTAGCCCGGACAGGCTGACGCATTCCCGTTTTTGTTCATGGAGGGACAGAAGGTTCGCGGGAAGGGAAGGCTGGTGAGATTCTGCAGCCACCGAGGAGAGAGAGAGAGCCGCTTTCATCCGAGGCGTTTGACTTCCCGTCGCAGCTTTGGAGTGCCTTGCCCACATTTGTAGCCTCATCTCCGGGGCACTTCTGGCTAGGCCACGGTCGCCGGTGGTGGTTACTTGTGAGGCCCGGGCAACATGATGGGTGGTGAAGGACAAGGGGGACGTGGAGGAAGATGGATGGGGATGGATGGCGAAATGGGTGGAAAGGACAAGGGTAGGGAGTAGGGATGGTGGGTTGAAGCGAGGGCGAGGTGGGAGATGGAATTCGGGGATGGGGAGAATTTTGGGCGAGGGACAGATGGGAAACGACCTAGCGAGACCGTGGTCTGCCATGCCGGAATGGGCTCGAGTTGTATCCGTAGGGAAGACGTGGACGGGGGCGATGTTCGATCACCCGGTCGAAGCACGATCTCGATGAAGAAGCGAGGTGACAGGCAGGTGGGAAACGACCGCTGGGAGGCGATGGAGGACACTGGAGTCTGGACGGGAGGCACCGCGACTGTGCTGGTGCTGAATGGATGCAGGATGCAATTGGAAAGAAAAAAGCCATCCCTCGTGTTCCTCGCTGTTTGAGTGCGCGGTGCATTGCCCACTCTTTGGCCTCTGCCCACCGTGGCAGCCGTGGGCGACCTATCGAATCTTCCCGGCTGGGTCCCCTGGGCACGTCTGGGAAGGGCCTAGATGCCCGTGGACCGCTCCCCCGTCGGTACTTCCAAGGGCCCCCAGCACACGAATGGGACGAGGGGTCCCTGTCCAACGTGAGCAGTGTTTGGGCGAATTGACTTCTTGACTCCGCTGATCGATGATCGCTGTGCGGGAGAATGACCTGCTGAGTACATCCCTTTCCTCTCACTTCCACATCCAATCCGACCACTTACCTACCTGGCTAGTTACGCCTACCTACCTTACCTGGATACAATACAGAGTCTGGCCGCGCTCCTTCCCGCAGGCAGTCACTGACCAGTAAATGGCAGTCGTTAACCAGTGCCATGATCAATTCAAAACATATCCACTCGACGACGATCCGGGGAACTGCTGCATCGCCAAGCTGTCTCCTCCTCCGCCCGCTCAACCCAACTCGTTTGTGCCACCGTTCCACCACGTCGTTCTTTGTACATCTCCCGATTTTCCGACCGAACCAAAACATCGACGACGACGACAACGTGCTTCGTCCTTCCCTCAGCAGAGACGATCAATCTTCGGCCGATGACTTGTCGTCCGTGTATCCGTCTAGATGGCCGTGCTGAGCGAGTTCTGCAGCCACAAATAGTAGCCACGGCACTCGTAGTCCCGTGCTTTGCGCGGCCACCCACGTATGCTGCCCGCCATGCTATCCCCCAGGCGCGTACGTGAATGCTTCTCGACGGCCGTCGTACCTACGCCCGCGTCGAACGACACGAAAGTTGCCAGCCAGCAGTCGAGGGCTGAGCAAGCCCGTTTCTCACCTAACCTTCGCCCTTGCGAGACGCTACGCTGTAGCGCCCTCTACACGTGTGTGATACTTGGCGCTAAGGTACCAAGGACGCGGTAGCCGTCTTCTGTCCTGGCTTGCTGAAGCCCGTCCCTTCCGTCCCTGAGGTCGTTGGCCACGGTGACAGCCAGCTAGAGCAGCTCGCGGAGGTATCTAGATAGCTAGTAGAAGCAACGTAGGTAGGTAGGTAGCTAGAAATGCGCAACACGGACGAACCGCTCCAGTTCCAGCGGCATGGTCACATAGACAAACGGCAGAAGAAGCTTCTCCGAGTCAGAGTCTGAATCTTCAGCTGCACCTCTTCTCGCTCGTGGTGTCTTGGTAATCTCGCAACCTTTCGTCGTCCTTGCCGTTCTCGACTGTTTGAAGGGAACGCAGCAACCACCACACCTTGCCTCGTCCGAAGCGCTAGACCTGAGTGAGCTCAGGCAAACGATACGTACCCGCCAAGTACTCCCATTGCGCCTGCAGCCTCTACTCTCCACTGCACAGCACCTCCAGTGTGCCAACCCTGGACCTGGTCTCAATGGGACCTGGATCCCAGCTCCTCCCGCGACTCCACCCTCAGCGGTCTCTCATCTTCTTTCTCCTCGCCCTCCTCAGCCCATTTCCTTCTACCAATTTTACCCTCCTCCTCAACCGACCGAGAGACGAGGAGACGACGTCCTCGCCGCGTCTGCAAACCTTCTGCCTCCTCGACGACTGACCGAACGAACGAGCTGGCCGTCTCCAGAGCGAATACCGACCCAGGAGCGCATCCCGAGGGCCGCCGCTGTTACCCTTCCCTGTGCAATTAAACGACAAACACGGCTCCCCGGCTGCTGCTGCTGCACCTCGATCAAACGGAAACGAACTTTTGGTAATTGCGGATACCTCACGACACAACCGCTTTCGCCTTTGGGCGGCCGCGTGCCAAGCACAACAACAAAATCTCCGCCTTCCATTCCCCGTCACGACAAAATCCCCAAACGTTGCTTGAGTCGGATCTAGGGTTCACCAGTGCAGACGATGAATGCCGCCCAGACCGCGCCAGACTCCTCGTTATAGTCTGTTTCGAAAATGGGCATCAGGATCGCCATTCGAGAACAGCTCGCCTTCCTCGTGGTGATTGCTGTTCTTGTTGGCTTAATGATCTTGTCCGTTCCTGTCTGGATCTATGTCAACCAATTCGTCGCCCAGGTTGAAGGACGTGAGCTTGCTCTTACTGCCTCATTGAAGGCATCTCGTATTTCTGCCGAGCTCGAGCTCGTCCAGACCAGCATCACCACCATCTCCTCGCGAATTCTCATCCAGAAGTCCCTCGACTCTTTCTACAATGGCAGCACCAGCGATTCAAATTGGGACAATGCAAAGGCCGACCTCAAAAGTGCCCTTAGCGTTGTCTCGCTCACTGGATTGTTACAGGGAAGGCTTTACTCACGCAACACCACGGGCAACAAGTATGGCCTTGTGAATGTCACGGGCGATTCCATTCCCGATATCGAGCTGCCCTGGACTGCAAGCGGCAACAAGACCCTGCTCTCGGATACGCCAGAGGGTTATCCCCCGGATCTTTACCCAAACATCACTTACGCGGATCTCGGCCGCCAAAACCCATACAGAAACAACACCAGGGCCTTCTCTGCGTATGCCTTCCCAGACGTCCGTCTTTCTACCAATGGTGGTCTACTCCTCGGCCCGCTTGTTCTCAACGAGACTGCTGCTCTCATATCAATAACTGTTCCCATCCGCGACAACGACCTGCCGGATTTCATTCTCGGCTACATGACGCTCGTCGGCCTGGCGAATTCTTTGATCAGTGTACGCAACTCGCGGGAGGGCCTAGGAGACACCGGCCTTGTCCTGCTTGTCGGGCCGACGAACTCGTCCAATAGGTTTCCAAGTGATCAGCCGGCCAGCAACGCTACCTACCTTCCCAACCGAGATACTTTTGGGAACGTGCCGGTCAAATTTGTGCTTCCGCCCAACCCGTTGTCAGGACAAGCCGATCGACACAATGATCGCAGCTGGGCCAGCAGCAAGGATGACGAGCCTTTCCCAATGAAGGACTACCCAGCAGTCTTTGACTCTTTCTCGAAAAAGTTTGTTTCGCCAAATAATTCTAGTTCCATGCTGTCGACGCACAACGAACAAGGACTCCCTGTTGCTGTAGGATTTGCGAGAACCAACACGGCCCTCGTCAACTGGACCGTCGTCGTCGAGCAGGCAAAGACTGAAGCAGACGCTCCGATAGAGACGCTTCGGAATATCATTCTAGGTTGCGTGTTCGGCACAGCAGGTCTGATAATCATTCTCATTTTCCCATGCGCACACCTTAGTGTCATGCCCATCCGCAGACTCAAGTCGGCTACAGAGAAGACAGTGCAACCGCCAGGCTACGAGGATGGTGACTGGGACGAGTTAGATGATGACGAAACTCCCGGATCCGGTGCTATCTCGTCACGATCCCATCGGTCGAGGAAGGATGGAATCATTGCAGCGGTATACAAGCTTGTCGGATACAAGCCGAAGAAAAAGCCCGCGTCCGAACACGACCGTGACTCAACCCGTCGCATTTTCAAGATTCCTGGCAAGGTCACGGACAGGAAGCATTTCATTACCGACGAACTTACCGAGTTGACCGAGACCTTCAACGACATGAGCGACGAGCTGGTCAAGCAATACCTGTCGCTGGATCAGAAGGTTCTTGAGCGGACGCGAGAACTCGAAATCAGCAAGAAGGCGGCCGAAGCTGCTAATGAAAGCAAGACGCTCTTTATTGCGAACATCTCTCACGAGTTGAAGACGCCACTCAACGGAATTCTAGGAATGTGTGCCGTTTGTATGGAAGAGAACGATATTCTCAGGATCAAGCAGTCTCTCAAGACGCTTTACAAGTCAGGTAAGCTTCCATTTGACGACCTTTTGCGAACGTTCCTGACAGTTTTAGGTGACTTGCTGCTTCATCTCCTTGAGGATCTCCTCAGCTTTTCCAAGAACCAAATCGGCCAGCAGCTCAGTCTTGAAGAGAAGGAATTCCGCTTGGCGGACATCCGGTCACAGATTCTTACTATCTTTGACAAGCAAGTCAGAGAGGGCAGAATCACTCTGAATGTCAACTTCCTCGCATCTGATGTCATCGAACTAAGCCCCGAAAGAAGAAGCATGGACACAAGGCTACCAGCTCTTGGGCCTCACGGTACTGGCAGGTTGAAGGACATGTGCCTCTGGGGCGATACGCACCGGATTCTCCAGGTTATCATCAACCTCGTTAGCAACAGCTTGAAGTTCACCCCGGCTGGCGGTAGGGTCGACGTGCGGATCAAGTGCATTGGCGAGGTAGAGACCCCAGCACTTAATGGGGAAGGGAGCCGCTCATCTTCGTTTTCTAAGGAATCGCGGAGACACGGCAGGTCTCGGCACCGAGTCGGTTCCAGCTCAAACAACTCGACAAGCTCCAGGGCCAACTCAACTACCGAGAATCCCAAAGGCACCGCTCTGACCATTAATCCAATGGAGCCCAAGTCAACCCCACACGTTCACATCCGAGAACGATCTCCAACGCCGCCACCGCCAGGCGCAAAGTCGTATATCTTTGAGTTCGAGGTGGAGGACACTGGCCCAGGCATCGCAGAACACATGCAACAAAAGGTCTTCGAACCTTTTGTGCAAGGTGATCTCGGCTTGAGCAAGAAGTTTGGTGGCACTGGTCTGGGTTTGAGCATTTGTCACCAGCTCGCAACCCTCATGGGCGGCTCCATCACGTTGAAGAGCACTGTTGGCGTTGGTACGACTTTTACCATGCAGATTCCTCTCAAATATGTCAAGGACAGGTAAGGTTTTCCATCAACGGGGGAAATATTGAGGCTAACATCCTGTAGAACTTCGAGCACGGCATCTAGCAGCATCAAGTCTCGGCCTCCCAGCGTCGATACAATCGAGCCTTCAGATATATCTCGAGACCCTAAACGCAACTCTGGCGGAAACCATACACCTATCAAGCCTGCCGGCGAGACAACGGCTAAGAACCTGTTGGAGCAACAGCCCAGGCTTGTCGGTCTCAGCCAACCGTTTTTCGCGTCGAATCCCGCACCAAAAACAAAGAGGAACACGAAGGAGTCCCAGATGGCAGCGATTGATGCCGCAATAGCCTCCAAGGGCGAAAACAGTGGAAAGCTACGGGTCCTCGTTGCCGACGACAACTCGACCAACATCGAGGTTGTGAGCAAGATGCTCAAGCTGGAAGCAGTCTACGACGTGACGATTGCCAAAGACGGGCAGGAGGCATACGACCTTGTCAAAGCCAATATGGACAACAATCAGCGATTCGACGTCATCTTTATGGATATCCAGATGCCAAACCTCGACGGCTTACAATCCACCAAGCTCATCCGTCAAATGGGCTACAAGGCACCCATCGTTGCTTTGACGGCCTTCTCCGAGGAGAGCAATGTCAAGGAATGCATAGAGAGCGGCATGGACGAATTTCTCAGCAAGCCCATCAGAAGGCCTGCTCTGAAGCAGGTGCTGAAGAAGTTTGCGACGATTCCAGAGGAGCCCGAGACGGTCAGCCAGACGAGAAAGACGACGCCAGAGTCAACTCCGCAAAAGCCTCCTAACGGCTCAGCAGTCCACAAGGAGACCGTGAACGAAAAGGCGGACGCTGTCCTGCCGGTCCAGGCAAATGGCCAAGCCAACGGGCCCTCATCAGAACAACACCTCTCAGAGAAGGGGACGTGATTGACGTTTAACGACTTTCAAGCAGACAGTTTTCTAACGTATTTTTTCTCAGTCGCTGCATTACTAGTTGTTTCGCATAGGATTCCCCCTTTCCTTTCGTTTGGAAGCGACTGAAACAAAAAGTTGGAGTGATGGCGTTCTATGGTTGTATTTTGATTCCCTCTGTCAAGATTTGTACTCGTAATGATATTGCCCAAGGAGGGCACCGAGGCAACAATCCGCCTCTAGCATACGTGCTTTTCTTTGGGAACGACGCATTGAATGGGCTGGGACAGTTGCGTCAAACGAGACTACTTTTTGGTCTTTTTGCAAATCTGCGAGGAGAGATGAAAGAAAGACTTGGAGAGGAGGGAGCATCTACCACATGTAAAGAGGAACGGGAGGCAGACAGATCACGATTCTTTGTCATATAGTGCGGTTGGCGTTCCGGGCGTACACGACGATATCCGGAACGCATGAATCCTCCTCCTCCTCCCTACCACACGAAACAGGGAGCGAAGCGAGTTGACGGTTGGAAAAGGGAAACAAGGCGGCGAAATGGAAGCAAGGAAAGATAGAGAGAGACACACGACGTGGCACACGTTCTGTCCCTTGGGGGCACCTTCTTTTTTGGACATATACCTTAATGTCGAGAGTAACTATGGCGGACCAATGCTTTCATCGGTTTCGTTTTTTAATCACCCCCCCAAACCAACTCTTGTGCCTTGTTCCATCTCGTTGATATCACGGTCCAGTCGTATCATTTGTGCTTTTAACTGCACGCATGGACTGCCTCAACCATTTGCACATATTCCATCCTAGCAAGCCTTCAAACACCTGCCG
The DNA here is from genome assembly GCA_027406005.1 of Colletotrichum horii. Classification (NCBI taxonomy): domain Eukaryota; kingdom Fungi; phylum Ascomycota; class Sordariomycetes; order Glomerellales; family Glomerellaceae; genus Colletotrichum; species Colletotrichum horii. Next base: position 4,285,242 of record JANVYB010000008.1, read on the forward strand.
TATCCGGCCTCATCAGCCTGTTGTTGTCCATGTTCACCGCTGATCGTGAACCATGCCAAACAGAGATAGATGCAGGAAGACGGGTCCCGGGGAATTCGGGTGCGGATACCGATGCCGCGATGGTATTTTGTTTGGTTTGGCCCCCTCTCCATCCCCGCCTTCTCGGAAACTCCGCATTCGGATGAGCGGAGCCATGTCGGCATCTATCTAGACTGAGTCCCACCGAGTCCCCTCCCTCCAAGTGGATTGTGGTGGTGGAGAGGGGGTTTGGCGGTGGGCAGATATGACAGATTGCTCATCATGGAGAGCCGAAACAATCACGCCGGGTTTTTCTATCTACGCCTGCGGACAGCCCGATGGCGCAGCAAGATTATCTCTCGGATGCCTTGGTAGCGTGGAGGCCATAAAAAGTTCGTCATCATTGCGGGATTCATGTACGTTGAGTACCGCTCGTACTTTCATTTTCATCACTGCGTAATACAGACCAGAAAGAAACGAGTAGAGAACCAGACAAAACTGTTCGAACGATAAAACAAAAATACCAAACTCCAATCGGTGTCACTATCCGCCCAGTCGCTGCCATCGACCAAGGGACCCGATCATGTCCAACTCCATTTCGTGCCCGACCCGTTTGAGTCCCGTTTGCCATCCAGGACCTAAATTCGCACACCTTTGCAACCCTCCCTGTAGTTACCGTTTCCCGGCCAGCGCCACCTGGCGAGAAAGCATTTGAGGGTATCACCGCCATCGAGTACAAATAGGAAATATTGGAAAACAGAACAGAAGCAGAAACTACAATCGCCAGCGTACAGAAAAAAAAAAAGAAGCGAGCAAACAAAGCAATTGCTAATTGACAACTGACGTGGTTAGGAAACGAGAAGAATCATGCGACAGTTGGGCCGTTAATGGCGCGGTGTCGTTGCTAAGCCAGACCCGACAGCTCCGGAGTGGAGACTGCCGTCGTGAGTCTTCGGCGACAAGAGCTATCCATGTAGTGCTCTGATAAGAAACGTGTTGAATCAAATAAGCTCCGTTTGCGTCATAAATGCCTCTGGCAGAATCAGAGAAACGAGAGCCCCAGAACTCTCACATTGATGAAACGGGGCAGGCGATAAGAGTCATGCGGACTCACGCTGAGTGGGGAGTGGTTCCTCTTTAGATCTCCATGTGGGCCACGACGTCCTCACTCATGCGCCGAACCGGGCTCTTCCGGTCCGACACACTGTCATCGTCCTCTTCCTCGTCGTAGTAGAAACGTTCGTCAGTGTAGTCGTCGTCTGAGAAGGGGACCAGATCGCCGTCGGCTCCTCGATTCCAGAGAAAGCCGTCACTTTGCTCCTCGTCGTCCTCGTAAGGAGCGACAACCTCAGCATCGCGGTCACCAAGCCAGTACTTGGCGCGCTTGTTTGCACTGAGCGCATCGAACTGGGTACTCCGCGGGCGCTTCACAGATCCCGGAAGCGCCGGTTGGAGTCGAGGTGATTGTGATGAGACGACAGGGACGACGCGCACGTAGAGATAAGCAACACGCTTCAAGGCGCGGTTGAAGAAGAAGTAGTGCGCTGCCCATATGGCTGATTCGTCCTCCTCAAAGGGGTCGACATCCGGGTTGTAGCTGAAGACTGTGCATTCGTTCAGGCGCATCTCCTTGTCAATCTTGGCCCAACATTGTGGACCCCAGACCGCCTTGGTCTCGGAAGATGTGGCCTGCTCGACCGGGCGAGCCTCGACATGCGGTCTCACATTCTGCAGAATCGAGTCGAGATTTCCCATGACGCGTCGCAGGTTTCTCTCCCGCTTAAAGTCGCCTGGTCTCAGGACGTGCGAAAAATCGTAGTGTTGGTGACTCGCGTTCAGCGTCGCAATCAGATAAGCGAATGTGCGACGACTTGACAACTCGGATAGGGGGCCGAACGCACTTGAGTGCGAGAACATTTGCATGTTTGGTGACGTAGCCAACATGGCTTCGCGGTCTGGCGGTGACAGGCTGGCGCCCAGTTTAAGAAGCGCAGCATGTTGTGAGCTCAGGTCCTTGTCGATATTCTTGTAGAGCTTCTTATCGGAGCCGGTCGATTTCGTCGTGTACAAATCGCATCCGCCGGTAACATTGCAATCAGGGGTGTTGAAGTTCAGAGCGCCAGTGACGGCGTCGAAATCTTGGAGTGGTAGATACTATGATGGGGGTTAGCATGGCCGCAGAGATGCGACGCGCTGCTGCCTTCCTGCGCAGCAGATTGTGCGCACCTTCATCTTGGGTTGTCGAGGCCGGGCTTCGGGAAACGTGGTGATATGAAGTGTTGGACAGAAGGCATTCGAATGTTGAAGTAGGATGAAAGTACGAAGTCACGAGCTCCCTTGCTGTGTATCCGGGGGCTGTGTTGGCTTATCGCCGGTATCGCGCTGCGATCGGGTTGTGATGGAGCCGTTGGATTCCGTAGTGCTAACGTGTCGGATGATGTCACGGGGGTTCCGAGTCGCGCCAGATGGGAAAGGGGCGGCGGCAGTCGGAAAGGCGGTGTCTCTACGTGCAGAGAATCGGAGTGATGGAGAAAGACGCGATGAGGCGCAAATGATGTGTCGCGATGATTTGAAGTTGGTATTGATGGCAGAGATTGGTGTCTGGTTCGTTGGAGGAAGCCGGGAGCCTGCCTGCTCTGGATAAGCTATGGCAAGGAGCGACTCGACCCTGTAGATCAGTTCGGTTCGGGTGATGGAACGGAGGCTAGACGCGATGCGCCTAGTGAGTGATCTGGTCGACAGACATTACTAGGTAACGTATGTTTTGGTGAGGTGTTGTTGAAGTCGGGAGACGGAGGGGTAAGGGATGGGGTGACGGAGGAGTTTAAAGCAGAGACCAGGCGGGAGAGGGCGGGAAGGTAGAGTTGGCGGCGGCGGCAGTGGTGCTGTTGCAGCTTCGGCTGATCTGACTGAGGTGCGGTGACGCCTTCCAAGGGCCGCCGGGGTGTATTGGGTGTGGACTATGGCCTGGTGCTGGTCTGTGTCGTGTCGCTGCAGCGGGTTGGCTTCCGGGCTGACAAGGTCCCCGCCCAGTCTGCTGGCACCGTATCCGTAGGTATTGGCCATGCAAGTGCCCAATCGCAGATACATGGCCATACCGCGAAAGTTGGCAGGCCCATCTGCATTACCATATCAGAGATACGGATGACCATTGACCAGTCCAAAGATAGGAGCCGAGAGTGGACGGGGGCGGGGCCAACGGGGAGTCTGTGACAAAGCGTATCTTGGTCCTGCTGGGCTGCCGCACTGCGCTGCGACGGCCTGCGTAGTCCTTGGCACCGGATTCGCGGGGGACCGCCTAGGGAGTCGGGGTCCAGTCCCTGTCTGTTTCTTGCTTGTTGGGGACCACCCGTGACCGAGAACAGTCCGCTCCACTCCTCGCCGTGAAAGGGGGGCGCAGCCGGTAATCTCCAGGCGAATAAGATGGCGTCAAGAGGCCACGAGTGAGTGCAGCGGGACGCCCCATCTCGAGACATGACTTCATACAGTCCGAATGCACAATTGCGGTTTCTCGAAGAACTGACCTTCATTCGCGTCGTAATACTAGTTTTATTAGCAGCTTTGATGCCTTTCCCGGACTGCAGCTCTCGTCGAGTACCGTCGCCGACTCGGGCCCCGTGGTCTGCTTCTGCGACGTGTCTGGGGATGGCTCCAAGCCAACGGGCCTCGCGGATGCTAACCTGCCCAACCCGCACCGATTCATGTTTCTTCTCTTGATATTTGCAGAGGATGGTTTTCCATCTTCCAAGATCTATGCACACAAAAGGCCAATCGGGCCCCTCCGTCCGCCATTGCACCTGCTCTGTGCTGTTGTCCCACTGTCGCGTATTGGCCTTGTCGCCCCAACGCGATCTGCCTCCGAGTCTGCCACCGACGGTCGATCGGCTTGAACGCCTCAGAGGATGCCCACTTTCTTGAGCGACGACGTGATCTCTTCCGTTTCCTGGATGAATGGCAGAGCGCCCATTAGCCAAATGCTCGTCAAAGCTGCACGCCCTCTTGCAGCCAGTGTCAAGTATATGTGAATTTCGTAGATAGGATCGAGACTCGTTGTCGGGAATCGTGTCGCCATCCATGGGTAGCTACACACTGGAGGCGGGTTACATGATCTTTGTAACCTCGTCCTCGACCTGTGGGATTGGGGGGAGATTGTCAGCCATAAACTTCGCCAGTGGCGCAGCTGCAGGTCATAGTTGTGGAAGCACGCAGTTCAAACCCAACCAAAGCAACATGCAAGCAACATGCAAACGTACCTCCATATCCTCGAGCGAGTCTTGCTGCGATATACATCGTAGCACGTTCTTTTTACTGCTCTCCTGCAGTTCTCCCGCCAATAACAGCTCGTCCAGGATGTAGTATGCTTTCGTGAAAGAGAAGATGATATCAAGCTCGCACACGTTTCCGTAGTACTTGTCCATCTGCTCGACGTAGCGGTGAATGATCTCGAGGGTGATCAGCTCGTTGTCTTCGGAGGCGGCACCGGCGATGAAGAAGAGCGAGGCATATCGGCGGTATACGATCTTGGAGTCTGAGGAACATCAGTTGGTGCTGTCGATACGGTTGACGAGGGGAAACTGACCCTTGTACTCTAGGAAGTTGCACATGCGAGTTCTGCGAGCCAGAACCAGCTGGGAGACGTCCTTGACAATCTTGGCCTTCTCCTTAGGCGACAACGTGGTAAACCACTTTGCCAGACGCTGCAGAGGGGACGTGGTCAGCAACGTAGTCGCCGACGGAATTCGTCTCCAAGGGATGAGATCATACCACTTTGCCCTGACGGGAGAGAAGAATGAGGTATCTGCGCCGTCATTCAGCTATTTCGCCCGGATGCACCAGCAGACAGGGTGATGGGGGAGCATACTGGATGGCCATGATGATGCTTTCACATCACCCAGCGGGGTGGACTAGAAGGATGTTCGGGTCGAGAGATGGTCTTGGGAAATGTTGTGTGGATCTCAATCCAATGCAGCCAGATGCAGTACGGCGGCCGAGCAGAGCAGACCGAGCAGCAGAGTAAGGTTGGCGACGAACTATTGCACAAGGTGTGGTTCGGTTGTCGATGGTGTTCTTTCCCCTTGGCGGACGCCGGGGTCACGTCAGGCTGGGCAGCGCAAGGTGTCAATTCTGGCAGGTGCTGTGTCCTCAGGCACCGGGCAAAGCTGACTGGGCTCTCGGTGAGCTCAGGGTGGCTACAGGGCGCTCGGTGGAAGCCAATGGCGCCGGCGTGTACCTCATCTTACCCCTCTGCAAAAGCTCAACTTACCCCCCCCCACAGACTCCCCATAGGTTTAAGCCTATTTCAGACATATCACTGAGGTCGGCAGAGGTTCTATAAGTATATTAAGTAATACATTTTGAAATATCCTTTTATTTTATAGAGGCTGTATAATTTAATAGATAAAAACTATAATTTAAGATAGAATATAAATTATAATTAGATTATATTTCTATATAGTTTTAAAACTAATTTATTAGTAATTTATAGATAACCTTTTATATATATATATAATTATAATAGTATTATTTTTTAATAACTAAATAGTTATTATATTACTTATTAAACTTTTTATATTAAGTATAAATTATATTTATATTATAATTAAAACTATTAATAATATAGATATATTAAAGCTATTTTTAAGACTAAAGTATTAAAATAAAAACACTTTATTTAAAGAAAAAAAAGCTTTTAAGTTTATATTTAAAAAAAAAAAAGAAAAAAAAAAACTTATTATTATAAGTAAAATTATAATAAATTAACTATATATATACTTATTATATAAAACCTTTTTAATAATATATAGTTAATATTTTAAATATAATTTAAAGTAAACTTAAATTATAATATAAATATATTTAAATTATATTTTAATCTATTTCTAAAGAATATATAAAAAAAGGCAGAAGAACTATTACTATTCTCTTTATTAAGGAATTTAATATATCTAATTACTATTAAAATAGTATTTTTTTATTAATACTTCTTTGATTTTCTAATTATAGATCTAAATAGCATTATATATATTATAAATCTAAATAATAAAGATATAATTTAGCAAAAGAATATCTTAAACTTAATATATATTTATAAAAATATATTTTAACTATATTTCTAATTAAACTGAAATAAGTTTAATATTATTATATAGATATATTAAGCTATAGTAAAAAGATATTTTTAACCTTTTTAAAAATATATTATAAGCATTATATATTAAGTTGCTTTAATATTAAAGTTTATTTTAAATTAAGTTTTTAAGTATAAAGAATAAAGGTTATAAATTTTAGCTAGATTTTAGAGTTTTTATAAAATTAGCAGCAGAAAAATATTATTGCTCTTAAAGAAATAGATATTTTAGTAGCTTAGCAAACAGCAATCTAATATTTTTAAAGTATTTAGTAGTATTTTTACTAGAATTAAATATATAAGAGAAAATATTTAGCTACTTACTATTTAAGATAAGCAGTAGCTTAAATATATTTAAAGCTCTATTTAGATTATATTTACACTATATTCTAATATAAATATAAATAATCTTAGGTTATATACTAATTATTTATTATAAAAATTATACACTTTTATATAAACCTAAAACAAAGCATTTTTAGAAGCTAGTTAAAAAGCTATTTAATGCTTTAGATATTTAGAGATTTTTAAAAACTTAAATTAAATAGTATTACCTTATAAACTAAAGCTTATTAGTACTATAGCTAATTTAAAACTAATACTGTTATATAGTTATTAATAAATAAGTATAAAAGCTAAAATGCTATAAGTTTACTAGCTTTAAATTATAATAAAAATATAGTCTTTAATATAGTTTTAAGTAAACTATATTTAGACAGTAATAATATATTTATTTTAATTAATTATAAATATAAATTTAAGCTTATTTTACTGCTAAATTTAAATAAGTTGCTATTTATAGTATAGATTTTAACTAAAGTTTATAACTATCTACTACTAACTTTAAATAAAATTCCTTAAAGATATTTAAATAAACTGACTAAAGCTATTATAAGAATTTAAGACCTTAATCTTATATATAGTAAGTATTTAGTCTTATATCTAATTATATTCCTAATATATTTTAAACAGCTTTACTTATAGCTAATCTAATAATACAAAAGCTGTTATAATAATATTAAGTAATTACTTTTAGTAATATTTATATATCTCTTTTATAAAAAGAGAAGATTATAAGAATTATTATAAAGTTAAATGCTTTAGTTTACTTTTAAACTAACCTAATTAATATAATATAGTAACTATATTATATTAAAAAGGATAAGCAATCTTAAGTATGTTCTATTTATACCTATTTAAAATATAATTCTAACTAAAATAGATAGTATATTTAAGATATATTTTATAATAGAACTAACTATATTATTTGCTGTTTTTACCTTAAATAACTTTAGATAATATAAAAAAAATAGTTTGCTAAAGTAAATATATCTTTTAAGCATATTAAAAGGGCAGAAAACTATAAACTAGTTTTTATTAGATTCTCAGCAGCTATATAATAAAATAGAAATATATTTAAAATATATATTTAGTTCTTTATGAATAGTAAATCTATATAGCTTTATTTTTAAGCATTTATAATGTTTTACACATTTTAAGAAAAATATCTCTTTAAAGCATTATAATAGAGGTATTACTATTCTAATAACTTAAGTATAATAAATATTTTTATTATAAACTAAAACTTAAAGCAGCTTTTAAGTATAGATATATTATATTTTAATTATATTTTAAAGCTAACTTATATAAAGTTTAGTTATTACCTCTATTTAATTAACCTCTAAAAAAGAGATTAGTAGTAATAAATTTATTAAAGTGTTATACTCTATAAAGTATACTTCTAAAGAGAAGTTAAATAACTTCTAAAGCTAAAAAGTAACTTAAAGATTGCATATTACTACTATCTTTTTGCTACTGCAATAAGTCTATTAAATATATATTTTAAAGAGGAATATATTATGCTTATAAATAAGATTATTAATATATAAATTATAATTAAACTATATTTATAATATACTGATAAGATATTAAACTACTTAAATAGTAATTAGCTTATTATATAATAAGCAATATATAAGTTAAATTTAGTTTTTATAGCTTACTTAAATTAATTAATCTTACTAATCTCTTAAAGCATTTAAAACTTAATATAGCTAAATATAAATATTATTAAAAAAAGCTATTAGCATAAGTATATTTATAAGTAATAAAAGCCTTTATTTAAAGTAATATATATATAAGAAACCTTATTAGATTATATTTTTATTATAATACTAATATAATAGCTCTTATATTATTAATTAAGATTATATAAATATAAATAAAATTGCATAAATAACAGAAATACTTCTAAGTTACTAAAATTGAAGTTTTTATACTTATTTTAAAAGATCTTTATCTACTTATTTATATAAGTACTAAGCATATTTCTATTATGTTTTATATTAATTTCTATAAGATATAAAAAGCTAGTTACTACTTCTAAAGGTTCTAAAGTTATTATTATTAAAGATATAATCCTAACAGCTTTATTTTTAGAAGTATTATAACTAATAAAAATATCTAAATCTCCTTTAGTAGCAAGAAAGTAAGTTATATTACTTTGTTTAAAATATATTACTAATATATTTAGATACTAATAGAAGCAGTCTAAAATATAATAAGAAAAGCAAGCTTATCTTAATATTCTTAATAATAACTTAAGTTAATTAAATAATATAAAGCTTAAAATATAACTTAAAGATATTAGAATTCAAAAGATTAAACTTCTATTAAAAATAAAAGATAAGAATAAAAAAAGTGAATTATAATTGAAATAGGTTAAAGATATATTTATAAATAGTCTATAGTTTTAAATAATTTGATTTAAAAATAACTTAAATTACACAATCTAACTCTTTAATATCTAAACACTTAACTTTATTCCTTTTATATTTATCACACTTTATATATATACTTAAGCTAATTACTAATTTTATAGCATACTAATTAACTTAAACTAATATTAAATTATATTATAAATAAGTTATAAATATCTTAGAAGATATATCTGCCTATTTGTTTTATATAGTAGTTCTCTATAGTTATTACTATATTTATCTTATAATTAATTAGAACAGTTTACTACTTCAGCTTAGTTTATATAAATATAAGTATTTAATTAACTTAAAAGCTCTTCTGAAAGTAGAAGTTTATTATTATTTAAATTATTAATTACTTAAAGATATTAAGGTGAAATAGTAGTCTCTTAGTGAATATATTTAAATTATATTCTAAATATATTTAGCACCTTATTAAATATTACTAAGATTATTTATTTATATATTCTTACTTTTATAGCTATAGTATTTAAAGTATTTAATAATAATAATAATAATAATAAGTCTTCAGTATTACTTAGGTTTATAATTAGAATATTATTAGTAAGTAGTTTCAATTTAGATAGATTATCTAATAGTATTTAATAAAAGTCTAGCTATTAGTTAATTATAATCTAATTAAAATAAAATGCTGATATATATCTTTTATCTCTATAATTTGCTCTTAACTTAGCATTCCTTAATAATTAACAGCATAAATAACTTAATAGAAGTCTTTTATATATTAAGCTAAAGTTAATTAATCTATAAAAGAAGTCTAATTATAATAGAAATATATTAGAACTATAGTTAGACAGCTAGTATAAAGGTGCACTTACTTGCTATATATAGAAAGTGAAAACCTTATTATTATAGTATTTTAGAAACTAATAAAAGACTTCTTCTAATTAGATATATATATAGCTATCTTTATTTATTGCAAATATTAGCTATTAATTTAGATATTGCTTAAGTTTAAAGTATTATTTATAATATTAAAATTAAGTTAATTATATTAGCATTAAGTTTATAATATATATAGAAATAGAGAGATATAAACTTAATCTATAATCTCTTTAATTACTATATTAAAAACTTTAGTATTTCACTATAAGCATATCACTATAAAGTAAAGCCTTTGTAGCAAATATAGTTTCTCAGAAAAAGAAAATGTTTTAAAAGTTAATTATAATTTAAACAGAATGCAGCTAGAGCAGTAATATAATTAACTAGTGAATAAGAAAAAATTTAAAGTGATTTAAAATATAATAAGAAATATAAAATATAAAGCATTTTTCTATCTTTTCTAACTTTATATATTTAATTAAGTTAGAAAAAGGTGCCTCTAGTAGTAGCAAATATAAACTTCCTTTAAGAAGAAGTGCTTTTAGTAGTAGTAGATATAAACTTCTTTAGTAGTACTAAGCTAAGTTATCTATTATTTTAAGCTAATTAGAAGTAAGCAATAAGTAGAAGTACTACTTTCAATATATAAGCTAACTGCCTTAATATATAAGCTACTTAAAATTTCTATTTTTATTTACTTATTAACCTCTCTATTTTCTTTTTTTTTCTCTTAGATAATATCTTCACTATAGCTAGCAGTATTCACTTAAAGCTAGCTGCAAGCTATATATTTATCCTTTTAGTATATATATTTTTGTTCCCTTTTTGTTCTTTTTTAGATTTAAGTTTTAAACTTAATTTTAATATAATTTAATAGTTAAACTTCTTTTAGTAGTATTTATTATAAACTACTTGCTTTATTGCTGCCTCTCTCTTAATAGAGATTTATTTTGCAGATATTAACCTTTTTAGTAATATAAATAAAACCTAACTGAATTATAATCTAAATATAATTAGAAATTTAAAATATACTTATATTTTAAGTTTATTAAAGCTAAAAGTAGATCACTTTCTACTTTAATAAGATATTTTATTATTAGAACTATAGCAAGAGTAATAAGCAGCTTATTTTTTACCTTAATATAATTTATATTATCTTTTATTTTATTTTAAATATAATTCTAATATAATTCTTATAGTAAAGGTTTAAAGACCTTACAGCTTTATGCTACTACTACTCTTTGATTTATAGCAAAAAAGAAGGTAGTTAAAAGCTTTCTATTAATCTTATTGATAACTAGAAGAGTATTAATAGCTATCTTTTTAATATAAAGAAAGCAGTATTTCTCTATAAGTTAAAAACTAATAGAAACCTTACTTAATTATAATTAAGTTACTAATAAAACATAATTTAGCTATACTTTAGAAGTAATATATAAACTTTTAAGTTAATATTTAAAAGTTTAATAAAAACTATACTATACTTTTATATTAATAATCTTTTAAATTGCTCTTCACTCTTACTAAAGCTAATTAGACTACTACTTTAACTAACTTTAAAAAGCAAAAGATATAATAACTTAGTAGAAATATAATTAGAATATATTCCTAATATAATTAAATAAGTAAAGGACTATTTGCAGCTACTCTCTCTTAAGCTTATATTTTAGCAATATATTGCTAAGACTAAAGCAGACTTTAAAGCAAAAAAGACTGCTATAGATACTGCTTTTTAATAAGAGTTAGCTACTTATAATAAAGTAACTATAAGTTAGTTAGATTTCTAAAACCTAAAGCTTAAAATATATACCTTTATAGAAATATATTTTAAATATAATGCTAATATAATTATAAGCATCACTTAAGGGAGCTGCTAAGGAACGCCTAGCAAATCCTTAAGTAATCAGAACGCTAGCTTACTAGTGAAATCTCTACTTCTTAAGGAACTTAGAGGAAGCAAGCTGTAGTTAATATATTAGATTAACTTCTATCTATCATCTAAACCTTTTTTAGTTAAAGCTTTTAGCTTAATATTCTTATAATTCTATAGCTTCTATTTCATTTTAAGTAACTAATATAAGTTAGAATATCTTATAATAAGGGTGATAACTTGCTAAGCAGTCAGCAAATAGAGTTCAGTATAGATAAACTGCAGAAGTCTGTATTTAATATAAAGCTACCCTCTCTAAGGTTTTACTGAAGCATTTGCAACTTTATACTAAAATTAAGTTAGCTAAGAGCAATACTAATTAAACAGAAAGAGATAATTAATAACTTTATTAATAAAGTAATTAAGTATGCAGGCTTATAAAGCTAGCTTTATAACTATTCTAGCTTAAATAACTGAAAATATACCTTAGTAATAGAATAACTACTGCATAAGTATAGTATAAGCACTTCCTAAAGAAAATAATATATAAGCAGTAGAGAAAAAATAAATATACTTTAACTGCTATTATAGCAGCAATAAGAAGCCTATACTTAGATAATAAAGCAACAGTAAGAAGCCTATTAAAAATTAATAGAGCGTTTTCTCTAGAAGCTTACTAAACGCTTTATAAGCTAAACAGCACTAAAAGTCTAAGAGAAGCTTCTAGCATATAACTGCAAAATCCTAAAAAAAAATACTATAGTTAAATAGATTAATAACTAGATTTAAGCTATAGAAGATAGTAACTAAATATATATTAAAAGTATACTAAAGAAATAGATTTAATAGTCTTTTATAAGACTTTTATATACTTTATAAATATAATAGTGCTACTATAAGAAAAGCCTAAAAGAAGAGGTTTTATAAGCTAACTTTACTATATTTATTTACTAGCAATATATTAACTCAGAGATATAAGAGTTTTAATATTAAGAAAAGCTTAATATAATTAAATAGAAAAAAAGCTAGTTATTACTTTAGTTCTTTACTAAATAGTTAGCAATATACTACAGCTTAAATATAGAGAACTGAGAGAATAGTAAGATAGAAGCTTATATATACTTCTTCAGACTTTTACTTACTATATATAAAGAACTACAGCAGCAAAAGGCAGAAGTGAAAAGACCTAGAAATATAGCTATTAAAGCTGAGAGACTTTAAAACCTATACTAGCAACGCTCTAGCAAAAAGCTATAGAAAGATAGATAGAAAAAACCTTTTAGAGGTAACTACTTAAGCTAGCTTAAACTAAAGCATTAGTTAAAAGCAAAAGACTTTATTAAGAATAACTATATAGCTATAAAGAGTATAAGCACTTTTTAACCTTTTAGTAGAAAACCTTAGCAAAAAGACAGTTAAAAGCAATCTATTTAGCTGCAATTAATTAATATATTCTAAAAAGACTAATCTATTACCTGTTATAACTATAAAAATAAGAAGTATAAAGTTGCTAACTGCTTTAAGCTAAAAAGACTAAGAGATATAAATGCTACTTTAATAGCAGACTAGCAGTTTGCTAAAAAGGCTAATATAAATGCAATTTAAATTATAAAAGAAGAAGAATATAATAATAAGCTTAACTTATCAGAAAATAAGTAAGCTAGAGGTTAGATCTAAATATCTTTATGCTGCTTATAAAACTAAAGAAGATACCTATTAACACTATAGCAAAAAATAGAGTAATTATTCTCTAGAGGTATATTAAAAAAAAAGTTACTATAGATATAAATAGCTATTTATAAATTAATCTTATTAGCTTTAGCCTTATTAAGTTCTTAAGCTTAAAGCTTTCTAATATTATAGCCTCTCTATTAGAGAGATATAACAGCTATATAGCTAACTTAAAATAAATATTTAAACTTATATTCTTCTTTATAAACTCTAAAGGCTGCTTTTATAAGATCTATAAGCTTTTTACTAAGGTTCTCTAACTGTAAAGCGCAAAAGATCTACTGCTCTTATAAAGCTTTATAAGACTTAAAAGGATTATTATTAATATATAAATAAATAAGTAGAAATATAATAAAATTACACTTATAAAACCTTTAGTATTTATAAAAGAAATTATTAAAAACAGCTATAAAGCATATATTTTATATATCTTAAGCAATATCAACTTAAAAGAAATTAAAGTTAAAAGACTTTAGAAAAAGAAAGATGAAAGAAATAAAAAGACTAAGCTGCCCTTAGAGCTTAAATCTAAAAGGAGAGTATTTAATAAATAAGCAGCAAAAGAAATAAACCTCTTTAATAGAGCAGACCACTTAATTAATTTAGAAAAAGGCAAAAAACTGCTATATAGACTAATCTACCTTCTTAATAAGCAGCAACTAGAAGAACTTCACTAGTATATTACTAAGAATAGAGCAAATAAGAGGATTTAACTTTCTATAAGCAAAATAAGAGTGTTAATCCTTTTTATTCTAAAGAAGAATAAATCTTTAAAGCTCTATATAGATTATTATAGCTTTAATAAAGTTATAATTAAAAATAGATATTTACTGCTATTTATCAGCAAGCTTTTAAATAGGCTTTATAGAGCAAAATAGATTTTAAAAATTAATTTATAAAATGCTTACTATTAGATTTAAATTAAGCTGAAAGACTAATAAAAGACTGTTTTTTATATATAATATAAGCATTTTAAATATATAGTTATACTGTTTAAACTAACTAATATGCTAGCAATATTTTAAGTATATATATATTAAGCATTTGCTAAGCTTCTAGATATATACTATATAGCATATATAAATAATATTATAGTATATTTAAAGATAAAAAAAGACTATATAGTAGATATTCTCTAAGTATTTTACTACTTAAAGAAGTTCTAGCTATATATAAAGCTTAATAAGTATAAGTTCTACTAGTAAGAAGTTAAGTTCTTAAGATATATTATATTGCTAAATAGCATCTCTATAGACTTAAGATAAATGCAAACTGTTACTAAATAGAAGCTGCTAAAATCTTACTAAAAGATCTAAATATTCTTTAGATTTTATAACTTCTATTATAAATTTATTATAAAATATTTAAATATTATAACCTTAATAATATTTTTATTTAAAAGCAGCAAAAATAGTAGAAAACTAATAGAGTTTAAATAGCTAGAAGAAGCTTAAGAAGCTTAAGAAGCTTTTAATAAGCTAAAGGTTGCCTTTTGCTCTATAACTATTCTCTAGTATTAGAACCTAATATATAAGATAAAAGTTAAAATAGATGCCTCTATAAAAGCTATTTCTAGCATTCTCTCTTAGAAGATTAATAACTAATAGCAATTAGTTGCTTACTATTTATAGAAGCTTTTAGATATAGAATAACAATAGGTAACAGGCTAATAAAAACTTCTTACTATTATTAAAAGTCTTAATTAGTAGGCATACTACTTATAAGAGATATTAGTTAGGTTTGCAGTTTTAATAAATCACTAAGCCTTCAAAAAGGTAATTAATGCTTTAGTATAAAACTTTTAGAGAAAGCTTACCTATTAGATATATAAGTTATCAGCATTTAACTTCAATCTAAAGCACTATTTAGAAGCTACTAACCTTACTAATAAGCTGTTTAAAAAGCTAAATTATATAAAGAGGGAAATAAAATATAATAATATATTACTAACCTTTATAAAGAAGTTAAATTTTATTAGCAAATTCTTAGAGGACCTATAAATAAAGATTGCTAGCTTTAAAGCAGAATTGCAGATTAAAAAAGCTTATATTAATGCTGTTAAAACCTATTAATAATGCTTTAGCTTTAAGAGTAGAAACACTTCAGTTTTATACTAGCTATATATAAGTAGATATATTAGCAACTTAGTAAAAACTTAAGCTGTTATAACTTATAGTTAGAAAGCATAAGAAATATAAGAAAATGCTTAGCAAAAAGATATAACTTAAGAAAACTTATAGCAAGCTGAAGTTACTATTTTAGAGCAATATATCCTATATTTAATTATAAAAAGGCTTATAAATAATAAAACAGCATATATCTAGCGCTCTTCTATAGCAATAGAGGCTCTTATTAGAGAACTACAGGCTAAAAATAAGTATTGCTAAAGTAAGCTAGAAAAAGCTTACAGACTAGCTAGCAATACAAAAGGATTTCATATTAATTTAAATAGTACTTTATTTCATAAGAAGAGACTTAAGATTTTAGCTAAGCAATTGCTCAGACTTAAAATACTTTGCTAACACTATAATAACTGCAAAGCAGGCTATATAAGGTCTAATAAGATAATTAAACTAATTAAAAGAAAGTTCTATTAGCTTAATTTAGCTGTAGATATTAAAAACTATATCTCTAGTTATAAAGCATATTAAAAAGTATAAGTTCTAAAGCATAAGCTATATAGTAAGCTGCAGTTATTACTACTGCTATTATACTTATTTTAAGAGATCAATATAGATTTTATTATAAGTCTCTTAGTGAGTATTTAAGATAATAGCACTAAATATAATATAATTTTAGTTATTATATATTATATAACTAAGTTTAAGTTATTTATATTTATAACTAAGCAGCTAAATACTGCTTAGCTTTTATAGATCTTTTATAAGAAGATTAAATATAACTTTAGCATACTAGAAGGCATTATTAGCAATAGAGATAAACTGCTTATAAGCTAGTTTTAAGAAGAGTTTACTTAAGAGAGAGGAATTAAATATTATCTCTCTATAGTATACTATTTATAAATAAATAGTTAGATAGAACAGATATACTAAACCTTTAAGAAATATCTCTAAATATATGCTAAAGATACTTTAGAATAATAAGCATTTTAACTGCTAGAAGTTAAGTTTATATATAATAACTTATAATATAGAACTATTAGTTATTTGCTAATAGAAATTTTATATAGTTATTACTTTTAGAGCATTAAGTATATATAAATAGAAAGCTATATATCTATATAAAGCGTTAAAAAATAAATTAATTATATTGCTTTATTATAGCAAAAGGCTATAGAGTACTAGCAGAAAGCTGTAAAGTTATAAGCTAAGTATTATAATTTTAAATATAAAGAGATATTGTTTAAACTTAAGTAAGTAGTAAGGCTATTAATAAAGTTCTTTAAGTTTAAAAACAGAAAACTAGCGCTATATTATATTAAAATTATTATAATTAAGTATATAGAAAGCTAAATATATTAAGTACACCTCTTAGAGAAATATTATAAGCTTCATAATATATTTTCTGTTTTATTGCTTAAACTATAGATATTAAAGCAAGCAGCTGCAGAAGCAGAAGTAGGCTTATCTAAATTAGAAGAAGAACTTAATAAATAGAAAGTAGAAGAAATTATAGATTGCTAAAGATAAAGCAATAATATAAAATAGCTTATAAAGTAGGCTAAATAGCTTATTAAATATAATACTTAAGAGCTAAAAAGCTATTTAGATAACACTTAAGCAGCTATATATAAGTTTAAAAAGCAAACCTAAAAAGCCTATAAGAAATAAAATAAGGGAAAATAGTAATTATTTGCTAAATATTTAGTAAAATATTACTAAAAGATTTTTAGTTTTATAAATAAATTTAATTAAAATTGAAATAATACTAATAGAAACTTGATTCAGCTTAAGTAGAATATAAAAAGAAAAAACTAATTCAGCTTTAAAGCTAGCTAATATTTAAAAGTAAAAGTTTATAAAGAAATAATAAAAACCTTAGCAAAAGCTTAGCAATAAGCTGCTGAAAATAACTATAGCAACCTAAAAATATAAATATTTACTTAGTAAAAAAAACTATAAAGTTCTCTCTTCTACTTTCACTATTTTAGTCTATAAGAGGACTATTCTCTTTACTACTTAACTTATCACCTTCCTCTCTCTAGGTATTAGCATTAAAGCTAGTTTCTTTACTGCTATTATTACTAAGAAGAAAGTTAATAGAAATACTACTTTAGCTACTATAACTACTATAACTGCTATAACTACTGCAACTACTTCAGCTAGCTTTTATTATAAGCTTAATAAAAGATCTAGCCTTTTTAGCAGGCTTAAAGTTAGTAAAAGCAATAGCATTATACTTCTTACTAGCTTTAGCTTTAACAGCAAGCTGCTGACTAGACTAAGCAGCAGCTTAACTTTTAGAGGTTTTTATATTATTCTAAAAAATAGAGTAACTACTAGTAATAGCAATTTAGCAATTAGAAACTTTATTACTTGCATAATAAGAGAGAAGCTTAAGAATAAAATTAGAAAATACTAAGAACTTCTTAAGATCTTTCTCTATTAGATTATTAAAAGGTTTCTAAAAGTAAAGATTATTATAAGCTAGTTAAAGCTAGTTATAAAAATACTTAGCAGAAATATTATTATAAATATAAATTAGCTAAATAGTATTAAGGTAAATAGTAATATTAAAACTTTTAGAAATTAAGCTAGCTTATTAGGAAATTAAAAGGTATATATATAGAGAGCTTTTAATAAAAACTTATATAATATATAGTATTAATTATAAAAAGTTTATAAACTAAAATAAGCTTTTAGAGCTATAATTGCTCTATATTAGTAATGCTAGCACTTTAAATAGAGTTTTTAATTAGAACTACTACTTACTCTTAAGTCTTACTAAGCTTATTTAAAATATATTAAGCTTACTAGCATTTATAAAAATTAAAGCTGCCTATAATCTTATATAACTAGATATTATTAATAGCGTTTTAAGTAGCTTAAGCAGCATTATAGAGCTCTTTAAGCATTTAAAAAACCTAGTTAATCTTCAGTAAAGCATTAGAGAAGATATAATAAAAACTTATAGCAGTATACTTAATTTTATACTGCTTATAGATAATATAAATTATATAATAGTTGCTATAAATGCAGATAATATTAATAATATTAAAGCTAATAGAAGAGAAATAGTTTAAATATAAGCAACTAATATTAGTAAAACTAATATTCTTACTAAAGTTATAGTTAGAATCAAACTGAAACTTAGAGAAAACCTTTACTATATAAATAATATATAATATCTTAAGTGAACACTTAAAGAACAGAAAATATATAAAGATATAAAAATTAAGGAGATTATAAGTTTAAAAGGTTTAAAAACAGTAATATAAAACGCAAAAGATAAAAATAAAATAAAAATCAACAGCAAAAAATCTTATAAAGAAAATAGTAGAATTAATAGTAAAGATATATAAAGCTCTCAGCAAGAGATCTAATAAGAAATAAAAATAATAAAAAGAAAAAAAGAAAAAATAAGGCTGAGAAGCTATAAGATTATTAAAATAAAAAGTATATTAAAAAAAGAAAATTTTAAGGCTGTAAGAGGTAAATAAAAATCCTAGTTATTAACTACTTTAGATATATACTAGCAAATTAATAGAGAACTGCTGCTAAAAAAGAAAGGCATAATAATAAAAATAATAATAAGCTAATTAATATAAAAGATTATTTAAATTTAATAACAAAATAAAAAATCTATTTTCAACTAATAACCTTATAGAATAATATAATAATGCAAATTAATTAATTAATATAAAAAATCAATAGATATATAGGCGTAAAAGTGCTAAGCTGCTAGTAAAGCAATTTAGATATAAAAAGCATAATTAAGCTGCTGCTTCTAATTAAATAGAAAGACTATAAAAAGGCCTTACCTAAAAAAACGATTACATACTTATACACCTTAAGGACTAAAGCCTTAGAGAGGGAGGTAATTATGAGCATCACTTAAGGGAGCTGCTAGGGAACGCTTAGCAAATCTTTAAGTAATTAGAATGCTAGCTTACTAGTGAAATCTCTGCTTCTTAAGAAACTTAAAAGAAGCAAGCTATAGTTAATATATTAGATTAACTTCTATCTATCATTTAAACCTTTTCTAGTTAAAGCCTTTAGCTTAATACTTTTATAATAATTTAGTTTGCTCTTAAGCTTTTATAGCTTTCTAAAGCTATTTCTATTACTAATAGTAATATAAATAGCTAGTTGCTATATATCTCTAAGTTATAAGAGCAAGCTGCTTTTAAGCTTTTCAGCTTTAAAAAAAGTAAGTTATATAAATAGTATACTACTAATTTTAATAAGTTTTTTTTTTATAAATTATTTCTAATAAAAATATAATTTTAATATAATTAAATTTAAATATTAAAAAGTATAACTTCTAAAGCAATTAATATAAAATTATAAAGTTAATTAGTTTAGCTTATAATTACTTTTCTACTAAAACTAAAGCTAATAGCAAAATTAGCTTTATTAATATATTTTAATACTATTTTACTGCTGTTAAGCTTAAGCTTAACTTTAGCTTTAAAGGTTAATAAGAAGAATAAAGTGAAGAGATTAAAACTTAAGTAAGATTTAAGATTTTTTTAAGACTAAATAGAAATAAGCTTAAAGAAACTTTTAGATGCAATTAGAATATAGTTAGATTATATTTAAATCATAATTTATATATTCACTCTCTATAGATAAGAACAGATTAGCATTACTTTTATAAACTTATGAGTGACTTCTATAGGTATAAACCACTTAATTTGAGAAAGGTGGGGAGGGGTAAGATGAGCTTTTGTGGGGGGGTAAGCTGAGGTGTTAACTGCAATGGCGCGCCACAGTGTATCAGCCTGCTACCTTATGGGAGTTCTTGGATCTTGCTTTTCTCCAGCGGATGCCCCCCCTGAACCGAAGCCAATCTCCTTGCAAAACAAGCTTGGTGCTCGGGAGAAGGCGTCCGATGGCTTCGTGCCTCAGATCTTCAGCGTGGATGTAGGTCTGAGTCGGACAGAGCAAAACCACGACGATTCAAGCAGACAACAGCAGCCCATAGGCTGCGGCCAGTGGGGGGAGATACGCCGCAGAACGCTGAAGTGCATAGAAATCTGCCCAGAGGCGCTGACGCGATATGCTACACCCCACTATGCACCAATGACCTGCCCCTCGGAGTCGTGCTCCTGCCGAGTTCACCGCGGAAGAGGAGGGGTGGAAGGTGGGATGGTGAGGGGGGAATGGACAGCGTCTTTGGACAAGGGAAATCGACGATTCTTGTCTTGATTCAGTCATCCATTTTTGTCACTGAGACGACTCGTCGATTCTCCGGCCCGACTATGAAATAGGACACCAATTCCAGCCTCCGACGCCCTTCCCGCCCTTGTCCTCAATTATTCCATTCAAACAAACCACGCTACCAATCGATCAACAAACAAAACATCCTTCGACCTAGGGATCCCGGGTTTCAACATCTTCTAGAAGCCATCCACATACCAGCATCGCATACTAATCACGACGTCCGCACCAAGCACGGCACCTTGCACCGCATCTCTCCGATTTATCTCCCACAACAAGCCGAATCTCGCATGCCGTGCGCCAACCATTATTAATTGACCTCTGACCTGTGATTACCGACATTACCAAGCCTATCCTTATCGGCACCCTCTCCCCTCAGATTGTTAATCAACCCCTCCAAACTCTAAAAAAAAAAGTACGGCGCCCAGAAAAAAGGGCGACAGACGTCAAATCGACACCACCGGATTACGCGATAAGGACCCTTCACGACGCAATCTGCTCCGATCGACTGTTCCTAGAAGCCAAATTCAACTTCACGTCTCTCAACGCGTATTCTACGACCTCCATAATTACCCGCCCGTCATGACGAAACTTATCCTATCCACGGGGTGCGTTGCATTTTCCCAATTTTCTTTGATTATTCATACTTGCGCCCTGAAGCTGATTGGTGATCCTCCGCCGCGTGCAGAAACATTGTCTCGGGCGGCCCCTCCATAATCCGCAAACCAGGCGCATACAGATCAAACCTCGAACTCACCAACTCGCTGCGAAGCAACTTTCTGGCTGCTCAGCAGGACTACTCTCCCTACTCGGAGGCATCCCCCATCGACGATGACGAGGCCGACGGAACCCTGAACGGAAACTCGAATGGCTACTCCAATGGCGAGAACGGTCGTTCTGGGCGGCCCCGCCTTGATATCTGGACCGCTCGCGAAGACGGCGCCCTCTACATCCCACGGATAGACTGGTCCTACTCAGGCCTGCAAGAGGAGCCGATAAACTACGACATCACTGTCAAACTCTTCTTCCTCCCAAACGCGCCCGCTGAAGAACGCGAGCGCTATGTGCAGGAGGCCCTGGACCTCGTCCGGAAGGAACTGGGCGTCACCACGATAGATCTTCTGATCGCCTCATTCCCAGGAATGTCCTTCGAGGGAGATTGTGAGTGGGAGGCTGACAAGCGCAACGCCAGCCAAGGCAACATCGACCAGGAGGCCGCGACATGGACGGTACTCGAGGACCTGTATCGCCGCGGCGAGGTTAAGGCCCTCGGCATCTCTGAATTCGGCACCGAGAAGCTTGCAAATTTCATCAAAAAGGTCGATATCCGTCCCGCCGTTGACCAGATCAACACCAAGGACTGCTGTAGCGTGCCGCCCACTCTCGTCAAGTTGGCCAAGGCAGAGGGCGTCGAATTGCTCGTCCACACCGACTGCACCGACATTTTGCCTGGCGGCACCCTCCGCGAGCTTCTGGGTCACGGACTGCAGGGCGCTGGCGTCCTCGCTGACCCTCTCGAAGGCGGAGAGGGCCTATACGGCGACCTCGTGCCGGAATGGGTGGTCAAGTATACGGCTTTCGTCAAGGACCGAGGCGTAATTGAGAACAAGGGATATTTCGCTGGCGCCGAGCTCGTGGAGACCTGAGAGGCTCGTTCTCGTCGTGCTGTTGGGATTAATGATACCATGGCCGAACAATATGGCCTATAGATAAATACTGCATAGCGTTCCTGTGTCTGGCGGACTCTGGGTTTTTCTTGGTGGTTACACTGAACCCTTCTTGTCTATTAGAGTCTTGGTCTCAAGACATTTTCCACGAAGATGATCTATTCCTGGTTCTCGAACGTCCCCAACGTAGCCAAGTGATATGCTTACTCCTTCAGCAAGGCCTCTGCAAGTCTCTTCCCCCTTTCGCCCCCAAGGTAGATGTCGTCCTCAACGCTCTCCATTCCAATCTCGACAGCCTCCTTGTAGCCCCTTACTACCAAATCCTCGTCCACGCGCAGGCCGTTCTCCACCAGCGCCAAAATCACACTCCGTATACGTGCAATCTCCCGCATGGTCTCGACATCGATCTGGTCGTTCTGGCTGGAGTAGACGTTGGCGCTCACGCTCTCTTCCATGCGGTTCAGCCCGACCGACTCGGGCATCTCGCTCTCGACATGCTTCGCAATCCAAATGAAACCGTTGACGCCGAGCGTGACGTGAACCTTTGCCGCGCCCCTCGCGGCGTCCATCACCCACTGCTGCCTCTTGGCGCGCACCACGCCGCCGCCGCCCCCAGTGCCGGTGACCGCGCAGAAGACGCCGTTGCGCAGCTTGCCGTACTTCAGGGAACGGGTATGCAAGCTCGCCGCGCCGTCCTGGTGCAGCTGCTGGACCTCCGCGACGACAAGGTCGCCCTCGGCAAAGAAGGAGCGGATCTGGAGCTCGTCCGTGTCGGTGCGCTTGCGGAGGATGCCGCCGGGCAGGTTAATGGCGGAGATCTGGAGGATGGCGAGCTGCGAGGAGCCGACGTCGACGCGCCAGCGCTTGACCTGGACCTCGACTATGCGGCCGACGACGAGGTCGCCGATCTCGGGGGTGTAGCGGGCGCGCAGGGGCCGGACGGAGAGGAGCTTGTTGGTGCGGGTTACGGTTCCCGCGACGGAGGAGACGATTTCGGTGGTGCTCGGGGTGATGTAGGTGCCGTGGCCTCTGCGTGAGAAGTCAGAATACAGGTCTCCTCAGAAGTGCACCGCTGCAGTAGAAAGAGAAACGGGACAGGGGAGGCGGCGCTGCACGAACCTCATCCACTGGGGGTCGTCGGTGATGACTTCACCGGGCGTGACGATCTCATAGTCGTCGCCGCGGGGGCGCTTTGCCGGACGAGACATGGAAACATCGCCCTCAATGTCGACGCCGCCATCGGAATCTGAGTCGGAGTCGCTGGAGCGTTGTGCGACCTTCGGCCTTGACGGTGTGCCTCTCGGGGCGAGGATTGTGATGGGCATTCTGAAGAGAGTGACGGCGACGAAGCCGTAAGAGAGGACGGGACGGGACAGTGATGCTAGAATGCAGTCGACTCCGGACGAAATTTGATTTCTCAGGCAATTTTCAGCTCGGTTCTCTCGATTTTAGGCGCCAATCGCAAAGTTGGCTGGTTTTCGTGGGGTATTGTGGTGGTGTTGTGTGGTTGACATTCAGGTGTAAAGAATTTTTGGTAAAGCTATGGAGGGGCAGATCAGAGCATGCGATTGATGGACCGTCACCGAGCCACTGCATTTTGGCAACCCAACAACACAAAAAGCCCCGTCCAGTTGCATAGCATAGATTGGTTTCTTTCACTGGAATTACGAACTAATGTTCTTCATTTAGACATGGGTATATAGTACAGCTCTGTCGCAGCTTTTGAGCGGATGCATACAAGATCTACTCGCTGCACAGATGGCGAGAGGCATGAACAGTCCCTTCAGGGAATATGCATCGCATGGCAGGAGGGAGATATCTGTTCCAACCGGTGGCATGAATGTTCTTTGACGTCTCGTGTTGCGCACTGCGGCTGGCTGGCGATGCGACGGCCCTGGGTTGACCTCCGTAGCGTCTCTTCTGATCCTGCCGACGAGTCCTTCTCGTGTGTATGGGTTGAGTGGTGATTGAAGCCTTCGGGTGCCTTCTTGGCCTGCATCTCATTATCTGAAGAACCTCCAGATTCCCAAGTATGCCAAGCCCATCGAGATACTGATAACGCCCATCTTGCGACTCTGCATACCGAACATCGACTTGGACTTGAGGATCAACGGACGTTGCTTTTCGAGGTGGCCCATTCCGGAGATGTAGTTGTAGGCTGCGAGACCGAGAAATGCACCGCTTCCTGGATACAATTACATTAATATGGTGCCGCCTACAATAGCTTGGAAGCGCAATGTTCTTACCGACAACTCTGCAGGACATGCAATCATCACCGCGGTCTTCGCGCAGGAGATCGTCAAGCTTCTCGGGCTTGTCGAGGGTGCCCACGTTGGGGACTTTGTCTCCTCCTCCAAACATGCTGTTGTTGCTTTGGTGCTTAACCTGCCCTGAGAGATTTGAAGGATCGTCAGGTGCTTTTGCGACCAAAGTCTCCGGGTGCACCGTACAATCCGGGGAGCTTGAGATGGAAGCAGGGTTGCGTGGCGTGTGATTGGCTGGGAGGAGCCGTTCCCTTGCACTAACATTTAATTTCATCATCGAGCATGTGCGCCACGGCGGGACGGGTGGTTCCAGGCAGCTGGAGCTCCCGCCAGCAACCAAGCACCGACTGTCACCAAGAGGGAGAGCCAGAACCTCCCCCCACACTCAACAACTACACGGCGCAGCCTCCGATGCCGACCTGACGATGAACGGCGTTATTGAGGCGCTGCACATCTACGATGAGCACAAGTCAGTCATCTTTTGAAGTTGGCTCGTTTAGTGAGAGATATTGACACCGCGCAGCCATGCCATCCTGTCGCACACGTACACAGGTCGGCCGCTGTCGGCACAGCATCTCCTGCCCCTCTACCTAGAACATCCCGCGCCGCGCCCGAACGTATTATACCTTCCAAACACAAGTCCACCGACGCTCGTCTTCAGCCTCAAGCACGCCAACCTCCTCTTCCTCGCGACTTCCTCCTCCGACATCGAGCCTCTCCTTGTCCTGGAGTTCATACACCGCATAATCGATGTGTTTGAAGAGTTCCTCGGTGCTCCCTTGCTAGCGCACAAGATCGAGAGCAACTATGATGTCGTCGCGCAGCTCTTGAATGAGATGTGCGATGCCGGCAACATCAATACCACGGAGCCAAATGCGCTGAGGGATTTGGTCGAGGTGGAGGGCTGGGTAGGAAAGCTGTTGGGGAGCATCAACTTACCAGGGTGAGGGATACCTTCAAGAGCTCAAGACGAACCGTATCTGACAATCCGAACAGCAAGCCTGGAAACTTCGGCACAAGCTTCTCGAACTCGAGCGCACCCTCCATAATTGCACAGAACACCCCGGCCTTACCCTGGCGCCGAGCCAATGTACGACATACCTCCAATGAGATGTACGCAGATATCGTCGAGACTCTTACCGTCACACTCGCTCCCTCGGGGAGACCACTGGCGGCTTTTTCCAATGGAACGATAGCATTCACCTGCAAGGTGTCAGGCGTACCTGACATTGTCATGACATTAACAAGTCCATCGGGCAAGCACAATTTGGCGGGCTTTATGGACCTGCCTGTGTTCCACCCCTGTGTCCGTCTGGCAAGATGGAAGGAGAGGCCAGGGGAGCTAAGCTTCATACCTCCAGACGGCCGGTTCATCTTGGCTAGCTACGAAGTCGATTTGCTCCCGTTCACAAGCGGCAAGAGTGGCAACATCAGTTCAAATAATCTCAAGTTACCTGTCAACATTGAGATGAAAACTGGGCTGGGACCGACAGGCTCTGATTTCGAGGTTCGGCTACATGTGAACAAGGTTCTAGGCACAGGAGGGCCATCTGCACAAAGCCAGTATGGCAGAGGCGGAGGCGGCGCAGGTCGAGGATTCGGAGGCCCTCATGCTGGGACACCTGCATCACCGCTGATGGAGGATCTCATCGTTACGGTGCCGCTGCCAGCTGAGGTTAGAAACCTCCCGGAACTGCGGCCTAGCAAAGGAGACGCTAGCTTCAGTCCCGGTGAGAAGGTTCTGGGGTGGCATATCCCTACAAAGGAGCTGTCAGTCGGCACTTCTTACTTCGGTCTTAGGTGTACAGTTGTTGGCCAGCTGCCTGACGACGAGGACGATGAGCTGGACCCTACTGGATTCGGGTTCGGGAAGTCGTATGCCTACGATGAACCCTATCAAGCAACAAGCCCAGTCAGGGCGAAGAAGACGACGGAAAAGGTTGACGACGAGAAAGACGCGAAGAAGGTGGCGCAGAACAAGATGTTGATGCCCAGCTCTGCCTCGGTGAGCTTCTCTGTAAAGGGCTGGCTACCGAGTGGTCTTAAAGTGGAAAGCATTTTGATCGACCCTCGCAAGAGCAAAGGCCTGGGAGAGGGTGTTAAACCATACAAAGGAGTCAAGTACTTGACGGTCAGCAAGGGCGGTGTAGAAACGCGATGTTAGTCGGCAGGGTAGGGCGAAAATAATGACTTAGAGTTGAAAAACATTGGTTATTTCACATGCTTCTCGATCAATGACTCTGTTAGCTTAACGGCTAGTCGGGCACTAAGGTAGAAGACATCAAGATGGCAACGGTGATTGACGCTGCTGCTGCTTCTGACGCACTCTAGCCATGTGCTTCAATGTCGGGTGCCTCAATCGAAGAGCTATGACTCTTCAAGACTCGGCATCCAACAAGGTATCTACAGATCTCCGTCGCATCGGGGCCCCCTGGTCCCTGGAATCATCTGCTGAGCATCTGCTGACGTGCCCCGCCCGGCGCAGCGGAACCCAGGAAACGCGCTGTAAGAGGTGGTCTTCAGCGCGCAATCGCGGGGTACTCCAGCGAGAGGTCCATCGGCCTCGGGACTTCGGTTAGGGGCGGCCACTTGGAGCATCCGCCAATTCTATCTGGCGTCATGGCATTGAACGCCACTACCACGTTCCCTATGCCGCCCGTGGCTTAGGTTGGCTGTGTGACACATTCGACGGTCTAGTTCGCGCAAACTTGAGACTCGTCTACTTTTTTTGTTCCCTCTCCTACTTCTCTCCCTCTTAGTCCTTTCTAAGCTCTTTGTGCTTGCTTCAAAATTCGCATGGGAGTTGTCGACACAAGCTCATGTTCGCGATAATCTAGCTCCCCCAGCTTGTAATCGGCTGGCGCCACTGGCCATGACAGCTCCCGGAGCTCACTCCCTTCGCCGAGGCGGCCAACGCATATGGGCTGATGGGCTCGGCTGCCTCGGCAGAAGATGTAATGCGACGACGACACATACGATAGATATTGCTTGCAGGAGTAGTCGGCGGCATGCCTCGACACAAGGGAAGCGGCCGCGGACGGCGCTGTTCTTTCCAGGTCAGTGGACATGAAGCAAAAGGGGGAACAGAAAGATGGGCGAACTCGTCTTTGCTGGCGACGGATGAGCTGACGTTACACCGCGCAGGCCAAGGAGTACAGAAGGTCGGCATGATCACACCATGGCTCGAGGCCTTCCCCGCGACGGCGAAGCCCATTTTGGAGGAGATTGATCACTACATGGGCTACAAGCTCTCCGACATCATCGCCAACGGGCCTGGCAAGCTGCTTACGAAGACACCCAACGCCCAGCCCGCCATCATGGCGACCTCGATTCTCATCCTCCGCATCCTGGAGCGCGAGTTCGGCTTCGACATCCCACAGCGCGTCGACGTCACTCTCGGGCATTCGCTGGGAGAGTTCGCGGCGCTGGTGGCGGGCGGATACCTCGAGTTCGAAGACAGCTTATATCTGGTGCGCAAGCGGGCCGAGGCCATGCATGAGGCGACAAGACGTGCCGTGGATGAATACGGCGGGGAGTACGGCATGGTGGCTATCGTAACGGAACCGGAGTACTTGAAGGGCCTGATCGAGGCCATACACGACTTTGTGGGACACTCGAGCGCGGGGTCCAAGGGGGAGAGCTCGGAAGACGTCCCGCCGATAGAGCAGGTGCTCATTGCGAATATCAACAGCAAGAACCAAATCGTGTTGAGCGGCAACATTGAGCGGATCAAGACTCTTGCGACACACGTCAGGCAGTTCTTAGGGCATGACCCACGCGCCGTGCGGCTGAACAGCGACAGCCCGTTTCACAGCCCCATCATGAAGCCTGCGGTTTCAGTTGTGAAAAGTATTCTAAACAAGAAGAGCAGGGTCAAGGGGCGTGAAGGGGAGGACATCATCACATTCCCGGGCAAGTTGCCCTGTATAAGCAATGTCAGCGCGAGGCCGTTCGAGAGCAAGGAGGACGTAAAGGATCTCCTGGCGCGGCAGTGCTTGGAGACGGTGAGGTGGTGGGACAGTATCAAATATCTCGACCAGGAGGAGAAAGTGAGGCGGTGGGTTGGTATCGGGCCCGGTAAGGTCGGACGCAACCTCGTCGGAAAAGAGGTGGGCATGAGAGGAAAGGACTCGGTCAAAGGCGGCGGCGTATGGGCCATCACCGACCCGAATGAGATCGAAGAGGTGCTGAAGGGACTCGAGGATACGGAGCATTGGTCGGACGACGATGCCGAATGAGGAGTTGTGATGTCTTTATGCGGGATATGGGGTTTATTGGTCTGGCGCTTTCGTTACCAAGCACGAGCACGAGAGCTCGTCTCACGGTCCATCTTTACCAATTCGTCGTCATGATGGTTACTGGAGTAATGGATTATTCTTTACAATATGTAACTCTACTTTACCAGAAAGTCGGCAGTATGCTGACTGCTGCACAAGAACATATTTATTTGACCAACACAGGCGATTTTGTTCATGTTGACTACAAGTTGATTGCTTCAAGTGCTAGGTACGCAGCGGCAGCAGTCATTGCAGATGCCTGTTGCCTTTGCTCCTTCAGCGACCCCTGACATCGGTGCGGGGCATTTGGGGGACCCAAAAATCAATTAAGCTCCCGCCGACACCACAGCTAAGGTACCTACCCCAGCTCTCCAATCTCCAACCCTCATCCGCGAACGACGTCCGACCTCAAGCGTACCGTGTCCATCAACCGCATTGCGCATCTTCCGCCGGAAGTTCAGCACCAACTAAAACCAGCACAGCGCAAGAAAGCACAGCGGATGTGGCTATGGCGACCGCGATCCCCTCAATAGCCTGCATAGGCATCATCGGCCGCAACGTACGTCCAACTCGCGGGCAAACCACCCCTCCGCATGCTCCAGAGCTCTTCCTCAAACCGCCCATCCTTGGCTGGAGCTCTTTGGCAACGACGGCGCTTGCTGACGAGAGCAACAGAACAACCCCCTCCACATATCCATCTTCCCGTCGTACAACCCGTCAACAAACACCTTCGCCCCGATCCGCACGCCACTCCAGTTCTCCCTCCTCCTCTCCTCGACCCTCGACATCTTCGAACTACGACACAACGCAAGCGGCCCCAATGCGGCTGGCGCCCCCAGCGGCGGCTCCGGTCTCTCGGGCGAGGTCGGCCTCCTCCATGCGGTCGACGAGCGGCTTGCCGCGTACGGCTGGGAGACGAACACGGGCGTCAAGATCGTCGTCGTGGTGGACATGCGCGGGCGGAGGGTCGGCGGCGGCGGCGACGCAGCCGCGGCTTCTGCCAAAGGGCGGGGAGCTGTCGGGCTTCGTGAGCAGGAGCTGAGGGTCGTGTTCAGGGCGGTGCAGAGCGCCTACGTCAGGTTGCTGCAGAACCCCTTTTACGAGCCCGACGAACACGCGCCGGTGTCTGGACGCGGGGGCAGGGTGATTAAGAGCAAGAAGTTTGAGGGGGATGTACGGAGGGTTGGTGAGGCATGGACGCCTGGCGTCACGACGCTGTGAGACGACTCGGACGCTTCCATGGAGAATGAGGAGTTTCTGGCGTTTCTAAGACGGGAGGTATTGTAAATCGAATTGCGAGTCTATATTGTCGGGCCAGGTTCCACTGGCGGCGTTGTAAGATATCTATCACGAGACTCAAAGGTCTATATCGCCCGATGCGATGGGCGCGTGCGTGGGCCCAGCGTCGCCAAAATGCTATGCTATGCGCCGGTATATGCTATCCTCAATCGGATCCAAACAGAAAAAAGGCATGGATATCCCATGGAACAAAAACAAAAATCTTCACCTCCCACTAGACTGCTCGACCCTGCGCTCCGCCTCCTCCAAAGCCTCTCGTCTTTCGATCACGAGCTTGTCGGTACCGAACGGTCCATCAACAGGCCTCGACGGACCCATCGTGGCATCCGCCTCTCTGGCGCGCGGCGGCAGAGGCTCGTCCTTCTTGGGTTTGGATGGCAAGGAGT
This sequence comes from Colletotrichum horii, assembly GCA_027406005.1. Lineage (NCBI taxonomy): Eukaryota > Fungi > Ascomycota > Sordariomycetes > Glomerellales > Glomerellaceae > Colletotrichum > Colletotrichum horii. The sequence goes on from JANVYB010000008.1 coordinate 4,315,829, forward strand.
TCTCCCAGTGCCGCGACGCCCGGGGCACAGGAGTCCACCACTCCCCGGGTGAACCTCCTCGGGCATGCCATGCCTCGCTACATAGCTCCCACAACCTGCTCGCCGCACGGCGGTACGCAAAGCGCTCGTCTTCACCCGTAAACGCTGCCGTGTTGCTGAAGTTGGGACTCCCACCACCACCACCCACGTGACCCAACTTGCCAAAGTCGGAGTCTTGATCGGGGTCATACTTGGCCGTCGGGAGTTCCGTGTCGTAGAACGAGATGTTGGGTCTGAACGGCGCCGCGGAGTCCTGGTACACCTCGGCGATCGTCTCGGAGTGGATTGCGTCAGAGTCAACAACCTCCTCCCCGGCGGCGGCAGCAGCCGCCACGGCCTCCTCCTGGGCGCGGATGTCCGGGAAGAAGAGGTCGTCGGGCCCCGTCTGGGCGCGGACGAAGAGCTTGCACCTTGCTTCGTAGAGGGCGTCCAGGAGGGTGATGAAGCGGCGGGCTTCATTCTTCTGCAGGGCGGTGAGGGTCGGGACGTTGTCGATGATGAAGGTGTGGTAGGTCGAGGCCATGGTTACGTAGTCGGCCGGGCCGAGGGTCGCGACGAGGGCGTCAAAGTCCCAGTAGACCACGCCGCCGTGTTGGCGGGGGATGGGGATTGTGCGGCCGTAGACTGTGAGGGTTGCCGGGGACCAGGGGTGGGAGAGGTGATGGGCCAAGGCAGTTGTCCAGGGGGTTGTGTCGGGCGTGAGCAGAAAGTACTTGGAAGGCGTTGATGTTTCTAGTGATGTTAGTCTACTTGATTAAGACAGGACGCGCTGGTGTTCGAATTGAGCATGATGAGATAGGTAGTTTTGCGTTGAATGAAAGGGGGACCATAATGCTGGGCAACAAATGATCAAGACAAGTGAAGGCAACCAACATACCGTCTCTGGACTCATTCTCAGCCAGCTCCTCCCCACCTAGAACGCCGGCAGCAGGAACCTCAACTGCAACAGTCTCTCCAGTTTCTCGGCGTCTAAAGTCTGTTGCCCCTTCCATATGCCAAAAGTCGCATCGCGCCTTCAACACTTCCAGAAACGCTGCAAAGTCGTTCTGACTATGGAGAGTAGCTTTGGATCGTGCGCCACCAAGAAAGAGACTCTTCAGGAAACCGTCCGACGGAGGAACCGTGTACTCAACACCAATGGCCTTCTGTAGTTCTTCAGGCATGCGGTTGGATGATGCGATGAGGACCCCGCCGAGGTGGAAGAAGGCTATGAACAGGTGGGACAGGATCTTACTTGCCGCCCTGTCCGGGAGCTGAAACTCATCCAGGAACAGGATCGGAGACTCCTCGACGAGTTTCTTGGCGAGCCAGAGCATGGAGTACTCCTTCTCGTTGCCGCTTAGCTCTGGGTGAGACCGACGGAACTTCTCGAGCTGTGAGAATGTATAGAGCATAAACGTGTTGAAGTGCCACCGCCTCTTCTTCTCTGTCGGCAGGCCCTGGGCCAGCAGATCTATCAACATCGACTTGCCGACGCCGACTTCGCCTGAGAGGAAGAGGCCTCTGGGGGAGTTGATGGTGATGGCGCCCTCGAGGCTGGTCATGACTCTAACGAGAGCCATCGGGTTCGTGTCTGTCGTCTCGGGCATGATCTTCCTCGACACATGCTTGAACAGCGGGTTGTCCCATATGGGATGATTTGGCATGGCCAATCTCGCAGCGGCCTCTTCGGGGTCCTGAGCCTCGGGGATGTCGGCGACTTGCTTCAGTCGTTCCCGGTAGTCCTCTTCCGGGGCGTAGTCTTTCAAACGGGTATACAGTTTTTGGAGATGAATGGCTAGCCGGTGTTGAGAGGGGTCTGGGGCCAGAAGTTTGGTTGAGATGAGGGTGCGGTATTTGACGAGCGGATCGGTGATGGCCATGGCAGTCGAGTACCGGCGAGTCATGAGGGCCATCGTGGCCGAGTTGACTCTCAATTTCCTTGTTATCATGGTCATTGTCGTTGACGGTTGAGTTAAGAAAGAAAAGGTAGCCAGGAAGGACAACTGTATAAGCCGCACAAAGGACAATGAGGCGCGAAAGAGCTAGTCAAAGCTATTGGCGCGGTTTCCCGTGCAATATCACTCGCCTGTATGAAGGCACATACGTCGCCTGCCTTTCGTGAAGGTCTAGGGACTTGGGAAGTTGAAGTCGGAGAGCAGCTCGGCTCCAAATTCCCCAGCTCGGGACTGAGTTTCAGAAGAAACCAATGGTGCAAACTGCCTTGGAAAACCACTTATGGCGATCTAGGCCAAGTGTAACCCGTTTACTACACTGGTGGCCTGATCCAAAGAAATATGAATCAACTGTGACTCCTTCTCTTAGCATCCTGGCAGGTTAGGTTGATCGGCGATATACCTCCGGTTGACAACAGGACTGAGCCAGTTCGCATGTAAGTGTCGTCTGACTTATCTCGAAATGGTACGGGAAACCGGGTTGCTCATTGGCTACGTTGAACCGTGGATAGCATACGTAGGGCTCTCACCAGAAGCATTCCCCGGAAACTGCAACAGACTTCGGGGCGGAATGTTCCAGAGAGGCGTAGACGGGGCAGGATGACGATGAGATTGGCATCGACTGAGCCTTGTAGTCTCGAGGTTTTCGTTACATGAGTGAGGATTATTGGAGCGGTTAGATTGCAGGTCTCAGGCCTTGAGCACGATAGAACGGCCGAGTTGGTGGATATTTCTTTCTGTATCCAGACATCAAAATGGTTCTATCTGCGGCCAGTGTCCCGCCGTCAATTCCCGAGGGCCGACACTGGGAGTGACGTTGTTGACTTGGTTTCCATGGCTCCACTAAGGGTCCCCAGCTATTTTCTTCCAATGCGGCGATTCAGCAGGCTCCAGTACGATCGCGGAGTCGGCCAATCAGAGACATTCATCAGGCCAGACACACCACGCCAAAGCAGGTACGTACCGAATCCGGGACCAACGCGCTGGAAGTATCTCAGTGCTCCTGGTGCCCCTTCCGCCGCCTCAGCTGGCACGGCTGCACAGCTGCAGAGAGCCTGCACGCCGCACCACTGGGGAGCCACTTGGAGTCGCCTGGAGCCAATGAGGCCTGACGAACCGCTCGCGACTTCAGTGAGGTGAGAGGTGAGCTACACTTAGCACCACCCAGAGTAAAGGAGCTGGTGCTGGTGCTGGTGGTCCGTGCTTGGCAGATGCAGCAACCTTGTGTTTTTTTCGACAAGACCCAATCGATTGATGCTTCGTCACTCTCACATATTTGCTAAATCCGCTCTGGAGTCTGCCACCTACGTCCCTGGCACTCCGCTTTCCCTAACAATACCTTAGGCCGCAGAATTCATCCTCGAAATGTTTTTCTGATCCTCCTCCATCCACCGAATCGAACATCATCACCCTTCACGGCGACCCCGAATACCACCACCTCCTTCGCGCCCGGTCGCTCGAAACATCACCATGTTTTCTCCCTCCGCGAGCGAGGGCGGCCCTGCCACCGCCACGCGAAGCAGAAGACGCCAGCGGCCCGTCAGCAATGAGAGCCTCGCTCAACAGCCCAAGGCCAAGCGCCAGCGTCTCCCTCTGACCGAGCAGACCTTCACCAACCCCGATGTATCGAACGCGCCTGCCCCGGAGACGTACGAGGTCAAGTCCGACAAAGTTGCGACGCTCGACGTGCGGCAAGACGGCATCGAAAACCACCACCCCATCACGCCCACGCCCAGGAAGGAGCTCAGCGTACGCGCGAAAAAGCCCAAGGGCGGCGAAAGACCTACCAAGGGCGATGGAAGCGTTGTTTTGGTAGGTCTCACCTCGGTCGCATTGCGTCCTCGACCGCTGCTAACAATTTTCCAGACCACGAATAACGCTTACACCGTGAGCAAACTCCCAGCGCTTCCAGACCGCATCCGTGCGGATGCTTCAGGTGCGTTCTCTGCAATTTACACGCCCATTCCCACCTAACCCTCTGTGAAGCTCAGCAACATGGCGATGTTTTCTCGAACGGATACGCCCTTAGCCTGACCCATACACACGCCATCGTCTGGCCTTACACGAACCCTACCCAATCCCCCGAGACGTTCACCTTCACTCTCCCATATCCCTCGAAGCACACTTCGGAACCTCTTCCATTGGGCTGTCTTGTGTCGCCATCAGCTTCCTCTACAGAGCCGGGCCTGGTGGTTGTCATGCCCGTGAGTGGAAAAATTGCGTACTGGGAGTCCATCTCGAGCGCGGCAACCCTGGATTTCATCCGCCAACAACGTCATGGTGTGGAGGGTTCAATATCTGGCATGTACTCAGGCGAGAGAGTCATTCAAATCACCAACGCCGAGTCCGCCGGGTTCGTCCTTGCCTTTACGAGTGGCAGGCTGGCGTACATGAGCGTTCGTGACGGTCACGGCCGACCCACGATTTCGGTCCAATTCCTCCGCACGAGCCTGGGACCCGCGGCCGGAGGACTTCTCGGAAGCATTCGCCATGCTCTCACGCACACCACTGGACGCGGGGATATTGCCGCCGTACGTGCAGAACGCACCACTCGCGTCGGCGAACGCAATGTTGTTGCTGCTACTCTCAAGGGGAGGCTGCACGCATGGAGAATCCACCGCGGAGGACACCACGACACGATTGTTGAGGCGGACATGCAAGAAGAGATCATTGACGCTATTCGCGAAGTCGATCCATCGAGTGGGGAATTCCACCACGACACATTCGAGGTTGTCGACCTTGCGTTCGTGCCGAAGGGCCTGGACGCCAAGTACCGGGACATGAGCAGGCTCAGCAATGCCATGGCCTCAGACGATATCAACTTGCAGCACCTACTTTTGCTTGTCAGTCTTTCTAAGAAGAAAGAGTCGCACTATTCCCTGGTTGAAGTCATCCTCTCGCCGTCCTCGGCGCAGGTTGGTATGGTCCGGCCCATCACCTCTTACAAGGTGCGCTACAGCCCGGCGAACCCACTGCAGGCCGCGAGGCCTCGCCTGTACCTTCCCCGGCCCGCTCTGGTTGCTTTTGTTGTTTTCGACAAGGCAGTTGTGGTCGCGTCAATTGGTGTTCCCCCGGAGTCACCCGACTCGCAGCTCCAAGAGGATAATCACATCATTCCTCCTACGTATGAAGATGTGATCAACCTCTCCGACAACAACCAATCAGAGATTCTTGGTTCAGGTTTTGAAGAGCCTCAGAACGGCAGCGAAGAATTAAGAAATCAGCGCCAAAAAACCAAGAACCCATCAGTCGTTCTCATCGTACGTGGTACAGGCGTTGTGCGATTGATGACAACAGACATAGACAGATTCGGCAGCGACAAGCCCCCGAAAGTCACACCCAAGAGCAAACTAGAGCAGGCCGTTTTCTTCGGCAACAAGACAGATACCCCGCTGGTTTTCGATGGAAGGAAGGGAGTCCAGTTCTCAGACAACGAAATGGCGGAAGCTGCACTACAGTTGAGCCATGAGATTATGAGCTCATCAACACCGCACATCTCGACAGTACCGGCATCTCTGGAAGACAACCTCAGTAACCGCGTGATCGCTCTGGAACGCTTGATGGCTCATCTTAAGCACATGAAGGTCAACTTGGACAGGCGGACCCGATGGCTTCTGCTTTCTCACGCTGAGAAGATGATGGTCGCCACTATTCTCTGGAAGAAGCACGAGATTTTTACGAATGAACGACCTACAAACGATAAGAAGGATTTGATTGCGGAAATCGTTGAGTTCATCCACCAAGACGACAAGACGACCCCCAACCGGAACGTCGGAGAGCTTGACCGCGTGAGACACTGGTTCATTCACGATGTGGGCAGACTAGAGATCTTCATTGCTTGGGCATATGAAGTGATCAAGTACATGTACAAGGATCATCTGATGGACGATGTTCGCATCACTCGTCTCATGTACGAGGCTCAACAGGTGAACTTGGTGGCGCTCATGACGGCTTTGAACTACCGACAAGAAAGACTGGCTTTCTACGGACTTGAGGATGAGGAGCTGGACCTCGGTATCCTTCGTGACAATTACGAAGGCCTTTCTGAGCCATGGACCGGCTGCCACTACATTACAAACAACCTCAAGCGGTTGCTTGAGTTGAGTCACACGTGGCTTGACCAGTACTACCCGCCGAAGGAAAAGAGCAAGGACAAATCTAAGCAACCGGACCCCGCTCTGCTTGATAAGATCAACAAGGAGATTTCTAATCTGACCGACCAGTACTTGGTGTCTCTTCTCGAGGCCTCCCGGTGGAATGCTGCCCAACTCGACGCCAAGACACAAAAATGGTCGGAACACTTGTCGAAGCTTTACGATTCCGATCGTAACGACAAGGTGCTTTCACTTTTGCGACTTGGCAAGTGGGACGAGAGCATCAACATCGCCGAGAAGCATCGCTGTTGGAGGGCCCTTGCTTTGGCTATCATCGAGCAAATCAATTCTCTTAGGACAGAAGCTACTATTTCACGATCACAAGTCGAGGCCCGCGAACTCACCAACAAGGCCGACGCAAGGGAAAAGCAGATTGGTCAATACTTCGATAAGTACGGAGAGGCCTTCGCTTTCCCTCTGTACGAGATCTTGTTGGACGGTGCTGGCGTACAGGCAGTCCTGGACTTCCAGTACGACAACCATGCGTACAGGACAAAGTTCCTCCGCCAGAAGCCTGAGCTCGCCAGAATATCTTGGATCAACGACGTCCAAGGCGAGGACGACGTCGACCATGCTGCGGAAACTCTACTTAACCTCGGCCTCACTCGCGAGCAACAAGTCTGGAACAAGAAGATTGAGCTCAGTCTTGGCAAGCTTGCGCTGATGGCTGAGTCTCCAGAGCCCTCAACCCCCGAACTTTTCGGACTCAAACGAGCAGCCAGCAGTGATGTCAAAGAACCCAAGAACGAGGAGAAGCTGGATGCCATCGACAACCAACTTGGGTTGATCAGGATTCAGGACCAGCTGTACGCGCAGGTCTTCCCTTCAATCCAAACGGCTGTCGACGAGACGGCCGAGGTTCAGCTTGCGATGGAGAACCATTGCGTGCAGATTCCCAAGAAGCAGAAGGCTCTGATCCAAGTCTTTGAGAACAGCATGCGCCGACTCGTTAGGCATGAGGCGCTCGATGCTCTGTCTCTCATCGACCTGCTCACACTCATCAGTCTTCCGACTGAGACCGCTGCTGAGATTGCCGATCCCTTCTACCTTGCCCTTCTGGCCGCTTCGTTCGGCCTCAATGGCGAGGAGCTTAAGGAGGCCAAACGCCTGATCTGGAGACGATGCTTCATCCGAGACGACTGGACGAAGATCAACGACACCCAGTTGAAAGACGACTCGGCTGTGGAGGAGAAGATCACAAGCACGACACTCTTCAGCGCATTTGCCTCTTGCTACCAGCATCGTGAGTGTTACCACCTCTACAACTGTATTCCCGTGCTAACAATGCCACAGAGACAATTGACAAACCGTTCCAGCCCTTCCGGCCATCGGACGCGCTGGGCGCCTTCACCGAGGACCTGGACTCTCGTTTCGACATCATGGAAAAGTCATACAGGGACAAGCTCCTCGACGCCATGAAGTGGGAGGACTCCGTCTTGCGCAAGTACATTGAGAAGGCGCGGCTGGAGGAATGGACCCGCACGACGGCCGAGTCGGCCGAAGCGCTGGTTGCGGAAACCGTGGACGAAGCCACGCGGGCTGCCACCGAGGAGCTTCCGGATCAGCACACGAACGGAAAGGCGAACGGCATCCACTGAGACGCGTACCAGGTTGTGGGAGGAGGCTAGCTAGCTAGCCACACATGTCATCCCGTACGATGAAGACTTATTTCTTTGTTTTGCTAATCTTGGGGTTGTTTGTATCATAAACTTCCAGGGCTTTATTGGGGTTGTCTCGCCTCCACGGTGCCACGGCATGAGGCCACATTTTTTGTTTCGTACACTTTAACTACACACATTCATGATGACATTGGGATGGATGGCATGGAGGCGGGGATGGGTTGGGGTTATCAGGGGGTTTTCCTCATTTTTCCAATAGGCTCTCTCTCTATTTTCTTTGAAAGAAAAAAGAACACACACACACACACACACACAAAGACAAGGAACGAAACATCAGATATCATCAACAGCAAACGCGTAAGAGAACAAAAGTGTGGGTCGGGCGTTGCTTTTTGGTGTTTGGGAGACGGGTATCTGTCAAGTAATTCAATCTAGAAGAACCCGATGTCGCGTTTCTCGTTTCGGGGACGGGATCTGGGATATAAAAGTTCTTGTAACCTGTTTGCACATCATTCCAAGAGTTTGGCCATCGTCGTCTGCGTGTAATCTGTTTCAACGTTGACGTTGCTAATGGCCATTTTACGTGTGACGGCATGCGACTAGATGTCGTGGCCATAGTGCCTACTCTATCTGAGGACGTTTTGAAGCGGTGGGGGGTTTTGTTGCGTGGTCTATCCATCCCCCTCCCTCGGACTTTGAATATCCACGACTAAGCGGAAGCTGTAACCAAAATAAAGTGGGTGTCGGTTTTACGTCTTAACAAGTTTCTATGGAAACAATTTACAGCTTTAAGGGTCTAGTATAGTCCATGCACACTCTACATCTCTTTTCTTGCTCAGAGATGGCATGTTTCGAGAGATCGGATGCGGAGTGGGAGACGGGCAGTTGGGACCTAGCTTCCGAAAAGCTTTCTTGAACGTTTTCTGTTGAGGTCTGAGACGGCCGGCTGACAGACGGACGGAGACGGGGGTATGTATGGGAAGGTTTGCCGCGTTCGCTCTCGCGGTGGAAGCGCGATAATTCCGGCAGAGGAAAAATCGGAGGACCGAGGTTCGTTCTGCAAGCATATCCTTTTTCTTGTCCCACCACCTTCTTTTCGCCGGTTTTACCATCCGGCAACTTTGACAAGACGAGGCACGATTCATGATGCCGTTGGCAGAGAGAGAGGGGGGTGGGTTGAGTTAGGGAGGCGAAAAAAATATGAGAAACGCGTTGCGCGCGCGCGGAGATACAGATACGTCATTCACATGGATGAAAGAGCAAGTTACGCCCGTGCCGAGGAGAATGAAAGGCGCTCTATCCTTGGGGTGCATTACTCACCGCGGCGGGACTTGTTGGCTTTCTTGAGACATGACTTGCTAACTTTAAGAGTGTGTCTTGTCAGCGAGCTTGATTCGTCACGGACGAGTATTGGTGCGGCGTTAGCTTCGTCGTGTAAGTTATGGTCACGACGGTGAGCGAGACACGCAGTGTTCGCCATGTAGTCGAGAGAATGGTGCTAAGGCGTTTCTGAGCAGCATTCCGCTTCTTCGACTCTTGTGTGGGTGTTCACGAGCTTTCAGAGTGCGATGGAGCTATGGGTTAGGACGGGTTGGGCTTGAGACGGGTGGTGGTGATTGGATGACGGGTTGGTGGAGGGACGCGGGGAGGCCTGTGTGCGGTTGAGACTCGCGAGAGTTGTAGGGAGATGGGTCAGCGTTTCAATGAAGCCTGGCGAATATCTCCGATGGCGAGGGAGGGCCAGCTGACGGGGATCGGGGGAGCAGAAGTGAAACCGTAGGGCGGGAGGGAGACTGAATGAGTGGCTCCTCAAGACGCCTCTCTCGACGGGATGGTGGGAACAAGACATCGGATGATGGGTGATGGGCTCTGTTTTCTTTGGTTGTGTTGGGAGGGCGGGTGGGAAGCCCCCGACAGCCTGCAGCGCGAAGGGTAAGCCGTAACGAACGTCAGTTGCAAGCGGTCTCCAGCCAACCTGTGTGGCACTGTTGCCAAGGGGAAGGGGGCAGCTGGTTGACAGCCACCGACTTATTCTCTGCAGAAGGAGAAGAAAAAAAAAAAAAAGAGGTCAACATGGAACGGGGCGGGCTTTCACCGCATCTCGGGCGGCACCTCGGCGGTGGGAATCTAGCATGCCGGGCTCTGACGCCGCTGCAGGTCCAAGCCGGGATGGGCAAGGAGCTGCTGCAGGAGACGAGGCCATTGGACAGCGGCGCCTTCAGCAGCTGTAACGGCTGCAGGCAGGCGGATTCCTGTTGTTGGTGATCTAGTGTTTTCTGGACCCCATCGAAGTACTTTTTTTTTCTTGTTCGTTGCGTTGGGTAGGTGACGGCCTGGCGGATGGTTGATCGACGGCCGTCATCAGGGTGGGTTAACCTGTGGTTTAGCACACTGCTTTTCTGCATTTGAGTTGCCGAACATGAGAGTTTCGATAACGCAGCAGGGTTGATGATTTATGCTGCCAGCTCTGTACATCTGAGCATCTCGAGGTACAAAGTTCATGCCAAGCAGATGCCGCAGTGTACGCAGTAGGCATAGAGTTAGCGTCCGCAGGCAGCCTTATTGGATCTGCTGTGAGCAGGCTCCAGCTTTGGCGAGGCTTCAATACCTAGCTTATCTGACCGTGGCATAGTTGCCGGCAACCGGTCCTGCTAACTCGGTATGCGGAACTCAGCCCGAGTCGAGCATAAGGATTGCCGTATGCGCTTGTCACCACTGTTGGCGACATGCCATGTTTTCTGCGTGCTTCCATATCGTGCAAGTTGTTTGGCTTGCCCTCGACCGTCTGTTCCCCTGGATGTTTCCCGTCTCCCTAGAAAGGGGTCGTCGACCGGATCTCCTTGAGGCCTGAGACATGGACCTTTTAGATCCCATTACATCCAGCCAGTCAGCAGAGGCCCTCAGAGGCCTTCAGACTCTGCAGTATATCGGCAAAAGACACTTGTAGCGTGGGTAATAGCTGTAGAGGCGTCTAATTGAAGTGTTATATTCAGCTGCAGATCCTTTCTAACCTGGGCTACCTATGCTTAGCCCCCTCTCTGGCATGCTAGGCATCCTAGCACTCTCGCTTATGAAGTGCTACGCTGTACTGCTTGCACCTAGAGGTTATTCTGTAGTTGCTAAATAAGTTATTAACATCCCTCTTGCTAAGCATTTTATGCTTATATGCTGAAGAATATTATATATACTGCCTTCTCTTTAGTAATAATAATAAGCTGTGATTTAGCTGAATAGAAAGCTCTTTTTTTATAGTAGTAGACTTATAGCTTAAGATTGCTGCTTCTCTATATATAACTATAATCTCTTTATAAAGGTGTTATTAAAATTGCTTCTGTATTTAAGTATATTATTTACTGCTGCTATAATATATATAGGTATTATATTAAGCTTTATAAAAAGCTAAATAAGTATTAGTAATACTAATAAGTAGATTAAAGTTAAAATTTAATATTTAGTAGCTATTATAGTATATATAATATTTATAGCAGCTGTTAGCTTTATATTAATTGCTAATATTAATAGCATTTATATATTAGTTATATATATAGCAAAACTGAAGGAAAAGTAGTATCTTTATATATATAATTATAACCTCACTTATAATAAGATTATAAGCCTTAAAAAGGGCTTATAATATATTAATATAGGTTATATTACTATAAGGCCTCTTCTGAAGCCTAAAAAAGGCATATTTAAAGCTATAGAAGCCTATAGTTGCTATTAAAACAGAGAAGCTATCTTTAAATAGAAGCTAGCAGACTATACTATCTTTAGTTATTTCACAGTAAATAGTGCCTTAAGGCATCTTTTTAGCCTTACTGTTACAGCTTTTAAGCTTGCTGAGAGTTAGGCTAACTTTACTATACTAAGTATTATATATAGTACTTATAGCAATAATATTGTAGTATTAGAGGTATTAAAGTAGGTTAATAGAAGTGAATAAGTTATTAATAAAGAGGTGGTATTACTAGCGCCAGTCTAATAGTATTAGTAGTAGAGGTTATCTAAAAAATATAATATAAATATATCTCCTCATAAGGTTAAATCTACTAAAGTAAGTATTTTTAAGCAATTAGTATAGCTATTATAAAAAGTAAATATACTATAATTATCTATGAAAAAAGCGCTATTTTTCGCAGTAGGACCTACTTTTATAGCCCTTAGTTTACTATAGTTATTACTGCTTATATAATAAAAGCACTAATATTTTCCTTCTCAAGTTAAATATAATATACTAAAAATACAAACCCACTTTTAAATATATATAAAATAATTTATTTAATAATACTACGTAATAACCTATATAAACCCTGTATTTTTTGCTTTATTATAGCTATATATCTAAAAATAATATTAAAAACTATTAAATTTAATTAAAAATAAATATTTTTATAAAAAATATAAAAATATAATATATTTTCTGTATTGTATTTTTTCTAACCTCTAACTAGTAGCAATAAAATAAAATAAGTAATAACTGCTCTTATAAAAGCAAGCTTTTTAATCTCTGCTAGCAGATATATAATTAGAAGGTTTAATAGACCTTTATTTATATACTAAGCTTACTAAAAAAAATACTCAGCCTCCTCTATTACTTATACTTTAAAGCTAATAAGTATAAGCTTACTTTATATATATTGAATATTAAAGTAGCAGCCCTAGTAACAGACTATACTCTTATTAACAGCAATATAGCTGCTAAGCAACTATAGCTGCATTAATACTAACTATAGCTAATCGCTCTAATAAGCAACCTTCTTATATATCATTAGGCATATATTACAGAGAGGCTTAGCAATAAGGTTATAAGTAGAAAAGTTGCAATATAGCTACTTAAAGCAGTTATAAGAGAGCTAATAATTAATAAAATAGAGAAGGTAGTAATTACACTTAATCTAATAGTTATAAAGAGCACTCTTTTAATAGATAGTTATATAGATAAATACACCTAAAAAGATATATATCTCTGCTATAATTATATACTAAAGCTAATAAAATGCTTAAGTAGGGTTTTTTATTGCTTCAGTAAGATTATAAGCATATCAACACATCTCTAACTTCTCATTAGTCTAATATGCCTACTGCTTAGCTATCTACTTAAAGATAAACTTTTGCTATATTTATAATAGCAAGAGGTCTAAAGGTAGATATATCTTATATTCAAAATACTTAGTGAGAAGTTTGCAATATAACATATTATTAACATAGTTTAAAAGCTTTTTATTATATTAAATACTTAGCAGAAAGTAAAGCTTGCAAAAGTTACACTATACTGCATTATTGTTATATAGAACAGCTAGCTAGAGGTTTAGCAATAGATTTTGCTTGCCTAGAAGTAGAGGTAGAAACTAGCATGCCTATAGCAGCATTAATGCATTTACCTCAATCTTATTGAGGTTTCTTGCAGCAGGCAGCTAGCGAAGGTTATTAATAATGCTGAGGCTGATAGATATATAGCGCTATATAGAGGTGTTAAGATCTTTAAAGTTATTAGTAATATTAAAATCACTATTATAATTATTAAATAACTTAATAATATTATTATTATAAATATTATCTATTTTTTAAGTATTTTTTAAAGTTAATTTAATATAAAGTAAACAGAAGTATTATAGTAGTATTATAGGTAAGTAAGTAGAGGACTTAGGTTAAGGAATGAGGTTAACTTATAGCTGTCAAAAAAAGTGGATAAATATTAGCTGGTTTTAGTGGAAGTAGAGGTACTTAAAAAGTATCGATTTCACTGCAAAAGATAAGTATATTAACTAGTAGCGTAGCTTGGCTGGCACGTTAATCCTTTTCTAGGCTTGTAGCTGTGGGGGGCGCTAAACGGTCCATGTCTCAGGCCTCAAGGAGATAACAACTGGTTAGCAGGAGCACGAGAACAAAGCGAGGAATGCAGCCATTGGAAGCAGACACCCGCTAAGCCGTCAGCGGACCTCGATCCCCGCACAGGGCATACGCCGTGCATTTTCTAGGGTCGTTTCTAGCGCCAGCATCCAGTGCTGTTTTGGCTTGGCTTGATATGTACCGCAATGCTCCACGGCAGAAGAACTCGATGTGATTTATTCCACCCGGCAGCCTGGACGGGACAGGCGCGGCCAAAGTTCCCCTTGTCCCCTGGCGCGTCGTTCGGCTATCCGCTGTTGGTGTCTAGTGCCCACCGTGACCCTGGCCTGGAGCGGTGTCAGTGTCCCATTTGTCTCCTCGTGGCTGGCAGACGAGGCACGACAGACATAGCAGCGCCTGCGAACCTGTCATGACGGACGGGTCGCGGGTGGCTGGACGGTTGATCATCAGACGAGCGATGATGCAGTGGGCGCTGGACTTTCGCACTTTCGAGATAAGTCGGATCTTCGAATAGGAGAGAGAGGGAGCAGCGGGAGGCAGAAAAAGGGGAGTCGGGTTTAATTTAGATTTCTCATGAGACGAGACGAGACGAATACGGCGTGGGTTCTTCAGCAAGGTCATACATCGTAGGCGAGGATACGGACGGCGCCTGAACCAGCAGCAGGCGGAACAGCGAGCGGTATGGTATTGGAGGTACACAACTCCGTAGTGCTGTATCCGTATTGCTGTAATGGTTGAGAAAGAAGTTGGGACTCGAGACGTCCCGTCGCGGTTGGAAGAGGTCTCGAAGATCGTACTGCAAAATTGGGGCGACTGGGGGACGCTGTAGGCGACCCGAAGAAGAAGTTGACTCCGGTACATGCGAAATTGGTGGGAAATTGGAGGTGACGACAAGTACCTTGCTCTTTTTTTACCTGCTGGTTTGGTCCTTGGCGACGATGTTTCCACTTCCACTGTTCACCTCAGGTTGCTGCTGCGCTTGAGGTGTCGGTAAGGCAAGGTACATGTCCAGGAGGGAAGGTACATTCGCTACGTTCCTGGCGGGAGTGGGCTTTTCCGGTACGTACCTGGAGTCTCTCTCTTCTATTGACCAATGATTGCGTATGCACCTCAGGCACTAATGCTTTTTCCCCCTTTGACGAGGTGGGACGCCGCTGCCATCTGATGGCCTGTGCTCGTCAGTCGGCTCGTCTTGTTATGGTACCTACCTTATGCTCAGGCCAGTAGCATAAACGCAACGTCCAGGGCGAGTTGTTCAGCAGTACCTTGCTATACCTTACTGGCAGGTAGTCAGCCGGGGCCAGCGGTAAGCGGCCAATGTGAGCGTCGTGTGCAACACTCATTTTTAGCATAAGACAACCCGGAGGGCTCCCGAGCCAGCAGAGCCCAGCGGCGGCCAATTCGGGGCTGCCGTGGTGTTTGTTGTATTCCAGACGCGAGTTATCCTGATCTTCCATCTCGTCCAATCCGGCGAGTATGGGAATCTGGGAAACTGGGAATCATGGAAAGACACGGATCAAGAGTTGGGCAGCCGTGCGATTCCGCGACGGCCCCTCGTCCATTGAAATTAGATCTAATACCCCCTCTTCAAAGTTCAACCACCGGCGGCCACCCGCACGTTTGTGGCTCTCTCTTCTTGCCGCGCCCCTGCCTTCCCGGCCGCCGCCTCTCACTTTCCCAAACCTGGCCCTGGACCGCCTACCGTACCGCCGTAGACTCTGACCTGGACCTGGACCTAGACCTGGACCTTGACAGTGACCCGGACCTGATCTGACCCCCCTTCCATTAATCCATCCCCCCTTCCTAAGCTCCTTCTCTCACTGAAAAGTGAAGTGTGGGCCGTCGTGAACAATACATGGCAATTTTGGCTTGGGGAAGTTGAGGCGTCGCTTGTAATTTCATCTGGCCCGTTGACGACACCCTCTAACGACTGCCTCTTGAGCTGCCTTCTCCCGCCTTTTTTTCTTCCTTTTCTCTCTTTCCTTTCCCTTTCCCCCCTCCGGCTTCCCCCCCAATCGCTCTTCCTCGCCGCGACAAGCCTGATCGGAGACGATTCAACGGCCATCCGACAACGGCGAGATACGACTCAGCCCTCGCACCGCCTCCCTTCCGTCCCCCGAGACAAGGCATTCCGCCAGTGACGAACGGGAAATAGGAATATTGGAATTGGATTGGACGATTCCTCGAAAGGAGCCTATCAGCACCAGGCACCAGCACCAGCAGCAAACGGCGACATCCGGACAAAACAGAAATAGGTCACTCGGGCCAAGGAAGAGACAGCGACGGACGGCTTCAAACAGGCACCGAGGTGAGTAAGAACCACCAGGGACGGGAGGCTGAGATGCAGATGTACCCGGCTGCGGTCTGCACAAGCACAATTCAACGACTTGGATACCTACCTACTCCTGCCGCTCAGCACAAACACTCACGCAAAACTGCCCCCTGCACCGCTGTTCCCTGCACATCACACACCCTGGAAAGATTTCAGCTTCGGCCTCAGGCCGCGGTAGCTGGCGAGCGACTCGTGTCCACCTCACCTTGCCTCACCACACATTCGCAGCGCAGCCTCTGCTCGCTCGAGAGCCCGCCCAGCAGCCAGCAAGCCGCAGGTGCCCAGCCAAGTCCGGGCCGGCATCGAGCCAACAACGGTCGAGTTTGGGCGCCGAACCTGAGGAGCTCCCAGCTGCCAGCCAGTTCCCGCCCGTCGCATAGCACCACTACGTCGCTCCATTTGCACTGCACCGCCGGTTGTGGGCCACTCACCCGACGCCAATCCTGCCAGTAGCAGGCCTTGAACCCCCAAAAGCCTAGCAGCCCAGCCCGGTCCAGCCCATCCCGTTCCCTTCGCACTCCCCGTGCAGTGCATGTGGTCCGGGGGCGGATTACCCACTATAATCACTCGTCTGCGGCTGCCATCCGTCCCTCTGCCCCAAAATCCGTCCATTCTCTCCCCCATCCATCCTTCCTCTCAAAACCTCTCTCCCAGCAACCACAACCACACACCACCACCCCCTTCCGATTCCGTCGAACTGATTTCGCCCCCCGAAGAATCGGCCCAAATGGGCTTACGAACACCCTCATAGATAGCTGACCGCGTCTCAAAGCATTCTTCAGATATCGCCTCTGATATTTTAATTTTTTTTCTCCCTCTCCTCCCTTTCCTCGTAATCGAGCGATACCACACCGACTCCGTCACGATTGAACCGACTCTCCTCGACGCCACACCCTCGACTCTGTCCGTAACAGGACGAAGCCTCCGACCGCGATGGCTTCCTCGTCGAGCAACGTTGTCGGCGTACACTACCGCGTCGGCAAGAAGATCGGAGAGGGTTCCTTTGGTGTCATTTTCGAGGGCACCAACCTCCTAAACAACCAGCAGGTCGCCATCAAATTCGTACGTCGCCGAGGCATCTCCATCATCCACCGCGCTGCCAATCGCCTCGCCGTGGCCTCACACCCGGAAAGCAAATGACTAATGCTAGTTGACTTGTAGGAGCCTCGTAAGAGTGATGCTCCTCAATTGCGAGATGAGTACCGCACGTACAAGATTCTCGTTGGATGCCGTGAGTCCCCTCTCGCACGTGCCCGGCGACGCACCGCTGACGTTTCCCCCCAGCTGGCATTCCCAATGTCTACTACTTCGGACAGGAGGGTCTGCACAACATCCTAGTTATCGACCTGCTCGGTCCCTCTCTCGAGGACCTCTTCGACCACTGCGGCAGAAGGTTCACGATCAAGACCGTCGTCATGGTCGCCAAGCAGATGGTACGTAGACTAGTAAGACGGCATTGCACGACAGCAGGATGCTGACCGTAGAACCCAGCTTTCGAGGGTGCAAACCATCCACGAAAAGAACCTCATCTACCGCGACATCAAGCCCGATAACTTCCTGATCGGCAGACCGGGTACCAAGGCTGCCAACGTCATTCACGTTGTAGATTTCGGTATGGCGAAGCAGTACCGTGACCCCAAGACGAAGCAGCACATCCCCTACCGCGAGCGAAAGTCCCTCTCCGGTACCGCCAGATACATGAGTATCAACACCCATCTGGGCCGCGAGCAATCCCGACGCGACGATCTCGAGGCCCTCGGTCATGTTTTCATGTACTTCCTCCGCGGCGGCCTTCCCTGGCAGGGTCTGAAGGCTGCTACCAACAAGCAGAAGTACGAGAAGATTGGCGAGAAGAAGCAGACGACCCCCATCAAGGACCTGTGCGAAGGCTTCCCCGAGGAGTTTAACAAGTATTTGACGTACGTCCGCAACCTCGGCTTCGAGGACACCCCCGACTACGACTACCTCCGCGAGCTCTTCACACAGGCCCTGAAGAACACCGGCGAGGTCGAGGATGGCGAGTACGACTGGATGAAGATTTCCAAAGACTCGGGCAAGGGCTGGGATGCCATGAAGGGCCACAACCCCGGATATCTGCACAACCCAAATGCTCGACCCGGCCCGTCCCAGATGGAGCTGCACAGCGGCCATCGGGGCGGTGCTGCGACCCCCCACAACCAAGCACAGAACCTTACTGTCGGCCGTTTAAACGCCGCGCAACCCCCGCCTCCTTCTCCGATCAAGCAGATGGCGAAATCGAGAGGTCAGCCAAACGCCCCCGGCGCATTGAATGCGAACCGGGGCAGCGGAGCCGGGGGTCTCCGGGACATGGCCACTCCCACCGGCTCAACTCAGGCCCAGTTTCAGAACAGCAACCGCAACCTTCCTCAGAACGTCCCTCAGCAAACACCGATGAACCAACAGCAGGCCCAGCCTAACGGCCGGCCAGCTGAGCCCCAGCCGACGGGCTTCCAAAAGTTCATGAAGGTGCTCTGCTGCGGTATGTAAATCCCGACATCCATCTTCTTTACCTAGACACTGACAACAATGCAGGTTAGATACATAGACTCTGTTCTTGGTTGTGTTGCATGCAAGGCAGCAAAGACAACTGTCTGTCTACTACTATATAGCTGCCCACTGGACAAACAAACGCCAGATGTCGGACGGATGTACGAATGATCTCAGGCGGCCACACCTGAGGTGGTTGACAACTTTGGCACCCCTGCCACTCCTCCCCTTTGTCCACCATTCTTCATCTCCTTCCGACGACTCCTTTCCTCCTCGAGCTACACTTTTTTTCCGCATGACGACAACGGAGTAGCACAGAGCATCACTGGCTATTCCGGGATAATGACGAACACAAGCCTTTCTTTCTGGTTTTCTCTTCACCCGCGCAATGACGTCCTCTTTTTTTCGGATCCGTTTCGGGGCATCATAAAATCACTGGCATGGAACTCTCGACTTGGGGATTGGGACCTTCTCTCGAAGAACTTTCTGTTTCTAAGGAGAGAAACAAAAACATACAACTTGATAATGTACAGCGCAGCACGGCGCAAGGCGGTTGCAGGGGTTTAGCATTGGGTCAGGGTTCTGCGGCACGTTTTCGTTGAGTTGATAATAGGGCTGGCCGTGCAGGGGCAGCTTGAGGCGAACGCGTTGTTGGGGAGGTCTATGACGACAGGGGTTGTAAGGTTTGGGGGAGAGACGTTGCGAGAGAAGTTGTGTGGAGGCCGATAGACAGTGGAGAGGGATACAATGGATATGAAACTTTACACCACTTGAACATACAGATTGACTCCTTTCTTGTACGTTGTGAATTTGGCCAGAGGCTTGTCAACCTTTGAACCGTAGCATGAGGCCACTCGCATGCTTCTCGCTAGGGCCTATGTTGAAGTTGACCAAAAGTCTTCAAGGTTCTCTTTTCGTCTATCTCCGGGACTCCAGTGAGTCTCAGGTGTTTCCTCACAAGAATAAAGATCTTGCAGAAAAGAAGCAAAGAGAGGGCCGGCTTTCCCTGTCAGTAGCTACAGTCTACCTTCAAAGGTCTCTTGTTTGCAATCATTCTTTGGATGGAGGGAGTACGTAATCGGAGAGGAGTACTGGAAGTGCCATGGCAGCATCACTAGAGCTTCAATTCATGGGCCAGTCCTGACGTGCGTTCAACATGCGTCTCCCCTCCCGAGCAATTAGACGCAAGTTCCGATGCACGTCAGTCAACCTTGCATTCGAAGCACATTGCTCCCACCATCCAGTCTTCACTCTCTGCTCCGCTCCAGGTACGGATGAGCCGGCAAGATCCAGCTCACGCTTCAAGGGGAGCTCTTCCTCTTCCAAGTCTCCAGGCCTGGCATGGGGCAAGGGGCCACCGTTTTTCTCATCTGAAAGACTGTCTGTAATGACGTCCATTCCCAAAGCTTTCGGGCCGGGGTGAAGAGGAAAGGGGAACGGGGGGTCTTCCGGGGTGAAGAGGGCGGGCCAGCAGCACCAAGCGAGATGAATCTTCATTTTGCATCGCCGGGGCGAGCATCTTTTTTGCAGTGAAGGTTACTCGTTTGGGAAAATGCGGTCTGGCGAGTGTGCGTAGGTGCTTGGTTTGGCCTTTGCAGAGCGAGGAGAGGGTGGATTTTGTTCGGATGGCTGTCGTCGAGGCCACCCGGTCTTGGAAGGTGGTAAACGAAGTTAGATGGCAATAGTTACCAGGGGTTGGGGGGGATGAATTGGATATTGAAGATGCATATCAGCCGTCCGTGACGAGATCGTTCTTGAGGTTGTTTTCAGGGGGGAATGGAGACACCAATACCGTGGAGTTGAAGCCTGCGTCTGGCAGGCTCTCTGTTGTGTGTGTCACTCTTGGGGGCGGTGCTTTCTTTCATTTGACCTATTGCAGCTGAAATGAATTGATTGCCCTGTATTGTGTTGGCCGAATACCGGGTTGTCTGGAGGGTTTTCATCTCGTTGGCATTAGATAATGCGATTGATCCCTGACGCTGACGATGATGGAGTCGACCTGGACAACGGAGGCGAGTCGCACTGGCAACAGCCGCTACGGTCTCTCACAGAATTATGAGTTCCTCTGGCTTTACGACTGTATACGTGACATTAAAGGTGGCTGGCGTCCATAACTCCGCGTCAGCGCAGGGTTTAGTGCCGCGTTTGGCAGAAGCCGCTGGTAAACCACCGCGGTTCACGAGAATGGGTTCATGGCGAGCTTAGATGACGGGGAACACTCTCTGATCTGGATTCTCCGAAATTCGATCTCTCCTCGGCGGTCCAAGGTTGACTGGATCTTTATTGCGTATCTTAACCAGAGTTGGAAGCTATGTGTCCCAATGCCGTTTCTCAATCCAACTATCTCATCACATTGACATATCCATCGACAGCTGTCCGTTAGGATCCTTGGACAAGTATTGGTCTAGAAAGTTCTGCAACAACCAATTAGCCAACGACGCCAAAACCACAACAACGAAGCGCATCAGACTCACCCAGTCTAGATTAGCAGGGTCATTGAGCGCGTTATCCAGAGCCATGAAGTCGACGCCGGCGCCCTGGAACACGTCGATGCCCTGTAGCTGGTCGAACCCATTGCCAACGTCGCCAAATCCAATATTCATCTGAGGCATGCCTCCGAAAGGAGTTGGCTCGCCGCCGAGAGTCACGCTCGAGGCCGCTGTCGTTGAACACGCCGCAACCTTCGTGCCCCTATCCTCTCTGCAGCTCAGCCGACGCAACATGGCCCTCAGCACTGCAGAAGCATGCCTCGCGTCCCTGGAACAGTCCGACCGTCCCTCCCAGATCCTGGCTGCCGTTCGGAGAGCGTTCATCTTCCTCTCATAGTCCTCATCACTGGAGGTTCTAAGTCAGCACTTCAATCCCCGACCAAACGAGAGAAACACACCTAGTATCCGTAAACTCCGGGATGTTTTCCAAAACCCGGTTGAGGTCTAAGCAAATCACCATGGCCGCGATCATAAAGTCGTGTAGTGTCAAGCTACTCAACATATACCGGTCCTCGAACAACCTGCCGCCAGGGCTCGCCTCGCGGTCAAACTCCTCATGGAGCTCCAAGATCCGCAGCGCAGACCGCCGACACGTCTGCCGCGACTTGTCGTAGCACACCTCGCTCTTGTCCCGGCTCAGGTACGCGCGGTGCAGCACACACAACGCCTTCCTGAACATCAGCTCCAGCATCAGCCGCTGCATGATGGTGTAGTTCTGCTCCGAGAACCCCGCGGACGCGATCGGCCTGACGGCGAAGCACGCCGGCAGCTCGGCACGCCAGGCGTGCAGGGCCTCGTCCAGCGCTACCGTGTCCGCGTAGGCCGGCTCCACGGGCGACAGCGTGTGCCGGATGACCCGCCGCAGGATTCGGCAGAGCTTGGACTTGCAGTGGTAGTAGAGCGACGGGGTTGGGTCGAGCGCGGGGCGCGGAGGCGGCATCGACACGGTCGTCTCGTCAAAGTCCTCGTCCGGGTGGTTCCCCGGTCCGCGGGCATCGCTGTCGCCCTCGTGGATGATGGCGGGCATGCCCAGCTGGAAGGAGAGCAGCAGGTCGAACGCCTCGCAGTAGAACCACGTCCGGCGGCGCATCTCGGCCTCGAAGGGGGTGATCTTGTACGAGAGGTGCTTCGGCTCGAGGTGATAGCCCCGCCGCTGGGCGAGCCTGGTGGCGACGCCGAACATGTTCCACATCACCGGGTCGACGTCCCTGCTCGCGATGTTCCTGGTGCAGGCGACCATCAGCGTCGCCTCGACAGAGTACGTCTTGGCGGCGAGGTAGTTGCCCTTGATGAGGCACTGCACCGCGCGGCCGGCGTACGCCGAGGGCTCCTTCAGCGGGCTGCTGAGACCGAGAGACGCGGGGTTGCCTTTGCCCTTCACGATGACGGCCGAGGCGGCGAGGATGGAGAACAGGATGCTTATCCAGAGGAAGCTTGTCCCCTCGGGGTTGGCCCAGAAGGCTTCGGACTCGCGTTGGAAGCGGCCGGTATGGATGAACGGGACGGCTGTGAAGCGGGCCTGGAAGTAGATGCCGAGCAGCCTGTTGGTGTCCTGCTGCGAGGGGAGGCTTGCGAGGATTTCTTGGATCGAGACGGATGGAGAGACGGCCCCGAAGAGGAAATCCGGGCCCATGGAGCATGCAGCTGCTTCTGGAGGTTCCGGAGGCGTGGTGTTGTCCGGTTCCAGCGCAGTCTGTATCTCGCGGATGTGGTGGAGGAGAGCGGACCAGTGTGTTGCACCGTAATAAGCGACCTCCCCGTCCGCCGGGGCCGAAGATGGCGATGATTCGTCGTGGCTGGGCTCCGAGTCTGTCGGGGTCGGGCCCGCTTGAGCTACGATGCCCGGGGCGGCGCAGCGGTCTTTGGACGGCCCGGATCCCCCCCTCCGCACAAGGTCCTGGACCATGTCCTCCAACTTCTGAAGTCGGAGCTGGACCTCCTGGCGGGGCTGCTTTTGCTGCCCTGGGGAGCCATGTTGGTTCACATCCTGGGTCGTGTGGGAGCTGCCGTTCACCTTGTTGCTGTTTGAAACCCCGGCATTGTTGCTAGGTTGACTGTTGCTAGGTTGACTGGGCCCGAACTTGCACGCGTCTCCGTCCCCGCGCTTGGTGCATGCCCCGCAGGGAAGCGTGCGGGAGCATTTCAGCTTTCGCGCGCGGCAGGCAAGGCAGGAGACTGGCTGGCGGTTGCGCTTGGTCACTTTGTGATGCTGGTCCGACAGCGACTGGGCGCGGAAGACGGAGGTGAATTGGGCAATGTCGGACATGATGGGACGTGTCACTCGGCCGCACGGCACGGTCCGGTGGGGGCAGCGAGGGACACGGAGACGGGGATGGGGACGGGATGAAGAGTTTCCAATTCGGGACGTTGATGTCTCCGTGATGTTGACGATTGAGAGATGTGTGAAATGATGGATTAGGCAAATAATTGCTCTCTCGGAGAACTGAAATTGAGCGAAGGAGGCTTGAACTAAACTCCGGCGGTTTGTCATCAGAAGGAATGATGGTCGGCATCATCATGGTCTGGCCTGGTGTTAGTCGGGGATACCCCGGAGTTAGAACTTTCCGTTTTAGGCAATGGCTTCTCCGAAGTCCCATCAACATCGTCTCGTTGCCTAACAACTGTAGATCTTTTACTTTTGCTTCACTTTTGCTGACATCAGAATAACCCTATGGAGTAGTCGTTGTCGCTGAACGCTTGTATCACCTGAAAACATTAACAATAGCTCGCCGGTGATAATGAACCATGTTGTAAGTATGGGTGAAAGCCACGATGATGGCAAGCCGGCGATTCGTGGAGTTGAACGTCATCCTACGGCTATGTTTCCACAGAGAGATGTGTTCATTTAGCTTGGAATATCGCTGATAAAAGAGGCCGTCGTTTCGACTACAAACGAGGACTTGTATCTCGTCGCAGAGTAGGAAACCAACTTCAGAATCAGGATTACTTTAGCACCCAAACCCCCATATCAAACACCCAAAATGTCATCCACAACTCAGACCAAAGCCCTCATCCTCCCCTCCGTCAGCTCCCCCCTCTCCCTCGCCCACACTACCGTTCCCGTCCCCTCCCCCCTCCCAGGCCAAACCATAGTCTCCATCCTCGCCTCCGCCATCGGCCCAACCGCCTCCTCCTACCTCACCGGCGCCCTCACAGCCCTCTCGTTCCCGACCCCGTTCGTCCCCGGCCACGCCGCCATCGCCCGCGTCCTCCACCCGTCCCCGGACTCCGTATCACTCCAGCCGGGCCAGCTCGTCTTCGTCGACTCCTACGTCGCCGCCCGCGACGACCCGGACGTGCACATCCTCCTCGGGCTCCACGACGGGCCCACCCCGCAGCACAAGAAGCTCTTCCGCGACGTCTGGCCCCACGGCCTGTGGAAGGCCGCCGCGAGCGTGCCCGTGGAGAACTGCCACCCCCTCGACGAGGACCGCCTCTCCGCGCTGGGCTACGGCTACTCCCACGCGGAGCTGCTATACCTGAACAGGCTGGCGGTAGCCTACGGCGGCGTCCGCGCGGTCGGGCTCAAGGCTGGACAGACGCTCATTGTCGCGCCGGCGACGGGGCAGTACTCCGGCGCGGCGGTCGAGCTCGCGTCCGCCGTCGGCGCAAACGTCATCGCCGTCGGACGCAACCCAGACACCCTCCGGAAGCTTTCCAACCTCCCACGCGTCAAAACACTCACCCTCCCCTCAGACTCAGCCTCCTTCGAAGAGACCCTGACGTCCTCCCTCCGAGCCCTGGTACCGGGGAAAGGAGCAGACGCCTACATCGACCTCTCGCCGCCCACGCTGGCGGACCCGGGCAGACAGATCAGAGCGTGCATCGCCGCCCTCCGCGACGGCGGCAGGGCGGCGCTCATGGGCGGCGTAGCGGGTGACATCGGCATCTCCCACCCGAGCATCATGTTCAGGAATATTACTGTCAAGGGGCATTACATGTACACCAGGGAGCAAGCCGGCGAGATGGTCCGGCTCGTCGAGAGCGGCGTCGTGAAGCTCGGGGAAACGGCCGGCCACGAGAAGCCGGCCGCGTTCGGGCTCGCGGATTGGAACACGGCGCTGAGGGAGGCGTCGGATAGGGGAAGTTGGGGCCAGGCTGTCGTGTTTGTGCCGGAGCAGTGGTAAAGTAGTGTGGTGCGGTCAAACCCAGACAGACCTGTACGTATACACATGTGAGTGTGTGTGTATGTAACGATATTCCATTATTTCACAATCCGGGAAAGGTTGCTCATAGATATCATGCCCTCGTTCAACTTCATTTTCACATCAAGCTGCACCCCCCTTATCCGTCTCGCTGAGGGCACCCATCCGCCGTACACACTGACAAGACTCACGGTTTACACGACACCTCGAGGGAGACGGCAACAATCCGATTTCTCATTCTTCCACGCACCGGGGGATAAAACCAGTCCATCCGCTTTCTCACTCCGTCAACTAGCTGCCAGAGCTAAACAACCTTCCATCTTGTGTAAACTTTTCCCAGATCCCCCCATCTCTTAATAGCACCACAGAAGGAAAAGAAGACCATAGTATTAAAAACGCCAGGTTCTTTTTAGAATTCTCCCCTTTCCCACTGCTCCGTGTGCTTGGCTCGCAAAAGAAAAATGAAGAAAAAAAAAGGCAACAACAGAGGGTAGACAAACATTAGAGAAATACACACGCTTTTGTACAGGGGCAATAAAACTGTATTGTGAGCTGGGTATCATAGCAGCAAGGAACATGAGACGCAGGGTGAAGCAGTCAACTGAAAGCTTTTCTTCTTCTTCTTCAAGAGCCAATGCCGCGAAGGACTCTGGCCGGGTTGCCGCCGACGATGGTAAAGGGCGGCACGTTCTATTTGGAAAAAAAAAACGAGTCAGATGTGTGGATCTCACGGTCAGAGTTTAAATTGACGTACCTTGGTAACGACGGAGCCGGCGCCGACGGTGCTCCCCTTTCCAATGGTGATGCCGGGCAGGATGGTAACCCCGCCACCGATCCAGCAGTCCTGGTCAATGGTGACGGGCCTGCCAATCTGAGGACCCTTGCTGCCCTGCCGCCTCTTCGGATCGGTGTGCAGGGTTGCGGCGTAGATGCTGACATTGGGCCCGATGTGGCAGTTGTCGCCGATGTTCACCTCGGCGGCATCGAGGATGGTGCAGCTGCGGCCGACGATGACGTTCTGCCCGATGACGATATTGTACCCGTAGTCGCACACGAACGGCGCCTCGACCACGACGTTCTCGCCGACCCGGCCAATGTTGGTAACCGGGGAAGACCCGGGGGAGGGTGAGAGGAGCTCGCGCGGCTGCAGGATCTCGCGGAACAGGCGGGCCCTCTCGTTGGGGGAGACGCCGTTGTTGGGGTTGGTGGAGTTGTTGAAGCGCCAGCAAGCGGCGCTGCAACGCTCGCGCTCGAGGACGAGCTCCTTGTCGAAGGGGTAGTAAAACTTGCCGCTCAGCATCTCCTCCTTCTGCGACCGGATGCGGTTGTTCGCGGGGAACTGCGCGTGGGAGAGCGCCAGCTGCGCCGCCACCTGGACGTTTGTCGTGGCCGGTGGTTGCGCATTCGGGCTGTTCGATCTCGTCGGCTGTAGGATGTTGATCTGAGGCAATGTCGGGGCCGGGTACGGGGTGTCGGGGTCGTTGGCCGTCCTGCTGAGGTCGTGAAGGGGCGGTACGCGATCGAACCGTTTCTCGGAGATGGGCGGGTGCGGCTCCCGCTGCTGCTGCGGGCTCGAGGTCACGTTGAACGGGTACGGGTGACCGGAGGGCGACAGCTGCTTCTGATCGGGGCTGATGGCGCTGTTGACGCTTGGTATTGTCGAGGGTGTCAATGTGGACCCGGAGAGCGGGTTAGACACCATGGAAGCCGACAGCGT
Organism: Colletotrichum horii; assembly: GCA_027406005.1. Lineage (NCBI taxonomy): Eukaryota > Fungi > Ascomycota > Sordariomycetes > Glomerellales > Glomerellaceae > Colletotrichum > Colletotrichum horii. Next base: position 4,342,616 of record JANVYB010000008.1, read on the forward strand.
CGATACGGTCTGCCGATCGACGTCTTGATCTGCGATGGGCCGGCCTTGAGGAGTGTCTATCCTCAGCGGTTGTCCTCGATGATAAGAAAGAGGCTCGCGCCTCTGCCCGACGGCAGGTTGAGTCCCGTAAGGGGCTTGCTGCGGGTGCTGAGGCTGGGGCTGGTGCGGAGGTTGTGGTTGATGCTGAGGCTGGGGTGGGGGTTGAGATTGAGGTTGTGCTTGCGGCTGAGGCTGAGATTGAGGTTGTGGTGGTTGAGACTGGGGCATACCGTAAGCACCAGGCGGGACGTAGCTCGGGTCCTTTGACTCCAGAGGAATGGCCGTGGCCTTGTTGTCCGACTTCTGCCAGACTGCGTTGCGCTGTGGAGGGTATCCTGCGCAAACGAAGCCGCCGCGGATGCAGTTGCTACCTGTGAAAGAGTCAGTATTGCCAACTATGCCAGTGGCGAGAGAGGGACTTACACTCGGGCTTTTGCTCGTCGCATTTCTTTTTCCTCCGCCGGCAGGTCATGCATCCAGTCTTGGTACGGTTGCTAAAGTTACGCTTCCTCTTCTTCTCAGACTGGAGAATGGCATCGCGAGAGCCGCCGGTCGGAGTGTAAGGGCTGTAAGGCATGCTCTTGTCATCGCCATCCGGGCTGGTGTTGTCGTAACCCTGGCTGTCCATCTGGTTTGCCCGCTTCAGCGTCTCCCCAATCTGGTCTTCGGACTGGGCAGACATGGTCGACTGGTCATAGTAACTGCGGTCCTCTCTGTCTCCTTCCCGGGAATACCACGAGTCGCCTTCACGCTGGTCATCGCGTTCATGAGGGCGGTGATCGGGCGGCGGTGACCGATACGGACTGCGCGTTTCTGAAGGGTGGGCTGGCGCATCTGGCGATCTCTCGTGAGTCATGGGCGCATTCCTCTGCTGTGGCGGCGAGTCTGACCGCTTCCTCTTGAGAGAGCCGTCAACGTCGGGATAGTTCGTCGAGTGGTATGGCGACTTGTCCTGGCCTCTCGGTCCGGCCCAGCTCTCCCTCGTCGCCTCTGCGGCGGTGGGCGCTCGAGGTTCAGGATGGGTGGGCGAGCCGTTGGAGCGGTGGTCCTCTGGCGATGCTCTGGCGGCGGCGTCGGCGGGCTGGTTCGTCGGTTCTGACGTCTTTGGTGGTGAGCCCCCATTGAGGGCGGTGAAAGCTGACATGGTTCAGCGCCGCGCCTCACCAAGTCGGGGCGCGGGAGGATGAGAGCGGCGACGGTTGGGTTGAAGCCGTGGTGAGCGATGGTTTGGGAGTGAAGTTGAAATTGGGGTCGATGAGACCGAGGGGGCGCGGCAAGCGACAGCAGATCAACAATATACCGCGAGATGAGATTGGATATGAGGTCTGGAAGGGTGCGCAGCAGGGCGGCACGCGTCAATCAGTGCCAGAATCAGCGATTCGGGCCGAGAAAAGACTTGGGGAATGACCTCTTTGAGAGGAGACACAGAGCCGCAGGAGGACTCGATGAACCTGGCCAGCGTTGCAGTTGCGGTAGCGGCAGCGGTAGCGCAGATGTGCTGGGGTTCCGAGGCGAGGGAACGACTTTTTGAGACAGGGTGGTGGTGGTGGTGGTGGTGGCGCCTCGATGTCTTCCGGGCTCAGAGAGTTAGTTAACTCTTTTTTTTTTTTTTTTTTTTTTTTTTTCGTTCTTCCTCACCCTGCTTTTTCGGGTGGGACGTTGGCGAGCGTCGAGCTGCTGCTGCTGTATGTATGCTGTCTGCAGGTTGGCGGTTCGGATCAGAAGGGGGAACGGGAACTGGAACTGGAACTGGAACTGGAACTGGAACTGGAGCTGGAACCCAGATCTCAGCTTGATGGTTCAGCCAGATCGTTTCTTTGTCGTCGTGGTGGGTGGGTAAGAAGTTTTTTTTTTTCTTCCCCCTTCTCCTTGCTCCCCTCTCTATGTCTGATCCCTAGACCCCTCGCCAGATCTGAGGGGGAAAGTAGCTGCCAGCTATCAAAACCAGACGATGGCCCTCACTTTGCCGACGCCGTTGGTGGTGCCGCAGTCGCTACTACGGTGCGCGGCGCGCGGAGGACGCGGGAGCTTGAGCTTTGGACTTTTTTTTTTCTCCTCTTCCCGCTCTTTCTGCTGCTGGTCTCTCAGTCGCTTCCCTTGTGTTTTAGTGAACGGGGGGCGTGTGCGGAACAATTGCTGGGCTGTGCGCGCGTGCGTCAGTAGGTACGTGCGACAAGAGCGAGAGCGGTGTCTTGTCCGCCCGGGGGTGGACAAGGGCAGAAATTGAGAGAGATGCCGCTGAGACCTGAGGCTGTGCAGCCCTTGGTGTATGAATGTGTGTGAGAGAAATTGGATGGGAACAGGCGACCCAGTGTCTCCGGCCTCGACGGAAGCTCGAGGCCGTCAAGAGAGTTTGCGGCCTTCCCTCCTCTAGACGCGGGTGGTGGGAGAAGAATATTGGGCAAAAAGAAAAAGAAAAAGCAATCTCTCCAACAACCAACAAGAAGAGGAAAAATCGAGCGCGTTTGGAGACGGTTGATGAATAATGGTACTCACGTTTTCCCTCTCATGAAATGCTTATCCCTGCTGAGACGATGACCTCAAATGAGTCGATTCGATGTGGCAGGTGGATTCAGAAACAGTCGAGCTGCTTCTTCTTCTTTTCAATGTAGCGCGTGCGTGAGGTGGTTGTTCTTGGCCCCCAAAGGTCGGGTGTGTGTGTGCGTGTGTGTGTTTGCGTCCAGAACGAACGGGGGTTCGGGGTCGGGCAGATGCTCCGCTGTTTGCTTGCGATCTACCGCGAAGGGGGTTAATGGATGGAGTGGGTGTGGGTGTGTGGGTGAGAGGAGAGCAGAGTGCTGCGCTGCGTTGCGTTGCGTTACGTTGAAGCACCGGGCAGAAAAAAAATAACAATACTTCTGCCGGTGTGTGTTGACGTCGGAAACGTTCGCTGAGCTTGAGGTGGGTTTGTAATTATTAGTGTGTGCCTGTGTCTGTCTTCTCCGTTTCGCTGGTGGTGGTGTTGGTGGTGGTGGTCGTCGCCGTCGTTACCGTCGCAGCCGTCGCGAGGGGCGGGATCTTGGAATTAAAGAAACAGAAGAAGGAAAGTAGAGGGAAGGGCCCTGTCTCTTGCTTTTGCTTTCCCGCTTGTCCCTCAGCTAATATTTCTTGTCTCTTGTCGTTCACTTGCCGGCCTGGTCCTCCGATAAATGCACCCTTCTTTCTCCTGCCGCCTTAGGGGTTTGTCCTTAGTCGAGGGATGATGGCTGCTGATCGTCGGCGCTTGAGCCGTTTTTTGGCGCGCGATTATGCTGCGTCTGTAAGATGAGGCCGTGACGGAATGGCTTCTCCCAGGTGGCGAGACGGTCAGCTGTAACGCAACCCAAATCACCCCTTCCTGCGAAGCGCAATGCTGTCGTCGACAACAGTTGTAGATGCAGGCCTTGGGCTGGAAAGACTTTTGGAGTCGTTCCTGCTGTGCAGTCTGTGAATAGGATGTTGTTGCGTGTGTGGTGTGCTGCTGCAGTATGAGGCCTGCCTGATGAGTTAGGCTATGAGGTTGCTGCAAGAGAGTTTGCGTGGTTTCGGATGTCGACGGGTGGGATGAGCGAAAGGGTGAGATGACAAGAAACTGTGAGTGTGACGGGGGTGGAGGAGGATGAGGAGAGGGGAGGAATATGTCGTTATCATGTGGTAGCGAACCTCTGGTGTTAGAAAAAGTAGTCGGGGTCGAGTCTGGGTATCTAATTAGACCAAGGTACGGAGTGCAGATGCTCGACAGGCCCAGACGCACGCTTAGGAGCGTTTAAAGGCTCGCCTATTCAGCTCAGCTTCGAGGCGGAACGGAAGGGTCAGGACTTGGGAGTGAGTGGTGCGCGACCGAAACTAAATTGCAAGGGAAGAGAAACGCCTCCTGGGGTAACAGGGACGAGACCGGAGAGTCTCGGCGGGTGCTCCGTTACTTTTTGTATCTATACAGAGAATCTCTGCAAATCGTATCGATACCCGTCCGTCGAGTCCTCTTCTGAACGAACGGGATCCCCATCCTCGCTCATCCTCCTCCTCTTTCTCCTCCTGGACTTGGCCTCGAACCAAGCGGCCCCTCTCCCGCCAGAATCCCACTTCATGTGTGCCCGGGGAACCACTGTCATGTCCCCTCTATACGTATTGGTAGGAGGTCGTGTGAAAAAAAAGAAAAAAAAAAAAAAAAAAAAAAAAAAAAAAAGGAAAGCCCTCCCCTCCTACTGCATAGTAGACTCGTTGTCCAACCCCCCCCCCTCGTTCTTCATCGCTAAACCCGGGAAACAGTCGAGCAATATTGGGGGCATGGCGCTTCTCACGAGTACTCGACCGCCACAAGGTACTTGCGCGATACTGGCGGGCAGCGCTGCCGATAACTAGGTAGCGCGACGCTACCAACTACTATGCGTGCGTTTGTCGTCTCCAGGTGCTGGATCCCCTGGCGAGGCATGAACAGGGGGGATGGCATGCAGAAAGGAGGGGGCGTGTCGACAGGCCATTGGCGAGGAATGGAGGGGGTGTGAGCCCCGAGCTCTTCTCTGCAACCCACGTCCGTCTGTCTGCCTTTCTCATGTCTTCCAGTGAGTGTTCGCTCCATATCTGTGCGTACTTGTATTCTGTACAGAGCAGTCGAGCTGCAAACCTCGACTGTGACCGACCGGCCTGGCCTGGCCTCACCTTGCCTTGCTCTTTCTCACATTATCGTCACCCTCACACTCTCCTCCGCCTTCGAGGCTTCATTACCCGCCCGTGGGAACACAGATCGCGGCCGTCCCGTTCCCAGCCCAGTCAGTTCAGGTGGCAAGGAACCCGAGCGTTGCTCATGCCAAACGTCTCGACTCCTCCACCCCCGTCTGTCACCATTCTGTCGCTTAGATGGTCTCTTTTTTTTTTCCCCCTCTCCAGTCGGCCCTATGGCACACGTCCATCGGACATGACACACGCGCCTAAGCCCGCGCCCGACTGATGGACGACGACATCCAGCCCACTTGGGCTGGCACATCCTCATCTCACGGACCTCACCGGTATGTCTTCCCCCCCTCCCCGCGATGTGCGTGCGGAACGGTCACAGTGACAGTCAACCGTCACGGTGGAGGTCCTGGTCGAGGCACAATTTCGGTGTTCTGTACTCAAGTAAGCCTGCTGCAACGCACGCACGCTCGCGCATCTTGTCATAATATCTGTGTTAACAGCTGCCACGTGAAAGGTAAGGGGACCTGCTTCAGTAATCTCGATGGGGGGGTCTGCCACCCTCCCTCAGCAACAACCTTGAAGACGCTCTAGCCGCACGCACGCACGGCACGGCTTTTTTGGCCCCCGCTCTTCCGCGGCCTCGTCTATTTGCAATTCCTTGCCACATTGGAACTTGGGGGCAGCAAACAAGCGATTTCCCGCGACAATCAAGCGATTCTCAGCCTATCGCTAAGTCGGGACTCTTACACTTGGGTACAGTACTTGCACCCCCTCCCCCCCGACCGGACCCTGACCTCACCTTCGCCAGACTGCATCTCGCTGTCCGTCATGTCACTTGTCACTCAGTCGGCGCCGTTCCTGGCAAACCTATTAGTACGTCGCCCGTGTTGCTCGTCTCAACTGGCATTGGAGGCAGTTTGGTGCGACCTGGCAGAGAAAGTCGTCTGTGTACGCATAAGACCCCCAGTCAACCTCGCGGTTCACCAGGAAGGCCCCTCGCGCATCCGGAGACGCTGGCCGCCTCTGACGTTGCACTGGTTTCCACTCGTCTGCCTCGCGAAGCTTGACCACCATTGCAACCCTTTAGACCGCTGGTTTGCCAGGGTCCCAGGCTCTGGTGAAGGTAACATAGCTATGTGAATTCTCGCGCGTTGTGCGTGTGTGCTGCGTGCTGTGTACTCTGCATTGTGTGCCGCACCACCACAAAAGTGGCGGCAAGGGTCTTCCACGTTTCCCAAGTCTGGCAGGAAACGGCTTTGATACGCAGCCAGGCGCGCAAAAGAAACACCGAGACTTGTGTGATCCAGCCCACATGACTCCAGACCGAGCATCCTGGCGTCCTCCAGACTCGAGAGTCGAGACGACCAACATCGGTGCTGTAGCGACCCCGGTCGAACCTTTGGTCCCTTCATCCGCTCGTGCCTTCAGAAATAGCATCTACCCACACGCGGGAGCCCCTGTCTGACAAGGTCTCTGTCCTGGGAGTATTGCATGCCATTGGCATCGACCCGCGATGCAACAGCAACGCAGTGGCAGTGGGCGTTTCGGAGGCGACCATTTTGGCATTCGCGACATATCGTTCTGCTGGAGTGTTCGGCCGGACTATTAGATGTGGCTGACCAGCGTTGCATTCAAGGTTCAGTCCTCCCCCCTACCAAGTTGTTGACTGGACGAGAAGAACAAATGCATATTCGCATGCACTGAGCACTGCCAACGGACGTGGTTGATTGATGCTGGCTCAGCTCGTGCCAATGAGACTGCCGGGAAAGGGTGCAAATGGTCCCCAGTTCCTCGTCTCCCCTTGCAATCTCATTTCTCCCGTCCTAGCACGCGTCTAGAAGTTGGCGAGACTGCTTGTGGCCCAGTTTCGTCTCCCACGTCAACTTTCCTAGCATAAAAAGACCCCCACAAAGTACGACAACGTCGCTGGGCGTTGTCGTCAACGGATGGGCTTAGCTTGTAAATCTCGTATTAACGCCCCGTTGGCAACTTGTTTCGTTTCTCAGCCGCCATTCGCACTAGCATGCGCGGCGGCAGTGCATGCTCATTTGAGCAGGTTTTGATCACCGTCGGCGTGAGATTAGAGAGGGTATGGTCTCAATTTCGGGCTCGCGTTGAGCCATGTCTCGGCTCTGAACTCCGTTCTTCAGCAGATCGAGCCCATCTCTATCAATCACGTTGAGTCTTGACGCAATTCCAAAGCAACGTCACAACCTTTCGCCTAAACATTATTGCAGGTGATACGTCAATGTGGTGGTGTACCGTCGACAATGGTAGTGGACGCTCCGCTGACTGCATCTGCCCAATCCACTACGGCTGCTGATTTCTCCGCTCGCGGCTGCGCATGCGCCAGTCTCATTCCGGTGTGCGCTGCGACTGCGAGATGCAAATCGAGTGCAGAGAAAAGCTCCCGGTCGATGCGAAGTGTGGTCCGTGTTGGCGAAACTGTGAGAGACACTATATGACATGTACTGCATAGTAGTACTGTGGCATCTAGTTAACTGAAGGCAGCCTGAGGTGCTGCACGCAATGTCTGTAAGCATCCCTTCCCTTCGGCGATAGGTCCGCAATCTGGTGCTTCCGTTCCTCTGATGGGTCAAGGGGTGAAACAGAAACGTTAATCTTCCGATGTAGATGGACTGGGATGCAGGCCATGGTGGATTATTTTTAGCTCCATCGCTCTTGGTTGCTGGGTGGAGATGGCAACTGTTGGACACTTTCAGCGGAGTCTACACATAAGGTCAGAATCACACACCCCATGTGAGTCCAAAGGCCTATGCACTAGGGCGGTGCAGTCCCCACTATGCAGGAAATGTTTCAGAACTAATTAGAGTATAGTATTCCTCGCTTATAGATATCTACAGGAAATATTTCTAGAATAACTATTAACTTGCTTTATAATTTATTTTAATAGATAGAACTTTTTTTTTTAGTAATTAATATTATAATTCTCTATTAAATTTATTTTCTTTTATAATAATATATTAATAGTAATATAATAATTACTTTTATAAATTGATTTTAATTGCTATTATACTTTTTATCTAATAGGAAATATTTTGTAAATAATTTTTACTTTTTTATTAATATGCTTTCTATTTATTATATTTTAACTGCTTATTAAGCTTATTATAATAATTATAATAATTGCTTTAATTTCCTAATTAATTAGTCTATTAATAGTATATATTTTAATATTTTTCTTAGTCTAAAGATATTACTAATATCTAATCTAATAAAACTATATAATCTTTATAGCTAAAGAAAGCTATTACTGTTTCTCTAATTGTTGCAATATAGGTTTTAAATAGTCTGATATTATTTAGTATATAGTATTAATTTTTCTCAGAGTTATTAGTTTTTTTCTAGTAGAGCATTTAAGAAATATGTTTTTAGCGCTTATGAGATGCTTTGCACCCAGTCTTTCTAAAGCTTTTTATCCTCTATTAATAACTAGTATATTATATATAAATTCTACCTCAAATCTATAGAAAATATTTCTAATCTAATATCAGTTTATTTAGAATATTATAAATATATTACTAATTAAACTACTCTAATTATAAATTTTCTTATTATATTTTATAAAGTAAAAATAATTCACTTTAATCAGAAGCTTTAAGCTATCCTTAAAAAGGCTAATAGTAATATAAATAGAAATATTTCTAATTTATTTCTTATTATATTAATTATATTTAAATAGTTTAACTTAAATATAATACTTAATAAAGCTAGCATAGAAGTAAGTAAATACTATACTATTTACTTAACTTAAGAGGCTGAAAGCTGCAGTAAGTATAAGCTATCTACTTCTTATTTTATTAACTAATTAGATCTTATAAGCTGTCCTCTTCTTACTAGCTATAATACTATCTATCTTATTTAGTAGAAGTTTTGCTATAATAACTTAAGTGAGAATAAGTAGATCTCTAATATAATCTCTATATATTTCATTCTCTTTTTGCATATTGATTTAATTTATTTCTAATATCTTATTAGAAGCATCTAGCTTTCAGTTAGAATTTTAATAATATTTCTGCTACTTTTGTTGCTAATTCTGCTGATATCAGTAGTGCTCCTGCTAGTAGTCAGAATGGTGATGAGAATGGAGAGGAGAACAACTAAAGAAGGAAGTGTTAGGAAAGAGGATACTAATTATAGGGGTAAGAATATAAAATGCTTATTTTTGAAATTATAGATAAATACTTTTTAGTTTTAAAGTAATTAGAATAAGATTGATAATATTATAAACTTTATTTTATTACTTTTAAATAAAATATAAATAATAGAATATATTTTAACTAAATAAATATAGTATAATAGATATAAATATATATATATTATAAAATAAAATGTTTCTAATATATTAAAAAAATATTTTTAATTTATTATAAATATATTTCTATATATATATTAAATTAAACTATTAAATTTATATATTACTTATATCTAAATATAATTTATTTAAATATAAACTTAATAAATTAAATATATTATATAACTTAAATATATTAAATAGGTTAAATAATTTAATTAAATATATTTATTTATATTATATTAATTATATATTTTATAAAATATTTAATTTATATAAATAAATATTATAAATAAAATATTTATTATTATTATTATATATATATATATTAATATATATAATATTTTATTTATTTAAATATTTTATATTAAATTAATAAATATTAATAATAATAATAATAAAAAAATAAAAAAATATTAATAAATATATTAAAATTATATATTTTAATAATAAAATTATAGCTTTTAGTTATTTATAATAATTTTTATTTATTTAAAATAACTTATTTAATTTTATACTTTTTAATAATATATATAGCTTTTAATTATATAATTATAATTTTTTTAATTATAGTTATATTTATATATATTTATTAATTAATAATTTTATAATTTTTAATTTTATTTTAATAATAATATAGTTTTTATATTATTATTAAAAACACTTTTTTTTATTTAATATAAACTATATTTATTAATATTTTTTATTAAACTTAAGCTTAAGTTATATTTATTTTAATATTATAAAAAGTTTATATAAAAAAAACTTATTTTTTAAAATAATTATAAATTTATATAGTTTTTATATTAAAGTTATTAAAAATATTTATTATTATAATTATAAAATAAATAAAGTTTTTTTCTAAAAATATTTTTAAAAGCTTTAATTAATATTATTTTAATATAATATTATTAATTAATAAAAAAGTATTTATTAAATTTAAAAAGTTTATTTAATATATAAATATTATATTTTATAGTAATATTTTTAGTTATATTTTTAAAAATAATATATATAATATAAAATTAATATTTTTATATTTTTTATATAATATAAATATTATAAAAAGTTTATTATATAATTATAATAAAAATATATATTTTTTATTTATTTTATATTAAAAAGTATAAAACTTTAATATTTTATATTATTAATTAATATTAAGTTATATATTATTAAAAAACCTTTTATAAAAAAAAACTTAAATTATATATATAATATATAATAAATAAGCAAATTAAATTATATAATATTATATATTATAATTAGTTAGTAGTTATTAATACTTTATTATATATATAAATCTTTATAATATAAAGATATATATAATAAATTTTTAATTAATTATAAAAGAAAAAAAGTTTTTATAATTAAAATTATATTAATATTTATATATTTAGCTAATATATAAGCTTATTAAATATATATTACTATATTATATAAATTATAAAAAATTTATTATAAATTAAAAAAAAAGAAATATAAATATAAAGTTTTATATATAATAATAAAAATTTTTATATTTTAAGTTATAAATATTTTTTAATTAAAAAGTTATTTTTTAAATAATAATATTATTATAAAAGCTTTAATAATTTATTTAGCTTTAATATAATTAGTTTTACTATATATACTATTATATTATTTAGCTTTATATTATATAATTATTATTATTATTATTATTTTATTAATTTATTTAAATTAAAATATATATTTAACTTTATATAAAAATTTATTTATTAATAAAAATATATAAAGTTTTTATATTATTTTTTTAATTAATAAAAAATATAAATTAAAATATTTATATAGTATTTTTAAAATTATATTTATAAATAAAATATATTTATTATAGTTTCGTTATAAAAAAGCCATATTATAATTATAAATTTAATAATAAAATTATTTATAATATAAATTCTTTTTATAAATATAAATTTATTAAATTTATAATATATATTATATTTATTATTATTAATAAAATAAAAATAGTATTATATAATTTAAATTTATTATATTATTTATAAAATAAAGCTTTTTATATTATTTTATATATATATAATAAAACTTTATATTTTTTTATTAATTATAAAATACTTTATAAATTAAAAAATAAAATAAAACTTAATATAAATAATATTAAAATATAGAGTAGTTTATATTATTATAAAAATAAAAATCTTAAAATTAAAAAACTAAATATAAAAATATATTAAAGTTATATAATTAATTATAAATTTAATAAATATAAAATTTAAAATATATATTTAAAAAAAAGCTTTATAGTTTTAAAATATTAAAATTTTAATAAATATTTTTTTATTATAAAAAGCTTTTTTAAAATATAAATATCTATTTTAAAAATATTTATAATAATATTATATTTAATAATAATAAATAAAATAATTTAAATAATTTAAAAATTTAATAAATTAAAAACAAAACATTTAATATAAATTAAAAATATAATTAATAATAATAAAGCTTTATATTAAAATTATATAATAAAGCAAAAAATATTATTTATTATAATATAAATATTTAAATAATAAAAAGAAAAAAATAAATATAAATTAAATATAATATAAAACTAATTATAATTTAAAATAATAAAAATAAAAATAATTAAAAAAATATAATTACTTTAATTTATTATAATATATAAAATTAAAAAAATATAAAAATAAAAAAATATTTAAATTTAAAAGTTATATAATCTAAAAATTATTAATAAAAAGTAAAAAGATTAATTTAATTTTTATAATTAATATTAATTAAATTTTATAATATAAAGCTATTAGCTTTTATTATTATTATATATATAATAAAAAACTATTAATATAAATATTATAATAAAATAAAAAAAATCTTATTAATTATATTAAGTATTTTATTTTAAATAAAACATTTTTTAAAAATCTTTAAATATTTATATATTAATTTCTTTATAATTATAAAAATTATATAAATAAATATATAAATATAAATCTAATTAAATTATATTTTATTTATAATTTTTATTTTTTATATTTTATTAATTATATAATTTTTTAAAAGAAAATAAGCTATTAAAAAGAAATTTAATAATATTATTCTTTAAATATTATTATATTTTAATTTTAAATAATTTAAAAAATATATTAAAAATTAATATAAAAAAATAAAAAATAAATTTAATTAAAACTAAAAAAGCTTAAAAATATTTATATTTATTTAATTATTAAAAAATAAACTTTAATAAACTTTTATTATATATTAAATTAATAAATTTTATAAATTATTTTAAAAAAACTAATTATTAAAATTATTATAAAAAATAAAAAAAATATAAAAATAAATATATTATTTATTTATTTATTTTAAGTTTTTTTATTATAAACTAATTAAGTTTTTATTTATTTATATAAACTATCTTTTTTATAATAATATTTAATATTTATAAAAATTATAAGTAATTAGAATTATAATATTAAATACTAATTAAGCTATTATTAAGCTTTTATTAAGATTTAATTAAATTAATAAGTTAAGTTTTAAAAAGAAATATTATATATATCTAAATAGCTAAAAAAGCTAATTTAATTAGTTATTACTAATTAACCTTTATATTATTATTTTTATCACTTTTTTTAATTTAACTTATAGCTTTATTTTTTATAATTAGTTAAGTTTTATTTAAAATAAAAAATTAGCTTTAAAATAAATAGTAATATAAAATCTTATTAAGCTATTATTAATAACTTTATAATATTAAATATTAAAAGTTTTATTTTAAAAATAGCTTTTAAATTAAAAGTATTAATAATAATATAAATTACTATACTAATTACTAATATAGCTTTAATTATTAAGTTTATTATAACTATTTAATATTAAGTTAATTAAAATAATATATTTATTAAAACTCTTTTTAAGCGTTTTATATTAATTTCTAAAGCTTTTATTTTAAAGTTTTCAACTTATAATTATAATTATTTATTAATATATATTTATAAAACTTTTATTAAAAATAATATATTAGTTTAAACTTATAATTAGCTAACTTATAAAAGTATTAAGCTAAAGGCTTTAACTAAAAAAGGTTTAGATAATAGATAAAGGTTAATCTAATATATTAACTATAGCTTGCTTCTTTTAAGTTCTTAAAAAGCAGAGATTTTGCTAGTAAGCTAATATTCTGATTACTTAAAGATTTGCTAAGTATTCCCTAGTAGCTCTACTAAGTAATACTTATAATTACCCCTCTTTCTGAAGCCTTAATCTCTAAGGTATATAAGTATATAATTATCTTTTTAAATAGAGCTTTTCTATAGTCTCTCCTACTTAATTAGAAGCAGCAGCTTAATTGCACCTTTTATACTTAAATTGCTTTACTAGCAGCTTAGCGCTCTTATATTTATATATCTATTAATTTTTTATATTAATTAATTAATTTGTATTATTATATTATTCTATAAAGTTATTAATTAAAAATAGATTTTTTGTTTTATTATTAAATTTAAATAATTCTTTATATTAATTAGCTTATTATTATTTTGTTATTATGCTTCTTTCTTTTAGTAGTAGTTCTCTATTTATTTGTTAGTATATATCTAAAGCAGTTAATAACTAGGATTTTTATTTACCTCTTATAGCTTTAAAATTTTCTTTCTTTAGTATATTTTTTATTTTAATAATCTTATAACCTTTTAGCTTTATTTTTCTCTTCTTTTCTTTTTGTTATTTTCATTTCTTATTAGATCTCTTATTAAAAGCTTTATATATCTTTACTATTAATTCTACTGTTTTTTCTATAAGATTTTTTGCTATTAATTTTTATTTTATTTTTATTTTTTGCATTTTATATTACTATTTTTAAACCTTTTAAACTTATAATCTTTTTAATTTTTATATCTTTTTATACTTTCTGTTTCTTAAGTATTTATTTAAGATATTATATATTATTTATATAGTAAAGGTTTTCTTTAAGTTTTAGTTTAATTCTAATTATAACTTTAATAAAAATATTAGTTTTACTAATGCTAATTGCTTATATTTAGACTACTTTTCTTTTATTAGCTTTAATATTATTAATATTATTTGCATTTATAGTAACTATTATATAATTTATATTATCTATAAGCAGTATAAAATTAAATATGCTGCTATAAATTCTTATTATATTCTCTCTAATATTTTGCTAAAGATTAACTAAGTCTTTTAAATACCTAAAGAGCTCTATAATGCTGCTTAAGCTACTTAAAACGCTATTAATAATATCTAGTTATATAAAATTGCAAGCAGCTTTAATTTTTATAAATGCTAATAAGTTTAATATATTTTAAATAAGCTTAATAAGACTTAAGAGCAGGTAGCAGTTCTAATTAAAAACCTTATTTAAGGTATTAGCACTACTAATATAAAGCAATTATAGCTTTAAAAGCTTGCTTTAGTTTATAAACTTCTTATAATTAGTACTATATATTATATAAGTTTTTATTAAAAGCTCTCTATATATATACCTTTTAATCTTTTAGTAAGCTAGCTTAATTTCTAAAAGTTTTAATATTATTATTTGCTTTAATATTATTTAGCTAGCTTATATTTATAATAATATTTCTGCTAAATATCTTTATAACTAGCTTTAACTAGCTTATAATAATCTTTACTTTTAGAAACCTTTTAGCAACCTAATAGAAAAAGATCTTAAGAAGTTTTTAGTATTCTTTAATTCTATTTTTAAGCTTCTCTCTTATTATATAAGTAATAAAGTCTCTAACTGCTAAATTGCTATTACTAATAGTTGCTCTATTCTTTAAAATAATATAAAAACTTCTAAAGGTTAAACTGCTATTTAGTTTAGTTAGCAGCTTACTGCTAAAGCTAAAACTAATAAGAAGTATAATACTGCTGCTTCTATTAACTTTAAGCTTACTAAAAAGGCTAAATCTTCTGCTAAGCTTATAATAAAAGCTAGCTAAAATAGTTATAATAGTTATAACAGTTATAATAGTTATAATAGCTAAAATAATACTTCTACTAACTTTCTTTTTAGTAATAATAGCAGTAAAAAGACTAGCTTTAGTATTAATATTTAAAGAGAAAAAAGTAATAAGTTAAATAGTAAAGAAGATAGTTTCTTTATAGATTAGAATAATAAGAGTAGAAGAGAGAACTTTATAGTTCTTTTTGCTAAATAAATATTTATGTTTTTAGGTTGCTATAGTTATTTTTAGCAGCTTATTACTAAGCTCTTACTGAGGTTTCTATTATTTCTTTATAAACTTTTATTTTTAGATATTAGCTAGCTTTAAAGCTAAATTAGTTCTTTTTTCTTATGCTCTACTTAAGCTAAATAAAGTTTCTATTAGTATTACTTTAATTTTAATTAAACTTATTTATAAAACTAGAAATCTCTTAGTGATATTTTGCTGAGTATTTAGTAAATAATTACTACTTTTCTTTATTTTATTTCTTATAAGCCTTTTAGATTTACTTTTTAAACTTATATATAGCTGCTTAAATATTATTTAAATAGCTCTTCAGCTTCTAAGTATTATACTTAACAAGCTATCTAGCCTACTTTATAAGCTATTTTATATTATTGCTTTATTTTTAGCAATCTATAATTTCTTTTACTTTCTATTTATTAAGTTTTTCTTTTAACTTAAGTAAGCTTACTTCTACTTCTATAGCTGCTCACTTTAATATCTATAGTTTAAGTAATAAAATAGAAAATATATTATAAAGCTTATAATATTTCTTTAAAAGGTATATTTAATATATTTAGCTTCTTATATATTTAGTTATAACAATTTTAATATAATATAGCATTAGTTTTCTATTCTTAAACTTAAAGAACTTTATTAATAGCTTTATTACTTACTTAGGTTTAAATAATATCTCTTTATATTTAGAATTATAATATTTAGCTTATAACTCTATAGCTTTTTATTAATACTTTATAACCTTTTGCTATAATAAAGCAATATAATTAATTTATTCTTTAATACTTTATATAGATATATAGCCTTCTATCTATATATATTTAACACTTTAGAAGTAATAACTATATAGAACTTCTATTAGCAAATAACTAATAGTTTTATACTATAAGTTATTATATGCAAACTTAGCTTTTAGTAATTAAAATGCTTATTATTCTAAAATATCTTTAATATATACTTAGAAATACTTCTTAAAAGTTTAGTATATCTATTCTGTCTTACTATCTGTTTATAAGTAGTATGCTATAGAGAGATAATATTTAATTCCTCTTTCTTAAGTGAACTCTTTTTAAAACTAACTTATAAGTAGTTTATCTCTATTACTAATAATGCTTTCTAATATATTAAAGTTATATTTAATCTTCTTATAAAAGATCTATAAAAGCTAAGCAGCATTTAGCTGCTTAGTTATAAATATAAATAACTTAAACTTAGTTATATAGTATATAATAACTAAAATTATATTATATTTAATGCTATTATTTTAAGTATTTACTAAGAGATTTATAATAAAGTTTATATTAATCTTTTAAAATAGGTATAATAGTAGTAGTAATAACTGCAGCTTGCTATATAGCTTATACTTTAGAACTTATACTTTTTAGTATACCTTATAACTAGAGATATAGTTTTTAATATCTATAGTTAAATTAAGCTAATAAAACTTTCTTTTAATTAGTTTAATTATCTTATTAAACTTTATATAGCTTACTTTATAGTTATTATAGTATAAACAAAATATTTTAAGTTTAAGCAATTGCTCAGCTAGAATTTTAAGTCTCTTCTTATAAAATAAAGTATTATTTAAGTTAATATAAAATCCTTTTATATTGCTAGCTAGTTTATAAGCTTTTTTTTAGCTTACTTTAGCAATATTTATCTTTAGCTTATAGTCTTCTAATAAAAGCTTTTATTACTATAGAAGAGTGCTAAATATATGCTATTTTATTATTTATAAGCCTTTTCATAATTAAATATAAAATATATTGCTTTAGAATAATAACTTCAGCTTGCTATAAGTTCTCTTAAGTTATATCCTTTTGCTAAGCATTTTTTTATATTTTTTATATCTTTTAGCTATAAGTTATAACAGCTTAAGTTTTTATTAAGTTATTAATATATCTGCCTATATATAGCTAGTATAAAACTGAAGTGTTTCTGCTCTTAAAGCTAAAGTGTTATTAATAGGTTCTAATAGTATTAATATAAGCTTTTTTAATTTATAATTCTACTTTAAAACTAGCAATCTTTATTTATAAGTTCTCTAAGAGTTTGCTAATAAGATTTAACTTTTTTATAAAGGTTAGTAATATATTATTATACTTTATTCTTCTCTCTATATAATCTAGCCTTTTAGATAGCTTATTAGTAAGATTAGTAGCTTTTAAGTAGTGCTTTAAATTAAGGTTAAATATTAATAACTTATATATCTAATAAATAAGCCTTCTCTAAAAGTTTTATATTAAAGCATTAATTACCTCTTTAAAGACTTAATAATCTATTAAAACTGTAAATCTAGCTGATATTTTTTATAAATAGTATACTTACTAATTAAAACTTTTAATAATAGTAAGAAGTTTTTATTAATTTATTATTTATTATTATTTTATATCTAAAAGCTTTTATAAATAGTAAGCAACTAGTTGCTATTAGCTATTAATCTTTTAAAAGAAAATACTAAAGATAGCTTTTATAGAGGTATCTATTTTAACTTTTATTTTATATATTAAGTCTTAATATTAAAAAATAATTATAAAGCAGAAAGTAATTTTTAGCTTATTAAAAACCTTTTAGACTTCTTTTAGCTATTTAAATTTTACTAGTTTTCTGCTATTTTTACTGCTTTTAAGCAGAAATATTATTAAAGCTATAATGCTTAAATATCTTATAATAAATTTATAATAAAAGTTATAAAATCTAAGGAATATTTAGATCTCTCAGTAGGATTTCAGCAGCTTTTATTTAGCAACAGTTTATACTTATTCTAAGTCTATAGAAATGCTATCTAATAATATAATATATTTTAAAAACTTAACTTCTTATTAATAGAATTTATGTTTATTAAGCTTTATATATAGCTAAAACTTCTTTAAGCAGCAGAATATTTAGTAAAAGTCTGCTATATAATTTTCTTTTATCTCTAAGTATATTATAATATTATCTATATATACTATATAGTAAGTATTTAGAAGCTTAATAAATGCTTAGTATATATATGCTTAGAATATTGCTAATATATTAGTTAGTTTAAATAGTATAACTATATACTTAAAATGCCTATATTATATGCAAAAAGCAGTTTTCTATCAGTCTTCTAGCTTAATTTAGATCTAATAATAAGCATTTTATAAATCAATTTTTAAAATCTATTTTGCTTTATAAAGCCTATTTAAAAGCTTGCTAATAAGTAGCAGTAGATATTTATTTTTAATTATAACCTTATTAAAGCTATAATAATCTATATAAAGCCTTAAAGATTTATTCTTCTTTAAGATGAAAAGAATTAATACTTCTGCTTTGCTTATAGAGAATTAAATCTTTCTATTTGCTTTATTCTCAGCAATATACTAATAAAGTTCTTTTAGTTGCTGCTTATTAAAAAAGTAGATTAGTTTATATAGCAGTTTCTTGCTTTTTTCTAAATTAATTAAGTAGTTTGCTTTATTAAAGAAGTTTATTTCTTTTACTGCTTATTTATTAAATATTCTCCTTTTAGATTTAAGTTTTAAGAGTAGCTTAGCTTTTTTATCTCCTTTATCTTTCTCTTTCTAAAGTCTTTTAATTTTAATCTCTTTAGAGCTGATACTACTTAAGATATATAAAATATATATTTTATAGCTGTTTTTAATAATCTCTCTTATAAATGCTAAAGGTTCTATAAATGCAATTTTATTATATTTCTATTTATTTATTTATATATTAATAATAATCCTTTTAAGTCTTATAAAGCTTTATAAAAGCAGTAGATCTTTTATACTTTGCAGTTAGAAAACTTTAGCAAAAAGCTTATAAATCTTATAAAAGTAGCTTTTAAAATCTATAAGAAAAAATATAAGTTTAAATATTTATCTTAAGTTAGTTATATAGCTATTAAATCCTTCTAATAGAGAGGTTATAATATTAAAAGGCTTTAAGCTTAAAAACTTAATAAAGCTAAAGCTAATAAGATTAATTTATAAATAACTATTTATATTTATAGTAACTTCTTTTTTAATATACCTTTAGAGAATAATTGCTCTGCTTTTTACTATAGCGTTAATAAGTATCTTTTCTAGTTTTATAAGCAGTATAGAAATACTTAAATCTAATTTCTAGCCTATTTATTTTCTAATAAGTTAAGCTTATTATTATATTCTTTTTCTTTTATAACTTAAATTGCATTTATATTAGCTTTTCTAGTAAACCACTAGTTTGCTATTAAAGTAGTATTTATATCTTTTAATCTCTTTAGCTTAAAGTAGTTAGCAGCTTTATGCTTTTTATTTCTATAGTTATAATAAGTAATAAATTAGTTTTTTTAGAATATATTAGTTAACTGCAGCTAGATAGATTGCCTTTAACTATCCTTTTATTAAGGTTTTTTGCTAGAAGGTTAGAGAGTATTTATGCTTTTTATAGCTATATAGTTATTTTTAGTAAAGTCTCTTGCTTCTAATTAATACTTTAGTTTAAGCTAGCTTAAGTAGTTACTTCTAAAAAGTCTTTTCTATTTATCCTCTTACAGCTTTTTGCTAAAATATTACTAATATAGGTTTTAAAGTCTTTTAGCTTCAATAGCTATATCTTTAAGTCTTTTTACTTCTACTTTTTGCTACTGCAATTCTCTATATATAGTAGATAAAAGTCTAAAGAAGTATATATAAACTTCTGCTTTATTATTCTCTTAGTTTTCTATATTTAAGCTGTAATATATTACTAACTACTTAGCAAAAAATTAAAATAGTAATTAGCTTTCTTTTTACTTAATTATATTAAGCTTCTCTTAATATTAAAACTTTTATATCTTTAAGTTAATATGCTGCTAGTAAATAAATATAGTAAAGTTAGCTTATAAAACCTCTTTTTTTAAGCTTTTCTTATAATAGTATTACTATATCTATAGAATATATAAAAGTTTTATAAAAGATTATTAAATCTATTCTTCTAATATACTTTTAATATATATTTAGTTACTATTTTTTATAGCTTAGATCTAATTATTAATCTGCTTAACTATAATATCTTCTCTTAAGATTTTGCAGTTATATACTAGAGGCTTCTCTTAAACCTTTAGTACTATTCAGCTTATAGAACACTTAGCAAGCCTCTAGAGAAAATGCTTTATTAACTCTTAATAAGCTTTTTGCTATTATTTTATTATTTAAGTATAAGCTTTTTATTATTACTATAATAGCAGTTAGAATATATCTATTTCTTCTCTGCTGCTTATATATTATTCTCTTTAAGGAGTGCTTATACTGCACTTATATAGTAGCTATTCTGTCGCTAAAGTGTATTCTTAGTTGTTTAAGTTGAAACAGTTATAAGTTTAGCCTTATAGGCTTACACACCTAATTGCTTTATTAATAAAGTTATTAATTATCTCTTTCTATTTAATTAATATTACTTTTAGCTAACTTAATCTTAATATAAAGCTGCAAATACTTTAGTGAAACCTTAAAAGAAGTAGCTTTATATTAAATATAAACTTCTATAGTTTATCTATATTAAACTCTATTTACTAACTGCTTAGTAAGTTATTACCTTTATTATAAAACATTTTAATTTATACTAATTACTTAAAATAAAGTAGAAGCTATAGAATTATAAAAGTATTAAGCTAAAAGCTTTAACTAGAAAAGGTTTAAATAATAGATAGAGGTTAATTTAGTATATTAACTACAGCTTGCTTCTTTTAAGTTTTTAGGAAGCAAAGATTTTACTAATAAGCTAGCATTCTAATTATTTGAAGATTTATTAAACATTTCTTAGCAGCTCTGCTAAGTAATATTTATATAACTATAATAAAAAATAATAATATTTTTTATTTTAATATTTTTAAAGTTTAAAAGATTTATTAAATATTAATAAAAATACTTACTATTATATAAATATAATAATATAACTATTAAGTTAACTTTATAGTAATTAAATTTAATAGTTATAATAGCTTTTAAAACTTTATATAAACTAACTTTTTAATATTTATTTATTAAAAATATATTAATATTAAGCTTTAAAAGTATTAGTTATATAGCTTTTTTAATAGCTTTTAATAAAAATCTAACTAATAGCTTCTTTAGTTTTTTATTAAATAGTTAGTAATATATTAAGCTTTTAATATAAACTTTAAAAAGTTTTAAATTTATATTTATATTTTTTTTCAGCTTTTATTATATTTATAATAATATTTTAAATATTAAAAGTTTAATATATAACAGCTATAAGCTATAGCTATTATTATAAAATAACTATAAAATATATATTTAAAGTAATATAAATATTATAAAAAAAACTACTTTATAGAAATATATTAATATAAAGTTAAGCTATTATTAAATATAGCTTAAGTTTATATTAATACTATATAAATATAAAAATATTTAAATATTAATATAATAATAATAATAATAATAATAATAATAATAATAATAATAATAATAATAATAATAATAATAATAATAATAATAATAATAATAATAATAATAATAATAATAATAATAATAATAATAATAATAATAATAATAATAATAATAATAATAATAATAATAATAATAATAATAATAATAATAATAATAATAATAATAATAATAATAATAATAATAATAATAATAATAATAATAATAATAATAATAATAATAATAATAATAATAATAATAATAATAATAATAATAATAATAATAATAATAATAATAATAATAATAATAATAATAATAATAATAATAATAATAATAATAATAATAATAATAATAATAATAATAATAATAATAATAATAATAATAATAATAATAATAATAATAATAATAATAATAATAATAATAATAATAATAATAATAATAATAATAATATTATTATTATTATTATTATTATTATTATTAATAAAATAACATATTAATTTTTTTTAAAAACTTTTTATTTATAAAGTTATTTTATAAAAGTTTTTTAATTAATTATAAATATATTATATAATATAGAAATATTTTTCTTATTTTTTCTATTAGATTTTAATATATATTATATTAAATAAATATAGTTATAGTAATATATATATTAATTAAGTTAACTACTTTTTATACTTTAGATATATTTACTATATTTAAAGCTTTTAAAGCTTTTAATATATTAATTATACTAATTATATTTGCTATATTAAATATAGCTAAAGCGCTTAAGATGCTAAAAGCACTAAAGGCACTAAAGGTATATAACACCTTTACTATATTACATATTAGATTTTTAAGTTTTTATATTTATAATATATATATATATATTAAATAAATAAGCTATATATTTTTAAATTAATTATATATACTTTAAGAAGAGATATTAATATATATTATTTTAATATCATAATAATAATAATATAATAATATTTTATTTACTTAAATATTTTATTTACTTAAATATTTTATATAAAATAAATAAATAGACTTTTATATATATAACTTTATATAAAAGTATTTAATTTATTATAACTTATAACTTTATAAATATTTATATAATTCTTTATATTATATAATCCTATTTATATAATTAAAAGCTTTATAACTTATATTTTAAGTTATTTTTCCCCTCTTTTTTCCTTATTTCAAAATAAAACTAAAAAATAATATTAACTAATATTATATTAATATAGTTCTTCTTTATTAATAATCTATACTAATAAATGCTTATAAATACTAAAAATTATTACATTTTATTATAATATATCTCTATTTATAACTTTATACTATATAAGCATATATATTACACCTCTAAATACTTTAATACTTATGCTAATAATAAGTAATATATTTTTATTACTTATTTAACTATTCTAACTTTAATCTTATTCTAAATTCTATAAGTTTTCTTTTTATTTTCAGTTCCTCTTCTATCCTCTAATTCTAATATTTAATTTCAGCCTGAGATTCACGCTCTTTATGCTGTTTATCCCTTTCTCTACTCTCTATTTCCCTTTTTAACTGCTCTATATAAAGCTTTTGCTCTTTATTAGCAAGAGATAAAGCGCTAATTTGAGTTTATATTTAAACAGCTTAGTAAAGAAGTTAATTATTTTGAAGGTGTAGTAAGCTTCAGTTTGAACAGCTTTAAGGAGTAGTTATTAGTACTTTAAATAATAAAACACTGCTAGTTTATAAAGATCTCTTATTATCTTCACTATTAGGGAAGCTAAAGTTGCTATTATTATTAAATAGCAAGCTTTTCTGATTACTTACTGATAGTTTTTAAGTTTTTAAATAGCTTAAAGAATAGTAGAGTTAGTCTTTATTCTCATTATCTAATAATCTCTGCTGCTTTTATTGTAGAATAATAATTAGATATCAGTCTTTTAATATAGTATTAAACTTATTATTCTGTTGCATTGCTAAGTCTATTTAACTGGAAATTCTAGTGTTATAATATAAGCTTAAGATATATTGCTTATAAGTTATATAATCTTAGGAGATTATATTTCAATCTATTTCTTTTAACTTATATAAATAAGTAAGAGTATTTTCTAAGTGAAATAGTATATATACCTATTAATAATATAAAAGATAGAGAGAAACTGCTCAGTCTATTAGTAGGATGCTTAGTGATAGATCTTAATAGTATTTATGTTATATAGGATTTATTCCCAATTTGAGGTTGGGATCTTTAATATCACTTGATAAAACCCTGCAGCAATAGGTGGTGACTGCTTATAGTCTGCTTAAGCTTTAAAAGCTGGGAATTTCACTATGTCTTATATAAGTGATAAGAAATATTTCAGAAATATTTCTAAAACGTTTCTAGATGAAGTATAATAATAATATACCTCTAATTGCATTATAAAGTTTGTTATAGTCTCTTTAAGATTAACAGCTTAAAAGACTGGTTATAATGTTATATAGAGTCTCTAGTCCACAGGGATAGATATCACCTAAAAGCTTCTCAACATTATGCTGAAAATATATGCAACAGAGGCAAACACAGCTCTCAGCTTGGAATTCCTAAGACTTTAAGCATTAATACCTTTTCTTAAGGTATTGCTTAAAGCTTTTAATAACGCTCTATTCTTAGTTAAGAGTAACCTTAAGTATATTAGATCTATAAATAAACTTCTATTTAATATTAATTGCATATTTATAATATAGAATATTAAAAATAGCTTAAAATATATATTAATATATTTCTGCTGTTTTAGTGTTTATATAGCATCATACTAAGGGGAGTGTTTTATTAGGTTAGAAATAATTTAGAAACATTTCAGGCATAAATGCTTACTTTTTTCTGATATATAGCTGTATTAAGCCTAGATAACCTTATAATGCCTTAAACTATAAATATATTTATAGTTTATATTAACTATAAATAACTTTATATTATTAAATATCTACTGTATAGTTTGTTTATAGAAGAAATAAATAATAATATAGTTAGAATATGTTTTAAATAAATGTTAGATGTACTGATAATAGTAAGCTATTAAAGTTATAATAATATAAAGAAGGAATTCATTCTATATGCAGAATTGCTTATTTTGTTCTTTTGTTTGCTATAAAGCGAGTGTAATTATGCAGGCACTTTATGGAAACATTAAGATTTGCTGTTTTCAAATAATATATTGAAGGTAGTTAGGATTTGCAAGGCTTTTATGAATATCTATTACAGATTGCCTATAGAACTCTGTAATATACTTTTTTAATTTATTTAAGTTTAAAAATAAGTCTATAAATATTAGTATATTTAAATAAAGTAAAGAAGTAAAGCATATATTTAATATTATGCTAGGCTTATTAATGCGTAGGATAATATGTATTAAACCTTTTATAATTAAAAGAGGCGTTTTTGCTGTAGGTAGGGGAGGATATATATAAGTACTATATGATGTAATCATAATATATAGCGTGGTTTTTAGGTTTTGTGGGATAAAAAACCTGTAATAGACAGAGCATTTAACTTGCTGCATTTAAGTAATTAGACTTTGATAGGTTTGGTTGTATGTTGGTTGTCTTTGTAGATTACCTGTAAATATAAAGCATTTCTAGTTTGTAATTACTTCTTCTAGAAGTGCTGTCTTATAGAATGTTGATGTTATAATATCCTAATATAGTTGCTATTTAAAAAGAACTAATATAAAGTAGTATTTCCTTTAGTTTTAAGCTGTAATATTATTTAAGTATATAATTACCTACTGCTGAATATTAGCAATAAATTAGATTATAGTTAGTAGATATATTATATATAGCCTTTAGAATAGATTTATTTTATGCTTTATTCTGTTGCTTATAGAATAAAGCTATATATTTCACTTGAATTAGTATATAATTGCTTTTTATGAAAATGTTTATATATTATCTGTAGTGTCTTTTATATATATTAGACTGAATGCAAAATATTTCAGAAATATTTCTATATTGATCCTATTTATGCTATAATATATTTCTCTACTATTATTATTATAACCTTCTCTTTAAGTGTTATAAGTTATGCGTTGAAGGATAATGTTATTGCATTATAGGTGAAATTTTGATATTATATATATTAGCATGCTTTTCTATCTGTATAATCTCAGCCTATATGCTATATAGGGGCATCTCTAAGAGTATAATAAGTTATATTAAATTTGCTTATCCTTTTATATATTTGATATTAGATTATATGCTAAGGTTTAATAATCTCTTCTGCAGAGAGAGCTTCTATTAGAATAATAAAAACTACTCTTTTTAGAGATATTATTAGGTATTCTAAAATATTAGGTAGGTAGCTAATATTCTCTATAACTATTATATCTTATATAAAGAGGTTATTGCTTTATATAGCTAGAAGATAGCTAATAATTATTAGTTTAATAAATATAATAAATATATTTAGAAATAGCTACTACTATTTATTAATAAAAAGTATAAAAAGAGAAATAAACTAATAGTTATATTATATTTTATAGTTATTTTTAAATTAATATTAAATTTATTTTAAAGCTTAAATAGAGTGAGATATTACTTAAATTATTATAAACTTTATTTATATTATTTAAATTCCTAAATTTATTTATAAGTTTATTAAAACTAAATATAACAGCTTACTTTTAAACCTTATAATAGTTATTATATATTAATAAATCTATTATCTCTAAGAATAATTTAAGTAAAAATAAGATTTATTAGTATAAAAAGATAAATATATTTAATTCAGTTTAGAAATATTTCTCATAATATTAATAACTTTTAAAATTACCTCTCACTTAGAATACTTCAGTATACACCTTAAATATCAGGTGTTATATAAGCTATATAGTGCAGACTGCTATAATTAGATAGATAGTATAAAGTGAGGTCTACTAAGTTTAGACTTAGCAACTGCACTGCCCTAGTGCACAGGCCTTTAGACTAACATAGGGTGTGTGATTCTGACCTTATGTGTATCGTCCTTTCGGCGCAAGTTTGATAGACTTTATTTACCCCAGCTTTGCCCGGGACCGATCCGCTCGTCTCGTGTCGTCTCGTCTCTTCATCGCGTCGCGCATTCACGGATAAGGTGCTGTAGACGGTAAGGCAATTGCACCGTCGGCTCCGACGGCGGCGGTCAAAGTGTTTCCTGTTACCTCTGCACCCCATCTCCCTCGTCGTCTCTGTCTGGCGTAGCGCTTGTCGCAGCAGGGCGTGTGTTTGAGGTGAGAGGTGCGGAGAAGAAGGAAAGAAAAGGCGCCAAAGGCTCGACACACACACACCGGAGCCAGCTGGATCGAAGCATGGATCATCGGCCGAAGCCAGTTACCCGACTCGACCGCCTCGCCCAATCTGTTCGCACACCCGCACTGGCGCACGAAAACTACCGCTCCAGTTCCATTGTCGCCCTCCGCTCGGGTGTCTTTACCGCCGTGCCCCACCACGCCCACCCACCGTGATGCCAGCTAGACGACATGATCGTCCTCATTGGCCCGTCAGAATGAGAGCTGCAGCCAACGGGAAGCCTCAGATGGGTTGAGGGAAAGTGGTTGAGGACAGGGTAATACCATTCGACACATGTGCTGTGACGAGACGGATGAGCCTTTCTTGGATGGAAACTGGCCCAACCTCTCCGGCAGTCCAATCTTAGTAACCAGGACCGGGCCAGATCGATAGTTTCGTCTTGCGGCATCCGGACCTACGCCGCACCATATCGCGGTGCAGCAGTTGAAGTGCCAAATTGACGTGATGGCACAATCCTTCAGCTGCCGCGCTGACCTGCCGTCAAGGGTTTTCTTTCTCGTCTGGGGGACGAGCGATGCAGTCCAAATGGCAGTCAGCCTAGGGTGCCATGGGCGACGTGATGCGGTCCGCATAGGCGCAGTCTGCCGCAAACACGCTGATGGGTTATCGCGATTTTGCTGCACAAGTGCTGACATACAGTCACACTCAGACGCACACACGCGCACACCTCCTTCACCGTCTATTGCGCACGAAGTGCGTGTGGCATGCTGGTATGCTTTACCCAGCCGGACTTGCAGCCAAGAAGAAGTGCTGAGTCTGACGTTCAAGGCAAGGCAGAATGCGTATCCGTATTAGAGGCCGTCAAGTGGCCTAACTCGACCATTTCCGGTAGACGCCGCATCGGCCGCCGTAATGGATGAATGAGGAGTGATTGTTCTTTTCAAGACTCAGAAAAGTTTGGCGTGAACGGCTCCTAGATGACTCCGTTGCATGTCATGTCGCACTCGGTCTGGCATTGTGTCGGTTACCTCCGATCGATTGGTCGGAGAGTTCAAGGCTTGGCTCCGGTGGAGCCCCCGGGCTGTCGCCATGCATGGCTGCTTCGGTAATGAGACGACCAGAAATTGAGGGAAAGTCGTCTCATGATGCTGGCAGATACGTAGCAGGGCCGCCGAGCAAGCAAGACTGGCGGGGGTCTGGCAAAGAGAAGGCTTGGGCATGGGTAAGTTGAATTAAATGAGTGTGGCCGCAGTCGCCTCTCCGGGCCGCGTCTCTCGTTCGTCTGTGTCGCATCAAAAGATCAGACCAATGCGGAATGACACCCGCGCAGTGGAGTACCGGGTCCTGGCAACAGTAGCAAACAGACAACAACCTAGAACTTTGCGCCTCTGGATAGCGTCTGGGCATCATTCCGCGAGACCCAGAGCAATATGACACGGCAATGGCTCGTGGTTTCTCGGGGCTAACGGTATGGGTTGGAGAGTTGCTAGCAAATGGGCCCCGTTCCGCGGCGCACCCTTCTGGTTAACCGGCGCACCCTTCGGTGGCTTGACGCTGAGGTAATCACTAGTGATTGGCTACTTAGGAACTCACGATATTTCTGCGGCACTGTGAAAACACTGTCTCTGCCCTCTTTCTGCTAGCCTGCCCTCTGCTGGCTGGGCTTCCCTCTGCTGGCTGGGCTTCCCTCTGCTGGCTGGGCTTCCCTCTGCTGGCTAGCTTACCCTTAGCTCTGCCCTCTATAAGTGAGGCCTTAGAAGCAGAAGGAGGGCTAGCTAGCCAGCAGAAGGCCAGCCAGCCAGCAGAGGGCCAGCCAGCCAGCAGAGGGCTAGCTAGCAGGAGGAGGGCAGGGCAGAGGGTAGAGGGCAGAGTGAGGAAGACTTACACGAGAGCCTCTAATAAAGCAGTATAGTAGCAGACTTCGCACGTGCCTAGCCACACTCTAGCCACGAAGGGGTGCGCCGGTTAACCAGAAGGGTGCGCCGCGGAACGGGGCCCTAGCAAATGCAGCATGCCTTTCATCTGCAGCGTTGCATGGCGTTGGGTGGTGGGTGAGTGAGGTGGGCGGGGAAATGGAAGCAGATCAATTTGATCAAATGGAGAGAAGCGCCGCTCGGAGGACCGAGGTTGCAAGGATGATTGACGATTGCGAGGATGGTAGGTATCCGTAAGGCCAAGATGGAAGAACGAAGAAAAGGGTGGGGCAAGCGTCAATTCGAGAAGGAGAGGAGTCGAGAAAGAAAGCCCTTGTCTTGTCCCGTTTTCTGTGGTATCGTGTCGTCACCAGCCGGGGGACGGAAGTGACGGTATGAATTGTGGACGGTGCTTCCCAGGGTTCCCGTGCACAACTTGCATCGACTCGCTTTTTTCGGCGAAGGCATAAAAAGCACTGCTTTTTTCGGCCGAAGCAAGCAAATTTCGCTTATCAGCGTAATCTCCACTATAGAATCAATCGATTAGCTAGGCAGGGATATCTAAGTCTGCAAGTGGCGCTTCTGTCTCTAAGCCCTCTAGAATCTGCCGCTCTAACTCAACTAACTCTTCCTCAGTAATTATATCCTATGTTGGCAGCAGTAGTAGCAATATATAGCTACCTCTTTAGGCATATAAATAATCTAGAATGCAGCTATTTATATAGACAAAAGCTAGCTTATTAGCTATATTAAGGTTTAATCTGTTATAAATATAGTTATATATATAATTAAGTATAGAGAAGCTCTGCTCAGAAGGTATAGATATAGCAATACAGCTAAGTAATTATAGGGCTAAAGTTGCCAGTTATAACCTTATTAACTCTGCTAACCCCCAGGCTATATATGGCTGCATTTAAAGGTCTTAAAATGCTGCAGTAAGGTGAAAAAGAGGTCTCTAGGTATGCTATAGATCGATAAGCTTAATATGCTAGGCGTAGGCAATCTTAAGAGTAGGAGTATAGCTATTAAAGTAGGCAAAAGTTGTTTTATACTCTTTATTAGTTAACAGACGCTTAAGTATATATAGTATAAAGGTAGCAGCAATAATATTAATTAGGTATAGCTGCTTTTTGCAGCATGCGTTATACTTCTGCTAGATAAGTAGCTAATTAATATTAAGGTTGCTGCTAGCCTCACTTACCTGCTATATCTCTCATAGAGAGTCTTAATACAGCAGTATATAGCTGAAGTGGGAGCAGTCAGCTTTAGAGGTCTTAATCGCAGAAGTAACTAAGTTCAAAAGGCGCTGCAGAGCCTCTGCTTTAATCTAAAAGAATTTATTATTGATCAGAGCGATAATGCTGGCTATAAGCGTAGGGTTACTTTTTTTAGTTATATTGAAGTGTTGTTTTATAATATCTAAGTAGGTAATATAGTTAAGTAGGGCGACTTTTAAGTTAAGTATAAAGCAGAAGCACTGCTCTATACTGCCTTAGCAAGTGAATAATAAGGTAATCAGCAACTTCTGCTTGCTGTTATAGACCCTCTTTTGCTCTTGCTGTAAGCATACTAACTGCAACTTAATATTGTGAAAGTAAGCTATAATTTTAGCAGCCTTTTGAACAATAGGTAGGTAGAGTGCTGATTTGCAGATATTGCTAATAAGTAGTTAAATACTGTGTAAGTTGCAGAAGGCAGGCAGACAGTAGCAGAGAGAGAGCAGTTGCAGTAAGGTGTTATAGAGAGATCTCATCATACTGTTTATATCTATAGTAATACTGTTGATATGAGAGAGTTTGATAACGCCTTAAGTAGTTATAATATCCTCTAGGATAGGCAAGAGTTTGTTAACGCTAATAGCTATATCGTGAGAGCAATCAGCAGTTACCTAAGTATACTAGTAAAAAGCAGGGCTGTTAGAGATATATACTGATATATTGATAATGCGATTATTGCCTGAGTTAGCAGAGCTATCAAAAGTAATATTGACGTAGGACGCTTTTTTGATATCAAGTCAGACTTCAGCGAGAATATCGTTATAGATATACAGCAGGAGGACCTTATAGAGGGTATACGCCAACAGAGGCTTCTAGTAAGGTTGTAAAGCTTAAAAGAAGTTATAAGACTATTAATCCTTATAGGCAGTAAAAGTATACCTATTAGCAAATATAGCGAAAGCTGCCTTATAGTCCTACTTATCAATAGAGGTCTTAAACGTCTCTACAGCAGTTGATTGCTGGAGGGCAGTAGTAATTAGAGGCGTGAAGTGGACTTAGGCGTTTCAGTATAGATCACACTTCTTGAGATAGGTGGCTTGACGCATAATGCTGACAATAGTAACCCAGCCGCAATGTTTACACTAGACCTTTAGTAATTTAGCAGTATCATCTGCAAAATTTCAAAACTGTAGCTGTATTTAAGAGGCTTTGGCGCCACAACTGGCCATCGCAGCAGTCAGACAGCAATTCAGGGATAATGCTGGATGTAGGAGGAAAAAACGCGTAAATCGCAATACTGGCGGAGGGTCGGTGGTCGAAAAAAGCCCGTAGCTAGCCTAATCGGGTAAGGCGCGCCGGATTAATACGTTGTTCCGGAAAAGTGGGTCAATTCAATGCCTTTTTGGGCCGATGCAAAAAGCATGCACTATGCGAAAAAAGCACGAAATTTGGAACCCTGGTGCTTCCCACCTCCCCGCTGCAGGGCAGGCAAGCAAGCAGCAAGACGGTTCCAGGGCGGCACAAGGCGCAGAGCCTCTGAGGAGATGAAAATGTGGAGGAGAAGGTTGGGCCAATCTCCTTTGGCAGGTAACTTTCGATGAGGTCGGGCGGCCAGGGATGTGTGATGAGGATGTGAGAGCGAGAGTTGCATGGTTTTGGAGACAAGGCAAGGCAAGGTTGTGCGTGTGGTCGGGTTCTGGTTGGCGTCGGCGTTGTTGTCTGTCACCTCAGCGATCGGAGGCCCGCGTGTGGACTGAAATTCGAGCCCATCTCGGGGAGGGCGAGAGCGAGGGCTGGAGAAAACAAGGCCGCTGGATCGGATGCCGTTGGTTCTTGAATAGGTAGCCACTATCCGCGAGGGTAGTCTTGTCCCATCCGATCTTATGCACGATTCTATTCCTGGCGTTCGATGACTGATGGCACCGAGGACCAAATGCTGGGCAGCAGGAGGTTGGTGGCCTATTCCGGAAGTTTTGCATACAAGCGACACCGAGCCTGATGCACCGTCAGTGTTGGTGGTACTCTTTGGATCCAAGGTTGCCGATGCTGCTCAGCAGGTCAGTTGGTTGGTCGAACCATGGTATGCATGTGTGCATGGCGAAAGAGGACCTGTTGGAAGCAGGTGGGCCGGTAGCTTCTGGTCGGTGGCTTTTCTCAAAGAAGCAATTGCGATGCGAAGAAGGGCACAGCAGCACCTGAGGCAGCCAGCACCCACACACTGAGGTTGATAATCATAATGCCAAAAAGCGAACGCCAACATCAAAAGTTGAGTTGTGTGCCTCGGTACCATGGCTGGCTGGCATGGCTAGCAGGCGCCTCCCTCATATCGGCGTCTTTCCCGCCCTTCCTCCACATCAGGTCGCCGACGGGAGCAGGGGGGAATGATGGGGCGGGGAGCCCATGGAGTTCACCGTCCACGTCGTCTCGGGCATGCGACAAGCGAAACTGGTGGAGGTTTGTTGTGAGATGCCTGTCTGTCTGTCTGACTGCCTGCCTGCTTCGAGAGAGGACCGAGTCGGTAAAGGGTAAGGTAGGTTAGGTACGTACCTGCCTTCCCAGAGAGCAAAAAGACCGTGCAGCACACCGAGGGCACTCTTCCAACATTCGGGCAGGTAGGTGTGCCTGGGTCAGATCGAGGTTGGTTGCACAAAAAACACCTTGCAAGTTGTTGGTGTTGGTTCTGTTTCTCTGGCGTTTGGCGACTATTCTACGCCGCGGAGCCGCTTTTGACGTTCCAGGTTGGTACGGATACCTACCTAAGGTAGCCTGTACCTTAGGCAAACTGGGGGCTAGCGAGCCCGTCTAGACGCGTGTTTGCCGACGGAACGCCCAGGTCGCCCCCGCCCGCCGCTCCTGAAGACAAGTCCTCAGGTACCTGTCCTGTAAATCCAGCTGGTGCCACTGTGCCAGGACCGCTGGCCCGCGTGGTGCACCGGGAACGCTAATCGCGGTACGTACCTGCTCCCTGACGACGGGAAGGATGCACTTTGGTTTTCGTCCACATTGTCTGTGATTGCTGCACCTGCTACCTATCTCAGAAGATTGCAATGTAATTCTTTCTTGATTACTCTTCCTCCAAAAAACCTCAACGTCTGCGTCTCTCTTGCTTGCACCTCCTCGCAGACACCTTATGTAAGTAACATATTCACGTGACTTTTCACGCATGCTGACCTGAGATAAGCTGACTGGCCCATGCTCCAGATTTGCATGGAATGGCTGGCAGGGATAGGGCATGCTTCGTCTTCATTTTGACCGCAACTTTCCACCACCATTCACCACTTACACTACCTACCTGCCATGACCTTACCCACTTGCCACGCAACGACTTGAACTCTGGCAGCCAAAGCGAGAACGAAGCTCTTTTGCAAATGAAGGAAACAATTGTTTCTAATATTGGATCATCAAATTCTCCGAGAATGCACGGCACCGCATCTCCGTCACACGATACCTGCTCGCAGTCCACCCTCCTGCAGCCAATAGCGTTTCTCGCTTCTGTCTAAGCGCCTTCTAAGCGCTCACTCAACGACAACATATCCCTTCAACATCTCGTTCTGCTCGCCTTTGTTCTCTTTCCAGAACCTATCCCCCACATGGGATTTGATCATATCGCGGAGATCTCTGCAGGGCCGGAGCGTCTACAACCTATTAATAACTCCCGGGATCAACCACATGCCACATGCTTTGGCCGCGCCCTAGCTCGAGATTGGCGATCTCCCATCCCAACGAACTTCCACTTCACGCACTCTCTCCCCTGGCCGCCAGGTCCTCTATGCGCCCAGCGAAAGGTTCCCGCAGAAACAAGTCAACCACTCAGTGGTCGTCATCATCAGCGTGACGCCCCTCAATCTTCCCCGTGCCCATGCCAGCGGGATCCCCTCAGCGTCACGCTCGTCTCGTCGACCACCCTCAACACCACACCGCCATCCCCATGAACACCAGTCCCCCGCCCCGCAGACCAAGATCTCCAGATGGGCAAATACGCGACCTGCTTGACGCCTCCAATCCTCACCCCATCCGTGTGTTCACAAGAAACTCGCCGACGGGAGACCCTGAAAGCAAACCAACCTGCTTGATCGTGGCGTCGAAAGAGCCACAATCACCAAGTTCGTCCAGACGACCTCCCCTCATTGGGCCGCCCGAACAACCTTGACGATGCAGGACCATACATCCGGGACGCCCTCGTGAACTCGTGAACCCTTCTCTCCCCTTCTGGGAAACCCATCTGCCCGAACCACCCCCGGCCGTCACCTCGCCGTCCGGGGACGGAGCAAGCATGCAGCACGTCAGTCCAACATAACCGCCTCTCCACGTTGATATTTTTAGCTGCCGTTGCTATATTAAGCCAATCGCCTCACCTGCAGCCGCCGATGAGCTGCATCTTGCTTAATGAGACGTCAAGTCCCGACTCAACTTCAACTGCCCATGTAAACCCCCTCCCTCCTTATCTATCAAAACCGTGATTTCCATGTCGTAAGAACAAAGGGGGCAAAATTCCCTTCCGCCGCGATCCCTTTTTCCATTTCCACTTCATTTTGTCTCAGAAGGACCATCGGTTCTGCCGCCACCCCTGACATCATCTCATCGCGCACTTCTAAGCGCGGGACCACAGAAGGCGGGCACCGAAACCGACCAGCCTGCTCCTCTCCCGTGTCCCTCTCCTTCCGCCGCGTGTATGCATCCCCGTCAACACACATCATGCAGAGGCCCGTATGGCTCGCCGGCCGGGCTCGACGTTATCTCGGCCGTTTCATCATGACTGCTACCTCGCTCAGCAAAAGACATGGGCCGATCATCCAGAGAAAACCCCTGCCCACATCATGTCCCCAACGTAAGGCATCACCTGTGGCAAGGGGGTGGACCGCAGTTACTTTTCATTTCGTCGTTTCAAATTTCTATTCCTGTCATCGGATCTAGAGGCGGGTGTTTCTCCTCCAATGCTCGTAAACCCTTGGGCATCACTATCTCTACAAACAATCCTGACACGACGCCGGGCCAGACATGCGGCCCTCGAGCGATCTCCACTCCCCTCGCAACTTGCACCATACAGCGAGGGGGTGGTGAAGATGCTCTCGTTCGAGGGTCTTGCTCAACCTCGTCCCTGCTCATGAGTGACGCATCTCGGCTACCTCATCACAGCGCCTAGCGTCGACAAGTACCTCGTTGTCAGATGGTACTTCGACGATACTTCACTTCTTTTGCCTCTTCGCGCTCTTGTCGTCATTTGCGCCACCGCCATCTAGGACGCTTGCGCTTCGCTTGTTTGATGCTCCGCTACTCCCCGGTCGAGCCGACTTCTCCTTTTCCTTTTCCGCGTCGCCCTTGCCGTCGCCCGCGGCGTCCGGCGCAGCACCTGGTTCTTCGCCGTTCGTGGCCGGGGCTGCCTCGGTGTTGTCCTGCTCGCCGTTGGTCTTCGGTTCGTCCGTCTTTGCAGCTTCCCCGGCTGCCGCCTCTGCTTTCTTCTCCCCTTCCGCAGGCTTGTTTCCTTCTTTCTCAGCAGGCTTCTCGACTTCCTCGCCATCCTTAGTTTCCGAGCCCGTCTCAGGCTCTGGTGGCGCGTTGGCCTTCTCTCGCTCCGCCTTCTTGGCCATCTCAATCTTAACTTCGGCATCAACCTTATCCGTAACTTTTCTAGCGTCGAGCAAACTATTAACGGCACCCAAAAGCTGTTCGTACTGGGCAGTGACCGCGGCAGTGGGCATAACAAGCCGCGGCGGGATGTCGAGTTCATTCAGCGTGTTCATGATACGCAACTGCTGTTGGTTGGATTTATGTGTGAACAGTTTGTTGATCTTCTCATATCGGAACGTTGGGCCACTGGACAAGCGATCGTGGTGGGAAACACCATAGACAAACTGCTCGGCTTCGGAGAGCTTGCGGCGTTCCTGCTGCTGCTGGCCCTTCTTGCCGCCGGCTGGCGCTGTCGGTGTCTGGGCGGCGCTGCTGGGAGGCTCCTTGTGTGGCTTCTCCGGAGGTGCAGCGGCGGCGGCGGCGGCGATGCTCTCGCGACGGTTGGCGTTCTCTGGCGCTGCAGCTTGTTGGCCTGCAGGCGTGGCAGGGCTGGCACCGTCTGCCGCCATGATAGACTTCCGCTTCTTGGATTTGTCGGCGTTCATCAGATTCTGTAACAGTGTCTGAAGCCCCGCACTTGACTTGAAGGCACTGATGTCTTGGTCGGTATGCGGGTAGTCCAGACGGTTGTACAGCTCTCGACGCTCCTCGTTGAAGCGGTCACTGCGCGCGAGGATACGCTTGATCTCAAGCAGCAGGGACTCCTCTTCCTTGGCCTCCTCCTTGGACCTCGTAAGAGCGTTGTTCGCAAAGTCCTTCCGCATCTTCTCCTGATTTGGATTGAAGTTGGCCATGAGCTCGTGGAGGGCGTACTCGGGTTGCGTCATATACTGGACGGGCTTCTGAACTGCCATCATCTTCGCCGCAACCTCGTAGTACCGTGCCTTGAGATCTTCCATTGTCCTCGGCTTTGGTACGGGAATGATAGCCTTACTCTCGTCCCCGTCTGCCGAAGCCTCCCCATTGATGGCCTCTGGTAGGTAGTCGTAACGGTCCCATATGATCGGCCACCGTAGGTCAAAGTCCTTGACCAGGGTGAGCAAGTAGTCCGTCTCCTCCTTGGTCCAGTCGTCGCTCTGCAGGTTTGTCCTGTACTGGTCTTCGCTGTACTGCGGCACGTCCACCTCGACGTTGTACTTAGCAAAAGACGAGTCCTCCGGCTTCGCAGCTGGCTCGCTATCCGCGTCCTTCATTTCCGCATCGCCCTCTGCCGGTGCCGCACCATTCTCGGGTCCTGTGGTCTTCCTCCGCCAGTGCTTCAATACTAGTGCGCCGCTGTCGCCTCGTGCAGAGTTTGTGAACGACTTCAGCACCCACTTAGAGGCCGGTTTCCTGCTCGCAAATCGCCGCTTCTTGAATATCGAGACCTCGGGTACGATTGCGATAGGATTGTCGCCGCCCAAATTCTGAACCTCTCGAGCAAGACCTTTCAGGTTGGGGCGCGGGGCAGAGGTCTTTTGCTTCTTTGCTGGGCGCGGGCCGCCATGGCTGTCGGGGAGGTTGAGCACGTCTCGTACGTCGGAAGAAGTCATTGTGGCGGCAGCGGTGGAAAGGACGTTCGTTCACGATCGGGCGACCAGTCGAGGTGGATTTTTAATTGAGGGCGCCGGTTCGACTTGGTCGCATCAAATCATCACCAGGCGGGCGCGTGCATCAAGACTATGGGTATCAAAATTTTCGCAGGAATTTTCTGGTATTAACGTTTTAATTTTGTCGTGTCGTGGCGCCCAATGTTGGAGAGAATTGAAAAAAGGTCGATTGATCGATGGCAGCAAAGGCCCCAAAAATGCTGCATCTTCTTAGATTCGACGACGCGATCGCATTCAGCGCGCAGGCTCTCTTTCTGAACCGCACGTGACCCACCTGTAGAAGGTCAATGCCACCCTTGTCGGCCGCCAATTTTTCGAACGTGGCAGCTTCGACCTCCCGCGCACCTTGGGACTTTATTGTGGGTACCAGCAACTGGCTGATCTGGCGCTACCCGTTCGAGACGACATCTCCAATTCCAACGTTCACCCCCTCGTGCCCCGGCAGAAGAAGAAGGACAACGGTCGACGAGCACGAAATCGCGAACCCACCGCTCCCCCACGATTCGATCAATCTCCCGTCCCGTCAATTCGCTTCGCACCGTCGCACAAGATGAGACCGTTCCTTCCCCTGCTCTCGATGAGCGCCGTCGCGCAGGCGCTCTACTTTTACATCGACGGCACCTCGCCCAAGTGCTTCTTCGAGGAGCTTCCTAAGGACACGCTCGTTGTTGGCCACTACACGGCTGAGGAGTGGGATGACAGGATCAACCAATGGGCCAAGCACGATGGTCTCAGCATCTACATCTCTGTCGATGTAAGCTACCCCCTGAGCTTGCATCATCCCTCTCGAGCTCCATAGACTCATGATGCTGCGAGTTGCAAAGATCCAAGCGCAATTGCCATCGTTGAGGGGCCAAATCTAACTGTAAATCTTACCAGGAAACCTTCGACAACGACCATCGTGTCGTCTCCCAGCGCGGCTCTGCTTCTGGCCGTTTCACCTTCACGGCTGCCGATGCCGGCGACCACATGCTCTGCTTCACTCCGTCCTCCACCTCTGGCCGCGCCGGCTGGCTCTCTCAGCACTCCCACAACGGTGGCATCCGTCTGACGCTTGACCTCGCTATCGGCGAGAGCAGCGAGATCGAGAGCTCTGATAAGAGCAAGCTCGAGGATATCGCCACCCGTGTCAAGGATCTTAACAACCGCCTCTCCGACATCCGCAGAGAACAGGTCTTCCAGCGTGTACGTTGTCTCTCCCGTGTTGTGTAGTTCGTTCGGTGCCTTGCTAACCAACAAATAGGAGCGCGAAGCCGAATTCCGTGACCAGTCCGAGTCCACCAACGCCCGTGTTATCCGATGGATGCTTATCCAGCTTGTCGTGCTCGCCGTCACTTGCACCTGGCAGCTGTCGCATCTGCGGTCCTTCTTCATCAAGCAGAAGCTCACGTAAGGAAATAAAAAAAAGGGGAAGTTTTTGGTTTACCAGAGCATGCAGGAGTTTGGAGGTTCAGACGACCTTGGTATGCATTCATGCCGGGACTGGAGGAGGGCCGTTTGATTGCCCTGTCTGATATGCTCATGTTGGCTCGGCCGGGGAAACGGACTTGTAATGATATACACACCATCTGTAGCTACTATAGCGAGGCTCGGTCAACGAAGCACATGTCAAAAGTTGAATTAGCAGTACCTTGTACCATGCCGATCCGATATGGCAATTACCTACTTGACTTCCGGAGGGGCACTTAATGCAGTGTCACTTGCGGACTGTCTATGAAAGAAGAACGCAATGCGATCAAATCTTTTGCCTGCTATGACCAGCAAATCACAAGTCCGCTAGAAAGCTGAGGACATGACGCCTTCCAACATCGCTCTTGATGGGCTACAGGACGTCCAGAGCTGTCACTGGAGTGGAAGACAAACCCTCAAAGAAGCTACTATCCACTTATGTTGCTTCGCTGAACATGTGGTTGTGTTCATGTGTATTATATTGAAGTTGCAATGGTTGTTCACGTTTCAAAGTCGACTTGGACGCCAACCTGCGTCTCTTCATTATCCGTGTTGACATGCCCTGCTGGGTTCGATATGCCTAGTTCTCATTTTTAACTCCTGTGATTTGCGAATACTTCCAGAACGTGTTCTATTCAATTGAGTTATATGCTGGAAATATTTGCTGTGTCGTTCATCATCATGCGCGTCAACAGGCTTATGGCATACACGTCTTCTTTCGAAAGTCACTCAGCTTAGCAATGTCTCAGCGGCAAAGCTTCATTAACACGAAGCTCCAAGTGTTTAGAGTGACCATGTAATGATAAATGGGAGGTGATGTTCTACGTGTTGTCGATGTAGGGGAAACTTGGTGTCTTTGGGCGATCTCAGGGGTAAGAAAGAAGGCATGGTCTCGTTTGTCGTTACGAATAGCAGCAGAAAATCACAACATAGTACATGGCCAATTGAAGTTAGTCTGAGCCATATTCTTTCGAAGCACTCGGTAATCAGGACTTTTGTTCTGTTTCATTCGTTGGGTCGAGCACCTTCCCCATCTCGTCTCTTAGTATCACTATGCGTCTATTCCATTCCTGGAGCCTCGCGCTCAGTCTCTTTTCCAGAGAGAAGTTTTCCAAGTGAGATTTCCGGTAGACCTAGACTCGTGCCCGACCTTGATCTCCCACTGCGACTTCGTAGTTCGTCCACGTGCTCGTGATGGTTGCCTACCGCAACCGAATTTCATCCCAACTCAAACTCACCTTTTCACCTTTTACCCAGCCCCCTGACCCAACCGCTCCTCCCCATTGAGAATTAAACAACAAAGAAGAGGACCTCCTTACACGGCTTGATTCCCAAGAGATCTCACCGACAGCAGAAGGCATTCCACTAAGGCGTAGTGGTTCAGGTCAAACTGTTGAGTAAGCGGTATCGCCAAGGACGAGCGTTCGAAACCCGATCGAGACCCCCCGATGCCTACTCGACGACAGGCTGCCCTTCCCCCGACCGATACCGACCGACCGATGCCTACTCGACGACAGGCTGACCCTCCCCCGACCGACCGACCGACCGATACCGAGCCCCTCCCTTCCCCGATCGATCGACCCGAACGAGATGTCCCAGCTTGTGCACTAAGAGATGTAGCCCCCGTTTGACACCGGGGGGGTGAACTCTTTTGACCCTCTCACCCTATTAATTCTTAAGTACCGTACAGCTCTATAGGTACCTCATCTTTCGCAGATTCTGCGCGTCGCTCGCTCTGTAATACAGAGACAGTAAATTAATCTAGTAGATGAGTCGCTGTGAGGATAGCGCTACCTTATACGCCCAGCTGAACAGACACCTAGAACGTCTCTAATAGGTGAGACGCAATTTAGCGAGATTGAAATCACCTATGTGGAAGCAATCATCGCATTATCAATAGACTGAATGTTTTTTTATCAGCGCATGCTAGTTTCATCCTGAGAGGCGAATAACTCCTGTCTCTCTCAGTTGGTATCATTTCTGTTATACATATCTAACCATCCCCTGCTTGTTTGTCTTCTCAGACACGGGTCCCGGGCGTTCAATCTTTCGAAACAACGAGTTCCCATACTTCACCTTCACGATCCGAATGGGGTGCCTCGGTGTTTTTGGAGGTCGGTCGTCCAGGTTCACTCTCCAGGCACTGGAATCGATATCATCTGGCGCGGATTGCCCCAGACTCGTCATGGTTGCCGCATTCTCCTTGACCTTGGCCAGATCTAGCCCCTTCTCCATGTGGTGGAACGCCCTTTCCTTGTTCACCAACCTCGAGAAACCCCTGATGGTGAAATCGCTCGCCTCGTACCCGGCACGCTCGAGGCCTTTCAGTGATTGCACCGTCTTTCCGACATCCTGCAGCCCAGCGTAGCCTGAAATGAGGGTGTTCCAGGTGACTTCGTTCGGCTCGACGCCCTTCTGCATCATCATCGTGCGAATCCTGCCGCCAGTCTCCTTGTCTCGGTTGAATAGGAACCCGGCAAGAAGAATATTCCAGGTGTAAATGCTCGGGGGCGGGTGGAGTTGTGTCTCTTCGTTGCTGACGTTTGTTTCCTTCTCGCTGGCCTCCCGTTCCCCGAGGGTATCATGTAGCATGTCGCCGACGATGTCCAGTGCTGGGCGCTGCATGTGTTTGTGACTCAATAGGGCCTTGAGAATGACGTCGTACATGAAGGTGCCCTTCTCTTTAACGTGCTGTACTGCCATGGGATGCCTGTTGATAATCATTTGTCGGAGGTAGGCGTACAGGGAGATGAGCTTGATCGGTTGCGCGAGATTCTTGACGAAGGCGATGAACATGATACCCAGCGTGGAGGCTGTCGGGTCCATCTTTTCTGTGATGGCGGAAGTAGCGGCATCGAGACCGGGAAACAGCTGCCGAGCCATTTGCCGTTCTGGGGGTAGATTGTTTCCGTATTGCTGAATGTGCATGGAAAGGTTCATAGGAATAAGAGCTTGCAGAGGGGCTAGGTTGAAGGCCTTGGAGTAGTAGTAAAGCATAGGACCGAAGGCTGGTGTGACCCCAGCCCGACCTAGCTTCCGCCTCTCATTTGCTTCAAGTTCAGAAAAGTGAAGAATCGAGTACAAGAGATCGTTCAGAAAGATGGTGTCGGCAGCTTTGAGTCGGATGGCTTCCTCCACAATGTTGTTGATGACCCCTGACAAGTTTTCCATCTTGGCGCCGTCAAGCAAGGTGCTGAGGAGTACCGAGTCTGGCTCTATACCACTCCCCTTCATCGCCTCGTAGACTTTCCAAGCCTTGTCGGTTGCGCCCGATGAGCATAGGTTCCGAATCATTGCCGTGTAGTTGATCATGTTGGGAACGAAACCATGCTCCAGTAGCACGCTGAACGCATCCGCGGCCGAGAATTCGCCATGCGCGACGTCTCCGGGATTCAAAGACAATATTGACGTGCAAAGACTTCGCCAAGCTGAACCTTGGAGGTCTCCGTTGGCCCGTCCTTTTCCCCTTTCTTTACCCTCTGCTTGCATTGCGCGGATAGCTATTTCAAGAGACGCTTGCTTGTAGACCGGCGCCGAAGATAGCCGATGAGCAAATTTGAAGAGGGTGTACATATGCAACGGATTCCCCCGTTTAGATAAGACTTCGTATAGGGCATGCATTCGTGCAGGGTCGACATATCTCATTAGGTTGTGGATGGTGTTTTGTCGGAAAGACATGTTTTCGAAACGTCCATTATCGCGCCTGCGCACGAGAAACTCGTGCCTCAACACGAAGTCACACAGAGCTGCAGCATGAGTCTGGAGCTCATCTCCGCGAAGCTCTATCTGCCACTTGGCGAGGAAGTGGATGGCATCTACCGTCGCATAAGCTGGCGGCTGCCAATCCCGTGTGATAGTCTGTAGGACATCAAGTGCTCTACCAGGACAGAACCGCATTGCAGAAAGGATAACTGTGTTGAATAGCTCCTCTC
Source organism: Colletotrichum horii (assembly GCA_027406005.1). Lineage (NCBI taxonomy): Eukaryota > Fungi > Ascomycota > Sordariomycetes > Glomerellales > Glomerellaceae > Colletotrichum > Colletotrichum horii. The sequence goes on from JANVYB010000008.1 coordinate 4,385,133, forward strand.
TCTTCCTGTTGTCCCAAGAGGACCAATCTTTGATGGCGCCCTCGAAAGCTTCGCCTTCGAGGAGTCGACCCGGTGGCTTGCTGGTTGCGTGTCCCGCCATATATTCGATGATGTTCGCGAAGCCATGCTTCCATTCTTCCCAAGCCTTGGCTTGATTTTTACCGAGTACATGCTGTAGATAACTCCAACGGATGTCTTGATCGATTTTGTTGTGTTTCGACTCGAGAGCCCATAGTTTGACCAAGTGAGGAGGAGACGCAGCTCTTGATGTGTTGGGTTCCTGCATGCCTAAATCCTGTCGCTCCGTAGACGGAGAAGTTTTGGTGTGTTCTAGTCTTTCTTTGCGAGAAGCTTCTGTTTTTTTGTTGATAAATTGTATGAATTTATCCCCCTCACGTGTGGCATCTTGAGGCAGCAGATAGCCACTGCATGTGGTGAAAGGCCGAAGGCCAAGCTGCTGGTATCGCTGCAGACATGGCTTGCAAATAATGGCCCGGAGCATGTGTAGATCCGCTTTTCAAAAGGCCAGTGGGATTGAAAGAGCCAGCGTAAGGTCTGGATGGGTTGCTGTAAGAAAATTGAAGATTCAAAAACTGAGCGTTGAGCATTGAATGTAGATTTTCAGATGACGCCGGGGAGATCCGGACCCCTGCTAACTTGGAATTCGCGCTTAAGCGCAGCGGCAGGTGCCAAAAAATAGTCCGTGCAGCCGTTTCTTAGCGCAATGTGGAAGCATTGGATCCTGCCGTGCACCGCGTTCCAGCTTCCAGTTGGTCTACCTCTAATAAATTTTGGCCCACAACGAAACTACCCTGCCTTCCCAACTAGCAGCCATCGACTTCGCGGCCTACTTGATCCAAACCCGCCTCAAGAAAGCAACGCCCACCTCAGACCACCCTAGAGATCACCGAATCGAAAACCCGTGACTTCACGCCCAAGCACACAAATCTACCCTACAACGCCACAATGTCGAGCTCACACGCGAGCCTAAGCGCGGCCGCCGACGACCGTAAGGCCCGCCTTGCGAAGCTCAAAAATCTCAAGAGAAAACAACCCGGAGACGAAGTCGTGCCGCCAGAGTCAGAACGTGAAGGGTCGGCCCCGGCAATAGAGAACGACGTCGCAAGGATACACCTATCGGGCCGCAACTACGACCCCGAAGTGCGCGGACCCAAGCTTGGCTTCGAGGCACCACCGATACAAGACCTGGAAAAGCCCACGCTGGAGGAGCAGGCCGCAGACATCGAAGCCGACGTGAAGGAGAAGGCAGCCGAGGAAGCGCAGGACGACAAGGGTATCGATTTGTTCAAGCTCCAGCCGAAGAAGCCGAATTGGGATTTGAAGAGGGACTTGGAGAAGAAGTTGGAGGTTCTCAATGTCAGGACGGACAACGCCATCGCGAGACTCGTAAGAGAGCGCATTACCAATGCTCAGAAGTCGAAGCAGGTCGAGGTCGAGGGAGGAAGCGGAGAAGGGAACGCGTCGGGAGTAGATGGCATTGCATTAGTGGAGGGACTGCGTGTGCGAGAGAGGGAGGAAGAAGAAGAGGAACGACGCGAGAGGGAGCTGGACGAAGACTTGGCGGTCTGAACGAGGCATTGTATGCGAACGTTAAAAGTACACTGTATTATGGCCTTGGGGACGGGTATGTCCCCGGTTCTACAACTAATTGATACCCACGGCTATCTGCCCATATTCAACGACTGGGTCAGAGCCAGTCTCTTGCTGAATGGACTGAGACTGCGTTCGCGTTGGGGTTGTCTCTGCTCTGGTCGTCTGTCTTGCCTGTCATTCCTGCCGCCCTGTCCGAATCGGCCCGTTGACTCGCCACTAAAGTTTCTTTCGCCCTCTCGGTTTGAAAGATCGTCATATCTTGGGCCCCGTCGGTCAGGAGATGCGGACAAAGACCGTCGATTGCCGCGAACACCACCATCACGCGACATTGAAGACCCTCGGGAACCAGGAGATTCACGAGGACGCTGAGGTGCCTGGTTTTGTCTGGCAGCGGGTCTTGCGAAATCGTCGTCTCTCTCGCGATATCTCCTGGCACTGTTGGCAGGAGGAGAGCGGCTATCTCTGGAGAGAGACCGTTGGCGGCGGCGAGGCGGTGATTGCGTTTGCCGACTTCTTGCAGCCCTTCGGGAGAATGAACGATCATCATCGCTTTCGGGGCTGAAGGACCTGCGTCGGCTTCCATTGCCGTCTTCAGGAGACCTCAGGTTGCGGCGAGCAGGTGCAGGTGACAGGGAACGACGTCTTGGTGGGGGCGAGGCAGAACGGTTGGTCGAGATGGTGGAAACAGAATCAACCGACTCAGATCGCTGACGTTTCGCCTCTGTCTGCCTGATGAGTTCTTCGTCGCGCTCCTCCAATTCTCGCTTCCTGGCTCTCTCAGCCTCTTTCTTTGCAAGCTCTTCGTCCGCCACACCTTTTCTGTGCTTTCGTTAGCGAAAACAGGCGGGAAGCTGATACGTGTAACTGACTTTCTCTGCGCATCATCCGGCACATCATTTGTCAGTTTGGGCATGAGTTTGGGGTTGCGCAGTTGCTGCGTTCGAGAGGGCCGGGACACGTAGGGTCTGGCTGCAGCTGACTCTTTACATTCATATGAGTAGTGACGTTCTGCGAAAGTCAGCGTAAGTTCGCGATGCCGCTGGCAGTAATGTACATATCTCTCTTCAGACACTTTTGACACTGGACATTGGCCGGTGTTTGCTGGCGAGGGCCGCCGCGTCCTCTGTAGGAATGCATTGGCGATGATTGTGGTTTCCGCTGAGGGGTGTTGATTGTAGATGTTCTGGCGTCCCGAACCAGTCAGTCAGTCTCGGTTGTCGTCTATTTCAGGACCTTGATCTGCAATGTCGCAGTTGGGTTCGGGTCGGACAATGTTTCGTTTTGACCAGTTGCTATGAGTCTAAGCCTTGGGTGTAACAGCGTCGTTGTGGCTAAGGATGCGATTGCGGATGAGTGTGAACTCTTTCCGACGGAGGTGAGATGACCTGCTAGCCAGTGAGTGTACGGGCCCGGGGCATCGATTATTTCGCGACCGACTGAGGTTTGGTTAGGCGCGAACAGCAGAAGGAGACGTCACATTCACAGGTGACAGCAGTGCTAGGCTGCTCGTGGAGCCTGGAATACGGCACGCCTTACGTAAGTGTGCCAGCTGGCATCGCCAAAGCAGCCAGTGACGGAAAAGTGACCGCGCTTGGCTTGGGATCCTCCAGCCTCCTTTTCGCAGTGCATCAGCCACACTCCAGAGTCAGGAATCTGCCGGAACTAAGCCACTTTTGGCTCAGGCTGTGGCCTTTTGTCTTTCGCCAGCCAATTCAGGCCCGAGACCTGTTCAGTCCTCACCAGAATATCTGTGACCATACCTCATTCTTCAGCCTGACGTCCCACAAGACGTTGCGGAGGAGGATGGCAGTTGTCTGACACCATCTGTACCGACTTGAGACCACCATCCGCACGTTAAGGACCTGTCGGCATTTAAGCTTCTTGTTCCTCTACTCCGGCTCTGCGACCGAGGGGAGCGATCGAACAGACCCACGGCTCAACACACAACGCGAGACAGAGCACTTTAAGAGACTCAAGGTCTCAGTGAGAGTGCAAGAGAGCGGGAAAGGACCCGGAATCGAAAAGCAGGAAGAACTCTTCTTGTTGTCTGTCAGACTTTATAGCCCCCTGTATGTTCATTCATTGCTTAAAGCAAGCAAGACAGCTGGCGAACCTCTGTGGGTGAGTTGGTGAGGTAAGGTGCGAAAGTGTCGCTTCCTTTCCGCCTTCTCCAGTTTCCCCATCTTCTTTTTCCCCTTCCAGCGCAATCCAAAAACCCACACAGCTCTCTTCCCAATTCCTCCCACCAACGTCGCCCACACCACACCACCCACACCACCACCCCCTCCTTTGACGCCTGCTTGTGACGGTCCATCCGCCTCGCAGCCCGCCGAAATTCTGGCCGCCTCGCCAAATCTGCTGTGCGCCCTACTGCTGTCTTGCTGCGAACAAGCTCTGGCTACAGCCGCTGACAGGTAGCCGCCAGGCGCAGACCTACTCTAGCCATCGTCGGACATCATCAACCAGCCTGTTTCTCCAACGAACAAGAGTACCGGCGCCATCAAACATCAACACCTTGACGGAAAATACGAAAGCAACGATGACAACCCCCTCCCGACAATGATCCACGGCACTTCTTTCTCGCTCTGCAGGCCCGCCTTGATACATTTTGTTCCTTGATTTCGGATACCGTCTTTAATCGTTCTTGAGCCGAAATTCAATTCGTCCCGCCGCGCGCTGCTGTCTTCCAGCGCAACTATACCCATCAGACGACGACCTTCACTTCCATCCTATTATCCAACTCCCTACAGAATTCATTCAAGCCATCCACTAGAGCTATGGCTACCGCCCAAATGCCAACGGACATACCCAAACCATCTTTCGCAAAGGTGCATACCTCCCCGGTCTATCATTCGTTTCGAGGCTATGAGCTTCTACCTTGCGCCGCGTGCTAACGATAACTTTTCTCAGGTCGCTGCTTCAGCATCGAAAGATTATCCCCCTGTCACTACCGTGCGACGAGTCGCCGCGCCATCCCAAGAACGCCCTGAACAGCCTGCGCTGACTGGCGCTCCCACACCTGTTGTTGCAAACGGTGCCGATAACCACCCATCTGCCGCCATGGGCTCTACGAAAACCGCACCGACGGCCACCCAGCGCGAGCCATCTCAGCCCAAGAAGCCCGACTCAAGCGACCCCGTCGTTGATGGACTGAAGGAATTGAACATTGGACGAACCCCCAGTCTTGTTGTCAACGGAACGGGCTCCACGTTCACCGAGAGATCAAAATCCGCAACTAAGGATGGGTCGGATGATTCTCAGAGAGCGGATTCAAGCTCCGAGCTTGGGACGAAGCCTGCTAGTCTAGACGGGAAGAGCATTACTTCAGGAACTACCTTTGCGCTCGATGAGAAGGAATCTCTGCGACCTGATGACAGTGCCAGCGTGAAAGCTGCTGCTGCTGAAGACGATGACGCCTTTTCGTTTCGCGGGCCAAACTTGCCCAACTCAAGGATGGGCTCAGATATTGCCGCGCGTGCGAGAGGCATCATCCAGCTCGGCGACATGCCAGACCGCCGTCTTGCCCAACCTGTCTCTGGATCATTGAGCCAGGGCATGATTACGCCGCAGAGCGCGTCCTCAGATCAGCAACAGCCTTCTGCGAACGCACTGTCGGCCAACTTACCCGACTCCGCCAATCTCTTGAACACGATCTACGGGCAGGCACCGGATGAAAAGCTTTTGGAAGCCATGACGTCTCCCAAGGATCGACTTTTCCTGCTTAGATTAGAGGCGGAACTGATCAAGTTTGTCCAGAATTCCAAGTGAGTCCCGCTGCACAATGTAACGGAGGATCGTACTGATAAATGTAGGGAACCGTATATGGATTTTCCTCCATCCAACTCATTCTGCAGAATGTTAACCCACAAGTTGGCTGATTACTATCGAATGACGCATCAATATGAAGCACGAATTGGATCTGTGCGAATCTTCAGAACTCCGTACGCCAGAGTTCCTGAGTCGTTAGCTAGTATTGCGGCTCCGGAAACTAGTGCTGAGACGCCACCGCCTCCCGCCGTTCTTCCGAGGAAGATCATGCGGCGTGGTGAGGACGGGGAGCTTGCAACTACCAGCGCCTCTCCATCGAAGCCCACGTCCGAAACTGGAAGTGATTCCAAGGACAAGAATGCGGCTGGGAATCAAAAGTGCGTTATTGCCCCCGGACTGAGTGATTCCCTTTGCTGACTAGAGCAGGCTATCAAGAGAACAACGCGAGGAGGCCTACAAGCAGGCCCGAGAGAGGATCTTTGGCAACTCGGAGAAGACCGGAGAGTCAACCCCTGGTATGTTGTTCCTGATGTGGTGATGTGCACAACTCCGGCTGACAGCGACTGTAGACAACGAGGGCGAAAATGGAATTTCACGAGCCAGCTCCGTATCGGCGAGAGACAAATCCAATGCTGGAAAGAGGGGCAAGACTGGGAAGCAAAGACGTGACGATTCGGACAGCTTCGATTCACGACACAACTATACCCCATACTGGGGTCCTCAGCAACAGACCTGGATGCCGCAGCCCCAATATGTCCCTGTGTCCAATCAGTACGGGGCTCCGGTTCAACAACCCTATTCGAATCAGATACAGCCTCCTCCCTACAACACCACTCCGACGCAATCTTTTGCTCCAATGATGCCCAACTCAGGTTATAACGCGTATCCTAACATGGCCCAGGTAAGGAGCTCTGCTACCTTCGTATCCCATTCCTGTCTAACTTAGTGCTAGTATTCTCCTCAGACCAGCCAACCTCCATTCCAGCCACCTCCGAACGCCGCTGCTCGGGGTTACGGTGGACCTCCACCTGGACCTGCTCCCGCCCAAGCCGGCTGGCAGCAGGGCTTTGCACCAGGTCCGGCTCCGGCGGCGATGCCGCCATCCGGGCCTAATGCAGCCTCCTACACCCCGCGGGGCATGTCGGCTCCGCCTGGACAGAGCACTGTGCCTTACATGTACGGGCAGCTGCCAGCCAATGTCAATCCCAATGACCCTAAGAGCCAGCATCCCATTCCGGGCAGCTACAACCGTCACGCCTTCAACCCGAAGACGCAATCGTTCGTCCCGGGTGGCGGCATGGCTCCAATGCAGCCGCCTCAGCCCCCGTTCAGCGCCCCTGGATCCCATCATGGTAGCCCCCAGATCGGCTCACCTCACCTGGCGTATGCCGGATACCAGCAACCGGGTCCTCCTGCACCGTACGGCGTTGTAGCAGGTTATGGTATGGCTAGGCAGGGGTCAAACAACTCTATCCCCTCTTACCACGGCCCGCCGTCACAACATCCTCACCATCTCAACACCATTCCCCAAGCACCGGGTCCTCACATTCCGCCGCAGCATACCCCTCAACATCTCCCCCAAAACCCGTCTCCTCATATCCCTAACAAACCCGTCATCCCTCAGGGCCCGGCCGGACAGACGTTCAGCCACCTGCCGCACTACGGCAACCCTGCTACTCTGCCGCAAAAGCCAAATATGGGCGTTTAGGTGCGCATTTGACGTCGCTGTAGATGGTCTCTGGTAGAACGACTGGCGTCTGGGGGTTTACAAGGTACAGCATATTGGCGTTCAAACGGAGGACAGGATGGCATCAGATCATGTAGGCTATTGCATGCTAGAGCACTTTACGCAACTTAATTGTCACTCAGGTTTTATCTCTCAAAAGGTCATGAGAAATATGTGTGTTATGTTGAACTTTTGCATGAAAGCGTGAATATCATCATTGCAACTGCCTAGCGCATTCTAACCCTAGGCCGTCTATCCTGCCACTGCCATAACGCCATGACGGGTTTTCAAGTGTGGAATTCCTCATGATGCCATGCTTGCTACCTTGCGGCGGGATGGAAAAAATATCAGCACCGCCTGCTGGCTTACTTGCTCTTTCAACCTCCGACGGTTCCCTTCTCCCCGTTTTATGTCCCCCCATCTTCTCACAGAAATTTCCGTGAGAAGGAATGTACTATGCAAACCCCTTTTTCTTTTGGTTGGTCGACAATTATGGCTGCATTTACTCCGTGGGTTCCCTCGGCTCGCGGGGCTCCCGAGGCTCCCTGGGCTCTCTGTTCTGGCCACCACCACGGCCGCCGCCGCGTCCACCACGCTTGCCACCCCGCTGACCCCGCTGCTCGCCCTTCTCGCCGCCCTCGGCCGCCTTGCCCTCGCCGTCCTTCTCGCCACCGGTGAGGTTGGCCGTCGCCAGCCTTTGCGACAGGTCGATCTGGGTGCGGATGGTGTTGGCAAGGTAGGAGACCATGAGGACGTCCTGGATGTGGTTGTTGAAGTCGTGCTCGATCTGGGAGGGGTCGACCTTGGGGGCGAGAGACAGGGCGTTCATGAGGTACTGGCCGAGGGCGTGGTTAGGCTCCTCATCCTCGTCGAGAATGCCGTTAACCCACTCGCTGACACGCTCAATGAGGTTGGTACCCTGCTCGATGGAGCGGGCGAGGCCCTCGATGTCGGAGACGACGGGGGCGACGCGGTCCTCATTGTCCTTGGCCATGGAGATGGCCTCGAGGGCGCTGCGCTCGGCGTCGCCGTACATGAGCTTGTGGGGCACCTGGATGAAGAGGCAGCTCTCGGCGGCGCGCTCAGCGTTGACGGCGACGGGGGCGGAGATGTAGCAGCGGGCCTCGATTTCGGCGGTCGGGTCGGTGCTGATGGTCAGGTGGACGGCGGGGTGGGGGAAGGTGCCGGTGTCCGGGGAGGCGAAGAAGTTCTGGATCAGGGCAGAGAAGGAGTTGAGCTCATGGGTGGTGGTGTACCAACCCAACAGGGACTCGCGCGGGGAGGCCTTGAGGGTGAGGGCGAGCATGTTCTTCTGGTAGTCGACGTCCACCTCGACCTGGTCCTCGTTCTCGGTGTGAGGGATGGCGAAGCAGGAGCGCACTTCGACTTCGGTGCCATCTTCGGAGCGGACACCGACGAGGGCGCCGATAACGCGAGTTGATTGCGTATCGCGGATGTCTCTTCGAACGGCGTGGTCGAGGATGGAGAGGATGGCCTATGGGGGAGGGGTAGCGTTAGCTTGGGGTGAACAGGATGAGGGGTTGACGACCAAGGTTGAAGAGGTGTATATGATATATGCAAAAGCCATGGTGACATTTGCATGGTACATGGCTCAGGCGCAAACGATGAGGTTCTGCAGCGCATGAGTTCGAGGTGTTCGTACCTGGGGTTGGATGTTGACGGTGAGCGGGGCAATAGTGCCCTGAAGGCCAACCGTCGCCGGCGCGATGGGCCGCGAGAGGTGGAGGAACTTCTCAGTTTCGGCGACAGCCATGCTGGGCAGGTTTGTTGTCGAAATAGTTGGCCGACGTAAGAGAGAGTTGTTGCGTTTGGGAGAGAAAGGGGAGGCAGGACAGGAGGAGGGAGGGAGGGGCGGGTTTGAGCGGTGGTGGACGGGCCAAAATTGACTGCTGAGAAAGTGGATTCGTCTCGGGTCCCTATTCGCGATGGAAAATGGTCGTTCAAAATTCTCGAAACTCTCTGCACCGGCACACACACACCGCGGGCGTACCCTTTCGCTTTGGCGGGCGGGATTTTGCGATTCGGACTAGGTTGTGCGCGCTAAGATAAGCACCGATAAGAAGTTTTTCGAGGCGTCGGACGGCCCCGCTGTGGCTGGTGACTTTGGTGTGGAATTTCTGCAAGGCTTAGTATGGCCGACTTACAACTTTTTTTTTGCGGCCAGGTGAATGCGCGTCTGTTTGTCTCATTTCCCACTTTTCATCGTCATTTTGGTTATTTCAGTGAATAATTCTCAAGCAAATGGGTCCTCGAGGTAGAGGCCGTGCTGGCTTCAGGGGAGGAAGAGGTGGTGCTCGCGGCCGTGGTGGAAGAGGCGGCAGAGGCAGAGGCAGAGGAGGCGGCCTGGGTCGATCTCGCTTCAACACTGCTCGCCTGGAAGAAAATGAGTAAGTTTATGTGTTTCTGGATCAATCCTCGCAAACTAACGACGCCAGGTCATCTGGTTCTGAGTCTGGCGAGGAGATGGACTCCGAAGTAGAGGAAGACTCTGATGTCTCCATGTCTGATGATGAGGATGAAGATGAGGATGAGCAACCTCAGAACTCTCGTCCTTACATGGCACTCTTGCAAGGTTTCACCGATTCCACAGAACCGAGTGCAAAGAGGAGGAAACTGGACAGCGGCAAGCCGGAGAGTGCCGCCAAGGCGATAGCAGCGGCCGCAGAGTCTTCCGAAGATGAGGATGAAGATGAGGAGGTCAAGGAGAAAGACGTCGACAGGGTTGATGAGGCCGAGGAGGAAGATCCCTCAGCCGATCTCGCCGATGAGGAGGCGGAAAGCGACGACGAAGATGACGTTGATGCGACGGATCCGTTTGACAACCACTTTGCGACCCCCGATGAAGACACCTACACGAAAAAGGTCAAGGCGATTCAGAAGAACGGTTGGACCTTCAAGCGAAGCATTTCCAAGGTGTCTAAAGCTGTCGTCACATATCCTCAGTTTGAAGGTTCAGAAGCGCCATCAATTCCATCGCCAGTCTCAAGCTTCGAGAGCCTCAAGCTTAAGCAGAAGCTCAAAGAGTCTGCGTCGAAAAAGATGTCGCCACTCAATCCGTTGCAGCAAGCAATGGCACCGGTTCTTTTCAACTACAACGACGTTCTGTACGACAGTCGTGACATCAAGAACTCAGAAGGTTTGAGGCAGCTTGTGTGCTTACATGCCGTCAACCATGTCTTCAAGTAAGATCCTCCTACAAGCCGACAGAATTCAGGGGCTTCTCTAACATTTACTAGAACTCGCGACCGCGTCATCAAGAACAACTACAAGTTGGCCAAGGAAGAAAACGCCGACCTGGAGCTGAGAGATCAGGGCTTCACACGCCCCAAGGTTCTCTTCATTCTGCCAACCCGACAGTCGTGCTTGAAGATGGTGAACACCATCGAAGCGCTCTGCGCGCCCGACCAGCGCGAAAACAGAAAGCGTTTCGAGGAAGCCTATACCGACGAAGAGGTCAAGTTTGGCGACGACAAGCCAGAGGATTTCCGAGACCTCTTTGAAGGCAACGACGACGACATGTTCCGCATCGGCATGAAGTTCACCCGCAAAACCATCAAGTACTTCTCCCAATTCTACAACTCGGACATTCTTTTCGCCAGCCCCTTGGGTCTGCGAATGGCCATCGGCTCCGAGGAAGACAAGAAGAAGATGGATTACGATTTTTTGAGTTCTATTGAGTTGGTTGTGGTCGACCAGGCCGACGCCCAGCTCATGCAGAACTGGGAGCATGTCGAGTACATCTTTGAGCACATGAACCTCCAGCCCAAGGACGCCCACGGGTGTGACTTCAGTCGCGTGCGCAGTTGGTATCTTGAAGACTGGTCAAAGTACTTCCGACAGACCGTCATCCTCTCCGCCTTCAACACGCCAGAGTTGACGGAGCTCTTCCGTACCCAATGCCACAACTGGGCCGGCAAGATCCGATTTCAGGCAGACTACTCCGGCGTCCTCCAACAGCTCGGCATCAAGGCCCGCCAGACCTTCTCCCGCTTCGAAGCCAAGTCCATCGACAAGGAGCCCGACGCCCGCTTTGACTACTTCGTCTCGGCGATCCTCCCCTCCCTCATCAAGCGCGCCAAGGACACCAGCGGAACCCTCATCTTCATCCCCTCCTACCTCGACTTCGTCCGCGTGAGGAACTATTTCGCCACCAATGCCGCCGTCGGAGTTCTCTCCTTCGGCACCATTTCCGAATACTCGGAGGTCCCTGAAGTGTCCCGCGCTCGCTCTCACTTCACAACCGGCCGGCACAAGGTTCTTCTGTATACGGAGCGTGCGCACCACTTCAGACGGTACAACCTGCGCGGCGTTCAGCGGGTAATCATGTACGGCCTGCCGGACAACCCGATCTTCTATCGCGAGATCGCTGGAGGTTACCTTGCCCACAGCGAGCAGAACCTTCTGATCGAGCATGGACAGGGTACCATAAGGGCCATGTTCTCCAAATACGACGTCATGAGGCTAGAGCGCATCGTCGGCACGCAGCGCGTAGGCAAAATGATCCAGGAGAAGGGTGATACTTTTGACTTTGTGTAAATCGGGAGGGGGCACAAGAAAAATGGAGGGTGCGCCTGCTCATCTGGCAGGCTTGAAAAAGTTGTTTTATCATAGTATACATGTATACCCCACACGACCATAATCTATAGACTGGCCAGGTATTTTTCGTTGATGGTACATCAGAAAAAAGAGCTACAGATCGTCTTTGAGCACCTCCGCCGTCCACGTCTGTCCCTGCATTGCCTCAGCATGCGTTTTCTACCGCACCAACGCCTCTACCTCCTCAAGTCCAGGTCGGATCCTGACCAACCCCCAACCTGACTATTTTCTCTCTGTCCTGGATTTCGGGGTGAGTCCACGTTTCTTGACGTGAAACTCGCTCCTGGATTTCGAGGTGAGTCCACGTTGCTTGGTGTGGAACTTTCTCATTCTCCTCTTCGATTCAATCTGAGTCTCGCCGAACGCTTTCACCAACTCCGCAAAGGCTTTCTCGCCGTTCTTGCGATACCTCGTCACCTTCGCCTTGTTGAGGAGGGTAAGCTCGCTAGATTCGTTGCCGTTCTTCTTGTCCCTGGCGACAGCCTTGGCCGTCATGGCGAAGCGGAGATCACGCGGCCCGTCGAGAAGCTCGAGAATGGCGGAAGGAGCCTGATCGTATCTGCTTCGGGGCTCGGTGCGGAGGACACGGGTGTAGCCTCCTGGGCGCTCGGCGTAGCGTTCGCGCAGCTCGCCAAAGACCTTGGGAAGCAGGTCATGGGGGGTCTAGATACCGTCGTCAGTCAACTTTGCTACTGTACCATCCAGACAGACAGCGGGGGTGGGGTGTGGCGTACGTAGAGCATGGCCTGGACCTTCCGCTTTGTCTCCTCGTTGTTCCTCTTCGCGAGGGTGATGAGCTTCTCTGCCATGCGCTGGGCCTCCTTCGCCTTCGCGTAGGTAGTCTGGATGTGCTCGTGGGTCACGAGGGAGGTGACGAGGCCGCGGAGGAGGGCCTGTCGCGCCGACGACTTGCGGCTCAAGTGCCTGTACTTGGTGAGACCTCCCGCCATGGCTGCTTCGGCTTCTCAATCGATCGGCGAGGTCGATGAATGTCGCTTTAGTGAGCCTCCTTGGTGGCCTCTGCTTTGTGTGGGCAAATGGGGGCCGGTGCAGGTGCAGCAGCTAAGCAACTGTCGTCGGAAGTCGCGATAGCCTTTTCTCCTTCGCTCTGGATCCCAAAATTTTGGCCTCTGGCGGCGTTCACCCGGGAGGTTCCCTGAGAGGTGGGCAGCCGCCCGCTCTGGTTGGCCTGGCCGCTGCTAGTGCGGGACCCTCAGCGCCTGTGGCTGTTGACTGTCAGGCTGGTACCCCTGCCCGCCTAGCGACCGACCTAACTCGCCTGGGGAGGCTGAAAGTCGCTCGCTCGCCGAAGGGCCAGTCCGATTAATTAACGTCATTCCGCCGCCTCGACAAAAAGCTCCCGCTGATATCAAAAAAGGGCCCGACGACCCAGTCCCGCTTTCTCGACAGCAGAAAGACCCAATTCGGCCTCCGACGACGGACACATTCGACGTCCGCAACATGATACCGTGAGGCCCGTCACTTTTTCTTAGAAAAGACGAAACTACATTGCGCCCAATCGAAATCGGAATCGGGAGTAAATCGACGAGTGCAATCATGGGCTTCACCACTGGCTTCGTACGTCTCTTGACCCCCGCATAATGCACTCATTCCAAGAAGCTACGCAACTCAACTAACAGTTGCAAACCACCAGACCGGCGGTGTGACCCTCACCCTAGGCGTCGCCTACCTAACCGTCCTCGCCCACCAACGCAACCGCGAGGCCCAATCCCATGTCCTCCGCTCCCAGACACACGTCCTCTCCTCTCTCCTCGAGCCCCAGCTCCGCCTGCCCCCTCCCCTGACGCGCTCCGAGCAGGCCGTCAAGGACCGCGAGAACCTCGTCGAGTCGGCAAAGTACCGCTGGAACAAGGAGGTCGAGAACGCCGTCCGGTGGGCGCAGCGGACGGACTGGGCCGAGGTCCGCGAAGGACTCGAGAGCAACGTCGCGCGGCTCTGGGGCGGCGCCATCGACAAGACCGCCGAGGCCGGCGACAGGGCCGCGCCGCTCGCGAAGGAGGTCGTCGAGGGCGCGAAGCAGAAGGGCGCCATCCTCGCCGACGAGCAGGGCGAGAGCCTGCGCAAGGAGGCCAAGAGCGCGTGGGAGCGCGCGAGGGAAAAGACGCTCGCCGCCGACGAGGCCGCGCGCGCGAAGGCCGCCGAGCTGCGGAAGGCGGCGGACGCCAAGGCCGCCGAGATCAAGGCCGTTGTGGGCGAGGTCGTGGAGAAGGGCAGGAAGGAGGCCGGCGCCGCTGTCGTGAAGGCGCAGCAGGCGGCGGGCATCGTCGAGGACAAGGTCAGCATCAAGGAGGACGGAAAGGTGCTGCCGGCGGGTTCGCCTGTGCAGCAGGCGCTGCACCAGCGGTACGAGAAGCCGAGCGGGCTGACCAAGACGGTCAAGGAGGTGTTGGCGGAGCGGTATCAGCGGGTTGACGAGCGGGACAACACGCAGCTCAGGGGTCTCTGAGCGGGTGGTGGTGGCCTTTCTCAGTGTAAGAAACTTACCTCTCCTTCCAAAAAGGGCCCCTCCACGGCAGAATACGGGAGGGGCGGAAGTTGTGGCGGGAACTGTACTACCATACTCATCTTATAGAATGGAAACGACAGCCTTTTTTTTTCTTTTTTGTCAACAGTCGAGGTTCTACCGTGGGGTTACGTGGAGGCACCTGTCATGTGGACGATTGTCGCCTGTGGTACGGCAGGACGGGTTGACTCGGCGTTTCTACCGATCCAAATTCAGGGGTTTGCGTGACGATGAAGACGCCAGTTGCACTTCTTGAAGGCGGGTGGCTCACTGCACCGCTTTGCCCATCTCACAACTCAGCGTAAAAGTCTGCGTCCTTGCTTAAGAAAATCCACCGCTTTCTGTCCGTTTGGCGACAGAAAAACCGCGATTAAAGCAAACCATACGACTTTCGTCCGGAGTCAGATTCAGCATGCCGACGGACAAACCACCACCACACTCTCAAATGGCTCAACCGCAGATGTCAGCCTACCGCTACTTCGTCCGCCTCCGCGACCGCCTCGAGTTCATCCTGGTGCGCTACGTCGACAAGGACCCGCACGTCCAGGAAGACTTTCCCGTATACAAGGCTGAACGCGACGAGAAATGGGCAGTGGAGGATGGCTTCCACAAGCGGATTCCGTCGACTAAATCGATGACCGAGCTTCACACCATCAAGTCATGTGTTGAGCACCCCTGTGCAGAGAGATCTGCCGCATCCCCTGAGCCAACCGAGAGGGCAACGCCAGATGCCAGAGACAAGGGCAAGAGAAAGGACACGGAGCTCTTCTTGGGATTCGACTTCGGCCTGGAGGATGCAAGTCCAAGTGCCCAGCGCACAAACAGCCACGGCGGCTCTCAGCACACGGTAAAGGACACGGGGCCAGTTGTCGAGCGGCGAGATACAAACGAGTCACGACCCCGTGACGTCTCTAGATCGAACACGTTCACTTCCGTCGTCGACTCGACACTCTCCGAGGCCAGGCGACGCAAACGGCAGAGATCCGACAGCAGACCCGGATACTTTGACCCCGACCCTTTTCATGAGAATGTCGGCGCAGCAGGGGCGGCGGGGATCCAGGCTGAAGGGGACGAGTTGGTCATGAATGTGCCTGTCGAGCTACGCAACGGGTCCTTGGCCAGGAGGAGTGACGAGGTCAAAGCGACGACTGGCGTTGAGAAGGGAGACGAAGGTTTGGTCATGAACATCCCAGTGGAATTGCAGAACAGATCGTAGAATGATTTCGAGACGATGTATACACAACGTGCGCGGCTGGACAAGATCAAGAAGATAATAGGTAGAAAAAGAAAGTCCAAAGGTAAAAATACACAAAAAGTTTAGGGCCAGATGGACTCGAACCACCATCTCTCTCTCGCCGAGTTCGTCTTAATATTTTGTTTCTTCCTTCTTTTTTTTTTTTCTCCCTCAGGGCAAGTCATCTCGCTGATACGAGAATGGCAGTCGCTACATCGTAAAGGCACAATGCTTTTTCGAGTCAACAGGGGCAGAATCGAACATATGAACTCTTCCGGCCACCTCCTAACGAGAGAGCGCTTTACCATTAAGCCATGGCCCCTTGCAAAGGGTGTTTGTTGGAAAGGAACTAGAGGAACCAAATAAAGTAGGGAGGCCGTTGTACTTGGAGCAGAGTTTGTGGCAGTGGCTGATGCAGTTCATAGAGGTGGGAGTTCGAAGAGGTTCGCGGAGGAGCATCACATAGCGCACCGAGGCTTTGACGGAGGAGGCTTGATATGGAAAAGACCGTTAAAGGGCAAACTCTTTGCCCAACTGTAGACAAAATAGAAATGGTATATGGCACAGTAGCGTACAAGCCTGCCCGAAGCAGGGGCCCGTCATCCAGCCTAGAGGTTCCCCCTTTCCGATCGGCAACAGGCGATGTCCCTCCCAACGAGTGTGTATGGTGGAACCTTTCCAACCCCCATTCTTAGGGATTTCAGGGGGCTAAACTTACAAGGAAATGGCACAAGACATGTGTGGTGATGTTTGTGATGTGGTAGATAGAATATGGATAGTGTGTAGAGATGTGTGGAGGTGTGAAGTGTGTTCAGTCTCTCCTTATCCGATCACAGTCCTAATGATTCCTTCGCAGGGTTAGGGTGTACATACTTACCAAGGCCACCAGCCATCTCAACAACGCACCTTTAGCACCTTTCGCACCGAGACCCACGACGAAGCTCAGCCAGTAGCCGAGACCGCGGACCTGAACGCCATTGCGGTCGAAGTCGGGCTTCTCCGCAGTCATGCTCGACAAGCGGGCGAGCTCCTTGGGAGAGTACGGCATGTAACGCACGCGGATGAACTTCTCGAGCCACGACGGCGTCTGGGCAACAGATCGGCGATGGGTGAACATGTCGAATGATGCCCTGCCGCGGTAGTTGCCTGTGCCGGAATCGCCCACACCGCCAAAGGGAACGGTCGAGATTGAAGCGTGGAAGAAAGCATCGTTCTTGGTGGCGCCGCCAGAAGTAACCTCGTTGAGGACTGCGACACATGTTAGCTTGGTTCATGTGGACAAAATCGTGTAACATACTCCTCTCGTTCTCCTGATCACTTCCGAATGTGAACAGCGCTAGAGGGGTTCGGTAAACCTGGTTCGCAATGTTGATGGCATCATCCAGGGTATCGTAAGGCATGATGGCGAACACGGGACCGAAGGACTCCTCCTTCATGACGGAGTCGAGCATGGAGTCGACCAACACCGCAGTGGGCTCGATGAAAAGCTGGTCCTCATCCAGACCACCACCCATGACGATCTTGCCGTTCGTCTCGTCAAGCATCTTCTTAATGCGCTGGAAAGACTTCTTGTTGACAATGCGAGAGAAGTCGGGGCTGTTCTTGGCACCGCTGGGGAAGAACTCCTTCAGGGTCGCGTTGAGGCCCTGGACAAGCTGGTCGACAATGGCGCGGTCGGCGAGGATGTAGTTCTGGGAAATGCAGACCTGGCCTGCATTGAGGCACTTAGACCACATGAGACGACGAGCGGCCAGCTTGACGTTGGCGTTCTTGGTAACAAAGGCGGGGTTCAGACCACCGAGCTCAAGAGTGACGGGGGTGAGCGTCTCCGCAGCTTTCTTAGCGATGATCTTACCGACGGCGGTGCTGCCGGTGTACATGATCTTGTCCCACTTGACATCAAGCAGCGCCTGTGTCTCCTTCACGGCGCCATTCACGACCTGGTAGGCCTTGGGATCAAGAGCAACCTCGAAAATCTTGGCCAGAACCATGGCAGTAGCAGGGGAGCTCTCGGAGGGCTTCAGAACGGCCGTGCATCCAGCAGAGATGGCGCCGATGATGGGGAGAAGAGTGAGCTGGACGGGGAAGTTGAAGGCGCCAATGACGAGCACCATACCGAGGGGCTCCTTGCGGATGCGCGGCTTCAGAGCGGCGAAGGTCAGAGGAACATCTTCGGGAGTCTCGTCCTTGGCGAATTGGTCCATCTTCTTGATCATGTAGAGGCAGTCGTTGGCGCACCACTCGATCTCGGAGAGGAGAGCCTCATGCTTGCACTTTCTCAGATCCTTGCGCAGAGCATCGCAAAGCTGGGGGGTGAAGTCCCTGATGGCCCAGTAGAGCTTTCGGAGCTGGACCTTGCGCCAATTGAGATCCTTGGTCTTGTTAGAGCGGAAAGTGGCGCGCAGGGTGTCGGTGAGGCGGTAAATGTCGTCCGTGGACGTGTGAGTGAAGTCGGCGATCTTGACGTCTGCTGAAAGCGCCATTGTGGATGATTTCGTGATTTTGGGCTAATCTCAAGCTTTCTGCTGCTGACGTCGTCTGTGAAGCACCGGTTCTAGGGATAGAAAAGAGGAGGTTCGTGAGGGGAAGAAGGAATGCCGGGGTTCGGGTCCGCGGAGAGGTGGTGGTGGTGGTGGTTGCAGTTAAGGTTGTGAGGGCTGCGGCGACTTATGTATTCGGAGTAGCAAAATGGCAGCAGTATCAGCAGCTAGCGAGCGGACTGGCCGTTCGGTAAGGCACAGCTTAAAGTGAGTGGATGGGTGCACCTGCGACAAAGCTCCACTTGCTGTGTGCTCGGCCTCCGCGTCGCCGGGTGTGATGGAGGGAGGTAGAAGATGAGGTTAGGTACTGGAAGAGGTACTTTGGGACGAAAGGTATTTTATTGATTGTACGGATAGGGAGTCAGGTCCGGGGGCGAGCAACCTCGGCGCGCGAAAGCGGGCAGACGGTCGGGATGAACAGAGACCGGGTTACCATTCACTTTGATGTTCCTCCTTCTAGAAGGCGGTTTGTTGCGACCCGTCGATGTTGCGAGTGCGAGTGAGAGAGAGCATGAAGCTACTTCGAACGATGGGAATGCAGCAGGAGAGAGGGAACACACGCAGCAGACGCGACGCTGCGGGGCGGCGAATGCACTGCAAGTTGGAAACGAGTTCGTTTCCCAAAAAGCAGGAGCTACGGTAACGGTGCGGTACGCTAGTTGCATGTGAACGAATGCCAGTCTCTGAAATGGAAAAGATGGTGTGGGCATGGATACCTGCTCTTGCCCGAACCAGCCAGTTGAGTAGAATCGGATTTCGACAGGGAATGGAGGCATAGATGTCCCGACGGAGCGGCCTCGCCTTCATGGGGAACGGACTGGGCCACCCTTCCAAGGGCCGCTGTCTTGATGGCACTCAGCAGTTTGCGAAGTCATGACGCCTTCTAGTCATTGCTGACTGACGCCTCTAGAACATGTTAGCCCAGAGCTTAGAGACGCCTCAGAGCTTCAGGTGAATGGCAATCATCGACCGTCTCGAATGTTGCGCCAGAGCTCTACTTTAGCAGCAGAGCAGCTTGGAGCTTCAGCCAGGTCCCGGTGCCAATCCCGCTGCTTGGTTGCTTCTTCCCCACATGGAGCATTGCAACGCGTTCTCTTCGGGGATAGAACCTCAGAACGCCACCCCCTGCGCATCTCGCATCTCGCAGCGACTCGCGAGCACCTGCGCTGCGCTAGAAAAAAGATGCCGAGGCATCAATTTGGCAGAACAGCGAGAATGGCATTGGCATGAACGCGGCTGACTAACGACATACCCCTGTCCCTGGGCCTTTTCCAGGTCCCCTTTTTTGGCATCCGTTCCTTAAACTTCTTCCCCCGTCCGAGTCTCCGCTGAGAATGAATGGGCCGACCTGTGGAATCCCGGAATCCACATGGCAGGAAATATTACATGCCATGGGATTGGGAACTGTCCAAAATTCAATTGATCAGGAGGTCAAGTGGCATTCGCTGTCGTCAATATAAGCTCAAGATGTTAATGATTGCTGACCATAGCCGCTTTCCAAATCCCTTCATCTGAGAGGCCCCATACGTGAATGATCACACACTTAAACCCGACTTCACCACACCAGCCGAAACCAGTAGGTACACTGTATCGTTGGAAGGGCAGCAATGCCAGTCCCCAGGTGCATGAGGCTTTTGGGGGCATCGCGTACATGAGGACTCTTCAGTAAATCGAATGGGGTCATTGTGCGCGTCCCCTTTTGTGTTTCTATAAATCCGACTAGGGACGGATGTATACATGGAGATGTTACACGGGCACGCTGAACCACAAGAAAGCCAGCTGCCTAGTCATACACATGTCTGGAGATCATTTGGGCTATGCATCCCTCAGACGTCATATTTTCTTTGTGGGACTTGGGCTCGATCCAGCGGAAGTGCTGCCCTACCGACGAGCGTTCTTCGCGCCGCCACGGCGAACAGCCACCAACTCCGCCTCCTTGCTCTCAACCGCCGCCGGCTGCTCGAGGAACCTCTCGATCGTACCCATGCCGTCAACGAGTAGTCCCGCATCAGCCTTGGAAGCATCGGCCTTTTCGCCCTGCTGGCGGAACGCAGCAAGCTCCCTGCGGCGTTCTTCAGTCATGCGCCACTCCACGGGAAACCTGGGCTTCTCCTTGAATTGGTGATGTCTGGTATCCAGAGGAATATCCTCGAAAGTGTCCTTGGGGTCCTATGATGGTTTCCCATTAGCCCTGCTGCCCCTTCTAGTTTTTCCTGATAATGTGCTCACCTTGGCTGTCGCAATGAGGGTGTCCACCAGGTCGGACAGATGACGCTTGTTCTGGGCCTGGTGCTCAAACTTCTCGCTGCTCATCTTGATGATGTCCTTCTCCGGGTGCCATCGCGGGCCGGCCAGCTTTCTCAGCTTGTCGGCCTGCACCGGCGTGAGGCCCAAGTCGACTGGCGAGAACTCCACGACCACCTTCTTCTCCGCGGGATGATGCTCGCCCATGTATGTGGTGTATCGGAATCGCAGCACCTCATCCTTCGCGGGCGGCTCGAACGGCT
Source organism: Colletotrichum horii (assembly GCA_027406005.1). Lineage (NCBI taxonomy): Eukaryota > Fungi > Ascomycota > Sordariomycetes > Glomerellales > Glomerellaceae > Colletotrichum > Colletotrichum horii. The sequence continues at coordinate 4,405,663 of JANVYB010000008.1, forward strand.
TGGCGAGCTCTGTCGTCGTGGTTAGTAAACAATGCGCCCACAAAAGTGTCATTGGAGGGGGGGGCCCAACGTACTGGCAAGCAGCGGCATCTCCCAAGCCATGATGCGGTGGTAATGTCTGTGTTCACGGATCTCGTCAAGCTTTCCATGGGCCATGGACGTCATGTCATCCTCGTCAAATTCATCGACGATGTTCTCAGTATCCACCCCGGGGGCGTCCGGGTCGTACCAGAATGACTGCCTGTTGGCCTTCACTCTTGGAGCGAGCATCTTGTACTCCCGGTTGGTCACGAGCGGCCGGTCTCTCTCTTGTCGCGCCGTCTCCTCGTCGGCCTTCGCCCACTGCCTATCGAGCCACTCCTCAAGCGACAACGACTGCGCCGAGGGATCGCTCTTCCTCATCCGCTGGAGAGCCTCGACCTCGGCGGGCTTCAGCTTCTTGATCACATCTTCGACGGTCTCCTGCACTCTGTAAAGCGACCTGTCGACCTCATCTTCGTCTTCGTCCCGGGGCGCACGTCTAGCGGGGCTGGCGGCGAACGTTCGTCTCTGGATCTGCTGCGGCGGCTGCTGGGGGAACTGTGTCGCGGCTCGCGGTGCGATTCTTGAGGCTGTCGGTGTCCGACGACAACTGCGGATGCAGAGTCGGAGTGCTTGCCCTGCTGTTGCCATTGTGAGCGGGATCCTCGGTGGCTGAGGGCGGAATTGCTGATTTCCTTGTGGATTGTCGCGCTGGAGATGGTGTTGAGAATTGTCCCCGAAATTTTTGGAGCGAGCTCCAGCCACATCCCACCACGGCACTAGCCACACTTCAATCGAGTCCCATTATTTTGCCACTAGCCACCGCCGACCTAAGCCATTCGTCCAACAACACCACAGGAACATTATCTGGACCATGTACTTGTTTATCGTGCACGTTGCCGCGAAGAGATGCACATACACGGGCGCTCTAATCTCAATAGATTACATGTATAAAAACCGTCGTCATGGTCCCACAAAAAAGGTATCATTAGTTATTAATTCCCTGCTCCCCGACGCCTAGTACGCTCCCAGAGCCCCGGTTTTCATACTCTTCTCGTCAATTATTTACGTTCTAAAGGCCAGATGCCTTGCGGTTCATTATACCAGTACTAAACTGTCTCGCCCTATCAAGCGTATTCTTCATACCCATGAACGAGGTACGATGTGACTTCAAGTCAGGTTTACTGCTCAAGTCAGCGCATGAACGTCGTGTCGTGTAAATCGCTTCGGGGCCTAGCTTACCTGGAGTCAAACTCTTGCTGGTGCTGAGAATTTGGTGGGGACACACTCTCAATGCTCAATGAAGACTGCTGAATCGCCGGCTGCATCTGCTGGGGCGGACTCTGCCATCCTCCCGGCATTTGTTGAGGCAAATCAGGGAACGGTTCCTGGCTTTGAGGCGGCGTGTTCCCCGGACTCGGGCGGTATGATGAAGGATTGAAGGGGGCGGTATACGGAGCCATTGGCGGCGCGAGATCATCGTTCTCTTCGGAGATTCTTCTCTTTGGATACTGCGATGGTAAACCGAGACCTGACTGGTACGTTGGGGCGCCAGGGTACGACGTCGCATTCTGATAAGCAGGTCGCTGATCGAGGGCTGGCTTCGCATCGGAGGTTTGCGCGGGGGGTGGTTGGAACTGGCTACCAGACAAATTGGAAGGTGTGGGCGATGGGTTCAAGGCGTATGATGGCGCCGGCTTGCGTCTGATGGGTCCTTGACCAGGCGAGAGCATCGGCTCGCCTGACAGAGCTTCACTTGATTGTGTCCATGACATCGGTGGTGGCTTGATGTATGGTGGTCTGTTGAACCTCTCCACCGGGTCTGGCTGCGGGTCAAACTCGTATTTGGAGAGCATCTCCTCCAGCTGCACCTGCTGAGAGTACCTCCTCTGAGACGGCAGCCCCGCGATGGTGGTAGGGGGCATCTCAACCGGCGATATTTCGACCTTCTCCGGCTTGGGAGGAGACGTTCCGAACTGCTGAAGTATTGAAACCTGGGCAGCTATGGCATCCTCTAGCTCCTGTGAAAGTTTCTCGCTCCGAGGTTTGAGAGGAGACGGTGCATGAGGCGAGTCGTCGACCTTGCGGGCGCTGTTCGGGAAAGACTCCGTTCGCGGTGTCTCGTAGCTGCTTCTTTTCCTGTCGTCGTCGTCGGATGCCTCTGACATCTTTTCATCGGGATCTTCCCAATCATCGTAGGTGAGACCTTGACGACCGGTTCCGACGCTACGCACAACCTTTGTGACGGCAGAGTTGCCGTTGTGCATGGCCTTGTTCAGCGCCGACATAATCTCCGAGATACGATCTATGAGGACTTTGGTGCAGTCATCGTCGGCGCCATACTCAATAGCTGACTGGAGAGCATTCTCATTGTCGTGATTCGTGTGAAAAATGTCAGCTCCATGGTCCAGGAGAAACTTGACGCAGTCGGCGTCGCCTTCGCGGGCTGCAACGATCAACGGGGTATCGCCATCACGATCCTCGAGATTGATATCAGCACCGGCGTCGAGCAGAACCTGCAGTGCGTCCACCGGCAGATTGATCACGGCTTCGATCAGTACCGTCGAGTGATCCTGCCCACCAAAGACATTGACCTCTGCGTTGGCGTTGACGAGAAGCTCCAAGATTGTCTGCTCGCCTCTCATTGCAGCAGCCATGATGGGGAAGGTGTCTTCTCCCGCTCCAAGGTCCGGGTTGACGCCATGTTCTATCAACAGCGTCACGATTTCCACCTTGCCCGACTCAGCGGCAGCCTGAAGCGCCGTTCCCTGAGGGAAATTCTCGTTCTCGGTGAGTGAGTTGACGTCAGCTCCCCGATCGAGGAGCTCCTTGACTACGTCGTAGTGCCCTTCTGCCGCGGCGGCTTGCAAGGCCCATCCATCGGAGGAATTGATGTCGGCACCCTTGTCGAGGAGCAGGTTGACGATATCGAGGGTGCCGTCGTAAGCAGCAGCAGTCAGGGCTGTTCCATACCTGGTCGGTGTTAGTAGTGTCTACTGTCCCTTGATGAAGGACACTCACTCATTGCCGGTGGCATTCGGGTCGACATTGAAGGTCTCCAACAGAAGCCTGACCGTCGATTCCTTCTCAAGGTCCGTGGCCTCGTACAAGCTGTCATTAAGAGTTTCTTTGGAGATGTCCCCGTTAGTGTACTTCCATGCAGCCTCCAGTACCTTGTCCTGATGCTCAGCTGTGGTCGCAGCTTGGCGGAAGAGTTCGTTGCAGTCGAGACCCTGTCGCTTCTCAAGCAGAATCATGACAATCTCCCAGTTCTCCTCCTCAGCCGCTGCCTCCAAAGCCTCTTGGAAGCATTCCTGAGAATGATCATATGTCAAAAGCTTGTTGAACACATCGACCCTGCCTGAAACTGCAGCCTTAACAAATGCCTTGTCAAATTCCTTGGGAGGTAGCTTATCAGCGTAAGTTTGAGTGAGGTACTCGAACATAGACAGATCCGCATGCAGCCCAGCCAAAGCCAGGGGAGAGTCGACGCTGTCGTCCTTAACGGCTAACGAGACGTTCTTTTCGACGAGAAGCCTAACGGCATCAGGGTTTCCTGAGGAGATGGCAGCGTTCATCACCGGACCGACGTCTTCCGCGATAGCATTCGCATTTGCTCCATTTTGGATCAACTTGTTCATGATCTTGACGTGACCGGCGTTGGCAGCCATATGCAACGGCGTCTCCTGCCCGATATCGATCCCGTCATCGATGCTGGCGCCACGTTTGAGGAGCTCATCAACAATGTTGGGTCGTCCAATGTAAGCCGCGAAATGAAGCTACCAACACATTAGTAGACAATCCAGGCTAAGGAGCAACGAGAAAACACTCACCGGGGTATTTGTGAGTTCATCCCGCTTGTTGATCTCGTCTTCGTGTCCGTTCTGAACCAGGGCTGAGACGAGCTGCTTGTAGCCAACAGCAGCGGCAACGTGGAGTGCGGTAAGATGTTTGGCTTGGAAGCCTGCCAGAGCCTTGGTCGTATGCATGTACACCAGCAACCAACGGTACCGAATGAGCGACTCCTTCTTCCAGAAATCGTCTTCGCTGAGATCCTCGGCGATCTCGATGGTGGCCTTGCTAGCATGGTGTAGCCAGTGCTTGATGGGGTAAGCCAAAGATTTGCCATCAAGACTTTGCGCCTCCTCGACCTCATCGTCTTCCATTTGGTGGTAGTTGTGCATGGAATCCTCATCCCAATCGCTTTCGTCATCTGATTCTTCTTCCTCCGACTCACTTCCATTACCGTCATCCTCATCGGCATCGGACTCTTCGCCATTTTCGCTGCTTGCCGCTTGTGAGCCTTCATCCTCATCTGCATCGGTTTCTTCGGCAGGCTTCTCGACAGGCGGGAAATCGAAGGCTTGCTTGATATGAGCCAAGCATCGCAGGGCAATGATGCCATGTTGCCACTTGCTTTCGTCTCCGGACATGCCCAGAGTCTTCTTTGAAGTCTCCTTCTCCAGGAGGTGCTCCCTGACGACAGTGTCCATGAAACCAATGGTGTTTTCTGACCTTCCACTGCGTGTCACTACCAGTAATGGCCTGCACTTCTTGACCAAACTTTGCAACTCGGCTTTTCCTTCTTCAGTCGCAGGAAATCCAGCCAGCAAGGCAAGCTCGTCCTCTGTCGGTTCCTCGAAAGTAAGCACGAGTGTCCGCAACAATTCCTTGATCTTGTCTGCGTCCTTCTCATTCGCACGGAAAATCTGCAACCAAGCAGCGTCGAGCAAAGCCTTCAGCTCCTGAGGCATTCCCTCTAGTATGTGTCGAATCCTCAGGTCGCTCTCAGCCTCGGACAGTTCCGCAAGTTGCATGCAGGAAAGCTTGATCCACTGACTGTTGGACGCACGCTTGCCGATGAGACTGCTGGCAAAGTAGGTCAGTGCCTTGTTGTACTTCTTTGCACTTCCAAGCTCCTGGACTTTCTCCTGGGCGGTTTTGCGTAGCTCGAGTTGTACCTGGTCCGAGTATTTGTCTTCTTCGAGATCGATGAGCCGGATGCCCTCAACCTTCAATGCATCCTCGACGTTCTGAACTTCCCTGCTCGTGAGGAACCACCTAGTTGAAACCCTCTTCTCGTCCTCGTTTTTGAGCTCATCCATCTCCGCGTGTAGGAATCTCATGAGCTTGATGGTCGACTCGGCATCTTCTGGCAGCACATGCAAGTTGTTCATGACGAAATACACCCTTCGCCCAATGAACTCGTCCATAAGCATATCCTGGAGAGTCTGCCAAAGATTTTCAACTGTCAAGTTTGCCTGGGTCTTTGAGGAATCGTCGCCCTTCTTCTTCACAAAATGCTTCGCATACACAGACAAAGAAGGTTGCTGGTTAATTAATTGACGAACCAGCGACTTCAGCAAGTCCTCCGCGGTCGAAAAGTCCGATGATGGATCGCAGAAGAAATATGCGAGGAGTACCGACCCTCGCCCATGGCTCTGCTTTTCGTCGGCTTGGATCATGCTGTCGATGTCCCGAAGTGTCGCCATGGTCGCTCGCGTCTTACCCCTTCCCTCAGGTCCTCGAACGAATAAGGCCTGTCCACGAGACCTAGGCGCAGTGGATTCGGCCTCGCTAGTGTCTTTCAGCCAGTCGAGATACTCTGTCTCCCTTGGGATCCAAGTTGATGGTGGGAATTGGGGCGCAAGGATCCTCCTCTTCTTCGCAACCTGTCCACCATTCAGGAGCTCCATGACACCATTGACCGTCTCTTGATCAACTCCACGTGTCGAGTTGAGGCGATTCTTCACAACAAGACTGGCGCCGTGGATGAGTCGTTTGAGAGGTTCTCTAACAAGCTGGTAACGAGAGTCCTTGAAGTCGCTGAACTTGACGAGGTCTCGGTGATTCGCCGCCAAAGCCATGTCTTCGATACCTGGAAGTGTTGCCGACTCTCTTGAGACGAAGTCTTGGACCTTCTTGGGCACGACTGTCTTGGCAATTTTCGACATGGCAGCGCCATACTTCTCTTGGGTATAATCGGTTGGGTGGTTTTCGTAAAAGCAGAAAAGCTGAATCTCAGGGCTGATCTTACGAGCTAGACGCAAGAAGTCGTTCTTTAGCTCATTCAAGCTCTCGTCTCCAGGCGTCATCATCTTGACCAGAGCCGAAGACTTGGTGTATCCCAAGTGTTCGCCGAAATCACCGAGCAAGGCGGCTACGGCAGCAACTTGGGCACCGCCAAAGGGGGTTCCGAAGAAGGCACATCCTGCAATGCACTCAAACATCCTGGGGAACACGTCCCTATATGTGTCTGCAGCGAGAGTAATTGCCTATATAGTTTGTCAAACTTACGGATCTCATGCTAGACGCGGTTTACATACCTTAGCAATGACCAAACCTCCCATGCTATGTCCAATGAAAACTATAGGGCGGTCTCTGATTCCCTGTCTTGTGATCAGCAAAATTCTCACCGAAGAATTCCGGTCAGCTTACCTCTCGGTTGGCTTGTAGGCCTTCCAACATGGATTTCGCAATGTCTCTCATGAAAGACTTGACCTTGAGGTCCCCAACCCACGCTGATTCATACTGATAGAGCAGGATGCGAGCTTTTGGAAAGTCCCTTGCGAGACCATCCTTCTTGTTGCTCGAATCCGACGACGGCTTTGAAGTGCCATCGTAGACACCAGTCGCCCAGTTGAATCCTGTCTCCGACTTCCAACTGTCCTCCGGATGAGCGCCCAAGCCTGGCACGAAGACAATGCTGTTCAACAGTTAGAAGCAAACTCTCAAACTCACTCTGCCGATGATATGTGGCATACTCAACGTCGATTGCTGATCCAGAACCATTCTCTTTCTGGGGATTATACAGCTCCTTGAAGCCCTGCTGAACCGTCTGATACGTCGTCCTAGGCTTCGGCCCACCCGGACCCCCGTGAGGTGCCCTTCTCGTTCCCGCTCGCCGCAGAGACATGATGATGCCGCGGTTGCTGAGACAAGTTTACTTGTACGACAACAAAGAAAGTGTTCCCGAAGACGGGAGAAAGAAAGGTTTGAACAAGATCATAATAGAGATCATGAGATTTCCCAGGCAGCGGCGTAGCAGAGGCAGGCAGGCAGTGCTGGTAAGGCTGTCAGTCCGGGGTCTAGATGCCCCCGGTAGACCAGTTGGGTCCCCCTGCAGCCAGGCGGCCCGAAACGACCTTAGCGGCGTCAGCCACCCATGCATTGTCATCCTACGATGCCAACGCCTGTCCGACTGCGCCAATAGTCTATTCAGCCCGATTGCAGCTGCCTCTAATTTTGTAGCGCCGTTCCACTGGTCAGAATTTAGCGTTGCTGAGTTCGTCTCTTTTCGGGATCCAGGCGAGTCTGTCGATGTCCGGCTGCGCAGAGAACCCCCTTGCTTGCACATTGCGGTTCTTCATCTTAAGTGACATGGGAGCCTCCGTTTTAGACCCCAAGAATTTAGATGCCTATTGCTCCTTTGCAGCCTGCTGAGATCAACAAAGACCATGCGGTCCAATGGGTGCTTTTGGCCTTACTAACATAACTCGCTTGAGTTTGTAGGCGGAAGCGATTTGACGAGACCTTCGGTGATCCAGAGAAGAACTTCTGTCAAGATCGCTAGTCCGGCCAACACCCTGCGCAGCGAGGACCGTGATATCCTTTGACAAGACAGCCGACTGAGGTGCCAGGACCGACAGCTTGGATCATACTTCATGCTTGAAAAACTCCGGCTTACAAACTCAACCCGCATCTCTCGAGTCGCACCATGGATCGGCCGGCGTCTGTGCCTTTCACCGTCCGCGTCCTCGATGACGGCTTCAATCATGCAACCACACCCGCAAGGGCCTCGCCGCCCGGAGCCTTTGGCGACCTCCTGCCGGCAACCAGCCGAGCACAACACGACCACATAACCGTGCCGCGAGCCGACGACTCAGAGTTCCTGGGCCGAGAGCTCTTCGTCCGACGTCTGAACGATGTCCAGGACCTCCTCTGGATTTGCGGGCGTCCGATGCCCCCGAGGCCCCTCCACTATCAGTTACTCACCTCGCGGGAGATTCATGTCACAGAGAACCCTGAGCTTCACCTAATATGGGCCAAGAACCGCATCTTCGTCAAGCCGATACCCCGGTGGCTGCTGGACCCAGACTTCTGGGCCGCCCACCTGCTTGTCACCACCGCCGCCACCGACGACGGCACCAGCAGCAGTGACGGAAAGAGACGTCAGTCCGATCCGCGAAGGGAGCTAGTCGCCTGCGCGCTCGGTTTCTTGTTCTCCTACACGGCCCTCATTGCATACGAGAGCGACTTCCGCATAGCCGTTGAAAATGGCCTCATGCCGCCGCAAGTGAGCTGGGACCGGTGGAGGGCATTATCGGCGCAAATCGTGCAGAACCATTGTTATGCGTCCGTCAACCCGCGTTACTGGTACGGCGAGCTCCGACTGAGCCGCTTGAACAAGATCTATCGGGTCCGCCTGGGGTATTTGCTCCGGGGTTACTCCAAGGTTGCCTCCCACGCGGTCTATGAGGACCTGCTCCGGGACAACTTTGCGGCGCTGGCCGCGGTTCTTGGTTATGTCGTCATTGTTCTCACAGCGATGCAAGTCGGGCTGGCCACTGATCAGCTCGTGGGCGACAAGGTGTTCCAGAGCGTGAGCTACGGCTTCACCGTCTTCTCTATACTGGCTCCTCTCATTGCTTGCTTTGGCATCATTGCTATTGTGGTGGTCATGTTTGTGAGCAATTGGATGGTGACCAAGGTTTATGAGAAAAAGAGGTTCCGGGAGATGGGAGTTGAGCCGTTTTGGAGAGATCGGACCGGAAGCCGATATGCGCAGGTAGCAACTAAACAAGATATGACGGAATAGAGAGAATCTGGAAGAACAAGAAATCTTATTAAAAGGAGGTAGGGGTTAGCAGTGACGTTTCTAATTGAATGCTGTAATGTCTCTGGAGAATGAATAGAATAGGTGAGAGCCAAAGGACTGGAAAAGAAGCATGACCTAAAACACAACCGCCGTTGGGGGCTATGTACCTCAAGGCACCGCCCTGTAGTGCCTAAAGTGTGTGTGTGTGTGTGTGTCATTAAGCCTTCTAGAACCCTGAAGGGGTATGCAGCTGCTATCTTGCGCTCTACTCATATATTATATAACTAATTCAGCGCTTAGGGGGTGCCAAAACCTCCTGCAGTATCTCCCCCACCATCCCTAATGGTTTGCTGCCTATCTGATCTGAGACCACCTAATTTGTCTAACTTATATATTATATTATATCTGCTGCCCTTTAGTGTCTATACTGAAATAGAGGTGGTCTTAGACAGTATGTATATATATAGGGCGATGCAGTCAAAAGGGGGGAAATAAAGGATCACCCTTTCCAGGGCTAGTTCCAGGTGATGCTGGTTCTAAAGCTGGTTTTTCCAGCCTGATCACTAGTGTAGCCTTTTATAGGTAGCATTAGAGATTGGGAAGTGATAATGCAGCTATAGATACTGTAGTAAGCTTAGTTGCTTCTATATCAAATCTTATTACTAAAATCTGATCCTCTTAACTACTTTTGTGATAGCTTTATGCTATCCTGTAGAGGTTAAGCATTTAGGCTCTTAGGGGATAGTAGGTAGTAGCTTATAATCTTAATAGGTGTTATGATATAATAGTCTGCTGCATTCTAGGTGTTTTTCACTAATTGCTACTAAAAAAGGATATTATTAGTTGTTTTAGGCTTTTAATAGGCAGTTAGTTCAGTTATATTAATATTTGTTGCTGTTAGTGATATCTGTTAGGGCAGACCTCTTCTTAACACTAAGGTGGATATAAGTTTCATCTCTGTCCTTATTATATGTTAATTTGAGGTTTTCAATATCTACTGCCTTAAACTGCCTTAGGAGGCCTGCCTTTAGTACTATCTTTACTGTGTATCTTATGTTGGCAATTTCATCTAAGAGATCTTTAATATAGATATAAGTAGTGCTAATATTATCTTATATATAGGCTCTATAGGTTGAGAGATTTAGGTAGTATAGTAGGATATGTTCTTTAGTTTGTAGTATCTTTCTGCTTTTGCTTAGGCAGCTTGAGCAGAAGGGGTTATCAGCTTGTCTAATAGAGTGTAAGTAATAGCAGAAGCCTATTTTTCCTATATGAAATTAGATAATAACTGATGTGAAGGGCTTGCTTAGACCTTAAAGATGCATAAGGTTTGATTTATATAGATAAGCCTCAATCTGTTTAGAAAGGTAGCTATAAGCTGTCTTGCCCTATTTAGTAACCTAGGTTTTCATTATTCTATCTGTTAACTTGCTCTTTTAAGAGGAAGCAGTAGGAAGATAGCTATTAAGATTATATTCTAAGAGGCCTTCAGTAAGAGATAGCTTCTTTTTATTTCTCTATCTAGTAGCTTCTTTAGTATGTTAGTCTGCTATCTTATTACCTTTAATTCCTAAGTAGGCTAAGATCTATTCTATAGTGATATAATTTAATATTAATTTATAAAGCTTATAGATTTATATAAAAAATTGCTTCCCCTAATGAAGGCAAGGTCTACTTAGAGACTAGATAACTCTTTTGTTGTCTAAGTAGATATAGATAGACTTTAGTATGTTAAGTGTTTATATATATTCTAGTATAAGCATAATCGCCTTAGCTTTTCTGCAGAAGATAGAGAAGCTAGCTATTAAGTCTAAGTAAATTCTCTTCTAGCCCTCAGTTTTAGAGCAGTATACTGCTGCACTTATCCTCCTTTTGATTCCTAATCTGTTAGTGAACAGTTAGATAGTGTTTAGGTTTGTATTTTTATTATGTCTAGAGGCTTCTTAGGCTTCTAGGAGGTTTGCTGAAGGCGTTTAAGATAGGCTTCTATAATTATAATATATGCCTAAAGCAGTAACAGACTTATTATAGGTTTTAACTAGGCCTAATGATGATTGCATAGTAGCCTTAAAATGGTTCCTTATAAGGTTCCTATTCTTAATATCTATAATTATTAATAGAAAGAGACCTTAAGGGGGATTAATATAGATTAGACTTTAGTCTACTATTATGATGTTGATTCCTTAGTATTAGATTGCAGTATAGGCTATAAGTCTTGCTAGAGGGCTCTGAAAATAGGCTTTTAAATCTGCTTAATCAACCAATTAGCTTTCTATTAGGTATGCTGATAACTGCACTAAGGCTTTTAGGTATTACTGTTTGAATTGTAATTTGGTAGGTAGAAGGTGGATTTTAATGTTCATGGCGTTTTTAGACGTCTTAGCGATAGCCTCTAAGGCTTACTTTGCTGCCTGCACTTAGATTTATTCTAGTTGTTTAGTAGCAAATGAGGTTATAAGGTCTGGTTGGTGCTAGACTAAGCAGCTAGTAAGGAAAAATAATAAGATTACAGCTTTATAAGCTGTTCTTATAGCGTTTGCTCCTGCTCTATAGGTTGAGTTTCTAAGACTATTAATCACTTTCTCTATATTATGAAGGGCTGTTTCAGCAGTAGTGTTAATATAGTATTAGAACTTAAGCTTATAATTAATAGTGATTCTTAGCATCTTAATATAGTCTTTATATACTATTAGCTTTAAGTATTAGTAGAAGAAGACTTCTAGCCTCTTGAAATCATTGCTTTTTAGGTTCTTTAGGTTAGTGAAGTATATTATATAGAATTTATCCCAGTTAAACTTAGCTTTATGCTTCTATACCTACATATTGCAGATCGATAAGGTGAGTTTGATTTTTGCTGCTAGCTATGCTTTTATCTCAGCTTTAATAATGAGAGTTATATTATCAATTTATATAAGAGAGATGCTTAGCATCTCTAGATCTCTGATAAGCTTATTGTTAAAAAGAATATAGAGGGGGGGTGAGAGGGGAGAGCTTTGAAGAATTTTAATTTAGATATCTTCTTAAAGTGTTATATAGTCTGGTAGGCATAAGTCTGTTGTTCTCCCTTTCAGAAAACTATTAATCTATTGAATTATATTAGAATTAATGCTCTTCTTCTGTAAGTTATAGATAAGTTTAGTGTGGGAGATATAGTTGAAAGCGCTAGAGATATCTATAATAATTATTACTGCAAACTTCTCTTTATTCTATATGCTATAAACTGTTTTTAGTATCTAGTAGAGGGCTATCTTATAAGAGATCTCTCTATATCCTCTTAGATATATAATAGATAGTATGTCTAGATAGGCACTGAAAGCATACTGAAGTTAGTTAGAGATAACTGATTCTAGGAGTTTTCCTAGTAAGTTAAGTAGCATAATAGGCTAGTAACTATTTAACTTTTTAATAGATCTACCTATCTTATAGAGAGCAATAATAGTTATATCTCAAAAGTGTTAGGGATAATAACTTATCTCTAGGCTTATATTGAAAAGCTGCTGAATAGCCTTCACCCAGTTAGAATTTATTTTTTCTATATAGTCCTCCTTCAGAAGGCTGTTCTTAATCATTTTATTAAAATAGGTGTTAGGTTTTAAGGCTTTCTTAGTTGATATATTCTTAGCAGCTTGAATGATCTTATAGATTGTAATAAGTGGCTATTCCTTTAGGGGTAGATATCTAATATGGTTGATGTCCTTAAGGTTTGCTGCGCCTTAGGGTGGGAAGAACTTCCCTTTAAGCGCTTCAGCAATCTTAGGGCTTTCTGTGAGGGTTTTACCCTCTATCTCAAGCTGTTCAATTCAGGGGGTCTAGGGGTTGCTGCTATTCTTCTGCTATCTGGTGATCTTCTAAAGGGTGTTTCTATCTATGATTGCTTCTGTAAGGAAGTCTCTATATATGTTTCTTTTTTAGGCTTTTAGGGCTTTTTAGAGGGTGTAATAGGCTTTTTTAGCGTTCTTAATATTAATTATAGTATTAGTGTTTTTAGTTTGTTGCTTAAAGTATTGAAAATTTTAATAGATTTCAGTAAGCTTATTAATTTAGCCTTTACAGCTATAGAGAGTATTGATTCTTTTGGTGGGAATAGCGATTTCTGCAGCAAAATCTATTTGATAGATTAATGCCTCTATATAGGCGTCTATAGACTTTGGTGTCTAGAGGTCTTCTAGCAGCAAGATCTTAATTACATTAAGAGTTTCTTGTAATTTATTTCTCTCAAATTTTTTCTAATCTTTGAAGGTCTTAGTTATATATATGCTGTATCTTGATATTAGGATAATAGTTAAAATTGGATAGTGATTAGATATTTCCTCTTAGCTTTGAATTATTTTATAAAAATCTAAGAGGTTGCTGCTGAAGTAAAGATTAATTATTAATAACTTCTCTTTTATGCTGTTGCTGCAGATATATCTGTTTAGCTTTATAATTGTGGCTAATGCTAGGCGTTAGGGAAGGTTAAATGTAGTTATTATCTCCTATAGGAATTTTCCTCTGAAGTTTTTAGCTATATCGTCTAGCGACCAGTTTGAGTGGTAGGTATTAAAATCCCCTACTATAACTGCTTTATTATATTTCTAGCTCTTTAAGATCTGTTAGGCTTCAACTAGAACTGGTGCTGAGTTTCTTGTTGCGTTTAGTGGCTAATAGATATTGAGAAAGAGTAGTATAGCTAGGCTGAACTTAAACTCTATTATGTGGATATAGTTGCTAGTGTAAATAGTCTTCTATAGGCTTATAGGTAGTGATTTATTTATTATTGTTGCAATTTTAGCTTTCTCTTTAGTGAAGATAGGCTAGAAGTTCCTATCTCTAGTATGTATTTTATAGTGCAGTTTGCCCTATTTATTAATATATAGCTCTTGGAATGCTAGGACTATAGATATATTTATAGTGTCCTTAGTTATAGGGTTAGTGAAGAAGTTCACTATAATATTATGTTTTATTGCTATGTTATATTAAAGAACTATAAAGGCTTCTTTCTTTCTATTAGAGGCAGGTGTAATTAGTCTGTTTATATCTTCTAGTTAAGTTATTAGATTTTGTTAGCACAGGTATAAAAGTATTCAGGGGCGTAGTATATGCGCCTATATAGTATAAGGTTATAGATGGAGATATGTTATGATAAAATGTGATAATCTTCAGCATTTATGGGCATTTATTTGTATAGATAATTGATAGAGAAGGAATGTATTGATATGATTCTGGTTGATGTTGTTGGCAGGTTGCATCCTAAGGTAGGGAAAAAGGAGGGGAAAGATAACCTGAAACGTAGCCTGCTAAACTGCTAATTACATAAGGTGCTTATGTAACTATACGTATTACATAATCAATATTATAGTTATAAGTTATAATAAACTAAGCACTTTTATATAAAGTTATATATATAAAAGTCTATTTGTTTATTTTATATAGAATATTGAAGTAAGTAAATTATTCTTATATTATTATTATTATTATATTAAGATGTTATATGTTAACATCCCCCCTTAAGGTATATACGGTTGATTTAAGGGTATATAGCTTACTCACTTAACATATATATACGTTATAGGTATAAAAACTTAAAAACCCAGTGGGAAAAATAAGAAAAATATTCCTATATTGTATAATATGTTTATAACTAGTTAAAAAACTCTTATAAAATAACCTTATAGGTAAAAGTTTTAAGAGAAAAACTAGTATGTTATTTCAGTAATAATATTATTATTATTATTATTATTATTATTATTATTATTGTTATTATTATTATTATTATTATTATTATTATTATTATTGTTATTATTATTATTATTATTATATTTATTATTATTACTATAAATAATACTTAATAATGTGAAAAATATAACTTTGCCTAAAGGCTTAGTTAAAATATCAGCAATATTAGATTTAGTATTAATATGAAATAACATTATATCTTTATTTAATAAAGAGTCTCTAGCAAAGTGATATCTTATATCAATATGCTTAGATTTCTTATGAAATTCAGGATTTTCAGCTAACTTTTTAGCTGCTATATTATCTATAAATATCTTAGGTTTATTTATCATATTAAATCCTAAGTTTTTTAGATTAAAATTATAACTATTATATAGATATATAGCTTCTTTAACTAATTCAGTTAAAGCTATATATTCAGCTTCACAAGTAGATAAAGCTACTGTTTTTTGCTTTATAGAGCTATAAGATATAATATTATATAAGCCTCAGCAAAATATATAAGCTGATGTAGATTTTCTATCATCTAGGTCTTCAGCCTAATTAGAGTCTGAATAACCTATTAAATCCTAAATTGTATTATTATTGCAGTTATAATAAATTCCTTTATTAGGATATTTATTTAAATAACCCTATAGATAATCTAAAGCAGAGAAATGCTCTTTAGAAGGGTTTGTAGTATATCTTGATAAGATATTAACTGCAAGAGCTATATCAAATCTAGTTTTTAAAGCTAGATATAGCAAAGCTCCTATTTGCTGTTGAAATTGTAATATTTCTTCTTTAGTTGCATAATATTTATTTATATGCAATTTTATATTATCTTTTATAGGTGTTATTGATAGGTTTATATTAGTTTTATTATATTTATTTAATATTTTTTGTGTATATTTCGTTTGATGCATAAAAATAGACTTATTTTGTCTATCTATATCAAACTCACAACCTAAAAATATATTAGGCTCCCCTAATAGTTGAATTTTTATATATTGCCTTAAATTATTATATATATAATCACTAGTAGCAGTATTATTAGCTGCTAGTAATATATCATCCACATAGCAACATATTATAGCTTTATATTTATTTTTATTTAATATATATACTGCTTCATCATAAGGTGAAACAATAAATCCTAATTTTAATAATATTCCTTTTAAATGGTTATACTATAGTTTAAGACTTTGTTTTAAACTATATAAAGCTTTAATAAGCTTATAGCAATATTTATTATTTCTTGATTTATAATTATAATTAGGATTAAATTCTAATTTATTTGTAGTTTTATTATAAATAAAACCAGCAGGTATAGCAGTATAAATATCCATATCTATATCTGCGTGAATAAAAGCAGTTGTTACATCATATTGTAACAAAATCCAGCTTTCTTTTATAGCAAAAATTACTATAAATCTATAGCTCTCAGGTCTATAAGTAGTAGAAAAAGTTTCTAAATAATCAATACCAATATATTGATTAAAACCTTGAGCAACCCATCTTGCTTTATATTTATAGGTATTATTTATTTTATCTTTTAATTTCATAATATATACCTATCTACTGCCTAATAGATGAATATTATCTAGTATTTGTATGATTTTCCAAGTATTTATATCTTCTATTTGACTTATCTCTAATTGTATAGCCTGAATCCAATTATCTTTATAAGGAGAATTTAAGGCTTGCTTAATATTAGAGGGCTCGTCTAATGTAATAACTGATAGTATATAAGAAGCTTTTTTATAGATAGTACTAGTTCCAGCAGGACTATTATTATCAGTTAAAACGTTATTATTATTTATTTTATAATTACTTAATACAGAGCAGTCCTATATAATAAATAATAGTGCACTTTCGTTAATAATATTATTATTAACTGTATTATTTACCCATTAGTAGTCTTTTTTAGCTTCTTCTGATAGAGAGAGGATCTCTATTAAAAACTTAGATTTTTCTTTATTTATTTCTCCATTATTAATACTAATAGTTTTCTTACTATCATTATTCATCTTACTTATATTAGTATTAGTACTATAACTATCATTGTGGGATATAGTACTATAGTTATAGCTATTATTAATAGTATTATTATTTATATTATTATTATTATTTTTATTACTATTAATAATAGTCTCATCACTTGGATTCTTAAGAGCAGTGTTTTTAGTAATATTATTGCTTTCTATAGCAATATTATTATTACTATAAGAGATAGATTGACTAGATATATCTCTTTGTGGATTATATTGGGCAGTACTCTGTCTATCGTTGTTGGGCATAGTACTACTATTAGTATCCTTAAAGCGGGTATTTATGCTTATAGGAAGCTCTTTATGATGAGAAATAAAGGTATTCTCTAGGACTTCAACGTCATAAGACCATAAAGCTCTCTTTAGTTGCATATCCCAGACTTTATACCCATTAGATCCATAATTAATTATAAAACCTTAACATGCTCTTACGTCTAGTTTCTTAATTTTAAGATCTTTATTCTTATAGTAGCATATACTACTTCACACCTTTATATTATTAATATTAGGTTTTATATTATTTTTTATTTTATAAGGCGTTTTATACTTAATAGAGCTATAAGGAGTCCTATTATGTATATAAAGAGTAGCATAAAAGGCTTTACCTTATAAGTAGTGTGGTAAATCTGAATTATATAGTATAGTTCTTATTTTATTAACTATAATGTGTATAGTACGCTCTATAAGTCTGTTAGGCTTATGTGTATAAGGAGGTCTTATATTGTGGATAATCCCACTATTAAGATATATAGTCTTAATACGTTTATTAGAAAATTCTTTACCTCTATCAGTAGAGATTTCTTTTATTCTTTTATTATTATTATTATTATTTACTTCTGCTTGAAATTTAAGAAAAGCATTACTTATAGTTTCTTCAGTTTTATCTTTAAGTAGTTTTCCCCAGACGAATCGGGTATATTTATCTATAAAGATAATAAATAAATTATATTTATCATAAGTAGTAGGCGTTATAGGCCTACATAAATCTGAAGCTATATAATCTAGATAATCTAGATTTTTATTATGAACCTGTTTTTTACTAGCCTTAGTTATAAATTTGCCTTCAAAACAGGCTTTGCAAAGTAGTAATTTATTATTATTATTTATATTTATATTATTTATATTTATATCTGAAATTGTATTATCTTTTATTTTTAAAAGACTTTATATATGAATATGACTAAGACGTTGGTGCCATAGTTGGAGGCTATTATTATTATTATTATTATTATTTATATTTTTATTAGTTATAGTATTATATATATAGTTATTGTTATTATTGGTAGGAAATTAGAAGAAATATAAATTATTTCGTTTTGCCCCTATAGCAATAATACAATCTTTCTTTATATTATATAAAATAGGTTGTTTCCATATAATAGAAGCAATACCTAATAAATCTAACTTAGATTGACTAAGTAGATTAATACCTAGTTCAGGTATATAATAAACATCTTTTAATATTATTTTATTATTATTAGGATATATAATTAATTCACCCTTTATTAAAGAAGTAATTTCTTTTGCTTCTCCCCATTTAATAGGTTTATTTATTTTTATTTTATTTATTAAAAGAGTGTGGTTTTTAACTACATATATAGTAGCGCAGTATCAATATAAAAATCAACTGTTTTTTCAATTTAGTTATAACTCCTTGCTTTTCCTTTTTCCTTAATAATAGACTGGTTAATTAAATAACCTAAGGAAGGATTATTAGTATATTTATTTATATTATAAGGAGGAGTAGTAGTATAACCTACATTTTCAAAAATAATATCTTCTTCTTCTTTTTCAGAAGATAAATCCATTAATTCTATAGAATTAGGATTATTTAAAGATATATAAGGGGTAATATTGCTAGCAGTAGTTATATTAACTACTTCTTTCTCTTTTTCCTTTATTGCACTATTAGTGGGTTTTTTCCACCAACTAGGTGCTTTTTCAGGATGTAAGAAAGCGCAATTTTCTTCAGAATGGTTAGTTTTCTTGCAATTTTTGCAGTATAAACCTTTCTGTTTTTTCCAGGGTTTTTTAGATATTTTATTATTATCCTTCTTTTTATTATTTTTATTATTTTTATTATTTTCCTGGTTTTTATTTTGATTTTTATTATATTTATTACCCTTAGTAGTAGTATTATTAACTACTTCTTTGCCTCCTTTTCTTTTATACTCGTCTAAAAGACTAGCATATAAAGAGTTAAAGGTATAGGCAGAAGGGTTAGTCCTAAGAGACTGAGTTATAGAGGTTATAAAAGCCTCAAAAGTCTTATTTAGACTATTAAGTATATAAGCTATAACTACTTAATCAGGTAGTTTTAGCTAGTTATAGGATAAATTATCTGTAAGTTCTTTTATTTTATTAATATAATCTTCTATAGAATTAAAGTCATCTAAGGAAGTATTAAAGAACTCTTTACAGGTTAAAAACTCGTTTGTAAAACCTGTAGGCTCATATAGCTTTTTAAGGTGATCCCAGGCTTTAAAAGCACTATTATCATTCTTAATTACTCTTAAAGGGCTATCTTTATAGAGTAATTATATATAGCTTAAAGCTTTATTACTTTTATTTGCATTAATATTAGATTTAGGTTTAGTTAAATCTATAGTTATATCTTTACTTATAAGGAAGGCTTTAATATATATAGCCTATACCTTATAATTCTCAGAGCTTATAAGCTTAGGCATATCAACCTTTAAGTTAGCTATTATTGCCTTATAGGATGTAGTGTGTAGTTATAAGCCTTATAAGGGTTAAATAATAGTGAGGTTATATAACTATAAAAGCTATTAACGTATAGTATAGTGGTTTGTATAGCAATATTATATAACAGCTATAAACCTAGAGGTTTAAGGTTTAACTGTGAAAAAAAAAGAGTTTTTTCTTATAACCTTCTCTTTAATTAAGATCTTCTTTAGTTAGACTGTAGTCTAACTGAGGAGATAAGTATCCTATATAGTGAATTAGTTGAGAAGAAGTTTGTTAGGCTGTAAGTATAGGTTTAAACCAGATTGATAGTAGACTAGAGAATAGTTCGAATAGATAATCTGAGGGATATAGATTGAATAAAGCAGTAGCAAGAGACTGTCTGCTTAGAGAAGAATTGATAGAGGTATAGTTGATTTATATAAGATTAGTTATATAGATTTGAAGAAGGTGTATCTTATGGAACCAAACTACTAGTCCAGCTAGTATATCTGATTCTGCAAAGGTTATATAGATAGAAAAGCGTTCAAAGGATTGATTTTCGTTATATATAACCTTTAAGTAGAGGTAGGGCTTTATAGGAAGGTAAGGTATAGGTAAAGAAGTAGAAGGAATAGAAGTTATCTCTGAGCTGGGCTTATAACCTGTTAGCATAGATATAAAAGTATTCAGGGGTGTAGTATATGCGCCTATATAGTATAAGGTTATAGATGGAGATATGTTATGATAAAATGTGATAATCTTCAGCATTTATGGGCATTTATTTGTATAGATAATTGATAGAGAAGGAATGTATTGATATGATTCTGGTTGATGTTGTTGGCAGGTTGCATCCTAAGGTAGGGAAAAAGGAGGGGAAAGATAACCTGAAACGTAGCCTGCTAAACTGCTAATTATATAAGGTGCTTACGTAACTATACGTATTACATAATCAATATTATAGTTATAGGTTATAATAAACTAAGCACTTTTATATAAAGTTATATATATAAAAGTCTATTTGTTTATTTTATATAGAATATTGAAGTAAGTAAATTATTCTTATATTATTATTATTATTATATTAAGATGTTATATGTTAACAGATTTCAGTTCAGAGGATTAATTAGTAGGTTTTCTGTTATAAAAGTTGCTCTCTCTATCTTTAGGAGAGAACTGTGGTTTACTGTTGCTAGTTTGTTCTGTTAAGCTTAATAGAGAGTTACTCTCAGAAGTAGTTTCACCTTCTTTCTTTTTAGTTAGTTCTTAAAGTGAAGTGAAAGCTAGGTTTAGTTATTCTGATAAGCTTTTAGGCTTAAATTGTTGCGAGGGGATAAGGAAGTTTAGGTCTATTAGCCTAGTAGAGTTTTCAGGCTTTTATTGCTGCAAAGGTGAGGTTGAGGTTGAAATATACTAGCTTCTTTATAGAGTTAGTATATATTTGATTGCTTTCTTTAAAAGCTTTCTTTAGCGCTTATTAGGTTAGGAAGAGTCTATTATGCTGTCTTCAGTTATATTCAGCTCTTCAGTTCTTACTGGCATCTTTTGCTTAGTATATATTAATATATCTAGTATAAAGGGTTTGTTATGATCGCCCTTATAGGTTCTAAGTAGTGAAGTGTTTTTTGCTGTCTTAGTGATCTATCCCTCCTTTTGGAAGGCTAGGGATTTCTTTTCTGCTAATGCTTTATACTCCTTATCTTATTATTGCTTTATTACTTCTAGCTGCATCTTATGCTAATTCCCTTAGGCTTAATGTTTTGCTGCTAACTCTTCTAACTCCTTCTCTAAAGCTGTTATCTCTAGTAGTAGTTTTAGTTAGTATATTTCTATATCTCTCTTCTGTTTTATATAATTTAGATTCCTTTTGATCTTTTTATAAGTTAGTTTGCTTTAACTACTATTGCTGCTATCTATTGCCTTAGGTGTGTTAGGTAGTCTTACTGAGATTGCTTTAATTAATGCTGTGATATTATCTTTGCTGAATTTCTGCTGTAGGCATTTCTAGGCTGCTGCTAAAGATATCTCTAGTGTGTTTATTTTCTCAAAAATTAGCTATAGTGTTGCTAAGCTTAAGATATGCTGTTATTTAAGTGGGGTTAAGTTAGGGGTCACCCTAGTAACTTATTGCTGTTCTTCTATCTCTATTTCTATATGAGGTGTGTTAAGATTTTAGGGGGTTTTGAAAAGCCTTCCTCCTGCTGCTTAGTAATAGTCTCTCTTTTCCTGCTATACTACTGTTGTTTATCTGAGGGTTAGGTATTATTAGATCTTGCTGCTTTTATATACCTTTAAGGCTTATCTTTTTGCTTTTTGTTTGGGGTATTTTTTGTTGTAAGCTGTGTGTAGTCTGTTGCATATAATATATTTATATATTTCCTCTCAGCAATCTCTGTAGTTATGATCTCTAGCATATTTGCTGTATTTAACTGAGGCCTGATAATTAGCTTCTTTATAGTTGTATTTCTAGCAGTTTGTATATTATAAGAGCTGTCCCTTTTGATTGTAGAAATTCATATAGCATAGTTGACCACTCTAAGTCATACTCCCTACGTCTAGTATCTTATTTGCATCTTTAGTGGTGATAGCGCTTACTATAATAGAAGACTGGCCTGCTGCAGGAGGTTTTTCCTTTAACTAGCCTATCTAATAGGGGTGCTAGAGCTAGAGTTCTAGGTTTTCTTGAACAAACTGAGTGATTGCTGTTAAAATGCCTAACTTTATAGCTAAGTTATAAGTCTTAACTGGAATACTATAAATAATAACTTAGTATAATTATATCTTTAGTGTGAAGTAATCTATCTAGTCTTAATATTATCTTTTAAAGATAAGTTTTGCTTTAGTAGTCTAAAAGTATAGCTTAATATCTTTAGAGAGTAAAAGCTGGACAGATTGGACCTTAACATCTGAAGCTTAGTTTATACTTCTGTTGATATAGTCTTATAGAGCTTACAGCTTAGAATTAAGGTATTCAAACTTTATCTTATTTAAGGGGTTAGTGATTGCTATATGAAGTTATTTTAGGTTGTTTTGTTCAGTAGCTTAGAGTCTATCTCCTTGAAAGCTGCTAGAAGTAATGCTTAAGTTTTTTATAAGAGATATTATCTCTTTGATAGTTTTTTGTGGTATTATTTGCTTATTTTGGCTTGATGAGGCTAAGTTCTGCAGGATCTCTAGCATCTTATCCTGCTTCTCTGTGAAGTTAGAAGGCTAGCTTAATGCTTTAAGTACCTTTAGCAGCTTACAGATCACTATAATAGTATATTCTATATAGTTATAGAGATTTGCTACTAAAGCTTTCTTTAGGTTTTTTAAAGATATATACTCTAAAAGCTTATTGTTATGTTAAATAAAAGCTATAGCTTTCTCTTTTAGTAGTGCTATCTTCTTATAAGTAAGGCTTGTGAGTTGCAAAATCAGCTAGTGCTAGGTAGGTTTCAACATTATTGCTGTTTATAGGATGCATATTATGCTGCACGCTTTGAAAAGTAGATAGATTAGTTCGTCTCAATAAGGCGATTCTTTTGCGATACTTTTAGGTAGTATTCGAATTGATTTGTGGGTGCTGATTTCAAAAATTTGATTTAGACTTGTGTAGTTGTTTTTCCCTGTAGTGCCCAAACAACCCCGCTAGTGGACCATGATCGGCTATGCCACAGTGCAGTACCTAGCTAATGGAATTCAACGTCACTGGGAATGGAAGCTCTCACAAGCTTAACTCATTCTTCAAACATTGCGCATCGTACTCGCAGCCTCACATCACAAACATCCTCCTCTTCCAACAGCCTTCCCCCCTACCGCACCTCACAATGTCTGCTGAACCCCCCAAGCTTCAACGGCACTGCCTTGTCACTGTTGGCGCAACCGCCCGCTTTACCCAACTCCTCACTGAAGTCGTCTCGCCTACCTTCCTCGACTTCCTTGTCGGCGACCGCTACACCCACCTGACCCTCCAATGCGGCAAAGACTATGAGCATTTTTCTCGAAACATTCTCCCCATGCTGGTTTCTCGTTGGCCAACGCTCGAAATCACGGCCTTCGACTTCGTCGACGATCTCACCGTCGAAATGACAAAGTGCCAAGCCGCCGCTGGTCGTGAGAGAGGCGTTGTGATCTGCCATGCAGGTATGTCATGGGAAAGCCCGAGTGACTTGCACCCAATGAAGGAGTACAGAGCTGATATATAACACAAAAAGGCACTGGAACCATCCTCGACGGCATGCGCGTCAACGTTCCCCTCGTTGTCGTACCTAACCCGACCCTCAAGGATAACCACCAAGTCGAGCTGGCCGAGGAGATCCAGCGCCAGGGTTACGGGATCTGGGGCCGTCTCGGCGACATCTCGTACGCACTGGAGCAGCTTGTTCTGCAGCTTGATAAGACCAAGGTGCAGTTCAAGCCTCACTCCGTGAAGGAAGACGGCGAGCCTCTTAACGTCGACTTGTGGCAGGTCACTAGTGCCATGCTGGGACGCTACGCATTGGAGACACCTAAGCCTGTAAACAAGACAGGTGCGGGCAATGGGGGCTCGGGGGAGGCCCAACGTGAGGAGGTGGCTCAGATGACGATGGGCTAGGTTCCCATGGAGTGGACACTTTCCCGATATTACTTCGGCATGAATTGATGAACCACGAGTCGAGGAAAAGGAGGAAGATGGTTGGCATGGACGGTATGATCGGAGAAGAAAATGGCTTCAAGACCCGGAGATACCCCATTTTAGCAGGCGTTCTTGGTTGGTGTAACGTCATTTCGCTTTTCATTCAGTCATCATGACTCTACTAGACAATAGTCTACAGAGAAACAGGAAACTATTGAAGTCCAGACACAGCCCAGACCTTGATCGCAGCATCGACTCCCACACTTGCCACCTTGGAGCCGTCTCCAACCCAGGCAACGCCGTTGACGCCGTCTTTGTGTGCGTTGAGAGCCTTGACACGGCTACCAGGCTTCGCCAAGCTCCACACATACACGTTCGTGTCCAAAGCTCCAGAGACTGCGTGGGTTGCGGCATCATTCCAGCTGATGCAAGTGACCCTCGCGGTATGCGCTGACCATCTATCAGTGGCGACCTCCCAATCACCTGACTTATACGCCACAATCTTGCCAATCTGGTTTCCGACAGCGAGATATTGGCCATCCTTGGAGAAAGAAAGGCAGGAAATCTGAGACGTGGACTTGTCAAGCGACTTCACTTCAGAGAGCTTTCCAGAGCCGTCCGCGGTGTAAATCTTGACCGAGTTACCGGAACCAACCGCCACAGTTGAGCCAAATGCGCCAACCGCGAGAGGAGCGTATCCGAGACGGTTCTCCGCCACGAGCTTGTTCTTCTCGTAGACGTCTACTCCCTCAGTCGTCGCCACGTACAGCTTTCCATTTGTAGCTGCAACGCCCTTGGGTTGCGCAGAGAGTTTGACGAAGTCGCCAACGAAGGTATTAGCAGACTCATCGACAGTCCGGAGAGTGTCATCCCAGCCAACACTGAAGGTCTGTCCAGCTTCGGCGCTAAACTGAGTGACCTGGTTTGAGTGCGCTTGGCCGTCAACAACACTTCCAACACCGGATTCGACGTCCCATTGGCAGACACGACCGTCGAAGCTTCCGGTCCACAGAGTCTTGCCCTTGCCATCAGATGAAGTGCCGAGAGCTGTAATGTTCTTGTTGTGTCCCTGCACGATTCTGGTAGGCTTGTCGCTTCCCTCGTTTAGGTAAATAAGGTCGCCATCGAGGTTCAAGCTGATGATCAAGCCGTCGCTTCTTCCGTGTGGCCATACGACGCCGACTTGCTGATCACCAATGCTAACGCCATCCCCGAACTTCCACGTCTGCGTCGCTTTGCCCGACTCGACATCCCAGACTCTAACCGTCTGATCCGCGCTCGCAGTGACGAACTTGGTGCCGTCCTCGGCCCAAGAGACAGCAAAAATGCTGCCAGTGTGCTCTCCCTCGCCGATCTGCCTTGTTGGCTCGCCCGTCTTGCCATCGTACAACTGAATGCGCTTGTCGGCGCCGACCGTCACAAGTTGGCTGCCGTCAGGAGAGAAGGCGGTTCCAAAGACAAAGCCACGGTGAATGGAGGCGTGCTTAGAGTTGAACTTGAAAGGGGCTCCGTGCAAGAAGCAGATGGAACTGTCGTCCGAGACGGTTGCTGCGCGCAGCGGACGTTGTTGCCTTACGGCGACGGAGTTGACGACCTTTGAGTGACCGCTGATTTCGCCCACAGAGTTGCCACTGTCTGCCGTGATGCAGTGTCCGAACCGCTCCTTGCCGTCTCCGACTGCGATGATGCGCTGAGAGTCACCATCCCATCCGATGTCGTTGATGCGGCCCGAGATGATGTGGTACTCGCCTGGCGATGTGTCAGCGGGTTAAGTTGGGCAAGCTGAAGACCGCTGTGTACCCTTTGTGTTTTCGGCCTCGACCGCATCCCAGACTCGTACCGAACCCGACACGTCACCACTGGCAACGTAAAAGCCGCTTGGAGAGAAGCGAGCGACGCTGGTTTGGGCAGTGTGACCGGTGTATTGCTTGCTCACGGAGGGGTTGTCGATTGATCTGAGGAAGATGGATTTGCCGGCCTATATGTGCACCGCTGTTAGTTGCAAATCGGCATTGGATCTACCCAGCCCGAATCAACTGACCGCGTACGCGATACGCTCTCCCTTCTTGTCGGTCGAAAGCTGGGTTGGCTGGCCGCGCTGCGTGGCGGGCGAGGCAGCTAGGATCTTTTCGATGTTGACAGACATGATGGAGCTAGGTGTCCAAAAAGCCTGCGTGAAAGTTTGCGACTAAGTTCAGGACACAATGAGAGAGCAATGAATGAACGATTCCAAAGTGTTGGAGAGGTGAAATGGGTCAAGTGTCAACTTCCCCAGGCAACGCAATGGCGGTCGACAATGTGGGAACCTGGACCTGGGACCTGGCGATCCTGGTCCGTATGGAGGGGCAGTGCTTCTTGCGTTCCATTTGGTGCTAGTGCGGGGCAGAATGACGTTCGTTTGGATCCAACAGAGGCAGCTACCGTTCCATCCTCTTCACCATCGAAGTTTCCCAGTTGCAGAAGCAATACTTACCTTAAAAAAAAAGTTCCAGGCCCAGGAACTCTACCAGAAACTTGTCCACGCCAAATGACTGCGTCACAGCGCATGCGACGATCATTCAGCCAAAAATCGCTTTCCGAAAGTGCTTGAGGTGAGTCGGGCAAGCTAACTCGCAGCCACAGCGTGGACTATACAAGCCAACTTTTGACTGCGGAGAATCATCGGTGAACGGGTATTCCGTGCACACAGCGTCCTCATTGGCGCAATCGGTTTAGCGCGTCCGACTTTTACGGCTTACACAAAGCCGGTGAAATCGGAAGGTTGTGGGTTCGAGTCCCACATGAGGAGAGTCTATTTTTTGCATTTCGCTGCTATTTACGATGTTTTGTTTCCTTAATTTTTAAATGAGAAGTGAAGAAAACAAGGTGCTCGCTTACAAATAAATAGTTTTACGTGATTAAATTGCGTGTTTTAAGAATATTCCGCTATGAACGCTATAAGTGTATGAGTCAAACAGATGGAGTATTATTATAGACTACACCAAAGTGAATTGAAAACCACACGGAAGAGAATGAGTATTTGCTGTTGACCATGCAGCACGACTCTAAATCAGCCTGCGTTTCCTTGCCTTAAATTGCCCATTTATCATCTATCAAAGAAGAATGTGACATGGATCAAGAACGGCAGTGTAGTTAAACGTTGAAGACAAGGGAGCCCTAAAATAGACAGAAGAGGTGGACGACAGTATGGAATTCGATGAGCTTTCATGCGTCAAGGAACACAGAGTGGGCAGCACTTGGAACACGGGTGCAAGTAGAAGAAGTAGGTCGAATCGTCTGCCGCATATGATTTCTTCAAAATATAGCGAAGCTTGCATTAAGGTTTGTTAGGAATAGCTCCTATCTCCAAGGTCCGAACGAGGACCGCTCTTACCGGTCTCTTTAGTGCTCTCCTAATTATCTAATTTGACACTCTCCCTCCCAATTCGCGACCTTCTCCTGCACCCTCAGTGATAGCCTCGAACTTGAGTCAGCTTAACGAGGACCGAACAGTTTCCTGTCATCCAGGAGACGTCCTTATTTGCAGTCGATTTCCGTGAGAACCTCATATGTAACCCCAGCAGCCGAAGCCAGACCTCGTTGCCACAACAGAGAGCGAGAAAACGAACAAATGTTTTCCTGAGACCGCACCCGAGAAGCGAACGAGAAAACTCATGTGAAGGGGAACTTGGCAATACAGACGTATCAAAGGGCCCCAAAAGATTCTGCAACTCCGAAGAGCTATTTCATTCTCGTAAAATATGATTTACTACACAGTACACACCGACAAAAGTCGAGGCCATCTATCGCGAAAGCCATGTAAGAATCTCCTAGAAATAACCGACTCAGGGTCGTACCAAACCAAACGCCTTTTCTATCACAGCCACCGCCAGGTGAAGCTTTACCCGCACCAAAAGAACCGTGTGAAATCATGTAGCTGACCCAACCGTCTATTTCTTCTTGCCCTTGGTTTTGCTCTTCGCATTGGTTGTGGATTTCGTGGAGGCGACGCTCGACGCTCTTGAAGGTGCTACAGACGTGTTCTTGCTGCCGGCTTCTGACTTGACATTGTCCAAAGCCTTATTCTGAACCTCTTGTCAGCCATATTCACGTATTAGCTTTCCTTCTGAGTCTTACCTTGACGCCGTTCTTGGCCTTCTTCTTAGCGGGAGCCATGCCGAGAATGCTGTCCTCATCGTTCTCCTCGTCATCGGCCTCTCTCTTAACCTTCCCGTTGACACCGTTCGCGCCCTTAGTAGGATGAACATCCTCGAACTCCTTGACGATGGTGGTCAAAAGCGTGGTGCAACGACGGCTGAGCTCCACAGGCGTTCTGCTGAGGAAGAACCAGTCGAACCGGAACAGAGGGCTCACAGAGATCTCGTCACGCATCTTCTCGTACAAGCCAGGGGAGTCGATGCCGAACTTATCGAGAAGTACCAACAGGAATCTGTCCTCCTCCTCCGTGTATACCTTTTTGTTGGTAGTTGAGACAGAGTAATTGATTTTGAGTTGCTGCAATGGGACGCGGTACTGGGACATCTTCTTGCGAAGCAGCTTCCGTTGGTGCTCGATCTTGCGCATGCGCTCCTCGCCGTCTTCGATAACCTTGATGTACTTGTTGTAGTCGGCGATTTCCGTGTAACGCTGCCAGAAGACCTTGGCATACTGTTTGACCTCGGCGGCCGTCTTGTCGTTGATGTCCTCAGCGATGCTCTCGTAATCGTTGCGACCGTAGCGACCAGAGGCGTTAATGAACTGCTGGAAGTCACGACGGTTCCACTCGCCGAAGCCCTGTTGTGACAGGCGTTGCTTCTCCTCCAGCTCCTCTTCGGTAAGCGGCGTGGCATCATCGATTTCCTGTTGGTCCAAAGCACGTTCTTGCTCTCTTTCCTCCAGCTTGTCATCGTCGCCATCGGCGAGGGGGACCTTGTAGCCGATCTCCTTGCGATAATACGCCGTCTCACGGTCCTGGAGCTCTCGGAGACGAACTGGGTAGAACTGGTAGTCGTGGACGGGAACTTGCTTCGGCGCTCTGGGTGCCTTGGGCTTGTTGTCCTTCTCCTTTGGGGGATACATTGTCTGCCGGAAGTACTTGTCCATGGAGTAGGATTGCTCCTTTCTCTCACGCTTGGCCGGGTTGATCCAGTTCATGCCGATATCCTTCTTGTTAGTCTTGAAGTCCTCGCCATTCCAGGTATAAGCGGATTCGGAAGTGAAATTCTGTAGATCGTCAATGCCAAGCTTCTCATACTTGGCATTCAACTCCTTGGTTCTCGTCTCACCAGAGGCGAGAATCTGATCAATATCGTCTTCTTCGAGATCGGCACCCTTGGAGGCTAGAGATCCAGTGGCGCCCTTGCTCTGGAACACCTTCTCGGCGCCGTGTTGGATCATGGACAGCAGTTCGTCCTTGTTTGCAGCAGCCTTCGCAGCGGTCTGAGCCCGACCTTGCTGGATGACAAGCTGGTCCAGACGGAGCTTTTGGGCTGCTCTCTCCAAGACCTTCTCTTCGATCGCGTTATCCGTAACGAATCGATATACAACGACTTGCTTGGTCTGGCCAATACGATGAGCACGATCCATAGCCTGCAGGTCAGCTTGAGGGTTCCAATCGCTGTCGTAGAGGACAACAATGTCAGCAGTGGTAAGATTGATACCCAAGCCTCCGGCTCTTGTGGTGAGCAGAAAGATGAACTTCTCAGACCCCGGCTTGTTGTACTCGTCGATAGCAGCAATACGGTCCTCGTGTGCCGTTCCACCGTCAATACGGCAGTACTTGTACTGCCTGAAGACGCAGTAATCCTCGAGGATGTCTAAGAGACGACTCATCTGGGAAAAGATGAGAACCCTGCTACCTTGCTTCTGCATCCTGTTCAGAAGCTTGTCAAGAACAACCATCTTGCCGGCGTTGTAGACGAGATGCTCATCAGTGGTATACGGCGGACCGGGTTCGGCTCCTTCGAACAGGTAAGGGTGATTGCAGCACTTTCGCAGCTGCATCACAATGTTCAGAAGTCTTGTCTTAGACTCGCGTTTTCCGTTGGCACCGTTGACGGCGTCAATGTCCTTCTCCAAGATCTTTTGATACCACTTGATCTGCATCTCGGACATACCCAGGTAAACGTTGACCTCCTTCTTGGGCAGCAGACTCTTCTCCACATCACTCTTGACTCTTCGGAGCAAGAACGGTCTCAACACGCGGTGAAGCTGCTGGACGACCGTGTCCTGATCACGATCCTGGCCAGAGAACCATTGGTCGAAAGCTTCAGAGTCACCAAAGACGTCGGGAAGCAAGAAGTTGAGCAGAGCCCACAGCTCATGCAGGTTATTTTGGAGGGGTGTACCGGTGATGAGCAGTCTGTTTCGAGAGTTGAAAAGACGGATGACCTGGGCCAATGATGATTCCTCGTTCTTGATACGGTGCGCCTCGTCGATGATAATGTATTCCCATGCGAACTTTCTGAGGTGCGCCTTCTCGCGCAGAACCATCTCGTAACTCGTGATGCAGACATCAAAGTCTTCTGAGACCAATCGATCATTGATGAGGTTGTGACGCTCCTCCTTGGCACCCTGAAGCACAAGGACGTTGACCTCGGGCGTCCACTTCTCAAATTCTCTCTTCCAGTTGTCCAACGTCGATTTGGGGACAATGACGATATGAGGTCCAGTAATGTCCATGATGTGTCGCAGGTAGCCCAAGAAGGAAATCGTCTGCAATGTCTTGCCGAGACCCATCTCATCAGCGAGAATGCCAGAGATACCGTTCTCGTGGAGAGAGATCAGCCAGTTGAGACCGGCTACCTGGTAGTCTCTCATGGTTCCTTGAATGAAGGCAGGTGACTCGCGGAAAACGGTCTCGGCAGAGCCTCCGTGCTTCTCATCGCGAAGAAGCTCGGCATCTTCCTCGGCTTCGGTCCGACGGCGTCTCTCGTTGTTTGCGCCTCCTTGACGCGCACCGCCCTTCTTACTTTTTGTAGCTTCTGCATTCTGTCGATCAATCTCGGTCATGATTTCGCGGATTTTAGGGTTGGGGTTTGTTTCGATGAAGTGGCGGAAAAGGTCTGTCAGGCCCAGCAGGTATCGGAATCGTCGAATACTGTCCTCTTCCTGTTCAAGATCATCAATTAGCGCCTGCCAACCGAATGTCTTCCATTGAAGAAGAATTATTTGGGCTTGCAAGTACCTTGGATTCGCCCAGTCTGTCGTGCTTTTTGCCAAAGATGCTGCGACGCAGCTGATTGGCTTCGGAACGTCTTTTGCGACCATCTCCCACGGGCTCGCCAGCAACGCTACTAGCTGTGGTATTCGGATTGGTGTCTGAGTCGGTGTAGTCGGGAGTCTCGTCAACCTCCTATATGCACGTCAGCTGCAAGGCTTCGTTTGTAGGGGGCTGTCGTGGGGCCTAGCAGCGCAAGAACTGTAGGACGTGAAAGACTGAAACGTACCATCTCTTCGGCATGGTTGACTTCTGGGGCGTCGGACATTGACGCGTCGGTGTCGACCACGGGAGCTCTTGAGCGAGAGGGCGCCATCTTGATGGCCGTAAATCACTTTACGCGACTTACACGCGTTTCGCAAGATTCCACGGCGCGCACCAAGAGGAGTGATTGTGAAAATATCTTGAAGCTGTCGCCGAGCTGAAATGTAGGAAGGTGCGTCCAAGCTGAAGGTCAAGTGCCTGCGCTGCGGTGCAGAAGTTGAAAGTCTGTAGATGTTTTTCAGAAGTCGTAGGGAAAGGTGGGATCCCTCCGCCGGTAGAGACAAATCTAATCAGGATTAGCGCGTTTTCGCCGTGTCAATCAGTCCGCCATGTGCAGCACCGCAAGTTCACCGGGCCGTGCTGGTTGCTGGATCGGGAGAATATATCTCCGACCCGATCCGCTAGCGCGGGTCCGCCGCCTCAACGTAACAGCCAGCAGCAGTGAAGGTCCACTTTGGGTGAGTGATTGGGTCATCCGGCAAAGCTAGGTAGTGCGCAATGACCACCGACGGATAACGTCAAAGCCACTGAGGCAATTGGGCAAGGTGCCGCCGCAGGTGCTGCTGGCTGTCGGCTAGTGCCGCTTCCAGTGTCATGTGCTCTCTGCGGCGTAATTGCTGAGGTAGAGCTGACCTGGACTTCATCCATCACCAAACACCTGCATCGATCATCGTGGCCTTTTTTGCTACTCGGCATCAACACGCTTTCGTTATAGGAACAAACTACTTTCTTTTTCTGTAGTCAAAGAAGCAACCTATTACCTCGTCTGCTCCGTTGCACTCGAGACAGTAACCGCACCCTTATCGCCGCCAGCGCCAGACACTGGGGACCCTGTTTGGACCCCACCCGCGGCATCAAGATTTGTTTACCCTGACAACATCAACTACATACTTCACCGCTAGGTGCGGGACTCCCTCTTCTTACCCTTTTGCTTCGTGCTGACGTCCCTCAGTCAGTTTACAACTAGCCAAAGAAAACATGGATTCGATGCGAAGCCTCAACACCTCCCTGCCCGGCACCTCAGCAGGGAAGCAGGCTGCGCAAAATGACTCCCCGGAGCAACTCCTCGACGCCTTCAAAACCGCCGCTCTATCGGTGACGAAACTCTACAAGGCCTCCGCTGCTGCCCAATCGAAGGCCCGCATGGACGGATACCAAGACTGCCTCGACGACTTGCTGGCATTCCTCGACAAAGAACGAATCGGCTTGGGTAATGGCGACGGTCGGAGGATCCGAAGTTGGGCAACCGAGCGGTTGGAAGGCAGGGAGAACTCTCAAAACGCCGAAAGCGACGACGAAGCGGACAAACCGGAGACCACATCTTCCCCTGATCTCAACCAGTCGAACAGCGAGACGCACCTACACGAGGAGACGCAAATGAGGACCGAGTCTACATCTCCCGCCGCCCCTCAACCCGCCCAGGAAGAGCCGGAGATCATGCCCATCACGGTGCCGTCGCAGGACACTTTCACCTTCCAATCCGCACATGCCTGGCCTCCTCAGCCTCCTCAGCAAGACGCCTACCTCAACCTTGCAAACCTCGATCTGTCTGATTCTCGAACACACGACGGCACAAACGCAAACCCCGCTTCCCGCACATCAAGGTCACGCCACTCTGCAAACATCCCTCGCTCCGCGTCAAGACAGGGCAACAATCTCGGTCGCGGCGCGGGTTCAAAGCGTAAAATCAACTTTGCCGAAATCTTCGACCTGAGCAGCTTGGACAAGAATATGTTTGGCGGCGGACCGAAGCGCTCCCGTCACACATGATCGGGTGCGGACACGTCTGATAACCCCCTTTTTTTCTCTTCTTCGGCGACAGACATAGACGTGTCACGAGGCATGTTCAGCGTTTGCCTGCTACGATTATCGGGCAACTTTTGACGGATTGAGCGAGCATCGACGCACACTACTACCGGGAAAGGGAATCAGGCATAGAGTGCGTCACGAAGCGGCGTTAGTTGGTTTTATGAAGGTGCATGGGCGGTGTTAGGTTTGGGACGGTTTTTGCGATGATGCCAATAGGGACGGCTAGCTAGTCCACGTCCATAGCTACATTATATCACATACCTCCTCTGTCCACAATGGCGGCTATTTCGTTTGGAATATAGCTGCCATGATGACTTGACAGAGGTAATGAAAACACATTTCTACGTCAATATCATGGTCTGGTTCTTGAGTACGGCCAAATCACTATGTCCGATGTTTCAGTATTTTAGATTGATCAAGCTGCATAACAAACAACCAAAACATGTTTCAACCAGTCAGCGAACGACTCGCTGCCATAGCCTTCCGGCTCATCCCAACTATGATGCCGCAGGGTCTCTGTCGTCCAAACTCCTCAGGAAATCCCTCAACCAAAAAAAAACTATTTGCGCCTCCAAGATTCTCAATGCGAACTGGTGCGGAGTCATCGGGTGCCCCACCCATTAGAATCTGCTGGACATCTTCCAGTTTCTGCCAGCCGTCTAATTTCGGGGAGAAAAACGAAAAGATATTCTAGAAGAAATGAGAGCTACGCACACGTTCCAGCGCCGAATCGAAATAATTTTCATGGAGGAATGATGAGACTGTCTGGTGCCTAGCTCTCCAAAACGGCCACCTCTCTGCCGCTGTCTAAGACTGTCTCGGACGAGTCGTCAACCCTGGCCAATCTTGAGATGCGGCCGGCCAACGGTGCGTGGGTGCCCTGTCACCCCTCCATCACCCACCTCTTCGACTGCGGGCCAAACCCCACTCGCACGCACATCACGCGCTAGCTTCTTAAATCTCTTTTCCGCTTACACTTGCAACAACTAGATCTATCTGGATCAACACACGGAAGGGTGGCCGAGTTGGTTATGGCGCCAGGTTAAGGTCAGCTTAACATCTGTTTCCTGGTGGGGCAACCCGCGCGAGTTCGAGTCTCGTCCCTTTCATTTTGCCCTTTTTGGTTCTGGATCCGTGTATGTGAACTGTTCATGCCGTTGCAGACCGTCTCCTTTTGCTGTTTTGCTCCGAAATACAGATTCTCATTAGCCTAAGCTTGAGTGCGGCGCTCTCCATACATATTCTAGACGTGGTTCTCCGGAGAACAAAAATACATAATCTATCCTGGAAGCCGCATGCGCCCACAGTTCAATACAACGCGTATTCACATAAACCTCACTATTTGCGTGAACCTCCACTTCCAGATCATGACCGTTATTGCGTTGAAACTAGTGTCAGAACTCATCATTACCCCGTTTTTGGTTTCTTAAATCTTGGAGGCTCCCTGCAGTGACAACCACGTGTGTCACCCGCAGGGAGAAGAGATATCATCCCACCAGTCTTTCTGTTTCGCGGACTGCCCTAGGTTTTACAAAACCAATCTAACCATCCCCCGAAGATTTCCCAAACGCCGTACTATGCAAGCCGCGAAGAAGACGAGAAAAAGGCCCCTTTTTTTGTGTGAAACCAAGTCTAGTTCTCCTGTCTGTTCTTCCGTTCCCGCTCGACCTCGTACATGAAGTCAAAGTAGCCCTTATCGAACTGGTGGACGCGGACGTAACCGTCTTCTCCTCCACTTGCGTAGCCCTTGCCGGTAGGGTCTGCGGCGACAGTGTTCTTGGAAGCAGTCAGCAACTGTACCTTGCCTTCTTTTGCGACATGACTTACCAGAGGACCGAAGTGGCCACGGACTCTGCCAACCTCATCCTCGAAGATCTTGTGGTAGAATCTCGCCTCGAACTTTCCTTGTCTCGCCGAGGTACGGGTGACATCCATAGCGGCCTGACCACCACCGAGGATGACAAAGTCCTTCTTGGGAGTGATAGTTGCGCTGTTAAGGGGGGTATCGGCGACGTAAGTCTTGAGAACCTCAAGGTCCTTGGCGGTAATAAGCTGTCATGGGTTAGCATTCAAGTTTTGCCTCAGAACAGTCGATCTGCACATACCTTGGAGGTCTTGTCCTTGCAGGCAGTAATGAAGTAGGTGCGGTCCTGCGACCACTGAAGATCCGTGATGGGAGTGTTAAGCTCATGCACGGGCTCGTTGTAGAGGAGATCACCAGTCTGTAGGCCAGTCAGCGGCATATCCCTCTCAGTATCCGTATTGCAATTCCCACCTTCGCGTCGTACTGCGAAACGGAACCGTCCTCGTGACCGGCGATAATGTACTTGGTGAGGTAGCTGAAGCCAGCGACGGTGGCCTTGGACTCGTCGCAAACGATGGTAAGGACGCGCTCGTCGCTCTGCTCGGCCTCGGGGTCGGGGTTGATATCGACGACGATGATGTTGGAGAGGTAACCCATACGCTTCTCGGTGACACCAAGCAGCTTGGTTCCGTCCTCGCTGAACTCGACGCGCTTCACGGCAGTGGGAAACTCCCAGGTCTTGAGGTTCTTGCCCGACTTGATATCCCAAAGGCGCATGGTGTTGTCGGCGGAACCGGAGGCGATCATGGTGCAGGTGGGGTCGACGTCGACGGTCCAGATGGCACCAACGTGGCCGTGGTAAGTACCGAGACGCTCGCCATTGTGCGCGTACCAAACGCAGATCTGCTGGTCCTTGGAGACGGAGAAGATGAGGTCACCGTCGTTGTTGTATCTGTATTTGCGGGAAGCGCGACGTGGTTAGCAGCTGTAAACGCAGCCCCTCTTTGCCGAGAGGAATGAGGAAAAAGCCCTCCCCCCTCCTCCAAAATTGATGCCGCCGCGCAACATACCTAATCTGGGTGAGCGCACGCTCGTGGCCTGCCAAAAGAATGGGCCTCATGTTGACTGATTTCGGGAGTATGCGATTCTCGGTCTCGGGGCAGCTGTACGGGGGGCGATTGTGCGGCAGGGGACGTCGGTCTTTAAAGGCTTGCGATGTCGTCGGGGATCGTGGAATTTTTGCCCTTCAACGACATTGTGGGTTTCGGTGCACTGTGGGGCACATTTTTCCCTCCCCGCGACGAATTCTGCCACCACTGGCGGGCATTCACCGCTTTCTCTTTCGCCTGAGGCACGGGCCATTTGCCCTGAAGCTTTCGGGCCTAACGTTTGGTCGACGGTCGTTGACTCACTGAGCTTGAGGCGCTACCTGGTGGGTTTAGCGCCGCCGCCACAGCAGGAAGGGAGCTTCTGGAGTCATCCAAGCTTCCCAAGCTCTGTTCTGTGCTTCTGTTGATGGTGGTGCATCATCATCTTATTCATCACCCATCGCAGGAATAACGGCAGGCCTGGTTTGACGATTCGACTCATCGTCGACTCATATTCTTCTCACAGCGTTTCAGTCCGTCACTAGGATTGCTGAACGCCAACTCGAGGCTCAAACCCTTCAGCTCTAGTCATCGAGCCGCGATGATGTGAAATTTTCACCGAATCAGGCCACAACCTGCCAACGCCTTTTCTGTGCCTCTTGTACAATATTGTTTCTTGCCCCTTACCTCGGACTTTGACACTCCTAAGAATTTCGCCACTTTGTACACTACACGACTCTGTATACCAGTCAATTGCCTCTTTAGAGGCCTGTACAATATTTGAGTCTCGTCACGACAGACGGACGAGGCAGCCTGTGTCATTGGTTCGTCTAATATCTGGAGCGCTGCTTATCAGGTCTCAGCGGGACTCGGATAACAGTCCGAGTTTTCGACCTGCCCAACGTGCTGATCCCGATTCCCGTGCTGTGCTGGGACAAAGTCTGCAGAGAGCCAGGATCAGGGAGCTGACTGCCAGTCTCACACGACTCATCGCCGCACACGATCTAAGAGTCAGAGACTCGCTAAGGCCCTGTGGAGGAGGTCTGGCTCGAGCGAGCTTACGGCACAGGGAGACGAGGGGGCATCGGGGGACTAAGTAGGAGTTGAGGATCGAGGCCTCGGATACAGAGCCGAGATGTCCTCACTCTTTCGGCTGAAGGGCGGGCGATGGCCGCAGTGCACAAGTCGTCCCTATCGGCTCCTGCAGGGACGATCGTCCAATCTGAGCGTCTCCAGACTGCATGTTGGAGCTGAAGCAGCACCAGTGCCAGCATCCACGGGAGCCTTATCCGCAGCAAACTCACTTGCACAGGCTTCCGCAACACCCCGGCCGAAGCTGTCCCTCGGGGTAGATACCGGCCTCCAGGCATATCCATCAGGCCGTCGACCCTGCAGGGCGCTAAATCCCGAGCTTGGCCGCCATCCCTCGCCCCTCCTTCTCAGTGCTCCCGCTTACACTCAAACTGCCCGCTTGGCCGCGGTGAACATCTCAACTCCCACACTTTCTTCCCAACATCCCTCAGACTTTGCGTTCAGACAGTCGAGAGAACGAGCCAATTCTCTGGTTTCTAGGCATTCCTTTCGCCCATCTACCGCAAGGACCCTGGGTTCCGTGGACAGAAGCTGTCGCATTCGGTCTTTCGCAACCTCCACGCCCGCAATGGTTGCTACCAAGATTGATGGCACTGCCATCGCCAAGAAGATCCGGGAGACGTTGGGGAACGACATTCTCGAGAAGCAGAAGCTGAACCCCAGATTTCAGCCTACTCTTACGATCATTCAGGGTAAGTTGGCTTCGCTGTTTGTTCCGGGGGAACGTTCGTTTTGCTAATCAAGGTGCATCCGCAGTCGGCGATAGATCGGACTCTGGTATGTTGCGACATCAAGTCTGCCCCACCATGAAATTTGTCGCGATGCTCACAACCCCGCAGCCACATATGTTCGCATGAAGGACAAGGCCGCCAAGGAGGTACGCACCCATCACTGAGTCCGGTCTGGCTTGCGAGATTGCTCACACTTCTGATCAGGCAAACATTGGATGTGAATTGGTTCACTTTCCCGAGTCCATCTCTGAGCCCGAGCTCCTTGACCGCATCTACCGCCTCAACGATGACCCCGCCGTCCACGGTATCTTGGTGCAATTGCCTCTTCCCAAGCACCTCGATGAGTACACCATCACTTCTGCCGTTGCAGACGAGAAGGATGTCGATGGTTTCGGCACCAGGAATATTGGCGAGCTTGCGAAGCGGGGTGGTCGTCCTCCCTTCGTTCCCTGCACTCCCAAGGGCGTTATGGTCCTGCTTCAGGAGGCTGGCGTCGACTTGAAGGGCAAGAACGCTGTTGTTCTTGGTCGCAGCGACATCGTTGGCAGCCCTGTAAGCTACCTCCTTCGCAATGCGGACGCCACTGTCACTGTATGCCACTCCAAGAGCCAGGGTCTGCAGGAGCACCTCAAGGCAGCCGACGTTGTCGTCGCTGCCATTGGCCAGCCCGGCTTCGTGAAGGGCGAGTGGCTCAAGCCCGGCGTTGTTGTCATCGACGTCGGTACCAACTACATCCCTGATTCGACCAAGAAGTCTGGTCAGCGTCTTGTTGGAGACGTCGACTACGAGTCGGCTTCCCAGGTTGCTTCTCACATTACCCCGGTTCCTGGCGGTGTCGGACCCATGACCGTCGCAATGCTCATGCACAACGTTGTCGACTCCGCAGTACAGGCCTTCGAGCGCGAGAAGCAGAGGAAGATTGTTCCTCTACCTCTGCACCTCAAGGAGCCTGTCCCGTCCGACATTGAGGTCTCCAGGGCCCAAAACCCCAAGCAGATCACTCGCCTGGCTAAGGAGGTTGGCATTTCTTCTCACGAGCTTGAGCCCTATGGCGCCTACAAAGCGAAGGTCGACCTTAGCGTTCTGAAGCGTCTCGACCACCGCCGCAATGGCAAGTACGTTGTCGTCACCGGCATCACCCCTACTCCTCTCGGCGAGGGCAAGTCGACCACCACCATGGGTCTCGCTCAGGCCTTGGGCGCCCACCTCGGTCGTGTCACTTTCGCAAACGTTCGTCAGCCCAGTCAAGGTCCTACCTTTGGTATCAAGGGTGGTGCTGCTGGTGGCGGCTACAGCCAGGTTATCCCCATGGACGAGTTCAACCTCCACTTGACCGGTGATATCCACGCCATTACTGCGGCAAACAACCTCCTCGCGGCTGCCATCGAAACGCGCATGTTCCACGAGGATACTCAGAAGGATGGACCTCTCTACAGACGTCTTGTTCCCGCAAAGAACGGCAAGCGGGAGTTTGCGCCCGTCATGTTCCGTCGTCTCAAGAAGCTGGGCATTGAGAAGACCAACCCCGATGAGCTCACGGAGGAGGAGGTCCGCCGCTTCGCCCGCCTGGACATTGACCCTGAGACCATTACCTGGAGACGTGTGCTGGATGTCAACGACAGGCACCTGCGCGGTATCACCGTTGGTGTTGCGCCTACTGAGAAGGGACACAAGCGTGAGACCGGATTCGATATCTCCGTTGCCAGCGAGTGCATGGCCATCCTGGCCCTCAGCACCAGCTTGGCTGACATGCGTGAGCGTCTCGGCCGCATGGTTGTCGCCAGCTCCAGGAGCGGCGAGCCTGTCACTTGCGACGACCTTGGCGCTGGCGGTGCTCTCACGGCTCTCATGAAGGACGCCATCAAGCCGAACCTCATGCAAACTCTTGAGGGAACTCCCGTCTTCGTGCACGCTGGACCCTTCGCCAACATTAGTGTCGGCAACAGCTCCATCCTGGCTGACAAGATGGCCCTGAAGATTGTTGGCACTGAGGCTGATGAGAACCCTGCCGAGAAGGCCGGTTTCGTTGTGACTGAGGCTGGCTTCGACTTCACCATGGGCGGTGAGCGGTTCTTCAACATCAAGTGCCGCGCCTCCGGCCTTGTTCCGGATGTTGTCGTCGTTGTTGCCACTGTCCGTGCTCTGAAGGTTCACGGTGGTGGTCCTCCCATCGCCCCTGGCGCTGCCCTCGATGCCGTCTACAAGCAGGAGAATGTCGATATTCTTCGTGCTGGTTGCGTCAATCTCCGCAAGCATATCGAGAACGCCAAGGCCTACGGCATTCCCGTCGTGGTCGCCATCAACAAGTTCGTCACTGACACTGACGCTGAAATTGCCGTCATCCGCGAGGAGGCCATCGCCGCCGGTGCCGAGGACGCCATTCTCTCCAACCACTGGGCTGAGGGTGGCAAGGGTGCTATTGAGCTGGGCAAGGGCGTTATCGCCGCCAGCGAGAAGCCCAAGGACTTCAAGCTCCTCTACGACCTCGACGGATCCGTCCAGCAGCGCATCGAGGCCATTGGCCAGAAGATGTACGGTGCCGCGGCTGTCGAGTTCAGCGAGCTGGCTCAGAAGAAGGTCGACACCTACACAAAGCAGGGCTTCGGCAACTTGCCTATCTGCGTTGCCAAGACTCAGTACTCCCTTTCCCACGACCCCAACCTGAAGGGGGCCCCGACCGGCTTCACCGTTCCTGTCAGGGATGTGAGAATGGCCGCCGGTGCTGGTTACCTGTAAGCAAAGCATCATTCTTACTCTCAATTATAATGCTAACATGACGATAGGTACGCGCTCGCCGCCGACATCCAGACCATCCCTGGTCTGCCTACAGCTCCGGGCTACCTGAACGTCGACGTCGACACCGAGACTGGTGAGATTGACGGCCTTTTCTAACCGGAATGTGAAGCATGGAAATCCTGCAACCATCTGGTTGCTTGAGGCGCCTCGGGTTTGACTTATAGAGGGAATTGGTTTAAAACGTGGGAAAGGAAAGCAACATTCCGGTGGCATTTATTCAACAAATGGCGCTGGGGATTAAGGAAAGAAGACTAGCATCTGTTCAACATATGATACCTGCTCTCGGCTTGTAGAGTACCCAACTAGAATAGAAGGGACTATTCATGATATTTTTACCAAGCCTTCCTGCGTTTTGGCCTGGCTCACCGTAGTTTGGTTTGGGATGCCTTTTATGAATTGGTGTTCAATGCGAAGAGAATGTGGTCTGTATATCTGCCTTACATGCCTAAGCATTTCTATATGAGTGAAGGGAACTGCATTATTCATTCCGAACCGGCCTGTGCTATCTCACTCGGACTACGAGACCCCGTTCTCTAGCCAGGGCTATGTCACGATGCCGGCTTTTGAACCGCTTCCCGGCACCGCGGCACACGACGTTGCAACCAAACTCCAAGACACGGTACACCACGGCGCAACACCCTCCGCATCCTCCTCCTGTACTTCGTCTCACTTCACAACCGCCAACCCGAACCCATTGCCCATCACCAATATAATTATATTGATGCTTTGCCCGCTGATCCCAACCCATGATGCCTAAGGTGCTTGCAAACTCTTTAGTCACGGCCAAAGTCTGGGTCAACACCACCACCACCACACTCGTGTCCCCGGATCTCGGCAGCAATTACCGACGGCGATTCTCAAATTCCCACAAACTACCATACCCAACCTCCCCGGATTCTGTGAACGCTATACTATGGTACGAAAGGCCTGCCTCATTCCGGAGGTTGCCGCCGTGGGGAAGGGGGGCGTGAAAGCTGTCAAGTTCCATAGGTTGTTGCGATGACTTTCTTGGCCTTGTCAGCAGTGTGCCAGAAAGGGGGTGGGTGCATCTTTTGTGTCGAAGTGGTGTGTGAACGGCTTCGGAATATAGGAAATACTTACGTTCGAAAACTGCTCTCTGCTGCTGCCAGTGACAGAGTTTGTTGGCGACATCACGGTTACCCAGTCGGGAAAGCAGCTTGGCATACTTTCGCATGGTTTTGTCGCCCGTTTCGTGGGTTAGGTTCTCCTGCCGGGGGGTGGTCCCCGCGGGCGCGCGGCTTGGCGATGGCGCGCGGAGATCTAACGGTCATGCGATGTGCGTTTGTATTTGGTATGCGTATGACGAGCGGCGGGAAACGAACGGCTGGTCTTTGCGTCGATTGTCGCAGGCCGGTAAGGAGGAGGTTATCCTCAAGATCCCGTCTTTGTTTGGCCTTGTGTGGCTCGGAAACATTGTCAGCGGCGTGATTGGGCGGCTCGAAGGATACGAGGCCGGATTTTCACTTTGCACTGGCAGATTTCACAAATGTCATGGCGAAGGCAGTGTTTACCAAGATTCATCAAAGTTGTTCTCTGTAAGCAACAAAGTACAGGCGGCCACGGGGCCAAGCTTCTGTATGGGTATGAACGTATCGCATAGCCAGCTTTCTCCCCCATCGTTGAAGGCTTATCCATCCTTCCAAAGCTGCAGAAAATTGCAAGGGAAACCAAATGTCGTGCCCGTATTTACTCCAACAACGCCAGAAAAGGTTTTCAAATATGCACAAGAAAGACTTTGATGGAGAGGACATTGCCCGGCAATGGCCAAGCCACGTCTGAAGTTGCCGAGGTCGTCCCAAACACCAGTCGATTTACCATCCAAATTGCTCGCAGTGCAGCTCTACGGCAGGACCGGAGGTGCGAATGTGGGAGGCGGTGGTGTTGCGGACCTGAGTCATCAGAGTCGCTGGGCCACAGCCCATGACGAGCACGCGCTGGTTCGCAGGGGTCTCTTCGATGGCTTTGGTGATGATCT
Organism: Colletotrichum horii; assembly: GCA_027406005.1. Classification (NCBI taxonomy): domain Eukaryota; kingdom Fungi; phylum Ascomycota; class Sordariomycetes; order Glomerellales; family Glomerellaceae; genus Colletotrichum; species Colletotrichum horii. Next base: position 4,448,307 of record JANVYB010000008.1, read on the forward strand.
TGGAGACGTCGGGTCGGCCGTAGTGAATGGGGATACCGTGGATGTGAGAGCCGACGGCGACTTGCTGGATCGGAGAAGTCGGTGTTGTAAGGTCCGATTCATTGCCGGATTTCTCGGGGTCTGAAACAGTACGAGTAAGAACCTTGGATGGCTGTCGGGGAGCGTGTGCGGCCTCGTCGAACTTCTCGGTCGCAGGCGTGAAGGGTGTGGAAGCGTCGGAGGAGATGGTGCCAGACCGCGATCTGTCAGTTTGAACCATGTCCTCTTGCGATGAGCCATGGGAACCGGGGCTGCGGGTGACGTAAAGCTGGATGGAAGAGTTGAGCGCGCGGCTAATGGTGGCGAGGGACTCTGAGAACCATTCGAGACGGGCTGGGCGATATTAGCTTTCTTCCCCTTTGAGTAAGTGACGGCGAGTGACGTACCAGGATCCTTTACCATCCAGACGAACACAATGCTCTTCTGGGCTCCATCTCCAATTCTCTTGAGGAGATTCAGAGCCATTCCAAAGGTGAAGCTTGCGCCACTGCCACCAGCAACCAAGACAATCTTGTCGTACTCGGCCGGGTTGGGGAATTTTCCATAGGAGCCTTCGACCGATGCCTTGACTGTTGCGCCGGGGTTGCTTGTCGCATACCTGTGAAGGTCGCGAGTGAAACCATCGTAGGAGTTGATGACAAACTCGAGGGGATCCATATTGGCGATAGTGAATGGGTGCATCTCGAGCGCGCGAATCTTAGGAATCCATAGGAAGCAGTGCTCGCCGGAGTTTGCCATGATAGGTGCCTTCTTCAGAACAACGCGGGTGCCGCCATGAGGCAGAGGGTAGACGGTGGCAGTGTTGTTAATGCTGTAATAGACAACTCGGAAAAATCGCAAGATGCGGTCGCTGATCCAAAGCGCAGCGCCGAGAGCCGTAGCGATGATGATCTTCTTTGTCATCTCAGGCTGGTGAAGGCCCATGAGCACCATCGAAATGGCGAAGAAGGAAACGTGGATAACGTAGAACAGCTCGTACGACCAGAAGCGGACAACTGCGCCAGCCAAGACAAGCGTGAGGAAGGTGAAGCCGGCAGCAATTCCGTAGATCTCCTCATGGACGCGCAGACGGGCAGCGTTGTTTGCTTCGATAAAGTACGAAGAATAGGTGGCACCATGTACGATGATGAGGGCCATCGTGACGTATCCGGCAATTTGGTGGAGGACATTGAGACGCTCGTAGGACCAAGCCGTGAGGTATCCGAGAGGGGTGTTCTTGAGGCTTAGGAAGATGACGAAGACGATGTTGGCAACGGCGAGCCTGCTTGTAGTCAGTCTCTAGCAGCTGACCGGGAATTTTGTAGGAAAACATACCATCCGGCGCGAGCAGCAACGACAGTGATGTAGGGAAGAAGCGAATCGTCGAGGTACGTCAGGAGAAGGACGACGTTGACCACAATGTAGAGAAGAGCGATGACGGCGTGGCCGGTGGAAGGGAGGGCAGGGAACTTGAGCACAGAGTATCTGCGGATAATCCTGGATTTCGATTAGCTCCCGTCCTGGTGCTACAGTCCGTGAGATGGAGAATATCTCGAATCTTACCTTGATACAGAGACAAAAGGTTTTGTGGCACCTGAGAGCTTTGAGGCCAGGCCAGTCTTTTGGGCGAAGAGGCGGCTCAGGTGGAAGACGATGAAGACTCCCATGAGTGAGCTGAGAATGATGGCAAACCAGGTTACAACATCCTGGTTCATGCGCGTCCGCTTTGCAAAGAGCAGTGGGTAGGCTGAAGGACCGCCAGCCATTGTGAAGAAAGGCCGTGTAAGTCTATGAGGTTATCCAGGTATTGGTGAGACTATTGATGTCCGCGGCGGATTGACAACAAGACAGAACAAACGTCTTGTGCTCAAGCGACAAACAGTATACACTGAGGTCTATTGTGAAGAGTATTAAGCTGTTGGTAGAAGGCGTGAAGTGACGAGTCGGGGTGAGGAAACAGGCGTGGAGGGCCCTGGGATTTTAAGATTGAGAAGTAAGGACGACGTGAGTGTGGCCTGCAGAGGGAGAGGCAGGACTGGGAAAGACAGTGTGAGTGTGGGTGTAAGTGAAGAAGGCGTGAACGTGGACAGGGTGTGGTTAGGCAAGTGGAGGAGGGGCGGTGGATAGAGCAGGAGCCCCCAGGAAGGGAAAGGTGCAGCATGTGGTAGCTGCTCACAATGTGAAGGAAGGTGCCTTCCTCAACTCACAGCATAGGAAGGAAGGCATTGCAAGGTTTGGCAAGAGCAACTGGGGTCTGGGGAGGAGCCCCCAGAGCCGGGTCCCACAAAGCGTTTCTTCCTTGGCCAAGGTAGACCAGAGACCCCAGGCTTGCCCTTTTCAGACGAACTGAGGTGTCTGCTGAAGAAGGGGTGTACACAAGGAAAGAAAGCAGGGAAAAGAAGAAGGCGTTGCTAGTTTACCTACTACGAAAGAGAATATCAGCAGCAAAGCAAAACCCTGAAAGAGTGACATGTCTCTTTTTGCGTGTCTCCTCTGCCTTGCTAAGCTTTTACACTTTTCTCCTGCAAGCTCCCTCCTCCCACTTACACACTCCTTGGGGGTGGGCATGGATGAAAGCGGTTGACTTACTCTTCGTGGCTTGCCCCTGGTGGCGCACCTTTTGTCTGGCCCTTTTTTCCACGGCCTCCCAAACAGCAACCTCATGATAAGCGGAAGAGGGTATCACAGGCATCGAGGATGCCGTCAGCTACAGTAGAAGTTGAATGTCGCAATGGCCCGCAATGGCCCGTAATGGCGTATCCTGAGGGCCTATCTTAGACCTTCCCATCGTGGGATTGCCACCCGCCTGGCCATGCACCACCATCTTGCTTTTTCTAAAGAACTCCTGCGCGCCGCTTATCACGCACTTACACAGCAATCTTCCGAAACCGCCTTTCCTGTCAGGGGCGAGTTGTCAAGTCCATGGCATGTGAGACAAGCGTCACGTTCCCCAGCTGAACGGGTTCCTAGGAGTGCTGGTGTAAGTAAACGAGGTTGCGTCCTCGACGGCATGGCCTTGCCCTGGGCAAACTAAGCCTTGGTCACCATCCGTGGCCCCCTCTGGGTAGCTGCTTGGGAAAAAGTCACTTGTCACCCAAACGACATTCTTTGATACGTGGACATGTCTGGACGGAAGCCCAATGACAGTTTGACAGCCCAAGCCCTCGACGGGGCAGTTGGTGCAAGTAGCCGGTGTAACGTACATGCCAACAGCTCCCCGCAAAAGGGAGCTAGGGCAGCGGGAAGGACGAAGCGAAAGAACCGGGGACGATGTTTGCTTGGATGGCCACAGGAGGGTCCCACGGGAGCGAGGCAAAAGAAAATCTAGATTGTCAAGATTTTGTGATATATGGTGGCTGCCCTACTGGGAACAAGAGCTCCATCTCGGCCGGCTGGCTGCCTTGTTTTGTCAGCTTGACAAAGCTTCTTGGGCGATTGGCAGGAAGGTATTAAAGTGAGCGTACAGAAGCAGCAGGCCGGCGATGTTGATTGAGGTTGAAGTAGAGTGGTTTTGTGGCGCGGGATGCTGGGCGGGGGGGCAAGACGATAGGGTACCCCGGGCGTCGACGTCTGAGGTGTTGCGTGCCGTGAACCGTAGTCCCGTCGACAACGGGGCCGTACCAGGACTCGGCCTCCCTCGCTTCGCACCCAAAAGACGGAAGCCCGGGGGGGTGTTGACACAATTTGGGTAAATTAAGCCAACCACGAAAAGAGAACAATACGCGGCCGAGAATTCCAGCACTCCGTGAGAGTCAGAGAAGAGAGACACACACATACACATTTACCCCACAAACCAGACACTTTCATGGCTGTTGTTGGGCTGCGACTGTGAGTCGGAAATCCCAAGTACCATTCTTCGGGATCAATCTGCCTCCAGATTGTGGCATTCAAGGTGGAGCTCCCGGTATCACGGTGCCTATCTGCATCTTGCAGACAGATTTGACTTGCCTAGATTGGACAGACACAAGGTTGTAAACGCCGTCGTACGGCCCGTGTTTCTCGGTGCAAGCTCGAGTCCATTTCATGGATGTCTGCTATCCGTAGGCTGTCCTGTCAGAAGAAGCACCGCACCCGCCGCCGCCTGGTCTGGTCCTCCGTAGTGATAGTCACCTACTGGATGAGTGACCCTGGCTTGGCCCGGCTTTGCTCGATTGAGCCATATCCCGCCCTTTCGTGATCTCCGCCGCAGAACCAAACCACCCGCGCCTTTTCCCCGAGAGGGTAGGTCGAACCAACCCTTGGCATTTGACAACACCTCGCGTGCGCCCGATGGTTTGAGCTGCCGTGCCAGTGGGGGTTTCCTTCCCCCTTTCGCTGCGCTGTGGTGGACGCCGGAGCCGGGAAGGGAAGGGGATGGGGCTAGACAGGATCGGGGCGACGGGAGAGCGGGAGCGCGGGACACGGAGTGTGTTGTGGCGTGGGCCCTGTCCAGGCCAGGCCAGGCGCAATCCGTTCTTGGTTTGAGATGATGATGCGTCAGGAACGCAAAATGTGATATGATGCGATGCAGACGCGGCTGGCTAGACGCTTGGGAGCTTGGTGTTCTTCTCACCGGTCCAAATTCGTCACCCAAAGCAAAAAAGCACTGCCCTACCGTTGCTTGTTGCCGCCCCCATCGCCGGAAACAGCCGCTGTTGGTCAAAGGAGGAGAAGCGAACAATGTGCGTACAGTGTAAACGGACGGGGGAAGCCAAACGACAAGGACTGGCCAATGGGATAAGGGCCAGGTCAACCGATCTAATCAATCTGGAGGAGAAGGCGGCGGCGAGTGGCATGAGGTAGACTTTTCGCGGCGGTCGGTGACACTGAAGCCGCTGCGGTTGGTCGGGGTGGCTATGTGAGAGAAGGGGCGGACAAATAGCTGCTCCGAGCCAGGATGCGGTTGTATCGGTTGTATCGATCCAGAGATTTGCGTAGCATCGCGTTCCAGACTTTTGTCTAACGAGCTGCCCGTTTCTCTCGCTTCTGCGTCGAAGGGTCCAGTGGCTTGGGATCTTTTGCGATGGACAGTGAACTGTTGAGGGTTGTGTGTCTTGGTGCAGCGGCCGCCGAGTCGTGGTCCACAATCACCATGCCCGTCTCAGAGACTTGAGGCCAGATTCCGTGCAGGCAATTGGAAGAGATCGACTGGCAGGCTCGCAGATTAGGGCCAGGCCGCATCACCAGGCGTCATCCCTGGGTAGGTAGTGTAGGCTCTGTCTGTCCGTCTCCTGTCCTGCCAAGAAAGTTCTGATGGATCTAACTTCAACGCCAACTCCTGGATCTTGAGCATGTTTCTCGCGTCCCACGTGTGTAGAGGTCAGAGAGGGAAGCGACAGATTGTGAAGCACGCCAGACGCAAGTTTGTTTTCGTAAGGCGCCCGCCCCTGGACCATGGAAAAGTCAATCAATGTGACAGAGGTGCAAGTTCGGCCTTCTGCTTTCTTCTTAGGCTGCGTTTGGTTTGTGTTAGCTGCCGGGATGGGATGCCAGATGCCACCCACATCACATCGCATATCGAATCACACACACGCCCCTTCGCCTATCCATTCCCAGGCCCACGTTTGGCTGAGACAGTTGACGTGCGCACTGGCGACGCAGATGAGGCTCGAGGAAATGCCGCTCCCGAGACAAGGTTTAGATATTGACCTGGCCGGGAGGCATGTTGGGGGTGGACAAGACGAAATGGAGCCCAGGGGCCCTATCGCCAGGCACAGCAAGCGGATGAGGCGCGGGCGGCTGAGCGAATGGGGAGGTGTCATGTTGTAGATGGGCGTTGAGAAGAGTTTGAGGAATGCATTGGCGTGCTAAGCAATCAAGCTCACCCGCGCGGGTGAGTGAGTGCACTAGGAACCGGACGACTTGGCATGTGGTGATAGGAAAGACCTCGTCTCCCGTCTTATTTGGGAGGAAGTCGATGTACCCGCTAGCAGCTTAATTCCCCGGCCCCACCACGGCCTCTCGCTATCAATTTGACTTCTCGTCCCTACCGGCTCCAACCTCCACACCAACACCTCACCCACTCACTCACCTTCCGCCAGCCGAATCGGTCATTGGCGGATTCCACTCTTTCGTTCCAACGTCCATCCTGCACTCATCCATCAAGGAGGCCGCCTCATCAACATGCTTCGCCTTCGCCGCCCTGTCAACGGGGAAACACATGAATCAGCTCGCCGCGCGGAAGACCGGAGACTTGAGCCAGACGCCACTGAACTCCCCGTCTCCAACTTACACATCTTAGCACTTTACCATTATCACGAGCAGAAGCGAGAACGAAGGTTGGCGATAACACCAAGCTACTATCCCGGAGATTACGAATCCTCATGAGAACAACAACAAACACTTTCTTGGCATTTCCTCTCATTTGTCACATTCAAACTCCCCGAGACCTAAACCGTAACGCCGATCAACCGCATCGATCTCCCGTCCTCGACTCTATCCTTAGCTGAGCCCACTACACATCCATGTCTATTCGACTGCCCAACCTGCAAGCCCCCAAGTCGTTACGCAAGTCAGTCTAGGCGGTTCATCCGTGCCTTCTTGGGTCCATCGTGTAGCTGCTTGCGGACCGGCCGTATGGCTCCAGCGTGTTCTGCACAGACCGTGGCAACTCCATCTGGGCCTGGTCATCAGGCGCTTGCATGAAGTCATAGTACGCCGCCGAGCCATCGCGGCTATGCTGTTGGCAAGGTCTTGTCTTGAACTTGCAGTCGCACTGTTGAAGCTCCTCGACAGATCTCTGCGTCGCGATTTGCAGGTACCTCCCCATAGCTTGCCATGCTCCGTCTGCGCCTGGTCGTTCTTCCAACTTGGCCACGTAAGTCTCTGCAATCAGGAACTCACGCCTAGCAGTCTCCATCGTCTCCCGCGCAATCGTCGAATACTCCTGGCCCATGCCCAATTGGATCATGGTCAATGTCATATTGACGTACGCCTGAAGATAGTGCATCGATCGAAAGGCCTCGTATTCATGTTGCTTCTCAGGCCAATAGTCCTTGTAGTGCTCGATAGAACGCAGCAGTTCGCCGAGCCTGTCCTTGGCTTGCTGGACCCTGCCGCTTCTGATTAACGACACAACTTCTGCCCTTCTCCTCTGGAAATCAACCATTCTCCAGAAAGCCTCGATATCTTTCTCCGTTTCGTGGATCGAGCTTGTCGTGCTGGTCTCGTCCGCCTTTTTCTTGTCCAGCTTGCGAACCGTCGACTCAAGCAACTTGCTGATCTTTGCGGACGCAGACCTGGAGCTCTTCTTCGTGTTCTTCTCGGCTTCGTTCATGCCCTTCGCAATTGCTGCCACGAGGTCTCTTTGCAGCTTGTTGATATTGCCTTGTCGTCGAGATTCAGGATCGCCGTTTCCTGTGACTTCGATTTCGGTACCGTCCCACAATGACCACCGGTCGGTTTCGTTTCGCTCCTCCAGTCTAATCTCCAGGCCCCAAACTCTCCTCTCCAAGTCTTTCTTAAGCTCTTCGATTTCATCGTAAGCTGCCTTCAGGTTGTCAAGTTCAGTCTGCAACTTCCTCGCAGTCCCCTCGATCCGTCTGCACTCCGTCTCCCTACCTCTGAGCTCCGCCTCCTTTGCGAATAGCTGGGACGTGCTCAACTGATCCCGGAAAACAGTAGAATCCAGGTCTGCCTCGATCTCCTTACGCTGCTGCTGGAGATCTTTCTTGTACCTTGCAATGCGATCTTGGAGATCCGAAATCTTGCGTTCCGTGTCTTGGCGGACCTTATCCACGACCTTGAGATTCTCGTGTGCGTTCCTCTCCGACATCTTTCGAATTCTCCGCGTGAGTTCTTCAACCTGGCTTCTCAAAGACGTGACTAGACCATCTCTGGCGGGCTGGTCCTGTTCATCTGGTTGAGTGGCTTGGTTCAAATGAGTCGCTCGGTTTGAAACCATACGATCAAGCTGCTGACCAAAGCTCCGCTGTGTAGCCTCGGTGGTATCAGCCAGTCGCTGGACCGAGTTATGCATGTCTTCGAGCTCCTGCAGAACGGGGTTCGACGGGTCTTTGTCGCGGAGGGAGTCGACAGTACCCTGGAACAAGTCCGCATGCTCTTTGGTCCGACCAACTTGGGCATGCAGCAACCGATTGAGATAGTCCATCTCCCACTCCATTTCGTCGATGACGAGGGTCCTGTAATTGCCGATGGTGTTCAACGCTGTTTGAATCCTGTCGCTATAGACCTGTTCAAGGGCTTCTCTAAGCCTGTCCCTTTGCTTTTCTGCGGCACTTGTTGTGTAGACGCCGAGCTTCAAGAGCTTCGTCTTCTCCTTCAGCATTCTGTCCTTCTCCCGAAGCTGGTCGTCGCGTGAGCGGCATCCGCTGCACGGACGCGGCTGTCTGTCTTCTGGTGGACTGCCGTCGGTGCTCACCTGTGGGAGAGTCGGTTGTCGTGAATCGGCGGTAGCGTCAACCATCGATCTGGCTTGCACCTCGCGTGCCTCGCGCTGGACGTCGGCGATGCGCTTCAGTGTGTCCATCTCTGTGTTCAGGAGTGCGACCTCTCTACACAGCTCGCTGTGGATGTCTCGCAACTTTGCAACACTGCCGTCTACATCGTCCTTCCCGATGGGCTCAATCCAGCCGATCAACATGTTAGTCCTGTACTCCAACCAGGTGCCAAAGTCCCTGCGCATGTGCTGTAGTTGGTCGTCGACGTCCTTCAGCCGGCCCAGATCCTCGATGAGATACCCGCTTCTGCTTGCAATGAGTTCTTCGAGATGCTGGCGCTCGTCCCGAAGAGATCTGTGCCGTTCATCCAAGGCGCGCCATCCCCGAACGCTGGCGTCGTTTCGCCGCAGTGTTTCCTCGCGATTCCTCCACTTGTGGTTGTGATCCCGGATGCATTCTTCTTCTTTGACCATGATGCCGTCCATGCGCTCCCACATATTCTTTATCAATCTCAGCGCTTCCTCCCTATCGCCGCCCGTATCGAGGCCGACTTTCTTGACCTTGCCACCACACCTCTTCTCGCAATCCTCAAGCTTGCGTTTCAACAGGTCACACTCCCGCTTTCTCCTATCTCTAAGCCGGCTCTCCTCTCGGGCAGACTGGTACATCATCTTCAAGAGCTGGTGGATGATGCGGTTGACGTACGGTGCTTTCACATACTCCCGCCCCTCCATGAACTCCATGAGCGAGGAAATCATGCCGTCCGTGGCCGTCGTCTGGTCAAAGAGGGAGTAGTAGTCCGCGTCAGACATGGTCTCGCCCGTCTGCCGTTCGAATTCAGCCTTGCGCCGGGCAGCTTCTTCGTCGCGGCCGTAGTCGGGATAGCGGTGCGCACGGGGAAGAAGGCTCTCGCGGGTTTCTTGGTTGAGACTGAACAGTTTTTTATACGTCTCTACGGTCTTCTGAAGCTCTTCGTCAGGCAGACGTTGCGGGCGTATCCAAACATGAGGGCGGTTTGGAGCTTCGGGAGCTGGCGTAGGAAGAGGCTGGCCGTCGAAGCCGGGTCCCTCACGGGGGGGTTCCGTTTTGAATGCTTTCAGGGTCGGCGAATTTGGATCTGGGAAGACCGGTATCTGCGGTTGCTGGGCTGTGGGTGTCTTGTCGCTGTCGCCGGAGGTTTCGAACGGCCCATTCACATCTATCAATGAATTGGCCGACTTCTTCTGCTCAAGAGTTGGGCCACGCCAGGCAATGGCTGCATTTGGGTCCGCAGACGTATTTCTGGGTGCAGGCATAGGTGTTGCCTGAGTTGACTGGGATGCAGTGGTGGAAGACTGCTGGCCTTCGGTATCTGGCTTCCACAGACGGAGTACAGGTTTCTTCGAAGGCTTCTCCGATGAAGGCTTCAGAGGACTCATATTAAAGTCCAGCTTCCGCTTCTGGTCAGATCCTTGGCCGATATTTCTCGTTAAAAGACTAGGGCTAGCAGAAATGTCAATCAAAGGGGGGGTTCCAGTAGACGACTGCCGGTCCAGATTTCGTGTGGAAGAGTCGTAGCCGGTAGACCTGGGGGCGATGGCAGGTCCTGGAGGATTTTCGGGAGGGGTGGAGTTGAAGATGGAGGGCGAATCATTCCTTAGAGAAGGATCCTTCATCGGTGTCTGCTGCGAGTCCACAGGACGAGCAGGCAATGGTTTGTTCTGTGGGTGATGGCCGCTGCTCTCTCGTGATGAAGGAAGGCCGGGCGAACGAGCTGGCGACTCATCCGGACGAGGAGGCAACGGCTTGTTTTGCGGGTGTTGCCCACTGCTCTCCCGTGAGGAGGGAACCGAAGGCGAAGGCAGCGGTCCAACGGGCAGATGCCCTCTGCTGCTGTCCCGGCTGGATGATCCAACTTCTTTACGGATTATAGTGTGGCTACTACTATTTCGAAATTGAGGAGGTACTTGATCGTCGACTTGACTGTTCGTGACTGCTTCGGAAATACTCCTACGAGTCTCTCTCGACTCTGCGCCGGATATGCTTCTCCGACTCTCCCCCGGCTGCCCCTGAGCTGCCTCTCCAGATGTACTGGGAGCTATATTTGATGGACCTGACGAATACGCATCAGACATTGCCCGCCTGTGGGTAAAACGTCTTGGTCTAGATGATGGACGTGGCCAGTGGAATCTGCCGCTGCTGGTGTCGTCGGGGCTGACCGTCTCAGATGCTGGTACCTCTTGCCGAGAAATTGGAGCTCTTGCCAAACCAGCAGCTGCGCTGCTTCCCTGGACCATCTCGGACCGCGCAGCTTGGCTGGGCGTTCGTCCATCGGAAGTTGCGTCGACAGCGATATCGTTGGTGTACCCGTTGGCAGAGGCGTTGGTTCGTATGGTCGAACGATTGTCGTTGGGGAAGGCCTCCGTATTGGCTGATGCTGGCCGAACGTTGCGCCCGCGGTTATCCTCCGAGCTTCTCCGCTTCTTAGAATCGCCCATGTTGATGTTTTAGCACGATACTGAAAGTATGAATGATGAATGAGAGTCGCAGTGACGGAGAGATCTTAATGAGAAAGAGAACTTGTCTGGGGGAAATAACTCTCAAAGTATTCCTCCCAATCTCGGGCGTTTATGATCATTATCAACTTCGGTAGCTCCCAGACTCTCTCCCATCTTGATTCAAGATTTACCCATTATCTCGTGATGATATTGACCATACAGACGCTTTCGTAGGGAAATGTTTCGAAGGGAGACCTGACTTTCAAAGGGTTCAATGCCCTTGCTGCAGCTACAAAGAGTGTTTCCAAGTATTGGCCTGGCAAGACCTGGGATAGCGTCAACAAAGGCTGGTGACATGAAAATAGAGACAATTGACCGTCCATGACTCTGAATGCTTGATATTTCCCACCTCAATAGAAGGCATGATTATAGCCTCTCATCTCCCATAGTGAAATACACCACCACCTCATGGCGTGGACATGACGTTAAGTTGGTGTCGGCGACCGATGAACAGAGCCTCTGCCCCGTACAGATCTTAGATCAGGTAAACTCTCACGGCTTCCAATGACCTCGCCGCTTCCATTCATTAGCAGGTACATTCCATCAGTACTCTCGTCGGATTGGGTTCCATCAACTTCGTCAAGTCTTCCAGGAGTCCTCTCGTCCAACTCGAAGCGCACCATCCTCGCGCCTTTCCTCTCCATCATGCTCTTCTTCCTCTCGGGATCGCACTCGTCTTCAATCCTCATCATCTCAAGACACTCTCGCGTGAGGCCCTTGATGTCCGTCCCAGAGAAGCCGATCCCCCTTACGCTTGCCGCGCGGATGTACGCCTGCCAGGCAGCGCGCCAACGACCCCATGCTCGCAATACATGTCCACGGTACAGCTGGGCGCGAGGCTCAAGGTCGAAGCGGCCAAAATTCGTCGCAATAGCAAGGGCTTTGTCAGCGGCTTCAAGCGCCAGGCGCAGTGTTGCGCTCGTCAGGGGTGTCTGCAGAAGGGCGTAGGTGCGAAGGAGAAGGTTGTTGACGGTTTGTGTAACCGGGGCGATGTCTGTTTTCAAGCGAGGATTCATTGGCGGCTGGGTATGATTTGTTTGCTGAAGGGCACCTGTTTGGCGCCGGAGGAATGCTTTTCGCTTCCGATCTTGGATGAAAACGGTCGTGGTGGTGTTGAGGTGAGTGTGCACTGCCTCAGGGTTTGTGGCGTTGAGAGGGAGTGTTCTCCCTTTGGAGGAAACCTCTGGCAGGAACGTCCGATTTCAGACCCAAGGGAGTCCTGAGAACCAGCTCCTCAATGATGGAACCTGTCGGTACAAGGCCCAGATCGTTACGTCGAAATCTACGATGACAAAGGGAGCGACCGTAAGAAGCAGCAAACGTTGACGCAGGAACCCTGGTCTGAAGTCAGCTTCACCTAAACAAAGAAGGAGCTGGGACGTCCTTCTTTCGGGCTCCCTCAGCTCACGGTTGTCATTTGGGCGCAAAAACGGTTTCGGAGCCAAGGCTTCAGTGGAATGAAGAAAAGCTTCTATTCATCATTCGAGAAGGTCTTGCAGTTGTCGGTGGCAGACAGAGTGACGCATGGATTTGGAATCGGAAGGGAAAGTACCGGTATGGATCAACAGCATCCGCATCCGTCAAGGGATATGGAATGCCAAGACCACCGAATGAAGCTTTCTCTGTGTTGAGAGAATGGAAAATTATGTGGGATACCGGTGACTTGAGGAGGTGGCTGAAGTATCCAAGTTGTTTGGCCGTACCTAGCTAGTGCTTTATGTCTGCTGTATGGTCCGATGGGTCCAGACCGCGTGTCTTTTTATTATGGTGCAAAGACCGTTGGATGTCAAAATAAGGTCTCGGCAGATGGCAGCTGTCAGATCAAATGTTTCCAATTAGAATGAAAAAGAGATGAAGGTGAGGGAAACGATATACTTATGCCGCCCTTTCAGCGCTATGTGAGAAAGCACTTGTCGCACTTGACCTATGTAACTGCATCAATACGGATGTTTAAAAGCTTTGATCATCATACCGTCCATCGTGCCGTCGTTCGTACAGATGCAGTGACATGCATTCCTCGGTGACATCCGTTGCAGCTTTGGGGCTGTGCTTGAAAAGTGTCAAGGCGTCTGCTTCTTGACACCGAAATTCACACCCAGACGAAAGCGTCCTCTTCAAGTTGGGGTCCAGGCCAAGATTTAACCGTAAGCACGAGGTTCTGTCGGTTGCCAAGACGTCCGTTGCTGTAGGTTAGCAGGCCAGTGGCCACAAATGCTCATGGCGCTCGGGTAAGCAGAGCTCCTGGAATGAGACATGCCGAGAGCGGCTGGTGTCGCCAACGGACTGGCGATAATAATAATACAGCATACAATCGTCGAGATCGAGAAGTTGGTTCTTGTTGTGGGAGGTGAGTCAGTGGCGGTACCGTAGAAGTCATAGAAGCCCCGAGTTTTCGATGCATTGCCCTCAACTACAGCAACGCATGCTTACGGAGAATTCACGTGGCATCTTACATCTAGGCATGTATTTCTGCATCTGGCACACTATGCCCGTAGGCATCTGTGTTCGGGGTCGGCGGTGTAAGTGGCGTTCGGCGGTTGTCGGCGAGGGCTCTGGCTGGCCACCAAGGTTGCACACGTTCTGGATCTCATCTTTCCTAGCTGAAGAGGAAAATGCCCGTCATTTTGTACCTTACCATCGCTTCCAAAGTGGCTTGGCGTGTCTCGAAGAAATCACAATGATCTCTTGCCGTTTCCATGCTCCACGTGATGTAAGCTGGTAGAACGTTGGTCTCTCCTAAATCTTTCAAAAACAGGCGCCCCCCGGATAACCGGCAAAGGGTCTTGATGTTGTAAGTGTTGAGTGGGTTAGATCACTTCGAAGCTGTCGACAAGATGGTTCACAAGTGGGTCGAAGAAGGCCAAAACGACATGGTCGTCCCCAGTGACTCCATGTTATGGCACCCTAACTCGAAAGGGCACCATATCTACAACCTGAATTTGGCCTTGATTATTTTCTCAACGGTTTTCATATTGTTGCGGTTGTATGTTCGAAAAGCTATTGTCAAGGCTTTGGGATGGGATGACTTCCTCGCGATTCTAGCATGGGTACGTTCAAACACTCGTATCATATATCACTGACTAATGCTGGATGCAGGCGTTCTGCGTGACTCTCTCCGCTCTGGAGATGGATACTACCCATTACGGAACTGGCGCTCAAATCGAAGATGTACCCAAGGAGACATTGCTACAGTTTCAGAAGGTGGGCTGGTGGTTTTCATAGTTGGGATAACAGAAAGCTGACGGAGCGTGATAGAGACTCACCATCATGGAGCTGGTGTACCTTGTTGCATCGGGAGTTGTTCGGCTGTCAATTCTAGCATTTTTGCCACGACTGTGCAAAGCCAGTACGCTTGCTCTACCATTACTTGGTCAATTCTGTGCTGATCATCGTAACAGAGATTTACACCTGGAGCATATGGGGACTTCGGCTCATCGTCATCATCATCAGCTTGACGGGGTTCTTCTTTATTCTCACAGAATGCCAGCAAATACCGTGAGAACCTCCTTCCCAAAAGGTCCTGATCCCGACTAAACGTGACACTGTAGCGAGGTATTCAACTATGCGAGTACATGGCGAGAATGCAAGGACAAGCAAGAAGAGCGGGATCTGATGACGGCCCATGCAATTATCTGCATTTTTGTTGATTGCATGCTGGTTGCCCTCCCCCTTTGGGTGGTGACAAGTTACTTCAAGATGGGAGTAAAGTCGATCCAGATCCTTCTTATCTTCTCGCTAGGCATCTTCGCTGTTGCCACCGGCATTGTCAGGTTTGCCATTATCACGACAACAGACTTTACCGTGAACACGTACGTATTGGCACCAAAATCAGATGGTATCGACACTCGTACTGAGCGTGATCTCTGACTTCTTCCAGAACGTACAAAATGCTCTCTGTCGCTGCGTGGACAGACGCTGAGGTCCATGTTGGTTTCTGGGTAGGATGCTTTCCAGCGCTGCAGCCCTTGTTGCGGCATGCATCATTCAAGCTGGGCTTGCGCAGTCAACTTGACTCGACCAAGCCCAGCGGAAAGAGCGTCACGGGGGTATCCACGGATGAATCGAAGAGAAGGAGCGTTTTGAATCGCTGGTCAAGGATCACAGGACACACTCCGAAGGAAGGTGTGGAACCCGGGACACCTGCCGTCGATGGTCAACACGAAAATGTTGAAATGGTTGATTTGGAAAAGGGAAGTGAAGCCACCACTGGAAGGACAGAAGGTTCGGTCAATACGGTGCCGGGACAGGCTGATGCAAGAATTGAGGAAGGAGAAACTGAGGCCGATAGAGCGAGGCAAGAGCGTTGAGCAAGCTATTGTGCTATTTTGAACCACAGGATCGTTCGTTCCGTACTAGGAATCGGAGAGGAAGGTACCCACGTGAAATGAGGAAAGAGCCAAGTGATCGAGCGCCTTCTTTTCCGCTCAAATGTTGCGGTCTTTCCACTTCCAAAATTGTTTGAGAAGCTTGGAATGCAGTTGCCACTCCCCAACCCCGGCAATCTAGGTCCAATTTCTTTTCTGCTCAGGTAGACAAGAACTCTTTCTCTACCTTACTTTACACAACACCCCGCCATACGAGCGTCGCCACTGCCAGCATGAGTAACGGACTCATCACTGAAAGAGGCGTACCTCTGCGATTGCCACTTCCGTCTGAGGTTGTGCTTCTCATCATAGAGGCTTTTCTTCATGAAGCCCAATTCGATTCCGCTGCGGAAATGTGGCTGTTAAGCGCGTCCAGGAATGCACAGGGTGGCACAGTCTTCTACATCTGTAGCGGAACGCAGCAAGGCTACAGTTTCGACAAATTCCAGAAGAGCCGCTTCCTCAAAGTTCGATCTGTCTCCCAGGTCAATCAAATGACTCGGAACATGGTCCGCAACAGATTCTCATCTTTTCCACTACACCAGCCTTCATCGCACCCCCGCAAAGAAATTCTGATCTTCCCCAAGATCGACCGCATCGGACCCGTCTCCGACGGCTGTCTGAAAGACCTCGAGTCGGCCCAACGCGACACACCAAGCCGTATTCCAAGATCTCTCCAATCTTTCGAGACTGTTTCAATTTCCGGTGGCTTTTACACACTGCTCCGGGCTTCAGATACCAGAATCAGATCTTGGAGTTCGGTATTCCCGAACATCAAGGTCATGTCGTTGTTTATGGGCGCAAATACCCGTCCGCCCATACCTTGCATTGATCATGACCATGCTGAGCTCCTCGACTTGAAGTCATTTCCGTGCCTGCGTGGTTGGAAACACCTTGAGTTCGGACCTGTCGCTCCCGCACTGAAGCCGCTGTGGGAGAAAAAAGTCCGCGTCGTTGGCACTTCGATGACGCAATCAGTGATGGAACTGGTTCAAACCTCTCAAGGGCTGCGCGTGCGGATATTGGGCATCGATTGCCCCCTTTGCAAGTTCTGAAGACAGTCGCTACGACAGCTGAGCGCTGAGCCGCCTACCTAGCTGGGATCGGTACGTGCAACCAACCAAGCAACTGGCCATCGCGCTAACTAGCATGGAATAGAAGATATTGTGATTGTCAGGAACCAAACGAGGAGCGGTTGTTCCATTGGGCAATCATTTCTATGTGCTAGGGTTTGCCTCGCTTGGTGGTCAAAAGAGAAAGTCGCCGGAAGGGAATATGCATGGAGATGGGTTTACTACAGACCAGTCGGCGGGGGGCGGAGGAGGAGTTGCTCAGTAAAATATCTACTTAGTTCGCGCACGGACCACATTACTATCCTTGTCGCTGCTTGCTCCGCAATACTACCTGAATCAGAACACCACCTTCATTTGGCGATCACTATCTCTACTCCCTTCAACATTCTCCAATCTAGCAGTAGAAGCGCTCTACGGATACAAACGCGAGCTAAACCTACTACCAGTCTATGTTTTCAGCATTTCTCTTCTTGTTGGTTTCAATTAGTGGTGATCAGTACCAACGTACCAACTCAAAAGCAAATTCAATCTCTTTTTCTCGCCAACGCCTGACCAGCGTTTCTCCTTCGTAACACACCAACGCGTCAACCATCAATATTGATCATGGCGGCGTTCTCAAAAAGTCACTACTTGGCACAGGCACGCGGCTTGGGGCTTGCCTGGACGATGATCTTCTATGGCGTTCCCCTGACCAACATCGCCATCCACATCGCCTGGTTGCTTGCGCTTCACCCCGCCCTCGCCTCGATACCCTTGCCTTTCAGTCGCCAACGCCTCAGGGACTTCCTCAACAAGAACTTCATGCTCAGGCCCAGCGGTCTTCAGCCGATCACCCTAATCACCTCGGCCTTCAGCCACATCCAGCCCCTTCATCTGTTTGTCAACATGTCTACGTACAGCACGTATGTCAAACACCTCTATGCGAGAGGAACATCGCCGCTACGGTTTGGTTTCCTTGCCCTAGGAAGCGGCATCGCCGCCAGCGCAGCTTTTGTGTGGAACTCGCAGCGCCAGCGCCCAAGGAAGACCGCAGAAGAAAGCACCGCTGTCGGAGCCAGTGGAGTACTGACGGGCCTCGGAATAGCGCTGGCCGCCATGTATCCGGCCATGAGAGTCCGTCTCTCTGGAACGAATGTGGTGCTGTCTCTCCGCGAAGTTTCTCTGGCGATGTTTGCCGTGGATATCTTCTGCCTCGGCACCCAAACCGAGACCGGCGTGGGGCATGCCGGTCACATTGGGGGCGCGCTCTTCGGCCTGCTATATGCCTTGGGGAGGAAGTGGTTGGGTTACCGGAATCTGTGAGAAAGACTCGATGGGGCCACAGTACACGACGGCGTTACAAGATCATCAGCACCATCTTTTCGTCAAGCAGTTGAAAGGATTGTAACTACCGAGACTGAGATCAACTCTGGCCACCCGATCCAAGCACAGGAATGGAGTTTTCCGGTATATAAGGCAAAAAATATCCACCAATGTCAATAAACGCCACGCTACCGCAACGAGAGGATATCCCATTTAGACGTGTCAACTCCCGCTCCCAAAAGAACAAAATGCCGCCCCTGATACCATTCCTTCACCACAGAGACTCGCTGTTCACCATCGGATTCTGACTCGAACGATTGCTGTTTCGCTTCGGCGACGGCTGACCCGTCTGTTGAGCCCTTTGGAATGGCGGGCTGTATTTGGGCGACGGTTGACTCGACTGCTGAGCCCTTTGGAAAGGCGGGCTATGGTGAGGCGTCTCCAGCTTATAGTGCTCAGCAATTGGGCTCGGATACGTCACCGACCTCTCGCCTGGACTGCTGGCAAGCTTTGTATATGTCACCGATCTTTCACCAGTACTACCAGCAACCTTGCTTGCCATCGTGGAGTCTCGCAAGGGAACTGGTCCGACGCCAACTGGGGACATCTTCTTCTCCGGAAATCTTGAGGCAGTGAAGCCAGGCTGGCGGGGGCCCTTGTGTCTGTCCCATGGCGCGGTTGGTGAGTGAAGAGGCGATGGTCCTCCTTGTCGACGACGAGATCGAAGGGACTGGCGGCGGAGCCTTGGGGATGTGAGGCCCCAAGCACGTCCAAACGCCGCCCCGGGGTGGTATATGCATAGGGCAATGCACACAAGAAACGGTAAGGCGCCGCTGATGACGAGAGATGCGACCTCTGTCCTAGTGAGAGGGCCGCCAAGACCCTCTCCATACTCGACAAGACGGTAGATGGTATGTGCGATCAAGACCACAGCGAGTGGCGGCATGACTAGGAATCAATCAGCTTGATGCTTGGTTTCATGGGAATCTGGTTGGCTCACTCTTCACGAAGTGCCTGAACCTCGGTTGTTGGTACACTGCAATGTGCTTCGGGTCTGGGATCTTCTGGGTGAACCAGAGGTACAAGCCGATAAACAGCAATAGCGCTGCGATTTGAACGCCCAGGCCTGCGAGAAGGATGGTAGTCGACTGTCACATTTGATTAATATCGGAACTTGAGCTGCACACGACGCACCCATACCTGAACACCACCAAGTCCAAAGACGGCGGCGACAACACCGGCAATCTCCAAAGCAACGACGAGAAGTAGGGCAAAGACAAGCGACAATCCGGCGACTCTGGGGCGCGTGAAACCGATACCGAGACCATATAGAGCGACAACGTGAGGAAGTACTTGACAGAGCGCTGCCGAGATCAAGGTTGGGCCGAGTATGGAACCCAAGAGCCATAACGAGAAGGATGTTTGGCTGGCGACATTGTTCTTCAGCCTCAGCCTTCCGGCGAATCCCAACACCTCCAACAGAATTCCGGTGGCCAGAGTCGAAGCGAATAAAGGCGTCTTGAAGCGGTAGCCTTGGAAGAAGGTCAGCGGCACCAACAGCGCAAAAGCCGCCAAGAAGATGGCGCTGCCAACTGCCGATGGCTCATAGTCGAGGAAGCCTCCTCGGAAGGGGCAGTTTTCGTTGCAGTCGCCTGTCATTGTGTCCGTGTTCTCACTTGACAGGCGACAGTGGCGGTCCCTTTACCATTGTTTGGTCGGGCATGCCTGGAGGAGAGAGGAGAGAGGCGGCAAGGAGAAGCGCGCCGGGCTGTTGGGATATATACACAGCAGGCTGGCCATCGGGATTTGGACAACTGGCGGCCGAACCAACTCGAGCAAGCAGACACAACATTCAAGCAGGCACAGAGGTCAAGCATTTCATTCCAGCAGGCTGGATCTGCGGTGGCCGCTGCGGTTGAAGGATACGGTCGATTGTGGATGGCTCCTGGCACGCGATGAAGGAGGCGGTCCGACGGGCAGAAGTGGTTCACGCAGGACAGGCCAGGGTCAATCCAAAGGGGCACACCATCAGCTTCCGCGGTTGCATCCGATATGGATTACATCCACTTCGGAAGAGACGTTGTACCAACAGCAGCTTTCTTCAGTCAAACTCGTCCCAACTGATGCTGTTCAGTGACTAACACAACAATGACCAGGCGCTGCTTAGAAGAGCACCGTAACGCCACCGTCAGACGCCAATGTGCAGAAACAGCCAGCGATAAGGCTTTCAACTGCCGTGAAGCAAATGGAACCACACAGCTTGGCCGCCAGAGAAGCAAGCAAGCAGGCACGCAGGCAAGCAAACAACAATGTGTGCGGGTGCGGTGGGCGAGGAGGGAGGCCGGGCGGCCGTCCCAGCGGAACGGTTCGACGGTTGGAAATGTTTGCAGATCAAGACCCTCTCCAGAGCTAGGTCACGGGCCAATAACCAGCGGACGGCTGGCGGTTGCGGGCTGTCTATCCAACGGGCGACGCAGACGGGGAGGTTGCATTGGCTGGTCATTCTGCGAGGCCCATGTTGGTCCATGTCGGCCGGTGAGGTGAGCCAGGGGGGCCAAGGGAAACTCCCGTCCAATGGCGACGGGAACCGTCACTTTCTCACCTGGCCCTACCGACCAGCTCAGGGAGGTGCCAACGTTGTTGGCTCTCAGCCAGTGCTTGCTGTCGAAAGCTTTGCTACGCCGCACAATCTGGGTTGGGAAGGTGTAGGTTGGAGGCTGGAAAACAAGCAGCAGACGTGTCTCTGAAGCGGGGAAATTGGCCAACGCTGGACTTTGATTTGCGAACGCAGGGCATCTTGCGAGCGGGGGTAGTGTTGGTGTATGCGGCTGGGGAAGCCTGAATTTGTTTTTCCCTTTCCCTTCTCTTCCCTCCCCTTGCTGGTCTTGTGTAGCCCGGGGCGCGGACATTACTAGGCCATCACAAAGAGGTGAAGAGATGAAGAGAGCACAAGATGGAGGGGGAGAAACAAGGAGACCAGAGACGCAAGAGGGATGACCCGAGATTTGCTCTCACCCTCCAAGTCCGGTCATGGCAGGTGCAGTGCTACAGACTGTGTGCGCACGCACTGCAGGCTGCATGATGCACCTATCCATCCATCCGTCCATCCATCCTTCCTCCAACAGCAATCTCATTACCTTTTACTCTTTTGAAGAGATGAACCGCGACACTGACCAGATGCTGCCCTGGGTGGCCTTGTTGGAAGAGGCCCGACCAACAAGTGCCATGCAGTTGCTAATCATCCTTGGCCAGGTCCCCTGTCTAGGGAGGAAGCTCTGGCCTCCAGGTGGAGAGTGCGGGAAGCCCATCCACTGAGCACCCTAGCGTCCGCTGTATTCGGTGGGTCGTTGGCCGAGAAAACCATCAGACTCCCGCGATCGCGCTAAGCCTCTCTGGCCGCGGTCTGCATGACGTCAAAACCCGGGCGCTTAAACTCCTTGGCGAGAAACACGCCTCCTATCAACGCTGCGAGGAACCTCCAGTCGCATTCACTACCACCACGCGTTTCTTCCTTCGTTTCCGCCGCCCGTCGCACCCAGCCCGCCCGCAATTCTCCAAGAAACTCACACAGTATTCGCAGACGGGTACTTTGCGCGGCACCTTACGTCCAGTCCAGTCCAGCCTTCACACCCACTTGCCCGTTTAAAGCCCTGCCCCGCGAGCCGAGACTGAATCACATCTTGCCGACAGCCAGTCACCCGCAACCTACCTACACTCAGCACTGTACAACTCGTCCCATCGACTCGTAATCCTCCATGCCATGAGCGCATGTCTGGCGAGGGGCCTCTGCCGCCGCCGCCGCCCTCCTCGCGCGCTGCCCGCTCTTGTTCCCACCCGTGCGCCAGCCGCGTCTCTTCGCCCTCTAGCATGCCGGGGAACTCGGAACCTGTCCACGACCCCCGTCCTCACCAAAGACGACAGCGATCCAAGGTTGAGAGACCTAGGCAAACAGATATCGGACGAGTTTGCCGTCGTGAGAGAACACTATGGTACCACACCCCTCCGATCACTTTCCTTTTTCTCCTTCTTCTCTGTCTTCTCCGTCTTCCTCCTGCCCCCTTTCTGCCCCCAACACACACCCGCACTTACATGCTCTCCACCCACCCATAACTAACACGTTCTCCAGACACACCAAAGAACCCAATCGTCCTCGCACACGGACTGATGGGCTTCGCCGAGCTGCGCCTAGGCTCGTACGTCCCACCAATCCACTACTGGCACGGCATCTCAGACGCCCTCCGCGCCCTCGCCGGCAGCCCGGCCGTCATCACAGCCGCCGTACCGCCCTCGGGCTCCATCGAGGAACGCGCCGCGAAGCTGGGCGCCGACATCGCCGCCAAAGCCCGCGGCCGCTCCGTCAACATCATCGCCCACTCCATGGGCGGGCTCGACGCGCGCTACATGATTTCGCACCTCAAGCCCGCCGACGTGGACGTGAAGAGCCTCGTGACCGTCGCCACGCCGCACCGCGGGAGCGCGTTTGCCGACTTCCTCATCAACGGCCAGGGCCCCATCAAGCTCGCCAACCTCTACGGCCTGATTGAGCGCGCCGGGCTGGGGACCAAGGCGTTTGGCCAGCTGACGCGCGAGTACATGGAGGGCGAGTTCAACCCCAGGACTCCAGACAGTGACAAGGTGAGGTACTTTAGCTACGGTGCATGCACGAGCACGCCCCCGCTCCTCAGTCCGTTCCGGCAGAGCCATCGCATCCTGGAAGAGGTCGAGGGCGCGAACGACGGGTTGGTTAGCGTTGCGAGCAGCCAGTGGGGCGACTACAAGGGCACGCTGGTCGATGTCAGCCATCTCGACCTGATCAATTGGTCCAACCGGGTGCGGTGGACGGTGAGGAAGGTCTTGATGGGTCAGACACGGACCTTTAACGCTGTTGCATTCTACCTAGATATCGCAGATATGTTGGCCAAGGAGGGCCTGTGAGGTGTTACGTCACTCGGCGTAAGAGGAGGAATGCTTATTTTGTGATGATTCTTCGATTTTCAGTTGAATTTGTGTAACTCAGAGAGCGTCAATAGCATCGAGCGTGGGTAGGTCATCCATCTGAATGATTAGCAAATTGCCGAAATCCAAGCCTAGTGAAATGAGTTTTTGCACCATTGGAACATCCTCGGATAGAATGCACCAATACAGGTGGATATTGACCGAGAGCCTCGCAAAGCCATCACACCCGAGGAACAACACCAACACCGCCCATTGCCGTTGCCAGTCACTCCGGTCCGGTCGTAGAACCCAGACCAACCAAGATAGGCTAACATATGCGCAACCCTGCCTGCATCTGATCCCAGTCAGGCAGTTCCAACTCACAGCACACAGTGGGCTTCGAACCAACAACATACTGACCACCTACACGCCCGCCCGCCCAACCTCCAACCACCTCCACTCTCTTTCAAACAACAATATGTATGTTTGTCAACCCCTGATTGGCCGTGCTGTGCCTCATTCACACACAACGGCCGGCGTCTATGCCGACGGGAAGCTTGATTGAGTCACTTTTTCTTGTCTTTTGTGAAATTCTCCTTCCATGAGCAATATCCGTATGCGGAATGCGCAAGACAGAACATGTGTGATCACATCTCAACATCTGTTGGGAGCAGGGGAGGAGGGTTGCTTTCGTTGGCGTCGTTGTTGTGGCCATGTAGGTGAGGCGCGTGTGCGTGCCTGGAAGATCTTGTAGATCTTTGGACCGGACAACGGGCGATCGCATCGCGAACCCACCTTCCGCCTCTGATTTGACATCTTCTCTTGTTGTTGAATCACATTTCGGATGGGGGCGGGCGGGTGAGGGTTGCCGTATTCAGACAGGGGAGAGAGGGGAGGGCCATCCTCCCGAGGCGGTCCGCTACGCCACCACATCCGGCGGACTTTTGTGTGTTGCTGAAGCCCGTTGGGTGTGCTCTCACCGACGTAGATGGAAAGAAACCATGTCTGCCTGGGCACACCTGAGCTGGCGTCGGTGCGTGTCAGTCAGTCGATATCACGGCACTCTCTCGGAGGGCTTGCAATGGTTGATCGGGGGTTTGTCCGCCTCGGCAAAGCTGTTGAGCGGACATCTCCTAGTCATCTTGTGTCCATCATCGACTGCCGACTCCTGCGTGTCTGCCCTATGCCAGATGTTCAGCTTCATATTCGCTTCTTCAGGATTATGAAAATTCAATCTATTCATGGGCTTTGCCCATGGGCTCATGCTAAGGTATAGTAAGGCTCAGACCGCCCAGGCAATACAAACACCCCCCCTTCTGAGCTCTTTCTTTAATGGCGTCGGTGTCTCGTCTCATCCATCCAGCACCACTCTGCCGTCATTAATCATTAAACCCAACGCTTTGTCTAAACCTTCCCGCGCCTAATCTCTCAAGTCTCAGTGCAAAACTGCTGGCTAGCTCTTTTCGGGGATCTGACTCGGCGCATTCTCGTTCGTAACGCCGCTGTACGCGGGTCTCTCCTCCGGCCCCGTTGCTCCAGCCGCCAGTGCCTCGTCGTAACTCGGCGGTGCGTCGTCGAACGCCGCAGCACCCGGGGTTCCCATCTGGGGAGGGTATAATGGGTCATACTGCGGTGCTGCGGCAGCCGGCGGGTGTTGCTGCTGAGGCGCTTGAGGCCTTTGCTGTTGGCCACGACCCATGGTATGGGTGATGGGTGCAGACTGTGAAGTTCGGGGCGGTAATCTGGGAGGCAGGCTCATTGTCGCGGCGGATGGCCGGTTGGCTTGTGCTGCTAGTGCCTCGAGCAACTGCGGCGGGGGCGCAATGCCAGAATAGACTTGGACCTTGGAGAAGTGCAATGGGAGGAAAATTGTCTGCGCGGCGGGATTTTCCTTGTTCGAGCCCAGGAACGTCCGCGTTGATGGCGGTTTGCCCCAGCAGAGACCCAGCTGGATGTCAAGCTCATAGTGTCGCTGGAGATTGCATGCAACGAAGCTAGGCGCAACGGTGTTGGGGAGCGGGATGTTGCGCCAGAGGTCGTCTGGGATGATAGACTCGTGGGTGAGGTCGTCCGAGGTCGGGTTGTCCAGGAGGGGCACGCTGAGGCCTGTTTGGGTCACAACAACCCATCTGCTTATTTCCGTGTTGAAAAGGTCGTGGCACCGAACATGAGTCTTGCCGATGAGCTCGATTTGGATTGAGGTGAGGAATACTTGTTCATGTGAGGGTATGAGCTTCTTAGCGATGAGCCGTAGCGGGAGAGGTTGGTTGCAGGTCAGAATCGAGGGATGGGGTAAACGCGCAGAGAGCTCAATGGACGGAGGCACAGCGTCACCGTTGCTAGGTGCGCTGTCATCCTTGCCGGAACCAAAAAGGGAGCTCTTCTTCTTTTGGAGACCCTGGGGTCGCTGCTTGAAGGTGAAAGGCCGACGTGCGTAGGCTTCTTGAGACGTCTTCGGAGGCCGGGGCGGCTCTATGGGCATGAACTTGAAGCCAATCTGGTACCGCCAGTTCTCCTTGAGAAAGCCTGGCCGTTGGATGGTGACCTTGAGGTAGTAGCGCACCTCTGCCTGCCGGGGAAAGCCGGTGAAGGATGGAGGCAGGGTCTTCG
Organism: Colletotrichum horii; assembly: GCA_027406005.1. Lineage (NCBI taxonomy): Eukaryota > Fungi > Ascomycota > Sordariomycetes > Glomerellales > Glomerellaceae > Colletotrichum > Colletotrichum horii. The sequence goes on from JANVYB010000008.1 coordinate 4,473,524, forward strand.
TGACATGCTGGAGGAACAGCTGCTTACTGCCGTCCATAACCCTGGCACCTCCGAGTCCGAAGGGACCGATGCCCGCGCCGAAGCCCCCCATGCCGCCGATACCCCCGATTTTGGACATGGCGACGGGGTCGCTGCAAGCATTGTTGATGGGGAGCTTGAACTTGAAGGGGAACTCATGCTGGCCGCCCTGAATGACGTAGCTTCCGCTCATGGAGGAGCTTCCGCCGCCGAGATCTTCCTCGTAAGTTGGAAACACTTGGGCCACCCGGTAGAGAATCTTGTGGTTCTCGCTAGCGATGCTTCCGGGGCCGCCTCCAGGTGGTAGGCGCGGGTGAGTGCGGTCATCGTAATTCTGAGGCAATCCAAGGGCCGTCTTGGACTCGCCCTCGAGCTTGACGATGATGCCACCAATCTGCTCGGGGCGGCTGAGATGCAACACAACGCGGCCAGCGAGGTTGTCGAGATTGGTGTAGAACTCGGGCTGGTTGTCGAGCGCTATGCGGATTGACATGGTGTCCGCTCAGTCCACTTTTTAAGTGGTCTGCGGTCGCCGAATTTCTATTCCGTCGCAGAACGATGTGACTGGTGATCCTCCAAACGTCAATAGCATCAATGACGAACGACGGTGAGTAAAGATGGCCTCAAATAGGTCCCTTCCCCAGGAATGAGCGCAGCGCACCCGTGCGTGCGGTAGCTTTTTGATTGCGAGCCGGCACGCAGGGAGGGGCAGAGTGGGGTGGACCTTTTTTAGGTATTTTTTCGCGGTTGTTTGGAGTGTGTCGAAAATGAGGTCCGATAGCCAGGGCGCATAGAGTTAGTTGTGTGGTGAAGGGAAGGGAGAAAAAAAAAAGTTGGGTTCGATTCAAAACGACGTCCCTGGAATTGGAATGAGGGTCGTCGGAACGGCAAACAAAGCCAAGATTTTGACACCCTGCGCGAGGGCTTGAGAGGCGACGTAGACGCGTGGCTCAGACTCTCACCAAGCCTCGTCGCCGGAGCTGATGGATGGGCGTGAAACCCGTCGCAGTTGTGTGGTCGCTTTGGCTGACCTGCCTCGAGGCCAGGGACTTCAGGGACTCCGGATGGGACGCTGTGAGGCGCAAGCTTCAAGCTGCTCGTCTGAAGCAGTGAAGCTAATGGGTGTTTGGACGTTACGAGAGCAGGCACCCTGGATGCCAAAAGTGCCTGGTATGTATGTACCGTCCCTCAACCAGGGCCTCGGCAAGGTTGGGCAGTCGCAGCGCAGAGGAACGGACGACGCAAAAATGTGACAATTGGCTCAATGGGTTGACAATTATAGATACTGCGTGGTTGTAGGCATGTATTCATTCCGAGGAAACATGGCAAGTGAGGTCTGGCAGGGCTGATGTCATGGGAATCTGGCCCAATCACCACCGTTTCTTGGATTGGAGCACTCCTGCTGCGCTGCACTGTCTGCCCGACCCGACCTAACTTCCATAAGGGACTCCCGGTCCTGCTCTTGCCGACGCTGCCGACCTCGGTCGCACCTTAAATAGACGCCGCTGCCAAGTCTCGGGCGTTCCGTTGGTCATGAGGCGTGCGCCCAACCCGGCCTGCCTTGCTGTCCCGAGCTTCCGGCCCTTGACTTTCACAAAATGAAAAGAGACATTCAAATACCGTCTGCTTCGGACATGGCGCTGATCGGTCTATTCTTACGTCGCTGTGATAACTGTCCATGTCTCCCCCGCTTCTGTCCCGAAGGAACATCGTCTGTGTCCCTTCCTCGTGCACAGGGCGCCAAAACTAGTAACATGAATCTTTCAATCCTCATTGAGGCTCCATCACCTCGGCGTATTCCTACAACCCCAGATGTTGCAGGTGGTATCATTTCGGCGCCCCCAATGCCATAGCAAAAAGCAAACTCCATCCCAAGTGCCTCGTCTGAGGAAGGGATTCATAAACGCCGTGTCCCATATGCCGCTGCAATCCCACGCCAGAATGGCCTCAAATTTATGCATATCCTCAATCCAGCTCAATGACCTCAATCGCCGGTGCCTCGGCCGGTGATGGCCCAGTCCTCGCGCGCTTTGCCGGCGGCATTCCAGGAACACCCTCTGCATCGTCATCCTCGTCATCCCCGGCCTCTTCCACTTTTGGCCTCCACGTCCCATCCGCTGCCACGAATATCGTCTTCGTATGGAGCTTCCCATCAGCCCCTAGCTTTCTCCGCACCTCCACCATGAAACTGTCCATCATCAAGCTGTAAGGTCGAGCATCCCCGTCGCAAACAGGGCACTTCCATCTATCCACCAACGATGGCTCGGGGCCAAGTTCAGCACCGCCACAGGGCCGGTTGCAACCGTTGCCGTGGGATGTGCAAATGGGCTTGGACGGCCTGCTATTCAGCCAGTTCCCCAAATCGAAGCATTCCAAATGCGTGCATGCGGCGCCGCGCACTGGAATATCATAAATGGTAGAACTGAATGGATCGGCTAAATCGATGCTGAGGTCGCTGCCCACAACAGCCAGCTCATCATCCCCATCGTTCTGTGAAGGCTTCAGACGGTCCTGGATGAGCTTTCTGGTTGTTTCAACGGGTATGATGCCTCTATGCGTCACCATATTTAATATGCTTTTGTGGTTCAGAGTCTCGACGACTTCGACAGCCATAAAGTATGTCGTGTCTGCCGCTTTCCGCGCACAAGCTTGCGGGGCTATGCTGACAGAAATGGCGTTGCTCCCTCTACAAAGATGCGTTGTCAATTCCACAGGCTGGTCTTGGCCGTTGTGCTGCTTGCGACGAATCTTCATGACCTTTTTGTTGACCACGACGGAGATGTGATCAGGCCAATGCGTTGGGGCCACAACCCAAGTGGACTCTGCTACTGTTTCCTGGCCCGGCTTCAAATGTATGGCGCAGAGACGGAGACGATATCGCAGAGAGCCGTTGGAGTATTGCGAAACAGGGATCTGTTGGCCGATTGGAAAACGATCTGTGCAGAGCCTGTCAAAGTCACCATCTGGAACCACAAAATTGAACTTGTGCAACTCCCAGCGAGGGATTGTTGCCACCGGACCCAGTGCCAGACTTTTGACGGATTGATAGTGTCTTTGCGGGGGGATCGGGTCGTCTTTCATGGGAAGTTCTCGCGGCACTCGCCTAGGGCTTCGGACATCGACCTGGTGTAGAGAATTGGCCAAAGCCTTCGGTTCGTGCGGGGTATGCGGCATCTGGTCCAGAGGAACGTGTTGATGAGGCGGTCGAAATATAGCGCCTTTGGGCCGCGGCGCTGTTGCCCTCGCACGAACACTCGAAGGTATTGGGCTTGGCAGACCTGTGGATTCCCTGTGTACCGGCCTTGGTGGAAGCTGGTGAGTAGCACCTTGAAGCGGCCTTGGTGGCAGCTGTTGAGCAGCACCCTGAGGGGGCCATGGCTGTGGCATCTGATGAAACCGAGGCATGGTCATATTCGGTGGTGATGCTGACCCCATGACTTGGCTGGGGAGCTGATAGTTGAAATGATTCGCCTGCCGCATCTGCTGTGCTTGCACCGCTTGTTGGTATGGCACTTGCGGCCCCTGATAGCCATTGTGAGGCAAGAACCCAGGCTGTGTGTTCACTACTGGGCTATGGGGCCCAGCGGTCATCTGCGTGGGAGAAGAAACGCTCGGCATCGACACAGAAAGCCCGCTAGGAGGTGCTTGCAGAACTGGCGACGTCTGTCCTCGGGTTTGGACTACCCTTCCCAAGTTCGGCAATTGGGTATTGGCATGAAGGGGAGAGCCAGCCGGAGTCAGGGGCTGGCTGAGGTGAGTCCCTGTTGACGGCGCCCTTGCCATGTTTTGTGGCATCGGCATCTGCAATCCACGAACCTGGGCTATTCGACCTTGATTGTGAAGGGTGTATTGCGGCGGAATGGGAGAGAAGTTACCCGAGGTTGCCGGAGATGGGTACATATCAAACCCTTCAGAAGCGTTCAGATTTGGGGCGGCGAGCTGGGTGCCGGGATAACCAGCTGACAGACGTCTTGCGTTGTTCATCATCTGCTGTTGTCTGATCATGGCCGGCGTCATTGCCACATTGGAAGGCATCGGGGCCGGCGCCGGCGCCATTAGTGCTGGCATAGGCTGTGCGGAAGACATGAAGGGTGCTTGGGGTGTAGATTGAGACTGCCGGTACTCGCGCACAAGTTGTCTATAGCGCTTTATCAACGTGTCTCTCAGGTTGCTCTGATCAGATTCTGTCATCCTAGAATAGTCGGTCTTCAGGTCCATTTGGAACAGGAGTTGCATCTTGTCTGCAACAGGACCATCCGCAATACCCATGTGCCTCCGTGTGACGGTGAAGATCACAGGCTCGAGCACAGGAGACTGGAGCCTCAGTTGATAGTGTAGCTCAGTCGCGAGAATAGGATAGCCTCTGCCGGTGTCAGGTTTCATAGTCGGGATCAAGACCCGATTCCACTGGCTGTGAAGACAGCGGAGAAACACCCCAACGTTGTTGATATGCTGTCGATAGAAGGGTAGGTTCCACAAGCCTGACCTGGGTGATTCTGGGAAGTTGGCGAACGACAAGACAAATTCCTTAGCCATGTTGTCGTTTCTCCTGAGAGTGTTCTGCACGACCCTCATGCCGCCATCTGCCACTGAGGGGTCTATCTGAAGAGTGTGAATTACCCATTCCTTGCTGAAAGACCACGAACAAAGAAGCTGATGCAGCGCAATGTAGAAGTAATCGCCCACTTCAATAGCGTCTTTGAGAAGCTTGAGTCTGGGCCCTGTGGTGTTATCGGGAGTTGGATTCTCTTGGCCAACGCATCTTTGGACAATCTTCTCGAGCTGAAGAGCCATCACATCAGGGCGTAAACAGTTTGCGTCCCCTGCTTGGTTAAGATTCCGCGCTGCGGGCGGAGGCGCAGGGGCGGTCTGCTGAGGGACGGCCTGCTGAGGGACGGGCTGAGATCCAACTTGCTGGGGAGCTGGTGGCTGAATTATCCTTGCAGCCGGGGGACTATTCTGCACGGTGGGATTCGAAGGTTGGCTTGGATAAGTATGTGGTTCTGGTGCTGATGCCGCACTTGGCCGTCTTTCTTGCATTCCAGGGCTTTGGAAAGCGGACGTTTGGGTTGCCGGTCGGTTTTGCAGCGATGGCGAAGCACTGCTAAGAGCAACCTCGACATCTCTGACATCACTCTCATTGAGAGCGAACATCGATCCTGAGTAGTCGTCGGTATTCGACGCGTCTTGTCCAGAGGGCGTTCCTCCGCCTAGGACATCGGGGGGACGATTGGCAGCAGCTTGTTGCGCGAAGAATTCGGCCACGCCAGCCGCAATGTTATTTGGCCTGAGAACGAAACCTGGAGTTTGACCGTCCTGGTCTTGAGTCTGCTGCTGAAGCTGGTTTGACGGAGTTGGCGGACTGGGTTGATCAGTCGGGGCAGGAGAAGGGAGAGCGGCCGCGCTATCACTGTAGATGAACAGTCAGAAAAGCAGATGGTAGAGAGAGGGAAGGTAGCGTACAGTGTCTGTTTACCCAGCTCAGAGGCAGGCAAGAACTCAGGATCGGGTTGTGTGGTATTAAGGGGTCTAGCGGGTCGCACCGAGACGTTGTCGTGAGTCGAGGGGGTCGAGTTCGTGGTATCTTGTGGTGGAGGATGTTGAGACCGAGAGGGTGGTCTTCCCGAGCGACCGGACTTGTCATGCTGATAGGTCGACGTTGACGATGAGGTGCCCGTTGTTGGTTGTGAAGTCATCCACGTTGGTTGTCGACGGCCCATCCAGGCGTTGAGGGTCGAGTTTGAGGCAGCGACGCGCGCGCCTGACATGAAGCCGCCGACGGAATCTTGCTGGCCACCTTGCGGCGTCATATCACGGGTGTTGGCTCGTTTACGAGGTTTGCGGCGACGACGCAGCGGGGTCGGACGAGGACCTTCGACGAGACTGGAGGGTACCTGGGTCAACGGCTGCGAGATGGGACGAGGGGAAGTTGAAGGCCCACCATGAGGACGAGGTCCCGATGCGTCGAAGAGACTTGGACCTATCGAGAGGTGATAATGGTGCGGGTTTCCTGAGATATGGTCTGGAAGGAGCGAGGAGCAGAGCCAGTCCCTAGGTATCAATTCTGGGGAAGGCGAGGCTGGCGTCGTTGCCGTCACGGGTCACACTGTGACAAAAATTGGTCCAGAGCGACTGCCTTTTCCGGCCCTTTTTTTTCGCACAGGATTGGATACCTCTGCAGGCCGCGGGTGTATTCGCCTAGGGGGTAGGAGCGACGAGTGGATGGGCGTCTCGGAAAGGTGCTGCTCATACGGGTTGTTGGATGGGTTCTGAAATCTGGAGCTCGGATTTGTCGCGATCGAAGGTTTTCCAGGAGGCTACGACCGGCCGTGTCGCCTGCCCCCTGGTGCTCGCGAAGTTTGAGGCGCCAAGGGGATTCGTCAATCACTCAAGGCCGTCGATCTAGACGATACGTGCACTCGTGGTCGATGACCAGTGTTGAGGGCGATGCGGCGTCGGATGATGGTCGTCGGTGAGGAGAGATGGTTGTCGGAAGGTATTCTGAGCCCGGGTATGGTAATGTCAGACAGCCGTATTGTCCAAATGTGAAGCGGTGGTGGTGGTGGTGTGCACGGTGCACCCAAATGATGAGAGCCCAGCTTCCACACAGCGCTGAGAAAGCCACCCGACAGTCAGACAGCGTGAGATTTAGGGTGGGATGGAGGTGAGGTGGTGTTTGCTGAGTTGGTAGGCTAAGGCTGCCCGCGACTGGGGGACCTTGGCAGGTGGTGGAGGTCCTCTAGTCCTATTACGCACTAGCCGCACGCGGGCAGGACGGGTCGACTCCTGATTGGGTAGCTGTTAAATTGACCGTGTCGTTTTGTTATTTTGCCCGCGCTAGCCATATATGGGAAGTGAATGGGTCAACACAGCCACTCCATACAATCCCCACTAGACTGCCATGTACCTCGATTTCAGAGTACAACTAGCCTTCAGCTGAAGGCTCAAAACCCTAGGACCCACTTCAGCTAAACTATACTCTCTGATTAGCTTAAATTAGCTGGAGTTTTACTGAGTTGTTCAATAGTTTGAAAACTCCTTAGATTTGAGCGATTTGAGGCTTAGCAGTCAGTTTTTTCAATTTTGATTAAAAACCTATTATATTATATAACTTCTAGTAGGTGTAAAAAAATGTATTAATAACTGCTTACAGCTGCTTCTATATTTATAATCCTAGCAGCAGTAGCTATATCTACCTTAGCAGCTAGGCTGATAATAGCAATTATAATAACAGCAGTATTAAAAAGATATACTGCAGTAGTAGTAGCAATTTTAATTTAAAGAGCAGAGATTACTGCTATAATACAGTAAATACTTACTGATACTGAAAATCCTCTACCTGCTAGGCTAGCAGAGGTAGTCAAAAAAATATAAAATATAATATAATACAAAAATATAATATTAAATATAAAAATATAATATAAAATACAATATATGTATTTATATTGTATTTTTGTATTATACTAATTATCAGAGGTTAGAAAAAATACAATACAGAAAATACATTATATTTTTGTATTTTTTATAAAAATATCTATTTTTAATTAAATTTAATAGTTTTTAATATTATTTTTAGATATATAGCTATAATAAAGCAAAAAATACAGGGTTTATATAGGTTATTACGTAATATTATTAAATAAATTATTTTATATATATTTAAAAGTGGGTCTGTATTTTTAGTGTATTGTATTTAACTTGAGAAGGAAAATGTTAGTGCTTTTATTATATAAGCAGTAATAACTATAGTAAACTAAGGGCTATAAAAGTGGGTCCTACTGCTAAAAATAGCGCTTTTTTCATAGATAATTATAGTATATTTACTTTTTATAATAGCTATACTAATTGCTTAAAAATACTTACTTTAGTAGATTTAACCTTATGAGGGGATGTATTTGTATTGTATTTTTTGGACAACCTCTGCTATTTATATAGAATTAAATATATATTATATAAGAAATTAATAAAGTTAGATTCTTCTAAGTTAAAAGCTTCTTTTAAGTACCCTTGAAGGTAGTAATCTTATTATTAGTTATAAATAATATATTTAGTTAGTAAGGCTATTAATTACTATAAAAACCCTTTAATTAAATATATATAAATAAATATATAAATACAATACAAAATACATAAATACAATACATGTATTGTATTTGTATTGTAATAAAATCTCTTTAAATACATAATACAATACATGTATTGTATTTACCCCCTTAAATACATGTATTGTATTTGATCTGTATTGTATTTTTTCCAACCTCTGTAGGCTAGTAATACTGCTTCTTACTGCTGTAACTATGCAACTTTAAGCTGTTATTATTAACTGAGAGTTTAACAGCTAGTAAAGGCCTTAACTGAAGCAGTAAGAGTTGCTATTATTAACATATAACATCTTATATAATAATAATAATACTTATAATAATACTTACTTACTTAAATATTCTATATAAAATAAACTAATAGACTTTAAGGTATAAAACCTTATATAAAAATACTCTATTTATTATAACCTATAACTATAATATTGATTATGTAATATGTATAGTTACGTAAGCACCTTATGTAATTAGCAGTTTAGCAGGCTACGTTTCAGGTTATCTTTCCCCTCCTTTTTCCCTACCTTAGGATGCAACCTGCCAACAATATCAACCAGAATCATATCAATACATTCCTTCTCTATCAATTATCTATACAAATAAATGCCTATAAATGCTGAAGATTATCATATTTTATCATAACATATCTCCATCTATAACCTTATACTATATAGGCGCATATACTACACCCCTAAATACTTTTATACCTATACTAATAGGTTATAAGCTCAGCTCAGAGATAACTTCTATTTTTTCTACTTCTTTACCTATACCTTACCTTCTTATAAAGCCCTACCTCTACTTAAAGGTTATATATAACGAAAATTAATCCTTTGAACGCTTTTCTATCTATACAACCTTTGCAGAATCAGATATACTAGCTGGACTAGTAGTTTGGTTCCATGAGATATACCTTCTTCAAATTTATATAACTAATCCTATACAAATCAACTATACCTCTATCGATCCTTTCCTAAGCAGACAGTCTCTTGCTACTGCTTTATTCAATCTATATCCCTCAGATTATCTATTCAAACTATCCTCTAGTCTACTACTAATCTAGTTTAGACCTATACTTACAGCCTAACAGACTTCTTCTCGACCGATTTACTATATAGGATACTTATCTCCTCAGTCAGACTACAGTCTAATTGAAGAAGATCTTGATTAAAGAGAAGGTTATAAGGAAAAACTCTTCTTTTTTCACAGTTAAACCTTAGACCTCTAGGTTTATAGCTGTTATATAACGTTGCTGTACAAACCACTATACTATATATTAATAGCTTTTATAGTTATATAACCTCACTATTGTTTAACCCTCATAAGGTTTATAACTACGCACTGCATCCTATAAGGCAATAATAGCTAACTTAAAGGTTGATATACCTAAGCTTATAGGCTCTGAGAATTATAAGGTATAAGCTATATATATTAAAGCCTTCCTTATAAGTAAAGATATAACTATAGATTTAACTAAACCTAAATCTAATATTAATGCAGATAAAGGTAATAAGGCTTTAAGCTATATATAATTACTCTGTAAAGATAGCCCTTTAAGAGTAATTAAGGATGATAATAATGCTTTTAAAGCCTAGGATCACCTTAAAAAGCTATATAAGCCTATAGGTTTTACAAACGAGTTTTTAACCTGTAAAGAGTTCTTTAATACTTCCTTAGATAACTTTAATTCTATAGAAGATTATATTAATAAAATAAAAGAACTTACAGATAATTTATCTTATAACCAGCTAAGACTACCTGATTAAGTAGTTATAGCTTATATACTTAATAATCTAAATAAGACTTTTAAGGCTTTTATAACCTCTATAACTCAGTCTCTTAAGACTAACCCTTCTGCTTATACCCTTAACTCTTTATATACTAGTCTTTTAGATAAGTATAAAAGAAAAGGAGGCAAAGAAGTAGTTAATAATACTACTACTAAGAGTAATAAGTATAATAAAAATCAAAATAAAAACCAGGAAAATAATAAAAATAATAAAAATAATAAAAAGAAGGATAATAATAAAATATCTAAAAAACCCTAGAAAAAAACAGAAAGGTTTATACTGCAAAAATTGCAAGAAAACTAACCATTCTAAAGAAAATTGCGCTTTCTTACATCCTGAAAAAGCACCTAGTTAGTGGAAAAAACCCACTAATAGTGCAATAAAGGAAAAAGAGAAAGAAGTAGTTAATATAACTACTGCTAGCAATATTACCCCTTATATATCTTTAAATAATCCTGATTCTATGGAATTAATGGATTTATCTTCTGAAAAAGAAGAAGAAGATATTATTTTTGAAAATGTAGGTTATACTACTACTCCTCCTTATAATATAAATAAATATACTAATAATCCTTCCTTAGGTTATTTAATTAACCAGTCTATTATTAAGGAAAAAGGAAAAGCAAGGAGTTATAACCAAATTGAAAAAACAGTTGATTTTTATATTGATACTGCGGCTACTATACATGTAGTTAAAAACCACACTCTTTTAATAAATAAAATAAAAATAAATAAACCTATTAAATGGGGAGAAGCAAAAGAAATTACTTCTTTAATAAAGGGTGAATTAATTATATATCCTAATAATAATAAAATAATATTAAAAGATGTTTATTATATACCTGAACTAGGTATTAATCTACTTAGTCAATCTAAGTTAGATTTATTAGGTATTGCTTCTATTATATGGAAACAACCTATTTTATATAATATAAAGAAAGATTGTATTATTGCTATGGGGGCAAAACGAAATAATTTATATTTCTTCCAATTTCCTACTAATAATAACAATAACTATATATATAATACTATAACTAATAAAAATATAAATAATAATAATAATAATAATAATAGCCTCTAACTATGGTACTAACGTCTTGGTCATATTCATATACAAAGTCTTTTAAAAATAAAAGATAATACAATTTCAGATATAAATATAAATAATATAAATATAAATAATAATAATAAATTACTACCTTGCAAAGCCTATTTTGAAGGAAAATTTATAACTAAGGTTAGTAAATCACAGGTTCATAATAAAAATCTAGATTATCTAGATTATATAGCTTCAGATTTATGTGGGCCTATAACGCCTACTACTTATAATAAATATAATTTATTTATTATCTTTATAGATAAATATACCCGATTCGTCTGGGGAAAATTACTTAAAGATAAAACTGAAGAAACTATAAGTAATACTTTTCTTAAATTTCAAGCAGAAGTAAATAATAATAATAATAATAAAAGAATAAAAGAAATCTCTACTGATGGGGGTAAAGAATTTTCTAATAAACGTATTAAGACTATATATCTTAATAGTGGGATTATCCACAATATAAGACCTCCTTATACGCATGAACCTAACGGACTTATAGAGCATACTATACGCACTATAGTTAATAAAATAAGAACTATACTATATAATTCAGGTTTACCACACTACTTATAGGGTGAAGCCTTTTATGCTACTCTTTATATGCATAATAGGACTCCTCATAGCTCTATTGAGTATAAAACGCCTTATGAAATAAAGAATAATATAAAACCTAATATTAATAATATAAAGGTGTGAAGTAGCATATGCTACTATAAGAATAAAGATCTTAAAATTAAAAAACTAGATGTTAGAGCACGTTAAGGTTTTATAATTAATTATGGATCTAATAGGTATAAAGTCTGGGATATGCAACTAAAGAGAGCTTTATAGTCTCATAACGTTAAAGTCCTAGAGAATACCTTTATTTCTCATCATAAAGAGCTTCCTATAAGCATAAATACCTGCTTTAAGGATACTAATAGTAGTACTATGCCCAATAATAATAGACAGAGTACTGCCTAATATAATCCACAAAGAGATATATTTAGTCAATCTATCTCTTATAGTAATAATAATATTGCTATAGAAAGCAATAATATTACTAAAAACACTGCTCTTAAGAATCCAAGTGATGAGACTATTATTAATAGTAATAAAAATAATAATAATAATATAAATAATAATACTATTAATAATAGCTATAACTATAGTACTATATCCCACAATGATAGTTATAGTACTAATACTAATATAAGTAAGATGAATAATGATAGTAAGAAAACTATTAGTATTAATAATGGAGAAATAAATAAAGAAAAATCTAAGTTTTTAATAGAGATCCCCTCTCTATCAGAAGAAGCTAAAAAAGACTACTAATGGGTAAATAATACAGTTAATAATAATATTATTAAGGAAAGTGCACTATTATTTACTATACAGGACTGCTCTGTATTAAGTAATTATAAAATAAATAATAATAACGTTTTAACTGATAATAATAGTCCTGCTGGAACTAGTACTATCTATAAAAAAGCTTCTTATATACTATCAGTTATTACATTAGACGAGCCCTCTAATATTAAGCAAGCCTTAAATTCTCCTTATAAAGATAATTGGATTCAGGCTATACAATTAGAGATAAGTCAAATAGAAGATATAAATACTTGGAAAATCATACAAATACTAGATAATATTCATCTATTAGGCAGTAGATAGGTATATACTATGAAATTAAAAGATAAAATAAATAATACCTATAAATATAAAGCAAGATGGGTTGCTCAAGGTTTTAATCAATATATTGGTATTGATTATTTAGAAACTTTTTCTACTACTTATAGACCTGAGAGCTATAGATTTATAGTAATTTTTGCTATAAAAGAAAGCTGGATTTTGTTACAATATGATGTAACAACTGCTTTTATTCACGCAGATATAGATATGGATATTTATACTGCTATACCTGCTGGTTTTATTTATAATAAAACTATAAATAAATTAGAATTTAATCCTAATTATAATTATAAATCAAGAAATAATAAATATTGCTATAAGCTTATTAAAGCTTTATATAGTTTAAAACAAAGTCTTAAACTATAGTATAACTATTTAAAAGGAATATTATTAAAATTAGGATTTATTGTTTCACCTTATGATGAAGCAGTATATATATTAAATAAAAATAAATATAAAGCTATAATATGTTGCTATGTGGATGATATATTACTAGCAGCTAATAATACTGCTACTAGTGATTATATATATAATAATTTAAGGCAATATATAAAAATTCAACTATTAGGGGAGCCTAATATATTTTTAGGTTGTGAGTTTGATATAGATAGACAAAATAAGTCTATTTTTATGCATCAAACGAAATATACACAAAAAATATTAAATAAATATAATAAAACTAATATAAACCTATTAATAACACCTATAAAAGATAATATAAAATTGCATATAAATAAATATTATGCAACTAAGGAAGAAATATTACAATTTCAACAGCAAATAGGAGCTTTGCTATATCTAGCTTTAAAAACTAGATTTGATATAGCTCTTGCAGTTAATATCTTATCAAGATATACTACAAACCCTTCTAAAGAGCATTTCTCTGCTTTAGATTATCTATGGGGTTATTTAAATAAATATCCTAATAAAGGAATTTATTATAACTGCAATAATAATATAATTTGAGATTTAATAGGTTATTCAGACTCTAATTAGGCTGGAGACCTAGATGATAGAAAATCTACATCAGCTTATATATTTTGCTGGAGCTTATATAATATTATATCTTATAGCTCTATAAAGCAAAAAACAGTAGCTTTATCTACTTGTGAAGCTGAATATATGGCTTTAACTGAATCAGTTAAAGAAGCTCTATATCTATATAATAGTTATAATTTTAATCTAAAAAACTTAGGATTTAATATGATAAATAAACCTAAGATATTTATAGATAATATAGCAGCTAAAAAGTTAGCTGAAAATCCTGAATTTCATAAGAAATCTAAGCATATTGATATAAGATATCACTTTGCTAGAGACTCTTTATTAAATAAAGATATAATGTTATTTCACATTAATACTAAATCTAATATTGCTGATATTTTAACTAAGCCTTTGGGCAAAGTTATATTTTTCACATTATTAAGTATTATTTATAGTAATAATAATAAATATAATAATAATAACAATAATAACAATAATAATAATAATAATAATAATAATAATAATAACAATAATAACAATAATAACAATAATAATAATAATAATAATAATAATAATAATAATAATAATAATATTATTACTGAAATAACATACTAGTTTTTCTCTTAAAACTTTTACCTATAAGGTTATTTTATAAGAGTTTTTTAACTAGTTATAAACATATTATACAATATAGGAATATTTTTCTTATTTTTCCCACTGGGTTTTTAAGTTTTTATACCTATAACGTATATATATGTTAAGTGAGTAAGCTATATACCCTTAAATCAACCGTATATACCTTAAGGGGGGATGTTAACATATAACATCTTATATAATAATAATAATACTTATAATAATACTTACTTACTTAAATATTCTATATAAAATAAACTAATAGACTTTAAGGTATAAAACCTTATATAAAAATACTCTATTTATTATAACCTATAACTATAATATTGATTATGTAATACGTATAGTTACGTAAGCACCTTATGTAATTAGCAGTTTAGCAGGCTACGTTTCAGGTTATCTTTCCCCTCCTTTTTCCCTACCTTAGGATGCAACCTGCCAACAACATCAACCAGAATCATATCAATACATTCCTTCTCTATCAATTATCTATACAAATAAATGCCCATAAATGCTGAAGATTATCACATTTTATCATAACATATCTCCATCTATAACCTTATACTATATAGGCGCATATACTACGCCCCTGAATACTTTTATACCTGTGCTAACAGCTATTATACTGCATAGCTTAGTAATTTTACTTACAATTTATTGTTATTTATAATATATACCTCTGCTACTACTTCTGCTTACCTAACTTAGTGTTAGCATAGCTGAAGCCTGTAATAAGGGCGCTCTTAAAGCATATGCTATTAAGGCCTTAAAGGCTTTTTGCTGCTTCTATACAGAAGGCTTATATTATATATCACTTAAGTTAACAGTAAAGGCCTTATTGTCAGAAGAGTTAAGCATAGAGGTGTAGTAGGGGCAGCATATATTGCAAAAGATAACATTTAAGTTAAGCTTAAAGGTAAGCTATCTAATCCTAATTAATTTAAGCTATAAAAGTCAGCAAAAGTTAATAATAAACAGACTTAATTACTTATATCTTTCTGATTGAGGTGCTAATAGTTATTAATATCTTCTAGCTAGAAGACCTTACTATCCTTAAGTTGTAGTCTCTTAAAGAAGGCGTAGCAGCAGAGCAGCCCCTACTGCTTTATAAATGCATCAGTATAAGTAGTTAGCAGGCTATGCTGCTGCTTATATATATTATTTACTGTATTAAACTGAAGGCATAAAAGGTTGAAAGCTTTCTATAATATAAGCAAAATAAAGCTATTAATAATCTTATACCTATTTTCAGTAAGCTGCTTTTTATATACTTTATTACTAAAGTGAGTTTTATAGCGTTTTTGCTTTTTAATAACTATCTTATAGATCTTAAAGTGTAAAATATAGAGGTTAGTAAGATAATAAGTGAGATATAACTTTAACTTATAATAGCTATCTTTAGTAAGTAATATCATTTTATAACTATAGTTTTAAAAGTAGCAGATTAAGTAGTTAATAAACTCTTTAAGGTATAGAATATATATCATCTTAAGGTATAAAATAATTGCTAGAAAAGTTAGTATAATCTATATACTTTAAGACTGCATATACCTTTTTAATTGCAAAACTACTGCTTAAGATGCTTTTAAGCCTTCTTATAAGCCTTATATATTAATAAGTAGACATAAGTATGCTATACCTTAACAATACTGTTAGAGTTATAATTATACTCCTTCTTAATAGAGGGGTTATAAGGTTGAAAATTTATGCCTTCTGCTTATGCAGCTTCTTTGCAAACAATATATATAGCATTCTTGCAACTCTAAGCGTAAATTAATGCCTCTTTAACAGTATTATCAGTATTAAGTATAGCAGCAGCTTCTTTATCACCTTTAAAAGCTTATAGACCTTCTTATTTTTTTTTTATGTTGAGGTTAACGTTTTTCAGCATATGCTATATATAGAGCTATTGCTTTAAATAGGGAAAAACCTACTTAGCAGTACACTTTAATTTAGTATTAAAATTAGTAATAATAATATTTAGATTAGAGATGCAATTCTTAATGAGAAACTTATATAGTTGCAAAAGCATCTATTAGAAAAATTCAGTAGTTTTAGTTGAAATAAGGCAAAAGCAGGCATTAAATATAGTGTTAACAGTAGAGAGGCTTATAACTTAGAAGAGTAGTATATAAAAGTAATTAACCTATTATTTATTAGTAAAAATTAAAATAATAATAAGTAGAAGTAATAGCAGAAATAGTAGAAGCAGAGGTAATATATTGCTTACCTTATAGATATTATTTATTATTAATAACTTTAGGTTTCTCTAGAGCATTTCTAAGTAAGGTTTATACGTTTAGAAAACACTATTAATCTTACTATTATCGCTATATTAAACTGCATAATAAGGCATATTATCTCTTTTAGTTAGTATATTTAAAAAGAGCTAAGTTAATATTAATAGGCTATATTTATCCTTATATAAGCAGTATTAGTAGTTATAAACATCTTATAAGCTAACCTTATAGCCTTCCTACTATAAAAGTCTAGCTATTAAATATAACATTAAGTTATTATTAGCAGAAAGCTTTTTAATATGCTTATATAAGGTTTTTTTTAGTAGCTTTCTAAAAAACTTAACAGCAAATTCAACCTTATTAACAGTAAGTTTTTAGAAAGTAAGAACTATATTAAGCTAATTTTAAGCAATAAGATTATAGTTATAATACTTAAAGCTGTTAATAACTTTTTATATCTAAAGCCTTATAGCAGTAATATATTAAATCTTAGCTTTAAAATAGCAATTACACTGCTTAATATATATTTTTTGCTTTATTATAGTTAATATATACTTACTAGTATGATTACAGAGAATATTATATTAATTGCTATTATTATTCTAATGTTTTTTATAAAGCATAATATCTTTAGAGCAGTACTAAATATAAATATATAGCTAGCACTCTTTAAACATAAAAGCCTAGATTTAAATATTAGACATTATAACAGTCTCAAATAAATGCAAGATATATAGAAAAACTAGCAATTTAATATACCTAGTTGACAAATAACATATAGAAGGCTTAGGTAGGCGTAATCTCGCTTGCGTGCGCGCTGGGCAGCGATTCAGCTGAGTTAATAGAGTTGACGATGGGAGGTTGTATCTCGAGAGGGCAGTACTTAGAGGGGTGGATTAATTGTGGCGGCGGTGGCGCGCCCACCTAATTAGGCTAGCGCAGGCAAAATAACAAAACGACACGGTCAATTTAACAGTAACCCCTGATTGGGGCATGGCGCTGGCCCTTTTCAACATGGGATCACGAATCTCTGTCATTGACCTACACTGCTGCATTCAGATTCAAAGTCAATCTCGTAGGGAAAATAAAAAGTAGTCTATCTAGCTTTCCCACTGTGACCTGCATCATATCCGTATCCATTTGGATACACGGCAAGCTTCTCCAACCTTACTCCGAGGGATGGAGGCAGAGCTGGTAATGGAAGGTTGCAGTCTGGCTGTTTGCTGTGGTGGTGTTCAACAACTTGGCCTTCGGGCGACCACATGTTCCCACCTGCTGCAGCCCGTTAGCATGTTGCACGCAATAGGCCAATTTTGGGGATTCCGACGAAGCGCGATGAGACACTTTCCTGATTGCGGACAAGACTAAGTAGGGGAAAAGAAAGCATGATGCTTAGGACGTCTCGATGGACATGTAAATATGGAGTCATGATAATGTCGAACCACCAGTCACAAACGCAGCTGCTTCATGACCTCCCTCCATCGTTGTAGTCAGCGCATAGGTATGATGTTATTATTCTGTATGCATGTGCGGACAGCCAAAATCCGGCGAGATTCTTGCGCCTTGAATCATGGCTTGCAGTTGGAAGCATATCGAGCACAAAACATTCCCTCTGCGCCCCAGATTCCCGCAACACAATGTGACAATCCGATTTCCGAATTGTTTTCTCTCTCAGGGTTTGGTCATCCCCTGACATCCCCCAATCACCTTTTTACCCCCCTTGCGTCCACATCCCAGCTCTCGAGGCTTGGCTCATCATTGACAATGTGCAGTCGTACAATTGTGAGGGATAAAGACGGCGCAAGTGTCAGGTGGCGACATGGATGTTTCTTTGTGTGTTCTTTGTCCCGCTGGCCCTCGACTTGTCAAGACGTTTGTTTCTATTGATGCCGCGGCCTTGATTAGCTTTACACTGCACACCACCAGTTCGGCGTTCGCGTGTCTATCATTAGAACCATACAACTCTATTATCGATCCTTAAGGTAGTGCATGCCACATTTGCACATTGGCATACCCATCTCGAAGGGTGGTTGCTGTTGGGTTTGAAGGTCCTGGGGCCTCAATATCTCATCAAGATCAAGGTGAAAGCTGGCCAGTTGTGGAAACGCCCCCGATGGTCCCCTTTTACTAGCCTCGATCGAGGTGCTTGCTGGACCTGGGGTCTTTGGATGCATCTGGGCTCCAAGCGTCGAGAGTAGAGTCGAGACGCTGCTTGAGCTGCTCGTTAGGTAAGCCAGCCAGCCAGCCCGTCCATCCCCTTACCTACTTTTACGAGTGAGTACATGGTGTGGCTGCATTTCCCGACAGCTTGAGGACTGGAGGCTTTGCGGCTTGTGGAACTTGAAGACTGGTCAACACGTGAGTTTGAACACCTCCCAGCGTGCCCTGGCTTGTCAATTTCGCGGGTCTGCCGTGATTACGGCGGGACGCGCTCATGACAGAAAAAATAAGTAGATGAAATGCAGCGACGAGGCCAGCATCACCTTGCAGACGAGGTGTTAAACGGTGCGCATGGGCGACATGATTGGTTCATCTTGCAGAGGGCCCGGCCTTATTGGTCTGGGTCACCCTTGCGGACCGGGGAACCAGCCCGCGGGAGATGCAATCCTTCGCAGTGCACCCACGAGGAAAGTCCTGGTAGACCTGGGTCTTGTGGTGCGTGTTCGGTCTGGTCTTTGGCCATGGCGAAACCGGTGACGGCTCGAGGACGCCGATGGTGGCTCGGAGTAAGGCGGGGGATCGTGGGCGGACATGAACACCAGAGTGAGTGCGTTCGGTCATCTACCTTACGCAAGGGATGGGCCGGTACATGCGTGTCCCAGCAACGGCAGAAACGCAGGAGACGTAAGCACCGAGAGCGTCGAAATGGAGCAAGTTCACGGGACGGACGGACGACGACGCAGGTTCATGATGGGGAGGGAAACAAATGAAGGACGAAACAAAACCCAGAGAAGTCGGAATGGTGCCAGGCCGTGGTGAAGGCCTGCTTGCCGGCTGCAAATCTGCAAAGCCATTCGCCATCTGCGGCTTGCAGCAACGAACTCTATTTGTGATTCCCCATCGGTTCCGGACGGCAAGAACACCATCCAAACAGATTCATTCATTGCACACTTCATCTCACCTCAGTCTCCATATCACGGGTTTTAAGGGACCTGCCCGGCTGGGATAACACGAGATGCTTTAGTGACCCAAGTCGGACCTCTCTCGTCTGTCTCTTGCCTCTACCGTACCTTTATCTTGCCCGCCTATCTACCTACCGGCAAGGTAGCTTACTGTTTACCTATCCTCCCCCACCTGGCGCCCGTTGACTTTAGCTTGGAGCGCCTCTGCCAGCCACATCCTCAACCAAAGGCTGTTCTTTATCCTCGCGTTCTCGTCCCCTTTACAGCCTCAAACTGGCTAGTGAACTGCCTTAACTCAACTGGCCATTGTGTCCTCCCCTTCCCTTGCCTCGACTTCGCCTCCTGAAGAAATAAGAAGAATAATACCTTCGCGGTTCCCCTCCACAGGATCTCATCCGTTTACTCCAGGTCGCAAACCTACCTCACAGGTCTGCATAACGTGCAGCAGATTATATCTCCCTGACGACAAGTCCGCTCGGCGTGCGGCACCAGTTCCTCTGCGCAGCTCTGAGCCCGGTCTGATCGCTCGGTATCCGTACGTCCAGGCAAGCAGGCAGGCAGGTCCAGGTTACCTACGGGACCAGTCCACAGACGCACCCGTCCCCGTCGTCGTCCTCCGTCCTCCCCGCCGTGCCTCGCACACATTGCATTGCATCGCATCACATAGCATCGTCAGCTTTTGTTACACGGGCCACCACCGACAACGACCCCTTCCTTCTTTGGGGGTCCTTCCATTCCTTCCTTCTGGGGCCAAATACCAAGACATTTCAGGTTGTCTCTGGTTTCCAAGGCCACGACACCGCATTGAAGCGCATCACTTCGACCACCTTACATAGCTACCTACACTTAGACCAACAGAACGGCCAACGTCTGGTACGGTACCTGCAGACCTTCTTCATCTGCCTCTGTGGTTCAGTGCATCAAGATCTCGCACTCGCAGTTGTCGTCCATTCGGCCGACGGCTGCAATTAGACTTCTGTCTGGCAGCTCGTTCGCCAGACGCAAGACACGGGGACTCCCAAAGTCCAAACCACACACGCAGCTCCACGACAGCCAATTCGACATCCAAGACATTGTCCAAGACATCCGCCTCGGAGAACGGGATTGTGAACACCTAATTACGAGGTGGCCCTGAGCCTGAGGAACCCCTGGACAAAAGACACTAAGGTGCGGCGGTACCCCCAGTCGACGGGACGGCCTCGGTGCACCTCTCAGCCAACAGCAGAATCTGCAGGACACTTGTGCAGGTTGCAGGCAGCGTGCAGCACCAGTCCAGTCCAGCTGCAGCAGCATCAACAGCAACTGGACGACCAAAAAAAAGAACGGGACAGCGGCTCCTGGACCCAGACGTGGACCGTCACCCTTCGTCTGTCCTCCACCACGTCCCCAGCACCGTCTATGCGCCTTGCACTTGCGTTGCAATGATCCAATAGCGTCACTCCACGCCAAATCCAGTGTCCCCCAATCACATCTCACAGCGCCGTCTTGAGCAACTCCAACCTCCAACTTCTTCTGCCTCCCCGTCTGGTCTGGTCTGGTCTGCCGTCGAGACCGGGACTTGATCTTACAGCGTGCCTTGCCGACCGACGACCCTTTTCTATTTGCATTCGTCGCCACTTTCTTGCCGACTGCGTGTCCAATCTGTCAGCCCACCTTTCGGCTTCTTCAATCTCACTCACACGAGAGAAAGGGAAAGAGCACCGGGCCAAGGAAGGAAGGGAACGAGGAAAAAAAAAACACACACACACAAGGGTACCACCGACTGAAGGAAGGGGGGAAAAAGTGAAGACAGTGAAATTATCCCCCCCTCATCAGCATCCCAGAAAAATAACAACAACAACACACACGCACACCTTTTGGGGGCCCATCGTCGCGGCATCGAATTCCTCTCCTTACACACCTCTCTCTCTCTCCTTACACACCTCTCTCTCCCTCCTTCCCTTTTCCTCCCTACCACCCTGGTCGCCATCAATCTCACCAGACCCTCATCGACTCCTCACCTTATCCGCTCTTGCGCGGTCACTACTGCGCACACTTACCATACCTGGTCCCAGCTGCCGAACAACTGACAATCCCTGGCTTCTGCCGCTTTTTTTTCGCTTCGCCAGCATTTCTCCGCCCCCCGGTCGTCGCACCCAAGTCATCTCAAGCCCAGGCCAGGCTGCCCAGCCAGCACTTCGTCTCCTATGTATTGATCCCGTCACAAACCATTCTCTTCAGCAAACGCCACCCGCATCTGTCGCGGCGCCTGGCATCGTCGGCAACATGGCTGCTCCAAGGCCTGAAGTTGGCGATATCCTTCTCGTCATACGTACGTCTATCCTTTTCTATCCGCCCATACTGACTTGCTCCTCCTGAGCCCACCTGCCGCCCTCGTCCCGCCCGCCGCTGCATTCGCGTCATGCAGCTTCATCTTCTCCCCGCCTTCAGCACAACTCGACCCCCCTGACCCGCGTTCTCTGAGCTGATGTGTTTTTGTCGCAGACGACTTCATTGCTCGTAGCTCCGACGAATTGAGCTTGGCCAAGGGCGACCGAGTTGAACTCATCGAGAGAGACGATGAGTTTGGCGATGGATGGTTTCTTGGCAAGCATTTGGTGAACGGCAACAGCGGCCTGTTTCCCGAAGGTAGGCTCGGCTGGCCCCCGCCACAAACGACGCGCAACTGATTTGCCCTTCCTAGTCTACACCAGACCAGCCCCGAAGACGACTCCTACGAACAATTTCTCGAAACCGCTGGCTACGCTCCCTGAAGGAGCAAACGAACCCAAGCACCCATCCGTTGCATCCCCGATTGATAACCAGGCTGACACGCCCACCCCTCCGCCGGCTCCCGTCTCCCCTGCCGAATCGATCGCTCCAGTCACCCTTCCCTTGAACAGCATCAAGCAGGATGTCCCTCCGACTGAGAGTGCGCCGCCTGTGGCTCATCCGCCGTCAGCCTCCCTCGGCCGCCTGAACACGAACCAGGACCATGTTTTGAACGAGACGCTCAATGTCATCGAAGAGCATATCACCGATCTACGCTCCAAGCCCAGCAACGGTGGAATGCGCGCGCCTCCTACTGATTCTGGAAGCGAGTACAGTGCCACTATCGACCACCGTTTATCCTACATCCATGGCGAGGAGACAGACGAGGAGGAGGAAGGCATGCACAGCCGGTCGGAAGTTGAGGCTTGGTCGGCTGACGAGGTCGCCGAATACCTGTTCACTGTTGGCGTTGAGAAGTCGCATTGCGAAGTGTTCCGAGACCAGGAGATTACCGGCGAAGTTCTTTTGGGCATGGACCAGAGCTCCCTGTTCATCAAGGCCTTCGAGCTGGGTTCCGTCGGAAGGAGACTCAAGACGTGGCAGAAGATTAAGTCTCTTCAGGACGAGTGCAACAATGTCGGGGTCGCGACTAGACGCACGACACAGACTTACGGTAGCGAGATCGGGTCGGAAGATGCCAAGCGCTCGCGGAGTCGGGCGGATACTCTGACGAACTCCATGCCCAGGATGACGCCGGTTGACGACAGGTCCATGTCACTGAGCAGCAAACGGTTGTCCTTCTCCCAAACGCCGAAGCTGGACACCACCTCTTTGGTCTCACCGGTATCACCCATAGCTGATAGCCCTACGCGGCCTTCACACATGAAACGACCTTCGGCTGCCTCCGTCAGGGATTTGCATCACTCCCGCCGACACTCATCATCGACCGACTTCCGTTTGACAGGAACGACAATGGGCAATGCCGTAACACCCAAGTTAGCCACGAGCGGGACGTTTCCTCAGGCAGCAGATGGGGCCCATAAGAAGCAGCCTTCATTCGATAGGAACTGGACCCTCGGCAGTGCTTCGCAGAGGCCGCTTTCCTCCACTGGTTTCCAAGACGTTATGCAGCAGTCTGGTCTCCATGCCCCGGATTCTGCCCTCGACACCGATCGCGGATACTTCAGCGGCACTGACGTTGACGGCCGACGCCGAAACGTACTCAAGAAGCGTGACAGCACGGCCAGCCACACCAGGAAACACAGCTACGCCGACGAGCAACGAGTTCGCAGCGCAACGGCCATCTCTAGGCACTCTAGATTCGGCAGCATTGACTCAACCCGCGAGTCCGTCGCTTCGCCAGCCGCCCAGAAGTATTACGGTTTGCAGTCCAACAGCCACAGGAGGACTGCTTCGACAAGCACCACTCAATCAGCGCGTCCGGCACCTCCGGTTAAGGACACAGGAGCCCCTAGCGTCACCAAGCTCGACGGTGCCACCTCAAAGACCCGTGAATCGCCAGCGCCAATGTCTCCAGCTGCACGCCAAGGTATTCACGCGGAATGGTTGTCTGCTGTCGTCAAGCCTTCCGTGAAGGTCACTGGCCTCCGAGCCATCTCCGATTCGGTTTCCGGAGACCGCAACAAAATGACCTCCCCCTCCCCTGTCATCACATCCTCTGTCGACTCTCCTCTGAAGGCGGACTCACCTTTGCACTCGCCCGCTAGAACCGGATCTAGTACTCCTTCAGCTGGGCCAAGCTTCGAGCTGGATTCTCCTGATGCTGCAAAGAGCCCAAGCACCGCGACGACCATCGCGAGCAAGGGCAGCAGGAAGAAGGGCAAGAAGGAGACCAGTGCCTATCAACGTGGCCTGCAAAAGGTCAGCCCTGCAGAGGCTGTGAAAGATGCGGATTACAGTGGTTGGATGCGCAAGAAGAGTTCTAACCTCATGACGACCTGGAAGCCCCGACTGTTCGTCCTCAAGGGACGTCGCCTGGCTTACTACTACTCTGAGAACGATGACCAGGAGAAGGGTCTCATCGACATCTCCTTCCACCGTGTACTACCGGCTGATAACGAGCGACTGACTGGACTCCATGCCACACTCACTGGTGCTGGCGCTGCGGCACACAACGATTCCTCAGTAGAGAAGGGCGACGACGCCATGTTCATCTTCAAGCTTGTCCCACCTCGCGCAGGCCTGTCCCGTGCTGTCAACTTCACTAAGCCAACCGTCCACTACTTTGCTGTCCCCAACCTCAAGCAAGGCAGGCTATGGATGGCTGCCCTCATGAAGGCCACGATCGACCGAGATGATACCCAGGCGATAACGACGACGTATCAACAAAAGACGATTTCCTTGGCCAAGGCTCAGCAACAGCGCCACCGTCCACCCGCACTTATGAATCTCAACGACGCGGAAGAGGAGAGGAAGCGACTAGAGGCCAAAAAGAACCCAGATGTTCTTGGCATCACGTTTGGTGAGACTGATAGTGGAGTTTCAGGTCTGGAGAAGCCAACCTTCAAGGTTGAGCCGGCAAGTGCAAGGAAGTTGGCTTTTGAACAGGAGAACAACGGCGTGGCTGGAGCACCACCACAAAGTGCTTGAGGATGTTGATTGTGGTGAGCTTGTTCACAGCGCTTAATTGGGTTCCCTTTTCCTTCGTTTCTTGTACCATGCAACTTTCTATATATACCTTTGTCATGTATGAGGGACACGAATCCGCATAGGGGCGGCGTATTTGGGACTGCTTGAAGAGAGAGTCGAGAGAGATCCAGCAACGAGGGCCGTGGACACTGGACATACAAGCGGATAATTTTCACACACACAGGCTATTCCCTTTGTTTTTAGCTTTTCCTTGCCTTCCAGCCATTGAGTTGAAAACCCCAGCAGAGGTGGCGGACTCAAGTGGCAGCACAGGATGGGGCTGTACATACGCAGGAGTAGGGATGGAGGGGGCTTTGGAAGTTTTGGAAGAGGAGTCTTGATGTGCCCAGAGGCAAAAAAGCCGACGACTGGAGTCGGCAAAAGGAGGCCTCCTATACCCCAAGACGGCGGGTACGCATGCCATGAATAGTGGATGATAATCAACCAATTTCCTAAGCCTTGACTGTTTGAAAAAGTGATTTATATATGCGCGCTGGAAGCTCGGTGATGGAGACCCTCGTGGCCAGACCAGCCGCAACTGAGTTATGAGCCCGCAAGGTGCATGATACATTGTGCTCCTCTGTCGCAAACCAGCCCACGTACGACAGATATGCCCCATTTGATGCCTCTGTTTGTCCCCCGGGTGCGACAATATGTAGGTGCTATGCGATCTGGCCGCACTCACTAAACCGCTCAGAGACGAAGACGCATCACCATGTCACTAGACCACAGCACCGCATTGTAAAGTATAGAGCTGCTGTTGCCTTTTCTACCGAGCTACCTGTTGCTTTTCCATAGTCGTCCTCGCGTTACAAGCGCAAGCATATCAAGAAATGCCTGCCCAACGAGAGATCCTTCCACAAAAGACCAATTTCTTTTCGGTAAACCAACATCAAATGCAAGAGGAAAAAGTCCAAGACCTTCCTTTGATCGTTTCCTTTCCTTTCCTGATCCATTCCAAGTGCTATTACTCGAAACCTTCCATACCGAATAGGCTCGCGACCCTTGAGATTACCGTTCCAATCGGCCAAAATGGTGAGTGAGAGCCAATATCAGGGTGCCTGCTGCAAACACTGCAAAAGAGCAAGATGAGCGAGAAGACAAGAGATATCGTCGAGTGATTTAGAACCAGTCGTCGTCGTAGCCGGGAGCAGGGCTCTTGGGAGCGGCACTGGGGGCAGTCGCGGCACGCTGGAAGCGGCGAGGGGCGCGGCGGAGGCTCTGGACCTGCTCGCCGCTACCTCTCTGGCGTCCTTGACCAGTGCCTCCGCCGGTGGCAGGGCCAGGAGCAGGGACGGAAGGAGGGGGGCGGGTCGGGCAAGGAGGCGCGTTCTCGCCGTCGGCAAGGCCAGCCGGGGTAGGGTAGCCAGCAGGAGGGGCGGGATAGTCGGCTTCGGCGATGCTGTTGGCGGCCAGAACCTGGCGTCGCTGCTCGCGGGTAAGATGGACAGGCTCAAAGTTGTCGGGCAGAGGGGTGTGGTGATTTTGCATGTAGGCGTAGCCAAACTGGAGAGCCTCCTCGTTGTAGGCAGGGTCGTCCCAGGGCTCCTGCTGCTGAGAGCCTCCAGCGGTGGAAGTCGAGGCGCGGCCGGGCTTCTGGTACAGGTGGTCATTCTCCTCGGCGAAGAAGTCATCAAGTTCAACCATCATCTCATCCGTCGTCTTGGCGGCCGCGACCCGGGGCTGGTAGGCGGAAGCCGGGGTGGGCGGGAGCGCTGGTCCACCACCACGCTGACGAGCTCCGGCGAGCTGCTGAGTCTGGGGGTACTGGCCGTTGAAGTCAACAGTCTGAGGGACGACATGAGAGGAACTTCCCTGCGTGTGAGCAGCCTGCTTCTTCTCAGGAGACTCTCGGATGAGGTTATTGTAGTCATCCTGGATCAGGTCCTGGTAGTCGCCGGCAGTGAAGCTCTGGCGGTCTGAGTTCTGGGCGCCGTGGGAAGGTTGAGCAGGGTGGGAAATCTTAGCAGGTCGGGATACTTGAGAGGGTTTAGAAGCCTTTGAAGTCTGCGCAGCTTGCGCAGCCTTGGCGGCCGCGACGGCAGCCTCAACCTCTTTGCGCTTCTGACGGTATGCAGCCTCCGCAAACCAGGCATCAACCGGACCAGGCTGGCTCTTCGTGCCGAAAAAGCTATTGAGCTCATCTCTGGAAGGTCCCTGGTAATCACCGGGCTTCTTCTCCTTCTCTGAAGTGCTAGAGGCCGACTTCTTTCCGCGCTTGTCGCGAGCAGAAGTCTTGTTCTTCTTACCACCGGCGGAGGAAGAAGACTTATTGGAAGGAGTCTCCGAATGCTTCTGGTTCTGAGCATCCTTGTTCTGGGGCCGGCTGAAATTGACGGAGCCAGCCTTCTGACGGGTGGAAGACGCACTTTGGTTGCGGTTATCCTTAGTACCAGTCTCGCCAGCGTCAATTCCAAGAGCCTCAGAACACACATTCTCCATACGATGCTTGCCCTTGTTGACCTTGAGCTCGCCGGGGAGCTGAGGAGCCGGCGTACGAGGAGTGTTGCTTTCCTTATGCTCAGAGTCTTCGACGGAAGGCTGCTTCATGCGCGAGGGAATCCGAAGGGGTGCCGGCTTTAAAGTGTGGCAGGCAATGGAGTCGGCGCCGTAAGCCATTTCGTCAAAAGCAGGAGCAGGCTGGACCTTCTTGCCAAAGCCGGGCTTGATGTCAGACTTCTTGATATTGGTCGAGATCTGGTCGCGGACTGGCTTCGTATTCTCGAGATGAACAATGCGGCCCGCAGCATGAGCAGCGTTGACGGCCTCATGAGCGCGGCGATCAGCATCTCTCTTCTCCTTCTGCTTCGCTGCGGCCTTTGCGACCTTCGCAGATTCACCGTCGGAGAGCTCGTCATCTGAGATGTGGAGGTAGTTGCGCACGCCGCCCTAGAACGCAGCAACTTCCTCCGGGTTTCTCTGAATGAACGGGAACGCCTCTTCACCATTGCCGGCTTCGCTGTCCTTGTTCGCCTCGGCGCCGACCTTCTGAGTCGAGTGCTGGCTCATCGGCCGACTGGCACCCTGGGAAGACGGAATGGCTGCTTCATCGGACTCATTGATAGTCTGGGAGGTGTTGTCCTGATCGTAGTCGGTGCCATCACTGTCGGACGAGTGGCTGTCAGCAGGCGTGACCGAGATCGACTGATTCTGTGAAGGGACCAAGGTGGCGGAAGATGAAGCAGAGCTGGCGAGGCTATCGTCGTGAGAAGTCTCGCGAGGAGCTGTGCCGTAGCGAGAGGCCCGATCCTTGCTAGAGAAAGACTGGTTGGCTAGGCCGGGCGTCTGGGTAGCAGAAGAAGACGACTGCGGCGCCGCGGGGTCAGGCAGAGACCGCCAATAGTCAATCTTGGCGAACATCTCGGGATACTGACCTCGCAGCGTCCAATCTTTCTGGGAGGCCTGTGTGGAAGTCGAAGATGAAGGCTTCTGGTCGATGGGATCAATGCCCTCGCGCTTTGCCGCCTTCTCTGCCTTCTTCTGGGCCTTCCTCTGAGCCTTCTTGTTGGCGCGACGGGAGGACTTGGTGCTAGCCTCAGACGGTGTGCTGCTCGACACGTTGCTCTTGGACGGCTCTCCCTTCTTGAGTGCCTCAGCTGCCTCCTGCTGCAGACGTTCCTGCTTGGCGGATGGGTGGCGTTCCTCATAAGCCTCGTGAGACTTGGCGAGCGTGTTGTGCAGCTCGAGCTTAGCCGCCTTCAACATTGAAGCACCTTCATCCTGCTCAATAGGAAGAATCTTCACCTTCTCCTTGTTTCGCTTGGGAGGGACATAATTATCCAGGCAACGGGCGAGGGACTCGGTTTTGTAGAATTCCTGCATCTTGAGCAACTCCAATTCACCCTCGTCAACGGTCTGCGTTTTGGGAAGGGCTGCGTGAGAGGCTGAGCCAGGAGCAAGTGTGGAGCTGGTCGTATTGATTGAATCGTCGATGGGTGCCTTTGTCTTGATGCTGTCGATGGGCGAGGATGGCGCGTCGTTCATCGAATCTGCCATTGTGGCGGACTTGTCCGGAGAGTCGTCGCAGCCGGCACCCTCGAACTTTGCTACCATGGCCTTGACTGAGGAGGCAGTAGAAACTTGTCGATTTCGCAAGGTGGGCAGAGGAGATGTAGGAAGCGGAGGTGCTACGCCGGCAACAACGTCTCGCTTGCGATTGATAACACTCTGGCTCTCTGGGAGAGGAGAGGGAAGGGTGCGATGAGTTGCGGAGGCAGAGATTTCCTGGGGAGAAGAAGGTGAGGAAACTTTGCGACCCAAGTTGGCAGAAAAGCTGTCAGGAAATCGAGGTACTGGGCGCTTCCTATTGAGGACGCTGGTCTCCGCTTCAGCATCAGCTTCAGCCGGAAGCTTCTGCAGGGACGCTTCGTGAGGCGTCATCCAGTTCATCGCCACGGTGATAAGTGCGCGGGTGCAAAGCGCAATTGTAGAATGAGTAACTGAGATGAGACGCGTGAGTGAGGTGGTAAGATGAGTTCAGGAAGGATACTTACAGCAACGAAAGACTGTGTGAGTGACACTGCAAAAATAGTAGCACGCTTGGTAACTGTAATGGTAATGATGAGGACGGGGGAGAAGAGAAAAATGCGCGGTCAAGGAGCGTGGGGGGATTTTCACAACCCTTGAGATAGATGGGTGTGTGAAAATTGAGAGTGGCTTTTGTTGTGATTTCTCTGAGGTTGGGTAGAAGAGTGTGAAAGCCAGGAGGGGTAGGCCCAAGAAGGAGCACCTTCCCTTGTAAGTTCCTTTACGAGTTTGAAAGGTCTCTGCAATAGACCACTCAGCAGACAGATGCTAAGGGGGCTCATGATTGGCAACTACTGGATCTGGGCTATCAAACGTTCCGCAAGATGGGACAGCCAAGAGGAGGGTAGGGAGGGATGCTATGATCTCAGTGAGGCAAACCTGATAGAAATGCTATTATGAACGGACTTCTCACCACCTGGTAGAAGTATGTTTGAAGGTTGGATTTGATAATCCCTCCTGACCAGTCTTCCGAGCTGAATAGCTCATTACTACTTGCAAAAATCCATTTGACAAGCTCTTTGGCTTGATTTTCAGTTGCCCACATAAACCATTAGGCTCAAACCACAAGCACCAAATGTTGTTGTTGCGCCGTAAGTTCTCATAGGATAATTGGCGGCATTGATATAGGCAGCAAATATTCATGGTATTCGACATGAAGCAGGCCACTTGACCGAGTGAGATTGTAAGCCCGAGGTGGGAGGACCACCAACAGGTCATAAGAGCGCAAGCATCACGGACCAAATTCTGGGCTTGACCTGGAGGCACTGAATGAGGTCCCAGGGTTGAGTTTCGGGAAAATTATGAGCGGAGGTGTCATGTTGAGATGTTGCAGAAAGATCGTGGGTAGTCGTGGTGTTTGAATCTATGGTGTTGTTGGATCGCTCTTTCCTAAACCCAGCATTCCGGTGCACGGGCCATAAAGAAGACCCACCATCCCGGCGGCGGCATCCTCCGTGCCTTCTCAGGGTTCCACGTTGCTCGAAAGCCCCCCACATCAGTGAGCAGCCAAGGGGAACACATCGCAGCTGTCCAGCATTTGGCGTTCGACATCAACGACGAGCATCCGACCTAAACACGACCGCCAATATGGACCCCTACTCTGCCGAAGGCGAATTGATCAACATCCACAACCACTTCCATCAGGGCCAATACCAAGAGGTCATTGACTACGACACATCCGCCCTTTCTCCCGAGAATGAGCTTCCTGCCCGAGTCCTAGTCCTCCGCGCCCGCGTTGCTCTGGGCCAAGCCGAAGATGTCATCGCCGACGTCCAGGGAGAGAAGGAGCCCGAGCTGGTCGCAATTGGTGCTCTGGCCGAGAGTGCATTGGGGAAGACGGAGTCTGCAGTGAAGACGATCGAAAAGCTCGCGGCGTCCGAGGGAGAGAATGTCACAGTCCAGGTTGTCGGAGGTACCGTCTTGCAGGCGGCAGGAAAGTCAGAGGAGGCTCTTGCGCTGTTGTCGCAGCACCAGGGCAGCCGTGAGTTATGAATGCGTGGCGTGGGTTGACTCCAGCTAACTTGTGTTATGCAGTTGACGCCGTTGCCTTGATCGTCCAGATCCACCTTCAGCAGAACCGAAACGACCTCGCTCTGAAGGAGGTCACCGCCGCCAGGAGATGGGCCCAGGACAGCTTGCTGGTCAACCTGGCTGAGTCGTGGGTTGGTCTGCGACAGGTACGATATCCATGCCTCAGACGGAGACACTATGCTAAGATACAATAGGGCGGAGACAAGTACCAGCAGGCTTTCTACGTGTTCGAGGAGCTTGCGCAGGCGCCAGCAACATCTTCGATCGCGACGCTGGTGTCCCAGGCCGTTGCTGAGCTGCACCTCGGACGTGCAGAGGAGGCACAGTCTGCCCTGGACCAGGCTGTCTCGAAGAACCCCAACTACGCCGAGGCTATTGCCAACCTGCTTGTGTTGACGGTTATCTCTGGCAAGGATCCCAAGGAGTTCACGGAGTAAGTGCCGCCCCTATCCGAGGCAATGAAGCCGAGTTGCTAACCACTTGAACACAGGAAGCTCAAGGCAGCGGACCCCCAGCACCAGTTCCTCGTGGATTTGGAGGAGAAGAGCGCGTTGTTCGACAAGGCGGCAACCAAGTACAGCGCCAAGGTGTCAGCATAGGCTGTGGTTTGATGTACTGCTGATGAGGCATAATGTTAGGCGTACGGTTTAGAGGAACTCAAATGGATACATCGGCTCGGAAAAGCGCAAAGAGACCACCCGAATTACTACTTTCCGCTTGAAGATACCCATCCCGTTTTACTCGGTATTCCAAAAATTCGCTCTCGTCCAGAGGCGCACCACCCGCCAGTGATCGGCAGGCCTCGAAGGGGCCGATGGTTGTCGTTCTGGTCTGGACACCTGTTGGCCCCGGAGAGTGCATGGTCTGGCCCCGGGCATAGTAGCGCGGCCGGCTTGTGAAGGTCGGGTCTACCGAAGCCGCCCGAAGTGACGGCCCGGCGTCTTGTAGGAAGATGATTGGCATCATTGCCTTCCATTTCTTCACTAGTACCGAGCGCTCTCTGCATGGCCTCTTCGTCCTGAGTCAGGGCAAGCAGGGCTTAGGCTTCTGGCAACCGTCAAGAGTGGTGACAGTGGTTGGCTAGGTCTTACCTGCAGTACTCTCAGACGGGGCTTTGTGGTCTAATGTTTTCCCCCGCGGAGTGGAATTTCCGGTGGGTGCGAGCTAGGGCGACAAAGGGGACTGTGAATTCGCCACTATCTTTTTGCATCGCACAATACGATATTCCGTCTGACTGGCTGGTTGTTAGTGCTGTGGAGAGATGTCCGAAGACGCTCAGTGACCAGTGTCTCTTGTTGATGCCAAGGGCATTGTGGACGTAAGTCCAGCGATGAGTGATGATACTCCGTCGCATCGTGAGGAGCTTGGATAATTCTCGAGACACTGTACAGAGCACATGCTAATTCCGAAGAGCTCCAAGCAGCCTCTGTCGTCATCGCCCAGTGCAAGTTGCCATTGACAACAAGCAGGACTGATCGTAATGGCAAATGAGGAGTCGGACGTAGGTGAAGGTAACGATAACGACCCGTCATGATGGTGAGCGGAGGTGGCCAAGGCACCAAGACACGACAGGCATATTGTGCCTCACCGCCATGGCGGCACGGGAGCTAACAGTTGGAGGGTGCTGTGCATGGAGTTACAGTTGCAGTTGCATTTTCGAGACGGGCTCTCTGCAAAGCCGTAGGTAAGCCGAGTGAATTGGAAGCGTGGCCCACTGCAGATGGGATGGAGTCTAGGATTCGACGATTCGACAGAAGTTCTCCCTGTCGCCCCAGCATCCCCGACCTCGCTTGTTTCGATCTGGGCCTCAAGCCCCTTTCACAATGCATATGCAAGACTCCACGGACTGTGTCTAGACAGGCTGGAGTGCAGAACGAAGATGCTGACAACGCAGTCTAGCCTGCAGAGACGATGGAGCAACCTGGCTAGTGCTCTGGTGCTCTGCTGCGTGGAGGTGGTTGAGTGTAGGCGAGCTGCAGTACGATGCAGGTAAAGGTGGGAGTGAAAAAGCCCCACCAAGGACAGAATGACATCATAGCTTCGAGTCTTTGATTTCTGCAATTCCCCGCTGTCCAACCAAATGGCACATGCTCAAAGCACCTTTCCGATGTGGGAAATCGTGGGTAAATTTTCAAAGTGTTGGTGCCTTGACTGTTGTGCGCATCATGGACAACCAGGCTCCCGAGGGCTACACTACATGCACATTGTTACCGGCATCAATGTTCGTTTGACTTTTGCAATCCAGTCGTCTCTCTTACTTTTTGCTCACTCAGCCAACTCAGGCAGGGGGCTGGGAATACCGCCCTCGGCAGCATTGTGTCGTCAGCCCCATGTCGATGGTTCAGCGCAGTTTGGATGCGGCCGGGGGCTTGGCTGTTCGCCGGGGCTGGAATGTTCTGTTCGCTCGACTTTCGGACGGATGTATCACCTCGCCTCCCGATCCCCTGTAGAGAGGGACGGAGGGACCGATGTCCGAAGTATCGAAATTCTGCACCAGCAAATTAGCTGCGTATCTGATCGGAAACAGTTTTGTCTTTTCGTTTGTCTCTGATGCTTATCTGTGGGAAAACAGAAGCAGGTCGAGAACACGTCCATTCCTGTTCCCGGGGGCGACATTGGAGGGAACGGCCTGCCGATCAGCAGCGGCTCTGCGAAACTCGGCGAGTGGGAAGAGAGGCTGAGAGCTCTCGTCCGAGTGGCAGTCTGCCACTTCTTCGACCCGGCCGATTTGTCAGGAACACTGCCGGCCGCTTCCCGCGATGGTGGGAGCGTGGCTGCCCTCCCGTTCATCCACCGACAAAAGACCAGAGTCTTCCAGTCATCCCAGTCAGCCATCACCGCGCTAGAGCCCCCGATTGGGCATGGTTTGGAAAAAATCAAAAAGAAAGCCAGATGCTACGGGCCCTGTAAGACGCCGTCATCGTAGTAGCATGCCCAGTCTGCGGTACGCCCGTTGCGCCGCCGTCCGCGACGGCGTGCCCTCTCTCTTTAGCATCCCGGAAGCGGCTTCTGGCCTGGCTTTCTCTTCGCCAGGCCGCCCATGCTTGTTGTCCTCATGCAGCATGGCGTGCCGTGACGTGCCCCCCGTGTCCGCGGGGGAACACGATGGTGGAAGCTACTCTTAGCCCGTCACCGTGGAGGATGGATGGGCTGTGCGCGCTTTATCGCCGCTACCGCTCGCGGGTCGGTCGAGAGTTCGGCGACATCGTGTGGGCATTGACTTCTATAAAGCCGGACACCATCCTGTTGAAACCTGTTCGTGACAACTTTATTCGTTAGCATTCGATCTCTCTTAAAACAACGAGACTATAAAGTCTGAAGACGAACAACAACTGTCATCCTACACGCTTCGACTCTCTCATACATAGATATACACCACCGCCAACATGCCTATCGCCCTCACTCCCCCCGAAGCCATGGTCGTTGCCAACGGTGGTCTCCCTCTCACTGAGAACAAGAAGCGCAAGATCATCTGCTTCTCAGGTACGAACGATCGGCAATCCCAACGTGGGTCCTCGCCACGCCGCTAATAGTGATCTAGACTTCGATGGAACTATCTTCATGCAGGACACCGGCCACATCCTCTTCGACAACCATGGCTGCGGCTCCAAGCAGCGCGAGGTCCTTGATGAGCAGATCAAGACCGGCGAACGGTCGTTCCGCGATGTCTCCGAGGAGATGTGGGGTTCCCTCAACGTTCCCTTCGACGACGGCTTCGAGGTGATGGAGAAGACCCTTGAGATTGATCCTGCCTTCCAAGAGTTCCACAAGTTCTGCATTAGAAACTCTATTCCCTTCAACGTCATCTCCGCCGGACTCAAGCCCATCTTGAGAAGGGTTCTTGATACCTTCCTGGGCGAGGAGGAGTCTGCTCATATCGACATCGTCGCCAACGAGGCTGAGATCACCGAGGATGGTACCGCTTGGAAGCCAATTTGGCTTCACGACAACGAGCTCGGCCACGATAAGGCTCTCTCGATGGGAGTGGCCCGCAAGGATGCTGAGATGGAGTGTGAAGACGGCAGCATCCCCCTCATCGTCTTCATCGGCGATGGCGTCTCGGACTTGCCCGCTGCGCGCCAGGCTGACGTCCTCTTCACCCGCCGGGGTCTGAGATTGGAGGAGTACTGCGTCGAGAACAAGATCTCCTACATCCCCTTTGATACCTTCGCCGACATCCAGAAGGAGATTGAGCGAATCAGGGAGGAGGACGAGAAGAAGACCGGCGGCAAGGGTATGCCCGCCGCCTTCAACCCCCGTGCCAACATGTGGCGCCGCATGTCCAGCAGGTCCGCCATCCCTCGCATGGTTGCCATGTCGCCTGCGGAGGAGAAGATGTTCTTGTGGCCCGACGTCTTCAGCATCATGTCCCCCAGCATCGAAAAGACCATGGTCGCTCCAGTCTTGGCTTAGAATGGTAGTTATGCTTCGGCTTTGGGAATTTCATGGGCGTTCATATAAACGAGGGAATGCATAGCGAGCGATTTGATGGGACTCGGTTGGATTGGCGCTTGGGAGGTATAGGTTGGAGTATTAAACCAGAAGACATTAAATCAGAAGATGGTTGTACAGATCTAGGTTAGAGGAAAGGAAAAAGATAATTCACTGTTACACACTACTCAATGCTGCCGTGAATCGTGGCTAGTAAACATACGAAACGTCTAAGCTTTACTCAGCCCGTTGGTTGCATGAAATCTACTCATGTATTTACACTTTGCCATTTTCCAGGGAACCCAATTCCTGAGGGCTGGCCCCAAATTCTGTCAATGACCTCCGCGGAAGGACAAGAGTCTTTGCCGCTCATCCACCTAGGCGCCGGCCTCGAATTCGTATTCTGGCAGCCAAGAATCGGTTTTCCTCACACAGATTAGATCGCGACCCGGGTACGCCGCCCGTACGGGCTCCCACGCTGCCCCTTTGTTTCAGCTCGCAGTTGACAGCAAACGGCCGCCAACAATTTTGGGTGGGAAATTGTGGGAATGATCATCATATCGCTCCACAACGAACAAGGTGTCGATGAGTTCGTCCCGTCTTAGGAACCGACATTTCTTTTACCACCAGAAAAAAAAATAACCTCAGTTCTTTTGGACGACAATGCAGAGTCCCAGGTTTCAGGGGGAACAATATAAAAAAGCAGGATCAGGACCAGGGATGGGGGTCTTGTAAAACCTCTGGGGATCTGGGCAGAGATCTAATCGGGAGCCACTCCCGAATCCCAAGATCCAATATCCCCGAATAGGTTTCCCAATGCGGTCGACCTGCATGGGGACTCTGTCCTCTCTTGTCCACCTCGGGTTTACGCTTATGTGAAGAAGGCAGCTGCTGCCGGTGTTCTCAGCCGCAAGGGGGCCTCTGTCAAATCTAAAGGCGACAGAGGGGCACCTGATGTACATTAAACGTGGGGAATGACAGCGGTTAACAACGATATGCTTCAAACAACGCCAAGACCACACGAATGCCTTCCCTTCTGCATGGGGGAAGCGCCCTGCTGGGAACGCCCTAACTAGCCCACCTGTCAAGACAGGGATGTACAGATCATCAACCTCCTACGAGATGTCAAAGTCAGATAGACTCACATTTAAAGCCACACGTATCGTTCATCCTGTCAAGCCTGTTTCGTCGTTAACTTTCTTTCGCCATCCCATTCAAATTTAGCAACCCTACGTCCGCTGGAGAGGAACGTAGCAGCTTTTTTCTACTTCTGCTTCTTCGCGGTCTTCACCTTCGTTTCTTGAACAAAACCCGTCGCTCGTTACAACTTACCAAAGTCGAAGATGTACCACTCATCATCACTCCTCCTGGCCACCGCCGGTCTGGCGAGCGCCTTTACGAACACAAAGGTCGACTTCTTCATGCGCAAGAACATCGACCCCATCGTCATCCCGGGCCAGTACAAGAGCCACATGCACAGCTTCTTCGGCAGCGATGCCGTGAACGTCAACCTGAGCACGACGGCGGAACTCCAACAGGGCTGCGCCACGGCCCAGAACCCCAACGACTTATCCGTTTACTGCAAGTGCCTCCTTCCCATAAGCTGCGCTCGAACGAAACTCGAAAGACGGCCACTTACACCAGGAACAGGGATCCCGACTCTCTACCACGTCGAGGGCGACAAGCGTACCCCCATCGAGCCCGTCGCCTTCACGGCCTACTACAACTTCGACAAGGACCCAGCCGAGGTTGCGATCCCGCCCAACTTCAACGTCGTCGCCGGCAACGCCCAGGCCAAGACGGTGGACGACCTCGTCGAGGGCTCCGACGTCGCCTGGCTCTGCCAGAACCAGGACTTCGACGCCGGCGGCAAGAAGAACTCGGACTTCCCGCAGAGCACCTGCTCCACCTCGCTCCAGTCGGTCCTCTGGTTCCCGGACTGCGTCGACACCGCCACGCTCAAGAGCGCCTACTCGAACAAGGGCACCTGTGCCAACGGCATGAAGCGCATGCCCCAGCTGCGCTTCAGCATCCGCTACGACACCAAGAAGGCCATCCCCGATGGGTGGAAGGGCGCGCCGCCCCTGGAGCTCGCGTGCGGGCCGAGCCACTGCTTCCACGGCGACTTCATCAACGGCTGGCTCGAGGAGGCGGCCCAGACCATGGTGACCGCGCTGACGGAGAAGAGGAAGTGGCAGGCCGTCGACGGGCCGAACGGCAAGGCCAAGGCGGGCTCCAAGTGCAAGGACAAGGCCACCGATGCGGACCCCAACAACGGCACGAACGATTACGCGGAGAGCGTCAAGCTGATGGCCAAGAGGAGGGCCAGCATGAAGAAGAGAATGGCCATGTAAGAGGGGATGAGAATTGAGTGGTGGGTGTTGAAAGTTGGGTATTGTTCGTGCGTATCTCGGCGACGCTTCTTGTATAAAGTTTTAGACAGTTGTCAGTATCTATGTTGTGTTGAACACACCAGTCGTGAGAATATTGAAGTGACTTTGACGGTCGATATTGTGAAGGTAGGTGCTTGCTCTAAGCTGCGCTTGCCGATATCTCTTTCCCGTTGCTAGCCTTCATAGTAGCCCCATGTGGCAGCCTATACAAGTAAGCTCCAGCTCCTTTGCTCTCAACCGACGAGAAGAACAAAATGGCCCGGTGGTCAGGTCAGCGCAATCGCAGCGCCCTGGTGATCCATTATCTGATCGTTGGGGTTTAAGGGTTCAAGTGGATTCTTTTGACAATTCGAACTTTGTTTTTTTCACCCTTCCCCTTCTTATTTTTGATTTTCTGGAATAATGGGTTTTCGTCCTCTCCTCAGTATGATCTGGCGATCTTTAGGATCGCAGACCTCACGCTTTTCCCATACATATTTTGATCTCCGTCTTGGGGAAATTCTTTGGTGATTTCAGTCTCGACGTGTTAGTGATGTCTACTGCGCAAGTTTGTCAATTCAATGCCTTCCAACAGTTTGTAGTCACTGACAACTTCAAGAGTACGCTCAAGAAAGAAACAGCAACTGACAATGGTGAACACAAAAATGGCGGCAGAATAACATAAGAGTCTAGGGGAAGTGTAATTGCTAAAGCACGGTGAACGCAGGTAGCCCGCAGCTAACGACCGAAGAAAGCCAGGAAGCGAGGTGCTGGCCGTGAGCATTCCCAGAAAGAAAAACCATCTCGGGAAAGGGGTTATAGAGCTGCAGCTTCCTAGGGAGTCTAGGTCTGACTGTTTACCTAGGAACCTGGAGTTGAGAGGCCCAGTGCTAGCAACTATGCGATTGAATTCACATGCCAATATATGCCCCAAGGGGCTGGCTAGCTATTCGCATCTCTGCGGCCCACGTGCGACATATCAATCGTAGTCCCGAATCGATGACATCTACTGTGACACTTGACAAATCTGTGGTTTGTTCATTGCGCGGACAAGTGGAAATAATAAATGTACGGCCACATAATTCAACCAAAAGCCAACGCCTGAACCCTAAACCTATCATCTGTAACCGCGTGTGATAGCCCCTCAAAACCCAGAAGTTGAGACGTGTACCGTTCTTGGCCATGCCACAAGAGAAACCCCCAGAGCTCGACCTCGGCCGAGGCCACCTTTACAATGGTATTGGGCGAAGGTATCGGCGGAGGACAGATCCAGAGGGTGGGGAAGTAGCTGTTCAATCTACAACAGGATGACCGCGCAGATGACATTATCAACTCCACGAGCTTTGGTTGACTTGCCCATCAAAGAAGTCAGTGCGTTTTGATGTCTATAGCCAGCTAACCTTACGCAGCAATCGGAACTGCCCTGGCATGACCCAAGGGGAGGAACATCAGTTGACGCGGAAAAGTTCTGGTAGATGCAAAGAAGTGATGGGAACAGAGTCAAGACGGAAGAAGGATGAAGTGCTTGGCATCTCAAGTCTGGGGGGACTCAAAGACGAGATAGGGAAACCCTATATCTCTTTTCCCTTGGACTCGCGCCTAAAGGGGTCTCGATTTGGAACTTGATCACTCAATAGTTGGCTGCACACAGGTGTGCCTACATCCCTACAACCTCGATCACAGCTGGACAGACTTAGTGCCAGTTTACTCATTGTGTCGTGACGAGAGACAATGTGCGGGGCTCACAACTGTACTTAGAGAACGCCTTGGGTGTCTCATGCCAAGCTGTTCACATGGCTGACCAGGCCTCCAGATTGTTTCATCATGAATTCGCAGATATCATCCCAGGGAGGTGAGTTAGCCACAGCAAATTCGGGACGAGCCGACGCGGCCGTTGTTTGATCCGAGGGATTGACAATGTTTCCCGCTGCTTCGACCGTTGGAGCGAGCGCCAGAAGGATACAGGCCATCGAATCAATGACCGTTTGGGACCGAGGGCAACATAGCCAAGACTGTCCACGAGACGTCATGTTTCGTAACCGGTCGCCAGCACTGGTAGCCCGAGGATGAGTTCTGCGACTTAGATCAAGCGGCAAACTAGAGCACTATCAAAGACATGCCAACGTTGGAGCGCTGAGGTGGTACAAAGGGTCCTCGTTGGCCTCGACCCACGTCAAGCGCAAAAGTTAGCAAAGCATCAGGATACTTCAGACGAAATGGGACGGAGAAAGTAATGAACCAATGCACGATGAGACTGTGGCAGCCCAGATAGTTCGGAGTCGGGGTGCTCGGGAGCGTCCATAGCTCCATTGGGCGGATATCCGGCCGAAGCTTGGAGGCTTGGCCCTTGCCCGTCGCAGCTGTGTGGCCTCGACAGCCGTATGGTCCCCATCAAGTTTGGTGAGGTTTTGCGTCATAAATGGAGCCCTAGGCTGAACCGGCGACAGCCACAAGGGCCACCAGACGGGGCCTGGGATTTCTCTGGATCTGGTTGCTGCTGCCGCTGGCTGACACACCCCGTGGTGGTGGACGGGCAGGTATGTGCATTGGATAACAGGGCTGATGATCTTGGATTACACGTAGAGGAGGAATGAATTACGGGTCTCGCCTTGCCTTGTAGGAGGCCTCGTGGAATGCTTGGCTTGATGAAGTTGGGGGTCTCGTTTGTCTCGGAAAGGCTGGCAATTCGGTAGCATGGAGCGGAGGCGGTTCGACTCTGACTGTTTGGCGCCGTCGCGCACCGCGTGCGGGAGGATGGATGGAGATGAGAGCCAGACTCCAGAGTGGTAGGTCGACGACGAGTGGCATTGCAGACTGCAGAAACAAGGCCGATCGATCCTTCGTGATTCGGATGGACGTCGAGTTTGATGGTTTGTTTCATTTCGCTGCTCATCGGCATCAGCACCAGCCCGTCCGCCACGCCGTATTGGGCTGCGTTGGGTCCAATTGAATTGGATGATTTCGGCTGAGCTTAGGAGTGATTGTCGGATGGATTTGATTTGGGTTGGAATTGGAACAGCACCGCGAGGCAGCAGTCAGCAATCAGCATTCTAGCCATCAGGGAATGGATGCATCGAGGTAAGGTAGGCGCCAATAGTCGTAGCGGCGAAGCTTGGATCGCCGGGGCATCGCCGGCGGCCCGTGCCCCCTGAGGAAGCCCAGGTGACGGGAAGGTACCTACCTAGGTACTGTATGTACGCCGTTCAACTCGCGCCTTCCCAAGGTTTCGTGTCCGATACGTCGGATTACCTCAGCTTTCTTTTGGATGGTGCTTGTGTGCAACCCCCACCAGCCTGTCTCAACTCTCAAGAGGATGCTGCTGATTGACCACCGCCGCGCCACGTCGTTTACCTTAGGTCGCTGTTCGTCGCCCTGCGCTGCCCCGGGCAAACTTTGGGGCAACACCCGCAGATCAGAGGGAACGCGCACAAGGAACGTCAGGGAGCAGCAGGATGAGTCCACAAAGCTGCTCACGGGTCTGTACTGGGCGAGTTGGCAGAGAGCTGAGCCAGGATGGGGGTGTTTTGATGACGAGGCCCGCCCGTGCCAAGATGGGAACCAATTGGCAGGACCAGACGTCGCATTTTATTCTCGACTGTCTGACTGGTCCCTGGTGTGCCTGCGGGTGAGGTGAGGTGAGGTTCAGATGGCACGAGCCGCCTCTCTCAGCCCTTGCTGCTGTGAAATACCAGTTGTCCGCCTAGAGATCGACCAAGACTCTTGGGAGAAGGCTTGGAAGCATCCGAAGGCATCTGCGAGAGCTTGGCAAAAGGAGCCTCCAGTATGCCAACGTGCCAGTCCACCACCACATCCAACCCTCAGGATGTGGGATGTGGACGCTCCCTTGCTCGGTGGTACGGATAGGGCAGAGACGGATGCACGGCAAGCAGATGGGGAAGGCGTCTGTGGGATAAATATGTTGTGCGGCGCTGCAGGTGCAGTTGCAGCCGACGAGGGGCGTCGCCGGGGGACTGGATTCGTGGAGATGGAGGGGAGAAGAGGGGGGGGAAGCCAAGTTCTCACCCGGGCCATGCCTTTTTTGAGATTGACGGGCTAAAGCCACAAGTAGGACGAGGTTTGATCATGAAAAGAGAGGCCGAGGGAGGCGGGACTTTTGCAAGAGGCCCCATTACCGAGAGACGGAGAAAGAGAGACGGATGAATATCGCCGGGTGGTTGAGTGATTTGATGAATGCATGTGAGGTTTGGATGCTGACCGTCCGGCCATGTTGGCAAGATGCAAGGGAGAATCGGGTGACAGCCGTTGATGGGGCGGGAACTCAGGGGGATGGACGGCCATATGAGCGATCCATGTGAAGAACAGGCGAAGATGAGGGGGAGCTGGGCTCTCAACCGGGTCTGCGACATCTGGACATGGTCTCCGACCCGGCCCTTGATCGAGGCCATTGACCTGTCCTGGTGCCGCCTGAAGACATGTGGATCAAGAAATCGAGGGCCCCCATCGAGATTCGGACAGTATTGACGCGGGATTCGGGGGTTAGTAAATGGTTGAAGCGATCCCAGGCCCAGGCCACGACTGGTCAAAAACTATCTTTGTTG
Organism: Colletotrichum horii; assembly: GCA_027406005.1. NCBI lineage: Eukaryota > Fungi > Ascomycota > Sordariomycetes > Glomerellales > Glomerellaceae > Colletotrichum > Colletotrichum horii. The sequence goes on from JANVYB010000008.1 coordinate 4,516,002, forward strand.
GGGGCACCGGGCCGACTAACTCGACTAAGGAGGTATTTTGTACAAAGTAGTTTGAGATGCGCGATAACACGTCGAGAGATGAGCCACCAGCCCGGAGGAGCCAACCAACGGAGGGGACGGGCACGCGACCGAGAAGCGGGACGGCGACGGATACAGGGAAGGGCCCAAGAGGAAGGTCGACGAACGCGAGGGAAGAGTTGAAAAGGCAGAGAGGCACGAGGCAATAGCGAAGGATTTCGGAAGGGGAATGGAAGCGTCGACGGGGCGTGATGGGGGCACAGGATGGGGCTGAACAGGGAGCAGCATCTAATTAAGGACACGGTTTAATAGGACGGACAAATAAGCAGCTGGTCGATGGTCAGGACAGGCAGGGAGGTGCGGGTTGCGGTACTTTGATGCGCGTTTGAACAAGCAGCGGCGACAGACTTTGGTCGGGCTTTTGCACGAGTCCGAGCAGCCATTTCGCTCCATGTTAGGCGCTCATAGAGAGGAAGACGGACATGGACATGCTGGTGGACAGAGACCGAACAGAATGGCGGTGGGAGATGCAATGCATGCAAATGCAGCTGAGAAACAAGACACTGATACTGATGCGCGTATAGACTGCAGTGTGAGTGAGTGAGTGAGTGAGTGGGTGGGTGGTGCAAGTGTGTGAGAGAGATTGAGGATGCATGGTCGAGGGACCTCAAAGCAGCATTCTGCCGCGGTGTCTGGTTTCTGGTTTCTGTTTCCAGCCGTTTCCAGCTTTCCTCGGGCTTCAGCTTCAGCTTCAGCTCCAGCTGCCTTCCCTGCTGCCCGCTGCTCCCCAAACCTGGCGAATCCACCGCACGGCACCGCTGGGGATCGCAATCCGAAGCACCCGCGCGCAACCGCGACACTAACGGCCACCCAACCGGCAGACCATACGCATCTGGGACGAATACGCAGTAGGTCTGCCCGAATACTTCAGACGACCAGCTGGTATCCATAAGGTACCTCGCTTTACTGCCAGATGCCCACCAGACCACAAGTTCCCATGTACAGCTACCACCTCAAGTCAGAAACAGAATACCCGCGGTGGTGGCTTCAACACACGCATCAGATATGTCCATTACTGCGTACCTTAAATCCAGACACCACAACACGCTATTCGCAGGTGTGTGAACAAAGTACCGCTGGCGGGATTTTCTGTTCATTGCTTGCTTGCCTGCCTGCTTTTCTTGCTTGCTCTCTGTGCCGGGGCGAGGCGGTCTGCGACACTGTCTGCGTGCCATCTCTTATCCCACCCACTGCTGCTCCTGCTCCTGCTCCTGCTCCTGCTGCTGCTGCTGCTACCGCTGCCACTGCTGCAGCCATTCCCATTCCCCTCCGCTGCAAGCTCCATTCTCAGTCTTCCTTGTCATCTCTCTCTCCCGAGTCCCGACCTTTCCCTGGGCTGTCTGTCTCACGCGTCTTCTTCTCCTTTTTGCTTCTTGTTCACATTATCCATCCGTACTACTCTTAGTTTGCTCCTACATTCCAACCGAGAATGGCGGTGGTGCCAAGTTGACGTGCATCCAAGCCACATAATTAATCCGTACACCTGCTCACCTCTTGTTGTCGTTCTCGGCCCTCTTATTACTCGGACAGCATCTCCCAGGGGCCTCTCGGAGCTTTGCCACCACTCTCTGTTTCTTCAATTCCTCCCCTTTTCCCTCTCGAATATCCCTTTTGACTGCTTGGACTCTGTCACTGCCACTACGACTTCCCAGAGACGTTGTTGTTGCAGCATTCGAGACCCAATCCTATCCCGTTCTCCCCACGGATACTGTTCTCCAACCGAGTCGAGTCGAGTCGAGTCGAGTCGCCCTAATTTGGACGAGTACTTGTTCCATCCGTTGGACCCCCAGACATCTTACACCCGTCGTCACGACCGTTTCGCGTTCTTGTCGTTCGCCGTCGCCAATCCGCCCAGAAGACCAACGAGCTATTCGACCTTGACTGGAAGACAGTATTGCATTGGTGGAGGAGGACAAATCGCATCGAGACGGAGCATCGCAGTCGCGGAGAGATATCCTGGTCAGCAACCAACAACGAGCCAGTACTTCGGAAACCCTGTATTGTGCAGCTGGCTAGCAACCTTCTGGCTGTCTGCTCTGCATAGTCCCTTGCGGAATACGGCCACGTTCCATCGCCTCAGCTCCAACGCGCGCGCGCCTGTTTGCTGGTGATTTGCCGTAAACCACCACACCATCACCGACGTACAGCTAGCTACAGCCTCCAGGTTACAGCTGCCCTGCCCTGCCCTGCTCTGCCTAGGCGAAAAGGAGACATTCAGGCAGACATCAACAACAGCTGCTAGAGACCCACGTCGGAGGATTGTCCTGTCGGATTGTGACAATTGGATGCTAGGCGCTGGAGCCAAAATACGCAAGGTACCGCAAGTACCTCTTTTTGGCTTCCTAATTGCGTAGCTAGGCTTCCCAGCTTCGGTTCCCAGCGCGCTCCGCATTGCATCTCCTACGTCACCCCGCCCCCCAAACTGGCCGCCGCCCTGCCTGTGAGTGGTGTCTGGACCGTCACCGTCACACGTCGTGTGCTGCGCCCTCAAACGCTGTGCTTGGCAACCGCAACTCTTTTTAGGGGCCGCTCCCCGACCCGTCGCCCGCCATGGTCCGCATCATCCCTGGACGACTCAAGTCCAGCTCTTCTCTCCGCCATAGCCGCAGTAGTAGCCCAACTCGTAACAACAGCAATAGCAGCACCAGCAGTAACGGCAAGATGGGAGAATTGAGCCCAAAAGACAATGGCTTGACCTTGAAGGTCGTCATTATGAAGGTAGGTAATCGACCACTGTTGCCCCGCCATCCCATCGCCTCCAGCCCGGTTGCCCACCCGGTGCCGCGCTCTTGGCAAACAAAGCAGCGCCCAAATGCTGACGATTGATTGCATTCCAGGCCCGAAATCTCGCTGCCAAGGACAGAAGTGGCACATCCGATCCGGTACGATTCCTCAATTACCATCCTGTACCTTTTGAAGCAACTTCCCTAACACGTCTGCCTACAGTTTCTCGTTGTCACCCTCGGTGACGCCAAAGTCACGACGCACGAAGTTCCCAAGACCCTGAATCCCGAGTGGAACGTTATCGAAGAGCTGCCCGTCAACACGACCCAAAGCCTCATCCTCGACGTAATATGCTGGGACAAGGATCGCTTCGGCAAGGATTACCTGGGCGAATTCGACCTCGCTCTTGAGGAGATTTTTGCCAATGAGCAGAACGAGCAGCCCCCGAGATGGTACCCTCTGAAGAGCAAGAAGCCCGGCAAGAAGACGAGCGTTGTCTCTGGTGAGGTCATGTTGCAGTTTACCCTTTTCGACCAGTCCAACACAGCCGCAACCCGCGAGCAAATCTTCGAGAAGTTTTACTCCCTCATCAGCCAAGTGCCCGCTGGCTCTAGACAAGTCACGCCCACCATGACGCCACTGATTCAGCCGATCAAGAACATGCGCGTGCGCAGCGGCACCACGCCCTCGCCCCCGTTATCGCGAAATGTCACCGACGACCAGGAGGAGGACGACGACGATGATCTTGATATCGAAGATGATACCCCCGAGGACGAAGATCCGAGCAAGCCAGAGGCCGCCGAGAAGCGCAAGCGCCGCCTTAGGATCAAGGGATTGAAGAAAAAGAGAAGAGACCACGCGTACGAATTCAATAACAGCGGAAGTGACGTAGTCGGCATAATCTACCTCGAAGTCCTGAACATCACCGACCTCCCTCCCGAGCCCAACTCCACGCGAACCACATTCGATATGGACCCGTTCGTTGTCGCGTCTCTCGGCAAGAAGACATACCGAACAAAACGAGTGCGACACAACCTGAACCCCGTCTTCAACGAAAAGATGATTTTCCAGGTCCAAGGCCACGAGCAGCAATACTCATTCGCCTTCACTGTCATGGACCATGACAAGTACTCCGGAAATGACTTTATCGCCGACTGTAACTTGGCCGTCAGAGAACTAATCGACAAGGCCCCGAAGGCTGACCCGGAGACTGGCCTCTATGACGTCCCTGAGCCTGCCGAGTTCGTTCCCCCGCAGCAGCGTCGCTTCAAGAAGCTCGCAATGTCGCGCACATCTTCATCTCAAAGCCTGAGCAAAGTGGTGCGGCCGTCCTTGTCCAAGAACCCTAGTAGCACTTCTGGTGCGCCCGGCGGAAGCCAGTCTGGAACTGTGACACCTACGCCTGCCTCCCAGCCTGGAGGCCTGAACCCCGAATTCCTGTCGCCCGAGCAAGCTCTCGCTGGCGCCGGAGCTCAGACCGCGGAGGCGCAGCAGTCTGAAGAAGTAGACTTCCATGACTTCAGCATTCCCTTAAAGATGAAGGACGCCAAGAAGTGGGAAGACAAACATAACCCAGTCCTATACATTCGCGCGAAGTACGTTCCCTACCCTGCTCTTCGTCAGCAGTTCTGGCGATCCATGCTCAAGCAGTACGACACGGACGAGAGTGGCCGTATCAGCAAGATTGAGTTGACGACGATGCTCGACACTCTGGGTTCCACGCTGCATGAGTCGACAATCGATGGCTTCTTCAAGCGCTTTCCTCATAGGGAAGAAGGTGACGAGGTCGGAGATTTGACGATGAACGAGGCCGTGCTATGCTTGGAGGATCAATTGGAAGCCAAGAGCAAGCCCATCACTGTCACACAGAAGATGAAGGGCATGCTGCCAGATGCCGACAAGGTCAAAAGTCTTCTCTCAGGTCCAGGAGCCCACACGCAGCCGGGTCTTTCGACAGAGGCTTCGAGTTCCTCCGATGGAAACCTCAACGTGCCGGAACTGAGCACTCCGGGCGAGGAGGGCGACTTCCTTGACAAGGACGACCTGGCCGAGGATCGTTCTGGCGAGGAGCATGTGGTCGAGATCAGAGAATGTCCCATCTGCCACCAACCGCGCTTGAACAAGCGCAAGGATACCGACATCATCACGCACATTGCCACATGCGCCAGCCAGGATTGGCGACAGGTGAACAATCTCGTAATGGGCGGTTTCGTCACCGCCAGTCAGGCCCAACGCAAGTGGTACTCCAAGGTCATCACCAAGATCTCTTACGGTGGATACAAGCTTGGTGCCAACTCGGCAAACATCTTGGTCCAGGACCGCATTACGGGCCAGATCAACGAGGAGAAGATGAGCGTTTACGTGAGACTTGGTATCCGTCTCCTATACAAAGGACTCAAATCTAGTAACATGGAAACCAAGAGGAGTATGCAGGCCCCATTGCCCTACGCGGACATTCTGCTAACGTCATCGTAGTTCGTAAGATGCTCAAGAGCATGAGTATTAAGCAAGGCAAGAAGTTTGACGATCCGGCTTCCAAGGCTGAGATTCCAAAGTTCATCGAATTCCACCGTCTCGATATGTCAGAGGTTCTTCTGCCACTGGAAGAGTTCAAGAACTTTAACGAGTTCTTCTACCGAGCTTTGAAACCCGACGCTCGTCCATGCTCTGGTGCCGAGCGTCCTGATGTCACCGTCTCTCCCGCCGATTGTCGCAGTGTCGTGTTTAATAGTGTAAACCAGGCCACCAATGTCTGGATCAAAGGTCGCGAGTTCTCGATCAAACGCCTTCTCGGCGACGCCTACCCGGAGGATGTCAAGCGCTTCGAGAACGGTGCACTCGGCATTTTCCGACTGGCGCCGCAAGATTACCACCGTTTCCACATTCCCGTTGACGGTGTTTTGGACAAGCCGAAGACCATCGCCGGAGAATACTACACCGTCAACCCAATGGCTATTCGCTCAGCCCTTGACGTGTACGGAGAGAATGTCAGGGTTCTTTGCCCGATCGACAGTCCTGTGCATGGCCGTGTCATGGTCATCTGTGTCGGCGCCATGATGGTTGGCAGCACCGTCATTACCCGCAAGGAGGGCGAGCAGGTAAAGCGAGCTGAGGAGCTTGGCTACTTCAAGTTTGGCGGTAGCACTATCGTGTTATTGTTCGAGCCGGGCAAGATGGTCTTCGACGATGACCTGGTGGACAACTCGAACACCGCCCTTGAGACTTTGGTAAGTTGGCGGGATGGTATCTACCTGTGTAACCTTGACTGACATTATTTCTAGGTCCGCGCTGGCATGTCTGTGGGACACTCGCCGGACACACCGCAATGGGCGCCAGACATGCGCAAAGACGAGAAGGATATCACCGAGGCTGACAAAAAGGATGCCAAGCGACGCATCGGTGGCAGCCTCACCGGAGAGGAGTCTTCCAGCGGCGATGAAACTCCCGGCAACGGCACCGACATCAACACGCACGCTGCGTCTGCCATGTAACGCGTCCGTTTCCTCGACCGTCCCGAACTTGCATAGGCCCCATGGGGCAGGATAGACGGATACAAACAGCTAGACAACAAAAAATCGGTGTTTGGGGGTTTGCTGATTTCTCACCCTTCGCGTTACCCGCGATGGGTCTTTATTTCTTCCTTTCATCTTCACGACGCCGGTGGCCTTCAACAGACACGCACATCATCGACAAAATACGACAGAAGCATAGCGACAGTATGGACCATTGTATGGGGATGGGACGTGGGAGGTGTTTGTTGGGTCCCGCGAAATCGGGGCGAGGGCTCTAAGCGTACAGAAAACAGGGGAGACGGAGAGTGGTGCGGGGAGGGCCTTGCTTGGCGAGGTGGGGGATCAGCAATGTAGCTCGCTCGCTTGGAATGAATGCAGCAACATGTTAGTTTTCTGGTAAAGAAAAGGGCCCTAGTGGCTCTCGATTCTTGGTGTGATGGTGACTTGTGTGCCCAATGGTTTGACGCGAGTTGATTGAAAGAGGAAGGACACCTGCAGTGAGGCTCTGGATGGGCTCATGTTCCCACTCGGCTAGGTGCGAAGATGTGATTGTGACGAGTAGGTGCATTTGAGGGGCAAGCCAAGTCGAGCCATGTGTCATTCTGTCCGATGTGCGCATTTCTGAGATGCATTAAGGCAAAGGCGTCCTATCCTAGATATTGGATTACTGGTGATGCATCTCGCATCGAGGGTCTCGATGATTACGGGGGCTCAGAGATCGATCAATCCGCAAAAGGGGCACGAAAAGGACAGGACTACGCGGTATAGTTGCTTCGAAATTCTATTCTTAGGGCCACTTCAGCAAGCACTGAAGAACGAACCGATTTGGTCTCGAGACGTCCAAGGAGGATGCTGGTTTGGGATTGCATGGCGAGGTTGCCGTGAGCCGACATGGGGATGCTTGGCTGGGCGTGGAGACGCGAGATCAGAGTCTGGTGAGTTCTGGTGTGCGCTGGTTGGATGGAGACAGACAGACGAGTTTGGGTGTGGACGGCGTGGACGGTGATGGCGAGGGTGGTGCAGGTGGAGGGGGGGTCGGTCGGAGGGGAGGGGCCGGCGGGATGCACTTCGTCTCAATTCTCATTGTGTGCTGCGGACGAGGGACGAGTTTTTGCTCTCGTCTTTCGAGGATTCTGACGGGGTTACTTGGAGAAAAGACAGAAAAATCTGAACCGAGTTACATCTATGGTCAACCAGCTCCTCATTCATCGCTACACTGAACCCAAAAAATTCTAGAAAAATCCCTCCCTTTCGTGATCCCGTGTCAGGGGGTTTAATGGCATTTTCCGTTGCAAGCTGGGATACTCCCTCCCCACGTCTTCCGGACTTGGACGGCGGGGCGGGGACCTACCAAAAAGGGGGTGGATGAGGGATCCATCAGAGGACGGCGGCGGTGACGGAGAGGGCGACGGCGATGGCGACCGGGAAGGTGGATGTGTCTGCGGCTGTGTGCATGCGGCATTTCGCAGGCTGCTCAGGAAATCTTGCTTCAGGAGGAAACGCGTGCTGGCGGAGAGAGAGAGGGAGAGAGAGAGGGAGAGAGAGAGGGAGAGAGAGAGGGAGAGAGAGAGAGAGACAGATGGGACCTGTTGTGCCTGCGTGCCTGGTGTTCAATCTGGGGGGAAGTTGATTCTCACATTTGACGATCTTGCGTCACTGGTGGAGCTGATGAACAACAGCCTCCTGGATGTTTGGCTGCGAGTCGAGAAGAAGAGTTGGTGGACTTCATGGGGAAAGTTGGCACGTGTGGACCATTTGCACGCGGACGGGTTTCACGGCAGAGAAGACGGTAGAGGGTTCTTTTCGTTTTGAGCATGAAAATAATCGTGTTGGGTATCCTATTCGTAGAGCGCCCTTGCTTAAATCTGCCAAAGGGGAAAATTGAAAAAAAAATACAGTAAAAGTAGGTTCAACAAACACAAAGGATGATTCGATGGACAGCAAAGGCTTCAGACGATGTCGTAGCTCTGCATGCCCCTCGAACGATTCACCCCCGCCAAGGATACAATGGGAGGGGCAACCGGCAGCATCCCCTGCGTAAGGTTGGTTGTAAGTGAGAAGGAAAAGTGGACTTGATGCGATGATCATGCTCCGACCCTCATGGCGTGCTAAGGCCGCTCGCTGCGTTTCGATCCCCAAAAAGATTCCTCCCGTTTGCTTCCCGGAAAACCGATGGTGATTTTGATCCGAGTTTTGAATTTGTTGCGCCGCGACTCCGGTGGCCTTCATTTCCTGTGTACTCCTTCCTCCAATGCGGCTCGGGTCGTTGGGTGGTTTTGTGGTTGTGCGGTGTGTAACGTCGCTGCTGATCACGAGCGGGATGTGACCGAGACGGCGCGTGGCGGCTGGTCGCGTGACGGGGTGAAAATGGTAAATTTATGCGCCGTGCCCGATCCGATGCGTAAAGCCGTAAATGCGTGTTGGTGATTTTGCAGTGCCAATTGCTAGATTCCGTTGTCGTACAATGCTGGTTGGTCGCAGTGACAAAAACGTTTGTTGTTGTAGTTTATATGTGCGTAGTTGTTGAGGGTGAACTTGGCATCCCCGCCTGTGACGAGACGGAGCTCCCCTCGGTGCCGGAGGATCTCACAGCTCATCTACTTGGGGCCGCGCCACGAGGAGCTCGAGGGAGATCTTGACATGGGCACGCCGGCGTCGCTGCGGTCGCTGTCCATGGAACGCTTCTCCGGAGACGGGCTGCGGGGGAAGTAGGAGGTCATGTTGGGTGCCTGAACGCCGGGCGAGGGCATGTTGGAAGGCGAGGGACGGGTTTCGCGCCAGGAGGCGTAGATCTGCTTGCACAAGTGTGCAGACATGGTGTAGGTGGGCGACATTGTGAAGATGTGGTTTGTATGGAGTTGTCGGGATTGTGTGTGGTGGTTGTGGAACAGGCTCTCAGAGATGAACTAAAGAGGCCAGTCGGTCGAGGCTTTGTATAAGAGAGTCGAGTGAGGCTGAGCTTCAGAAGCAAGTTGGGATGAGCTTGGTTGTGGAGTATCAAACACGCGTCTTTGGGAGCAGTCGTGCTAATGGGCTGTTTGTCTTTGAGAAGGGAGTGATATTATTAGAATCCTTGGGGGTTCGAATGGGAAACAGAACGATGGCAGTCAAGTTATGAGGGGGGCAGACGTGCTGGTTATATTTGGGGGAGAAGACAACAAGGCCAGGCAACCAGACGAACAGCACCAGGGGTATTTTCTTTTTTGCTGGTTCCCCCCTTCGAGCACCCCCGGCCAGATCTACAGATACATTGGTACAAGAGTGGCTGCACAGCTGTCAAATCGACCCAAATCAATGGTCGGGGGACCACGAAACATGCGAAAATGGCGTCAAAAGAGCTGGAAAACGGACGAGGTGCGGCATGGGGGAGATTGGGGCGGGCGTGCGTGTGTGACTCGCTCACTGTGCAGCAGTCTGAGCACCTCACGCCGTTCGGCTGGCCGCACCTCCGCCCCATCACATCTCCGCAGGCGGGAGGAGCCACGCCACAGGCAAGATACGCCAATAAGAAGGCCCAGAGAGCCAGATTGATGGCTGCTGGCGAATAGGGGCTCTCCCAAAGTAAGCAACGCAGAGCGAGGAAGGTGGGAGCGAAAACGTGCGATTCGAGGCCTGTGGCTGTGCTGAATGGCACCACGGACGGGTGGGCATGGTGGTCCGGAAGGGTCTTCTCTGGGCTGACACTGTGAACACCATTTTCCATCAGATTGACGCTCACCTTTTCTGGCGCGCGCGGGCGCCCACCCTCCACTTGCCCAGGCCCGGTGGACGCAGTTTGACAGCCAAGGTGGTGTTGTGCCCCAATCTAGATTGACAAGAGCTTCGCCGTTGAATCATCCTGGTTGGCTGCCGCTTCGTTTACGGCGGGGAGTTCGCTTTGGGGGTGCGAATGGAATGTTTGTTAGCTGTTCCGGAGACGACGATGCCGTCGTATCTCACCAGATCTAGGGCCTGTTCAACTGCTCATGGCGGGTTTGCTCTCTCGCGATTATACGCAACATCTTGCATGGCTGCAAGCAGAGCAATATCTCGGTCCTCCAAAATCTGCACACAGCGCGGCTGAGTTGACTGAGACGAGAGGGGCTGGCTGAACGAGATACGTCACTGCTTGCGTGCTTTGGACAGAGAATGAGGAAGCTGGACTGGGCTGTTGGGGTGCATCCACCAGCCACAACGTGTGATCTTCAGGGCCTTGTCGGCTCGTGGGCCAGGCTCGGGATCAAGACCAAGGCAACTTCTCCCAGATTCCCAACTCGTCCAGGGCCAAGTTTCTCTTGGGCAGGGTCCGCTTCGGGTCGGAGCCCCATCCGAAGCTGGCCCGACATCGACTCCCGAACAACTCTGGGTATTGGAGGAGCTGCCAACGGCGCCAAATGTGCGCATGTCTCTGTTGCTGCTGCAGCACATGAGCTCCGACAGGGGCCAGTGACTACCGTTCGGCACAGCTCAGAGGAGGACAAAATCGCCGTGGAGCTCCACGTTCCGAGCCGTGGGGAACCGATGATGCGGATGGTGGTTCGACAAGATGACGCTGGCCTTCCAGCTCGCTGCCTTCACGTCTGCGTGGTGCTCGCATGCTGCCGGTGCCGTTTGGAGCTGCCGATGGTCCCCTCCTTCCCTCGTAAACCCCCCGAGACTGGGCACGCGGGGTCGTAACGATGCCAGATTTACGACAGATTGTCAAGTGGCCGCCGCACCTGCCTGCCTGCCTGCCTGTCTCTCGGTCTTCGGCTCTTGCGGAAGGCTTAACCGCGTGATTGGGCTCTCCGGGGTGCTGATGCAGTAAGGCTTCTGCGGTGGGCTCTGTGTGGATTTCTTGTCGTTGTTGGTTCGTGCCGAGAGTTCCAGGCCTGTCGTGTGGCCAAGGCTGATGATAAATGATGACTGTTGGCCGGGGACTCGATCGCAAAGTCCGATGGCTTACGATGTTGCCTGGGAGGAGGATGAGTCTTGGGAATGTCAGCAGCCAGTGCTTTGTCATCCAGGTTCGGCTATCGTCACTCGGTCTCGAGGGAAGGAAGTTGCTGCAACAAGCTGGTCTTTCCCTCGAAAATACCTTCACAGTACCTGCCCCTTCACGACATCGTCAATTCGAATATCAACTTGAAGGTATGAATCGAGGTGCGCTTGGCGGAGACGAGCTCCTCCTGCCGAGGGGAGCCCCGCCGATGTGGCGGATTAAGGCTCCAGACCTTGCAATAGCCTTCTTGAATACAAAATTTGTCGCAATGTGTAACCCACTCCGATATGGTGTAGTGGCCAACATGATGCCCTCTCAAGACCTTGAGAAGTTAGGCATAGCCCCGAGTTCGATTCTCGGTTTCGGAACGTTTCCTTTTGCAGTTTTGTCGAATTTTGACTCTTTTGCTGTCTTCTTCCACCGCTGCTTGCTTGGCATTCCGGTGGAATTGGTATCGTGCCCGATACAGGGCCTCTTTGATCTTGTGCATACGTACATACGATTGATTCACTGCTCTATTTACTGACCTGTGTGAGTTCACTTCTTTTTGATATCTAGTTCGCGAAAGATACTACAAAATGAAGAACTACGGTATGAAGGGGCCTATGAGCTCACTGTGCGGCCATTTTCGGGTAGGCCAAGCCCATTACCAGCTGAATGAAGGTGAATGCCATCAGCTATTATGACAGGGCTCATCTTAAGTGAACCCGCGTTGCGCCGTTGGCGGTCCCGTCGTTTCAAAAGGCGGCCACTAGTTCCCCAAGGCTTAGGCGACAGCAGCAGGCGGAAACATTTTGGATCTTGGCGGCGTTAACAAGGTCGTCTTCAGGAGCTGCTGCAACTGTGAGTCGTCGTCAGCTTTTCTGACGTCTTGACAGCCAAGTATCGCCACATCATAAAGCGTGCTGTACCTCTGGCGAAATCCCCAAGACGCCAGGAGCGAATGTCGAACGAGATGCCCGAGATCCGGCGGCGGAGCTGCCCCGACGTTCCATCAAAAGGGGGCCTGAAGGTTAGGTTTTTAGTTGCACTCTGCAAACCCCTCGAGTCACCGGTGTTGTGGATATTTGGCGGCAGCGGCGGAGAGCAGAGGAGATTTGAGGGTTCGAAGGGAAGCCGTCCGAGTCTATGCGATTACGACATGGCGCGAAAAGCGCGTGCTGCGATATTGGCGTTCGCGACGCTTTTTAATTGAATTGGAGCTCTTGACGGGTCCGGCTCCGGATCTGCTGGAGGTGGAAGGGAACCCCCGATGTTGAGTTTAATGACCATTCCCGCCCTCGACTCAATGCGTAGTTCAGCTGTGGGCATCCGGCCGAAAAGAGAAGGCTTTCAGAACAGCTCTGGCCGGGATGGGTGAAGCAGCAATCACATATAAGTGCCCAACATATGGTTCGACGGGTATTTTTCCCAATCTTTACAGCCTTTCGACCCCTGGCGGAGGTCGTGAAACAGGCAAACCCCGATCTCCTGGGATGGCGGTGCCGGCGCATGAAAGTGTGAGTAGTGCTCGCTCGCCTTCACATCCCCGGTTGAAGACCACGAGGTTGAAAGGGGGCGGGGACGAGAGGGATGGACAGTAGGGATGACCGGATGGCTGAGGGCAGGGCTTCTGGTGATTCTAGGTCTTTGCATGAACGGGTGATGAGGGTTGCTTCGCAGTGCCAAGAGTGGTGCGGTCATGCTTCAGGGCGGGCAAGGAGGCTTGAATCTGAGGGAAGGAGGGGGGGGGGAGGGGAAGGAACACCACCCCCGTCCCCTTTGTGTGTGTTGGTCGGCTTGCTTGATCGTCGTCTCGTCAGCAGTGGTCGATTGGCTTAGGGGCATTGCATGTTTGCTGGCGGATTCTAGGCAACAGAGATCATCATGAATGATATGGAATTGCAAGGCTGGATGGACTGCAGAGGCATGTTGGATTCCGGAGGTGCGGGTTCTTGTCAGATACCTGAGGTAAGGTATCTTGGGTAGCAGGCAAGGTTGGTGAGGTAAGTCTTCGACTCGACTTCTAAAGATGGAAAATGCATAGTGGCATGGCCGCATCTCATTGGCCCTGGCTGTAACAGGCTAGCCACCCACTGCAATTCGCCCCAAGTACCTTGCGAATAGGTAAGCCCGGTACCTACCTTACCTAAGGTAGACAGTGAGGTGGACCCGGGCAGGCCCTTTAAACCCCTGTTCGACGCTGGAGTGCGTTCCACCTGCAACTCCCACGTCCCATGTCTTTTTCACCCCTCCTCCCCAGAACAAGACAGGACATGCCGGCACTCGAATGGTTCTATTCCTTTATGGAACAAAAATCGCGAGTGTGATCTCATCTAGGCCCCCGTCTGAAACTGCAGCACTGCAAGAAGAATGCCGGCCTCGAGCCTTTCCATCGACGCTCACCAAGCCGCCAGCGCTGCCTGCAGTAGCTCCCGGATCGTCCCTCTGCCACGCCACGGCTAGGTAACTAACATTCACCCATCCATTGCCTGACCTGCTCTAGCCCTCATCTGGCAGATTGCGTCTCCGGAGAAGAAACGTCCAAGCGGACCGTCACCGAATTGTCATGGTTGGTGACAGGAGCCTCCTTCTCAACAAGCGATCTTCGGATTCTGTTCTTTATGCGTTGAGCACTCGAGGCCATACGGATGGAATCCCCAAACGGGAGAACATGGACAGACATGTCAAAGATCTCAATGCCTTACTCCTCCCATCATCCATGACCCGTCTCTCCTCGTCCCCCAGTTATCTGATATTTGACTCGCCCTCGACTCAGAAGCTAGAAACTCTGACAAGAGCTCATCAAAGCTAAGCCACCCCTATGTTCCTGCACGGTCAACGATCGGGCACCGGCCCTCTTGTCATCCAATCCAACCGGCCGGAAAGGAAGCCTTTGCCTCGAGTCGTTCGCCGCGACCAGAATGCCATCTCATCTTGCATCTCCAAGCGTCTGCCGCCAACATCCTTGAATCCTCGTCTTGTCCCGAACGTCGTCAGCCCCCTTCCCAATCCCCCTTGCTCACCCCTCCATCATCGTTCGCCTTGAAGCGGTCATCCTCGATGGCGCTGCGGCTCACCACCACCACCACCCTCGGGCCCCTCTTGTCTGCACATCCGCTTGAGCTTGCGAGTCTCGAATCCCCCAAGTGACAAGGTCCATCCCCTGCTCGTGATCTGCCATGGGCTTTAGTCCAATAATCGGTGGCTCCCCTCCACCTGCGTTGTGCCCTTGTCAGGGCCGCCTCTCCCGCAATCGCACCGAGGCCTGCCGTATGAGAAAAGGTCGGACGGACGAGCCCTCCGACATATACAAGACGATCGCAAACCCTGGCGCTCGGCCATGGGTGCCTTTTTCTCCCTCTTCCGTCTCCTTCACCAAACGTGTCAGCTGCACGTCACTCTAAAACTCTATTCTGTTTTGTCTCTTTTCTAGACGAGACGAAAGCTGCAAGTGCCTTCACTCCTTCGGCTCTTGCTTCTGTCGTCTTGTACCGGTCGCACTGATCGACCTGATCAGACAGTTTCCCCTCTCTTTACCCATATTCATATCCACCCTCAATTTTTCTTCTTTTTAATCCCTTCATGTCGAACTGCCGCGCACAACTATCTGCGCTGCACTCCTCCGCGAGGTCATGGAGGTTGTAATTCCACCACGAGATCATGGGCCGTCCTACAGATATACTTGGGACGAGGAAGGGCAAGTCGAGAGAGTAGAAAGGTACAGTCTACTACTGACAGATGCGGCCTGGAACCTTGAATGTGGACTTACATGCAGCATAGAGTCCCGCACCAAGAGATCAGAGAACTCACTGAGCAGGAGCAACGGCAGAGCACAGTCAGCAGACAAACGGTGCAATGGCCTTTTCTCCGCCACCAGAGTTCCGCCTCCGACGTCGCCTCGTCAAGGCCATTCACCGGCTTCACAGGAAGCTTTCCAGGACCGAGCTTAGGGCCAAGTTTTCCGATGGAAAGGGAGCGGGAGCCCCCGAGGAGGGCGACATGGGCTCCGGGCAAGCGTAATTCCACAGCAACAATTCTCGAAAATATTGTTCCCGACTATATCGTCAACTACATCAGAGGAGAAACACCAGAGACCATGGCAAGGAAGAGGGAGGAGAAAAAGAGGCAGACGGAAGGGGGCGAAATGGCAGCACAAGCGACGGAACGCTACCAAGGAGAAGGATTCTACGATGAGGCGACAACACACAGCATGTCGACAGCGTCAGCGAGCGAAGATCTGGAACGGATGATGCCTCCAGGAGGGAAGCGGGGCGGCCAGGGCACTTTCAGCAGAATGAAGTCGGGGTGGAGGGCCGGCATTGCAGTGAACATCGTCATCGGCTTCTTCATCCTCATTGTCGCCATCGTCTGCCTCGTCCTGGCGCTGGTGGTTGTCGGAATGATCCGGGGAGAGAGCAGAGTCTACGAAGGATCTTGCTCCAAGGCAGACGAGATCAAGATCGGACTCTCCGTGGCCATCAATGTCATCGTCATCATCCTTCTCGCGACGGCCAACTACGTCTTCCAAGTACTCAGCAGCCCGACACGCACCGAGGTCGAAATGGCTCACGAGGAGCATCGTTGGCTTCATATTGGCGTTCCTTCCTTTAGGAACCTGCGTTTCATTTCTAAACCCAGGGTTGTCATGGCGGTCATCATTATGATGGCGGCCATCAGCACCCAAGTAATGTCCGTCACAAATATGGTTTACTCTCAACTACGTGTACTGACTGTCATTAGATATAATGCCGTAATATTCACAACAATGCCGGGCTTCGCCCACCAAATCCTTTTCGTCACCCCGAGCTTCCTTTCCTCCGGTCAGTTCAGCAACGCGTCTGCGACGAACGCCGGCGGACTCTCGAGATCCGACATCCTGGCCCTGCAGACCCAGGCATCCCAGAACAACCTGACGAATTTGACCATTGCCGACTGCCTGAACGAATTCGGAGGCGTTTACCAAGGCGACTTCAGCGCCGTGTTACTGGTCACAGATTCTGCCTCAACCAGCAACTCCCTCGTTCAAACGGCGAAATCAGGCTCCTCGCTCTCTCAATTCGTTGACCCGACGAACCCTTCCTCCATCAAGATCAACGACACAACCGCCGAGTACTGCCTCGCCCGACCCGAGTCACGCGAATCTTGCTCAGTAATCCTCAACGGCTCTCTGCTTGGCGTCATTGCGATTCTCAACCTCGTTTCTGTCTCTGCCATCGGCGCGGTGTACTTTTTCACCGGCTTCGAGCCTCTCGTGACGCTCGGCGATGCCCTCGCATCCTTCATCACCCACCCAGACCACACCACCAAAGCCTCCTGCCTCCTCGACAAGAAGGACGTCACCCAAGGCCGTTGGGGCTACAACGAAGCCAAGTACTGGACTTCCAAGGAACATTTTTGGTTCCAGACCCCCAGCCTTTCCCTCTGGGCTGTCTGGTTCCTCACCTGGGCAGCGCCTACAGGCCTTGCCGCGGCGGCGCTGGCGATTCCATTGAGCAAGGATACATCAGCCAGCCTCAGTGCCTTCGGGCACGCCCCGGACCATCAGCTGTACATCCTCCCCAACGGAGCCGCCCGCGCAGGCTTCGCCCTCGTCGCCGCTCTTCCCCACCTTCTCCTCGCCGTCCTCTACCTCACTACCAACATCCTCCTGTCCTCCTACTTCCTCTCCCACGAGCTGAGTCAGTACGCCCTCCCCGGCCTGACCCTCCCCCTCCGCGTCAGCTCTGGTCGACCCCTCGGCGCGCAAACAACAAGCCTCTACCTCACCCTCCCGCGCCCATGCTCCTGGCTTCTCCTCGTCCTCTTCGCCGCCGCAGGCTTCGTCCTTAGCCAGTCCGTCGTAATGATCTCCGTCGACTCCCTCCCCGCCGCCAAGGACGCAGACTTCCCCGCCCCCATCAACGGCGTCGGCTTCAGCGGCGTCGGGCTCCTGGCCCTTCTCGCTCTCCTCGTCATCATCGCGGGCCTCGTCCTTGGTCTCGGCCTCCGCCGCGCGGATCCCACGCCCACGCGCGTCGACGGCGAGCCGTCCGGCAACCCCCTCGTCCTGAAGGGAGGGAGCTGCTCCGCCGTCATCAGCGCCAGGTGCCACCGCTCCCCCGGCGACGTTGGCGCCGCCTTCCATGAAGTTGCCTGGGGCGTCGTCGCCGAGGGCGAAGGAACGAACGTCGGGCACGCCACGTTTTCGAGTTTGCCGGTTACCGTTCTCAATCCTGTCAGGAGCTATGCTTAACAGGCCACACACACTTGCTCATGATTTCTTCTTTGCCTACTTCTTCCTATTCTGCTCCCCATGTTTGGGACCCGCATCTATCATCATACATCGTTGTCTATTGTTGCTTCTATTCGGTTGTACATATTCCTTCGGGTCCAGTGGAGTCATCTAGTAGGATGACTGGACCACTTCTCTTTCTGCATCTCAAATCAAAAATACGGAGTGGTGAGTGGTTTTTTCGGGTGGGGAAAAGTATGCATGCATTTTAATGGTGTTAATTGGGGATGGGCTTTCACGCATGAACGCGACGGCACGGCGACAACCGCTTCAAGAGAGGGAGTGGTGAGGTCGGAAATAGAGATGGAAAAAGAAGATGTCTTGTTAGTAACGGCTTTGGGGCGGGTTGATTATTGTAGTAGCTTATACCCTAGTGTTTTGGTTTGGAAACGGGAAACGACCAAGGAAGGATGGGAAGGACAAACACGTACAGATGCCGCCCCTGGATGTGGCGATGAGAGTTTCAGTCGGAGCTTGAATGCCAAATGTGATTTCTACACCTTTCGAGTGCCAACGCTATGCATCTGACGCGTGTCGGCGGAGTGAACGCAGGAAGGGGTAGTCCTGCTTACAGGTTATCGCCGTCAAAGTATGGCTGTATCTAGTGCAAAGACAAGAAGCCCAATTATTGTGGTCCACCCGGACGGGACTTCATCAACATCGTTTCTCAAACTTGAGGAGAGACTCCTGAGCACCCGCATCAACGAGATGCAGGCAAGACAGATGACATGGGGAGGGAGGATACAAGGCACATCACAGAATCAGAACGATTTCGGCGCGTCAAAACCCGGCGGCCTCCTCGCCCTCGAGAGGGCGAAAACGTGCAATGATTTCGCTAAGGAGGTACTAGTGTACAATACAGGAGTTCCAGTAGCGACTGTGTCCCGTCTCGTCATTTGTTTCCCTCGTCTGCCCAGATGCAACTTTTGTCACGGGGTTTGGCAGATCCATCCACTGGTTCCCGAGATATTGGTATCAAGAAAATGGACGTGTTGTGCCCGCAAAGTCTTCCGCGGGAAGAAGGGGAAAATGGTAAAAGGAAAAAAGAAAAAGTTGTGTGCGATGAAGTCCCTTCTCGCGGTACGCCTATGCTTGCTTCTTGCTGTTTCGAAAGACCCCCATCCAACAATTCATGTTAAGCAAATTATTCGTACAAAATGCGGTGAAATACCGCTCATAGTGTTGGGCGACGACGTCGTTTCAAGCTCAGTCCTCAACAGCGACCTCGTCGGCCGGCTTGACTGCATTCGATATGCTTGACTTGACGTTCCCCCTGGCTTTCTCCTGACTCTCGACGAAGCGATCCCAATGCAGGGGATCCAATGCCCGAAGTCCTTCACGAACTTGATCGCGATCCTCGTGGAAAACGCGCATGATACCCTTTTGCTCAACCTTCTCAGTCAAATCCGCGTCATCAATCTCTTCGATCATCTGGTGAAGCATGGCGGTATGCTTAGGATCAAGGCCGACCTCAAGTACGCCGCTAAGCAAGCCATAGTATTCAGGCTTGATGATGCCGGAGCGAATCTTGTGACCAGTTCTGTGAATTCTGCC
This sequence comes from Colletotrichum horii, assembly GCA_027406005.1. Lineage (NCBI taxonomy): Eukaryota > Fungi > Ascomycota > Sordariomycetes > Glomerellales > Glomerellaceae > Colletotrichum > Colletotrichum horii. The sequence continues at coordinate 4,535,083 of JANVYB010000008.1, forward strand.
CTCTTCCTCGATGAGCGCCTTGGACGTATGCGACAACGTAGAGTTCGTGCGCGGCAGACCAGGTCGGACCTGCAAGCCAGTCTCATCTTCGGGATCTGAAGGAATGGTGCCTTGGTCAGGGTCTTCAGTAGAGGACAAGGATGTGCCCAGCCGATCGCTTTGGCTGGGCATTGTGCTTTCCGAGGCTTCGTCGGTCGACACTCGAGTGTCGGGGAACTCGTCCTCGAACCGCTTGATAATATTAGCCAACGTTGTGTCGAGGAACATCAGCTTGCGCAAGTTGTGTTCATCTTCTTCAGGGTTGACCCTAGCTTTTGACAAGGCAGGCTGCAATCGCTGGCGAATCTTGCGAGCGCTTGCAAGGAGATGCTTCGACATGTCTTTGGCCTTTCCAGGAGGAAGCTTCGGCCGAGGGCTTGCCGGCACTGGCACGCCATCTTCATAGTCTCGGATGAACTCGCCAGACTGTCTTCTCGACTCATCTCCTCTGTTCTTCAGACAGCACGTAAGTGCCTTGACAACTCCGGTTCCACCGATGACGTAGTCGTCATCAGGGGCCGACTCGTTGTCTGAGGAATCGTCTCTCAGCACGTCGTGGCCAACCAAGTGTGCAAGCACATCAGGGTAAGGAGGAATCGGGCCACCGGGTTGAGGCCCTTGAGTCTCGGCCAGGACCGTGGATATAACATTGCTGATGTCTCCCATGGGGAAGCGATCCATGTTCCGCAAGCAATATGCCACGACCTGCTTGGCCAAAGCCTTGACAATCTCGCCGGAATTGTCGCTAGGAGGATCAATGTCGACGCACACGATTGACTTGGAGACTCGTGTGGCAGCCAAAAAGGATGCATACAAGGCACAGGCTTCTTCCTGGGTCTCCTCGGTCTTGGCATCCGTAAGCTTGACCAACTCTGGGTTCTCAAGGAAGCTAATGTGTGCTAGTAACTTCGCCTCGGGAAGGATCTCTGTGAGAGCGATTGCCTGCTCAGAAGTCATGGCAACGTCAGCTAGGTGGATGCGACGCAAGCCATTGAGCTTCGGTATATATCTGGAGATTGTTAGTGATTATCAGCCATAGTTGAGTGGAAATCACTTACTTGCGCAAAAGACCAATGGCACTGGGTTCCGATTTGCATAGATCCCGGTTGTGAGAAAGGTCGATAAAGCGAAAGTCCTTGAGCTGCGCGAGTGCGGGGAAGATCTTGCAAAGTGAACCGGGCTTCAGATTGCATTCAGCTAGACTGAGTGCCCACAAAGAATCCTTTTCTGAGATCGCGTTCGCAATCACATCCATATGATCTCGGAGATCGTTGCCGCCAAGATCCAGGCCCTCGCAAAAGCTCTGGGAGAGGTATCTGGCAACGTGTTGCAGGCCCTTGTCATCAATATTGTTGTGAGCAAGACCCAGACGTTTGACGCCGCACTGGTTGATGCCATCGATTATCACTCCGAGGTCATCCGGGTTCAGGTTGGTCTCTCCTAGATTGACGAGCTCGAGTGTGGCCCCAGCCAACCTTTCACCAATAGCCTTGGAGAAGAGTGTTGCTGCGATGTTCTGGGGTCGTTCATCATTGGAATGCCGCAGCAAATGATGACTGTGGCCATTTCCGTTTTGAGCTGATGCCGGGGGTCGAGGAAAGGGGATGGTGGATACATCGAGAAATTTGAGCGTTCGGCAGAGGTAGATGAAGAGGCAAATGTGCTTCCAGCCTTCGGGTCCGATCTTATTGTTCTTGAGAACAAGGCGTTCGACGAATCCTCCCTGGATTGTGAGGCCATCAGGTTGGGTGTGCTTCCGCCGCCTAGATTCAGGCTTCCTTGTAGCCAGCAGGCCGGCAAGGATGACTCTCAATCCCTCGTCTGAGAGGCCGCAGTTCTCCAAAATGAGCTCCTTGACCGGAACCACAGCCAGATAGTCTCCCAAAGTGACCAGGTCTGGCAGCTGGAGCCAGTAGCCTGTGAGATCCAGCTTTTGCACCATGCCGATGTCGGATGAGCAATTCGAAGGGCTGCTCAGCTGTTCGGTGATCTTCTTGAGGATGGGTGTTTCTCTCAACTGGCAACAGCGCCGGTATATCCTGACAGGGTTTGTAGTGGGGGATGCTGTTGTCTTAGGTGTTGCAGCTGGCGTGCCTTCGCTAGAAGAATCGCTGTCGTCGACATGAATCTCCATAGGGATCGTCCCATTGGCTTCAGCTTGTTTCCGCTTCTTCTCTTTCCTAGCTTTCCTCTCCTCTTCGCTTTTCTTCTTCTTCTCCTTCTTCTTGGTATCCTTCTCCTTGTTTTCCGCGGGCGGGTTTGCAGTAGTAACTTCGCCGTCCTTCTTTTCCTGGGCCGGGTCGATTCCTTCCCTCTCTGGCTCCTTGGGTACGGGCTCGCCTGTTTCGTGGATGACTCCGTCGCATTCCTTTTGTTCCTCGAGGGACTTGGGGTTCTTGAGCGCCTCACCCTCACCCTTTTCTGTCACTTTCCGGATCTTCGACTTCTCAAGGGGCTTCTTCGCTGGCGTATCTGTATCGACATATTTCGGCATTGGCGCAATCTCAACATCCACGCTGAATGCGACCCTTCGGAGTTTCGCCTGGTGCAAGTCCGAAATCTGACAGCGCTCGCGATTGCGGTCGATGTTCAGTACCTTTCGCTCGACCAAACCATGGGTGCCCTTCGCACCTGGTCCCAAAACACCGCCCGAGGAAGACAATCGGCGAAAGACTCCGAGGAAGCCAGCCTGGCCGCGGCCGGGAGGAGCTGGGGTGTATGGTTGGTCCCCATCGTACTTGGCAGCATGCGGGAGCACTGCATTCTTTGCAGGAGTCACCTTCGGAGGCACCGGACCGGAGTCCTTTGGGGGAGTATTCTGGGGCTGCTGGTTCGCTTGCGCGTTATTGTTGTTTGGAGAGGAAGAAAACTTGGAAGAAATGTTGGAAAACCACGAATTGCGGCGCGTGGGCGGAGTGCCGTTGGGACCCGACTTCTCGTTCGACGGGCTTCTGCCTATGGGAGGACGTCCGACTGGAATAGGCTTCGCGCCTTCTGTTGAACCTTTCGTGGCGTCTGTCGTTGTGCCATTGGTGTTTCCGTTACCGTTGACGGCAGGCTGGCCGGCGGTCGGAGAGGCAGGGGTTGGTATCTCTCGAGGGGTGGATGTCGAGGATCGCCGTGTTGTAGAGGGCTTCAGCGCCTTGTCTGTGAGTCGCATCGCGGATTAGTAAACGGAGTTTTGTATATTTAGTTCAAAGACAAGATGAGCGAGAATGGGGGGCAGAAGTCGCGGGAAGTGACGGGTTCTTGGATATAAGCAGCGGGCGCGAGACCCAGAGATGCGGCATCCAGTGGCAAGCGGTCGCAGGCCGGGTGCTGCTTATCTGGGCCGACTGGGCTGGGCTGCTGGGTGGGATGCGGATGCGGGCGCGGTAGGCTCTGGGCGGCTGGCCTGGCATAGGCGAGCAGCGAGCGACGAGTGTGACTGGGTGACTGGGCGGGCGATTTGCGACTGGGGGCAAGCACCAACTGCCCTGGAAAATGAGGTCAGATGGGACATGATTGCGTACCTTTTGGAGAGCCGTGGGTCATCCAGCTAACATCTACTCCATGAACCTGCTCCATATTGTATGTCGCAAAGATATCAAGACCAAGAGTAGAGGTGAACGGAGGGCCGCAACGGGCCAAGAAGACGCGGTCGTCCGGCTGGAAGCGAGGAGGATGTTCGCCGGAGAGAGGGAGCAGTGGAGGTTGACTTTCGGGGAGACAGAGGAAGGTGATGGAAGAGACGAGGTGCGTTCAGCCCCGGCGGGCGGGTGACTTTTTGCTGAATGCGAAAGAGGGCGGGAGGTGGAGGGTACTTCGTTATTCACTTGATCCCCGGACCCTGGGAACCGTGGGACGGGATGGGTGTGGTGGCTCTCTCCTCTCCTCTCGGTACGTAGATGCGGGACGGCAGCAGCAGCAGCAGCAGCAGCAGCAGCAGGAGGAGGAGGAGGAGTAGGTAGAAGGAGGGGAGCAAGGAAGGAAGGCAGGAGGCACTGGGATGGAGTAGGGAAGCACCACCGCGAGGCGTGTTGTGTCTGTGTCTGTGTCTGCGTCTGCGTCTGCGTATCGTTTCCCTTCAGCTCGTCTTCCCTGGCGTGGATTGAGAGATTCCTCGCGGCGTCCGTCAGACACTGCGCTGCACTTTACGCACCTCAGCAGTATTTCGGGCACTTCACTTCTTCTAATGCGTGGAAGGAAAGGCCGGACGTGGCAGCTTTAGCGGGGTTCATTAACCTTTTTAGAGGAGAGGCATCTCGTCATTGGCAGGAGATGTGCAGCGCCATGGCCCAGATTGGAGACAGGACGCCTTGGCTTTCACTCGTCCTGCGAGCCTTATTCTCGCACAATCACGGACGGCACTTTGAGACTCGCGAATAAGCTCTCGTCGGCACCGGGCATGCTCGCTCGCTCGCAAAACATTTCACCGGATGCCTTGGGCTCCTTTAATTACTTATTACACCGATTTATGGTAATCAAAATCATTATGTCAATCCGACTGACAGATGCTGGTCCTGGCCCGGTGGGAAGTCCCGCGGCAACACCACCATCGGACGGACTTGATCATGCCATAACATCGGCCACTTTTTCTCCCTTCTTTTCTTCTTCTGCTTCTTCGCCCGTCCGGCACTCTCCATCCTTTCCCTGTCTAGATACCTTACTCTCCTGAAGCTACTGGACGGGATTGACACAAAGCCGTCTTCATTTGCAGCTTTGGGAGCAACTGACGTGAGCCGCCCTCCGGCTGAGGCGACAGGCCAGATCGCCTCCCGCTTACAATAGCAACGCATTGGATGTCTAATAGAGAGATCGAGCTGGGCGCGATCCGGAGGTTGCAGCTAGCGCTCACAGCACCGCCAACGCTACTTCCCCCCAAAGTCTCTAGCACACGGCGAGAAAACACCGGCGACAGCGAGAGCGACGGTTGGATGACAGGCATTGGCTGGTGGTCCTCAGGTACTCCGGGCTCCTCCTGGCTTGTACCTTACCTGTAGGTGACCCGTGGACCTCCGCTGAGCTGTCGTCAACAGTTGGCCAGTGGATTGCTTCCACCATCTTCTGGTTGGCCGACACTGCCGTTCGCCCCCACTGCCCAGCGGGGGTTGGCAACGTCAGAAAACACTGAGAGGCCGTGGACCGTGGGCATAACCGCTCACCTGCTGCCGCCGCCAGTGCCAATGCTCAGGCAGTGGAGTGGAGGGCAATCATTTCCAAGAAGCGGACGAACCCCTCCTCCAACTTGTGGTGAGGTGTCTCGACGACTCGCATCCTCGAGTCGACGACAACGACGCCGTGCTTCGTCTCACACTCTTCAGAGGCACCGAATCGTACCCAAGGTCTGGGCTCATCCGCATCGGTCCCCGTCTCCGGCCGTCTTGCAGAATGCAACCTATCACTAGAACCGCACGCTACTGCACTGTCACCTTACAACACTCAAGTCGCGAGACGTGGACCATCTCAAAGAAGCAAGGCCCTTATTAATCTATCCTCATCGTCCGTCTTGTCCAACCTGCAATCGCCCTACGTGTCTTAGCTTCCTCTGCCTTACAGCCCGCTACGCCTCTCCCAGCCTTGATCTCGTCTTACACCGTCGTCGACGCTCGCCTCTGGGTTCCAGTCCTGAGGCACGGCACGCCGCCACGCTGCCAGCAAGCATGCAACAAGCCTCCAACGAATTTCTCCTCTACAAACAGAGTTCGCACTTGCCCATTGCAGCTGTAGCTGAGCCCTCTGCTGGCCATGGCGGCGCCTTGCGGGCGAGGGCGATTCAGGGTCCAGATGCCTCTCCACGTTTGCATTAATCGACAAAGAACTGGTCCCTGGATAACGACTTGCTGTCTGCGACTAACTAAACTCAATCCCGTACACCTGGGCCACTCCTTTGCATTCGACTCGAGCCTTCGGTCGACTGACTGACCGCCCCCTGAGCATCGCGAGATCACGAGGGCCGCTTCGCTTCCTGAGAAGCGGACATCGCGGTTGGCCCTTGAGGGTCTCCCCTGCTCCCATCCAGCGGTGTCCCCCTCCCTTCTAAAAGAAGACGGCCGGACACCGCCAGAGAAAAAAAAAAACAATTGGATCACCCACCATCAACCCTGCAAGTCGCCCGGGAGGGGTAGGGGACGGTGGGCTCTCTTCTCTCGTTCTGCAGCAATGCCAGTGGCTCTTCGCGCAATCGCCCCGAAGACAACCCAACAGACACACGCCTTTCCTCTTTTCGCTCCATGAGATGATGTGCTTCGGGGCTTGGTGGGAAAACCGTTTCCTGGGTTCCTCCACCCCGCCGCCGCTGTACCCTCCGTCCATCCCGTAATTCCCGCGCGCGAACTGACGAGATGTGCCTTGTGCAACTTTTTGGCCTCTCAATCCCTCAAATCGAGCAACTCACATGCCGCGGACCCTCTCTTTTACCTCATGCCGCCATCGACGCTTTTCGGACACTTTGTGGGCCCGGCCCTCTCCTTCGCATCACTCCTCTGCCTTGCAGTAGCAGCATCGCGTCCAAGGGGTAGGCGAGACAAAAGCCTTGAAGCCCTCGGTTTCAATCGCCCTTCAACTGGCCATTCCGACATCATCGACCACCAGCCCCCCGCCAGATCCATAAGGCTAAAGGCACGATATTGAACCATTGCCGCTGGTGCCATTCCGGTGCCCTCCGACCCCGGACGCTGCGAGGTAGGGAAGAGTGAAAAAAAAACCCGCAGATGCCATCTCTTGATTCTCGACCTAGATCGTCATTTTTCACCATTTCCCTGGCGTGATCTGATATCATTGGTGCTTCCATGCGGGGTCTCGTGCCCTGGTCTTGGCCTCAACACACGCCTAAACCTCGTCTCGTTGCAACCTCCTCGAGGCCCAGCCAGGTCCGATCAAACCAAGCTAAGCCGCCGGTTAATCACCTTGCCTTGGGATGCCTTAGCGAGGATTCAAGCATTCGCCCTCGCACCGTCGTTGTGACCAGCATACACACCACTATGGTAGCCAAGTCGGTTAGCCACGGTTCATGTCTCACACTGTTGTTCATTTTATATCGACTTCAATGGTTGACGTATGGCATTTGGGATATCTCATTGAATTGTGTTAGAATTCCTTTCCCTTGACCCATCATAATCCCCTTCCGGATTTTGTTTGCCTCATAACTCCGAGAAGACTTGAGAAAAAAGTCATGCCAAAACGTCAAAAATGCCCTGATGTCCCCACGCGTGAATGGATTTTTAACCGCTAGATACAACAACAAGCTTACTCCTCACGGAGCTCGGCGATGCGCTGCTTGACGCGCTCCTCCTTCTGCTCCTTGGTCAGGCGCTGGACCTTGAACTTCTTGGACTCGGCCTTCCACTCCTCCTTGGTCTTCTTGGAGCCCTCAGGCTTCTTCCAGGGGTCGGCGCGGATGGCGGCGTGGGCCTCGGTGTAGAGGTCCTCAAGGCCGTCAGCCTCGACGTCGTCGTCGATGTACTGCTGGAACTGGGACTTGAAGCGCTCCTCGTCGTCGTCGGCGAGGGTCTCCATGTACTCGGCAACGTGGCCACCGAATATGTAGTTCTTCAGGGTCTCGGCGTCGAGCTCCTTGGTCTCGATGTCGTAACCAGGGAAACGCTTCTCGGAGTGGGGGACGAAGATGCCACCGTCAGAGGCACCCTTCATGGCGCCGAAGACACGGGCACCGGTGGAGGTGCGGTGAAGACCGACGTCGAGGAAGGCCTTGAAGGGGCGGCGCTCACCATCGTCGGTCTCGACGGCCTCGGTGAGGGTGTACTCACCGTCGGCCTCCTCGACACCAGTGAAGTCCTTGTCGATGCCGAGCTTGGAGAGCGCACGGCGGGCGATCAGGAGACCGGTGGCGTAGGCGGCAGCCCAGTTGGTGAGACCGTGGGTGATGCCGTAGGCGGGGAGCTCGTGGGCGTAGGCGGCGACGAAGACCTTGTCACCAGAGATCTCGGAGGTGACGATTTGCATGATGATGTCGCGGTTGGTGAAGCGGACCACAAGACGGTACTTGGGGGCACCGTACTTGTTCTTGGCCTGGGTGATCAGACGCTTACGGGCATAGTAGTCGGTCTTGCCCTGCTGTCTGCGCTTGTACTTGGTCTGGAAGCGGCTGTTGCGAGGTTCCGAGGTCAGTATATTTGTGCGCAGCTAGTTACGAATGCCAATTGAGGACTAACCTGTAGTACGCGCTGTTCTTCACCAACTTGTGGAAGGTCTGTCACGATTGAAAATCCCGAGTCAGCAATTTGCGCTTCAGATTTGGCCCTCGATCCGAAGCATCTTGCTTTGACTCCTTTCCCCAAGAGACATTTCTGCCTGCAGCTAGGGCCATGACAAATTTATTTGATTTTCATCAAAAACATTGTGGCAGAGTGTAGTCGTAGTCGTCTTCGCTTCGATATCGAAGGAAATGGTGTGAGGCGTCTCAACTTACCATCTTGGCGGTATTGGCTGGCGGGCGGTTGGCTCAGCTAATTGTCGGTTTTTGGTGTTGTCGTGGGTTGTCGATCGGAGGGAAACTTTCGCAGGCTGCCAGCCGTGATAAATTTCTGTGGGCGATTTTTGGCAGCCCTAGCGAGTGCCCCACCATCGGCCGCACCTGGCGGTCGACTGGTTGGGGACGAGTCACGGGACCGGCGAACTTGGGTCAGTCACGAGTCACGTGGAGAAACCCGCTAGCAAGGAGTGGATTGTCAAATTAGTCCTACTGCCGAGGTCCACGGGAATAATCACCGAGGTGGGGGTCGAGCTTCCCCCAGGTTTCGGCCCCGATCAACCGTCTCCGCCTCCAGAGCGACGCGCTGGATCGTGGTACAAGTAGATAGTTGCGTGAAGTGGCTTGATTAATCTAGCTACGAGCGCCAGGCGCGCCTGGCTACAAAGTGGTGTGGCCGATCCCTTACGTAAAGGCAGGATTCAGGCCAGGATTCAGGCCTCGGGCCCAGGCCTGGCTGACTACCGTCTCGCACCCCCCTTTCGGCCGACACTTCCCCAGCGCCCCTGTGAAGCTATTCCCATCCCAAAGCGGTAATCTAAATCGTTATATAACTGTATAGTTTGTTTCTGCCTTTTTGTTTTATTCCTTTTATGCTATATTATCTTTATTATCTTATATTGCCTCTTGAAACACTTCTAACCTTCTTACTTCTCTTATATATTTAATTACTATATAAAACTCTTATTAAACTTAAAGCAACCTTAATGCAAACTTAAGCTATATAGTATAATAGTTTAGCTACCTTTAGATTATATAGACTTAGATTGAAAAAGCTAGCAACTTAACCTTAAGGTTCTAAGTTTAAATTAGATTTATAGCAATTAAGTCTAATTACTTTTTAATACTAATAAATTAATATTAAGATTATATCTCTATAGTTAAGCTTAATACCTTAAAATAAGCAAAGTTTATAAGTTCTTATAAGAGTTAGTTCTAAAATACTTATTCTATATCAGCATAAACTTAATCAACTAAAATAATTATCAAAAGATGCTATAATATTTAGTTCTCTTTTTGCTTTTATTCTAACTTATACTTTTAATATTTAATTAAATTTAGTGAAGTCAAACTTAAGTTAATATATCTTTTAGCAGTTAGTATTAATATTAATATATTATTAATTAAGAGAAATACTAACTAAAATATCTAATTTAGCAATAAACTTATAACTTCATAAAGTTAAAGTCTTTAATTACCTTCTAAGCCTTTATCCCTAAGTAACTTCTTATGCAGAAGAGTTTTACAGTTAGCAATTTAACTATTAAGAAGAGCAAATTGAAGCAATTAAAATAATATAAAGTCTAACTATAAAAGTCAATCAGTTAGCAAAATATAAAAGATTAAAGTTATTATATATAAAAGAAATAAATAAATAGAAGAAACTTAATTAAGTTTAAATCTTAAGATATTATCTCTAGATTAAAACTTATTATTAGTTATAAGTAGTTTAAATAAACCTAGCATTCTAATAAAATTGCAATGCTTCTCTACTACCAGCAGTTTAGTGAGGCTATCAGCAACTATCTTATAAGTTAGAATATAGTTAATCTTAAAGTCTCTATTACTAACATTATTAATAATCTAATAATATTTAATCTTAATATAATATAGTTTAAGCAACTATCTGCCTAATAAGCAATTATTAAAAGCATTCATAAAATCTATATATATCTAGAAGGGCAATTAAACAGAAATATCCAACCCTTTAAAGAGATCTATAATATATAGCAAAGCCTTCCCTCTAAGCATAAGATTTATCCACTCAGCCTCATAAGTTAATATAGCTACAAATAATTATAATGCTAACTTCTAAGCAATTAGTACTCCTCTACTTATAACTATATAACCAGCTGTTAACTTATTAGATCTCTTGCAATCTAACTAACTAACATCACAGTAAACTAACAATTTAAGGTTGTTAATAGAATGACTTAAGCTGCTAAAGCAGAATGCTAGAAACTATAAGCTATAGAGATATCTCTATATTAATCTCAGCAGTTTATTATACTTTTTAGAAGTATATTATTAATCTCTAGCAACCCTACCTATAGGCATAAAGATATCTAGTTGCATACTATTTGCAATCTACTATAACTTACTTAGATTGCTTTAATATTTATATATCTCAGCAGGCATTTTATATTATTCTATAATCTTTAGTAGCTAAATATCACTAAGAGGATAAAAGATTTAGTTATATCTAGTAATACCTTTTTCTATCAGCATATTATTAATATATTTAGCCTATAAGATCTAAAGTTATCTTATCTTTTAATAGTAAGTAATCTTAAACCTAAGAAACTATTATACCTCACTTAAATCCTTAATCTAAAAGAAGTTATATAAGTTATCTTTAAAGTTATTAACTTACTTAATATTAAGTGCAGCAATAAGCATATCGTTAATATAAAGCAATATCATAACACTATCCTTATTAATAAAAATATAAAGTTCTTTTAAGAGTAAATAGAAACCTAATTATTTAAAAACAGCAATAATTTGCTTATACTAGAGAAGAGGTAATTCTTATAGTTTATAAAAAGCTCTCTTCAATCTGTAAAACCAGCTAAATTTATTGTCAAACCTATAAGGTTATATAACAAAGATATCTTAATCTCTTATAAAAGCATTTAAGAAAGCTATAACTATATCAACCTAGTGAAGTTTTAGATCTTTAAATGCTATAATTAGCAGAAAAACTTATAGAGCAATAAGATTAATAACTACAGCATAAACTGTCTTATTATCCTTATCTTAAAAGTTATTATAAATAACCTATCTTACTCTAACTCTATTAAATTATCTATCTGCTATAACCTTTTTATTATATACCTATTTGCTTAAGAGATATTTAAGGCTATCTAGAAGCTTTTCAAGCTGCTAGCACTCTATCCCTTTTAAGCTGTCAACTTAAGTCTTTATAGCTTTAAAAATAGCTAACTTCAAAAGTCCCTCTTCTATTACCTCTTATTTTCTAAAAGTTATAGGCAAATAAATCTTTAAGCTAAAAGCCTATAATAAGTTAAACGCTAAGAAGGCAAATATAACTAGTTCTCAGTCTATTTTATTATTAACTAAATTAATCTCTATAGCCTCTATCTTACTAAATTCCCTATTAAACTTCTTAGCATTATATAATACTTAGGCTCTAAAGGACTAAGTAGTCTAGCTAGATGAAGCAAAGTCTGCTCTTAGTGATCTTATAAAAATAGAACTCTTATTACTACCTTTTAGTCTTCCTCTCTATTATCCTCATATTAGTTGAGAATGCTGCTGAAAAGCAGCTAGAGAGCTTTGCTTTAAAAAAGCTTATTATTACTAAGAGGCAGCAGGAGATTTTTAGTCTTAAGCAGAAGCTAGAGGACTTTGCTCTAGAAAAGCATATTAATTATATTACTATAGAGAAGAATCTTTTTTTAGTATTAATTATACCTATATATTTATAATGCTAATATTATATACTAATATATAAGGTTTTAGTTTTAAAGTTAGTAACCTACCCTTCTTACTGCTGATATCTTCTTAAAGAAGCTTATCTTTCTATTTTTATTTATTATTACTCTCTATTTTTTAAGCTTCTTTTAGATATAAATTGCTTATATCTTCCTCTTATTATTCTTATTTAGCAAGGCTAATATATAGCTAGTAGTATCTGCAAAGCTGAATCTCAGCCTTATAAATAGTAGTTAGAAGTTTATTACTATACTTATATATCTCTAGTTTAACTTCTTTCTCTAGCTATAGGTTATTAAATTCAACTAAAAGAAGCTTTTTGTAAAGGTATTTAGGGGCTACAGGCCACAGTTAGGTCAAACTGATAGAAGAAGCACCTAAAAGGTAGGTATAATATTGCTGCGCTACTTTTGCTTACTTCTTCTAAGATCCCCTTTTCCCAACCTTCAATAAGTCCTTGCTGAGTTCTCACTATGGAAGGTTCTATGCCCTAAGCCTATAGGCATCTCTATATCTTCAGCCTTCATTAGCTAAGTTATCTCCAGCATTACCGCTCTATATGCCTAGTCCCTTATAATTATCCCTTTTCTAGTTATAGTAGTTCCTATTATATAGTTAGCCTCTAGTTTAGGGTGGCTGTAGCAGTCCTCTTCTGTCGTCTAAAGCAGCCCCTATTATCCTTCTCTGTTGTTCAGCATAGTAGGTAGCTATTATATGTTTAGTAAAAGCTTTATTATCTATCTAGGCTGTTATTATTATAGTTATTATTAATTAAGGTCTTTTAAGCTATATATAGGTCTTTTTATTTTAAACTTTTTTGTTAGTTATTTTTAAAGAAAGTGATGTTTATTTTTCCTTTTAGCAAATATAATTATTTAAGTATTTTATTGCTCTTATTCCCTGTAAACTTACCTTTTATTTAGTAAGATTTCCTAATATAATATCTTTATAATGTTCTTTATAATAGCTTCATTTTTCATCCTATTATTCCCCTTCTAAATAGATATGTTATAAAGCTGTTAATTAAGTTAGATAGCAACTACTATTATTAATTCACTGCATCTGCCTTCTCACCTTTAGTAGTACTTACTATAGTAAATAACTGTTATTCACTTTATCTGACGTTACGCCTACTTCTGTAACTATTTAATAAAGCCTTATAATCATCTATAAAGTAACAGCTTTTCTCTACCCCAGTTTAGTTCTTCTTTTCCTCACAATAATACATCCTTTTGCATCTTCATATTATACAAACTTTGCTAAGCCTCTATAAACCTTTCACAGATATTTCACTACTTTATAATATTTCTATAACTAATATTATAAGTGCAGAAAGCTTTATTACTTAAATCCTTGCTAAATATAGTCCTAATAATTCTAAGCTTAGTAATAGCATATATTAGTGCAACTAATCTAATAGCAGCAAGCTTTATATTAGCTGTGCGTTATGGCTTTATAAGAGCAGTAAGGTTGTTTGCACTTACGCCTATAATAGAGATTATATATATAAGTTATGCTAGTTGTGCAGCATTAAGTGCTGCAGAGTAAGTTTAGCGATTATTTGGGGAAGGTATAGGCTAACTGTTTCACTTCTAGATTTCTTTCTGCTTTATCCTAACTGTTTGCTACTATTAGAACTAGGTTAAGCGTTATGTTTGTCAGATTGAAGTTGGTTATTACTGTTAGTATGAGATTTACTATATTTTCACTGCAATTAAAAAGGGTTAAATGCTTCTCTAGAGTCTCTATAAGTAGTTAGTAAACTCTGCTAGCCTTCAGTAGGACACTAAGAATTATAATAACTAATTAGTAGCTATAGGTGTTAAAGAGAGTGCTGCTGCCTATATATAGGCATAACTCTAAATATCCTTAGATATAAGTTTTATTCTATAGTCTGTTTTATCTTTGCCTTTATATTAATAAGTGTTTGCAGCTAGCTTGCTAAGCTAAAGATTAAGACAAAATAGATAAAATTGTGAGGCAGATTGAAGGTACTCTTTCTTTCTACCTACATAATAAGATTTATATCTTTAAATAAGCTGACTTCCTCAATAAGCTTGCTGACATCCTAGCGACATATCTCTCAAAAAGTAATCCTCATATAGCTGCACTTCCTTTATAAGATCCTTTAAAGATTCAAAATGCCTATATACTTTGCAACACCTGTCGCTATGCCTTAATTGCAATCTTTAAGACTATTAGTAGTAGTCTTATATCTCACCTTAATTCTCATAAAGATATTAATAGGCATTTAGCAGCAGTTTGCTAAAACTTAGTTAATACTAATAATAAGAATAATTCTTTTAGTAAGAGGAATAGCAATAATAGCAACTTTAATAAACTTAGTAACAATCTGCAGAATAGAAATAGCAGTATAACTAGTAATAGTAATAATAGTGAGGATAAAAATAATAAGAATAAGGCTGAAGATAAAGAAGAAGAAAAAAAAGAAAATAAAGATAAAGATAATAATAATAAAAATAGTAAGAAAGATAAAGAGTAATATTATCAGCAAAACTTCAGCAGAAGTATAATAGATTTCTGTAAGACGTTTTTAGTTAAATACCTACAGTTTCATATTGCTTTTGCAGAGGGTTTAAAGAGTCTTTGCTAGCATTTTAGCTGTCTTATAGTTAATTAACTTTTCTTATTTTCTCTATACTACTTATTATTCTACTTATAATGCAACTTATACTGCTGCTTCTTAAATTCTATAAGAATTTGCAGAGTATTTGCTAAATGTTTTTTAGGCTCTTAAGTATTATATTCTACTAGCTAGCCTTTCTATTTAACTAGATATAGGGGGCTTTTTAGCACTTCCTTTTGCAACATAATATCTTCAACCTCCTATTCTTTAGGGTCTTCTTCTAAGTCTGAGAGCAGTCCTTCAGCAAACTTTCAGCTATGCTACAGCTTTAGTAGTGCAACAGAGAAAATATTATATATCTAATTATACTTCTCTAGAAGCTATACTCTATAAGTGTTAAGGCTTATAACTTCTATAACTAGCATAAGAATAAATTATAGGGTAAGCTTTTGCTAACTTTTTGCAAAATAAAAGTTTTTAGTTAAAAGTCTTATAATATCTCTAATATTATATAATTATATCTTTCTTCTAATATTTGCATTTTTAGCTTATGCTTTAGTTATATGCTGCTAATTCTCAGCTATCTTTTAGCAAACCTCTATCAGCTTCTTAAGTTTTTCTTTAACCCCTTAGGTCTTAAGGTTAATATATAGTAAGCAGTAGTTAATTATTTTTAGGTAGTATCCTATAAGGGCCTTAAATAGCAATATATTGATAGTAATATATTTGCTATTATTATATAAAAACTCAGCTTTAACTAGCTGTATTGCTTATTAGTTGCGCAGACCTTTGCTAAATTTTAAGAGATATACAGTTAAAGTCTAATATATCCTTTCTGTCTGACCGTCTGTTTATAAGTGCTATGCTGTAGAGATGCACCCTTCTATATTTTAGGCTTTAGTTTAGTTTCACTAGAACTAACTAGTGATCAATTTGTTTCTGTTGCTAATAATAGCTTTAGGCGTGCCATACTAGCACTTAATTTTTTGGTATAAGATCCTTACTAAGCCTGCAGCGTCTAGTTGCTTAGTTGTCGCTAAGAATTAGGCTACTTTAGTTATTCTATATATAACTACTAGGATTATATTATAAATAATCTTATTATCTTAGCAACTTTCTAGTAAGCTGGTTAAAAAGTCTAAGGAAATCTGTTAGAATAGATATATTAGTAGTTCTAATATTTATAGCAGTCTATATGGTTTATGCTATAGTATATATACCCTTTAGCAGTATAGGTATTTAGCAATATATTGCTATATATCTTCTATTAGATATAGCTAATAAAACTTTTGCAAAATCAGTTTAGCTGTCTTATTCACCCCTATATGCCTTAATCTAGGTGCATTATAGTGGTTTCTCAGGATTTCATAGCAGAAAGATCCTTCTTCTAGGATAATAAGTCTTTTTTTAAACTAAAAGATATTATTCTTATTAAGTTAGTATTTTTAGTGTTCTCTAGTATTTCAGCAAACCTTAGCTATAAGATCTCTGCAAAAGTAGTCTTTAGCCTGCAGTCCTCTAACTATCTGTTTAAGATTAACGCCTGGTTGCAATATATAAGCTGTTTCATCCTAAATAAGCTTTCTTATTACAGCATATAGGATATATTATTCCAGCATAGTAACTCTAGCTTCTCCTAAGTCCTTTAGTATATTGCTAATCTCCTATAGAGCAGTTAGCATAGCACCTATATGCAATTTCAAGCAGGTGACAGCGCTAATATATATACTTTAATGCAGTAGATTATTAGTTCCTTCTATAAGGTAGTATTAACCTGAAGGTAAAGATCTCTCAACTTTAGAGCTAGCTTTTTAGTAAGGTTTTTATATATTTTGCTAGACAGCCTAAATATAAGTTTTCATAGTAGCTATAGTTTCTTTAAGCTTAGCAATATATTAGCAATTTATTGCTAAAAGCTAGCTGATAAGCTTAAGCTTTTTTCTAAGAGTGGGAAGTATATTATCTATTTTTATATCTTTTACTATATAATTAAGGTGTTATAACAGTCTATCTGCTAGATTTATAACTTCTAACTTATATTAAATTTTAAAATTAAATATAGATAAGTAATAAACCTATTAGGTGAGCTTTCTGTGAATATCTTATATAGGTGCAATAAGTACTCCTTTTAGCGCTATATAGTTTGTGAGGACTAGAAACTTCTCAGGAAGTCCTTATAGGTATTAGGCTTAATAATCTAGACTTTCTACAATTGCTAGAAGCTCTTGCTGCCTTATAGCTTAGCATCTCTCTATATCTAAAAGCTTCTTTAACTAGAAGGCTACTAAGTGCTAGACTGTGTTATACTTCTGCAAAAGTATATTAGATGCTGCTTAAGTAGATATATCAGTTTCAACTCTTATTTCTAGTATTAGGTTATAATATCTTAATATTAAGGCTTTAGCAAATGCTCTCTAAAGCGTCTTAAATGCAGTCTGTATCTCCTCTATTTAGACAAAAGCTTCTAACTTTATACTGTTTTAGCTTCCTTTAAGCATACTATTTATAAAAGTAGTAATATAAAAATATCTTATAATAAACTTATAATAGAAGTTGCAGAATCCTAAGAATACTTATATATCTCTAAAAGACTTTAGTACTAGCTATTTAGTAACTACTTAAACTCACTTTAAGTCTATCTCTATACTATCTTAAGTAATATAAAACCTTAAGAAGTCTACTTCTATCTAATAAAAATTATACTTCTTCAGTTTTATAAACAGCTTAGCAGCCTTTAAGCAGCATAAAACAGCATAAAGGTCTTTAGTATGCTGCTCTCTTATATTTAAGTAGATAAGAATATTATTTAAGTATGCAACATAATAAATATCTAAGAGGTTAGCAAACACTTAGTAGATATATACCTAAAAAGTTATAAAGGTGTTAGTAAACCTAAATAGCATCACTATATATTTAAAATGCCTATATCTTATTCTAAATATAGTTTTCCACTTATTTGCCTTATTAATTGCAATGCAGTAATATGCTTTATTTAAATTAATCTTTGAAATAAACTTTATGCTGGCAAGCCTGTTTAGAAGCTTACTAATCAGTAGCAGAGGATAACAGTTTTTCACTATGATTTCATTTAGTCCTCTATAGTTTATATATAATTATAAACTTCTATTCTTCTTAAATATAAATAGCATAGATGCTCTTATAGAGCTAATTAAATAGCATATACAGCTTATTGCTTCTATTTCTTAAATATATTTAGCAAGCATTTGAAGTTATTCTATTAATATAAAGTATATAAGCTTATGCAGAGGTTCTTTGCTAGGTTTCAGTCTAATATAATGCACTGCTTCCTTCAGCTTAAGAACTTTCTTTGCGTTTTTCTTATTGAAAACATCAGCAAAGTTTTAAAGTTCCTTAGAGACTTCTTTTTCTTAGCCTTCACTTAGCAAGCGTTCACTTAAAATCTTAATATCCTTTTTATTAAAAGCTAAAGCGCCTATTAGGTATATAATATAAACTTATTAGCTATTCTCTATAATTTCCTAGATAATTGCCTCTAGTTTAGTAAGCAAGAAGCATTTATATAATTAGATATATATATAAGTGTTAATATAAATACCTTTCCACCTTATTAAATTATTAGACAGGAGAATATCTCCTGCTCCTTTAAGGTAGAGGCTTATAATAAAAGCTTAATAAATCTTCTGCAGATATCTTTAACTATCTATAAGAAAGAATATAAGCTAATAAACCTTTTCAGTAGGTATAAGCCTTCCTTAAAAGTCCACCAGTTTGGAGGCTATAACGCTTATAGCCTCTTTTAATTAAAGTTTCTTAATAAGGTCTTCTTATATAATATCTACTGCTATATAGATATCTATATTAACTTTTAGTTTAATTTTGCTAGCTGCTTAGAGTGCTAGCATCTATTTTTTAATAGTTTATCTTATTAGAACTAAGGTGATTTCTAGTGTAGTGCTCCTCAGGGTTGCTTTTATACTTACTTATTTCCTAAGTCTTTAGCATCAGTTATATAAGGTATTAAAATTGCATTAATCCTACTTTATCTTAGGTTAGAGTTCTAATTGCTATCTACTAGCTGCACCTAGTTCTTAGTGCAGTTAGAGAAAATATGCTTATACTTTTTGTAGTTATAATATTAAGGTCTCTGAGAATTAGAGGGTTTACTATTAGAGCTAGGTGTTATATAGGTGTTTGCTGAGCAGTTGTTCTAAAATAGAGTCTCTAGATGGTAATCCCTTTAGTCTGACGACTTAGAAGGCTGCAAACTGCTCTTATGAAGGCAGTTTAAAAAGCTTAAGTGCAGTTGCTTATATAACTTAGAATATCTAGTAGTTCTTCTTATACACCTCTCTTCTATAATCTCTTATAACTTCTAAGTGTGTAGGGTAATAATATATATATTAATATAGTTAATATCTTATTTAAACAGTTTATCTTTTAAAATCCTTATAAAGCTTTAAAAGAAGGTATATACTTTTATATTACTTATGTTCAGCTTGCTAAAAGCTTAGTTAATAGACTTCTATTAAGCTTAATATATAATTAGCTTCTTATTATCTTTCTGATAGCACTACTTTAAGGTATTATAGTAGTTCTATTCTTAGAGTTTAGGCGTAATATGCTGCTCTTTTATAAAAATTCTAAAGTCTTTCTATCTTAAGTTAACCTCTCTCTTTAAGGTATCTATAAGTATTTGCTAATGTATTTGCTATTCTATTTGTAGGATATACTTTATTATACTTATAGCCTATTAGATATACTAGCTATTAAAGCAGCTAGAATAATATTTATAAGCTTTCTCTACTGCAATAAGCTAATCTTCTTTCATCATACTTATAGACTTACTAGTAAAGCAGACTATATTATAGTTTAGAGGTTTCTTAAAAACCTTAAGTGATTATTCAGTAGGCGTTTAGTTACTTAGTATAGCAGCAATTAGCTCTTGCTGGCTAGCTATTATAGCAATTATCTGCTATATTAGCATTTAGCTAGTTGCTTCTTCTAGCTTTTTAGCTTAAGCTAGCTTGTTAGCTGCAGCTATAGACGTTTAGTCTTATAGCTTATTTAGTCTATAGGAAGGGGTTTTATAGTTTTTATCTTCCTGTATATGCTTATCACCTAAATGGTAAGTATTTAGTGCAGATAGCTTATCCTCTTTAGGGCCTCTAGCTTCACTTAAAGTATAGCTTTTTGCTTCTTTTTATTAATTTGTATTATCTTCTAATTATTTGCTAAAGTTATTTTCTCTATGCAGATTTATGCAAGCTGTTTCACTTTATGCTTAGCAAATACTAAGTATAAATTCTTCAGTCTGATTAGTAGATATTATTTAGATATATAATATTATTATTATTACTAACCTTTTTAAATTAAGATAGAAGCAAAAGAATTATAAAGGTATTTAGAGGTTATAAGCTATAATTAGGTTAAACTGATAGAAGAAGTATCTAAAAGGTAGGTATAGTATTGCTGTGCTATTTTTGCTTGCTTCTTCTAAGATCTCTTTTTTCCGACCTTTAGTGAGTTCTTGCTGAGTTCTTGCTGTGGAGGGTTCTGTGCCCTGGGCCTACAGGCGTCTCTGTACCTTCAGCCTTTATTAGCTGGGTTGTCCCCAGCATTGCCGCTCTGTGTGCCCAGTCCCTTACACTTTTCTTCATCTTCTTTAAATATTACATCTCTCACCTACTAAATACTATTAGTTCTTTCTATAAGTATATAGAAGATATTGCTATAAAGGCTATTATATCTTATAAATCTTCTAAGTTCAGCTTTAAGCTTTATCTTCTATCTCTTTATATATAAATAGCTATCTAAATAAATATAGATATAAGCTTAACAGCCTTAATAGCAGAGATAGCATATATATAGTTTTCTTATAGAGAGAGATATATTAAGAGCATTTGCTAGCTTCTTATAAAGGCTGATATTACTCTTACTATTAGATAACAGATTACTAACTTCTATAGAAGTCTTTATTAACTAGGGCTAAAAAGATTTAAAAAGGCCAGCTTTAATATATATTACTTATACCTTTTGCTATATAGCCCTATTAGATCCTTCTGCCTCTCTATTCTACTAATAATAATTTAAAGCTGCTATCTCTAAATAGAAGCCTTATTCTTAAGCAAAAGGTTCTATCACCTTAAGAAAAGCTATATTATTATCTATAATAACTTTAGAGAAGTAAATAATACTATTAGTTGCTATAATCTTCTTTAGAAACCAGCTTTATAGCTAGATAGCTGCATCTTTCTTTAATTTAAATACCTAGAACTATTTATAAATTGAGAAGACTTCAGTAATATAAAGACTATAAATAATGCCTTTAAAGCCCTATAGCATTAGTTCTAAGAAGTCAATCTAAAGCTTTTAAAAGGCCTAAGTTAGAGATTCTTATTGTCTGTTACTAAGTTATTATATTAACTTTGCTATAAAGCAGATATAACACTTATATCTTATAAGAGATACTCTAAAGAGCTTTATATTAATATCTCTTACAGTAGCAATAATTACCTCTCTAAATAGATATCTCAGATAAGTGTGAAAAGTTTAGTAATCTAGCCTAAAAAAGCTAAATTCATCATCTTAATTAGAGGAATAGATCTAAAGCTAGGAGACTTATATATCCTATTTGAAGTTAGCAACAGCTTTAGATATATCTTTATAAACCAAAATATCATCTAAACTATTAAAATAGATACCTATCTTCTGAAGAAGACTAATACTAATAATTTATACTATATTGCAAAGTTTATAGAGAGCACTATATAGTTAGAAAGTGGTCTTTTTACTGCCTAGCTTAATAGCAATCACTTTAGCTATACTAACAGCCTAGCTAATTTAGTTCTTTCTGCCTATATAGCTTATAGTTAATCCTTAAGAGAGATCTTAAAGTTCCTCAAAGATAGAGAGATTATTAAGGATATATCTGCTAGCACTAGTATCTAGCATAAAGAAATCTATCCTCCTAATAGAGGTTATAGACATAATATATTAGCTTGATTGCACTTCCCAGCTGTCATTTTCTTCTTTATTAACTTCCTCAATAGCACTATATATAAAGAAACTGTCAGTTTCTATTTCTATAGTTTAACTAGCAGAGTAACAAATAGAAGGTTTAAATATCTTCATCACTTACTTCTCAACTCTCTATATATAGTTAGCTTTATATAGATCTCTAGCAAGAGGTTAAATATCAAAATATAGACTAAATACTTTAAAGTTATCTACTAAGAATAATAGAAAGGTTCTCTTCTAAGCTTAAGCTGTTAGAGCATCTATATATACCTCAAATTAATAGTTAATACCTATTTCAATACTAAAGTTTCTAAAAACACTATCTTAAATATAACCTTCTGAGACAAAAACTAAAGTAGATCCTTATATTATTACTTATATAGTTATTTATAGTATATTTAAGTATTCAAACTTATTAAACTTTATAATATAATACTTATAGTGCTTTAAAGAGCATTTATTATAAGGAACAAGGTATAGAGAAGCCTTTCTGTAGTAGCAGAAGCATATTTTACATCTGTGAAGATTCTTTAGATGCTTAGAGTTGCATAAAATACAGAAATCCTATTACTATAACTTTTTATTATTTGCAAGCTTAAATAGTTAAGCTTACTTCTTAGCAGCATACTTCTTCTTATTTAAAAATACCTTAATACTTTAAAAAGCTTGCTTATACTGTTTCTTCTCACTCAAACCTCTAAATTCATATAAAAGATCATCACAACTTCAGATTTCTATAACAAAGTTATTCTCTATAGCATCAGCTTTAGCTTAATTAAATCTTCTAAATCTCTAAATAAGTCTATAAGCAAAAGCTGTAGTTAATAAGCTTATATCAAACCTATTTAACTTATAGAAAGTTAAGTGAAGGTTTTATATAAAGTCTTTAGTATTACTATAGTTAACTTTAATTATTCTGTTCTAGTTGTTATAAACCTTACTTATAGCTAGCTTATTAAACTTCTAAATATATTCTCTAGCCTTAATAAAGATCTAAAAAGCTAATACTATAACAGATAATCTATTATTAATTATTTCTTCTAAAAGTTTATACTAGATCTTCTCTATAAGCAATTATCTAGCAAATATAAACCCTGTAAATATAAGATCACTAAATAAATTTAAATCTTTAACTACTACTTCTTTATCTGCTTTAAAAACTATATCCTTATTATATCTATTTAAAATACTATTATCTATTAAATAGAAAAGCAATCCTATCACTTTAAAGGCATTTTTAAGATTAATCTCTTAAAACTAAAAGCTTATAGCTTTAGTCAGCTTAAGAACAGCATTATAAGCTAGAGTTCTCTGATTTAGTCTCTTATTAGCTGCCTTCTATGCAGCTACTTTAGCTATAAGGTTAGCAGAAGAAAGGGGAAGACTAAGAGGACCTAACTAGAATAATCCTCTTCTAGTAGAGCTAAAAGAAGATAAAATTAGATTTCTAAATAAAGATATATTAATTCAGTTAATTAATTCAGCAATTTAAATAAAGTTTAAATAGTAGTTATAAGATATTATTAAACAGTTATTAAGCAGTTATTACTATATAACTATAGCAATTATTAAATAATTATTAACTTAAGCAGTCTAAAGGCTGAAGAGATTTTATAAGCAGGGAACATATATCATAATAACTGCAATCTCCACTTAGAAGCAGACTTCTAGCAGCTTAGTAATCTATTAATTACCCTATAGCAATTGCTAGATAGTGAGGTCAGAGTCCTAATAGCTACTTAGGAATAACCTCACTATCTGGCAGATAGATTCAGGTATTTAGAGGGCTCATAACCTGCGTGAAGTGGCTTGATTAATCTAGCTACGAGCGCCAGGCGCGCCTGGCTACAAAGTGGTGTGGCCGATCCCTTACGTAAAGGCGGGATTCAGGCCGGGATTCGGGCCTCGGGCCCGGGCCCGGCCGACTACCGTCTCGCAATAGTGCACATCTCGCTTTCCCATTACCATGCAGTCTCTCGAGGACTCTGACACCTTTTTTGTTGACCATGTGCTTGAGGCCGTAGACAACATGACTGGATCCAAGCAACCCAAGGTTCTGCTCTTCGACATTGGCGGAGTGTGTGTAAGTGGAACCCTCTCATCTCTTCAGTCCTCACACTCATCGACGGTCTTGGGGTTGCGAGTGCATGGCGATGAGGTCAACTGGTTTGCCTGACACTCACTAGGTCGTCTCGCCCTTCCAATCTATCCTCGACTACGAGCTCAGTCTCGGCATCCCGCCAGGATGGGTCAATTACTCCATCTCCAAGACGAGCCCCACCGGTTTCTGGCACCGCCTGGAAACGGGATCAATCCCTATGGATAAGGCCTTCTTTGAAGGTTTCAACAATGACCTTCACGATCAAGGTCGTTGGGTGGCATTTTACACTGCACAGCAAGCCAAGAACCCATCATTACCCAAGGATGTCCCGCCAGTACCAGATATTGACGGAGAGTATTTGTTCAACACCATGATGACCAACTCGATCCCTCCGGATCCATGGATGTACCCAGCGTTGGAGAATCTGAAAGCCAGCGGTAAATACATTCTTGCCGCTCTGAGCAACACTGTCGTCTTCCCGGAGGGGCACAAGTTATGGACGAAGGACTTTCTCGATCACCCTGTCCGGAGCCTCTTCGACGTCTTCATTTCGTCGGCGCATGTCGGCCTCCGAAAACCTGATCCGAGGATATATCAGCTTGCTGTGAAGACTGTCAATGAGTATGCGATCAAGAACGCAGGCTCCGAGAGAGGCCGGACCTTGGGCTGGGCCGATGGGGTCAAGCCAGGCGATATTCTCTTCCTTGATGACATAGGCGAGAACCTCAAAGAGGCTAAGAAGCAGGGTTTTGGAACCATCAAGGTCCACCTCGGCAGAACGTATGAGGCGGTCGAAGAGCTTGAAAAGGCCACGGGTCTGGCGTTAGAAGGCGATCACCCAAAGGTTCCTGTCAAACCAAATCTGAAAGGAAGCGGCAAGGCTAAGTTGTAAACATGTACTACATTACATCTCCATGTTTCGCATTAGACTAACAGGACTTTGCGACCTACATATTCCGGGCTACATAGACATACAGGGCATCGACGTTCTCAACTTTGCCATCGACAGCATCTTTTTCCCACTCTTCCCGAAAGAGTGCTCTGGCTTTATTCTTGAATTCGTCCGTCGCCATATTGATTGTCAAAGGCGTGCTGATAATCCCGTCAAATTGCTCATCAATTTGGTCCTTGCCGTAGAACGTGCTACCCTGACCAGTTAGCTTATCCATCAACTCGATCTTCTCCACCGTATAGCCGGCCTTCTCCAGGATCTGCTTGAATGAGTTCCTATCTTTGATCCACGTCCTGTTACTAGGAAATCTGGTCCCCAGTCTGTTCGCCGCGCGCTCTAGCAAAAGGCCGATCTTGAGGTTGTTCTCGTGGGTGATGTCAACCTGCAATCGCCCGCCAGGCTTCAAGTATTTCCTCCACGAAGCGACGACTTGCTCTTGATTGTCGAGCAGGACAAATGCGTTGGAGCACATGATGACGTC
Source organism: Colletotrichum horii (assembly GCA_027406005.1). Classification (NCBI taxonomy): domain Eukaryota; kingdom Fungi; phylum Ascomycota; class Sordariomycetes; order Glomerellales; family Glomerellaceae; genus Colletotrichum; species Colletotrichum horii. Next base: position 4,560,168 of record JANVYB010000008.1, read on the forward strand.
GAACTTCTTGTCCTCGAGTTCTTTCAACCCGTCCAGGTCCGTTATGTCATGGTTGAACAAGTTTATGTCCGCTTTTGGCTTGAGCCGCTCTTTCTTCTCTCTTGCCTTGGCCAACATTGCGTCTGTGATATCAACGCCGACAATCTCGCCCTCTTGTCCCACTTGCTCCGCGGCAATGAAGATTTCAAGCCCAGTACCACAGGCCAGTATCAGGACTTGCTCCCCCCGCCGGACGTCGGCGAGAGCCATGAAGCGCTTGGTGTAGTCGGGATGAAATGAGTTTTCATAGTTGTCAGCCCGCGCAGTGTACATGCGCTTTGAAGAAGCAGCCTGTGTTTCGGATCCGAAGTCCATGCTGCGCGATAACAAAAGGTATAGTTTTTCTTTGAATGTCGTGGATTTCAAGTCGATGTCCAGTCCGAGAGTCGACTGTTTTGTAAGTTATCGAAAATGTTGAGCCGGTGCGGAGCAGTGATGTCAGTGGCCACTAGATTGATTTTATCTCCTTAAAGTCCGGATTACTGTTCACACGCGCCTTATACCAGCGCACGATCTGACGATCTGCACACTTGCATCTGTGTGTATGTATTCTTATCTCACCAGTTACTCTCCTTCACTGGATGTGACATAAGTCAATCGGTACTCGGCCGGCATTTTTATCGCCTGGATCTTACTAATGTGGAGGAGAGGCTCATAGCTCGAGATGAGTGGTCACTCAGCGACACTGATCTGGCTGGATAGCATCAATGATTGTCTCAGTGTAAACAATGAGTGCTGCTGCTATTCAGTGTTGCGAGGACAGTGAGCCAAGCAGCCAATAGGAGGACTATTACAACGCATGGCAACATTGTTTACCGAACGTTGAGTGATCTTTGATCCTACACAGTGCACAGTGAATATAATTTCAAGGCCTTGGTTCACTCACTTGAGTCTGCATCATCCGCGTCGACGCTCGCCACCTATCCGACACCAATGCGAATCAAGCTCACATCACACAAACAGGGCAATCCTGTTCTCTCTCGTGATATTTGTGGTCGAATGTTTCTTTCCAGAGATGGATTGGGTTTCTGTGAAGATTTACTACTTTGGAATAGCTCGCGAACATTCATAATGTCGAGTGCATCGCTATCTGTCCACCAGGAGGGATAATATGGTCAATGACCGTTCTTAGCAGGAAGGCGTCTGGTTTCAGCATATTTTCTACCCTCTACTTTTTTACAGCAGATCTATGAAGACGTAGGACTTGAAGTCTGGCGATGAATGAGCTCACAAGACAGCCTAGGTGGTGACCGTTTCGTTGATCGGCCGGAAGATGGCGCCACAACACCTCGCGCCAAGTCCGGCGCATGACTTCTCATTCGCTCTGCAACCGCCCACGACGAACGTTTAGGCACAGCTACCCAGTCCTAGCACTTTTGGCCGAGTCTTCAGGCGGATGAGCTTTTGACTTCTCCGGACTTATTCTTCAAGGGCTTTCAGCTGGATACTCGCTAGAAATCGTCACGATGAAAGTAGGATCGATCCGCGTCGAGGTACGCCAGGTTTTCTGATGAGTCAAATGCACCCATACCTGGCGACTATGGTGACAGTTCTGACAAATTTTCCCTGCGTTATCATACATACGACTTTTTCCACTTTCCTGCGTTTTTCTTCACTTCATGCTTTGTTGTTGGTAGGTACTGCTGCGCCATTCCCAGACCCGAGGGACTGGATCCGAGGGTTTCATCGTCGGCGGTGAGCCCCCTTTTGGTGCCCATACCGCCCAACGGCCAACAAGGCGAACTGGCCTGAACGCCCAATTATGTTAGCTGGGTTATTATCTGAAGCGCTGTAGTTCTTTTGCAACCTTAATCCATGTTGATGGAGACGCGATACATCGAGGTCTCATGAGTCGTGACGTGGGCGGCGATGAACTTCTCGGACCTAGGAAATGTGCTATTCCAGCGGATGAGAACAGGTTAGACGATGCCAAATACTGCGAGGACGACAACGGTATAGATCACTATGGACACAATAACAATGACGGCAGTAATTCAGATGCTAATTAACATACAAGTCGTTGAACATGATGATACGGAATAATTGTTCATTACTCTGCCTAGTTAGCTAGAAGTATCCGCCCGCATGATAGGAAAGCTTGAAAATATCGATGTGGTCTTGCAGAATCGTATTCCAACAATTCTGTGACCTATCTCGAATGAAGACCATAACAGTTGCCCTCGCCGCCTGGCCACCATTGGCTGTCGATTTTCGGCCCACACCTTCTGCCATGTTGGAGTGTGGCGTGGCCATGGCCCAGGCCTGTAAGCCTTACCGAGGCCTCCTTGAGGCTTTCCAGTCACCCAGACTCCCATAAATGACCTAGAATACCTTCAATCTATCATGATTGTAATACTGCGGCATCAAGAAGATTGCGACAAGAGCTACTTCTCAATATCAAACCTTGTATATTCTTTGCAATGGAGGTTCTTATTAAGTCGTCATGGGTGAGGAATACCAGCGAACTATACCGATGTCTCGACACCGAAATCAATGCTTGTACCACCTGCCGAGGATATTCCAAAAGCAAGCCGACTTGTGGTAACCCGATAAGCAAAGTCTCCCGCTCTCAGATAACACCCGTCCTGCTCAATATCGTCGAAAGCGGAAGCATAACCTCCGCGATCAATCATTTAGAGACTCTAGCTTCTCTTGTTCTCTGCAAAAGATACCACCAAATTCAGATTGCAGAGAAAGTGGCAAAATGGAGAAGCCGCCTGCTCTCGTTCCTGAGCCATGATGCTGCAGGAACCCGAGAAGCGGAAACTGACAACCACTCAACATCGACCAAAGCTTCAACTCATCTCAGAGGAACCCAAGCCAACGTTCTCAAACCGTCAACTGCAGTCCAGTCATCAACATTTTATGATTCCGAAACGAAGACAGATAAATCCTCGTTGGCAAACATTGTGGTTAAACAAGAACAAAATAATCAACACGTCAAAACTGAAGCGGTCCCTTTTGCCGTGGACCCGCTTGGAAACACAGTCAAATGGGAGAACACCATACATACCTTCGAGCCCTACCATCAACCTAAACGTATCGGTACGATCAATAAGGACATCGTCAACAAGCTCAACACGCCTTTCATGAAGAGTGAGCAAAAGAGATTTACCAACGGCGAAGGATACATCTATGGCTATCAACTGCCTCAAGACCATAAGACGACAAGCCTTAAAGCCTGTCAGGTTATTAAGATTGGCTATACGAACAATTACAAAAGACGTATGAAAGAGTGGCAGGAACAGTGCCATTACGAGCCACAGCCTGTCTTCGCATACAAAGTCACGCATCACGTCAAGATGGAAAAGATCATTCACCTACTTCTGCGCAACTATCAGAGAAAAGAGAGATGCCCTGGTTGTTCTGTACAGCACCACGAATTCTTCGAAGTCGACGCTTTGACAGCTGAAGCAATCGTGAGGATGTGGGCGGTATGGGCTCGACTTCGACCCTTCGATGACAAAGGTAGACTCTCGGCATCTTGGTCTCAAAAGATCAGAGAAATGGATATGGAGGATCCTAATTGCTGGGAAAAGCTGATCTTTGACAAGGTCAAGTAGATCTGTGTACAACCGTCCAGCGATGACTGTGGTGCGTCGATATCAGCGTGTGCCAGAATACACATAGCATATGATTGTTTTTTTTATGTACTAGAAATTTAAGAGAAATCTAAACCCCGAAGTCCATCATTCCAATCCCTGGTTCCAAGGCTCCCATGTCTGCTTCTCATAGCTCGGTATACATTTGACCTTCTCTGGAGGTTCTCTGCTCCAATCTAACGACTTCTCGTCTTCGTCTGGTCTGACCCACTGGTTTGTGAATCCCTTTGCTGTCTTGATCTTTCTACCTGCCTCATCACTGTACTCCAAGTTTATGCTGGGTACAACTGCAATCTTTCCGAAACCATTATTCCACATGTCTTTGCAGAAGAGGGATGGTTCTCCTTGAAAGCACTCTCCCGGGCCAGGTGCTCTGAAACGAACGATTCGATCCAGAAGAGGCTGGGCTGCGATGGCCACTGCGCCGTTCCAGCAAGAGAAGACCTGGAACGGACGGTGATCTCGGAAAAGCCGCTGCGTGGTTGCCTCGTTCCAAAATATGTTCCAAGCCGAGTTCCAGTTGCCGTCGGGCGGAATCTCAAAGAACGAGTCGCCTGCTATGGTGCGACTGATCCACACGTCATAGAAAGTCGGATCGTTTCCAACATATGTCCAATCCATGGCGCATGTCATGTCTGCTCCCAATCGACGGCGCTGGTGGGCGAGTTCCAGAATATCTTCCGCACAGATGGCAACATCGTTGAGAAAAAGTATTGTGGCGTCGGAGGCATAGTGTTTTCCGCGATCTAGCAGAGGTGCGAGGGCCAGATTGCGCAGCTCAGCAAGCCTTGGGATTCGCTCGCCGGCACCCGGGTCCAGATCGCTGTGTTGGAAGTGGTACTCGATGCCAAGGTTCTCCATATGAGATTGCAGAGTCTTTAGGACTTCGAAGGTCCCGTCACCGGAATTGCCCTCGACGATGGATAGGGCGCAGTTTTCAGGACCAAGAAAGCGGATGGCTTCGGTGATGGAGCCCATGAGCCGGGGGAGGAGATCGACTTTTTGTCGGATATTGAGGGCAAAGAAGAACTTGCGCTTTTGGTACTTCAGATTTGGGTTGAGGTACCCGTAGCGTTGGGAGTCGATGCGAGGGCATTCCAGCCGGGGAAGAGACGTGTCATCGGGGTCGAGGATGGACTTGATGTATCGTTCCGCACTCTTCAGGAGTTCCGGATCGCCATCTGGAAGATTGCTTGGATTGATTTGAGAGGTCGGAGCTGAGGCCGGCAAAGAAGTCGATGTGTTCATGGAACTTGTGATGCTTGTAGTGCTATTGGTCGCATGGCTGTTGCTGCCATTCTCTAGGTTGCCATGTCCTTTGCGGATTTAGCATTTAGTACCCATGATTGACAAATCCGACCGAAAGGAACGATCACTTACGAAATGGCTCATATGCGGCCTCCAAGTACCCGCTCCCGTAAAAGAGATCGTAGCCGATCAGTAAGGTGGTTAGGGCAAGGCAGAAAGCGCCGAAACGTAAAGCGACAGCAAGCGATTGCCTCATCATAACCTACTGATGGAGGGGAATTTTATCACATCAAGTCTCCGACGAGCGAGGACTCTGAGCGCCGAGAAAAAAATCAGAAGAAGCGAAAGGGGAAATGAAAAAGACCATCGGTCTTTGACAGCAATGTCCACTGTTCATATCTACTGTTGGAACCCCTCTCATCCGACCCCATGTTCCAACAACTTCAGGACCCATGATTTAGAGCAAGCAGATCACATTGACTGCGCAAGGGAGGGTCACATTCAGAAAGCAGCCGCTATTTGGGGGCCCCACTAACTTGCTAGGGGTGCTGGGTTCGAAAGCAAACGGGGCGTTTGTTGCTGGGGACTTCCAACTGATTTGCGCAGCAACGCACCCCAGAAGGGGCGATCGGACCGCTCATCGCGATGTCGTCGCTGATGATGGTTTCGACTCTTATACAATGTGTGTGTGAATAGCTTCACGTATGAATAACAGAGAATTTCTCACTGGGTTTCCAGAGAAGCAGGCTGAGATGTTCATCCTGTCCGACGCCGAGCCATGCCGGCAAGCGGCGCAGGGAGTTCCCCACTTATGCCGGCCGAAATTATGGATCCACCGATGGTCGGCTTGCCGCGCGATTGCCAGCCCCGGCTCTTGCAGGGCCAATGAGAGACACGGTGTAAACGCTCTCTCGATAATCTTGTTGGTTTGCCCACTGCAATATCAATATTTGAAGCCCTCTTGTTGTTGGTGATGATTTTGCCTGTTGTTGAGCGTCTGAGGGCTCGAAAAATTTCTGTATATAGACAGCAGCAGGTGGATGTCCGACGCGAGGCCAGCGGAATGGCCAATCTCCTTGCGTTTATGTGAAAGCCAAGAAACTATTCCCAGGATACCGGACCACTGGTTTTAAGCATATGAATCGGGTAATGAATGCCTTGATATTCGTTTAAATCGAGGTGCCTTGCCAGTATGCGGTAGTCATTCTCTAGATAAAGCCCCTCCCACCATCGTTCACTCTGCTCACTTCGATTCTGAAGGCTGTGCGGTCGACTTCTTATTCTATCCTATAAGCTGGGACCGGTTCCTTTTATTTGTTAATGTCTCTGTGCTGAGTCGCTTCAATCGAGCTTTCGTACTGCTTCTCTCCTTCCACACTCTGAGAAGTGTCTTACGATTCTGGGCGCAAATGATCATTCTAAGAATCCTTATTCTGTTTTTCGCTATCCTCCCCAAATGGACGAAGGCCAAGATAGCAAGTCGCCATTCGGTCGCACCCTCGAGTCCACGGCCAACGCCGGCGCCACCTTCACATGCAGTCCGGCGAGCTTTACACGACCGTCGTCAGTTCACTTCGGGTACAATTTGCGGGTACATAAGCGGCCGCAGCACGCAGCCCGTAATTGCACCCTCAGGATCAATATGCCGACACGCAATGACTGATAGGTTATGGGGCGATTGCGCCACCTCCATCACGAATGGGTACGACTGCAGTTTTCCTGCCATGTGTTACGATTCCCACGCCTGCAGCACTGGTTGCGGCAGAATGGGTACTGCGACTCTTACATGGCAAGTAACTTTGAATTTCAAGCAGAACTTTCTCTTCAATTTGTTTCAAAGAGAAAGCGTCTCAGTGTACTTCGACCGCTAACATCATATGAGTGTCGCAGTTCTGACGTGCAAGATTACTGCGCAACTTACATTATGACTTCGGGCATTGACATCGAAATGTTCAAGATATTTTGTTGGATTACAGCCGAAGTCAACCTTGTAGCCATCAAACCGACTTCACTCCCCGACATCACAATTCCCGCAACTGGGCGTTCAAGCTTTTCCTCGAGTGCCCTGAAACCCTCATCTTCTTCTGCCGGCCAAGATCCATCAAGCGAAGACGCTGCCTCTTCAGCCGCGACCTCAGAGTCTCCCACTGCATCTATCCAGCCTGCTTCCTCAACATCACTTCCTTCAGCAACGAGTACTGCACCAGCTCCTACAGTGACAAGCACAACTCCAGAAGGCTCGTCGACCTCTGGATTGCGCTTGAATCTTGCAGCTATCATTGCAGGTGTTCTCGGCGGCCTCGCCCTCATCTGCATCACGATCATTCTCGTAATATACATCGTCCGCAACAATAGAAAAGAGACGGGAAACCAGGCACCGATGTCGAGACCAAATCCCCAGAAACCAAACCGAAGCTTTCTCACCGTCTCGAAACGAACCACAAAAGATTCCGATGTGTCTTCCGAGGACACTATCATCTTGAACGACACGCAGTACCCGGATCCGCCCGACGACAAAGCCCATCCAGAGGCTGGCTGGGGCCCGTCGGAGGCACAAGGCAGCGAGGTGCAGAGATATCGTGGCCCTTGGGAGATGCTCAACGAAGAACGCCCGCTCGAGATGTCGGACCATAACCGTCCTGCAGAGCTCCCCGATTACAAGTTCCTCGAGACGTTGCCCACAATTCCACAAGCCCCGACAAGACAAGATTCTTGGAGACCGAACGATGACGGAGCAGCATGGGGAGATTTAAGACCTCCACCACGTCTTAGAGATAGACTCCGTTATACCGCATCGACCGGGCCAGTGACTCATCGTCATAACGCACCCAAAAGAGCGGACGGCTGGACACCAGGAGATATCGACGCAAGACAGGTCTTCGGGCATCAAAGAGGCGACCGGATCGGGATGTCTGCCAACTTTGCAGGACCTGGGTGGGATCGCATGGATGAAGACATCACTGACAGGACAGGAGCTGCTTCCCATCAATCTCAACGAAGAGTCGTGGGCAGGTCGCCATCGAACATGACCAGCGTCTCCTCACACGCGTCAATCTACACGATTTCGCCCGCTAGACCATAATCTTGTTATGACGGATCTGGTGTATCACACGGAGAGCATAGCATTGACCCCGAGCATATAGCGGATATGGCTGGCATGGGACTGGAGAAAATTTCACACGTCCGCGAACTATCTGTGCAGTGGAATAAGGAACGAACGGCGTTTTAGGAGGCATTCTGGGCATGCATGGCGTTGATTTCCGCATCGAGGGAGTAATGATGGCGAGGGACATCAAGTAGGTTACGTCTCTCCGACGGTAGAACATCTTGTGAAAACAATTCAAGATATTTTGTGCTAAACCCCAATCGACAATACCTAGCTACGCTACGAGTAGTCGCTTTCGCTATTTCATGATCATTCGCTTCCAGAAAAAACGCAAAGGGCCCCTGGGCTGCCTAGGTGACCTTGCTGCGAAATCCTCTTCCCCCCCCTCTCGTGCTAGATTGATATCTATGTTCCATGCAACTTCTGATTTAGACCTAGCAGTAACTGTCTCACCGAGTTCATTAGGTGTGATTCGATCCCATCAAAGCCTGGAGCCGGCGAGCCAGACGCTGTAGCTTCCGCGGGTGGGGGTACGATACTTGCATCGGCTAGACCGAGCACTCGGTCGATGGCGGACAAAGTGACAGCCTCGGCCTTGGCCTCTCCTATCCTGACCTTGAGGGCATTGGATGAGACATTCTTGAACCCAACCAAGGCCTGGAAGACTTTGGGCTCGAAGACGCCGTTGGACCCACTCGGCTGTGGTGTGCCACCAGAGCCAGGCGTGCTGCTCCTTTGAGCAGAGAAGCCGTCGACAATCCTTTGTATGCCCTTCATGCAAATGTCCTCCAGGGTTTGGTTCTCTGTGGCAGCGCTCTTGAGCCCCAAGACTCGATTGACGGCAGACATGACGACTGCTTCGGCCTTCGGGTTATTCGTAGTCTTCAGTTGTGTAATCAACCCGTTTTTGAGGCCGTTTACGGCAGACAATAAGCGAGGTTGGATGACTGCACGAGGTTCGGCTGGTGCTGGTGGCGTTGGTGTGGGTCGGGTTTGCTGCGGTGTAGCAGCGGGTATCGGTGGTGGTTGAGCTCCAGGGAGGACGGCCGGAGCAGGCTGTGTGGCTGGCGGTGCTGATGGTGTGGCGGTGCCGTTTTCTGCTTTGACAGCAGTATGTGTCGGAGGAGGTCGCGAAGCATATGGTGAGCTGTAAGTCGGTTGCTTACCTGCGACGCCCTGAGGTCGGGCAATCGCGGCGGCAGCTCCATAGCCGGGAAGCGTTGCAGGCGCAACAGGTTGAGATGCCGGGGGTTGCGCTGGTTGACCAGGGGCTGGAGTCGTTGCTGGAGGAGAGTATTGAGGTGTTCGCGCAGCAGCGGCGGCAGCTTGAGCTTGAGCTTGTTGACCCGCATATGCCTGCGTATGGTAAGCAGGAGGAAGATGTTGATACGCTGGGGGCATATGTGCCTGTTGCTGCTGCGGTTGAGGTTGTGGTTGCTGCGGTTGCGGCTGCTGAGGCTGCTGCTGCTGATATTGCTGTTGCTGCTGCTGAGCGTATTGAGCGTACGTTGGGTGGTGGTTGTAATGGCCATAACCGGCACTCATCGAGCGATCCGGCGATGAGGCTTTGCGCTTCTTGCCGGCATCAAGTTCTACACCAGGCACACGCGACCAGAGTCCGGTGGTGTCGTCCTTTTTGAATGCCTCGTTCCCGATGAGATTGTGCCGTACACTAGATTCCCAACCTTTGGTCTCTGTGTGGAAGTAGAACCAGGGGTATCTTTGCGTAATTCGCTTGTAGATCTGCTTCAGTGTAAGACCGTCCGGCCCCGCCGCAGTGAGAGTTTCGTCAATGAGAACTCCGTAGTTTTTGTTGGGCTTTTGAAGCTGCTCCTCAGTGTAGTCTTCAATCTTGAGCTCCAAGGGAGGCGACTTCGGCCGGACCTTCTTCTCCTTTTTCTCTTTGGCCCGTCGCTCTGCGTCTGATCCCTCTGCGCCGTCTTCTCCTTTCGGCTTCCGTGGCTTGTATTTGCGCTTCTCTGGTCGGTCACCTCCTTCTTCCGGCAGCGGATGCTTTCTTGGACGTCCGACCTTCCTCTTGATTGGAGGCTCGCCGGGAGGTGGTTGTGGTAGCGTCTTCTTGGCCATCTCTTGCTGTTGCTTCTTAAGCAACCGCTGCTCGCGCTTGGACATGAAACCGTTCTTTGGCGGTCTGCCAGGCCCCCTTTTCTTTGGAATAAGCGGCAATAATGACGGCTGCTGTAATGGGTGACCCAATTCGGGCTCCTCAGCCTTAACTTCTGTGCTAGGCTCAACATCTTCCACTTCCTCCTCTTCCTCGTCAGCCTGAGCATCTGCTTCAGCGAGGGCTTCGTATTCGGCCTCGGCCTCGGCCTCAGCTTCCGCATCTGCTTCGGCTTCTGCATCGGCTTCAGCTTCTGCATCGACGTCCGCATCCTCTGCCTCAGCGTCGGCATCTGACTCTTCATCTTCGGATGGTGCTGGGGGACTGAGCGACGAGTCGCTAGAGTCATTCAGCTCGCCATTTCCATGTGAGGCTTCAAACTCGAAGCTCATCTCTTTGCCACCTTGCGCTCTGCCGTTCTTCTTCAGATTGTCCTTATCCTCTGTGAAGTCTTCCGCGCCAGTGCGGCCCTCAGGAACACCATTGATGACGAAGCGAAAGTCGACATCCTTGATCTGCAAGTGGTCGCCGCTCCGAAGCACGACTACTCCGTCTTTGTGGTGAACATCTTCGCAAAAGAAGCCATTCTTGTGCAACGGAATAGCCTCAAACACGCCCTCAGTACGATTGAACTGGATCTTGAGATGTTCTCTTGAAATGGCCTTGGTCTTGGTCGCGATGTCGGGTCCGGGTGAATGAATGCCGACCAGCGGAACGTGGTGAGGAGAGGGCCGCAGAGATGCGAGGTCGACAGCAGCGGCGCCCGGTGTATGCGATACGTACTGTCTGTTGGATATGAGGTTTTCCTGTGCTTCTTCCTCCTCGGGCCTTTGCGACGATCCAGTACTAGTGGTCTTGCGTCGCTTCGCTGGCCGTCCGGATTCCTCGCTGTCGGACTCGGGTCCCAACATGCCTCCTTCTTCACTGACGTACGATTTGCTGAACTTGATTCGGTCATTCCTGACGGGGGAGGGGGGTGGCAGTCCCAAGGCCTCGTACTCCTCGACCCTTCTCCGATGATCGGCGTTGCGCTTCTCGTCCCTTCGCGCCTGGATCATGGCCTTTTGGTCACGGCCGATGATGACGGCGTAGGTGGTCATCTGGAAGACACTGTCGGCGAATTCTATTCGCGCAAAGGACTCCAGGCCTTGTGTGGCAGCTGCGAGGTTCTGAGTGCTTGCGACGAGCGGGTCGTTGCCGTTGCTCATGGTCGGGAGGGTGACCTGGGCTGGCGTGACAGTGGGAGGAGGCGACATCTGGTTGGGTATCTGGTTGTTTGCCATATGCGCGAGAGCCATCATCATGTAGGCGTGGTCCATGTTGGGCATTGGGGTATGGGGGAAGGATGAGTTGAAGGGATCGGCATCCATCGGGGCGGCTGGAGCGGGCTGCGATGTTGCGGGGGGGGCGGTCGTGTTCGCGGTGGTCGCGGCGTCGGCATCGGTCATGACGGTATCGACGGCGACAGGAGTGGTGTGACGATTGGTAGACGTGTCGTTCTTGGTGTTCTCAGCGGCGGTGGATGCATCGGCGCGCGGCTGGTCGGTCTTGGTCGCGTTGTTGTCGTCGGGATTGTGTCGAGCGGAGGCTGGCGACATCTTGTTCTTTGGGGGCGGCGTGGTCGGCACGGGCGCCTGGCCGTTCTGGCCGGCGTTGGACGAGGTCATCGCTGCTCTGCAAGCGGACAGACCAGCTCCTTCGTCTTCGGCAAGCCTCTGAAGGCGATTTGGTCTGTTGCGACAAGGTTGGACCTGAGGAGACTGCGGACAATGCGAGATCCCAAAAAAATCGGGCTGCGAGACTCCTTCCTGCCGATTGACAGGGTCGGTGGAGAAAGAGTACCTGTTTGATTGGCTGACTTCGGTGAATCTCCTGGCCTATTGGTCAACCCCGCGCTGGGAAAGCACGGGCCCACGCTCGTTCCCTTGAAAGAGACAAGGCCAGACGCCAGTCACCGGTGCAGTCCCCCGTCGCTGCCTGCCTTCTCAGGACCAAACAATGATCGGAGGAAAGCGCAAAGGGTGCTTGCGACTTCCCAAACGAAGCCATCTTCCCGAGCCAATTAATTACCTAAACACAACTGGGCAACTCACTTTGAGACGCTACAGGCAGGAAACCATCAATAACCCAAGAGATTCATCTTTCCCGGCCCTTTCTTATGATTGAAGCTCGGCTGAGTCATCTTTCCAATGTTGCGGTGAAGGGACTGAATCTCACGATGCAATTCGGTCATGGTCCGAATTGCCTCTCAGCATTTTATTGGAAATAGCAAGGTCCACGCTCCCAAGAGACTGCTCACAGGCAGACCTCGTGGCCATCACCCTGCGTAGATCCAAACCCGGTTTCCACTTCCCGGTCAGCGTCCAATGGTAATCTACCCTACCGGTGAATACCTTACTCCCTCACCTTTGTGGACTCCCTGCTTTGGGTACTGCATATGCAAACTGCTTGCTGCTTTGAGCAACAAATCTGCAAGCAAATATCCTTTGGGTATGGTATTTTGGTACTGCATATGGTGCATTTGGGATAGCTTTTTTCTTCAAGTGCATCAGTCTTGGTCTCTTCATGAGCCCGAGACCTGCGGCTCAAGTCCTTCAAAGTTCATTACTGGAGGTAGTGGTGGGCATGTTGATGGTTTGGCCATCAGCCTGGATAGCAGGCTATTATTGTTGATAAAAGGTTTCTCAACAAGGTCAATCAAGTCTAGTGAACCTCAACAACTTGGAAGCGTGTGGCTGAAGTCAGATTCATGTTGGTAAGTACCCTTGGTTCCAAGAGGCCAAAAACGCATCTGAGACGCACTTGCAAATGAGATGAACCTGATGGGTTGATGGATGGCTCCTCTCCAGTCACTGAGTGAGGGATTCTTTTTGCAACGATCCCAATTTATAGGTACATATACTTGGGTTTTCTCACCAGTAACTCTAGCACCCACAGCAAAGCTAATACCAATATGACATTTCAACGCAGAAGTGGCTCTCGCTCCCCAAAGAGGGGTCGCTTAGACTGCCACCAGCGCGCAGTTCTCTCTGAAGCTCTGTAGGCCCAGAAACACAACATACCCGCGATGAACCCAATAGCATCATTCCTGAAGGCAAGAAGTCCGGCAGTGGTCATCAGCATGACGGTCCATCTTTCAGCCCTCTCATCATCAGACAGCGAGCGGTGTTGTCTGAGAAGACCACCGTCGTTGTTGCCAGCAGAACTCTCCCACAGGTCAGACGCACCGTGGTTCAAACTGTGGCCGACCTTGGCAAGCTCGAGACCGGCTGCGATGACCATAACACCAAGCAAACTCTTGGGATAATGTGACAGCAAGTCGAGAAGAGTTCCGCCAAAGACGACGCCCAAGATGATCTTGAACAGACCCAGGATGATGACACTGGCACCGCTGCGCGCGCCGAATCGGTACTGAGCGGCTAGGCCTCCGGCGCCGTGGCAGACTGGCATAGCACCAAACCAGGTGCCTACCAAGTTCATGATTCCAACGCTGATGCCCATGCCGGTCACAGTCGGGGTAGGCATGTCAGGGAGCAAGTCAGCAGCGAGGGCACTGACAGCAATGACAGAGTTGAGTGTAGTGAGAGGCAGCTGGCCGATGGCCATCGTGATGGGCTTGTACTTGAACCAGTTGAAGTTCCAGTGCAGCAATTGCGGAACCCAGACGTGGAACCATGGCAGGTTGTGCGGTTCGTGGTGGTCGGCGTTCAGGATGGAAATGAACGCAAAGACGAGTGACAAGAGGAAGATATATAGGGCATAGGGAAAGCGGGGAAGTCCCTGCGTGAAGATGAGCACCAGGAAAGCAGCCAGGGCCCAGAGCCTATTGTCCAGGACGGGGTGAGTCCAGTGCAAGTCTCGAAGCAAGCCTGAGCCGGCGGCCATTACAAGAGAAAGGCCAGCACCAAGCTGAATACCCTTGACGACCGGGACGGGAACGTTTCGTGTTACCCAGCGAAGGAGACCAGTCAGACTCATGATCAAAACTGCCAGGCTGACCCACTGACCAGCAGCCATGACAGTTCTGATGCCGCTGTCCTCGCTTCTAGAAATTGCAGCAGCAGCAATGGCCTGGGATACACAAATTAGTCGTTGCTGCTGAATCAGAGATGGGGTGTCAGACCTTCATCGGTTGTACTGGCAGCGGGATGCCAAAAGCAGCCCCGGTCACGACATTGAAAATGCCAGTAAACACCAACGTGCTGTCAAGATAGATAGATCGTTGCACGGCGAGTGCAATCATCAAGGGAAGCAGAGTTCCCAAGTCGCCCAGAGCGCCAGAAATTTCGGCGGCGGGTTGGCGGCGCAGAGTCGCAACATTGTGTTGATGGACTCGTTTCAAATGACTGAGGACCGTCATGATGCGGGGAAATTCGACGGAAATTCTGGACTTTGATGAAAATGAGCCGGCTCAGATCGCAGACGCAGCCAAGAAAAATGCTACCAGCGTACCAGGAGCAGTTACTCTGTGAAAACCAGGGAATGAGGAGTGAGAGGCGACCACTCTAACAAGCTTCTGGTGATGACGAGGCCCCCGTGATGTCTGTGGTCGCCTGAGTGTGTCAGCACCCACGCGCGTGAGCTCTGAAGCTCAGATGGCCGCGTCCGACAATCCACTTGGATCGGAGGAAGCAACTCCTCGGCCGACACAGGCGCGAGGTGGTGATTGGTTCGTCTCAACCCTTGCTGAGATTCCCCAACTTGGTGTTCCGCAGCGGTGATAAGGAGATAAGAATGGCCAGCAGTTACCTGAGCATGTCGTCATAGGCCTTCATGTGTGGATCCTTCCGGCCAGACGACGATGAATGATCTGATTCTCCGGCGTCTTATTAGCTTGAGATTACATAAGTCACAGCGAGCATGAGGAAGGCCAGATAGTTTGGAATAGTGGTGGCTGGCCGCCGAAGAAGACGCCGAGACGGTACCGTTTTTGTTTGTGCTAGGAACGGGCAAAGACCGGACATAAGAGCTACCTTAGCGTGCAGTCCCGGGTGCTCTAACAACGAAGCCGGGCTGAATCCGCAATGGCAACGACAAGGACTCCAAAGAAAAAAGAAGAAAAAACTTCAAACTGGGCCATCGGAACGGGCGGAGGGATTCGGTCTGCCACCCGCCCCAGTGTAGCCGGCCTTACCTCACCTCGACTTGGGGCTTACCATGCGGAAAGGGCCCCGGGCGTGAAGCGGTGTATGGGGCTCCGAACTGAACTCTGGTATGAGGTTTTTGTTATCAAATCAGCGCTTGGCTGTGGGACGCAAGAAAGCGACGCTGTGACCCTGCGAGGCAACGGCGCGCGTTTGAAGAAAGAAAAGATGGACGGTCATCAGGTCAGGCCAGATGGTCAACCTTGACAGAGACAGGCCAAACATCGGCCCTGGGTGGGCGCGAACCCCGATCCGATGTGACGGGCTGCGATGCGATGGGGACAGCAAGAAGCGGGACCCCCACTCCCGGTCTGTTTACTGTTGACGGCCCCTACTTTTTTTTTTTTTTTTTTTTTTTTTTTTTTGAATTTTTATTTCATTTTCATTTTCATCGTCCAGTTATTCACAACTGGATTTGCGCTCCCCATTGCCCGGCTGATATGACCCCGCGGGCTAACAATTCTTGATGCTTGGCCGAGGTCTGGGCACTTGACTGAATCAAGCGATTCTTGGCAATGAGAGCGCATCTCAGCTACTCAGGTCTGCCAACGTTTTGCCAATCCATCCGCAGCAGCTTGGCCGGGCGCAGTTATTAAGAACCAAGAACGATCAACCAGAGTCGAGATGATGCGGCATTTGCAGAGCTCCAGAGAGCTTCACATCAAGCTAGTTGCCTCGCACAGGTGGCTGATGATTAGCCAAGTGAAGTCAGGGAGTCGCCAAGCGAGTGGAAGGCAAGCTCGAGTCGGTGACGCCCTGACCCGGCCTGGCCTGGCTTGCCTGGAAGGTACGGAGAAGTAAACAACGCAAGGCGATGAGCGGGTGTGAAGAGGATAAGACGGGACTGTGGTTACTAAGGTAAGGTGGGTGGGAGGTGTCGGCAGCGGAAGCAGGGCGTCCTAGGAGCGGCAAATCGGTCAGCTAGGTACTTACTTGTATAGATCTTGTCATCAGAAATGTCGCTTACTGCATAGTACAGAGGCAGACCGGGGCCGTCACAAAGAGCACGGAGAGATTGTGAGGCGACTTCGAGGGACGGTCACAAAGAAGCCGGGGCGCATTGGAGGTGTCCCCGAGAAATCTCCCCCGCGGCATCGGGCAAGGCGAGGGATAATGGAGCCAGCACCCTTCCAAGGTTCTTTTCTCTCCTCTTGTCGGGGCCATCCCGTTGCCTATCCCATTTGATCCAATTCCGCCCTGTGTTGGCAAGGACTTGCAGACCATTTGTTGTTCCGGTGTAAGATGATCACTAACAGCAGGCAGGCTAGCAAATAACGAACGACTAACGACTAACATGGGCCTTGGGCGACAAGAGCCAGGACGGTCTGACAAGGAGTCGACAAGGACGCTAGCAAGCTACCGGTATCTATCGCCCTTAGCACTTGCACCTGGGATGGATTGTGATACTTGTCGAATGCAGCCAAATTCCCTACAGCCATGAGGTAGAGCGGTGCCTTTCCCTGCCTCCCCCAGGGCAAGACCCGGCGAGTTGAGGGTGAACCACTGGCCTGCGAACCCACTGGAAAACCGAGGTCGGGTGTGCTGGGGCCCCATCGCGGTGCCGGCCCCATCAGAGATGCCCATGTCATCCAATCGCCCAATCTCTGCAGTCTGCACCACTACACCAGGCAGGACCTATTGGGCTCAAGCTGATCCCTCCACGACTCACGAGAGCAACCAACACCGGTGCAGTGGAAATTCGCGCAAGTGGGAAGAAGGAAAAGGTTGCTTTCCGTACCTACCTTACCTACCTACCTATCTAATGTGCCTGCCTACCTTAGGAGGGTTGGAGGTGCCGTTGGTAGGTAAGGTAGGTCAGGTAGGTAGGTAAGGTACGGATGGAAAGGCAGGAGGTACCTTGCCTGAGTAAGGTAAGGTAAGGTAAGGTAGGTAGGTACCTACCCTGCCAGTGTGTCCTGTGCACATTGCCGTCCCTGGCGATGCCCCCACAGCGGTTGCCTTTCGCGACCCTGCCGTCTTCCCGGCATCCTTGGAGACAAGCTTTCTGCTGCCCTTGGCGCCGCTTCCTGTGACATGACGCTACCACCGGATCCTACCTACCTGCCTCATACCTGGGTGTAATTGTACCTTACTCTGTACCTACCTTACCTACCTACCTACCTGCGAGTACCTCCTGTCCTCTGTCGTTCTCGCCATTGCGCCGAGGGAAAAGTATGTTGTCGCTGTATCCGGCCGTGTCGAATCACCGTCCCTCGCGCCTGCCCATCCGGCCACTATTTGAGCAGCTATTTACCACCTCACCCGCCCTCACTCGACCTCTCTTCCTGCTCCCGCTCTTCTTTCCCTCCTCCAACTCACTCGACGATCAATCCCCTCAATTGACACCGACTCTCTCGTGCGACGGTCAATTCCAGTTCCCCTCCTCGTCGCGTGTTGTTCGCCCAACGTGAGCATCGGATGCCAAGCTTCACCCCAGTTTTTGTTTCCTTGCCTTGCTGACAAAGTGCGCGCCCTGCGACGCCTAGCCACCCTCCCCCCAGTGACTGCGATCGAACCACCCCGTCTCGTTCCCCACCTCTACTCTGTCACTCGACGCAAAACTCTCTGAATCAAAGGTAAATCTCCCCTTCTCATTCCCAATTGACATGCCAAACACTTCTCCGGACCCCTCATTTCAACTCGCCGCCGCTCCTTACCCGTCAACACTTGCTTCCGTGCTTTGCGCCCGGCGCGCTGGGCCAGATCATGGGAAACAACACCGGACATTTGTCGGCCAGCCGAACGCCGGATACCCCGGTAATGACGATGGACACCGAGCTTCAAGGGTCCGCATTCTAAGACCTCGGACGGTCGTCTCCATAAAATACCTCAATGGGACAAGCTTTGCCGTCCCGATTGATGTGTTTTTTTGGCCTGATGCTACTCTAGCAGCTTGTAGTCGCATTCGCCACGAGCGAGCTCACTCATACATATTTCACACGCTCAGCACCATTCGCCCTCTTTGTTTTGATCGCCGTCGTTTCTCTTCTCCTCACCCTCACGCTGACAAGTTTTCTACTCTCCAGCCGACTTTTCGCTCAAAATCAGTCACAATGCCCGCCATCAACTCCATTGTCGCCCGCGATGCTGTTCACCAGCTCGCCAAGCGCGGGAACTGGGCCTCTCAGGAGGCCGGTGTCATCGTCGTCTTCTGCATCGTCTTCATTGTCGCTTGCGGTGTTGCCGGCCTCATGATCTCCCGCTGCATCTCCAGGCGCAAGGCCGCAAAGGCTGCCGCTTAAGCGCCGCCGCTTCTACACCATGGCAGGGAGCATGAGGTGCGGTGGAGGAAGTAATGGACGGCTTCAGTATGGACTATCGAAGTCGAGATGGGCGGCCCTCTAGCGACAAAACCACGACTTACACATGAGGGCTGCTGCTGGAACGGGCGCGAAGGTCCCAGCACCATTCATCACTACACTCGCGGATCATTCACCATCCCATCTATCGACTTTGATTCTCGACCCGGTCAACGACGACAGGATTGGAGTCTCACGAGAGACGCGGTTACGAGGAAATGTCCAGAGGCTGTATATACCGGCATGAAGGGACGACTGGCCGGATAATACGTGGGAGCGGCCATATGTCAACTCAAGACGCCGCAAAGGATATTATGAGCCCTTTGTTTTTTTCTTAATGATACCTATTTCATCGTTGCGCAATTAAACTTGCTGCATTCCAAACCGCAACCGGGTAGCTGATGAGCAATGTGTGCCACTTCGCCGTCCGAGAACATGTGCGTTCCTGAGACAATGTCTCGCATTGGGAACCTTGCGTTTTTCCCCCCTTATCTCTTATCCGCAGAAAAATAAACGGACACAAAAGTGGCCCCATGTGTTTTGTTTTGCCAGCGCAAGCTGCAATCAAACTCGGACATCAGATGGCACGACTTTGGCATGAGCGAACCGGTTTGGCCCTGGTGAACAGACCCGTCCTCGGAATTCAGACTAATAAACTTGGCACTGGCCACTGGGTGCCTGTTTCTTGAACTGCTCGTCTGAAAAGAGTCTTTTAAAATGCATCACACTCGACGTTCTGCGGCAACGACGTTGTTGCAGCTTGGGACTTTTGTATTCCCGGACTGGGGGCGCCTTTTTGGTCCGTCTCTCCCAAGCCACACGGCCAAGAGAGACTGCTTACATCCCAGGTCGCCGGGATTGTAAAAGATAGTGCACCAGTGTCCCCGTCATTGAAATACTATCTCGCTTTATCCCTGGGCACTATGAGTTATCCCGCGCCATTCTGTTAACCCGCAATTCGTCCGACGAGAACCTCAACACGGCCAGGCTGACGCCGACAGAATGTTCTGTTACGCGTTCTGTGGTCGAGGGGCTATCCTTATAAAATGCGGTACAGGGACATGCTCTCGCGCACATGTTTGTTTGTCGACTTCTCACCTGTGACCATCATCCTGCACCAGTAACGAAGCGGGAAACCAGCATCCAATACGGTCAATACCCATCTTTCTTGAGGGCACTTCACCACAGCACTGAGAGAAGCCGCGGTCAAAACAAACAAGACAGAAAGTCAACAGACTGCAAGAACGGCTCCGTATTTCTTAATCAAAAGCAGCCCCGTTCCCCTCCATGGATCAACCCCCGAGACCCGGGAGTCCACCTCGCCGGCTGCGGGCCTGCGTGCCGTGTACAAGGGCCAAGGCCCGCTGCAACTTCCGCGAGGAGAATGCCGGGAAGCACCTCTGTGACCGGTACGTCTTTTTGCATTCCACGCTCGGTGAGCAAGACCTGGCTAACTTTGAGCCACCCAAGATGCGATCGTCTCAAGATTGAGTGTGCGGCAAAGACGACGCGGGGTGTGAGGCGGCCGAGACAGCTGAAGCCGTTGGTGAAGTGAGTTGTGTTCCCCAGGGATGGGTACCCTGTTGGTGATCATAGGCTCACTTGCTATGCCTCAGCCGCGTCGCCTCTCTCGAGCAACAAATCGCTTCTCTCGTGACGACGGACAAGCATGACAACATATCGGCATCGTCATCGGGCAGCTCGACAACCGACTCAAACTCACCACAAAGCTGTGTTAAAGACAAAGGAGACCGTGACCCCACCAGAAGACAACACACCTCGGACGCTGGCCATCTCTACCCAGCCGCTCAAGAAGGCCTGAATGACCCGAGCGCGCCTCCGTTTGGCTTCACCTGGGCCCAGGCAAGCTTCATCCTCAATAATTTCCGCGACAAATTCACGCCGAACTTCCCATTCGTCATCATAGACCGCCAAACGAGCCCGCAAGACCTCCTCCGCGAGAAGCCGTTTCTCTTCCGCGCCGTCATGCTGGCAGCCGCGCCGCTCCCGCGTCCCCGCATCGCCAACTTACGGAGCGAAGTGCTGGCGTATCTCGGCCATCGCATGCTGCTCGAAAACGAAGAGACCTTGGACCTTTTGCAAGGGATTCTAGTCATTGTGATGTGGTGAGCAACCCCCCCCCCCTTCCTCTTGTACATCTCAAGAAAAACCAACAAATGACAAAATACCAATGGCCGACATTAAATACTTTTACGATAAGCAAATCACCCGCCTGGTCTACCTGGCGCTCGGCTACGCCCACAGCATCGGCATCACCCGCATCCCCCTCTCCGTCCTGGGATCCAAGGGGACCGCCGCCAGCACGGCGCAGCCGGACGACTGCTTCGCGTCCAGGATGGCCGCCTCCATGACGCAGCACCACACCCCCGAGGAGCAGCGCGCGTTCCTCGGGCTCTTCTACGTCGTGACGGTCAACTCGAACCAGTTCGCCCGGCGGAACCCGCTGCTGCAGCAGAACGGCGGCGGCGGCGGCAGCGGCCTGTTGTACGTGGACATCTGCTGCGAGAGCCTCGCGAGGTCGGGCACGCCCGAGGACGCGCTGGGCGCGAAGATGGTGCGCTTCATGCAGATCTCGGGGCGCATCGCCGAGGTGTTTGGGTCGTTTGCGAACCGCGCCACGGGGGAGCCGTACGCGACGCTGTTTGAGGCGCAGGCCGTCGCCATCAGGCGGGAGGTGGACCGCGTCGCGGAGGAGATTGACCCCCGAGACCCCTTCTTCTGTAAGCTCTTGATTCCTTTCGGGGTCGCCCATAAAGTTGCGCAACGCTTATCAGTCGCCAGCATATCTGTGGATGCAGTACAACTCCGTTCTCGTGCAGTTGTACGAGCCGGCAATTAAGGCCGCGACGTCGACCCCGCTGCACCGCACCACCTGTCTCCTGGACTGCCTGGCGGCCGCGAGGGCGTACTACGACTCCCTCACGACGCTGCCCCCGGATCAATTTCTGTACCGCACCTCGGCCAGCATCAGCCACGCGCAGACGGTGGTGACGGTCACGACGAGACTGCTGGTGCTCGAGGTCGAAGGGTGGGATCTGGAGTCTGCCAGGGCTTCGCTCGACTTTCTCGACGTGACGGAGCGGATGGCTGGCTTATTCAGGAGAACAGTGGATGCAGGACGAGAAAGGATGGAGCAGTTCTCTGCAGAGACTGGTGCGACTTACCCATGGATAGAAGATGAGAACACGGATAGCAGAGGCGGGACGTGCGAGGAGCTGGTTGAGAAGATGGGATGGATCGGTGACTGGTATAGGTCCAAGCTTGAGGCCGAAGAGGGAAAGATGGCATCAGACAAAGTCAACAGGGAGTTGCTGGAAGAGATTGCGCGAATATGGCAATGGTCTCCGAATGCTCAGAGCTTGCCGTTCTTCGGCGGCTTGTTGAATCCTCTCGATGTTAGTTATGAGGGTATTTGAGAGGCCCCGTCTGATCTAAATAGTAAAAGTACAATAGGCAAATGATGACCCATATATGTATGTCCCTTCTCGCTCATACCGAACGCCGAAAACAAAACGATCCTCTTCGCCAGGTCCCATTCTATCGTAGCAAGCCTTCAACCCCTGTCCTGTCTCTTCGGTGCCGAGTCCACATCATCTGCATCCATGATGCTCGCATTACATACCACTTACTGGATCAGTACCGACGCTCCGGTGCGATGTCTTGATCAAACCACATCCCAAGCGATCATCAGCGGTAATATAGCAAGCAAGAAGATGCAGGCCACTAGTGCAGGTACAAGCGGTGGCACGGACTCGGCTACGTCTTCAGCAAGCACGAGCAAGTCCGCGAAAGGCACGATGATGATCCTTCGAATCACAGCGAGAGGACTCCGGCCAGTCCGGCAGCAACGGCAGCGGGTCCAGAAGCTGTGCTGATACGTAACGTCATCGTGCTTTGGGGCCGAGAGGGCGGCGCGGACGTCGGCGCTGAGGTCTGGAAGTGAGCGCGATGAAAGGCGGCCATCTGGGCAGCGAGTTAGTTGAATCCATCAGTAATGAAAGGCAACCGGATGGAAAGATGAGAATGAGATAGCATGGAGAACGCGGAGAGGGTGGAGGCGAAGAGTGGATGACCGGGTCCGAGATGGGGACATTGAGTGGGTAAGCTAGATGAGGTAGAGCGGACTTACTGACGGGTGTCCGAGGCGGAAGTGGTGACCGGCTGCCGTCGGGTGGGATCTCTTGAGTCCGGCCCTTGGTCCTTGCGTAGTAAGCTGGAGGGAGTCAGTCAGAACAAGTGTCGGGATCCCTGGGGATGTCATGTCGTATGGAGAAGGGAAAGTGGTGTTGATGAAGGTGATGGATGAACGTACGCATTGTGAATATGAAGTGTTTGTCTTGAATACACCTCGACTTGAGTCTGTACGTCTATGGCGGGTTTCCGTGGTAAGCTGGGCCGTTCGTGGTCGTGCTGGGCAAATCACCTGTGGGGTGTTGTCAAATACGAGGGCCAGCCGAGAGTGGGCGCATGTGGTGATTTGATAGCCGATATTCTTTGCATTCCTTAATAATGTGGTTGAAGGGAGGGTTTGCCTAGAAACGATTCGTACTTCGTGTGGTTCCCCTCTTTTGCTCTCTGCCGTTTGACGGAAGGGAGCCAGGAATTGAATGGGGCTTGCGCGGGTGTTTGTATGACACAGCGGGTGACGAAAGTCGACCAGACCCCGTCTCCGGCCTCCCGTGATCAAGCTGGGCTGGCGGTTTGGGGGGCTTGTTGATTGGAGGGTAGCGAGATTGGATGCCAATGCCAACGCCGACCGCCGATGCGAAGTGCCAAGACACGCAAGGCACAATTGTTGACAGCTTTGAGTGTGGAAATGTTGGAGCGGAAGTGTTGGAAGTGGAGGGCGAGCGGTGCAACAAGACCAGATGAGGGTGATCGACAATCAGAGCCACCCTCTCGTCTCGTGAGTCGTCTTGGGGATGTACCTCTCTCTGTATTGTAGGTCGGGCAGAATAGACGTAGCTGGGCGATGAGGCGGGAGCGAGGCTTGATGCCAAGAAATCAAAAAAAGAAGAAGTTTGGCAAGAAGTGACCCCAGTGCGGACGAGACTGCAGAAGGTTGTTGCTGAAAACGTGGAGGGGGGTGGATAGCAAGGCAAGGTAGATGGGGCAGCAGTAACCCACCCGTATGACTTGACTGCGGCCGTGACTTGTTCTTGGGAAGTCGAGTCGCAGCGCAGCGGTATGTGCTTCCCGCAATTTTGAGTTTGACCCCAAGGATCCTGTTAGCTTGGCGGGGAGATGAATTGCGGGATGCTGTGGCTTGTCCCCCAGGCGCTGCACTACGCCAATGCAAGCCTAGAGTGAGACAAAAATGCAGAGGTACGCAGCAGTAGTGTACTTTGACTGGCCCGGCGCGAGGTTGACGATGATGATCTAAGCCTACCAAAAAGGGGGGGGGGGGGGGGGGGGGTCATCTGGAGACATGGCAGTTGACCTACTACACCACGGCCGGCATCATAGCCAGCACATTTCGGGAACGGGTGGGAAGGGTGGGTGCGTGGAAGCGGCTTTCGAGCCAGTTGGCCACATGGCCGGCCAGGTTGGGTGAATGATCGAGTTGGAGATTGCACTGCCTCACTCCTCGAACAGCTTTTCTCCTAGGTGTCACCTTGTTGGAGAGCGGCGATTCATGCCGCCTTCGTTGTCTTCATGCAAAACCTCGACTGCACAGGCCCGGCCAACGGTCGACGTCCCAAGAATAAATACTAAACGCCAAGAAAAGGAGGCGACGGTTGAATTACTGAGACTATGGGCACATATCGTCATCTTCTCGTTCAAGCAATGGTGCTGGTGGTGTGGTTGCTGCTGCACTGCGTGAACCAACTGGTATCTTGTGAAACTCCAAACAACAATACCAACGTCCGAGCCGCGCTGTCTATGTTTTATCAAAACACCACATCTATCCTAGCCTCCTGTGCGAAAAGCGCAGATAGCCATTAGAACCACGTGCGGCTTGTGCTGAGCCTCTTGTAACTGCTCCGCTCCCTAGCGCGCTGGTATTCCGCGTCGGCCGAGGCGTCTTGCTTCTTACGCCAAGTCTGCCCGTTGGCTTCCTCGAAGAAGTAGTGGTTTGGGCCTTTGGCGTAAGCCACTTTCCAGGGTACCACGAAGTCGCGCTTGATGGGACCGCCGCCGCAGCTGCCCTTGAGTTGCTCGCTCGGCGGCGAGTTGACAGCCAGCGCGAAGAGATTCTGTGGTTCTGTGTAGTCGGTGACCAGACCCGAGCGTGAGAGAAAGTAGCCCAGACAGAAGATGTTGATGAGGAAGACAAGGACTAGAGCCAGGTAGAAGACGTTTTGCCATTCGTACTCGTGTGAAGAGGTGTACTCCTGCGTGCGGATCGTGGCGTTAAACGTAGCGAGAGCACCTGGTTCTCCCAGCTGCGTGGTTTCATAGTCCCAGTAATGGATGAAGGGCGACCCTATACTGCCGATGACCAAGGTCGACGAGGCGAAGACAGCGAGAGCTTCGGCCATGGAGGGAAGCAGCGGATTGAGCTTGCCCTGTTCCAGAATGAATTGCGTGAGTGTTCGCGCGTTGGAGGCGTTATTGTTCACCGTCCCGCCGTTGATATCCATGGATAGTCGCCATTGATCTGCAATATTCTGGTAAAGTAAGTAATCAACCCAGAGAACCGCGACGTCGAGCATTACGTACCTTCCAATCGCCATCAGGCTTTTCAGGTGTGACTTCAGGCACGGAACGGTCGTATCTGTCTGGGTCATCAGGATCTTCGCAGTGAGCCTGCATATGTGAACCAGCGGTGCCAGAGATGTTGAAATGAGTCGAGCAGTTGGGCGTGACCCAGGAACGCATCTCACAGAGCGTGTAATTGGTGATGGAAGCCGATTTGGCCAGGAGGTATATGGCATCTCCTTGGTACACCTACTGCAAGTCAGCAAACGCTCTTGCACTCCCATTGGCAGCTCATCCATACCGTGGTGTTGGTAATCATGTTGAAGTCAGCAGGATACTGTTTGTAATGTTAGTTTAATTGTTTAGAATCAGCAGCATAGACACCTACAAGCTGGAACACGGGCGGCCGACGTCCGTATGTTGGCCCCCAGCGGAAAATGTCATCGACTGTTGTTCGGTTGAGCCACTCGTCTTCCTCAGGATGAGGCACCTCTCCCTCCCAACCAGCCCAGCCGGTAGTCTGATTACCAACTCCGGTTGCGTTTGTTTTGCCATCCTCCCACTTTGTGTAGATGAGAGGAGCCAACTCATCCTCGTCCATATTAACGCACATGACATTGATAACAGGGGAGACGACGCTCGCTCTAATTGCATACTCCCCAACACCTGAAAGGTCGTTCGGTTGGAGGATCTTGTTCACGGGGTTTGTTGCCGCATCATATACACCTGAGAGAGCGAGCTTTCTTAGTAAAGCCCTGGATACCTCGGACTTTTGCAGTACTTACCGGGATGGGGCATTGCAAGGGTTACGTTGTGAATTATCCTCCCCTTCTCCTCGAACTGACGAGTTACATTGCTGTATTCCGTTTTGACCCAGGTTGTAGTCAAAGTCGTGTTGTCGTACAACAGCGTGGTTCCCACAGGCCGATGAGACATGTCCAGAGACGAGCCCGTGCCATTATGGTTGATTTCGTCCCACACCGTCATGAAAGATACCAAGTTCCGATAAGCTACTAGTGTGTCAGCATTTCATCGTCCTCTGGAAGGGAGACTCTTACATTGCCCGGCATACTGAATGTCCAAGCACGATCTGGCAGCAAACTCCGGTCCATTTGGATCTTCCTTGCGCAGGGGTGTCGGGCAGCTATCCTGCGTAGCAAAAGTGTTTGCGTAAGACGATAAAACATAACCGTTCAACGCCTTGCTCTCCCAGCCACCGTACTTCAGCTTGGGTGAAACCATGACGTCAGACGCGGTGGTGTAGAACGTCGACGCGATGGTCGCGATAAGGGAGACCGCTCCGAGGAATGTTACTGCGGCGTAGGGAAGGGTTTCCCAATGCGTCAACATGAACCCAGGTTGCTACGTCATGTTAGATCCTGCAGGAGAACAGAGGTGACTGAAGCACTCACAATGACCCAGTTCCTCATCGTCATCTCGGCCAAGGTCATCCCCTTGGACATCTTGACAAATGACCGACGCGTCAAAACCTGGCCAATGAAGGCCACGAAGACCGTCACGAATGAAATTTCAATCGTCTTCGCAAACATTGCGCAGACCATGGTAGCCGTTGAAGGGGCTATGCCGCCGCTCGATGAGATTGTTGGTCCCCATCGTGGTTGCACCACAGCAACGACAAACCATAGACAGCTGAGGCCTGTTGAGTAGATGGAAAGTGCTATAATCGAAATGGAGAGCCAATTCGCTCTTCTTCTGTGAACGTCCTTCCGTGAGTCGCAATAGTGTGGCACATGGCCTGCGTATCATGTTAGTGGCTGTGAAAGTTGAGTTTAGCAGACCAGGATAGGCATACTGTATCTCTTGTAAAAGGTCTCGTCGTCGTCGTCGTCTTGGGAATCGTTATTTCCTGCGTCGTGATCGTTGCGCATTTGCGCGCTGTTGCCCATGTGTGATCCCACCGACGTCGCATCTTGTCGATGACCGTCTTTGCTGGGGTTTATCCGCCCTAGATCAATTTCATCCCGAGATGACGGATCCCACGAGCCGTCGTCTCTCGGTGGATCGTCCCAAGGCATTGGCGACTTTCCCATGCGTGCAGCTGTTCTCAAAGATTTGGGCGACGAGACCGGCGTTTCCTCCAGAGGCGAGACGATGTCCTGACCTGGGTTCTGAGCAAGTGAAGCAGGTCCAGACTCGGCTCGAGGCGATATTATTCCAGACTCTGGCGAGCCGGGAAATCCGTTGTTGGAACGAGGCGTAGCGGGTGAGATGCTTTTAGAGCCAACAGGAATGCGCGTAAAGGACACACGTTTTGCGATGCCCTTAACTGAAATACCGAGAGGGTCGCTTTCTTGACTATAGGAGGTTTCGGGTCGAGCCACGTGCTGGTTTTCAGTAACACCATCTAAAGGTGAAAGGTCAATGGAGCCAGAGGGCATTGGCCGATAGCCATCTCGGCGGAAGATGGGAGACGAAAGGAGACCGCCAGGAGGCGGAGGTCTGTCGTCGCGACTTGTTTGTGAGTTGACAAGATGGCTTTCCTCGACCTCAGGGACTGGGTGCAGGGAGTAAGGGATGCGCCTGTGATCACTTTCGGCCATGGCGGGCTTGAATGAAACTCCGGCTTGTGTGCTGAGCCAAACTGATTATCTAACAAGACATTATCTAAGGCGTAAAAGGATAGCTGCAGCGCCGGCCGGAGTCAGAATCCTGCCTGGACCTTTTGGCGAGGGATGAACTCCTGGGCTGTTGTGCTTGCGAGCTGGCAAACGAGGGGACACAGGTGGCGCCAAACGGACGGGTTGGAATGTTCGTGGAGGTAAGGGGTGACGATCGTCGGGGAGCGCGCGGACACTAGTCTACGTTGAAGCCGTAGTGAGTGTCTCGCGTTGCGTGATCTCGGCGCCGGTGGTACAGATGCGACGGGAAGGGACAAAGCAGTAGCTCTATATGATACTCGGGAGGGCGCATTCGTCTGAGATTGAGCAAGGTATTCGTCTGTTTGTCGTCGTCTGGTTGGCCCTTTGCGGTATACGGGTTTGGAAGCAAGGCACAGTTTCGCCCAAGGAAGAAAGACAATCAGAGGATAAGGGAGAAAACTTGGTACGAGGAGTGAAACGGCTGAAAGGAGATGCTACCATGACAGAGGATTCGTGGGACCAAGGATGTAAAAAGGAGGGCAGTGGTATAAGAGCCAGGAAACGACAAACACCCATGGCAAGAGCATCGGCAAGCAGGAAAACGACAGAGGCTCTTCAAAGTTGATCCTTCGGGGCGAAGAACTGGTCAAACCGCTCTAGTCGCCGGCGTCAACGCCGCAGCTGCGGGCTCGGCTGCCCGTCGGTGACGGAAGACTTCTTTCGTCGCATGCGGCTGGCCCCCCACCCATCATGTTGGGTATCACTTCCTCATCCTGCCTAGAAACCTGCAGACGAGCAACACTTCAAATTGATTTAAAATGCGTGGGATTAATGGGGATCCTGGCTTCGTGTCTGGAACCTTAGAGATCGGTGCTGTGGTGCTGATGCTGATGTTGGTGCAAAGTAGGGATGTGGCAACAGGGCACTGCGGGCGGCGTAGTTGAGAGCGAGAAGAGGTTGGTTTCTTGAACCAATGACTGATCCCTGCCAGTGACGACGCAGGGAGAGGAGGCAGTGGAGTGATATCTGAAGACTTGCTGTTGGTTGCGGAAGCAAATGCATGAGTGAAGGACACTGCCACTGAGCCATGTGCGTGTTGGGGCAACAAAATGCACAATACATGCCACCACGCCAGACCCGAGACTCTGGCACCTGAACTTGACCGGGGTACACTTCATGTACGCGAGCCTTGGTTCTGATCAATTCAAACCTGCCACTGGGCTGCATGCCCGCTCACCGCGACATGTCTGGCAGTCGTTGCATGCGTGTTGGAGGGTCATGTAGCCAACTCTTGCAAAGGAGGGAATTGCTAGGCGAATTGAGGCTGTGTATGTAGCTGGTCGACAGAATAGACACCTCAAGTCACCCGCAGCATAAGCAGCTCTTAAAACGTTTCTAATTTTGTCCGTGCTAGCCTTCGGTGCGGGACTAATCAACCCTCATCATCATCCCACGTTAAGCTTACCTTAGCTTCCACCTAGAACCCTCCTTTTCGAGGCTGTTCGTCCGATCCTGTCATCAGACTCGGACTCCCGCTGTCATCGGATTTCGTCCTACTTTTGTTCATTATTATGCTCTTCCTTTTGGCCAGCTCCTGGCGCAAGCCATTGTGTGACAAGAAAAGCAGCCATTTTTTCACATTACCTAATGTCATCTATGTATCAGACCTTGCCCGCCCCATGCATTTGCACTTCGCCTCTTCGCCAGTCGCCGCCAGCCTGATTTGCTGGGGGTCTGAAAAGTTCCGCCCGTCGCATCATAAACAAAGAATCATAACCCCAAAATAATTCGCTTCCTCGTCCTCATGCTCGTACTGTGCCCGCTCTCCTTGATCCTTGACTGGCAACTCCCGCCTTCTTTTGCGAGTTTCCACCAGGTCTTGCCAGGGTGTACTTGGCGAAAGCCCGAGCCAGGGCCTTCTTGCAGCTGATCTTTTGACTGCCAACAAAACTTTCCACCGTCACGGCGATTGCCCTGTCAATGTCTTGCGCTGAGCAGTACTCGGACAGCCTCATCCTGCAGAAGGCTTCGCTGATGCGGATGATGGCTTCGAGATGTCGCACCTAAACGGCAATTAGCAGAGATTCTGGTCGCCTGTCGTGGGATACTTACTGTGATTGGGTATGCGCCAGTAGCAAGAGACTCTCTTCTCATGTCGGCAAACAAACGCGCGACCTTGTCCTCGTCCATGTGGTACAGCTTGGGACTAACGCGCTCGCGCGCATACAAGATGTACTTGCGGAGAAGTTCCTGAGGTATTTCGCCTTCCTTCTTCTGCGTCTCAGCTTGCGTGTCCTGCTTCTCAGATTCCTGCTCAACATCCATTGAGTCCGCGGCGGGCTGCGAGGATGCAGGGTGGCTGCGGCTGTGAGATCCGACGATGAAACGAGCGAGACGTTCGTCCTCTGAAGGCTCCACAGTGTCCCGGACCACGCACAGAATGTCAAACCGAGAAAGAATTGGCTCCGTAAGCTCGACGTTGGCCGAGAAAGGGATGGTTGAGTTGTATCGCCCACCAATGGGGTTAGCTGCGGCAATAATGCCACACCGAGCCTGCAGAGTTGTGACAATACCGGCCTTCGAGATGGAGATGGTCTGTTGCTCCATGGCCTCGTGAATTGACGTACGGTCTTGGTCGTTCATCTTGTCAAACTCATCGATCAAGCAGGTGCCTTTGTCTGCCAATACAAGAGCACCGCCCTCAAGGGTCCATTCGGAAGTGATGGGATCCCGACGAACACTGGCCGTCAGACCGACGGCACTGGCTCCTTGGCCAGTCGCGAAAACTGCGCGGTGTGCCGTCTTCTCAACATACTTGAGAACCTGGGACTTTGCGGTACCAGGATCACCAAGAAGCAGAACGTTGATGTCACCGCGGACTTGATGGGCACCCTTTCCAACCTTGGCAACACCGCCAAAAAGAGACAAGGCTACTGCCGTCTTGATATCTGTGTGACCGTAGATGCTAGGAGCGATAGAGTTGATGATCTTATCGATGATAGCCGGGTCGCGAGAAAGCTTGCGAATTTCCTGCTCGTCTTCTTCCGTCATGCGGAATCCGGCCAGCTGATCATGAGATTTGACGACGTTGTTTGCTTCCAAAATGGTGGCAAAAACAGGGAATCCGTTGCGGTTGTTCAGCTGGGCGTCGTAGTTGTTTTGATAAATTCCGGTGACCTCAATCTCCTCGCCAGGCTTGGCCTTGTCAATGAGATCCCATAGTAGGATGACCTCTCTGTGACGAGGCAGACGGCCTGCTGGAACGGTGCCAGGAGACTCTTGAAGAGTGAGCTTCTGGTAGTTGCGGTACACCGTCTTCTCCGAATTGAGCGTGAAAGGACCGCGGGATTGACAAGATTGGCAATAGGAGATCTTGACCTCAACATTCGACTCCTGCTGGAATGGTCCAAGAGTAATGCCGCACTTGGTGCAATCGAACTTGACATATTTGAGCTGGGGAAAGACACCAGTTCTCTTGGTGACAACACCGCTGACCCTGACCAGGCAGTTCAAGTGCGATTGACGGAGCTGTCTCAGAGTGTAGTGAACGGGCAGGTCGAAGATGCGCACGTGAATTTCCGAGTGGATGCGCTCGTAGTCGGGGTAATGCAGGAGAACGACATCCATGGCGACCTCGTCGAAGAGCTTCAGGACTTCTGCAGGAGCATTGGCCAAGTAGTATGCAAGAAGTGCTTGAGAGGAGGAGAGATGGTCGTAAGAGACCTCGAGGGACTCAGCGTTGACCTCACCGAGGGTGCGAATGCGGTTTCCGTAGACCGAAGAGCCGTGTTCGTCGGTATATTCCGTCAAGAAAGCCTTGAATTCTCTCTTGATGGTCCGCTGGACGTTGGGTTGTGAAACCCACTCGGTCAGACTAGCAGCCTTCGCATCTTGCAAAGCCTCGAGAGAAAGCTCCTCCTCCAGAATGTCGGCGTCCATATCCTCATCAGGGTCTTCGTCGTAGTGGTGACGGCGACGGCGGGGCTGGGCCGAGAGATCAATGTCGCCTTCATCGTCTTCCCCGGGAAGGAACGCGGCGGGGATGCGTTGGCGGCGGGCAACTTCTCTGTCTCTGCGGTTGAGCTGAGATTCAAGTCGTCTCCTTGCACCCAGATCCATGTCATCAAAGTCGCCGTCGTCGTCGATGTCGAGACCTTCGTAGCGATCGTCTTCTTTGGCCCTGTAATCGCGCTCGAAACCCTCGCGGAAAAGGTCTACGTCGTCTTCGGCCATCTCGTCCATGTCGTCGAGGTCGTCGAGAATCTCCGGGTCGTCCTCGATGTCCTCGTCATCGTCACCGCCATGAGCAACGAAGGGGGCAGGAGGAGATGAGGCCAAGGGGCTGGAAGGGGCTGCGATTGAGGATGTGCCATCGTCACCGTTTCCACGGCCACGCTTGCGACTCGCCCGCTCGGGGACTCCTCTGTTGGCGGAGCTGTAGTTACTTCGAAGAGGGGAACTGGATGATGTGAGCCATGATTTTCTTTTTCCCCATGGCAACAGTGGAGCAACCACTCCCGAGGAGGCAACGGTGTCATGAAAAGCTCACCTCATGTTTGCGATGTTACAAAATGCATTCGCGAGTGCTGTCCTTCGCTGTAGAATGCGCAAAAAAGCGTTGCGACAAGAGGAGATCGGGCAACGGTGAAGGAGAGGGGGGGATATGCAGAGACGGAGAAGAGGGGGCAGGAACACTTGGAGTGCGAAATTAGTTCGGACCCAGTCGCGCCCCTGGAAGAAACGCGGTCAGGGGCGAGCGCGTAAAGTGGCACCTTTCCTCATCTGGACGACGCGTAAATGGGCAAAATGGGTAGGCAGTGTGGGCAGCTGCAAGGGATTGTCGCAAGGGAAACCAGAACCTGAGCTCAGGTCCCGGGGTACGTATCTGACGTACCTATCTATCTTACAGTTACAGGTTACCTTACCTCAGACCAACGCGACTTGCCTTACTTCCGTCTCAACAACACCACAATCCCATCCATATCTCCCATCTTCAATCCGAGGAAGAATTCTGACTGCGATCCGTCGATCTGATTCATTTCACTTGCTTCGCTTTGGAATTGGCTGAAATGTCAATGGATCCGCCCCCGCCGCCAACCGCAGCATCATCCGGCGATGCTGCGGCCGTCGCTGATGCGCCTGTACATGCGCCAAAGGCTGCGCGCAGTGAGAGCTTCTCTTCGCAAAAGTCAAGCGACTCCCAGACCGCTGCTGAGTGCGTTTCTACTATCTACCTCGCATATCAGGACATTGAAAAACTGATGATGATTCATAGGTTCATCCGAGACCAAATGCAGCTGGAGGCTGATGCGCGCGAAGCGCTCCCATACGTATGTCACGTCACTCAACCCGTATCTGGGAATCAGCATGCCTAACTATATCTGCCTACAGAGCATCGAGAACTGCACCAAGATTTTGGGCTCGCTTCGACAGAGCGTCTTCGCCTGCCTTACCTGCAATCCTCCTCCGGCCAACCCGAAGGATCCCTATAACGCTGCTGGCGTCTGTTACGCCTGCTCTGTCCAATGCCACGGCGAACATACTCTCGTTGAAATATTCACCAAGAGGGACTTCACTTGCGATTGTGGTACGACGCGATACCCTGCGACCAGCCCGTGTAGCCTGCGAATCAACCCTACGACAAATACTAAGGGTGGAGTGCACTCTGAAGAGCCGGCCGCAAACAACAAGTACAACCAGAACTTTAGGAACAGATTCTGTGCATGCGAGTGCGACTACGATCCTTTTCAGCAGAAAGGCACCATGTTTCAGTGCCTAGGCCTGGGCACGGCTGAGACTGGTGGCTGTGGTGAAGATTGGTACCATCCCGGATGTCTAGTCGGTATGGGACCCGAATGGTTTGAGGGCATGAAGAAAGACACAAAGACCAAAATTGATGGAGGTGATCGTGAGAAGCCAGCATTGCCCACAATCTCCGAAGACGCAGAGCCTCAGCCAGCACAGGCCGCAGCACCTGGTACTGTGGAGGAAGACGACAACGACGACGACGTGCCGATGCCGCCCGGTTTCCCTGGAGAGGATGATTTCGAGGCTTTCCTCTGCTACAAATGCGTCAACGCCAACCCATGGATCAAGAAGTACGCTGGTGCCAAGGGGTTCCTGCCTGCCGTCTTCTCGAGCCAGAAGGCTCAAGAGAAGGCTCAAGAAGAGAAGGTTGAAGACAACGAAGTTCAGGACGAGAAGGCTCCAGATTCGGTAACGCAAGAGGCATCTAAGAAGCGCAAGGCTGATGATGATGATGGCTCTGAATCTGAAGCTAAGCGACTTAAGAGTGGCCCTGAGGATACAGATGGCCAGCCGGACAAAGCGACGTCTGAAGTCAAGGAAGAGGCGAGCAAAATAACCACTGCATGCAAGTGGCAATCGTTGCCCTCGCCACCTGCAGAGGAGTTCTCGCTTTTCCTGAAGGAGGATTTCCGTGACCATCTCTGCAAGTGTTCGTCGTGCTACCCCAAGTTGGACCCGCACCCTCAGCTTCTTGAAGAGGAAGAGACATACGAGCCACCCCTGTCTGATGGTGGCAATTCAGAGCACGGCGGTTCTACCAATGGCAGTGGAAGTCTTCTCGAGCGTGGCGAGAGTGCCCTGCGTAACGTAGATCGGGTTCGGGCCATTGAGGGCGTCATGGCCTACAACCACCTCAAGGATCAGCTGAAGCCGTTCTTCCAGAAGTTTGCTGAGAGCGGCCAGGCCATCGGCGCGGAAGACATCAAATCCTACTTCGCTAAACTCAGGGGTGATGAGCAGGCCATCAAGGACGCAGGGGAGGCGGCCAATGGATCGAAGGATGACGATGATGGCCACCGCCGTGAGCAGAGCGGTTACTGAACCGACCACTTTCTTTCTGGTAACAACACTATTGCATAGTCTTGATCCCAGGCTTGTATAATATGGAATCCAAAGGGCATCTATCTGATGAGGAGTTACTACGAGGCATGACGCACAGTCAATTTGACGGTAGCCCTGGCGCGGGCTTTGGCTGAGGCCTGGTTTCCTTCCGGCTTCTGACGAAAAAGACAAAGAACTGGAAATGTACTCAGACGACCAAGCGCGCCGCAACACCAGCCGTGGGACTTTGTAAACCTTTAGCGTCTTGATGATTGCGGCATTCCTTGACCACGTGAATTACCAAATCACTCAGCTACCGATACCTATCTTCCACGCAGAGCACAATGTCTACTCAGGCCGTGCTGGCTGTCATACGAATAATGGCGTGTTGACCAGGAGCTATCTATCCATTGAGTACATTGAACATCTCATCAGAACATCCACAACTGCGCCATCCGCTACGGACCTCAAATTAAGTTCACTAAAACTCATCCAGGTATTTGAGAAGGACCATTGCACAACCCAAACGAGCAAATGCTGATCACAAGACACTGTTGTTATCGTAAAGCCCCCAAGCTCAAGCCTGTAAACCTTGGCAAGCCATACGCCCCCAGATACCAAAGCTGCAAAGGGGTGATGTGACATTCATCATGACATATTCATTATAATAAGAAGCAGATGGGCATTCGTCCCTTATCCCAGGGCACAAGAAATATAAAGGCAACAAGTGTGGGATAGGCTTGCGTCTCTGGCCGCGTATTCGGTTGATGACATCAAGTGGCCAAGAAAATGATGGGTTTTCAGAAGCTATTTCTGATGGTGGCCATCATGGTCTCGCCCCTTCCATCTATTTATTGTCTGCCTAGATAAGCCGTCCGCCTATCTGAACCAACACTGGGAAGAGGTCCTTCGAGGCCAGACCTGCCTTGCCGAAACCTTATGTGGCCCGCGTGAGGTCCTCGACAAGTGTTGTCTTATCTTTGGTTCGTTGGGCAAGGTAATCTACGACGTGTTGAATGGTCACGCGCACCTTCCTCTATCGGGATGCCCGCAGCTTCCCAAGAGGTTCCCCTCAAAAGCCACGATGTTTGTAGCAATCATGTCGGGTTTATAAACTCGGCCAAAGTCCTCGTTGACCCTCTGTTCCGTTAATCCCCTTTTCACGTTTTCGATCGTTCGCATCTCCGTCCCGGGCCCAACAATCGTTCTTGAACTTTACAACCGCACGTCATTGTTTTATCCCACCGAGTTGCCGGGTTTCCTCCCACCGCTCGTTTCATCCTCCATATCATCAGAAGAGCCATGTCCTTCAACGACCCAGACTCGCCCTTGAAGAAGACGGCCAGCAACCTCGATAATGTCACCCAAGCCACTCGCACGCCAAGCGGAGATGCCACCAATGCGCCCATTACCGCAGAGGGCGAGAAGTTGGAGCGGAACATTACCATTCGGCAGATGGTCTTCATAGCTCTTGGCGGCTCAATTGGAGCTGGTCTATTCGTGGGATCCGGTGCTGCTCTAAGCTCTGGTGGTCCTCTGAACTTGGTTCTCAATTTTGCCCTCGTCGGCCTCGGCGTTGGCTGTACTATGGGCTGTCTCGGCGAGCTTGCAGGTGAGTTGAACGCTTCCCATTCTCTATCCTCTATACTGACGAGAAACCACAGCTTCGTATCCTGTTGCTGGCGCATTTTACGACTACTCAAGGCGCATGATATCAGAACCGTGGGGCTTTGCCATGGGGTGGAACTTCGTCTTCAACTGGCTCATTGTTTTCCCTTTTGAGCTCACTACGATAGCGGCTCAGATTAAGTACTGGGTCCCAGACTTGCAACCAGCCTATGTGATCACGCCGATTCTCTTTGCCCTGACGGGATCGTCTTTTCTAGGATCTCGTTGGTTTGGCGAACTCGAGCATGCTTTCGGCATTGGTAAGGCACTCGCTATTGCCGTCTTTATCTTTGCAGCTATCTTCATCATTGCCGGCGCGGTGCCAACAGATCCTCGGTACGCAGAAGTTTCCATGAAATCAGACCGAGCGATGCTAACAAATTCTAGACACGGAACGGGAGTCGAGTATTGGGTCAACCCTGGTGCCGTGAAGAATGGCGTGGCTGGATTCTTCTTGGTCTTCCGTACTGCTGGCATGTCGTACGGAGGTACCGAACTTCTTGGGCTGACGGCAGCCGAGTGCAAAAACCCGCAAAAGGCCTTACCTCTGGCGACCAAGATTGTGTTTGCGCGGATCTTCTTTTTCTATATTATCGCTCTTCTTCTCCTTGGTTTCGTGGTCCCTTCCAACGACCCAAATCTAGCCTCCACCGGTCATGGTGCCAAGTACAGCCCGTTCACGTTGGCTGCCCAGCTGGCCAACATCAAGCATCTTCCCGACTTTTTCAATGTTCTCATCGTTGTTGCATTGATATCAATGGCGAATGCTAGCATATTCGCCGCCAGTCGAGCCTTCCAAGCTCTCTGCGAGAAGGGCATGGGCCCCAAATGGGGTGCCAAAGTCAAGTGGGGTGTGCCGGTGTATGCCTTCTTGGTAACATTCATAGTCGGCCTGCTCGCCTTCGTCAACCTGGCCGAGGGCGGTGAAGCTATTTTCGATTGGCTGCTGAGTCTGTCAGGAGCCAGCAACTACTACACCTGGGCCTCGATTTGCTTCAGCCATATCCGCTTCCGCAGAGCATGGGCGGCCCAGGGCCACGACAAGGCCACCCTCTTGTGGCGAACACCTTTCGGTACCTGGGGGGCCTGGGTTGGCCTGGTTATTTGCATCATTGGTCTTCTGGCGAACGTCATTACCGCTGCCATACCCGTTGGCGGCAAATATTCAGCCCAAGCCATTATCCGCGACAACATCGGCACCGTCATTCCTCCGTTTCTTTACTTTGGATACCGCTTCTACCAGCGCTTTATCAAGAAGGTCAAGAAGCCGGTGCTCATTCCTCTGGAGGAGGTAGATTTGCGATACGGCCTTCGCCTTATCGCTGAAAGTTCCGGCGCGGATCTAGAGCAGCCGACGCGTGTCCAAGTAGTCGAAAAGTAACGATGTTTGCGAGTAGGGGTTTAGAATACCATTTAGTTGTCCGTGATTGGGCTCCTGGAGTTAACACTCTCAGGCATTTCCGCAGGGAAACCTAACGTTGTTTTCGTTTCGTTTAGCAACACTGGTATAAACAGACTTGGTTGCATAATTATCACAAAGACAATTCGTTCGTTCCATAGTATTCGTGACAATGACAGCCAGGTGCAATGTAATGCATGACAAACGTGACATGAGGTATAATGCGACCGCTCACCCTTGAGCGTTCCAGCTTCCCAGACCCAATCCCCAACGCCGTTTACTTTTAATTTGGAAGAACGCATTGGCCCTGGTGTCGATAAAGCATGTCAAAAGGTTTACCAAACCTCCTCAGTCTCATTGACCAGAAGAACCGGTGCTTGAAGTCGCACTCGAGGGCCGCGGCGGGGGCACTGGCATGCTCATGGGAATTCCCAGATCTCTCTGCATCGGTACACCGCCCATCATGCTTGACTCGGGCGACTGGGGTCGCGAATACTCGTCGCCCATCTGCTGGCTTCCGGCGAGCTGTTCTTGGGCAGCCCTCTGCTCCAACTCCTTCAGACGCTCCTTCTCGGCGGGGTCAATGAGATCGTCGTCGTCACTCCAGCAGGGGTCCTCATCACCAACCTCCGGCATGGCCATCCTCTTCCAAAACCGCAGCTCCTGCCGCGCGGCAACATCCTCAACGCGCCGATCCCATCTAGTCTCGTCCTCATCGTACTTTCGGCGGAACGTGCGCAACAGCTCATTGGCCTTACCGGCGCGCTCTTGCATCTCCCAGATCTGCTCTCGCAACCTGCTATTTTCGGCGCGCGCTTCGGCGAGCTGGGAGCGGTAGGATCGGTGCCACGCGGCAACGTCGGTGACGTGCTTCGCCTTGTATTCGTGGAATTGTTTGAGCATCGCGGCGAGTACGGTGGCGTATTGTGCGAGGAGGGTAGCATTGGCATCTCGGCTGTACTTTGCTTTTTCTAGTGATTCGGACAAGATAGATATCAGTGTATCGAGGTTCTGTTCTTGAGCTGCGAGTGTTCTGTCAGCATCTTTGCGGAGCCAATGGCCTGGGGAGAGCATGTCCCTGGGTCTTCGTGCGTACCGTTGATGTCGTCGGCGGCGTTGTGAATCAGCTCGTCGTTGTTCACGCCCTGAGTTCTTGCGCGGCTGCGTACCCTGCCGAGACCAGAGACAATATCCTCAGTCACGCGACGGTTCTCCGCAAGCTGCCGACTCAGCTCCTCGACCATGCCGTAGATGTAGTTCAGCTCGGCCTGCTGCCCAGCCGGGGTGGGCACGCCGCCCATGCCGGCAGGCATATTGCCGCCGTTCATTCCGT
The DNA here is from genome assembly GCA_027406005.1 of Colletotrichum horii. Lineage (NCBI taxonomy): Eukaryota > Fungi > Ascomycota > Sordariomycetes > Glomerellales > Glomerellaceae > Colletotrichum > Colletotrichum horii. The sequence continues at coordinate 4,599,243 of JANVYB010000008.1, forward strand.
TCATGAGGACGAGCTGCTGGTACTGTGCGTGGGCGAGGGCTTGCTGGGCGGGTGTGAGGGAGTTCGGTGCGGCGTAGGATGGATTTGACGGCGCTGGGTGGTACTGTGGTTGGGGTTGCTGTTGCTGTTGCTGTTGCTGGCGCGAGAGAGCGAATTGGAGCTGCTGCTGCTGCTGTTGCTGCTGGGTTTGGTACTGCTGCTGACTGAAATGTTGGGCAGCTGGACTAGACGCGTTGGAGATCGGGTTGAGGGGGAGGTCGCCAGTGGTTGATGGAGGAGCGGGAAAGTTCATGGCCTTTAGTCTGGTGGTCGCAACTGGCGGGCAGCTGTGAGGTGTTCCGGACGTGAGCCGGGGACAAGAAGCGATGGACTGGCCTTTGGAGGTGGAGCTTGTCTGAGGTGGGTGAAGCGCTCGTTCGTGGAAGGTACCTTAATTACTCTAGAGATCCGTGCCGTTTTGGGTTTGGAGGTGTGGAGGGCGAAGGGGGTGTGTTGCTGCAGGACACGCTTTTTGGATGTGATATCGCTGTATCCGTGCGGGCGCTTAGGAAGGAGCGGCTAAGCCAATGTGCAGCCGCATCTGTGCATAAATTCTGCTTTCAAGCTTGCATAAATTGGTCGCTGCAACGACTGCTCTTTTGAACATCAATAATACGGCAGCTACAATCGCGAAAATACTGGCGGACAAAGGAAAAGGTGGTATTTCGGGAAGTAATCGATAATAAAAACGAGATGATACTATAACAAGACTTCGGCATCTCCAATCCCCAGTCCTCATAGCCGGCCTTCCTTCACTCCATCTCTCCAACCTAACTGTAGCCCGCCTTTATCACTTCTGCTGCAGGTGTCTGTTGAGGATTGACGCCTTGGGCGTTTCCTCGCCCATTTCGACATCTTCATCGTCATCCTCATCGGGCTTCTCTCCCAGAGCAGTCGCGACAGCATACTGCGACAGAATCTCCCGCTCACGAGCAACATCTCTTCCGTAGAGGGAGTTAGTTCTGTCGAACTCTCCTCGGCCCCTCTTGGTAGGCGTTTGGGGAAGCTCGGCGCCGTGTGCGAAGACGAAAGGGTCCATAGGACGAACCCCAGCCACTTTGAGGCTTCCCATTTGGCGGCGGAGAGGGCGGAGGGAAGGCGAATCATCCTCTTCCATGGCATCGTAAACGAACAGCTGATTGCTGGGGGCTGACATGGCAGAAGGAGCGGTCTTGACTGATTGGGGCCGGTCGGGAACACGCAACTCAAGACCACCTTCGATGGACTTTCCTGCCTTGCGCGGAGTGACGACCGGGGTGTCGATTTGGCGCCATTCGGGATTTGAGGGCATCTTGTTCTTCATGCCGAGAGCAAGATAGTGCTTCGGGCTCGGTTCGAAGTCGAGAATTCGACCAGCGCCTGGGCTTCCTTCGTCGCCATCGAATCCAGATCGACTGATCTCAGGGTTATGGAGTCGAAGGGCCTTCGAAGTTCGAGGGGTTTCGCTGCCCAGCTGAGCACGCGTAGCCTTGGGAGTTAATTGGTCACCAAAATCACCACGCATGGTGGGGTGGCCGAAGACGTCGGCGTCTTCATGAACGAATCCCTTAGGGATCCAGGTGTTGTTGTGGTTGCCTTGATGGAAAACATCAGGGTTATTGTTGTTGGTGTTGCCGGCTCGGCCCTTGCGGGAGACAGGCTTGAGGATGCGGCGGCCAGTGATGGGGCAGTTGGTGCTGCTCTGCAAACTGAAGTCTGCGGCAGAGTCGTTGTCCGAGAATGGCGACGAGACATACTGTTGACGAGTCTCTGCAGCAAATGCATCCTCTCCATTCTTATCTTCCGTGGTCTGCGCCATCTGAGCGCCGGCGGGCCACAGATTCCGACGGACTCCATTGCCGCCGTCGGTGCCTTCGGTGCTCATCTTGGGAGGATTTATTTTTTGCCGGTATCTGAAAAGCCCAACTGGGTTTTAATCAGTATAGAGGAAGACCTCTCATCTCGAAGGCAGCTTACCTCTAGGAAACATGAATTTCAAGGAGACGAAGGGCTTTGACACAAATACAAGGCTCAACTTCAGGGGTTTAAAGAGCTGGCTGTGAGCTGGTGGCTTTGCTTGGCCAGATTGTGAACAAAAAGCAGAGAGCTTGGTGAGATGAAGCACGCAGAGATTTTTCTACATCTACGTTTTGAAGGAGCTCCTGCTGTCCAAGATATTCTGGTGCCATCTTGATGTTGCGGGCGCTGGCCGGTCCAAGCTCACTGGCACCAAGAGTTGATTATGTCGTCGGGTGAGGGCCTTCACGATCGATGGATATCGAGAAGGGTGGTGCTTGTTTTAGCCCGGAACATTCTCTACTAAAAGCACCTCAGTGACTGGACTCTCAGTGACACACCATCCCATCAAGTGAGTCCACTGATCTGGGAAGCCCCAACACTAACTATTGAGTATGATAGCTTCTGAAAGGCGGTCAACTTGTGACAAGTGCCATAAAAAATTGCTACTCAAGTTCCAAGTTAAGGTTGTGAGTGACCGACCAAATCTACAACCATAGGTTCAGAGAGCAACTACTACTACTTGAGAGCTTTCAATGATGTACTATCATGTTGGAGTCAAAGTGGTCTTTGATTTTCAAGGCACTTTCATTGGGCTTCTCGAATCATGAAATAGAGACATGATGCTTCCAAAGGTTTCGGGAAACATTTTTCAACAACGGAACTCATCTCAAAGGGCTTAAAATGAGCACTAATCGAAAGTTATGCACTGCTGTCTTGTCTCAGCAGCTACCAAGCCGAGCACCCACGGTGATGTCAATATGGATGTCTCGGACATTTACCCAGGCCGGTCAGTCATTGACAAGCGCCAGATCCGTCTGCAACTGGGTTTCTATCTACCTTAACCCTTCTTAGCATCAACCAGACGTGGCTGCAGATGGTCCTCCCGACAGTTTGGCCGGCGCGAACCCTCACTCGGCCGGTCGCCGCATGGATGGTTGTCCGGGGTGCAGCTACGACATGACCGCAGTCACCAACACGTCTACGATCCAGAACTCTTGGAGGCCAAGACGAGATGAGCTTGCGGAGTCTCCGCGTTCTGAGCCGGGCGATTTGAGGGTCACCGGCTCTCTTGCGGATGCGGGGTGATGCGGGGCAGTCGAGCTGTTGTCGTCGTCTCAGTGGTCTCCCCCGCCATCCGGTCAAGCCACCAGTCGGGCCGTTGGCTGCACCCGAACCGGGCCAAGGATCCAGGCCCCCCGGAAAGAAATAAACGAAACGAAACACTGCTTTTTCTCCGCTGGACATCACCAATGGCAGCTCCTCTTGCCCCCTCCACCTCCCCCTGCTGCATGGTACCAGTCTTCCCCGCCCCCAGCTATCCATCCCCTCGGCCATTGCCATCTCCAACTTCTCCCGGTTTACGCATACTAATTAACTACGCGATGCACACTGCAGCTCATCGTCACGCTTGCTGATTTCTTCTAGGCTCGGAATTCGAGTGCGGGGAAACATGCGAAAGCTGGCGGTTCAGTCTTGAAATCTGACGGCACACGGCCCTACCTCGCTCCATTACTCGCTCACACCACTTGTCAATTAGACATTTTCACCAATTAACCTTAGTCCCCTGAATGCTAGCCCGACTTCCAGGGAGTCCTGGCCACCACAGATGAAGGTCCGGATGACGTTTTATGCGCCTGCCCCATGCTGCCGCAAGCTAATTGCGGCCTTCATTAGCGGGCATGTCCGTACGATGGAAAAGTGGTGAGGGAGCTTTGCGTCTACCCTGCAGTACGAGCTCTCGGGATGAACGGTTGGAAAGAGCTCTCTACCTTCCCTGCCGATGTAACTTCACCAAGAGCGATCTGCAAGCAGCCACGGCTATAAAACTTACCTGTCAGCCGGGTTCGCGTGTCCTCTCACTTCTCGAGCCAAGCTCGCCAGCACCTTCGGAGCCCGAGATTCACCATGGCGAGAATCTTCTCCATCTTTGCCCTGCTGACGACGGCAGTCTCGGCGGCTGTTATCCGACGGGACTACCCGAGCGACGATGCACTCTCGAAATGTCCCGGCTACCAGGCCTCGAATGTCCAGACATCTTCCAACGGCTTGACTGCCCAGCTTTCCCTCGCCGGAGAGCCGTGCGACGCCTATGGAACTGACCTGAAGGATCTGACACTGACCGTCGAATACCAGACTGGTAAGTTTGTAGACAAGCTTGTAACGGCTTCCTGCCTTTGTCCAAGAGTGCCTAACAGACATTCTAGATACTCGCCTGCACGTCAAGATTCAGGATGCCAACAACACGGTGTATCAGGTGCCTGAGTCGGTGTTTCCCCGTCCCAGTGGCCCTGGGGTTGATGCGGCGAAGTCCAAGCTGCACTTCAACTACACCGAGAACCCCTTCGCCTTTTCGGTCAGCAGAACCGACACTGGCGAGATCCTGTTCGACACTTCTGGCGCCAACATCGTTTTCGAGAGTCAATACCTTCGTCTGAGAACAAAGCTGCCCGACAACCCCAACCTGTATGGCCTGGGCGAGCACTCAGATCCTTTCCGGCTGAACACAACAGACTATATCCGCACTCTCTGGTCTCAAGACTCCTACGGCATTCCATCAGGCGCAAACCTGTACGGAAACCATCCCGTCTACTATGAGCATCGCAAGACCGGCACACACGGAGTCTTCTTCCTCAACTCCAATGGCATGGATGTGTTCATCAACAAGACGGAAGAGTCCGGACAATATCTTCAGTACAACACTCTTGGTGGAGTCCTCGACTTCTACTTCGTTGCCGGCCCCTCCCCTGTCGAAGTGACACAGCAGTACGCCCAAGTTGCTGGGCTCCCTGCTATGATGCCATACTGGGGTTTCGGGTTTCACCAATGTCGTTACGGCTACCGGGATGTTTTCGATGTCGCCGAGGTTGTTCACAACTACAGTGTCGCCGAGATCCCCTTGGAGACAATGTGGACTGACATTGATTACATGGATCGACGCAGGTAAGTCGCATGTTGAAAAGAGACGACCTCTGTGTTTACTGACTTTCGAACCAGGGTCTTCTCTCTGGACCCCGACCGTTACCCTCTTGAAAAAGTGCGACAGCTTGTCGACAAGCTGCACGAGAATGACCAACACTATATCGTTATGGTAGATCCTGCCGTGGCCTACCAACAATATGAACCAATGCTCCGAGGCATCGAGGACAACATCTGGCTGTTGCGCAGCAATGGGTCAGCCTGGATCGGTGTCGTCTGGCCCGGTGTATCTGTCTTCCCCGATTGGTTCTCAGAGAACATTACCAAGTACTGGAACAACGAGTTCGCCACCTTCTTCTCAGCCGAGAGCGGTGTCGATATCGATGCTCTCTGGATCGACATGAATGAGCCGTCCAACTTCCCATGCTACTTCCCCTGCGACGACCCGTACGCATCTGCCGTGGGCTTCCCACCAGACCCGCCACCCGTCAGAGAAAACCCCCGTCCCTTGCCTGGCTGGCCGTGCGACTTCCAGCCACCGGGAACCACCAACTGCTCGAGCCAATCCAAACGCTCGGATTTGGCCCAGAATGTGTCACCAAGAACCTTGCCCTTCAGCGAGAAGTTCGACAACCTCATTCTTGCCGAGAGACAAGAATCTGGTGACCAGAAAGGTCTGCCAGGAAGAGATCTCTTGTTCCCCAAGTATGCCATTCACAACAAGGCAGCGTGGGATACAGAGTCCAACGCGGCTGCCGGCGGCATCTCGAACAAGACGGTCAACACAGACGTGATTCACCAGAACGGTCTGACCATGTATGACACACACAACCTTTATGGGTCTATGATGTCGTCAGCTTCTCGCGTCGCCATGGAGGCTCGCCGCCCCGGCCTCCGTCCCCTCATTATTACTCGTTCCACCTTTGCCGGTGCCGGCGCTCATGTCGGGCATTGGCTTGGTGACAACCTGTCCAACTGGTCTCTTTACCGCATCTCCATCTCCCAGCTCCTTCAATTTGCCTCTGTTTACCAGGTGCCCATGGTAGGCTCTGATGCTTGCGGATTCGGTGACAACACCAATGAGCAGCTATGCGCTCGTTGGGCCGCTCTGGCCGCTTTCTCAACCTTCTACCGCAACCACAATTCTATCGACAGCATCTCTCAAGAATTCTACATCTGGGAGAGCGTCGCCGAGAGTGCCAGAAGAGCAATCTCTATCCGTTACCGTCTGCTCGACTACATCTACACGGCCGTTTATCAGCAGACAATCGATGGCACCCCGGTTATCAACCCTGTCTTCTATCTGTACCCCCAGGATGAGAAGTCTTTTGGACTGGATCTTCAGTACTTTTACGGCGATTCGATCCTAGTGGCACCCGTCACGGAGGAAAACTCCACGTCGGTTGATGTCTACTTCCCCGACGACGCATTTTACGACTGGTACACCCATGAGACCATCCAGGGCAAGGGCGAAGTCGTCTCTTTGACTGAGCAGAACTACACCACAATCCCACTTTTTATCCGTGGCGGCTCCGTGCTGCCGCTGCGCGCCAATAGTGCCATGACGACCACCAAGCTCAGAGAAGAGAACTTCGAGCTTCTTATTGCCGTGAACAGGAATGGAACTGCCAAGGGCCAGCTGTATCTCGATGACGGTGTCAGCTTGGAGCAGTCCGGTATCACTCACGTCACGTTCGATTACAAGGACGGCAAAGTTGCGGTTGATGGCGAGTTCGGCTACAGCACGCCGCTCAAGGTGTCCAAGATCACCTTCTTGGGTGGCGGACAGCAGAACGGAAAGAGGCGGGAGTCCATCATGACAATCGCAGTTGATAAGCCCTTGACCGGGCCTTTCGTGATCGAGATCAACTAGACCGGTGCTCGGTTCTTAGATGGTGTACATCAACCTTTCCTAATGCATATATATATAATTACGAAGAGGAGTCGTATCGCCTTGTAACTTGCCACTGCTACTTGTGACAGAGACTAGTTGACTGGTACAAAAATCCGATCAATGTCCGCAACCCAGGATGAATTGCTGCTAGCAATGGTGATGGTGTTGCTCGATCCCGAGTTGAGATTGCAAAACAAGGAGCTGCTTCCAGGGGTATTGCCATCAGCAGTCGGCAGAAACGCAATAGTCTGCGAGACACCATTGCACGTCACCGTCGCCCATCGCTGACTAGAGTCGCCGTTGAGATGCTTAATCCTCACCGTGGTGCGACCGGTCGCCTGGGCGCTGACGCTTGAGAACTGAACCGTACCGCCAGCCGACCCGCCAACATATCCGGCCGCGGCGCTGCCGCTGCATCCCGTGCAGGAAATGCTCTTCGCGCCGCCCGAGAGCGTGGCCGACTCGCCCTCATAGGAGGTCTCGGAAGGTCCGACTGCCCAAGTTCCGGCGGCAACGTTGGGTGTCCAGTTGACGCGGTCCGCGAGAGTAACGGTTGTGCCGGAGATGGTGAGCGGCAGCCAGATGTAGGTGCTGCGCATCAGGTTCGTGCTAACCCAGCGGTCGCCCATGTAGATAACCATGTCGCCTACGGGAAGGATGTAGGACGTCTGGCTGGTGAAGGTGTTGGAGCCGACGGGTGCGAAGGTTGCCCAGGATGACCAGGGGCCCGAGAGGGACGTGGCGTAACTGTAGACCTGCAAAGGGTGAGACGAAGGAAGACATGTAAACGGACAGGGGGGGAACAAACATTGTCGTTGGGGTTCCAGCCGGTGAGCTTGCTTCCGAACATGAAGTAGTAGCCATTGCGCTTGAGAATGGCGGGGGACTCGATGTTGGTGGTCCAGAGGTAGACGTTGCTTGTGACATTGAGGTAGTCGGAGGTAAGGGCGTCGATGCGCAGACCATTAGGTCGCTGTACAGCTCGTCAGACCCATCTGGGGAAGAAAAAGAACCATGGGGAGTCAAAGTCTTACATCCTCAGACAACAGATACGCGGACCCGTTGTCGTCTTGGAACAAGCCAATGTCGCGGCTCTCGAACCCGAGGGGTCGCCAACTGCTGATGTACGTGTACTTGCCGCACACCGTGTCGGAAGTGGCGACGCCGACCTTTGCTTCGCCGTAGTTGCTACTGTCAATGTGCAGGTACATGACGTACTTGCGCGTCGACGAGTTGTAGATGACCTTGGGCCGCTCGACGACGCGGTCGGGACCCAAGTCGCCGCTGGCGGTGCGCGACAGCAAGGCCCCGACGTAGGTCCATTCGACGAGGTTGGTCGAGGAGTAGCAGTTTACGTTCTGGAAAGCCGAGCCTTCGGTCTTGTCCTCGCCAATCATATAGTAAGTCGAGCCGACTTTGGTGATGCCGGCGCCGTGGGCTTGGATGTGCCGGCCGGTGTTTGTCTGGTTCCCAATTGCAGTCAGTTTATGAATGCGACTAGGAGGGAGGCCCGAATGAAGCCGGGCTTCATTACCGCAGTCCAAGTACCGCCGGGTATGATTTGGAGCGTGGCCTTTGCAAGACCAGCTCCCGCAAGGAAAGAGGCGAGGCTGTGGAGCAGACGCATGTTGGTGGCCGTATAAGTCGGATCAGATCAATGCTCAGTCTCTCTCTCTCTCTCGCTGCAGTGCTGTATGGATCGTGAACGAGGCAGCAGAATTGCAAACCCTAACCAGAGAGGTCTCAATCGCCGAAACATCGCGCTGCCTTGGGTCGTAGTTATACTTTCCCATGATTGGCACCAGACACTCGATCAATTCCGCGCCATCGTCACTTGCGGCCCTCGGCTCCGGCATCCCCATCTCATAACACGCTTCGCACCGCTCCCAGAAACCTTTCGTTCGTGCGCTTTCAGCCGGTAGACTAGACGGACAACCGGCTCCCTTGGCCGGAGAATTAGTGGTTCCTTCAATTGGAAGCTTGCTTCTTGGTCTTCGCCCCGAACGGTGTGAGTGGCCCGCCAATATCCAGGTGGAGGTTGTGGGTGTGGTGCTCATGTGTTCACCATCAACAGCCTTTCTGGGATACCAAAGCCGCTCCGAGGTTGCAGCCATTGAAGCACTATGTCATTAGGAAAAGGGTGGGCGAGTCGAGAGGCAGGCACAGGCACACATGCGCTAATCACACTTCCCCGCAACCCGGTGCGACGCTGGCGTGTCGATGCCATGTCTGCCCAATGATTCTTCGGCCCTGACGGGCGTCGGCTGATCTACCGGCGGAGCATCACCGGGGTGCAGTACCGAATCCGGACCGGGTCTCAAAAGCTTGGTTCACGCGCGACCCCACAACGTGCACGATGATATTGCAGTGTTCCATGGCAACTTGTTTGATTCTTTCTTGACTTCCCTAATGTTTTTTCTTTGGTTATTTTCCTATACCAGTCCCTGAAGAGGGGTCTTTTTATTCCATGCCATATCCCACTTGGTTTCCAAGTTGCTGCTCATGGCCAGTCGAACTACCTGTCTAGGGACCGACCAAGCGAGACCCCAGCCAAGCAAGAAGCGAACAATTTTCGAGCAGAGTGTCATTCATATCTCGTATCAGTCGTTCCCGGATAACTCCCGCCAATCGATGAAAATACGCCGTATAGTATAGGTCGACAAAAAGCCTTAGCGCCGCGCCAGCTTTCGTTCGCTCGTTCAGAACCGCGTCGTCTGCTTCCCCGTTGTATGTTCTATGCGTCCACCTCCATTTTGTCGTCGGCGTCTCCTGCCTCGGCTGCCTCCTCGGCTTCCTGTTTCGGCTCTGGGAATGCTACCGAGATGGAATCCTTTGAGTCTCCTCCACTGACTGTGCCGCCACCGCCGCCAACAGTTCCGTTGCCAGCGCAAAGACGATACTCGCCGTCTTCTTTGCGCTCTATAATGCCCTCGTCAAGAGCCCACTTGGCCAATAACCGGTCAACCCCAAGCCGCTGGCCCTCGCCCTTCTCCATGTGTCTGCCAACGTGCTCTGTCCACTCGTCCCATGAACCGGGACCTTCGAACACGCTCTGACAGTCAGGTTTGGGACATGCTGACTTTTGAGGCGGCGATCGACGTGTCACAAGACATGTTGTTTGCATCTCTTTGACATGGCCCTCCCACTCGACTTGGAGCTTACTGTCGCCTTTGGCAATTGCCTTTTTGATGGCAAAAGGTGCGTGCATGCGGCGGAGATGTTGGGTAAATAGGTCCTTTCGGTTGAACTCGTTGCCCTTGCCCTCGATTGTGCTCTGCGGGCAAGATGAACAGCGGTAGTATTGAAGACACAGATGCTGGGAGGCAATGTGTCGCTTCCACTCATTTTTCGATCCAAAGGTGCTCGTGCAGCCTGCGAACGAGAATGCGCAAGGAAACGGTCTGGTATGTGCTGCAGCGATGTGTTTGCGAAGTGATGAGGAGTCCTTGAAGGGGGCGTGGCTGCAAAGAGTGCACCTCGTCTCTTGTTTCGGTGTCGCTTTCTGGAGAGATCTCCTCTGCTTGGGCTTCGAGTTGGGTGTGTTCATGTCTATCGAATGCATCGTGTCGTCGGCGCCAGATTCGTGGGATGAACTGTCTTCATGATTTGCACTCATCACCCCGTCGGGCAGGGTAGTCCGTTGTTGCCGCTCTACTGCAGGCGGGGCCTCGTCACTGAGGTGGCGAACGTGGCTCAATGCCTTCAGTTGTTCTGCGGCCTCCTGCATCTCGGCCGAATCTTCGACATCGTCTTTGCCATCAATGGCTGCAGCCGCCGCTGCAGTGGCGTATGAGATCCCTGACGGCGTGGTATCTTGACGGCCGAGTGCCTCGTGATAGGCGGCATCTTTACTGTCTAAAGAGCGTCGGTGCATGACTGGTGTGCTTACTGCCATCTCCCTCGCTTCCAACAATATGCGGCCGTCCTCAACTTCTTTTGCAGTCGCTTTGATGCCTGATGATCCCTTCAGTTTCTGGTACAGGTGAATCATGTTATGCGATGTGATATATCCTAGGAAACAGCAAACTTTGTCGTGCTGTACAACATTCCAAATGGAGTGTGGCATTGATATCAGGAGCATCGTAGGTGGCCCGAGGAACATGCCCTCTACTTCGATCTTGGCAGCCAGCGGAGGAGTGTTGTGTAGCCAGCCGTTGAAAAAGGACATATCTGGACTGGCATCTCCTACGAAAGTGGTGCATACGAGCACTCTTGCCTCGTCGAACCGCAGATCGGTAACGGACTCGGGGTCGATCAGCTGATCCTCCTTTGACCTTGCATGAGATTCAGCGTCGCCGTTATGCGGCGATTGCTGGACAGCCCGTGGAGGTAAGGGGGCCAGGCTGAGGCTTTGGCCCTTACCAGGGGTGAGAGTAAACAGAATGGGAAGTTGAGGTGACGGAGACGGGCTTTTGCTTGCACCATTTGTGAGCTTAGCAGATTGAGCATGTTCTTGCTGCCGCAACAGCGCAATCTCTTCGTGTAATCGCGGCACGCTGAATGGCCTCCCAACTGTGCTCATTTTGTGTAATGCCTCAATCAAGTGATATGTGAAGGATTTTCCCGCCGTCTCTCGTGCGGTCTGTTCAGAGCCGCACGCAGCAATGGCTTGCTTAAGTCCATGGCTGCCACTCATAGGTATGTCACGAACTGTGCAGGTATCGAGCAGAAGCAAGATATCAGACTGCGCATCCTCAAACAGGCATCGAACGCCGTCCCATTTGAGCTTCGCGGCGTCTTCTCGGTTATTGCTAGGGAGAAGCGGTCAGAAGAGTGCGAAGAGATGGTAGCGGCGGATGCCCGACTCACCAAGCCCAGTAGAGCTGATTGTCTGCAACATAGCCGTAGCCAGCATAGTAGATGATCAACAGGTGGTTGTTGCGACCATGCTCGAGGAACGAGGCCATCTGCACGCCGAGCTTGATGCTGGGATTGGGCACTGTCGGGATGGTCCATCGATCGGTACGATAGTTGTAGCGGTCTCTGAGGATGTTTTCCAGGGCTGTGAGATCAGCTTCGGCCGAAGTGTCTTCTTCCCATCGCAAGAGCAGGACCGAGACGCTATCATACGGGGGGCGCTCGGTCTGACGCTGGATCAACATGGCAGCATCCTGAAGATGCCTCGCAAAGGACTCGAAATCATGGCGCTCGGCTGGAGGAGCCTCGGGGACCTGCTGTTGCTGAAGCTTCGAGAGATTAAATTAGCGACTTGGTCTAGGAAGTTTACACGGGTAGCATGGGCGACAATGACGGGCAGGGCCGGGGCATAGACTCTGGTGAGGATGGATTGGGAGAATCGCGCGAGCTCACCGATTCGGGGAAAGGCGCAGGCTGGGCAGACTCTTTGGGCGCGGGCAAGAGTCGTCTTTTCTTGGCCGGTTGCTCCATCTACAGATCGAATCAATGGGCGACAATTGGGTAGTCAGGGTGATGATTCGATGCGGTGCGTATAGATCATGAGAGGCGACAATGGTTGAGATTTGGGAGGGCAGGGCAGGGCAGGGTCGGCGATGGTGAAGGAAGACCAGGTCCAGCCAGCCTAGGCTCGAGGCTTCGGCGAGGCTGTGTGCTTCAATCATGACCCACCCCATGTGCCTGTCTGATTGGCTACAGCACGCTATGGATGCACCCGAATGTCGCCCGGCCGTTTTCCTCTACATAGTAGGGCACCTCGTACGGCAGCCTGCAGGACGCACTGGGTCAAAATTCCCAGTAGTATTAGGGCCACGCCACCACTGATATGGGGGGTAATACGTTTTACATGAAATAACGCTTATATGCAATAGGTTTGACTGGAATAAGTAAATCTGAGATCTGATTAGTGCATATAGGGCTGTGCGCAGCGTATAGGCTACCTACTTTAAAATAAATATCTTTTTAGTGAGGTGTTAGAACTCTTTTTTCTTTTTCTATACTTATTATTATAATAATAAATTACACTTATTTTTATATATATTTATAACTTTAAAGTTATTTGCTTTTATATAGATTAGTTTTATAACTAATATTTTATTTATATTAATTTTTTTTTTTTAATATCTAATAATTTTCTATATAAAGCTTTATAGTATATATTATATATTATAATCTCTCTATATATATATATAGTTCTATTAGCATTTCTATACCTCCTTACTTTTTCACACTTCTAATATAATTTATATAATATCTTCTAATCATAAGGCTAAACTAAAGACCTTAGAGAAGACAGCTCTAACTAAGTCTGCTTATAAAACTGTTAAGTCTTCCTAAAAAGTTATAAAAGTTAATAATTCTATTAATAGCTAAGTTGTTAAGCTTATCTCTAAGCAGATTAGTAAGGTTATAATTCTAATTAAGTATATCCCTAAGAATCTATCTCTTAACGCTATACTTCTAAAAGCTACTGCCTTCTACTTAGTATATATATATACCTCTATCTCTTTTTATACTATTTTTAATCTAACTTATATAAAATACTATAGAGTTTACTTCTAACACCTTTATTAACAGCCTTCTTAATAAAAAAGATCTAAAAATAAATTTATTATATAATTTCTCATAATCTTTTATAATACTAATATAAATATATAGCCTTAGAATATAATTACTGCTTATATTATAACTGTAAACAGTCAGTATAACTTCAAGCTACTTAATTATAAATATCTGCAGAATGCTAACACCTATCTAATATAAGTGTATAATACTACTTAAGCTAGTGCAGACTGATACACTACCTATAAGAACAGCAACAGCTCTTACTAGAACTATATTATCCTTAACAGCTATAAGTTATATGCTAACTGCACTTATAACTCTAATGCTAGCAATTGCTCTTTTAGTAAGTCTTATATAATACTGTTTTATCTTTATATATTTGCTAATATATATATAGTTGCAAAAGAGACTGCTACCCTTTATAAGCAGGCTAGCATTAAGCTTATAAGTATATATAAGCTAAAGGTATCTTATATTAAGTTATACTTTCTTAAGCACTTATATAATATGTCGCCTAAAGCTCTGCAGGGCGTTAGACTCACCTTAAACGCTATAGCTAACTATATCAAAACTACTAAACTTAATATATATTTATACATCTACTTATAACACTTCAAAGACTTATTAACTTATTATATAGATGCTAGCAAAAACATTAAAATCAAACTTAAATAAACAGTCTTATACAACCTTACTTCAAAGCATATATAACTTTACAACTTTAACATTTCTAATTTAAAGTTAGGCAATATAAGCATATATATTACCAGTATATATATAGGTTTATAAGTATTAAATATAATCTTAGAGTTTAGTATAATTAATACTTTAGTTTAGCAGACAGAACACCTCTATATAGAGCTTTACAGCCCTATATAAGGGCGTTAAACAGCTCTTATCTTTGCATTTTTAGGTTTTTAAATAAAATACCTTTATTATTCACTTTTATACCTTCTCAATTAACTTCATAATATTTTGCTAAATGCTATATTACTTAATATTTAACACTAAATAGCTAGTCGCCTATATATTAATTTAAAGCTTTTCTGCTTAATTATTACTAATAAATTCTATAACAGCTAGAAGAATAATATAATTATAACACTTCTTTAAAAGTTCTTCTAATTTAAAACATCTCTATTAACTTTAAAAAAGTATCTCTAGAAATAGAAACTTTAGTATGAAGTTTATACAGTCTTTTCAGCTAGATTACTCTAATATATCCTTAAGCTTTTTTTCACTTACTACCTCTTAGAACCAGACCTACTTACTTATCTATAAGCAGAAAAGTTTATAATCTCACAATATAGTCTAACTAATATCTAAAAATACTATTAATTATAGCATTAACTGTTAGCACAGGTATAAGAGTATTCAGGGGCGTAGTATATGCGCCTATATAATATAGGGTTATAGATGGAGATATGTTATGATAAAATGTGATAATCCTCAGCATTTATAGGCATTTATTTGTATAGATAATTGATAGAGAAGGAATGTATTGATATGATTCTGGTTGATGTTGTTAGCAGGTTGTTCCCTAGGGTAGGGAAAAGTGAGGAGAAAGATATCCTGAAACGTAATCTGCTAAACTGCTAATTACATAAGGTGCTTACGTAACTATACGTATTACATAATCAATATTATAGTTATAGGTTATAATAAACTAAGCACTTTTATATAAAGTTATATATATAAAAGTCTATTTGTTTATTTTATATAGAATATTTAAGTAAGTAAAATATTATTATATTATTATTATTATTATAATAAGATGTTATATGTTAACATCCCCCCTTAAGGTATATATGGTTGATTTAAGGGTATATAGCTTACTCACTTAACATATATATACGTTATAGGTATAAAAACTTAAAAACCCAGTGGGAAAAATAAGAAAAATATTCCTATATTGTATAATATGTTTATAACTAGTTAAAAAACTCTTATAAAATAACCTTATAGGTAAAAGTTTTAAGAGAAAAACTAGTATGTTATTTCAGTAATAATATTATTATTATTATTATTATTATTATTATTATTATTATTATTATTATTATTGTTATTATTGTTATTATTATTATATTTATTATTATTACTATAAATAATATATAATAATGTGAAAAATATAACTTTGCCTAAAGGCTTAGTTAAAATATCAGCAATATTAGATTTAGTATTAATATGAAATAACATTATATCTTTATTTAATAAAGAGTCTCTAGCAAAATGATATCTTATATCAATATGCTTAGATTTTTTATGAAATTCAGGATTTTCAGCTAGTTTTTTAGCTGCAATATTATCTATAAATATTTTAGGTTTATTTATTAATTTAAATCCTAGATTTTTAAGATTAAAATTATAGGTATTATATAGATAAATAGCTTCTTTAACGGATTCAGTTAAAGCCATATATTCAGCTTCACAAGTAGATAAAGCTACTGTTTTTTGCTTTATAGAGCTATAAGATATAATATTATATAAGCCCCAGCAAAATATATAAGCTGATATAGATTTTCTATCATCTAGGTCTCCAGCCCAATTAGAGTCTGAATAACCTATTAAATCCCAAATTATATTATTATTGCAGTTATAATAAATTCCCTTATTAGGATATTTATTTAAATAACCCCATAGATAATCTAAAGCAGAGAAATGCTCTTTAGAAGGGTTTGTAGTATATCTTAATAAGATATTAACTGCAAGAGCTATATCAAATCTAGTTTTTAAAGCTAGATATAGCAAAGCTCCTATTTGCTGTTGAAATTGTAATATTTCTTCCTTAGTTGCATAATATTTATTTATATGCAATTTTATATTATCTTTTATAGGTGTTATTGATGGGTTTATATTAGTTTTATTATATTTATTTAATATTTTTTGTGTATATTTCGTTTGATGCATAAAAATAGACTTATTTTGTCTATCTATATCAAACTCACAACCTAAAAATATATTAGGCTCTTCTAATAGTTGAATTTTTATATATTGCCTTAAATTATTATATATATAATCACTAGTAGCAGTATTATTAGCTGCTAGTAATATATCATCCACATGGCAACATATTATAGCTTTATATTTATTTTTATTTAATATATATACTGCTTCATCATAAGGTGAAACAATAAATCCTAATTTTAATAATATTCCTTTTAAATGGTTATACTATAGTCTAGGACTTTGTTTTAAACCATATAAAGCTTTAATAAGCTTACAGCAATATTTATTATTTCTTGATTTATAATTATAATTAGGATTAAATTCTAATTTATTTGTAGTTTTATTATAAATAAAACCAGCAGGTATAGCAGTATAAATATCTATATCTATATCTGCGTGAATAAAAGCAGTTGTTATATTATATTGTAACAAAATCCAGCTTTCTTTTATAGCAAAAATTACTATAAATCTATAGCTCTCAGGTCTACAAGTAGTAGAAAAAGTTTCTAAATAATCAATACCAATATATTGATTAAAACCTTGAGCAACCCATCTTGCTTTATATTTATAGGTATTATTTATTTTATCTTTTAATTTCATAGTATATACCCATCTACCGCCTAATAGATGAATATTATCTGGTATTTATATGATTTTCCAAGTATTTATATCTTCTATTTGACTTATCTCTAATTGCATAGCCTGAATCCAATTATCTTTATAAGGAGAATTTAAGGCTTGCTTAATATTAGAGGGCTCGTCTAATGTAATAACTGATAGTATATAAGAAGCTTTTTTATAGATAGTACTGGTTCCAGCAGGACTATTATTATCAGTTAAAACGTTATTATTATTTATTTTATAATTACTTAATACAGGGCAGTCCTGTATAGTAAATAATAGTGCACTTTCGTTAATAATATTATTATTAACTGTATTATTTACCCATTGGTAGTCTTTTTTAGCTTCTTCTGATAGAGAGGGGATCTCTATTAAAAACTTGGATTTTTCTTTATTTATTTCTCTATTATTAATACTAATAGTTTTCTTACTATTATTGTTCGTCTTACTCATATTAGTATTAGTACTATAACTATCATTATGGGATATAGTACTATAGTTATAGCTATTATTAATAGTATTATTATTTATATTATTATTATTATTTTTATTACTATTAATAATAGTCTCATCACTTGGATTCTTAAGAGCAGTGTTTTTAGTAATATTATTGCTTTCTATAGCAATATTATTATTACTATAAGAGATAGATTGACTAGATATATCTCTTTGTGGATTATATTGGGCAGTACTCTGTCTATCGTTGTTGGGCATAGTACTACTATTAGTATCCTTAAAGCGGGTATTTATGCTTATAGGAAGCTCTTTATGATGAGAAATAAAGGTATTCTCTAGGACTTCAACGTCACAAGACCATAAAGCTCTCTTTAGTTGCATATCCCAGACTTTATACCTATTAGATCCATAATTAATTATAAAACCTTGACGTGCTCTTATATCTAGTTTTTTAATTTTAGGATCTTTATTCTTATAGTAGCATATGCTACTCCACACCTTTATATTATTAATATTAGGTTTTATATTATTCTTTATTTCATAAGGCGTTTTATACTCAATAGAGCTATGAGGAGTCCTATTATGCATATAAAGAGTAGCATAAAAGGCTTCACCCTATAAGTAGTGTGGTAAACCTGAGTTATATAGTATTATTCTTATTTTATTAACTATAGTGCATATAGTACGCTCTATAAGTCCGTTAGGTTTATGCGTATAAGGAGGTCTTATGTTGTGGATAATTCTACTATTAAGATATATAGTCTTAATACGTTTATTAGAAAATTCTTTACCCCTATCAGTAGAGATTTCTTTTATTCTTTTATTATTATTATTATTATTTACTTCTGCTTGAAATTTAAGAAAAGTATTACTTATAGTTTCTTCAGTTTTATCTTTAAGTAATTTTCCCTAGATGAATTGGGTATATTTATCTATAAAGATAATAAATAAATTATATTTATCATAAGTAGTAGGCGTTATAGGCTTATATAAATCTGAAGCTATATAATCTAGATAATTTAGATTTTTATTATGAACCTGTGATTTACTAACCTTAGTTACAAATTTGCCTTCAAAACAGGCTTTGCAAGGTAGTAATTTATTATTATTATTTATATTTATATTATTTATATTTATATCTGAAATTGTATTATCTTTTATTTTTAAAAGACTTTGTATATGAATATGACTAAGACGTTGGTGCTATAGTTGGAGGCTATTATTATTATTATTATTATTATTATTTATATTTTTATTAGTTATAGTATTATATATATAGTTATTGTTATTATTGGTAGGAAATTGAAAGAAATATAAATTATTTCGTTTTGCCCCCATAGCAATAATACAATCTTTCTTTATATTATATAAAATAGGTTGTTTCCATATAATAGAAGCAATACCTAATAAATCTAACTTAGATTGACTAAGTAGATTAATACCTAGTTCAGATATATAATAAACATCTTTTAATATTATTTTATTATTATTAAGATATATAATTAATTCACCCTTTATTAAAGAAGTAATTTCTTTTGCTTCTCCCCATTTAATAGGTTTATTTATTTTTATTTTATTTATTAAAAGAGTGTGGTTTTTAACTACATGTATAGTAGCCGCAGTATCAATATAAAAATCAACCGTTTTTTCAATTTGGTTATAACTCCTTGCTTTTCCTTTTTCCTTAATAATAGACTGGTTAATTAAATAACCTAAGGAAGGATTATTAGTATATTTATTTATATTATAAGGAGGAGTAGTAGTATAACCTATATTTTCAAAAATAATATCTTCTTCTTCTTTTTCAGAAGATAAATCCATTAATTCCATAGAATCAGGATTATTTAAAGATATATAAGGGGTAATATTGCTAGCAGTAGTTATATTAACTACTTCTTTCTCTTTTTCCTTTATTGCACTATTAGTGGGTTTTTTCCACTAACTAGGTGCTTTTTCAGGATGTAAGAAAGCGTAATTTTCTTTAGAATGGTTTGTTTTCTTGCAATTTTTGCAGTATAAACCTTTCTGTTTTTTCTAGGGTTTTTTGGATATTTTATTATTATCTTTCTTTTTATTATTTTTATTATTTTTATTATTTTCCTGGTTTTTATTTTGATTTTTATTATACTTATTACCCTTAGTAGTAGTATTATTAACTACTTCTTTGCCTCCTTTTCTTTTATACTCGTCTAAAAGACTAGCATATAAAGAGTTAAGGGTATAAGCAGAAGGGTTAGTCCTAAGAGACTGAGTTATAGAGGTTATAAAAGCCTCAAAAGTCTCATTTAGACTATTAAGTATATAAGCTATAACTACTTGATTAGGTAGTCTTAGCTGGTTATAGGATAAATTATCTGTAAGTTCTTTTATTTTATTAATATAATCTTCTATAGAATTAAAGTTATCTAAGGAAGTATTAAAGAACTCTTTACAGGTTAAAAACTCATTTGTAAAACCTGTAGGCTTATATAGCTTTTTAAGGTGATCCCAGGCTTTAAAAGCACTATTATCATCCTTAATTACTCTTAAAGGGCCATCTTTACAGAGTAATTGTATATAGCTTAAAGCCTTATTACCTTTATCTGCATTAATATCAGATTTAGGTTTAGTTAAATCTATAGTTATATCTTTACTTATAAGGAAGGCTTTAATATGTATAGCCCATACCTTATAATTCTTAGAGCCTATAAGCTTAAGCATATCAACCTTTAAGTTAGCCATTATTGCCTTATAGGATGCAGTGCGTAGTTGCAAGCCTTATGAGGGTTAAACGACAGTAAGGTTATATAACTACAGAAGCTATTGGACGTATAGTACAGTGGTTTGTACAGTTACGTTATAATACAGCTATAAACCCAGAGGTCTAAGGTTCAACTGTGAAAAAAGAAGAGTTTTTCCTTATAACCTTCTCTTTAATCAAGATCTTCTTCAGTTAGACTGTAGTCTGACTGAGGAGATAAGTATCCTATATAGTAAATCGGTCGAGAAGAAGTCTGTTGGGCTGTAAGTATAGGTCTAAACCAGATTGGTAGTAGACTAGAGGATAGTTTGAATAGATAATCTGAGGGATATAGATCGAATAAAGCAGTAGCAAGAGACTGTCTGCTTAGGGAAGGATCGATAGAGGTATAGTTGATTTGTATAGGATTCGTTATATAGATTCGTAAGAGGTGTATCTTGTGGAACCAAACTACTAGTCCAGCTAGTATATCTGATTCTGCAAAGGTAGTATGGATAGAAAAGCGTTCGAAGGATCGATTTTCAGTATATATAGCCTTTAAGTAAAGGTAGGGCTTTATAGGTAGGTAGGGGAGAGGTAAAGAAGTAGAAGGAATAGAGGTTATCTCTGAGCTAGGCTTATAACCTGTTAGCATAGGTATAAGAGTATTCAGGGGCGTAGTATATGCGCCTATATAATATAGGGTTATAGATGGAGATATGTTATGATAAAATGTGATAATCCTCAGCATTTATAGGCATTTATTTGTATAGATAATTAATAGAGAAGGAATGTATTGATATGATTCTGGTTGATGTTGTTGGCAGGTTGTTCCCTAGGGTAGGGAAAAGTGAGGGGAAAGATATCCTGAAACGTAATCTGCTAAACTGCTAATTACATAAGGTGCTTATGTAACTATACGTATTACATAATTAATATTATAGTTATAGGTTATAATAAACTAAGCACTTTTATATAAAGTTATATATATAAAAGTCTATTTGTTTATTTTATATAGAATATTTAAGTAAGTAAAATATTATTATATTGTTATTATTATTATAATAAGATGTTATATGTTAACATTAACAATCTCTTAAGCAGATCTAAGCAGCTTTAAGCAATACTATAATATATCTCCAGTTAACTAATAAGATTATATAACTTATAAAGAACTTTAGCTAGCAGTTCTTTTACATATTTATACGCTAGTGCAGCTATATTATCAGTTATAATGCTTTATATAAAGCATACTATATAGTTTTTCTTAAATAAGTTGCTATTTAACTTAAAGAGATATAATACTAATAAAGGGGCTAGACTACGCTTAAGCTAAATTTTATTTAGTCACTTAATATATATAATAAACTACTTCTATTTAGGATTAAGATATATACTGCAATTAATACTTATTTATAATATATTATATAGTTTTATATTAGGTTTTCTATATATACAGCATAATCTATTCTTACCTAATACCTTTTTATACTTTAATATCAGAAAGTTATACCTCAAATTATATAATCTAACTATAGTGTTAAGACTGCTCTTATTGCTAAAGCCTAATAATATCTATTATAAGATTATATAAAAAAACTTTTAAGTTAACTAAGAGAGGATATATCAGTTAAATTTTATAACTGTTAGATATTTAGCAAGAGTATCTATAACATTAAGATTGAAAGCTAGTAGAATTAGCTCTACTAAGCATAATCTGCAGTATAGCATATATATTCTCTATCTCTCTCTATATATTAATATTATAACTAATCTTAATAGGAATATTTCTACTAACTCTAAACGTTTAGTCTTTTCTACTTTACATCACTTATAAACTAAGTTGCTCTATTATTTATCTTTCTGCTCTTAATCTATAAAGATTTTAGGAATTTTATTCAGCTTTAGAATAACTATACTATATAGATATAAAAAAGCTAATTATATATAGTATTTAGGCAACCTTAGAAGTTATATTACTACTATAATCTAATAACTGCAAAAGACTTTACTCAGCTGATCAATCTTAAAAAGGTTTAAAAGATGCTAGCTATATTATTATAAAAAGAGCTTAACTTAGATTAATATCTACTAGAGCAAATATTAAATCTCTATAGAGATATTATAGCTTCTATATAGAATCTCCATTCTATATCAGAATTCTATAAGTTAAAATATCTACAGATTGAAGCATATAACTTCTTATAGCAACATCTTAAGCTGTATATAATTTCAAAGTGTAGCCTAGAGGTTGCCTTACTTAAAAAGCAAGATAGTAGAGTAGAGTAGGTAAAAGTATAGCTTCAGCAGTTTAGTGTTAATATTAATTAAATCTTAACAGTACTTAATAAAAATAGAGAGATAGATATAAATTAAATTAGACTTATATTTATAGCTATAACTTAAGAATAATTTAGATATTATTAATATTAAATAGATTAGTTTCACTCTTTTTAACTACTTTTGTTATAATTTCTTTTTAGTCTGCTTCTTTAAACTCCTCTTAGATAACAGGCTTAATATCTTATATATCTACCTTTAAGATTATATATTTCTAAGACCTAAGTTGCTTCTGAATTTGCTCTTTAGCCTTAATAGCCTTTACTATAAGCTTTCATTCAGTTTAAGTCTAAATATATATAGATTTAGCTATGTTATTCTCAGAAGTAGTTATTAAAGCTTTTAGTGTAAGATATTATTTAAATTGAATCTTTTTTAAAACATTTAGGTTGGAAATAACTAGCTCAGTTTAGCTCTAAGAGACTAGTTAGAAGGTATAAATCTCCTTTTTAGGAATAATTAATAACTCTTTAAGAAATATATAAAGATTTACAGCATTATATATAACACTATAAAACTTATATATATCTATAAAGTTCTTTAGGTTTATTAGTATTACTTATTAGTTTTAGTTTAAGAAATGCTTCTCTATAGTAAACTTTATAAGAATATAACCTATTATATCTATATAAAAAGTATAAGTAGTTATTATTAAAAATTATAACTTTCTTATAAACTTCTTAATAACCTCTATATAAATATACGTTTAAATTAAGATTCTATTAAGGTCTATCTTATAGAAAGATATAATCTATAAGTTAATTATAATATTAGCTGTTAGGTTTATAATCAGCTTGTTCTTAGTATATTTAATACTAGCTTATTATTCCTCTATACTATATTGAATAGCAGTTAAGAAGCCTAGCTAAAGCTTAATATTAAGTATAAAAAAACCTTATTCTATAAGATTAGCTATACTTTTATATAACTTAGCTTAAAAGGTCTTAAGAGTTAGTAAGGTTTTAAAATTATTAGAATTAATAAAATTAATTACAATCAGCTCTATAATAGAAGATAAATCTAATCAGCAATATATATAAAACTGCTATTTTCTAATTAGTTTTACTGTAAAATAGTTAATTATTACCTATTTTAAGCAAATTAATAATATTTTAGCTGCAGCTATTAGATATAATAAATAATAAAAAGACAACTTAAATAGAGTTCTATATAGAAATATATAGTTTCATAGATTCATATAATGAAGTGTGTAGCTTGCTTAAGGTGCATAATAAATATAAATATATGTTAATTATTAAAGGGGTATTACTGGTTTTACGGATGGTGTATACCTAAATTAGAAATTTGGCTGTAAGCGGTAAGTTTTGAATTTTGACCTAGTGCGTCCTGCAGGCTGCCGTAACCTCGCTCACCCTCATGGTGCAGTCCAGTACCCTCCACGTCCTCACCACCAACCCCTCCACAAAGATTACCACCAAGGTACCTTGTCTTCGTTTCCTTGCTCTACCTGAGGGACCTTACCGACCGGCCACCGCACCGCATCATCTTCCTCTTCCTCTCTCTCTCTCTCTCTCTCTATCTCACTCCACCCTCCCACCGACGCACATCAATGACTTGCTGGCTGTTTTCCTTTCTGGGATATCTTCCCCTCACCATTTAATTCCTTCGGGGCTAGGCTGGGCTGGCGTTGGCTAGCTACCCCTCCGCCTTGCCGCCCCTCTTGGGGTATCCGAAGCCCGATAAGTGGCCGTGTCCACTGCAGCCACGACCTGACTGCGGCCCTCGAATGGAGCCACATATCTCTCGGTCATGCTGCAAGGCAGCTTAGCTTGCTAGCTTCATCGGACACGCCTTAGGAGTCGAGGCACGTTGCCCGTAGCCATCCGTGGCAGGTAAGAAGAAGGAAGGGAGCAGTCGATCAAAGACAGGCGTACGGCATTAGCCTTGCTTGCTCACTGCCGTTGAATTCATCCTACCGATGATACAGTCAATTGCACCGAACCGTCCTGATCTGACCTGGCCTGGCATGGCCTGACCGACACTTTTCCGTCTCCGTCTCTCTCTTTCTCTTTCTGTTTTTCTCGCAACAGCCCAAGTAGCTAGCTCACCGACATCCGACCTTTGGCTGTTGCAATGTTATGCCGTGCCATGCTGTACAGAGAGAGATGCAGACGACACACCATGCCAGCCAGCCAGCCAGCCAATCTCACCGCAGACATGCCTAAGAAGGCAGACGGCGGACCACGGCACAAGACCCAAGCCTGGTCTGACAATCAACTCGGGAGATGTCGTTGCCGCCGCCGCGTGAGAGTGAGAGGGAGAGATGCTTCTCATTCTCCTCCTCCTGCAAGGCCGATGACTTACACTTTCACAAGGCATGGCTGCAGGTGTCCAGCCCCACCCCTCCAACACCTCATCACTCCATCCCCTCGCTGCCGCCGGCCAATTGGCGTGCGTTGCTCCCCGTCTCGTCAGGTTCCAGTGCATCCGTGTTCCTGTTCTTCTTTGGCCCCGTTGCAGCCTTCCATCGGAGGGGCACCACGACGCGTTGTGCAAAGCTGGGCGGGATCTTCGCTTCGCAGATGGATGCACACCATCACTGCGTTCTGTTGGGGTCCAGCCTACCGCCCTATGTCTACGCAGTGTGTCTATCTTTTGGGGGGTGTAGGCCATTCGCACCATCAAATATCTGTTCATGCTCTGTGTGACATTACCTGTCCCACCTTACGACGGGCTTGTTGTGGTTGTGATTAAGCTATCGCACACTTCGGCTGAGTTCCCCATCACCACCACGTAAAATGACAGAGCTCGACGGAGCTCGGTGCCTTGACCCAGACCCCTACTGAGCTTACTGAGCACTGCAGCCTTTCTCGTCTCTGCCCTCCAGCGGAGAGAGCAGTCTGATTGCCTCGGCTGGGGCACTGACGACCAAGACTAAGAAGGGTCTTTCCTGGCAGCAGGGGACATAGCTCTGGGAGCTTGGGCTTGGGGATAAATAAGCTGCATCATCGCTGAATGGTGTGCCATGCACAGCCAGGTCTGGAATCATGCAAATTTTGCCCGGGGACGTCTATCGTTCCAGACAGTCCATGGTCAACATGCAATTCCGTTCCGTTGAAATGGCACTTCTGGGTCCGACTTTATGCCCTTTCACTTGAATATTCATATGCAGTGTGGCATTTATGTGTGATGATATTCCGTACACTAGGTAAGCGGATGAGGCGCCATCACATTGCTGCAGAGTCCCAACCACCGATGCAGCGGAGGTGTCAGGAGCATGCCGCTGCATCGAGACTACCAGTAGGCAAACTGCCGCCCTAGGTTGCTGTCGTGTTCCCTGGGGTGTTTTGTCAAATTCATCGCAGTACCAGGTAAGGTAGGGAGGGGGGTTAGGTCACGGAGACACTGTGAGAAGCACTCTCAGCCCAGCGGCATCTGACTCCGAGTCGGGGAGTGGGCCTCCGGGCAGAGGAGGCGCCCGGAGTCCGACCGTCCCGTCCGTCGTTCCCGGAGACTCGTCAGCGATCGGGCATCCACGGAAGCATGACCTCTCACTCGTTGGTCCGGTACCGAAAGCGATGGGCCAATACGAGAGTCCGCTAAGGCCAGAGACGCAGCTCGTGTGGATTCAATTACGCCTCCTCGGCCTGACTGCTCGGCTTTCGGCGATATGACGGACCAGCAGGCAAGAGAGGGCCTCGACAATCGAGGATTTCAATATATCTGCCGTCCTAGTTGATTCGCAGAAACTTGCTTGACCGCCAAGTCGCTTGCTCGGCCAAGCTTATGGACCCAGAAAATGCGAAAGAACCATCTTCTAGAAAACGGCTTGCCGAACGAGCCCAAGCGACAAGGAAATTCCATGGTGGCGGACACTGGCATCCGTACCGCAGTAGAGTAAAAACCTGTCCTTCATGTGGCGGGGGGGCTGAGCCGAACATTGAGTCGTATCGCGGAGTTCGGCGAGCGGGGCCTCTAGGTCGGCCCCAAAGCCCCGTTGGGCACGATCGGGGGCCATTGACTATCTTCTGGTTCAGAGGCAGGTGACTTGAGCGGATTGAGACTCTATTGCCAAGAGAGACCATGAAAGACAAAGCGAGCAATCAAGAGGAGCCAAGCGAACGTGCTCCTGTCACAAGAGCGCGTATGAGTGGCGATTTCAATAGCAGCAGCCATGCAGAGAGACGCGTGCGAATGACTGACTGGCTGTTGAGTGACCTGACACTCTTGACTCTGGAGCTAGTTCCTCGGAGCCGTCCATGCCAACAAGCCCAAGCCTTGCACAGCCACGCGGGCCACTGGTTTCGAACTTCTTGTTCGGTACGCAGCACGCTCCGTGGCCAATCAAGGCGTCGGACTCGCAGCTCTTCCCAACGCAGAGGGTGGGAGCTAGCGCGGCCAGGCGGCACATGTTGAGCGGAAGAACAATTGTGTTGCTGACGTGCGGGCAGAGTCACGGGGAAGGATCCCTTACTTGCAGCTGTCAAGTTATGCGTTAGGGAAGAGACTGAAAGGGTATCTGCTCAGCAGTGCAGCCAGCGCAAGCTTAGGAAACAGCTGCTTCTTTCGGGGGAGGCCGCAGAAGCGATGGGTGTCAGCCAGCATCATCAGCTAGACGTCGCAAAGACGCCAGCTGAGGGAAATCTACTGGAAATTGAATTGGCATAATGCTGATGCCAAGTAATGCGACGCCTTTGCCGTCCGTGAATTTGAGGCGGGCGGGGGAACTTGCTAAGCAGCTGAGGTCAGAAACAGGCCATGCCATCATGGTCATCACGGGCCTTGATGCCCCGGCCGAGGATCTGGCGGGGTACCCTTGCTGGTCCTGCCGTTTCGCTTGTTCAGTATTCGGTACTGCTCTGATACTGTTGTTCAGGCTACCTTACGTGAGTGTCCGGCGTTAAGTAGGAGACGCAGCTTGTTTCTCGGCCTCGGGAATCGACGAACGGGACGAGACTCGTTTGATTGAAAATGGCGTGGCGGGTGAGTTAAACTCGGACTCGTTTATCAGACGTCAGTGTCGGGAACGAGATCCAGCGCCATCATCGGTGAGGACTGAGGACCCCCGACGTCCGGGGGGGGGCATTTGGCGATACCCCTGTTCCCGGAGGTGGAAGAAGACGCAGCTTTGTTGAATGGCTGAATTGAGAACGGTGGCCTTGAGAGAGGAGTGGATTCCAAAGAACAGGACGGTTCTAGTGCAGGTTCCCGGGATCCTACAGCAAGAAACCACCTTATTTAGCCGTCCAGTCCAGGGACCACTCTCCCGAACTGCAGGAAAACACCACTGTTTGAGGGGTTCGGCGCCATCTGGTCTCCAGTAGAGTGAGTACCTTAGTACCTAGGTAGTAAGCGACCTTACTTTGAAGGAGCCCCGGGTAAGTCGCTGCCAGATTCCCGTGCGGTAGGCTGTTTGCTGCACTTGGATTTGCAGAATGTAAGCGGGTATCGTCTGTTCGTTCTGCCTTGCAGCGTGCCTTATGTCCGCTCGCGACATCTGAGCATTCTGAATGGATCGACGACGACAGAGCGCGCGGGATGACCCAGTGTGTTAACCAAAACATGCAGCATGATAATTCGTACAACCAACCACAAGTCTGTTTGTTTTTCGCATGGCCTTGAACTGAGGCCTGGTCGATTGGATATAAGTGATAGGACAGCCGATGTGATGCAGTGTGCGTCGAATAAGGAAGCTTCTGGAGAGAGGCATCTTGGTCTTGGCAGCGTACGGGAGATAGAGTGCGTGAGAAGCTGAGCTGACCTTGCTTCATTCCATTACCTACTGCCTTACCTCAGGCACTCAGCCGAGGGCCGTCGAACAAGGTAGACCGTTGAAGCCCGTGAGAGGAGAGCGGCCCGGCAGGTGCTGCGCGGCGGGCTGTCGGCAAGGATGGAAGGGACGTGCAATTTTGAGTTCTTCCATCTGGCTCAAGTTGAGCCGTGTCAAAGGCGAGGCCGCGAGGTAGAGGTATCACATTGTAGAAAGCCGGTATCCGTAGTAAGGTCCATTAAAGCAAGTAGGCAAGTAGCCAGTGTCTTGGCGGTGGTTGCTGACGGTTGGCTGATCCCTCCGTGGGGAAGGGAAAAAAAGGAAGTTCGCTTCCTCCGAGAAGGCGCATCCATTACGCAGTCAACACCGGGAACACTGCTTGACCTTACCTAGGTACGAATCCAACCAAGCCTCCTCCATCCCACTGCCTGCCCGACCCGATGCTGCCGGCCTCCGTTGCTTGTCATAAACCTCCACCGGCGCCCTCTTTCCTACCTTACCTTACGGATACTCTGCAGTCTGCTCGCTCCTGAGCCGAATAAAGATCATCGTCGCCTTCGTCGTGCGCTAGACCTCTCTCTGCCGGAGCTTCGCTGCCACGCTACCCCCTCAACGCCTTCTAGTGGGGGGACGACCTGAAGATCCTCGCCGTGTTGGAAGCCGTTCCCGCCTCCCACTCGCTCCAGCAACACCAAAGAGGGAGCCAAGACGCCGGGTCTCGTGCAAACCACGCCCTGCTATTCGCGCATTCTCTCATCGCCTAAATCCACCCCGGCCATTTCTAAATTAGCACAGTCGCTGCTGTGGCGTCACTGCCTGCTCACACTGCTCTGGCACTTGCTGTGGCCGTCGCTGTGTGTCACTGCTGCCGTCGCTGCCACTTGTTACCGCCTCTTTTATTTTTATTTTATTTTCTTGCATCCTCGGCCTGAACAGTCTAGTTCGCAAGGGCCGCCACGACGACAGCCCTGATCCCGATAGGAATCACACACTTCCCCGTGCTGGGTGCTCACCGAGACTGGGGGACACTGCACTGGAAACAAAACGAAACATACAAAAAGTGAGTCCTTCTTCACCAAGTGGGCAAGTGACAGGGCCAAGAGGGCCCATCCAGTGGGTGGACAGGGTCCCTCCATCCAAGGCGCAAACCGTTCCTTGCGTCACTTGATCAACCTGTGTTGCCGCCTGCCGCACCCTTCCCTGACCCTGCCTTGCCTTGCCTCCTCTTCCTCTCATTGCCTATTACCGTGCCGTACTTACACATTTGCACCTGCTAGTCTCGATTTCTCCCAGCAGGCCAAATTTTCCATTTTCGCGAAAAACACCATACTCTACTGCATACTGCGGCACGAACGTTTGGGACCGCCAGACGAACAAACTCGAGTGCAATACCATAGTTATACTTCCAACAGAGACCCCTGTCGATCACAATCAAGCTGGCGCTCTCACGGGAACCCGCGCAAGTCATGGACCTCAATGGGGTCAAGAGGAGGGACACCACCAAAGGACCTCCTCTTCGCATTCTATCTCTAGGTACGTTCATGTTCAGCCACAAAGTCATGCTTCGCCCACCACGCGATCGGCAGCAGTGCGCGAAATAAATCGGGAGTATCAACGTGCTGACATGCTTTGCGACAGATGGTGGGGGGGTTCGCGGCTACTCGATGCTCATTATCATCCAAGAGCTTATGCATCGCACATACGTCGAGATTGAAGGAAGAGCACCACACCGAAACGAGATCCCTAAGCCATGCGACCACTTCGACCTCATCGTCGGAACCGGAACTGGCGGCCTCATCGCCCTGATGCTCGGCCGACTGCGCCTTGACTTGGAGACGTGCAAGCAGTTGTACGTGAGGCTTACACGCATGGTGTTTGAGACGGACAAGACCATCGCCGGAATACCCTATCGATCAACACTTTTCAAGGCGTCGAAGCTGGAGGAAGCCATCAGGGAGGCTGTCAGAGAGCATACCGTCTACGAGAAGGAGGGCAACGATGGGACTGAGAGCGACATGATTAGCCCCCTCAACTCGGCCTACTCCAACTCATCTGGTCCTCGAAGACACACCAGCAACGCGAGTACCGTCAGTTTCAGCGCCCGCAGCCCCCAAGCTCAGATGGCCCGGCCCGCCTTCAACTCGCGTTACGGCAATCCCAATGCCAGGCTCTACGATGCCAGAGAAACTAGGACAAAAACGTGAGCCATATCCCTAGTAACAAAATACCCGGTCAAGTGTGCAATGACTGACACTCAAGTAGGGCTGTATTAGCGATGTATAGAGGCTCGCGCAAGGGCAGCCCACCAGCCATTTTGCGATCCTACGACTCGAGGAGAGAGCCCCCGCCCGAGTTCGACTGCAAGATTTGGCAAGCTGGCCGCGCAACGTGTGCCATCGGTCTCGCCTTCAAACCTATCCAAATCGGTCAATCTGTTTTCCACGACGATGGCGCCGGCACCTTTAACCCCGCCCCGGAAGCCCTGGACGAAGCGGTACTGAATGAGTGGCCTGGTCGCGAGGTAGGCGTATTCGTCAGTGTTGGAACAGGTAGACGGCCAAAGGGCAGCGACGCCAATCAGCATGTCTGGTACGAAGGTTTTATGGGAGAGTTCGCCGAGGCACGCCGGAAGCTCATTTCTAAGATCGAGGGCTGTGAGGTGATTCACGAGCAAATGAGAAAAGAGCACCTTTCAAAGAGAAACGTCAGCATCGACAACTACTATCGTCTAAACGTAGAGGTCGGGGTTGGCGAGTTTGGCATGAACGAGTGGCACCGCCTGGCCGATATCAGTACAGGCACACGCCAGTATCTCAGGCGGGAAGTTGAGCAGAGGATGGTGCAGGGCGCGTCTGCGAAGCTGGCCAAGATTCACAAGGCGAACATCCGCTTCAATCGCGCCTTGCCGGATGTGCCCGAGCTTGTCAAGTCCACGTCGGATGCAAGCGAGCCATTTGCAGTGGAGCTGCCGGCCGATATCCCTTCGTCATGGCCGCCACACAACACACCGCCCAGCCGTCAGTCGTACGAATCTGGAACGGAAAACTTGCATGTCCCTTCACCCATGAGCCCTTCCCCAAGAAGCTCTGGCGAGAGGTTACAAGCACCACAATCTCTCAAGTTTGGAACACCACCTGTTGGGCAGCGACCGTACCCGCCCCCGCCAAGTGCGCACTCGGCGGATGATGACGACGAAGTCGATCGCTTGGTTGTCACGGCGCCTACGCCAGCCCAGTACAGATACGCCGCCGGCGCCGACAAGCTTGCTATCATGAGTCCAGATGAGCACCCTAGATGGCAGAGCCCGCCACCTAACGGACATGTGCAGCAGTCGCAACTGCCACGTATCCCTCCGCCGTTACCCCCGAAAACACCACTTCCGGAACACCAGATGGCTGGGGGCCGTCGCCCCAATACCGCCAATCCTCTTCCTTATCCCGTTGACGACGAACCCCCACCAGTGAATATGGCAAGGAAGCCAGACTACCGTGGAAGGTAGTTGAAGTCGTCGGTTTTATATGCGTCGGGGGCTCTTTCCCCGATCCTTCACGGAATCGCTTTCGATGTCTCCAGACATGAGACAACGCAGAAATGGCACGTCAGTGAATACCTCCTGGTGGCTTCAGGTTTGATTGGAAAGCGACATGACACGAGGCGTTTTGGGAAGTTGATATCAGGGTCTTGGGATTTTTAGTAAAGATACCATTCTAAGCACATGTGATTAGCTCGGGTGCGCAACCGCGGTACTGACGCTGGTCACTATAATGAGATAATGCTCTTTTTCCCTGCCATCCAAGTTTTGTGTCTTGCATTGGCCCTAGTCTGCGACTCCATCATCCGAAGGTCTCCCGCATGCCCGCTTCCCGGCCGGGTGGCAAATTTCCGATTATTCGGGTTCTAGTGGGGCACTACGTCACGGCACCGTGAACCTCTCGCTATCCGTACCTAGCATGTTGATCGAACCGGCCATAAGCTTAAACCGCGTATCCCCCGTTGTCCCGGAACCCTCTTCATGCCCATCGTATTTCCGGCCATCTTCTTTATACACTCATATTTTGTCCCTTGCCCGCCAACCGCACACGTAATCTTGCTGTTTCCTTCACTTTTACCCGCTTGGCTGCCCCAAACCGCTGGGCGCACGATGCCCTTCACGTGGTAACGATGTGATGTTCAAGACATTCAGCTGGCTATGGTGGCATGGCGTAGGGTCCCGCCCCCTGACGCCACAAGACAAATTCGAAAGAAAAAGGAGTGTTCTCCCTCGCCTGACAGTGTTTCAGAAGGGTTTTCTACTTCTGTTCATGTCTTTGAGTCCTAAATAACGAGGGCAACCGGAAGCTACCTCGTCAAATTGGCCAATTGGAATGTGCTCTTCTACTAGTGCTGCGAGACACTTGACGGTCGAACGACATTCTCATGGCACGATTTACCAATTCATTCTCAACCTTTCTTATTCTGGCGCCACGACAAGGGCTGACGAACTTCTAGGAAATGAAGGCGCCCACGTTTGAGTCCTGGCGTGCCTTGCGATGGAAGGGCCTCGGCCATCTTGGCCATGCTGGTTGTTGGAGATGTCGATCAATATGCGAGCATCCAAGGCGCAATGTCGAAAAACTGCCATTTTTGCGAGCCTCATTTCTTTTTCGTTTCTTTCCTTAATTTTCATCGGCACTTGAAAATGAGCAAGTGTGCGGC
This sequence comes from Colletotrichum horii, assembly GCA_027406005.1. Classification (NCBI taxonomy): domain Eukaryota; kingdom Fungi; phylum Ascomycota; class Sordariomycetes; order Glomerellales; family Glomerellaceae; genus Colletotrichum; species Colletotrichum horii. The sequence goes on from JANVYB010000008.1 coordinate 4,632,078, forward strand.
TATCTGCCATCGCAAGTCATTAACAATCTACGGGAACATTTCTGGAGGCTGCCGCGATGCTATGTAGAGCCAAGCGGCTTGAACGGTGCCTTGTGGTTCATCGCTGTTCACTTTTCAACGGGCAGTCACATTGTTTTTCAATATTTGCTCTCAAAAGACATACGACGTGGTGTCGGACGGCACTCGCCGATCAGGGCACGTCAGCAGCTCTTGCCTAGCCTGCTTGAGACACGCGTTATTACCCCCGGATTGTGTGCCACGACGCCAGGTCAAGAGATCGACCCGTCAGACCCGATATAGCTCCGATTAAGGAGTAAGAAGCTCGAGATGAGCGCTCCCGTTCTATCTTGAATAGGCATCGTTCATCTAACGTCGACAAGCGGTGAGCTTCAGCTGCCTTGATCAACAATGCTTTGTGGCTAGCCCCAGCCTGATGGCGTCGTCTCCTGAAAGAACTTTCATAAGCCGGGGGAGAATCAAGTGGTGGAGCGCTGCTTATGGCTGAATCCAAATGCAGCAACGACGTTGCCTCGAATACGAAGGGCCTTCCTTACGTCGTGATTCCAACGTGACCCCAACACCTGGCCTTCCAGTCCCTCCACCTCGTGGAATCATCAAGACGGGATATGAACAACGAATTCGGGCAGAAGCTCCCTTTCTCCGTCACGATAGATGATGCGACTGGCTCTTATACGTTTCAACAACCTGACATTCGTCCATTCAGGTGCCCCAGCACTAGCGAGCCAGGCTAATGCAGATCGATCAAACCACCCCGGAAGATGCCACTTGTGGCTTTTTCTCAGCCCGGCAAACACGACGCTAAGCCAAACGTGTCAAATTCCGACAAGCTGCATCCAAGCCTCTTTTTCTCACTCGGTGATCATATAGGTGCCGCTTACCTGGGGTGGTTCGCCATGACCCCCTTCGGCATCCCTATAAGTCAGCCTTACGGTCGAAAGACCCTCCCAACGTCATGGAAGCGGTTCCTCAAGGTGGAACAGGAACAGATCCCACATGGTCAGGGGGAAATCGCCGCATTCAGATCATGTCCGAAGGGCTGCAGCATCGGCACTTGCGGGCATCGCGTAACATGCGAGCCGAGAGGACTACGACGTCTTGCGGCGAGTGTAGGAGGCGAAAGCAGAAGGCACGTACACCGCTTAAGCCTCTATCCGTTCTCTAATAGGCCTCCTTCGTTTGTTGAGGCCACCAGGACAACTAGCGGTTACGGGACAAGGCCGCCCGCCCCCCCCCCCAGTTTCTTCCTATCTAGAGACAAGACGAATCATAAGACTAACCGTCGACCCAGTGCGATCAACAACAACCTTGTGGCAACTGTCAACGTCGTTTCCCCCAGCCAGTATGCGAATACCGCTTGGGAAAGTAAGTAATACATCCCCTTACTAACTGTTTGTTGTTGTCTTGGATGTGGTTTGACACGGCTCGCTCCCAGCCGAATACCTGGAACCTCGACGTTTCCAACGCCAACAAGAGTCGGCGGGCGAGGGGCCGCTCGCGATCTTCCCGGTGTTGAGAGTCCCTTGCCGTACGAGCCCTCATCGTCTGGGACGCCGGCACATATTGAAAGCAGATGGCCTGCAGCCGCCATTCCGGCTGCTCTGAGCGGCTCTGACACGACACCCACGTCAAGCAGTTTCTCGCCTGGGGGTGTACGACGGCCAAACATTAAGTCAGAACCACAAGAATATGCCAGACCGACCCTATCCACACGGCTCCAGTTAGTCATCGGTGACACGGATTACACGCTTGACGTCGACCCCTCCCAAGCATCGCAGCAAGTATTGACTTTTCGTCGCGCGTTTCCCGACTACGTGCTGGGAGCCGAAAATGATGGCAGGAAGGACGAGTGGACTGCCGAAGACGAGGTAATACCTGTCGTATGGGCCCGTTCAGTACAGCCAAAGATCCAGAGGTCCATAGGCGACATGGAGGACCAGTTCGGACATCTACCTGTTGCCCAGACGCCGCTGAACAAGAAGCTTCTCAGAATATGTGAGCTCTACCTATCCGGAACACATGGTCTATGATCATGAACCTAACATCAGTGGCAAATAACAGATTTTGACGTACTTTCCCGCTTCAAGGCTTCCCTCACAGGCGATCCGGATCCCAGCAATCCGTTCATCAAGCACTACGCTCCGTTCTGTATCCAAGAACCTTTGGTCGTGCAAACAATCATGTACGCTTCGGCCTGTTACATCCACGAGACTGGGCACCTACCTAGAACTGCTCTCATGGCCAGCAAAGGGCGTGCCATTCATATGCTCAACCAACGTATTAGTTCCGGGCGGAACCCCGCTGCGGCGACCAACGCCGGCGACGTCGGGGAAGCAAGCGGCACAAACGACGCCGCCATCGCGAGCGTCATCCAGCTTGCCGCTGCCGAATGGTACTGGGGCGATAATAACGAAGACGTCCAGCACCACTTCAGAGGTCTCCGAGACATGATCAGGTTACGCGGCGGTTTCGACCGTCTCGGGATGAACGGGATCTTGGCAAAAAACGCGATATGGTACGTTGGTTGGGTTTATGACTCTGCTTTGCAGGATATTTGGGGGCTACCTTTCCCATTCTCCTGGGTATCCCGCCGTTCGGTTTATTGTTCGTCTTTATATTTTGCTCTTTCCCGGTCTCTCTTTCGCTCTGATATTTTTACCCGTTCGTCCGTCTGACCCTCTCTCGCTTTTTTTTCGTTTCCTTGACTCGTAAATGGGTCTCTATCCCAAGACACGATATGCCGGCGGGCTTTTTCGCTGTCTTGGAACCGCTTTGACTGACTCATTCGTAGTCACGATGTCTCCATAGCCCTCGCGCACGAAAACAGCCCACTGTTGCTGCTCCATCCCCAGGAAGACTGCAGCAGTGGCGGCGGCGGCGGCGGCGGAGGCCCAAGGACCCCGTGGACGGCCGACTACGCCTTCGCCGACCCTATAAAAGACGTGCCCCTTCGCATGACACACTCCGCGCCTTTTGTCTGCAGCCTGTCGTCTGTGGGAACGCTGCCGAGCTACGCGGAGTGCTCGCAGTCTCTCGGCATCCACCGGGCGACGGCTTCAATACTCGACAATGTGAGGTTCTTGTTTAAGGCGGTGGAGGCGGCTTACGTGGCGACGAACGAGACGACCGAACTATCGACCGAAACGGCGACAACGACAACGACGACTACGACGACGAGGGCACCGACGAAGGCGGCTTCCAGAAAGGTACAGCTCATGGGGAGATACATTCACGAACACATTCAAAGCCTGCATCCTACGATACCAGGACACCGGCAATCATCGCCGGGAGTTTCGACGAGGGGAAACTCCCCGGGATTTAATTATTACGCCGGCGCGGATGGAGGATCGACACGGAGCGGGAGTATTTCGAGCATAGGCACAGCAGCCGGACCTAGCTCCGGGGGCCCGGGCCGCTCGCCACCGGAGCCGGGGTATGACTCCACTACCACGCCGGAATGGGCTTCTGCGCCGGACGCTAGCGATTCTTCGACAAGCCCCAAGTCGACGGCAGCGGCGCCTCATCACCATCATCATCACCGCCAGCAGCAGCAACAGCACAACTCGGACTACATGTACCAAGCTATCAGAGCGACAGCCATCGTCTACAGCCGGGCCATCATGAACCGAACCCCGCTGAGCGTCGCCTGCACGCAGCCCGAATTCCTGCAGATATGGGCAACGGTGTGGCGTGTACCCCTGTCGGCGTGGAACAGCTCAGTGGGCACCTTTCAATGGATCATGCTGGCCATTGCGCCAGCGTGCCACACGACACCGCATGGGCGTTTTGTCAAGAACATGCTCATGGTCAGCACTCTTGCGCTTGGGGTGGACAACTGGGCGGTGGCTATGGGCGCTGCGACGGCCGGCCTCAAGCTGCAGCACTGGCTGAAAGGCCAAGACGCGGAAATGGACAGCGAGGAGGGTGCGGAGGAGGACGATGGAGAGGGGCAGGGAGACGGCGGCGGACGAGGAGGAGGGAGGTGGCGCTCCGGGCGCGAAGAGCGGTGAATGGGAGGCGTGTACACGGCCAAGATCTCTTCCTCCCTCTTGTGCTTGTGTGTGTGTGTGTGTGTGTGTGTGTGTTTCTTCCATGTCCTGTAGGGACACGTCTCTGGGTGTATCCGGATGCGTCTTCCATGGCAGCGAATCATGGATATCGCTGAACGAAACGGACGACGGCCGCAACATGCAGGACAACGAAACTAAACCGACAACGAGACAGACAGAGATTTACGAGGTGGAACAGTCCGCATCCACTCGCGAGCGGGTTACTCTCTACAGCATGACGTTTTCCGGCATAAGAGCCCTGGACATTTGTCTGCAGCCTATTTGCATTTGGAGGCACTCCTCTGGGATTCCCAGACCATGCTACTTGCCACGAGGTGTTGAAGAAAAATACCTACTTGATCTGCTTTGCCGCCGGCAAAACAAAGAGATGCGGTTTGTCCAGGGGCCCGCTAGCTGGCCAATGCAGATGAGGGGAATTCATTGCTGCATGAAGAGTGACATGAGCAAGAACAGCGAAGAATGAACAGGGTAGAGCAGCGACAAGGTCCAGGGAAGTTTTATTTTATTTTTGTTTTTCTATATTTCGGGAGGAGGGGGGGCGTCACGATGCTATGGTTACGTTGGGAGGCTGCTCACAACGTCGTCATTTCTCCCCGTTGACCATCCCTACGATCCGACTTCCGAAATTACTCCTGGGGAAGCGCTTGCACCTTCCGCGGGCTAGCGACGGGGTGATAGACGAGGATTGCTAGACTGTGAATGCTGAAGACGCTGCGAAAGAGACGGTGGTTGGAGGAAGGCAGTGTCAGGGAGGAGGGGAAGGGGTGAGGAGCCGGGGAGGAGGCTGCGTCTGGTCTGTTGTGTTGCTGCGGCTCTGAACTCTAAAGAGTGGGAAAAGGTACAAGGCCCCCATCCCCCCTCCCCTTTCTCTCAAGTCTCTGCTCTGCGCTTTCGTACCACCCCTGTTGTGGGAGTTCTTCAGAGTTCCAGCGTGCGAGGAAAACCTAGGAGCGGGCGCCAGCGGACGACTTCTCTCCTGGCAGTTCAGGCCGATACGACACTGTCCACGTTTTTGACGGCAACATGTAACTCGCCACGGCCGGGATGAGCGACGTTCGGGACCCCGTGAAACTGGCGAGGAGGCCTGGCTCAGGACAGAACGAAGGGAGGTGTGCATCGCGGGCGTCGTCCGTTCGCCCTGCGGGAGCCACGTGGATGTGCCAGAAGCTGCACTGAAGAACCTAAACTTTTTGACACCGTTTCTAGCTAACACAGTACCGCTCCCACGGGGAGGGTAATGCCGCAGACGAGCTTGTCGTCCGGTCCGGTTGTGGTCCGGTTGTGGCCATGTGTGTTCAAGTTTGTTTGTGGTGGCACTGGTGGATGCATCAACGGTCGTCGGTACGGTGGCTGTTGAGACGGCGGGTGAGGGGCTCAGCAAGCAAGTGTCTCCATCTTGGTGTCTGACAATCGTCATGGCCTCATGTCGGAACGGTTGCAAGTGGAGGCATACCCGTACCCGGATGCCTGCCCGCACGCCCGTCGTCTGCGCCGGTAGCGCACTGCACTTCCCTTCCGGCCGGCCGTTCTGCTAGAGGCTCAGCGATGTGCGGATACTCCGCCGGTCCGGTCATTGGCGCCTTTCAACCGCCCGCAGCGGTTACTGTTAAATTGACCGTGTCGTTTTGTTATTTTGCCCGCGCTAGCCTAATTAGGTGGGCGCGCCACCGCCGCCACAATTAATCCACCCCTCCAAGTACTGCCCTCTCGAGATACAACCTCCCATCGTCAACTCCGTTAACTCGGCCGAATCGCTGCCCAGCGCGCGCGCAAGCGAGATTACGCCTACCCAAGCCTTCTACACGTCGTTCGTCGACCAGGTATGTCAAATCGCTGGTTTTTCCATACATCCTGCATTTGTTTGAGACCGTCGCGATGTCTAACGCCCAAATCCAGGCCCCTACGTTCAAAGAGTTCGTTGACTACTCGATCCGCCACCTTCGAAACTACAGCCACAAAACGACGTCGCCTGCCGAAGGTAGCCACCACAAGTTAAAGTCGTACCTCACCCACCGCCTCGCCGACCTCCACGTCCTACACCTCAAGATCTACAAGATGGTTAGCGAAAAGCAAGAGCGCTACAAGACTCACTTTGGCAATGAAGTACGCAAAAAGCAGCCCGCTGAAAATAGGCATAAAATTATTGATAGCCTCATTTTGCTCGTGTCGTAGAAGGCTCTCAACCTTCTACGCCCCCAGTTCGACGCGGCAAACGATGCGTACGAGCGGCGGCGTAGCCTGCCGACCACCTGTACTGGCGCGTTTACAAAGCAGTGGGGGCTGCCCTGCCGCCACGCCCTCCTCGAGAGACTACAACTTGGGGATGGCAGGGTCCTCCAGCCAGAAGACGTTGACAACCACTGGCGCCTCGATCAGGAAGATGTGAGTAATTAAGTCTGTTTATTATCAACTTTTGCTGACTTTTACAGCCTGAATTGATCAGGATCAGACAGCTTACCCTCAAGCCCGACCCAAACGTTATCCCTCGCAATACGCGCCGCCCCCGCCACACCCCCGCGCCCGACTCCTCTGACGACGAGGCCCCTACTGTTAACTTGAGCGATACGCAACGCGAGCCCTCTGCGTGGGAGCGGCAAGAAGCCTTCGAGGCCTCAGTGGCGCATGCCTCGAGAGCGCCCTCATCGCAGGCTTCAGCTACGCCGGCACCAAGTCAGGCAAGCAGGGGTGGTGGCAGGGGTACGCGTCGTAAACAACAACAAACCGCAAGCGAGATTACTGAGCTACGCAGCGTGGTGGCAGGCAACTCTTACTGCCTCAGTTGAGGCCCTCGCCAGCCGTCAAACTCTCAGTCAACAACAACAGCTCGAAGTCGCGCAGTTACAGCAGCAAGAAGCAGCGTTGCTAGCCCAGCAGGCAGAGGATTTTCAGCGTCAGCAAGCGTTTGCTGCGTCGCAGCAGCAATCTCTGCTCTTCAAGTCAAGATTGCCGCCGCTGCCGCAGCACGTCTTTTTGACGCCGCCGTCGTCGCAGTTGCCATCGTCAGCCCAGCCGCCAGGGTGGGTGTGGCCACTGCCGCCAGGATCGCAAGTATGGAGGCAGCCGTAGGCAGTTGTCAATACACTCTTTTACACCTGCCAGAAGTCACGTGATATAATGGGTTTTTGATCAAAATCGAAAAAACTGACTGCCAGGCCTCAAATCGCTCAAATCCGAGGAGTTTTCGAACTATCGAACAACTCGGTGAAACTCCGGCTAATTTGGGCCAATCGGAGGGCGTGGTTTAGCCGAAGTGGGTCCTGGGGTCTTGAGCCTTCGGCCGAAGGCTAGTTGTACTCTGAAATCGAGGTACATGGCAGTCTAGTGGGGATTGTATGGAGTGGCTGTGTTGACCCATTCACTTGCCATATATGGCTAGCGCGGGCAAAGTAACAAAACGACACGGTCAATTTAACAGCTACCCCCGCAGCAACGTGAAAGCTTGATGTCAAAGTTGCAAGGCTTTAAGGTATGGCGGCGTCGATCCCGAATGTCCGCTAGGAAATCTAGCCAGGGAGAACCCGTTCAACTGTTCAGAGATCCGACGGGATCGGTCTTCCGGGAATGGTTTGGGGGGGTTAAAATGGAAGAAAAAGAGATAATAGCAGCATGCAGCTGTGCGGTATGGAAGTGTGGTGCCGCAAAGTGGTGTGATGGTCGAGAGTGAATGTCAAGCACGCTGTGTAGCGTATTGTAGAGCAGGGAAAGGCAACACAAGGAAGGACATTTGTCTTCCATGGTATAGGATGGCAGGGATGATAGAGCGCTTGTACTCTACATAGCGACATTTTGCCCGACTCAAATAGCGATGATGAAATGGGTGGTGTTCGTCGATGCCCAGTCCCGGGCAGTCGAGGATCCCCAGGTGATGCATTAGAGTTTAGAACCACGTTCCACAGCATGTTTCGAACGAATTCCTTTCCAATCAAAGAACCGAGCTACTACCACACAGGGCGTCTGCAGCCTCCCAAATCCTATCTCTGCCAATATGTCAATAGACTTCAGTCAGCTTTGGTTTGTACCTTGCGTGAAAGGCAAGGAATCTACCTTGCGTTGCTACTATGCGGGCTGTGATGGGCGATCAGAATGGCATCTTTTTTGTCGCTCATCCACTGGCGGGCGCTGAAGAGCGGGCAGGGTCCTTTCGCTTTGGATTTTGGCTTCTGCACTGCAGCTCTGATTAGCTACCATACGCGCAAAACTCGACAATATGAGATCTGAATGACGATGCCATGCATACCATGCCAGTAGCATGCTTTTTTTGCTTGCAGCACCTGGGCTTGCATTTTACCCGACTCGAGTCTGCAGTTGCCATGAAAACCCATCCATATTATGCCGCAGGTCAGAGGCAAACTGAGTTGAACTCAACTCAACTCGCCTCGTGTCGCATTGGACTGAGCCGTTGCTCCTGGCATCTCCTCGCGAGTCACCCCGACTCATGAAAGACACGAAGCAGCACGTTTCATTAGTCGTGTCGTCTCCATCTATTGGCCATCACCAAGTTGTTGAACATGTGTTGGATGCCACATCTGCCCGGTGCCAGGACTAGTCGGGCTGTTTTCGAGAAGTTTCCGCAGCTAAACCTTCCACATTTTGGTTTAGCGAACTACTCGGCTCTTATGACTGGAGATGGCCATATTGGGTGTCCGTGGTCGCAGGCAAGTGGTGTGCCGCCGCAAGTGCAAATGTTGCCCTGCGTGTGCTTCCTGTAGATCTCACTTACTTCGAGAACCCGTCCCTCGCCGTTGCGCTTTGACACCTCGCCCATGGCCTCTTTTTTGTCCTCGTTTGGTCAAGGTTCTTCTAGACTGGCTTCTAAGATGATTCCATTCGTTCCATTCGTTCCACCACGACTCTCGCGTCGATGCAAGCTGGAGACTTGTTTTCTTTCATGTGTCTGTCTGTCGTGGTCTTGCGCTTTTTTCTCGGTGATCGTCTTCAGATGAGCTCTGTGTGGGACCGGTACTTGAGCGCCGGGACCTGAACAAGTCTCACAGACGCACACAGTACACGTCTCTGGAGTGCGGCTGCGATGCAGTACGTCTTGAAGAATTCAAAGCAATGCGACTGGCCGATAAGACGACACCCCCTCTCGTCTCGTCTCTCGCTCTCCACTAGGCCGGCGGGTTTGGCTCCAACACCGGTGTCGGCCATCGACCGCATGGTCACCGACGCCTTGGCCGCCGGTGCCGCTGCTGAGGTTCTTGCTGCTGCCGCTGAAGTCTTGGCCCGTGGAAAAGATTACAGAACATCGGGTGAGATAAGAATTCTGCACCGAGTGTCTGTTCTCTCCTTGTCTTGGTCTAGCGCAGCGAACCCCATAGATCCGAGATTGGCATTTCTGGGGCAAGCACTGCGGCTTTCTGACGCAACCGTTCTTCAATGTTAAAAGTCGCCGCATTGCAATGAAATTTCGAAGGCAGAGGAGGCAGAGTCGCAGCAACTGCGCAGCCTGCGGACCGCCTGCTCGTTCAAGGCATCCAACTTCATGTATTGCGTCAGTTCGGATGGGCCGTTTGCCGTGCGCCACATGAAGCAGCCACTCAGAGCCATCGATCCGTTGTCTATCGTCTTTTCGCACGTGTAGACCCTCGCAAGCGTGGAAATAAAAACGTGTCGGCCGAAATGCACACTTATCACTGCCCAATCTCGAGCCGTCGTTTGAGGGGATCTCCCCGCGCAGAACCGGCCGGGCTTGCCTCGCCAGAGGCGTTGAAAGTCAATTCTTGGCCATTGAGCGGTCAAGTTGCTGCGTCGCAAGTGCCAATTGGCTCATGTCAGCTATCTCATACTTCAACTCAGGATTTGAGACGAGCTTGTGATGGAGGGGAACCCTTAGATGGATTTTGGAGAAATGCCGTATACAATGCTAGGGCTTTTCTCGCCGTTTTTCCTCGTCGATATCTTGACCGTCTGAACCTTCGTTCCCTCCTATTCTTCTCAGAAACTCACGAGATTCGCCAGCAACTCATTGGTGCTTGGGCAGACACATGCTTCGGTCTGTCTCATCCGTTTCGTGCGACGCTTCACTTGACTCATGCTCTCGGCCGGTTTGGCGTGTTCCTGGAAAGGCTCGGTTTCTTGGGTATCTTGTCAATTGCGAATCGACCTTCGGCCCCGGGGCCTCGACGAATACGACAAAGGCCTGCAGTCAGTGAGTGTCGATCAAATGCCGGACTCGTCGTCCTCCGAGACAATGGCAACGGCACCGCCGCCCCCCTCCGAAACTACAGCTCTCCTCCGGAAGCCACCGGGCACTGCCTCCGATGAACCTTCCCAAATCCGGCAATGGGTGGCCGAGATCTTGCTGCTGGCCAAGGCCGCAGTTCCGGTCATCTTGGCTTATACGCTGCAGAACAGCCTGCAGACCATCAGTGTGCTCATCGTGGGTAGACTTAGTCCAGAGGCTCTCGCGACCGCGGCCTTCAGCTACATGTTCGCTATGGCGACCGCATGGCTCATTGCCCTCGGTGGAACGACGGCGCTCGACACGCTTGCATCTAGCAGTTTTACCGGATCGACAAATAAGCACGATCTGGGCATTTTGCTGCAGAGGGGCATCATTGTCCTGTCGGCATTTTATGCAGTTGTGGCAGTGCTATGGTGGTTCTCCGAGCCAGTCTTCCGGGCGTTAGGTCAGGAGGAGTTCATTTGCGTGCAGAGCTCAAGATTCCTGCGGTGCCTGATCCCTGGCGGACTGGGGTATGTCTGGTTTGAGGCTATGAAGAAGTACTTGCAGGCGCAAGGTGAGTCGGCACCTCATCTCATGAAGAAAAGCGAAGGTCGCTGATGTCAGAGTAATAAGAAATCTACCGGCCGGGAACATATGTGCTGTTCATCACGTCGCCAATGAATGCCGGGCTCAACTATCTCTTCATCCACACGCTAGGTCTTGGTTTGTACGGCGCACCTCTCGCCACCGGCATCTCGTACTGGATCTCGTTTCTACTTCTTGTGGCGTATGCGGCGTTCGTACGTGGCAAAGAGTGCTGGGGCGGGTTGCAAGTGCGAAAGGCGCTGAAGAACGTAGGACCTTTTGCGAAGCTGGCGATTCTGGGGGTGGTGCACGTGGGAACGGAATGGTGGGCGTTTGAGATCGTGGCGTTGGCAGCGGGAAGACTCGGTACGATTCCGCTGGCGGCGCAGTCAGTCATCATGACGGCGGACCAAATCATCAACACGATCCCGTTCGGGCTCGGGGTTGCGGCGTCGGCTCGACTGGGCAATCTGCTGGGGGCGCAGAAAGCTCGGGATGCAGCGCGGGCAGCACACGCAGCAGCAGTGTTGTCGGTGATACTTGGGACATTGGTGCTGGTGGTGTTGATGGCGACCAAGGATGTTTTCGGGCGTATTTTCAACGACGACGAGCGAGTGATCCGGCTGGTGGGCGAGGTGATGCCGTTTGTGGCTCTGTTCCAGATCGCCGACGGGCTTAACGGGTCGTGTGGTGGTGCGCTTCGCGGGATGGGACGGCAGTGGGTTGGGGCTGTGGTGAACCTCGTCAGCTACTATGGCGGGGCACTACCGGCCGGGATTTACCTCGCGTTCCACGGCTGGGGACTCGCCGGTCTGTGGATTGGACAATGCGTTGCCCTGTATCTCGTCGGCGCCCTCGAATGGGTTATTGTTGGATTCAGCAAATGGGACAAGGAGTGCCAGCGAGCGTTGGATCGCCTTGATGATAGCAGTGACGGAGAGGGCAATGCTCCCGACGACGAGGCCGTCTAGCCAAAAGGTGTTGGTCAGGCATGCATGCATGCGAATTTGATGTACATAGGGACGATTTGATTTGTCTGGGTGGTGTTGGTGTCGTTGGTGTTGAACTAATGGCTGTGTTTTTTGTTTTTTTGTTTTTTAAGCCGATTCGAGTAAATAGTTGATTTTGGAATGACCCGTTACAAAAGACGCAATCCTCAAGGGTTGGCTGGTACGAAGGGGGAAAAGCACAAATAAAGCAGATGATGACCGTGTAATTCGGCATTTTGATGGAAAATATTCACATCCGTTGCTAAAGAGTGAGATGTTGATATCCAGCCAAACCAACCTACCTAGATACTGAAGTGGGTAGGTGCCTGCGCGCCCGCGTGCCTTCCTCGCAGTCTGGGCATCCCAACTGCTAAACCTTCCCAGAGCAGTCTAGACTCCTCCAAGCTCCTGCGGGGCAGTTGTGTCACTGAACAGCAGTTGCGCCTGACCCCCGCTATCAACCCCACTATCAAAGCAGTGCTCTCCAGGCATTGGAGGGGACTGACGATGATGGCATTTATCCAACAGTTTGACCCACGGTAATGGCGACGAAGAGAGAACCTTTCCGTCCTTTTGCAGCAGCCTGAATAAACAGGAAGCACATCGCGACCAAGACAATTCAAATTTCTCCTCTCTTCACGCATTGCCCAAACATTTCCGTCTCATCCACCACCAACTGCAAGAAAAGCAGACGTCTTCCCCTCCGAATACCTGCAGCTTTTCAACACCGTCACGTCAAACTCGTCACCATGGCACCCATTGGAATTGCGATTGTTGGGGGTGGCATTTTCGCTAAGGAACAGCATTTGGTGAGTCGTCCAACGAGATTCCCGGCCTATCTCGCCCGGAGAACCTTGCTCACTGACATTACCAACAGCCCGCTGTGGAGGCGAGCGACCAACTGGAACTCAAGGCCATCTATTCGAGGTCTCTCAAGTCGGCCCAGGACACAGCAAGCCTGGCCAGCAAGTCTGGAGCTGCGCCTGACCTGTACTCGGACGACTCGGGTGCCGGCAAGTCCTTCAAGGACCTCCTTGCCCGCGACGACATCAAGGCTGTCATCTTGGCCTTGCCCATCCCGAACCAGCCTGAGTACATTGAGCAGGCCTTGGCCGCTGGGAAGCATGTTCTTGCTGAAAAGCCCATCGCCGCCGACGTCGCTCGTGCCCAGAAGCTGATCGAGTACTACAAGAAAGTGTCTGCCGAGAACGGCGTTACCTTCGCCATCGCCGAAAACTATCGTTTCCAGCCGCGCTTCACCACTGCACGGGACGAGGTGCAGAAACTAGGCAAAGTTATTGGCTTCAATGCCAGAGTCTTCTTCTTCGTCAAGCTGGGCGGCAAGTACATTGAGACGGCATGGCGCAAGAAGCCTGATTACCAGGGTGGTTTCCTTCTGGATGGTGGCGTCCACTTCGCTGCCACCGTGCGTCTACTTCTCGGTCCTGAGGCCGCCCCGGAGTCGGTCGCCGCATTCTCGGACTTGACCCGGCCGCACCTTCCGCCCATTGATACTATCAACGCCATCATCAAGACTCGCTCAGGTGCCACCGGGTCTTTCGCCGTCAGTGTCGGCTCCTCACTCAGCGCCTTTGACTTCCAAGTGGCGTGTGAAAATGGCAGTGTCACTATCTCTGGCCACGAGCTTATTGTCAAGCCCTTGGATGGCGAAGCACGGACAACCCAGTTTGAGCAAACGACAGGTGTGAAGGAGGAGGTCAAGGCATGGGCCGAGGCCCTGGTCTCGGGCAAGCCGAACCCGCTGCAGTCGACCGACGAGGCGCTGGCGGACCTGGAGTTCCTGGAGAAGATATTCAAGAGTGGTGAACAGGACGGAACACGTTTGAAGCTGGAGTTGCAACTGTGATAGGGGCCTGGCTAAGGCAGGTGGTGTGTGGGTGAGATAAGCTCTGTACCTTTGTGGGTGGGTGACAGAGTTCAATTTAGAGCTTGTTTTCCTTGGTTTCCACCACGAGAATTCGCTCCAAGCCTCTCCGCATTTCATCGCTCATTCCAGATGCGGTTGGCCGGCCGGTAGATCTCTGGACAAAGACGTGGACAAATTCCCCGACTGCTCTCACCTCATCTACGCCCTTCTCAAATACGGCGATTTCATAAGTCACGCTTGATTTGCCCAGCTTATTGACCCGAAGTGCTACTTCCGCAACCGCGGGGAAAGAGATGGAAGCAAAGTAATCACTGTGTGAGTGTACCACGAGACCGTGCTGCTCGGAACCTGAAGGCGACAGGCCGCAATGCTCAATCAGGTATGTGTTGACGACGGAATCGTATCTGCAGCCTTTAGCTAGTGCGCCTCAAGGACACTTCGGAGCCATACAAGAAGTTGTAAATGCTGTTGTTCATGTGTTGATACATGTCATTATCGGCCCTAGGAAACCTTGTTATTGACTGCCCAGGCAGTGAGAATGATACTACTGCATCGTGTGAGGGATGAGATGTGATGATGGAAGGATGACGGGCGCACAAACACAGCCGTCGGCTTGAGGCAGACGCTTTGGTCCAGAGACATGGCGACGGGGCAGAGTGATGGTTCGTCGCAGTGGCGCCGGCGCCGGGGAACCTTTGCAAGGGACAGGCTCCCTCCATCCATGCCCACTAACTGGCTTGATGTCGGCAGAGAGGAGGACGAATGATGTGGAGAGGAGCAACAGCGCCAGGCACGACAATCACTGCAAGGAAGGAACAAGCTCACCATCGTGTTCGATAGTCCAAAATATAGCGGTAATCCTCCCTTCGACGCTTCTTCAGCTCCTCGAAGCTGGCCATGTTTGGGTGCCTGATGGGACGGGAACGAGGAGATGGGTGCCCGGAGCTTGAGCTTTACGCAGTAAGACAAGGTAGGTAGATGGGTGGGTATTGCTTGCGCGAGAGATGTGAGATGGAGGTCTTCAGGGCTGACGACGAAAGATGTGCTGGCCGTGGAGTAAGCGATGAAGTTTGCACAGGCTTCAATTGTGTACGTTTTGTGACTTATTGAGTTGAGGCCAAACGTGTTTGTTTTTAAGCCTCGAAGGAGGGGGAGCTATGGTGGCTCTGAACTAATATGTGCGGAGAAGCTGTCCGAGGATCTAGAATCGATCTCACTTCATACCGAGGCAGGCATGCAGTGGCCGGTTGGATGCCACACAGCTCACACGAGGGCTAATTAGCACTGTTCGTTACGTTGACGGCGGCGGCGGCGACCTTCCAAGCCTATCATCTACATCGATTACATAACCCGACAATGTCTCAGGCTTGACCTTGTGTCTGGCCAATCACGCTGTTGCCGACCCTCAAAGTCCAGAGGAGGATGGAAAAAAAAAGTACAGCAAAGTTCTGCCACATCTGACCGCCAGTAATTTTGTGACTCTTCTCAGATACATCTGGTCCAACGTACACAGAGCTCGATATACCTTCGGTACTCCGCGAGCTGTGCGGGGAGGACTAACAACGAGTTCTTTCTTTTCAAACCTCGACCTTCCTCGCTAACCAGTCGCCGAAATTTTCGAGAAAAAAAGAGACACATCCTTCTCGCTCATACGCCCGCCATTCCGCCCCCCTGCTGCATCCCCTTCTGGCAGTCGACCTCCCCCGGCCTATCAACCCTGGCTACCATCACGCGGCTTGTCCTTGTGCCCTTGGCGAGGCTATCTTCTCGACTGGGCTTCTTTTTTCCTTCCATGGCTTCCCAGCAGACGCAGAAGGAAGCGGCGGCGGCGGCGACGCCATCTGCAGCCTCCGTCGCTGTCCCTGCTGCCACTACCACTGCTGTTCTCGTCCAGCCCCCAAACCCCAAGCCGGCTAAAGCTTCAGAGGCAGACAAGTTGCCTGATGTGATTACAACTCCTGTTGGCGACATGTGGCCGCGGCCTTACTTCTTTGAAGGCGGCTTTCGCCGAGTTGCTCCTTATCACTTCACCTATCGCACGAACGCCAAGCAACGTTGGCGTGGCCGGAAGCTGATCGACATTTACGAAGATGAATTCCGAGACCGCACGGTAGAGTATTATCGTTGGGCAATGGAGACCGGGCGGATTGTCGTCAATGGAAAAGCTGTCGGCCCGGATCACTTGGTTAAGAACGGCGACGTGGTAAACCACACCATTCATCGTCATGAACCCCCGGTCACAGCTGAGCCAATCCGTGTCATTCATGAAGATGATGACATGATTGTTGTCAACAAACCCTCTGGCGTGCCGGTGCACCCTGCTGGAAGGTACATGTACAACTCGCTCATCGAGATCATGAAGTCTGAGAGAGGCGAGCACTTTGTGCCTTACCCATGTCATCGCCTAGACCGACTCACCAGCGGCCTCATGTTCATCGGAAAAACCCAGCCCGCTGCCGTCCGACTCTCCGACCAAATTATAGCCCGCACGGTACGCAAGGAATACCTGGCACGTGTAATTGGAAAGTTTCCCGATGGCGATGTTGTCTGCGACCAGCCTATCCTTCAGATATCTCCGAGACTTGGACTCAACAGAGTTCGTGCCAATGGCAAGTCGGCACGGACCGTCTTCAAGCGTCTTGCATACTACCCGCCCGAAAACCCAAGTGCTACGACGACCACCGAGGATCGACCAAAAACGCCGGAAGAGCTCGAGGCAGAAAGACATCGGCCTTGGCTCAACAAGGAGGGCTACTCGATCGTTCGTTGCCTGCCACTGACGGGCAGGACACACCAGATCCGTGTGCACCTCCAACATCTGGGGCATCCAATCCAGAATGACCCTCTATACGCCAATCAGCGCGTCTGGGGCATCAATCTCGGACAGAACGACAGTGAAGCAGTCGAGAACACTGACGAGGACATCATGTCGCGACTGGAGAGAATGGGAAAGCAAGACGTAGCGGACGCAGTGGCCTATCACGATGAAATGGTGGACCTGTACCAAAAGCGAAGGGCGGAAAAGCTGTCGGGCAAGCTCTGCGAGATTTGCGACACTCCTCTGTACACCGACCCCGGCCAGCATGAGCTGTCTTTATGGCTTCACAGTCTCCGATACGAGGACGCCGGAGGCGCATGGAGCTATGTCAGCCCGATGCCGGACTGGGCCCTTCCTCCGGAGGGCACCAGCGGACCTACGGAGGTCGGAGGAGTGGAGGAATTGGTGGAGGTGGTCAAAGATGAGCCTGAAATACGCTGAGCAGTATGCTGCGATGTGCGGTTTGCGATTTGCGGCTGCGGCTTTGGTACAAACTCACTGCGGGACCGGACGGACCGATTGACCCCACCGAAATCTTGCATATGATTTGACTTTGGACGGCGTGATTATGGAATTGATGGAAATACCCTGTGACTTTGAGTGGGATTGTCATTGAGAAATTGCGACATTCTTTGGTTCTTGCTGTACGATTGCGCGACTGCCTACATGAGTTTACGCGCCGTTAGCTGGATACGAAGAGTTGGTCGTAGATACTTGTCTGATAGACTGACGTGCGTCTCAATAGAAATCGATGTTGTACAGGCAAGCATTCCGTGAGTAAGGTACGGAAGTTCCGCACCACGGAATGGCCGCCTGGTGCCCCCAGTCTGCAGCGCCGAAGGATTCGTCTGGCAAGGGTGATTGGACTATGAAAGGGATCTGCCGCGGCGCCGACTGTCAGATTGCAGGGGTTAGAATGGCGCTTCTTGGCTGCCAGGGGCAGCCTGGATAAATAGATAATCCGCCTGGTGAGAACGGCGGGCCTCTGGATAACTGCGTGCAGAGTTTTCCCCGTTCTCAGGGATAGGTATATAATATATATATAAGTCAATTTGTTAATTAACAGTCTGATTTATATTACTAATATGCTAATAAGCTATTTATAGAACTAAAAGAACTGCTTATAAGCATATAATAATGCTTTTAAATAGCAAAAAGATTCCCCTAAAGAGTATAGAAAACTAAGTTTTTTAGATTAACTAAGTTTAAGCCTTCTGCTGCTTCTATTAGATATAGCATGCTATAGACCTTAAGAGGTTTTTAAAGAGCGCTATGTGTGCCTATTTATCAGCCTATTAGAGGCTGATAGCTTTTCTGAAACTTCTATATATCTCTAACCACTTAATATAAAGGTTTTTAAGTGCTTTAATCTTTTTTAAAAATAATAAAGAGACTATATATATAGAAGATCTTAAAGACCTCTTAATAGCAAACTGTGTTAATATATAACATTCTTTTATAACAATAATAATAATATAAGAATAATAATAACGCTTAACTTACTTTAATAATCTATATAAAATAAACAAATAAACTTTAAGGCATAAAACCTTATATAAAAATACTCTATTTATTATAACCTATAACTATAATATTAATTATATAATACGTATAGTTACGTAAGCACCTTATGTAATTAGCAGTTTAGCAGGTTATATTTCAAGATATCTTTCCCCTCACTTTTCCCTACTTTAGGGAACAACCTACTAACTACATCAATAAGAATCATCATAATACATTCCTTCTCTATCAATTATTTATATAAATAAATACCTATAAATGCTGAGGATTATCACATTTTATTATAACATATCTCTATCTATAACCTTATACTATATAGGCGCATATACTACACCTCTAAATACGCTTATACCTATGCTAATAAGTTATAAGCCCAGCTTAGAAATTACTTCAGTTCCTACTACCTCTTTACCTTTACCTTACCTCCCTATTAAGCCTTATCTATATATAAAGGCTATATATACTGAAAAACACTTCTTTAAATGATTTTCTATTTATACTACCTTTGCAGAATCAGATATACTAACTAGACTAGTAGTTTAGTTCTATGAGATATACCTTCTTTAAATCTATATAACTAATTCTATATAAATCAACTATACCTCTATTGATTTTTTTCTAAGCAGACAGTCTCTTACTACTGCTTTATTCGATCTATATCCTTCAGATTATCTATTTAAACTATCCTCTAGTCTACTACTAATTTAGTTTAAACCTATACTTACAGTCTGACAGACTTCTTCTCAACTGATTTATTATATAGAATACTTATCTCCTCAGTTAGACTTTAGTCTAACTGAAGAAGATATTGATTAAAGAGAAGGTTATAAGGAAAAAACTCTTCTTTTTTTATAGTTAAACCTTAGACCTCTAGGTTTATAGCTGTTATATAATGTTGCTGTACAAACCACTATACTATATGTTAATAGCTTTTATAGTTATATAACCTTACTGTTGTTTAACCCTCATAAGGCTTGTAACTACGCACTACATCTTATAAGGCAATAATAGCTAACTTCAAGGTTGATATGCTTAAGCTTATAGGCTCTGAGAATTATAAGGTATAGGCTATACGTTTTAAAGCCTTCCTTATAAATAAAGATATAACTACAGATTTAATTAAACCTAAATCTGATATTAATACAGATAAAGGTAATAAAGCTTTAAGCTATATATAATTACTTTGTAAAGATAGTCCTTTAAGAGTAATTAAAGATGATAATAATGCTTTTAAAGCATAGGATCGCCTTAAACAGCTATATAAGCCTATAGGTTTTATAAATGAGTTTTTAATCTATAAAGAGTTTTTTAATACTTCCTTAGATAACTTTAATTCTATAGAAGATTATATTAATAAAATAAAAGAACTTATAGATAATTTATCTTATAACCAGCTAAAACTACCTAATTAAGTAGTTATAGCTTATATACTTAATAGCCTAAATAAGACTTATGAGGCTTTTATAACCTCTATAACTCAGTCTCTTAGAACTAACCCTACTGCCTATAACTTTAACTCTTTATATGCTAGTCTTTTAGATAAGTATAAGAGAAAAGGAGGCAAAGAAGTAGTTAATAATACTACTAAAGGTAATAATAATTATAATAAAAAACAAAATAAAAACTAGGAAAATAAAAATAAAAATAATAAAAAGAAGAATAATAATAAAATATCTAAAAAACCTTAAAAAAAACAGAAAGGTTTATACTGCAAAAATTGCAAGAAAACAAACCATTCTGAAGAAAATTACGCTTTCTTACATCCTGAAAAAGCACCTAGTTAGTGGAAAAAACCTACTAATACTACTGCTAATAAGGAAAAAGAGAAAGAAGTAGTTAATATAACTACTGCTAGCAATATTACCCCTTATATATCTTTAAATAATCCTAATTCTATAGAATTAATGGATTTATCTTCTGAAAAAGAAGAAGAAGATATTATTTTTGAAAATGTAGGTTATACTACTACTCCTCCTTATTATAT
Organism: Colletotrichum horii; assembly: GCA_027406005.1. Classification (NCBI taxonomy): domain Eukaryota; kingdom Fungi; phylum Ascomycota; class Sordariomycetes; order Glomerellales; family Glomerellaceae; genus Colletotrichum; species Colletotrichum horii. The sequence continues at coordinate 4,652,120 of JANVYB010000008.1, forward strand.
AAATAAAAATACTAATAATACTTCTTTAGGTTATTTAATTAACCAATCTGTTATTAAGGAACAAGGAAAAGCAAGGAGTTTTAACCAAATTGAAAAAACAGTTGATTTTTATATTGATACTGCTGCTACTATATATATAGTTAAAAATCATACTCTTTTAGCAAATAAAATAAAAATAAATAAACCTATTAAATAGGGAGAAGCAAAAAGTCTTACTTCTTTACTAAAAGGTGATTTAATTATATATCTTAATAATAATAAAATAATATTAAAAGATGTTTATTATATACTAGAACTAGGTATTAATCTACTTAGTTAATCTAAGTTAGATTTATTAGGTATTGCTTCTATTATATAGAAACAACCTATTTTATATAATATAAAGAAAGATTGTATTATTGCTATAAGGGCAAAATGAAATAATTTATATTTCTTCTAATTTCCTACTAATAATAATAATAACTATATATATAATACTATAACTAATAAAAATATAAATAATAATAATAATAATAGCCTCTAACTTTAGCACTAACGTCTTAGTCATATTTATATATAAAGTCTTTTAAAAATAAAAGATAATACAATTTCAGATATAAATATAAATAATATAAATATAAATAATAATAATAAATTACTACCTTGCAAAGCCTGTTTTAAAGGCAAATTTATAACTAAGGTTAGTAAATCACAGGTTTATAATAAAAATCTAAATTATTTAGATTATATAGCTTTAGATTTATATAGGCCTATAACGCCTACTACTTATAATAAATATAATTTATTTATTATCTTTATAAATAAATTTACCTAATTTATCTAAGGAAAATTACTTAAAGATAAAACTGAAGAAACTATAAGTAATACTTTTCTTGAATTTCAAGCAGAAGTAAATAATAATAATAATAATAAAAGAATAAAAGAAATCTCTACTGATAGAGGTAAAGAATTTTCTAATAAACATATTAAGACTATATATCTTAATAGTAAGATTATCTATAATATAAAACCTCCTTATATATATAAACCTAACAGACTTATAGAGCATACTATATATATTATAGTTAATAAAATAAGAATAATACTATATAACTTAGGTTTACCACACTACTTATAAAGTGAAGCCTTTTATGCTACTCTTTATATATATAATAGGACTCTATATTCCTCTATTAATTATATAATGCCTTATGAATTAAAAAATAAAATAAAACCTAATATAAATAATATTAAGGTGTGAGATAGCTTATACTACTATAAGAATAAAGATCTTAAAATTAAAAAATTAGACGTAAGAGCATATTAAGGTTTTATAATTAATTATAGATCTAATAGGTATAAAATCTAAGATATGCAACTAAAGAGAGCTTTATAGTCTTATGATATTGAAATCTTAGAGAATACCTTTATTTCTCATTATAAAGAGCTTCCTATAAGCATAAATACCTGCTTTAAGGATACTAATAGTAGTATTATGCTTAACAACGATAGACAGAGTACTGCCCAATATAATCCACAAAGAGATATATCTAGTCAATCTATCTCTTATAGTAATAAAAATATTGCTATAAATAGCAATAATATTACTAAAGATTCTGCTCTTAAGAATCTAAGTGATGAGACTAGTATTAATATTAATAAAAATAATAATAATATTAATAAAAATAATATTAATACTAGCAATAAAAATTATAGTACTATTTCACATAATGATAGCTATAGTACTAATACTAGTATGAGTATTTCATATAATAATAGTAAGAAAACTACTAGTATTAATAATAGAGAAATAAATAAAGAAAAATCCAAGTTATTAATAGAGATCCCCTCTCTATCAGAAGAAGCTAAAAAAGACTACTAATGGGTTAATAATATGGTTAATAATACTGAAAGTGCACTATTATTTACTATTCAAAACTGCCCTGCTCTTAGTATATATAAAATAAATAATAACGTTATAACTGATAATAATAGAACTGCTGGAACTAGTTCTATAGAAAAAGCTTCTTATATACTATCAGTTATTACATTAGACAAGCCCTCTAATATTAAGCAAGCCTTAAATTCTCCTTATAAAGATAATTAGATTCAGGCTATGCAATTAGAGATAAGTTAAATAGAAGATATTAATACTTGGAAAATTATACAAATACCTGATAATATTCATCTATTAGGCGGTAGATAGGTATATACTATGAAATTAAAAGATAAAATAAATAATACCTATAAATATAAAGCAAGATAGGTAGCTTAAGGTTTTAATCAATATATTAGTATTGATTATTTAGAAACTTTTTCTACTACTTATAGACCTGAGAGCTATAGATTTATAGTAATTTTTGCTATAAAAGAAAGCTGGATTTTATTACAATATGATGTAACTACAGCTTTTATTCACGCAGATATAGATATAGATATTTATACTGCTATACCTGCTGGTTTTATTTATAATAAAACTACTAGTAAATTAGAATTTAATCCTAATTATAACTATAAATCAAAAAATAATAAATATTGCTGTAAGCTTATTAAAGCTTTATATAGTTTAAAATAAAGTCTTAAACTATAGTATAACTATTTAAAAGGAATATTATTAAAATTGGGATTTATTGTTTCACCTTATGATGAAGCAGTATATATATTAAATAAAAATAAATATAAAGCTATAATATATTGCTATATAGATGATATATTACTAGCAGCTAATAATACTGCTACTAGTGATTATATATATAATAATTTAAGGCAATATATAAAAATTCAACTATTAGGGGAGCCTAATATATTTTTAGGTTGTGAGTTTGATATAAATAGGCAAAATAAGTCTATTTTTATACATCAAATGAAATATATATAAAAGATATTGAATAAATATAATAAAACTAATATAAACCTATTAATAACACCTATAAAAGATAATATAAAAATGCATATAAACAAAAGTTATGCAACTAAAGAAGAAATATTACAATTTCAACAGCAAATTAGAGCTTTGCTATATCTAGCTTTAAAAACTAGATTTAATATAGCTCTTGCAGTTAATATTTTGTCAAAATATACTATAAACCCTTCTAAAAAGCATTTCTCTGCTTTAGACTATTTATAGAGTTATTTAAATAAATATCCTAATAAAGGGATTTATTATAACTGCAATAATAATATAATTTAGGATTTAATAGGTTATTCAGACTCTAATTAGGCTGGAGACCTAGATAATAGAAAATCTACATCAGCTTATATATTTTGCTAGGGCTTATATAATATTATATCTTATAGCTCTATAAAGCAAAAAACAGTAGCTTTATCTACTTGTGAAGCTGAATATATGGCTTTAACTGAATCTGTTAAAGAAGCTATTTATCTATATAATACCTATAATTTTAATCTTAAAAATCTAAGATTTAAATTAATAAATAAGCCTAAAATATTTATAGATAATATTGCAGCTAAAAAACTAGCTGAAAATCTTGAATTTCATAAAAAATCTAAGCATATTGATATAAGATATCATTTTGCTAGAGACTTTTTATTAAATAAAGATATAATGTTATTTCACATTAATACTAAATCTAATATTGCTGATATTTTAACTAAGCCTTTAGGCAAAGTTATATTTTTCACATTATTATATATTATTTATAGTAATAATAATAAATATAATAATAATAACAATAATAATAATAATAATAATAATAATAATAATAATAATAATAATAATAATAATAATAATAATAATAATAATAATAATAATAATAATAATAATAATAATAATAATAATAATAATAATAATAATAATAATAATAATAATAATAATAATAATAATAATAATAATAATAATAATAATAATAATAATAATAATAATAATAATAATAATATTATTATTACTGAAATAACATACTAGTTTTTCTCTTAAAACTTTTACCTATAAGGTTATTTTATAAGAGTTTTTTAACTAGTTATAAACATATTATACAATATAGGAATATTTTTCTTATTTTTCCTACAGGGTTTTTAAGTTTTTTTATATCTATAACGTATATATATATTAAGTAAGTAAGCTATATACTATAAATCAACTGTATATACCTTAAGAGGGGATGTTAATATATAATATTCTTTTATAACAATAATAATAATATAAGAATAATAATAACGCTTAACTTATTTTAATAATCTATATAAAATAAACAAATAAACTTTAAGGCATAAAACCTTATATAAAAATACTCTATTTATTATAACCTATAACTATAATATTAATTATGTAATACGTATAGTTACATAAGCACCTTATGTAATTAGCAGTTTAGCAGGTTACATTTCAGGATATCTTTCCCCTCACTTTTCCCTACCTTAGGGAACAACCTGCCAACTACATCAACAAGAATCATCATAATACATTCCTTCTCTATCAATTATCTATACAAATAAATGCCTATAAATGCTGAAGATTATCACATTTTATCATAACATATCTCCATCTATAACCCTATACTATATAGGTGCATATACTACGCCTCTGAATACGCTTATACCTATGCTAACAAACTGTACTCTTTATAATAAGCTTAAAATAAATTATATTTTCTTTAAAAAAGAGTAAGATAATATAATAAAAGGTATATAAGAGATTTAGCAGTTTATTAGAGATTTAGCTTTTGCTAAGCTTTTAAAGTATTACTATGCTGCTAATATAGGTTTTAATAAGTGGCTTTATAAGCTTAAGGAATGTACTAGCTATAGTAAAAGAGAAAGAAAAACTTATATAATTGCTAAATATACTATAATAATTGCAGCTTCTAGCTGAAAATATCTTTTAATAAAGAAAGATATAGAGGCTTAGATCTCTTGCTAAGAGAATGCAATCTATAAGGGCTAGAGCTGTAAAGTTTTAAATAATTTAGATTCTTTAATATAGTTTCTTAAATATATTAGCATACTCACTTAGAGCTGCCTTAATATATAGATATCTACTTATTATATAATTAAACTGCTTTTAGCAGCTAAATATAACTTTATAGTTAGAGAAGTTATTTCTAATATAAGAATATATTTTATATACTTTAAAACTGCTCTATAAAGGTTTAAAGCAAGAAGAGGTGCTTTTAGCTTTATAGTTTATAATAAGCAGCAGAGGTTGTCCAAAAAATACAATACAAATACATCTCCTCATAAGGTTAAATCTACTAAAGTAAGTATTTTTAAGCAATTAGTATAGCTATTATAAAAAAGTAAATATGCTATAATTATCTATGAAAAAAGCGCTATTTTTAGCAGTAGGACCCACTTTTATAGCCCTTAGTTTACTATAGTTATTACTGCTTATATAATAAAAGCACTAACATTTTCCTTCTCAAGTTAAATACAATACACTAAAAATACAGACCCACTTTTAAATATATATAAAATAATTTATTTAATAATATTACGTAATAACCTATATAAACCCTGTATTTTTTGCTTTATTATAGCTATATATCTAAAAATAATATTAAAAACTATTAAATTTAATTAAAAATAGATATTTTTATAAAAAATACAAAAATATAATGTATTTTCTGTATTGTATTTTTTCCAACCTCTGATAAGCAGAGCATTGACTACTACATACTATAGTACTACAGGACTACATGTAGTTGTAGTATATAGTATACTATAAAGAAAAATCTAGTACTACAACTACACTACATACTACTGTAGTTATAGTATATAGTATATTACATACTACAAATTATATTACATTTTAGCTATAATATTATATATAAAATAATATACTATATAAATATTAATAAGTTATTTATTAAATAGTTATTATAACTAAAATATAATTTAATATTAAAAAACTATTAAGTTATCTTTATTAATCAGTTATATATATAATTAAATATATATACTAATTATTATTAATTATATATAGTATATAATATTAGTATATATATTATTATAATAATTAATTATTAATTAAATAATTATATAACTAAAAACTAGCTTTAAATAAATACTAGTTAATTAATTAAAATTAAATATCTAGTTTTTAAAGTGTAGTATGTAGTATTATACTACATTACTACAGATTTAAAAGTGGGGCTGTAGTATACTATAAAGTTAATAAGTGGGGTTATAGTATACTACAATTCTTTTTTAAATACTACAACTACACTACACTATATGTAGTATATAGTATACTACGTAGTTGTAGTACTACTACGTAGTACTTGTCATAGCTCTGATAATAAGGAACTTTAACTAACTGGAACTAAGCAACCTAATAAGTTAACTAACTATAAGATAAGCTGCAGCAAAGGCCTTTAGAGAGGATGAGACTTAAGGCAGATTTCAGTAGTTATAAGAACTTACTAAAAGCGAGAAGAATCTCTTTTAGATATATAAGGAACTGAAAAACTATACTGCAAGCTGTACTATAATATATATATGCTTTTTAAGTATTTCTATATTAATATAATAATCTAACTGAAGGCTTAGGTCTTCTAAATAGTTATTTAATATATCTTTAATAGAAGAATAGAGAGTGATGAGAGTTTTATAAAGTGTATCTGCAGAGTAATAGAGAATACTTTAGAGTTAGTATAATTTTATAGAAGAGCTAGAGGGTTTATAAGAGTAGTATTTATAGTATTAAGAGAATACTCTTTTATAAGATTTATAATTTTAGACTTAAGCTCTATAATATATATATTTAACTATATAAGATAGTTTACTACTTTATAAGGCGCTTTAATAAGAAACTTTCTCTAAGTAGAAATATATAAAGTTTTTATTGAGGCGTATAGTATAGTAGAAATCTTAGTGAAAAGAGCAAATAGCATAATAAAACTATGCTTATTTAATATAGCCTTATGCTTTAAGCTTATAAGCAATTTAATATCTCTCTAAAAGCTATATCAGAGGGGTATATAGTAGGATATAAGCTTAAGTAATAATTGTCTGCAGAAGGCTAACTGAATATTTCTATACTTGCTAGAGAATATTAATAACTAATATATATTTAACTATAAACCTCTAAGTGAAGCAGCTTTTGCTGTAATTACTTCTTTACTTACTTTTATATAAGATAAAGCTTTAGAGCTGAAAAGAAGATATAACTATATAACTTTAATATACTGTAAGCTTATTAAGAGATTAATAGAGCTTTAGCACTAGAGGCTTAGATATCTAAAGCTAGAAGCTTTTTAGCATTTATTAAACCTTATAAGAGGGGTTTAAATAACAAATAGGTACTTAAGAATTTTAACTACAGACTGCAATATATATAAGCAAAGTAAACTATATTGCTAAGTGCGCTAAGCGCTAAAAGAAAGTATATTATAAGCTTTCTCTAGCGAGAGAATTGCTTTTAACTTCTATAACTATAAAAAAAGGTATAAAGGTTATATATTAAGTATAATTATTATTAATAGAGCTTTTAGGCTTATATAAAACTTCTATTTGCAAAACAGAAAGATAAACTTCCTTTTTAATACTCTAAATAAGTTTCTAAACTACTTATAAACTATATTTAGTATCTAAGTAAAGGAGATTAAGGTAGATAATAAGATATTAAAGCATAACTATATTAAGGTAGAATTAGATATAAGAGGGATTAAAGTTGAAGTATTTTCTTTATATATATAAGTGTAAAACAGAAGAGCAGAATAAGTTGCTGCAGCTATTAAAGAATATATAAGAGTAATAGCAATAAGAGTAAAACTGCTAAATATTTTCTAGCTTAAGATTAGCAAAGCAGTAATATATATTTATAATTGCACTTTAGCTGTAAGCTGAAGATAGAAGACCTTATATAAGCTCTTTTATAGCTACTTCTAGTTATAAGAAAATGCATATTTAGTGTAACTAGATCTCTTACACCTTTAAGTATATAGATGCTATATATATATAATAACTAGAAATGCTTAACTTAAAAGAAATAGGTGTTAGAAGCTTATACTAAAAGCGTTTATTAGATTTCTCTTAAGATATATATTAAGCAATTCTTTTTATATATAGAACTTACTGAAAAGCAAAGTTTTTACTATATAAGATATAATATTTAATAAAAAGAAGTTTTATAGTAGAAATCTAATATATATAGCAGAAGAGTTCTATTATATAGATTTTAAAGCAATCTAAGAATATATTATCTAACTTATTAAGGCGTTTTATAGTTCTCTTATAAGATAAAAAGCTGATAAAAAAGTAAATAAGATCTTTAAGTATATTAAAACCCCTATAAGAGAAGAGAAAAACTAAGAACAGCTAGAAAAGGCTGTACTAAGTAAGAATGCTTATTTTAAGCTTTAGCTAACCTTACTTCTCTCTCTAAAATTAGCAAACTTATTTACAGCATTTAGTAAAGCTTTTTAAAGAGGTTCTAATATAAAGAGGTAAAAAGAAAGCTTATTAGCAATAAGAGTAACCTTTAGAACTTCATTTAAAGTAGTGTTCTTAGCAGAAAGTAATCTTTATAAAGATCTTTGCACTCTCTAGAGATTAGACAGCTTAAGCAGTTTGCATACACAGTTTAGCTAGCTTTATACAGCTGTAAAAATAGATTAATCTGTAGATATAGTAGAAGGGCTATAAAGTGAGGAGGTGAGAACTGAAAGCCTAGACGCCTCTAGAAAAAGCTTAAAGAAGCGTAAGATCCTTCTTAAAAGCTCTCTCTTATTAAGAGCAGCTTTATCTATATGCTTACGCTTTATAGGCACTTACTAGCGAAAGTTACCTCCCCTCTTTATATTATATTAGCAACTTTTAAGTTAAAAAGATCAGTTAAACTATAAAAAGAAGCAGAATCACTTTAAGTTAAACTGCTACCTTTTAGCAGAAGGTTTCTTATAAGCAGAGAAATCTTACCTATAAAGATATAAGAAGTTTAAATTATAAGAAGAAATCATAAAGAGTGTATTAAATAAATAATAAGTTTTTAGATGCTATTAAGTATATACCTATAAGCTTAATAAGTATAGCAAACTTATAAAGCTGAAAGCTTAACTTATAATTTGAGGAGATTAATAGGCAAAAGATGCTTAAGATATCTATATTATAATGCTTGCAGGTATATCTTTTAGAACTCTAATAGTAATAGCAAACTGCTTTAATTTGAAGCTCTTTTAATATAATGCAGTAAATATATTTATATATGCTAAGCTTAATAAAACAGTTTATATAAAGTTTTTATTAGGCTATAAGAAGCTTAAAAAGGTGCTTAAGCTTAGAAAAGCTTTATATAGGCTTTATTATTCTCCTCTCTTATAGCAATATTATCTCAAGAAGGAATTAAAAGAGTTAAGCCTTTTATAAGTATTAAGAGAAGACTGCTGCTAGAAGAAAAGTTAAGTATACTTCTTCTTTTATATAGATAACTATATATTAGTCTACTTAAAAGCTTCTCAAAAGGAGGCTGAAGAAGTAATTAAAAGACTTTAAAAGAGATATCACTTTAAAGGCAATAAAAGCCTGCAGTAGTTTCTTAATATTAAGGTTTTCTGCAATTGCAAAATGAGAAAACTTTAGCTTTTGTAAGCAGTCTATGCAGAGAAGGCAAAAAGACTTCTTCTATTAGGATACTCTCTCAAAATATAAAATAGAACTTCTATAAGATATATTAAGCTGCTTTTATATAATAGAAAAGCTTTAAATAATAAAGTTAATCTCTATTAGAGAAAGATAGAGACTATTTTGTATGCAGCAGTAATAATAAGATTAGACCTTATATTTGCAGCAAGCTGTTTTATCTACTTTAATTAGAACTTAAAGCTAATTTACTAGCAAGCTGCAGATTAAGCCTTATAGTATTTCTATAAAATATATTTCCTATATATTAAGTATAGAACTAAGCTTAGAAGCTTATATAACACTTTTGAAGTAGCATCTAATATAAGTTTCAGCAATAACACTTTAGATCAAAAAAGCTTTTAGAGGTTTATAATAAAGCTTTTTAGAAGTATTATTGCTTAGAAGGCAAGTAAATAAATAACTATAATAACTTTAATAATAGAAGCTAAGCTTTTTTCCTTTTTATTTGCAGCTTAAGAGGCTATATTTGCAAGCTGCCTTATAATATCTCTCTAAATACAGCTTCTAAAAGAAATAAGTAAAGAGGTATCTCTTTAACTTATAAATAGCACCCCTATAACAATTTAAATCTAGTATAATAATTAGCAAATAGTTAGGCTGATAATAAAGAAGCTTATCTATTTCTAAATAAGGTTATACTATATTAATATCTATAACTACTAGCTGTATTAAGAAATCTATAAAAAGTGTATATTTATAGTATACACCTTCTCTATATAACTAATAGTAAATAGTCTGATAAAGTTCTTTTTATAGTAGGTATTTAAAAACTTTTAGATATAGCTAGAAATAGCTAGTTAAAAAGAAACACTTAAAAAGAACTATACCTTTAAGCTTAAAAGAGATAAAGAGAAATAAAAGAAAGAAATAGAAAAAGAAGATATATAGAATAACTTTATATAAGTAATTATAGAAAATTATAATAATAAGAAGTAGAGAGTATAAAAGAACTTCTATTTAAAGCAGAAAAACTGCTAGAGAAACTAAATATTAATAAGCTTAAAGCTTAAAAGTAAAGCTAATTAGAGCTGAAGCCTATTAGATACTAGAAATTATAAAATAAAAATATTTAAATGCTTTTAGAAGTAGAAATAAGTAAAATAGCTTTATAAGAGGCAGCTAGAGAGATAGCTAATTTAAAGGCGTTAAGCTAATTGCAGAACTTTTTAAGGTTGATATAGCTAGAGTTAGCAGTATAAAAGAGGATATAGTTAAGGTTACAGCAAGCAGCTATAACAGCACTTTAAGCATAACTTAGAGCAGACTAGAAACTAGAAAAGATGCTTAAGAGAGCAGAAGAAGTATAGACTGAAGTCTCTAAGCGAGCAAGAAGAGCAGCAGGAAGAAGTGTAACAGCTAGAGCAGCATAGTAAATATATAATATATGCTTCAAAGGTATAATACCTTTCTTTTTGCCCTCTTTATAAGATATATTAACTTTATAAGCAGCAGTCTAAAAGTCTTCTTAAGCAATATTAATTCTCTATAAGAGGTTAGCAACTATATAGAAATATTTAAAAAGTAGATAATATATATTTTAGCTAAAATAGTTTTAAATAAATTATTTTTAATATGCTTCTTAAGGTTATAAAGCTTGCAATAGAAAGTGATAATTTTTTTAATATTTATATAATAGCTACTACTCTTCTTATAGTATAAGCAGTATATATTTTTATTAGTGAGGTAGCAGCTAGAGTAAAAGTAATTTCTACTAAAAGAGAGAAAACAGCTGAAGTAAAGCTTATTTTCTAACTTAAGAGATAAGTCTAAAGAGTTAAAAGTGCTTTTAATGCTTATAATAACTTTATCTTTATCTTCCTCTTTAGTAGCAGCAGCAGCAGTTGCAATCTGCTAAGTAGTAGTAGCTTATATAGCTTTAAGGCTAGTATTAAGCTTTGCTTGCTCTTCTTTTTCTTTCTTCTTCTTTTTAGCAAAGTTAGTAGCAGTATGCTTTTTTTCTTTCTAAGCAGCAAGAGCTTTAGCTTCTTTAACTTTTTTTTTTTTTTCTATAGCCTTTTTTATAGCTTGCAGCTGCACTTTAGAAAGGTAGCTGTAATGCTTAGAGGTAGAAGTAAGCTTAATCTCACTATTATTAAAGTTCTCTTTATTAATAGAGGCTGCAATAGAATGCTTATAGTAAGGGTAGCTGATAAGATAAGTAGCAGCTGTAGTAACAGTAGCTAAAAGAGAAAGATTAGCAATTAAAAAGCTTATAAAAAAGAGTGAACTAATAAGCAGTTTTAAGAGAAGCTAGCTTATTTTCTTTATTCTCTTTGCTATTCTTATTAGAGGAGTTAAAATTATAGAAGTAAGAAAGAGAGTAATAGCTTTTAGAAGCTATAAGATTAACCTTATAAGCAGCAGTAAGATAAGCTTTAAGCTTGCTAGAAATAGAGGTGTGAGAAGCTATTATAATATATTTAATCTGCTTAATTGAAATATTAATAAGGCAGCAAAAAAGTAATATAAAGGTAATATATAATTTATAAATTCTTAAAAAGCAAAGAGAAAAAGAAAAGAAAAATAACTAGAGATAAAGGCAGCAAAATATTATTTATCTGCTTTTTTATTTTTAAGAAAAGCTAAAGTAGTAAGCAAAACTATAACTAATTAGAAGCTTTAAATCTGCTAAGCAAAATAGATAGCATTCTATTCTGCTGCTCTAGCTGCTTATAATAAGAAAAATACATTATTTTATAACTTATAAAACAATTAAAACTATAATAATAGGAGGTAATTAAAGCTATTTAGAAGTGCTTAATTAAGCTGTAGGGATAACTATATAATTGCGCTAATTATCTCTGAGGGGGTGTGTCAGATTATAGGGGTTAGAATGGCGCTTCTTAGCTGCCAGGGGCAGCCTGGATAAATAGATAATCCGCCCGGCGAGAACGGCAGGCCCCTGGATAACCGCGTGCAGAGTTTTCCCCGTTCTCAGGGATAGGTACACAATACATATACAAGTCAATTTGTCACTGACACCTCCGCTGACCGTAGGCTCGGAGATGCCAAGAAGCGGACCCTGTTTACCTTTATCTTTTCTTTTTTCACTGTTTGGTTTTGACCCCTTCCTTTTCCCTCCCCCCATCTTCTCGGAGCGAGATCCGCAATGGCTGGACAGACTGTTCATTGGTTGTTTCGTAAGAGAAAAGCGGCCATCGTCGGGCTGCTAGCGCCGTTCCTGAAGATGGAGACGCGAACCAGGAAAAAACGACATGCAAGTATTTTGCAGGCAACGGTACCTTGGAGTGGTACTTTTGCCCGTCGGCAGACTGCCGTCTCCCACAATCCATCCACTGGCCTGAGGGACCCGACCTGACCTGACCTGACCTGACCGCTCCCCGTTCTCTTCCTCCGTTCTCAGCTGCACCTGGCCTAGCACTCCCCACCATCTGTCCGTCCCCCCATCCCCCCCCATCACTAAAACTCGAGATGCCCGGCAGAGACCTGGCATTGCGCCGGACCATGCAGCAGGCCCTGCTGGTGCCCCGAAGGTATGGGGCCTTGCCGTCCAGTCCCTCTTGGAGTCCCTGAACTTGAGGGGAATAATAGAGGAGGAAACGAAACATACAATGACCAGCTTTCTGAGTCAGAAATGACAAAACAGAAATCCGAATGGGATAATGCGCCGAAGGCACGGCATTCAACGGGGGGGTACATAACCCCGGACCGGCAGTGCTCAGCCCTCCCCGAAATAACTAAAATGCTCGCTGATTCCGGATGCCCTCTTTGTCGACGCCTTTCGAAGCTCATCGCCGTGGCCGAAACCCTCGTCCTCCATCTAGAGTGAACTGAACGCCTGATGACATAGGTCGAACCGATCGCCATCCCTGACAATATGTGTGCATCCACGGGGACCCGGGACGATGCGCATCGTACGACCAGAGCGTCGGTACGGATATTCACGATTACGATTACCTTCTGGATCATCCGCCGTGCCGTGGGGAAGACGACCAACAAGCGAACGAGGGACGGGAGCGACAAACAAATCGAGACAAGATTGGATTGGGCCGACCAGCCGAGCTGGCACAGGCACAGGATGGGATGCCTTATTCCCGCGTGATTGGAGACGGCGACACCCACTGACAGCTGGGAACACTCGCCGGCCACCATGGTGACTGGATACTAACACGACGGAAGCGCAGATCGGAAATGCAACAACCTCGACGCGGCCCAAATATTCTTGACGTTGGACAAATTCACCGTGCCGCAGAGAGGGCGAAAGGGAGAGCGAGACACGAGGAGGGAGAAGGAGGGCGGCCCCGAACGCCACAATCCCGCCAGTTTGGAAGCGCAGTGAATCACTCTCAGCTCGGCCAAATACCTGCCTCCTTTTCGCCTCGCCGCCGCTGCCTTCGTCGTCGTCGTCGTCGTCGCCGTCGTCGCCTTATTGCCTCCTACACGCGGCTTCCAACCTCCCCGAAGAGAACTTGACCCAAAGCCGTGACACCCCAAAACGATGACAGGCCGAATATGCAGGCGCCCGATGCAATGCGGAACGCACGGAAGCCATGGAACTTCGAGAAGCCCGCCACGTTGTCAGAGAACTGCCGGCGCACTGTCATCCATCACCTGTGCACGCCTCACCTCAGCCCAAAACGCCCAATCTCGAGGGACACATATGCCAGGAGGGTAAACGAAAAAAAATAAGGGGCGGAGGCGACATGGCACACGTGTGAAATTCGGCTCACCATTAGTGTTGACAGCGGCGATCTCACTCTTCCCGCACTGCGCTGCGCTGCGCTTCGTTGCCGGGACAGGCATTCGAACACCATCTTGCTTGCATGCTCACCAAACAGGTACCTGCTTCCTTCAACCGAGCGAATGTTTCTGCGAGCGGCAGACCGTCCTCAAGAAATGGCAGCTCGGGCAGAAGGACCTCATGTGAAGCTGAAGTGAGACACGCCTCGGCCTGTGAATACTGCGGCGGCTTTTAGACTCTCGGTCGGCGATCAAGGAGCCAACAGCTAATTACAGCCGACCTGTCGACCGCAGATTTTGCCAAGTGTACGTTTACTTACAACCAACGGAAGAAGAGGGTGGGAGACGGCACCAGACAGACAGGGCTAAGGGCGATGCATACCACCCGCCATGAACAAGCATTCCGACGGGCGGAAAAAGCAATCGGAGGGGGGGAGAGAAAATGACATCGGCAGTTCAGCGGGCGGCTTCACATAGGATTGGACGACCGGAACCAGGTCCGACCATTGGCACGAATTTGACGCCATTCGGCCACACTGACGGCGCAATACTCTGGGCCTCATGCTCATCGCCTACCAAGACAGCTCGTCGCATGTCTCGGGAGGCTTCGAAAATTTGCACGCTTTACGTACAACGGATTCCGAGGCTGCCGTTGAGTAGCCCGGTTCGCAATGGATTGAAGCAGCGATTACTGAACGACGATGGCCTGGGGAGGTTGGTGACCCGTCGCGAACTCTAGGCCAGACGTGGTTTGGAATGATAGCTCGGGCGTTCTAGCTGCGAAGCCGGAGGCTCGGCCGTTGACGATGAATTGTCATCGCGGCGATGGAGGGAGCGGTAAGTTGTTCCTGGCAATGGCTCCGGTACTGGGCTCGTTGATTGGCATTTCCAATGTTTCTGGCGGGCGGCTAGAAGGCCTCTTGGTGGTTAACTAGGCCGAGCATGCCATGGCATTGAAACCGCCGCGGCCGCCGTCGATTTCTCCAAGTGTCCCCCGTTGAGATGCTAGAAGGCCTCAGAACGAAACAAGGCACGGAATGGCTTCCTGCTACTCGATAGCCCCCCCAGCCATTCCTTCTTGTTGTCCTTGCATGCCTCGTTCTATGGACCGATGTGGTTGATGAGCTAAGGGCCCATTGGGTAGGGTTCCCGAGAAGTCTAGTCAGCGGCGTACCGGCGGCGGCAGCGGAAATGTTCCACGTTGGCTTGCGACCGGTCTGACCATGGTTTAATCGGTGCATTTTATTCCATGACACCACCTTTCTTTGAGGCGGCGACGAGGGGGCTTTGCATTCTCACACCACATGGCGAGAAGAACAATTATCCAGCTAATCTCGAGGAAGCGGAACAAACGAGATCAGTGGGAGGAGGGTAGTTGAAGCGTGCCCTGCGTGTCTCTCACCCACACCCCCATCCGATACTGCACGAGGTGGTGGTGGTGGGTGTAGGTACTGTAAGGTGAGGGAGGGTAGAGCGTTCGTAAGGTGGACTGAGGCAGAGTGAGGCCAGGCACGCTAAGTTCCAGTTCCATAGCACCAGTCGGGCTGGCCGCCGCCGGAGCAGCAGGTGGGAGCAGGTTTCCGTGCAGGGGGGGCTAGGAAGATTGGTTCACGGCAGTCGGGTACGTACCCCAGGGGAGAGATCTCCTTAGGCCCCGAGACATGGACCTTTTAGATCCCGTCAGGTACAGCCAGTCAGCAGAGGGCCTCAGACTCCGCAGTACATCGGCAAAAGACACTTGTGGCGGGGGCAATGGCTGTAGAGGCGTCCAATCGAAGTGTTGTATTGAGCTGTAGACTTTCCCTAACCCGGCCTAACCCTGCTTGGCGCCCTCACAGGCATGCCAGGCATCCCAGCACTCCTGCTTGTGCAATGCTATGCTGCACTTCTGGCACTTGTAAGCTGTTTAATAGTCACTAAATGAGGTATTAATATCCCTCTTGCTAAGCACTTTATGCTTATATGCTGTAGAGCACTATATATACTGCTTCCTCTCTAGTAATAATATAGAGGTGTGATTTAGCTAGTTAGAAGTCTGTTTTATTATAGGTATAAACTTATAAGCTATAATAGCTGCCTCTCTATATATAGTGATAATCTTTTTGAAGAGGTGTTATTAAAAATTGAATTGCATCTAAGTGAACTTTTTGCTGCTGTTATTATATATATAGGCATTATGCTAAACCTCATAAAAAGAGAGGTATATATTAGTTATATTAATAGATAAGTTAAAGTTAAAATTTAAAGCTTAGTAGCTGCTGTAGTATATATAACGCTTATAGCAGCTATTAGCTTTATATTAGTTGCTAATATTAATAATATTTATATATTAGTTATATATATAGTAAAACTAAAAGAAAGGTAGCATCTTTATATATATAATAGTCAGAGGTTGGAAAAAATACAATATAGAAAATATATTGTATTTTTGTATTTTTTATAAAAATATCTATTTTTAATTAAATTTAATAGTTTTTAATATTATTTTTAGATATATAGCTATAATAAAGCAAAAAATACAGGGTTTATATAGGTTATTACGTAATATTATTAAATAAATTATTTTATATATATTTAAAAGTGGGTCTGTATTTTTAGTGTATTGTATTTAACTTGAGAAGGAAAATGTTAGTGCTTTTATTATATAAGCAGTAATAACTATAGTAAACTAAGGGCTATAAAAGTGGGTCCTACTGCTAAAAATAGCGCTTTTTTCATAGATAATTATAGTATATTTACTTTTTATAATAGCTATACTAATTGCTTAAAAATACTTACTTTAGTAGATTTAACCTTATGAGGGGATGTATTTGTATTGTATTTTTTAGACAACCTCTGATAATAGTAATCTTATTTATAATAGTATTATAAGACTTAAAAGAAGCTTATAATATAGTAGTATAAGTTATACTACTATAAAGCCTCTTCTAAAGCTTTAAATAGATATATTTAAAGCTAGTAAAGCCTATAGTTGCTATTAAAACAGAAGATCTATCTTTAAACAGAAGCTAGCAAACTATACTGTTACTAGTATTCTCACAGTATATAGTACCTTATAGCATCTTCTTAGTCTTGCTATTACAGCTTCTAAGCTTACTGAAGGTAGAGCTAACCCTACTATATTAAGCGTTATATAAAGTGCCTATAGCAATAATATTATAATATTAGAGGTATTAGAGAAAGTTAATAAATATAAATAAGTTATTAATAAAGAGGTAGTATTGCTATTAGTAGCTAAACAGTATTAGCAGCAAAAGGACTAAGTAAGTAATAACTGCTCTTATAGAAGCTAACTCTTTAGTTTCTAATAGTAAGTATATAAGTAAGAGAATAGCTAAGCTCTTATTTATATACTAAGCCTAGCAAAAAAAGTACCTAGCCTCTCTAATTACTTATACTTTAAAGCTAATAAGTATAAGCTTGCCCTATATATACTGAATATTAAAGTAGCAGCTTTAATAGCAGACTATACTCTTATTAACAGCAATATAACTACTAGGCATCTATAACTATATTAACACTACTTATAGCTAGTCGCTCTAATAGGCAACTTTCTTATATATCAATAAATATATATTATAAAGGCTTTCAGTATAAAGGTTATAAGTTAAGAAGTAGCAATACAGCTATTAAAAACGCTTATATAAAAGCTATTAATTAATAAGGTAGCTAAAGCGAAGCATACTTTTAACCTAATAGTTACTAAAGATATACTTTTAATAGATAGTTATATAAATAAGTATGCCTAAAAAGATATATATCTCTGCTATACTTATATGCTAAAGCTAGCAAAATGCTTAAGTAAGGTTTTTAACAGCCTCAATAGAATTACACTTATAGCAGTATATCTCTAACTTCTAGTTAGTCTAATCTGCTTACTACTTAGCTATCTAAAGAGGCATAAATTTTTATTATATTAATAGCAATAAGAAGCTAAGCAGCAGGTTGATCTTGCAGTTAAAATACTATATAAAAAGCTTGCAGTAAGTAGTAGCAGTAGTAAGGTTTAAAAGCTCTTCATCACGCTAAATACCTAGCAGAGGGCTAGATATATAAAGGTTACGCCATACTGCCTTATTATTATATAGAATAGCTGGCTGAAGATCTAGCAGTAGATTTTGCTTGCCTAGAGGTAGAGGTAAGTAGGTATATACTTACAGCAGCGTCAGCATGCTAATAGCAATCTCTTCAGTAGTCAACCTCTTAGAGGGTAGTTAATAAAAGTTATTAACAACCTTAAGGCTGATAGAAATATAGTGCTGCATAGAGGCATTAAGATCTTTAAAGTTATCAGCAATATTAAAGTTGCTATTATAATTATTAAATAACTTAATATCCTCGCTATTATAAATATCATTTATTTTTTAAGGATTTTTTAGGGTTAATTTGATATAGGGTAAGTAGGGGTATTATGGTAGTGTAGTTAGCAAGTGGGCGAGAGGGCCTAAGTTGAGGAATGAGGTTGACTTGAAGATGTTGGAAAAAGTGGGTAAATGTTGACTGGTTTTGGTGGAAGTAGTGGTACTTAAAAAAGGTGGTTTTTACTGCAAAAGATAAGTATATTGACTAGTGGCGTAGCTTGGCTGGCACGTTAATCCATTTCTGGCCATGTAGCTGTGGGGGGCACTAAAAGGTCCATGTCTCGGGGCCTAAGGAGATCCCAGAAGAGCTTACCTCCACTACCTACTTTGCGCGCCTCCATCACCTCACCTCAGGTACATGGAGGCTTACAATGTCGAGCGGCCCAGTGGTTCAGCGACGGCGGGCAGTGTGCTGCTGCTGCTGCGTTGTGTGTGTGTGTGTGTGTGTGTGTGTGGTGTGCCCTGTGTCCCCTGGCCGATACACGACCACTTTTTTTGCTGCTGGGCCGCGTATCGGCACCCACGACGCTAAGCTTTATTCGGAGCTAGCGTAAAGTTTATTTTGCAGCGGAAAGACGTACTGCCATTGGTTTCTCCACCTTTTCCCACCTCCCAAGGGAAGGGCCCAATCGTCTTCACCTCACTTGCGCTCCCTCAACCAATTTTCTCCTCCAAGTCTTTCGACTGACTTAGTGTGTGTGGGTGTGTGTGTGTGTGTGTGCGTATGTGCGCGCGAGCGTTTGGGTCTCTGAGCATCTCTTGCGAGAAATTGAGTGCGCGAGAGAGAGGAGAGAGAGACGTCCACATGGAAACCCCGAAAGTTTCTCTCTTGTGCCTGCGCTGCGCATTCATCCCGCACACCCGCCCGCCCGCACATGCGCATGCGCTGATGCCGATGTGTGTTTACAGCGGAAAGCCGCCCTCCTCGTGGCGTCCCGCCTGCGCTTGAATGGCTTAATCAATCGACAAGGGCGACACAATGGCCATTTCGTCATATTTCTGACATCCCCGGTCATCGGAGGGTGCCCGAACATGCAGCTGCGAATGCAGTGCAGCAGGAAGCGCAGCTCAGCTCAGCGCGGTGCCGTGCCGCGCTGAGAGCCAGAGCCAGAACCAGGACCACAAGCTAAAGCTGGAGCTGGAGCTGGGCTGGAGCTCTGATGAGCCATCCAGATTGAGGCTTTGCCGGGGGGGCTACGCCTCATACACCACCATAGCACTGCATCGCATGCCGCTCGCTACCAGACCATCTTCAGAGGTCCATGTAGAACAACAGACCGGCCCTCCGGCACCGTCAAAACCACACCACAACTTGGACATGGTCTTTTTCCGCTCCGCAATCCGCATCCCGCAACCTTCGATGCGATACGGAGAGCATTTCACGGGGCATCGCCCTACCACCTCGTCTGGTCTGGGCGTTCCATGGGCGCGCAACGAGCCAGGAGCCCATGGGACTTTGGCACACAGGCCACCGTCATGGGTGTGGCTATTCCGAGCAAAAACCGGACCGCGCGCCCCCTGGTCTGGTCCAAGTCTCTCTGCTCTGTGCTCCGTTCCCAATTGCATTCCGTCAGATATGGTGGAGGGAGGGGGGCTTTGGCCAATGTCCCAGCGAATGGACGGTGGTGGGTATTCGCAGCCCTGGCTCTCGCTCCTGACGGGGAGGTTTTAGAGCTGCTGGCTGGCGCTGTCTTTCTTGTCTGTCCTTCCATCTCCTCTTCTACAACGACTGCTCGTCCGTCCTCATCTCTCGTACACGCCCATGGATAAGGCGGGCATGGCATGGCAAGGCAGGGCAGGGCAAGGCGAGGCCAGACCAGGCCACTCCAGGTCAAGCGCGGGAGGAGAGGAGTCGACGTTTGATTTGGTGGTGCGGTGCCTGCTGTTAGTTACACCGTACTTTTCAACGGACCACCACCAGACACGGCAAGGCGAGGCAGGCTACCCAGAGAGGCAAGGCCAGGCAGGGCAAGGCAGGCCAGGGCAGCTGGGTACCTTTTCCTGTGGAACAAACCTTGCTTTGCCTTGCCTTTTTGCCTTACGGTTTACGATACAGAGTACCTTACCAACCAGGAGCCGGTTTTCCTTGTCTTCACCATGCTCTTTTGCAACTCTGTTCCAACCCTCTTCGCGTTCTCCTCGTCACTTTTCCTAGTCCATCCACTTTGGATTTGGGGTGAAGAGCGGGCATCTCGCGGATAAGCCACCCCACCGGTCACTCATCTTCCAACTCGGACTCGAACAAGCACAAGGCCACATTCATGGGATAGGCCAGGCCGCGCCCACCCACCTACAGTACCACTGAGCTGTACGATAGCATCATCGAGCTCACTTATACGTGACAACAACGGCAAGAACGCCCGCAGGCCGTCTTGTTTTGCTGTTGCGTGTTGCAGGCCTCAGTCCCATCTAAGCTTAAGCTCAGGGTCAGTCGGGTTCAGGTTCAGTCTCATAACGGCCCTCTGTCTCTCTCGAATCGAACCGAACTCGATGTACAGACTGATAGCTTACACGCTACGATGCAATGCCATGGCAGAACGTGGTGTCCCATTTCGTTGTCGTGACACAAGACCATTTTCATAACTTTCTCACCCTCTCTCTGCCTCTGCCTCTTGAGCGCTCTCTCTCTCTCTCTCTTTCTTCCAATTCCTATGCCTTCCTTACCTTGGGTATGCCTTAGTGGACGCAATACCTCACTCTCGCATCTCTTGCATTCTCACGCCCTTTCTTGTGCCACGCCCCCTTACCCCCCCTCTCCCCGAGTCCACTTCCAGACCTCACACCCATCTCTAAGTTTGTCGGGTACGTACTGAGTACGTATCATCTGCGCCAATGTACCCCTGGCTTCGACGTCTTTGCCTGTCCTGGGAGTGGAGGGGACATGGCACCCCTGACCGTCTTGTCCCCTTCTGTACAGACCCCTGTGCCCCCATCAAACCCCAGCTCATCCTAGATAGATCTGTAGGGTGTTCTCGAAGTGGGTTAGCAATTTGCGCCATGTCTGTGCCTAACATCAACTGTCATGTGCCAAGTTGCGTCTCTTCACCGATACTTGCCCCATCTCGCAGCCAAAAGTACTCGAGTACCGGTGTACTTGCTCTCATTTTCTCTGGCGGTGCCGTGCCTAGCTGCCCTACCCTACCTTACCTTAGGACTGGGCTGCTTTAGCCCGGATGCAGCAATCCCCTCAAACCCCTGCTGCAGACCAACCTACCTTGCCTAGCACACCTCTCTCACTCTCTCTCTCTCTGCTTCTCCGTCTCTATCTCTTTCTGTGGTCCCCACGCAGTACACACACCTACCTAGGTACCTGGTCCCTAGTAGACACTCCTCCTCAGCACCAGCAGCCCTTTCCACCCCCCCATGTCCCTTCTCTCCATGTACGTGCCCCTCGTACTCTACCTACCCATCGCTCCCAGCTGCCCTGAAACCTTTGCCGGCGGCACTGGGGGCCCTGTTGTTGCGTCTGCTCTCTGTCGTCAACAGATCTTATAACTCAGATGCTGCTGCCATTTGATCCTCTGCGTTTGATCCCTGCCTCGTAACACGAACAACACACAACACTTCAACGCTCTCTCCTCTTCATATCTTCCAGAGTATGGCCCATACTGCCGTCGCCAACACTCGAGCAACACCTGTCACCACCACCGTTGTTACACAACACGACGACAAATCCCCCGCCGACATGACGCGATCAGCTTCCGCAGAGCCTTCGAAGCCGGCCAAGCGCAAGGGTACGCAATATCAACTAGCACCAACATCGCCGGCGACCTCGACATAGACGCACTTGTCTTGTGCATCTGTCCATGACAATGCGCATCTGCCGTCGTGGTTGCCGCCGCCGCCCTCCTCCCTCTCTCTCTCTCTCACTCCAGCACTTGCACCACTCTTCCTCCCTTCCCTCGGCGGGCCTTGCTTTCCTTCAATATCAAGAACCAGCATGTTGACTTGACGTTCCTCATCCACAGGCACCAGAAGCGTCTCTACCCTGACGCCGTCTCAGCTGGCGCGTAAGCGTGCCAACGACAGAGAAGCTCAGCGGGCCATCAGAGCCAGGACAAAGGAGCACATCGAGAGACTCGAGCGAGAGCTTGAGGAACTCAAGAGCGAACGCAACCGCGACCAAAGCCAGACCGTTCAGGAGCTCTTGCGCAAGAACAAGGCCCTTGAAGAGGAACTGTTCAAGCTCCGTGAGAGCGTGGGCATTCCCAACGGACAGTCTTACCCAAACTCAGGTATGGCTGCCGCTGCTGCCTCGTCCTCTGCGTGGGTGTCTCTTGTTCGTGCTGACTCGGCTCCAGTATACGACGACAACCTCAGTTCTATCAGCGGGGCTGTCCCGAGTCCCAGATCTTCACCGTTCCCATCAAACGGTGACTACAACGTGATGCAAGAACTCGGCCCCTCGTATGTGCCCATGCCGGATGCGTCAGAGTCATGGGGCCCAGGCATTCCCGTTTCTGTTCCCTCGACCGTTTCTAGCCCGTCATCATCGGCCAACACGGACGAGTACGGCGCAGGCTACATCCCCACGAGCGTCCCCGCGCCGATGATGGACGCCCGTAGCATCCCGTCCAAGATGGAGTACGACGACGTCGACTCTGGTGGGTGTTCTTCCCGCATGCGGTGGTTGGGTCAACGCAATTCTGAGACGCTAACCACTCAGTTTCTAGACGCTGGCTACCCGCACAACCATCATCCCATGGGCCACCAACACGTTCCCATGGCTCATCATCATCAGTCATACCTCCCTCACCAGCAGTCGTGGAATTCGTATCCAACCCCGGTGTACTACCAACAACCGTCGGCCCATTGATCCGCCAGCCAGGCACCACGCTCTGGGAGATTCCGACACTCATCGTCCCGCCAACTTGTCGAATCGACCAGCTGTTGGTTGGCTTCATTCAGGATTGCCGCCGACTGTCCCAGCTCAAACCCCTTGACTCGCTCCTCAGGCCTGCCAGGGTCAACATGAAGAATTTCCTCGAATACCATCCTGCTTCACCTACCAACTCACCCCCACGATGCCAGCTGGCCGACCTCGACCGTGCCGCCTCCAACTCTGCCGCGGCTTCCGGTGCCAACCATCCCATGGCCGAGCTCATTACCGCCCTCGTCAACAAGGCCGGCGTGACCAACGTCATCGAACGTCTCGCTGTCTTTGCGGTCATCCAGCGGGCCGTCGCTTGGCTGGTACATCCGACGCGCGAGGCATACATGGCCATGGTACAAGAGCTCACGCCCAAGCCGATCCAGACGGCCATCCCGCACCCGCAGTGGGTTGACCTCATCCTCTGGGCCCCCTTACGCACTGCCATCATCGAGCGGCAGGATGCATACGCAAACGAAGAATTTCAGGCCATTTACTCCTCTAGTCTGAGGCTCATCAACTGGCCGTGCCGACCAATTGATGCCCTTGTCGTCGACCCGCAGTCTGGAGAAATGTGGCTGAGTGACACCTTCACAGCCCACGCCATGCGCGTCGAAAACTGGCGTCTCAATGAGAACTTTGTCAGACGCTACCCTGAACTCCGTGGCTGCGTTGCCGTCGAAGGTTCATAGACAAGGGCGGCCTTGGCGTTCCCCTGGTTATGGCACTACTACATCTACATGTTCATACTTCCTCTTCCACCCCCGGTCAAACTTCTTGCTTCGTTTCTTGGCTCTCTCCGTTCTGATATCCACCTTGTTGCGGGGTCTCATTTTCAGCTGGAATGGGATGGGACACACTTTTTGCCGGAATGGTCTTTGTAGTAGATAAAAAAAACACAACGGGTTGGTTCATTGTCGAGGCATTTCAAGGCGGCTGGGGAGCACGCCTGATTGGCTGGTTCTGTTTCTTCTCTTCACACGACTTCTTTTACACAAAAAATACCGGTGTCACGGGGCTCAGGTTGGAGGACTCTTGCGACCGCAAGTTCTTTTTCTTTCCTTGCTTTGAACTTTGACGATTCTGCTTGTTCGCTGGTTTTTTTGGTTTTTTTTTTATCCCCGGGAATTTAGGAGAAAGAAGGCGCTTTACAGGATTTGGGAGGTCTGTTATTTTTTCTTGACATTGTTGTCATTGCAACGGGATATATCACACAACCATTGGACGGAACTAGACTTTGGGGAGGGGGCGAAAGTTTTACACACATTCTGGGCAGGGATTATAAGAATGTGATCATTGATTTTATTTTATTTTTTCTGATGTTTAACCATAGTCAGTGGATTAGGAAAACTCACCTTGCCACGAGATACGTATAAAAAATCACAATGACCAAAGACAAAAGTTGTTTTTTTACCCATCTTCATATCCGTCCTTCGGTTGGCTCAAGGTTCAAAATTCAATCTGGTCCCGTTACGGTGGACGTGGTAATGACTACATGAGTTGACGGGTGCAGTCGAGAGAGAGTATGTGACACGAGAGGGTGGGTGGGCAGAGGTGAGAGAGAGAGCGAAGGAGATGACAACATGGGACCGCCGATCAGTCAAGACATGCTGTCACGCACCCAGGAAGGGGGGCAATTGAGAGAGGACTTGGGAGAGACCAAGACAACTTTGGCTCGATGATTTTCCTGTTACCAACCAACCTCAGACAAACACCCACCCACACATCCATCATCGTACATTGAGTTTCTATGAAGTCGGGTTTAGTTGACGAACCGATCCAGCCGAGAAATGTGCCCCGGTCCCTTCACTTGGGACCCTCCATGACATAGGTTACAAGATCCAAGACTTTCACCAGACCCCTTCTTACATGGGTACAGACACACATAGAGGGAGGTAAGAGACGGACGGGAAGTGCCTTTTCTGGGCCTGGGACCAATCAGAAGAGCTAGATTTGGTTTACTTTATCGTCCGTAGGCAGAGGGAGAGAAAGAGAGATAGAGCCGGGGGAGGAGGGAATGTGAGAGTGTGAGAGAAAGGTAAAAGAACCTGGCACACTCGGGTCGCACACAGCCTTGGCTTGGCGAACAGCAACACCAGACGAGAGAAGGGACCAGCATAGCATCGACACAGCAAAAAGACCAGACCAGACGGGAAGGGAGCTGCCCGGCGGATCGCATTGATTTACCGCGAGGCATTGGATAGGGTAAAAAATAACGAAATGGCAGCAGAGACGTGGACGCTCACACACAACGATAACGACAGGGACCAAGACAAACCGGGGGCCGGGATGAAGAGTAACGAGGAGCCCGCCCAGCAGAGGCAGCGAGCCAGGCCAGGGGTGAGGCGCCCTTGCCGCATGGTAGACGCACATACCGCGCGCAGCAACATCCAAGCCGCCCGCCGCCGCCGCCGCCGCCCAACCGTCCCGTTGCAATGAACACCCGCCTGCCTTGGCCATCAAACAACAATCTCTCTCCGTCTCCTCGCCCCTCTCTTCTCCCCTCCCCAAAGTCTCCCCATCCAGAGACGGGTAGAGATGAGGGTGTATCCACTCACACTCTTACATGCCTCTCACGCCTTTCTCCCCTCTCGCCAGTAGTTCACCCTCGACCGGGCGCTGCCCCTGCCTTGCCTGCCCGCTCACCTGCCCCCCGCTCAGTGTGATACTGGGAGCAGAAGGTGACAGCATCGTCGGTTTTCGCCCTTGTGCGGTGGTGTTGCTTGGACCTCTTCTCCTCAATCTCACCCAGAAGGGAGGTACACTACGAGGCCCAGGGTGCGAGAGAGTTGTCTGTCGTCCCACGCATTGCTGTGGAGAGGGACATTTCCCTCTGCTGCCCACAACAAGCACGCACGCACACACACAAAGGGTGATGTTCCTGGGAGAGGTACCCTCTTTTCCCGTTCGGTCAATCAACCACTCAATCAATTCTTCAATTCGGTAATCAATTCATCGGGTCCCGAGGACTGAGCAAATCCCGACCCCGATTAACCTGTTGCTAAAAGCCCGTGCACACTTTTGGCAGGCACCCTCCCCGTGGCACCTACCCCCTATTACATAAGCGGATCGTTTTTTCTTGGCGCACGGGCCAACTACGCGCATACCTAAGGGGAAAAAACCATAAAACCTGCGTAACTTTTTATCTATCGCGTGCATCGAAAAAGTGACAACGCAGGCGGTCTTTTTAGACGATTTTACCCTTACTGAGCCCATGTGTGATCACGTACCAACACTACTATAGGCAGTGCCGTATATTTTATGGGATCAATTCATTTAGTTAGCTGAGGACTTGGTGAAAAAAAAACTAGTTTCGGCCTAAGGCATCCGAGGCGTGAAGTCATCTTACAAGTGGGCGGGTGTAGTTGTAGGCAAAAAAGATGCCCATATTTTTCGGCGTGCACGGGCTTTTAGCAACAGGTTAACCGGCCTCCAAATCCCGGAAAACCCCAGGGCTGCGGCCATCGCATGCCGTGTACTGTACTTCTTTCCTTTTCTGCTTTGAGCCTTTAATCATGGTCGCAGTCGCGGGGGGCCCAAGTCTCTCTCTCTCTCTCTCTCTCTCTCTCAAAAACGGCGCCAAAAAGTCCCCAGCAGCTAGGTAGACCACCACATATCTTGCCCCTCCAAAGAGCCTCAAATAGCGCGGGCGCGGGCGCGGGCGCGAGGCTGCCTGTCATTGTTGATTATGATGACATCTCGCTGTCGGGAATCCCTTAAGCGCATGCTGCTATCTTAAGCGATGGATTAGCCGATGGGAAATGCAAGCGAGAAGGACTCCCTCCGACTTGGCAGCTGATTTGATGAGAAAATAAATAAAAATAAAAACAGGGCCCAACTAGCTTGTTGCCGTTCGCTGGTGAATGGATTGGGAGGAGGGGGATCTGATTGATGGGGAGGGGATGAGGGGGAGCCACAGCTGCTGGAGACTGGGGTGGATGTGGTTCTTTCTGCTACACTAGAGGTATTCTTATTCTAATTTGAGAGCGATTAAAACATGGGACCGTCAATAGCTGAAGAAAAAGAACGGATCGGACGGCGGGCGGGTGGTCAGATTGATGGCCCTGCCTCTCTGCTTTCACGATGTTTGGGAACGAGATACCTATCGCACAAGGAGGGCCTCGTCGACGCCGATCTGAATATGGGTCATCCCACTGAAGCCCCGTCTGTCTGCGCCCAGCCTGCCTGTCACCCCTTGACCGTTGGAGGTGAGGGCGTTTTGGGCTTGAATGTTGAAGGAGGAGAGATGGGAAGGGGATAAAAAAACGACATGGGATATGCCGTGACGTTGAGTGGGTTCTCTCTCGTCTGCCTTTTCAAATGGAACGGCATCCACTTGGGTGGTAAGGACCCGAAGACTTGTTGGACGAGTTAAGCCTCTTTCTCGACCCTCTCTCGAACCACATCTGGGCCCTTCCGCATCTGGGCCGGGCGTGTGCTCCTGAACGCTCCAGTTCTATTGCCTGTCTGTCTCCATTGCAGAATGTGGGTTTGTCCCAAATAACAGGCCCATCACCTGTGAAAGGTACAGCGGAGCCCTGGAGAGTGGGAGACAGACACATACAGTACATATACGCTCGGGGGAAGAGATATACTGCGTAGAGAGAGAGGAAGACAAGAGAAGGGGCCAAGGCAACTTGGATTGAGTCCAATGTCCTCAGTAAGGTGGTAACAGCGACAAATTGACCGCCATATCTGGACTGGCGTGTTTCCGGCCGGGTCCCGTCTACGACCGTTCTGGACATCTGGGGCTGTCGAGGGAGCCACAGCTCTTCTCGTTTGACCTGGGAAAGGTATCATGTATCGTGGAACAGGATAATTGCAATGGTACGGGGAGAATGGGCGTGCGCGCGTGCAGGGGCGGGCGAGTGCGAGCGCTCGTCGTCGTGGGTCGTAGTGGAAGTGAAGGAGATGTAGAGTGGGAGACAAGGAGAGTGCGCGCCCGGAAAATGGGGTCACTGGCAATCAATACAAATTGCTTCAAAGGCCAGCCGTATGGGGAGGGGAAATTGGGGGGGAATGGGTCCAGTGCGTTGGAGGTCTCGGTTTACCAGACCTTTCTTTGCCCCATCCTCTAGGCCTGGGTCTCGTTGGTCTAATCCAAACAGACAATCGTGAGTGCAAGTAAGTCACGACGCGTTCGAGTGCTTTGCTGCACTGGCCGCAGGTGTGCTGTGGTGTGTGTATGTGTGTCTTGCACCAGTTCCGGTTTGCGATCCACACCTCTCCACAGGTTCTTCTGTCTTGGAGCGATCGTTTGGCCGTCCGACGCCTTGGCCGATCTCGAGCAGTGGACGGAGACGGATGTAGCGTAGCGCATCGGGCCAAGTGGACGGTATGCGATCTGGTGTCTTGGAAGGTCTCAAATTCCTTCAAGACAGGCGCTGGGTCTGGGCTAGACGGGCGGCTAGACGGTTTCTCAAGCGCATCGACCCTGATCAGTGATTCGAGACGAGTGAGCCGAGTTCAAGCCGATGGTGTTGCGATCGCCAGCTATCAGAGGAGGTCGCAACGCGCAAAGGCGTGCAATATGCTTTCACCCCCTGCCTCCCTTAATCAGACAGTCACGTTCGAAGATGCGTCAGAGCATCAGTACAAGCCCGATGGACTGTGTGATGGTATAGAGTTTGGAGCGTTCCAAGGCAAGAGTGTTTGGATACGTAAGTGATGTTCACAACGGCGCTAAACATGGATTAGAGGCACAAAGTCTTGGGTCAAGTGCAAAGTGGGTAGACGAATAGACGAGGAACCTTACTGCGCGCGTTGAGATACGTCTGAGACGACAATACGTACCATCTGTACCCCAAGGGGCGTCGGCACTGCGCATGCGCTTCGAGGCTCGGCTGGCGGCTTTCCTCGAGCTGGTCCATTCGGGGCCGGGAAATCTAACGCCGTCAGGAAGTAACAGCCCCAAGCCAACGATGACACACGTACACTAGATATTCGCTATCCGTTCAGGGCGAAGAACAGCATTGTCAGAGAGACACAGCAAGTGACGGGATAGGCCCGACAAGGACAGACAAGGCCAGGTTGGAACCGGGGACGCATCGATGCACTGAGTGAACGGCACCAGGACGCCCCGTGGGCTCGGGAAGAGTGGACGCGGACGGACCATTTGCCCGCCTGCTCTTCCCTACGAGGACGACAGGGTTGGCAGGGTCGACGATGACAGGGTGTGCAGGGTTTCGAGGCGTTTGGCGGTTCTTGTGTTGACAGGTGATTTATTTGGGTTTTCTCGTTTGGGTCTCTCCTCGTCGTCAGGGCGTTCTGGGCGTCTGGGCGTGACGGAGGTAGGTACATACGCTAACTACTCCAGGTGAGGATGGGATGGGATGGGATGGGATGCAGGAGGAGAGACAAACTTGAGGATATTGCCGGAGGGTTGATGCGTCGCCCACTTTGTCCCGCAGGAGACGGAGGGAAAATGCAACGTCGAGAACCGGGGGAAAGGTTGAGCTGACCCGACGATGGTGGAAGGTGGATGGTCGTGGTGGCTCTCTTCTGCGGTGGTTGGAAGTTGGAATGAGCTTTGCCCCGTTTTGGAGCTGCTGCTGGATTTGGAGAATGGAGCTTGATTGATCCTGACCCCTGGTGCTGGGACCGACTAACAGTCTGACCCTGGAAAGATGGACGAGAGAAGTGGGCATGAGTGGGTGAGCACCGGAGGCTTTCAGGATCCGGACGTTTTTTCGATGATGTAAAAGCACGGCGGACAATCCCCGAACGGCAAGACGCCGGACAAGGCCGGAAAGTGCCGAGCAACTGCCAGCACGAAGCACCTAGGCTGGCGATCCCGCCAGTTGTTTGGGTCCGGTCAACTGATGCGCAGTCAATGGAGATTCTCCAAGAAGGGGCAGAGCTCGAAGCTGGGGGAGCTGCTGCTGCAGCAGCCGGAGACGGGATGATGGGCCTTCAGAGATGATTGATTGCCCGCCCGTTCATCTCCACCAAATTGCAGGAGAAAGCCCACACACACACACACTCTCTCTCTCTCTCTCTCTCTCTCTACCTACCATTCGGTCTTTTACTATGCACACACACTCTCGGACTGGGGGGGGAAGAGAGAACGAGAGCGAGTGAACGTAAGATTCAAGACGGCGGCGGTAAGTGACGATTGGCAACAGCGGACGGGGGTGGTGGAGGAAGGTTTGAGTGAATCTTGACCGGTCCGGCTATGCTTCTTACCCGAACGTTACCCGCACCCAACTTCCCGTGCCAAGCGTTTCTCTCCCATATTAGACGGGAATTTGAGTTTGAAGATGCCTCTGGGCCCTGCGACGGTGGCAGGGCCATCTTTTGTCCTATGTCTAACAGGCAGGGTTCTGCGCTTGCAGGCGTCTGTGACGCGTCCCAGGATGACGAGGAGGTTTGGCGGTCGCCTATTAGGTAAGGCGCTCTTTCTTTAGACGCTACCCAAGCCGCAGGTTAGGGCAATGTTTTGGAGGAGACCAAGTGCGAGGAACAGCCACCGGTTTGCCTTGTTGTGGGCAGTGTAGGCGAAAAGCGAGATTGGTCGTGAGGTCGAGGTCCGGGGAGCGGGAGAGAGGAGAGAGTAGGTACATACGAGGGAGGGTATGGAGGGGGGAGGGGGGGGGCAGATGCGCGCGGGAGCAAGAGGCCAAGAAGACATCCATGGTAGGTATCCGTAGTTGAGAGTGAGAGTCGATGGATGTCGGGTCCGTGTCTGGGAGAATCGGACTCGGGAGAACACTGAAGGCAGAGCAGGCGCACAGGCCACTCGGCATCCCGAGAGGTCGTTGCGTTGCGGCAGGTGAGATGCGGTGCGGTGCAGTGCAGTGGGTGGTGACCAGGTTTAGCAGAGCGAGCAGCAACATGAACATGGGAGCTGGCTGTGGTGCCGACGGCGTTGGCGATGGCGGTGGGTGATGAGCCGATGAAGAACCGGCGGCCGACAGCAAGTAGGGATCGCAGGTTTGATGCGGTAAGGTAAGGTCCAAAGTATGGAGGAGTCCGGACGGAGGATAACCATACGGAGGATGCAGTCTCCTAGGCAAGGCACTTGGCGTGCCTAGATATGGTAGTAGGCCTGGACGTTGCAGCGCCGGTGCAGCACTGATGCAGGAGAAATGTTCTAGCGCCGAAGATGGAATTTTCTGTGAGGTGAGGCGTAAACTAAGCGTACGGCACAGCAGCAGGTGCGGTGCGGTGCGGTGCGGTGTGGTGCTGTGCTGTGTTGGAGGCTGGAGGCTGGACGACGGCCGATGCGATGGATGACGGGACGTGCAGGAGGGAAAGCTGGCTGGCTGGCTGGCTGGGTTAGGCGGGCAGGGGGTGGGGGTGGAAGGGCATGGAGGAAGGCGGAGACAGGCAGGCAGGCAGGCAGGCCATGGAAGCCCCAGGCAGGTACACACGAACCACCTCAGACAGCCCTGGGCGGGCAGTAACAAAGTACCTCTTGCTTCAGGTACATCTGGGCGGCAGATGGGCAGGGGCGCCCAAAGTACCTGCCTCTCTGCGAGTACCTACCTGATCCAAGTCGATCCAATGCCTGTTCTCTCCCACCTTACCTAAATAACGGGATTCCCAGGAACTGCCTGCCCAGGGTAAGAAGCCCCATCCATTGAGCCTACCTACCTACCTAAGGTACCGTTTGCTCCGAACCCAGCCGACCCGACCTCCCATGCCCCTGCCCTTCTTCTTCTTCTTCTTCTTGCTCTTCTTCTTCCTAGGTACCCTACCCTACCTTACCCTACCCTATCCTTCCCGTCGTCGGCCATCGTCTCCGTCTCTGGGTGGTCTACGTTCCCGTTCCCATTGACCTATTCCCATTCTACCCTTCTTCCCCGTCCCCAGGAGCACATCATTGCGTTACTCCGGCAAGCCAGCGGTCAGTCTGCTACCCAGCGGACGCAGTACATCATCATACCTGGCCTAGGCACCTACACTACGTGCAGGGCAAGCTAAGATACCTTGCTGGTCAGCCCTCGACTGTCCCGTCATCCGTCATCCGCCTTTCCATCCGCTCTTGCGCTGCAGAATCACCGTGGGGGAGTCGGGGCAGTCGGGGGACTCGGAGGGGCTTCGGATCTGCATCTGGTCAAGTCTGGGTCCAGATTCAAAGATAGCAACGGAGTATCCGTAGGCTAGCAGAGATGCAACTTCAAAGTGCTCATAGTAGGTAGTCAGCTGCTGCCAGTTAACCATGCAACAAATTAATTACAATCCTGCACACTGCAATTGTCGACCTACCTTACCTTACACTACAGGACCTATTGCCTCACCGAGCTCATGTTGTCTGTCATTGGTCCTTACAACTACGTACTCTATGTAGGTAGATAGCTCACCCACGCCATTTTCGACTTCTCTTCCACTGTCTCTCTGTCTCGTTGTCGCCTCAACTTGCAGTGCCGTCCCCGCCGCCTCCTATCAGAGTTGCAATGCGCACTTTTGAATGAGGCACACCACATGCAGCAGCAGCCATGCTCGCAAGGAACAACGTTCGTAAATCACCTCAACACCTTGCACCTGAATCTTTCTGCTCAAGTTTTTGAGCCGACTCTCGCCTGAACGATCCCGGCACGGGGAGCCCGTCGTTCAACGATTTAGCCTTCGCCGCAGACCAACTTTTGCCCGTCTTGGATGAGGATGAGCTTGGTTTGTGGCAAGATGTTGCGAAGCCTCAGAGAAGCCTCGTGGAATCATGTCAAGTATGGGTGATGGAAAGCTTGTGCCAAACAACCTACCCCTAGTATCCGTACCACTCACTGGTGGTGGTGGTGGTGGTGCTGGAGGCTAAGGGAAAAAGATGCTTTGATAGCTGCCCGCTCGTTGGCTCGGCGTGTCAACATCCCGTCGTCATCCAAACGCTCACCGCGCTCGGAATTAACCCAAGTTGAGCTTAGTTTAGAAAGAAACGTGTGCTTGCGCCTGTCTCCTTGAGCCCCGAGACATGGACCTTTTAGATCCCGTCAGGTACAGCCAGTCAGCAGAGGCCCTCAGCGGCCCTCAGGCTCCGCAGTACATCAGCAAAAGACACTTGTGGCGGGGGCGATAGCTGTAGAGGCGTCCAATCGAAGTGTTGTATTCATCTGCAGATCCTTCCTATCCCAGGCTACCCATGCTTAGCCCCCTCTCTGGCATGCCAGGCCTCCCAGCAATCTCGTTTGTATAATGCTACATCATACTGCTTGTACTTAGTACTTATTTGGTAGTTACTAAAAGTCGTATTAACGTCAATTTAGCTAAAAACCTTGCGTTTGTATGCTATAGAGCACTATACACACTGCCTCCTCTCTAGTAATAACGATAGGGTATGATTTAGCTGGTTAGAAGGCTTTTTTATCTAGAGGTTGGAAAAAATATAATATAGATCAAATACAATACATGTATTTAAAAATATATGTATTTAAGGGGGTAAATATAATATATATATTGTATTATGTATTTTGTATTGTATTTATGTATTTATTTATATATATTTAATTAAAGGGTTTTTATAGTAATTAATAGCCTTACTAACTAAATATATTATTTATAACTAATAATAAGATTACTACCTTCAGGGGTACTTAAAAGAAGCTTTTAACTTAGAAGAATCTAACTTTATTAATTTCTTATATAATATATATTTAATTCTATATAAATAGTAAAAGAAATATAAAAATATATATAATTATCTATAAAATTTACTCATTAAACTTAATATCCTCTTGTTCAATATCCTCTTCATCCTCACTACTATAATCTATATCTATCTCAGAATTACTATTATTAGTATCTTCTACTATAAAATCTAATTCTAATTCAGATAAAGAAAGTAAAGAACTATCAAATAAATCACTATAAACTTTAAGGCTAAAGTTATAGGATTTTTCTTTATTTAAATCTTTATCCCAACTTTTAAGTAGCATTAATTGCTTTCTTTTAAAATGTATTAAACTAGTTCTTCTTTTAGTAATAATATTACTACCCTGATTAAAAGTTCCTTCTATAGCAGCAGAAGTAGGGTTAATAGCTAAATATTTCCTAGCTAATATGCTAAGTATAGGGAATCTTTCTTTATTTTCTTTCTACTATATAAGTAGATTAACCTATTAATCTAATTAGTAAATATTTAAATATATTTAATTTATTAACTTTAAATGAATATTAATTACTAATAAAAATTAAAATACTTACTTTATCTCCTTAAATACCTAGTTTAAAATAGCTTTCTAATTCTGCTCTCTGAAATCTTTTATTTTGTTCATTACTTTTAACTGGGAAAAGCTGACTAATTATTTCCTCTTTAGGCTTAGGTTGAGGGTTTTTATACTCTTTAGGCTTAGGTTTTTCTTTATTTAAATCTATAGTAAAATTTGTTCTTAAAATATCTGCTTTAGATTTTCCTTTATTAGTAGAACTAGTATAGTTTTCTTCTTCACTACTACTATTATCTATATTAATAAAGCTATTAGAAGCCTCTAAATATAACTGAGATTTGCCTAAAGCATTTAACTCAGCTATAATATTAGATTTTAACTTATATATTTATATATTAGTATTAATTATATTATAATAAGTTATAAACTAATAAATACATATATAAAATATATTTAGTTAAATTATATTACTTACAATTTATATTCTTCAGTTAAGTCCTTTTTAGCTCGTTTAATATAAGCTTGCCCAATAAGCTTATCTACATTAGGTATATTAGTTAAACTATTAATATTTAACCTAAGATCTAAAATAAACCTAAATAGGTAAGGTTTATATATATTATAGTCCTTTTCAGTAACTATAAGGCTAAGAAAATAGCTCTCTAGTTTATCTAATCCTACTTTAATTGCTGAAACAAAGTATTGAGAATAAGGATATAAGGATTTCTCAGACTAAGTAATATAAGTTAGTAAATATTATATAATAAAATATTAAATTATAATATAATATATATAAAATAATATATATATATATTTAAAAACTTACTTCATCAGTAGAATTAAAAAAATCAGTATGTATTTCTAATTCATCTTTTAAACTATTATAAATATTAGCTAGTAAAAGTATATTAGTACTAATAGTTTGATAACTTTGAGATTGTAAAGTTATAGTAGGGTTATAAAAATGCTTTAATATATCTCTTAAATATTTTAATTGTAACTACTGATTAAAACTAGGATATACTGCTTTAAATATATCTGATTTAGTTAGTTGATTTAATTTATCTAAAGCAGGTTGTAGCTCTAAAGCTATATCTATTATCATATAAACTGAATTCCATCTAGTTTCATTACCTATATAATATATTTAATTAGTATTAAAATATAATATATATATATATATATTATTAATATATATTACTTATAGAGTGGAATTTTAGTTTTATATATATTAGCTTTAAAAGAGCGGTCCTCTTTTGCTATATTAATAGTATGCTTAAACTCTTTTTATATAGTAGTATTATTATGAAGAAGGATTACTACTCGTTTAAGTAACTCTATAATACCTAAACCCTATAAGTTAATATTATATTATAATTTAGAATTAATAATATATTTAAATAATAGACTTACTAAAGTTTTTCTTTAAAAACCTTTCTTTTTCTTTTTCAGATAGCTTTTTTAAGGCCCCACTATAATCATCATAAATAGCTATATCTTTAAAGTCTACTATATCTAAATCTTTAATAGTAGTATTACTAAACTTATTTATAATATCTTTAGCAGCTAAATTAAGTATATGTGCTAAGCATTTAATATTATAAATAGGAAAAGTTATATTTTCTTTATTATAGCTAGTAATAAAGTTCTTAAAAAAGGTATTATTATTAGAGCTATTATCTCTAGTAATACTATAATAATACTATATTAGTTATAATCTTATTATATAGTATTTAAGTTAAATATATAATATAACTTAAATAAGTAATACTTACTTAGTTACTGCAGATTTAGGTATATTATAAGCTTTTAAAATATTTTGAGTAAATATATCTTTAATATAAATACCAGTATGCGCTTCAGTTAGATATTCAAACCTTAAGATAAGTTAGTATTAATATATAATACTATATGTTAGCACAGGTATAAGCGTATTCAGGGGCGTGGTATATGCGCCTATATAGTATAGGGTTATAGATAGGCTTATGTTATGATAAAAGGTGATAATCTTGAGCATTTATGGGCATTTAATTGTATAGATAATAATAAGGAAGGAGATGTATTGCGATGATTCCTGTTGATGTAGTTGGCAGGTTGCATCCTAAGGTAGGGAAAAAGGAGGGGAAAGATAACCTGAAACGTAGCCTGCTAAACTGCTAATTACATAAGGTGCTTACGTAACTATACGTATTACATAATCAATATTATAGTTATAGGTTATAATAAACTAAGCACTTTTATATAAAGTTATATATATAAAAGTCTATTTGTTTATTTTATATAGAATATTTAAATAAGTAAAATATTATTATATTGTTATTATTATTATAATAAGACGTTATATGTTAACATCCCCCCTGAAGGTATATACGGTTGATTTAAGGGTATATAGCTTACTCACTTAATATATATATACGTTATAGGTATAAAAACTTAAAAACCTAGTGGGAAAAATAAGAAAAATATTCCTATATTGTATAATATGTTTATAACTAGTTAAAAAACTCTTATAAAATAACCTTATAGGTAAAAGTTTTAAGAGAAAAACTAGTATGTTATTTCAGTAATAATATTATTATTATTATTATTATTATTATTATTATTATTATTATTATTATTATTATTATTATTATTATTATTATTATTATTATTATTGTTATTATTGTTATTATTATTATATTTATTATTATTACTATAAATAATACATAATAATATGAAAAATATAACTTTGCCTAAAGGCTTAGTTAAAATATCAGCAATATTAGATTTAGTATTAATGTGAAATAACATTATATCTTTATTTAATAAAGAGTCTCTAGCAAAATGATATCTTATATCAATATGCTTAGATTTTTTATGAAATTCAGGATTTTCAGCTAGTTTTTTAGCTGCAATGTTATCTATAAATATTTTAGGCTTATTTATTAATTTAAATCTTAGATTTTTAAGATTAAAATTATAGGTATTATATAGATAAATAGCTTCTTTAACAGATTCAGTTAAAGCTATATATTCAGCTTCACAAGTAGATAAAGCTACTGTTTTTTGCTTTATAGAGCTATAAGATATAATATTATATAAGCCCTAGCAAAATATATAAGCTGATGTAGATTTTCTATCATCTAGGTCTCCAGCCTAATTAGAGTCTGAATAACCTATTAAATCCCAAATTATATTATTATTGCAGTTATAATAAATTCCTTTATTAGGGTATTTATTTAAATAACCCTATAAATAATCTAAAGCAGAAAAATGCTCTTTAGAAGGGTTTATAGTATATCTTGATAAGATATTAACTGTAAGAGCTATATTAAATCTAGTTTTTAAAGCTAGATATAGCAAAGCTCTAATTTGCTGTTAAAATTGTAATATTTCTTCTTTAGTTGCATAACTTTTGTTTATATGCATTTTTATATTATCTTTTATAGGTGTTATTAATAGGTTTATATTAGTTTTATTATATTTATTCAATATCTTTTATATATATTTCATTTGATGTATAAAAATAGACTTATTTTGCCTATTTATATCAAACTCACAACCTAAAAATATATTAGGCTCCCCTAATAGTTGAATTTTTATATATTGCCTTAAATTATTATATATATAATCACTAGTAGCAGTATTATTAGCTGCTAGTAATATATCATCTATATAGCAATATATTATAGCTTTATATTTATTTTTATTTAATATATATACTGCTTCATCATAAGGTGAAACAATAAATCCCAATTTTAATAATATTCCTTTTAAATAGTTATACTATAGTTTAAGACTTTATTTTAAACTATATAAAGCTTTAATAAGCTTACAGCAATATTTATTATTTTTTGATTTATAGTTATAATTAGGATTAAATTCTAATTTACTAGTAGTTTTATTATAAATAAAACCAGCAGGTATAGCAGTATAAATATCTATATCTATATCTGCGTGAATAAAAGCTGTAGTTACATCATATTGTAATAAAATCCAGCTTTCTTTTATAGCAAAAATTACTATAAATCTATAGCTCTCAGGTCTATAAGTAGTAGAAAAAGTTTCTAAATAATCAATACTAATATATTGATTAAAACCTTAAGCTACCTATCTTGCTTTATATTTATAGGTATTATTTATTTTATCTTTTAATTTCATAGTATATACCTATCTACCGCCTAATAGATGAATATTATCAGGTATTTGTATAATTTTCCAAGTATTAATATCTTCTATTTAACTTATCTCTAATTGCATAGCCTGAATCTAATTATCTTTATAAGGAGAATTTAAGGCTTGCTTAATATTAGAGGGCTTGTCTAATGTAATAACTGATAGTATATAAGAAGCTTTTTCTATAGAACTAGTTCCAGCAGTTCTATTATTATCAGTTATAACGTTATTATTTATTTTATATATACTAAGAGCAGGGCAGTTTTGAATAGTAAATAATAGTGCACTTTCAGTATTATTAACTGTATTATTAACCTATTAGTAGTCTTTTTTAGCTTCTTCTAATAGAGAGGGGATCTCTATTAATAACTTGGATTTTTCTTTATTTATTTCTCTATTATTAATACTAGTAGTTTTCTTACTATCATTATGTGAAATACTTATACTAGTATTAGTACTATAACTATTATTATAGGATATAGTACTATAATTGTTATTGCTAGTATTAATATTATTATTATTATTATTATTTATATTTTTATTAATATTAATACTAGTCTTATCACTTAGATTCTTAAGAGCAGAATCTTTAGTAATATTATTGCTATTTATAGCAATATTTTTATTACTATAAGAGATAGATTGACTAGATATATCTCTTTGTGGATTATATTGGGCAGTACTCTGTCTATCGTTGTTAGGCATAATACTACTATTAGTATCCTTAAAGCAGGTATTTATACTTATAGGAAGCTCTTTATAATGAGAAATAAAGGTATTCTCTAAGATTTCAATATCATAAGACTATAAAGCTCTCTTTAGTTGCATATCTTAGATTTTATACCTATTAGATCTATAATTAATTATATAACCTTGACGTGCTCTAACGTCTAGTTTTTTAATTTTAGGATCTTTATTCTTATAGTAGCATATGCTACCCCACACCTTTATATTATTAATATTAGGTTTTATATTATTCTTTATTTCATAAGGCGTTTTATACTTAATAGAGCTATAAGGAGTCCTATTATGCATATAAAGAGTAGCATAAAAGGCTTCACTCTATAAGTAGTGTGGTAAACCTAAATTATATAGTATAGTTCTTATTTTATTAACTATAGTGCATATAGTACGCTCTATAAGTCTGTTAGGCTTATATGTATAAGGAGGTTTTATATTGTGGATAATCCCACTACTTGCATATATAGGTTTAATGCGTTTATTATTAAATTCTCTACCTTCATCAGTAGATATTTCTTTTATTCTTTTATTATTATTATTATTATTTACTTCTGCTTGAAATTTAAGAAAAGCATTACTTATAGTTTCTTTAGTTTTATCTTTAAGTAGTTTTCCCCAGACGAATTGGGTATATTTATCTATAAAGATAATAAATAAATTATATTTATCATAAGTAGTAGGCGTTATAGGCTTATATAAATCTGAAGCTATATAATCTAGATAATCTAGATTTTTATTATGAACCTGTGATTTACTAACCTTAGTTACAAATTTGCCTTCAAAACAGGCTTTGCAAGGTAGTAATTTATTATTATTATTTATATTTATATCTGAAATTGTATTATCTTTTATTTTTAAAAGACTTTGTATATGAATATGACTAAGACGTTAGTGCCAGAGTTAGAGGCTATTATTATTATTATTATTTATATTTTTATTAGTTATAGTATTATATATATAGTTATTGTTATTATTGGTAGGAAATTGGAAGAAATATAAATTATTTCGTTTTGCCCCCATAGCAATAATACAATCTTTCTTTATATTATATAAAATAGGTTGTTTCTATATAATAGAAGCAATACCTAATAAATTTAACTTAGATTGACTAAGTAAATTAATACCTAGTTTAGGTATATAATAAACATCTTTTAATATTATTTTATTATTATTAGGATATATAATTAATTCACCCTTTATTAAAGAAGTAATTTCTTTTGCTTCTCCTCATTTAATAGGTTTATTTATTTTTATTTTATTTATTAAAAGAGTGTGGTTTTTAACTATATGTATAGTAGCTGCAGTATCAATATAAAAATCAACTGTTTTTTCAATTTAGTTATAACTCCTTGCTTTTCCTTGTTTCTTAATAACAGATTGGTTAATTAAATAACCTAAAGAAAGATTATTAGTATTTTTATTTATATAATAAGGAGGAGTAGTAGTATAACCTATATTTTCAAAAATAATATCTTCTTCTTCTTTTTCAGAAGATAAATCCATTAATTCCATAGAATCAGAATTATTTAAAGATATATAAGGAGTAATATTGCTAGCAGTAGTTATATTAACTACTTCTTTCTCTTTTTCCTTATTAGCAGTAGTATTAGTAGGTTTTTTCCACCAATTAGGTGCTTTTTCAGCATATAAGAAAGCGCAATTTTCTTCAGAATGGTTGGTTTTCTTGCAATTTTTGCAGTATAAACCTTTCTGTTTTTTCTAGGGTTTTTTAGATATTTTATTATTATCCTTCTTTTTATTTTTATTATTTTTATTATTTTCCTGGTTTTTATTTGATTTTTTATTATACTTATTACCCTTAGTAGTATTATTAACTACTTCTTTGCCTCCTTTTCTCTTATACTTATCTATAAGACTAGCATATAAAGAGTCTAAGTTATAGGCAGTAGGGTTAGTTCTAAGAGACTGAGTTATAGAGGTTATAAAAGCCTCATAAGTCTTATTTAGGCTATTAAGTATATAAGCTATAACTACTTAATCTAGTAGTTTAAGCTGGTTATAAGATAAGTTATTTATAAGTTCTTTTATTTTATTTATATAGTCTTCTATAGATTTAAAGTTATCTAAGGAAGTATTAAAGAACTCTTTACAGGTTAAAAACTTATTTATAAAACCTATAGGCTTATATAGGGTTTTTAAGTGCTTCTAAGCTGTATAAGCGTCAGAATCATCTTTTATAACCCTAAAGGGCTTATCATTACAGAATAACTATATATAACTTAAAGCCTTATAGTTTTTATCTTTATTAGTAGAAGAAATAGGCTTAGTAAGGTCTATAGTAATATCTTTACTATATAGTAGAGCCTTAATATATATAGCTTATACTTTATAGTTCTCAGAGCTTATAAGCTTAGGGAACTAGACCTTAAGATCTGTTATTATTGCCTTAATAGAATGCAGTGCGTAGTTGCAAGCCTTATAAAGGATAAAAGATAGTGAGGTTATTATATCAAAGAGCTATTATATATATAGTATAGTGGTTCTTATAGTGACATTATAACAGTTGCAAACCCAGAGGGTTAAGGTTCAACTAGTAAAAAGGAGTTTTTTCCTTATAGCTTTCTCTTTAATTAATATCTTCTTCAGTTAGACTTATATCTGACTGAGGAGATATATATCCTATATAGTAAATCAGTTGAGAGGAGGTCTGTTAAGCTGTAAGTATAGGTTTAAACTATATAGGTAGTAGACTAAAGGATAATTTGTATAGATAATCTGAAGGATATAAATTGAATAAAGCAGTAGTAAGAGACTGTCTGCTTAGAGAAGGATTAATAGAAGTATAATTGATTTATATAGGATTTGTTATATAGATTTATAAGAAGTGTATCTTATAAAACTAAACTACTAGTCTAGCTAGTATATCAGCTTCTGTAAAAGTAGTATAAATAGAAAAGCATTTGAAGGATTGATTTTCTGTATATATAACCCTTAAGTAGAGGTAAGGCTTTATAGGAGAGTAGAGAAGAGGTAAAGAAGTAGAAGGAATAGAAGTTATCTCTAAGCTGGGCTTATAACCTGTTAGCATAAGTATAAGCGTATTCAGAGGCGTGGTATATACGCCTATATAGTATAGGGTTATAGATAGGCTTATGTTATGATAAAAGGTGATAATCTTAAGCATTTATAGGCATTTAATTGTATAGATAATAATAAGGAAGGAGATGTATTGTGATAATTCCTGTTGATATAGTTGGCAGGTTGCATCCTAAGGTAGGGAAAAAGGAGGGGAAAGATAACCTGAAACGTAGCCTGCTAAACTGCTAATTACATAAAGTGCTTACGTAACTATACGTATTACATAGTCAATATTATAGTTATAGGTTATAATAAACTAAGCACTTTTATATAAAGTTATATATATAAAAGTCTATTTGTTTATTTTATATAGAATATTTAAGTAAGTAAAATATTATTATATTATTATTATTATTATAATAAGACGTTATATGTTAACACTATAAACTAATATAATTTATATATACCTAATAGTTTATACTTAATATTATATTTACTATTAATAAAAGAGGCTATAACTCCTAAATAAGGCTTATAGTTTATAGAGGTCTAAATATCTAGCTGAAAGGATAAAAAGCCATTATTATTAATATGTTGATGTAATTCGCTAATAATATTAACTCTAAAAGAGTCATATTTTTGACTAATATAACTATTTAAAGATTTAGGCTGAATTATAGGCGTATTACTAATATATATATTAATATTATATATTTATTAAGGTTATAATATATATATATATTATTTTAATAAAAGATATATATTTAATTACTTACCTATTAAAGTAGTATAGCATATCATTAAAATCCTTTGAAGTAATAGTACTAAAAGGTAAATTATACCTAATAAGTAGATTTATAACATAATTATAGGCTTCTTCTTCTATAATCTCTATATTACCTCCTATTATAGTACTAGTTCTAGGTCTCTTAAAACTAGATCTAGTAGAAAGGCTAGACATAAAGCTATTAATATCAGTCTGAGTAATATTACGATTATTATTTGTAGTAATATAATCTGAAACTATAAAAATAAATAAGTTAGTATTTACTTAATATAATATAATATAATATAATATAATATAATATAATATAATATAATATAATATAATATAATATAATATAATATAATATAATATAATATAATATAATATAATATAATATAATATAATATAATATAATATAATATAATATAATATAATATAATATAATATAATATAATATAATATAATATAATATAATATAATATAATTATAACTTACGCTTCATTTTTCTAGGTTGTTCTTCTTCTTTAGTAGAAGTAGCTATAAGTTTATAATGAGTTTTATAATAGGTAACTCTATTACTAGCTTAAAATCTTATAGCTTTAGTATTAAAAGACCAGTTACAGTTAGGATAGTTACAGATTAAATCGATTTTTCGAGGTTCTAATAAATTTATAGGCCTTAATTTAGCTATAAATAAATTATTTTGTAATATATAAGCTGTAGAAGGTCTCTAAGTATAATTAAGTTGATTTTCTTTATTATCTTTATATTTAAATTCTCTAGTATTAGTAATACTAATCTGAGAAGAGCTAGCGTTAAGTTGAGAGCTAATATTATTAGTATTACTAATATTAGAGCTAGAACTTATAGAAGAGGTCTCAATAGGAGAATAATCATTATTAGGATCAGAAGGCATTTTTTTAATATATATTAATATATATATTATAAATATATATAATAAGTATAATTTTTAAAAATATAATAAGTTAAAGTAGTTTAAAGTATAAGATATATTAATAGTTAGCTTAAAGTATTTAGCTTTTAGTATATATCTTATAGTAATATAGAGAAAATAATATTTCTTAAGTTAAAGAAATTATATACTTTATTTATACTTATAGATATTAGATATAATATTTATATTAGTTATTATTATTATTATTAGTTATTATTATTAGTTATTATTATTAGTTATTACTATTAGTTATTA
The DNA here is from genome assembly GCA_027406005.1 of Colletotrichum horii. Taxonomy (NCBI): domain Eukaryota; kingdom Fungi; phylum Ascomycota; class Sordariomycetes; order Glomerellales; family Glomerellaceae; genus Colletotrichum; species Colletotrichum horii. Next base: position 4,696,641 of record JANVYB010000008.1, read on the forward strand.
TTACTAATTAATAAGTTAAGTTATATATTATAACTACTTTTAAAGAAGTAATAACACTTTAACGCTTACTTTAGCACTTTAAAAAAAAGTTTTTTTCAAAAAAAAGAGTGCCCATAACGGGATTCGAACCCAGGCCCTAACAAAAACAATAACGCCAACATAGGAAATTTAACAAGCAAATTAACGCCCAAACCGCTAGGTTAAAGCGCCTGCCCTGAAGGACACTTAGCGAGGTGGGGTTTATCCTATAAGTAGTTAATATCATAAATTATTTTAATAATATTAATTAATTAGAGGGATTTCCTAGTAAAATCCTAGTAATAAATAAGCTTAAGATTTAGCTATTTAGAAGTACTTAAAAGTTTATAGCCTTTTTAATTATAATATTATTAATTAATTAATTAATCAATTAATTAATAATAATACTATAATTATTAATTAATATACTAAATATATTTTAAGTAGTAATTATAGTTTAATATAAAATAAATCACTTAGTATTTTCTTAAAATAACTTATATCACTATAAACTTTTATTTATTTTATTAATAAGAAACTAAAAATATTATATATTAATAAATAAACAATATATAACTAAAATATATTTAATATTAAATAGAACTATCTTTTTCTATCTCTATAAACCTATTAAGTATAAACTTAAATATATTAAAGCTAAAAGTTTCTTTCTAAAACTATAATAATATCTCCTTATCATTATTAATATATATATCCCATTCTTTATCAGTATAATTATTTATATCCTATTTATTTCTTTTTATATAATAATTATTTATCTTATATAATACTCTTATAGCTAGTTTATTACTTATAGGATATATTAAAGCAGTCTATAATAAAATTTAAATATTAGTTATTATATATATAATATTTATACTTAACTACTTACTAAATATTCCTCTAAAGTAAAGTAATTATATCTTATACTAATATATTCTTTTATAATAATATAAAGAAAATCTTTAGTATTCTTTTCTTCTTCTAAATAGCCAGCTAATATAGTAAAAGGATCAAATCTTTCAAAATTATCCTCTATATATAGCCTTAAGCAGAGCATTAACTACTACATACTACAGTACTACAGGACTATATATAGTTATAGTATATAGTATACTACAAAGAAAAATCTAGTACTATAACTACACTACATACTACTGTAGTTATAATATATAATATATTACATACTACAAATTATATTACATTTTAGCTATAATATTATATATAAAATAATATACTATATAAATATTAATAAGTTATTTATTAAATAGTTATTATAACTAAAATATAATTTAATATTAAAAAACTATTAAGTTATCTTTATTAATCAGTTATATATATAATTAAATATATATACTAATTATTATTAATTATATATAGTATATAATATTAGTATATATATTATTATAATAATTAATTATTAATTAAATAATTATATAACTAAAAACTAGCTTTAAATAAATACTAGTTAATTAATTAAAATTAAATATCTAGTTTTTAAAGTGTAGTATGTAGTATTATACTACATTACTACAGATTTAAAAGTGGGGCTGTAGTATACTATAAAGTTAATAAGTGGGGTTATAGTATACTATAATTCTTTTTTAAATACTATAACTATACTACACTATATGTAGTATGTAGTATACTATATAGTTATAGTACTACTACGTAGTACTTATTATAGCTCTGGCCTTAAGCTATTTATATTAAAATCTTTATCTCTTTTTTTAGCTTCTTCTTCTCTTAAAGCTATATTTTTATTTTAAATATAAGTTATAAGCATATCTATAAGTAAAGATATTTTTTTAATAATAGTAATATTACTTAATAATATTAAGTTATTTTCTATTTCTATTATTATATTAATTATTAATAACTATAAAGATATTACTTTAATATAGTAATAATAATAATATTTAATACTTACTTTAATATTATACTATATAAATATAATTAATAAGATATAATATAATTAATATTTTAAGTTAAGCTTTATTAAGTTTAAAACTAATATAAAGTTACTTATAAAGTATATAATATATAGATATTATAACTAAAACAATAAAAGTATTATTTATTTAAAATTATATAATATTATTACTAAAAACTAATAACTAATAACTAATAACTAATAACTAATAATTAATAACTAATAATATTAATTAATTAAGTTATATATAATATATATATAATACTAAATTACTAGTAGATTATACTATTATTATACTATTAACTTTAATTAATAATAGAATATTATTATATATTTATTTATATTAAAATGACTATTATATCTAAACAGCTATTAGAAGATTTTAATAATCTTAATAACTTTGCTGAAATTATAGAAAGTAATAAATATTAAGATAATATCTATATAATATAATATACTAATACTTACTTTTATTTTAGATAATACTACTACTTTTAATACTAGTTTAGAACTAGATATTTCTACTTTAGTATTATATAAAACTATAGATCTTATTAATAAGATATATAGTGAAATATATCATAAAATTCACCTATATTATATATCTAATAATATTAATATTAATAATATTAATATTAAAGAGAATATAATACTTTATGAAAAAGGATACTTTAATAGTATTATAAGTAATACTAAAAGCAATACTATATATAATATTATTATATATTATAATAATAATCGTCACTTATTAAACTTAAGTTCTAATAATTTAGTAGGTTTATATTATACTTATTACTATTATAGTATATAAACTATATTATATACTAATAACTTTATTAATATAGATAAACTTTTATAGTTTAATTATTATATCTACAATTAATTTAATTAATAAAGATATAGAAACTTTAGATATATATAATAAGAATAATAATAATTATTTATATTTAAATAATATTATATCTTTTTAGAAAGAATACCTTAATTATTATTCTTTATACTGGGACTTATTAAACGAATAATATATATTTATATTGTTTTGTAATTATAAAATATATTTAAGATTAATTTATAGTTTTACACCTTTTTTTTATTATTTATTATTTTAATACCTTAACTAAACTACTAAAATAAAGGAAATAAATTCACTTAAAAGCATATATACTAAAGAAAAGCTACTATATACTAGCCTATTTAGGCTTATAGACCCCCCCTCTTCTACTTCTCCAACTATAATGCCTCCCTAGGTTCAAATATCTCCTACTACAATATCTACATTTCTTTTTAGATACCTATATATATATATATATTAATATATATTTAAATAAACAAATACTTAAATAATTAAATAACTTACAGAAGATTTCTTAGAGCTAGAAGGAGTTATAGAAGGGCCTATTATAGGGCTTTAGGGTGGAGAGGCTAGAGGAAGGCTACTGTAAGGCTCTATAAACCCTAAGTTTAAAAGAGTAACTTCAGGGTTAATAGCATCACTTATAGTAGAAAAAAAGGCTAAATCGGGTAATTCCTCAATAGGTTTAGAGGAATATTTAGTTGTCTGTGCAGGGGGGGGGGCCTCTATAGCCTCAGAAAGAAGAAGAAGGTTCTTAAGCTCTTTTTCAGCTTCTAAATCAACAAAATCGCTATAAAAGCTAGAATTTTCAACAAAATCTCCTAATTGGGAAGTAAATGTGGGGTTAAGTGGGTCTTGGGGAGGGTTTGAGCTAATAAGAGGGTTGGAAAAGGCTTGTATTTTAGCCTGGCAGGACTGAATAAATAAATAAAAAGCATTAATTAACCCTATAGCTTCAGTAGAATAGGTAGGGTTAGGGTTAACAAAAGTAGTAGTGTTATACTCCATTTTTTTCAAAGAATCTGATGTGAAAGTTTGTTGTTTTTTAGTTATATATTTGAAAGTGTATTTAATAGAAAATACAGAGGGTTTATATAGTTTATAATAGTCTATCCAAGTAGATACGTACTGTATCAAGACGGGGAGATATTCTATCTGATTTCCTAAAATTTTCTGATTTCAAATCAGTTAGGTATAAAATCGTACGATAGATATTTAATTTGATAAAGAGTTTAGAAATAATTAGTGGATTTTAGGAGGTTGGTTTTAGGCAGAGCTATGACAAGTACTACGTAGTAGTACTATAACTATATAGTATACTACATACTACATATAGTGTAGTATAGTTATAGTATTTAAAAAAGAATTATAGTATACTATAACCCCACTTATTAACTTTATAGTATACTACAGCCCCACTTTTAAATCTGTAGTAATGTAGTATAATACTACATACTACACTTTAAAAACTAGATATTTAATTTTAATTAATTAACTAGTATTTATTTAAAGCTAGTTTTTAGTTATATAATTATTTAATTAATAATTAATTATTATAATAATATATATATTAATATTATATACTATATATAATTAATAATAATTAGTATATATATTTAATTATATATATAACTGATTAATAAAGATAACTTAATAGTTTTTTAATATTAAATTATATTTTAGTTATAATAACTATTTAATAAATAACTTATTAATATTTATATAGTATATTATTTTATATATAATATTATAGCTAAAATGTAATATAATTTGTAGTATGTAATATACTATATACTATAACTACAGTAGTATGTAGTGTAGTTATAGTACTAGATTTTTCTTTATAGTATACTATATACTATAACTATATATAGTCCTATAGTACTATAGTATGTAGTAGTTAATGCTCTGGTTTTAGGTGTGGTAGTATTTAAGATTACCCTGCATGCGGGCTGGGCTGATAGGTATTAGTACTCAGAGATACGAGTAAATATCTATTAATTAGCTCTGTTATTATATTAAATATAATAAATATATAAAAATCTAGCTAAAACTCTCAGGTTAAGCTTTTAGAATAGTTTAATATAATATATAATTTTCTTATATTTTATTTTTAAGCAGTTTAAGATATAAATAGTATTTATAATATATAATTATATATAGTTATACTATAAAAGCCTTTAATATATATATATATATATAATAAAATACAAAAATACAATACAAAATACAAAATACAATACATATATTTTGTATTATATTTTAAATATATGTAATTAGTATAATATAAAAATACAATATAAATATATGTATTGTATTTTGTATTGTATTTTTGTATTTAGTATTGTATTTTTGTATTATATTGTATTTTGTATTTTTTTGACTACCTCTGCTTTTATCATACTTATAGACCTGCAGCTTATAATTGCTGCCTCTCTATATGTAAGTATAATCTCCTCAAAGAAGCACTGTTAAAAACACCCCTGCGTCTAAGTGAATCTTTTACTGCTGCTGCAATATATACAAGCATTATACCAGCCCTCACAGAAGGCTAAATAGGCGTTTATAATGCTAATAGGTAGGTTAAAGTTAAAATTTAATGCTTAATAGCCTCTGCAGTATATATAATACCTATAGCAGCTATCAGCCTTATACTGATCTCTAATGTTAATAGCATTTATATATTAGTTATATATATAGCAAAACTGAAGGAAAGGCAGCATTTTTATATATGTAACTATAACTTCACCTGTAATAGTATTATAGGTCTTAAAGAGTGCTTATAATGTATTAGCATAAGTTGCACTACTGCAAAGCCTCTTGCAAAGCCTAGGGAAGGCATACTTAAAGCCATTAAAGCCTATAGTTGCTATCAAAACTAGGGATCCATCCTTAAAAAGAAGCTGGCAGACCATGCCGTCCTAGGTTATCTCACAGTAGATAGTGCTTTAGGGCATTTTTTTAGCCTTGCTGTTGCAGCTTCTAAGCTTACTGAAGGTAAGGCTGACCCTGCTGTACTAGGCGTTATATATAGTGCTAGTAGTAATAATATCTCAGCACTAGAGATATTGAAGTAAGTTAATAGAAGTAAATAAGTTATTAATAAAGAGGTAGTATTACTGTTAATAGCTAAGCAGCAGTAGCAGCAAGAGGATGAAGTGAGCAATAACTGCTTTTATAGAGGCTAGTACTTTAGTTTCTGCTGGTAGGTATATAAGTGGAGGGATTGCTAGCTTATTATTTATATGCTAAGCTTAGCAAAAAAAATACTCTGCCTCTCTTATAACCTATACTTTAAAGCTAATAAGTATAAGCTTACTCTATATATACTGAATATTAAAGTAGCAGCTTTAGTAATAAACTATATTCTTATTAATAGTAATATTAGCGCTAAGTAACTACAGCTGTATTACTACTACTTATAGCTAGTCACTCTAATAAGCAACCTTCTTATATATTATAAGGTATATATTATAGAGACTTTTAACGTTAGGGTTATAAGTAGTAAAGTAGCAATATAGCTATTAAAAACGCTTATATGAGAGCTATTAATTAATAAGATAGATAGGTTAAAGTATGCTTTTAACCTAATAGTTGCTAAAAGCATACTTTTAATAGATAGTTATATAGATAAATACACCTAAAAAGATATATATCTCTGCTATACTTATGCATTAAAGCTGATAAAGTGTTTAAATAAGGTTTTTAATTGCTTTAATAGGATTGCATTTATATTAATATATTTCTAACTTCTAGTTAGTTTAATCTGCTTACTGCTTAGCTATCCACTTAGATATAAACTTTTGCTATATCTATAGTGTTAAGAGGCTAGGAGGTAGGTGTATTTTGCATTTAAAGTAGTCTGAGAGAAGCTTGCAGTAAGAGGTGCTGTTAAGGTAGGTAAGAAGCTCTTCGTTACGCTAGATACCTAGTAGAAGGCTAGGCAGGCGAAAGTTATGCTATACTGACTTATTGTTATATAGAATTGCTGGCTGGGGGTCTGGTAGCAGATTTTGCTTGCTTAGAGGTAGCAGTAGGTAGATATACACCTAGGGCAGTATTAGCGCGCTAACGTCAATATCGTCAGTTGTAGCGCTTATAGAGGGCAGTTGATACAGCTTATTAATAACCCTAAGGCTGATAGGAATATAGCGTTATATAGAGGCGTTAAGGTTTTCAAAATCGTTAGCAATATCAAAATTGCTATCATAATTATTAAATAACTTAATAACCTTATTATTGCAAATATTGTCTATTTTTTAGGGATTTTTTAGGGTTAATTTGATGTAAAGTAAGCAAAGGTATTGTGGTGTTGTGGGCAGGTAAGTAGGCGACTAGATTTAAGAAATGAGGTTGACTTATAGCTGTCGAAAAAAATAGGTAAATATTGACTGGTTTTAGTAGAAGTAGAAGTACTTAAAAAGTATCGATTTCACTGCAAAAGATAAGTATATTAACTAGTAGCGTAGCTTAGCTGGCACATTAATCCATTTCTGGCAATATAGCTGTGGGGGGGACTAAAAGGTCCATGTCTCGGGGCTCAAGGAGATCTGAAGCCCTACAACGCTGCCACGCGCTGGGTCGCCTCTTTGCACGCCTCGCCGGCTTCGTTTGGGGAACTAGAGAAGCACGAAGTAGGGTATCTTTGGGGGCGTTATAGTCTTTGCAAACAGCCCTTGTGTCTCCTGTTTGGCTTAAGCTTGTACCTGTTGTTTCTGCGAACACCGTTCGACGCTACGGACTCGCCATGTTACCCATGCAACATCGAGCACATGGCACACACATACACCACACATACACCGAAGCCAACCCGATTCATGAACGGACGTGCTCGCCTCCATTATGTTGAGGTTTGGCTGGGCGTTGATGTTTCTGCAGCTACACCACGTACGCACATCATCCTCTACACACCGTCCACGTCCACTACGTACTTCGCCACGGCGTCTTGCTGTGAGATCCGATGCGAGGCGCTTCATCACCACCTGCGCACCCCTCCGACGCTGTAAGATGGTGGGTGTGAAGGCTCAGAGGAACGTGGCAATCCCGGCGCTTCCAACTGCTGTTCGCGGGTTCTGTATGCGATGTGGCGGTGTGTTTCCTTTTCTGTGCATCCGAACTGCGCTATCGAAGCAATGGAAGCTTCATGGAAGGAATTACACTTTGCGCCGTTCGCTCCAAGTCGGGTCTGTTCTGAGAGGGAAAGCATCGACGACAAGACCCTTTCCCGTTTGTCAAAAAAGTTCACTTGCTGACCGCTCTGCTCCTCTTGGGCCCCTTTCCTTCCTTTACCCCCGAGCGTCTGTGGGCTTTTCCGTCCCGATCGCGGACGTGCGGAGCGTGGTGCAACCAGATTAGTTCCTGCAAGTGCAAGCTCGACCGTCAGCGTCCTCGATGAGAAAACGCCCAATCGCCTAGCCTGCGAAGGCTTTAGCATTGTTCTTAATGCACATTGGTTTCTGGCGGAAATCGCGATCGAAAGGAAGGACGAGTCCGATCGGGACTTTGGCGGTCGAGTCCGGGCCTAGTCGCATGTAGTTCGACTAACCCATCCCTTCTAGAAGAACGAGGAACAAAGAGTGGCATCATTGGTGTGTATCTGTACTTTGTATATGCGGTACATTCGATCTGCAATGCATCCATCCATCGCTTTGACTAGTTAGCCCAAACAGTGTCGTTCTTGTTTCCATATACTCCTGCGTAGCATTCGCCGGACTGACACCGCCGCTTCTGCCGCGCGCCATCGGGATGCCGTGTATCCCACACCGCGCTCGGCATTCTCCCCTTCCGCCCATACCGTTTCGCTCGGTCATCTCCCCGGCCGAAACCTGCAACCCCCGCCCCTCCTTCCGGAACCCCTGGCTACTGGCCTTCAGCCATCAGGCCTTGGCTAAGCACTTCCATGGCAGAGAATGCTGCTTGTAACGGTCCTAAACCTGAGTTGTCTGTTCGTCTTGGGGTCGGGGGATCACAGTTTTCCGCCTCGCGGAATTCGGGCCAAAGAGAGGGATCTCGTATAGGAACGGCGCGTCGTCGGCCGGTTTCCTCATTCGGGTAGCCCGACGTTATACCCAAATAGATGTCCCCGCGCCCTGACTGCTGTAGGGAGACGGCATGGCGGAGAGCATGGTCAAAGATTGAACGATGCCAAACTTGTTTGGTACCCTAGCCACCAAGAAATGATGTAACGCCCAATTACATAAAGCTTCGGACGCCTGGCTTGCGCTCGCCTGCGCTGGCCCTGATGTCTTCAACGACCGTGTTGTTGGCGCTTTCGCCGCAGCATGGCTTGATTCAATGTAGGGAATATACAGGGGCGGAGCGGAACGGCGGTGTGGAAGCGAGGCGTCGCGCAACTCTTCCTTCATGAGCGCCATAGTACGTTGTACATTGCATACGCCCCTCAAACGGGCGATATCTACGTCTGCATGAGGCCCTCAGGAGCTCTTAGAGCTTCGACGATGGCGCGCGAAAGCCCCTAGAGCCCCTGCAATGCCATCTGAGACTGGGAGTGAAGTCGGAAGCTGTGTATTCCTAGAAAGGCCGCCCCTGGTTCGGCATCATGACGGCGCCGAAACCTGCGTCCGAGCAGATGGCCCGTGAAATCCAGCATCTCAAGTGCCTCAGAGGTTGCTCTGTTGCTCACAGATCAGCGTTGCACCGGCTGAGATATGAGCCGTCTGTATGTGGGTGGCACAGGCTCACTAGAAAGGAAGGATCCCGCAAGTCCCTCTGTGCCTCCTCATGCGAGAGACATCATCTAGGCGCTCTGAGGCAGCGAAGGAAATTGAGGACATTTGTGTGGCCACCACCAGGACCAACTGCGGTCTGATGAAGCTCTAGGTCGGTGATTTGCTTCGTCGATCCACCGCTTTTGTATAATAGCCCGACGCGAGCAGCAGAACCTTGTTGAGGATCAATGCTGATCACCAGACGGTCGGTACTGCAGGACTCGCCCGAGCCGCAGCCACGGTGTTCTTTAGCAATAAGCTTGTATTGCCTTTCGACCGCTCATCCCAATCACCTAGACTCACCCTAGAAGTGGTGATGGTCAGCGGATGGGCATTTTGCCGAACACCATAAGCAGCCACACGCATGAAGCCGCCCAGAAACCTGTTGTGATGCATGTGGTGAGAGGGGCGGACTATTCCCCGCCATCGTAGCTAAGGAATGCGGCTTGCTGCTGATTGTTCATCGTCCCATGTTGGCTGACGTTCTCCCGGTCGAGATGCCCCTGAAGGCTGAAGGGAGGCCACGCCCGGTTAGACAACGGCAACGTCACAGCTGTGGAAGGGGCCTCGGCTTGTTGGGTCAGCACGTCGCCACTGCTGACCAAGATGGCTTCTATGGGTCCCGCGGGGTCTGGGGACTCTGGGGATGGCGGAGACTTCCGGCGAGATGTTGAAGGGATCGTCCGTGAATGGCCAGCGGTAGGGTCATGACAGCGCTGCCGTGTAGACAATTCGGGCCGCTCTCATGCTGCCCCGTGTCGGTATTTCATGTGGGTCAGTCGCAGTGTGGGACAGCCGTTGAGAGATTCTCCGTTTCATGACGATGCCGTGGTCGACATGCTCCTCCGACGGTCATGATCCGCTACTCCCCGCGGTGCCTGCTTACTGCCGGGAAGTGGATGACGGGTATCGGACCGGGTGCCGGAGGTCGTACGGCAAGAAGTCACCGGATCTCGTAGCATCATACCAGATTAGATGCGAGCCTCCAAGCCAACAAGCTCGATGATTCTGCAGACTTGTAAGTTTTGAATCTTCAGGATTCCATCACCTAGAGCTCTCCCTTTGGTTGGGAATGTCTGCCCGAGAGCTCCCCTCTCGGGGTGTAAGGGTGCTCAACACACACGTCCGCCATATCTAACTTTGAAGGATATGTTACTTTCGGTACCCAGAAAGACTCACAAATTTTGAAGAAGGGTCTGTCCCTGCCAAAGAGAAAATATTAAACGTAATGGCTCATTTCGGCATCGGCGATGGTATCGTCAGTGCCCGGATAGTCCTGAGGTAAGTAGCCTCACCGAGGGCGGCAAGTGGGGCTTACCGGGTGAAACTCGTGTAAACATCGCGCAAACTGCGGGTTGCGGAGGCAGGTGAGACGCAATCGGAGACGCTAGTGAGGGGCTATCCGAACTTCAGCCGGCCAAAACCCTGTCTGCGGAATCTCGGGACGGCATCCAGCACCCTGATCCAGCTGAATTGGCCAATACGGAGCCGACGGATGGGTCCCAAGACCGGAGTCTGACGCCAGAGGAGGCACAAGCTCCAGCCGGGGTGAGGGGCAGCACCTCACTCAACGTGGGGTAGCTGGGAGATGCGCTGGACTGACGGACCACCTGACGGCGTCTTGGAAGCCGTCGTCATCCCGCCTCCCCCTCGAAGCCTTCCTCAACGCCTCGGCTGTGTGTGTGTGGTGGAAGAGGGGCGTCGGCGACAGCAATCACGTTACGCTCCTCTTTGCGCCTCGACATACCTTGTCTGCCAGTCTTTTCCCGGAAACGAATAATACGTGGTTCTGTTTGCCCAACACAGAGATTGGAAAACCACCTCCCACACCATGAGACCAGAGACTAGGGCTGCTGGCTGCTTGAACCGATACTCCGCCGCGGCGTCCGGAGATGGCCCGCTTTCGAGCTCGGAATAAATCTATTTAACACCTCTCGGCCTTCGAGAAACCGACTGAACTTGCCATTTCCAAATCATCCATCCAGCTTCTCCTAGCCACCGCCTTTTGATACGTTGCCTGCTTCCAGTTCCACGCGGCATTCTTTCTGTTGCAACGTAGAGGTTCCAACAAAACTAAGGTTTGCATTATCCGATTGACCGGTTCAAAGCCCACGATGGCCGATTTCGATGTGGAGGACCTGCTGAAGAAGCTCACCGTCTCCGAAAAGGTTGACCTTCTTGCGGGTAAGCCACCTCGTCCCAACCTGCGCTCTCTCCCCGTGATCGACGTCATCGACAGATTGGACCTTTGTGAGCTAACGCAATTGCTTCAGGTATCGACTTCTGGCACACCAAGGCTCTTCCCAAGCACAACGTCCCGTCCGTGCGACTATCTGATGGTCCCAATGGCGTTCGCGGCACCAAGTTCTTCAATGGCGTCAAGGCCGCCTGCTTCCCCTGCGGAACGGCCCTTGGCGCTACTTTCAACACCACCCTCCTAGAGGAAGCCGGAAAGAAGATGGGCGAAGAAGCCAAGCTTAAGGGAGCTCACTGTATTCTCGGCCCGACCATCAATATGCAAAGATCCCCTCTCGGCGGCAGAGGCTTCGAGTCTCTGGGTGAAGACCCTGTCTTGGCCGGCCTGGGCTCTGCCGCAATTGTGAACGGCATTCAGAGCACCGGCATCCAGGCGACGCCGAAGCACTTTGTTTGCAACGACCAGGAGCACAGGCGCAACGCTGTTCACAGCATCGTGACTGAGCGAGCCCTGCGCGAGATCTACGCCCTCCCTTTCCAGCTGACCTTCCGCGACTCGCAGCCCGGCGCCCTGATGACGGCCTACAACGGTGTCAACGGCAAGTTCTGCAGTGAGAATCAAGAGCTGCTTGAGGGACTCGTTCGCAAGGAGTGGGGTTGGGACGGCATGATCATGAGCGATTGGTACGGCACTTATAGCACAACGGAGGCGGCCAACGCCGGTCTCGATCTTGAGATGCCCGGTCCTCCGCGCTTCCGTGGAGAGCCCCTGAAGTTCAACGTTTCAACCGACAAGGTCCGCCAACACATTCTCGATGAGAGAGCTCGAGCTATGCTCAAGTTCATCAAGAAGTGTGTGGCAACTGGCATCCCTGAGGGCGCCCCGGAGAAGACTGGCGACACTCCTGAGACCGCTGAGCTGCTGAGACGCATTGGCGGCGAGAGTCTCGTTCTTCTCAAGAATGAGAACAGCGTTCTTCCCCTCAAGAAGGACAAGAAGGTATGACCATGACCTTCTTCTCCTATACAACAACAGCAGCTGACTCAAACCGCAGACCGTCGTCATTGGCCCCAATGCCAAAATTTGCACCTACCACGGAGGTGGCTCTGCTTCTCTGGCTGCTTACTACTCCGTCACCCCCTTTGATGGAATCAGCGAGAAGCTGAGCTCTCCACCCGAGTACACCGAGGGTGCCTACTCTCACAAGCTTCTGCCTCTCCTCGGCAACGTTGTCAAGTCCAATGGCCAGCCCGGCATGACCATGAAGGCTTACAACGAGCCGCCCACCGACCACAGCCGCGAGTGCCTCGATGAGCTTATCCTGACCAAGACCGAGCTCCTACTTGTTGACTACTACAACCCCAAGTTCAAGTCCAATCTCTGGTACGCCGACTTCGAGGGCAGCTTCGTCGCCGAGGAGGATTGCACCTACGAGCTCGGTCTCATCGTCTGCGGCACCGCCAACCTGTTCGTCAACGACAAGCTTGTCATCGACAACACCACCAAGCAGCGCCAGGGAGACGCTTTCTTTGGGGCCGCGACCGTTGAGGAGAAGGGCCGTGTCGAGCTCAAGAAGGGCGAGACTTATACCTTCAAGGTTGAGTTCGCCTCGGCCCCTTCCTCCAAGCTCCAGGGTGACAATGTCGTCTTCGGCGGTGGTGCGCTCCGCATCGGCGGCTGCAAGGTTATTGACGACAAGGCAGAGATCGCAAAGGCTGCTGCCCTCGCGAAGGACGCCGACCAGGTCATCATCTGCTCTGGCCTCAACGCTGACTGGGAGACTGAGGGCAACGACCGTGCCGACATGGAGCTCCCTGGCTACCTCAACGACCTCATCTCTGCCGTCGGCAAGGCCAACCCCAACACCGTTGTCGTTAACCAGTCAGGTACGCCTGTGCGCATGCCATGGATCAATGACGTTGCCGCCCTTGTGCAGGCCTGGTATGGAGGCAACGAGACAGGTAACGCCATCGCTGATGTCCTGTTCGGCGATGTCAATCCTTCAGGGAAACTGTCTCTCAGCTTCCCCGAACGTGTCCAAGACAACCCGGCTTACCTCAACTACCGCGCTGAAGCCAGCCGCACGCTGTACGGCGAAGACATCTACATTGGCTACCGCTACTACGAATACATCGACCGCCCAGTCCTCTTCCCCTTTGGCCATGGTCTGTCTTACACGAGCTTCGCCTTTGGCGATCTCGTTGTCAACGACAAGGACGGTAAGCTTACCGTCGATGTCACAATCAAGAACACAGGCTCTCTGCAGGGTGCCGAGGTCGTTCAAGTTTACGTGGCGCCTAAGCAGAAGGCAAAGGTCAACCGCCCACTCAAGGAACTCAAGGGCTTCGCCAAGGTGGCGCTGAAAGCGGGCGAGAGCAAGAACGTGACGATCAGCATTGATACCAAGTACGCCGCCAGCTACTTCGACGAGGAGCGCCACCAGTGGTGCGCAGAGAAGGGCGAATACGAGGTTGTCGTCAGCGACAGCAGTGTTGTCGCTGACAAGGCCCTCAAGGGATCCTTCAGCGTTGATGAGACGTTCTGGTGGTCTGGATTGTAGACTAATGGTTGGTGTCACTGTGGATGGCAGAAAAAAGGAGTAAAATATCTCGTCATAGCTGTTTTGGGTATGTAATGAATGAATGATGAATGCGCACATAAATATACTTGTTCTCATTTGTTTCGTGGGCCACATCAGTATAGAATTGAACACACGAACTTCCGCCCGAACATCTTGAATGGTCACATCTATCATATCATGCATTCATAGGTCGTAAGAGTGCAGAAGACAGACTTCCAGAGCCGTACTGCCGAAGGTCCGTTACCCGAACGAACGCCATCATTGCTAAGGCGAGCTCACGCGCTTTTCTCTCATATCGCCATCAGAGCTTGGTGTGCTGTTATCTTCGATCCTTCGAAGTTCGTTCGGCGGTAGCCAGGGCTCCGCGTCGCCCAGCCGCTGTGCTGTCAATCCAGCGTTGCCAGCATTCTTCATCCCCGCCTCGAGCTGGCGTTGGTACGATATGCGACGAAGGCGTTCCGCTTCTGCCGGGGTCAAGTGAAGCTTCAAAGTCTTGTCAGCATAAGTCTTTCAAATGCAGCTGCGCACACCTGGGGCGGTACATACGTAGAGTTCAACAAGAATGGCATGGATAGCTAGAGCCAGCCACGAGCCCGCACCGAAAACGGCTGCGAATCCCGCCGCAATCTCGGCAGGCTGGTGGGCGTCCACATTGGCGTGAACGAGAACGTTCAAGCCAGGATACTCGCCAGAGTAAAAGCCTCCACAGTCAGGATAGAGGCCGAGGACCTTGGTCTGGTTGTGGCGGAAGATGAAATCCAAGACCGCGCACTGCTTCACCTCGTAGTAGGTTCGATCGGTGTTGGCGACGATCCTAGCGGCCAAGAAACTGATGATGCGCATGGTGATGATGAAACCAGCCTGAGGGCACCATGATTGTCAGTTCCAGGGCTGCGGAGTTTGAGACGTGGAGTTTGTCCTTACATATACCCAAGCTCTGAGCATCCAGGCACGATGTTGTTCGATCTGGAGCTTCTTGACATTGTAAATGGCAAGTCCCAACGCTCCGAGAAACATGACGCTGCCTCCGCCCACGGCCGTCTGCATGCTGACGCCACCCCCAAAGGTACGCCGCGCTATCATGAAGACGCCAATGATGCCGACGATACTGAGAAGAAGGACGAGGTATCCGTTGAGGCGGTGGAACAGGATAGCCTTCTGGCGGATGGCGGGAACGAATTGGAGGCAGGCCAAGAATCCACCGGGCAACACACCAGCGAGATGCATGATGATGCCAATCCTCCCCGTGCCGGATTGATAGTAGTAACACTCTCCCGGGAGGGCCCCTGATCTGTAATCCGGATTACAGAATACACCTTTAAAGTCGAAAAACATTAGGCGGGCGAGGATGAAGCCCACCATGGCACCGGCCGTGATAAAGAAGAGAGCAAAGTTATAACCCTTTTTGAAGCCGAGCGGGTTATAGATCTTGCGCGCAAAGGTAACAAAACCGTTGGCGGGAGGCCTTGGGAGAGGAGACATGGTGGCAGGCGGGCAGACTCAGCAAAACATAAACCCATCGGCGTGCAACAATGGGCAAGCTGGAGTGAGACAAGCAGCCGCTCTTTGATACGTGCTTCTCGCTGAAGAATGGAGAGGAAGAAGAGCCGTACAATCACGGACAAGATTGCGAGATACGGCCAGTGGGAGAGACGAGGAGTCTCTCATATACGTTGACAGAGACATCGTCAGACAATGGAGGCACCCGAGACCTCGGACACCGATCCTGAAGTGGTGCTCAGCCTTGGTAGAGGATGAGGAGGGGGATGAGCGATGAACATCGCTTGACAGGGTAAGGGCTGGGCTGGGCCAGGCTGGCTCACATCCGGATCCCCCGCCAAAGATGCGTCGCTGCAGCTGGGCATACAGGATTAGCCGTTTGACAGCGCACCGGAGTCGTGTCTCACCAGATGCATGGCACCATGACATACTAGATAGAGGAGCTTGGCATCCTTGCTCCAACGACACCAGGCCAAGCTCGGCCGAGAGGGTGGGAATGACACATCTGGACTCGAGCCGGGGGACAGCAGGTGTCTTCCGACCAGGCGGCTACGACGTCGTGGGTTTTCTCTCTCTGCAGTTCTCAAGCAGGTATCCGTCAGGAGAGGACGCTTAGGCAGGAGAACGAGCAAATGGTGGCACTGGGAGGCGTTGCGGGACGGATCATGCATGCTCACCGGTCCTGTCACCGGCCGGCGTGGCGGCAAAGAAAGGGAAGAGGACATAGCCAGCCAGTAGGAGGGCGAAGAGATGGGTGCCGGCCTCGCGAGGCTTCCTGCAAGTGGTTCACGAGAAAGAGGCTTCCCAGGTCGGTCCATCCAAGGCGAGGGAATTACCTGACGTGCAGATGGCGTGGGCGCCGAGGGCCACGAGATGCGGCCGTACGGGAGGGATCGAATACAAGCGGGCCGCATTAGTGTCGATTTGGGAGGCGGGGCGAGCAAGGAAAAGCGAAAGATGAGATGATTGAGAAAGGCCATGAGGCATGAGCCAGCCCATGGCGGTGTGTGCTTGTGTATTTTTGTAGGTATGCGCGGTGTGCCTCCACCTTGCTCATCACATTGCACCGGTTATCGTCCAACGTCTGCAACGTCTGCCTCGAATTTGTCCGCTCCTCTGATGGGGCTCATTCTGATGCACTGCTTCGCCTTTCGCAACCGTCTTATTCCATCAAGGCACCAACGCGGGCTCCGGTAAAGAGGTTGGAGGTATGCGGGGCGGGCGACGAGCCAAGACCGAGGCACTGCAGCACATCTGCCGCATACGTCGGATGTTGGGCTGGTACCTTGGGCTAAGCCGCCGACGACGAGTGCGAATCGGAGGATGCTTTTGAGCAGACGGATGGGAAGTGGAGAGCAGAAAAGGAGGAAGAGGAGAAGGAGGCTAGGCGTGAGACACGAGAGCCCTGGTGGCTTCTTTAGCTTGGTTTAGCTGTGTTCATCACACACAGCCGCCGGCAACGTTGGAAGCCTGGACAAGTAGGAGAAGTTCTGGACGCTGCCGGTGATCAAGATGTTCGACGTGGTGGTTGGAGGATTCTGACTGCAATGCAAGGGACCCGAGCTTCGCCTTGGGAGCGAGCACATGGCTCGAGTGACAAAGTTGGAAACTACCTAGTGGTATCGATCAGTGGAGCAATCATTTGGTGAAGCTCCAATGTATCCGTGTCCGTATGCAGACAATGTATCCGTGTCCGTATGCAGGACACCGTTGGCGGAACGTTGGAGGTGAATGTGGTGGACGGGAGCTTTGACCCCCTTTTGTCGTTGGCGGGGGCAGTTGCGAGAAAAATCCCATCAAGAGAAAAAAGAAACAGCAATGTGCCCATGGCCGAGGCTGGCCCCCACCGTCGTCACATGATTCGCCCGGCACGTATCCCGCGTAAAGAGGGCACCACAACAACACGCTCCACATTCCCAAACCACTGCACGTTAACACTACCTTAGGTAGGTACACCATGAACCTGCCGGTCGACACGGACCCCACCCCACCACCTCTTCCACGTCTAAGGCAGCCCAGGTCCTCCCGCTACAATCGCCGTGCCGTGCCGTGTCCGGCCGCGTGCCCGTCCCCTCCTCACCGCGTTCCTCTACCTAGGTACCTTACCTTACTCAATCACACTTGCGCCTCGCCATGTCGTCGACCCAAGCAGCTCCGCCAACCGTGATAGCGCAGAAGCAAGCCTTCCTCGCAACCCAAACCCGCCTACTTTCGCAGCCCATCCAACCGTCCCGCACATGGCTCGCCGCGAACGACTCCTCCGAATCACCACTAAGTGATGCCTTGATCGAGCACGTTGTTGCTCGTCTGAACCACAACATCGCCCAGCACTCCCGGCGCGCCTACCCTCACCAGGCCAGCCGACACGTCGCCGAGCAGATTGACTCTCTTTACCTATCACACCCCACAACTGTCCAAGAAGATGAGCCATCTGACGGTCTCTCGCTATCTCTTGATCTGAGTAGGTTCGCCTTCCATTGTTCTCGCACCACTCCATACACCTGCAGGTACGTAGGCTGACCAAATCGGAGCAAAGCCGATGACGCTGCCGTCAAGTCACTGCCCGCAACATGGCCATCTGATGACGATGTGACTACGTATCCCATGGAAGCCAGGCGGTATCACGACCAGTTTGAACGCCTCAGATCGCTTGCAGAGCAGAGGCAGCAAGTGAGAGATCGTGTCGATCGACTTGGACGTATGAAAGCTGTATTGAAGCCTTTCCACTCGGACGGGTCCGGCGTCGGAGTGCAGGAGAATCTTGTCACACGCGACGGCGAGGTCGAGAAAGAAATGGAACGCATGCGAGTTCTGCTAGCTCGTGTCGGCGGTCGTGTTAGCCTCCTACCCGACTCAACCGAGTCTGGGTCTCTTTTCAGGGAGGACGGCTCTCTCGTCGTGGAGCCTGTGGTTACGGGCGAGAAGCGGAAGCTTGATGACCTTTTGGGCAGATTCTGAGAAGGCGCAGTCAAGCCAGCCCAATGTAGGCACAAAGGTGAAGGACTGTGTCATTGTTTCATGATTCGTGGTTCATTGTTGGGCAGGAAAAGTGTTATTAGGTTCTAGGTTTCAAAAGGATACCCCCGACGCAGTACAAGATGTTACTTCGTTTTCCCACCGCAAGCACACTGCAATTCATTGCTGCGGAAGCCCTCTACTTGACATAAAATCACCAGGCCTTCATGTTTTGCTCGAGCCGGGCCGAACTGGCAAGGACGTATCCCAAAGATCATCGCCGGTGGGTGCAATGCTCTTCTTCCTCTGCTGTATTTCACCTTCCAGCGTAGCATCCTTGGCACTGTCGTCAACGTCTAGCCCCTTTGGTTTCTTCTTGCTGGAGTCGGCATCCTTGGCTATCACCTCCTCTTCTGCAAATGGATTGGGTGGCACAACGCGTAACTTGACAATGACCTCGTTTTCATCGTCTTCAAGTACATTGTGATACACTCGGAGTCCTACCACGGCAACAGCGTTCCACGGGTCTCTCTCGAATTCATCCTGGTCATCCAGGATATTCGAAGGGTTCGATGGCGGCGGCAAGCTTCCAGGGCTGTTCTCCCGCGACTTGAAGTCTTCGATCCTGATCTCGAGCTCTCGATCGGACAAGTCGGAAAGGGAGGAGATGCTCGACAGGTCGTCATCGGATTCACAAAGCATCGCACCGAACGCGTCGGAATTTTCCGACCGAGCTGGTGGATCGCTTTGGGTGTCTTCGCTTTCCTGGGGCGTGGCTTGCCGGCTTTCATTCGTTGTGTTGCCGGCTTCTCGGCGGATGTTCACGATTGGAGTTTCCCCAGATTTCGCGGGCTGCAGCCCAGCCAGACCGCGGTTGTCCGAAGATCCCTCCAAGATCACACCAAATGGTCGCGCAACGTCTCCAACAGGTCCGGAGTCCGACAATGTCTTCGGCGAAGCTGCATGCTTGTTGCTGACACCGTTGCTTGCAGCTTGTTTGTCCCGTTCAGAGATGCTTAAGTCTTTGGTCTGAACTTCCATTTCCTGGATCTTGACGTGCGTTTTGGGAGAAGACTCGAATTTCTCGGGTCCAGGGCGATCTTTCGTGTCATATCGAGTCTTTGCTTGCGTGGCCTTTCTCTGTTCTGCCCTGGCTTTATGTCTCGCGTGCCGCTTCGCCATCTGTTTCTTGTCCCGCTTTACGGCCTTGACGCGCAGGTAATGCTCCTGCTCGCGCTCTTCTTGGATTTTACTCCTAATCTCGGCGCGCTTCTTCTCCCGCTGCTTGTTTTCGTGGGCTTCTCTTGCCGCCTTTAGCTCGGCTGATTCGACAACTCTCCCCTTGCTATGGGCAAGGTCGTAAGCCAGCCCAATACGAGTCAACTTCTCGCGGCGACTTTTGGCATTGTTTCTGATGACCTGCTCAATCGGCAGAACATTGTCATTCCGTACTGCATCAATTCTGACGTGAACTTCGTAACTACCGGCTTCGAGGTCTAGCTCCACGTTGACGGATCGATTCATGCGGTAAGATGCTGGGCTCCGTACGACGTAGTCCTCCTGGCCGGCTTTGTGCAGACGGAATTGCAGGTCAAACCTGTACTGGCCTTCCAGGCCTTTGAAGTATCGTTCGTCGAGGTTTGCAAGAACCAGAACCACGGAAGTAGGCTTGGAAAGCTCAAAGGTGAAATGAGTATCATGGTAGTCAAGAGTCCACGGTACTGAGAACGTCGTCCAAATGGACGTTACCTTCCACTCAGGTCCAAACAAACGTGTCACATCGAAAATGTTGTACTTATTGAGCAGGTCTTGGTACGAAATCCAGAAAGCTCCATCATCCCCAAACTTGTGATTGAGCTTCTGGAGCCACTCAGGCGTCCACTGTGAAGAGCCGTCGCCTGATGATGTTAGCACATAAAGGAGCACATGCTTATGGTAATAGGCCGCACTTACTCCAAGCACCCTTCCACTCCCCCTTTCCCCAAGGGTTCTTGAGTAGAACAAGTCGTTGGTTGTCCATTTCGACAGCTTTCATGACGCTATAAGCATGCATCTCAATGATGCCCTTGCGTTCGCCCCATCCTTTGGAAGCGAATCCAGTGGAGCATCCAAGCAACCAGGATTCGTTGACTCTGAGGAGTTTCTCTTTCCAGAAGTACTCCTTATCTAGGATATCGGTGGTGTAGATCTCCGAAGTCACACCGCCGGTAAGGTCCTCAATAGCCTCGCCGGTGAAACCCCCTTCGATGCAGGCATAATCTCCGTGTGCTTTAGCATAGGCTTTCTCGAGAAGTGGCAACCAAGTTTCGTTTGGATTCTCGCACTGAGCAAAGTAAAGAGCCCCGCTGTTTGACTGGTAGATTCGTCGATAGGCCTCTTCTGAGTTGACACGTTCTCGATCCTCCCAGAGAATACGTTCAAGATAGCCTTCGTCGTAGTCGGGTTTTGTGAGATACAACTAATGCGAGAGGTGTCAGCCAAGGTCGATAACAGCGGGGCAAAGAGTCCCTTCGTAGACATTCCTCGCCGACACTGAAATCGTTCACACTCTTTCGTCGACATACGTACCTTGTCATCAATGATTTCGCTGAACCACTCACCGTCCCTATGGAACACAAAGCCATAAACGCCGACGTCTTGGTCATGGGCAACACAGACTTTCTCGATCAGGCCAGATTTATTGCTAAGATTGCACAGCGCAGCCATTAGCCAGCAGTCTCCATCTCTACCTTGGCGCACGTCATTAGCGGTAGGACCATCGATGTAAAATTGAGGATTGTCGAAGATGTCAACAACGCGCTTCACAGCCTTCGGTGCGAACGATGACGGGGAGGGCTCCTTGTTCTTGGTACTCCAGAGGGACTCCAGGCAATCCCGTCTGCCAAACTTAAGATCGAACTCGAGGTCGAAATGAGGATCCCGGTACTTCTGGTTTACTCTCCGACACTCTTGAACGATCTTGTCAACCTTGGTTTTGCAGACTGCCGCAGCCTCGTCATATGATGTCTGGGTGCATACTCCGGTAGCTGCAGCCGATCGTCGGGCGACTTTCTCGGCGTATTTGTTCTGAGGGATGACAGTGGTCGCTTTCAAAGTTAGAACCAGCAGCAACACCATGGGTCATAAAAGGACGAGAGAACATGGGGTTTACACCACGAACCTTTCCCAGGGGTCTTTGTGGTGAATTTTGCCCAAAACTCATCAATAATGTCTTGGGGAGGCTGTTGCTTCGTTTTTCGGGGTTTGCTGACGGTGACGGGCATCCTGGCTAAGTATGTTCGGCGTCGCGGGTTATCGAGAGCGGGCGGGCCGATGGAAGATGCGATTACTGAGTCTGAGGTGGAATCGGAGCTGTAATCCATGTTGATTGATGTTGCCCAGAAGTCGCGTTGATGAGGAAAGGGCCAGTGGTCTTTACCGCCGATGCACTTGCCGACACATGCGGACTTTGGACGCTTGCATCTGCGCCTTGACAAGGCAGGTGTGCAGTGGCAGCAGGCGTAGAGTAGAAGCGAAAGAAGTCTGCCGAGCAGTAGGCAGGAACCCAAGTGAAGAAAACAAGAAAGGGCGATTCCATACGATGATGGCCACAGTGAATGGCAGAATAAATCAAGGCTCCGGCTTGGGCTTTTGCTGTGGCATTCACTGCCGCTGCGGCCCTGGATATGTCGCGTTGGGGGCAGCGCCATTTATACCAGCTCATTCGGCGGCTGAAGTCCCATGATGATCAAGCGGCGTCTTTGCATTACCGCTAAGGCACGCCTGCTGACACGACCGCTACACTGACATGCGTAGCAGCCGCATGAAGACTCGGACGAGTGTGACTACCAAGTTGACTAGGCTGGCGCTTGTCGTTGGGCGGGTACGACACCCTTGGGACATCAATGAATCCGCTTATCTTTCTGACGAGGCCAGGCAGGTGAACAGGTAAGTAGGCAAGTAGGCAAGCAGGCAAGCAGGCAGGCAGGCAGGCAGGCGGGCGGGCAGGCAGGCAGGCAAGCGGACGAATAAATTGAAAAGGGCCCCCATCCAATGACTAGTTTTCCGGTCTTGATCTGAGACATGGACGCATGTGTAGCCACGCAGAGAGTGCTTTTGCTCACCTCATGTGTCCTGCATGCGAGAGCGCTCACTACCTACCTGACATTACACCAGCCCCCAAAGGCTTTGGTTGTCTCGTTCAACTATCCCGCTTCAGGTGTTTGGCCGGCCGCAGAGTCATTTAAGTGTTTATGCTTACCTCACGCACAATATTGGCTGGGCTCCCGCTATAAAAGGGAGTAAAGTGAAATCTTCTTGCCAGGGCAATGCTTGCAAGTTACAGTGTACCGGTGGGTATGCTCGCCGGTACGGCCGGTGCTCTCAGCAAGAGACCCACTTTGGCCGTGCCATGGCGGCTCCGTCCCGCTCCCGGAGGAGAGCTGATCAAAGCTTCCCGTCCCTCGCCTCACGGACACTGAGCAACGCCGGAGTAGGTGGGCAAGACAAGACGGCCTACACTAGTGTATGGTCTTCACCAGCCCTGGTCTATTTGGGCTGATGTAGGCGCACGCAAGAAGCACGCGAACCATTCGTTCAAGCAAAAGCTTGGGTCCTTCTAGTGGAATCACATCACCTCAAGCAGTAGACCCAGCCCATTCGAGGCCTAGCGACTTTATCCCCTTCTGCCGCATAACTCCCTACAATCTCCTCGTGATTTCTAGCCCATGCAGGCCACCGATAATTCGGCACACCGTATGCCATCGCCATGCCGACGCAGTTGCTGATTTGGCGCATCGTTGTACCACAATCCGATCTAACAAGCCCAACGTATTGTGGCGCTTCCTACCAGCTACGCCATCGACCGGTTCAAATCATCTCGGGACGCCCATCACAACATCATCTTTCCTCCTCCAAGGTCACTCAAACGACTCAATCAACTGCTTCTTTTTTTTGTGCGTCACGCCACAACAGCTTTGCCATGGTGTCCACCATGTCTCCCTTCGAAAGGGTCTTCTACTCAACAACCACTTCCACCGCCCCAAAACTCTTCTTCTTCATAAAAAACTCGGATCTCTCACCCCCCCCCCCCCCCCCCCCCCCCCCCCCTCAGCCATATCTTTCATTCCAATGAAATCTCCTAGCCTGGCATGCTTGGTAAGTGAAGGTCGGTAGACAGTTTTGAACTGCCTATGCAGACCGTAGCGTCCCGTCGCATGTCAGTAGTTCGGATCCCCAGCCGCCAGCCGCCTCGACATCATATCGTCCTGTGGAATAATTTTGCCGCGGCCGTAGTTCAGATCCAATCTGGGTCTGTGCGCCGACTGTGAACCATTCTGGATCACGCAATGGTGCGTGTAAACAGGAACAAATCGAACCAGAAGGAACCGTAGATAGCCATGAGGATCATGAACTTTTCTTTTCCAAATGCTGGAATGAAGATGCATATAAATACGTTGAGACCGTCCGTCGTGAGAGTCGTTGCAAGAACCAAGGGTAGTATGAAGAGAGGAAGCCTTTCCCGTTTTGTTCCAGAAAATGAATCGTGATGACGAAGGGGAATCCCAGTAGACGCCGTGTAAAGCAAAGGATGTCGATTGGCGACAAGCCGTTTTTATGCAGGAAGTAAAAGTAATAACCAGAATGAAATGGGCAAGGTGCAGGTGTTATGATGGGTAGGTGCGAGAGGCGTAGAAGGTCGTGCTGAAAACAAAAGGAAACCAACAATGATGCGCTGGCGTAGGGAGCAGCTGCTTTTCACGCAGCCAACTTCTTCCTAGTCCGGAACCGCCTCATGGAGAGGACGATGAGGCCACGGATCATTGCTTAAGCAACGGGAGCGATGGGTGCAACAGCGGGCGCGGCGATGCCAGCGGCGGCATTCATGTCAACATCGTTGGGAATCTCGCCATTCGCGTTCTTCTGGGGGCAATCGCGCGAGATGTGGCCAGCCTCGCCGCACTGGTAGCAAGTCTTGCCAGCAGTGTTCAAAGGACCGCCATTGGGCGCGGTGCAGTCACGAGAGATGTGGCCGAGCTTGCCACAAGCGTAGCACTTCATGGCCTGAGCCTGGCAATCCCTCGCGAAGTGGTTAGGGCCTCCGCACTTGTAGCAGGTAGCGGGGCGGGGACCACCGGCGAAACCGCCACGTCCGTAGCCACCGAACGCACCACGAGGAACGGGGGCGCCACGTCCGATGCCGACGCCGGCAGGGTTGGGGCAGGCACGCTTTTTTATAACGTCAGCTTCTCATCGACGGCGATTACGCAAGATTGCTTACAGCGAGGTGGCCGGGCTGGCCGCAGTTATAGCAGCGGCCGCTGGTGCCAGCGCCGCTCAAACGCAGGGTAGGGCAGTCGGCCTGGACGTGACCGAGGCCCTGGCAATGGTAGCACTGCTTGGCCTCGGTGGTGCGAGGCAGCGGGCAGCCGTTGGACTCATGGCCGGGTTGCTTGCCTGGCGTTGAGAGTCAACAATTGTTCCAATATTGACCGATCTCTGGGTATCGAACTCACAGTTGTAGCAAAGGCGCTCAGCTGACGAGCAAACCTCAGCGTAGTGGCCAACATTGCCGCACTTGTAGCACGCGCGACGGGAGAGGGAAGACATCTTGCGGTCCGGTATAAAGCTGTCAGACAAGGAAGGTTAGTCGGTTTACTCTTGAAACTAAATTTGTGTTCGTTGTAGCGGTTTATTGAGGAAAGCCAGCTTGTCGGTTGGTATTGCAGCGAGAGTATTCGTCTACACGCTTGGCTGGAATATCCGGCAATAGGGTACACGGTTGTGCTGGGAGCTCAGGTCTTGGGCAGCGTTGACACGCGAGCTTCTGATGCCTCGTTCCGTCCATTTTCTTCATAGATTTGCATGAGTAGACCCATGCCAATCACCCGGGGCTTGGTTTGTGGTAGACGCGCCCAATAAAAAAAAAAGGGGGATCGTTGCCGTCGCGAAGGATGCCGTTGGAGTGAACCTGCGAACGCAATGGCGCAGACGACACAGGCTTCGGTCCCATCGTGGTCTGGCGCTGTTTGTTGCAGGCTTGCGATTGAGGGATTATCGCAAGTGATCCACCGAGGGCTTTTCGGAAGGAGGGCGCATCGGGGCGAGATCGAGTGCGGGGGACCGAGGCGGCGCGCAGGAATAACGCAAGAGTTGCAGCGCAGCGATGTCAAGAGCCAATTGAGTCCGGTCGACTATCGGATCAATGTAGCATCAGGTAGGCTCCAGAGACCGCGGTCTGTGAAGTTGGAATCGCAACTTGACGCGCGAACCCGGCAGAACGGGTGTCTTAGCAAGAAGACGGAGGATTGCGAAGAAGTGGTGGACCAGCCACCAAAGCAACAGGCGGGGTTGGCGCATTTCCGCGGGTCGCATAGCGACATGCGCAATGCGTGCAGGATCAAGGGAGCGATCGCATCTTCCGTGTGGCAGGCTCTCAAGTTTCGCGGGCGGGGGGATAGAGAGATGAGATGCGGCAAGACTGTCGTGATGGTCTCCGTTGCATTGGGCGGGCGCATTCTGGTGAGGCTGATGGCGAATGCTGCTGTGGCAGGCTGGGCCCCCGTCGACCGTGTCGCATTGATTTGGCAGAAAG
Source organism: Colletotrichum horii (assembly GCA_027406005.1). Taxonomy (NCBI): domain Eukaryota; kingdom Fungi; phylum Ascomycota; class Sordariomycetes; order Glomerellales; family Glomerellaceae; genus Colletotrichum; species Colletotrichum horii. The sequence goes on from JANVYB010000008.1 coordinate 4,722,979, forward strand.
AGACGTTTGCGACGGCACGCTGGGCTGGCTGGGCTGGCTGGGCAGGGAAGGCAACATGAGGGGTAGATTGAGGGAAAAGGCAGAGACAAAGATGGACAAGGACAGAGAGGTGCTGGGGGCAATGCTGATGCGATGGATGCAGGTACAATCGAGGACGAAACTCACCTTTTCGCGAAAAATTGCCTTTGGGAAAATTCGGGAACAGGTTCGTTTCCACGAAGGTTGCTGTTGTTTAATGGGCAAAAAAAATAATAATGTGTGAGGAAAGAGGGGTCTGGTCCTTTCTAGTAGCGAAGAAAAAAGGACGGGACACGGCTGGGCTGGCTGGACCTGACCTGTGACTGCGGCTGTGACCCAACGGGAGACTAGACCAGACTGGACTGCATAGGTAGGTAGGTATGGATGCAGGTAGGTTGCCCGCTGGTTTGATGGCGGATGACGGAATGTTGCTTCCGGGGTAGGAGACCGAGGGACACTGACTGGCGGGGACCAGGTTGGACTGGGCTACCTTAGTGAGGGGAGGGAAGAGACCTAAAGTGGTTACGGATGCCTCGAGATAAAACTCAGGGTAAAAGGTATCTGTCTCAAGTCCTGCTGAAAGGGGTGAGATGTTGCAGAGAATAAGCATGCGCACTCAGTTAGTACCTTACTTGCTTACCTACCAAAGGCACCTAGGCATGCTAGGTAGGCAACACGGAGGATGACGGGCGGGGCAGGTGATGGGCGGGAGGGCTGTTTGTCTTCCCTTCACTTCTAGTCTCGCGGGTAAAGTGTCGAACAGCCCCCAATACCAAAAGCAGTCACCTTAAGTACCCGGTTCCAAAGTCATCCAAAGTCATCCAAAGTCACCACCAACCCCTCCATCGCCTCGCCTGCCATCAGTCAGTCAGTCAGTGATTGCAGTAGCGTGCGTGGGAGGGGAAAGCCTGGTCCCAGATGTCGACCGTAAAGGAAAGGCGAGGCCAGGATAGGGCCAGGAAGGATACAATTTGGGGTGAGAGCTGAACAGGGCGGGCTGGCTGGCTACCTGAGCCATCGGGGTGGATGGCAGCGTTTGTAGCAGGGGGTTCGAGGCAAGGAAAAACTTCCTCGCCAAAGACCTGGAGACCTACGAAGCAAGCTCCCACTGGCTTCTACCCGGGGGCGTTAGTCAGCCACGTCAAGCGCAAAACACCCCCTACTCATGTAGGGGGCGAAAAAACAGGGTTTCCATGCAAAAAAGGGGGTTTCCACCCAGTTGCATAAAAGTTGCGTTTTTAACCTTTTGCTATTAAAATACAACTTTTTTGAGACTATATTGTAACTTAAAACTACTTTTTTTTTGATTACTGCTTTTAAGCTTTATTGCTGAGATGTTTTGCTAGAGTGATGCTAACTTAACGCCTGCTAAATAAGTTATATAAGCGTTATATACTTTATATTAATAAGTCTTTTAGCTGGAGCGCTTAGGAAAGCTTCTAGCTGCTATACTGTTAATATAAGTTATTGCTACTAACTATAAGGTATTTTATATAGTAATAGAGAAGCATCTAAAGGCTTTTGAGGCTAGTTATAACTTCTCTATGCTGCTCTGAGAGGGTGGCTAGCTGAAGGTGTTAATAGAGGCTAAAAACTTAGCTTTAATAGTATTTATAATATAGCTTAATGCTGCTAGCTTCTTAGTGACTCCTCTTATTATTAAGGAGATAGCTAATATTTTTTAGGTTAGTTAAGATATAAGCTTAGTTTTAAAGTATTTTATAAGGTTTTAAAAGGCTGATTACTTAAAGTTTTAAAAAGAATTAAAGATTAAACTTATTAAGATTTATTAGAAGAATATTAAGTTTAACTTAATATTAATTTAGTATTTCTTTAATTAATATAAAGCTGTAATTTAAAATTATAAACTTAAGCTTTTTAAGATATAAAATATTAATAAGTTTAGCTGCTATATTAGCTGCTTTAGTAGCTATATATATATTATTTTACTTTAAAAATAATAGAAGTAGAGCAAACTATAAGAAGTTATTAATCTAGCTAATAGAAAGTTATATACTTTTATTAGTATTAGTAATACTATTAGAAATATTATCTTAATATATCTTATTTTTAAGATATAGCTAATTACTACTTAAGCTGATTATAATATTAAGAAAGGTATCTATTTTGTATAGTCTTCTACTGCTTTCTCTAATTAAAAGATTATAATAAATTATATTAAGCATTTTAATATATATTTATTTAAGCAGTTAGTAAAGTTTTAATAACTTAGATATATAATAAAGTTATAGTTTAGTATTAATATATATAGAGGCTGCTCTAATAAGCTTAAGATATATAAGATAATGCTAAGTATTTAAGCTGAGTTATATTAGACTTTTTAGGTTAAATCTAATATAGTGCTATATTATTTACTCCTTTTTAATAGCTTCTCTAGTTATATCAGTATAAACCTTATAGAATACTATATTAACTTTAATATTATTATTAGATTTTTCTCTTTTTATGCTATATATCTACTTTAACTTATAGATATAGAAGTCTTTTAGCTATTTAAAAAGGCCTATTAGATAGTGTTATAAAAGTCTATATAAAGTAGCAATCTCACTTTTACCTATAGAGACTTTATTAGCAAGCTTTAGTAGATAATAGATATTATATTTATCTGCTTAAATATTATAATAAGATTTAAAAAGTTAGGTATTTAGCTAATTAGAGATAATATAATACTTTTTTAATTAGTTAAATATATATAGTTAGCTTAAGTTAATATATCTAGCTATCTTTTAAGTTACTTACTAAATAATAATAAGTTTAAAAAGGCTATACTATAAGTAGATACTATTAAGCAATAGTATGCTGCTAAATAGAGCTCTCTTATTTAGAAAGGTTATAAAGTGATTAAAGCTGCAATTAGTAAGAGTAATTTATACTATAAGAGAGACTAAAAGTATATTATTAATTAGAATAAATATATAGAGATATAGCAGTATAAGAAATAGACCTAATAAAGCATCAAACTAGCTTATTTATTTATAATAAATATAACTTTTATAGAGATTAAAAAGCATTATAAGAAGTAAGTAATAAAAGCTTTATAAAAAGAGCTTAAGCAGTAATATATTGCTATAAAAAAAGAGGCTTAGCAGCAGGAAAAGTAAGTATATATAGAGTATAATATTATAAAGTATTAACAGATTAATAGGTATATAAAGAGATTAAATTTTAAGCAGTAGCTTACTTATACTAATAAGATTTATAATTATATAGCATTTAATCTAAAAGACTTATAATAGTTTAAGCTATTTAAGCTGAAGTAGCAGATTAATTTTAACTTTACACTACTATTAAAAGAAGCTTAAGATTATATTAAATATATAGTAAAGCCTTTTAATTATCTTAATATTAAAGAGTTACTTAGTAATATAGATAATAATAATAACTTTAACTTAGAGGTTAATAATAATATTAATAACTTTATTAATAAAGATAGCAATAGTACTATAATAAGTGTTAAATCAGTTAGTTAGTTTAAAGATATTAATAACAATATTAATATTAGTAAGCTTAAGTTGCTGCTATTACTAGCGCTAGCTGCTATACTTAACGCTATATTAATACTAATACTGCAGCTAAAGTATTAAGCAATTTATTATACTATAAAAGAAAGTCTTAATAACTTCTATATTTAAAGTACTATAGAGAATAACCTTCTATTAACACCTCTATTAATATAAATATTAAAGAAATATAAATATATTATTAATAATATAGAAAGTGATAATATAATAATCTTCTGCAGCTTATCTATATTTATATAATATATATAGATATTATATATATAACTAAATAGCCTTACTTAAGAGCAATATAATAATATAATTTTTATTATTATATAATATAGTTAAAGCTGAAAATTGCATTATGAAAAGTTATTAATTTAGTGGGTTAACATAGAAAAATGCCACTTTTGGTGATGTGGGTGGAAACCCCCTTTTTAGCGTGGAAACCCTGTTTTTTCGCCCCCTATGTGAGTAGGGGGTCTAGCGTTAGCCTGCCACACGCTTTGACCCCCGGGTATTCACCTCTCCTCTCCTCTCCTCTACTCCTCTCCCTTCTCCTGCCTGTTCTCCCAAGTTCTGCGAAGGCAAGGCATGCACCTGCGTCTAAGGTCTGCGCCTGCGCCTGCGCCTGCACCTCACCTGCATCTGCCCCTCTTGCACCTGCAGCAGCACATTACTGAGGTAAGTGATCACTCTTCCTGTGGATACCCGCTCGGCCTCATGTCCCCCATGTCATGTGTGTGTGTGGCCGTGTCGTGTTGGAACTTTGACCCTCCTGCAAGTCTGTCTCAGTGCCCTCCTGTAAATGGTAGTACTGGGGCCCTTGAATGCTTGTCGTACTCCGGATACATGGAAGCGACCTTCGAGCAGAACGGATCAACTGGGTCGTTGACGACGTCAAAAGGTGGGAAGGCGGGGAAACATTGGCGTCAGGGGCGGCGGGGCCAAGTATCGCAACGGTACCCCCGACTCTCCCGCTTTCCGCTTCCCGCTCACGGCCTCGGTCTTCGACCTACCTTACCTTACCTAAGGTAATGTGCCTTACCTCACTTTAGTTCACTACGAGCTCAGCTGTCACAGTTCCCCCTCTAAGCGAGCCAAATTAGTCCCTACGTAATATGTACTCTAGACACCTTCCATACTTGGCATACACTACCGCCGTATGTTCGGCTCAGCAAACCTCACGTCGGTCAACTGCAATTCCTGAGCGCAGACCACAAATACTCATCCCCGCATCTCGCAGCGCAGAATGTGTGCCGTTGAAAGTATCTGCCCATGCGGCGTGGCGTGGCGTGGCGTGCCTAACCCAAATGCATGTCTGGCGCTGTCGGGTGTCTCTCTTTCCTGCCCGTCTCCTTTCCCCGCGCCATTGGATGTTCATCCTCTGCTCCACTCCGCTCCAAAGCACGCGGCGGCTAGAGAGCAAAACGTCTATCCAATAGGCCGGCCTATTCCTGGACATCCAATGGAACGCTAGCAATTCATAAATCTCTACCTAGGTAGGGTGGACGGGTGAACATCTTGCTCTTATCTTTGCATACACACATACAGCTGAGTTTACCCGTACAGAGGACTACTAGCAGTAGAATCACGAATCGTTGGTGTAGCTCCCCCAGCCTTTCGTCGACCGTGGCTCTCTCGTACTCACACGCTATATCGCGGCAAGGTAAGGAGAACCGCTTATGTGCCTTTGGTGAACATCCCGACAGTTCGGATACCCGCCAGCCCTACTAATGCTGTGGAACCAGCCATGCAAAGCGCGACCTTCGCTCATGGACCCCGTCGCGAAGCTTACAGCTTGTGAAACACCCGCTTGTTTTGGAGATGAGCTGTATCTCTTCGCTCAATTATCGCAATATGCCATGCGGAAGTAGTACTAATGCGGTTCCAGTCGACCTGAGCAGTATATAATAGCCGTAAGACACTTATGATGATATGCTTCAAATCGTCCCGTTCGGTGGCGTTTTCACGCACTAACGAGACGTGCCTCCACCCAAACTCCCTCGACGCCACTAGCCGTGCTTTCATTGTACATTAATCTCACAAAAGGTTTTCCTATGGCACTTCTAACCACGTTGTGACGGGATCACCACGGGCCTCGTCGTTCGTTCGTCCGCCCAATCTCAGAGGGGTGTGGTGGGAGGACTTCGGTCATTCCTGGCGCCATTGACCGGGGCCGAGCATCTACAACGTAGCTGACACCGTCTTCCGATGCATACGATGGTGGTCGCGGCCCGCTGCCACCCTCCCTAGAGTTCGACGGGCTGCCGTTTGATGTCGCATTGGGATTGCGTTGCCAGTATATCCTATTGGGATCCACCCGCTGTACCCTCTTGTTAGTCACCTGAGAACACTGGAAAACCCATGCTGCTGGCACATACCACACTCTCTCTCCAGAGGCCGTAGGCTGGCGGCTTCGCTTTGGCTGCCTCGCTTACTTCGCCCTCCTCCTCTTCGTCACGGGCTAACACCACTCTAATTGGTTCCCGTGGGACAGCGTAGCCTCCTGGAGCAACAAGCTGCGGCATTGGCGGCCTGGCCTCGTCGTCCGATCGCGGTCGAATGACGAGCATGCATAAGCGAATCAAGCCGTGGCAGAAAAAGATCGTTGTAAACAGAATGATGAGTATGAGAAGTACCGTGAACTCGCTACTGCGGATGTTCTGTGTGAGAGACAGGGCAAGGTCTACAGAGTCAGTAAGGCTATCCCAACGGCAGCACAAGGTGTCACTCACACACGGCTAACAACAGTGCTAGAAATGTGCCTGAAATAAAGCACCGAAGGATTTGCGATCGCATGCGCCGCGACTTCACCCATGGCAGGCAAAGCAGGAACCTTTTCGGGTGTCCATCGTTATCCTCTTCTTGGTTTCGCTGCCTCCGTCGTCTGCGCCGCCTTCCCTCCTGTGCCATCTGTGCCAGATGCATCTCTGCAGGATCTGGCCCAGTAAACCTTCTTGTCAGTCTGCGGGAATGTGATCGAGCACGCTGGGCGACGGGAGATGGCATCGCTACAGGCATCTGTGGAGCTCCCGCCCTGCTCATGTACGGTCCGGGAAGCGGATCGGTCGCCGCTCGAATCGGCAGTTGTTGTCCTGAGCTAGGCCGCGAGTTCGGGCCGTTGGAACCACTCGTCCATGTCCTCGCAAGATGCGGAAGATTCAGTCGAGTGCTTGGGAGTGTTGGGAGGCCTATATTGAAGCGCGGAGTCTTGGGACTGTCATTCTCGCCATCGTCCAGGCGCTGCATCCTACCGCCGGGATATCTTCTTGAGGACAGAGCAGGCCGTGTTCCAGATAGTTGCCTCGGCCGAGATCGTGAATCTTCTTGCATTTCAGGCTGCGTTGATGGTCCAGCCAAGGCCTGTTGCTCAATATCTGGTCCATTCGAGGACCGTCCGCGTCGCAGAAAGTCCATGTTGGAGGATCGAAGCTGATATGCAACTCCCGATTGAACGCTAAGAGTTAACTTCACAATTGCCGCCGTTCAAGGTTCCTCATGCTTCAGCGGGGAGAATAGCGAGAAGCGCGAGTCGGCGCCGTGTGTTTCGTACTCCTCGTGCGGAGGCTGTCGACGCTGCCACAGATAATACTGCGACGAGGGGGATCCTTTGCAGTGGACGGAGCAACTGGCGAGTCAGCGTCTTCCAGAAGGGCGATATTTGTGACCGTCTCGTTGAAGAATCGTTGTAGCTGCAGTCACGGCCGGCTTAGAGAATGCCCAATAGTTGGGAGAAGAAAGTAATAAAGGAAACAACGAATTGAGAGGGTGCTGGTGTGTCGGAAGTTCCAAGGGAGGACTGCCGGCGACTCAACGGCCTCGATCAAGGAATTCGACGGGTGAAGGGAGGGACACTCGCAACCGCGGAAGATAGGAAGCAGGGCAAGTATCCGGGGAGGACAACGCTGGCGGCGCAGTTCAGCTTCCAGAGCCTGCAAAGTGATTGCCAGTTGAAATAAAAGATGGATTGGGAGGTAGATGGAAGAACGTAAACAAATGGTCAATGAAAAGAAAAGGGCGAAAAAGAAGCCTGATAGGCGCCTGGCGCCGCCAACATGACGCTGAGTGAGGCAATTGATGTAGAGAAGACGGAAGAGCTGGAAAAGAAAGAGAGATTGAGACGAGGAATAAGGTGAGGTGAACAAGGGACTGCCAGTCAGGCGTCGTTTCTCGGTGCGTCCGCAACCCGTGCCTGACTTTGCGTAGGTACGCCAGCCGGGCTGACAGCCAGCAGTTCGGTTCGCTAGGGGAGTTCGAGGCAAGGCACAAGCCAGCAAGTATTGGTAGGGTCTTGTCGACTATTGGAATGGAGGAGAAGGTCGGCCAAGATGGCGAGTGTTACTGGACAGACCAGAAAAAGAAACTGCGGCTGCAGACTCGGGGCACACAGACAGCTGTGACCAGTCTCATGGCAGGGCACCTGGGATTCTGCGACGTGGAAGGGCAGAAAATAGAGGAAGAAGCGACCCTGGGTGACGAGGAGGTGCAAGTACGGACGAAAAAACAGGAGGAAACGTGCAGCTTCTGCGGCGTGGAGGACGGGAATATGTTGCAGCGCAATTGGACCCTTGCGCTGGCGAGGCTCAATTTCATCTGTGCCTCTCCCAGTGTCCCAGGCACAGAAGAAGAGATGGATTCGCCATCACTTGTCGACTTCTGTGACAGCTCGAGTGTTGCATAATCGCCCAGGGGTAACCACCACAGGGGCCTTATTGGAGATGGAGAACACCAGATGTTTCGGATTGCGCGGTTGCGAGGCGCTAAGCCGTTTCTGGTCCGCCGCCGTCCACAACCTACCTCAATAGTCACACCCGACAATTGTCCCGGGTTTAGGTAAAAGCGCTACCTGCAGGCCTCGGCCCCAGATAACTGCGTTATGTAAGCTGCGTTGTTTAAAAAAGAGACTTTTCGAGACTACCTTAATTAACAGGATACTCGCAGACAGCAGCCACCCTACTATAAATTCTCCGCCTAACGCACACACGCACGCTTCACTCGACGCCAAAGACATCGAATCTGACCTAACTTGTCTCCTGCCACACTTTCTGCTGCGCATCTACCAAAGATACAGTAGGTACGATATGTTTTCAGGGAATCAAGCATGCCCATTGACGAAGCCCCTGGTCCACCCCCAACATGCCTCAGCATGGGGACCGTTGCTCAGAGCCTCCACTTTCAACCACTGTCCTCCTAATGGAAAACGTTGAGAGAGGGCCACTACCCACAGACTCGGAACCAGAAAAGCCTACAAGACTCGGATGGAGTACCTAGGCGCCTCCAGGCTCTAGATATCCATGCCCGGCACAGAGTTCGAAGCACGGATGCATACGGATCCTCGAGGAGGCCAACGTGCGCTTACATAAGACTGGCGATTGCGAAAACGTAGTGTTCCGACATCAGGTAGACTTCGGGGACTATGTACGAACACCTCAGATTCGTTGACAGTCAGTATCTCATGGTCCAAAACTGCGCCTGTCCCCCTACCTCTCCCTCACCCTCTCCACAGAATTTGCGTCGTCACGCCCTGTTCCTATCCATAAATAGGCCCCGGGTCGTCATATGTCCAGTTCGTGACTTCCGACAACGTCCAAAACTCTTTGCTCGATAGAGTTCTTTTAGATTTACCCCTCCGAACACCGAGACCAGAAAGGGCAAGTCCCGGTTGACGCCTTGGCGTACCCTCATCTAGTAGTAACTCAGTAAAGTCGTGGGCCCACAGACACTTTTGAAATGGGTCAACGAGTGACATTATACGATGTTTGCATACGCTGCAACGGTCAGTGAGTCTCTGCTCTCTCATTTCGTTGGCAAGTTCTTCAGAAATTCGGGTTTCCCAGAATATGGGTTTCGCACCGAGGCAGCAGTCGTCAGATGCTAAAAGTTAGTCGGCGCGCCTCGCTTGTGCAAGCTGAACTAACTGACGCTTTTTTTCTTCATTACGCAATGAACCTTGCAATGTCTTAGGGTTGTCCCTGAAAGAACTGACAGACACACCGGACGATTCTCCAGGCCGTGACACTGGCCGGGAAACGTGCTTTTTTACGACTTCGTACACCAGCTCCAGCAACGGCGAGTTAAAATTGCCGAAATCGGCTCTTCTAAGGGTATCAAAGTAATCTCTCCCTGAGACGACCTGTGGTGTACAATCATGGATCGGTCTAGTCGCCGCCCGCTATCTCCCACGTCGACTTGCGGCTCTTTTCCGAGTCATATCCGAATCCGTGGTACAACGAATGATCAGGTAATCACTCATCGCAGAAAAGCCCGCCCATCTTGCCCCGCCACCACATGCTCCGAGATGCGAGGCATGTGGATATATGGTTCCTTTAAATTTGGCGCTTTCACAATGGATTCATCTCTGCACTACATCCTCCTTGGCATGTTGTAATATTTGCTCAACGTCCGGCGTCTTGCTCACCGCAGTTCTCCCAGGAGCATGTTCCGATCAGATGATGCGGACAGTACTAAGAAAGGAAGTCAGCATTCATCTTGTAACGCCAGAAAAACCGCAGCCAGGAACGCATACCAATTGGCTCTGTGCCAGGCGCAAACTCAACACAATTGACGGTTCCCTTGTGACCTGGCAGCTTGTACATCAATTTGCCAGTCTCGCTAGACCAAATGGTCGCAGTTCCATCTCCAGAACCAACGGCCACCTTCTTGCCCTCAGAATCCCAGCTGGCACGGATGAGATTCTTTTCAAGACCCATAGACGCACCGTCAAACGTCCTGATGTGTCTCTCGGTCGGTGCGAAGGGCCGAATGTCCCACGTCCTTACTGTTGAATCCATAGCAAAGGATAGGAGCGATTGAGAGTCTGGCGAGACCCTCAGGGAGGTTACCGTATCCTGGTGTCCAAGCATAGAGTAGATCACCGACTTCTTGCGCAAATCCCAAACCTTGATGTCATTGTCAATGCCTCCTGAATAGACTTCATTCCCGGCTTCTGACATGGCAATAGATGTGATCGGAAACTCGGTCTGAATGTGATCAACCGCAGTCTTCGTTCTCGGGTCCCATAAGCCTATGGACCCGTCATCACTGCCACTGACCAAGAGTTCTTCGCCTCTCTTGCTGATGTCCATGGCATTGACAATCTCTTCGTGACCGACGTATCTTCGTATTCTGGAGCCGTTCTCCAGGTCCCAGCTCGCCAGATGCGTATCTGCCGATGCTGAGTAGAGGATCTTCGAATCTCGCGACCATTGAAGGTCGAGGATGGCGCCGCGGTGGCCGTTGAGGATTCCGTAGTTTTCACAATCGCCATACGTGCGCCACAGGACTTATCAGTCAGCACCGAAACTTGTCTTTCATTGCAGCAAGATAAACTCACGAATGCTTCTATCCATAGATCCCGAGGCGATAAAGTTGCCTGTAGGATCGAACTTGGCAGAAAAAATCTCCCCAGAGTGTCCAGTGAGCTCCATGACAGGGGCTTGTAGATTGCTCGTTCGTGGCGCCTATTACGGCAGCATTAGCCATGGTTGAACGGTAACTATGAGTCGCAGTTCTTACGGTCTGAACCAAAGCATTGCTCTTCCCGGAGCCATTTAGCCTCGCCAGTGCTCCCGTGGATGATCCCACGTTTTGACGCTTCACGATCATCTGTCCCGAGTCTGGCTCGTCAGATGCCGGTCTTTTTTCGGACATTCTGAGGATGCAGGATGTCTCTTCGATCGAAAGGAGGTGCCGCTATCTTCAGGTCGATTTCGTGGGGGCTAATGCGCGCGTTGGGTGTTGCGACAGACGCTCAGTTGAATGAGCAGGAAAAGACAAAATACGCAACAACTGTGATCATTGGCCCGTGCAACAACCTACCTAAGTGCAAACGGACCTCCAGGGACGAGACGCGGAACGGAGCTTGCTTCTGCCGATCACCGAGCTACCTACCTAAGGTACCGACGTCCACGGGTAGGCACCTTAGTAAGTCCCGCTGGAGTGTCCCGGGCTCAGTTCAGTGGAGCTTGCGTCCAATTCAACCCGACCTGCGCAGTGAAGTTCACTGGTACAGTGCACCTCAACGCGCAAGGTACGCACTAAGGTACCTAATTAACTCTCCAAGCTTCTGATTGGCGCTTTCCATATTTGACCCCGGTGATTCCATCTCAAATATCCACTGGCATCAGACGTGGACTACCCCCCACCAATACTGTGAACGTCAACCACCCCCATACCATTTACAGCATCGTCAGGGTGCCCCGACACTTGCGCCTCACGACCACGCGAACTCTACGACAAGGCGATCCGGTGACGAGGATACTAGACCGGGCGGAACCCAGCCTCCAATCGGACAAAGAGGCGTCGAAACGGCCAGATCATTGCCGACTTCCTTGATTGTCTGCCGCCCTCACGAGGCTCGCATCGCTAAGCAACCTTGAGCTGTCGCATACTGACTGCGCAGCATGGCAGCAAGCAAGGCAACTCGCCTAGGTGAAGAGTGAGTATTCGGCTACGCATGTGGTTGCCAGAGGCTAACAAGCTTTCTCCACAGGATCTGGAAGTACGTGAAGTCGCGACGATGCCATTCAAGCCAGAATTGACCCTTTCCTACAGAACACGCATCGACAAAGTGAACGCTGAGCTGGTGACTTTGACATATGGAACGATCGTCGCCCAGCTATGCAAGGACTATGACAGCGACTATGCGGAGGTCAACAAGCAGCTGGACAAGATGGGATACAACATTGGCCTCCGTCTGATTGAAGACTACTTGGCCAAGTCAAATACAATGAAGCGGTGCTCGAATTTTCGCGAAACGGCAGATATGATTGCACGAGTATGTGCATTCCCATCAAGAAAAAGACTGTCTAAATGTTAATCACTGGTGAGCGCTAGGTTGGCTTCAAGATCTTCTTGAACGTTACGCCCCAAGTCACCAACTGGACCACGGATAACAAACAGTTCTCGTTGGTATTTGACGAGAACCCATTGGCAGACTTCGTGGAGCTGCCTGATGATGGGCGCGCGCAGGACGAGCTGTGGTACTCCAACATCTTCTGCGGTGTGTTGCGCGGAGCTTTGGAGATGGTGCAGATGCAGGTGGAGGCACACTTTATCAGCGATGTCCTGAGAGGCCATGACACGACAGAGATGAGGGTATCGCTGATACGATACATTGACGACGAATTGCCACCAGAAGACGACTGAGCGGTGCAGATCTCTCACTTGAAATCACCAATTGTTCGCAACTTCGGCTGCGATTATGCGGTCATGGCCTTCGCAGTCGTGGTCTCGCGATATCTCTCAGCTAAATTCCCTTTCTGGGACGAGGAAGAGCCTCAAAGGAGCAGCAGAGATCGTTAACCTAAGTATAGACGTAATTCGACTGTGCATACAATGGAATTTCCAATGACAATTCTGTCAGATCTATTCAGACAGGGCCCTTAGCGTCTCAGGCTTTCGAGGTAAATATAGCAAATACAATGGTGCTCTCATAGCAATAAGGAGAGAAAATAGTCCGGCTCTCAATGACGCGTAGTGGGCATTTGCCAGGCACATATCTGAAGAGCGATGCGGGCGACATGTGACTGTAAGCAAGGAGTGGAAACAATCTTGGCGCCCAATTCAAGCCGCATATTGTATCCGTACCAACGCCGGGCTTGCGGTGGCCCCGGGCCTGTATCCACGTTGGCGGCAGACGACGGGAGTTAATTTTGACGACATGGAGCAACATCCAGCTACTGCCTGAGACAATCCCGTTGTTATGACTTTGCGTTGACACGACATACTAATCAGCCAAATGGACAGACAGACAGACGGCAGGTAATCTAGCGGTGCTTTGCTACTGTATCAGTTCCAGGGGGGGGGGAATGTTGCGGAATTAGGTGACGGACTTCGATGAGTGTATCGGCCGGTGTCGGCCGAAGTGGGGAGAGGTGCCCAGAGGTTCGGGATGCCGCCGTAGTTGGGTCTAGACAGCGTGAGGGAACTTTGAAGGGGATGGATGATTGGGCCGATGCGACAAGGCGACAAGGCGACAAGAAAGTCACGGGCGGGATAGCGGCATTGAGCGAAGAGAATCGGCCTGCCTCGCCTGCTCCGAGGAAGTCATTTCGCATAGTTGGCGACATTTCGAGGCTCCGACCAGTCACAGTGTCGCGTCGGCTCGGAGATGGCTAATGCAATAGAATTAAGGCCCGTGCTCTGCGCAACGACAATTTCAAGTAAATAGCATCCTTGACTTCCATGGCATCAAAGGCACCAAAAGTTGGGAACGACGTTTGTGCGCTGGGCCTCAAGTCTTTTCATTATTTTCGAAGTGCGCCCTGTGGTTGGGGCATGGAAGTGTGCGTACGGTTCTTCCGGCATTGAAATTGCCTCACGAATAGGTGTCTAATGGCTCTAAAGAGTCGCGGACGGTGCAGGGTACGTAGGTTTCTCTCGAGACCGGTTGGCGTGTATGGGAGTGGCTGCAATGCGATGGCATGGAGCTCGAGATAAGGTGACATAATCTGGCGGGCAGTGGTTGGTCTTTAGTTTACCGCGATACAGTGGGAGGTCATCTTGGGTCGGGCGAAACTTTGCACTGCGGATTTATTCCCAGCAGCCTGGCGCGTCGTCGCGTCTCGCTTCACTGAGACGGATAATGAAGCGGCTGGAGCTTCAACCGCGATGCGACGTCGAACAGTCAGTACGTGGGTCGATGAGGAGCTTGCGTGCTTTAGCGAGGTTCCCTGTCATAAGATAAGTGTCGACATCTTGGACGTTACCTACCTGTACCTACCTACCTTTAAGCACGAATACCGTCTGTGTAAGGTGATGGGTAAGGTAGGCATTACACAGTTACAGCTACAGTGCAGTCGACGTGCTTGTTGACTAGATAAATACACCGTGTATGTTGATATATTTGTAAATGTCCCCCTTCTTTGAGGTCTTTGTAGCCTTTTTTTGCCTTTGACACAACGTGCTTCATGCCTCAGGCCAGAACGTGCTCAGAAGTTCGCGCCTCATTCTCAGGTGTACCCGCGTCCTCCCGCCCCCAAACTGCTCTGACGACCACCCAGCTCCCAGTTCCAGGTCTCCAGACTCCCCCCCCAAATCTGCCCAAGCGTCCTGGGCGAAAATTAGGAAAATCCCAACCCCATCCTTTCCACCCGTCGCTCGTCCTGCCTCTCTTCCCTTCCATTGCCTTGCCTTGTCCATCTCGCGCCCCTCTCTTCCACCTTCCTCTACCCTCCTGTCCTCTCCCCTTCCTTCATCAACTAAATCCCCCCCCCCCCCCCCCCCCCCCCTGGTGGCCTCGCATGCCGAACACTTGCAACTTGGCTCTAAACACGCGTCACTTGCTCAGTTGATGGTTTCGTCCTTTGCCCCCGAATCATTTGTCGATTTCGCAATTTCGATCTCGCCTTATCGGTCTAGCGCAGCGCTGCAGGAGAGGGACAACTGCGACTGCTTGTAGAGCAGCAAGCTGGTCTGGCAGGATCGACGACGCCAGAACAACCCCCCGGGCCCAAACCAAGAGCCAAATCCAAAGACCCAGAGAAGACACTCAGCACCCCAAAGAAAGTCCCCGACACAGCTTCCCTTTCGACATCCCGTCTTCTGTCTTTCCATTTCCCACTACTTGCATCCCTCAACCTAATCCTACTCAATCTACTCTTGCTCTTCTCCTGCAACTGGCATCTCTCGCTCTCGCCCTCTCGCTCACTCTCCTACACGAATCATCGCCTTCCTATCGCCATTCCGCATCGCCATCGACCTCGCCACGACGGAGCCAGCAACGATCGCGCCTCTTCCCCTTTCCGACGGCTCTGCTCTTCTCTTCACTTCCTTTTGTATCTCCGATCGCGAGCCCTCGCCCTGCGTCGCGACCATTCAATCCGTTTACTCTCTCTATTAGAGGGCCCCCCCTAGTGGCCTACCGCTGAATCCGACACGCTCCTGCCAGTCGGCTTTTAGCGCACCGCGTGCCACGCATCCAGCGCCTCTGAGGTGGCTGACCGAAAGTTTTTCGACGACCGCGACTTCATTTTCCACTGACCACCATCCCCGTATTTCAACCAACCTTTCCTTTCATCATCTACCGCATCGACTTCTCCTCTTCTAGCCGGGCAGACAACTGTCTGCAGCCCGGCCCACCCTCGTCACCATGAACGTCAACGTCAACCCCAACATGGCCAACATGAACGCCATGGGCGGCCCTGTCGGTGCTCCCGTACCCATGATGAATAATGGCGCAGTCGCTCCTCAGGTTGCTGGCCCCCGACAAATGCCTGTTCCCACGGAGAGCCAAAGAACATTGCTTAACACCTACATTTACGAATACTTTCTCCGTCACCAAATGTTCGATTGCGCGCGATCGCTCGTCAACGGAGACCATCAAATAAACGTCACTAAGGATGGTGCGAACCGACGGAGGGATGAAAATGGCAATTTGCTGGGGAACGGCTTGGGTGACGATCCTATGGACACCGACTCCAAGGACGATATTGACGCGAAGCTCCCTGATGATCTTCCCGCTCCCAAACTGCCTATGCCTGCCTCCGAATCGTCATTTTTGTACGAGTGGTTCTGCTTGTTCTGGGATATCTTCAACGCGCAACGTACCAAGGGCGGCAACGGCCCTGTCAATCAATACGTCAGCCACACCCAGGTACGTGTTTTCGAGCTCATATGACCTATACTCCCATGCCGTCTATTTCCCGGCTTATGCTTACTCGATTTGCAGCAACAATCTCGCATGCGCCAAAACCAGCAGCAGGAACTTCTTCGTCAAATGCGCCCCGAGGGCCTGGCCGCTCAGCAGCAATATCACAATCAGATGATGCGCAACATGCAGAATGGTGGCATGGCCATGAACATGAAGCAGGGAAACCTCGCGCGCACAGCCATGGCAAACAACCAGAACAAGTGAGTATTAGTATTATGTTGGCAACGGCCCATGTTCCAATCTCGAAGATGTAGCTAATAGATCGTCGTAACAGCCCCCAAGCCATGCAAATGCTTCAGCATAAGCAGACCCAAATGCAACGCGACCCGTCTGACATGGAGGGAAATCGCCAGCGCCCCTCCTCCCCTGGTACTGGCGAAAATGCTCCTTCGCCCTCAAAGCGACCTCGCCTGGACGGAACGCCTTACAACCCGAGTCAGCCTGGGATGATGCAGAATGGGAGACCACAGCAGGGCATGCCAGGCCAGCAGGTGGGGACCGCCCCAAACGTAGCTCAAGCCCAGCAAATGCTCATCACCAACGGCATTAACCCGGCACAGCTGACCCAGCAGCAGTTCACGACATTCTCAAACCAACCACCTGCTGTCCAAGCGAAGTCCATTGCCACATACGCTGCGAATCTGCAGCAACACCAGGCCAGCCAGATGCCAAACAAGCCCATGCCCAACGCGGCCGGTCCTCAGGGCCAAGGTTCCCCTATGATGGCACAGGGCCCTGATCAAGCTGGGCTGGCCGCATACTATAACGCCGGCGAGATGCCTGCAGGCATTCGACCTGGCCCTGGCGGTGCCCAGGCCGGCGGTGGAAGTAACCACGCTCTGCAAGATTATCAAATGCAGCTAATGCTTCTGGAGCAGCAGAACAAAAAGAGACTCATGATGGCTCGACAGGAACAGGACAGCATGGGCGGTGCTATGCCAAGAGGAGACGGCCCTGCTGGTCCTGGCGGTCCCGGCGCTCCTCCAGGCCCCAACGGCCAGCCATTCCCTGAGACTTCCCCTCAAGGTGCTAGGACAGGAGCCTCGCCCAACCCGACAGAGCAGATGAAGCGTGGTACGCCCCAGATGAATAACGCGGGCATACCTTCGCCCTTGCCGGAGGGCGCCCAGTCTCGGGGCTCCCCCAATCCCATGAACTTCATGGGCAACCAGATGGATCCCAACATGGCAC
Organism: Colletotrichum horii; assembly: GCA_027406005.1. NCBI lineage: Eukaryota > Fungi > Ascomycota > Sordariomycetes > Glomerellales > Glomerellaceae > Colletotrichum > Colletotrichum horii. The sequence continues at coordinate 4,740,364 of JANVYB010000008.1, forward strand.
CCCACTTCTTCAAGGGCATGGCGAATATGGATGGGAACATGGTGCCAAATCCTCAGATTAATGGCATGCGCCCACCTAGCTCGCATCCAGGCCAGAACTTCAATGGCCAAATGAACCCCCAACAGATGATGGCTGCGAGACAACAGCAACAACAGCAACAGGCGGCTCAGCAGCAGCAGCAGCAGCAAGGCCAGCCTCCGCAACAACAGCAGCAGCAGCCTCCTCAACAAGGTGGTCAAGGCAATCAACCTGTGCAATGGCAAGGAGGTCCGAACGGGAACCAGATGGTACCTCAGGGCCCTCAAGGCCAAGTCCAGGGCACCCCTCAGCAGCGATCAATGCCACCACCGTCTGCGCCTGCCGCTGCGAATGCAAACAGGACAAACACCTCGTCCCCTCAGCAAGCAACTGCGGCGCCACCCACTCCTTCGCAAGCCAATAAGGCCGCGCCCAAGAAGAAGGATAACAAGAACGCAAAGGCCAAGGTAAGCACAACAAAAGCTTGTGGGAATCATCTAACAAGTTTACAGGCTGCCACACAAAAGAAGTCAAACCCCAATCTCAACAGCGGAGCCACGCCGGCGGCTGATGGCACCCAAGACCAGGAGCCGCCAACCCCGGCGACGCCTATCACTCCTGTTAACCCCGCGAGCTTCAAAGCTGGCCAGAACGCGCCAGTTTCCGCCGTTCCCAACGGACAGCCTCCAGCTCCCACAGCCGCACCTGCGCCCCAGGTCGCTCCTCAAGCTCACTCGGATGCCAACCAGAACGGATCGTTTGGCATGGACAGCACGAATGGCATGGTCGATTTCGGCGCCATGGCGTTTGCGGACCCTCTCGTCTCCGATAATGTCCTAAACGATTTTGACTTCGACTCTTTCTTACACGAAGATGGTGACAATCAAGCCTTTGACTTCAATACCGGCTCTTTCGGCATGGAGGGCGCCAATGAGATTGGTGCAGACTAGGTGGTCAATTGAGACTGTCAGTGCGCGCGTTTGTAGCCAAGGGGAGTTTGACGATACGGTGACTGTGCAGGCTGTTGCTTCGCGCTTCGCAATTTCGGCCATTCGTTCTTGAATCTAGCTACGACGTCGACAGAATGTTGCGAGTTCCAACTGGGCAACATTTCGGTCGGGATACCCACAATGAAGCTCCCTGGCTATGTGAACACTGGGCGGTATTTACGCCAGTTGATGCATGCACAAGGGCAGTCTGTTCACCCTCTAACCAACTTAAAAAAAAAAAAAAAAAACGGTCCCAACACAAGTGGTGTCTGGACCATTCACATCGTCGTCACTCAGCCTGACAGTTTTCCTTATTTGCTACTATTCCTCCACCTACCATCTGTCGACAACATAGGCATAAATGGTTCTGGTGTTTGTTATCTGGTGGAAGTATGGTGGACGGACGGACATAGTCAACGTTCTCCAACGCCTTTCAAAACAAAGGCGGTCTTAATTCACGCGTGCATCTGCCTGGGGTAACACGCATTCAACCTCAACGGGCCCTGTGAGCTAGCTGTCACCACACGAGCTTCTCCTTGGCTGTCCTTGGATCATTGGTTCTGGAGTTCTACGGGCCGGTTTCGCTAGTCTTTTTTAGGTGCCTACTTCCTACCTCGAACAGTTGGGCGAAATCATTGATTACATGCGGCATACGAATTGAGATTGCGGAGCCCGGATTTTACTTGGAGTGGGAAAGTTCGCTGGACCATGAGTTTCAACTTGTGCAAAAGAAGAGAGGAAGTCCAAAAAGGGGCAGAGTTGCTGTCAAGGGTTGAGTATGAGAAGAGCATTGTATTTATTAGAAGGTTCGGACAACATCATACCGTGTCCAGCCGTCGTCGTTCATCCTAGGTCTTGTCAGATTACTGTGGCGTGTGGAATGGTATTGGCTTACGAGGATCAATCCATATTTTTCAGTTGTTCGAATACTGCTATCAAGCTAAGCAGAGGCGTCTCGTCAGCGGTGACTAGTGCGGCATATAAAGCAACCTGGAGAACGCGGATGTACACGAGGCACCATGCGGGTTATATATTCAAGGTATGTCATCTTGAATGTGTAGTAAGCATTGACCACCATGGACTGACTGGTCATCGATGATGAGGGGGAAAACCTGTTCGCGGACCGCTCCCGGATGTTCAACTGACAGCGCCCGATGTTGAAGTAATATGGAAGGGACCGCCTATTTTTCCTACTACTTTTCCTTATGGTAACATACTCCCTCCACCTTACTGTCGTTGTCGCTGCCGTCGTCGCTATCGTCGTCGCCGCTATTTTAATTATCATTACATCTACTACCGTATTCAAAAGGAACAACTAATTGCACAGAAAATATAGCCACGCAGACACAGGAAAATTAGGCCGTCTCTTGTGGAAATGGTGCAGATGTCTCACAGGCTCGGAACTACTACCAATCCCCGCCGCCTAGGCGTTCTATGCTAGCTTACATATTCTATGACGGGCCCAGAGCAGCTTCCATGTGTGCGTAAGGCAGCAACGGTTCAAAGGAAACTTCGCGCATCGGTCGTATCGGTCGCGTGTTCCGTCAGCCAAAGTCGAACTAGAATCAAGTCGCATCACAGTTTACTTTCCTTATGTTGGGTACTCAGCGTAGCCTGAAGAGAATGCCATTTGATTACCATCTTGATCATTTATCTGCCACCTCTCCGCGATTGCTTCTGAACCACTGGTGTTTCGCCCTTGAAGTGCCAGTCTTGTGTCGGTCACATGCCAAAAGCCTGGGCTCTTTCAATCTACGGGAGGGAAGGGTGGACTGAGTTCGGCCAATGCCAAAAAAAAATCGCTGTTGAATGGGGGGTATCTACTATGAACAGAAGCGCCGTCGCGCGTACTTGGGTGAAACTGCGGGCAAGTGTCACTGATATGGCGTTGGTATCTCGGGGCTCGCGGTAAGATTTAGTCGGATCACAGAGCGCTCGCAACGCGCATCCAGTGTGCACAAGCAAACGTGATTGAAAGTGGTCGAGAGAAGTCCAGCATGCGATGCGTCTTTGACGTGAGGACACACGCGAGCGAACTTCGCTAAGGAAAGCTCATGCCGTCTCGTAAACGGCGAGATATCCAACCTCCATCATGCTACCATAGCCATCCTGAGTAGCGTCGGTAGGGTTACCCGGAAGTGTACCACCTATGCTGTGTTAGTTGGGCGGCTTAAATATGACCGGAAATGATTCAGACTTACCAACAGCGACGTTCATGAGCACGTAGTAAGGGGCATGGGCGAGCGTGGCCCAGATTGACTCGTCTCCAATATCAGCACCGGTCAGCGTGTTGAAAACAACGCCATCGCGCAGCCAGGTAATAGTCTCGGTGAGCCAGTTGTTAGAAGTACGGTCCCACTGGAGACTCCACGTGTGCCAGTCGTTATCCGGGATCGAGGTGGCAACTCCACGGCCGCTGGGTTCGTTGCAGATACCGCCAGACTCTTGTTGGCAGTGGACGTTGCCCGTGGCAGACAGCTGACCGTTGACCTGTTCGAAGATATCGAGCTCGCCGCAGAGAGGCCACTGCGTACCATGACGGACGGCATCGCCCAGCATCCAGAAGGCGGGCCAGATTCCCTGCTTATTTGCGTTGGCGCCCATTCTGAACATGGACTGGACACGCATCAGTTTGCCGGGTTGAGGGGTCCACGAGGCTTTGGTCTCTATGCGGCCTGAAGTCCAGACGCCATTGGAAGATTTGCGAGGGATGAATTGGATCGTCTCGCCGCCGGAAATTTGAAGGTTCCAAGATGAGTCGGTGTAAGTCTGAACCTCATTGTTGGTGTCGATAGCTAGAGTGATGCCCCAAGTGTCGCTTCTGGGAGGCGCGCCAGCGTTTCCTTGGAAGGTCTCTGACCAGATGATGTTCATGCCGTCCACGGCCGGGGGGGCGAGGGCCCTGGCAAAGGGCACCAGTGCCAGAAGAAGAGTAGTGCTAATCATCTCTCTGATGTTATGAAGTGACGATTCAGACTCGAGGACGATATCGAGGGAGGAATTGAAGATTATCGATTGTGTGGTGTTTCTCGTCGTAACGGGCTTATGATGCTGGCAATCTGCAAATATCCAAAAAAAAAGGAATGACTGGGACGATGTACGTCGTGTGAATGAATGTAAGCGAAGTAATCACCAAGAAAAGAATGTAAGCGGCGCTGTAGGCCAGGTCAGGGAGTGTGGAATCGAAGGCGAGAAGGCAACGAAAAGCATTCTGATGAACGGAGGCCAGAGGCTGGACTGAGTATATATAACAGATAGGAGTGTGCTGTTTGCGCAAAACCCCTGCCGGTGGATAAGAAAGTGGGCGGCAGCAACAAGGGATATCTCTTCGGTGCTGAGAACCAGAGAGAGCAAGCGGGCCACAGAGACAGGGAAAAGAGCTCGCTCACCACCCAAGGGCCATGGCAATCCTCCGAAGCAGTATCCATAGCCCGAGGCTGTATGCCGTAAGGCAGAAGAAAGAAATTGGACGTGGGGAGTAAGGATGAAACGCCCAGAATCGGACAGCAACACCCTTCAGTGGCGGTGATGGTGGTCCGCTTGGCTCTGGGGCCCGACTAATCACAAGTTCTCTTTGCAGCCGAAGTCCCAAGAATGGTAGCTTCGCGGCGCAAGTGGGTTGCACGTAGGTAGTCAGATGTGGGTAGTACCGGGGCCGACGAGCAGGGCCAAGTCAAAGGCAGGGACAGCGAGGACCGTACCTACATATGCAGATAGTCGAGTTGGTTGGTTGGTAGTTGGCCACCACTAACTCTGCATTGTACCTGCGCACCTGCGTGGCACCAAGAAGCTCCTATCTTTCCTCCCTGACATGGCAAAGTAGTGTACCGTCTAGATACCTTGCAGAACAGGGGCAGCTCATGACGGGAGGTGGCTGATGAATGGAAGGGAGTAGTGATCTGCGCAATGAGAGGGGACCCTAGCGGTCGATGAAGGTCGGGACCAAGGACCAAGAAGGAATTGTGGAAGTGTCGGAGCAATGAGAGTGCACAAAACGAGCAGAATGGAGATTCAAGCCTGAAAAACTGCCCAGGTTGAGGTAGCATGGGGCGCAGAGGACTGAATAACCATGGATTTGCATGATATTGGCATGGGCGGGGGGAAAGAGACGGGACGACCTAGGATGTTGATAAGGGGGCCTCCGAGCCAAGGATCGACTCCCGCTGCTGCATTGGCCACTGATAGATCCCACTTCATAAGGAGAAAATGAAAGCGCATAAGCTCCATCCCCACCGCTAACCGGGGATTTGGCGTCTGATCCGTCCACTTGGAGGAAGGTTCTGAAGGGGGAGAGAAAAAAAAAAATAGGAGACGGGCAGAGTCAGTCAGACTCATTCGTCCCGAAGCCCCGCGAAGGAGAAAAGGGGTACGCTCGGCGATTTCTCATCGGGTGTGGTCTCTCTGGATTATGTGCTGCAGTCAGCATTGTGTGCCATATATGCTGAGAGTAGGGAAGGGGGGCTTGATAGAGAGCGCTGAGCATACACTAAAAATGCCACGGGTTTCTCGTTTCCTCGAACTCCAAAGGCACATTGGCATCGCATCTAGCTAGCCCTTGGGATCTCATGGAGGTGGAGGATGTGACAGAATGGTAGCGTGGGGGCTGCCTGATATGGATGGCCAGTGTGCAGCCGGGACACGCCGCCGCGAATTTCTCAGTGCGAAAGATCAGATCGCTGAAGTGCAATGCCCCTGCCGCTGTATGACTCTGTACGAATAGTGGCATAGCCTGACAGCCTACCCAGCCTTACTTGGGCCGGCAACGCATGTTCTGAGACAGGACTAACAGGGTTTCTCCGACAGGGGCAGGCTGGTCCGCGTCGACACTGGACGAACCAGAGGAGGCCAAGGATATCGGGTAAAGGTGCCGCAGCACACCGTAATGAGCCGCAAATGGACGCGGCAGTGCCCAATTCCGTACCAGAGACCCGGACCGACTCCGCTCAAGTGCCGCGTTGGAGATGGGCCGGTCAGTCTGTAAAAGCGGAAATACCCACTGCCTCGCACACGCCTCGTTGCCCCTGCACGTAGTGTACGTGATGGCCACATAAAGTACATCAGCATGTTAGCCAAACTGACCGCACTATCACAGACACGAAGCGTGGAAACCAGATAGTCGAACCTACTCGTAAATCCAGGAGATAAGCGAGTCGCCTCCACTGAGATACACCACGTTAGACCGAGGACACGGTACCGCGGATACAAGGACGATGGCGAAGCGGGAGGTCCACCACTAAGACATTGCCCCTGTCGCTGAAAGTCGCTGGCTTTGTAAGGCCCAGAACAGCGGGAACGAACCGTCATGCTCATTTTCGGGCGAGCCGAGCCTCTTTCTTCCAGTTTATATTACATTGTCGTCCAGCGCATTCCGTGCGCTTGATCCGGGGATAGATATTTAGCTCTCTTCCAAGACATGTAGGTCAGCACACTGATTTGTCTCAAACACAATAAGCTCGGCCACTTGCTGTATCTAAACACGGCTCTAAATTCTAGACAAAATCTGAGCAAAACGTTTGCTCGGGCTAGACACTCGGGGTATATTATCCCTACATTGCTAGCAATGAGGTATCCGGAACCTGGTGATGGAGTGTCACTTGTTCAGGATTGGCCGTCATCTAGTATTTGGCCTGGCTGAGGAGTTGCACCAAGGACATCCCCGAGCTTTTTGCCAAGTTGGACAATTGTGTGCTCGTACACTCGCGCGACGTCCATGTATAGTCTGTCGTCATCCTCATCCCAAACCAATCTGGCGCGCTCGTCGCTTTCTGCTTCAGTGTCGAAGTCTTCTTCCTCTTCGCCGTCGTCGTCTGGCTCTCTGCCAAGAACTTCGACAATCACTAGTCGGGTATGCTCTACAGAGCTTCGACAGCGGACCATGTCCGTGGTGGTCATTCCTGCCCTGAGGCCGTTCTCAAAACCGGGCAAAGGGTCGCCAGCGTCGATGTCTCGGCCAGTCAGAAGACTTGCAAAACAATGGTCGAGCTTGGTGAGAACAGAAAATGTAGCTCTCGAAGAGGGTGGGAAGGCGACAATCCATTGAGTGAAATCGCCAGCGATATTCAAGAGGAAGGGAATTTGCAGGCTCGCTACGATGGGATGTGTCAGGCATAGGAGAACATGAAGGTGTTGGGACACATGGGCCTTCACTTACGCGTTGCGGAGAGCCAGAGAACATCGATGACGCCGTGCAGGTCTTTGCACAGCTCTGCGAAAGTCTTGTAGCCGACAACATCGTCGCCCGGCTCAGGATTGCCGTGTTTCTTAACAAAGCGACGGTTGACTACTGCCAGCCGTTCCCCAACGTATCGGCGGACCGTGTCTTCCTTACTCGATCCCGGCCGCAGGGATTTGGCACGGGGATGGGGGAGGCCCGCACTAGAACGGGTAGATGAGCTGCTGGGAGCTGGTGAAGGGAGGGTCTGCGAAGGGAAGAACCCCCCCGGGCCGGATTGCGAGGCGTCAGCCATGTTTGAAAGGTGTAGGCACTGGCTGGGTCAGGATCGACAAAGTTCGGCGCATCGCCAGGACTGAAGCATAGCTTTATAGGCGTTCATTCGAGCTTGAAAGTAGGGGTAGCACTCGGGTAGGTAGGTTGGTAAAGATAGAACTATCTCCGCAGCATCGTGAAATATAGACTCACTACCGTATCCCTACTGGCGATGACCTAAGTACCTTACTAAGGTAGCAGGTTGCCTACCAGCGGCACATGCCCTTAGTAAGCAGCATTGGATCGTGCGTCACGCCACACCTCGACCACTCAGCAGTGGCTTTGCCGGCGAGATAGCGCTAACGTGAGGTGGCTTGTGTGGTGACGTTGAATCAAAAATTTCCGCTGCGACAGAGCTCCGTCGCGCAAGCACCAGTCCGATATCGACTTCCAACCTCACAAAGCGACTGAGTGTGAAAAGACAACATACTCCCCCCCCCCCCCCCCCCCCCCGCGCCAACGAGACATTTTCCCCAGCCGTCAAACATCCTTGTTGTCGACATGCCTCCCAAGAGAATTGTCGTTGAGCGAGCTGGTGGCCCCCGAACTCGCCAGCCAAAGGGTTACTTCAGATCAACCTATGATGCCCTGACTTCCTCAGAGAATGCACCTATCGTGCGTAGCATCGCCATCTTCGGCGTAAGTTCTACGCCCACCACCTTTTTCCAAGAACGCAACGAACTGACCATGTCCGCAGGCTGCCGTAACTTTCCTCTCGAGCTCCTGGGGCGAGTTCCTCCTTCCTCCGTGAGCAGTCCCCTGTCGCCTATCTGGTATTGTCCAGCCATTCTTACTCTCTCTAGTCAATGAAAACCTCATTCTCTCGATTGCCGAATGACGATCCATGTATAATCACACATTCTTGTTGCCGCAAATGCTGGCTGTACAATAGTTCAAAGACGAGTAGCCTCGAAGCTACTTCACGAGGAACGGCATACGAGGGTCGGTTTGGTACTCGAACCCACGACTTGCGCCCTCTGGGCTAATGAATCTCACTCTGATGCACCATTTTGGCTTCAAGTTTCCCAGCCTGTCTCAATGTGACACAGTGTGCGGGCACGGTACACCGGCGACTGCGAAGAGGCCAAACTGTCTAGCCATCGTTCTGTTGCCTATCATAGCACAGCTCGCCAGGAGAATCAGCATAGCATCAGCTACACTTGGCAAGGGTTTCAATAAGGAAACAGAGCCAAGTTCGCAAGGTTGGTCGTCAGATGGCCGTATGCGGCATTACAATTGATTAGGTAGGCTTAATCGCGCAAAATATTTCCCTAAAATTGGGGCTAGGACCTGCCCGCCTCTTACATCAACGCCGCATTCTGGCAAGTGCCATTGCACTTTTGGTAAAGTGACAGCGCTGCGTATCCACCACACATGTCGGCCGTGCTGCCAGGACACGGCATCTCGCAACTGCCGAGGAGGCCCTTTTTGGGCATCCGATCTGCTGCCACTGAGTTGCCACACCAACACTCCTTTGCGTACTCCAGCCCAGCATACTGGTATCCCTGATCGTTACAGTAGTTGATGCAATAGTCGACGGTCATGGTGTCTGACGTCTTCCTGGCGGGAAGCGTACGACCTTGGCCTGAAGGATCACGAGCGCAGCCAAGGTATTTGAATTTGAGTGTGCTCGTGACATCCTTAAAGCCCCATTGAGGCTGCGAGATCTGTGTTGTTGCGCCGCAGTTTGATTGTGGTTGTGCGTTCGACGGACCGGCTTGTACCGGGTTGCAACCAGGGAGGGCATCCAGTTGGCCGGAGACTTGCTCGTTCACTTTTACGGGCACTCGACAACCTTTCCTCGTCTCGTCATCGAAGAATTGAAAGACGCTGCACTTTTCGAGTACGCCACTGTTATCAGTGCATTGCTTGATTGCAGACTGGAGTACGTCGATATCCCATCCATTAAGGAAGTCACCGTGGAGACCGTATCCGGTTGGGTCACTGGACAGCGTCAGCTTGCATGGTCTTCTCGCGGGACAGACGAGTAGTGCATACCCATTGGACAAAACGAACGGTTGCTTGTCCCCATACCATTGGTCCTTGAAGTCGGTGACCTGGAAGATAACCTCAAAGAATAGACTAAATCGTCAGCTCCTATGACAAAAGGGAATTCTCATTGAAGGGGGGGGTGGGGGGCGGCGCCGTACGTTACAAGTCTCTTGGGATGAGATGCCGGGCATTTCCCAGTGCTTACACCACTTGGATATGCCATGTGGCTTTTGTGGTCTTGTGAATCGACATTGAGACCGTCCCAGCAGGATGGGAAGACGATTTGGACACGCAGCCCATCAGGACAGTTGCGGTTGGGGAACTCGTTCGTCTGAGGGCCACCATTGCCTAAGCAGACATATGAGATGGCCTTCTGCTCCAGACTGCTCTCATTGAAGCTGCGCAACCTTGGGTCACCTGCCAGCATACGAAAGCCCTTTGGGAAAGCAAGAAGTCCGTTGCTGTACTCTGGATCCTTTGGATCCGACCTCAGTCTTGGTAAGAAAAAAGGTTAGTCTTGTCGCACATAATTCTTTCCCGATTGGGGAGATTCCCGCTTACAGATAATAAACGAGCATTCCTCCAGCCTGTCCGACGCTCGTAAACTTGCCGTTCTGTCCCCGATAATACAGACTTGGTGTCCAATAGTTGCTCAAGTCGGCAGTGACCTTACAGGTCGAGCAAGACGACGCGCGAGCCTGTTCATAGGTCATGCTGAAGTCAAAGCCGTTGCCACCCATGACAGTGTGGACATGCCCAGATAACGTTCCAGGATTGACAATGGGATCGGCTCGTTCTACGACCACGGGCCTTGAGCAGGGGATCTTGAAGAAGGCGGTAACATGACTGGCCATCCACGCGCCGCTGAGGAGCCACCTCGCGGTCTTCATGATCGGAAATTGTAGGGTCCAGATAGTGAATTGGCAATATGGGGGATTCGAATTATAGAAGGGTGCGAGCCCAGACAGAGCTGTCAGCCGTTGGGAAATCAAATCAGCCAAATATCAAGTGAGTGTCAATGGACTGAATAGCTGCAGGTGTCGGCTTTATACGAATAACGAAGTAGCGATGAGGATTGCGGCTCTTGCCAAGGCAACGTGGACACGACCAGGTCTTTTTATCTTTTTCCTCGTCCAAGCAAACCTATGGTTCGCGACCCCAGCCTCCGACGTGGATGGCAGACTAGACAAGACTCCAACGATAGGGCTCTTTCCATGACAGCCGTGGCTTCACAGCTCCATCAGCCACCCGCCCCATTGTTTTCACCTTAAGCTATCGGAGGACAAGGCAATTTGGACGCATGACGATTCGCCTCAACTAAGTCTGCAAGCGTTTCTAGTGGCCGAGAACTTGGCGGTGTCCACAGATTGCGAGCTGGGCTTGTCGGCGGCGCTCGTCGGAGGCGGGTCCGGGATGCTATACAGGCAGAAGGGCAGTCGCGATTTTAGCTGCCCACCATCACAGCAGCGCCTGCCATTTCAGCCTCAAACCGGGCGTACTAATTGCCTGTCCTTCAGCTGCATGTCTCTCTTACCACCACCACGGTAGCGCATATGTGCCCGAAAGACGGCTTTTGGGGGGCGTCGCAAGATCTGACGCACGTCAAGATTCTGCACGGTGGAAGATTCAGGTAATATCCGTACGTGGCCGGACCGGAACTCGAGACCATGGAACGAAGCTTCGGAGTTTGGATACTCGATGTCTTAGACAGCAGTGTCATCTGGGAATATTGGGGGGTCTGTTTGACTCAGCCTCGTCCGCACTTGCAAGCATCCGTCATCCGTCGGGGTCTCAGTCGAAATACACAATTGCGTTTGAGGGCTTTCATTGAACAGTTGACGGATTGATACTAGGGGGACAGTTTGATGAACAAACGGAGAGCCCCCGAAAAGTTCCTTATACCAAGGTACTCATAGACTAACCCAACTGGTCGGGCGATTGGAAACCCAGCAGCCGGTCACAAGGCCAATGAACGGGCGTATGCCCAGCTGTCGAGACTTTCGGGAATCAATGAGAGACAGGTGGCGGGCCAGAACAGGCTCTTTGGCCCCCAATTGGGAAATTGCTGCTACGGTCTCGGTAAGTTGTCTCCTTGTCTTACTTGGCAAATTGCCCGACCTGTCATCTGTTCCCGGAAAAAAAAGGCGAGGGCTGAGAATGCTTTCATGTCCCCTTCGTCCTTACCCCCGACAGTATTCTAAAGCAGCAAGGCCGGTAGACCCATGTCTGGGAGAATTTACACGACCTGTGTGACCCGGCAGCGAAGGATGATGGTCCACTTGCCGGCACAGACAGACACTAACATGGTGCTGCGTTTGACAGTAGCAAGCTCTCGGGTATCGGAGACCTACAAACACACTATAGCAGCAACCCCCGACCCCGTGCCGTAGACGCAAGGTTTCGGTCATGCTGGGAGTGACGGCATTGGGAAAATCATGGTGGGGCCGCAACGGATACCGTGCCGTCAATCCGGGCGTGTCAATGGTGTCTCTGCGCAAGTGACCAGGGTCTTCTACAACGTTGATTGGGGTTGGAGGAGTAAGACAAGATACCTCATCGTCTTCTGGGCAATGAGGCTCAGTGAAACTTCTCTTTATCAATCGTTGTCTTGACGCCTCGTCCGTCACCATGATCTAATTTACTTTGCCCGTTTCAACTAAATATCGCCGCTCGGTGAGCGAAGTAGTTGTCGTGGGTTGTAGCGGGGCTAATCTCCTGAGTATTTACTGATGAATGCTCAGTTTTCTGAGAAAGCCGTCCTCTTCCGCGCCTCCCGGTCATTTCCTGCATATGACCTACCTGGCAGCCGGTAGCGGGCAGGGTATATATCATATCGCCACTAGAAAGGTATCATATTCTTCGTGGCTCAGATAAAGCTCTCGTCCGGCGCCGAATCTTGATCTTAGCTGTGATCCTAGTACGGCTGAAGATTACATAACGACATCGGGCATCTCTTGGGTGAGGTTGGTCAACTGTATCTCAGGAACCTAGACGCGTCCATGACTACTGGATCGGTCAAGGCACTGCTGTAGCTTAATAGCATACATAGGCCCCCGACATCAGGGTTGAACAACCAAAGCCGATCCTCGGTCTATCAAGTCTCGCTTTGAAGCAGTCATTGTGATCAATCTTACGACATCACCCGCGAGACATCCGTGCGGTTGTGGGCCGCATCGTTGTATCAACAACCACAGGCCAGATCTCCTGGTGAGATGGCGGCAGTTCGTTTGAGGATTTCTCAGAATTGGGCCCGGCAAAGATTGAAAGCTCTGAGATTTAATTACACCCGCCTCCTGAGGAGCCCCGGCTCTCTCCCCGTTTTGCCCTAGAAACAGTTGCGATTGATCGGTTCGTCTTGTCTATAACTTGTGCGTGTTCCGGTCTCCCCCATTCCCAGAGACCCAGTGTTCTTCTTGCCAGCAGCCTCTTCTCTCAGCATTCAGCCTGGGACGTACAACCCGTTGCCATACATCGCCATTTTCGACAGTGCGAGGTCGGTATCATATCACCTCGAGGCTTTGATTTTCTTCATGGTGGCCATCGAGATCTTTAGTGGGTTGACACTCACACCATTTGCAAATCTATCAGAGTGAGGTACGCTATTTGCTTTCGGCCTACAGTGCCCTTCGATTAAACTCACTGATTTGACACGGCCAGAAACATGTCTTATTTCGACCCGTTTCGGCAGACGTTCGAACTCGTTAAGGCAGATGGCAATATCATAAAGGTCGATGTCGCCGTTCTTGATTCCGCCAATCAGGAGAATCTCGGAATCTGCACAAATTATGGTTCCCAAATCGGCGCGAGTTTCATGATGCTTCTGACTATCGTTGCCATGACACCATCGATCAAGCTCATCAAAGCTTCCCTTTGGATTCACATCCTTGCCCTCGTTGCAAGCACTATTCGCATGACGCTGCTCGCTGTTTATTTCACCTCAAACTGGACCAACTTTTACGCTTACTGGGCCCAAGATTACTCTCGGATCACGGCTGGGGACTTTCACCGAAGCGTCGCAACGGAGGCCATGTCCCTGATCCTACTGATTCTAGTCCAGGTATCGCTCGGTATCCAGGCCTGGGCTCTCGTCAACCTGCTGCCGGGATATTGGAAGTGGTTCTTCACAGGGCTTTCCTGCTTTGTGTCCACCGCCGCTATTGCTTGGCGCATCGCATTCAGCTTCATACAAGTCGAGGCCATCCTGCTCATTGCATTGCCCAACCCGGACTGGATCCGCTACCAAAGCACCATTATCGGCGCAGTTTCCGTGTTCTACTATTGCGCTCTGTTCAACATCAAGCTTCTTATGCACTTGATAAAAAACCGTGGGATTCTTCCCACAGGACAAGGACTAAACGCAATGGAGGTGTTGGTGATAACGAATGGTCTTCTCATGATGATCCCAGGTAAGCAGCTTGAGGGGCGCCGGTTCAAGTACTGCGCCCTATCTCACAATTACCCAGAGAACCTGCTGACATGCCGAAACAGCAGTCTTTGCTGCACTAGAATGGGGTCATTGGACTAATTTCGAGTCGGCTTCTGTCACGTACACGTCTGTAGTCGTGTTCCTCCCACTGGGAACCCTGGTTGCTTCTCGTATCTCAGGCAACACGTCGCAAGCCGAAGGCCAGAGAAGCTGCTTCACATGTTCCAATACACCACCCTTGGGGTTGTGCTCTACGAGCGGGCTGTTCAACAACCATGGAAGCGCACAAAGGGGCATTATCACCTCGCACATCGAATCGGCACGGCCCCGTTACCGGACTGACCTGGTCGATCCGATTGATGCTGAGTTGCAGCGCATCGAAGACTGCGAGAAGGGAACAATTCGCGTCAACCGAATCGTTGAACTCCACGAGGAACGAGTGTGATTACAGACAGACCTGGATATGGCCAAGCCTGGACGAGGCAGCGAGCACTTTCAACATGCGTGAGGAACATTTGTTTGCGATTTTTCATCACATGAGGTCGTTAGATAGCTACTACGTCATTTAATTGAGCGATGAAAAGGATGCCGTCTACTTTATTACATACGCAACCGATCTAGTGTCCAGCAACAGCAAGATCTGTCCTTCCATCTATTAACAAGTGAGAACAGTTACTCTTGCCTCATTAAGCGTTCGGCCAAAAATGGAACGCTCGACAGAGGGTCAAGATCTGCCGCGGAAGGAGGAGATGGCGAGTCGCCGTTGCGGCCGACACGCGACATCTCCTTGGCTTACATTTTCTGAGCTCCGGCATATCATCCAGTCCTGTGGACTCGAAAAGCCCCCAAGACTACCTGTCGCATCTTTGACTGCCCGGTTTGCCCCAGAACTTTCGCTACAATGAATGGAGAACCTAAGGTCTCGTTCATTGAGACAGGGGACCAGGAAACCGAAGAGGTTGGATATGACTTGGGGCCCGCACCCCTTCGACTGTCTCCCGAGAGCAGGAACGCGCATGCGCCTCGAGTATCAAAAGACTACTATAGCCAATAGAATATGACGCTTGCGTGCTATGGAGGCAAAGCAAAGTCATCCAAAATATCGCCAGCTTGTGGTCTTGCTCCCATTGTGTCAAAGTTCGAGATTCTGGAGGCTATGACCAACCCGGAGAAGCCTGAGATATCGACTACTGTAACGGCAGGTCCCAGACCGCCTCGTGAGATATCTCGACATCACTTGAAGCACACGGTGGGCGAGAAAATGAATCCAAGTCTGGAGTCTAGCCAGTTCTCGTCTGGCGATGCATCCGCCTCTGAACCGCATGGTTATTCTCGGCCGAGACAGTGGCTGCCAGAAACTTCCGCTTCTACAATGGCCAACACCAGATCCAGGGACCAGGGGCTAAGCACCGCGAGAGCGATTGCGACAGGGAGTATGCACAATATTGTAGCAGAGAGGCGAAAGCTTTTCGAGTCTCGGACGGGTAGGATAATCGATCTTTCATGCCTCAGAAGACGATGTCCTTTACTGACATGTGCATGGGATGTCATACTATGCCTAGCAAGTCTGCAAGCATGCCTTTCAACCTGCATGGCACTAGCCTGTCGGGGTCAAGCCCGTCGTTGACGATGAAGCTACGGCGATCCAAGACTTATTGGACGACAGCCTCTCGGAAGCCACGAAATCCCAGATAGGGAGTCAAACTGAGATTCAAACCACAAACGATCAAGATTCTGCGGGGACAAACTCGGTAAGTTCAAGGGAACAAACCGCAGCTGCAGTAGATGTGCAAGCAGACGGCCACGATCCACTTCTTATGCACAGCAGTGAGGCTTCAAGAAGCAGATCGAAGGCAATCACAGCAACCAAGCCAAGGAGCAAGCTGTTTGGTGCTATCGATGCACTGTTTTCGCGCGAGGTCAGCCTGTATTCGTCGTCGGAAAAGCTGGAGCTGCCTCCAACTTCGAATGTTCAATCAAACCAGAAGTCAGGGGAGGGATGGGAAAATGACGGTGTATTACAGTGTCCAGGATCAGTAGAGCAACTCTTCCAAGACCAGATCCACGCCTCTCAACAAGCCCGCGGAAAAACGGAGGCCAACACCATAGGCAACGCGGCCGCGGTCACGTATCCCAAGTTAAGGGGAACAGTGATGAAGACCGTCCAGAGCCGGGTCACTAATCTACGGAAGCTCTTTGACATGACTGATAAGGACGACGACGGGCCGCAACTCCACTTGCGTCTGAAGCGCCGATTGATTCATTCGACTACGATCGCGAATTCCGGCTGGGTTTCATGCTTGATTCATCTGAGCCACCGCGGTATTTGCGGGAATATCAGAGTGCCCGGGTCGCCAGAGATTCGACACGACCCTCGCCAAATGATCATATCAGCGCCTTCGAGTCGCTCTCTCGCTCTAAATTCGAAATATCGGAGCCGAAACGGGGAGTCCCGAGTAAATTGCAGTTGACTCCTGCGCGCAATGACGAAAGAGAAGAGCACCCAGAGAGAGGTCCTGTTAGTCGGCGATTCGAAAGCCTAGATTTAGAAGAAATGAGAGAAGGAGCAAGCTTGATTCTTCCCTTCCTGCGCGAAAGAGCATGCCCGCAATAGCCAAGACAAGACAGCGAAGTGGGCGATTGTGCACTCTCCCAGCATGCACAACGGGACCGATCATCGAGACGACCTGCTTCTCGGCTAAGCCACCCGCTCGCCCTGTTTGCGGTTCAAGATAGGACGTGAGGTCCATGTGCGCGGAAAACTCCAATGAGGGAGGATGGTGAGCGGCACCAGTGGAGAGACTCGTCGTAGCCAAGTCTGGATGGGGTCTTCCCAAGCAGGTGATCCCCATTAGTGGATGAGATGCAGAAAACAAGCGATGTCAATGAGCAGACTGGTAGCATCGAAAGAGCTGGAACGACATAATGCATGCGTATTCAGGCATTTCTAAGTTAGGCAGGAGATCGCCTACGGGTGTATTACATGTTGGACTGGCAGTAACGCGCCTCCGAGTGAGACGGGGCCGTAGGAACCACCGAGAGATTTTGTCAAGTTTGAGCTCTTAGAAGTCGATATGAGGCATCATTACCGCTTGAATGATACGAGGCACCAAATGAGTTGGGGGGATAGGTGTCCTTGGTGTTTCGTGACGGCAGGCGTCAAAATTATATTTGATGCAGGAACAAAAGCATTATAGTCTGCCTATGCTGCTAGTCCCATCCCCTTTCCTATCTTGCGCACCAGTGCTTTCTTCAAATACCACTCTCTTGCTAAAGAGCGAGTTGTCTTGGCAAAAACTGCAGGTGATATACGACCACGCTCAACAGCACGGCCTAAGACAAATATGGTATCACCTATAGCCTTTTCTTCAGCCACAAGATTGTACAGCTGATTGGCTACAATGGTGGGAGCTACTAGCAGCTCATCAATATCCGGGGCCGTTTGTCGAGCGGAGCCTTCAATAACGGTGTCGGCCTTCCGTAAAGCCTCAACAAGGATATTTGCATTAGACTGAAGCAGGGCTGATGTCTGGCTGATGGTGCCCATCTCGGACTGGAGTGTTGAGAAGGCGTTCAGCATGGCTGTGCGTTGCGCTTGAAGACCTGCCATGCTGTTCTCGTTCTGCTGGCGACTTCGTTGGCGTAGAGAGTGGAGCGTCTGAGCCAGCTGATGCAAAAGTGCGTCCTTTTCCGGGTTTGGAGGAATTGGTGGCGCGGATACAGAGGATGGAGACGGAATGCTGAGGGTGAGAGGTTCATCGAGCAGATCTGGAGGGGGTGCTGTCTTGGGTGCCTGCTGCTGCAGTGGCGGATGTTGTTGTGGGTGCTTTTGCGGCAGCGGTTGGTATTGTCCGAGAGCCGGTTGCCAGCCCGGGGGAGGCCCACTATACTGCTGGGCGGGCTGCGAAGGAGGCGGGACGCGTGCAGAATACCGATGGTCTGAAAGGGATGACTGGGTTTGGGTCACGTCAGGGCGTGTCTGCTGCGGCGGCTGAGGTGGGAGTTCGCCCGTTGATCGCCGAGATGGCGCCACAGAATGGTGCGGGTGTTGAGGGATGGCGGCTGGCGGTAGAGGTGGTGCAGAATCATAGCGAGAATAGCCTTGGCTCTGGGGCTGCTCTGGCTGCTTTCCATGGAGGGCTGCGCGGTCAACGCCCGGTGGTAGAGGTGGAAGAGGAGGGCCACTTCTAGCATCCAAAGGAGGCGGAGGGCTGCGGTAAGGTGGCCCAGTGCCAGACGGTTTAGGCGGCGGTGGAGGTGGTCGTGAATTGCTTACGGGCGTCTGCGTCGTCGTACGATGGGTTGCATGAGAAGGTAGGTCTGGCGGCAGTGGGGGAACGGGCGGTGGTGTTTGGCCATGGGACTGCGAAGGGGAGGCAGAGATGGGCGGCGGCTGCCTTCCTTGGGGACGAGCAATGACGGGGGGCTCCTTGGCAAATATGTCTCGGAGGATCGCTAGGAAGTCAAGAATGGTTGATTTCTGGAGGGAGGAAGTGTCAGAAAGACTGGAAAGGTAGGTGAGCAGGGAGGATGGATACACATACATCCCAGAACGCGGACCAGCCCACCAGGTAAGGGTGATAGACCTGGCCTTGAGGATCTACGTGTTGGCCAGGACGAACCATCATGGACTCGGTGGGGGTCACGTAGACCAAAGGGGCCTCTCGGGGATATGCGTGAGGAACCCATACTGAGATGGGGAATCGATATGTCGTGCCTCTGAAGATGACTGGTACTGTGCCGGTGAGGTGGAGGAGAAGGGCGGAGACGCCGGTATCAAAAGCTGGATGCGGTGTCAGAATCAACTGTGTGAGGCCGACGACGATTGAGGAAGAGGCGACAAGGGAGGAGTAGAGAGGTCATACTGTGAACATCGGTTCGCGGTGACAGCGATGGGTACTGCGACAGAGCTTGGGCGACATCGTTGTATGTGCGGTTTACGTCATGGTACTCCTGTGATGTAACGGGTTAGCAAAAACATGATGGGGAACGAGAGGGAGGCAAGACGTCGTGTACGCTTGTGAGAACACTATAGAGCCAGTTCAGAACATGCTGTTGAACAGGCATGGTGATATTCTGCAGGAGAGATCTGGCGGAGGAGGCGAAGGAGTTCAGGCAATAACGCGAAGAGCGGGGGCAGCGGGGGGATGCGAACGATAACAATGCATGTCGGGAGCACGGGGTCGGATGCAGCGGTGCGAGTGCACCGCGAGGCGTGTTGAGACGGCCGGAACAGACGGTCGACGGTCGCCGGTCGCCGGTCGGAGATGGGGGCAGCGGACAGGCAGGGCGGAGGGGGGCGGAAGGAAGCAGCTCGTTGGGAGAATCCGACGTCGAGCTTGCCCGGGATCGGGGTAGAGATGACGCAGCTTAGCTCTGCAGTGTTCGTAGCCCGGTTCTCTGAGTGGACAAGCGTGGGGAGGAGGCACCTTACCTAGGTAGGCGCCTTACCTAATGATACCCAGCTTGTGTTGCAGAGATCCTTGCTGCCTTCGGGACCTTGATGGACGTATGTAGACCCGACTCGGTGGAATAACTCTCCTGTTTCTCCCTCCATATTCACCTCCCCCCCCCGCCCCTTGAGTTTCTGAGCGCTATCGATGTTGAAGCCTACATTAGTCCTTCTGAGTTCGACTTATGACGATGATTGTCTGCAATGCCGCCTCTTTGTAGAAAAACCAACAGCAGCAAATCCAACATGGAACTGGGGGGTGGGTCTTTGATGGCGTTAACACTGGCGGAAGATACTTGATGGATGATGGAACACCCGCTGGACCGGCCGGCCTCGGAAGCACCAAGTTAAAGATGGATGGGACAATCCTACAGTGGTTGGGTCATGCGAGCATCGGTCGATACGGATGGATGCACGACTTCGATGAGTTGGAATCCGTCCACTTTCAATTGTCCGGTGGTCCCGGTTCCGGCTGCTTTCTCATCTGTTCCAGCTCTTTCCCTCCCTTCGAAAGCTCTAGTTGCTAAGGCAGGTCCAGTGCGCTACGATAAATCCCGACCTATTTCCCTTCCGGGTTTGTAAGCCAAGAAAGAGCAGAATGGGAATTGGTTGACAAGAGTCGTGGTCACTATTTCGCCTGCTTACTGCGCTCCAAAGTCCACATATAACCCACTTATGCTTGCTTTGTTTGCTGCATTGCTAACTTGCAGCGTATGGCAATTCCACCTCTGCGATCAGACGCTGCTAGATGTACCCCACTAATCCGCAAAATGTACACAATCTACCGCCTGCGTTTCACCTCGAGCGCCAGCCCCTCCCAACGTAAGAAAAATGTCATGTGTAAATCACTCAGCCAAAGCTAACTAATGACTTACTTCTCCAAAGCAGTGTTTTAGTGCACGTACCATGGATGTTGCCAGTCAGTTGAAGACCCTGCTCTTTTTTTTTTTTTTTTTTCCCCCCCTTCTTCTGGCCGCCCCTCCCTCTGTCCAATCCCACTCAACAGAACAGGGACTGTTGCGCGCATTAATACACGTCTTCTCTCGCAGTTATTCTTTGCTACTTACAACTCCCACCCTCTATGTTCGATATCTCTGCTACTTCCCAGGAGTCTTTATAACCCTATTCCGGTTCCCCGATTGAATGCTCGCAACACCAAGGATCTTTCGCACGGCTGAGGAGTATTCCAGAGCCATTATCTGGATACTCCTTGCGTCAGGACCTTGTTAAAATACTGTCTCGCAAACCACCATCAACTTTGCATTTTGCCTCCAGATAAGCCGCGCAGCCTTCTCGACACTCAATTTGTTGACTCTGAGCCTACAACGTCAACGCAGTCAGCTTCTATCACAATTCCATCTCTCATACACCCGAGAGCCAAACCGCCGGCATTCATTATGCTTCCACCCATCCCCGTCTTGTCCGATTACGGAATCTCGCCAAAACATGGATTCCTTCCGGACGTTCTGCCGTTGACCCGGCTGCCGGATCCCTACTATAATAAGTGGGAGGCAGTTGTTGCCAACCTTCAGGCTCTGGTTCTGAGCCGTCGCCTTCGCCCGGTTGTCGACCGCTTGCCAGTCCTCTCCACCATCGGTCTGGAACATGACGCAGAATGGCGGAGAGCCTACTCCCTGCTGTGCTTCATGGCACACGCCTATGTTTGGGGTGGCGACGAACCATGCGATCAGCTGCCCCCGGCCATCACCATCCCGCTCCTTGAGGTTTCCGATCACCTGGAGCTACCTCCCGTAGCCACCTACGCCGCTCTTTGTCTGTGGAACTTCAAGCCTCTTTTCGTCGACGAAGACATCGATAATCTCGAAAACCTAGCCACCCTGAACACCTTCACCGGTTCGCTCGATGAATCCTGGTTCTACCTAGTCTCCGTTGCTATTGAAGCTCGCGGGGCTCCAATCATCCCACTCATGTTGGATGCTGTTGCTGCCGCTCGCCAAGAAGATGCTGCCACCGTCACTCATAGCCTGCGTGCTTTTGCGGAACGCATGACAGACTTGACCAACATCTTGCAGCGCATGCATGAAAGTTGCGACCCCAACATTTTCTACAATCGCATCCGAATCTTTCTCGCTGGCAGCAAAAACATGGCTGAGGCTGGGCTTCCAAACGGTGTCAACTACGCCGACGGCTCCGGCAAGGAGGATTATCGCCAGTACAGTGGCGGTAGCAATGCACAGAGCAGTCTGATTCAGTTTTTTGACGTCATCCTTGGAGTTGACCATCGTCCGACCGGCGAGAAGCGTGACCCCTTCTCCGAGTCGGAGCGTGAGTCTCGAGCTCCTGTTCCGCAGCACAACTTCATCATGGAAATGCGTCGCTATATGCCAGGCCCGCACGCACGCTTTCTCAAGGATGTCGCCGGTGTCGCCAATATCCGCGAGTTTGTTGAAACCCATAAACAGGATCGTCAGCTTTGTCTGGCGTATGATGCTTGCCTGGCGATGCTGAGTGCGTTCCGTGATAAGCACATTGCCATCGTCACTCGCTATATCATTCTACCCTCGCGAGAGTCGCGCGCCCGAAGCAGGTCGAGAAGCCCCGAGGCCGCACGCCAGCGAATGAACTTGGCCGTCGCTTCGCGGCAGCGCCAATCGAATGCTCAGGGAAACAATCTAGAAGCTATCGGGAAGAACAAGAAATTGACAGGCACTGGCGGAACTGCCCTCATCCCGTTCTTGAAACAGGCGCGAGATGAGACTGGTGAGCCGGCCATCGAGGAATGGACTCGCCGCTTTATGAAGAGAACGAACAAGCCGGAAGGGAAGGGAGACTTCTTCCTGGGCAAGTCGGACTTGCCTGGCCCCAGTGTCGAAGTTGAGGTCAGCGGTCTGGCCGGTACCTGGACTGTCGATGACGATATTGGCGGCATTTGTCACTACTAACATGACTGCCTTGCCGATGACAACAGTTGGCGTGAAACCCAACGCGCTGCCATGACTAGATTTATGTAGTATCTCTTGGGGACTTGGATTCATATTATACTTGTCGCATTACCATTCCATCGCCCAGATTGTGATGTGTACCGTGGTGACCTGCTCGTTACACTCGCCCGTGAAGTCTATGCGGTGCCAAACATCATGTTTGCCTTTTTGCCAACAACAGTGCCGGATGACGTTGCGAGTAAAGGGTGCGGAGAGAAGCATGTTTGTTTCTGTTGGCGCACACTGTTAAAGTTCTGGAGACACTTGCGTGGCTTTGGTTTAAGCAGGCCTCACAGATCTTGTTACGACTGAAACACTTTGTTGTGACCGGCCAGTCTGGCCAGGCACGGGACAAAAGCATCGAAACTTGTGACATTCGAATACTCATTTCAACCACAGACGGAGCCCTCGGACTGTCAATAAGGATGACGCAGAATTCTAGATATTGTGCTGAGTGCATTGGGAATAATCTGCAAACCATCAATACCTACCATACTTATCCGGAATGGGCAGCAGCTTCTCTCACAGTCCGTGACATCGACAAGCTCGAAACTGCCTAGATTCGCTAATGCATCTATGTAGCCATTCCTGTCCCACCTCCAGGCACCATAACATCGCGAAATGGTCTTGATGCCAATGCCATGTACCAGCACCACATGTACGTGAGGAGAGAATAAAGTGAAATTGGGATCTTATGGTCCACTGACACTGGTAAGAACTCACTTGATGGTGGCTTTGGCATAATGACCAAGGGGCGATCTGGGCAACACTCATTTAGGTTGATGCGACCATTGATAGACCGCTGAAGGCCCCGATTACAGTTACGGGCAGCTGTTTGGCTCTCACTGCCACTCTCGAGTTGGAAGTCGACATGAGAGTCATTCTAGTCGCGATTGAGCACTCACAAAATCCAAGGAAAAGTCAGTCATGACGCCAATCTTCTACCAGTCTAATCAAGTCTCTCAGCATCAAGTACACCTGCCATCTCGGATGAGCGTGTCGTCCCGGGCGGCAGCGGTCAAGACCTGTTGTTCGCGCAACTGGGAGCTTCAAAGTGTCCCAGCGACAGCAACGATGCGAAGGCGAGTGGAGGCTGGTGCTGATAGCTAAATGTGAGTACTGGGTGAGCCACGTGACTGAGGAGCTCTTGTGGACCCCTACCTTAGGTACCTACCTTAGGATGCCTAGCTCACTGAGCGGCGGCGACCGTGCCTGCCTCAGTGGCAGCAAAGTCGGCTAATCCTGAAGAAGACTAGCGCGCCCCCTACCGCGTTCTGAGGATTTACCCATCTACGTCTTCTGCCTGCGACGAGACTGAAAAAAAACACCACCCAGCGAGGCTGCTCTTGCTCTATCTCGACCAACAACGAAATAACAACGACCACAGCCCGCCTGCGTCGCGGTCCATCATACTCACACGCCCTTGAAGCACTTGCTTCGCGAACATCCGGACTTGTTTTTCATCACCCGGCTTGCGAATGCTCCTGCTGTGCGAGGGAGGCAAATTCGCCTGGGCTCTGCGTCGTGATTGTTAATCACCGTCGACTCCCTTTTGCTCCTCTCTTTGGATCGATCGCAACCCCGGCACTAAGCAAGCCTCGAGTCGCTTCCTTCGAATATCGCCCGGTTGGACCTCTTCCTTTGCCTCACCACCAACGTTCCTGCCGCCTCCGCACACCCAACCGTCGCGCATCCGTCACCAGATCAGTTTAGCATCGGAGTGCTACACATGGCCTGCCTCCTAACCTCCGAAAACCATTTCAACAGATCATTTCCCCGAAATACTCTCACACTCCGCCACCATGGCTGACGCATACGACGAATACGACTACGATGGCTACGTCGAGGAAGATGAAAGCATCACTCCCGAGGATTGCTGGACGGTGATCTCATCATTCTTCGAGTCCAAGGGCTTGGTTTCGCAGCAGGTGGACTCCTTCGACGAATTCACATCTTCCACTGTTCAAGAACTCATCGATGAGTATTCACAAATCACCCTTGACCAACCGAATCCCATGTCGGACAGCGACAAGGTTATTGCCCTTCGCCGATATGAGGTCAAGTTTGGGACAGTCATGGTCTCGCGGCCATCTATCACCGAAGCTGATGGCAAGGTTACGACTCTTCTGCCGTACGAATGTCGCGACCGAAACCTCACTTACGCCAGCCCCCTGTACGTCAAAATTACGAAGAAGGTGTCCATTGCGGTTGAGAAGCCCATACCGCTGAATGAGCTCGATGAAGAACAACAAGAAGAGCTTGCCAACACTGGTGAGCATCCCACCAAGCTCGAGTGGGAGGAAGAGGAGAGTGGAGAGGACTACGGTGCAGACAAGAACAAGTCCGACGACATGAAGGACATGATCTTCATCGGGCGTATGCCCATTATGGTGAAGTCGAAGATTTGTCACTTGAGTAGTGAGCAGGAGGACGATCTCTTCATGCTGAACGAATGTCCGTATGACCAAGGAGGCTATTTCATCATCAACGGCAGTGAGAAAGTTCTTATTGCCCAAGAGCGATCTGCGGCAAATATCGTTCAAGTTTTCAAGAAAGCCCAACCGAGTCCTTATTCGTACACTGCTGAGATTCGCAGTGCACTTGAGAAGGGTTCACGCCTCATTTCGAGCATGATGTTGAAGCTTTACAGCAAGGGAGACGCTGCGAAGGGCGGATATGGTCAGACCATTCACTGCAGTCTCCCTTACGTCAAGTCCGACCTGCCAATCGCTATTGTGTTTCGAGCGCTGGGAGTGGTGTCCGATGAGGATATCCTAAATCATATTTGCTATGATCGAAATGACAGCCAGATGCTCGAGATGCTGCGACCCTGCATCGAGGAGGCCTTTTGCATTCAGGACAGGGAGGTTGCTCTCGACTTCATCGGTAAGCGAGGAAGTAACCATAACATTCCGCGCGAGAAGCGTGTGAGGACGGCGAAGGACATTTTGCAAAAGGAGACTCTGCCGCACATCTCCCAAAGCGAGGGTAGCGAAACCCGCAAGGCCTTCTTTTTGGGCTATATGGTTCACAAGCTGCTTCAATGCGCTCTTGGCCGACGCGACACTGACGACCGCGATCATTTTGGCAAGAAGCGCCTCGATCTTGCTGGTCCTCTGCTTGCCAAATTGTTCCGCAATATCGTTCGCCGCATGAACCAGGAGCTTTCCGGCCACCTCAAGCGTTGTGTCGAATCCAACCGACAGTTCAGCCTGACGCTCGGTGTCAAACCCCAAACTCTGTCCAACGGATTGAAGTATTCCTTGGCCACGGGTAACTGGGGAGACCAGAAGAAGGCTGCAAGCTCAACGGCCGGTGTGTCTCAGGTGTTGAATCGCTACACTTTCGCATCAACCCTCTCTCATTTGCGTCGTACGAACACCCCCATCGGCCGTGATGGCAAGCTTGCAAAGCCTCGACAACTTCACAATACTCACTGGGGCCTGGTTTGTCCCGCTGAAACGCCTGAAGGACAAGCTTGTGGTCTCGTGAAGAATCTTTCGCTCATGTGCTATGTCAGTGTCGGCACACCCGCCGAGCCCATCATTGACTACATGATTCAACGAGGCATGGAAGTGCTTGAAGAGTATGAGCCACTGAGATATCCCAACGCCACCAAGGTTTTCCTCAACGGAGTGTGGGTGGGAGTTCACCAAGACCCGAGAATTCTCGTACCGGATGTCCAGGGAACTCGTCGACGGAACGTTATTTCCCATGAGGTCTCTCTGGTACGTGATATTCGAGATCGCGAGTTCAAAATCTTCTCGGATGCTGGTAGAGTGATGAGACCGGTGTTCGTTGTGGAACAAAGCCCGACAGGTATCGTCCCTCAGGGCTCCCTGGTTTTGCAGAAAGGAACAGTCAACGAGATGCGTGATCAACAAGAAAACCCGCCCGATAATCCAAACGACAAGATCACCTGGGAAACGTTGGCCCATAGCGGAGTTATTGAATATCTCGACGCGGAAGAAGAAGAGACGGCCATGATTTGTATGACGCCCGAGGACTTGGAGATATACAGACTGCAGAAACAGGGACAAGTCATCGAAGAAGACAACGCGGACGATCGAAACCGGCGACTGAAGACAAAGATCAACCCAACGACGCACATGTACACGCATTGCGAAATTCACCCCAGTATGCTGCTGGGTATCTGTGCCAGCATCATTCCCTTCCCTGATCACAACCAGGTACGTTGCAGGACCAAGCAGCTGCATTTCGACGCACTAACAATTCCCTAGTCTCCGCGTAACACTTATCAATCAGCCATGGGCAAGCAAGCCATGGGCTTTTTCCTGACAAACTATTCTCGCAGGATGGATACGATGGCAAACATCCTGTACTATCCTCAGAAGCCGCTCGCCACGACCCGCTCTATGGAATTCCTGAAGTTCCGAGAGCTTCCTGCCGGTCAAAACGCCATCGTCGCTATTGCTTGCTACTCGGGCTACAACCAGGAAGATTCCGTGATTATGAATCAGAGCAGTATCGACCGTGGGCTGTTCAGGAGTCTATTTTTCAGGTCCTACACAGACTGCGAAAAGCGCGTTGGTATCAACTTGGTCGAGCAATTTGAGAAGCCGTTCAGGAGTGACACCCTCCGTCTGAAGCACGGTACCTACGACAAGCTCGACGACGATGGTATCGTTGCACCGGGTGTCCGTGTTTCTGGAGAGGACATCATCATCGGCAAGACGTCCCCAATCAATCCTGACAACCAGGAGTTGGGCCAGAAAACAACACAGCATGTCAAGCGTGACGCATCGACGCCTCTTCGCAGTACAGAGAACGGCATTGTGGACTCAGTCATTATCACGACCAACCAGGATGGTCTCCGCTACGTCAAGGTCCGTGTCAGGACTACCAAGATTCCTCAGATTGGCGACAAGTTTGCGTCCCGCCATGGTCAGAAGGGTACGATCGGTGTCACATATCGTCAAGAGGACATGCCCTTCACCGCTGAGGGCATCACCCCCGACATCATCATCAACCCCCACGCTATCCCCTCCCGTATGACTATTGCTCATTTGATCGAGTGTCTGCTAAGCAAGGTGTCAACCTTGAAAGGCATGGAGGGCGACGCTACACCGTTTACGGACGTGACTGTGGACTCGGTCTCACAACTTCTTCGTGATCAAGGTTACCAATCAAGAGGCTTTGAGATCATGTACCAGGGCCATACGGGCAGAAAGTTGCGTGCTCAAGTCTTCTTTGGCCCGACCTACTATCAGCGCTTGCGTCACATGGTCGACGACAAAATTCACGCTCGTGCGCGTGGTCCAGTCCAGATTATGACTAGACAGCCAGTCGAAGGTCGTGCTCGTGATGGTGGTCTGCGGTTCGGCGAGATGGAGCGTGATTGCATGATTGCACACGGTGCTGCGTCTTTCCTTAAAGAAAGATTGTTTGAAGTTTCTGATGCTTTCCGAGTCCACGTATGCGAGATTTGCGGATTGATGACACCCATTGCGTAAGTTACTCTCTTATGAAAGCTCAAGATGTGATGCTTACTCGAAACAGAAACCTCTCCAAGCAGTCGTTCGAGTGCCGACCCTGCAAGAACAAGACCAAGATTGCGCAAATTCATATTCCCTACGCGGCCAAGCTGCTCTTCCAGGAATTGCAATCCATGAACATTGCAGCGCGCATGTTCACCAACAGATCGGGCGTGTCCATTCGGTAAAATGAAGGCTTCTATAGTGCTGTGGCATGGTGATGAACGTGGGAGGACGCGTCAGGCTGGGAAGCACACTGGTTGGTTGCGTTCGGCGTCTTGAGATGGGTTGATGTCGTTGGAGGGCCCCGTTCCGAATTTTTGGCGGACGACAGACTGGCAGTTGAGCCCTCATGTGGTTTTGTACTAACGATTTGTACTACAAACGGGACGTTAAAAGAAACTAAAGATAGGCAGTCGAAAATGTCATCACTGCCTGGTCCCTTGGCATTTTTGATGCAAATTGGAAGGTAAAGAGATATAATACACATTTGTGATACCAAACTCACTGTGCAACTAGGCGGGGTTGACGGTGGTTCGAGGAGTACCTGAACCCACACAGCCGATGGCAGGACCTCTATGCATGAATATGCCATACCTCCGGGTATCTCTCTATGCGTTCCCGTATTCCCGCCACCAAATAGCGTGGCTTTTCCCTCGATTCTTTGCCACATATCGCTTCAGCAATTAGGTGTAGACGGAATGTTTCATTACACGGCCGCATGGCGACTTTGTTCTTGGCGAATTCTTCGACTGCAAGTTCCGTCATCAGGAGCCATTGCCAACACCACCGGCACCGACGATGGATGGTGCTGTGGCATCTCGTACTGTTTGCTCTCGCTTGTATTCTGCCTCGAGGGCGCGCTGGATGTCGAAATCAAGCTGTCGCTCTTTCTTAACGCGCTGTAATTCTATGTCGCGCACAACGCCTTGGTGCATAGCCTATGACATGGGACGTTTAGTCTCGATAACCTTCGATTCACTAGGGATGTTTGGGACTCATGTGGACGGGCAGCCTACCTCCTTCTCGAACTTTTGCTGGAAATGTACCACGATGATGGTGCTGGCGGCAAACAACGAGGTTGCCGCAAGAGTGAGCTTAGAGGCCCGAGACATGATCCGCAGAGTAGCGATTGCAATCTCCGTAACTTCCAGGTCTAAAGGAAAGTTCCTGCGCGAGTTAAAGCACTGCAAGCTGCAAATGCCAGAGGAAAGTGGCCTTATGTCGGGATTTGACCTTCGTCCGCGAACCTGGCGGAAGAGATGTCGGTTGGTTGCGGCCTCTGATAAGATAAGACTCTAGGCACCTCACCTTGGACAAGCACAGACCGCAGCAGAGCTATGGAGGCAGGTAAGGTAGGTAACTCATGTGGGGCACCTGAGGACCTTCC
Organism: Colletotrichum horii; assembly: GCA_027406005.1. NCBI lineage: Eukaryota > Fungi > Ascomycota > Sordariomycetes > Glomerellales > Glomerellaceae > Colletotrichum > Colletotrichum horii. The sequence continues at coordinate 4,769,555 of JANVYB010000008.1, forward strand.
AGATGCCTGCGACGCCGTGTGAGTACCTTTACATGGCGCGCTGCAGGCTGTGGCGGTGCAGTACGACCTTAGCTACGTACTCTGCTCTGACCTACCTGACCTGCATTCAGCGTCGACAACGTCGTCCTCAGCAACATTACTATCGCGATCTGTTTCATCCGACACCTTAACCCCGCCCAATCACCTACACGTTCCTCAGATTCATTTGCCCTTCGACATACCCTCGTTGCAGCTAACTGTTGCCGCTGATAACAGCCAAACACGATGGTGAGCGCGACAGCCGCCGCGGACGTCATTCATTCGGCGCACAGCATGCTAATGTACTCACAGTCGGCCCAAAATTCGGCGGGTATCCAGACCCTCCTCGACGTAGGCGCATCTCTCTATGGTATTTTACACGAATACGCTACTGATCACAAGAATACAGGCCGAGCGGGAGGCTTCCAAGATTGTCCAGAAAGGTACGCCGTTTTTAACCCCCTCCATCCCACACCCCAAATGTCTCTGCTAACATGTCACTGCCAGCCCGCGAGTGTACGTAGCTAACCAACCGGCGCGCTGAATCCCTGCTTGCTCACCCTGAGATATTACAGTCCGAACCAAGCGAGTGAAGGAAGCCCGCGACGAGGCCAAGAAGGAGATTGAAGCTTATCGCAACTCTAAGGAGGACGAGTTCAAGAAGTTCGAGTCTGAGGTAAGACTTGCAAGCTTCGTCAAAGGGCGTGTGAGTAGACTAACGATTTGAAGCATACCCAGGGCAACAAGCAGGCCGAGGACGAGGCGAACAAGGAAGCCGAGGGCAAGATCAAGGAGATCAAGGATGCTGGAAAGAAGAGCCAGGATAAGGTCGTTGCCGATCTCCTGAAAGCCGTTTTTGAGGTCAAACCTGTCCCTCCAAGCGCCGCATGAGGCAACACCAATCCGCCACGCGGCTTATAGACATATCAACATGACCAGAGGTCAAGGGAAAATGCATAGGGCTCGAAATCGACGGACTGTCTTAAAGGGGTTGTAGAGACAGGTAGAGATTGGCACTGTTAAGAGAAGCCGCGGAATCAACCGATGCTATGCAACTGCTCGGAGAGTGATGTTTTCAATATCGCAGAGAAACACACCGCATCACTCCATAGCTGTATAATTACACCTAGTTCATTTGCTTTACTGTAAAAAGTCCATCAATGTCGTGAGCATCTCCGCCAAGTCCTTGTGCTGGGGCTTTTCCAGATCCAAATCTTCCCGATACTCCTGCAATGTAGCTCTCACCGCCGCCAGATCTTGACCATCCTTAACCAAAAGCTTTTGTATCCGCTTCTTGGCACCGGCATCCTCCGCGACGAGCCATGCGAGGATGACATCGATAGCCCACATACTGTACAGCCCTTCGTCGATCCTTTTCAGGAACCATTCTCCTTCGGAGAGTTCTGCATCCTCCGCACTCATTCTGCTTCGTTCTTTTTGAATTTCCTGGTCGGCTACGTCGAGCATCGACTTGTATGTCCTCCTGCAGTCGTAGAGTCGGTCCAGCTTCTCGTAGTCCCTCTCGACAAACTTCGCCAGCGTCCGGATCCTCTCGGCTGAGTCGGCGGGAAGAAACCGCAAGAGACATCTGAAGATGTCAAATAAGCTCTCCATAACCATACGCTGCTGTGTAGTCTTCTTGAACAAGGTGAAGAGAATCTTCAGGCCACCGGCTTCAACAACCTTCCGGCAAACCTCGCCGCTCATATCTCCACTAACGCTGTGCACAAGAAGTCGCATCGACGGTTGCTTGCTCATCTTCCCTTCCTTGAGCATAATCAAACACAGTTCGATGCCTTCGGCTTCGAGGAATTTGAATTTGCCTTCCGGCTCATCAACAATGCAGACTAATGCGTTGAAAAGATTTTCCATGTACTCTTCCTCCTCGGCGCCTTTCTCTGGGTCGCGTTTGCGATAAGCCGATACCAGTTGCAGCAAGACATCGACGGCGTCCAGCTCTGCCAGCCGACGGCGCGTTATTGTCGATGTGTGCGCGATGATATCCAACAGCTCTGTAGCGTACTGTTTGTTCTGAGATACGGGGGACTCCTTGCGCTGGGCCCTCTCCAACAGCCACTTGATCAACATCTCGTCCCTGCCAACTGTTTCCGCGTTCGTCTTCTTAGACAGGAGATTCTCTAGGACGCCAAGTGCATGGTACACCCCGCTGCGGTCGGACTCATCATCTTCATTCAGGCGAGAGAAGTTTGACACGAGAAGGCTAACCAGGTCTGCTTTCAACAGCGCATCCACCAGTATATCCCAGTCGTCGTCAGACGCGTAAACGTCTTCGTCAGTGAGCTCTCCGATAATTTCGACAGCGTCAATGGCGATGTCGGTGTTCTCATGGGTTAGCAGCCCGACAAGACTATCAACACAGCCCAACTTGACGAATTGAGGGTACAGGTCGGGATGCTCTGCTAGGATGGAGAGATCCTTGATGGCGGCATCGAGATCTGCCTCGCTCTCGATGAACTTTTGGGGTTCATTGGCAAACTTGGCGCGGAACTCGGCGTTCTTCGTAATTCGCTTTTCGAAATTCAGGGCAGCTTTTCTGACCCAAGCAGCGTCGATCTTCTCAGAAGTGGCCGAGTCCTCGCCGCGGCCGTCCACGTAGTCCAGTATTTCGGATTCCTGTTTTGTGATCCCTCCGCCGAAGAATCGGCCCTCGTCATCCTCGTCCGGGGGCATTTCGGGTCCGTAGTCGTCCGCGTCATCGTCGGGTGGGGGAGCAGGTCCGGCGGCGATATCGTCATCATCGGCTTCGTCTTCCGCTTGGGCATGCCGACTTATAGATTCGCTGGCGCTCAATTTGGCCGACTTGTATACTTCATCTGGCGTGTGTCAGCCCTGACCACGGCAAGATCAGTATCTGGCAGGGCCGTTGCTTACTTGGGTCTCGTACAGCATGGAGCTTCCTTTTGCCCACACCGCCGGAGCTCTGCTTCAGTCAGTCCAGAACTGAAAACCAGGCGCAGTCGGAGCGACAGTCTTACTTTGAAGAGGTTATCAACATCGGTCATCTTTGCCAGGTAGCGATAGCCTCTGCAAAGGCGCTCGAAATGAGCCGCACAGGAGACTCACAGCCGCGCGTTAATATCAAAAGCGCAACTTCGAAGGAGCTTCGTGGGTGATGGGAGAGTCGTGTAATGAACATAACCAGGTGACGGTGCAGGTAATTGCTGGAGCTCCAGAACGCGCCGGCCTACCTACCTTACCTTAGGTCACGGACCTGCAGCCCAGCGGAGCATGACAGGGGTCATCATGCAACGGGTACGGATAGGTACGTACTCCATATTCCTAAGGACCTCAGGTGCCTGAGTGGCCGTTTTCCGGAGCAGCACCGGTCCGCTACCGGAATAACACTGCTGACCCGGTTCCAACTCCAGCATCACCGTAAAATTGACCTTGCAGACTGAAGAGACCAACTATATACTGGAGAAGTTGTTGCGCGTGCCCTGCACTCCTTTATTTGACATAATTTGGCTAGTATGGCGCCCACCGTCGTGCTCATTCGTCATGCCCAGGCCTTGCACAATGTTGATGATGAGTAGTCCTCTTGATAAGCTCCTTGCACTTTGTCCTAACACATGGGCACAGAACTACTCGATCCACGACCCTGAGCTCTCATCGCTGGGTTTAGAACAATGCAGGGAGCTGCGGCAGAATCTTTCTCAAAAATTTGCCGACGAGACGGATGCCATCATCATTGTCAGTCCAATGAGGCGGACTATCCAGACAGCCCTCCTCTCGCTCGATTGGTTGATCAAGAAGGGGGTGCCAATTCAAGCTGATGCTCGATGGCAAGGTAGGTGCAATCACACTTGAAATCAAAAGCCTCCTCAATGGTCTTGTGGATGATGTATCTAATGATCACTAGAAAATTCGGCAAAGCCGTGTGATACAGGAAGCCCTATTGCTGAATTGAGTGTGGAATTCCCTGGCGTTGACTTCTCTTCTGTCGACCCCGTCTACCCAGACAAGACGTCTCCTGCTGGAGCCCAGTATTCCTACACCAAGGAGGCCATTCTTGGAAGAGCTCGATCATCTATCGACAGCATCTATGAGCGAAAGGAGAAGCTGGTTTTTGTGGTTTCCCACGCGGGCTTCTTGCGCCTCGGGGTGACGGGGCACTGGTTCTTCAATGGCGACTACCGGGCGTTTGAACTTGACAAAGGCGATGAGTCTGACAGCAAACCTGAGCTCCGACAGCTCCAGTCAACTATCAGTGGCGGTCTAGGTAAATCCCGGACAGACCCTGTTGTCATTGGCTCTGATTTGCCGATCCTGAAGAACCCTGCAGGCATTCAGAGCAGCTAAAACTCGTTATGTCAAGTCCGGGGTTGCTCTAGATCGTGCCTAAGCGACTACATTGGCGTGAGTCCGAGGCAAAACTGCTATCGAAAGGCCGTGTCGCAACCCATACCGCCCACGCTAAGATCAGGCAAATAAATGGATGCATGGCTTTTGGTGAATTTGGATCTTCTTTTACAAAATACATATTCGTACATCAGTAGCGCAATGCCGCGGATTGTCCTCTGGTGCCACAGAGAGAAACACCAAAGCCTGTACAGACGCAAGACCAAATCACCTGGCAAGAAAACTCTGGAAAGCAGACTGGTCAATGATGACATTGCCAACTGCGCGGAGGCGCTTGCGTCCCGCCTTCTGCTTCTCTAGCAGTTTCTTCCGACGAGTGATATCGCTGGCGTGTAATTTTGCAAGCACGTCCTTCCGGAATGGCTTGATGGTCTCGCGAGCGACAATCCGCCTACCGGCAACAGCTTGGATGACGACCTCTTTGAAATCAACAGGTCAGTCTATCTCATGCACCGCTACGGTGGACCGGTTGGACTTACCAAACATTTGGCGGTCGACGTGTTCCTTAAATTTGGTGACCCACTGCCGACCAAGACGCTCAGCCTGAGAGGTATGAATCACCCGACAGATAGCATCCACGGGCTGCTTGTTGACCAGAAGCTGCAATTTGGTGAGCTGACTCGCCCTCCATCCAGCCTCTTCATAGTCTAAGCTCGCATAGCCTTTCCTATTCCAGTTGTCAACTTGTAGCCTCCATCATTAGGGCATTCGAGACAACGTACGTGACGCCCTTAAGCTTACCAAACAAGTCGTCGACAAGCTGGGCTGCAGGGATGTCATACTTGAGGATAACCTGCGTCGTGTGAAAAAACTCAAGGCTTTTTTGCTCGCCACGCTGACTTTCACACAATTCTATGACACGTCCGAGGTACTCCTCGGGGAGAGTAATCGTGGCAGTCACAAACCTGTGTACCTTTGTCAGAGGAATATGGGCGGGAAGGCAATAGAGTCACTGAGGGTGCTTACGGTTCGTATGCTGTTGCGCCGCGCATTCGGTGCTCGTCTTGACTGGGGAACTCCGCCGGATTCTGATATATCGTCTCAGATCCGTCCGCCCATCCGACTTTGGTTGGAACAGTTGGGTCTGTAATAATGATGCTAGCGCCATGCTCTTGCTTCAAACGATCTTGGAAGACAGAGCAATGCAAGCTACCAAGGAACCCCAAGCGCCAGCCCGCGCCGAGAGCCTCAGAATAGTCTTTTTGCAATGTTACACTTCTGTCATTGAGCACTAACTGACTGATGCTGTCGGCGAGACGAGTATAGTCGCTCTGATCAGTGGGAAACGCAGCCACGAAAACCATTGGTTTTGGCTCTTCAAAGCCAGGATATGGCTGAACGACAGCCTCTGATCCGGTTGTGGTGAAAGTATCACCCAATTTGGCGTCCTGGATACGCTTCATACCAGGGTTGAAGTGTATGTAGCCAACTTGGCCGGCGCGGAGAACACCTTGTGGGACGGCGTTTGGATACTGAATACCGACTTCGCCAACAGTGTATTTTTGCCCGGTGGCAAAGGAGATGAGGTTGTCGCCAGCTTTGACCTGGCCATCGAATACACGAACCAAAAGTATGACGCCCCTGAAATTGTCGTACCAAGAATCCACAAGCAACATGCGAAGTGGTTTTGAAATATCGCCCACTGGATGCGGTATCTGTTCCACAACGGCAGGTAGAATATTTGCCACATTCTTGCCAGTCTTTGCCGACACCAGAACCGCCGAAGAAGGGTCCAATTCGAAGGAAGTATGCATCTGATGGAGAACTCTGGAAACGTCGGCGGACGGCATGTCGATTTTGTTGACGACGGGAATCAAGGCGAGATCCTGCGCGAAAGCCAGATGGAAATTGGATACTGTTTGTGCCTGGATGCCCTGGCTGGCATCAACAAGCAGCAGAGCACCACCGCAACTAGCGTAGGATCGCGTCACCTCGGCGCGAAAGTCCACATGCCCAGGCGTATCAACGAGATGTAGCAGATAATCCTCTTCTTTGTAGTTGTATATCATGGTACAAGTCTGGGCCTTGACGGTGATCCCTCGCTCACGTTCTACATCGAGTTTATCCTGGCCAGTGAAAAGGAATTCGGTCAGCATTGCTCTTTTAAGCTGGAAGAACAGCGAAGCTGCACTGTCTGCCTCACCAATATCTGCTTATTAGCCTCACTAGCAGAGATAGTGCCTGTGATCTCGAGCAAACGGTCACTAAGGGTACTCTTTCCATGGTCGATGTGGGCCACAATGCAGAAGTTGCGGTACCGCTCGATTGGGATACAGAGAATTCGTTCTTCTAGAGCCTGGGTGGCACGAGATGGCGGCGCAGGCTTGGCAAGGCGGGCAGTGGCACAATGAAAAGGCTGGCTGCGAACCGGGTTCCCTGGTGAAGTGAGATTACGCGAACATGGAGCTTGCGTTGTCGTCAGCGTCGTCTGGGCCAGAGTGCGGCCGCGAGACTGAAGCGGCGGGGTCGAGCTGAACGTTGAGATTGAAGACCAAGGCTTTCGCAGCTGGCGTGGAAAACTGACCAAATGGTCCCGCATGGAGCGCACGCTTGTCGCCCGGGATCCGCGCATCAAGTTCTTCTTGTCGGCATTGAGTAGGTTCAGACTGGAGGCTCAAAATACTCGATTCCAGTTATGTCGTGTAGGTTATGTGAAGCAAGCGAATGCGATGCGGAGCCTGTTCTCCATACCCGTCCAGGCGCAGAACTTCAAACCCCGACTACCTTAAGGTACCATCTTAAAGCTTGAGTGGGTCTCGGTATGGTACTGGCCCCCGATTGGTTTTTCGGCTGAGGCTCACCGAAACCAACCGACTGCCGAATTCGGTGTTACTAGTACGCAGGTGAGAATACACTGCCCGACGGACGTACACTTCTAGAATTTCTTGATGCATGATTACATTTCTATACTGTTAGAGTACATGCAGTGTTGGTCAAGCATGAAACTATTGGTAGTTGCCTTCGGCGGTATCTCTGCTCATGCCATGACATCTTCAGACATTCATTAAGCCGATGTCTTCGTCACCATCATTTCAGGTATCGCTCGGGTGAGAGGATATCACCCACCTCCTAGTGTCCACGCTTACCTCCTCTTGTTATTGACGTCGCCTTACACATTGCAGTGTGACATTGGTCACCATAAGGTATCTCGTACAAACGCTCCAGCAAACGCTCAAATCATGCCGCCCTTACTTTCCCATGTGATAAATTCAGATTGCCACTCGCATCTCAACGCCTCATGCGAGGACCCATTCACTCCCTCTTTTAATAAACTTATCCAGTAATATGCTGAGGTCCGACAGTACGAACCGGCATATGAAAAAACCGAAGAATTCCGCGGCGTGCCGGGTACAAAGCTCCAGTCCAACTTGTGTCTTGTCCGCATGTCTGAGTCCCGGATCCTCGACTTGACGAGCGATTTGATCTGTGTTTGTTAATTAAACTGTAACATTATCTGCGATTAAGCAGGCACGTATCTGAGAAGAGATCTTACCAATCGTCTGGGCAGCATCGAAGAGCCGTGCGAGTGATCCCATGTAGTTGGCATTTGGCCCAGTAAACTGGGCACTGGTTGGATCTCTTTTTGTCGGACGGCTAGTTGGATTCTCTGTCATTGGCAGGGTTTCCAGTACAGGTGACTCTTTGCCGCTATCGGGCCCGGTACCCTTGGCGTTGTAGGAGCTATTCAATCCTGCTGCAGACCCTTTAGACCTTAATCTGCGCCACGAGAATGAGGACGATTTGCCCGACACGCTCGCTGAGCGCGGTACGTTGATTGCCGCTTCAATTTCGACCGAGTTCGATGCATCCCTGAAAATCACGTTGGAGCTTTGCACTCCGACTTCTGTCCCCAGCTTTCTGGTCAAGCTGGCTTGAACCTGTTCCAGAATGACCTCTAAAGCCTGCATCTCCTCAAGCACGGCATCAGCATCGCAAGTGTCTACTCTGGCTAGCTTGAGGAGAGCGGCCGTGAGATAGTCGCATGTCGCCACTTTATCCTCCACATTGCGGATTTTTACACCCTTCACCTTCCACACATCCCGTGGCACAAATAGCTTGTTGCTTAAATAACCTCCTCGGGGATGGGCGAGTGTTTGATACAAGCAGCGCATTAGCCAGAAGGGCCGCAACATGTAATCTGTCGGGCACGGTTCTAATGGTGCTGGTGCATCTACCTGCAGCGAATTTGGCGAACCTGGACTTTGCGGGGAGTGCAAAGTATCGTCGAATAGGTACAAGCCACCAGCAGAGCCTGAAGTAAACTTGTCTCTAAAGGCTGCTGCCAAAGGGGTCGGCAGGGCAGGCATGGCCGGATGCCTGCCGCTGATGCCAAAAGCATTGCTCATTGGTGTACCCGGTGACATGTCCGAAGCGTCCTCCAATTTCGACAGTGACATGTTTCGATTCTTCATGCTCCTCAAGCTTGAGGAAGAGAAGTTCTTTCTTAGTGTAGGCCGGAAGGATGGTGAGCCCGAATGACTGATGAAATCTTCACTGTCTCGACTCCGATGCCCGGGTGGAGGAGTTGGGGGTACCGGTTGGGTTGGACTTATCCCCTCAGGAGGGGAGTATGGTCTGCGCATGCCTCCATTGAAGTCGTTGGGAATAATGGAGTCTCGAGCATCGAAGTCTACTCTTTGATCATTGTCAATTGATTGGGCAACGCTGTAACGCCTCCCGGGGTCTCCGTATTTCGAAAGTTTGCTCGTCTCAATCTTGAGCTGCTTCGGGTTTTGGCCTGACATTCGCCTACTCCTCACGGTCTGGCCAAGCCCAGGCACTGGTCCCGAGAAAGATGTTTTGGAGGGCAACTCGGGTAGAGATTGCACCGGGGGCGGTGCAGCTGGGCTTCCGGCCCTAGGGAAGTTCGAAGAGGGAAAGGCATCCGTCGGTGACGAGGAGACATCATCACCGTTTGTACCGTTTGTCCCAGGCATCTGCCAAGTTTGCTGGGCATCACTGGAGCCGGAGTGCCGGGCTGCGGATGATCGAGATGCTTGGTTGAAGGAAAAGTCATCAATAGAATATCCTCGAGTCATTTCCTCCAAAATGCGTTCCTCCTCGTCCGATGATCCGTCGTCGTAGAAATCTTCATGTACCATATCCCCGTCAGGTTTTTGCTGCCCTTGCACCCTTCGCTCTCTTTCGCTTTCTTGCTCGTAGACTTCTCGCTCCGTCTGGCGAACGCGTTCTTTGGCCAGCTCAACCTTACGCAGTGCCTTCGCTACGACCTGATCATCCGACGCATATACTTCGGTGTCAGATAGATCCATCGGCTCATAACCGTCGTCGTACGCTGCTTCGACCGCCGCATCTAATGCGGCATCGAATTCAGCTTCGGTAGCGCCACTAGGAGCGCGTATGTGCTTTCGCCGCACATTCAAAGAGGATGATCGGGAGTGGACAGACGAATTTGAGCCGCCGGACTCGTCAATCGGATCCAACCAGGAATTGGACTCGCGGCTCGAATCTCGCACATGTTTCGGGGCTTGTCCAATTCGCGTTGCGGGGAGGGAGAAATCCGATCTGACGGGTCCATCAGGAGAACCCCGCCCGTCTAACTCCGGAGAAGCTGGTCGGCGAGGTGAGAGTGGCGGTGGCATGGTAGCATCTTCCGCAGGTATTTGGAATATAAGATGTTCATCCGAGTTTCGTTCTCGAAGCGGCGAGCGAGAGAAGGAAGACTGCAGCGTGTATTGCTCTGGTGTCCTCGATAAGCCACTCCTTGCTGGTTCAGCTAAGCCCTGCATTCGCGATATGGGCAACCCAGGGCCGGCATAGCTCGGTGAATTTCGACCTCCATCCTTGAGTATCCTGGCGAGGGCCGCTGTTTCGAGACCGCCTGGTTCCTCCAGGTAGTCCACATCGTCATCGTCGTTGAACTGGAGGGTCGGGTTGAGTCGCAGACCTAAGCTCTCGGGTCTGGCAGGAAGAGCCTTCCCATCCGGTGCCTGGATAGGAGCCATCTGATCCAGCTCCTCGATTCGACTTGTATACGTGCGGCGCTGACCTAGTTTAGCTCCGGACTTTTACACCATTCCAAGTCAAGATACTCACAATCGCCTCGAGCTTTCTCTTGTCTTCCTCCGTGGAGGTTCTCGCCAATACTTGGTGAAGTAGTTCGCATGCTTCGGCATAAGCTTGGCGTGCACCTTCAAAATTCTGCGCATTATCTAACTGAACTGCAGTGTTTGCTTTTTGTAGGGCTCGGGAAAGCATAGCTTTTTGAGAGGGCGGTTTGGTGCCTCTGTCTCGACCCTTTGACGATGCAGTGGTGTCCGTACTCCCCTTGGCCGCTTGGGAACGGTTACGGGAATGGCCCCTTGTATCGTAGGCCCCTCCATTGCGATCGGCTGGCATCATTGCACAAAGCGGCTGCTGTGAACCTGGTTCCGCTGATCCTCTCCGGTCTGGGCTGGAGAATGCATCCCAGGGTCGATTTTGTTCCGCAATATGGCCGCTTCTGGGCGCTCTGGGTGCGCCAGACGGTACAATTGGGCCGTTCGCTGCACCTGCCGGCTGAGTTGAGAGGGATAAATCTAATGAATAAGGCGCGAACACGGTAGATAGGCCTTCAACTCGAGATGATCCAGGAGGTGAGTAGCCACGCAACTTGCTAGCACTGCCGACCGGTTTAGAAGCTTCACTGGAATTCGACCGCCGTCTGTTTCTAAGGGGTCTTTGAGGCGACGAATTTGCAATAAATGCAGCCGCATCCACGCTCAGACGGCGCGCATAGAACTTAGAAGCACGATGGTTCAGGCCAGATGCTCGACTCGATGACGTCGAGGTTGACCAGCGATTCAGATTCTCGAACCCCTCGGTTGACAATCCGGCGCTGCTTGATCGCGAATGAGAGGTCGTCGGTCGCAGGAGCAAGGAGTCGGAATCGGCGGCAGAGTTGTTATTCAAGGCATCGAACTGAGCCGTCAGGGGCTGAAATGGGGCAAGTTGCGGGGGCGGAAGAAGCGACGAGGTCCTGGGAAGAGGTGACGGAGTTCTTCGCGGGAAGGACGTGCCAGTGTCGAGACGGGAACCAAGCGAAGATGAGACCGGACTTTGTTGTCGGTCGGAGCGTGTGCCGGTCGGGGTCGGGTAGCGAGGGGCTAGGTGACTCGTCGACGTTGGAAAGGACCTGGAAAGTCTGTGCTGCTTCTGGTACAGATGCGACTGCTGCTGCTGCCTCGACGGCCCTGCACTCGAGAAGAAGTTTGTGCTGCCAGTATGAGGTGAGGGCATCCTGTGCGCCTTCACTTGATTGCTAAGGTCTAGCCGGAGACATCAACCTCAATCAGCTAAATCAGTCCGCTGCCACATCCGCCGCATTAGAAAGGTCGCGGGTGCTAAGTCCATCTAGGGGTAACAACCTAACCACTACTACCACTCACTAGTTATTATAACGCTTTTAGAGGTACTCTTTAAGGTTATTTAAGTTTTTAAAATTAGTAATTATATATTATATAATATTAAAATTATTTAAATAGAATAAAACTTAAAGCTAAACTTAAATTAATAAAGATATATTTTATAGTTTAAAATATATATACTACTTTATACTATAAACTATAATATAATATATTAATATTATTATTTAGTATTATTAGTTAATATTATTAGTAATTTTTCTCTTTATTTTTCTTACTTTATAATATAAACTACTAACTATATTAACTAGAATTATATTAATATATTTCTTTTTTATTAGTTATCTATATAAATAAATACTTATAAATATTAAAAGCTGTTATATTTTATTATAATATATCTTTAATTATAACTTTATACTATATAAGTATATATATTATACTTCTAAATACTAATATATTTATATTAATAGCTATCAATATTACTTATTATTATTACTTATTCTTATTATATAGTATTATTACTTATTAATATTAATTATAACTATTTATTATTATTAAGTTTTAATATATTATATTAATATTAGCTAAAACTTATAATAATTAGTTATTAATATTACTTATTAATACTAATATTAATTAAAATCTAGTTTAATACTATATTTAGCAGCTTACTTAACTTATATAAAAAGGTATTATAGTTTACTTAATATTTTTTAATTATATATACTTTAAACCTAATAGTAATACTTTAATTTATACTTTATTTTAATAAAGTAGAGAAATTAAACCTTAATATTATAATAAATTATTAATATTTAGTTTAACTTTTTTTAGCTATATAGTAAAAAGTAAGTAAATAAGTAGTAAAGTAATAAAATATATTAATAAGAGTATTATTTATAGTATTATTATTTATAAAAGTATTATTTATAATATAGTTAAAGCTTAATAATATCTTAAACTTATACTTAAGGATATAAACTTAATAATATAACTCTTTACTATTATAGCTAGAAAGGTCCTTATAACTATAAATATAAAAACTGAACTATTTAAATAAAGCTTTAAGTTTATTTTTTATATTCTCTTATATATAGTAATACTTTATAATATATTTCCCTCTTATTATTCTTATATATAAACTAAGTAAAGTTAAACTAAATAACTTAATTTATAAAACTAAAAGTAATAAAATTAAAAGCTTTAATTATAGTAATTTTCTATATATTAATAAAAAAACTTTTTTTGAAATAACTCTAAAGTACTTATTATTAGTATAGGTATAAAAGTATTTAAAGGTGTAGTATATATACCTATATAATATAAAGTTATAGATAGAGATATATTATAATAGAATATAATAATTTTCTATATTTATAAGCATTTATTAGTATAGATTATTAATAGAAAAGGAATATATTAATATAATTCTTATTAATATGATTAGCAAATTATATCTTAAAGTAGAAAAAAAGAAAGGGAAAGATAACTTAAAATATAAGCTATAAAGCTTTTAATTATATAAGTAGAATTATATAATATAAGAGATTATATAAGTATTTATAAAGTTATAAGTTATAATTAACTAAATAATTTTATATAAGGTTATATATATAAAAATCTATTTATTTATTTTATATAGAATATTTAAGTAAGTAAGATATTATTATTATATTATTATTATTATTATATAAAGATGTTATATATTAACACTTATTTAAGATTATAATTAAAAAAGATAATATATAACTATTATATAGCTTTAAAATTAATATAAATATAGTTAAAGCTACTAATAATAATTCAAATATTTATAATTATTTTATAAGCTTCTTTAAAATAACTAAAGTAGCTTAAAGGCTTTTTAATAAGTTAAAAAAGTAAATCTAAAGTTAAAAGTATAGCTAATAGTAGTAAAGCTATTAAGACTATATAGTAAGGTAGAAGATATTATTTATAATATTAATATCTAAATAGTAAAAGGAAGAAAGATAGATATAAACTAAATATAATATAAAGGGTAACTATTGCTTAAAAGAGCTTTAAAAATAGAAGTAGTTAGAAGAAGATAGTTAATTTAGTGATAAATACCTATATTATAAGGTGCATTAATAAGTGTGTATAAAGATATCTTCTTAATAGCTATCTTTATAGCTATAGGAAAGGTTATACTTATGGCTATACCTATAGCTATACCTATAGCCTTATCTATAGCCTTATCTATAGCTTTATTTATAGCTTTATCTATAGCTAATACTATAGCTATATTAATACCTATAAGTAGGGCTATTAATTAGGCGTATTAAATAGATAGAATAAAAGAAAATGCAACTATTCTTAATTGCTAGTTTTTATGCTAAAAAAAAGATAGAGTTAACAACCTAAAATATCTATCTACTGCAAAATAAATATTATAGGTATAGCTGAAGTGAAAGTATGTTTAGAAGTGAAATAACTAAAGAGATTAATATTTATAAGTTTAAAACTTTATACTTCTGTTTTTTTTTTATATTATATTAATATCTATCTGCTCAGCTTATATTTTTATTTATTTTTAATGCTATATTATAATTTTTCTAAATAATATCTATAAATACTAATAGATATCTTTAAAAGTAGTAATTAATAATACTAGTTAGATCTATGTGGCGATCTACCTCACGATACGCTCCCTGCCTCGCGCGGCCCCTCGGTGAGCCTCACCGAGGGAGCGGGTCACGTGACTAGCACGGGCCTCGCGAGCTCACGATTTAAGGACGCTCACGAGGGTAAACTCCTCTTGAGCAATACACGCCTTTTCATAAACTCTTTAGGTCTCCTCTAACTGCTGGCTCTCAGCAATCTATTAGCTTTATCTTTTTTATTATTATCTATTTCTTTAGAGAGAATAGCTTTAAGCTAGCTATTACTAGCATTAAGGTTAAGCATTTTAAGTATTAAGGTTTTATTAATGTTATCTATAATAAGCTTGAGGACTAAAAGGTATATAATAGCTAGATAATAATAATAGATATTATTAGTAGTATTTTTATATTTAGTTATATATATTAGGTTTATTAAAGTATTATAGATTTTATTTATTAAGAACTTTTTATTAACTGCTTAAGCTTTTTTAGTAGCTTTTTTAATATTATTTATAGTAGGTTTATAGTATAAAGTATAGAGAAAGTTATTAGCTATCTTAATAGCTATAATCTAATTAGTGCTAAAGTTATAGAATAATAGGATTTTATTAAAAGTTAGTTTATTATAGTAGTTATAAGTGAAGTTTTTAGTAATAAAATAAATAAAAGTATAACTAATAGTATTAAAGAAGAGTGTAGCTTAATAGTGTTACTTTATAAGCATTTAGTTTTTATTTATAATACTTATTTTAGTGAGCATAATACAGCCTTTATTTTAAACTTAGTAAGCTAAATTTTTAATAACTTTTTTATAGATTAAGATCTAAAAGTAGAAGATGCTTATATAAGCCTGCTAAACTGCTAGATTATACTAAATATTTTCTAGCTTTTTAGTAGTATTAATAAGGGCTTTTTTTTTTAGTTATTAAGCTTAAGTAGATAGATAGAAATAAGGTTAACCTTAAGAATTAGATTTTTAATAATAAAAAGGTTAGCTTTAGAACTACTTATAATAAAAAAAAGCTATTTATTAGATATAAGCTTAGCTATAATAAACTTATTAGAATTATAGGCTTTTGCTAGAGAAAGTCTAGCTAGTATATAGAAGTATTTACTTTAAGTAATAATAAAATATATATAAATATCTAATTTAGCTTTCTATTTAGTTATACTATTATAAAACTTAATAGCTGTTATATTGCTAAATTAGACTTTTTTAGCTATCTTTATTATAGCTAAAAAGCTAATAGTAAGGTTAGCTAGCTTAAATATAAATAAATTAACTTAATAATTAGTATTTTAACTATCTGTTTAAGCTTTTCTATAGCTATTACTGTTATTAGTTTCTTAGCTATTACTTTAGCTATTACTCTAGCTAGCACTTTAAGTATTACTCTAACTAATGCTTTAAATATTGCTTTAAGTTTATTATTTAGCTTTAAGCTTAAAAGTTAAATACTTCTAATAACTAATAGGTATATTAAAGACTAAAATATTATTTATATAATAGATCTAAAGTTTAATATTAGGTAACTATTTAATAACTTAGTAAAAGTTTTAATCTGCCTTATAGATATTATATATCTCTTAGAGAGTATTCTAATTGATTTTAAAACTGCTAGAGAGAATAGCTCTTCTATAAGTTAGAATAGCAAAATAATAAAACTTTTTAGAAGTAAATCTATTATTAAACTAATAATACTAATTGCTACTAATATAGATATAGCTATCTTTAACCTTAAAGATAGGCTTTTTAGTTATACTGTTGCAGTTATATTTATTGCTAGATAAGGTTTTAAATGCTATAATAAGAGATAAAGTTAATAAAGGTATAAATAAGTTTATATTAAATACTAAAAAGGTTTTATAATAGTTATATAAAGAGTATTTTTTGCTATAACTAGTTATAAACTAGTGCTAACTTTTATAAATATACTTAATAAGTTTATTAATAGTGTTTTTAAGTAACCTTATTAATAGAAATGCTAATAGTTTTAGTAAAAATGTTTATAATAGCTTTAGCAAAAGTGTTCTTAATAGCTTTAGTAAAGATATTATTAATAGCTTTAATAAAGATATTTTTAATAGCTTTTATAAAGGTGTTTCTAATAGCTTTAATAATAGCATTTCTAATAGTTTTAGTAATAACTTAAGTAATAAGATATCTAATAGTTATTAATATATAGATATATAAATATAAGAATAATAATAAAATAAAAATATAGTCATATATTTAAATAGTTAATAATAGTAAACTTTAAGTAGTTTATAAAGAGTAGTGTTATATAAAAAAAGAAAAAGAGTAATAGGTTATGTTTTAGCAAAAGATATACTAGTAGGTAATATAATATAAAGCGATATATTGCTTAAAGCAATCTATATATTAGGCGTTATAATAGTATATTTAGATAAAAAATTCTAATATAAATAAATAGGTTAATATATCTCTTTATAAAAGCAGTTAAGCAATCTTATATATTCTACTTACTATTATATCTAATTAATGCTTTAGTAGATATAAATAAAACTGTTTATTTAAACTTACTTATAATTAGATATTATTCTTCTTATTTACCTTCTCTATACTTTAAAATAAAGCTTTTAGTAATCTTCCCCTTCGCCTAAGGATTTTTAATATACCTAATAGGCTATTTATTTATTTAAGTAATTAGTTATAAGTATCTAAAGTGTTATTCTACTTGTTAATAGCTTTATCTATAGCTTTATTTACACTCTTATTTATAGCTTTAACTGTAGCCTTATTTATAGCTTTATTTATAGCTTTATCTATAGTTTTATCTATAGTTTTATTTTTAGAGTTAACAATTTCTTTAATAGGTTTCTTTATTAATATTTCCCTTAGCTTATATTATTTTAGCATAGTAATATCTTCTAGTAGGGGCTTTATTTCTATTTAAAGGTCTACTAACTTATTTTAGCTAATTTTATAGTTCTAAATAGCTTTATCTGCTTTTAAACTGTTTTTTAGTATTTAGATGTTATAATATGCTAGCTAACTCTTTTATTATATTAGATATTTAACTTATAGCTTTTCTCAACCTCTATATATTAAATAATAGTTTAAAACTCTTTTTAGTTTATAATACTAATATAGATCTATTTATAATGCTTTATTTTAGTTTTTATCTATATTTATTAAGCTTTAGTATTTAAAAGATCTATTTTAGTTTAAGTTTAATAGTATTATAAGTAAGAGTTAAATTACTAAAATAACTAGATATATATTTATATTTAGTAAAAGCTTCAATCTATAGGCTAGTTTGCTTATTCTTTTAAAAACTCTAACTAGCCTAAAGTGTTGCTAGCTAAAGATTTTTTTTAGATTGCTTAAGAGGTAATATTTATATTTAAGCTATATATTAATAAAATTATTAAAGCTAAATACTATCTATTTATATTTTTTATTATATGCTTTTTTTATATATATTTAGGCTAATATAATTAAAAGCTTTGCTTTTTCTTAAAATATCTCTCTATTTTAAATATAATTAGTATCTTTAAATAGAAATAAGAATATATTAGTTTTAAATCTAAATAAAACTTTATTTAAAGCTAACTTAATAGCGCTTAAGTAGGCGTTATTTAGATTTACTTATAAGCTTAATATTACTTTATACTAATTAGTTATTAAGTTAGCTATAAGAAATATTTTAATAGCAATTTTAACAGTTTAGTTTTTATATTCTAAAAGCCTATCTATTTAAAGATAATATATTATTAAATATAGCAGTTTAATACTTATTTTAGTTTAAAGATCTTTCTAAAAAAATAAGAGGAACTTTTTATTGCAATTTAAAATAATAGCTTTTAATATATTCTAGTTATTTAATTATAGCTAGCAAAGTAAAGCTTTTGCTTAATGTTTAGCTATATATTTTATGTTTTTTAGAATTAATAAAAAGCTTTTAGTAAACTTATTTATAACTATAAGAAAAGCATTAAATATTAGAAATCTTTTTAGTTTTTATAGTATATATCTAGTTTAAACTTCTAGTATAGCTATAATAAAGTTTATAGCAATAGTATAGAATAGTAGTAATAATGTTTTAATAGGCTAAAGTGCACTTAATAGTTTCAACTTATAAATGCTATTTATTTTGCATATTATATATTGCTCTATATATTAAATCACTTTTTATTTAAAGTTTTTTATAGAAAATTAATAGATGAGGGATTTAAATATTTATTAGATTTCTTAATAATAATACTAATTATATACTTTAGTAATAAGAGTTTTATTTAGAAGTGATAATATATATAGTTATCTTCTACTGCTAAACTTTTTAAAATAAAGAAGATTATTATTAAATAGAAAGGAAATATAAAAGTTATTTTTTTTAGTTTTAAACTAGTTAATAATTACTATCTATTTATTATTGCTTAAGTAGGCCTTTGCAATTTTAAATCTAAAGGAATTATTTATAAAGACTTTAGTGATATAGTTAATAGCTTTATTATTCTATATTTTATTTAGTTCACTTTTATTTTTAATTAAAGTTTTATCTTTAAGTAGCTTTAATAAGATATTAGTAATAATATTTATATATTTTAAGATATAGTAATATACTAATTAGAATTAACTGAAGTGTTTAGAGATTAGTATAAAGTATAGGTTTGCTTTTTATTTATTTATTATAAATAAAGAGATTTGCTTTATAATTATAAGTATTATAATATAATTAGTTAGAATATTAGAAGGGGGTAGAGTTCTTAGAATTTTTAGAATTTTTAACACTTTTAACTTAGAGGCAAGGAATCAGATAGGCGTTTTTATAGGCATTAGGCGTTATCACAGGAGGAAATAGCTTATATAAGTAGACAGAGGCTTAGTCAGCCTATAACGAAAAAAGACTAAGCAGATAAGTAAGAAATATATTTTTTTTTATATTTTTTTTTATTCCTCTTAATAACTTTAGTAATTAATTCTTTAAGACAGCTTATAGGATTTTTCAACTTAACTTATAGCAAAAGTCTATTAAATCCTACTTTTCAGCAATTAAATAAAAATAGGTGTTTTTAAGCTTTTCTAGCTTTAGTTAGGCCTGCTTTTTATCTTTCTTATTATTTTTATTAATCTCTGCTATATCTTTTAAATTATTTGAAACTAAAATAGAGCAGAATATTATAGAGATAATATTATTAAATTTCTTCTCAGCAGCTTATTTTCTCTTAAAGGATTATATAACTAGAAGGATAAAAAGAATAGAAGTTATAAATAAAGTATAACTTAGTTAGGCTTATATTTATATATTTATTTATATATCTCTTTTAGTTATAAAGGAATTAATATATAAGTGCTTAGGAATTCTTTAGAGGATTTTCACTTAAAGTAGAGTGCTTAATATATCTAATAAGTTTTCTCTTTTGCTCTATTATAAAATTAATAACTAATATAAAGAGGCAAGCTAAACTGCTATAGAAGATCTCTTTTATAGTTATTTTATACTGCTCTATTTAACTAAAGCAAAAAAAAGCTTAGAAGAAAAAGCAATTTAAATAATATTATATTAGAAGAAATTTAGCTAACACTTTTTTTAACCTCTATTTTTTTAAAGTGAAGAGTAGCAGCCTAAGCATTTAGAATTAAAGATTAATTAAGTCTATAGAAGTTTAAAAGACTTTAAGAAAAAAAAGTGTTTAATAAAGCAAAAGAAAGTAAATAAAGTTCTATAAAAGTTCAGTCAATCCCTTTTATTAGCTTACTATCTACTTATTTAAAATTATTATATATTATATTATTAATTAACTGTTATAATAATAATCTAAAGATAACTAAAATAAGCTAAATTAATTTCTTTTTGCTTTTAAAAGCTAAAGTTATAAAAGCAACTAAATTTATTTTGCTTCACTTATAAACTTTAAAAAAAATAAAACTAATTAATTTATTCTAAGAAACTTCTCTTTAATTAAACTTATTAAAAGGTTTCTAATAATATATTAACTAGTGAAGAGAAATACTAAGAAAAGCCTAAAAACTTAAGATTTAAGTTATATCTATATATCAAAATATTAAGTATTAATTTTCTTAAATCAGAAGCTATTATAAATATAAAAGCATAAGAAGCTAAAAAAGAAAAATATTATAACTATACTAACTTTTTAAAAAAGAAAGAAAGAAATATTTTTTAAGTCTAACTGAAAGCATTTCTCTTTTCTAAAAATAATTTCATACTAACTCTAAAGAAAAAAAGATATATATATTTCTTTTATTACTCCTCCTCTATATTCTCTTAAATAGCAAATAAACAGCTAGCTTAAAGTATATTTCTTAAGATTTATAGTTAACAGTATAATTTAACTGTAGATTTAATTAAATCTTAAGTTTAACTTATAAAAGAAGAGTATTATAAAGTGAAGTTATAAAAGATATTGCTAATACCAGTTAGTCTCCCTCTATAAAGAGAGGAGAAACAGACTTAAAATATAAAATAACCTTATTATTAGAATAATAGAAAAGAGGAAAGATAATAAATATAGATATACTTTCTAGATAAAAGAGATAGATAAAAGCAGAAATAACAGCTAAAGCCTCTCTTTCTTTTTTTATCTCTTCTCTCACTTTTTATTATCTTTTTAAACCTATATTATAAGAATTCTTTTATTACTCTTTTTGTTAATAAATTATCAGCTCTTTTTAAGTTTTATATAATCTTTTCACTTTAGTTTTCTTTAAAAGATCCTTCTCTTACTTCTTCTTCTATTAATTCACTTATTACTTCTTTAGAATAGTATTACTAAACTCTAAAGCTTTAAAAACTTTAATTCTAGCTTAAAATAAATAATTTAAACTAGAAATAATAGATAATAAAGCTAACTTAGTTACTAGCAATACTTCAGCAAATCCTTTTATAGATCTTTCTTTTCACTAACTTTAATAAGAAAGACCTCTTTTAATTTCTAACTCAAACTAAAGTTCTAAAGTAATTATAGAAGCTAAAGTTTTTAAAGCAATAGCCTTTAAAAGCAGCACCTCTAGTATAAATAAAACGCCTAAAGAGAATTCTTTAAAAGAAAAAGTAATATAAAGCTATTTAAACTCTACTAAATCTTAATAAAAAGTCTCTAAATTATATAGCTTAAAACTCTAAAGATTTAAAATACTACAGCTAGATATAGCTAAAGCATCTTTCTTTATAAGAAATAACATTTTAAACTTTATTAAAATCTATAAAGCTGCAGTAGAAGCAATAAGTATTACTAATGCTTCTAAAATACTAAGCAACCCTTTTTATATAGATATACCTTTTCAGGCTGATAAGTAAGTTTAACTTATTAATAAGATTTAGCTATAGGCAAAAGAGTATTTAATTTAGTAATATAAAGCTATAGATAAAGATTGCTAAGATCTTTTAGATAACTAAATTAGCTAGATTATTTCTTTAACGCTAATAATTAACAATTTAGACTATAAAGCAGTAATATAGTTCTTATAAAAGATTAATAATATTTAAACTAAAGCTGCAAAATATAACCTTAATATTATAACCAGCCCTTAAATTATCTAGATAACTGCATTAAGATTTAATTAGTTAGCTTTAAATAAAACAGCTTTACTTATAGAAACTAATATCTATAAGCTATTTAAGAAAAAAGATTTTAATAAGTTTAAAGTTAACTTAATAAATTAGCTTAGCTCTAAAGCTACTTAGAAACAAACCCTCTAAATTACTACTTTTATTTATACCTTATTTACTGCACTCTTAAAAGCTTTAAATAGAGAGGCTTCCCCCCTTCTATAAACTAAAAGAAGTAAAGCTAAGTTTGATCAGAGTGTTAAAAGTCTTTAGAATTAACTTTTAAATTAATAGCTTTCTAATTTAGTAAAGATAATAAATAACTAAAAAATCTCTACTAAAAGAATTGTATATTTCTCTCTAGCTGCAGAAGATTATTAGTTAACTTTAGTCTATTTAGTTAAAGTTAATAAGAAAAACCTTAAGCTCTTCTCTTACAGACTATATAGTTAATGCTAATATATAAGCTATATAAACTATAACTTTAAAGAGGGCTGTTATTCTCAAAAGATAGCTAATAAGAAAAGTAGCTTAATCTAATACTTTTAAAGGCGTTATTCCTATAGACCTCAAAATAATAAGTTTTTTATCTCTTAGATAATTATTACCTTATTAAAATAAGAAGATAAGCTTAACTGAAAAGCTATTATTATTTATCTTAAAAATCAAAATAGTTATAAAGCTATAAAGGCTTAAGCTACTGAAATCTTTAAGTAGAGTATTAACTGCCTTTAGTTTACACTTATTAAAGTCTTATAAGACTGAAATAACTATAACTTAATTAAAGTTTTTTATAGATTTATAGAAAAAGAAAGTGTTATATTAGATAATAAGATATCTAATTAAGCTTCTGCTTTTTAAATTTTAGCTGTTAATAAGCTAGAATATAAGGATTATACTTATATATCTTAACTATATAACTTAACTTAACTAAATAATATAACTAAAGAAGATTTACTTAATTTTATAATATCTAAGCTTATAATAACTTAGTTAAAAATATATAAAACTAATCTATTTCTATAGAAAAAGATAAAGCTATTAGATCTTAGAAAAGTTAAAAAAAAGCTTTTAAAATCTCTTTTTAAAAAAGTTTATTTCACTATATAAAATATTAAGAATATTTTAACTATTCTAAAGAAACCTTCTTCTTCTTAAATTTGCTCTAAAAGTTAATTAAACTTACTAAAAAAAGAGGTTACAGAAGAAGATATCTCTTATAACTAAAACAGATAAAAAGAAAACTTAGATATTAAAATAGAAGAGGAAATCCTTTCTAAATAAATCTCTGCTCCTGCTAATACCTTAGAACTAAAAAGAGCAAGTGAAATAGAAAGAAAAGTAACATCTAGTAAAGTTATTAAAATTCCTCTTTTAAAACTAATTCTAAAGCTATCTCTTCTAAAAAGCAACTTCTAGCTAGCTATATTCCTTAACAGCAAAAACTAAAAGTTTATTAAAGATAAAGAATTAATTAATAAACTTATCTTATATAAACTATATAACTTAGTTAGTTTATTAGTTAAAAAGGTTTATAAAATCTAGTCTAAATATAAAAAGAAGTTTATTAAAAGGATATATATATTTGCAAATAATCTAAAAGAAGTTATCTATATACTTATTTCTATTAACTTTATAGATTTCACTAAAACCTTAAAAGAAAAAGCTTAATAAACTGACTAGGTTTCTAAATATAATAAAGTTATTTAAACCTAAAACTGTTTAAAAGTTTTTTCAGTTAAAGCTGTTATTTTTATAGCTATTAATTAGATAGCTTTAATAATTATTACACTATAGTTAATCTTAAAAATTGCAGTTAGAAGTGAATGCTTTAATAATTACTTACTTATATAAGGTGTTATTAATATTAGTATAAAGTTTAGTCTTATAAGCTATTAATATATCTTAAACTATAATATTTTGATTTCTATAACTACTTTAATAATAAGAATAATAGCTAAAGGTGACCTAAAGCTATGCTTTATTAAAGCATATTATATATCTATTTAAGTTAATAACTATAAGATTATAATAACTATAATAGTTATTAACCTTAAGACTATTAATTATAACTTGCTTTTTAGCCTTCTATTTATTATTTCTATTAAGCTTACTTTTAAATACTTAAAATGCTTTATTATAGCTATAATAAAAGCAAAAGACTATAAAAGCAATAAAGTCAGAAAGATTAATATTTTAATTAGCTTTATATAATTAGATTCCTTATATTAAATTTAGCAACACTTCTCTAAATAGAAAAGCTATATAAAAAACATCTATAATGCTTCTAAAGCTGCTAAAAGGCAGCTTAAAACTAATTAAGACTTTAGCAATATATATAATAAGATTTAAACTGATTATATTAATATTATTATAAACTATAAAAGAGAACGCCTTCTTGCTTAAAAAGAGAAAGAATTTAACCTTTTTGATTAAAAAGAAGCTACTTTTAAAACTGATTAATACTCTACTTTAATCTCACCTTTAGCAGCATTTAACGTTTTGAAGACTATTGCTAAAGCAGTAGTTACTCTAATTATAGAAACTATTTAAGCTTGCCTTCTAAAAAGTACTAAAAGTTAACACTATCTTCCTAATATTCTAAAAAATTAGGCGCTTTATAAGTTAGCAAAAAGAGATTCTAAGCTTAATTAAGGCTTTATTAGTATTTATATAATATATAAATATAAAGATAAGAAAATCTACTTAGTTAATAATTTACTTTTAAATAGATTTATTCCTAATAGGTAGAAAGACTAAAAAAAGATCTTAACTTAAGAAGTAGATAGCTATTATTAACTTTCTAACTCTCTTTTTGCAAGCTATATATACTTATAATTTATATAGTTTAACTAAAGTACTTATTTTACTCCTAAAAGATTTCTAAAGCTTAAAGTTATTTAGCTATATCTTTTGCTAAAAGAGATTAAAATACTTAAATATATCTTTATAAACTGAAAAAAAGTATTTATATAAGATTTTACAGAATGCAGCTGTATTAATCTTTATATAGCTTTACTACAGAAGATTAAAACTGTTTTATATATTGCTTAGTAAGAGAAGGAAATTCCTATTCTTAAGGCCTTATAGAGCAAAGTTATTAATATGTTTAGATTATAAGTTATATATAAAGTCTTTAAAGAATCTTATAGGTTATATAGAAACTTTTAGTTTCTTATTGCTAAGAAAGATAGCAATATAAAGCTAATTAACTTATATATAAAGCTTAATAAGATTAATATTAAAGATGTTTTTATTCTTTTAGAAGCTAATAAATTCTCAAAAGATTTTGCTAACTATAAGATTATAAGCCTTTTAAACTTATTTTCTAGATATAATTAAGTTTCACTTAATAAGTTAAGTTAAAACCTAACTATATTTGCTATACTTCTAAGGCTATTTAAAATATATATTCTACTTTAAAGAGTAATAAATTTAGTTGCTCAGTTTATAAAAGTTATAATAAGAATTCTTTATAACCTTATTTTAAGCATTTATCAACCTTTCCTTAATAATATCTTTATTATAATAAGGCAAGAGAGAAAACTTATTAGATATGCTAAGCACTCTACTTTAAGCAAAAATCCCCTAAAAAATTCCTAAGCACTTATATATTAATTCTTTTATAACTAAAAGAGATATATAGATAAATATATAAATGCAAACTTAATTAAGTTATGCTTTATTCATAACTTCTATCCTTTTTATCTTTCTAGTTATATAATCCTTTAAGAGAAAATAAGCTATTAAGAAGACGTTTAATAATATTATCTTTATAGTATTCTGCCTTATTTTAATTTTAAATAATCTAAGAGGTATAGCAAAAATTAATAAAAATAATAAAGAAGATAAAAAGCAGGTCTAACTAAAGCTAGAAAAGCCTAAAAACACTTATTTTTATTTAATTGCTAAAGAGTGAGATTTAATAGACTTTTGCTATAAATTAAGTTAAAAAATCCTATAAGCTGTTTTAAAGAATTAATTACTAAAGTTATTAAGAGGAATAAAAAAAGTATAAAAGTAAATATATTTCTTATTTATCTGTTTGGTTTTTTTTATTATAAGCTGACTAAGCTTCTATTTACTTATGTAAGCTATTTCCTCTTATAATAACGCTTAATATCTATAAAAACGCCTATTTAATTCCTTGCTTTTAAGTTAAAAATATCAAATATTCTAAGAACTCTACTCCTTTCTATATATCCTCTAAGTCTTTTGCACACTAAAGAGAGAAAGATTTAATCAGCCTTACTTTATATACTTAATATTATATCTAGCTTTTAAAGCTCTCAAGCTAATATTTTTGCTTCACTTTAAGCTTACAGCTGTCTTTCGCTCTATATAGATAGTATTATTATCTTCTTCTTACAGCTCTTTAGTATGCTATATACTAAGTAGAAAGTATCTTTTTAGTATAGTTAGAAGTAGATAAAAATCCTAAAGCTTTATATACTAAATAATATTTTTAACTAGATTATCTTATATAAAAAGAAATTAGTTTAAAGTATAGTTACTTAGTCTGTTAACTTTTTTAAGCAAGTTAAGCCTTTCTTTTTATCTCTTAGCTTTAGCTTAATATATTACTCTTTAAAGGTTTTCTATTTTAACCTGCTAATTAAGCTCTTTCTTTATCCCTTCAAAAGGATAATCTGCCCTTTTAGTATTATCTATATAAGTTAAAAGATTAAGGTTTCTATATCTTATAAGGTTGTTTAAGTTATAAGTTTTAAAAGGGGTAATTAGGTCTTCTTTAATAATTATTACTAAATCTTAAAGAACTAAAAACTAATCAAAATAAGCTAAGCATAATCTTTTAACTTTTTCTGTTAAGTTAGCATTAGCAAATCTTTAGCTTCTGCTGTTTCTAGCTATAGTTTCTACAGCATTAACCTATTTATTAAAGGTCTAATTAAGCTTAGCTTAAAGTTTTTTAATATTATTACCTCTCTTAAAGCTAAACTTATTAATAATAAGCTAAACCTAATAGTTAAAAAGAAGCTTATAATAGTTATTTATTGCAATCTTATTATCTCATATATATTTTAACTAAATTATCTCTAAGCTATAGTTTCTTTTGCAAAATATATAACAGGTGAAGTTAGCATAATAGAAGCTACACTTTTAGATATTATCTAACAATTTAAGTTAGAAGTTTGAAATAATAAAAGTAATATAATTAATAATATCTTATATTTCTGCTAGCGCTTTATAGATTTTACATTAATTTCTAATAAGTCTTACTATTTCTTAAAATTTAATTTAAAAGGCACTAAAAGTAGTAGCAGTAAACCTAAAGTCCTAAATAAGGTCTAAATAGAGATATAAGCTACTTCTCTAGTTAATAATTATAATTAAAAACTAACTATTACTTTTATAAATTCTAATAAAGATAATAAAGTTCTATTCTTCTAAAAACTTTTCTTTCTTTTTACTAGCTCTTATATTGCTATCTTCAGTCTAAAAGGTAAGTATTATATAGATCTTTAAATAATCTTCCTTATTAATATCTCTAATAGTAAGCTTATAGGCTGATTTAATATATTTAGCTTTAAAGAGGTCTTTTCTCTAAAGGCAACTTAAAAGGTTATAGAGGTTAAAAAGGCATCTTTTCTAAATTTCTTAACTTTATTTATATTACTAATAACTATTACTAGCCTTAGTAAATCTATTATTCTATTGCTTAATTAGTATTATATTTATAATATCTTTACTTCTATATATCTATTTAAGCGCAAAATAGTCTTTAGTAACTTTAGGCTTTAAAGTGTTTATAGGCTTCTATAAGTTAATTAAAGCTTTAATAGGCTTAATTATATTAAATATAATCCTAAAAAGACTGTTTTTAGGATGAATAAAAAAGATATATTAGCTTTTTTTAATTAATATATTGATTATATTAAGAACGTTTATATTAAAATAGCAATCTAAAGTAGAAAGGTTTTCACTTCTTAAAGGTTTAGATATATCTTTAACTTATTTAGTTATTTCATACTTAACTAATTAATCTTTATAAAAGCAGTAGATATAAGTTAAAAGGTTTTTATAGATCTCTTTAATATTATTTACATCTTAGATGCTCTTTTAGACTTTATAGAGAATAAGAGAGCAAAGAGGGCTAGAAAGAAGAGAAAAAGCAGTAGATATTTTGCTGTTTTTAATTGCTAAAGAAAGAAAATAGATATATAGATAGTTATAAACAGGGTTAGCAAACTAGTCAGCTAGTATTTAGTCAGACTAGTTAGTCAACTAGTCTAGTCAGACTTAAGTCACTTAATTTAGTTGACTTGACTTGACTAGCCTAATCTTAGTCAGTAGGGTGACTTGACTAGCCTAGTCCTAGTCAATTAATAGCTGACTAGTTAGTGACTAGTTAATAATTAAATAAAATACTATATTTATTAATATATTAGTTATTTATAATAAATAAAAGTTATATTATATATATTTACTATTAATAAATATATAATAAGTATAAATTAATAGTATTTATATATATACTAGCTATATATATACTTAATTAGTTATTTAGTCTTTTATTAGACTAGTTAGTCAGACTAGCTAGTCAACTAGCTAGTCAGCTAGTCTAGTCAAGTCAAGTCAACTAAATTAACTGACTTGACTTAACTAGCCTAGTCTTAGTCAATAGGGTGACTTAACTAGCCTAGTCCTAGTCAACCTCTTAACTTGACTTAACTTAACTAAATTCCAACCCTGGTTATATTATCTAATTAAGCTAGGTTATATAGTTAAGATATATAAGTATAATCCTTATATTCCAGCTTACTAACAGTTGAAACTTAAAAAGCAGAAGTCTAACTAAACATCTTATTATTTAATGCAATACTCTCTTTTTCTATAAATCTATAGGAAACTTTAATTAAGTTATAGTTATTTCAGTTTTATAAAACTCTAATAAGTATAGATTAAAGGCAGCTAATACTCTACTTAAGAATTTTAATAGCTTAAGCCTTTATAGCCTTATAATTATTTTGATTTTTAAAGTAAGTAATAATAGCTTTTTAGTTAAGCTTATCTTTTTATCTTAATAAGATAATAATTATCTAAGAGATGAAAAACTTATTATTTTAAGGCTTATAAGAATAGCGCTTTTAAAAGTACTAAATTAAGCTACTTCTCTTATCAGCTATCTTTTAAAAATAACAGCCCTCTTTAAAGTTATAGTCTGTACAGCCTGCATACTAGCACTAACTATGCAGTCTATAAGGGAAAAGCTTAAGGTTTTCCTTATTAACTTTAACTAAATAGATTGAAGTTAACTAATAATCTTCTACAGCTAGAGAGGAATATATAATCCTTTTAGTAGAGATTTTTTAGTTATCTATTATCTTTATTAAGTTAGAAAGCTATTAATTTAAAAGTTAGTTCTAAAGACTTTTAATATTTTAATTAGACTTAGTTTTACTTCTTTCAGCTTATAGAGAGAGAAAAGCCTTTCCTCTTAAAGCTTTTAAAAGTATAGCAAATAGAATATAAATAGAAGTAGCAATCTGAAGGGTTTGTTTTTAAGTAGCCTTAAAGCTAAGCTAATTCATTAAGTTAACCTTAAACTTATTAAAGTTCTCTTTCTTAAATAGCTTATAGATATTAATTTCTATAAGTAGAGCTGTTCTATCTAAAGCTAACTAATTGAATCTTAATGCAGTTATCTAAATAATTTAAAAGCTAGTTATAATATTAAGGTTATATCTTACAGCTTTAGTTTAAATATTATTAATCTTTTATAAAAACTATATTACTGCTTTATAGTTTAAATTATTAATTATTAGCATTAAAGAAACAATCTAGCTAATCTAATTATCTAAAAGATTTTAGTAATTTTTATCTATAGCTTTATATTACTAAATTAAGTACTCTTTTATCTATAGCTAAGTTTTATTAGTAAGTTAAGCTTAATTATTAACTTAAAAAGATATATCTATATAAAAAGGTTGCTTAGTACTTTAAAAGCATCAGTAATACTTACTGCTTCTGCTGCAGCTTTATAGCTTTTAATAAAGTCTAAAATATTATTTCTTATAAAGAAAAATGCTTTAGCTATATCTAGCTGTAGTATTTTAAATCTTTAAAGTCTTAAGCTATATAATCTAAAGACTTTTTATTAAGATTTAGCAAAGTTTAAACAGCTTTATATTGCTTTTTCTTTTAAAAAATCCTCTCTAAGCATCTTATTTGCACTAAAGGTATTGCTTTTAGAAGCTATTGCTTTAAAAACTTTAGCTTTTATAATTACTTTAAAACTTTAGTTTAAATTAGAAATTAAAAGAGGTCTCTCTTACTAAAATTAGTAAAAAAAAGAACCTATAAAAGGACTTATTGAAATATTACTAGTAACTAAGTCAGCCTTATTATCTGTTATTTCTAGTCTAAGTTGTTTATTTTAAGCTAAAGTTAAAGTCTTTAAAGCTTTAGAGTTTAGCAATATTATTCTAAAAGAATAATAAGTAAATTAATAAAAAAAGAAGTAAGAGAAAGACTTTTTAAAGAAAGCTGAAGTGAAAAGATTATATAAAACTTAAAAAGAACTGATAATTTATTAACAAAAAGAGTAATAAAAGAATTCTCATAATATAGATCTAAAAAGATAATAAAAAGTGAGAAAAGAGATAAAAAAAAAAAAAAAAGCTTTAGTTATTATTTCTGCTTTTATTTATCTCTCTTATTTAGAAAATATATCTATATTTATTATTTTTTCTCTTTTTTATTATTCTAATAGTAAGATTATTTTATACTTTAAGTTTATTTTTCTTCTTCTTATAAAGAGAGACTAGCTGTTATTAGTAATATCTTCTATAACTTCACTTTATAATATTTCTCTTTTATAAGTTAAGCCTAAAATTTAATTAAATCTATAGTTAAACTATACTATTAACTATAGATCTTAAGAAATATACTTTAAGCTAGCTATTTATTTGCTACTTAAGAGAGTATAAAAGAGAAATAATAAAAGAAATATATATATCTTCTTTTCTTTAAAGTTAGTATAAAATTATTTTTAGAAGAGAGAAACACTTTTAATTAGATTTAGAAAATATTCCTCTCTTTTTTTTTTCAAAAAGTTAGTATAGTTATAATATTTTTCTTTTTTAGCTTCTTATGCTTTTATATTTATAATAGCTTCTGATTTAAGAAAATTAATACTTAATATTTTGATATATAGATATAACTTAAATCTTAAGTTTTTAGGCTTTTCTTAGTATTTCTCTTTACTAATTAATATATTATTAGAAACCTTCTAATAAGTTTAATTAAAAAGAAATTTCTTAAAATAGATTAATTAGTTTTATTTTTTTTAAAGTTTATAAGAAGGGCAAAATAAATTTAGTTGCCTTTATAACTTCAGCTTTCAGAAGCAAAAGAGAATTAATTTAGCTCATCTTAGTTATTTTTAGATTATTATCATAATAGCTAATCAGCAATATAGCATATAATAATTTTAAATAAGCAGATAATAAGCTAATAAAGAGAATTAACTAAACTCTTATAAAACTCTACTTACTCTCTTCTACTCTACTAAACACTTTTTTTCTTAAAGTCTTTTAAACTTCTATAGATTTAATTAATATTTAATTCTAAATGCTTAAACTGCTATTTTTCACTTTAACAAAACAGAAGTTAAAAAAAAATATTAGCTAAATTTCTTCTAATATAATATTATTTAAATTGCCTCTTCTTTTAAGCTTTTTTCTGCTCTAGTTAAATAAAACAGTATAAAATAACTATAAAAGAGATCTTCTATAGCAGTTTAGCTTACCTTTTTATATTAGTTACTAATTTTATAATAAGGCAAAAGAGAAAACTTATTAGATATACTAAGCATTCTACTTTAAGCGAAAATCCTCTAAAGAATTCCTAAATATTTATATATTAATTTCTTTATAACTAAAAGAAATATATAGATAAATATATAAATATAAGCCTAACTAAGTTATATTTTATCTATAACTTCTATTCTTTTTATCCTTCTAATTATATAATCTCTTAAGAGAAAATAAGCTGCTGAAAAGAAGTTTAGTAATATTATCTCTATAGTATTCTGCTCTATTTTAGTTTTAAATAATTTAAAAAGCATAGCAGGAATTAATAAAGATAATAAAAAAGATAAAAAGCAGGCTTAATTAGAGCTAGAAAAGCCTAAAAACACCTATTTTTATTTAATTGCTAAAAGATAAGATTTAATAGACTTTTGCTATAAGTTAGGTTAAAAAATCTTATAAGCTATTTTAAAGAATTAATTACTAAAGTTATTAAGAGGAATAAAAAAAGTATAAAAATAAGTATGTTTCTTGCTTATCTGTTTAGTCTTTTTTTGTTATAAGCTGACTAAGCCTCTATCTACTTATATAAGCTATTTCCTCTTATAATAACGCCTAACGCTTATGAAAACGCCTATTTGATTTCTTGCTTCTAAGTTAAAAATGTTAAAAATTCTAAGAACTCTGCCCTCTTCTACTATTAGAAAGCTTAAAATAATATATAATAATAACTAAATAATTAAGCTTCTAGGAGTATATTTATATATCTTTAAGCACTTTATAAATCTAAATATAGTTTTTTAGAATCTTAAGCTTACTAGCGCTATAATTTCCCTTAAAAAATCTTAGATTTACCAGCCTGCTGTTAACCTCTTTAGTTATATAATAAGCAGTAAGAGATATAAGTCTAACTAGAATAAAGTAATTAAAATTTTTAAATAGAAGAAGTATAATAATATTATTGCTGTTAAAAGCTTTTTTAGTATTATAAGGTTCTATTAAGTATAAATTAAAGATTGCAGTATTATTTCTATTTTATTAGTAAAGCTTTTTTAAAAAGAGGTATTTTTTAAGTAGAAGCTGGAATAATAAGCAGCTATAGAATCCCTTAAGCTCTACTTAGTCAGCCTTCTACTATTTTACTTAATTAATTATAAAGAAGAAGCTAGTGAAATCTACTTATTAACTAATATAAGCATTAAGAGGTAGAAAGCTATACTTAAGTAATATTATTAAAGTAAAAGATATATTGCTAGGTATAAAAGTAAGATTTAAATAGATATAGCTTTTAACTATAATATAGGAAAGCTTAAGCTTTAGTTAGTCTTATTTGCTCTTAAAAGGCTTTAAAACTACTTCTATAATATATAATTCACTTTTAAAACTAATATAAAAGTTCTTATAGATTAGATCAATAGTACTACTTCTAACCTATTTAGAGCAATTCTAACTTAATAGATTATATAAATTAAGATATTTAACTTTAATATTTGCTATATATTAGGCATAAAGAATAAAACTATAAATAGTTTTTTATAAAAACTAATAAGAGAATTTAATATTTATAAAGCTGAATAGGAAGAAGACTTAAATAAGATGATTAATAATTCTATCTATATATTTAAAGCTAAAGAAGACCTCTAATTAAAAGTAGAAAACTTATTAAGCCTTAAACAGGCTTAATCTTAATATTTAAAATAAATTGCTAAGTATTTAGCTTTATTATTACACCTTAAGACTATTTCTTAGATTAACTTTAAGAAATTTAAATTATATACTATAAGGTATATACTTTAAAATAGTTTTCTCTTTTAAAAAGGAATAAAATTAAACTTTATGCTAAGATAAGTAGTTAATAATAAAGAAGAGCAAAAGAAGTTAATTTAATATATATATACTGAAAGAGGCTATTAAAGCTGCAACGCAATATATACTAAACTTTAAGAATAATATATCTAAGAGAATATATATTAAATAATAAGTAATAAGATTAAAGGCTGCTTACTTTATACTTAAGTCTAATTAAGGCGATTTAAAGACCTTTACACTTTTTCTATACTTCTAGAGATCTTATTTTAGTATATCTATATTGATATTTAAAAGATTAATAATTACTCTTTAGCTAAAGCTTGCAATATACTTATTAGATATATAGAGGTTTATTAGCTTTCTAAAAATATTAACTTAAAAATAATAGCTAAGTTTATTTAGGAAGATATTATCTGCTGTTATAGGATTTATAGACTTCTTATTATTAACAGAAGTTTAGAAAATAAGAGGTTTATTAAAAAACTTAATTAAATCTATAAAAGATAATGCTTTATTATTTCAGCATATAATTTAAAAGCTAATAGACTTATAGAAAAGGGCTACTAACCTCTTATCTATATCTTTATAACCTAATTAAACTTTAGCAAAAAGAATTAAACTTCAGTCCTTTATATAGCTTTATTTGCTAATTAAATATCTATTAGATCCTCTATAAGATATTTCCCTTTTTACCTCATCTATAGATATAACTCTATCACTTTAATTAAAATAAAAAGCATTACTTAGTAAGTCTTAAACTAATTAAAAGTTACTAATATTAAAACTAAGCTTTTCTTCTGCATATAAATATTTAAATAACTTAATTTAAATTAATATATTACTCTTAAGTATATAGCAAAATAATATTGCTAAGTTGCTAAAGACTATAATTAGAGAAATAAATATAGAATATAATATAAGTAACTATAAGTTAGCAATATTATTCTTATATATAATATAAAGCTGTTTATTAATAAAAGTTCTTTTAGTAAGCTTAATATATAATAGCTAGGTTTTTTTTTGAATTTAGCAAATATCTCTTTAAACTTTATTTTATTTATTTAAAACACTTATTAAACTTCTAATTAAGCAAATAATAGCTAGCAACTGCTTAAAGAAATTTATAGTAAATAAAGATAGCTACTTAGATAATATCTCTAAAATAGAAGTCTAACTAAACCTTAAGAAAGCCTTTAGTAAAGTCTTCTTTATAGTAAATCAATTAGATTTTAATATACTTAGCTTAACAGAGATTCTAAACCTTAATAAGATATCTATACTAAAAAAAGCAGAAATTAATAATATTAATACTATAAAAATGCAAATTAAGTAACTATAAAAATAAAATAAAACTTTATAAATTGAAATTAATATTTAATAGAAAAAGAATAAAATAGTAGTACGCATTCTTACTAAAAATAAAAAGTTTAACAGCTAGTATAAAGATATAGAGAAACTAAAAAATAGCTAAATTATAAAATTTATTAATTTCTATTTATTTTTAATAAGTAAACTAGCATTTTATTTATTTATATTTAGTTATCTTTATATTATAATTTATATTAACTATATATTTATATTGCTTCTTTTGCTTTTAATATATATTTTTATAAAAAAAGGGGGGATATATAATAATAAAAACTAACTGAAACCTTAAAAGACTAAAAAATGCTAAAAAACTTAAAAGAAACTAATATTAACTTTAAAAAATTTAAATTTAAGCTAATCTAAACACTTCACTATAAGCTGCTATTACTAAAAACTACACTATACTCTTATTATATATATAAAGCTTTTTTTTCTATTTTTAAGTAGCTTACTTATTTGATTACAGTTTAAGTTATCACTAAAAGCCTAATAAGCAAAGTATTTCTATTTTTATTAAACTTAAACTTTCTGTTTAAGTTATCTATTTAATTAAAAAACTCTTTATAATCCTTTTTAATCTTTTTATTTAAAAAAAAATCTAACTAGCTGTTAAAAAAAAACCTAACTTTTCTATTATTCTTATAAAGCATACTATTAGAAATATTCTTTTATAAAATGCTTTTCTTAATATATCTAACTTATTTTATCTCTTTCTTATTATAGTCAGCTTTATATAAGCATAATAAGCTCTTTTTATAGTAGATATAGTTAGAATAAGCTTCTTCTCACTTAGTTTAATAGAAAATATATTCTTAAAATAGTAAAGCTGCTATAACTATTTAACTACTCTTAGCAACCTTAAAGGATATTTTAGCCTATTACTTAAAGCATCTATTATAAAGATAAAAGTTGTAATTACTATATATATATATTAATAAAGCTTTAATTACTTCTAATTTATTTAACTTCTAGTATAACTACTTTTAGAAACTAAAATAGCTTTTAGTAATATAAACCTTATATGTGAAAAACAGCTAGCTAAGAAATGCTTTTTACTTTTTAGTTAGAGCTGTATATATAGTAGAAAACTTTAGAAGTAACTTTTAAAACTATTTTGCTATAACTTTAATATAATCTTAAATGCTAAGTCTGTTTATAAATCTAAGTTTATATTAAATTAAGCTAATAGAACCTTTAACTAAAGTTTATAAAAAGGAAAGAGAAGCTTATAAATAAGTTAGCAATTAATTTAATTAAAGCTAAAATTAACTTATTATAACTAAAGCAGTTATAATAGTTTAATATAAATAAAACTTACTATCTTTATCTAGCTTATTAATAACAGCAGTAAGAATAAAAGAGAAGGGAAAAAGCTTATATAAAGCATTTTAAATAGTAATATAAGAATAACTAAAGTTAATTTTAATATTTAATATATATTATATAACTTAAGAAGGTTTAACTGTTATTATAAGAGGTTAATTAGGCTAAGAAATATAAAAGTTAATATATTAAGAAGAAGAAAGAGAAGTTATAGCTAAGCAGAAGAAATGCACTTTTTTATATCTAACTAGAAGGGTATTTAACACTAAAAATAGCAGTTATAACAACCTAAAAGCTTATTTACTATAGCAATCTATTAATAAGATGAAAAATAATTTAAAGAGCTTTTTACTTTAAATCTAAAATTAATTAAACTAAAAAGAATATATTTATTTAAGTTTAAATAGTAAGAGTGAAATAAATATATTAATTTAAATGCTACTATCTATAAAAGGGGGTATTTAACTTTAAAGCAACTTATAAATAGATTATAAGAAACTTTTAACTCTTCTATAACTACTATATTAACTTTTCTCTTGAAAATATATTATTATAAGCCTAACTAAGCATTTAGCAACTATATTTAACTTTAGTTACTTCTATATTACTGAATTTTATTAATTACTTTTTCTTCTTCTATTTATAACTTTTAGCATTTAATTTTACCTTTAAAAAATTATTAAATGCTTCTAATAACTGCATTAATCTCACTTTTAAAAAAACTATTTTATATAACTAACTAGCTCTTTTTTTACTTAAAAACTATATTTTTAGAAGGAATATTAACTATTAGCACTAAATTCACTTTTCTTATATTTATAAAAAGAGGCATTTTAACTTATTAACTTTCTACTAAATATCTTTATATATCTATATATAATAACTGCTCTGCCTTAATAACTACTTTTATATTCAACTTTAATACTTTAACTAAGCCTAACTATTATTAGAATAACTTAAAAATCATATTTCTAATTCTTTTGCTTACTTCTGCTAACTTTTAATGAAAATTATTATTATAATTAGTAACTTTTCTATTCACTTATTACACTTTTACCTTTTTAATTCTTTTCTTCTTTTCAAAACATTTTATTACTATAAGTTTGAAAAGATTATAATATAAAACTGTTTAACTTATTTTATAACTATCTATATATCTATTTTCCTTTTTTTAGCAATTAAAAACAACAAAATATTTGCTACTTCTTCTCCTCTTTTCAGCCCCCTTTACTCTTCTATTCTCTATAAAGTTTAAAAGAGCATTTAAGATATAAATAATATTAAAAAGATCTATAAAAACCTTTTAACTTATATCTACTGCTTTTATAAAGATTAATTAGTTAAGTATAAAATAACTAAATAAGTTAAAGATATATCTAAACCTTTAAGAAGTGAAAACCTTTCTACTTTAGATTGCTATTTTAATATAAACGTTCTTAATATAATCAATATATTAATTAAAGAGAGCTAATATATCTTTTCTATTTATTCTAAAAATAATCTTCTTAAGATTATATTTAATATAATTAAGCTTATTAAAACCTTAATTAACCTATAGAAGCTTATAAACACCTTAAAGCTTAAAGTTACTAAAGACTACTTTATGCTTAAATAGATATATAAAAGTAAAGATGCTATAAATATAACACTAATTAAGCAATAGAGCAATAAATTTACTAAAGCTAGTAATAATTACTAATAGTATAAATAGAGTTAAAAAACCTAAAAAAGATATCTTCTTAATCTCTATAACCTTTTAAGTTGCTTTTAAAGAAAAAACCCCTTTAAAACTAAATATATTAAATCAGCTTATAAGCTTGCTATTAGAGATATTAATAAGGAAAGCTGTTTAAAGATCTATATAATGCTTACTCTTTAGACTAAAGATAGCAATATAAAAGCTAATAAAAAGAAAAAGAAGTTTTTAGAAAAATAAGACTTTATTGTTTTTATTAGAACTTATAAAAGTAGTAGTTAGTCTTTAATTATAATTATTAACTAAAAAAGTAGCTTATATCTTTACTTAGATCTTATTTAAAACTTTAGGTCTACTGCTACTACCTTTAGTGCTTTTTAAACTAAATTCTAAAAAATAATAAGACTTATTAGAAATTAGTATAAAATCTATAAAGCGCTAGCAGAGATATAAGATATTATTAATTATACTACTTTTATTATCTTAAACTTCTAATTTAAATTATTAAATAACATCTAGAAGTATAGCCTCTATTATACTAACTTTATTTATTATATATTTTGCAAAAGTAACTACAGCTTAAAGATAACTTAGTTGAAATATATATCAGATAATAAGATTGCAATAGATAACTATTATAAGCTTCTTTTTAACTATTAAGTCTAGCTTATTATTAATAAGTTTAGCTTTAAAAGAGGTAATAATATCAAAAGACTTTAAGCTAGACTTAATTAAACCTTTAATAAATAAGTTAACACTATAGAAACTATAGCTAGAAACAGCAGAAGCTAAAGATCTACTAATACTAACTTAGCAGAAGAAAGAGTTAAAAGACTATATCTAACTTATTCTAATTAGTCTTTAGTTTCTTAAGATTTAGTAATAATTACTAAAGAAGACCTAATTACTCTTTTTAAAACTTATAATCTAAACAACTTTATAAAATATAGAGACCTTAATCTTTTAATTTATATAGATAATACTAAAAAAGCAAACTATTCTTTTAAAGGGATAAAGAAAGAGCTTAATTAGTAAGTTAAAATAGAAAACCTTTAAAAAGTAATATATTAAGCTAAAGCTGAGAGATGAAAAGAAAGGCTTAACTTACTTAAAAAAGTTAATAGATTAAATAACTACACTTTAAACTAATTTCTTTTTATATAAGATAACTTAATTAAAGATATTACTTAGCATATAAAGCCTTAAGATCTTTATCTACTTCTAACTATACTAAAAAGATATTTTCTACTTAATATGCAGTATACTAAAGAGCTATAAAAAGAAGATAATAATGCTGCTTATATAGAATGAGAAATAGCTGCAAACTTAAAGTAAAGCGAAGATATTAGTTTAAAAGCTTTAAAAGCTAAATGCAATATTAAGTATATAAAGTAAAGCTAATTAAGTTTTTCTCTCTTTAGTATATAAAAAACTTAGGGGATATATAGAAAGAGGTAGAGTTTTTAGAATTTTTAGAATTTTTAATACTTTTAACTTAGAGGTAAGGAATTAGATAGGCGTTTTTATAGGCGTTAGGCGTTATTATAAGAGAAAATAGCTTATATAAGTAGATAGAGGTTTAATCAGCCTATAATAAAAAAAGATTAAATAGATAAATAAGAAATATATTTATTTTTATATTTTTTTTTATTCTTTTTAATAACTTTAGTAATTAATTTTTTAAGATAGCTTATAAGATTTTTTAATCTAACTTATAGCAAAAGTCTACTAAATTCTACCTTTTAGTAATTAAATAAAAATAAGTGTTTTTAAGCTTTTCTAGCTTTAGTTAGGCTTATTTTTTGTCTTTCTTATCATTCTTATTAATCTCTGCTATACTTTTTAAATTATTTAAAACTAAAATAGAGCAGAATACTATAGAGATAATGCTACTAAACTTCTTTTTAGCAGCCTATTTTCTTCTAAAGGATTATATAACTAAAAGGACAAAAAGAATAGAAGTTATAGATGAAGTATAACTTAGTTAGGCTTGCATTTATATATTTATCTATATATCTC
Source organism: Colletotrichum horii (assembly GCA_027406005.1). Classification (NCBI taxonomy): domain Eukaryota; kingdom Fungi; phylum Ascomycota; class Sordariomycetes; order Glomerellales; family Glomerellaceae; genus Colletotrichum; species Colletotrichum horii. The sequence goes on from JANVYB010000008.1 coordinate 4,809,467, forward strand.
TTTTGGTTGTAAAGGAATTAATGCATAAGTGCTTAGGAATTCTTCAGGGGATTTTCACTTGAAGTGGAGTGCTTAGCATATCTGATGAGTTTTCTCTCTTGCCCTATTGCAATATATATAAAGTTAGTAAGTACTAATTAAATAATAGTTTTTATTTTGCAAATTATCTATATAAAATGAGCGATTTTTAATTTAATAAGCTAATATTTCTATTCTATTTAGTTAATTACTTTACTGAAATATATAATAAGCAGTATATCTATCTTTAGGATTAGTTTAGTTAGTTTCTATTTTAATTTATCTTTTAGTTAAAAGAGTATAATGCTAAACTTAAGCTTATAGGATATATCTAGCTGAATAAATAATAGCTTATTTAGATTATAATAATAAAATGCTATTTTTTTTATAAAAGTAGTAGTAATATTTTAGAAAGCAGCTAGCTTTATATCTATAGCTATAAAGGTTATATTTTAGCTGAAGTGTTTATAAGCTAAATTTAAATGCTTGCTTTTATCTTTTGCTTTTATAAGCAGTTTAATCTTTTATTATTAGAAGGCTGCTATTTAGATAGAATAGTAAGAGATTATATATTTAAGGTATTCTGTTGCACTAATTTATTATTCTAACTTTTTAAGGTTTTTTAATATTTTTATTTAAAATAAAGCTGTTATTTGCTCTTTAGTGTTAGTTAATATTAATATATCTACTTTAAAGCTAAAGAGCTATACTAATAGAAAGCTAAAGAATAATTTAGATCTAAATAGAGAAAGTTTTTTGCTAATAAATAGTTTAAATATAGTGTTTAAATGCCTAAAGTGTTCTTTAATAGTATTAGATATTATAATAATATTATTAATAAATATGCTAATATAGTTCTTATAAAGATAAAATAAGTTATCTATATAGTGTTAAATATAAGTTAATAACTTATAAAACTTTATAAAAGCTATTTTTTTTTATTTTTATTTTTTATAACTAAGAATAATAAAATGCTTTTAATAGAGTTTATAAGTTAAAAACTAATAAAAGAAGAATTTTATATCTACTATTAAAATAAACTTCTTTTTATAAAGTTAATAGATAACTTCTGACTGAAGCAATATAAGATATGCATTAGGTATAATAACCTTATTAAGTGTTTAAAAGTTAACTACTATTTAGCTTTTATATTTTCTATTTATTATTTACTATATAATAAATATTAAAGTGCTAAATAATATTAGCTAAGTGATAAACTTAGCTTATTCTTCAGTATAAAGAGTGGTTATTACTTTATTTACTACTTTTTAGTTCTTAATATTAATAGAATATAGTTTCTAGCTAATATTATAGTTTTGCTATTTATTAATAAAGTTAATATATATATAGTCTACTAGGTTTATTTTAATAGTGTTTTAGTTTTTTTAAACAGCTAGATATTTAGCTATAATAGCTATAAGCTTAGCTACTGCATTTTTATTTTTATTAAAAATATAGACACTTTTAGCTGTTTAAATTATATCTATTATTAGGTTTTATTTTAAACCTATCTTTCTATTTTATATTAAACCTCTTAAAAAGATATCTAATAGGTATAATGTTTTTTGCTTAAAGTTATTTTCAGTAGATACTAAGAATATATACTTAGCTTCTAGCAGTATAATTTAACTAATCTTTTAGTTTTTATAAATATAAAGCAGTTTAGCTGTTATATTATTAATAACTATAATTAGTTATTAACTTATAATAGAGTCTATTATACTTTTTTGTTTATATATAAATAAGAGGGATTTTATTTTAAACCTTTTAGAGAGATTATTAGAATTGCATATAAAGTGTGCAGTAAAATAGTGATTATAGCATTTGCTCTAATATTATAAGCTATTATTAGTCTTTTAGTATAAATAGTATAAGAAATCTTTATATTATTATAGGATTTTAAAATAACTAAGCTTTTAAAGTTTAATATATCTACTCTGTTTAGAATATTAAACTTTTATTTTAAGAGAAATCTTACCTAAAGGTTTTTAACTATTTAAATACTAATATAAATTTAAGCTGTTATATTAATACTGTTAATATAGCCTTTAATAAGTAATAAAAAGGTAGTTTATTTTAGTATTTCTTAGTTACTAATATTTATAAGTGTGATTTTAGCTTTATAGTTTAAGTTATAATTAGAAATAGTTTAAAAGAAGCTATTAGTAATTATATAATATTAAACTTTTAAGTTAATATAACTTATAAAAAGCATTCTATATAGCATTATTTTAAATATAATCTTAATATATATAATGCTATATAGTTTTTAGTTTAAGTTATAGATAGTTTATAAGATACTAACAGCAGTTAGCTTATTTTAGTTATCTTTTATTACTAAATAAACTTAAGTATATTTATAGTGCTAAAGCTGTTAAGTAATATTTAATATTATGTTGTAGTTATTATATATAGTAGATAGGCTATATATATTAGCATATTTATTAAAGAAAAAGATGCTTATTAAAGATAAGCCTAGCTTATTAACTGTGTTAATATATTTAATATCTAATAAGTTATAGTTTAGGTTTAATTTATTATTCTCTTTAATGAAAATATTTTGCTTATTGCTAAAAAAAAAAACTTTAGTAATTTAATAGTTTTTAGTAGTTATTAAAGAATAAACTGTTAAGTTATAATCTCTGTTATTATTTTAGGCTTTAAACACTATATCTTTTATAATAAAGCTAGCTATATTAATGCTTTCCCTTAATATATATTAGTAATATATTTTATTATTAGGCTTATATCTTATAGATAATTAATTAGCTATTTATATAAGCAGTTTTCTATTTTAGTCTTAAGCGTTATATATTAACAGTTTTTATTCTTCTTTATTAGTGAGAGAAAGCTATCTGATTAGCTTAAGCAGCAGGTTTAATTTAGGTTTATCTGTTTATAAACATTTTAGCTGTTTATTATCTGTTCTAGCAGATTGCTTTTTATTAATATACTGTTACTTTAAGCTAGTTAATATAGCAATTTTATTTAGCATATTAAGATATTATAGCTTTTAATTATAGTTTATAAAGTCTTTCTATTAGCTATTATAATAATTTCTCTACTATTTTTTGCTTTATCTATAAAATATTTTAATAAATTCTTTATAGTTAGTAGTAAGTATTAAGCATTTTATTTCTGCTATTAGTAGTAATATTAGCTTATTATAAACTATAGCTATATACTTAGATTTTAGTTCTTTAGCAGCTTTAGTTAACTGCACTATTTATGCTATAAAAATATATATATTATTATAAAAGACTGGGTATATAGAGCAGCAATGCTAGAGACGACCTAGCTAATAAAGGCTGAAGGTATAGAGACGCCTATAGGCCTAGGGCATAGAACCTTCCACAGCGAGAACTCAGCGAGGACTTGCTGAAGGTTAGAAAAAGGAGATCTTAGAAGAAGCAAGCAAAAGTAGCATAACAATACTATACCTACCTTTTAGGTATTTCTCCTATCAGTTTAACCTAACTATAGCTTATAGCTTTTAAATACCTTTATAATTCTTTTGCTTCTACCTTAATTTAAGAAGGTTAGCAATAATAATAGCATTATATATCTAAGCAACACTTATTAATTAAGCTGAAGAACTTATACTTAGTGTTTGCTAAGTATAGAGCAAAACAGCTTATATAAACCTATATAAAGAAGATAACTTTAGCAAATAATTAGAAGATAATATAAATTAATAAGAGAAAGCAAGAAGCTATACTTCAAGTGAGGCTGGAAGCCTTAAAAAGAATAGGCTACTTATGCTGAATGCTTACTACTTAGGCGATAAGTATATATAAGAAGATAGGGACTATAAGACCCCCTTCTATAGACCAGACAGACTATAAGGCTAGACGTCTATAGCTGCAGCTAATAGGCTAGCTTAAGCTAGAAGGCTAGAAGAAGCAACCAGCTAAATACTGATGCAGTAGATAATTGCTATAATAGCTAGCCAGTAAGAGCTAATTGCTGCTATGCTGAGTAACTAAATGCTTGCTAAATAATTGCTTAAAGTTTTTAAAAAACTTCTAAACTATAATATAGCCTGCTTTATTAGTAAGTCTATAAGTATAATAAGAGAAGATTAGCTTATTATAGTAGAAGAAGCTTATAAATATTATTTTAGCTGCTCTAATAGCTAGTATATCTAATAGGCTATAAGTGCAATAGAGCATACTTTATAAATAGAATAGCAAACATATCAGTAAACACTTATAAACACCTTAGAGAAAAAAGTCAACCTAAAATAGAAAGACTTTAGAATCTTTATAAGAAAGCAGTATATTACACTTAAACTCTAAGAATAAAACTACTGTAATACCTTAAAGCAATGCTATTAGAAAGATAATAAAAAGCTAATTATATATTAAGCTTAATAGAAGTCTATTAACTAAGCTTTCAGCAAGCTGAATATAGATAATATAAAGGCGCATACCTTCTTTTAAAGCCTTATGAGAACCTTAAAAGACAAACTGTTCAAGCAAAACATTAATTATATTGATGCATATACTATTACTCTATATATCTAGAGGTTATAAGAGATTATAAAAGAGAGTTATATAAGAAAAACTACTAGACGTTTTAAGTTATATAAGCAACTACACTCAGGCTCTTTAGACTGCCCTCATAAGAGCAGTTTGCAGCCCCTTAAGTTATCAAACTAAAGAGATTGCTATCTAAAAACTCTATCTTAGAATAACTGCTCAGCAAACACTTATATAACACCTAGCTCTAATAGTAAACCTTTTAATTTTTAAAAACCCTAATATTATAACTATAAGAAGTATAAGTATATTTCCTCTAATTATACTAAAAACTAAGTATAGCTAGCAGGCAGCAATTAGAACTTTAACTTAAGATAAAGCAAAATTAATGCAATTTTAATATCTTGTATAACTAATATTGAAGACTTAAGAAATAAGTAGGTATAGAAGCAACCTTAAAAGGCATCACACTAGAAATCACTTTAGTTCTAATAAGATAAACTATTAAAAGACAGGCGCTAGCACTCTAAGCAGCTAGTAAAGTTAAACTAGAAGTTAATATAGATATCTATGTAGCAGTAGATATTATATAAGAAGACCTTATTAAGAAACTTTAATTAAAAGAGGCTATAAGTATTACAGCCTTCAAACTGATAGACTTCTAAAGAAAGCTTATACCTACTGAAAAAGTTTACTAGCTTATATTCTTCTTTATAGATAGTTAAAGATATCTATAGAAGATTTATTAAGCTTTTATTATAAGCCCCCATTCTAAAAAAGCAAGAGATATTCTTTTATTTAATAATTTAATAAGGTGAGAAGGTATTTATATTGACATTTATATATATACTTAGTTATATAAATGCTTCTCACTCACTAAACTAAAAATAATTATTTAAGAAATTATAGAGAATAGCTAACAAGCCTATATTATATACTTAATAGGCGCTTTAGCTTCTAACAAAAAGGATATTAAGACCTTAAGTAAATGCTCACTAGGCAAAAGCTAGAAAAAAGAAGTCTTTAAAGAACTTTAAGACTTTGCTAACATTTTCAATAAGAAAAACGCAAAAAAAAGTTTTTAAGCTGAAAAGAGTAATATATTATATTAAATTAAAACCTAGCAAGAAACCTCTGCATAAGCCTATATACTTTATATTAGCAGAATAACTTCAAATGCTTGCTAAATATATTTAAGAAATAGAAGTAATAAGCTGTATATGCTATTTAACTAGCTCTATAGGAGCATTTATACTATTTATACCTAAAAAGAACAGAAGTTTATAATTATATATAAACTATAGAGAACTAAATGAAATTATAGTGAAAAACTATTATCTTCTGCTATTAATCAGCAAGCTTTTGAACAGGCTTGCTAGTGTAAAGTTCATTTTAAAGATTGATTTAAGCAAAGCATATTACTATATTATAATTAATAAGGCAGATAAATAGAAAACTATATTTAAAATAAGATATAGGCATTTTAAATATATAGTAATACTATTTAAGCTTACTAACACCTCTACAACTTTTTAAGTATATATCTACTAAGCACTTATTAACCTCTTAGACACCTACTATATTGCATATCTAAATAATATTCTTATCTACTTAGATATAAGAGAGCAGCATACTAAAAACTTCTATGCTATTCTATACTACTTAAAGGCTGCTAAGCTGTTTATAAAACTAAAGAAGTATAACTTTTATTAGATAGAAGTAGACTTCTTAAGGTTTTATATTACTTAAGATAGCATAGAGATAGACCTAAAGTAAGTTTAAGCAGTTGCTAAATAGCTAGTGCTAAAGTCTTTTAGAGATATATAAGTATTCTTAAGATTCTGCAACTTCTATTATAAGTTTATTATAAGATATTTCTATATTGCTACTCTTATAAATAGTGCACTTAAAGGAAGTTAAAACAGCATAAAGTTAGAAGCCTTTATTTAAATAGGGGAGATGCAGACTGCATTTAAGACGCTTTAAAGAGCATTTGCTAAAGCCTTAATACTAAGATATTATAACCTAATACTAGAAACAAAAGTTAAAACTGATGTATCTACTTAGGTAGCGTTTAGTATGCTTTTGCAGAAGTATAGCACAGTTTAATACTTAGTAGCCTTTTAGTTAAAAAAGCTTTTAGATATAGAGAGATGTTAAGCTATAAGGCAGTAAGAGCTCTTAGCAATTATAGAAAGTTTAGATTATTAGACTTAATACCTATAAAGACTTCTTGAGAAGTTCTTAGTCCTTATAGACTATATAGCACTAAAAGAAGTGCTTGCTGCACTTATACAGAATATTTGCAGAAGGCTTGCCTAATAGGTTTATTGCCTATCTATATTTAATTTCAAAATTCAATATAGGTTAGAGGTTATAAATCTAGTAGATAGACTATTATAATGCTTTAATTATATAGTAGAAGATATAAAAGTAGATAATATACTTCTCACTTTTAAAAAAAAGCTTAAGCTTATTAGCTAGCTTTTAGCAATAAATTGCTAATATATTGCTAAGCTTGAAAGGACTATAGCTACTGCAAAAACTTATATTCAGGCTGTTTAGTGAAGTATATAAAAACCTTACTAGAAGGCTAGTTTTAAGGTTGAGAGATCTTCACCTTTAGGTTAATACTACCTTATAGAGGGAACTAACAATCTACTGCATCAAAGTATATATATTAACGCTATCACCTGCTTAAAATTGTATGCAGATGCTATACTAACTGCTCTATAAGAGATTAGCAATATGCTAGAAGATTTAGAAAGAGCTAAAGTTACTATATTAAAACAGTATATCTTATATGCTGTAATAAGAAAGCTTATTTAAGATGAAACAGCTTATATATTACAACTAGGCGTAGATCTTAAATAGACAGTTAGAAGACTACAGGCTAAAGACCACTTCTGCAGAGATCTCACAACTAAAGTTTGCTAAAATACTAGAGAACACTAAAGATACTAACTTAATAAGAACAATATCTTTTAGTTTAAAAGAAAACTTATTATTCTAGAAGAAAGATCTCTCTGCTATGAAATCCTAAGAAACTACTATAATACACTTAGATTAAAGTATATAGAGGCAAATAAGACAGCTAAACTGATCTTATAAAAGTTTTATTAGCTATATCTAATAGAAGATATATAGCAATATATTGCTAAATGCCTGCACTGCTAGAAGGTGTGTATACTACAGCATAAACTATATAAACTGCTGCAAATATTAGAACTGCTAGCATACTTATTCTAATAGATTTCCTTAAACTTCTTAACCAGCTTATTAAAAAGTTACTAAAATAATAAGATTATTTATAATGCAATCCTAATAGTTATATACAAAATAACTAAAGTAGCTTAATTCTTAGCAATAACTAAGCAACTAAACGCTATAAGCTTAGCAAAGATCTTATACTAAGAGATTAAATACCAGTATAGTATATTTAAAGCTATTATCAGCAATAGAAATAAACTAATCACTAGTTAGTTTTAGTGAAACTAAACTAAGGCTTAAGATATAGAAAGATATATCTCTACAGCATAGCATTTATAAACAGACAGTTAGATAAAAAGAATGCATCAGACTTTAACTATATATCTCTTAAAGTTTAGCAAAGGTCTATGCAACTAATAGGTAATATAGCTAGTTGAAGCTGAGTTCTTATATAATAATAGCAAATATGCTACTATCAGCATATTGCTATTTAAAGCCTTTATAGGATACTATTTAAAAATAATTAACTACTGCTTGCTATATATTAACCTTAAAACCTAAGAAGTTGAAGAAAAACTTAAGAAGCTGACAGAGGTTTACTAAAGAATAGCTAAGAATTAGCAGCATGCAACTAAAGCATAAACTAAAAATGCAAATACTAGAAGAAAAGTGTAATTATATAATATTAGAGATGTTATAAAACTTTCAACTAAAAACTTTTATTTTATAAAAGGTTAACAAAAGCTTACTTTATAATTTATTCTTATGCTAGTTATAAAAGTTATAAGTTTTAACACTTATAGAGTATAGCTTTTAGAGAAGTATAATTAGATATATAATATCTTTTCTGTTGCACTACTAAAGCTATAGTATAGCTAAAAGTTTGCTAAAAGACTGCTCTTAAATTTAGAAGAGAACCTTAAAGAATAGGAAGTTAAAAATATTATGTTGCAAAAGGAAACGCTAGAGGGCCTCTTATATTTAGTTAAGTGGAAAGGCTAGCTAGTAGAATATAACACCTAGAAGCTTAAAGAACACTTAGTAAATATTCTATAAATTCTTATAAAATTTAAAAAGCAGCAGCATAAGTTATATTATAAATAGAATAATAAGTAGTATAGAGAAAATAAAAAAAGTTAATTAACTGCAAAATAACTAAAACGCCAGCAAAAACTCCTTAAACCTTCTGTAAAAGCAATATAAAACTATAGATATCTAACTAAAAATATCTTATAAAAATTCACTACACTTCTACTGAAGTTTTACTAACAACACTACTTCTTATCCTCCTCACTATCTTTATTATTATCATCTTTATTTTTATCTTCCTCTTCTTCTTCTTTTTTATCTTCAGCCTTATTCTTATTATCTTCATCCTCACTATTATTGCTATCACTAGTTATACTGCTATTCCTATTTTGCAGATTGTTACTAAGCTTATTAAAGTTGCTATTATTACTATTCTTCCTACTAAAAGAATCATCTTTATTATCAGTATTAACTAAGTTTTAGCAAACTGCTGCTAAATGCTTATTAACATCTTTATGAGAATTAGAGCAAAGTGTAAAACTACTATTAATAGTTTTAAAGATTGCAATTAAGGTATAGCAATAGGTGTTGCAAAGTATATAAACACTTTAAATCTTTAAAGGATCTTATAAAAGAAGTGTAGCTATATAAGGATTGCTCTTTAAGAGATATATCATTAAGATATTAGCAAGCCTATTGAGAAAGTCAGCCTATTTAAAGATATAAGTCTTATTGCGCAAGTAGAAAGGAAGAGTATTTTTAATCTGCCTTATAATCTTATCTATTTTATTTTAATTCTTAGCTTAATAAGCTAGCTATAAACACTTATTAGTATAAAGGCGAAAATAAAGCAGACTATAAAACAAAACTTATATCTAAAGATATTTAGAGTTATATCTATATATAAATAGCAGCACTCTCTTTAACATTTATAGCTACTAATTAGTTGTTATAATTCTTAATGCCCTACTGAAGGCTGATAAGGTTTACTAACTACTTATAGAGACTCTAGAGAAGCATCTAACCCTTTTTAATTGCAGTAAAGATGCAGTAAATCTCACACTAGCAGTAATAACTAGCTTCAATCTAACAGATATAACGCTTAACTTAGTTCTAATAGTAGCAAATAGTTAGAATAAAGCAGAAAGAAATCTAAAAGTGAAACAGTTAGCTTATACTTTTTCTAAATAATCACTAAACTTACTCTACAGCACTTAATGCTATATAACTAGTATAACTTATATATATAATCTCTATTATAAGTATAAGCATAAACAACCTTATTGCTCTTATAAAGCTATAACATACAGCTAATATAAAGCTTGCTGCTATTAGATTAGTTGCACTAGCATATGCTATCACTAAGCTTAAAATTATTAGAACTATACTCAGTAAGAATTTAAGTAATAAGGCTTTCTGCATTTATAATATTAGTTATAAAAGTATTATAAAGTGGTGAAGTGTTTATAAAAGGTCTATAGAGGCTTAATAAAGCTTATATAATATAAAAATGCAGAAAGATATATTATTATGAGGAAAAAAAGAACTAAACTGGAGCAGAGAAAAGTTATTACTTTATAGATAATTATAAAGCCTTATCAAACAGTTACAAAAGCAGGCATAATATTAAATAAAGTGAACAACAGTTATTTACTATAGCAGGCGCTACTAAAAGTGAAAAGACAGATGCAATAAATTAATAACAGCAGTTGCTATCTAACTTAATTAACAGCTTTATAATGCACTTATTTAGAAGGGGAATAATAAGATAAAAAATGAAGCTATTATAAAGAACACTATAAGAATATTATATTAGGAAACTTTGCTAAATAAAAGGTAAGTTTATAAGGAATAAAAGCAACAAAACACCTAAATAACTATATTTGCTAAAAGAAAGAATAAATATCACTTTCTTTAAAGATAACTAATAAAAAGGTTTGAAATGAAAAGACCTATATATAGCCTAAAAGACCCTAATTAATAACAACTATAATAATAACAGCTTAAACAGATAACAAAGCTTTTGCTAAATATATAATAGCTACTTATTATACTAAACAACAGAGAAGGATAATAAGGGCTGCTTTAGACAACAGAAGAAAACTACTGCAGCCACCTCAAACTAAAGGCTAACTATACAGTAGGAACTACTATAACTAGAAGAGGGATAATTATAAGGGACTGGGCATATAGAGCGGCAATGCTAGGGATGACTTAGCTAATGAAGGCTGAAGGTATAGAGACGCCTGTGGGCCCAGGGCATAGAACCCTCCACAGCGAGAACTTAGCGAGGACTTGCTGAAGGTTGGGAAAAGGGGATCTTGGAAGAAGCAAGCAAAAGTAGCGCAGCAATACTATACCTACCCTTTAGGTGCTTCTCCTATCAGTTTGACCTAACTGTAGCCTGTAGCCTTTAAATACCTTTATAATTATATTAGTTAAAGATATTATTTAAAGTATATTATTCTTTTTTAAAGTATACTTTAGTTTTTTTATAAAGTAACTAAAATCTTTTTTTAAGAAGCTGTTTCTAATAGTTAATAGCTATATTTTTATGCTATAGCTGTAAATATATAAAATTATTTAAATGTTTATTATATTATTTTATTATAGCTTTAAAGAGATATTAATAGAGGTTTAGCGTCAGCATATTATAATGCTTAAAACTATATTTTATATATTAATTAATAAAGTTTAAAAATATAGATATTTTTTGCTATACTGTTTTAGTTTTTTCTGTTTGTTAATACAGTTTATCTTTAAAATATTCTAATAAATTAAACTATTTAATATTTTCTAAATAAAATCTTACTTATTTAACTTATCTTATTAAAGCTAAAATATAAGTTAGCAACTAGCTAAAAAATATTCTTTAGATAAGAAGCTAGTGAAAGCTGTTCTAAGTGATAATATAGAAGTTTAAACTAAGTTTTATGCTAAGTTATATATTTCTTTGCTACAAAACTTCTTCTGTACTTTAGTATTACTTTCTAGAAGGTAAAGGTTTTAGTATTTAGCTATTTTTATTTATATCTTTATACTAGTTATAATAGCTTAACTGGTTTTATTAAAAATCTATTATTTTAATAGTAGGTTATTAAGAAAGCTAGTTTTAATTAAAAAAGAGGATTAAGTGATAATTATATTGCAAATAGTTAGAATATTATAAAGTTAGATAAATATTAAATTTTTAGTGAAAAACTTAATAAATATTAAGATTGCTATTAATATTAATAAGAAGTATAAATATCTAATATAAAGTTTTTTATAAAGTTTAATAAAAATATTACTGCTAAAAGTAGATTTTTAGTTTTTATAGCATTAATAGTTTTAGATTTAGTAGTATTGCTATATATTAGATCTTTTAGTGCTTTTTTATTTTTAGTTATAAGCTTTAAGGTATTTAAACTTAAGTATATAATATATATTAGATTGAGTTAAATTTAATAGTTATAGTTTATATAGAATCTAAATAGAATGTTTGTCTATCTTTTAGAGGTTTTTAGCTTTTTTTTTTGCTTTTATTTATACTATATAGTTAATATAGTTAGCTATTTATTAGAAGTATAAGGCTTTAAGCTTTATTTTAATCTTCTAGTAAGTCTTTTAATAAATAATATAGTATACTACCTCTAAGAGGTTTTTCTTATTTAGTAATAGTTAATTTATAAATAGACTAAAGTTTTTTTATAAAGCTATATAAAGTTTTATAACTTAGTTTAAGTCTTTAGGTTTTAGCAGTTTATAAGCTATAGCTCTTACTACTTAAGAGATATTACTAAAACTTATAATATTTACTAAATATTTAGTAAAGATTTTAGTATTATTATTATTAACTAAGTTAAGGTTATATTCCTCAGGTTAGAAGGGATATATATATAGAGATTAGCTATATATAAGTTAAAGCCTCTAATTAGGAAAATCAATATAGCTATAATCTTTAAAATTATACTACTATTAATAAATACCTATATTATAAGGTGTATTAATAAGTATATATAAAGATACCTTCTTAATAGCTATCTCTATAGCTATAAGAAAAGTTATATCTATAGCTATACCTATAGCTATACCTATAGCCTTATCTATAGCCTTATCTATAGCCTTATCTATAGCTTTATCTATAGCTAATACTATAGCTATATTAATGCCTATAAGTAGGGCTATTAATCAGGCGTATTATTTAGCTTATTATATATAATATATAAAGTTAGAAGAGCATAAAAGTAAAGAAAATATTTAAGTCTAAAGGTTATATAACTTATAAGTTATTAATAGAGAGTGAGAGAATTAATTTAGCTTTTATAGTTAATATTAATTAAATTTCATAATATAAAGCTATTAGCTTTAGTTTAATACTATACTTTAATAGATTTTAATCAGTATAAATTTAAATATAAAGATATAATATAAAATATAAAAATATAATATATATATTATATTTATATTATAATAAAATATTTTTAAATATATAATATAATATATATATTATATTTACTCTTCTAAATATATATATTAATAAATATATATATTATATTTCATTTATATTATATTTTTTTCTAATATCTAATAATTAGAGTATTAGTAATTATATAATTATAAGGCGCTAGCTTAAACTTAGTTTATATAATAGCATTTTATTTATAGTAAATAAATTTAATATAAAAATATATTTAAAGAAACCTCTTTTAAATAAAATAGTATATATAATATATTCTTTTTATAAAAATAATATATATAAAGAGAGGTTTTTAAAGTTCTTAATAATTTAAATATATTAAATAAAAACACTTAATTAAGTTTATATTTATAATATAGCCTCTTTATAAAACAACCAAAATAAATATACCTTACTTATAGTATAACTCTAAAAACACTATATAAGTATTTTAATTTATACTTTCTACTAATTAAAGAAATTAATATTTAGCAGCTTACTTAACCGATATAAATAAGTATTATAGTTCACTTAATACTTTTTAATTATTTATACTTTAAACCTAATAGTAGTATTTTAAGTTATACTTAATTTTAATAAAGTAGAGAAATAAAACCTTAGTATAACTAGTTATTAATACTTAGCTTAACTTTTCCCTAGCTATATAGTAGAAAATAAGTAAGTAAGTAGTAAAGTAGTAAAACATACTAATAAAAGCATTATTTATAATACTATTATTTATAAAAGTGTTATTTATAAGAGTGTTATCTATAATATTATAAAGGTATTATTTATAATATAGCTAAAGCTTAATAATAGCTTAAACTTATACTTCAAAGTATAAACTTAATAATATAACTCTTTATTACTATAACTAAATAGGTTTTTATAGCTATAAGTATAAAATCTTAACTATTTAAATAAAGCTTTTAAGCTTATTCTTTATATCTTTTTATATATATAGTAACTAGATATAATATCTTTTCCTTTCTTTAAATATATATATAAACTAAATAAAGCTAAGCTAAATAATTTAATCTATAAAACTAAAGTTAAAAATATTAAAAGCTTTATTTATAGCTTACTTATTTATACTAATAAAGTAACTTTTCTTAAGTTTATTTCACTATATTTACTTAAAGTTATAACTAATAAAAATAATATATAATAGCTATAAAGCTTAGAGATTAATATAGATATAATTAAAGCTACTAATAATAATCTTAATATTTATAATTACTTTATAAGCTTCTTTAAGATAATTAAAGCAGTTTAAAGGTTTAGTAAGAGCCTCTAGCTGTTTATAGTGATTTTTACCTGCTTAGAGCAACCTTTCTAACTCTACGCCTCCTAATAATATATACAGCCTTTAGTTATATAATTATAAGCTCAGCTTAATAACCTCTTAAGTTTCTAACTACCTCTCTTTACTACAGCTGCACTTATATATACCTTATTAGATAACCTTATAATCTTTAACTTCACTTTAGTAATAATATAGTTTATAATTACTTAATTACTAACTACTAAACTGTTAATTTATCCTCTCATATATCACTTATGCTGCTATTAAACACTATCTCTATTACTATTTTGCTATCTGCTATTAGTTCTCTTATTTAGTTAGGCTGGCTGACGCTTTTATAGCAGCTATGCTGTTATTAGTAACGCTCTTGCTGTGTTATCTATATAATTTATACTTATTAATCCCTAAAGGGCTGCTTCTGCCTTAGTATTACAGAAAGCTTATTTAAAAAAGAAATACTTTATAAGGTGCATAAAGACTCTATCTACTTCTACTGCTAAGTTTAAGCATTTACTATAAATTAAACAGTATATTATAAGGTTCTTTTTAGAAGTATTAATAAAAGCTCTCTTAAGGGTTATTCTAATAATATACTCTTTATATTCATTAGGTTATATAAAGAAAGAGTAGGTTTTATTAATCTTATTAATATTAAACTCTATAGTAAGCATTTACATATTATTTATATTAATAAATATATTAAGCTTAAGGTATTTATATATAGGCTTAAGTGTTAATATTATAAAGATACTTTAAGATTTATTATAAGTTATAAAATAAAGAAGAGAAAGAGGTATAAGCATAAGGCTTTATGTATAATAGCAGAGATTTTTATGCTTCTAGCTGTAAGAACTTCTTAAGATACCTCTTTAGTTGAGGAGTTATCTCTTAAGTAGTAGTGTTATTAAACTATAAAAGCTTTAGTGATCTGTTTAGCTTTAATATAATCAGCTTTATGCTATACAGCTAGTGCTGTTATTATTCTGCTAGTCTATTTAGCTAAAGTGTGCGTTTAACTTTATGTAGTGATATTTAGAGGGTTTGCTTATCAGCAGGAATATATAGGGTTTCTATACTGTTTTCTTTAACTAGTAGAAGGTATAAGTTAAAGTGCTTATATAGTGTTTTTAGAATTATGCCTGCAAATAAAGTATATTTGCTATAGTCTTTTTATAGGGGGGCTGCGTTATAACTATAAACTTAAAGGTTTAGTAAGTTAGAAAAAGTAAATTTAAAGTTAAAAGTATAGCTAATAATAATAAAACTATTAAGACTATATAATAAAGCAGAAGATATTATTTACAATAATAGTATAACAGTATAGAGGCCTTAAAGCTTTTATATTTAGTAAAGCTTATAATATAGATATCTAAATAGTAAAGAGGACTTTAATAGAAGATAGATATAGACTAAATATAGTATAAAGAGTAACTATAGCTTAAAGAAGTAAAGATAGAAGCAGCTAGAGGAAGATAGTTAAGATTTATTATAATATATAAAGTTTAATAGAGGAGTATAGAAGTGAAGAAGATATCTAAGTAGTTATAACTTATATAACTTAAAAGTTATTAGTAGAGGGTGAGGGGATTAGTTTAGCTTTTGCAGTTAATACTAGTTAAATTTCATAATATAAGGCTATTAGCCTTAGTTTATCTTTTATTATTAATCTAAATAGCTAGGTTATTAATAATCTTTTTATTAGTTATATTCTCTAACTAAAAGATACTCTTCTAGCTTTAAATAGTAATTAGATCTAACTAAAGCTTATTTTTATTTTCTTATAAAGCTTTAATTTAATTATTAAGTAAGCTAATTAGAATAGCTTAAATATTAAAAGTATTACTAATAAGAGTACTAACTATAATAGAATTACTATTATTAATAATAAAAAGGTTACTTAAAGTAATATTTAGTATAAAAGGCTGCTTATTTAGTATAAGCTTAGCTATAGTAAAAGTATTTAAGTTATATACTTTAGTAGAAGATACTTTAAGCTATAGCTTAAAGTATATTATAAAATATTGACTAAGTCTTAACTAAGTACCTCTGAAATGGGAATTTAAGTAAAACTAAGTATAACTAATGCTATAAAATATATCTAAGGCTAAAAATGATAATACTAGTGAAACTAGTAAAACTATACCTAATAATTAAATAAGTAGCCTTATATCTATTAATTACATATTAATAGATCAAAAAGGAAAAACATAACTACAACTTCGCCTAATTAGAATAAAAAGTATAATCAGATAAATTACCTATTATAGTAATTCCTATGATTAGCTAAAAAGAATAAAAACTATATATTAGGTTAGTTATACTAAAAAGTATATACTAACGGAATATAAACTCCCTAAAGTTAATAATATAGTTATTAGTAACAAAAGTTAATATTAAGTTAGCATTTGAAACCAAAACAACGGCAACTAATAATCTGTAACAAATCTATAAACTATAACTATAATAATACTACAGGCTAAAAATATCCAAATCAGATTAAATAAAGCCGTAATAATTAACTTTATAATAAGGTTTTTACAGTTAATTACCTATTATAGTAATTACTTAATTAAGTAAGGGTCTGCGAGGAAAAAATGTATTATATATACGATAGATTTTTCCACTTAGAACAGATTTTGAAAAAGCAAGCAATTCAATATATTTACCTATTATATCACTACTACTACCTATTTCCCTATCACTACACTTTTATTCATTATTTTATTATTTCTAATACTTTAAGAGTAACTATTTATACTGGTTATAAATAGTTATTCTTGAATACGAGGAATATTATTATAATAATAAACAAAACGAACAGTTTCCCCCTTTTGCTATAATTAATACTATTTCTACCCTTAATAATATTACCTTAATTATCTATTCTTTTATACTAATACTATTAGTTAAGCTTTAAGTTATTTTATTACTAAAAACTTTACTATTAAAGCTTATAATAAGCTTACTCTTAATAAAATCTTCAGCTTTTATAGCTTTAGTTCTAATATTATTATAGCTATTAAAATAGATAATAATATTATTTATACTTTATACTATAAACCTAATATTAATAATATTATTAATAATATTAAAGCTGTTTAATATAATAATAATAAATTTTTAACTTAAAAGACTTATAACACTTTAATAAGTTTTATAGCTATAACTAAATATAAAAATAAAACTAAAAGTATTAATAAGTACTATTTAGTAATTATCTATTTATTAGTCTTTAATAGTATTATTAAATCTATTAATAAAGTTAAAATAAAGAACTTTTTAAACCTTAATATAGTTAATAGCTAGATATAAGTAATAATACTTAAAGAGATAAATAATATAAAAACTGAAGTTATTATTTAGAATACTTAGTAAAATTAACTAAATAACTTTCCTTTAATTAACTGGAAATATATTTATAAATTTTGCAATAAGTATATAGAAATAGAGAATATAAAGCTATTAAGAGGATTAATATAGTATAGATATTTATAAGATAGAATTAGTTATTTATATTACTATTAAGCTTATCTTTTATTTATAGCTTTAGCTACTATATTTATTTCACAATAAATAGATTATTTTAAGTTAGTTAGTCTTACTCTTTTTTCCTTGATATTAGATATAGTAATTATAAGCAGTTAGTTTTTCTTTTATCCTATCTATTTAATATATCTATCTAATAGCCTACTTATAGCTATTAGTATAGCTATATTATTAGCTATATTATTAGCTATATTATTAGCTATAGATAAAGCTATAGATAAAGCTATAAATAAGGCTATAGGTATAGCTATAGGAATAACCTTTTAAATATCTATGAGTATAGTTATTAAAAAGGTTACCTTTATATACACTCTTTAATACACCTTATAGTATAAGTTATATCACTTATAGAAACTTTGTTTTTATTTATATCTAAAAAATACTTATTTATTTAGTTTACTTAATACTAAAATAATTTATATATTTATAAGATATTAATAATATATTATAAGTTAAAGGGTTCTTTATAAGTTTATATAAAAGAGCGCTTTATATCTCTTTTAAGAGCGCTTTTTATTCTTACTACTTATCTTTAAGTAATACTACTTTATTTATATATTCTATTTCTAGTATAAATAAGTATTTTCATTTATAAAGCTTTTATTAGCTACTTATATAGCTAAAGAGGTATATAGTAAAGTATTTAGTAATATACTATATACTTTATAAAGAAGCTTTAATAAGCACTTACTAAAGAGTAAGTTATATAAGCTATATAGGCTTAATGCTTATAAGATATAAAGTATATTAAGAGTATAATATTCTCTTAGAAAAGATATACCTTTTATTTAAACTTTTTAGGCTCCTCTAATTATTACTTATATAATATTATTTTATTATTAAATTTAAATAGCTTTTTATATTAATTAGTTTATTATTATTTTATTATTATACTTATCTCTTTCAGTAGTAATTTTTTATTTATTTATTAATATATACCTAAAGTAGTTAATAATTATAATTTTTACTTACTTTTTTATAATTTTAAAATTTTCTTTCTTTAGTGTTCTTTTTATTTTAATAATCTATAGCTTTTTAGCTTTATTTTTTCTCTTTTTTTCTTTTATTATTTTTATTTCTTATTAAATATCTTATTAAGAGCTTTATATAGTTTTTTTATTAATTTTACTATTTTCTCTATAAGATTTTTTGCTATTAACTTTTATTTTATTTCTATTTTTCTATATTTTATATTACTATTTTTAAACTTTTTAAACTAATAATCCTCTTAATTTATATATCTTTTTATACTTTTTATTTCTTAAGTATTTACTTAAAATATTATATATTATTTATATAGTAAAAATTCTCTTTAAGTTTTAATTCAACTTTAATTATAAGTTTAATAAAAATATTAATCTTATTAATACTAATTACTTCTATTTAGGCTACTTCTCTTTTATTAGCTTTAATATTATTAATTTTATTTATATTTGTAATAATTATTAAGTAATTTATATTATCTATAAGTAATATAAAATTGAATATACTACTATAAGTTCTTATTATATCTTTTTTAATACTTTATTAAAGCTTAATTAGGTTTTTTAAATATTTAAAAAGCTTTATAATATTATTTAAGTAACTTAAAATACTATTGATAATATCTAGTTATATAAAATTATAAGTAACTTTAATTTTTATAAATATTAATAAGCTTAATATATTTTAAATAAGCTTAATAAAACTTAAAAATAAATAATAGTTTTAATTAAAAACCTTACTTAAGGTATTAATATTATTAATATAAAGTAATTATAGTTCTAAAAGTTTACTTTCATTTATAAACTTCTTATAATTAATATTATATATCATATAAGTTTTTATTAAAAGCTCTTTATATATATACTTCTTAGTCTTTCAGTAAATTAGCTTAATTTCTAAGAGTTCTAATATTACTATTTATATTAATACTACTTAGCTAGCTTATATTTATAATACTACTCTTATTAAATCTTTCTATAATTAGATTTAAATTATTTATATTTATTTTTATTTTTAGCTTCTCTTTAGTAACTTAATAGAGAAAGATCTTAAGGAGTTTTTAATATTCTCTAATCTTATTTTTAAGTTTCTCTCTTATTATATAGGTAATAAAACTTCTAACTATTAAATTACTATTACTAATAATTATTTAATCCTCTAGAATGATATAAAAACCTCTAAAAATTAAGCTATTACTTAGTTTAATTAGTAGCTTATTACTAAAGCTAAAGCTAATAAGAAGTATAATATTATTATTATTATTAACTTTAAGCTTATTAAGAAAGCTAGATCTTCTATTAAGCTTATAGTAAAAGCTAACTAAAATAGTTATAATAATTATAGTAGTTATAATAGTTATAATAGCTAAAATAGTATTTTTATTAATTTTCTTTTTAATAATAATAATAATAAGGATATTAGTTTTATTATTAATATTTAAAGAGAAAAAAGTAAGAAATTAGATAATAAATAGAATAGTTCTTCTATAAGCTAAAATAGTAAAAATAAAAGAGAGAACTTTATAGTTCTTCTTACTATATAAATATTTATATTTTTAAATAGCTATAGTTTTTCTTAGTAGCTTATTATTAAGCTTTTATTAAGGTTTTTATTATTTCTTTATAAACTTTTGCTTTTAAATATTAATTAGCTTTAAAGCTAAATTCATTCTTCTTTTTTTATGCTTTTCTTAAGCTAAATAAAGTTTTTATTAGTATTATTTTAATTTTAATTAAATTTAGTTATAAAACTAAAAAATCTTCTAATAATATCTTATTAAATATTTAGCAAATAATTATTACTTTTCTTTATTTTATTTTTTATAAGCTTTTTAGGTTTACTTCTCAAACTTATATATAGCTGCTTAAGTATTCTCTAAATAGCTTTTTAGCTTTTAATTATTATACTTCATAAGCTATCTAGCTTATTTTATAAGCTATTTTATATAGGCCTTTAGCTGTTTATAGTGATTTTTACTTACTTAGAGCAACCTTTTTAACTCTATACTTCTTAATAATATATACAGCCTTTAGTTATATAATTATAACTCTTCTAACTATAGCTATACTTATATATACTTATAACTTTATAATCTTTAACTTTACTTTAGTAATAATATAATTTATAATTACTTAATTACTATAGACTATTAAACTATTAACTTATCTTTTTATATATTACTTATACTATATAGCGATCTACTTCATAATATGCTCTCTGCCTCGCACAGCCCCTCAGTAAGCCTCACTAAGGGAGCAGGTCATATGACTAGCATAGGCCTCGCAAGCTTACGATTTAAGGATGCTTACGAAGGTAAACTCCTCTTAAGTAATATATACCTTTTTATAAACTCTTTAGGTCTCTTCTAACTGCTAGCTCTTAGCAGTTATAAGCTTAGCTTATTAGAACTTCAATTTAACCTCTTTATTGCTGCTAAAATATTTTATAGAGTGAGCAGGTCTTTTTTTTCTCTTTCTATACTTCTATAACTAATTTTTATAATTTATAAGATATCTTATTCTTTTAGAAAAGCTTTTAAAATAGACTTATACTTTAAAGCTATATAGATTAAATTAAAGACTTATAAAGATTAGCTAGTTTAGTTTAACTATTTTAAAGTTATTTATATTGCTTATAATATTTAGAAATATATTAACTTAAATAGACTTAAAGCATTTAATTTTAGAAGTAAGAATAAGATTAATATATTTTCTCTTAAAAAGTATTTTATACTTCTTAATAAGTAGAGCAGAGAGGTTTATAATAAATAGATCTCTAAATAGATAACTAAGTGTAGATAAGCAGACTTTCTAAAATGCAATATTAATCTTTAGCAGCAACCTACTAGTGAAAATAATGTTGCATAAATTCTTAATGCTTTTATGCTAACTTAGAATTAAGCCTTTTTTAAGCTGATTAAGCTGAAAGCTATAAAGCTTAAGAACTTCTTTTTTTAAGTTAGATATAGAATGTTTATTAAATAATAGAGTATTTCTGCTGTAGAAGCTTAAGATAACTAAAAAACTAAAGAATAACTTTTAAGATATATCTAGAACTAGTTACTTATAAGCGTTAATATTAAACTTATAAGTATAATTTAGCTTTAGATCTTAAATAAAATAAATAAAGCTAATGCTTTATCTATAAGCATCTTAAGATGTAAGCTTTTTATTAGAACTAACTTAGAAAAACTAAATACTTCTGAAATAGATAAAAGCATAGATCTTTCATAAGCTTTTTTAATTTTATAATTCCTTATAAGCTCTACTATTTTAGATACTTTAAGTAAAAACTTATTTTCTCTTTAGATAGTAGTTAGACTTCTTAAAGAACAGCTTATAAAGAGTAAGTTAGCTATAAAGACTATTATATAAGAGAATTATATAGCTATTCTTTATAAAGCTGCTTATATAACTATAAACCTAATAAACTTCTATAACTAATAAATAGATTACTATTACTAAGTATTAACTTATAAGATCTCTGATATCTATAGAGCTCTTATAGTAAAGACTTTCTTTTAAGCTATAAAAGTTTAAATTGCTTCTAAATAGGCTAAGCAATAGATCTAAAAGCTTATTGCTTATAAAGAAATATTTAAACTAATTCTAAATATTATATATTATGCAAAAATCCTCTTTAGTATTATCTATTTAAATGCTTATCAGAAGAAAATAAAGGTTAATAGATTATTTGCAATAATTAGAAGCTAACTAAATAACTCTTAAGCTTTAAGCTTAAACTTAAGAAGCATAAAATCTAAAAGCAAATTAAATAAGAATAAGAAGTCTTAAAACTTAAAAACGCCTAAAGAGGCTAAAAAATACTTATGCTGAGAATTTATTAGAGAGAAGCAAGCTGTAAAATATATATAATCTTTAAAAGATTGTATAAGAGTTAAACTTATACTTATTAGAAAGTATTCTCACTAGAATTTCTTATAAGTAACAGCTAAAATCTAAAATAATATTAAGACTAAAGCACTTTTAAAGAAATAGAAACTAATCTATTAGAACTTTATTAGTAAGAAATAGATTAAATCAGAAGATATTATAAGAGCAAAAAGACATACTGCTGAAAAGGAAACTTTCTCTAATAAAGTAGTTGCTATCTTTATAAGACTGCTAAACTTAGATCTATCTGCTTATAAAGAACTAAAAGGCAAGCTTAGATTAATCTTTAATATAACTAGTGAGATAAAAAACCTTCTATAGCTTTACACTATTTATAATACTGCATCTTTAAATTATATTATTAATAACTTAGCTTACTTATAAGATTATAAAAATCTTAAGAGACTAAAAAAAGTTGCTATAGGAAATTAGGTTTTTATAGTTTAAAGAATCAGCATAAAAGTCTTTCTAAATATACTCTATAGACTATAAAAAAAGCTTATAGAAAATCTTATTTTTATAAATATTTATTATATTAAGGGATTTAAAACTAATATAATCTTAAAATCCTCTCTCAAAAGTGCTAGTATCTAGCTAAATAGAAAGACTGATAAGATATACTATAGAGAGACTAACACTCTACTCTAAAAGCTTAAGCATATTAATAATATTTTATTTTTTAAATATAAACCTATTTCTAATTACTTTATTCTGCTTTTATTATAAATCTATATTAATATAAGCTACTTAGGAGTTATAAATACTATCTAATTAGTAGCTATAACCTCTTAAGGGCGACCTTTATATCACCTAAAGCTTATTTGAGAAGATAATATATATCTTTAGTATTTATAAGCTAAACACTTTAGCTAAAAGGCTCTTAAATATTTAGTATAAAACGCTTAAGAGGTGAAGATTAAAAGACTAACTTAGCTAGAATGTAAACATTATTCTATAACTTATATGCAATAAGTTATCTTATGAGGACTATCTAACTTTAGAAGTAGATATTTATATTAGCATATCTCTTAAGATTTATTTAACTACTTAGAAGCTTACTTAAAAGCTTTATAGCTTCTTATTATAAGAGATAAATATATAGAAAAGCTTTTTAAGTTCTACTTTATAAATAAAACTTATTATAAAGTCTTTTAAGTGCTTTAAACCTTTAAAAACTAAGTTTTTCAACAGAAAGAACTTCTTATATACAAGATATAACAAGATATTAATAGATCTATTATTATAATCTAAAGAATAACTAAATACTAGCAGTAGGCTTATAAGAATAATATTAATATTAAACTTCTTCTGCCTTATATAAAAGAACTAATAGGAAGAGGAGAAAGAGTAGAAAAAGAGGCAATTATATAAAGTATATAGATGCTTTATATAGCAAGGCTTCTAATTAAGCTGTAGAATAAATTAGTACTTATAGAGATTTTTCTATATAATATAAGTCTTTATATATTAATAAAATAGAAGTTCTCTAATAAGGTAGAAGAAGAATAATTTAGAAAGTATATTAATATTTAAGTATTAGCTTATAGCATTCTATAGAGCTTAGAAACTTAACCTTATTAGAGAGAGATATATACTTATAGTTATAAAGTATATATCTTTAAGAGAGAAAGAGAAAGAGAGATAGAGAGAAGAGAGTTTAAAGTAGTTTTATAAGGCTATATTAGATACTTTATAAGATATATACTAAATATATATAATCTCTATAAGATCTAAATCTTAAAGCTTAGAAGAGTTATTATTTTATAAAACGTTATATTTAATAAAAGCAAGTTCTACTTAAAATAGAATGCTGAAGAAGCTATAAAGCTTATAGTTATAAGATCTATTATAGAAGAAATTAAGGAATTACCTTCTACTTCTGCTATACTTATAAGCTTTAGTATTCTAAATAAAATTAACTTTATTTTTAATAAGAGAATTATAGCATAATAGTTGCTGCAAAGTATAGAAAATCAGAAGACTATATCTAAAAACACTTAGTATAGCCTTCTCACTCTTAAAATATCTCTTAAACTGATAGGCTAAAATCTTAAGAGTGAACCTCTTAAGCAAAACCTAAAGCTTATAGGCAATAGAAGCTTAAGAAGTAATATTATAACTATTAAACTTAAATTCTATAAAGCGTTAAGAACTAGTGGAATAAAGCTTCTGCTGAGAGGTATAGTAGACTTTAGATTGATAAAAATAAATAATACTTATAAAAACTCTCTTTTTTTTGAAGTATAGCTTAACTTTAGTGATATATAAAAAGAACCTTCTGAGCTATAGAAAAAGCATACCTATATAAAGAAGATTTACACTTAAACTTACTCTTATAAAAGAGGTAGCTTTTAAAGCAATCTAAAGAGTATATTTGCTATATTCTCTAATATCTCTATTAATATAGTAGAAGAAGTTATAATATCTAATAAGTGAGATTAGAAACACTTTTTTGCTACTTTTATATTAGAGAAACAGAAAGCAATAGAAGAAAGCAAAGAACTTTATTATATATTTTATAAGATAATAAAGTTAAAATCTAAAAAACCCTTTAAAAGCTAAACTTTTAAAGGCTTAGTATTAAAACTGCTTTTAAAACTCCTTCTATAATCTGAGAAAATTTATTACTTAAAACTACTACTGCTTTTAAAGACTTAGAAAGATATAAAGAAGCTTTTAAGATAGCTTTAGAAGCTATTTATTACTATATATTATAAGGAACTTCAGAAGATTATTAACTTTAAGATATAGAGGGTTTTAAACTGCTTAAAAGCATACTTAAAGCTTTTTCTCTTAAAATAAGTCTTCACTTATAAGTTAGATATAGATAGATATCTTATAGAGATAAAAGCTTAGATTATTATAAGAGGAAACTTCTAATCAGAAGATCTTAAGAATACTTATATAGCAACTTTTATATTAAGAACCTTTTAAGTTATAATAGCAATTAATATTCAGTTTAATTATAAGATCTTTTAATATAATATAGTTAATATATTTCTAAATGCTAAAATGCTAAAAAGAGGAGAATTAGTTATTTATAAGCTACTTTAAAAGATAGAGGAACTTATAAAGTACTTTAAATCCCTAATAAGATATATTATTAAGTTAGATAGAGCTCTATATAAACTTTAAGATATTTTGCTCTTCTAGTATAAAGAATTCAGTTTAACTTTTATAAAACTTAGTCTGTAAAGCTTAAAAGAAGATTTATACCTCTTTTAAGATTCTAACTAAAAGGTTATAATAGTCTTTTATATAGATAACTTCTTAGTTCTTTTTTATAAAGACTACTAAAAGGAAGCTAGTAAGATTATTAAAGGAATTAAAGAAGAATATAAGATTAAAGAGCAAAGAGATATTAAATAGTACTTTAGAGTGTAAGTTATAAAGGATTAAAACGCTTAAAAGATATTTCTAGTTTATAACTTATATATTGAGAAGATTGCTTAAAAGTTTAACTTATAAGATGCTACTTACCTATTAATATTACTTCTATAGATAGATCTTAAGAAGAACCTAAAGTAAGCAATAATTTAAAAAGTTAAAATCTACTAAAAGATAGTTAGATTAATACTTTATATTACTATACTTATATAAGCAGATATTACTTTTGCAGTAATACTACTCTTAAAATTCCTTATAAACCTATCTTAAAAGCATTTAGATATAGTAAGATATATAATATAGTACCTATATAAGATTAAATATCTTTCTATATGCTTCAGCATCTTAAAGAGTAGACTTATAGATGCTTAAATGCTTTTTATTATAATAGATGCTTTATTTGCAGATAATAAAGCTATATATTAATTCTTATAAAGATATCTTATAATGCTTTTTAGAGAACTAATCTAACAGAAAGCAACCTAATAAGCAACAGTTATAACTTTAACTACTAATATAAAACTTTTAAGCTTAGCAGAAACAGCAAAAGAGATAGTTACTCTCTAGAAGCTATTTAAAGATATCAAACTTAAACTTAGTGATATTTAGAATATTTATTATAATAACTAATAAACAATTAGACTTATTATAAGTAAAAGAGAGAGATTAAGCATCTACTTAAGATATATTAATATTTATAATATATAGTTAAAATAGAAATATTAGAAAAAAAGCTTCTAAGTTATCTATATATCTATAAATAAGATACCTATAAATAGACTTATAAAAAACCTCTTATAAGCAAAGTTTAAATACTTCTGCTTACTTCTAAATTTTAAAAATATAATATATCTAGTTATATTACACTTATAAGATTATAAAGTAAAACTAAGTTTTTCTTATTTATATAAAACCTTAAAAACTACTTAGAAACTTAAAATGTTTCTTATAAGATAAAAACCTTATAGATCTTTAAACTAAAATAGACTACTTACTAAATACTAAAATATTATACTTATAAGAAAACTATACTTATAAACTTAATATAGAATGCTAAGCTTATAAATAGCTTTCTAAAGGTTTTCAGTAGAGAACTAAACTAAATTAAGAAAACTCTTAATATCTTTAATAATATTAGAACGCTCTTAAGAGCTTAAACTAATCTCTTATAAGAGATCTTTTAATTTTTTATTAATATTAAAAAGGTTATATTTAGAGACTTTATACTTTTTGAAGAGTATATACAGCATATAAGCAGAGCAGCAGAGAATAATATTTTATAAGTATTAATAAGAAGAAGCAAAGCTTAAAGTAGTAGAAACTAAAGGTTTGCCTTAAGAGGAAGGAAGCAGCATTCTAGCTTATAAGATAAACAGAATACTAAAGTGTAAGATCAGTAGAGCGCTTTCAGCAATAGAAGATAATAGAGCATAAAGAGACTTATAAAATATAAGCTGCTGCTAAGCACTAATAATACTAAAACCTATATAAACCTTCTTAATAATAAGCTTAAAAGCAGATATATACTTATAAGAACACTTAATAGAAATATTCTTTATAACTAAAAGAATAAAAAAAGAAGTGCTTATAGAAAGATTATTGCTTTATAAAGAATAGATATTATAAAAGCCTTACTTACTCTTTATCACTTTTTTGTAATATATAGAAGGAGAAACCCTCATAACATCCTCCTTATTAGAATTCTTAATTAAATACACTTAAGATAACTGCAAAAAATAGTGCTCTTAAGACTTTATGCTTCTAAAAAAGCTTATAAGAGGAGGCGTCGCCTAGCAAGGCGCTAAAAAAGAAAGAAGCTTATAAAAGACCTTACTCTTTAGACTCTTTAGCTTCTGCTTCACTTATACTACCTTTTTCTTATTTATAAGAGACTTTATAATAAGTTTTTCAGTAGTAGTAAGCTTTTAAGCAGTAAGAAACTTATAAATCTTTAAAGTCTTATAATACTAAGAGATAAAAAAATCCTCTTTATAAGTATTTTATATAAACTTCTAAGCTTTATAAGCCTTTAAAAGATACTATATACTTATTAGCAGTAAAAATAACTTATAAACTAAATAACTTACTCTTTAAGCCTTTTTAATCTTAAAAACAGAATAAATAAGCTTATACTTAAGAATAGCAGCATTAAGCTCTTCAGCTTTATAAGCAAGCTTATAAAAGATTATAATATACTTACTATAACTACTCTTAAAGCAGAAATCATAATAGCTAAAATTAATTAAGTAATAGTAATAAGTATAATAGTTGCTATAGCTATTACTTATAGTGCAGTATAAGCATTTACACTTATTAAGCTTACTAGCCTTATAATTATAGTTCTTATCTCCCTCTTTAGCAAAATAAACACCTAAAAGCAGTTAGCTTATAAGCTTATAAAAACAAATAAATAAAACCTACTAAACTTCTTCTGAGAGAATAAAAGCAAAGTATTGCTGCTACTATTTTAGTAAGATTAAACCTTAATAGAGGTGCATAAGATGCACTTTAAAGCAAAGTAAATAGATAGATTTATAAGAAACAAAAAGAAGACAAACTTTTTATAAACTTAAGAAGCTTCTTAATAAAGTCTTCTTTAGAAGCAATAATCTCCTTATTATAACCTATTAGAAAACGCTTTAATAGGCATTCCTATTTAAAAAAAGAAGTAATATTGAGACCTATATGCTTATAAAACTTAAGAATTATAATTAAGTTAAAATCCTTAAGAGAAAAGTTAGAAAAATCAATTTTATTACCTTCTAACTTATAAGCAGCAGAAATAAGCTCTTCTGCTATTTCCTTATAAACCTACTTAAAAGCAGAAGTGTAATTATTAAAAACAGTTTTAAAAAGGTATTTATAGAAATGCTAATAAGAATAAACCTCAAAAGGCAAATCCTTATAAGCCTTATTAATAGAGTTTATAACTAGATTAATCTTATTAGTAGAAAATATATAGAAAAATTATAATAGCATTTATTAAGCTTATTAGTTAAATTATAAGTATTATAAGCAGTAATATAAGCAGTTTAATCTCTTAAAACTTAGTTTTACTCAGCTTGCAGCTAAAAGCAGTATATATAAGCAGTCTTATAAACTATAATAAAACTTAGAAATTATATAATAAGATAAGAAAAAACTTATAAGAAGAATTATAAAGATATATAATCCTTAAGAGATAGTATTATAATAGAAAATATAAAAAATAGATAATTATAATAAAATATAAAAGGTTATATAAAAAGAAAAAATAGACTTATATACAGCTTAAGAAAATTCTTTTTCTTTATTTATATTCAGTCAGTTAACTGCTCTCACTTATAAATATAAAGCATATAAACTAATACAGTTTATATATTTATAAAGCTATTTAAATAGATTATAAGTTAAAAATGCTTATTAAAATGCTTTTAACTTTAATATAGAAAATAAGCTTTTAAGCTATTCTTTCTTTATAAAGAGTTTTTAGATTTTCTATATATATTCAGTCTTTATATAATTTATTTTAGCTTATAAGCATTTTAATATATATATAAAGCATATTCAGCTGTTTTTACAACTAAAGAGGTGTATAGCAATCTACCTCACAATATGCTCTCTGCCTTATGCAGCCCCTTAGTAAGCCTTACTGAGAGAGCAGGTTATATAACTAGTATAGGCCTCGCAAGCTTACAATTTAAAGACGCTTATGAAGGTAAACTCCTCTTAAGCAATATACGCCTTTTTATAAACTTTTTAGGTTTCTTCTAACTGCTAGCTTTCAGCATACTACTATTAAATACTATTTTTATTACTACTTCACTATCTACTATTAGCTATACTATTATTAGTAACGCTTTTGCTATTCTATATAAGCTATATTTATTAATTTCTACTAAGCTTAAGCTTAAGCTATTTCTATTTTAATATTATAGAAAGCTTATATAAAGAAAAGCTACTTTTTAAAATAATTAAAGACCTATATAGCTTCTATATATAAGCCTTTAAAGGTTATTATTATTTTAATTATAGTATAAAAAGGGTTTTTTTTAAAAGTATTCTTAAAAGCTTTAGCTAATATTATTTTAATATAATACTACTAATTAGTAAAAGAGTATTTATTAAATTTAAAGGTTTTATTTAATATATAGATATTATACTTTATAGTAATATCTTTAGCTATATTTATAAAGAAAGGTATACTTAATATAAAATTAATATTTTTATATTTCTTATATAGTATAAATATTATAAAAGATTTATTATAAGTTATAAGAAGAAAAAGAAGTATAAGTATAAAGCTTTATATATAATAGAGATTTTATACTTCTAACTATAAAAACCTCTTAAGGTACCTCTTTAGTTAAAAAGTTATCTCTTAAGTAGTAGTATTACTAAACTATAAGAGCTTTAATAACCTATTTAGCTTTAATATAATTAGTCCTACTATATATACTACTATATTATTTAGCTTTATATTATATAGCTAGTATTCTTACTATTCTACTAATCTATTTAGCTAGAGCGTATATTTAACTTTATATAGTAATATTTAAAAATTTTACTTACTAATAAGAATATATAAGGTTTTTATATTATTTTCTTTAACTAATAGAAGGTATAAGTTAAAATGCCTATATAGTATTTCTAGAATTATACTTATAAATAAGATATATTTACTATAGTCTTTTTATAAGAAGGCTATATTATAACTATAAACTTAATAAGCTATTTTATATTATTACTTTATCTTTAGTAATCTATAATTTCTTCTTCTTCTTATTTATTAAGTTTTTTTTTTAATTTAGGTAAGCTTACTTCTACTTCTATAGCTACTTACTTTAATATTTATAGTTTATATAATAAAATAGAGAATATATTATTAAGCTTATAATATTTCTTTAAGAGATATATTTAATATATTTAGCTCTTTATATATTTAGTTATAATAATTTTAATATAATATAATATTAGTTTTTTATTTTTAAAGTTAAAGAATTTTATTAATAGCTTTACTATTTACTTAGATTTAATAATATCTCTTTATATTTATAATTATAATAGTTAGCTTATAACCTTATAGCTTTCTATTAATACTTTATAGCTTTTTACTATAATAAAGTAATATAATTAATTTATTTTTAATACTTTATATAAATATACAGCTTTCTATTTATATATATTTAATACTTTAGAAGTAATAACTATATAAAGTTTCTATTAATAAATAACTAATAGTTTTATATTATAAGTTATTATATATAAACTTAGCTTTTAGCAGTTAAGATGCCTACTATTCTAAGATATCTTTAGTATATATTTAGAAATACTTCTTAAAAATTTAATATATCTATTCTATTTAACTATTTATTTATAAATAATATACTATAGAGAGATAACATTTAATACCTTTCTCTTAAGTGAACTCTTCTTAGAACTAGCTTATAAGCAGTTTATTTTTATTACTAATAATATTTTTTAGTATATTAAAGTTATATTTAATCTTTTTATAAAATATTTATAAGAATTAAGTAGTATTTAGCTATTTAGTTATTAATATAAATAACTTAAACTAAGTTATATAGTATATAATAACTAAAATTATATTATATTTAGTGCTATTATTTTAAGTATTTATTAAGAGACTTATAATAAAGTTTATTATGAGAGTATTAAGCTAAAAGCCTTAACTAGGAAAGGTCTAAATAATAGATAGAGGTTAATCTAATATATTGACTACAGCTTGCTTCCTTTAAGTTCCTTAAGAAGCAGAGATTTCACTAATAAGCTAGCATTCTGATTACCTAAGGTTTCACTAGGCGTTCCCTAGCGGCTCTCTTAGGTGATGCTTATAATTACCCCCTTCTTTAAAGCCTTAATCCCTAAGGCGTATAAATATGTAATTATCTTTTTAAGTAGGGCCCCTCTATAGTTTCTCCTACTTAATTAGAAGCAGCAGCTTGATTGCACCTTCTATGCTTGAATTGCTTTACTAGCAGCTTAGTACTTTTATGCTTATATATCTATTAATTTTTTATATTAATTAATTAATTTATATTATTATATTATTTTATAAAGTTATTAGTTAAAAATAGATTTTTTGTTTTATTATTAAATTTAAATAATCTCTTATATTAATTAGCTTATTATTATTTTTATTATTATATCTCTTTTTTTTAGCAGCAATCTTCTACTAATTTGCTAATATATATTTAAAGCAGTTAATAACTAAGATTTTTGCTTACTTCTTATAGCTTTAAAATTTTCTTTCTTTAGCATACTTTTTATTTTAATAATCTTATAGCCTTTTAGCTTTATTTTTTTTTTATTATTTTTTTTTCTTATTAGATCTCTTACTAAAAGCTTTATATATCTTCACTATTAATTCTACTATTTTCTCTATAAGATTTTTGCTATTAATTTTTATTTCATCTTTATTTTTTGCATTCTATATTACTATTTTTAAACCTTTTAAACTTATAATTTTTTTAATTTTTATATCTTCTCATGCCTTCTATTCTCTAAGTATTTACTTAAAATATTATATATTATTTATATAGTAAAGGTTTTTTCTAAGTTTCAGTTTAATTCTAACTATAACTTTAGTAAGAATATTAGTTTTATTAATATTAATTGCTTATATTTAAACTGCCTCTCTTTTATTAGCCTTAATATTATTAATATTATCTATATTTATAGCAACTATTATGTAATTTATATTATCTGTAAGTAGTATAAAATTAAATATATTGCTATAAGTTCTTATTATATCTTCTCTAATATCTTGCTGAAAATTAACTAGGTCTCTTAAATGCCTAAAGAGCTCTATAGTGCTGCTTAAGCTACTTAGAATGCTATTAATAATATCTAGTTATATAAAATTATAAGCAGCTTTAATTTCTATAAATGCTAGTAAGTTTAGTATGTTTTAAATAAGCTTAATAAAGCTTAAGAGCAAGTAGTAGTTCTAATTAAAGACTTTACTTAAGGCATTAATACTACTAATATAAAGTAATTATAGCTTTAAAAGCTTGCTTTAGTTTATAAACTTCTTATAATTCATACTATATACTATATAAATCTTTACTAAAAGCTTTCTATATATATACCTCTTAATCTCTTAATAGACTAGCCTAATTTCTAAAAGTTTTAATATTACTATTTATTTTAATACTGCTCAGCTAGCTTATATTTATAATAATATTCCTATTAAGCACTTTTATAATTAGCTTTAATTAGCCTATAATAATCCTTATTTTTAGAAACCTTTTAGCAACTTAATAGAAAAGAATCTTAAGGAGTTTTTAATATTCTCTAATTCTATTTTTAAGCTTCTCTCTTATTATATAAGTAATAAAGTCTCTAACTGCTAAATTGCTATTACTAGTAGTTATTTTATTCTTTAGAATAATATAAAAACCTCTAAAAGTTAAGCTGCTACTTAGTTTAGTTAGCAGCTTACTGCTAAAGCTAAAGCTAATAAAAAGTGTAGTGCTGCTATTTCTACTAACCTTAAGTTTGTTAAGAAGACTAGATCTTCTGCTAAGTCTGTAGCAAAAGCTAGCTGAAGTAGTTATAATAGTTATAATAATTGCAGTAGTTATAATAGCTAAAGTAATACTTCTATTAACCCTCTTCTTAGTAATAATAGCAGTGAGAAGACTAGCTTTAATACTAATATCTAGAGAGAAGAAAATAATAAGTTAAATAGTGAGGAGAATAGTTTCTCTGCAGATTAAAATAGTGAAAATAGAAAAGAGAACTTTATAATTCCTCTTGCTAAGTAAATATTTATGTTTTTAAGTTGCTATAGTTATTTTTAGTAGCTTGTTGCTAAGCTCTTACTAAAGTTTTTATTATTTTTTTATAAACTTTTACTTTTAGATATTAGCTAGCTTTAAGGTTAAATTAGTTTTTATTTTTTATACTCTACTTAGGCTAAATAAAGTTTCTATTAGTATTACTTTAATTTTAATTAAACTTATTTATAAAACTAAGAATCTCTTAGTGATATTCTACTAAGTATTTAGCAAATAATTACTATTTTCTCTTATTCTATTTCTTATAAGCCTTTTAAGTTTGCTTTTTAAACTTATATATAGCTGCTTAAGCATTATCTAAATAGCTTCTCAGCTCTTAAGTATTATATTTAATAAGCTATTCAGCCTACTTTATAAGCTATCTTATATTATCGCCTTATCTCTAGCAATTTATAATCCCTTCTACTTTCTATTTATTAAGTTCTTCTTCTAACTTAAATAAGTCTGTTTTTACTTCTATAGCTACTTACCTTAATATCTATAGTTTAAGCAATAAAACAGAGAATATATTATAAAGCTTATAATATTTCTCTAAGAGGTATACTTAATATACCTAGCTCTCTATATGCTTAGTTATAATAACTTTAATATAATATAGCGCTAGTTTTCTGTTCTTAAACTTAAAGAACTTTATTAATAGCCTTACTATTTGCTTAGGTTTAAATAATATCTCTTTATATTTAGAATTATAATACTTAGCTTATGATTTTACAGCCTTCTGTTAGTGCTCTACAGCTTTTTGCTGCAATAAAGCAATATAATTGATTTATTCTTTAATGCTTTATATAGATATACAGCCTTCTATTTATATATACTTAATACTTTAAAAGTGATAACTATATAAGACTTCTATTAGCAAATAACTAATAGTTTTATACTATAAGTTATTATATATAAATTTAGCTTTTAGCAGTTGAAACGCCTATTGTTCTAAAATATCTTTAGTATATACTTAGAGATACTTCTTAAAGATTTAATGCATTTATTCTGTCTGACTATCTATTTATAAGTAGTATGCTATAAAGAGATAATATTTAATTTCTCTCTCTTAAGTAAACTCTTTAATACGCCTGTCTAATAGCCTACTTATAGCTATTAGTATAGCTATATTATTAGCTATAGATAAGGCTAGAGATAAAGCTATAGATAAGGCTATAGGTATAGCTATAGAAATAACCTTCTAAATGCCTATAGATATAATTATTAAGAAGGTTATCTTTATATACACTCTTTAATACACCTTATAGTATAGGTTATATCAAATAGTAGCATAACCTTAAAGATTATAGCTATATTAATTCTCTTAATTAGAAGCCTTAATATATATATAGCTAACCCTTACTTATATATCCCTCTTAACCTAAAGACTTCAACTCTAATCAAGTTATAAAAACACTAAAATTTTTACTAACTGTTTAATAAAAATATTATAAGCTTTAGTAATATCTCTTATAAAGCAAAGCATTTAGCCTGTTAGTTGCTAGAATTTAAAGATTCTAACTAAATAATAAGACTTTATATAGCTTTATTAAAAGATTTTAACCTTTTTATAAGCTAATTATTGCTAAATAAAAAGACCTTCTTAAAAGCTATATATTACTTAGTATACTAGAAAGCCTATTTAAGAATTAAAATAGAACTTTAAGCTTTACACCTATAATAGTTAACTAATTATATTAACTATACAGCTTAATTAAAAGCATAAAGAAAGCTAAAAACCTCTAAAAGATAAGTAAACATCTTATTTAAATTCTATATAAGCTATAACTACTAAATATAGCTTAATCTAATATATATTATATACCTAAGTTTAAATATATTTAAGCTAATAACTAAAGATAAAAAGGCAATAAGTAAGTTAGCACTATTTAGCATTATTAGATCTAAAATTATTAGTGCTACTGATATAAAAAACCTATTCTTAATAAAAATCTCCTTATTTAATCCTATAGAAGCCTTCTCACTAATAAATCTAACTTCCTAATTATATTACTAATAAATTTATTAAATTTTAAACCTCTTTTATAAAATCTAATAATTAGCTAAATTTATATAGCTTTAACTATTTGCAATATTAACCTTATTTACCCTTCTCTCTCTTAGCTATAACTAAACCTTATAGCAGCTAACTATTAAAACTATAGATATCTAATAAGAAAAGCTTAGTTAATATAGGCAATATAAAGAAACTAATAAAAGCAGCTGATTAATAAGACTTCTATAGCTAAGTAAGTAACACCTTTTAACTAAAGAACTTCTATAGTATAAAGGTAATTAAAATAATAATAGAAATATTTCTAACTTCTATATTATTACCTTAAAAAGTCTTAATCAGCTTTTTAACTATAAAACTATATATAGCTATTAAGAAACTACTATACTAGCACCTATAAAACAAATTAACTAAGTGAGGTTTCACCTTAAAAATATAAAATAGTTTAACTTACTAAAGTATTTTGAGAATAAACCTTACCAGCATATTAAAGGCACTAAAATAATATAGCAAGAGGTTTCTATATTCTTAAATTCTATTAACTAATATATAAAATAGAAACCTAACTACTATAATGCTTTAGCTTTAAACCTCTATTAATATCTTTTAGAAGCTATAGTAGAATAGTATAGCAAAGATCTAAATAACTTTATATATTTTTAGCTGCACTAAGAAGATATAGCTATTAACTGCTAGAAACGCCTACTAGAGGAAAGGTTTTAATTACTCTATAAGAAAGCTAAATCCTACTTTAAAAGAGAATAATATACCTTAGAAGACGTTTTTAATAAGTGAGATATATATAATTTTGCTGTATAAGTTATATACCTAGCTAAAGCAGCAAAAGAACTATAATTTAAGTATATAGCTATAATCTATAATAAGTTAGTATTACCTTTTATTGCTAGCATAAAGCAGCTAATACTATCTATAAATTAAAAGAAATTTATTAAAATGCTCTATAAATAAAGCAAAAGATAATAGAGAAATTGCTATAATAGCTAATAGAAAAACCTAGTCTATTATAACAGAAGAATGCCAGCTTTAAGTCTTATAGTAAAGCCTGCTTATATAGAAAATCTGCACTAATATAAAGATGCATATTAAGCAACTATAATAGAAGGCTAATAGCAGAATTACTAATAACTTAAGCAGATAAGAATAAATACCTAACTTAAGCCTATTAGTTGCCTCTTACTTATAAATAAGAAAGGCTAAAAGCTATTAACTTATAATAGCTAAAATCAAAATAGAAAACCCTCAGCATAAATAGCTAACTAATTATCTATAAAGTGTAGCCTAAACAATAAGATATACTATCAGTATATACTAAAGGAGAGTGTAAATATTACTAACTTTAAGCTAGAAGATATAGTGTTTAAAGCATAAGATGAAGATAAAAACTATAATCTTATAGCTTACTTATTAATAACTAGTAAAAGTTACTAAGTTATTAAGGTTTTCTTTATTAATAATAACTAAAATAATAATAATAATAATAAATCTAATATAGATATAAATAACAGCTTATTAAGTAATAAATATATAAATATTATATCTAAAATTAAATCTCTATTAATAGATGCTTTCTTTCTTAATAAATATAGCAATATATATAGCTTATTAGCAATATATAATAAATATAACACTATAATAAACACTACTTATTAACTTTGCTATTATAAGTATGCTTAAGCACACTTTGCTATAGAGAACACCTAAGATAAGCCTATAGCTACTAGCATTCTATAGATAATATATAACTTAAACTAAAAACTATACAGCATTATATATACTAAAATTATATTTAAAGCTATATTATATAGAACACTATTTATAAGCTGTATAGATCTAGAGGCTTAATGCTGCATTATCACTAGCAGCCTACTGCAAACCATTTTAAACTATAACTTAAATCGCAAAGCTAAGATTACTTTAATAAAAGTTAGCAATCAAAAGATATTAAGATAGACTACTTTCTTACTATTAATTAAAAGCTATATTAACAGCATTAATATAACTGTATATATCTATATAAGCATATAAGTAGTAAAAAACCTTTAAATAGGTTTCCTCTTAAGATAGAAGTTTAATATTTTAAACAAAATAGATATGCTAAACTCTAAAGGATTAATAGTATTAAAATTCTGCAATAATATAAAGGTTTTATATACTATTTATACTAAAAGGCTAATAATAGCTTATAACGTTAAAGTAAATATAAGCATTACTATTCTACTAAAAGCATTTTATATTATCTTAGTAACTTCACTTAAAGATTTAAAATAGAGTTCTTCTTATTTAAACCTAAGCAAAAAGAAACAGTAGATTCTATTATAAGTTAATAACTAATTATAGTTATTAATAATGCAATAATAAAGCTGCTTTGCATTTAAAGAGGCTAGAAAATTAGTTAAGTTATACTGCTAAAAGCTGATTATATATTCTCAGTATTAACAAAAGATAATCCTAAATAGAAACCACTACGCCTATTAGATATCTTCTTAAGAGGCCTCACTTAGAATAGAAAGATAAGCCTAAAGTAAAACCTAACAGCAGATATAATCTAAATAACTAAAAGTATCTATATTTATAATAAAAATAAAGACTTAGTAGCTAAGCTTAAAGCTATTATAGCTAAATACCTAGCTGTATAGAAAAACTAAAAAACTATTAAAATAGACTTAGCAGACTATATATAAATCAACTTTATTAAAAGATAGCAAAACTATAATATTAATCAAAAGCTATACCTTATTAGCATTAAGAACTAAAAAGTAGTAAATAAAGTGATAGATATGCTCTATACTAAAAGATATATTAAATTTATTATACAGCTAATACTATTTAGTGCGTTAGTATTTATAATATAGCAAACAGTTAATAGCAAATATAAGGGATAAATAGTTATTAACCTTTAGGCACTTAATAAGGTTATTATACCTAATATATACCTTATGCCACTCTAATTAGAAGTTATTTGCTAGCTGTAAAGAAAGAAATTTATATTAATAGTTAATATAAGGTCTTTCTTTTATTAATTTCTTATCTATAAACCTTATTATAAGTATTTCACTATTATTAGCTATAAGAGATAAGAAAAAACTAAAGTAGCCTTAATAGGTTTTTATAACTTACTAGCTTATATTTAAAGATATATAGATAACTTATTTTATCTATATAAGGATTTTGCAGAAGTATTTATTAATAATATTATTATAGTGTTTAATACTATAGAGGAATATATTAAGCATTTAAACACTTTACTTAAGCTATTTACTAGCAAAGATCTCTCTTTATTTAGCCTAAAGTTGTTTTTAAGCTTCTTATTAGTCTAGCTCTTTAGGTTTAAAGTAGATATATTAGTATTAACTAATATAAAAGAGCAAATAATAGCCTTATTTTAAATGAAAATGCTAAGAAACCTTAAAAAACTAAAGTAATAGATAGGCATTACAGAGTACTTTAAGCATATAATTTTATAATACTCTATCTAAATAGCAGCTTTATAAAAGCAGAAAACTAAACTGCTTACTAAAGCAAGAGATAAAGATAAACATTTAAGATCAGCATAAAAGTATTTCAGTTATAATACTACTTTTATAGCAACTAATAAAGAGCTAGCTGCCTTTTATAATATCACTGCTGCTTTTATAAAAGAAACAGCATTTTACTACTATAATCTAAGCAAACTGCTATTTATTTAACTAGATGCCTCTTATAAGCTTAGATTTAATGCTATACTCTTTTAACTGAAAGATAAATTAAAATAGACACTAATTAAGCTAATCTTAAGAATAGATATATTGCTTATTATATATCTTAATAAGGCTATTAACTAAGCAGAATATAAATACTAACCTATAAAGTTAGAGATAATAT
Organism: Colletotrichum horii; assembly: GCA_027406005.1. Taxonomy (NCBI): domain Eukaryota; kingdom Fungi; phylum Ascomycota; class Sordariomycetes; order Glomerellales; family Glomerellaceae; genus Colletotrichum; species Colletotrichum horii. Next base: position 4,849,436 of record JANVYB010000008.1, read on the forward strand.
ACCTTATATAGACTATCTATAAAATAAAAACTATTATATAATCAGTATTAGCAAATCCTATATATATACTTACTAACTATACTACTATACTAATAATTATAAAGCAAGTATCTTTATTTATAACTAATAAGCAAAAAGCAAATTTATACCTTATACTAGCCTTAAAATACTTCAGCTAGTTCTAATTAGCCTGCTATTATATCTTAAAGCATACTAACATTATAGCTAATACCTTATCTAAGTTGCCTAAGCATAAGACACTAATTAAAGATAAAAGCAAACTAAACAAAATATAGAATAATAAAGCTATTAATCATCTCACTAAAGTAGCTATAAATAAGTCTCTTAAAACCTAATTTATAAATACCTATCTAATTAATAGCAAATAAGCTACTATTATTAAGCAACTTAAATCTAAGCAAAATAACTTTTACATTCTATTTATGCTTAAAAATAACCTTCTCTTCTTTAAAGAGTTTAACAGAAGATGCTAGCTATATATACTAACACTTCTAAATAAAACCTTTATTACTAAAGCTTATAATTAGCATTATTATTAAGAAGTCTAATAAACCTTTAAATCTCTTATATATTAATTTTCTATTAAAAGCTTTAAACAAAAGATCACTTAATATATAAAGCAGTATATAACTTATAAGATAAATAGTATATATTAGTTTAAGCTACTTAGTATGCTTCACTTAATTAAAACACTACTGCTTTTATTTCACACTATTATAATAGACTTTATTATAATTATACTAAAAGTCTAAGTAAAATATATACTATAAGAAATAGAGAGCTTTTTAGCTTTTAACGCCTTACTTACTATTACTAATAAGTTTACTAAAAGCTCTCTATTAATCTCTAGAAGCATAAAGTATATAGCAGAATATTAAGCAAAAGCCTTACTGTATTAGTTATAACTTAGCAACTAAGGAATACTTAAAGCTATAATTTTAAACTGAAATAAAAAGTTCCTATTATTATTTTAAAAGAAACTATAAATAGAAATAGATATTAAATTGCTATATTCTATAGCATACTATTTGCAGATAAATAGCCTCTTAGAGCATAAAAATCAAACTGTTGAAATTGCTATTAAAATATTTTTAGCAGCAAATCTAACTACTAACTAATATAAGGTTATCTTAAGCCTCTAAGCAGACCTTAATAATACTTACTTAAATGCTATTAAATCAGCTTTAAATAAGTTAATACTAAGGTTTAAAATAAATATAGCTTTATTACTATTAAGAGATGCTAATTATACCTAAAATTGAGAAATGCTCTAAAAAGAAGCAAAGCTTTTAATTGCATTAGCCTAAATATATATAAAAAAAGCATATAACAAAAAACATAAATAGATAGTCTTTAGCTTTAATAACTTCATCAATATATAGCTTAAGTATAGATATTACCTCTTAAATAACCTAAAAAGAACGTTTAGCTAGCAGCACTTTAAGCTAGTTAAAGTTCTAGAGAGAATAAGCAAGCTTGCTTATAAATTAAAGCTTCTACTAAATATAAATATACATCTAGTTATATCTATAATGCAGCTATTACTTACTATACTGCTAAACCTAAACTAAAGCAGTTCTCTTAAATATTAAAGCCTAATAGATATAAATAAAAACTAAAATAAAACTTTATAAATAGATCTATACTAACACTATAAGCTAGAAAAGGTCCTAAACTATCACTCTATATATAAAAAGCGAGAAAAACTATAGATTAAGTATTTAGTATAATAGAAAGGTTAGCTAGCATATTATAATATATAGATGCTAAAAGACAGTTTAAAGGCAAATAAAGCTATTAAAAACTACTAAGTTAGCTAAGAAAAGCTGTTAAAGCTTTAAAAAGAAATAATACTTCTATTTTAAAAAGATATCAGCTTTAAATAATATAAACTAAGCAAGAGATTAATAAAAAAAACTATTAAAAACCTTAACAATAGTGATAGCATTCCTATAAACAAAGCTATTAATAAGCAGGCTAACACCTCTAAAGGCTATAGAAAGAGGACTAAAAGATAAGCTGCTATACTTAATAATTAAAAAAAGCCCTTTAATAATAACAAAAAGCAGTTAATAGACTAAACAAATAGTTTACTAAGTACTTCTAAGATTTCTAAGCAAAAAAAAAGACTACTAAAGGTTATATCTTAAGGCATAACGCAGGTTAACTGAATAAATAATACCTAGTTTAAAATAAAGCTAAGCTAGCAGCTTTACCTATATATACCTAAGAAGTAGTCTAAAGAAGCTAGTTAGTAAGATATATAAAGTTGCTTAATAACACTTATAAAAAGATATATAGATCTATTTATTTATATTAAAGTTTTTATCTAAATAATCTATAGTAAAAGCTGATATATAAATTACTTTAAGCAATACTTTACTTTATAATATACTGCCTATTAATATACCTTTTGCTAAGGCATATACTACTGCTCTTTTTCTTCTCTTATATAATACTATCTATTTATAGATAACCTTATAGTTATTAACTTTCACTATTATAATTATATATCGCCTTTTCTTTTCTTAAGCACTATTATTATCTATTTTTACTATCTTAGTATTAGCTATTCTTATATCTATTTTCTCTTTACTCTTTCTATTACTAAAGTTATTATTAAAAGTATAACTAAAGCTATTACTAAAGGTATTATAAAAGCTATTACTAAAGGTATTACTAAAGCTATTACTAAAACTATTACTAACACTATAAATACTCTTGCTAGTTTAACTATCTCTTAAGTGATTTAAAAAGCTAAGTTTAAAGCTATTTATAAAGCTATTCTCAACTTAATCAGTAAGTTTATACCTAAATATACTAAAACTAACTTATTATATAACTATTGCTAATATTTATCTATTACTAGTACTAACTTTTTTATACTCTCTTCTACACTATTGCTAACTATACCTCTTTCTATAAATAAGTATAAAGCTAGCATAAAGAAGCTTATTATAGATTCTAATAGATAAAAGTATATAGCTAGAAACTAATTTCACTAGTTTAGTAATAACTTTACTAAAAAAAATAAATACTACTTTGCTCTCTTTATAAATAGTAGTAGTATTTTCTTTAGCAATATTAAGATTAGCTTTAACACTTTAAAAGAGATATAAAAAGTATATAATGCTAAGCAAAACCTCTATTTAATTATTAATATATCTTTTGATATTTACCTTTTTTATATTTATACTAATAATGCTATAGTATTTAACACTTTTAATAGATACTAAAAATTCTCTATATTAAAGCTTAAAGCAAAGCCTTTAGTTTAAACTTAAGCTTTTAGCTAAAGCAACATCTAAAGCTATACTTAAGTTAATATCTATAGCATTAGCTAAAGCAATACCTAAAGTAATACTTAAGGCAATACTTACAGCAATAGCTAAAGCAATAGCTAAAGCAACACTTAAAGTAATAGCTAAAGCATTAGCTAGTATATTAACTTAAATACTTTTAAACTAGTTAACCTTACAGTTAGCTTCTTAGCCTTTATAGAAATAATTAACTAAGTTAAAGCTAACACTATAACTATTAAAGAGTTTAATAAAAGTATAGCTAAATAAAAGAGTAAGTTAGATGCCTACACTTAAATAGTTATTAATAAGAGTATATACTTTAAGCTGCAGCTTAAAACATCTTCTGCTATAATATATAACTTAAATACCTTTACTATAGCTAAGCTTATACTAAATAAGCAGCTCTTTATAATAAGCTTTACTCTTACTAACCTTTTTGTTATTAATAATAGCAATTCTACTATAGCTAGTATTCCTATTAGCAACATTTTTAATATTTAAGATATTCTAATTAGCCTGCCTAATAACTAAATCAAAGCCTTATAAGAGGCTAAAAGCAAGCTCTAGTTAGATTTAGCTGCTATCTAACAGCAAAACAACATCCTCTAGCTAGAAAATATAACTAATAAGAAGGTTATTAATAACCTAGCTATTCAAATCAATAATAAAAGATAAACTAACCTCTTAGATATTAATAAACACTCTAAAGACTAAATAGTTATTAAGTAGCACTGCTTTATGCTAATTATCTCTAATACTATTAGCTAAACTCTAAGTCATTTTATTACTAAGGACTTTGCTGCTAAAGCTTATAACAAGCTTACTTTTAATAAAATCCTCAGCTTCTATAGCTTTAGTTCTAATGCTATTATAGCTATCAAAATAGATAATAACACTATCTATATCTTATACTATAAACCTAATATTAATAATATTATAGATAATATTAAGGCAGCTTAGTATAATAATAGTAAGTTTTCAGCCTAAAAGACCTATAACATCTTAATAAGCTTTACAGCTATAGCTAAGCATAAAGGTAAGACTGAAGGTATTAATAAGCATTACTTAGCAATCACTTATCTATTAGTCTTTAATAATATTATTAAATCTATTAATAAAGTTGAGATAAAGAACTTTTTAAACCTTAATATAGTTAATAGCTAAATATAAGCAATAATACCTAAAGAGATAAATAATATAAAGACTGAAGTTATTATCTAGAATACCTAGTAGCATAACTAAACAACTTTCCTTTAATTAACTTAAAATAGCATATTTATAAACTTCATAATAGGCATATAGAAACAGAAGATATAAGACTACTGAGAAGATCAACATAATATAAACACTTATAAGATAGAATTATTTTGCTTATATTGCTATTAAGCTTATCTTTTATTTACAGCTTTAGCTACTACACTTGTTTTGCAATAAGTAGATTATTTCAAGCTAGTTAGTCTTGCTCTTCTTTCCTTTACGTTAGATATAGCAATTATAAGCAGTTAGTTTTTCTTTTATCCTGCCTATTTAATATATCTATCTAATAGCCTACTTATAGCTATTAGTATAGCTATATTATTAGCTATAGATAAGGCTAGAGATAAAGCTATAGATAAAGCTATAGATATAGCTATAAGAATAACCTTCTAGATGCCTATAAGTATAGTTATTAAGAAGGTTATCTTTATATACACTCTTTAATATACCTTATAGCATAAGTTATATCACTCTTCTTAAAACTAGCTTATAAGCAGTTTATTTCTATTGCTAATAATGCCTTTTAGTATGCTAAAATTGCATTTAATCTTCTTATAAAAAATTTGCAAAAGCTAGGTAGCATTTAGCTGCTTAGTTATAAATATAAATAACTTAAACTTAGTTATATAGCATATAATAATTAAAATTGCATTATATTTAGTGCTATTATTCTAAATACTTATTAAGAGACTTATAATAAAGTCTATACTGATCTCTTAAAATAAGTATAATAGCAGTAATAGTGACTGCAACTTACTATATAGCTTATACCTTAAAACCTATATTTTTTAGTATACTTTATAACTAGAGATATAGTTTTTAATATCTACAGCTAAATTAAACTAATAGAACTTTCTTTTAATTAGTTTAATTATTTTGTTAAACCTTATATAGCTTATCTTACAGTTATTATAGTATTAGCAAAGTATTTTAAGTCTGAGCAATTACTTAGCTAAAATCTTAAGTCTCTCTTTATGAAATAAAATACTATTTAAATTAATATGAAATCCTTCTGTATTGCTAGCTAGTTTGCAAGCTTTCCCCAGCTTATTTTAGCAATACTTATCTTTAGTCTGCAGTCCTCTAATAAAAGCCTCTATTGCTATAGAGGAGCGTTAGATATATACTGTTTTATTATTTATAAGCTTTTTTATAATTAAATATAAGATGTACTGCTTTAGAATAGTAACCTTAGCTTGTTATAAGTCCTCTTAAGTTATATCCTTTTGCTGAGCGTTCCTTTATATTTTTTATACCTTCTAGCTATAAGTTATAACAGCTTAAGTTTTTGCTAAGTTGCTAGTATATCTACTTATATATAGCTAGTATAAAACTGAGGTATTTCTACCCTTAAGGCTAAAGTGTTATTAGTAGGTTCTGATAGTGTTAATATAAGCTTTTTTAATCTATAATTCTGCTTTAAAGCTAGCAATCTTTATCTATAGGTCTTTTAGAAGTTTACTAATAAGATTTAACTTCTTTATAAAGATTAGTAGTATATTATTATATTTTATCTCTCTCTCTATATAATCTAGCTTTTTAAATAGCTTATTAGTAAAGTTAGTAGCCTCTAAGTAATGCTTTAGATTGAAGTTAAATGCTGATAACTTATATATCTAATAAGTAAGCTTTTCTTAAAGGTTTTATATTAAAGTATTAATTACCTTTTTGAAGGCTTAGTGATTTATTAAAACTGTAAATCTAGCTGATATTCTTTATAAATAGTATGCCTACTGATTAAAACTTTTAATAATAGCAAGAAGTTCTTATTAGCTTATTGCTTATTATTATTCTATATTTAAAAGCTTCTGTAAATAGTAAGCAACTAATTGCTATTAGCTATTAATCTTCTAAGAGAGAATACTAAAGATAGCTTTTATAGAGGTATCTATCTTAACTTTTATCTTATATATTAGGTCTTAATGCTAGAGAATAATTATAGAGCAGAAGGTAATCTTTAGCTTATTAAAAGCTTTTTAAACTTCTTCTAGCTACTTAAACTCTACTAGTTTCCTGCTATTTTTGCTACCTTTCAGCAGAGATATTATTAAAGCTATAATGCTTAAATATCTTATAATAAATTTGCTGTAAAAGTTATAAAATCTAAAGAATACTTAGATCTTTCAGTAAGATTTTAGCAGCTTCTACTTAGCAACAGCCTATATTTATCTTAAATCTATAGAGATGCTATCTAGCAATATAATATATCTTAAAAACTTAACTTCTTACTGATAAAACTTATACTTATTAAGCTTTATATATAGCTAGAACTTCTTTAAGTAGTAGAATATTTAGAGAATATCTGCTATATAATTCTCTTTTATCTCTAAGTATATTATAATATTATTTATATATATTATATAGTATATATTTAAAAGCCTAGTAAGTGCTTAGTATATATATACTTAGAATATTGCTAGCATATTAGTTAATTTAAATAATATAACTATATATTTAAAGTGCCTATATTGCATATAAAAAGCAGTCTTCTATTAGTCTTTTAGCTTAATTTAAATCTAATAGTAAGCATCTTATAAATTAATCTTTAAAATCTATTTTGCTCTGCAAAGTCTATTTAAAAGCTTACTGATAAGTAGCAGTAGATATCTATTCTTAATTATAACCTTATTGAGGCTATAATAATTTATATAGAGCCTTAAAGATTTATTTTTCTTTAAGATGAAAAGGATTAACGCTTCTGTTTTATTTATAGAAAGTTAAATTCTCTTATTTGCTCTGTTTTTAGCAATATACTAGTAAAGTTCCTCTAGTTGCTGCTTATTAAGGAAGTAGATTAGTCTATATAGCAGTTTCTTACCTTCTTTTAAATTAATTAAGTAGTCTGCTTTATTAAAAAGGTTTATTCCTTTTGCTGCTTATTTATTAAACGCTCTCCTTTTAGATTTAAGCTTTAAAAGCAGCTTAGCCTTCTCATCTCTCTTATTTTCTTTTTCTTAAAGTCTTTTAACTTTAATCTCTTTTAAGCTGATATTGCTTAAGATATATAAGATATATGCTTTATAGCTGTTTTTAATAATTTCTTTTATAAATGCTAAAGGTTTTATAAATGCAATTTTATTATATTCCTACTTATTTATTTATATATTAATAATAATCTTTTTAAGTCTTATAAAGCTCTATAAAAGCAGTAGATCTCTTATGCTTTACAGTTAGAAAACTTTAGCAAAAAGCTTATAGATCTTATAAAGGCAGCTCTTAAAGTCTATAAAGAAGAATATAAGTTTAAATATTTATCTTAAGTTAGCTATATAGCTGTTAAATCCCTCTAATAGAAAGGCTATAATATTAGAAAGCTTTAAGCTTAAGAACTTAATAAGGCTAGAGCTAATAAGATTAATTTATAAATAACTATTTATATCTATAATAACTTCTTTCTTAGTATGCTTCTAGAGAATAATCGCTCTACCTTTTGCTATAGTATTAATAAATATCTTCTCTAGTTTTATAAGCAGTATAAAAATACTTAAATCTAACTTCTAGCCTACTTATTTTCTAATAAATTAAGCTTATTATTGCATTTTTCTTCTTTTATAACTTAAATTATATTTATACTAGCCTTTCTAGCAAACTGCTGATCTACTATTAAAATAGCATTTATATCTCTTAGTCTCTTTAGCTTAAAGCAGTTAGCAGCTTTATACTTTTTGTTTCTATAGTTATAGCAAGTAATAAGTTAATCCTTTTAAAATATATTAGTTAACTGCAGCTAAATAAATTGCTTTTAACTGTTCTTTTGCTAAAATTTCTTATTAGAAGGTTAAAAAGTGCTTATGCTTTTTATAGCTATATAGTTATTCTTAGTAAAGTCTCTTGCTTCTAACTAATGCTTTAGTTTAAGCCAGCTTAAGTAGTTACCTTTAAAGGGTTTTTTCTATCTATCTTTCTGCAGCTTTTTGCTAGAGCGTTGCTAGCATAAGTCTTAAAGTCTTTTAGCCTTAGTAGCTATATCTCTAGGTCTTTTTACTTCTGCCTTTTGCTGCTGCAGTTCTTTATGCGCAGCAGGTAAAAATCTGAAGAAGTATATATAAGCCTCTATTTTATTATTCTCTCAGTCTTCTATATTTAAGCTGTAATATATTGCTAACTACTTAGTAAAGAACTAAAGTGGCAACTAGTGTTTTTTCTGTTTAATTATATTAAGCTTCTCTTAATATTAAAACTTTTATATCTTTAGGTTAATATACTGCTAGCAAATAAATATAGTAAAGTTAGCTTATAAGACCTCTTCTTTTAAGCTTTTCTTATAATAGTATTACTATATTTATAAAGTATATAAAAGTCTTATAAGAAACTATTAAATCTATTCTTCTAATATACTTTCAATATATATCTAGTTACTATCTTCTATAGCTTAGATCTAATTATTAATCTGCTTAACTATAATATCTTCTCTTAGGATTTTATAGTTATATATTAGAGGCTTTTTTTAAACCTTTAGCGCTATTCAGCTTATAGAGCGCTTAATAGGCCTCTAGAGAAAACGCTTTATTAACTTTTAATAAGTTTCTTGCTATTACTTTATTATCTAAGTGTAAGCCTCCTATTGCTGCTATAATAGCAGTTAGAGCATATTTATTTCTTTTCTGCTGCTTATATATTATTCTCTTTAAGAAGTACTTATACTATGCTTACGCAATAGCTATTTTGTTGCTAAAGTATATTCTCAGTTATTTAAGCTAGAATAGTTATAAAGCTAGCTTTATAAGTCTATATATCTAATTGCTTTATTAATAAGATTGTTAATTATCTCTTTTTATTCAATTAGCATTACTTTTAGCTAACTTAGTCTTAGTGTAAAATTATAAGTGTTTTAGTGAAACCTTAGAAAAGGTAGCTTTATATTAAATATAGACTTCTGCAGTTTATCTATATTGAACTCTATTTGCTAACTGCTTAGCAAATTGTTGCCCTTATTATAAGATATTTTAATTTGCACTAGTTACTTAAAATAAAGTAGAAGCTATAGAATTATAAAAGTATTAAGCTAAAGGCTTTAACTAAAAAAGGTTTAGATAATAGATAAAAGTTAATCTAATATATTAACTACAGCTTGCTTCTTTTAAGTTTCTTAAGAAGCAGAGATTTCACTAGTAAGCTAGTATTCTGATTATCTGAGGATTTGCTAGGCGTTTCTTAGCAGCTTCTCTAAGTGATGCTTATAATTTTCTAAGTTTTTAATCTTTATTATATATATCTATATTTATATATAACTTATAATTTCTAATAAGTTATTTTATTTTATTGCTATAAAAGTTTCTTAAAAGTATTATTATACTATAGAAGTTTATAATACTTATAGAAATTATAACTATAATAAGCTTATTAATAAGCTAATTAAGATTAAATTTTATTAAAAGAGGAATATAGTAAGTATTATTTTTATATTTTATAAAGTTTTAATTAATTTTTTTTATAAATAGATATTAAAAATAATAATAATAATAAAGAGGAGATAAAGTAAAATAATATCTTAATTTTTAAATCTATTTTTTATAAAAGCTTTTATTTTATTTTTTAGTATTATATAGAGAAATTTAAAATTATTTAAAAGTAGCTTAAGTTTATTTATAAGTTTAATACTTATTATTATTTTTATTAATAAAACTAATTTATTAATAAAAGTATTATTAACTTTTATAAGTTTAATAATTTTATTAATTTTTATAAATAAGATCTTATTATTAAGTATTTTTAAATATTTATTATTACTTTTATTTATATTTTTAAGTACATTAATACTTCTAATTATAAATATAAGCTTATTAAAATTAATTTTCTTATTAATAAGAATAATATATTTTATAGTAAGTGCTATATTTTTATAAGATTATATAATATCAAAAGTTCTCTTAGAAAACTATATTATAAAGTATTATCTTTTTAATTATTTTATATTTAATTTTTGTAAAAGAAAGCTTATTTATAAGCAATACTTTTAAGAAGTTATAAGTAATATTTATAATATATATGTTTTTTATTATTTATATAGATTTAACTATTATAACTTTTATATAAAAGTAAAATATAGTTCTTATAAACTTATTCTTTATAAACTTAAGTTATATATTTATAATATTTAAAATACTACTTTTTATTCTATTAATACTAAGAATAAAAATATAATTAAAAATATTTATAAGTTTTTATTTCTCTTATTTATTAACTTATAAATAATATTATAATATTTAAATTATTATATAAAAAAACTAACTTAAGATTTATTAATATAACTAAAGACTTATAAATAGTAGTAAAAACTAAATTTCTATTAAAAAAAAAGCTTATAAAGTTGAAGCTTTTAAAAAGTAAACTTCTATAAATATTTTTAAAAATACTTTTAAAAAGGTTATTTATTTTAGTAACTTTTTTATATTAAGTATTTCTTTTTTTTTTCTTTATAAAAACTTCTTACTACTTTATTATAAGATTTTCTAATTATAAGTTTAGTTAGAATATTCTTTTTTAAAGTTTTACTCTAAATAGTTAATATCTTATTATAAGTGTTTTTATTATATATAATATACCTGTCTAATAGCCTACTTATAGCTATTAGTATAGCTATATTATTAGCTATAGATAAAGCTATAAATAAAGCTATAGATAAGGCTATAAATAAGGCTATAGGTATAGCTATAGGAATAACCTTCTAGATATCTATAAGTATAGTTATTAGGAAGGTTATCTTTATATACACTCTTTAATACACCTTATAGCATAGGTTATATTAAATAGTAGTATAACTTAGGAATTAAACTTAAGACCTACCCTATAATAGTTAACTAACTGCATTAACTATACAGCTTAGTTAAAAGTATAAAGAAGGCTAGAAACCCCCAAAAGATAGGCAGACATTCTATTTAGATTTTATATAAGCTATAACTACTAGATACAGCTTAATCTAATATATATTATATACTTAAGCTTAAATATATTTAAGCTAATAACTGAAGATAAAGAAGCAATAGATAAGTTAGTACTATTTAGTATTATTAGATCTAAAATTATTAGTGCTACTAGTATAAAGAATTTATTTCTAATAGAAATCTTCTTATTAGATTTTATAAGAGCTTTCTTATTAATAAACCTAACTTTTTAATTATATTACTAGTAAATTTACTAGATTTTAAACCTCTTTTATAAAATCTAATAATTAGCTAAATTTATATAGCTTTAACTATTTATAATATTAACCTGACTTAACTTCCTCTTTTTTAGCTATAATTAAACTTTATAGCAACTAACTATTAAAACTATAGATATTTAATAAGAAGAGTTTAATTAGTATAAGTAGTATAAGAAAACTAGTAAGAGTAGTTAATTAATAAAACTTTTATAGCTAGATAAGTAATACTTTTTAACTAAAAAACTTCTATAGTATAAAGGTAATTAAAATAATAGTAGAAATATTTCTAACTTTTATATTATTATTTTAAAAAGTTTTAATTAGCTTTTTAACTATAAAACTATATATAGCTGTTAAAGAATTATTATACTAACACTTATAAAATAGATTAACTAAGTGAGGTTTTGCTCTAAAGATATAAAATAGTTTAATCTACTAAAATATTTTGAAAATAAACCTTACTAATATATTAAAAGTATTAAGATAATATAATAAGAGGTTTTTATATTTTTAGATTCTATTAACTTATATGTAAAATAGAGATTTAACTACTATAATGCTTTAGCTTTAAATTTCTATTAATATCTCTTAAGAGCTATAGTAGAATAATATAGTAGAGACCTAAATAACTTTATATACTTTTAGTTATACTAAAGAGATATAGCTATTAACTATTAGAAATGCTTATTAGAGGAAAAATTCTAATTACTTTATAAGAAAGCTAAGTTCTACTTTAGAAGAAAATAGTATACCTTAGAAGATATTTTTAATAAGTAAGATATATATATTTTTGCTGTATAAATTATATATCTAACTAAAGCAGCAGAAGAATTATAATTTAAGTATATAGCTATAGTTTATAATAAGTTAGTATTACTTTTTGTTGCTAATATAGAGCAGCTAATACTATCTATAAATTAAAAGAAATTTATTAAAATGCTTTATAGATAAAGTGAAAAATAGTAGAGAAATTACTATAATAGCTAATAGAAAGATTTAGTTTACTATAATAGAAGAGCGTTAGCTTTAAGTTCTATAGTAAGGTCTATTTATATAAAAAATCTATATTAATATAAAGATATATATTAACTAACTATAGTAGAAGGCTGATAGCAAAATTGCTAATAAGTTAAATAAATAAAAATAGATATCTAATTTAAGCTTATTAGTTACTTCTCACTTATAAATAAAAAAAACTAAAAGCTATTAACTTATAATAGCTAAAATTAAAATAGACAACCTTTAGTATAGATAGCTAACTAATTATTTATAAAGTGCAGTCTAAATAATAAGATATATTATTAGTATATACTAAAGAAGAGTGTAAATATTATTAACTTTAAGCTAGAGAATATAGTGTTTAAGATATAAGATAAAAATAAAAACTATAACTTTATAGCTTATTTATTAATAACTAATAAAAGTTATTAAGTTATTAAGGTTTTTTTAATTAGTAATAATTAAAATAATAATAATAATAATAAATCTAATATAGATATAAATAACAGCTTATTAAATAATAAATATATAAATATTATATTTAAACTTAGATCTCTATTAATAAGTGTTTTCTTTTTTAATAAATATAGCAATATATATAGCTTATTAGCAATATATAATAGATATAATACTATAATAAATACTGCTTATTAACTTTGCTATTATAAGTATGCTTAAGTGCACTTTGCTATAAAAGATATTTAAGATAAGCTTATAGCTACTAATATTCTATAGATAATATATAACTTAGACTAGAAACTATATAGTATTATATATGCTAAGATTATATTTAAAGCTATGCTATATAGAACACTATTTATAAGCTATATAGATCTAAAAGCTTAATATTATGTTATTACTAACAGCTTATTGTAAACTATTTTAAATTATAACTTAAATTATAAAGCTAAAATTAATTTAATAAAAATTAGTAATTAAGAGATATTAAGATAGACTACTTTTTTATTACTAATTAAAAGCTATATTAATAATATTAATATAACTATATATATCTATATAAGTATATAAGTAGTAAAAAACCTCTAGGTAGGTTTCTTTTTAAGATAGAAGTTTAATATTTTAAATAGAATAGATATGCTAAACTTTAAAGGATTAGTAGTATTAAAATTCTATAATAATATAAAGGTTTTATATACTATTTATGCTAAAAGGCTAATAATAGCTTATAACGTTAAGATAAGTGTAAGTATTACTATTTTACTAAGAGTATTTTATATTATTTTAGTTAATTTTGCTTAAAGGTTTAAAATAAAGCTTTTTTTATTTAAACTTAAATAAGAAGAAATAGTAGATTTTATTATAAGTTAATAACTAATTATAGTTATTAATAATATAACAGTAAAGCTGCTTTGTGTTTAAAGAAGTTAGAAAATTAGTTAAGTTATACTGCTAGAAGCTAATTATATATTCTTAATATTAACAGAAAATAATTCTAAATAGAAACTATTATACTTATTAGATATCTTCTTAGAAAGCCTTATTTAGAATAGAAAAATAAGTCTGAAGTAAAACTTAATAGTAGATATAACTTAAATAACTAAAAGCATTTATATTTTTAATAAAAATAAAGATTTAGTAGCTAAGCTTAAAGCTATTATAGCTAAATATCTAGCTGTATAGAAAGACTAAAAAACTATTAAAATAGACTTAGCAAACTATATATAAATTAATTTTATTAAAGAATAATAAAACTATAATATTAATTAAAAGCTATATCTTATTAGTATTAAGAACTAAAAAGTAGTGAATAACGTAATAGATATGCTTTATACTGAAGAATATATTAAATTTATTATATAGCTAATGCTATTTAGTATGCTAGTATTTATAGTATAGCAAATAGTTAATAGTAAATATAAGGGATAAATAGTTATTAATTTTTAAGTGTTTAATAAGGTTATTATACTTAATATATACTTTATGCTACTTTAATTAGAAGTTATTTATTAGCTATAAAAAAAGAAATTTATATTAGTAATTAATATAAGGTTTTTTTTTATTAATTTCTTATCTATAAACCTTATTATAAGTGCTTTATTATTATTAGCTATAAAAGATAAAAAAGAACTAAAGTAGCTCTAATAGGTTTCTATAACTTACTAACTTATGTCTAAAAATATATAGGTAACTTATTTTATCTATATAAAGACTTTATAAGAGTATTTATTAATAATATTATTATAGTATTTAACATTATAGAGGAATATATTAAGTATTTAAATATTATATTTAAGTTATTTATTAGTAAAGGTTTCTCTCTATTTAGCTTAAAGTTATTTTTAGGCTTTTTATTAGTTTAGCTTTTTAGGTTTAAAGTAGATATATTAGTATTAACTAATATAAAGGAGTAAATAATAGCTTTATTTTAGATAAAAATGCTAAGAAACCTTAAGAAACTAGAGCAATAGATAGATGCTATAAGGTATTTTAGATATATAATTTTATAATATTCTATCTAAATAGCAGCTTTATAAAGGTAGAAAACTAAACTGCTTATTAAGATAAGAGATAAAGATAAGCACTTAGAATCAGTATAAAAGCATTTTAGTTATAATACTATCTTTATAGTAACTAATAAAGAGCTAGCTGCCTTTTATAATATTACTGCTATCTTTATAGAGGAAATAGCACTTAACTACTATAATCTAAGCAAGCTGCTATTTATCTAACTAAATACCTCTTATAAGTTTAAATTTAACATTATGCTCTTTTAGCTAAAAGATAAATTAAAATAGATACTAATTAAGCTAATTCTAAAAATAAATATATTACTTATTATATATCTTAGTAAAGCTATTAATTAAGCAGAATATAAATATTAGCCTATAGAGTTAGAGATAATATACTTTATATAGACTATTTATAAAATAAGAATTATTATATAATTAGTATTAGTAAATCCTATATATATACTTATTAACTATATTGCTATACTAATAATTATAAAGTAAGTGTTTTTATTTATAACTAATGAGTAAAGAGTAAATTTATGCTTTATATTAGCTTCAAAGTATTTCAGTTAGTTCTAATTAGTTTACTATTATATCTTAAAGCGTACTAATATTATAGCTAACGCCTTATTCTAAAACTACTAAGTTCTAACTAAGTACTTCCTAAAGGAGAATTTAAATAAAACTAAATATAACTAATGCTATAAAAAAGATATAAGGCTAAAATTACTAATATTAGTATAACTAATAAAACTATACCTAATAATCAAATAACTATCCTTATAACTATTAATTATATATTAATATAACTAAAAGAAATAAAATAACTATAACTTTATCTAATTAGAACAAAAAGTATAATTATATAAATTACTTATTATAGTAATTCCTATAATTATCTAAAATAAATAAAAACTATATATTAAGTTAGTTACTATAAAAAGTATATATTAATAGAATAATAATTCTCTAAAGTTAATAATACAGTTATTATTAATAAAAGTTAATATTAAGTTAGGATTTAAAACTAAAACAATAGAAACTAATAATCTATAACAAATCTATAAACTATAACTATAATAATACTATAGATCTAGAATATCTGAATCAGATTAAATAAAGCTGTAATAATTAACTTTATAATAAGGTTTTTACAGTTAATTACCTATTATAGTAATTACTTAATTAAGTAATTACCTAACTAAGTAAAGGTTTGCAAAGAAAAAATATATTATATATATAATGGATTTTTCCACTTAGAATAGATTTTAAGGAAGCAAGCAATTCAACACTTTTACCTATTATATTACTATTACTACCTATTTCCTTATTACTACACTTTTATCTATTATTTTATTATTTCTAGTACTTTAATAGTAACTATTTATACTGGTTATAAATAGTTATTCTTAAATATAAGGAATATTATAATAATAAACAAAACGAACAGTTTCCCCCTTTTGCTATAATTAATACTATTCCTACCCTTAATAATATTACCTCAATTATCTATTCTTTTATAAGCTACTATCTAACAGTAGAATAGCATCTTCTAGCTAGAGAATATAACTAATAAGAAGGTTATTAATAATCTAGCTATTTAAATTAATAATAAAGGATAGACTAACCTCTTAGATATTAATAGATACTCTGAGGACTAAATAGTTATTAAATAGTGCTGCTTTATACTAATTATCTCTAATATTATTAACTAAACTTTAAGTTATCTTATTACTAAAGCTTATAATAAGCTTACTTTTAATAGAATCTTTAGCTTTTATAGCTTTAGTTTTAATACTATTATAGCTATTAAAATAAGCAATAATACTGCTTATATTTTATATTATAAACTTAATATTAATAATATTATTAATAACACTAAAGTAGCTTAGCATAATAATAATAAGTTTTCAGCTTACAAGACTTATAATATTTTAATAAGCTTTATAACTATAGCTAAATATAAAAGTAAAACTAGAGATATTAATAAGTATTACTTAGTAATTATCTATTTATTAATCTTTAATAGCATTATTAAATTTATTAATAAAGTTAAAATAAAAAACCTTTTAAACCTTAATATAGTTAATAGCTAAATATAAGTAATAATACTTAAAGAGATAGATAATATAAAGACTGAAGTTATTATCTAAAATACTTAATAGTATAACTAAATAACTTTCTTTTAATTAACTTAAAATAGCATATTTATAGACTTTGCAATAAGTATATAGGAATAGAAGATATAAGGCTACTAAGAGGATTAATATAGTATAGATACTTATAAGATAGAATTATTTTGCTTATATTACTATTAGGCTTATCTTTTATTTATAGCTTTAGCTACTATATTTATTTTGCAATAAGTAGATTATTTTAAGCTAGTTAGTTTTGCTTTTCTTTTCTTTATATTAGATATAGCAATTATAAGCAGTTAGTTTTTCTTTTATCTTACTTATTTAATATACTTATCTAATAGCCTACTTATAGCTATTAGTATAGCTA
This sequence comes from Colletotrichum horii, assembly GCA_027406005.1. Lineage (NCBI taxonomy): Eukaryota > Fungi > Ascomycota > Sordariomycetes > Glomerellales > Glomerellaceae > Colletotrichum > Colletotrichum horii. Next base: position 4,867,135 of record JANVYB010000008.1, read on the forward strand.
TATTATTAGCTATAAATAAAGCTATAGATAAAGCTATAGATAAAGCTATAGATAAGGCTATAGGTATAGCTATAGGAATAACCTTCTAGATGCCTATAGGTATAGTTATTAGAAAGGTTATCTTTATATATACTCTTTAATACACCCTATAGCATAAGTTATATTAATATATTTTTATAGTTAGAATATTATAAATAATATTTTACTTTCTATTTATATAAATATTTTTAGAAATTAAGTTTAAGTTAATACTAAAAGTATTTTTATTATTATTACTCTTAATATTTTTTATTATTCTCTAAAAAACTATATAAAGCTTAAAAATAAGTAGTATTTATAAGAAGATAAAGATATTTATAAAGATAAATAGTATAAATTAAAGCAAATACTCTTTAAGTTTTAAGTTTTTAATTTTTATATATCTTTTATATATATTCTTATATTTTAAACTTTTATTTATAAAACTATAAATTAATATTTTTTTTCCTCTTAATATCTTAAGTTTCTATATAATAAACTTAAATAAAAATTTTAAGAGATATTTATATATTTCTTTACTAGCTAATATATATAAAGGTATTTATAAAAATAATTATTAAGAGGAAATATTAATATAAGGTAATAAATAAGCTAGGAATAAGAAGCTTATAAAGAGAATATTAAAAGTATTCTTTAGAAGTTTAATTTAAATATTCCTTTTAATTTAAATACAATAACCTTTTTTCTTTTTATTTTAAATACTTTTAGTTTTAATAGTTTTTTTCTTTTTAGTTTTTATAAGACTTTTAGTACTACTTTAAAAGCTTTTATTATTTTTATTACTTTTATTAGTCTAAGTTTTACTCTTATAAGTAATATAACTCTATTTGATTTTAATAATACTTTTTAAAATACTTTTACTTTATTTCTTATAAATTATATAAGTAATATTAAAAGTATTACTCTTAGTAGCCTTATTTATTAAGACTTTTTATTTTCTTTTAGTAAATAAGTATATTATAATCTAAATAAGATATTATATAGTAACTTCTTAAGAGCTAAATAAATAGAGAAGTCATAAAAAGTATTAAACCTTTTAGATATTATATATATTAATAACTAAATATTTATAAGATTAAATTTACTTAGTTAAAATATAGTTTTATAAATAGCTAGTTTGATATAAATATTTATAAGAAATGTTTAAGTTTTATATTATTTTTTTAGTTTTTTTAGATCTTATAAAAAGAAAAGCTCTCTTATAAGTATTTACTTATAGTTTTATAGAAGTAATTAGATATTTTATATTTTATAAATTAAAAAAACTTTTAAAGTTTTTAAACTTTATTTTTAATAGATCTTTTATAAATCTATTTATTAATATTTCTATAATAAGCATATAAACTACTTTAAAGTTATTTTATTTATATTCTTACTTAAGCTATATATTATAAATATTTATATAAACTAATAGCTTTATATTATAAAATTTAACTAGTATTAACTATAAAAGCTAAACTAGTCTTTTCACTCTCTACTAATAACTTTTAGGTTATATAACTATAGTTTAAACTTAAATATCCTCTTTACCTCTACGCTCTTCTAACTTTAAATATTATAATAAGCCTTAACTATCTTCCTTTAGCTGCTTCTATCTTTATGCTATATTCAGTCTACACTTATTTTCTATTATCCCCTTTGCTATTCAGACGTCTATATTGCTTTACTAAGCATAAAAGCTTTAAAGCCTCTATACTATCACGCTATTATAATATCTTCTGCCCTGCTATGCAGTCTTAATAGCTTTACTACTATTAGCTATATTTTCAACCTATTCACCTTTTTTAACTTACTAAAGTTTAAGCCTTTAAGCTGCTTTAGCTATTTTAAGAAAGCTTATAAAATAATTATAAGTATTAGAATTATTATTAGTAGCTTTAACTATATCTATATTAATCTCTAAGCTTTATAGCTACTATATATTATTTTTATTAGTTATAACTTTAAGTAAATATAGCTAAATAAACTCAAAAAGAGTTATTTTATTAGTATAAATAAATAAGCTATAAATAGAACATTTAATATTTTTAACTTTAGTTTTATAAATTAAGTTATTTAGCTTAGCTTTACTTAGTTTATATATATATTTAAAGAGGAGGAAAGATATTATATTTAGTTACTATATATATAGAAAGATATAAAGAATAAGCTTAAAAGCTTTATTTAAATTAAGCTTTTATACTTATAGCTATAAAAACCCTTCTAGCTATATAAAGAGTTATACTATTAAGTTTACACCTTTAAATATAAGTTTAAGCTATTATTAAGCTTTAGCTATATTATAAATAACACTTTTATAAAGAACACTTTTATAAATAACACTTTTATAAATAACAATATTATAAATAACGCTCTTATTAATATATTTTGCTACTTTATTACTTATCTACTTACCCTCTATTATTAGAGAAAAGTTAAGCTAAATATTAATAACTAGTTATACTAAAGTTTTATTTCTCTGCTTTATTAAGATTAAATATAAATTAAAATGCTATTATTAAGTTTAAAGTATATATAATTAAAAAGTATTAAGTGAACTATAAGACTTACTTATATCGGTTAAATAAGCTGCTAAATATAAATATTTATATAATATAAATAAGTAGAAATATACTTTTTATTATTTATAATAAGTTAGATTATTTATTAATTATTATAGGAAATCTTTTATATATCTTTAAATTTTAATTTAATTTCTTTAAAAAGTTTTTATAAAGTTATTATTTCTCTTATAATTTCTTTAAAACTTAAGAGTTTTACTTTTATAATTAATATAGTAATTATTATTTATTTTATAGCTTTTTATTAATTTACTTTTCTAAATATTATTATAATATATCTTTATAAAAAATAATAAGTTTTAAAATTATTTATAAAAGAAGTATTTCTAATAATAAATAAAATAGTTATATTTCTAAGTTTACTTTTTAAGCTATTAAAATAAACTATAAAGTAGTAAATCTTTTAGAGATAGTAAATTATATATCTTACTATATAAAAATACTTTTTAAAAAAGTTTATAAAGAATTATAAGAGAACTAATAAAAGAAATATTATATCTACTTAAAAAAGAATAGCTATATAGAAAATTAATTTTACTATTTTTTAAAATAATTTAACTTTTTAAAAAGTAGCTTATTTTTTATTTTTCTTAAGCTTTTTTTATAAAAATAATATAAAAAAATAGTACTTATTATAGAAGTTAAAGTATTTAGTAATCTTATAATTATAAAAGTTATAACTTATAAGTAAAATAGACTTTATAAGCTTTATAATCTCTAATTATTTAAAGTTTTAAGTATTACTTTATAAAGCTTTACTCTTTTATTTTATTAGGTATTATTATCTTATTAATAATTTTCTTTATATATTTTATATTATTTTTTATAAAGAAGTATAAATATATTGTTAATATAAAAAATAATAAATACTTTTTTATTTAAACTTTAGAAGAAATAAAAGTTTTCTTTTAAAGTTTTAAATTTTAAACTATAAAATGTTAAATAGAACTCTTTATATTATAAGAGTAATATATTATAAAGCTTATAAAGTACTTTTTTTTAGCTTAATATATTTACTATTTAAATTTTTAATAACTTAATTTATAAAAAGAACTATATTTTTAGAGAGTAGCTTATAAGTAATTAGTATACTATCTATAGATATATTAATATTTAAAAATATATTAATAATATTAAACTAAAAGACTTTTAAGTTAAATTATATTATAAGTATTATACCTATTTTAAATATTTATATTATAATTATTATTATATATATCTCTTTTAAACGTCTTTTTTAAAGATCTCTTTTTATATAGATCTTTATTTTATATTAATTAAAATATCTATCTTTATTAAGCTTATAAATAAATACTTACTTAAAAAAAAGAGGTTTAAAATATATATATCTATAGTTTATTAACTTTTAAGTTTTTTTATAAAATAACTTTATAATTTCTTTTTAAGTAACTATTAAGAATAATATTTATATATTATTAAGTAATTTCTTTAAATTACCTTCATTTTTAAATAAAAGTAGAAATATAATATAATATAATTTATTTATTTTTTTAAGAAGAGATTTAAGCTTTTATTTTTATAAATCTTTCTTATAAGAGAAATCTTTTTTAAAAAGTCTTAATATAATATTTTAAACTATTATATATAGTATATTATACTAAAAGCTCTCTTTTTACTCTTTTTACTAAAAAGATATAAAAATAGAAAAAAAGAGATTTTTTATTTACTATATAGTAATATATAGTATAAATAATATATCTATTATAAGTATAAAAGCTTTTTTTTAATTAGAAGTAGTTTATTAATTTATATATAATTTTTCTTATACTTTATAAGTATATAAATACTTTTATAATAGCTATAAAACTTTTTTATTAATATTTTTTAAATTAAATTAATTTTAAAATTAAAAAAAGATCTTTTTTAAGCTACTAACTAAATCTAAAAAGTTTTATTTTTTAAGAAACTTTATTCTTAATTCTAAATTAACTTTATTTATAATTAAATATTCTTCTTTATAGGCTGATAGCTTTATATTATAAACTTTAACTAGTATTAACTGCAAAAGCTAAACTAGTTCTCTCACCTTCTGGTAACAACCTTTAAGTTATATAACTTTCAGACTTAAATATCTTAAGCTTCACCTCTATACTCCTCTATCAGACTTTATATATCATAATAAGTCTTAACTGTCTTCCTCCAGCTGCCTCTATCTTTATCAGTCTCCTCTATCTCTCGCTCCTCTAAGCTACAGTCGCCCTTCACACTATATTTAGTCTGCGCTTATCTTCCTCTCTTTTGCTGTTCAGACGTCTGCATCGCTCTGCTAAGTAGAAGGGGCTCTAAAGCCTTTATGCTATTACGCTGTTTAAATAACATCTTCTGCTCTACTGTGCAGTCTTAATAGCCCTACTACTATTAGCTATACTCTTAACCTATATATTCACCCTTTTTAATTTACTAAAGTTTAAGCTTTTAAGCTGTTTTAGCTATATTAAAGAAGCTTATAACATAATTATAAGTATTAAAATCATTATTAATAGCTTTAACTATCTTTATATTAATCTTAAAGCTTTATAGCTACTATATATTATTTTTATTTATTATAACTTTAAGTAGATATAGCTAAATAAACTTAAAAAGGGTTATTTTATTAATATATATAAATAAACTATAGCTAGAGCTTTTAATATCTTTAACTTTAGTCTTATAAATTAAGTAATTTAGCTTAACTTTACTTAGTTTATATATATATTTAAAGAGAGAGAAGAATATTATAGTTACTATATATATAGAAAGATGTGAAAAATAGACTTAAAAGCTTTATTTAAACAGTTAAGCTTTTATATTTATAGCTATAAAAACCCTTCTAGCTATATAAAAAGTCACACTATTAAGTTTATATTTTTAAGTATAAGTTTAAGCTATTATTAAGCTTTAGCTATATTATAGATAATACCTTTATAAATAATAGTATTATAAATAATGCTTTCACTAGTACGTTTTGCTGCTTTACTATTAACCTATCTGCTTTCTACTATATAGCTAGAAAAAAGTTAAGCTAAATATTAATAACTAGTTATAATATTGAGGTTTTATTTTTCTACTTTATTAAAATTAAATATAAGTTAAAATGCTGCTATTAAGTTTAAAATATATATAATTAAAAAGTATTAAGTGAACTGTAATACCTATTTATATAGGTTAAGCAAACTGCTAAATAAATATTCTTTTTTACTTAATATATTTAACTTCTCTATTAATTTAAAAGTAATAATAAAGATTTTACTTTTAAGTTATTTTTAATTAAATAAGTTAGAAGTTTATTTAAATATAAATAAAATTTATTAAATACTTTTAGTTAAGATTTTATTTTTTATATTTTACTATAATATTTATGTAATAATTTTCTTTCTTAAAATATAGTTATTTTCTATAAATATCTTAAAACTTTATAAAATTAAACTAAAGAAGTTAATTAGCTTTTTAAAAAGCTTTATAATTACTTTAGCTTTTTTTAATTTATAAAGCTTTTATAAAGTTTTTTTTTAAATACAATTTATTTTTATTAAATATAATATTATAAATAATAATAACTCTTTTAAAAGTTAAAATTTATATTTTATAGAGATTATATATATTTAGTATATACTTTATAAAGTAATTAATATATTTATATAAAGTTATTTTAAATTTTCTTTTTTTCATTTCTTTTTTTTTCTCTTTTTAAAAGATATATTTTATAACTATAAATATAAATCTTTCTTTAATAAAGCTTTAAGTTAAATAATTTAAATATTTTATATATTATAACTTATAAATTTATATACTTCTTAAATTATTCTTATTTAACTTTATTTAAAGATTTCTAATTTATTAATAAATAAAAGCTTATATTAAATAAGAAAATCTTTATAAATATTAATATATTTTATAGTTTTTTTAGAAGATTTATTACTACTTTTATTTTAATACTTTTAGTAATTACTTCTTTTTTAGCTTTCTTAATATTTCTTATAAGTTTCTTTATATAAAATAAAAAAAGCTTAAAGTTTATTTTTTCTTTTTAGTTTATTTCTTATATTATATATATATATATATATATATATATAGATATTAATAACTATTTATTTATTATTTTATTTTATTTTATATATAAATACTTTTTTTATTTAAAAATTTAAGTTTTAAATATTAAAATTACTTAAAATATTTTAAAATAAGTTTTTAAGTAAACATAAAAGCTAAAAAGCTTTTAATAAAATAACTAAATAATTAAAATGATTTTATAATATTCTCTAATATAAATATAAACTATAGTTTTTTAATAATTCTCTTAAAAACCTTTTTAAATATAAGTTATAATATATTTTTTATATTTTAATTAAATTAAATTTCTAATTTTTATTTTTTAACTATTTTGAACTAAATACTTAAAAATATTAAATTTAAAATAATTAGAATAAAAATATTATAGCTAAATAGAATTATTATAAGTTAATTTAAAATAAAATAAAAGTCATAAAAACTTAATAAATATAACTATATAAATAAAATTAATAAATTTAAAGTAGCTTATATTAATATATAATAAAGATTATTTAGAAATAATAAAGTAATTAAAAGAAAACTTATATTTAAAAAAAAGTATTTTCTTACTATTATAAGTAAGTTTATAAAAAATAAATCTCTTTTTATTTTTATAATAAAGCTTATTAATACTTTTATAATATTATATATTTATTATTTTAACGTAATATTTAGGAATTAAGTTAGTATAAAAGCTTTTAATATAAGAGATATTCTTAAGTATACGATCTTCTATAAGTTCTCTTTTTAGTTTATTAAAAATATTTATAAAAACTTTTATATTTACTCTTTTAATTTAAAGAAATTATAAGCTTATAATAATTTAATTTAAATTATTAAGTTTATAATAATTTTTTAAAAAATTAAAGTTATAAACTAAATAAATAAAAGTTTTAATATTTATAATTATTAAATATTATAAAAATATAATATTATATATATTTATAGAAAAAGCTTCAATTAATATATTTCTTTCTTTTTAAAAAAAAGAGATATTAAGAGTAAACTAAAGAATAGCTATTATTATAGATTTATTTAAAGAAGTACTTTTAAATATATAGTTTTATTTTTTAAATTTATTAGTTTCTTTAATAATAGCTTATTAATCTTTAAGAAAAGTTTTATAAAAAACTTTATATTTCTTTTCTAAAGCTTTATTCTTAATATTACTTTTTTATTATTAAATAAGTTAAGAAATATATTTATATAAATATTTACTAATAAATGTAAACTTTATTTAAATATACTTAATAAAAAATTATATATAATAAGTTATAAAATCTATATTAATATAACTAAAATATAAATAATTTTAAATATTACTTAAGAGGTTTTTTAACTTAAAAAGTATTTTAATATTATTTAAGTTTTACTATAAGTTAGGTTTTTTTTTAAGTATTATAAAATAACTATTTAAATATTCTTTTTTCTATTAAACTTATAAGTTTATAATTTTTTAAAGAGTATTTTAATCTTTTTAATAAATAAAGTTTTTTAGTTTATTTCTTTAAATACTATATAATCTTAAAGCTATTAAATTACTTAGTTAAAAATAAAATAAACTTTAATAGCTTAAAGAAAAGTTCTAATTATAAGTATTTTTTATATTTTTCAAATATTAATATTTAATTCTCTATTAAAAGCTATACTTTAAAAAGTATAAAACTTTTTTAAATTAATTAATAAATATAAAGCTTTTTTAAGTATTATAAGGTATTTCTCTCTTATAGTAATAATAACTATTAACTCTCTTTTTATAAAGTAATTTTTAAAAGTATAAATTACTTTTTAGAAAGTATAAAATAAAAGATTAAAAGCTTTATTATTACTTAAAACTATATTAGTTTAAATTTCTTCTTAAGATATATTTAACTTTTATAATATTCTAAAAGTTTATAATATTTTAGAAGTAGTTATATTAAAAACTTAACATATTATAAAAATAGTTATAAAAGTAGTTATAAAAGTATTTCTTTAAGTATTATATTTTAATTTAGCTTTTATTAAAAGCTTAAGTTTAATAAGGTTTAAAAGTTTAATATTAATAGAAGTATTAACTTAAATTTAAACTTTTTAATATTTATAAGCTTTATTAAAATAAACTTTTTTATTATATTTAGCTTAAATCTTCTAAATATATAAGTAAAGTTTATAATAATTAAAAAGTATTAGATCTTTAATAAAGAGTTATACTAAAAGCTAAAACTTAAGAGTAAAAAAAATAAATAATATCTCTTTAAGCTTTTTATTTATAGTATTTTAATATTAATAGCTATTTTTATATTTATTAGTATAATAAATATAATTTACTTCTATAAAAATAGAGATCTCTAAAAGCTTTTTATATTTATCTTTAAGAAGATTAAAAGTATTTAGTATATTTAAATTAACATATTTTTAAACTCTTATAATATAGTAATTAAACTTAAAGGAAATAATTTATTTATTTTAATTTTTATAAATCTTAAAGAAGTACTTAAAGCTTGTAAGTTAGTTCTTAATAAAAATAAATATCTTTATAATTAAAATAATTTTAAAAAGAGAAAAAAGAAAGTTTTATTTATTTTTATAAGTAGTTATAATATATTAGTAAAAGTAAAAGTAAAATTTAATAACTTAAGCTTATAATTATTATATAAGTAATAATTAGAAGAAACTAAAGAGTTTAAATAAAAAGTATATCTTTTCTAAGAGAATATTATACTTTTAGTATACTTTATATCTTATAAGTGCTAAGCTTATATAGCTTATATAACTTACCTTTCAGTAAATACTTACTAAAGCTTCTTTATAAGGTATATAGCATATTACTAAATGCCTTACTATATATAAAGTTACTTTTTTTTATTTTTCTTACTTTAAGATATAAATTATAAATTATATTAACTAGGATTATTTTAATATACTTCTTCTTTATTAATTATTAATATAAGTAAATATTTATAAATATTAAGAATTATTATATTTTATTATAATATATCTCTATTTATAACTTTATACTATATAGGTATATATATTATACCCAGGGTTGGAATCTAGTCAAGTCAAGTCAAGTCAAGAGGTTGACTAGGACTAGGCTAGTCAAGTCACCCTATTAACTAAGACTAGGCTAGTTAAGTCAAGTCAGTTAATTTAGTTGACTTGACTTAACTAGACTAGCTGACTAGCTAGTTGACTAGCTAGTCTGACTAACTAGTCTAATAAAAGACTAAATAACTAATTAAGTATATATATAGCTAGTATATATATAAATACTATTAATTTATACTTATTATATATTTATTAATAGTAAATATATATAATATAACTTTTATTTATTATAAATAACTAATATATTAATAAATATAGTATTTTATTTAATTATTAACTAGTCACTAACTAGTCAGCTATTAATTGACTAGGACTAGGCTAGTTAAGTCACCCTACTGACTAAGATTAGGCTAGTCAAGTCAAGTCAACTAAATTAAGTGACTTAAGTCTGACTAGACTAGTTGACTAACTAGTCTGACTAAATACTAGCTGACTAGTTTGCCAACCCTGATTATACCTCTAAATACTCTTATAATTATATTAAAAAAGAATATTAATAAGAGCTCTTTTAAATATTATTTTAATAATATCTATTTATAAACTTAAATACTAATATTATAAAGAATTTATAATAAGTTATAAAAAGAGGAAAAGATATAAATAAAAAGCTTTATATATAATAGAACTTTTTATATTTTTAGCTATAAGAACTTCTTAAGAATACTTCTTTAGTTTAAAAGTTATCTTTTAAGTAGTAATACTTATAATACTTTATTAAAAAGTTTAATAAAGCTATTATTAAACTATAATAGCTTTAATAACTTACTTAGCTTTAAATAAATTAGCTTTATATTATATAGCTAGTATTATTACTATTCTACTAATTTATTTAGTTAGAATATATATTTAACTTTATATAGTAATATTTAAAGAGATTTACTTATTAATAGAAATAGATAAAGTTTTTATACTATTTCCTTTAATTTATAAAAGGTATAAATTAAAATACTTATATAGTGTTTTTAGAATTATACTTATAAATAAAGTATATTTATTATAGTTTTTTTATAAGAAGGCTATATTATAATTATAAACTTAATATAGCTAAAGCTTAATAAGAACTTAAATTTATACTTTAAAGTATAAACTTAATAGTATAACTTTTTATTATTATAACTAAAAAGGTCTTTATAGTTATAAATATATAAACTTAACTATTTAAATAAAGCTTTAAACTTATTCTTTATATTTTCTTATATATAAAAATACTTTATAATATATTTATCTCTTATTATTTCTATATATAAACTAAATAAGGCTAAGTTAAATAACTTAATTTATAAAACTAGAATTTATAAAATTAAAAGCTTCAGTTATAGTAATTTTCTATATACTAATAAAAAAACCTTTTTAAAACTTATTTAGAAGTACTTACTTAAGATTATAATTAATAAAGATAATATATAAGTATTATATAGCTTTTAAATTAATATAAATATAGTTAAAGCTATTAATAATAATTTTAATACTTATAATTACTTTAAAAGTTTCTTTAAAATAGTTAAAATAGTTTAAAAACTTATATTTTAATAAATTAATATAAGTAAATATATAAAAATATAACTAATGGTTATAAAGCTCTTTATAAAAAATAATATTATAAAATAGAAGATTATTAGAATAATATAATAATATAAAGCTTTAAAGCTTTTATATTTAGTAAAGCTTATAATATAGATCTTTAAATAATAGAGAGAAAGAAAATAAATATAAACTAAATATAGTATAAAAAGTAGTTATAGTTTAAAAAAGTAAAAATAGAGATAACTAAAAGAAAATATATAAAGTTTATTATAATATTTAAAGTTAGAAAAGTATAGAAATAAAAAAGATATCTAAGTAGTAATATAACCTAAAAGTTATTAATAGAGAGTAAAAAAACTAGTCTGACTTTTATAGTTAATACTAATTAAGTTTTATAATATAAAGGTATTAGCTTTTAACTTTATATATATATATATATTAACAGTAAGAGTTTTTATATTATTATTATTAATTTATAATAGATATAAATTTAAATACCTATATAATATTTATATAATTATATATTTAAATAAAGTAAATTTATTATAGTCCTCTTATAAAGAGGCTATATTATAACTATAAACTTAATAATAGTAGTAGTACTTCTAGTAACTAGAGAGAGACTATTATTCTAGTATATTACTAGTCAATTTAATAGAATCTAAGTTCCACGCCAGATAAGCTTTTCCCTTAACATCTACATCTAGGTCTAGTTTTCGCCAGTCAGCTCTAGTCACACACTGCCTAACGATATCCATTAAACATATATCAGTTTGAGACGCTGCAATGTCAAAGTTGCCTACAGTCTTTGAAGTGATGTTCTTCGTTAGCTCTTATAAGTACCATTTCCCTTTTCGCACAATCCCCCGTTAAGTTAAGATCATTCTCCCCTCGCAGCCAGCGCTGCATACCAATCAAATAAGTCAAGCCTGACCTCTAGGCTTAACTGTTTAATTAGATTATCACTAAAAGCTTGCTTGATTTGATAGATTTAATTTGATTTGACTAATATTACTTATTTAGGAAGTTAGTGAGGCTCTCATAATATCTTAATATGCTAGAAATATACCTATTTAATGTTCTGATATTATTCTGCCTTCTGTTAACTTTTTTGCTTAAAGTAATACCTATTAATAGTAATACTGCTACTTTAAACTTAGTTTTAGAGGCATTATATCTTTTTAAGCAGTAATAGCTTTATTAATAGCTTTTATAATATTAATATTAGTTTAATAAGGCTAAATACTTTTTTATAATTAGTTGCTATTACTAAGATAGTAAAGATATTAAAAACAAACTTATTAAGCATTAAGAAGGTTTGCTGATATGAAATCTACTACTAAATAAAATTATTAACAGGCTAAGCAACTATAAAGTTAAAATACTTTTCTAACTTATTAATCTTATTAATAGTAGTATTATAAAAGCTGCTATCTAACTATTAACTATAATTAGAGTTTTTAAGCTTTAGAGGTATTATAATTAATATAAATAATACTTATAAAGGCTCTAAATAGGCTAGTTTATTAGTATAAGCAGCTATTTTAGTATATTATTGCTTTTAATACTTTTAAAGACCTTCTTTAGCAGTATAGAGCTACTTATAAGTCTCTTGAGTATTCTAATGCTTTTTAAGCTATTATAGACCTCTACTAAAATGCAATATTATAGTAGCAATATAAAAAAGAGACTTTTTAAGCTTTTTATAGTAGTTATTAAGTATTTACTAGCTGTTAATAATTAATAAGTATATAAATATATAAAAGTTAAAATTAGTAGCCTAAAGAGGATATAGCAATATAGCAATATATTTAGACTGCAAATAAGCAGAAATACTATTAATTAATAAGGTTTATAAGATTAACACTTAGCTAGATCAATATAATGCCCTTATTAATTAAAATTGCTATAATGAGAAACTTTAAGATATTTATATAGCTATAAAGTTAATCTCTTCTGCAGTAAAGATATTATAAAGCTTATGCTAATCTTTAAGTTGATCTAAGAAATACTTAAGGCTTACTAAAATCTCTTAGAGTTAACTATATCTATCATTTTTGCTCTAGCCTTCATATCGCTTAGTCTATAAGTAGAAAGGCTTAAATATTTTATTTAACTTAGTGAGAACTTACTAATCCTTATTAATTAAGATATCCTTATTAGGGATATAATTATCCTCATTCTTAAGGCTTATAAAGTGATATATATAACTAGTAATCTAGCTGCATTTAAGTAAAATATAGTAGATTATATTATATATTAAGTTCTATTAAGTAGTATTACTTAATATTAAATTCAGCTTTTATAATAACTTCTCTTATAGAGTAAAAGCTTGCTTATTATTATTAATCTTATTACTAATAGATAAAAAAGCCTTTAAGCGTTATAATAATAATCTAATATACTTAATAATATTCTAAAGCTTGCTAATAGGTCCTTTAGTCCTCTAATAGGCTAGATCCTCTTATATCTTGCTAATATTAATAAAACAGTTAGACTTTTGCTTAAATGCCTTTTTATTAACCTTATAAATAATAGTATAACTAATAAGGTTAAAGATATAGCTATAATATTAAATTTAATAATGCTAGGCGTCTGTTTCTATATATAAATATAAAATAGATAGATATAAAGCTTTAATATAAATGCTGTTAGCACTAGCATTATTAAAAACTATAATGCTAATCTTATTAAGTAAATGCTAATCTCTTATAACTATATATATTATAGCAGTAATATTCTCACTAAAGTGAGCATTAAGCTAGTAATAAAGACCTAAAAAGTATTATATTTATTTACTTAACTTATTAATAAAGTAGCTAAAGATAGCAATAATAGCATATTAATTAGAAGAAGTGTAGCAATCTACCTTACGATACGCTCCCTGCCTCATACAGCCCCTCAGTAAGCCTTACTGAAGAAGCAGGTCATATGACTAGCATGAGCTTTGCAAGCTCACGATTTAAGGACGCTCATAAGGGTAAACTCCTCTTGAGCAATACACACCTTTTTATAAACTCTTTAGATCTCTTTTAACTGCTAGCTTTCAGCAGTTATAAGCTTAGCTTATTAGAACTTTAATTTAACCTTTTTATTACTATTAGAACATCTTATAGAGTGAGCAGATCTCTCTCTTCTCTTTTTACACTTTTATAACTAATTTTTATAACTTATAAGATATCTTACTCTTCTAAAAAAGCTTTTGAGATAGACTTATACCTTAAAGCTATATAGATTAAATTAAAAACTTATAAAAACTAACTAGTTTAGTTTAACTACTTTAAAGTTATTTATATTATTTATAACATTTAAAAATATATTAACTTAGATAGACCTAAAGTGCTTAACTTTAAAAATAAGAATAAGATTAATATATCTTCTCTTAAAAAGTATTTCACACTTTTTAATAAATAGAGCAGAGAGATTTATAATAAATAGATCTCTAAATAAATAACTAAATATAAATAAGCAGACTTTCTAAAATATAATACTAATCTTTAGTAGCAACCTATTAGTGAGAATAATATTATATAAGTTTTTAATGCTTTTATATTAATTTAAAGTTAAACCTCTCTTAAGCTGACTAAGCTGAAAGCTATAAAGCTTAAAAACCTCTTCTTCTAAATTAAATATAAAATATTTATTAAATAATAAGGTATTTCTGCTATAGAAGCTTAAAATAACTAGAAAACTAAGAAATAACTTCTGAAATATATTTGAAATTAGCTACTTATAAGCATTAATATTAAACTTATAAGCATAATTTAGCTTTAGATCTTAAATAAAATAGATAAAGCTAATATTTTATTTATAAGCGTCTTAAGATATAAGCTTCTCACTAAAACTAACTTAAAAGAACTAAATACTTCTAAGATAGATAAAAGCATAGATCTTTTATAAGCCTCTTTAATTTTATAATTCCTTATAAGCTTTACTATTCTAAATACTTTAAGTAATAACTTATTTTCTTTTTAAACAGTAGTTAGACTTCTTAAGGAATAGCTTATAAAAAGCAAGTTAGCTATAAAAACTATTATATAAGAGAATTATATAGCTATTCTTTATAAGGCTGCTTATATAACTATAAACCTAATAGACTTCTATAACTAATAAACAGATTGCTATTATTAAATATTAACTTATAAGATCTCTAATATTTATAAAGCTTTTATAGTAAAGATTTTCTTTTAAGCTGTAGAAGTTTAAATTGCTTTTAAGTAGGCTAAGCAATAGATCTAAAAGCTTATTATTTATAAAGAAATATTTAAACTAATTCTAGATATTATATATTATATAAAAATCCTCTTTAATATTATCTATTTAAATGCTTATTAAAAGAAAATAAAGGTTAATAAGTTATTTATAATAATTAGAAGCTAATTAGATAACTCTTAAGCTTTAAGCTTAAACTTAAGAGATATAAAATCTAAAAGCAAATCGAATAAGAATAAGAAGTCTTAAAACTTAGAAATGCTTAAAGAGGCTAAAGAGTATCTATACTAAGAATTTATTAGAGAGAAGCAAGCTGCAAAGCATATATAGTCCTTAAAAGATTATATAAAAGTTAAATTTATACTTATTAGAAAGTGTTCTTATTAAAATCCCCTATAAGTAACAGCTAAAATCTAGAATAATATTAAGACTAAAGCACTTTTAAAGAAATAGAAATAAATCTATTAGAACTTTATTAATAAAGGATAGATTAAATCAGAAGATATTATAGAAGCAAAAGGATATACTACTAAAAGGGAAACTTTCTCTAATAAAGTAGTTGCTATCTTTATAAGATTGCTAAACTTAAATCTATTTGCTTATAAGAAACTAAGAAGTAAGCTTAAATCAGTTTTTAATATAACTAATAAGATAAAAAACCTTCTATAGCTTTATACTATTTATAATACTATATCTTTAAACTATATTATTAATAACTTAGTTTACTTATAAGATTATAAAAATCTTAAGAGATTAGAAAGAGTTGCTATAAGAAATTAAGTTTTTACAGTTTAAAGAATTAGTATAAAGGTTTTCTTAAATATACTCTATAAACTATAAGAGAAGCTTATAGAGGATCTTACTCTTATAAATATTTATTATATTAAAAGATTTAAAACTAATATAATCTTAAAATCCTCTCTCAAAAGTGTTAATATCTAGCTGAACAGAAGGACTAATAAAATATACTATAGAGAAACTAGCACTTCACTCTAAAAGCTTAAGTATATTAATAATATTTTATTTTTTAAATATAAACCTATTTCTAATTACTTTGTTCTGCTCTTATTATAAATCTATATTAATATAAACTACTTAGAAGTTATAAATACTATCTAATTAGTAGCTGCAACCTCTTAAAAGCAACCTTTATATTACTTAAAGCTTACTTAAGAAGATAATATATATTTTTAGCATTTGCAAGCTGAACACTTTAGCTAAAAAGCTCTTAAGCATTTAATATAAAATGCTTAAGAGGTGAAGATTAAGAGACTAACCTAGCTAGAATGCAAATATTGTTTTATAACTTATGCATAATAAGTTATCTTATGAGGACTATTTAACTTTAAGAGTAGACACTTATATTAGTATATTTCTTAAGATCTATTTAATTACTTAGAAGTTTATTTAGAAGCTTTATAGCTTTTTGTTATAAAAGATAAATATATAGAAAAGCTTTTTAGGTTCTGCTTTATAAATAAAACTTATTATAAAGTCTTTTAAGTGCTTTAAACCTTTAAGAACTAGGTTTTTTGATAGAAAAGACTTTTTATATATAAGATATAATAAGATATTAATAGATCTATTATTGCAATTTAAAGAATAACTAAATACTAGCAATAGGCTTATAAGAATAGTATTAATATTAAACTTCTCTTACTTTATATAAAAAAACTAGTAAGAGGAAAGAAAAAGATAAGAAAAGAGGTAATTATATAAAGCATATAGATGCTTTATATAGCAAGGCTTCTAATTAAGCTGTAAGATAAATTAATGCTTATAGAGATTTTTCTATATAATATAAGTCCTTATATATTAATAAAATAGAAGTCCTCTAATAAAGTAGAGGAAGAATAGTTTAGAAAGCATATTAATACTTAAGCATCAGCTTATAGCATCTTATAAAGCCTAAAAACTTAACCTTATTAGAGAGAGATATATATTTATAGTTATAAAGTATATATCTTTAAGAGAGAAAGAGAAAGAGAGATAGAGAGAAAAGAGTTTAAAGTAGTTTTATAAAGCTATATTAGATACCTTATAAGATATATACTAAATATATATAATCTCTATAAGATTTAAATCTTAAAGCTTAAAAAAGTTATTATCTTATAAAATATTATATTTAATAAGAGTAAGTTCTCTTTAAATAAAATACTGAAAAAGCTATAAAGCTTATAGTTATAAGATCTATTATAAAAGAAATTAAAGAATTATCTTCTGCTTTTACTATACTTATAAGCTTTAATATTTTAAATAAAATTAATTTTATTTTTAATAAGGGAATTACAGTATAACAGTTGCTATAAAGCGCAGAAAATTAGAAAACTATACTTAAGAACACTTAATATAGCCTTTTCACTCCTAAAGCATCTTTTAAACTAACAGGCTAAGATTTCAGAAGTAAACCTCTTAAGCAAAACTTAAAGCTTGCAGGTAATAGAAGCCTAAAGAGTGATATTATAACTATTAGACTTAAATCTTATAAAGCGTTAGGAACTAGTAGAACAGGGCTTCTGCTAAGAGGTATAGCAGACTTTAAACTAATAGAAATAAATAACACTTATAAAGACTCTTTTCTTCTTAAAGTATAGTTTAACCTTAGTGATATATAAAAAGAACTTTCTAAGCTATAGAAAAAGCATATCTATATAAAGAAGATTTATATTTAAACTTACTCTTATAAGAGAGATAGCTTTTAAAGCAATTTAAAAAGTATATTTGCTATATTTTCTGATATTCTTATTAATATAGTAAAAGAAGTTATAATATCTAATAAGTAAGATTAGAAACACTTTTTTGCCACTTTTATGCTAGAAAAACAGAAGGTGATAGAGGAAAATAAAGAACTCTATTGCATATTTTATAAGATAATAAAGTTAGAATCTAAAAAACCCTTTAGAAGCTAAACTTTTAAAGGCTTAATATTAAAACCACTTCTAGAACCCTTTCTATAATCTGAGAAAATTCATTATTTAAAACTACTACTGCTCTTAAAGACTTAAAAAGATATAAAGAAGCTTCTAAAATAGCTTTAGAAGCTATTTATTGCTGTATACTATAAGGAACTTTAAAAGATTATTAACTTTAAGATATAAAGGGTTTTAGACTGCTTAAAAGCATACTTAAAGCCCCTTCTCCTAAAATAAGTCTTTACTTATAAGTTAAATATAAATAGATATCTTATAGAAATAAAAGCTTAAATTATTATAAGAAGAGACCTCTAACTAAAAGATCTTAAGAATACCTATATAGCAACCTTTATATTAAAGACCTTTTAAGTTGCAATAGCAATTAATGCTCAGTTTAATTATAAGATCTTTTAATATAATATAGTTAATGCATTTCTAAATGCTAAAATACTAAAAGAAAGAGAACTAGTTATTTGCAAGCTACTTTAAGAGATAGAGGAACTTATAAGACACTTTAAATCTTCAGCAGGATATATTATTAAGCTAAATAGAGCTCTATATAGACTTCAAAATACCCTGCTCCTCTAGTATAAAGAATTCAGCTTAACTCTTATAAGACTTAGTTTGTAAGGCTTAAAAGAGAACCTATACTTCTTCTAAGATTTTAACTAAAAGGTTATAATAGTCTTTTATATAGATAACTTTTTAGTTTTTTTTTATAAAAACTACTAAAAAGAAGCTTGTAAGATTATTAAAAGAATTAAAGAAGAATATAAAATTAAAAAGCAAAAAGATATTAAATAGTATCTTAAAGTATAAGTTATAAAGAATTAAAAAGCTTAAAAGATATTTCTAGTTTATAACTTATATATTGAGAAGATCACTTAAAAGTTTAACTTATAAGATGCTACTTACCTATTAATACTACTTCTATAAATAGATCTTAAAAAAACTTAAAATAAGTAATAATTTAAAAAGTTAAAATCTATTAAGAAATAGTTAGATTAATACTTTATATTGCTATACTTATATAAGCAGATATTACTTTTATAGTAGTACTACTCTTAAGATTTCTTATAAACCTATCTTAAAAGCATTTAGATATAGTAAGATATATAATATAATACCTATATAAGACTAAATACCTTTCTATATGCTTTAGCATCTTAAAGAGTAAACTTATAAATACCTAAATACTTCTTATTATAATAGATGCTTTATTTATAAATAATAAAGCTATATATTAATCCTTATAAAGATATCTTATAATACTATTCAGAAGACTAATCTAATAGAAAGCAACTTAATAAGTAATAGTTATAACTTTAACTACTAAAGTAGAACTCTTAAGCTTAATAGAAATAGCAAAAGAGATAGTTGCTCTCTAGAAGCTATTTAAAGATATCAAACTTAAACTTAGTAATATTTAAAATGTTTATTATAATAACTAATAAATAATTAGACTTATTATAAGCAAAAAAGAGAGATTAAATATCTGCTTAAGATATATTAATATTTATAATATATAGTTAAAATAGAAATATTAGAAAGGAAGCTTTTAAGTTATCTATATACTTATAAATAAAATGCTTATAAATAGACTTATAAAAAACCTCTTATAAGTAAAGTTTAAATACTTCTGCTCACTTTTAAACTTTAGAAATATAATATATTTAATTATATTATACTTATAAAATTATAAAATAAAGTTAGATTTCTCTTATTTATATAAAACCTTAAAAACTACTTAAAAACTTAAAATGTCTTTTATAAAATAAAAACCTTATAGATTTCTAAACTAAAACAGGCTACTTACTAAATATTAAAACACTATACTTATAAGAAAACTATACTTATAAACTTAGCATAAGACGTTAAGTTTATAAATAGCTCTCTAAAGGTTTTTAGTAAAGAACTAAGCTAAATTAAGAAAACTTTTAATATCTTTAATAATATTAGAACGCTCTTAAAAGCTTAAACTAATCTCTTATAAAAGATCTTCTAATCTTTTATTAATATCAGAAAAGTTATACTTAGAAACTTTATACTTTCTGAAGAATATATATAGTATATAAGCAGAGCAGTAGAAAATAATGCTTTATAAATATTAATAAGAAGAAGTAAGGCTTAAAGTAGTAGAAACTAAAGGTTTGTTTTGAGAAGAAGGAAGTAGCATTTCAGCTTATAAGATAGATAAAGTACTAAGGCGTAAGATCAGCAGAGCGTTCTTAGTAACAGAAGATAATAAAGCATAAAGAGACTTATAAAATATAAGCTGCTGCTAAGCATTAGTAATATTAGAACCTATATAAACCTTTTTAACAACAGGCTTAAAAGCAGATATATACTTATAAGAACATTTAGCAAAAATGTTCTTTATAACTAAAAGAATAAAAAAAAAAGTGTTTATAAAAGAATTATTGCTTTATAAAAGATAAACATTATAAAAGCTTTACTTACTCTTTATCACTTTCTTGCAATATATAGAAAGAGAAACCCTTATAATATCCTCTTTATTAGAATCCTTAATTAAATATATTTAAAATAACTATAAAAAATAGCGCTTTTAAGACTTTATACTTCTAAGAAAGCTTATAAGAGGAGGTATTACCTAATAAAGCGCTAGGAAAAGAGGAAGCTTATAAGAGACCTTACTTTTTAGACTTTTTAGCTTCTACTTCACTTATACTACTTTTTTCTTATTTATAAGAAACTTTATAGTAAGTTTTTTAATAGCAATAAGCTTTTAAATAATAAGAAACTTATAAATCTTTAAAGTTTTATAATGCTGAGAGATAAAAAGATCCTCTTTATAAATATTTTATATAAACTTCTAAGCTTTATAAGCTTTTAAAAAATGCTATATATTTATTAATAGTAAAAACAACTTATAAGCTGAACAACTTACTCTTTAAGCCTTTTTAACCTTAAAGATAGAATAAATAAGCTTATACTTAAGAATAGTAGTATTAAGCTTTTTAGCTTTATAAATAAGCTTATAAAGGATTATAATATACTTATTATAACTGCTCTTAAGGCAGAAATTATAATAGCTAAAATTAGTTAAGTGATAGCAATAAGTATAATAGTTGCTGCAGCTATTACTTATAGTGCAGTATAAGTATTTATATTTATTAAGCTTGCTAGCTTTATAATTATAGTTCTTATCTCTCTCTTTAGCAGAATAAACATTTAGAAGCAGTTAGCTTATAAGTTTATAAAAATAAGTAAATAAAACCTATTAAGCTTCTTTTAAGAAGATAAAAGCAAAGTGTTATTACTACTATTTTAGTAAGACTAAGCTTTAATAGAGGTATATAAGATATATTTTAGAGCAAAATAAGTAGATAGATTTATAAGAAATAAAAAAAAGATAAACTTTTTATAAACTTAAAAGGCTTTTTAATAAAGTTCTCTTTAGGAGCAATAATCTCCTTATTATAACCTATTAGAAAACGCTTTAATAAGTATTTCTACTTAAAAGAAAAAGTAATACTAAGATCTATATATTTATAAGACTTAAGAATTATAATTAAGTTAAAATCCTTAAGAGAAAGGTTAAAAAAATCAATTTTATTACTTTCTAACTTATAAGCAGCAAAAGTAAGCTCTTCTGCTATTTCCTTATAAACCTACTTAAGAGTAGAAGTGTAATTATTAAAAATAGTTTTAAGAGGGTATTTATAGAAGTGCTAATAAAAATAAACCTTAGAAGGTAGGTTCTTATAAGCCTTATTAATAGAGTTTATAGTTAGATTAATCTTATTAGCAGAAAATATATAAAAAGATTATAATAGTATTTACTAAGCTTATTAGTTAAATTATAAATATTATAAGCAGTAATATAAGCAGCTTAATCTCTTAAGACTTAGTTCTATTCAGCTTGCAGCTAAAGGCAGTATATATAAGCAGTCTTATAAGCTATAATAAAACTTAGAGATTATATAATCAAATAAGAAAAGACTTATAAGAAAGATTATAAAGATATATAATCTTTAAGAGATAGTGTTATAATAGAAAATATTAAAGATAGATAATTATAACAAAATATAAAAGGTTATATAAAAAGAAAAAATAAACTTATATACAGCTTAAGAAAATTTTTCCTCTTTATTTATATTTAGTTAGTTAACTGCTTTTACTTATAAGTATAAAGCATATAAGTTAATACAGTTTATATATTTATAAAGCTATTTAAATAGATTATAAGTTAAAAATACTTATTAAAATGCTTTCAACCTTAATATAAAAAGTAAGCTTTTAAGCTATTCTTTTTTTATAAGAAGTTTTTAGATTTTCTATATATATTTAGTCTTTATATAATTTATTTTAGCTTATAAGCATTTTGATATATATATAAAGCATATTCAGCTGTTCTTACAGCTGAAGAGGTATATAGCAATCTACTTTATAATATGCTCTCTGCCTTATGCAGCCCCTCAGTAAGCCTCACTAAAGGAGCAGGTTACATAACTAGCACAAGCCTTATAAGCTTACAATTTAAGAATGCTTATAAAGGTAAACTCCTCTTAAGCAATATATGCCTTTTTATAAACTCTTTAGGTCTTCTCTAACTGCTAGCTCTCAGCAAGAGGTTTATAAATTAAATAATATATAAACCTTTATAAGAGCTTTTTATATCTCTTCTTTAATTTGTTGCTGTTTAGAGATATAAAGTTATTAAAGTTAATCCTTCAAACTAATCTTTAACTAATATATTTAAGTGTTAATATTATAATTAAAAATAGTAAGTATATACTATATATATTAATTACTAAACATTATAAAAAGGTTGCTAGTATTAATAAAAAAGCTTATAGCTAACTCTTTAACTTATATAATCTTCTTCTTAAGTATAATAATAAGAATAAATTAATAGCACTTAAATAGAAGCTTAAAGTTATCAGTCTTATCAGTAGATATATTGCTACCTTCTAAGCAACCTTAAAAAACCTTATGCTTATTCTTAAGATATTAAGTAGCAGTAGTTATAATATTAGTATTATACAGCTTATTAAGAGTTCCTACTTTATTATAGCATTAGCAAACCTAATAAGCACTACTTTTCTCGCTATTAATAAGGATCTTATAAATAAAGATATTTTTATTTATAATTTAAGAAGTATAGCCTTAAGAACCTTTCTTTATAATAGCATTAATATTAATAAACTGCTAGCCTTTCTATATAGTATAAAATAAAGCTTTAAGAGTATTATATATAGCTAGATTAACAGTTAATATATTACTAGCAACAGTAGATAATATGCAAATCTAAGCAGTAATCTTATAAAAAGTTAACGCTTTGCAGCTGATAAAGTGATTAATATATTAATTACAGACTAGCAGAAGCATCATAATAACTAGCAAGAGGTTAAAAAAGATGTTAAAAGGTATATATAGATAGGTCTTTAAAGTGTAGAGGTGCAGCAGTAGCAGCAGCAGCAGCAGCAGCAGCAGCAGCAGCAGCAGCATTACTAGTGATATCAAAAAGAGGTTATTTTTAAAGGCTAGCAAAAAGGTTAAAAAACAAGCTTTTTTCAAGCCTTAGCAAGGTAGCTAAAAACGCATTAATTAAGCCTACTAGCTAAAAGCGCGTTTTAGCCCTACAGTAGCATATATTAAAAAAAAAAATAAGCATTATAAGGTATTTAGTAAATAAAAATTATCTTATTAATATCTATTAATACTTATATAGTTAAGTAATATAATTTCTAACTTTATTTAATAAAATATAAAGTTATAGGTTTAAATCCTACTGTAAATCTTTATATTACTAATAGTAAATTTCTTAAAGTATTATTAGTAATATATATTTTTATTTTTTGAAAAGTCTTTCAAAAATTCTAATTAGTCTAGAGGTTAGATTTACCTTATTCCAAGGAACGTCAGCTTGATCAAATCTATCAAGCTTTTGGCGCTGTAGGCTTGACTGTTTAAATAGAAAAAAGCCTCTAATTTGATTGGTTGATTGATTGATTGTTTGATTAGGCTTGGTCGGGGTGCTGCGCTGCTCGCAGCATATATCAGCGATTGAGTTGTGCTTGAACCTGTCGTTCTGCAGTACATATTATGGATATCCTTCCTGGACTGACTTGGGCCTCATGTACTGCCATTTGTATGGTAAGCAGTCAATTATCTCACGTTGTCGCCGACGCCTAATTGTGGCAGGTCATTTTGTATACTGCTTTGGCAAGCATATACAATATCTTCATACACCCTCTTGCTAGATACCCGGGGCCCTTGCTGGCAAGAATTTCACCGGTAGGTAGTTTCAGGAACAGTCTCGAGCCGGTCAAGTTTATCCGGGTACAGGTATACAGCATCTGGGGGCTTTTCCGTGGACGGTGGCCATTCGATGTCCACCAGTTGCATCTGAAATATGGTCAATTCTCTATCTGCATGATGATGGGAATTAGTATTGACAATTCATAGGCCCGATCGTCCGAATCATGCCAAATGAGCTTTCCTTCACGGAGCCACAGGCATGGAAGGACATATATGGCCACCGCCAAGGTCACCCCCAATTTCATAAAGACCGTACGTCAAGTCGAGGCACCACATTCATCCATAACCTAGGAATCTGGAAAACTAACATTCGGTAGCTATCCAGTGAGATACCTGACGTTGACCTATGCGGGAAAAGCTGATGCCGGACGTGTGCGCTAATCAAGTTCACAGCGTCGGATCCGTGCAGGATATACCGGGATCTACAACATTGACCATGGCTGATGACGCAAATCATACCCGCCAAAGGCGAGCGCTCTCACACGCCTTCAGCCAGAAGGCATTACTGGAGCAAGAGAGCATCATCCGCGGCTATGTAAATCTCTTCGTTGATAAGCTGAGACCGTTCTCTGCCAGCCACACCGCGATCAATATTTGCGACTGGTTCAGTGAGTTTTCATCGGTTGATTGCATGGCAAAATCCGTCTAATCACCTCCGTTCAAGACTTCACAACGTTCGATATTATAGGTGACATGGCTTTCGGCGAACCATTCGGGTGTCTCAAAGATGGTGTCTTCCATTCATGGGTATCCCTTATCACACAGACCATCAAGGCCGGGGCGTACGAGCAGGCTACGAGGCGAATGTTCAAGACTGGCAGTCTTCTGCAGAAGTTACTTGTTAATCTCATTCCAAGTGACCTCAGAGAGAAAAGGTACCGCCACTTGGAGCTGAGCAGAGAAAAGTGCCTCAAGTAAGGGATTTCCCAGACACCTGCCACTGTAACTGCTGACAACAATGGTAGGCGAATCGACGAGGGCCTCCGGAGAGAGCACCGAGATTTTCTGTACTATATTCTCCGCCAGAATGAAAAGGGTGGAGTCAGCCAGGGCGAGATCATCCTCAACAGCGCCCTGTTCATAGTTGCTGGTTCCGAGACCACAGCTTCTCTTCTCTCGGGCCTGACGATGTGGCTCATGCGCACCCCACACGCGTATAAGAGGCTCACGGAAGAGATACGATCCAATTTTGCGTCTGCAGAAGACATGAAGTTCCTGGACCTCCAGAAACTTCCTTACATGAATGCGTGTATTGACGAGGCGTTGCGCATCTTTCCACCTGTGCCGACGGGTCTCACGCGTACTGTGCCGGAGCACGGCGCCAGCGTTGCCAACCAGTTCCTTCCCGGCGGAACCACGGTGTCCGTATACAGCTGGGCAGCGACTCACTCGCCCTACAACTTCTCCCGCCCCGATGACTTCGTTCCGGAGAGGTGGATAGAGCCTGCTTTTGCTAGAGAGAACAAGGAATCCAGTCAGCCAGTTTCTCTCGGCCCACGAGGATGTATTGGCAGACACCTGAGCTACCTGGAGCTGAGGCTGATACTCGCAAATTTGCTGTGGCACTACGACGTTCAGCGCGCGCCTGTTCCCTTGGGAGAAGAAGACATGTGGGACGCAGATGGGGATTTGAGGCATGTGAAGGCTTTCAACACATGGAACAAGCCCCCTCTTATGTGCACACTGGCTCTTGTACACAGGTAGTACATCGTAACACGTTCAATTGAAAGTCCACCCATACGCGCAAACTTATATTTTCCAAGAGCGCCCTTCCCCGTTTCCGGTTTGACGCAGCATTGCACTCAAGGAGCATGGAGGGGTGTTCTATTGGACGACTACGAGTGTCTGATCAATTGCTATACTATGGCCAGACGTGTTGGAGCGAAGGAACGCCACGATTAGATGTGTGCTGCCGGAACCTTGATACCTTCGCATGGATTATCTCCCTGGGATAGGAGACCTTTGCCTCGCTCGCAGACATAGTTTCGTCACGCAGGTTCCCGGAAGATTCGCAGAAACGTATGTGACATCAGTGGGCCCAGATACATGAATTGCTACGGTTCTGTGATTGCCGTGGAGATTCAAACTTACTCCACAACCTAGTGTGTTTGAGTGGTCATCCCGTTCCAGATCAAAGTGATCTCCCTGGATTATGACATACCTGCAATGACGAAGCTCGCTTTCCGGCAGGGAACATGGAGATAGAAACGAGCGAAATGCTTGAAGTTCATCGACATAGACCCACGTCTGCTTGAGGAGAGACCCGAGGCATGATCGTCGTCAGACCGTCATGTCAGCCCACGTTCTTCACGATATGCATGTTCCTTTGTGAAACGGCCATGATTCCGCGAGCGATGGTCTGGAAGCGCTTCTGAACCACAGCAAAACTGATGCACGCCACCTTCGACAACGGCACCACCCAAACAAGAGCATTCTCAAGATGACATGGATGGAGTCACGTCGTCAAGTCCTCAGTGCCGCTTGTATCTGTTCAATGCCTTGACTGCGATGCGACCCACTTAGGCTTACCCCCTGCCATGCAAATGTGCGCAATGCCTAGCGTCTAGTAATTTCCTCGTCACAGGAAGACGAATTCATGGCAAGCCGTACACAGAGACACGCACAGAATGAACTGAAGTGCCATGTAATAGTGTGCTGTGCCAGCAAATTTGGGTATATTGCACCGGTATAGGTACTATGTCTAGTTATGAAAAGTGGTATCAAGATTGATGAATTTTAACAACAATAAAAGCCGCAGGAATCCCAAGCACGTAACCGTCAATCATCACCTTTCCATACGCTCGTCATGAATAAGGGTCACATTATACCGCTCCTCCCCTCTCCATACCCTGCCTACTGAGTTGCACTTCGAGACTGCAACACGCATGTCGGACATCAAGGCACCAGGGCCACTGGCGAATACGGCCGTTCTCCCAGACACAGTAGTATCCACGAAGTCCCGAACAATGGTATCTAGGTGGGGATGCCTAGAGGCTTCGCCGTTCGCCGTCTCCGTAACAACGCTTGACGACACTTGAGCCTGTTTTTCATCGGAACCGGCTGCGTCTTCCGACGTAGATCCGGATTCAGAAGCCTCGATGGCCTTGCTAGATCGGCTTGGGGGTTGACTGCGAGCATCGCGCGTTGCAAAGATGCGGATAACCACCTTCGGACCATCACCGGTCTCCAGAGCATCCAGCTCGGGCTTGATCCAAGCAACGTCGCTCTTGTGTCTTACAACCCAGACAAGCTCGAGTTTCCGAGAATTCCCTGAGTGCCTCTTGAGGCTTATCAAAGCCGGAAGAACGTACGTCACTCCAGTACCACCAGCAACGCAGAGAATGTTGACATCCGAAGTAATGTTTCGAATGATTGGGTCTCCGTATGGCCCCGTCAGGATCACTGGCGTCGTGGGCGCTGTATGTTCCTTGTCGCCGGAGAGGGCGGCAAGCTTACGTGCGGCGATCTCGGCCACTTTTCTGGTCTCACCGCCCTTGGCCCGGAAAATGTACGAGTGCTTCGTCTTTCCGTTCACCGTCAGGGGCTCGTTAAGGGGAGTGAACGGGTGAGACTGCCAGATACTGCTTTCGGAGAAACACAGATAGAAGTGCTGGCCGATGTGCCATGCGTCGTGAGGATGTTCGAAGTCAAGACGGACGACATCGCCGTCCTCCGCGTCCGGGAAAATCGTCAAGGCAGCCTGGGCAGCAGAGAAGCCCATGCCCTTGCCCTCGATGAAGTTATGGTGTAGCAGAGCCGTTCTGATACCACGGGCGGCGCGATCCAAGAACCAAAGAACGAGAGATGGAATCATAAAGCACTCGAGGTTCTTCCAGTGACCGATACAAGCTCCAATGTAAAGCATTGCAAGGATGTAGTGAGACTTCCGGAAGAACTCATACCCCGTCAGGCGAATAACCGGAGGCAGACTTAGGACGTAGAGTGCCATGAGGAAGAACAGGGCGATGCAGCCCCAGATCATATATAGCTGGGAGATCCACTCATTTGCAACCGATGGTTGAGGCTGGTACAGTCGAACTTCGACGACTAACCACGCGATAGTGTGCAGACTTGACTGAATGACAATGATGTACCCTAGCCAGCGGTGAAGGAAGTTGAAGTTCTGGTAGGGGACTCCGGTGAGAAGAGAGAGAATCGACTCTCTGGTGGCAAACAGAACGGTCAAGGGCGTCAGAGCGTAGGCAAGGATTCCGAGACGATCAGACCAGGGGCCGAGGGTAGTTCGAGTGTTATAGACCCCTGGCATTTTCTTGACGGGCGTTACCCAAGTGGTATAGATCATGCCGACGAAGGAGAAAACCAGAAGGTAACCGGCTAATACAGTCAGGATTGATACCTGAAGACGCGTGGTGCGTCCAAAGATGGGTTGGACACAGTCGGGAAGGAGATATCGGTTGACCGCAGACGAGGTAGCTTGGCGGAAGCGGTTGACGAAGCTCTTGCTCGCGCGCGTGTCTTCTAGGAGGGCGGCACGAAGGACGTCTTCCTCGGAGAGAGATGGAATAGCCCGTCGTCCAATGGCCCAGATCAAAAGAATGCCGCCAATGATGGTCCATAGAATACCAACGTATAACATACCCCGGTCGTGAGACCCGTAAACAAGATCGAGATATGCGCATGATCCAGCATCGTTGGTACAGGGGACAGCTCGGTCTGCATAACCCCAATGAGGCTCTAACGACGAGGCCTCGCTCAGGTTCTGGATATGGCGAGCTGCCAACTGGCTCCTAAGATGAGAGTCCATTCTGTGAAAGACGCTGATCTTGTCGGCACGTCGACGCCTGGAACGGGGGCAAACTTGCGAGACGTCAGCGCTCAGCGCCGTCTACGGTGGTCGACTTGCAGCGCAAAGGAGGGTTGCATAGAGAACGAGACCGTTTGAATGTCGTTCTGCCGTCGCGAAGTATTACCGAGGGAAGGAGGCTTAATGGCGAGATAGTGAGGAAGTAGGATGACGATAATCGAGCGAGGACTGTGCTGTATTGCTGATGATGGATGTGGCGTGGGAGGAACCTCATAAGGGAGCTGTTGGTCGTTCTGGGACGAGAGACTTTGAGATGATGGTGGACCAGACAGCGACGGCCGGCGACGCAAGTGCTCTTAAGGTCAAGGGAAGGATGTGGCGACGGGACTAGGTAAGTATTGTCGCATCCTCTGCATGGGAAAAACGGGACGAGGCGGAATTTGAGAGAGTTAATGGGGGTGGTTAGTTAATGTGAGGGTCTTGTTATGTTTCCGGTTTGGGGCGGCTCCGCGGTGTTTCGATCCGGGATAGGAAGCGGAGCTGTCCGGATAGCCAGATGCTCCATTCTAGGGCCGCTTCGGCGCCTGTTGAGTTTCTTTTTGAGCAAATTTGTGTGTCATCAAGAATGGGAGAGCCATGATGAGCCAGTTGGCTGAGGCCCAGGCCCAAGCTTGAGCCCGTCCAGATTGGCGTAGACGGACTACGCAACCACACAACCAGAAAATCAACCACCAAGCCGCTACTACCACACGGAAGCCATGTTATTCACGACGAAAAACTCGAGCATTGGGTTAGGCTTGCGCCCTAGCAAGACTTTAGGCCATGTCAATCATAGCGGAGGATGGGCTGGGACACTGAAAAAGCAATATCCTTTTTGGGACTGACCGTAATAAAGCAAGCGAATCCATAGGACGCAACTGATGTATCGCTGTTGGTCTCGAGATGGGAGCCAAGAACTTAGCTGACCCGATCCAGAAACATGGAATTTGGAGAGAAGGAAACGTGGAATGAGCAAGTTTGTTTGGGTTGAGCATCTTTGAGCAAGTTTCTGCCGGAAAGCGGGCCCGGGCCGGGGGCATCGATCCACTATGTGAAGGAGGCCGGAACGGGGGTGGCACGGACACTACACTACCGTATACCTACTTGCGGGAACACTGAATAGGTGCGGTTCCAACTTCCAAGGCCCACTTGTTCTCCATAGAAGAAGTTGAGGCTCAGAGCGCATTTCTATTTGCACCTTGATCAATGATAGCAATCAATGAGGGGATCTGCCAAGATGCGCCACGCCAAATTTCTGCCCCTACCGCTCTGCTTTAATTATGTCCTGGTCGTTCTTGAGTAAGTGTATCGCGCTACATTTTTCAATTGCAGTTTGAACTTTCAACTTTGAGTAGGACGTCCAGCGGGAAACGGTACCCACCAGCATCCGTCGTTTTCTGTGGTACCTTATACTGTATAGAGGTACGCAGTTGACCTTCGAACCGGCTTAGCGTGAGCAAGTTAGAGGGTCCCCTCCGCGCTCACCTCACGATGTCCGGTGGCAAGTCGACTTGGCAATTCGACTTGGCAAACCAAAGTCTGCCTGCTCTGCATCGCGTCCCTCTCTCGGACTGCTTGTCAGGTGGCCCGGAATCAGCTGTCGCTGACACCTCAACCTTGATTTCTTCTGCCACCAATCATAAAGCCACGTCTTTGAGGGAACGTCAACTCTCCAGTCCCGAATATGGACCCGCCCGTCTTGAAACTTGCGCACCACCTACTTTACCAGGATCGACCACCCCACCCCTCCTCGACCCAGGGCTTCTGGTCGCCTTTCCCACTGTTCGGTTCGTTCGAACCCACTGCATGTCTGCGTTTGCTGCCGAACTCGCCCGTGCATCTTTCCTCTCGTTGCGGGGCAATTTAATCCTCTCGCTCACTCTGCGTTCCAGTCTTTCAGCCTTCCCTCTTCGCATAGATCATAAGCCACCCCGGCCCGGACTTCTCCCTACGGCGCCAGTCGTGTGAGCTGCCACCGTCCCCGATCCAATTGCGCTTTGCTACCACCACTCAGAAACCGAACATCCCAACTTCTCGGGTTGAAGTTCCTACAACATCAGAATTGACACACCACGGAACTTAGAACCACAGACCTGACGATAATGGATCACAGCTCTATGAGTAGTTCCTCGGCGGACTGCAAAATGTCCATGTTGTGGAACTGGTACACAGTTGACGCTTGTGCGTATAACCAACCTAATGGGCACTGATTGCCTAGCCTACTTTATACAAGCATACTCGCAACTTTGTAATACCTAAGCCTTGGACGAATTCTCGCTGACCTTTGCCGCTGGCAGGCTTCCTTGCCGAATCGTGGCAGATCAAAAATGCCGGCATGTTCGCTGCCAGCTGTATCGGCGTTGGTCTCCTCACCGTTTTCCTCGAAGTCTTTCGCAGATTGGGCAAAGAATACGATGCCCTCATTCAACGCCAGTTCCAAGCACGCGCTGCTGAGCTCCAAGCTCGCATCCCAAAAGAAACCAATTGCTGCGACCCTCCCGCCGTCGTGGCGCCTCAGACGCTCGTCTTCCGCGCATCCCCCCTGCAACAATTTATTCGCTCAGTAATTCACGCCGCCACCTTCGGCCTGGCCTACATCGTCATGTTGCTGGCCATGTACTACAACGGATACCTCATCATCTCAATCATTATTGGAGCCGGCCTGGGCAAGTTCCTGTGCGACTGGCTTGTCTGCCGCATCACCCTCGACGCTCCGACAACGCCAGGTCCAAAGGCTCCAGGCATTGAGGAGCCAAGTGTGTGCTGTGGCTGATGAACCCTGTCACGCTACATTTCGCAGTCATCTTTTCAGCGGTATTTTGGCGCATCATCATAAGGCATTGTCGCGTCGCAATCGGTCAGGCTCAGAAGGGGGACTGGGAAATCTGTTGCTGTCCAACGCGCAGCAGACCCGGTAGGTTGGCTACGAAGCAAATAATGAATATATACCCTTCATTTCATTGACAAGTGCCTCGGCGCAACATTGTTGTTCTTGTTCTTGCTGTTGTATAATAGGATTCTCACTCCATCAGATCCCTCAGTCGCCAGTCCTCCACTCCGAGACATCCGCGCGCCCGACTAGTAACACAACCCGATCAAAAGCTTCAGCTTCAAATACTTGGCCATTCCATTTCTCTACAACTGTAGCTCAACAGTTGTTGGACCTGAGACCAGTCGCCGAGAGTCCGAGACGATCGTGAGATCCGTCATTATCATACACACGTACTTGCATCATCCATCCTTCGTTGAGTCAACCCATGGTACCTACAAACACAAACCAGAGAGGTATCAGGCTAATGCAAGAACTCAAACCATTACCTGGACATGCATTACGTTGCCAGAACAGCACTGAAATAGCAGCACGCTAATCGAAACCACCCCCCTAAGTCCAGTGCTCGGCTGTGATTTATGTGAGAAACTTAGCTCCCTCCTGCTTAAAGAGCCAGTCGCTGTTCGCGTCCACCATGAAATTCGTAATGTTGAACTCGTTGCCTGGAGGAGCTGGTCCGCTGGAGCCGCCGTTCTCGCTGTTGGCATCAACCCCTGATGATGCTCCATTTTGCCCACTGGGCCCGCCAGCCGCATGCTGGATACCGGCGATGTTCTCATTGCCCACCGGCAAACGAGGCACATTGAAGAAGTCAAAGACATCCAGATACTCAAGCTCATTGGGCGCTGGTGTTCGTGCCGGCGTAACGCTTGGTAAGCGGCTGTGGTTGGGCACCCCGTTCGCACGAGGCTGCCGGGAAATCAGAAAGTCGAGGTCAAAAGCCGTCCGGCGCATGTCGGCTAGTATCTTGACTGAGCTTGGTGTGACGCCGTCTCCCTGTCGCTCGCTATCGCGGTGTTCGTCCAAGACGCGTTGCAGAAGGCCGCAATAGCGCGCTGCCACTGGCCAATATCTTCCCATCTCGCGAAGGGTCTCCACGAAGAACTGGATTTGAGGCGAGAGTTTGTGTTCTACGGTCGACCCGTGGACTAAGAGCAAACGAGAGGCCACCCAGAGTGTAAATGCGAAAGGGGGACCCAGCTTCGCCAGCAGGGCATTGCTCACGACGAATTCGCCTAGTGCGGCTATGTTCTCGACTGCGCCGTGGCATCTTTGTGAAGCACTGTAAGAAGGGGTAAATATAGGAGACCGGGTGGTTGGATATGCCGCTGATGAGTGCAGTCGGATGACTGCTGTGTGGTACGTGGCGTGTAGCATGACCCAGCCACAGTTGAGCGTCTTGTTGCCGGGCTGGAACAATTTCGCCATATTGCCGTATTCACCGGGGAGACCGAATTTCCACGATGTGAGCATGTTGTCCAGCTCCTTGTACCGCATTTGCCACTGCTCAACATCGCTCAACGCACTGATATCCACAGGCTGCTTCAAGAACTTGTGGATCTTGGAGAGAATGGCCAAGATTTCAATGTAATACGAGAAAGCACCGAGATTCTCCGGCTTGTTGATGTCATACTCGGGGTTCGTATCCTCGGGATGGTCTTGCGTACGAAACCACCGCGTCTCGACCTTTTGGTTCTTGATCCACAAATCATCTCTGCAGGGTAATGTGCGGTCGATTTCCTTATCATCAAGTGCGAACTCGAAGGCGGTTGCCAATGTGGCATAGCGGTCCAGGAGATATATCATCCAGAATAGCCGCCGGCGTGACTCTTCTTCGATGAAGTCCTTTGGCTCCGGGAGAATCATGGCCCTCAGTGTATAAATTGATGTAAAGTTGGGCGAGACTGAGAAGGATGTGCTCTCAACAGCCAAACCCAATTGCACGACCGATCTTGTGATCAAAGCCATTATATTCCATCCTGGCGGGCCGTTGCTGCTCCCTACTAGATCGAGGGCCAGAATCACCAACGCTTGGAGAGCCTTGACCGACGAATTTTCCATGCCATACAGCAAGACTCTTTGTTTGGATATGGAATGATAGTGCTGCCGGCTGTCCTCCGTGAGTCTCGAATCGGTTGAGTAGCGCAGGGTGGTGGCTACGATGGCGTGGAGAAGGATGCGGTCAGTCTCTTCAAGAGTGGAGGGTCCGAATAGAGAATCAAGGGTCGTTTTCCTGTGCAGAATCGGGCACCATGTGTTGATGTGCTTGAAATACAGGTCTACAAGGGCATAGAGCAAGTCGTAAGGTGGAAGCTCTTGATCTGGTGTAGTTGAGGTCTGACTTTGGGCCATTGGAACGTCTGGTGAGTGGAGTTGCGTCTGGTTCGTGCCGTAGTACTCTTGAGCCGCACTGCTTGGATGTGACATGGCAGTCACATGGGTCGGGGGTGCGGGCATACTGCTCATGGGCATCTGCCCCTGAAATTCATGCATTGAAGGCGTCGGGGGAGGCATGCCAAACTCCATGGACTGCGTTGAGGGCGGGTAAGTGGACGGCTTTTGCAAGAAGAGGGCAGTCTCAGCCTGTGGAGTCCTGATCGACTCTGACGGGCGGAACAAAGTCGCGGTTTCCCGTGGAGTGCCGTGGTCACTGGGTAGACTCGGGTTGCTGTTCCGTATACTTGGTGCCGTGCCATTGTGTTGGCTGGAGGTCAGAGTTGCTTGAAGGATCTCGGCATGCGCTCGGAGGATTTCCTCAAGCTTATCTAGGCGTTGCTCCAGTTCCCGGCCGTAGCCTGCGCGAAGTCCAGGCTTCTTGCGCTCCTTGTATTCGCAAAGAGCACCATTGCGACTACACCAGCCACAGGAAGGCTGGCCACGGTCGCATTTTACCTGTAAATCCGAGGCCGGTCAGCTGCAGCGCCCTCGCGTCTTCCGACGGATGCCTATAAGGCCGCAAATCAAACCGAACAACGCGGTGTACACTCTGAGCTTCCCAATACTAAGGTGGTAATGAAATTACCACGACGACGGAGGATTGAGGAGAAACTGGGGACAGCAACGATGGAGGTGGGTAAGGGGGAAACGGAGGGGAGCGGAAAAGGAAGCTGAAGTGGACGGAACGGTACCTTTCTTTGCTTGCACAGCTCGCACCTTGGAATTGGGTTGTTAGCTTCGGTATTTTTCTCGGAAGGCAAATGCTCTGGAGACGGTGACATGGGGAAGACGGGGACGGCAGAGCACAAGGGGCATTTCAGAGACAAGCAGGCGGGTAAGAGCAGGAATGAGGCGGCGAGGTGTGGGGGGGATATCAGACAGAGAGGCGAGGCAGGTATCTAGAAAACAGGCAAGGCTCTGACTTGGTTTAAACAAACGCAAAGCACAGTGAGGTAGGGTAGGAAGAACGGAATAGAGCGAGTACGGGACAGCCAACCTAAGCAAGGTTGTCGTTGGGCAGTGACGGGATTGGGATAGGGATAGAATGGAGACAGGACGGAAGGAGAAGTAAGTGGACGGGCAAGGGGAATGGAACGGAACAGAACAGTGAATGACTTACGAGACAGATATGGGTCTCTTACGCTTCCCAAGACGGGTGACATCCTGATCGTCCTGGTCGAGATCGTTTTCATCAGCGCTATGCAGCTGGTTACCGTCGTCAGAGTCCTGGTCGTTCAGGGACTGGCTCTGGAATCGGATCTGGGACTGGTTCTGGTTCTGATTCTGATTCTGATTCTGGAGGGACTTGGTGGTGTTGGCTGCAGGCGGTGACCGGCTGCTGAGAGCATGTCCGCCATTGTGCTGCATCCTCAGGTGCGCGGGTCGGATGGGCGACGCGACGCAGCGCAAGGCAGTCGTCGGGTGCGCGGGTGCAAAGCAAGGCAAGGCAAGGCAAGGCAAGGCAAGGCAAGGCAAGGCAAGGCAAGGCAAGGCAAGGCAAGGCAAGGCAAGGCAAGGCAAGGCAAGGCAAGGCAAGGCAAGGCAAGGCAAGGCAAGGCAAGGCAAGGCGAGATGCGTGGTTGGGTATGACGCGCGCAGCGAGGGCGGCGAATTCGCTGGAGTTGCAGGCGTTTGTGCGATTCGCAACGCGAACTTCGGGAGAAGCTTGGGACGCTCGGGGTAATGTTGAGCAGAGGGTGGGAAAAAAAGGGCACAGGAACAGGAGGCTGGGGCGGAGGGCAAGAGGAGGCTCGGGGTATTTTTGTTTTTCGTCCCACACGTGCCGCAGGCCAAACAGAAGAAAATGAGGTGACAACCCCGGACGGCAGCAGTGGATAGACAGACAGACAGACAGGGAATGGAATGGCGGCGAGGGGAAGGTGGATGGGGGAGGGAATTCGGGGGAGGGGAAGCGAAGCGGAGAGGCCCGCGAGGGGTGCGGAGGTGGAGGCGGAGAAGAAACAGACGCCGCGGATTGGACAGACGGACACTGCAGACGAACTGTGGAGGCCACGCGGACAGAATGTGGAGGTGGCTTGAAAATTCGTGATCTAGCGGCTGCACCAGGCCGAGGCAAGGAAACTGCTCACGACCACACCACATTCAGTACCTTACGTTACACTAGCATGAGGGAGGTTGTGGATGTTGTGCTCCACGTGATCAATCACGAGATTTTTAAGGTACCTTACACTGTGCCATCCTCAAGCCCAACCAACCACACACCTATGTCCACCGTGGGCGATTCGCCGGCGCCGGACAGAGTGCGGAGGCGGCTACCGGAGCGCCGGCCTCCCACATCGGGCTGCGACCGGGCACTACATTACCTTACCGTCATCCCAAATAATCCCCAAGCACCTGTTGATGCCTCAGGAGAAGGCAGCATCCCCCCGGACTAGATCTCGGGCAGAGTTGTCCCATTCCCCGAGTGCCTATTGTCACGGGACCACTGCTGGGATTCGTACTGTAGGTACGGAACAGAGCTCACCCGAATTGACTCTGAGAGCAACGTGGCGCGCGGCCTTTGCCGTTCCACGCAACCAAACCAGGATTGCTGTCATCGACCCAGAGACGCAGACTCATCCGCCATCGCCTTCCGCAAGCCCAGGTATACCTTGAAATGTCCGATTGGCGAGCGCCGGCAGGGCAGATAGTTGAGCCTTGTGCTACTTGCTCGATTGAGTTCGTTGTTGGTCGAGCAGAGAAGCTTGTATTCCATGCCGAACTCGGTGCGTCTTGCCTCCGCCTGAACGACATCAACCTGGTTGGCCATATCCTCCGAGTTGCTGCCCACGCCTGCGTCCCAAGGCACCTGCCTGCCTACCTTACCTTTGCCAGGTGTTTGACAGGCGAATCACTTCCAGCCTAAGGTACTGGGTGTCCATGTCTATCTACCACCACGTCCGAGCCCGGCAGACGCATGGAGAGGGAAGGACTTCGTACCTCCCTTAGGTACCTTATGCAGCGGAGGGAAGGAGGGGCCTTGGGCGTACGCTGGAGCTTCCGAAACCCCATGCCGAGTCTCAATGGATCCCGCCTGTCGGGACATCTGACACCGATCTCCAAAAACCTTCCCGTCCACCGCTCACCACCTCAGTCAGTGAGGCAGCACAAGCTGAGTCCACGAGACTCTCGGCCCAGCCATGCCTTGTTTACCCCCACTAACCTGATCATGTTGCCGTTGCCTCCCCTGGCCGCCTACGTTCCGTCGTCTGATTAGCTGTCCCTTTTTTCTAAAAAAAATAAATGAAAAAAAAAACCCTCCCTTCGTATCCAGCTCGGCTTGTCTGTTTCGTAAGCCTGCCCGCATACCGCACGGCGTCTTCCTCCAACTATTCTTAAAAAGACGCTGGTGTATTTCTCTTCCCCTCACATCTTCCCCTCTCCAATCGCCTTTTTTCAACCGCATCGTGGCTCTCGTTACTGATCCTGCAGCGCGTCACTCTCTCTTCACGACCACTCCCACCACAGCAAGAGCCATACAGTGAGTGACACAATGGCGTCCGTGAGGTCATTCCCCTCCATCAAGGAGATTCGGACCTTTGTTATTGGCGGCGTCGGTTCCGGAGGCGACTACCACAATGTCAAGGGCGGCCATTGGTAAGCTTCTCACCGCGTCGCTACGACTGCAGCGGTACGACATGTCACAGAAGCACGACTGACCCTGATTGTCAACAGGTTGATTGACAGCCCCATCTCCACGCCTTGCTCGCGATGGGAGCAATACCGCAATTCCAGAACGAGTTGGGGCATCAACGTGCTGGGTTCGTTCCTCGTCGAGATCGAATCTTCAGATGGCACCGTTGGAATTGCTACTGGCTTTGGAGGTAAGATGGGCATAGCCGCGACGCCTTTCTCGTGCGAGACGACGGAAAAATCAATTTGCTAATACACGAGGCACAGGTCCCCCGGCTTGCTGGCTCGTCCACCAGCACTTCGAGCGCTTCCTTATCGGTGCCGATCCACGCAACACGAACCTGCTATTCGAGCAGATGTACCGAGGCTCCATGTTCTACGGCCGCAAGGGTCTGCCCCTCGCCGTCATTTCCGTCATTGACTTGGCCATTTGGGATTTGCTGGGCAAGCTAAGAAATGAGCCTGTCTACAGACTTATCGGTGGTGCCACCAAGGAGCGACTCGATTTTTACTGCACCGGTCCTGAGCCGGCGGCGGCCAAGGAGATGGGCTTCTGGGGCGGCAAAGTACCTCTGCCCTACTGCCCGGACGAGGGACACGTTGGGCTAAAGAAGAACGTCGAGTTCCTGCGCAAGCACCGCGAGAGCGTCGGCCCTGACTTCCCCATCATGGTGGACTGTTACATGAGTCTGAACGTGCCCTACACAATCGAAATTGCGAAGGCGTGCGAGGACCTTAACATCAACTGGTGGGAGGAGTGTCTGTCCCCCGATGATACGGACGGCTTTGAGCAGATCAAGCGGGCCCACCCTACCATCAAGTTCACAACGGGCGAGCATGAGTACTCGCGGTTCGGGTTTCGCAAGCTTATCGAGGGCCGTAACCTCGACATTATCCAACCCGACGTCATGTGGCTCGGTGGCCTGACGGAGCTGCTCAAGGTTTCGGCGATGGCGTCCGCCTATGACATTCCTGTTGTTCCTCACGCCAGTGGCCCGTACAGCTACCACTTTGTCATCTCACAGCCCAACACGCCCTTCCAAGAGTATCTGGCCAACTCCCCGGACGGCAAGAGCGTGCTTCCAGTGTTTGGCGATCTCTTCCTGGACGAGCCCATTCCTACCAAGGGGTATCTCACAACGGCAGACTTGGATAAGCCTGGCTTTGGCTTGACGTTGAACCCAGCCGTGAGGTCAAAGTTGATTCCAGGCAAGGCGCTGCTCAGCACCAACATCGTAAGAAACTCGCTACCCACCCACACGCGATTGCAGCAAGACTAACAGTAACATAGGAGAGGCCGTTGAAGACGGCAGAGGAGCAGGCGGCTGGGAACGGCACGAATGGCGCTTGAATTACAAGGAGAGAATAGAGGCTCACGGCATGCATGGGTATGAAATATAGAGGCGAACGGTGGTGGAGCGCCGAGTATTATTCTCGGCGGGGAGCCATTACAAACGAGACCCTTAGGATGGTACCGCAACAAGCGGCCATGAATACTCTCATAGTGCTCTGGCAATGACAATGAATTGGATATTTATGAAGGCCTACTGGGTTCTTCGTTCCCTACGTCATCGGTCTCTGCCGAATTTGACACCAGAAGTGTGACTTGATCTGGATGGCCAGCAGCAATTTAACCATGGTAATGACTACGTGGCTGAGAGAGATGGGATCCATTCTCGGGACGACCGAAGGGCATGACGCATCGGAAAATCCGAGACAGCCGATGAATAAGTGCCGTCGGATCGCCCAATGTCGCGGAGCAAAGGCCGTCTCGGCGGCGTGGACGTTGTCAGAACGAGGGACTCCCGACTGTGCTTGGTGGGGTTGGCTCGCTGTAATGAGGCCCGAAGACGCGGGGTGAGTGACACTAAGTAGAGAACAGACACAGCTCGCGGCGGGTCCATGGTGGGGGTTTCAAGGGGCTCACGGTGCAGTGAATGGAAGTGATTTGGGGGAAGGGAATGGACCTGCTGTGCCTGGGCACCTCAGACACCTTCAGGGAACGGCACCTTGGACGACTCAATCATTAAGTTAAGGTAGGTAAGGTAAGGTAGCCCGGTAGCTTTGAAGATATTTCCGGACAGAAAGTCACGATGCCCGCGCATTCTTTGCTACCTGCTTACCTACCTACCTACCTTAAGATGCCTTCCTAATGGCAACAAAAGCAAGGTGACAGAAGTACTGACCTGCCTCGCCTAAGTTTAGGTACCTAGTTCCTTACCTTACCTCACCTTACATACCTACTTGGGCATCGTGACTCGGTTCATCGGTGCTCCAAAGAACCGGCCTCGCTGCACATTAACCCCGCGTGCTCCTCCCGCGTCTCCGCCTCCTCCACCCGTCACCCACACCACCAGACGATCGTCCATAGGTAGCTACAAATACTCTGCTGGCCAGCCACTCGCCCACCCGTGTCGGAAAGCACACGCTTCGACCGAGAGAAGACAGCCGGAAGAGAGTTAACGAACCATCTTGCACGCCATCATTCTAAAATAAGCTACAATCGATCTCGTCTAACCCCTCTGGCTTTCTCCTCACCCGTGTCGCCGTCCCCTCGCCGTCG
Organism: Colletotrichum horii; assembly: GCA_027406005.1. Taxonomy (NCBI): domain Eukaryota; kingdom Fungi; phylum Ascomycota; class Sordariomycetes; order Glomerellales; family Glomerellaceae; genus Colletotrichum; species Colletotrichum horii. The sequence continues at coordinate 4,908,074 of JANVYB010000008.1, forward strand.
AACCAACTAAATCCTCCGACACCCTTGCCGCCCAAGACAACCCCGCACCGACATAAAATCAACCTCATCTCCTCCGGCTTCTTCTGTGCGACGTGACGTCCCGGACTACTGAGCAGGCAATTGGCATCAACATGGCTCCAACCAACCTTCTCGCCGGCAAGACCGCCATCATCACCGGGGGCACCACTGGTATAGGACGCGCCATCTGTCTCGAATACCTCAAACAAGGTGCCAATGTTGTCGTCAACCACCTGGGCCTCGAGAAGGACCAACCTCATCTCGATTCTCTCGAATCCGAGGCAGCTTCTTTGAGAAAGGTGAACCCTGACGCCGGACGCTTCGCTCATCGAGTTGGTGACGTTCGCGAGCCCGAGACCGCCGCCCAGCTGGTGGCTCTCGCCGTTGAGCACTCGGGCAACGGCCGCCTCGACGTCTGTGTCTCTAACGCAGGCATCTGTACCTTTGCCGAGTTTCTCGACTTGACGCCAGACCTCTTTACCAAAACTGTCCGCACCAACCTAGATGGTGCTTTCTATGTCGTACAAGCTGCTGCTCGCCAGATGAGCCAGCAGTCGCCCCCGGGAGGCAGCATCATAGGCATCTCATCCATCTCTGCCCTCGTCGGTGGCGGTCTGCAAACACATTACACTCCCACCAAGGCCGGTGTCCTCAGTTTGATGCAGAGCACCGCAGTTGCTCTGGGCAAGCATAAAATTCGCTGCAACGCGTTGCTTCCTGGCACCATCAAGACCCAGCTCAACGATGAAGATCTCTCAGATGATGCCAAGCGCACATACATGGAGTCCCGCATTCCTCTGGGCCGCACCGGAGTGCCGTCCGACCTCGCTGGCCCGGCCGTCTTTTTGGCCTGTGAAGAGCTCAGTGGTTATGTTACCGGCGCACAGTTGCTCGTTGACGGCGGCCTCTTTGTCAACCTTCAATAAGCGCCATGCCCTGACCTGTTCTTGTTTCCATTTTAGTGTTTGGTATCGGGGAATCCTGCCCGAGGGTATCGTAAAATAGGAATGAGGATTGAGGGATATTGCAAGACGCATGAGGGATAAAAGAGATGCACACGCACCACGCATGCGAAGGTGCTTTGGTTACTACCTGCCGACCCAGCCTGCGTTGCCCATCGTCCAGGGTGAAACGCAGATCCCAGGATGGACGAATGTATGATTGAGTATTAGCAAGTGAGCGGCGTCTCCCAGAATCCACCTGCGTGCTCTGGCCATCCAGTCACGCCAGCCCATTGGAACCATGACCCTCCATTATTCCCTCGTGGAGCCCCTCAGCCTCCTTGGTGTCTGCAGAGTAATAGTACCATGGGCTCCTGGTACTCGTTCCCCTCCTCTCATCCTCGCCTGTCGTTGTCCATACTATTTTCTGTCCAAAGAGCTGCAACAGGCGGATAGGACCTGGCTGATACATGCAGCAGGTTTATGAGGAATGACAGGCCCCGTATGTCCAAACCGTCTCTGGTGTCCTTTTGGCAGACGAATGGAAGGGAAGGGGGGTTTGCAAGGGGGGGGGGGGGGGGGGGGGGGGGGGGGGGGCGTGCATACAAGTACAGAGACGGCGGACGGTGACGGCATCACAATGCGAATGGCGAGTAGCGCGCGTGGTGGCAGCGGGACTCGATAGCGATAGCGCCGGACCACGGCCTGTTTCTGTTCGGCCAACGTCCTGCCTCGTCTCGGCAAAGCTGACCGATGGCGTAGCTGCGCAGGAAAACAGAGAGACAAAAGGCTACGGAGAAGATAAAGCGCGCATCAAGAGGTCGTCCCGAGCCTGTGAGAATGCCCACCATGCCCACCATTGCCTGTCTGCCCACCCTACATGACCTTACCTTGCGCAGTGAGCCTGCAATGCGTTGCACATGTCGCTGGGAACGCAGTGGATACTTGGGGAATGTGTCGAATTGACCAACACATACTGTACGAGGCAAACGTTTGGCCATATGCTTCATTGTCCCATTGCCTATTCTCCATTGTCCCTCGTGCCCTCCCACTCCTCGGACCCCCAAGAGGAGATACTGTGTGAACTGCGCCCGTCCCTCAACGGGGAGGGTGGGAGCAGCCAGTTCACCCACAAATGTTGACGAGGGATAGACCGCGGAGCGACGTGCCCGTGGCGGCGGGTACAGCGTATGTGGATGGCCTGGAGATGTTGTGGGTTTGTGGTTCTGTTCGCAATGACATGGAGAAGCCGCGACGAGACGTCATTCGCCGAGTCAGGCGCTGTTAGCCCTGATAGGATAGCAGGAAAACGGCCTTCTGTGGGCGGTTCCCAAGGGCCAGCATTGCTAGACTCTCGAATCGACTTTTTTTTCTTCAAGGCCATGTCAGACGTGCTTAATTGGCAGGCAGTGAGACAAGCCCCCGTCATGCGGAACCGGTGTCAGAAAAACCGTACCTTAGACATGCCCGAGGCTTTCCGGGCCCGACCCCTTTCCAAGCGCCCGGTTCATTGCCGCCACAAGCGCATTACCTAAGCCAGCAGGTGCTGCGGAAGTTCCTTCGGCCCGTCTTGCGGAGCCCTCCTGGTCCAAGCACCCGTGAATCCGGCCTGTCACATCGGTTTCTGAACCCCTGTCTGTCTGGAGTCGGGTTCCACCAGCCTGACGTCACTGCGGGCTCTCCGGGCCCGCTCGGATGGAGCCCGCTTGGCTACCACACGGCCACAACTCTCATACGTCGAGGCCTGCGCTACGTATACACTCCTCCAGGTAAATATTTCCCCTGTCGGTACTTCGAGCGATACATGCGTACGGGCCCTGTTAATCGATATATTGACGCCACCAGTGACTCGAAAAACGCTGGATTTTGAATATTCCGGCCCGGCTGGAACGTCAATTTCGGTATGATAATATATTATGAAAAAAAGGGGTTTTAGCTAGCAAAACTATATCTCTCTGCACTGCCCTCTAATAGCTAGTCTAGCCACCTTCCTTCTTAATTACCTTCTGCAGCCTTCTTTTTATTAACCTAACTAAGTAGAAGATATACTCTTCTAGCACTGCAGCTTATGCAGCAAATACTGCTGCATATAGATGCTTACTTATAGACTGCAGTTAGTAGTTTTCTTTAATCTAATGCTTTATTTATGCTTAGATATGCTCTATAAGGTTTAAGTTAGAACTTTAAGATAGCTAGATAATAAATAGGTTGCAGCTGAAATATTCTTATACTTAATCTTTAGTATAAGCAGCAGTATAAGCTAAGGTGCTATTATATATATAAGTAATGTTTTATCTGCTAAAGTCTTATTGCTTCTGCTGTTAGAACTTAAGGAATAGTAGTATTATTCTCTTATAGTAGTTCTAATAGTTAATCTAACTTTAGCCTTTCTCTTATATTAAGTAGCAGCTCTTCTTGCTACTAGAGATTGCTGCCTAAAATATATATCTATTAGCTTTAATGCAGGCTGAAGAGTAATTACTAGCATCTTTATCAGCCTTAATAATTAGAAACTGATAGCTATATAATATGCTGTTACACTATACTTTATCTAACTAAACCTATAAATCTTAATCTTCTTCTGAAAGACTAGCAAACTATAGTATAAATACTAGCTTAGCCTGCTTAATATATTAAGGCAGAGTAATGCAGCAGAAGTAGAAGATGTATTAGTAACTAAGAGACTTTATAGCAGTATTTATAGCTTATTCTAAATAGGCAGAAAGGTTTAATATAAAGTAAGAAATATCTAGCTATAGCATAAAGCAGTTAATAAGGTTGGTAAGTATTTAATCTTTAATTTTGCAGCAGTATAGCATATAAATTAGTAGCTTGCAGCCTTATCAGCATGCCTTGCAATCACCCTTCTGGCGCGCCAGAAGGAAGGCATACTACACTTAGTGTAGAGAGACTTCTACTTTATCAGCAATCTTATAATATAGTAGGCTAGTATAGTAATATAAGGCTTAAATCTCAATTTGTTGTTTAAATATAGCTTAGCAGTAAGAGCAATAGTCTATTTCAAAATTAAAGCTAGAGGGGTTATTATTAAAGAGATTAATAACTTAAGCCTTAGGCGTATAAGGCTGTAGGTATAGAAGTATAGCAGAGACTAGCAGAGAAGGTGAGATTAGTAAAAAAAAGAGGTTTTTAACTACTATATTAATAAGAGAGATAATCTCTAAGCTGAAGCTGTATAGTAAGAGCGTCAAATTGATAAGCATAGTAGCACTCAACCTCTCTACTAGTAATAGTATAGTAAGTAGGAACTTTAAATCTTAAGGCTTGAGAGTACTTATAGTGAAGGCTGAGGAGTTAAAAATAGAGGTGCTATAGAGGGCTGATAGGCCTGCTGTCGCTAGCATATATGCTGCTATAGAGCGCATAATATATAGAGGGCTTATAGTATGAGGCTACAGCAGGCGCTAGGTTATCTCAAGATGTAGAGGTATATGTTAGCAGCTAGCGCTATGAGGGGTAGAGGCTAGAAATAGGTGTAGAGGTAGGCAGAAAGCTTATGCAGGTTGTAGTTGAGATAGCTTTAATATCTCTTAGGGTCGGCTAGATATATTTATCGTCAAATTCTAACCTAAAATTAGCATTATTTATATCGTCCAGAAGAGGTAATACGCCTCTGTAAACAGAGTATCAAACCTATAGAGCGTGCAGGCAGAGGCGCGAGGCGTCAGAAGCCCTGGTCGAGACATCGCGATCCCTGCAAAAAGTGTCAGATTTTGTAGTTACAGGGGAAATATTACCCTAGAGGACTGTACACTTTCCCAATCTTCTTGACACCGACGCCCTCGCTCTCGCCTCATGGTGCGATTGCATTCTCGCATTTGTGGACCACAACCTGTGCTATCACGGCAGGTTGCTGGCACCATCCCTGTAACGTCTAGCCGTATCGCAAGGAACGATCGATAAGGAGCAGCGCCTGCATCCAATAGGAGCCACGGAAGGGGAGAGGATGGCAGGAGGGGGAGGGGCAGAGGAGAGGCATCCTCACAGTGTTGTCTGCCCTTTTCAGGTGAGAAGCATCACACAAAACCTGCACCGATGTACCATTTGTACTACCATGAGACAAGGTGGCGCGGCATATACTTTGAACGATACCGGATCAAACTCCTGACTGTCTTTACCTTTCGTTGGCCCGAGGCGTCCTTCTCTTTAATTATGTGTCGCTTCTTCTCTCGCTTGCCTTGGCCATCTTGGATGTCCCTCCCTAATCATTGCTGTTTTTGGCCGACCATGCCGCAAGCCGCAGCACCCATCCGAAAGTCTTGAAAGTCTGCTTATTTCAGGGTCCAACGGGCGTGACGGCGGCTTGCATGTGCACTCGCCAAGGCCGCTTCGGAAAGGCGATCGCTGCCGCATCAGTCTAGTTATTATCATCCCTCTCGGGACATTTCGAGGGCCTCTCCTTGCTTCTCGGCGGAACCTCTCGCAGCCGCAACGAGGAACCAGAAAGCCAAGTCTCCACCATGACGGTTGGCAAACTGGGGCCAGATGGAGCCTTGTTCACCATGCTCTCTCTCAAACTACCATCTTGGTTGGCGGCTCGCTGGGTGACTCGCTCATTTCTTTGCCCGGCCCAGCCTTTGCGCCGACCCCAATCTGAATCTCACCGCCGTCGCTCCGCTTTGTGCCCACGTTTCTTTGCTTTCAAACAGGCGCACACACACCCAGTATACTTCGGAGATTGGGCAGTGAGCCTATCCTGAACGTGTACTGCTCTATCCTGTAGGAATCAGAATTTTCACCACCAGGTAAGGTCCTTGTGTCTCCTTCGGTGGAGCACGCCGGTCTAGGATCCAAAAAAACTTCTCATGCTACTTCGCCTCCACGTATCCACGGGCCATGCACGACTCAAGAAACTCATCCCAGGAGTATCAGTCAACATGGGCCTGCGTTTGCCTGGTTTTTGCGGAGACATCCACACGTTGGAAAGAAAGTACTCCAGCAGGAAAGGTCAGCTATTGGAGCGAGAGACGTCAGCGTCAAGTCAAGATGCTTTCATACCTGCTCTATATAAGCCGGTGGTCCCCAGAACGTATCTCAAGCGTGAGATTCTTGTTGCCTCATCATCTACTTTTCCAATTCATCAGCGCTTTTGACAGCTTTTATCTTTGAAAAACGGAGCTTGGGTGCATTCTACTACTCATCAATTCACTTGATTGCGCAACAGGAAACTAGTCTGCGTCCTCCGTGTTCAACTCTCCTCATAACGGTTATCAAACATGGCTCCCAACCACCGAGCTTCGTCCACCGGCAGCTTCATTGAAAGCATCGTCGCAGCCCGCAAGGAACTGGACAACCTTGCTCTAAGCACTCCCGAATCCTCTCTCGATGGCTCCGCTGGCGGCTCTGCTGGATCGTCAGCTCTGGGCAGCCCTGCTGGCGCGCTGTCACCCGTCACGCCCACAATTGACGCTCCTGTCGCTGACAGCTTTGCTTTCGCCTTCGACATCGACGGTGTCCTCATCCGAGGAGGTCGGGCAATCCCCGAAGCAGTTGAGGCGATGAAGGTGTTGAATGGCGACAATGAATACGGTATTCAGATGTAAGTTGTCAACCCGCCCACATCGCACGGCCCCACTTGTATCCGCAGCATCGTGGCTTTTCTGCTCGCCAACGACGGATGCTGACATGGATGTGCCAACAGTCCTTACATTTTCCTCACCAATGGTGGTGGTAAGACTGAAGAAGAGAGATGTGGTGATCTGTCTAAGCAGATGGAAATCGACATTTCACCAGCGCAGTTCATCTGCGGACATACTCCCATGAGGGAAATGGCCGAGCGCTTCAACACCGTCCTTGTCGTTGGCGGTGAGGGCGAAAAGTGCCGCGAAGTTGCTGAGGGCTATGGTTTCAAGGATGTCATTACACCGGGAGACATCATCAAGCACAACTCTGCGACAACCCCCTTCCGCAAGCTCACTCAAGACGAACTTACAAATTCTCGCGAAAGAGATTTTACCGATGTCACCATTGAAGCCATTTTTGTCTTCGCTGACTCCCGCGACTGGGCTGGCGACATCCAAATTATGCTCGACCTCGCCATGTCCAAGGGCGGCCGCCTCGGTACCCTGAGCGAAACATTCGACGAAGGCCCACCGATCTACTTCTCTCACAACGATATCGTTTGGTCTGCTGCCCATGATAATGTTCGTCTTGGCATGGGCGCCTTGCGCCGCATGCTGGAGGTCATTTTCCGTGACGTTACCAAGAAGAAGGGCAAATTGCACACCCACGCATTCGGCAAGCCCCAGGTCAGTACCTTCGAGTTTGCAACCAGATTGTTGCAGCAATGGCGTCGTCAGCAACATGGCTTGGACGCACCTCCCGACACCGTCTACTTTGTTGGAGACACACCGGAGAGTGATATTCGGGGCACCAACGCCTATGATGAGCATGCAGACAACGAGTGGCATAGCATCCTCGTTAAGACCGGTGTTTACCAAGATGGTACGGAGCCGGCTTACAAGCCCAAGGCGACTGTCGATAACGTCCTAGACGCTGTACGCTACGGTATCCAGCGCGAGATTCGCAAGAGAGTTGTCACATCGCTGAGAAAAGACATTCTTGGTGAGGAGGAGTGTCTGAAGGCCCTCCAATCGAAGGATAGTGCCGTTTACACTCCTCTGGAGGAGCGTAGCCAGCCAATCTTGGGTTAGCCCAGTTATGTGAACTTCGCGGTCTAGGAGTTTGTTTATTAGCGAGCCATTTCTTATTTTTCCAGTATGGGGGTTAGTAGTCCAGGGTATTTGTTTATTTCGAGGGAAAATTTTGATACCACAGGCGTTCTCAAATTAACGAGGCATATGACCGCAATCTGGAGTTGCAAGACTAGCCACAACAGAATACAAGATACACGGGCGCATTTGACGCCGAGGGATTTGAAACATTTGAATCTGTACCACATGATGAGATACCTTGCTGGATTTCCGCGCCCAACACCTGGGAATTATCGCCAAGCTTGGAAGTGCTTGTTTACGGCACGCTTAGGAGGCTCCTGAAGCCAAGTCAGCTGTTGGCCGGCTTCGTTACAATTTTCACGCCGCTGCCGAACCATGTACATAGTGTTTTATTGGCTTCGGTGGACTACGAAAGGTAATAAGACGGGATTGAGATGCCGAGAGGGATCTGGTCCTACCCGTTTGGGCCGATGCCCAGCCTGCGCATCTCCGTCATGCTGCGGCCTGGCGCGGCGCCGTGTTATTGTAATACATGCCAAGTCCGGCCGGTGTTGGCGTTGGTGCAAGTCCCCCCCCCCCCCTCTCGGCTACCTGGGCCGCCGATCCCTTTCCGCTCCGTGTCTTCCAAGTACACCAGCTCCGAGGTAACATGACTTGGAGTAGTGCAACGGCGGGTTGTTGTAGTAGGGTCTGGCTTCATGCAAGTGGAACATGTGGATATGGTGGGTTCAGAAGATGTTGGTGAAGACGTAGAAGGAGAGCATCCTGAGCATGTCATCAAGCGTGCAATGTAGCACGTAGTTGCAGATGTAGTTGCTCTGGACATTACGAGAAGCATGCCCGCTCCACTCGCATCTCCTCTTTTGTCTCCTCCTCCGCACCCTCCACGGTCCCATCACTTTCAATTGTTTCCGGTCGTCACTGCATTGCTGTGGTGAGATTCGGGTGCATGAGGAACGGATTCCGTGAAGGTAAAGCTTCCCCACCTCGCAGAGGCAACCCACAGCGCCGCGTCAACGGCTTCTTGACGCCTTTGCCGATCGCTGATGGCCTCCTCTGCGCTGCACGCGATGGAGAACCCGGGAACACTGGCGCGTTCGACATCCAGCCAGCCTCTCCAAGCGGCCACTATGTCGCCGGCTCCGAGGGATCCGATGACCACAGTCCCCCACAACTCGCGTGCGCCGCTATTGTGCCTGCCGTAGAATATCCATTGCTCGGCCGCAGCGACTTGCTCCCGAAGTTGGTCTGGGGAAATGCGCTTTAGGTCGGCTGGGCCATTGGTGCTTCCGGTGATACCACGGCGCGCCGGACGCTGAACGTAGACGTGACGGATGTCGTCGACGCCGCAGCAGAGGCGTGTGACGTCGAAGCGGCCTTCTGTGTCGAAGATGAGAACCGTCTTGAAGTGGGGCGCGGAAACGAGGCCCGACACAAGCCGGTAGATGAGCGGGAGCTGACGGCCGGTGACGGCGAGAGGAATCGACTGTGTAGCACGAAAGTTCTTGACGGCGAACGCATTCAGGAGCGGGATGGGAAAGAAATTAGGTCGATTCTTCCTTTTCGTGGGGTTGACGGGCTTGTGTTCTGCGCTGAAGACGCCCAAGACCTATCGAAACACAGTCAGCTGTATGACGATGGCAAACGTGCGAAAAAGAGATCTGCTGTGACATGCTGAACGGAACCTGGTGATGTATCATGCAAATGGTTTGGGGAGTTGAGGTGTGTGAGTAGTCACCCGTCTAGTTCCTCCACGGACCAAAAGTTTGCGTCGGCCGACCCCCCAAAACACCGACCCCATCCATCGTCCACCATTTGCTCAACCTCATCAGTCCAAACTACTCATCGCCTCTCATCTTGTGGCACACCAACCTGTTCTAGCGTGGTCTCTTTGGCATCGCCCAAGAGCCTCCTGCCCCTCATCGAGAGCCGCGAATACTTTTTCTTGTCCAGATACTTCTTCATCCTTGCGGATGGTTTCGACGCTGCCTCTGCAGTCGAGATGACCCCACCCTGCCTTGTTTTTGATGCGTCAGATCTGCCGCGGCATGTGCAGGCGGACCTTAGAGGCAAAAAGCGCAAGCTTGATAGGGGTGCTGATGTCGACTTGTCCGAGTGCGCGTTGCGGGCGATGACGCAGTTTAGATGCACCGTCAAAAACCCCGACCGTAGAGATAGCCCCATTGGATGTTGGCCCATCATGCGGTTTTTCTGGCAGTAAGTCCGTTCCCTACTTTGTTCTACTCCACGAATCTCGTGCCACACGAAATCAGCGGTATGATTCATTCCCATGCTGTACCCAAGATCACCGATTATTAACTTCAATAGATGTCAGGACAAGAAGGGCACATTTACTGTTGAAACCACAGCATGGGAAGGGCTGGCTGCTGGAGGCAAAGATGGGTACGCCAATACTTCGGGCTTGCGCAGTACAGACGTTCGCCAGGACGATGGCAGAGATGGAAATGGTGACCAGCGGACGTATCATGAATGGCCAGAGTTGTGGGGAAAATAGAAGTGTTCTGGCGCTGGAAAAAGGCAGGCGATCCAAAAGCCATGAACAGAATTCACGGCCTCTTTCAAACTTGATGTAGATTGATGTGTAGTATAGAGACCCATCAATTAATTCACTTGGGAGCTTTGTATGTTGGATGGACATTTGAGTACTTCGTCTTTTGAGGCATTGGTGACGGTATCATGTTCGCCACAAGCAGCGTGTCTGACCGAGCGCCTCACACGCCTCGCAGCAATAAATTCTGCACGTCACACCTTTGAATCGTTACCCTCAATGTAAGAAAAGTTCTCGACTCGATTTGCTGGTGTGTATGGTACAATCGGGGTCGGTTGACCAGCTGATGAAGCCCGTATCTTGTCTATGACCACAAATGCTCTCAGTCCCATCGCTAACCTAAGAAAGTGCCCTCGTTTTCTGCCGCCACCGCAGTCAATCGTCGTCGTTGTAGTCATTTACTGCTTCTGGCCACGAGCCTCGGCCTTCTGCTGCTCCAACTTGGCGTAATAGGCATCGCGAGCGTTCGTGCGAGGCATGTGAAAGCCGTACCTGACATACAGTTAGTTCCAGAATGTTTGCGTGAAGTGTCGGGCGGATCTATTTCGGTGTTCGCATACCAGTAGACGTTGGCCATGGCAAATCCGAGACCTGCGAGGAAGTTAGGATACTGGTCCGAAGGGTGGGTGAGGAACTGCTGGGTAGCGAGCGCATCGATGCATATCCCGATGGCGCCCCATAAACTAGCGCAATCCGACGGCGTATATCCAGTTGCGAACGAAAAGAGGGTTTCGGGGAGACCTCACCAAGAGCGATGCCAAGGTCGAGAACAAGGTTGCGTCGCAGCATCTGTTGTCCGCTGTTAGCCAACAACTGTTCATGCCCCATAGGACCGGCGACTGCGGCTCAAGGTGCTCAATTGATTCGGGAAACGTACGCCCGTGATGGGCTTGACAGCAGTAGTGCCGGCCATTGTGATGCGGAGTGAAGTGGGAGTCGTGAGAGTCGATTGAGCCGAGATTTCGCGTATCCGAGGGTGATTTGGTGATGCTCAAGTCCTCAGGTAGCTCGAATGGTCTGATGAATTCGCGCGATGGAGTCATCACGTGACGTCAAATTCTCCCCATCCGTGGGTGATTTGTCCCTGACCTTCCCGCACTTCTCACATTACCTAAGCCTGGGTCTTTGAATCCCCCTCCATTTGGTTGGCTGCTGTTTGGCGACATAGTATCCTTACATAAGCGTCCGCGACTTCAGTGTTCTTTACTCAGTGCAAACGGGTCAACTCCGGCTAAGGACTACACTAGACGGGATCCACAGAACGACGGCCCGCATTGGCCCCGGCGCGACTCTCTGCATATCAGATATTCTGATCTAGCAATTTTCTGCGGGAACGGGAATGGCGACGTAGAATTGCTGGTTTACTGTCCAGCGCACTCAACAGCAGCCATGAATCTCCACCTTCCTGCGAGGAGATTAGCCTCGTCCGGTCAGTTTCAATGATTATATTTTCACTTCGTAAAGTTGCCACTTCGACATGGCATTGGCGGACCGACCAGCTAATCTCTATCGTCCATTAGCTCCTTCAACCCTTCAGTCCATCGCACGACGAACAACGAGGCCTCTTATTCTTCCCTTGCGCCCGGCCACTCAAGTACGAAGCAAATGGGGCTTCTCTGGCATATTCGGCCGTAAGAAGAGCAATCCTGTTGAGGATTCCTTCAGCGGTGGCCAGAACCTCAATGACCCCAAGGTCCGTGAGCAATTCGCCAAGAAGCAGCAGGCTTCACTTTCCAATTCCATTTTCGAAGAGGAAGTCGAGGATGCTGTCGCCGAGAGCGGAAAAACTGCCCCCGGTATGCAAAGCTCTGTGAAGACGGCGGAAGCTATGTCGTACCGAGTTGACCCCGATCCGCGAGCTCGTCTACGATGGGAAAGGAAGAAAGTTATCCAGATGGTTCGTCGCAACGGCCGCGTCAGCCGCTCTGAGCGCATCGCCCAGACAGAGAAGGAATTCCAGCATAAGAGTCCCTTCCTGGAGACCAGCGTCAAGAAACTTGTGCACCTGGCTCGTCAAGTACAGGGCAAAAGTGTGGATGAGGCGATTCTGCAGATGCGATACTCGAAGAAGAAGATGGCCCGGGAGGTCAAGTATCAGCTCGAAGAAGCTCGAGATCTGGCCGTCGTCAGCCGCGGCATGGGTCTGGATAAACCACATGATCCAATCAAGATCGAGACCAAGGACGGCAAAGCTTTGAGAGTAGACAACTCATCGAAGCTCTACGTCGCTGAGTCTTGGGTGGGAAGAGGACCCTGGAGATCCAAGTCGATGGACTACAAGGGACGAGGCAGATTTGGCATCATTCAATCACCGTCAACTAGTAAGTCCAGGTTCAGGCCCTTCATCGACGTTTATCTTCTTTATGTGGTCTGACCAAGCGATTTTTAGGTATTTCTGTCGTGCTGAAGGAGGAGAAGACGAGACTACGCGAACACCGTGAGAGAGAGGCGAAACAAGCGCGGAGGAAGCCCTGGGTCCACTTGCCTGATAGGCCGGTGTCTGCGCAAAGACCTTATTACTCTTGGTAGACACTTTTTACTTTGGCCACAAAACCCCGAGTCTTGATGTCAAAAGTCGATTGGTCGACGGAGCGTGCGACACCACTCTCTGGAATTGTAAGAATATGTACAATGAAAGATGCTATGGAAACCATTACGCCATATATTCCCTGACTGTGGCCATGATGACGCGTGTCTATGCGAAGCAAATCGAACTCCTATTTGGTATAATCGCGAGCTATTTGGCCACCACGCTCCGTACCGCACCCTGCCTACGCCATACACTAAACAATCGTCAATCGTAAATCATAACATGCTGCCGGCCGCATCCACCGAAGGACTTGTCCGCCAGACTGTGTTTTAGTCAATGCATCTACCACACCTTGGCCTGGCACAAGTTCAACTACGATCTCCGTGCCATCCCCGTCGTGTTGTGACGAGTAGTACTGCGAGGACAAATGAACAAGTGACGGTGGAGGGTAAAATGATACACCACTCAGATCATCCGTCTTGGGGACTGGCGTGGAACCATATCCTCATATCTTCGCGACCGCATTTCCAGTTCGGAGTAATTCTTGCCAGTCATGCCCACGAAGCCGTAGTCCCTTCCAGAGCCTGGCATCGGTCCTGAGATTTGCATGGAACGTGTCCTGTTCTGCGGTCTTCTCACTAATAGGTAGAGAGCGAGGGCGATTGCAAGAACGCCCACGCCAGCGCCAACGCCAATTCCAATCTTCGCTGGTACGGAGAGGCCTGTAGTATCGCTGGAGACCTTTCCTGAACCGCTCTCTGAGGCGGAGCCGGATTGCGAGGCCTGGGAACCTGTCGAGGTCGAAGTCGTTGACTTGGTGGTTGTTTTGGTAGATGTCGACTAGAGGGATATAATGTCAGTTGTGCCAGCCTTTCTGCGGCTTCAGGAGGGATGTTACCATAGTTGTGGGCGCAGGAGCTGAGATTTGCGTAGCCTGGGCAACCTCAGAGATCGGCTTGCTTGTTACATCTGCCGGTGCCGAGTTGGCGGGTTGGGACGACGGTTTCTCTGCACCGTTTGTTCCGGCAGTAGTCGCTGGTTGAGGTGGCTCAGATGATGCTTGGGCCGGTGCGGGCGTGGTAGGTTGCGGTGGCGGCGAGGAAGCCGGCTGGGATGCAGGCGGTTGTGTCGACGCAGGAGGAGCCTGAGTCGCAGCTACGCCGTCATGTTAGTGATCGCGTTGCTGACTCTCTAGATCCGAAGGGGCATCATACTGGCACAGAGAGATGTCACGTAATCGTTCACCTTGGTAGCGACGTCGGCACCGCAAGACTGGGAAGCACAGTCACGAACGCCAAATACAAAATCTTGTTGCTTGCAAAGGCAAGCGTTGTCCTGAGATGCGCAGCCAAATCCCTTTGCAATGACAGTGTTGACACATGAGATCTAATGACTTTGGTTAGCTCAAAGTACAAGCATAAAGAACATGTCATTCCAGTTGACAAGTCTCAGCCACTACCATGCTCAAGAATTGAAGCAGAATTTTCAAGGCTGGATATGACGTTAAAAAAAGACTTACACCACATGGCGGTAACGAGTCTAGCTGCGCGTGAACAGCACCGAGAAGAACGACGGAAGCCGTCGCCTGAAGCCAGATACGACGCCTCATGATTGCACGGGGTAGCAGAGGTGAAGTCTGGCGAAGGGTATGGAGGAACGAGGGCGTGGCGGAATGTTTGAACAGCTGAGAAATACGGCCTGGCCCGTGAGAAGTGATGAGACACTGGTGTGTGTATGACCAGACCCGTCACAGCGTCACACAGCAGCTCATGGTCTGTCTTGAAGCCGAAGTGGTAATCTCGGAGCTGAGCTGCCCAGAGTTGGCGGTGTTGGTGGCGTGTAAGGGCGTCAACGTGGCGAGGCAAGCCCCAAACACGCAGGGGCACGTTTCGAGGAGCCAAGAAAAGAAATAACGAGACAGCAGCTGCCGGTCCAAGTCGAGAAGGACGAGAGGGCGGGCAGGGACAGACGATATCGAGAGGTAAGGAGTAGACAAGTGTCTGGAGTAATGAGCGACGGTTCAAGTGGTTAGTCGCGAGGCAGTTGTATGTCGAGGGCGGGCGGGCGGTCGAATGAGGGATGGACGAGTTAGACCGGGCGAGGAGAGAATAAGTCTGTGAGAAGCTGGAAGGAGAACGACGGGCCAAGACAAGAACTAAAGGCCAAGGCCAGGCGGGAAGATTGGAAAGAGAGGAAAAAGAGGCGCCCGGCAGGCGGGGTCGAAGCGAACGTATGTGAAGAACAACAAGAAGAACCTAAGAAGAGAAGAATAGAGGCAAGGTTCCGAGAGGGAACAGGGCCAACCGCAGAAAGAGAGCGAGATAGAAGGGAAGAAGCCGGTAAATGAGGCCCAGGAATTGAGAAGGGAGGGCAGGATGGGGATGGAGAGAGGGATATCGACATGTTAAAAAGGAACACTGGAGGAAGGGACTAGACGAGGACTGGACGGGGGGCCGCCTGCGCCTGCGCCTGCGCCGGCGCCGTGCATTCAATTCTCCTGACTTCACCTTCCTTACCTTGCCCACCTCACCTCCTCCTACGGTCCTACCTAAGGTAGATAGGTAGGTAGGGTAAGGTAGGTGGGTTCACATTTGGGGGCAGGACCTACCTTGGGTTAGTAGTGTAAGGTAAGGTAGAAAGAACAGACGAAGTCGGGGGCCAGGGGCCTGCCGTCTGGAAAGAGACAGATGGGATGGCAGGGGACAGCCGAGCCGACGGGAAGGAAGTGGAGGGAAATCGGAGGTCAGGGGGCAGGGGCGGGGATCATGGTCGTATGTACACGGCCACAACTTCCTGACCTTACCATAGGTACCTACTTACCTTCAATACCTTACCTTACGGCCCAGTCAAGATATATTGGTGGAGGTGTCAAGCCGATTGATTCCCCTGGCTTGAACTTGGAAGTGCCCTGTGTGCAGCTCCAAGTGCGTCTGTGACTAACTGCCAAACCGCGTCGCGTCGACGGGCTGATCTTGTTACCTAGGTTTGGTTTGGTTTGGTCAGGTGTGGTGTGGTTTTGCTAGGCTTGGTCTTGTCGCGTAAAACGTGCTCTTGAGCGGCCCATCGTCTAGCGGCGGACGGTTGTGTGCGAACCTAGCGAGGTGCCAAAGGGGGGCGATGGAGGATCGATCGTGCTGAGCACTACCTTAGATGAGGTAAGGTAGACCTGCAAAGAGTCTGTCTGAGGCGGGTTAGGTAGGCGATTAGGAGACAAGAGGAGAGATAGAGGGGTTCGGGAATGATGGAAGCCCTTTTCTCAGAGGGCCAGCGAGAAGGTATCCAATTCAAATCGGGAAACGGCATGGAAACACTCGACGAGAAAGGAAGGGTCCGACGTGCATGTTTTCACACCTTGGGTTGGTTCACTCTGCAGCTGCATCCCGCTGCGGCCAGGGCCGAGGTTTCCCATCGCAGACGATCCCATCACGGTCACTGTCACGGTCACGGTCATCACAGACGACGGGACGGGAGTCCGAGTCCATCCAGAAAAGACCATGATGGTGTCCGAGCGATGGACCAATATGGTGTGGACGTGAAGTGAAGGGAGGTGGATTTTAGGGCGACAGGTCAAATTCGGATGGAACACTAGTGTGCAAACCGGGTCTGGATCGGATCTGAGGGAGCACGGGGAGGCTACCTTACCTTACCTACCTCAGGTGCCTACCTACCTATGGATACGACCGTACGATTACCTCGCTGAGTGATGGAAGACTCAAAAGTCAAGACCACACCGCACAGCAAACATGCAGAAAATGGCGACAGCATACACGCATGGTACGAGGCCGCCGTAAGCGCATAATGTTGGCTCATTTTTGCACACCTTAAGCCGGGCCTCTATAGCCCCAGCCGCCCTATCAACGCACGCGATGCCGTCCCCAAAGCCAGCCGCGCAAGACGAGTCCCGATCTCTAAAACAGGACCTGGTCGACTGTTGAGCGGAGAAGACACGTCGGGCCCAACCAGCGTGCCGCACTAACCTTGGCCAGGGGGCTGGTCCCGTGCTGTTCGTCGCAGCGGTCGCGCTGGGAGGCGCAGCCAAGGCCCGCTGCTTCCTTACCTTAGGTGCCTACCTAGGTAGGTAAGGTACATTTTCACGGCAACGGCGACAGCGACAGCTACGGCGGGGGCACGCTGCAACGGTGGAATGGAATTCTTATTCAGAATTCAATGGATGCCCCGATAAGGTATGTAGGTTCCTGGCTGGCTCAGAGGTGCCCTTGCGCTGCCGAAGATGATCTGCACCAGGAACTCGTGTCGTGCCGCCGTAAGCCACCGCTCATCACCTCACCGCACGCACCCACACACAAGCCTATTCGTAATAGTAAAGTAGGCAGGTGGATAAGGTACCTTAGGTAGATGTCTACGTGTAGGTCGAACGTATGTACGTACCTGAGTTACCTTAGGTAAGCGAGGTAGGCCCTCACCAAGGTAAGAAGGGGGAAACCGTCCATTATGGGGAAGTCCATCACCCATCATTTTCGCGCGTGTAAACGGCAGAAGTGTACTCTCGTCATCTTCGTCGTTTACAATTGGATGGGAGAGGACGATTTTTTTGCTTGTTGCCTGAAATGGAAAGCTGGAAGATGTTCCACCCGACGTTCCACTGGGCTGCATGAAGGGCGGAAACCCGGGGCGGGAACCCCGTTGCTTCGAATAGATAGGTACCTTGAGGCCAATCGTAACCCCCTTTTTGCCCTCTACTCGGTGCGTGAATGGGCTTTTGTTGGTCTGCTTTTGAGGTAAGGTGTTCAATCAAGCCTCCCGAGTTACCTTATCTGCCTGCACCTTGAATCGGCCAACACACACTCGTCCGATAAAGTTGGTGGTCTCGTATTTGAATGCGAAATACTCCTCGTACACCTGCAAGACGTCAGTGGTGTGCGTGTGCATTCCCGACTCATCGTTTCGCGCCAACTTCAACTTTTTATCGCAGCGTTTGCTACCCGGATTCCCCTGTAACCGAGCTTTCGAGCTGTCGGATTTCCAATTGCCGCTTCTAAACCACGGGCGGCGTCATGTATATTCCCTCGTCGGTAGCCGTCATGGACTCGCTTCGGACTTCCATCAGTATCATGCTTCATCATCAGGTACCAAGTACGCATGGGCCAGCTAGATCAGCCGGCTTGCTGTGCGCTTTCGCGCAAGCTTGAAAACTCGATGCAAATGTACTATGTGCCCGTGCTGCAGTGCAGCATTGTGGACGCGCTGTCCGATGCCAGCATCCCCTGCGCATGAAGGTGCTGGAGCTAGTGCAACATCAGACCGGGGCACCGAGGAGGTTGGCAGGGCTGATTAGCGACACCTGCAACGGTCGCCAGCCTTTGAGCCCTGTACCATCACCATGGGGCTGCCCCCATTTCTGTCTCGAGTTTGATGGCTGAGCCGCTCGGTCAATTTAATTCGTCATGCAACGCGTTTCCTGCTGATGACCGCGGAAAATTTTCTGAAGAACGAGCGCCTGACAACAAACAAATGCTTGAATCGAGAAACTTTCCTTCCAAGTTTGCGTCCGGGCTCGACACTTCACGTGCCATTGCTGTCTGTTGGAATACCAAGAGTCTTATGGAAACCTCTGTCGGGCCGGGAGAACACAGAATTTCAGGCACGCAGACCTGGCACATCTGCCATTCAAATGCTCTCAGAAGCAGTGGTTGACTTGGGGCCAGTCTAGGCATGGCAACATATGAAATGTGCTTCGCTGTGGGTTGCGTGTCAAGTCGATCCTGGGCCGGTGTAGATCCGAAGACCGGAGTCCTTTGTCCGGAGCGGCGGGGTCAGCCGGATCAAAGAGCCGCATTGCTCCGCGACGCCCGAGCTCTGGACGATGCACGTCCGCAGACTTTTACTTTCCTAGGTATCCTGTATGTGTTGTCGAAAACATGAAAACATCATATTGATGACTATGCTTTCGTGCAATGGACGGTCTTTGTCACACTGCAAGGCACACAAAGATACCTAACCTACCCAAGAGCGCTGTCTGGGCCTCGTCTATTAAGGACTTTAATTTTCTGTCTGAGCCAGAAGACCCTCCAGCTTATATCCTGGGGATGAATGTGTGCGTATGCGCGCAAAACATACATGTACCCAAAAAAAAAAAAAAAGGCCTTGTGGTTGCTGATAGAGGAGAAATGTATTGCGTTGGAGCGGTGGTAATGACACACGACAGTGTGAAGCCTTCCTTCCATCCATCTAACCTCTACTCAGTTGACCTGAAGGTCCTGGTTCGGAGCCGGAGCTAGTTCCGGGGCATTCCCTTAGGCGACTATGGACACTTCCATGCTCCCGTCCGGGTCGGCAACTTACATAAGGCAAGCTAGTCAAAGATACGACTTGCCAGTGTCAGTGAATGCAAAGGAGCATGATTAGCTTCGCCAAGATACCTACCTACCCAACTACCTTAAGGTAGACAAAGTACGAGGAGCTGCACAGTGCAGCTGGACGGTGCTTTGTTCAGGAAGGCGGTTCGGTAATAAACCAATGACCTCATGTCGCAGAGAGAGCTAGCGCTGGAGATCTCTCGCGTTACCAATTATAGCCAGCTGCGTCTGCGTCAGCTTCCCCCCCCATCCTTTTTTTTTTTTTTTTCATTTTTTTTTTTTTTTTAATCATGGGATGAGGGCAACAAAAAGGGATGGATACGGCAGAGGGAGAAGCATCCTGCAGAGCCTGGGCGCAACAAGTATGCGCATGCAATTGAGTTAGATTATTCCACGTGCGAATACACGACGGAGCAAGTTGTGCTTTATCCTTCTAGAATATATAATGAACATGCTGAACGACGCTGCTACAGACGCAGACGCGGTGGTGGTGTCTTGCCCAATCTAGGGTGTCAGCTAAGACAAACAAGATAGAGTTCAGCCACCAAGGCTTTTGAACAAGATACGATGCCATCCCCCAAACTAGGGAGAAATAGACCATAAGCTGTTCCGTACACTGCAAATGTTTTGCAGCGCACATCTTGAGACGGCGGGGAAGCATAATGTCGAGGGATGGATGCCCTTAAGCGCAAAGACATTTATCGACTACCTGGCTAATTCCCCTTCTAGATTCCCGGTGCTGCGGGAATCCAATCCTTCACCTCTGGGCGACATTTTACGTACGCATGAGGTAAGGAGAGTCAGTCGGTCGAGCTTCGCTTTGCGGAATACCGCTTTGGAAACCCCACAGTCTACCTATCTCACGTAAGGTAAGGTAGGTAAGGTAGGTAGCCTGTAGGCACAGAGTACCCATCTAAGGTTTTTAAGGACTCAAATCCACCAACGCTGGACCCTCCAACGCCGAAAACGCGCGCGTCTGGACCTACCGTATCGGTCTTAAGGATACGCACCGTGAACAACCCGATGCCTCCTGAGGCCCCAATCCAACCCCTCTAGCATCGACAGTGGATTCAACCGCCCAGCCTCAAGTACCTTAGGTAAGGTATTCCATCCTCTGAGCTTACCCGCCCCACGAAATCTGCTCGGCTCGAATCCTTACAGCTGCAGATGCCGTACGGCACCGTACCGAACGCCCAGATACTGGCACTGGCGTCGATAACCCGCCCCATAGGTACCTTCAGCCTACAGGGCCGTGCATCTGCTGAGACGGGTGCCTACCTACCTACCTACCTGACCTGACCTCACCTCACCAGGCGCCTGAGGAGAATAAGAAAAAAAAAAAGGATTTAGAGAGAAAAAAAGGGCCTGAGGATCGACAAACGGATTGCTTCTTGGGGCCAAGAAGGCTGCCTTCCCAACCTTCACCACATTTCCACTCACTACCCCAAGCGCCTAAAGGGCTTCTTTCTACCTCTGCAGTCCCATCAGGTACCTTTCCACCTTTGACACCGTCATCTGCCGTGCAGCATCTACCGCGACCGGGCCCTGTGGTGTTTAGGTTGGCCCAAGTATCAACCGCCTTGCGTCCGTACTACTCTGGCGCAAACCAAATTTCTGCTGGCCACTTTTTCCCCCCAGCATTCCCTTCCCCCTGCCTTACCTCAAATCCATCAACGGTGCGTCTGGTCGAATCAACAAGTCAATACCGTATCAGGTATTGCCTCATTGACCCGTCGCATCGCCGTCACCTTCTCCTGAACATCGTCGCCCTCGACAGAAACCTTCCGATCATCACTCCGCGTCGCACCCACCTACCCACCGACCCGATCGCGACTCTGTCCGGCACCTGACCTTCGTCACGCACGCATCTTGCTTCACTTAAGCCCCCAAGCCGACGGGAAACAAGGAAGCAATTGGCAACAGACAATTCCAAATCGCCATCGCCGCGTCTCCCATGGTTCGTCTGTTGACGGCCGCCCGATTGCAGCAAGATGGCGACCCTGCCGGTAGGGGAGGACAAATGGGTGGACTACGTCGCTGAGAACAGAAGACACGCCAACGACCTGGAAAAGCGCGTTCACGTAATCGAATTGTTCAAGCTCGCCATCGAGGCAGAGCCCAACAGCGTCAGGGTTTGGCGCGCATACTGCGAATACTTCTGGTCCCTGTACGTTGACAGTCAGACCCCCGAATCCGGATGGACCGACGAGGAACGCCATATGGGCCGCGAGCTCTTCTCTCTCAACGCCGCCCTCAGCCTTTGGCAGCAAGGTTACGAATCTATCCAGTATCGCATCAACGACAGCCACGAGCTGTGGAATCAATGGATCTCTCTTGAACGCGCCATGCTTGCAGGCACTCGCACCGCTGAGGGCATCCGGCGCATTACCTTCCTCTACACCGATCGCCTCCAAGTTCCTCACGTCACCCGCGACGATACTGCGCAGGCCTTTTCCGAATTTCTTTCCACCTATAACAAAGCTGCCTGGGAGGAGACCATGCAAGCTGTTACCGCCAAGTCACAGGAGGCCAAGAAGCTCACCGAGGATCGCGACATGTTCGAGCTGAAGCTCAGACAGGCTCGCCAAGAGGGAAACGAAGACGTCTACCGCGCTCTGATGAAAGAATATTTGGAATGGGAATGTAATCAGAGCAAGAGAAGCAACAAACACGCCGAGGCTACTGGTGACCTTTGCAGAGGTCTCTACGCCAGAGCCTTGACAGGTGTTTTCGCCTTTGACGACACCATTTGGAACGAGTATGTTCGATTTCTCTCCACATCTGGCACTTACGCGCAGTCGCCCCAGGGCATGGTTGACGTCTTGCGGCGAGCCGTGGACCATTGCCCTTGGTCTGGTACCATTTGGTCCCGGTACATCTTGACTGCAGAAGATGCCAGACTGCCTTTCAACGAGATCGAACAAATCAAGCACAAGGCCACCAGCAATCCCGAGCTTTACAAGAACGGCATGGCCGCCCTCCTTGACATGTATGCTGCGTGGTGCGGTTTCCTCAAACGAAAAGCCATGGACCTCAACGCAACCGACGAGGACGTTGATGTAGCCGACATGGGCTTGCGCGCCGCCCTCGAATTCGTCGATCAAGCCAAGAACCGATATGGCGATAGTTACAGAGGCGATCCCAACTTCCGCTTGGAGCGGATCTACATCCAATATCTGACTGAGAAGAAGCGTAATTTGGATGAGGCGAGAGGTCTCTGGCACAAGCTGGCTGAAAAGCAGCTGTACGCTGATAGCTACGACTTCTGGTTGAACTACTACCTCTGGGAAATGATGGTATTTGCTTCCAGTGGCAAGGATCGCAGCCCAACCCCTTCGACGGCTGCGATCGGGCTGCGAGTGCCATCGGTGGCTACGGCGGTGCTCGGCAGGGCAATTAAAAGAAAGACTCTGGACTGGCCCGAAAGAGTCATTGACGTGTATGTGCAGCATTGCAACGACTACGAGCTGCCTAGCACGGTACGCAACGCTATTGATACCGTTTACGAAACGCGCAAGGAGGTTGCGAAGCGGAGAGAGAGAGAGGCTGCGCAGGCTGCGGAATACTATGCGGCCGCCCAGGCGCAGGAACAACAGGCTGCTCAAGCAGCCCAAGCGGCAGATGACGATTCGTCATCTAGCTCCAAGAGAAAGCGGGATGAGGAAACTGAGACTGTCGATGCGACAGCGAACAAGAGACCCAAGAACGATGCCGCCGAGGCAGAGGCTACGGCGCTGAAGCAGCAGCAGAGCCTGAAGAGAGATCGGGAGAACACGTCGGTTCTGGTTAGCAGACTTCCAAGTGAAACCACAAAAACCAAAATACGGCAGTATTTCAAAGAGTATGGCCACATCGTCGAAGTTACGGATCCCGCTATTGACCCGCAAGACAATACCCAGACCGTCATGGTAGAGTTCAGGACACCGGAGGAGGCGCAATCGGCACTTCTCAGAAACGGGAAGTACTTTGGCACAGCCCAGATCAGTGTCGAACCTGGCACTGATTTGACGCTGTATGTCACGAACTACCCTCCAACCGCGGACAAAACGTATCTCAACAAACTTTTCCAGGACTGTGGCGAAATATTGAGCATCAGAATGCCCAGCCTGAAAGGCAACGTCCGCCGAAGATTCTGTTATGTGACGTTTCGCGACCGAGCCGCCTCGACCAAAGCGACGGAAATGAATGGCACTCTTCTCGATGGCAAGTTCAAATTGATGGCGATGTACTCTGATCCGTCGCGGGCAAAGAAGCGTGAGGGCGCTGTTGAAGAGGGTCGTGAACTCCACATCACTGGCCTTGACCCGGCAGCCATCGAGGAGGACATTGAAAAAGTGTTTTCCAAGTATGGTGCTGTCAAGCGCACCAACATCCCCAGGAACAAGGGCGGCAAGGCCCACGGGGTGGCTTACGTCGAGATGGAGACCAAGGCGCAGGCCGAGGCTGCCGCGTCTGACTTGGACAAAGCCAAGCTACGCAACAGTATC
Source organism: Colletotrichum horii (assembly GCA_027406005.1). Lineage (NCBI taxonomy): Eukaryota > Fungi > Ascomycota > Sordariomycetes > Glomerellales > Glomerellaceae > Colletotrichum > Colletotrichum horii. The sequence continues at coordinate 4,931,631 of JANVYB010000008.1, forward strand.
ATGTCCGTGCAAATTTCGACACCCAGCAACTTCAAAAGGACGGCAATTGCCTCAAAAGAGGGCGCATCCCCCGCACCAAGCCGGGACAACGAAGGGGACGAGACTATGACCGACAGCAACGGCGACTCACGTCAAGGTGGCCCCAACCGGGCTGAGATTGCCTCGCGGACGATTGCCCTCCTCGACATCCCCGACACGGTCAATGACGCACGTATCAAGGAAATTGTTGAGCAGAAAGTAGGAGGCTTCAAGAGTCTCGTTTTACAACCCAGCCACGGTGGTGCCAAGATCGAGTTTGAGGACGCGGCCAGCGCGGGCCGCGCTGCCCTTCAACTTGACGGTCACATTCTGGATGGCCGTAGATTGCGAACGGGAACCGTCGAAGAGTTGAAGCAATCCAAGGGGGAGATTCGCACTGACAAGATCGTTTATGGTACAGGGGGGAAGAAGCAGGGCGACAAGCCTTCCGCCTCTAAAACCACTGGAGCGACCTTTGTTCCGCCGTCCACGACTGTCAAGCGTCCGGTTCTGGGCAAGGGTGGTGCCAAACGAGGATTGGGATTTCTCCCGAAAGCGGTGGCTGTGGGAGGCGCAGGTGGGAATGGAAAGCCGCAGCAGCAGTCTGACACCAAGGTGAACGGTGCTAGTGTCGGAGAGGGAGAGACGCGGAAACCGATGAAGAGCAACGCAGACTTCAAGGCAATGATACTGGGATCTAATGCGACCAAAGAAGATAGTGAGGGGAGGAACGGCAACGGGCAGGCTGGGGAAGGCCAGCACTAATATTTACGGCGTCCGACGGAATGGGAATATAACTCTCTTGTTGCATTTGGGCGTACGGGACCCTCCCTGCCTTGCTCAATTCATGACACCGGGGCCCAGTGCCCAGTGCATACCAGCCATCTGCTGTCTTTAGCTTATATATTGCAGCTACCCACCAAGGACTGGCTAACCCGGAGTGTAATCGTTATGATTCTTGCATTGTATCTTTACCCATTGGTCTATGAGATCTGTCGGCTGTGACATGATGCCAATTATGAGCCTCTCCTTTGAGAAGAAGAGAGCTTTGTGGCAAGGGTCTTCTCTACCTCGTGCGTGATTCTCATTCCTTGATCCTACAAGACATTGACAGTCAACAGCATCTAGCTGCCCATGCATCATTTGGGGGCAGAGGCATGCCAGCACCTTCCAATCCTTGTTCCTCTTCAGCTACCCATTCCATTGAGTAACCTGCTCTGTATCCACAGACTTTCTCACCGGTCTAAGGTTATGGATTTTCCACGCACCATCTACCAATGTGCACACTATGCCTTGGTCACGGGGGTGTTACCGCTGTTGTCCTTGTTAGCGTCCTGTGAGAATATCTTTTGCCAGATGGCCAGCCAGCGCTCATGTTGGGCTGTTGGCAACTTTCCCGGTTGCTTAAATGAACGTGTGAGGAGCTCCCGAAGCCGTGTGCGCAGAACTTTGACGACGAGCATGGTCTTCCAGTCAGGAAGGGCAAATCTGCAGCGATTGCCATCCAGGACCAGCACACCAGAAAACATCTACTCAGGTTAGATTGGCTATAATCACAGGAGCTACTGCAGGGTGGCGACTCACATCAGCTCTTACATCGCCACAAAGGAGAGCAATAGCAAAGGGATCAGCTGCTGTGGTTTCATGCGCGTGGTATACACTGTTTAGACTTGTTAGTCTATGCTTATCGTACTATGTGGAGAAAGGGGCCCTACCTCTTTGACTGCATTATGTGGTAGTACGACATCCACTTGATCTCATTGTGGCTTTTATTGACTGAAGATGGATGCAGGCTGATGGATTGGTTGTTGCCAACATTTCGTAGGCCTCGGCTGCCTGGGTTGTCACGCACCAGGAGTTTGGGGTAGAAACTCCAGGCAATGACCGCTGTTGTGATAGCGTCATTTTCGCTGTTGTTGTTGACTCTCTGGGGGATATCAAAGAAGTTCTGATGGCGTCGGCCCCGCGAGTTTGCTCCGTACCGCAGTCGGTTCAGTGCCCTTCTCTCATCGTCTGTCAGCTGCAAGAACCCAGAGTCTGCGACAGAAACCAGGAGTTGGCCCTTCAGATCTTCAATGTTTGCAAGTGTTTGCTGGCTAAGGAAATTCTTGCGACAGAACTGGAAGTCTTTGCCGCCAGACGCACTCGTCGACTGACAGACTCGCTTCCAGGCAAGGTATGCGTTGTATATGGTCAAGAGATCCGAGTCGCCTCTGCGGAATCCCATTCTCACAATATCTGCCTGCGCCCGCTGGCCAAATGGCGCCGAAAAAGGCGTCTTCGAGGATAGAATAGCCGCCACGGTGATGGCCATGTCCAGGCACTTGAAGATGGCGCCCATTAGAATTAGCTTTCCCAGAAACACGTCCAGAGGAAGTCGCGCGAGCTGGTGGCCGAGCGGAGTCAGGTCCTCTGCGGGGGTCAAGGCTCGCACATCAATGAGTGCGTCCACGGCACGGCGGATGTTTTTGGCTGAAGGAGGGTCCAGAGCCTCGCTCAGCGTCTCCTCGATGCCGCCGATGTTGCAAATTTTGACGCGGATGGCGAGGTCTTGGAGTGATAGTCGAAGCATTTCCGGTGTTTGCTGGTCGCTCATGACCGAGTCGTGCCTGTGCTTCGTGAAAAGGTGGAAGCAGAGTCCCTCCTGGACACGACCGGCTCTGCCACGTCGCTGCTTGGCGTTCGCTCGGGAGATGAAGGTGTCGATGAGCCGGGAGAGCTGCCTTCTCTCGTCGAATCTCATCTCACGATGCTTGCCGGTATCGATGACGCAGGTAACGTCGGGGATTGTAATGCCAGTTTCAGCGATGTTGGTGGCAAGGACAACCTTGCGGAAACCAGGAGGAGGGACAAGAAAGGCAGCTTCTTGATCCTCAGTTGCGATGGTTGAATGAAGAGGGTAGATCAACCAGTTGGAGGCGAACGAAGGGTCGCCGGATAGGAGGTCGTTCAAAGTTCGAATCTCGGCGATACCGGGCAGGAAAACCAGAATAGCTTTGCTGTACGCTGCATACTCTGTATCAGATGCTACTTTGGCGACGAGCTGTACGATAAGGTCGAAGTCGATCCGGTACTCGTCCATCTGGGCGAGAGTCGACCTTGTCTTTGCGGAATAGGCTGAGAGGTCAGCTCCAGACGAAGACTTGGGCGTGTCGGTGTCTACATCTACCATGTCGTCGTCTAGGTCGATCATCTTTTCCTGGTTGGTCTGCCCAACCATGTAGCCGGTCGTCTCGATGGCATCCTCCAAGTAGCGGACCTGCACGGGAAATGTTCGCCCTGGCACAGTCAACACCGGTGCTCCACCGAGATACTTGGAGAAGCGCTCAGCGTCGACCGTAGCCGACATGAGAACCACCTTCAGATCCTTTCGCCTCAACAGGAGCTTTTTAAGAATGATCAACAAGAAATCACTATCGATAGACCTCTCGTGGACTTCATCGAGCACGAGGTGGGTAACCTCTCGCAAGTCATTTGAGCCTTCCAGCATACGCATGACTATGCCAGTGGTCGCATACACCAGGCGTGTCTCTCGAGACGTGTTCGCCTCGAGTCGAATGGAATAGCCAACCAGCGACCTGTTTGTTCCCACATCACCTCGGTTTTCCCCGAGTTCCTCGCTGACGCGCTTGGCTAACGAAATGGCCGAGATACGACGTGGCTCGGTGCAGTAAATCTTGCATGGTTTGCCCTGAGATAGTTGGTGCTCCAGCAGGAACGCTGGCGTCTGCGTACTTTTTCCACAGCCCGTCTCGCCGCAAATGATGACCACTTGCTCTCTGTCGACGGCGTCGGTGACCTGCTGCTTGAAGTTCCACATGGGAAGCTGCATGCGAGACTGGAGCATGGCCTGATATCTGGGGGTGCTGCTCTTCCGAGCCCAAATATTCTGGTAATACTCTGGGCCACCAGAGAGGCGCTTGGCTGCCTCCAGGCTAGCTTCGTCTCTGTTGTCATTCCCATTTCTACCAGCGCCCCGGCCCTTGAAAGCACCTTGGATGATGACGCCGTCTTCAAGTTCCTGATCTTGCCTTTGGCGCACAAGACTTCTTAGCTCCCGGATGGCGTGTCGGTCCTTGGAGTCTAGGAGGCTCTTCCTGGTGTCGGCAAGCTCGTCCCAAAGCTCACGCCAGACAGCAGGAAGTCTCATGCCGACCTTCTCCTCCTTGGCTGACGTACCAAAAACGTGAAACAGTGCCCAGGTTGCAATGAAGGCCTCTGACTGCTTCTTGTCCGGTGTGGCGATTGATTTCATGCGGAAGTTGAAGCTCGTCGGGTAAGCGATAAGCTCTACGCTCTCGTCCTGAGATTGCGGGAGGGGACCCTGGGTTTTGGCCCAGGACACGGAAACAGAGTGACGGTTGGCAAAAGGTACCTCAGAAATAAGTTGGTACGTAATCTTTACCGAAGCGTCCCTGTAATTCTGTTAGCTTTTTGTAGCCTTCGAAGCATGTCCCGGAATACACACCTGGCTCTGCAAGCTTCCTCGAGGGCCCTCATGGGGGTGACGCCAGTCCACTTTCCAAAATCCCGGATCGCAATCTTCACGCCGTCTGCGCCGTTGACCACGGTACTTGACTTTCCAGTGGCATCGACCTCAGTCACAGGCAGGTTGGCAAAAAGATCAGCGAGGGCGCCGTCGCCGTCATCGTCGCTGCCTCTCTCTGCGAGAATTTCGGCTGCGATGCGGGTGGCCTCATCGTTGACGTCTCCATCAGATGACACAGCAGGCTGCTCGGTGTCCGTTCCAGGCTCCTTTGCATCTTCTTTCTGTGCCTTTTGTTTTCTCACCTCCGCGAACTCTTTCTCCAGGACGATCTTCTGAGCCTTCCATTGCTGCTCAGCCGGAAACTTGTCAAACAGTACGTCCTTTTCAATTCTGTCAAGTTTCGCACGAAGCTTGGCCTTCTTCTCATTGTCCTCATCCCCATCCCCGCCGCCCTTGCTGTTCTTATGCCTCTTTCTTCCTTGCTGATTCCGTTCAATTTCGAACAGCTTGGCTTTCGTTTCGAGGTAGGCAGGTACTAAGTCGTCAGGTTCGATGTCGCTGTCGCACGTCACCACAACCCTCTTCTTCTGAGCGACTTGAACACCTTTCTTGGATGCTAAGGCAGGTTTCTGGCGACTGTCAGCCTCCAATACTCTAGGTGTAGTTGCACCCGAAGGCAGAGGGCTTTCAGCAGGCGTATCTGAAAATTTCTGTTAGCTTGATTTCCACCGAGATTGTGAACTATGGGTTCCTCATTCACCCAAAGGCTTGTTGCCATGTCTTCCCCGACCATCGTAGTCAGGTAACTCGTCAGTTGGGCATTCTCTAGCCAGCCAGTCAAGGGCTTCTTCCAGTCCCCACAAACTGTCTTTGGCGATGGCAGGTATATTGGGAGCAATGTCCAAGATGTAACGCATGACGGACTGGACGCGATCTTCTGGAAAGCCGACACTGCCGAGGGTCTGTTGCAGAGTCCAGAGCTTAATAGTCATATCTTCCTCCGGCAGCATCTTGCCGCTGGCAGCACTTTCCGTGGACACGCTAGAAGAAGCAAAACGGCTTTCGGCTTGTATGAGGTCCAAGATCTGATCCATAAGCTCTTGGGGCAACCACTTTCTGGAATTGACGGAATCGGCCTGGCTCCTGAGAAGTCGCCGATCAGTTTCAAGCCGTGTGCGCTGACGCTGAGCATCCCTCTTGGTCTTCTGAGCATATTTGTCAACGAGCAACTGCAATTCATCTTCTTCAAGCTGCTTCTCATATTCTTCCGGACTCAAAGCCTGCTGGGCAGACTGGCCGCCGGCGGGAGTAGACTGAGATGCAGAAGAAGCATCTTGGGCTGCGGCAGCATTGGATGCGGCGTTGGCGGCCCGGCCGTTGGCGGCATTATCGGAGCCCTCAGTGGGTTCGGTCCGAGCCTTGGACGAAGCAACGGAGGTGGTGGCAAAACCTCTAGCCGGGTTGGCAGCGGCCTTCTTCTTTTTCTTGGCGCCAGCCATGGCTGGCCGCGTGGAAGAGTAGACTTCAGGATTGAAAATAAAAACTGGATTCGCGCTCGATTGGAGTAGATGAGATCAGGGCGACGAGGGGACAGGACAGGTAGATAGGCAGGACGTGTTCCAGGGCAAGTCAAGCTCGGGGTTTTTCCAAAAAGACCCAAGCCGGGCCTAGGTTGATCGGGAGCGACAGAATGAGGAGCCGAGCCAAGAAGCAGAAGTGAGGACAGGCGTGGGGCAAACAGAAATGCCGCTTTTTGCTGTCCACGGTAGAGAGGTGCTGGTGGCCTCAGGGAGCCACGGCCTGAGCGAGTTGGGTCAGTGGGTAAACGAGCAAACGAATGGGTGGAAATGAGGCAGTGGATGACAATGTTTTACCCTTTTTTTGAGCCAAGTGTGATAGCCAGGCAAGGAAGGTGCCTTAACGATACAAGTGGACACGGAGGCGAGTGTGATGGCCACAAGCTTCAGGTGAAGTGCCTGAAGGCAAGGTGAGGTTGTGTATCCGTAGAAGGTAGAGAGAAGTGTTTTGCGGGCATGAGGGTGAGATGTGTGGTGAGTTGCGATGATGAGGATGAGGGTGCGAGCGTGAGCGTGGCAGAGTGATGTCAGTAGTGGGCTCGGCTGCCAAGGGGAATGAATATTTTTGCCTCTGCGTTTGTGAAGACGGGCTCGATTACCTATGCCAGGATGTTGTGCATGTTGGGCGAGAGGCAAATAGAAAGTATTTTTGCTGCGGAATGGGGGCGACAGGGTACCTGTATGGCCGGCTCGAGGCAAGGGACGGAGGATGGACTTAAGGCAGGACCTGGACCTCAGCAACCGGCAGGCAGTATTGCCCGGCGTATGATTCTAATTGGACACTGTGGATGTGATTTTCGGAAGTGGATGTGAATGTGGACGACAAAGTGCTGCTGAACGTGCAATTGTTGTTCAAATTGGGTGTTGGCTACCTCTGGCCCGAAGAATTAGCGGTAAGGTACCTACGAGAGGTCTTTGTCATGTCACCAATTGGCACCTCAGATTTCCTGAGAGGACCTTTTTTTTTTCTTCCCCTCCAGTTCGGTATTGAGTCACCGGCGAAGCTCGCACTTCGGGCACCATTTTTTTTTCTCTTGTTTTTTTTTCTTTTTTTTTCTTTGGGCCCGGTTTCCCTTTTGTGGAGGTCAATTGGCCTACCAGGTACCTATTCGACCAATCCTCAATCCTGGATCCTCATCCAAGGTACGAACATATCAGCATAACTTCACTAGAGTTAGATATGATTTATAAACTCCCTAAGACTTGAACAAGGAAAATACATATAAAGCAATTCTTCCTTGCACAAGTGCATTTCGCCATAACTGATCCATGCATCCACGCCCACCACCTAAACGCCCACCTGATGCCGCTGATTGCCCCTCGGTGGAAAAGTTAACCATGGCATGACCGCCTTCCCTATCAGGAAGCACAACCCCGCCAGTCTTAGGTACCTACCTAAGGTACCTTAAGGTGCCTGTCCCAGACCACACAGCCCTAAGGTAGAGCCGGATTCTGCCCACACTGGAGTATGGGTGCCGTGTGTCCACTGAGTTGGAGCTACCTACGCCGCCCGGCCAAGACATGAGGTGTATCTCGGGCAGGCTTTGCCTTGCGTTGCCGTGCGTGTCCACTGCCTCGAGCAGCCTCAACCACACCATTGAATTCTGCCTCGCATTTTGGCACCAACGGCGACAGCACTTAATTTCTTTCCTGTCATTCTACACCACCGTATCTCTCGTCCACCTTCTCCTCCGTCGGTGCCACAAGTTTCCGAAACCTCCCTGCTCGCCGACCATATTGCTGGCCGGCTTGCCCCCAATGATATCTTCTGTCCGCTCCCAATCCCGCCAAAATGACTGAAGTTGTCGTCAATGGCTCCGGCTCCGCCTCCGCCCCTCTCGATTTCCCTGCCACGAGAACGGCCCTGACCTCGTCCTCCACCAATGTCAGGATAGCTCATCTGCGAACTGTCGAGGATAAGATATCAAATACAGGTATTCCGCCTCCTCGGCGCCCCCATTGATCCTTCCAGCTGACCCATCGCCATCTGTCGCAGAACTTGACCCACCATTGGTTCGCAGACTCGTCCAGTTGCTCTTCTGGACACACGCTTTCTACACCGACCGACCCTCTCGACTCGCCGTACAGAAATGTCTCTCCGCTCTTCTTTCCAAAGGTCTCGACTTCGATATCCTCTCCGCCTTCGTTGCTGCTTTGCGCGCCGAGTCTCAAAAGCCTGGAATCGCCGCCAGCAATGCCTTCGTTCTCGTCGAGTGGTGCAGCTTGCTCATGCAGCATCTCGCTAAAACCTCCAACTGGGACAAGCTGGCTTCTCAGATCCTCCAAAGCTATGTCGACGTTTTGGACAAGTGTCTCCAGCCAGCTGCCAAAGGTGGCATGGCCCATTCCTCCATCATCGTGACTCGGAGAGGCTTTCGCAAACTCTTCTCTGCCCACGAGAACCCAGAAAAGGCTCTCAAGGACGCTGTTCAGCTCCTGACGACCAAGTCGGCGCAGCCTTCCATGAAAAATGCCCCGCTGCTCGGCGTCATCGCCGGCGTGAGCTCTCGAACCCCCGCAGTCAAGTCGGTTCTTGAGACCCAGAAGTCGCAGTACTTCACTTTTTATACCAGGGAGATCATTGGCTCAAGGACTTCTGTTCCCCAGCACATCGCATCTGGTCTCAATGACTTCTTCCTTGACTTTGTGACCCTGGAAGATCTTGCCAAGGAGGTTATTCCATCTCTGGAAAAGGGATTGCTGCGTGCGCCTGAAATCGTTCTCAGCGATGTCATCATCCCCCTGATTCGCGCTCTGCACAAGGATTTCGACCTTTCGCAGATCCTTCTGGGAAACCTGCTGAAGCCTATCCTCTCCAATGTCAAATCCAGCAATGTCAACACTCGGAACGGCGCTGTCAAGGCCTTCAAGGCACTGGCTGCTGCAAGCCGGGACAATAAGGCCCTAGAGAAGGTCGCGGAAGAGATTGTTGGTCCCGTCAAAGGCGGAAAATTAGCATCAGCGGACCACAGAATCCTGCATTGTGAGATGCTCGAGGCCATTCCTCTCTCCAATACTATTGCGGACAAAATTGCTGCCGCTTTGGCAGTCGTCTCTGCAAAAGAGGGAAACGAGGCTGCTCTTGCCGTCGAGGCCTCTGCTATGGCAAGATCTGCAGGATTCTTGCTTGGAAATGACACAGAAGTTGCCAAACCAATCGTGGATGCGTGCATCAAAGGCATTTCTGACAAGAAGTTTACGTCTCGTCGCATTTGGCTACTTCGGGTCGGTGAGATCTTCAACGTTGCTACAAGCTCGGGTGATATTTCCCCTGCCGTCGTCAAGTTTGCTGAGGCTGTCCTACCGAAACTTTTGGACACCTACAATGAGGTGGTTGCTAATCCCCTCGTTGCCGCTCAAAACAACTTGACGGTAGGTGCCTTCATTGTCACCACCCTCACCTCCTGGCCTCAGCAAAGCAATGTGACTGCTGCTGTCAAATCATTGTTGTCAAAGGTTTCTATTGCGAGCCAGGTTCTTGCTCTTGAGCCCAAACCTTCCTTCCTGCTTAATCCTCGCATATACGGCAAGATTATTGTCGAGGACGAGCTTATCTGGTTCTCCCGTGCTTTGTCGGCCGCATCAGAGCATTTGAGTGAGGAGACCACCAAATCTGTCTCGACTGCCTGGGCAGAGGCGTTCATTTTCGCCATCTCCTCATCCGGGGCAGCTCCCAAGGCCAGACAGGTCGCCACGGACAGCTTGTCCCGCGTCTATGCCAGTCGTCCAGCTTTGGTCTCTCAGGCTGTCATACATGGCATCTGGCGCTGGATCGACAGCTTAGAGATGGGAGACAAGGATAGCGCAGCAGCATTGTCCAAGATCGAGAACAGCAACCTACACCAAGTTTTACGCACAATCTGCATCAACCCAAAGAATGTGGAAGAAAGCCAACAAGAAGCTGTGCGAGCAACAATTGATCAGCAGCTTTGCTCCCTGCTCGTTCTTGCTCGACAAGACCTCGTTCCTCGCGCCAGTTGGATTGACCTCTGCCTCCGCGTAGAACGGGATCCTGGAGACTTGGCACGCAGGTTTGAAGACGGCCTCATCAAAGAAATCACAGAAAGCACTTCGATCGAGCAAAAGTCCGATGTGGTCAAGAGGGCTGCCTGCGATGCCGCTGCGGAATTGGCTTTTGTTGCCCCAGAAACAATGACCAGCCGCATCGTTCAAATCATACAGCAAGACCTGGAGCCGGAAGAACTGCGAAACGTCGGACCCGTGGAGGCTGCTATCTTCAGAACCCCCGAGGGCACCGCCTTCGTGGACGTCCTCGCAAAGAAGGCCCAGACAGCTGTTCCCGATAAGAACAACAAAGACTACGACATCCTGAAGTGGGAGGCGGAACTCAGGGCCCAACTGGATCAGAAAAAGGGCCAGCAAAAGAAGCTCACCGCAGATGAGACAGCCAAGGTGAAGGCTCAACTGCAGAAGGAGGCAGAAATCCGCAAATCAGTTCGCCAACTCGAAGCCCGGTTGTTGCGCGGTATTGGCATCGTTCAAAGCCTCGCTACTGGTCCACCCACCGAAGCCAGCCACTGGATGGGCCCGGCAGTAAAGGCTCTCCTAGACGTAATCGATGCTGGGTCCAGTCTTCTTACCGGGGACGCTGCGTCTCTGGCTTACCTGGCCTGCTCTGAGCGAACCACCAGCCGTCTTGGTCCGATGAAACCTTTTGTTGGAGTTGCGACGCTGCGCGCCCGGGGCGTCACTTCGCTGCCCGAAGATTACAAACAGGAGCCTGTAGATGAGCTTGTCACTAGGGTACTCTACCGTTTGCGATTTGCTGGTGAGCAACGGCCCTTCGATACTGTCTCGCTCGTCTACGCTCTATCGCTGGTCTTCACCGTCCTGGAAAGCGGAGGTCTCGGCCCATCGGCTGATGACCGTGACGCTCAACTTGTCCTCGCCATTGAATTCCTTTCTTTCCACACCATCACCTGTGAGGACCCTGCGACTCCTCGTATCCAGGTCCTGTCTTCCCTCATATCTTCCATGCAACGATACACTCAGCATTACAAGATCGTCAAAGACTGCTTTGCTGATATGTGCCGTTGCGTTGCACCCAATATGACCCCGGAAGAGATTGCGGTGCTGGCTAAGGGAACTATCGTCCCTCAAATAAGCGTCCGGACTACAGTATTGCAGGCAATTAGTGCAGAAGTCGACATGAGCGATCTTGACTTCTCCGACGAAATCTGGCTAGCATGTCATGATGATGTGGAGGAGAATGTCGAGCTTGGTCGGGAGATCTGGGAGGAAAGCGACTTCAGCCTGTCCCCTGAAGTTCCTGCCAAGATGCTACCCTACCTGTACAGCATTGATGGTCAACTGAGGAGGGCAGCTGCCCGCTCACTTGCGGAGGCCTGTTATTCACACAAGGCTACCCTCGAGTCGATCTTGAATGCTCTCAAATCTTCTTATGTTGAGCTCGCGAAACCACGAGTCCCCGAGCTGGATGCCTACGGCATGCCGAAGAAGACCAATCTCGCCGACCCCTGGGAATCACGACACGGTATCGGATCCGCTTTCAAGGAGCTTGCGCCACACATGGACAAACAGCAACTGGACCCATACTTTGAATTTCTCATTGAAAGCGGTCCACTGGGGGACCGGAACGCGAACGTCCGCAGTGAGATGCTCGACGCAGCCATCCGCGCCATTGACATTCATGGCAAGGGTATGGTTGAGAAATTGATGAAGGTGTTTGAGCGCACCTTGGAAGGCCCAGATAAGAACACGGAGGCTTCTGACCGTGTCAATGAAGCTGTTATCATCATGTACGGTGCCCTTGCTCGGCATTTGAAGCTGGGAGATTCAAAGCTCCCCGTCGTCATCGAACGACTCCTGTCAACCCTCAGCACGCCATCGGAGACCGTTCAATACGCCATTGCGGAATGCTTGCCGCCTCTGGTGCAGGCTTACGGCGACAAATCGTCGAAGTACTTCCAGCAGGTTCTTGAAACGTTGCTGACTTCCAAGAAGTACGCCGAGCAACGCGGCGCAGCATACGGTTTGGCCGGCCTAGTCCACGGTCGTGGAATTTCGTCTTTGAAGGAGCAGCGCATAATGATGACGCTGAGAGGAGCTATTGAGAACAAGAAAGAGGCAAACCAAAGAGAAGCCGCTCTCCTCGCGTACGAGCTACTTTCTACTATTCTTGGTCGCCTTTTCGAGCCCTATGTCATTCAGATCGTACCCCAGCTTCTCACTGGATTTGGCGATGCAAACGCTAACGTTCGCGACTCTTGTCTGGCTGCAGCAAAGGCATGCTTTGGCCAGCTCAGCTCTTATGGTGTGAAGAAGATCCTGCCTACTCTTCTGGATGGCTTAGACGACCAGCAATGGCGTAGTAAGAAGGGTGCCTGCGACCTGTTGGGGGCTATGGCCTACCTTGACCCCCACCAGCTAGCCCAGAGTCTTCCCGATATCATTCCTCCTCTCACGGGAGTTCTCAATGACAGTCATAAGGAAGTTCGTTCCGCAGCCAACAAAAGCTTGAAGAGATTCGGCGAGGTTATCAACAACCCTGAGATCAAGAGCCTCGTCGACATTCTCCTAAAGGCGCTCAGTGACCCGACAAAGTACACTGACGAGGCTCTGGATTCTTTGATCAAGGTCCAGTTTGTTCACTACCTTGACGCCCCTTCTCTTGCCCTGGTTACAAGAATTCTCCAACGCGGCCTTGGCGACCGTTCCAACACCAAACGCAAGGCTGCACAAGTCATTGGCAGTCTTGCCCATCTTACGGAGCGAAAGGATCTGGTCTCTCATTTGCCAGTCCTTGTTGCAGGACTTAAACTTGCTATCGTCGATCCGGTACCGACTACTCGTGCTACGGCTTCCCGAGCGCTGGGTTCTCTAGTTGAGAAGCTGGGTGAAGATGCTCTGCCGGATCTTATTCCTGGCCTTATGCAAACTCTCAAGGCAGACAATGGCGCTGGCGATCGTCTCGGCTCTGCCCAGGCTCTCAGCGAGGTTCTCGCCGGCTTGGGTACTACCAGATTGGAAGAGACACTCCCTACCATCTTACAGAACGTCGAGTCATCGAAATCTGCTGTTCGCGAAGGATTCATGTCCCTCTTTATTTTCCTTCCCGTCTGCTTCGGCAACAGCTTTGCAAACTACTTGGGCAGAATTATTCCTCCTATTTTGTCAGGACTTGCCGATGATGTCGAGTCAATTCGCGAGACCGCTCTTCGGGCCGGCCGTCTGCTCGTCAAGAACTTCGCCGTACGTGCCGTCGACCTACTCCTTCCTGAGCTTGAACGTGGCTTGGCCGACGATAGTTACCGCATTCGTCTCAGCTCCGTCGAGCTCGTTGGTGACCTGCTCTTCAACCTCACAGGCATCAGTGGCAAGACTGAGGACGATGAGGAGGATGAGGAGAGTGCCAAGGAGGCCGGCGCTTCCCTCCGCGAGGCACTCGGAGAGGAGAAGAGAAACAAGATTCTTTCTGCTCTCTACGTGTGCCGATGCGATACGGCTAACGCTGTCCGTTCCGCTGCAATCAGCGTCTGGAAAGCCTTGGTGTCCAGCCCCCGTATCCTAAAAGAACTTGTGCCAACTCTTACCCAGCTCATTATCCGCCGCCTTGGAAGCTCCAACATGGAGCACAAGGTCATTGCCAGTAATGCTCTCGGCGAATTGATTCGCAAGGCGGGCGATGGCGTCCTCTCTACTTTACTGCCAACTCTGGAGGAGGGCCTGCAGACATCGACGGATACAGATGCAAAGCAAGGAATCTGTCTTGCCCTCAAGGAGCTTATCTCTTCAGCCTCCGAAGAGGCTCTAGAAGACCACGAAAAGACACTCATCTCTGTTGTCAGGATGGCCCTCACCGATTCGGATGGAGATGTTAGAGAAGCCGCCGCAGAGGCCTTCGACTCCCTCCAGCAGATCCTGGGCAAGAAGGCTGTGGACCAAGTTCTTCCCTACTTGCTCAACCTGCTGCGCTCCGAGGAAAACGCCGACAACGCATTGCAGGCGCTGCTCACCCTCCTTACAGAGACCACCCGTTCCAATATAATTCTCCCGAACCTCATTCCTACCCTCATCACCCCTCCCATTTCAGCATTCAACGCCAAGGCACTTGCTTCTCTGTCTCGGGTCGCTGGTGCTGCCATGAACCGCCGTCTGCCGAATATTATCAACTCACTGATGGACAACATCATCAACTGCCAAGACGAGGCTTTGAGAGAGGACCTCGAAAACTCTTTCGACACAGTGATCCTGTCTATTGACGAGTACGATGGTTTGAACACGGTAATGAACGTCCTGCTTCAGCTTACCAAACACGACGATCATCGCAGACGTGCTACTACCACACGTCATTTGGCCAAGTTCTTCGCGTCTGCCGACGTGGACTACTCACGTTACAATCAAGATATTGTACGGTCGCTCCTCATCTCGTTCGATGACAGAGACCAAAATGTGCTCAAGGGAGCTTGGGCCGCGCTCAGCGAGTTCACCAAGAAGCTCAGGAAAGAAGAAATGGAGAGTCTCGTCACCTCAACCCGACAGGCTCTTCAACAAGTTGGCGTTGCTGGCGCCAACTTGCCAGGCTTTGAGCTTCCGAAGGGCATCAACGCCATCCTACCGATTTTCTTACAGGGTCTCATGAACGGCACCCCGGAGCAAAGGACACAGGCAGCTCTGGCCATTTCTGACATTGTGGACCGGACAAGCGAGGCCTCCCTGAAGCCTTTCGTTACGCAGATCACGGGCCCCCTGATTCGTGTCGTATCGGAGAGATCTACAGATGTCAAATCTGCGATTCTGTTGACCCTAAATAACCTTTTGGAGAAGATGCCAACAGCGCTGAAGCCATTCCTGCCTCAGCTACAACGTACATTTGCCAAGTCGCTTGCAGACACTTCCAGCGAGGTTCTCCGAGCTCGTGCAGCCAAGGCTTTGGGTACGCTCATCAAATACACGCCACGAATTGATCCGCTCATTGCCGAACTGGTGACTGGATCCAAGACTGCGGACCCAGGCGTCAGAACCGCCATGCTCAGCGCGCTCTACGAAGTCATCAGCAAGGCCGGTGCCAATATGGGCGAGACCTCGCGCGCTGCTGTCCTGGGCCTCATTGATATGGATACTGATGAAAGAGATGATGCGATGACAATTACCAATGCCAAGCTGCTCGGAGCACTAATTAAGAACGTGCCCGAGGAGGCTGCGAACGGGCTGCTGAGGAACCGGGTGGTTACCAGTCACTGGAGTCACTCTTCGGCACTCGCCCTCAACGCGGTGTTGGTTGAATCACCGCAGAGCCTCCTGGGAAGCCCCTTGGCGGACGAATTGCCCGATCTTCTTTGCCAGGGCATGTCGAGCAAACACGTAAGTAAAATGTGCTTGCAGCACGGTCACAAATTGCTAACGCAAGCTATGCAGCCTTACATCGCGGACAACGTCATCCTGGCCACTGGTAAATACCTATTGTCAGACTCGGTAAAGACTTTTGATTCGAACAAGAAGATCTTTGAGGCACTGGCAAACATCATCCAGCCAGGTGCTTCCGTGGACTCTCGCCGGTTGGCATTGGTCATCGTTCGCACAATGAGCCGCATCAACATGGATATGGTTCGCCCGCACGTGGGGTTGCTTGCTGGCCCTGTGTTTGCCAGTGTCAGAGACCCGGTCATTCCCGTCAAGTTGGCCGCGGAAGCCGCTTTCGTTGCTCTCTTCAACGTTGCAGACGACGAAAGCAAGGTCTTTGACAAGTTTGTGGATGGTGCGAACCTGCCACCCAACACCAAGAGGAGCATGCAGGACTACTTCAAACGTGTGACCCTGAGGCTCGGAGCGCAAGTACGGGAAAGGAGGGAAGCAGAAGGAGGCCAGGGAGGTCTGGGTCTGTCCAATGACGAGGTTGAAGACGAAAAAGAGATCTGGAGTGTGGGCAAGGTTGACGTTGGCGAGGATGTGTTTGGAAAGTAGGCAGTGTGAGCGTACAGGATGGATGGTAAATGTGGAAAAGTTACAATTCACTTCATGCCAAGACAATTACTTGCAATTCTGGGGGTGAAGGGCGCAAAGCGCGGTGCGAAGATGAGATATGGAAGAATTGTGGAGGATTCCTGAGTCGGCCCAAGCAAGGTACCTCGAAGAATAGAGCATCCCACATCCCATTATCGAAGATAAGGTACCCAGCTAGATAAGGCTGATGATGTTGGCACCAGGTACCAAAAGATGTGGCCGTCACCCAGCCAGGCACAGCCTCCAGTCCTGGAAGTTGAAGGTGGTGGTAGCTCAGTGCGGTACGTACCTGCATTTTGAGCTGTGTTGAAGCATCACGTGATGACATGATTCATTCAGAGCCCTCGCTTAATCCTGTAGCTGGCTCACTGGCCCCACTCGAGTCCGCACCGCTTCAGACCTTTCCTCCAAAGAAATATTCGAGCGTCAACCCCTCTCAATTTTCCAACTCCTCGACTCCCCCGGTAGGTACGACCATCGACTAGGACAACATTCAAGATGTAAGTTATCACGACCGCACCCAGCAACGCCCTGCAACACCGATTCCAATGAGATTCCCGTGGTCCTGTGTCCCGGCAACGCCAATTCCCGGTCGTTGTGGCGTCGGGGATTGGCGGAGTCGAAACGAACCGAACACACGACGACTGGCACTTTGATGCAATTGAAGGAGGATGGACATTTCTTCCCTCTCACCATGTTGTGATATATCGGGGACAAGGGCTGATCGCGACTGCTTCTCTCCAGGGTCAACTTGCGAACTCAGAAGCGCCTCGCCGCGTCGGTCATCGGCTGCGGTGAGCGCAAGATCTGGCTCGACCCCAACGAGGTCAGCGAGATCTCCAACGCCAACTCCCGCCAGACCGTCCGCAAGCTCATCGCCGATGGCCTCATCATCCGCAAGCCCGTCACCATGCACTCGAGATCCCGTGCTCGTGAGCTGAACCTTGCCCGCCGTATCGGTCGCCACCGTGGCTTCGGTAAGCGCAAGGGTACCGCCGAGGCTCGTATGCCCAGGTTCGTCGACACCAAAATTCCCGGCAAGCGATTTGTGGGATAGCTTGCACGACGAGGCTCTCTCGCCGAACGACGTTTGTCCTGGCGAGAAGGCTCTTGTCTCAGCTATACCATGGCCGCATGCCCTTACATGGAGATTCTGTGCTGACTCCCGATGAAGCCAAGTCCTCTGGATGCGCCGCCTCCGTGTTCTCCGCCGTCTCCTCGTCAAGTACCGTGCCTCCGGCAAGATCGACAAGCATCTCTACCACGAGCTCTACCACGCCAGCAAGGGTAACACCTTCAAGCACAAGCGTGCTCTCGTTGAGCACGTAAGTTATAACGCCCCAACCCTTACGAAACGGGAACAGAATCGTGTGTGGACCGAAGGGATGTGCGCTAATGTCTTTGCTTGCAACAGATTCACCGTGCTAAGGCCGAGAAGGCCCGCGAGAAGGCTCTCAAGGACGAGATGGACGCCAAGCGTGCGAAGACCAAGGCCGCCCGCGAGCGCAAGCAGGAGAGAGCGGCGGCGAAGAGGAACGCTCTGGTTGGCGAGGAGGAGGAGACCAAGTAGACGACTACATCTCGATCTCGGTCCTTAGGCGGCTGCATTCGGAGTCATCGGGTTGGGTCTTCTTTTTTTACGTCCTACTGGTCCTAATGTCGCAGCAGGGCTTTGGCATGTAGCATTGAAAAATGGAAATCGATGACATGGCAAAAAAAAAAACGGGCATGAAAAATGAGCAGCAGCAATCTTTACACGGTTATAAACTTTCAACTTCTTCGTGATTCCCACATGGGTGTGCATATTTTGTGACAGTTGAGGTTCCTTGAGGGGGGGGGGGGGGGGGGGGCGGCTATTTCACATGTTGTCTGAACCTGAGGCTATCGAATGTAGGAGCGCAACCAAAGACTGACAGAGAAGCATTATTGCACAGATCCATACATTTTGCGCCATGGGATCGTCGGGAACTTGGATAGCCCCAGGGCTCGGCGGTTGCGTTTTCTACCTACGAATACAGCGATTTCTCAATATTCTCGTGTTCGGCGGATCGGGTTCAGTCGAGCGTCCGAATGATTATGATCCTTCATACAGCGTTGGGCTTACCCATGTCAGAGCGGCAGCGGTACGCGGGGTTAGCTTGCGTAGGCAGCTCTGGGCAGTCTGCCGAACGAACATCGAGGTCATCCAAGGATGCAAGGCACAAAACCAGCCGTTTGAAAAATTCCATCACTTATTTAACCCTGGTCGGCGTGCAGTCGATAGGAACGCCGCAGTCCAGCACGATGTTGTCAAGGACATGGATGCCCTGGACAATCTACATAACGTACTTGGAATACCTTACAGCTTCCGACACATAAGCAACTTGTAGTTTGAAGCCCTGAGCACACTTGTGCGTCTGGGAGAGGATGGCCGACCAGCGCAGTGAAAAGAGTATGAAGAAAGAAGCACAACCACGGATTGGATCAGATTGTTTCAAATTGTCCCTGAAAAGGTGGTGATGGTGCCAGGACATTTCATCATGCACCCGCCGAAGCGGAAGAGCTGATATGTGAAGAAAGCGTGCTCATCATCTCCAATTTAGTTGTGTAGAGAAGAGAAGAAGAAAAGGAGCAAAATTTTCGGCCGCGATGCCGCGTAAAAAGGGCAGGTCGGGACAGGGTCCACCAGGAGGCGGGACCTTGCCGAGGGTCCGTGCATTGCTTACTGTTCACCGCGGACCTGCTACCTTACCTGACAGTGGTGCCCGCAGCGAGTCGCGACAGGACGGGGCGGAAGTGTGTTTGTGTTTCTGGAGCTGGAGTCTGGAGCGCGGTCCGCCTTACACGGTGTCCGTACACTCACTATCTTGGGTACGAAGTAAACATCAGCGAACCACCATGCAGGCCGATAAAGCTGATAAGGTCGGTCATAGTGGGTAGCGCGGAGCCGAAGCCGGCGCCAACCGCTGAGCAGCTCGGTCGAGTTACCGCTGGACGACGGATGAGATACCGAGCAGTGGTCACTGGCTCAGCGTATCCCCCAGCTTGGCTGGTGCCATATGTACCGGCTCCCCCACCGACTGCGCATCGCTACATCATTTCCTCGTGGTCTGTAGCTGGGGTACTAGCATCTGCAATTCGATCCCTCCCTCAGGTACTTGCCTGGCTGTTGCAGCTGTCCTCGCCTTACATCAAGCCTCCTCCTGCTCATCCTCTATCTCCTCTTCACCTTTTCCCTCGTTGCTTCCCTCCAATTCTTCTCCTTTGACACTGCTTCTACGACAGCCGGTCGTCATTGCTGTTATCATGACTTTTTCCTTCTTCCACGGTACCTCTCGTGCCCTGCGCTGCTTGCCGAGAGGGGCAGTCCCGGCGGCTCGTCCGCGCATGAGTGGCGTGAGATGCATCTCGACGTCCAACACTGAGGGCCAACAACAGGTGCGCCGTTTAGCTTTCCAACCTTTTCTTGACTTCCGAACTCCGTTGCTGACTTGGTTTGCCCTATAGCTGCTGTCTGCTCACCTCCAGCAAGCCGACCCCGCTGTCTTCGACATCATTGAGAAGGTACGACTTCATAGGACGACATCTGATGTTGACACCGACATTTGCAACAACCTCCTTTCCTCGCCAATACAGCTGCGATAACACACGGTTTTGTCAAAGGGAACTAGCCGCTGACTCAGGTATACTTGCAGGAGAAAAATAGACAGAAACACTTTATCAACCTCATCCCCTCAGAGAACTTCACCTCCCAAGCTGTTCTCGATGCCTTGGGCAGTGTGATGCAGAGTATGCGCAGTTTGTCCCCGATACTGAATTTATACTGATTAACTGGCTAGATAAGTACTCCGAGGGCTATCCGGGCGCGAGATACTACGGTGGCAACGAGTTCATCGACCAAGCGGAACGTCTTTGCCAGCAGCGAGCTCTCGAGGCTTTCGGCCTCGATGCCACGCAATGGGGTGTCAACGTGCAGGGTGCGTATTGCGCCCCCCCCCCCCCCCCCCCCCCGTTCTCGACAGTTCAGCCAGTTACTAACTCATCATGCAGCTCTGTCCGGTGCCCCCGCCAACTTGTACGTCTATTCTGCTTTAATGGACACCCACGATCGCCTCATGGGACTGGATCTGCCTCACGGCGGTCACCTTTCCCACGGCTACCAGACACCGACCAAGAAGATCTCCGCCATCTCCAAGTACTTCGAAACCGTCCCCTACCGGCTCGATGAGACCACCGGCCAGATTGACTATAACAAGCTGGAGGAATTGGCCATGCTGTACCGCCCCAAGGTCATTGTTGCCGGTGCCAGTGCCTACAGCAGGTTGATCGACTACAAGCGCATGCGCGAGATCGCCGACAAGGCCAATGCCTATCTACTCGCTGATATGGCCCACATCTCTGGTCTGGTCGCGGCCAAGGTGATGCCAGGCCCCTTCGCCTACGCCGATATTGTTACCACCACTAGCCACAAGAGCTTGCGTGGACCCCGCGGTGCCATGATTTTCTTCCGCAAGGGTGTGCGCCGGCAGAACGCAAAGAAAGAGGACGAGATGTACAACCTCGAAGGCCCCATCAACAACTCCGTCTTCCCTGGTCATCAGGGAGGCCCCCACAACCATACAATCACCGCCCTGGCCGTTGCCTTGAAGCAGGCACAGGCCCCTGAGTTCCGCGCATACCAGACGCAGGTTCTGGCAAACGCAAAGGCGTTTGCACACAGACTGGGCGCTCCTAAGGAGAAGGGAGGTTTGGGATACAAGCTGGTGTCAGGCGGCACCGATAACCATCTCGTGCTTGCAGACCTGAAGCCGCAGGGTATTGACGGTGGTCGCGTTGAGCGTATTTTGGAGCTTGTTGGTGTCGCGGCGAACAAGAATACCGTTCCCGGTGACAGGTCAGCACTGGTGCCTGGTGGTCTGCGTATGGGCACACCGGCCATGACAACAAGGGGATTCAGCGAGGAGGACTTTGGCCGTGTCGCTGATGTCGTTGACCGGGCCGTTACCATTGCCGTCCGCATAGACAAGAGCGCAAAAAAGACTGCCGAGGAGAAGGGAGAGAAGAAGCCTGGTCTGCTGAGACACTTTATGCAGCATCTTGGCGATGGAGAAACGGACCCAGAGATTGTGCAGCTGAGATCTGAAGTGGCTGACTGGGTCGGCACATACCCGTTGCCGTGGGACGTCCGCTCTTGAGCAATTGGGGCCGCATTTCATGAAGGGATGATGGGTGAGCACTTGGACTCGGGACACGAGGGTGCTGATCTACTTTGGCGTTTTATTGGGGTCCTCGACTACTCTCAGGCTGTGCGAGAGCGGTCGCGCCTCCCCAGGTTTATCGTTTATGTGCTATTTTTATATCAAGGGCTTTCCACCAGTCCTACCAACATGTTGCGTTGACATGTGGCAAGGAGCATGAGTCTCCATTTACACAAACTTCATCATCCTCAACGAGATACGGAAATTAAAAAAAAAAAAGGACATGTAAACATTTTCAAGATTTGCCGATCCAAACAGAGCCAAGCTTCAATGACTGTGACATTGGCCTGCTTCACCAGTGAACTTCACGGCGCGCCCCTTTCCTGGATTGCTTCTGTCTTTCGAGGCATTTTCTTCGTTACAAAAGATGTCAAGCAAACACCACACTCCGAGGCTTTGCCGCGCATCATGTACCTATTGCTCAGATGCGCATGAGCTGTGAGACGAATCCGTTCCTGGGCATCTTCACTCACCAATGTGAAGTAAGGATGATTTCAAGGCGTGCTTGCGCCCTCCTGCCGGTCTGTTCCCAGCACTTTGGTAGTCGAGTCTCTGCTCTTGAACCTCTCGTAATACCCTTCCAGCTTCCCAGTCGTGGCGAGTGCCTCAGCACCAGACTCCTCCACAATGATGTGCAGCACTGGCCAAAAGGCGAAGTCGGCCAAAGAAATTTTCTCCCCCGCAATAAACTCCGACTCTCTCGTGTAGCCTCCCCAGATAGCCAGCTCTTTCTCTAGGGGTTTCAGGTTACGCTTGCCTTTGTCGTCTCGCTCGAGTTGGCGCCATTTTTCGAGCAATGCGAGTCCTTGCTGGAAACGGGTCAGGATCCTCGCGAGGTCTGAGTGCGACTTGCCAGCGGCGTCTGCTTTTGCTGAGCCATAGACGCCGTCAAGGTACAACATGATTGCCAGCTCGCCCTGTACCGTGGACTTGACGGCGTCGTTGTCGATGAATCTGATCGGCGGGCTTTCAGGGATCATAGAGGTGTTGTTTACACCTTCGCCGTCTTTCCAGCTGAAGGACGAAGACATGCTGCCCTTTGCGTAAGAAATTCCATACTCGGCTAGCATCAGGGCGATGCGTGTATTGACGACGGAATCAGCTGAGACGCAGAGTCGAGGTGAGTGGTTCATGTGAAGAACGTCGAAACCCTTACCGTAGTGCCGGTCCCAATCGAACGTGGTAGAATGGTTCTCCGTGCCAAAAGCGTGCAGCATTCCCACCGCCTCAGGGCTTTGCCCGTTGATAACGGGCTTGGCCTCATCTCGGGTCTTGCATGTCGCTCCCTGGCCCCAGATCACTGTACTATCGCGATCCAAAAAGGTACCAATTTGTCGGAAGGTGAGGGAGATGCGGCCGCCCGAGAAGGCCAGTTCAGCAGGAGTCTTGTCGCGCTCCATCCTCTTGTCCTGCCTGATGGCGTGCAGCCAGCGCATGTTGGTCTTCAGGCCCATGCGGCACAGAGAGTTGTGTGGCAGCTTTGCGCGGGCGATTTGACGCTTCTTTGAGTCTTCTCCGGACGGCGACTCAGTACTAGTCGGGTCCTTGTCCCGTCTTTTAGTCCTGAACACCATCGTCCGTTCCGCCCCAAGACTGACGTTGGCAATGTAAGATCCCTTGACAATATCCAGGGTCTTGTCGCTGTGCTCGGAGATATAGTCGGTGCCGTCGCGGTAGAACTGAATCAGGGCGTGGTTCAGCGGGTGGCCGAGCTGTTTCTCAACCTCGGTTTTGATTTTGCGCACTGCTGGTGAAAAGGACAGAAGAGGGGGCGATTCGTCAGATGGATGACGGTAAACTGGCATGCTGCCATCTTCAGCGACTTCCCCCTGAACGGCGACTAGACGAGGGACTTCGCCGCCTTGATGCGACATTCTCTGCCAGCTGACTTCATCTCTGACTTTCTCAAAGATGTCTTCGGCCAGAGGCTTGGGAATGACATTGTAGATGACAGTGGTGTCTCCCTCACAGAGAAGTTCTGAGACCTTCAAAGCGTCTTCGTTGTCGACTTTTCCGCCGTTCATGGTTCCTGTCTCTGTGGAGGCTATGGTGGTATCTACTTCAAGTTCTGGGTCGGATGCAGGTGTTTTTTCATCGTCAGAGGCAGCTTCAATTATTTCAGGGCCGTTTGTGGTATATTCCTCCGGTTGAATAGCAGCAGCATCCGGGTCGCGAGAAACTTCTATGGCCAGTGACTCGCTGATGATTGGTGCTGATGATGATGATGGCTGTGCATCCGGGTCGACTTCCAACATATCGGAGATGGTTGCACACTCTGAGTCATCCGGGTACCGATACCTTGAGGACCTTGCAGGCCTCGAGGCTGGAGAAGGTCTACCGGCGTCGTTTTCGAGTCTGAGCCCAGCCAGCTTTTCCTCGAGGGACTGAGATTTTGGAGTTGAAGCGTCACTGGCCACCAGAATTTCGTCATCGGCCGTCTCTCTGAGCCTTTTTGGTACAACAGGCGACGAAGAATTAGAAGCGGCCGAGGCTGGGCTTTTCTTGGCTTGCAGCTTCTCGACGACAGCTGTGCCTTCAAGTACATCACAGCCGGTTAGATCGACGAGGCTTCGCATAGTATTACTTAGGCGAAGTTCGGATATGAAACCACAGCAATCCTCGACGAGAGTGATGGAATAGCCGTACTTGACAGCATCGACGGCAGTGGCATGTACACCAACGTTGGCGAGAGAACCGCAGAGAAAGAGCTCGGTGACGAACTTGAAGCGCAGCATCTGCAACAGCTGGCCCGACTTGAATGCAGAATAATGAGACTTGAGGAACTTGATATCGCGGGGTGCGATGGCGTCTTTGACGGCAGCCGGAAATTGGGCACCTGAGGTGGAGGGGCGAACGACGGAGGGGCCGGGCTGGCTGAGAAAAGCCTCGGGATCGCGGTCTGTATCTGGCTCTTCCGACTCTTGTTGGCTGGCGGCGGGTCGGCGGCGGTAGCGAGATGTCAAAATGGTGGGCTTGGGCATGACATCGGTAGCCAGGATCTGTTCTGCGGAAGAGGGGCGGTGCTTTTCAAATTCGGTGTGTACCCAGATGATTTCGCCGGTCTTGCGAAAATCCTTGACGAGGTCGAGGGTGCGCGAGATTAATGCATCAGGCTCAGCAACGGGGAGAGCGCCGTCGGCGGCGAGGAAGTCGTTCTGGAAGTCGATGATCAGCAGGCCCTTGCGGGTAGGCAGCGTCGGCATGACATTTGGGTCGAAGGGAAACATTGCGACAGTGGAAGCGGTCTCAAAGTACCCAATAAGAGTGCATATTTGGTGGGTGTTGTTGAGTTTGAGCCCGAGGAGTGACGTTGCTGCGGCAAGGTCACGATGATGGTGAGTGAGAGCA
Source organism: Colletotrichum horii (assembly GCA_027406005.1). Taxonomy (NCBI): domain Eukaryota; kingdom Fungi; phylum Ascomycota; class Sordariomycetes; order Glomerellales; family Glomerellaceae; genus Colletotrichum; species Colletotrichum horii. The sequence continues at coordinate 4,956,284 of JANVYB010000008.1, forward strand.
ACCGAGGAGACGAGTGGTAGCAAGGATGCAATCCGATGATAGAAGCAATCGGTCGAACCAGGCAAACCTGATGCTGTTTGTATGTTCTTTAATCCCGTATTTCGTTTCCTACTAAGACGAAGAGAAAGAAATATGGATGCGTTGGTGGGATGATGCCTGGCGGTCGGTTCGTGAAAGGCGGTGTTGGTGTTGGTGGTATGTAATTATCAGTGTCTACCTAGGTAGGTTGTCGGCGTTGCATGGACCCTGCGTTGCGAGGGGAGTCACAGCGAGGGAGTTTGTTTGAATGGAACGACTGGGGTTAGTGTGAGGGGAGGAGCGCAAAGCCCTTGGGCTTCCATTCCTTCCCCTGGCTCCCGCCCTGCTCGAATCGGGTCTCGCCCGATCCGTGGGCCTCACTAGAACATCCGCTGCCAACCAACCAACACTCGTATAACACCACCCACACGACCTCGGTGCACACACACATCGTCACCCAACGCCGGCCAGATGTTCAGGTATCCCCAGTAAACTGACCATGGACATACATTCTTTTGCAGATTACCTCCGCCTGCACTCATCCGAACGTCAACCGCTGTGAGCTGACTCTGCATCGCCCAAACTTTGTTTTTTAAATGCCTGATCGTTTCTGCCCGGGCATGCTTGTAGATGGATCTCTAGTCTATGCTTCTTTGCTTATCTCTATGTCTATCTATCCCCTCCTCGTTTGAGAATCGCCGTTTCTCAACCCCACGGCAGTGAGAATGACAATGTTTTCATTGCAAATCTTTAAGCATCTGCACAACCTCCACGAAACGCGGTCTATCTCCAACCACAGGGTGCGAGCATTGAGCATGCAGATGCTGTAGTCCCTCCATCGTCCGTCGCTTCTTGTCCATCTCCAAACGGCCCGTTACTCCCAAGAGGTCCTCAATTAGATGACCGAAGGCAAGAATCTCCAACCTCTCAAAGTCAAGGCCGTTGAGGTTTTCATACACTGTCGCCGCTCCAAAGTCACCGAGCAGGGCGTGTCCCGCCTCGTTGAAGAGAATGTTGTGGGCATAAAAGTCGCAATGGGATACCTTACGACCGTGCAGGTGGAGAGCTGCTGCTGCAACGCCAGCAAGAATCTCCAAGACAGTCTTCAGTGGCATCTCTCTCCCGTCTTCATAGCGGTCCCTCGTACAGGTCTGCAGGGAAGGAGGAAGCCCCAGAGTCTGATAGTGAGGCGGTATGAGCTGCATAACGAGGCCATGCTTCTCTGGGTGCCCGTCAATGCTTGCCAATGTGCTGATCAGGTTCCGGTGCGATCCTGCAGCGAGACACGCTGACATCTCATCGAGAGGCGTCCCGTCGCTTGTTACCTCGCCCTTGAACAGCTTGATGGCCACTTCCTCTACGACGGAGTCGGCCAACATCCATCTTGCTTTGAAGATGTCACCCGAAGCTCCGTGACCGAGCAAGCCTTCGACCTGTAGATCATGCCAACCCACTTTGCGAAGCAGGGCCAGTTCGTGTTCGAGGGTGATGGCGCAGCATGGATTGCCAGCAACCGAAAAGAACGCCAGCTCGGGCAGCTCGAACAGCCAGGGTGGCAGATGACTGAAATCGTTGGCGGAAAGACGAAGCAAGCCAAGCTTCTTGCACGCAGACATCTCGTCGGGCAGGTCTCTCAAGCGGTTGCCTGCGAGCATGCATTTCTGAAGACGCGCGCATTTGCCAACACTCCTCGGGAGGTTTTCGATGCGGTTGTTGGTGAGGATAAGCCAGCGCAGGTTGCGGGGCAAAGCGTCCTCCGGGATGGTGCCTATGCCGTTGGAGCGGAAGGCCACCATTTCGAGTTCCGGGCATTGTGCCAGCTGCTTGGGAAAGACTTTGAAGTTGCAGTCCGAGAAAAAGGCAATCTTGAGCTTACGCAGTTGACCGATGCTGTCAGGTAGAGTGGAAAGTCCCGTGCCAGAGAGATCCAGATGCTCCAGCGTATCGGCGAGTGGAAGGATCTCAGGGGGAAACTCGCTCAGGGGACCAACGAGCTTCAGCTTCTGTAGGCCAAGATCACGGTAGCCACCGCTACGCAAGGTTTCCAGGCTCTGCATAGTACCGCGACGATTGACGGTGGACTCGTTCTGCGTATGAGGTAAGATAGTGACTCGTGAGAGAGGGCGTGGGGAGTCGAATGGGGAAGAGTGCGGCCGCCTGGCTCGAGATTCCGTTGAGACTCGGGTTGAGGTAGGGACAACTGCTGGCGCTTGACTCAGACACGCGAGGATCGCAATAAGATCTGAGGATGGCGTTCTCTCCCGCTGTTTCTCCAGATCCAGCAATATTCAGTGGATGGAAGTTGCATTGGACAGCTGGGCATATCGCAGCGGGAGGAAAGACGGGATCAGGCATATTAAAGGTAGAGAGAGCGACGGGCGGAACACCTGGAACACTGCTTCTTTGACTGCCACGCGTGTCAGATAAGATAGTAGCACAGCCCGCCAGCGACGGGTCTCGACTCGAGTTGAGCTATCCGTAAATTAACACACTAAAAGGAACTATGGAAAATAAATAAGACAAGGGCAAGTAGAGGCCATCTTGAGACCACTTGGACGAGGTTCGAATCCCACATGAACACAAATCTAGGTACGCCATTGAACGAAGGGAGGGGATGATGAGTGAGGCGAATCAAATGGCTGGGATCATCCACTGTATTTGGCAATGAACTCCTCCCGAGAGCCGACGCAAGGACCACCTGTCCCAGCCTACCTTACCTAACCTAAGGCACCTAAGCAACTACCTAAGCTAAGATAGGTAATGGAAGGTGTGGATATCTAGGTACCCGCTACCTCCTACCTCGGAAGAGCCTCAACCTCCGGTGCTTCCTCCCCAGTTTTGCTGCTGGAAAGTACGTACCGAGCGACAGTTTCCGTCCAAACAGCTGCAACGTCCATATCAAATCAGTCCCTGCGACGATCCATCTAGTCTTTCGTGTCGACTGGATTATTTGCTTCAACAACAGCGCCTGGCACCCATCGCCTGTCGCCCGTCTTCGTTCCGCCGAACTTTCGCAGACGAAAGTATCCTCAAATTCAAAGGCTAGCGCGTCATCCGCCCGCGTCTCGATACGCGGGCTTTAGTTGAGCTTCGCTGCCATGTCCGCACCTGCCTCACCCGCTGCGGCCATGAGCCCACGCAAACGAAGCTCACCCAGTGATGACGAGGAGTCCAACGCAAAACGGCAGAAGACCGATGTTGGGCTTTCCACAACACCCGCCGAAAACGACGAGTCTTTACTCCCATGCGCAACCAAAGTCATCATCCCTTCCCTCGACTACCAAGCAAAAAGCGGCCTCGAACGTAGTATTGGCTTGGCGTTGCAACATGTTGGCTTTGACTCCGCCACTACGGAGGCTATGGAGAGCTATTTGGTGACAGTTGAGACCTGTGAGAATCCCTAGGGGACCCTGACGGCCACGCCTTTGAGCTAATCTCCAGTGTAGACATGGCTTCTTTCATCGAGGATCTCAAACGAGTTTCTCTCGCCGCGCGCCGCGAGCAACCAACGCCAGCCGACTTCGAGTCCACAATGCAACGCTTTACCCTCAAGACGAAGGCTCTCAGACCTCACGCTCGCCAACCCGTCCCCAAAGCTAAGCTCGCCGTCGACTACTTTGACCCGATGCCCGAGGACCCTGATGCGCATACTACCTTGCCACTTCTCGGAGAAGAGCTGAGTGGCAGGCCAGAGAAGGAGGCCAAATCATACATTCCCAAATCGTTCCCTGATTTCCCGAGCAAGCACACGTACAAGTACACGCCAAAGGAGGACGACAGCGGACGAGATCCGCAGAAGATGAGGGACGAGGCTGCAAAGGCATCGAAACAAGGCGAGGAAGCCTTGCGAGGCTTGGTACGGGCGACCAAGATGCGGAAGCAGAAGGAGGTCAGATCGCTATCGGAGCGCGACCCCATGACCAAGGAGCGCTACTCGCTATGGGCCGCGGCTATGGAGGGGTTCATGAAGAAGGAGGGAGGGGCAACCGGACAACTCGAGATCGCCGACCATAGCATGATTGTCAACTCGGATGCGCGACACTTGCGCAGAGAGGTGCAGCGTCAGGGGAAGCGAGCTGCGGGTCAAGGTTGAGATGGGCGGGCGTCAGCAGAGGCATTTTTTGCATGGGAAGAATCGACAACAGTAAAGGTGGCAGTTGATGTTCTCCACGCGCGGCACAATAGTCGTTCATGGTTGTCGCATTCAATCGGAGGGTGCGAATCATTGTCTCGCATCGGAATGCATTCAGCAGCAAGGCGTTTGGGTTTGGGAAATATGCCGTCAAAACCACCAGGCAGGAGGGCAGTTCAACAGAGGACATGGACATGCTCACAGTAACAATCAAGGTTTCGAAGCATCTGCGACGATGCGGTTGAACAAGAAGGGAGAAGGGGACGACCAGGCAGGAACAGACTTGCAGGGCTCAGCAGCTATAGGAGCAGATAAAAATCCATGCACAGGCTGTGAGCGAGCTGTGAGTGACCCTACCTACGCTTTGAATCCTGCACAACTTATGTCATGCTCCAGGTATGTGTCTTGCAATGGGCATGTTGTTCGTGCAGGTCGGCTGTACCACGACCTACCTACCTACCTTACCTTACCATACCTTACCTTGGGCATGATGGAACATCACTGCCAAGAAACAGACATATGTCCACACGTATCCGTATTTCACCCAAAGACTGTAGGCAGGTAGGTAGGTCCAGTCGTTCCCGACCCAAGTCTCATTCTGCAGGCGTGCCCGCCGTCGCCCCTGCACAGTGACATGCAACTCTGAGCGCGCAAAGTGGAGCCAATCAGCCTCGTCGCAGCGCTGCCGCCACGCAGGACGCCCATTGGTCACAGCCCCACCGACAGCCTCTTCCACGATTCGCGTAGGATACCTTAATCCGAAGAGGGCTTTTTTTTCGCCCACACACAAATTCCTGAATTCAGCAAGAGCTCCAAGGGTCAAAGGTGTGACCTCAGAATCAACTCCAACCTTTCTCACCTTTCTCTCACCACTCAATCGACCTGATTGCCTCATTTCCCAATGGCTGAGCAGTTGATTCTCAAGGGTACCCTCGAGGGCCACGTAAGTTGCTGCTTGCCCACTCTCCGCGCCGACGCCGTTGCAGCAGCAGCTGCTGCTGCCGCCGTCGCCGGTGATTTTTGTCTGCAAACTTTGGACCATCAGGACTGACGAGCATGCTCTCTGCAGAATGGCTGGGTCACCAGCCTGGCTACCTCCATGGAGAAGTACGACTCCCATCGATGAATCCCACGGTGCTTTCTCGATACGGAACGGGTCCCAGAAACCGAGACGAGGAGAGATATGCGCTGGTGGTCGAATCTGAGGCTTGAGAGCTTTGGTCGCTAACATTTGTCGCCAGCCCCAACATGCTCCTGTCCGCCAGTCGTGACAAGACTCTGATCATCTGGAACCTCACCCGTGATGAGTCCCAGTACGGCTACCCCAAGCGCTCCCTCAAGGGCCACTCCCACATCGTCTCCGACTGCGTACGTCTCCTCGACCCCTCCCGGACCCCGCGAAAATTCTGCGCCGTGCAGGAGCTGTTGAGCAACTTTGGGCTGATGGAGGAATGAATACAGGTTATCTCGTCGGATGGCGCCTACGCCCTTTCCGCCTCGTGGGACAAGACCCTCCGCCTCTGGGAGCTTGCCACCGGCACCACCACCCGCCGTTTCGTCGGCCACACCAACGACGTCCTGTCCGTCTCCTTCTCCGCCGACAACAGACAAATCGTCTCTGGTTCCCGTGACCGCACGATCAAGTTGTGGAACACCCTCGGTGACTGCAAGTACACCATCACCGACAAGGGCCACTCCGAGTGGGTTTCCTGCGTCCGCTTCAGCCCCAACCCCCAGAACCCCGTCATTGTCTCCTCCGGCTGGGACAAGCTCGTCAAGGTATGTGGAAAATCCCCCGCGTGGAACCGGAATTTTTTTCTCGGACAAATCTTCGACATGATGTTTTGCAACCAAAAGTATTTGCTACTTCAGAGCCTGTTTTTGGCAGGCCATGAGACCACTATTCACCAATGCACTGATCTCGCACCCTCGAATTCATTATTATTCTTGCCTCTGTACTCACTTTCGGGATGGACGTCGTGGGCTAACACTGGCAATTTCAGGTCTGGGAGCTCTCCACCTGCAAGCTGCAGACCGACCACATCGGCCACACCGGCTACATTAACACCGTCACCATCTCCCCCGACGGCTCTCTCTGCGCTTCCGGTGGCAAGGACGGAACGACCATGCTCTGGGATCTTAACGAGTCCAAGCACCTCTACTCCCTCAACGCCAACGACGAGATCCACGCCCTCGTCTTCTCCCCCAACCGCTACTGGCTCTGCGCTGCCACCGCCAGCAGCATCATCATCTTTGACCTTGAGAAGAAGAGCAAGGTTGATGAGCTCAAGCCCGAGTTCACCGCTGTCGGCAAGAAGAGCCGTGAGCCTGAGTGCGTGAGCTTGGCCTGGAGCGCCGACGGCCAGACCCTGTTCGCCGGTTACACCGACAACATCATCCGTGCCTGGGGTGTCATGTCGAGGGCATAAAGGGCATAAAAGCTCTCTCTGTCTCTCTTCTGGGTTATGGATGGTGATGACGATGCGTGGTGGGGAAAGGGCTCTGAGATGGTAGATCATGGCGGGCGTCCTAGGCTGGCTTCCTCGTTTGGTCTTTCGGGATGCGCAGGGTCAAATCGATTTGTGAAAAATGGGGATGAGACTGCATTGCTGGCTTATAGGTAGCCTACGAAAGGACTCTGGACATGAAACCCACGTAACGCCCAAATCAAAAGATCCTGGCAAACAAAATATGCTGTTTTCTGTTACATTTCTCGGTGAAGCCGACCTCGTTTTATTGTCACTGTTTCTATATGCTGGCCTGTGTTTCCATGTTCCCTTATGACCCAGATGGGTGATGCTCCGCTTTGGTGTGTTGCTGGGTTCCAATTTTCCGAATTTCGCTGTGTTTTGGAAGGAGCAGCAAGTGGCACTGATACCTCCTTGCTTCAAGCTACAACTGCTCACCCCTTTTTTCACTTCGGGCTTTGTTCGTAGTTCCACCTTCAAGGTCGCGCCTCCAGATGCTCTCAGAGTACGAGATTTAAGTATTGAATTGACGTGGCTATGTACTGAATATGGCTAATTGTGTATCCAAAATGTTGAATATACACGAATAAAGGGAAGGTTGGCTCATCACGTGGGGATGGCAGCACGAAAGGGCATTTCCCCTGTTTTTTCATGTTCTCACTCCGTTTCCTGTTTACAGTGGACTCTGTCAGGATACAAAGCAAGAAGCCCCCAACTCGCTATCTAGAACGCGGGCTTGGCATTCTTGAGGAGCATCTCAAAGTAGGCCTGGTTCCAGGTTCCGGCCTCCGGCGAGGGCTTGTAGGCGTCGGGCTTGCCGCAGAAGGAGTCGTAGCGGACAGCGCTCGAGTCGCTGGTGCCATCAGACTCTCCGCCGGGCTTGACCCACACGAAGGCATCGGCCAGCTCGAGGCCGGTGTTGGCGCTGGGGCGGAGACCGAAGCCGGCCCCGTTGACGTTGCACCAGTTGCCCCACTCCTCGCGGAGGCCCTGGACGCCGTTGCGACCGGTGTCGACGATGGCGTGGTTGGGCATGCCGGCGGTCTGCAGAGCGGCGCCAAAGAGTGTGACATACTTCTTCTCATTCTGGGCCTTGTTGTACTGGGCGTCGGGGTCAGAAGCGAACTCACCGGGCTCAGCGTCCCTAATCATGTCCAGTCAGCATCCTTTTACCCTCGTGTAGGTCGTCTGAAAGGAGACTGAATGCTTACCAGGAGTTCCAGCCGGCAACGTTGGTGGCGAAACCGCGCAGTTGGGACGGGCTGCCGGCGGCCTTGTACGCCTTGGCGAGCTCCTCGGCACCGGGCTTGAGGTTGTCGTTCCAGCCAAGCCAACCTCCGTGGCCAGCATCCATGTACATGACGACGTTGGGAAGGTTGAGGTTCTTCAGAGCGTAGGCGACGCCGTCGCGGTAACCCGCGGCCGAGTTCTGGCAGGTTTGCAGGTTGATGTTGGTGACCAGGTTAGGGAGGGAGTCCGGTTCGATGACGAGGGCGAAGGCCGTGTTGGGGTTCGCCTTGATGATCTTGACAATGGGGTCGATGTACTGCGACTGGTACTTGGAGAGTTCGCCGACAGCGAGCTCGCCGTTGGAAGCCTTGGCAGCGCAGTCACGGCCCGGGAGGTCGTAGATAACGACACCCAGAATGTGGTCACAGGGGGTGTCAGCAATGGCAGGATCAAGACGTGCAATGTTTGCAATGGTGTCACTGAACGGTTATCGTTAGTCTCCCGCAATGTTCTCTCAGGCGGACGTTGAGTTCTGGGACGGTGAGTGCTGGGACGGCTTACACCCATACGAAGGATCCGACATCAGCGACCTTGAGAGCCTGTTCCTTGAGAGTGCCGCTCATGCCTGCGGCGGCAGCCTGGATCTCAGCCCTGTAGAAGTTGTTAGGGTGCAAGGTGTACTTTGAGAAGACGTTCGTCTTCGCGTCCAAGGAGATGGCCGAAGAGCAGGCAGAGACGGCTTCGCGGGGTTGCTCCTTGCGTGTGGTCGAGGGCGCAGCAATGGCCGTTGAGGCCAAGGCCGCCAGAGTGGCGGTTGTGAACTTCATGTTGATGCAGGTTATCCTGATGTAGCTGCTCTTCTTTAGTGATACTGAGTTGTCTGGTGAGAGTCAGAGGATGAAGATAGACAGCACCCTATTTATACATCTCAACCCTTCAAGGCCAGCCAGATTGCGAGTCTCTTACGCAACATTACGCACTTGCGATCTTCAAGAGCACATGCTTTCAAAGCGACATCAATCAGGGAATAGGCCCGACAGTTGCGAAAGTTTCGGCCAGCTCTCTCCGCGTTGCGATGATGCAGTTGCCATGAAGGGCAAGCCAAGGCTGGTGGAAGAAGACGAGCCGTCTGGGAAGATTGGTCTTTCCAATTGGCATGTCTGGGCAATCTTATTGAGGGGTTTCCATATGAATCCTATCGTCAATTAAAGAGGCAACGTGGAATGGGCGTCCTGAAGCGGCTTCTTCAATGGCGATCCTCCTGTCAGATGGTCTCTCATTGTTGGCCTGCTTTATTGCCTGCAACCCCCGCAGCGCGAGAAGGCGTCAGGTGCTTCCGTCTGTGCTGGCCAGAAGAAAGCATCTAAGCCCTGTAAGCAGGTTCTCATTAAGGACTGGCGAGACAGCGTGTTGAAGAGCTGGCGGGCCTTGACTGGTACTTTCGCCTAACTCTTGCCGTCAATAGTTGTCTACCCGCTTTTGTATGATCGCTTTGCCATTACGAGGGCTGCCTTCTGGGATCCTCCAACTAATCAAAGCGTGAGAAAGAACAGAAGCCGGTGGACAGTCTCAGCGTGACTTTCCTTTAGTGTGGGTTTGCCAGTTCGATCCGATCTGTTCCTGCGTATGAGTCGTCGACTAGCGGCCGCCTCCACAACAGATGCAAAAAGCCAACTCAAGTAGGGGCGAAGGTAACAGACGACGCAAAGTAAACTGTGAATGAATGAAGGCGCCAAGAGGAATGCCGGAGCGGCAATCCCACATCGGGAAGCAGGTACAGCACACCCCCCGCCACTAAGTGTCACCAACTTATTGCCGCCATGGATATGAGTATCGTTGAGTCGACTTTAGCCGGCGAACCCCAGATCGACAGCACGAAGTTGGGTGCCGGCGCTAAGCTCGTTGCTCAAGCTTCTCTTGGCCGGCTAAAATATCCGAGCAGGGCGGCAGCTTTTGGCTGTCTCGCTGACCAATTTGCCAATCGCTGCCGAATAGGACGTTGCCAATTCGTGCGAAATTCACGACGTATCGTAGCTCTCTGTTATATTAACTACACTCCCCCTCCCCTCGCCTCCTTGTTTAGAGCGGGTTGAAATTGAGCACGACACACGGGACGAACCAAAGCGTCGCTGATCCTCCAACTTGCAACAGGTCACAAGAGCGGAGCTGCGCGGTAACATTTCAAAGCTTTCAAGGTATCACGAGATTGAAGTGGACGTCTCCAAGGTTCCTGTCCGAACTTCATTCATAACGCGGGGTTGGGTCTCGCCGCGGAGCAGCCTTCCGCTACCAGTGCGCGTCCAGATTGCTTCCACATTGCGCTTAAGTACCCGATACCACCATGGCGCTTGGCGGCAATGGGACGATGGGCGGTGAGAGGAGCAAATCGACAAATTTGCTTGTCTCCTGCCTGAATTGGCCTCTATTTCCGTCGCAGGAGAGTATCTGGAACTCGTTTCTCATGGGGTCATGAAGCATGTAGTGGCCGGGTGAGAATGGCGTTGAATACGACAGCGGCATTGCGGCGCGACGAAGCGGCACGGCGATGGCAAAGACGCGAATAGCAATGCGGGTTGACCATGGCAACATGTCAGTCGATGACATCTGGAGTGGGCTTAGTAGTTGTCCTTACATCAAGACCATGATAAGGTAGACTGCGTCGTGTCATCGTTCCAACCGCAGCGCAGGAGAAATATGGATCAGCCCCGAACACTCGACTTGAGCATGTCAAATCTTCCGTCAATAATCACACCAGGAGAGTCTGTCGTAGATTTCCGAAGTCCAACTTGTACATTGTCATTGTAGTGGTCATATCGTCCTCCGTGACCACTTTCTATATCTTTAATTGTACACTCCTGTCAGCGAGGACATTGGGTCGTTTGGCTGTAGCAATACTGCATGCCGAGCAGTGATGTAGAAACGACCTATTTTGTGGCGGTGTTGCTTGGAAGTTTACCTCCACTGCGTTCGGCCTGCCAGGTGCCTCCTTACATGAAAGGAGGAAGAGAGAAGGGGTAACCGCCGTTCTTGATGCGGAAGACGCTGAGGAGGAAGCTGTACATGAGGAACAAAACGCCGCCCCAAGCCAGCACAGCAACCTGCTGCGTCTTTGAGTCGCCAATACGAGGAACCTTGACGGTAAGAGAGATGGCACAGAAAGCCAGGACACCATCTAATATCTGTCAGCTGTGATGCACAAGTTTGGAGACAGTTGCGAAGCTTACAAATGGCAGCCACGATCTGGGTCTCCAAGCCAAATTGGTTCTGGAAGCCACCGGCAAAGTAGCTGATACCGCCACGGCCATCTCCGGCAACATAGGGAACCTTGCGAATATGGTTGAACATGTGTCCGCTGGTGAAGAGAAGGATGGCAATGAGGCTGACGGCGGCCCAGAGATTGCGGTTCTGGATAATGGGCAAAATGTAAGGCGAGGCAGTGACGACGACCGTGCCCAGACCAAGAATGATGGTAATGGAAGAAATCCAGCGCATCCAGTTGATAGGACGCTTAACCGGAGGGTGAGGCCGGTCAGCCAGGTGTCGCGAGAGCCATGCGTGGACTTGATCGGCAGACTGGGGTCTACGTTGTGTGTCAGTCTATTTTCTTCAGTGAAAACGATTATTCAAGCTAACCCGCTGGTGAAATCGTATTGCAAAGGCTCCTGAGCAGGAACAGCGTGAGGACCGACGGTGGGCTGGAATAGGAGGAGAACGGGAGCGGTTTGGAGGCCGAGCTGGTCGTCGTATTAGTCCATGTCTTGTCTCGGACAATGGGGCGGTGGTAAGGCGATCAGGTAAGGCGATCACTTACCGACATGAAGACCTCACGACCGTCAGAGAAGTCCAGAGTGCCAAAAATCAAGCGGGACTCGCCCTTCTTATCGCCCTTGGTCCAGGACTTGCCGAGAAGATCCCATTCCGGCTGGAACTCTCTGCAAAGCTGGCAGCCGAAGCGAGACTCAAGAGCCGTCAGGAGGACGGCAACGGTGTAGTCGCGGGGGGTGGCGGTCAGGGACTTGTAGCTGGTGTCGGCGAGCTTAATCGGGGAGGAGGAGAGGGCCTTGGTGTGGAATTCGTTGAAGCGCTCCTCGGTGGTCTTCTTGGCAGCGAGAGAACCGGCCGCCAGGAACGAGGTCGCGGCCAAGAGGGAATGGAGGAAGCGCATGGTGAGTTTCGTTGCGGGTCCAGAAGCTATTTTCGATTTCGTGAACGCTCGCGCGGGAAAGTTGTGCTTGTTTCGTGGCCAATTGGCCTAGGTGGTGCAGTTAAATCGGCGTACGTAACGAGTGGGTGCGCCGCGAGTATCGTCGAGATGCGGCAAGCTGATGCAGCTTGAACTGGACAGCTCTCATCAGCGTCGCCAGCCCACAGTGGTGTGGGTCTGCCGGGCAGGTAGGTACCTTACGCGCTAAGGTACCTCACCAACAGAGCCACCCCTGGACCAGGGACGACTGGACCCGACATGACTGGGCTGCCGGGGAAAGTATTTGCCGCTCCGTCAGGATCGAGTCTTGCCTTACCTAAGGAACCTTACCTAAGACTCGGGCAGTGACGTCGAGGCTTTTCACTGTGTGTAGTCGCGACAAGCACGGACTCAGATCGACCAGGCTGGCTTCGACTGGCACAGTGGGACAACCTGCTTAGAGTGGGGGCGCCCGAGGAGGACGAAGCTAACCCTTTTCGGAATCATGTTTACCTCTTCAGCGTCCACGTCGAAAAGCACCCCCCGAACACACAGCACCATCATCGCCAATTCAACATCGACATCGCGAATCTCATCAGAAACAAGTGCGGGCACCCCTACTACTGCTGTACACTTCAAATATCAGCCTTCAGACATCAACGTCGAGGACCGATCGCGTCCCATTCCTACTTCAGAGATTATACGGATCCCGACCAGGCGACGCGCTCACGCGCTGAAGCAAAACAAGTCCTGCAAAATGCCGTGCAAGACGAGAAATATGGACTCAGAGGAGGTAAGCTACCTGCGAAGCGCGGCAAGCGCACACGTTCAAAGTTGCCTCCATCCTGACCTTCGTTCGCAGAGGATGGCGGCCGCCCACGAGCTTGAGTTGAAGCACGAGAAACACATCCACCAGGCACAACTGATCGCCAAGGAGGAAGACGCGCGCAGACAAAAGGTCACAAAGCAGGTGCTCCTCGCAGAGAACTCGACATTACGCGAGCAGCTCGCCGAGAAAGACGCTCAGATCAACCAATTGACCGACAAATGCGACGAGGCACGCTCCGAGCTGGACTCCTTGAAGGCCACTAGTCACGATCAACAGACCCAAATAAAGTCACAAACACGAGAATTCGCCAATATCAAGGTTGGTCCCTGTCGCGAGCCCGCCCATCAGTAAGATTCGCCATAGCTGATGAAGACAGGCCGAACTTGAGTCACTCAACAGTTTGTCCCAAGAATCAACCAAGGTTCTTTCCGAGAAGCTTGCTCTTTCCCGAGAGCTCAATGCTTTGAGACCCGAGTTGGAGCATTTGCGGTCACAAGTGGCCCACCAGCAAACAGCCATCGCGGAGAAATTGGCGTTGGAACGGGAACTTAACATGGTTGAGGTGAAATTGGCCAACGAGAAACGCGTACGAGAACAACAAGCAGCCCGAGCGGAGGGCAACAAGACAACCGAGGACGAGCTGAGTTGCAGGCTAAAGGACACCGAGAAGAAGTTGGCCGCCGAGAAGCGAGAAAAGGAACAATTGCAAAAAGAACTCGCATCTGTCGCAGCCGCTGCGCAGTCGGGCGAGGACAACAAGAAAGCCGACCAAGAGCTCAAGCGGAAGCTACAGGAGGCAGAGAAGATGCTTCTGACCGAAAGGCGTGAGAAGGAGAGACTCCGTAAGGAGAACGAGGTGGCACTGTCCGAGGCTCAGGCACAGAACGAAATGCTGGAGCAGCGTCTTGACACCCTGAGATCAAAGCTACGGATTACTCAGGAGGAACTCAAGTCGATGCGATCTGAAGTCGTCCACACAAGTACCGTGCCTACGAAGAAGGCAGATGCCGCCGCGCGGGTTGGCGGTGCCAAGGTGCAGAATGCTCGCAAGCGTCGAGTAGAAGAACTCAGCATAAGCGACATGAGCATCGGAACGTCAGAGGATGTCACACGAGGCAGGCGACAACTTAAGAAGAAGGAGCAAGCTCTTGTTGGCGAAAAATCGACATTCTCCATCACTCCTTTCTTGGCCAAAAGCAAGACTCTTACCGTTGAGGATGCGGTTGCCGAGGAGGAAGAAAACGAAGCCGATGTCAGCTATGTGCCTCTTGCACACCAGGCTCAACGAGCCGCTGCTGAGGCTGAGGCGGAGGCCCAGGCAAGTGCTGGAGAAGATGATGCGGCTGAGCCTGAAACTGCAGACTCGGCAGAAGCGGAGCCCAAAAACCCCACCGTCGCTCGCAAAGAAATCAAGACTAAGACGAAAGCCAAAAGCAATGGAGAACCCAAGAAGGCGCGTGGCAGGCCCAAAAAGGCATTGGCTGAGGCATCCCCGAACATGCCTGTACAGGCCTCCTCCGCGAGCAATGACGTGGCCAAGTCATGTTCTCTGCTTGACCAGGTTCTCGAGGAGCCCGAGGCCGGCGAACAAGAGAACGCAGCTCCTCCCGCGAAGACCACTGCAGCGGAGAAGAAGGCGATGGTGACAAGTACGGGTGTGCGCGAACAAGAGGTCAAGAGAAAGAAGCGCAAGCTCGCCGGCGACTCAACCACTCTTTTTGACGACGACGGTGAGGCGGAGACTGCGAATGTCAAGCGACCCGGTGGCAAAGTCGCGCCAGGAGCCGGCAAGGCCCTTGGCAAGACGCACTTGTCCCTGGTGCGTAACGCGGGCGCGTTTGGCAAGAGGACATTCTCTCCACTCAAGAAAGATAGGAGAGGTGTGGGTGCTAGTTTCCTGGCGTAAGACAAGGCCGGCGATGGATGTGTCTTTATCCGAGCATGCAGGAATCATATGCGGGTTGCATGGGCGGCGTTCTGGGATGGGAACTGGGGTCGGTATTATTGGGTTTATTGGTAGGTATGGTATCCAGATCAAGTTGCATTTTCCTGAATGAAGAGGTCTTGAGGGCCGCAAATCTCGCCCAAAGCTTTCCATCTGATATGGATCCTCCGGGGTCTACGTGGATTTGTGTGTAAGAGTTGAAATTGAGATGTCGTGACAACACTGTGAAGGTCACCCGGGCTGCTTGCTACCCCTGTTTCGGTGCGACTGAAGCTTGGGCCAACCAGCATGTTGAATCAATGGTGGATGCAGAAGCTTCAATTGAACAAACATGATACACAACAACGACGGGCTTTGGTTGGAATAGCTCCTTATACTCGACTGTTGAGGCTTCAATCCAATCGAAAGCGATACATGATTCTTTACTCGCCAATCTCTGAGCCATTCGCATGTGGAGTGGCATCGCGGCCAGCCGTTTTCAAACAACTAGCACGCTCGTGACGTCTGCCGCCTGCGGCACACAATGACAACAATGCCCAGATCACCCGCCTACGCTCTCATGAGCGTTTCTAGACGACAGACTTTTCCCATGATTTCTAGAGCTTGTGTGGAGTGTCGGCATACACTCAATGCTGGCGCCGTTCAGACGCGGGCATCTTCGTCCACCTCGAGATGGAAGATGAGGCAAGGCAAGGACATTTTCGCGCGCGAGGCCAAGGTCCAGGGCCTCAAGAGCAGAGCGGCGTTCAAGCTTCTCGAGGTTTGCATATCCCTGGTTTGTCTCTATGAAGAATTCCCCCGGTGAGCTGACGAGTTTGCCAGATGGATTCCAAGTACAGAATTTTCCGCAGGGGACAGACGGTGGTGGACCTGGTATGTTGCCCTTACTTGATGCAAAGACCCCAGGACCACACGTAAACTAAGAATTTGACACAGGGATATGCTCCTGGGAGCTGGTCGCAGGTATGCACATAGTTCATGAACTCTTATGAGCATATACAGATTGACATGTGTTGCTGCGTATCTAGGTTGCCGCCGACCGGACGAAACCCCACGGACAGGTTTTGGGAATCGACATCATCCCGGCCCAGCCACCGAAGGGCGTCTCGACGATCCAGGGTAACTTCCTCTCGCCTGACGTCCAGCAGATGGTGAAGGATTACCTCGTCCGGCATAAGAAAGGCCGCCCGACCCGGCCATCAGCCTCAACGACCTCATCTGAGGGAGAGGAGAGCACAGGCACAGACGAGGCCGTCGTTATCGAGGACCAGCCGAGCTATATTGACATGGAAAGAGCGAGTTCAGAGACGCCCGATAAGACTGAAGATATTGCTGAACCAACGAAGCCAAAGGATGGTCGGTTGGTGGATGTGAGTCATCGTCGCTCAGGACAAGACCGTTACCAGAACTGACAGAGAGATCTAGATTGTATTAAGTGACATGTCAGCACCTTGGGACCAGACCACCGGGTTTGGAGTGAACAGTCTTAGTAATCCCTATCATAGGATGATGAACACGAGCGGCATGGCCTTTCGGGATCACGCCGGTAGCATGGTTTGTATTCGTCTGGAACCAGGCTTCACATTTCATGGGAGCTGACGACGTGTTACAGGACCTCTGCATGGCCGCGCTCCAATTCGCCGACGATGCGCTAAAGAACGGCGGCCATTTTGTTTGCAAATTCTATCAGGGCGCCGAGGACAAGGCGTTCGAGATGAGGTTGAAGAAGCTGTTTGCGAAGGTGTTCCGTGAGAAGCCCGAGTCGTCTCGTAGCGTATGTTGCACGTATTTACTTGTTTGTGCGGTGAGGCTAATGCATGATAGGATTCAAAAGAGGCGTATTTTGTGGCTCTCAGGAGGAAAGGTGATGTACAACTTCAAAGGAGCGATGACAGCGTGTGAAGGCGGGACACTCATTACGCAACTACAAGAGGCATATACCACTTGCAAATTTACACACACAACACATGCCACATGAGGTCACACAAGCAGAAGGGACTGTACGATATGAAGATGAAAAACCAGCCTCACGGCCGCCCAAGAGATGCCATTTGACGCCATGCGAAGTGTGTAGATCGTCAATTCTTTTTTGAATTCCTAACCACGCCAGTACCATGCAGAAAGTTCCCTGTGAAGCACGATGAGAGACCCTCATCGGCAGTCCATAGCCGTAATAGCGTGTCCACCAGTGCGACGAGAAATCGCACGACCAACCCCGAAGAGGAGCATGATGACTGTGGTCCCGCCAGAGACCAATAGCACCACACAGCCCACTTAGACCTTGAAGCCGCGAGAGCGTCTGCGACCACGGGCACGCTCGAACTTGCGGCCCTTGGACTCGACGTAAGGCTTCTGCAGAGGTTGTTAGCACTCGCGTATTGTGGCAAATGGAGAGAGGGTGGGATCCGGACCTTGTGCTTGTGGGGACCGAAGCCGAAGTGCTTGACGGCCTCACGGGAGTTCTTGGGGCCGCGGAGGAGCAGGGTGTTGCTTCCGGTGGGGGCGCGGAGGGCAAGCTGGTCGAGGGTGATGGCCTCACCGCCGGCGGCAGCAATGCGGGCACGGGCGGTGGAGGTGAAGCGGAGGGCCGCGATGGTGACCTTGGGGACGGTCAGGAGGCGGTTGTCGTCGGTGACGGTGCCAACGATAACAACGGTCTTCTTCTCGTTGCCGTTCTTGATGTTGGCGGCAACGCGGGAGAGGGAGACGGGAGGGCGGTTGATGCGCGACATGAAGAGGCGGCGCAGGACAACCTTGTTGAAGTTGGACTCCGTGCGGCCTGCGTGGGTGGGAAGAAACCAAGATCAGCATTTCATTTTCGTGACATTGTCGGCGTCGCTCGAGGCGCGGGGAAGAGGGACTCACGGGTCAGGAAGCGGTAGAGCTTCACCAAGAGCTTGAGGTAGACATTGTCGCTCTTGGGAGCCTTGCGGTGCGTGCTGCGCACGTGGTGGCGGTCGAGATCAATACCTATAAACGGGGTGAAGAGCCCATCGTCAGCCTTTTGGTTCAAGCATGCTCTGAATGAGGCGGGAAGTCCGTCATCCACAGTCCCGAATCCCCAAGCCCCAAAGACTCATCCTCTGCTCGCACTCGGCGAGGGGATAGGCGACGATTGGGGTGGGAAAACCGGGCAGGAGAGGATTTTTTTTTTCCGCGCGCCTAGTTCGCAGAATAGCAACAGCAAAGATCCCAATGAAGGGTTTCGCGTGCACATTCCACTCGCATGTAAAGGCTTTGGAATAGGAATTCCTACGTACCCATCTTGTCGTTGGACTCCCGAAGTTGGCGATCTGAGTCGATGGGTGGCCGTGGTTTGTCGTCGTCGTGTAGATGGAAACGCTGAGGATATTTCGCAACGCAGGCCAGCCAGAAAGAGTGGCAGCAAACTTGTGGGCGCGAAAATTTGCCCTAATGCACCGTCAGGCCGTCAGGCATCCAGCTCGTCTCTCTCCTCCTTTTTTTTTTTTTTTTTTTTTTTTTTTTTTCCCCCTTCTTTCCCTACTCTCTCGGCTTCAGTACCAGTGGGGCCGTGCACTTCAAGTGTCCACCTCAGTGGACCGTCAGGTAGTGCCCTGCAGGAGCGACCGGGGCCTGGACCCTGCAACGCTGGCTCCTGACCGAAACGATTCTGTGTGCAGGTGTAGACTTCGGTGAGGGCAACCGCTCGCGAAATTGCCTCTGCCTACCTAAGTAGGTATCTGATCACCGTTTTCATTCACATGCCACAGCACGAAGCCAGATGGAGGACTCATATGTCTCATGAAAGAATCTCAATTCGTGCCGGTGTATTTGACGACCTGCGGTCTAGCTTGTGGGAAAGCAAAGGTGGTGCTTACTTGCCCTTCCTTGACGGTAGCAGCCACGAGGTCCAGCTCCTCGTGATGCCCACAACAGTTACAGAACAACTCTCTGCCCGTCTTCTGAATGCTCAAGCTAGTCTTCTTGTTGTTATTGTTGTTGTAATACATTATAAAACACTGATGGATGGAATGCCGGGTGGAACAAGGCAACCCGGGCGGCAGTCTCTCTGCCCCATCGTGACTACTACGCAAGCCACTGTCTAGTTGTAACTACCCCATGCTCAGTACTGAGGTGTTTCTTGTAAGCCGCCCGCCTGCATCTTGCGGTCGCGGCGTGTCGCTAAAGTGAAGTTGTCGTGCATATCATCACCTTTTCACATGTTGGCCTCTGAGTTGCCATCCGGCCTGAGTGACACCAAATAATCGCGAGAGAGCTCAAAGCTGAGCCAGCTGGATGCCATGCTTGGTGCAACCTTGAGGAGATTGGGCACGATGCCCTTGTAAAGGCCCTTGATGCCTTCTTGGGCGACAATGACCTTCACAGCGTCGAAGATGCCCTTGTACTGGTAGCCCATGCCCGTCATGGTGTTGATCTGGAATCTACGACGTAGAACGTCACTGTGATAAAGTTAGCACCGCAACCGATGCGCAACACTCCAGCACGAATAACTCACAAGGGATAAGTACACGTCTGGGCGACAGCTCCCGAAACAGCTCCGGCGAGCAATTTCCTGACGGCACTGGGGTTCTTGTCGCCCTCAGGAGTCAGGTATTTGCGAACCCATTCGTAGACCATAAAATTGAGGCCAACCTGAGAAACTGTTAGCAATAAAACACCGAATCAGCCTCTCTCACGAATACGTACGTAAGGGGCGACGCCAGCGACCGTCGGGATGATGCCACGGTAAAGTGCAGAAAAACCACCCTCCGTCTTGTACATCTTCCCCATGGTGGCCCACATGCCAGGGAGCTCCTTGGGTCGGTCACCCAGCTCGGCAAAGGAGGCAGACTGGATGGAGAGGCGGGTCCGCACGATGTCGAGGGGGTAAGTGAAGAAAACGGAGGTGATTCCAGCAATGCCACCGCAGGTCAGGCGGGCAAGGGGAGACAAATCTGCACCAGGCTGCTTCTCAAAGAAGTTCTGCTTGCGGTCAATTGAAAGCCACATTTAGATGCTCAAAAGCTATATGTGGTACAAATGTATAACCGACAGTTTGAAAGAACTCACCCTCTTGTAAAAGTTGTAGCTGCCAAACTGAACAGCTGAGTATGGGACAATGCGGACGCAATTGGTTCCATTGCCTCGCATGAAGCCTCTCCAGCCTTCCTCCCGCCACATTTTGGCGAGGCCTTGACCAACAGACAGCTTGTAGGCATCGCGACCAACACTCTGGACTTGGAACAAGATCTTGAGACGTTCGAGGGGCGATACGACAGTCCGAGAAACGGCGCCAGCGACACCTCCAGCGCAGAAGGCAGCCACAACGGGTTGCGAAAACGTTTCGCGGACTCGGACCATACCAGCAAGGGCAGCTGGTTCCGCTGCGGCAGGCACAGCGGTATTGCTTGGGGACTGAGAGCATACACGCGTCAGTTCCGATGCTTTCCAGGCTCCCCAGCTGAGGGAATACAGAGCGGCATGAGATTTAGGTGCAGGTCAGAGAAGACTTACAGGCGTCATGACTTCAGACTACCGGTGGTCAACAAGCAGTGCAGGTGTGTTTTTTCCTTCTTTATTTGCATGCGCAAGATTGTTGGTTCAGAGCAACCACACTGCTGAACCTCTGAAGCCGCCTTTGTGCTATGACGTTGCTTGCATTTAAAGCTCTTGAGGTTGTTCTTTCGAGAGAGTCGTATCAAGAAGCTCTGCGACTCTGGAGCAGAGGCTGTAGCTGAACACAGATGGAAGGATGCTTTCAAAGAATGACCCAAAAAAAAATGGAGAAGGGATAACGAGGAACTTAGAGAGAGCTCGACAACGGCAACGGAGACATAGTAAATGGGGTATCTGGGATTGAGATTCTGGTTTCGACCATCAAAGGCAGCTTCGTCGTCGGGGCGAGGGGGCGGAAGCGTGGGTGGTTTTCGAGGGTATCGCGGTTTTTTTTGGCCGAAGTTGCTCGTCGGGAAAGGCAATCTCCCATGTGCCGCGGCTATGGCGTGGATGGGTCCGACAATGATGATGATGACGGAAAGGCACGGGTGACAGGGTCGGTCGGTGCACTGCTATCAATCGTCAACGAGTGCTCGAGGAATTGCAGGTCCAGTCGGGGTGACGAGAAGGATCGTGTAGAGCGAGGGGCGCGTGGTGGGAGTCGAATACGGGAAGGACAGGTCGAACCTTGCAGAGGGAAATGCTGAGGAAGAAGTCGGGCAGATGGCGGCGCAGTCGACAGGACAGGGACGGCGACGAGATGGAGGACTGTCAGAGGTGCGCGAGATGCAACGGAGCGGTTGAGATGTCGTGATCTTCGCGTAGAGGCCTTTGAATGTTGCTACAGTGTTCAATGAGGGGCGGCAAAGGTCCTCGAGTCGAATTCGCGAAAGGAAATGCGGATGCGGACGCGGACGCAGACGCAGTAGGCGCAGACGTAGATCAAGATCCGGGCCAGATCCAATTTCAGCTTCCAGCAGGTCCCGTCGCCAGTGTCATCAGGTACCTACCTACCTTACCTTAAGGTAAGGTAGCCCAGTAGGTAGCCCGGGACACACCAACGGCGGCTGAGCCTGGCACCTGGCGATTATGTGGCTGGGCGGGTGGCAGCGGGCACTTCAATGACAGTGACGGGACCCCGTCGGAAGGTACACCTGGCGGGGGTACCTTCCTTCCATTACCTTGGGTTAGGTGCTCAGAGGCGGCCCGGCAATGGACAACCCCGCCAAGCTGCCTGAGCCGGGGAAACACCTGTGCACCCGGACATCTGTAAGCCAGAGACGTTGCACCCCTAGAACCCAGTGTCCTTCTTGGTTCGAAAATGGCCGCCCTTGAGTGTGGATTTGCTCGCACACGAGATCATTCCGGGTGCGGCTTAGGACGCGATACCTCCGTTGCCAGTCACCAGTGGAGTCACTGGAGTGGCCTCCGACGCTCTCTCCACACAAATGACGACAAGCCGGGGGAGAAATGGGGGTCCTCACAGCCACGAACGCCCGCTGCAATTCGTGACGTTTCAAAATCTCAAGCCATGCTCATGTGCCTCTCGTGCCAATCTAGGTAAGAAAGAGATGCAGTAATTCTGGCAGATGACAGGAAAGGAGAAAGAAAGACTCGGGTCATGGGGCTTAACGGTCTGCCAGCCTCGACCAGGCGGAGGCCTTGACTTGACGACTGCGATAGCCAACTGATGATACTGCCTAGCCAGCCAGCCAGCCAACACCGGTCTGCAGACGCCCAATATACTATTTGCACTCAGTTTGTGTTGCCGCATCATCTCATCCAGTCCCGACAATGAGGTCCGGGCCTTCTCCCACCCAATGTCGGCTTCGTCCGGGTTACATCGGGGCCAACTTGCCGAAACCTCACCTCTCTTCTCTTCACAAGCCCCCGGATCCTCCCTATCAACACTCCCAGCAACGACAAGCGCGTCTGTCTCTTCGGAACACTGACACCCCGCCTCAAGTACCGTCTTCCCCGCACCGGAATCTACACGTCCAAGACAGGATGGCCACCGGCCCAGCTTCGCCAAGCCCACGCGTGATCGTCGTCCCTCGAAATGACCCCCACGTAGGTAAGGTAGATGTTTGCCCGCATGAAAACATTACCAAATGCCACAACGGACGTCATTCGCCCGAGGCCAAGCCTGTGGGTGGCATCTTCTCTGCAAGATCACCACAAACATTTCTCAGACAGCACAGCGGAACAATGAACCTCGACCTCATCAATGTTAAACAAACATCCAAACCCATACAATTCTGTGAAGACCTACATTCAATTTCTCTAAAACTACGAATTGGGAAATGCTATCAAATGGCCGCCGCCGCAACCTTCGTCGTCTGAAGCTCATCGCCGAGACGGAAGTTCCGCCCATTATCACTCCGGTATGACTATCAAAGTTTGAATGCTGCCTACGTCGGGCAGCTCAGCCCTCGCATTCCGGGCCCGAAGTCGAATCGGTCGAATCGAGACTAAAAAGCTCCCAGAAGGTGAGGACACTTTACAGATCCAGGTTCAACAGGTGAGGGGAGAACCGGGTAAGAAAATCAGATACTTTTGGCACAGCCGCGCACAACCCGACAAGATTTTGCCAAGTATACTTATCACTCCGCAGCGACATCCAGGTCGTCGTGAGCAGGGGGGGGACTGTCAATGGCTGTGGTGCGTTCTCGTCAGCTTGCGGGCACCGTGGCTGTTTCCTACGATTGAATACACGTACCCTTTCGGTCTTCGCCGTTGGTACCGTTTTCACGGTGGTCACGCTCATCACGATCGTCCTTGGCATCCCGGTCACTAATACGCAGCTGTCAACATCTCCATCGGGTGGGTCTAGCATCCCGGGGGGACAAACCGGCGGTCAGGACTGCGAGAGCGGTCACGGGTGTCGCGGCGTTCGCGGTCGTAGTCACGGTCGCGGTCACGACGATCGTCCTTTCTGGGGGAGTAGTCGCGGGTGCTGCGGCGGGGAGAGGGAGAGCGACCCCGGCGGGGAGAAGAGCGGCGGGGAGAAGAGCGGCGGGGGGCACGCTCGCGGTCCCGGCCAGAGTCGAAGCGCCAGGAGGCGGAAGGAGGAGTGCGAGCCCACTGCGAACATGTCAGCGTCGACCGGCTCAACCGGCTGTCGCGTGATCATACCTCGATCTTCAGGATGTCGTCGCGGCCAATGCGCTTGTTGTGCATCTCATGGTAAGCATCGTCAGCGTCGCGACGGTCCTCATACTCGACGAAGGCAAATCTGAGCATGATTTAGTATGCAGGCTTTCGGAGGACATGTGGTCAGAGGGGGGAAATCAATGACAACTTACAGTCTAGAAGAAGCCGAACGAGGAGCTGGGATGTCACAGCGGACGAGGTGACCATAGCTACAGGGGAGCCAGAACGTCAGCATCTCCATACATACTCAGGATCTTTTTTTTTTCTTGTAAGATTTGTTTTTTTTTCCGATTTTGATCTTTTTGTTTGTTCAACGAGACGAAGAGTCGGGCGCCGGGCGGGCTTGGCACAGCCAGACAGGTAGCCTTGTGAGTCTCTTCTCGCTGGGACGGAAGGCCGGCAGACCAGGGCGGCGCGGACAACAGACGGCGGGTTGGTCGCGCGGGCCGAGGCGAGCGAACGAGGACTTGACGACGCATCGACGGGGACGGAGGGCGAGGGAGGCATATAGTATTGATATGCTGAGGCAGGAGCAGCGGAGGAGGACGGGAGGACGAGGAGACGAGGACGATGGGCGGGAGGGGCGAGGGAAGGAGATGAAGAATCGGAAATCTCGGAAGGCTCTCGCGTGCCGGGCAAAACAGGACGGACGGAGGCATCGACGTGGGAGTTTCTGAGTTCAGTTGACATACCGTTCGAATTCGTAGGCGAGGTCTCGGGCGCGCGTGCCGTGGCTGAAGCCAGTCACGTAGAGGGTGGTTCCACCGCGCGACATGATGAGCTGTGTTGACTGGTTACGTGGAGAGAGGAAACGACTTCAAAGGCTAGGAGAAGAGGAAGCGAGGTTCTCGAATGATGGGCAAGAGGGAGGAGAAACGACAATTGAGGGCTGATGGAGCAGCTCCTTCGACGAGATGGATGCGCGTTGGTGGTTTGTCGTGCAGTGGTGATGGTGATGATGAAGTGGTTAGAGGAGGAGGAGAAAAGACAAGACAGCCCGGGCAAACTGGAATGGGTTGGTTCGGGATCGGCCTGGCGCAACAAAAAGATTTTGGTATGGCTCCGGGGGGGGCCACTGGCACTGGAACGAGCTCGGGTTCCTCGCGGTAAGGTAAGGTAGGTAATGGAAGGTACGTATCCGAGAAGGAGAGCCCCATAGCTTGTGACTGGCTGGAGGACGTCAGTGGCCAGTCAAGACCGCGCTCGGAGCTTGGAAACAAGGGCTTACGTAACGATGTTTGTACGTGCGGATACCTGGGCGGTCTGTACGGTGCAGTGTACCTACCTTACCTTACCTTACCTTACCTTACCTTACCTTACCTTACTGCATAAGGTGGTACCTTGGGTAAGGTGCCTTAAGGCAAGGTAGGTACCAACCTAAGGTAGGCACAGTACCTTATGGACAGAGGGTCGGGTCCCGTCGCGTTTCAACGCCTCTGGGCAATTGCCGCTGCCTACCTTACCTTAAGGTACCTTAGATTGGCAGCTAACGCAGGTCAGGTCGCCTGTACTGCGTGCTCTTTGTGTCTCCCCCAAACCAACCCAAACCAAGCGGAATGTCAGGAAACCCCCCCCCCCGGTGGCCCGCTCGACCACGGGTGATGTCATTGGCAGCCAGCACGCCAAATAGGTTTGCTTTGGCACTTGCGGAAACAATTCCAAGGTCACCGTCTACACTCACCGAGCCCGCCCCGTCCGTTTCCCGCTTCGGCATCCCGGTGAGCAAACACATGAATTTGCACTCCACCACCATCAACAACCTTTGCTGCACGACGTGCGTGACCAACGAATGTTCAGCAGACAGACAGACCTTCAGCCGAACGATGCCGGACATTCGATAGAGATAGCCCGGCGCGCTCCGACGGATGATTCGGGCCCAAGGTCGAGCGCGGATGCCAACTGTCTCTCCGCTTCCGGCCACACCATGCGATCGATAGCTTGGTGTCAGAGGACACTTCGTCTTTCCTCTTGCGACCTACGCGGTAGCCAATGCACCAAGGTAGGGTTTGTTCGCAGGACGTCTTAAACCACACCCACCCTCCACACCCTCCCACACCCACCCATGTGGCGCAGCCTCTACAGTAAGCAAAAAACAGCGATATCAGTGATTACCTCAGCTAATATTACTACAGTTATGCATACCACTAGTTATTACCAGAATTCCTATGCATCTTGCAAAGTATATAATGCTGCTAGCCTAATAATACTGCAGCATATATATGCTGCAGTAGCAGCAGCAGCAGCTGATCTCTAGTAATATAGACCTTGCTACTACCCTTCTTTTTGCTTACTTGCTTATTTACCTACTTCTTAAGATAGATTTTATGCCTACTGAAAAACCCTACAGCTTTTACCTACTTATTATAATATATTACTACACTTTTAACAGCCTCTTTAATGCTCTCTAAGTTTATATATTAAGTAACAGCTATATATTAAAGCTAAAGCAGTATTATAGCTTTAATAGCATTAAGTATTATCACTCTAAAGTGATCTTCTTCTATAGCAAAGCTTACTTATTTATTAATAAAGCTGAAACTTATAAAGAGCATTAATATAAAACCTCCTCATAGTTAACTAACTATCTGTTTTAATTTGCTGCTACTAAAGCGCTTAATAGGTTATATACTATCTGCTTAAGTAAGAACTTTATAGCCTCTATATATAACTACTTATAGATTAATACTACTAGCTTTACTTTTAGCTACTGTTTTTAGATATAAAGTATAGCTGAAGAAGTTATCTCACTATAAAATAATAATCTTCTACCTTCTTAGATTATAGCTTACTTCTGCTAGAGAGAAAGTACTTTTAAGATTATTATAACTTAATATAATATTAATAACGCTTTAATTTATACCTATTATAACTGCTTTAAATAGAAAACCTTTATTAAGTAGCTATTTATATAACTATATATACTAAAGTTCTTCTTTTAATATAAATAAGGTCTAATAAGTAATATTACTTATCTTTTTATATAGCCTCATTTTTATATAGCCTTATTTCACTTCTATTTTAATATACTATTAATAGACTGTATATATAAAACTAACTGCTTTAATATACCTCTCTTTAATATTATAAGTATTACTTTCTATAATAGCACTTTTAATGCTGCTATTACCTTTCTCTCTACTAAATAGATTTTTAACTATAAGTAGACTTTAGCCTACCTTATAGAGGTTTATACTAAAGAAAACCTTCTATATTTTAGCAGTATTATAACTAATTATAAACTTACTCTTATTAAAAGCATTAGTATTAGCGCTTTTAGTGAGGTTTTATACTTACTTTATATATAGTATATTACTGAAAATATCAAACTTAAAGCTAAGCTGCACTTTCTGAAGCTAGTTAAAATTAACTGCTATTATTATAAGATTAATAAATATTACTTAGCTTTTATTAATGCTTAAAAGGAACTTTGCGCTTTATTAACTGCTGCTTAATATGCTAAAAAGTTAGCTTAGTTTAAAAATAGCTATTAGTTTTATAAGCTAGTTATATATATTATTAATATATAGATTAAGTTATAATATTAAAATATTATTACTTATTAAACTAATTAGATGCTTTACTTCAGCTATATAACATCTGCTGCTATAGAAAGTTAAAATAGAGTTATTAAGTTATAACTACTTATAAGTAACTTTGCTTTTAATAGAGTCTTTTTAAGTCTTAAATAGGCTTAAGCTAATTAAAGCTTTAGAATTACCTTAAAGTAGTCTTAAAATATTAACTATCTGCTTAATTTTACTAAGCATAAAGCTATGCTTTTTAGCTGTATTAGATCTCTTATATTGCTAGAAGCCCTTAATATTATAAAAAAGCAGCTTTAAAATAATATGCTAAAATATAATAACTAATTAAACAGCTTGCTGCAGCTTCTACTAGCTGACTTTTTGCTTTGCCTACCTTACTTAATCTGAAAAACCTATAGATTACCCTGCTAGCACCTTTTCTATATAAAGGTATTTAGGGGCTATAGGCTACAGTTAGGTCAAACTGATAGAAGAAGCACCTAAAAGGTAGGTATAGTATTGCTGCGCTACTTTTGCTTGCTTCTTCTAAGATCCCCTTTTCCCAACCTTCAGCAAGTCCTTGCTGAGTTCTCACTATAGAGGGTTCTATGCCTTAGGCCTATAGATGTCTCTATACCTTCAGCCTTTATTAGCTGGGTTGTCCTCAGCATTGCTGCTCTATATGCCTAATCCCTTATAATTATCCCCCTTTTAGTTATAGTAGTTCCTACTGTATAGTCAGCCTCTAGTTTAAAGTAGCTGTAGTAATCTTTTTCTGTTATCTAAAGCAGCTCTTATTATTTTTCTCTGTCGTTTAGCATAGCAGGTAGCTATTATATATTTAGCAAAAGCTTTATTGTCTGTTTAAGCTGTTATTGTTATAGTTGTTATTAATTAAAGTCTTTTAGGCTATATATAGGTCTTTTTGTTTTAAACCTTTTTATTAGTTATTTTTGAAGAAAGTAATGTTTATTCTTTTCTTTAGTAAATATAGTTATCTAGGTATTTTGTTGCTCTTATTTCCTGCAAATTCACCTTTTGTTCAGCAAGGTTTCCTAATATAATATCCTTATAGTGTTCTTTATGATAGCTTTATTTTTTATTTTATTATCTTCTTTCTAAATAGGTGTATTATAAGGCTATTAATTAAGTTAAATAGCAACTGCTATTATTGATTTATTGTATCTGTCTTCTCACTTTTAGTGGCGCCTGCTATAATAAATAACTATTATTCACTTTATTTGATATTGCACTTACTTCTGCAACTGTTTGATGAGGCCTTATAATTATTTATAAAGTAACAGCTTTTCTCTACTTTAGTTTAATTCTTCTTTTCTTTATAATAATATATCTTTCTATATCTTTATATTATATAAGCTTCGCTAAGCTTCTATAAACCCTTTATAAACACTTCCCCACTTTATAATACTTCTATAACTAATATTATAAGTGTAGAAAGCTTTATTATTTAAATCCTTGCTAAGTATAATTCTAACAATTTTAAGCTTAGTGATAGCATATATTAGTGCAACTAATTTAATAGTAGCAAGCTTTATATTAGCTGTATATTATAGCTTCATAAGAGCAGCAAAGTTATTTGCGCTTATACTTATAATAGAGATTATATATGCAAGTTATGCTAGTTATACAGCATTAAGTGCTGCAGAGTAAGTTCAGCAATTATTTAGGAAAGGCATAAGCTAACTGTTTTACTTTTAGATTCCTTCTTACTTTATTCTAACTATTTGCTACTATTAGAACTAGGTTAAGCGTTGCATCTATTAGATTGAGGCTGGTTATCACTATTAGCATAAGATTTACTGTATCTTTACTATAATCAAAAAAGGTTAGATGCTTCTCTAAAATCTCTATAAGTAGTTAGTAAACTTTGCTAGCCTTCAGTAAGGCACTAAGAATTATAATAACTAATTAGTAGCTATAGGTGTCGAGAAAAGTGTTGTTACCTATATATAGATATAACTCTAAATATCTTTAGATATAAGTTTTATTCTATAGTTTGCTTTATCTTCACCTTTATACTAATAGGTGTTTACAGCTGGCTTATTAAGCTAAAGACTAAGATAAGATAGATAAGATTGTAAGGCAGATTAAGGGTATTCTTTCTTTCTATCTGTATAATAAGACTTATATCTTCAAATAGGCTGACTTCTTTAATAAGCTTACTAATATTTTAGTAATATATCTCTTAAAGAGCAATCCTTATATAGCTGCACTTCCTTTATAAGATCTTTTAGAGATTTAAAGTGCTTATATGCTTTGCAACACCTATTGCTATACTTTAATTGCAATCTTTAAAACTGTCAGTAGTAGTTCTACACCTTACTTTAATTCTTATAAGGATATTAGTAAGCATTTAGCAGCAGTTTGCTAGAACTTAGTTAATACTGATAATAAGAATAATTCTTTTAGTAGGAGGGATAGCAATAATAGCAACTTCAATAAGCTTAGTAATAATCTGTAGGATAAAAATAGCAGCATAACTAGCAACAGTAATAACAGCAAGAATAAAGATAATAAGAATAAAGCTGAGGATGAGGAAGAAGAAGAAGAAGAAGATAAAGATAAAGATGATAATAATAAAAATAGTGAGGAAAATAAGAAGTAGTGTTATCAGCAAAACTTTAGTAAGAGTGTAGTAGATTTCTATAAGATGTTTTTAGTTAGATATCTATAGTTTCATATTACTTTTATAAAGAGTTTAGAGAGTCTTCACTAGTGTTTTAGCTGTCTTGCAGTTAATTAACTTTTCTTATTTTCTCTATACTACTTATCATCCTACTTATAATATAACTTATGCTACTACTTTTTAAATTCTGCAAGAATTCATAAAGTATTTGCTAAGTGTTCTTTAAGCTTCTAAGTGTTATATTCTACTAGCTAGCCCTTCTACTTAACTAGATATAGAGGGCCCTTTAGCGCTTCCCTTTGCAATATAATATCTTCAACTTCTTATTCTTTAAGGTCCTCTTCTAAGTCTAAGAGCAGTCCTTTAGCAAACTTTTAGCTGTGCTATAGCTCTAGTAGTATAATAGAGAAGATATTATATATCTAATTATACTTCTCTAGAAGCTGTACTCTATAGGTGTTAAGGCTTATAATTTCTGTGACTAGTATAGAAATAAATCGCAAAGTAAGCTTTTACTAACTTTTTGTAAAACAAAAGTTCTTAATTAAAAGTCTTATAATATCTCTAATATTATATAATTATACCTTTCTTTTAGTATTTACATTTTTAGCTTATACTTTAGTTGCATGCTACTAATTCTCAGCTATCCTTCAGCAAACCTCTATCAGCTTCTTAAGTCTTTCTTCAACTTCTTAAGTCTTAAAGTTAATATATAGCAAGCAGTAGTTAATTATTCTTAAGTAGTATCCTATAAAGGCCTCAAATAGCAATATGCTAATAATAGCATATTTGCTATTATTATATGAGAACTCAGCTTCAACTAGCTGTATTACCTATTAGTTGCACAGACCTTTACTAAACTTTAAAAGATATACAGTTAAAGTTTAATACATCCTTTCTGTCTAACTGTCTGTTTATAAGTGCTATGCTATAGAGATACACCCTTCTATATCTTAAGCCTTAGTTCAGTCTCACTAAAACTAACTAGTGATCAGTTTGTCTCTATCGCTAATAATAGCTTCAAGCGTGCTATACTAGCACTTAATCTCTTAGTATAAGATCCTTGCTAAGCCTATAGCGTCTAGTTGCTTAGTTATTACTAAAAATCAGGCTACTTTAGTTATTCTGTATATAACTACTAGAATTGCGTTATAAATAATCCTATCATCTTAGCAACTTTCTAGTAAGCTAGTTAAAAAGTCTAAAGAAATCTGTTAGAATAGGTGTGCTAGCAGTTCTAATATTTGCAGCAGTCTATATGGTTTATGCTGTAGTATGCATACCTCCTAGCAATATAAGCATTTAGCAATATATTGCTATATATCCTCTATTAGATATAGCTAATAAAACTTTTGCAAAATCAGTTTAGCTGTCTTATTTGCCTCTATATGCCCTGATCTAAGTGTATTATAGTAGTTTCTTAGGATTTCATAGCAGAGGGATCTTTCTTCTAGAATAATAAGTCTTCTTTTAAACTAAAAGATATTATTCTTATTAAGTTAATACCTTTAGTGTTCTCTAGCATTTCAGCAAACCTTAGCTATAAGATCTCTACAGAAGTAGTCTTTAGCTTGCAGTCCTTTAACTATCTGTTTAAAATCTACACTTAGTTGCAATATATAAGCTGTTTTATCCTAAATAAGCTCCCTTATTACAGCATATAAAATATACTGTTCTAGCATAATAACCCCAGCTCCCCCTAAGTCCTCTAGCATATTGCTAATCTCCTATAAAGCAGTCAGTATAGCATTTGCATACGATTTTAAGTAGGTAATAGTACTAATATATATACTTTAATATAGTAGATCGTCAGTTCCCTCTATAAAGTAGTGCTAACCTAAAGGTGAGGATCTTTCAACCTTAAAGCTAGCCTTCTAGCAAAGTTCTTATATGCTTTACTAGACAGCTTAGATATAAGTTTTCACAGTAGCTATAGTCTCTTTAAGCTTAGCAATATATTAGCAATTTGTCGCTAAAAGCTAGCTAATAAGCCTAAGCTTTTTTCTAAGAGTGGGAAGCATATTATCTACTTTTATATCTTTTACTATATAATCAGAGCATTATAACAGTCTATCTGTTAGATTTATAACCTCTAACCTATATTAAATTTTAAAATCAAATATAGATAGGCAATAAACCTATTAAGTAAGCCTTCTGTAAATATCCTATATAGGTGCAGTAAGTACTCCTTTTAGCACTATATAGTTTATAAAGACTAAGAACTTCTTAAGAAGTTCTTATAAATACTAAGCCTAATAATCTAAACTTTCTATAATTGCTAGAAGCTCTTGCTGCCCTATAGCCTAACATCTCTCTATATCTAAAAGCTTCTTTAATTAAAAGGCTACTAAGTGCCAGACTGTGCTATGCTTCTGCAAAAGCATACTAAATGCTGCCTAAATAAATGCATCAGTTTTAACTTTTATTTCTAGCATTAAGTTATAATATCTTAGTATTAAGGTTTCAGCAAATGCTCTCTAAAGCGTTTTAAATGCAGTTTGCATCTCTCCTATTTAGACAAAAGCTTCTAACTTCATGCCGTTTTAGCTTCCTTTAAGCGCACTATTCATAAAGGTAGCAATATAGGAATATCTTATAATAAACTTATAATAGAAGTTATAGAATCCTAAGAATACTTATATATCTCTAAAAAACTTTAGCATTAGCTATTTAGCAACTGCTTAAACTCACTTTAAGTTTATCTTTATGCTATCTTAAGTAATATAAAACCCTAAAAAGTCTATTTCTATTTAATAAAAGTCATACTTCTTCAGTTTTATAAACAGCTTAGCAGCTTTTAAGCAGCATAAAACAGCATAGAGGTCTTTAATATACTGCTCTCTTATATCTAAGTAGATAAGAATATTATTTAGGTATGCAATATAGCAGATGTCTAAGAGGTCAGTAAGCGCTTAGTAGATATATATCTAAAAAGTTATAGAGGTATTAATAAGCTTAAATAGTATTACTATATATTTAAAATGCTTATATCTTATTCTAAATGCAGTTTTCTATCTATCTGCCTTATTAATTGCAATGCAGTAGTATATTTCGCTTAAATTAATCTTTAAAATAAACTTTATGCTAGTAAGCTTATCTAGAAGCTTATTAATTAGTAGCAGAGGATAACAGTTTTTCACTATGATTTCATTTAGTCCTTTGTAATCTATGCATAATTATAAACTTCTATTCTTCTTAAATATAAATAGCATAAATGCTCCTATAGAGCTAGTTAAACAGTATATACAGCTTGCTGCCTCTATTTCTCAAATATATTCAGCAAGTATTTGAAGTTATTCTACTAATATAAGGTATATAAGCTTATATAGAGGTTTCTTGCTAGGTTTTAGTTTAATATAATGCATTACTCTTTTCAGCTTAAGAACTTTCTTTATATTTTCCTTATTAAAAATGTCAGTAAAGTCTTAAAGTTTCTTAAAGACTTCTTTTTCCCAGCTTTCACCTAGCAAGCATTTGCTTAAGGTTTTAATATCCTTTTTATCAGAAGCTAAAGCGCCTATCAGATATATAATATAAACTTATTAGCTATTCTCTATAATTTCTTAGATAATTGCTTCTAGTTTAGCAAGTAAAAAGCATTCATATAACTAGATATATATATAAGTGTTAATATAAATACCTTCCCACCCTATTAAATTATTAGACAGAAGAATGTCTCCTGCTCTTTTAGAGTAGGGGTTTGTAATAAAAGCTTAGCAAATCTTCTGTAGATGTCCTTAACTATCTATAAGGAAGAATATAAGCTAATAAACCTTTCTAGCAAATGTAGGCCTTCTTTAGAAGTCTACCAGTTTGAGGGCTGCAACACTTATAGCCTCCTTTAATTGAAGTTTCTTAATAAGGTTTTTTTATATAATATCTATTGCTGTATAGATATCTATATTAACTTCTAGTTTAACTTCACTAGCTGCTTAGAGTGCTAGAGCCTGTCCTTTAACGGTTTGTTCTATTAGAACTGAGGTGATTTCTAGTGTAGTGCCCTTTAAGGTTGCTTCTATGTCTACTTATTTCTTAAGTCTTTAGCGTTAGTTATATAAGGTACTGAAATTGCATTAATCCCACTCTATCTTAGGTTAAGGTTCTAATTGCTGCCTGCTGGCTGCGCCTAGTTTTCAATATAATTAGGGGAAATATGCTTATACTTTTTGCAGTTATAATATTAGGGTCTCTAAGAATTAAGAGGTTTACTATTAGAGCTAGGTGTTGCGTAGGTGTTTGCTAAGCGGTTGTTTTAAGATAGAGTCTCTAGATAGCAATCCTTTTAGTCTGATAACTTAGAAGGCTGTAAACTGCTTTTGTGAGAGCGGTTTAGAGAGCTTAAGTGCAGTTGCTTATGCAACTTAGAACGTCTAGTAGTTCTTCTTATGCACTTCTCTTTTATAATCTCTTATAACCTCTAGGTGTGTAGGGCAATAATGTGTGCATCAATATAGTTAATATCTTGCTTAAATAATTTATCTTTTAAGGTCCTTATAAGGCTTTAAAAGAAGGTGTGCGCTTTTGTATTACCTATATTCAGCTTGCTGAAGGCTTAGTTAATAGACTTCTATTAAGCTTAATATATAATTAGCTTTTTATTATCTTTCTGATAGCACTGCTTTAAAGCATTGCAGTAGTTTTATTCTTAGAGTTTAAATGTAATATGCTGCCCTCTTATAAAGATTTTAAAGTTTTCTTATTTTAGGTTAACCTCTCTCTCTAAGGTGTTTATAAGTATTTACTAATATATTTGCTATTCTATTTGCAAAGTATGCTCTATTATACTTACAGCTTACTAGATATACTAGCTATTAGAGCAGTTAAAATGATGTTTATAGGCTTTTTCTATTGCAACAAGCTAATCTTCCCTTATTATACTTATAGATTTGCTAGTGAGGCAAGTTATATTATAGTTTAAGGATTTCTGAAAAACCTTAAGCGATTATTCAATAGACACTTAATTACTCAGCATAGCAGCAATTAGCTCTTATTAGCTGGCTATTATAGCAATTATCTGCTATATTAGCATTTAGCTGGTTGCTTCTTCTAGCTTTCTAGCTTAAGCTAATCTGTTAGCTGCAGCTATAGATGTCTAGCCCTATAGTCTATTTAGTCTATAGGGGGGGGTCTTATAGTTTCTATCTTTCTGCATATGCTTGTTGCTTAAGTGGCGAGCGTTTAGCATAGGTGGCTTATCCTCTTTAAAGCCCCCAGCCTCACTTAAAGTATAGCTTTTTGCTTCCCCTTATTAATTTGCATTATCTTCTAATTATTTGCTGGAGTTATTTTCTCTATATAGGTTTGCATAGGCTGTTTTGCTCTACGCTTAGCAAACACTAGGTATAAGTTTTTCAGTCTGATTAGTAGGCATTACTTAGGTATATAGTGCTATTATTATTGCTAACTTTCTTAAATTAAAGTAGAAGCAAAAGAATTATAAAGGTATTTAAGGGCTATAGGCTACAGTTAGATTAAACTGATAGAAGAAACACCTAAAAGGTAGGTATAATATTGCTGTGCTACTTTTGCTTGCTTCTTCTAAGATCCCCTTTTTCTGACCTTTAGTAAGTCCTCGCTGAGTTCTTACTGTAGAGGGTTTTATGCCTTAGGCCTATAGGCGTCTCTATACCTTCAGCCTTTATTAGCTAGGTTGTCCCTAGCATTGCTGCTCTATGTGCCTAGTCCCTTACACTCTATTACTATATGTAAAGTAAAAACCCCCTTAAGATTACTTAAATCTATTACTATTAGTAAGTATAGTATTATTTCAACTTAGAGATAGAAACCTCTATTAATAGCCTACTTCTATTTAAACCTAATGTTATAAGAGATAAGAGCTGCCTTTATAGTACGCCTAATTATAAGAAAGGCTATAAGGCTAACAGCACTTATTAAATCTTTACTGCAGCAGAAGTAGGTAAGTATATTGATTGCTAAAATGCTATCAGCCTAGCTACTGCTTAAGCTACTGCTGCTCTTATAAGGCTTATCAGACTTAAGCTTATAGTTACTTTAACAATTAAAGCTTTATTATTACTACTACTAGTATTAACTATACTAGCAGCTTTAATAGGCACTTTAACTATAAAATATAGCTTATAATATCTTAAAATTTACAGCTTTAATTTTTATAAACTTAGTATAAAGGCTTTATAAGCTTACTAATAATATAATAGCTTATTATTTAAAAATTAATATAAAATTAAAGAAGAAGTAAATATTCTACTTAATAATAATAAGAGACCTATAGTTAAAGTTAAAGCTATTAATATATAAGCTACTAACGCTAAATAGAATTATTAGAAAAATCAGCATTTTATAGCGCTATAGCACTAAGGCAAGTTATATAGAGTTATAAAGCAATAAGTACTAATAATAGCAAAAATAGCTAGCAGCAATATTAATATCATTAAGTTATTAGATTAAGCCTTCTAAAGGCTGAAAAGCATAGATTAATAGTTTTTCCTTCTCCTATTAACCTTTTTGATTAAAATCGCAAAAAAAGAGCCCTCATTAAGTTATGTTGATTGCTGCAATAAAAATCCAAATCGCAAAAGTTACGCAACTTTGATCCCTGGCTTCTGATTGGCTGAATCTAAGGACCTCCAGTTACCAGCCTCTGGCACTGCCCCAGCCCCAAATTGTGGCTTGGGGGGTGTGGAGGGTGGGTGTGGTTTAAGACGCCCCTTGTTCGCCTGCCGAGCTTCAGTCGTCCGATCACCATATTGGAGGCGAGTTGGATGCCACCCTGAGGCTCTCTGAACCTTTTTGTCCTGGCACAGTTGAGGCGACCAGGCTGCCCATTGGGAAACCCGCGGCCTGGTCTGGTGCAGTTCTGCACCCCGGACTCTCACACTCTCTCTTGTCTGGCATCTCCAGGGTCGTCTCCAGGGCATGCGAGACATTAATCGTCAAGGAGGCACCGAGTGGATAGAGACATGCGGCGTCGCGCTTGTCTTCCATGTCTTATCCAACTACATCTTTGCTCCCTTTCCTCTCTTCACGTGTAATTCGACGTCGACCAAGGAAACTATTACAGGTCCAGTGGGAGGGCGTCAAGCCACCTCATTCGAGCATATTACTCGCCTGCTAAGAACATTGCCAACTGGGGTTGCCTGTATGGAGACAACCACCACACCGTCTTCATCCACTCGTTTCTCCTACGCCAGCGCCCATGTGCGCTTTGTACTGACTTCATCGAGCCCACACCTCACTCCATCCAACGTGTTCTTCTTACTCAAGTCGCCTCTGAATCCCAACACCCATGTCCACGTACACCACGCCTCCGTCCGTGGTCCTGTGTCCTCTCGCTGTTCCAACGGGATGCGCGGGATCTCGCAACTCGCAATCCCTCGGAGCTACCTTTTGTCGTATTACTCGCACTGCGCGACACTCCGTTCCCTCAAATGCCCAGACCAGACGCTTCCCTTCCCGGCTTATGGCGCCCGCGAAGACGAGAAACCCCCTCCCCCCCCCGGAAACCTCGGCCGCAGTTGATCACCCGCCGACGTCTTTGTCTGGCCATCTCAGATCATCTCGGATCGATGTCAGAGGCGGACGACCCGCGATGAGCCCGGCAGACCCGTAAATCCTTCACTTCACTGCCCTGCGCTCTCAACCGTTTTTTTTTTTTTTTTTTTTAAACAGCCATCGTCCTCATATTTCTACTATTCCCACTTGACGTTTCATCCCATCCCGACTCTGGTTCATTTCTGATTCGCTTTACTTGACATATTTCCATTGATGCTTTTTGGGACTCATCTCGCACTCGACCCGAGTCATTGGTAGCTTCTTGCAAACGTACGTCTTCCCGGTCGCGCGGGCTGACTGACATATACTTCCCTGTCCCGAATCGTGCCGCCCTA
This sequence comes from Colletotrichum horii, assembly GCA_027406005.1. Classification (NCBI taxonomy): domain Eukaryota; kingdom Fungi; phylum Ascomycota; class Sordariomycetes; order Glomerellales; family Glomerellaceae; genus Colletotrichum; species Colletotrichum horii. The sequence continues at coordinate 4,993,735 of JANVYB010000008.1, forward strand.
CTCCGCCGCATCGCAGTGTTACATCGACCTCGGAATAAGCGTTGTCGCACGTATACACGCCACAGCAATATCTCACACTCTGTTCATCCTGACGATAGTTTCAAGTATTATAAACAAACAACACCGGCACTGACATTGGTTGAAATCGTCTGAGCGCCTCAGCATCTCGACCTCATCTCATAGCTTTCGCCGACATCACCGTAAACATTGTATTGGTGCTTCTTTTCATCTCAAGTGAGCTGTGCATAGCATCGTTCTGGCTGTGCCCGTGCGAAGACGCAGGAACGCATTGAGAACCCTCGGATTCTAGAATGGCGGCACGACCGGTGGCCTCACGGGATTCCCCCCACGCATTGCGAGACGCATTACGGGCGGCGAACGGAGGCAGGACAAATTCCACAACCCCATCCGAGACCACGAGCGAGGAGGACTACGACGAGCCCAAGCTCACAAGACGTCGCCATGACCGACCGGCAGCCAAGAACACAACCTCGCCTCTGAAGAACTCATCAAACCATGAGAGGAAGTTGTCCCTCGACGGCTCGACCTTGTCTGAGGCCTCGAGCGTAGACGAATCCACTGGAGGAGTTGACAGAAAAGACCTCAAGACGTATGTGTTGTCCGCTGATGATCGAGAGCTTCGCGATGTCATCAGACGGGGTCTCGAACGGGTATGCTCTTGGTGATGCTGTCCAGACAGAGACAGGCTACGCATGAACAGAGGGCACAATCACTGACACCGATTAACAGGAAAAGGACCCGAAACGACCACGGCGACCGGGAAAGTTCAGCGACCTAGTGTTTACTCGCCAATTCTCTGCCTTTGACCGGCAGAACCAGCAGACGGCAAATAGCCCTTTCCATGGGTTCTTCACGCTGTTCTGGCTAGCCGTGGCCCTGTTCGTCGTCAAGATCGGGGCGGCCAACTGGAGGGCCACCGGCAACCCCCTGGGGACGAACGAGATTATGAAGACCATGTTCCGGCGGGATGTTATTGTTCTATTAGCTTCCGACGGTGTCATGTGTGGCATCACCGGCGTGGGCTGGATTCTACAACGACTCATCTTCATCGGCTATCTTGACTGGAATCGATCTGGCTGGATTATCCAGAATGTAAGTCTGCCGTAAAATTGCTGCCCACCATGTTCTTTCTTATTTACACAGGCTTTTCTTATAGGTTTGGCAATCAATCTTCATCGGCAGCGTCGTTGGCCTCACCCTCATCCGAGACTGGCCCTGGACACATACCGTCTTCTTCGTCCTCCACGGCATCGTCATGCTTATGAAGCAGCACTCATACGCCTTTTACAATGGACACCTTTCCACAGTATACAAGAAGCGAAAGTATCTCCTTTCGAAGTTGAAAAAGCTCGAACACGTCGCCCCGATCAACTCGCCTTCCACGACCAGTCCGTCGGCATCCACCATATCAGTTTCCCACCTGGACAACCCCCCGTCCGCGGCCGAGATGAAAGGTCGCCGACACTCTGTCACCCACACCCGTGGCTCTGAGACGACGGACGTCGACCGCATCTCCCACGCTATCGAATCCGGCGAGCCTCTCGACGCCGACCAGGTCCGCGTGTTCGAGCGCATCATCCAGTGGGAGATTGACGGGCTCACCGACGAGCTGAGGGGCAAGGCGACGAGCGTCGCGCGGGCGTACCCGAACAACCTGACCCTCGCCAACCATTACGAGTACATTGTGTTGCCGACCGTCGTATACGAGCTGGAGTACCCCCGTTCGGACTCCATCGACTGGTACTATGTCGCCGAGAAAACGGCCGCCACCTTTGGCATCATTCTCGTCATGATCATGGTCTCTCAGGCTTTCATCTGTAAGCAAACCCCCTTCGCCCACACCTTTCAGACACAGATCTAGACTGACGAATTTGACAGACCCCGTCGTGATGCGGACTGTGGCGATGAAGGAGACGGGCATGCCCCTCGTCGAGAGGTTCCGCTACTTCCCCTGGATGTTAAGCGACCTCATCTTTCCCTTCATGATGGAATACATGGTAAGCACTCAGACATCTGAACACGCCCCCTGATATCTATCGATGCGGAAACTAATAGTAAACAGATGGCCTGGTATCTCATCTGGGAAACGATCCTCAACACCCTGGCGGAGCTCACCTACTTCGCCGACAGGAGCTTCTACGACGCGTGGTGGAACAGCGGTAGGTTGACCCTTTCCCAGTCCGACTCGCTCAGAAACTGACAAGACAATTTCATCAGTATCCTGGGACCAATTCGCGCGTGACTGGAACCGGTAACCTCTGGCCCAAACTCTCGACCTGAACCCCAGCTGACGATCGCTAGCCCGGTGCACAACTTTCTCCTCCGCCACGTCTACCACAGCTCCATCTCATCCATGAAGGTGAACCGCCATACTGCGACGCTCATCACCTTCTTCCTCTCAGCCTGCGTGCACGAATTGGTCATGTGGTGCCTGTTCAAGAAGCTCAGGGGCTACCTCCTTTTCCTGCAAATGTGCCAGCTACCGGTATGTGGATCCTCCTGCCCTTCTTCACGCAACTAATCTCGAGATGATTCTAACGGGAGGGAAAACAGCTTGTACAGCTCAGCAGGACGAGTTGGATGAGAGGTCGCAAGACACTGGGTAACATCATGTTCTGGTTCGGCATCTTTACCGGTCCCAGTCTACTTTGCAGCTTGTACCTTATCTTGTAAATATTGCTGACGTACAAACGTCACAATAACTTTTGTATCATACTTACGAGACTCTATCACGAAACATGTGTAACACACAAAGGTTCAAAATACAATTTCGAATATAGAAAGTTCTACATACTCTCTCGAGGGGGCGTGAGGCAGGCAGGGAACTCTTGGGGGGATATTCTGATGACTTGGATTCATTCAACTACAAAAGCACGCAATCAACAAAGCCTCGCCGAAGTTTTGGCCTTTTTCTATCCTCATTGACAAGACATAACGTTCACGCCGCGTAACAAATGGTCGTCGAGTTGGTTTACAGCCCCTGCTTCTCCGCAGTTGCCATCAGGGAGCCTGGATGTGAGTTAGCAAAAGTGTGCGAGAAAACAGGCATCTGTAAATGCACTTACCGATGAAAGTAGTCACCAGACGGCTGCGGACCTGGCAAATATCCTCGGGCACCAGCCAGATGGTCGCTCCCATCTTTCTCGCGATACTGATACTGAGCTTGGCGTTGAGGTAGGCGTCGTCGTCTGTGTGGCCAGGGGTGACGAGATCGTAGTCGACGTAGCTGCTCTTCATACCGTTGAGCACATCCAACAGGAAGACACCGGTGCCGATGGCAGGGTCCTTGAAGGAACGGATGCTCGAGGACTTGCCGCCCTTGCGAGCCATGTCGTTGGCCCATCTGACCATCTCCGAGTCCGTGATTTCACGCTTTCCAAGGCGCTGCGCCAGTGTGGACAGGGTGACAGTGATGTCCTTGCGCATCAGTTGCCATACCAAGCCGAGCGTCAAGGTGCGCTGGCCGTCAGTGATATCCGCACCCTGAATGCCGACAAGCGAGAAGCGGTTCTGCTTGCCCAGCTCAATGGCGTAGTTGGTGTTCTCAACGGCCTTGAAGCGCAACATCTCTCCACCATGAGCCGGAGGCTTGTTCACATGACGCCAGTTGACAGATTCCTTGATGACCTTGTCGTACGCTTGCAGAAGTACAGTGCCGTCGCGCAAGTCGTCGAAGAAGGACTGGACCGCGGGCTGCACGTCCAAGCTATTGAGCCAAAGAGTGAAAACGCGAGCTTCTCTCTCTCCCTCGGCGTCAAAATCCTCAACCTCCAGCTTCTCCTCCTCGGTGATGGGGTCGAGCGCGGGGTGGTTGTTGAAGAGGTTGGCAACGAAAGCCAGGTTCAGCTTGGGGTTGCCGGCGACCAAGGAGGTTGGCGTAAGGAACTTGCGGCAACCCATTCTGTCGGCCGTTTGCAGGACCTCTTCCGCTCGCTGCAAAAGATCGCGTGTCTGGAGAGGGCCTCTCGTCGCGCCGTACTCGGAGCCGATTTGTGCCAAGAGCACAGTGTAGTTCTCGCCGTCCTTGATATCGGTCGAAAAGTTGTTGACCCTGTCATGCGTCAGTCACAGTCTCTCCTGAATCGAGGGAACGAACGTACCTGCGAGGCCAGTTGGCCGCCTTCAAATGGTAGTTGAACCATCTCAGAAGGATCTGCTCAGGGGGGAGGCGCAAGAACTGCTCCAAAGTCTCGTCCTCCTCAAGCAAGCGGTACAGCTCGGGGTGAAGCTTGATGTCAATCTTGCTCAGCAGGCCACGGCGGATGATCTGCCAGATCAGACCAAGAATCAGATGCTCTCGGCCCTCAATAATATCACCACTGCCAATGTTGACGACGGACAGACCGATACCCTTGGAAGACTCAATGACGATGTTGTTGTTCTCCGTCATTTGGAAGGCGTTGAGGTTCTTTGACTTCTTGGGACGGTTCAGGACACGCTCGTCGATGGTGTCAGGGACACTGTCGTTGATGAGCTTGGCGAGCACCAGACCATCCTTGCACTCGTCGAACATCTCAAAGGTGTCAGTGGGAAAGGGGAGGCGGTTGCCAATATCCGGGTCGCCGGCGAGAACGGCGTTGATGTGACGGGTGAATTCGGTTCGCTCATCTTCGTTGATGGTGTGGGTGACGTTGGCGTTTGAGCCCTGGACGTGAATCTTGCCAATGCTGGCCTTTTTGGCATGACCGCCAGTTGCTTGTGCGACAATGCCAGCGGGCGCAGTAGGACCTGTTGACATGCGTTTTTGGGCGGGAGAAGACTCGCGAAGCTTGGCAATCAGCTGTAGGAGGGTCGGTCAGCAAAGAGGGGGTTCTGGAGGACTGGGGCAAGGAAGAGGAGTGGGTGGGATGACGGGTGTGCGACGTACGGCGACGTAGTCTTCGAGCTCGACACGGCGAGACGAGTCGAGGTCAACCTCTTTCAAGGCCTGTCTGACGACATCGTATGGCTGGCGCTCGCTCTGTTGGGTGGCCTTGATGGCAGTAGCCTCGTCAACGTAGCCCTTGTCGTCAATGTCGAGCTTGCGGAAAGCGTCGCTCAGGCCGTAGATTTCGTTTTGGGGGAACTGAGGATACTTCCTGTCGGCAGATGTGCGTCAGTAATGGCCAACCCCCTGGGTAATGAATCACGGGGTGCGGGGGTTTGCAAGGCGCACCTCTGGAGCTTGAGAACGTTCATGATGGCGGATGCTTAAGGAGGCGCGGCGGGAGGAGAGAAGGGAAGCACAACGCGAGAGTCGAGAAGGAGAGGTTGTACTGGACAGGACGGCAGCAAGGTCCTTGGAGTTGGAGAGACTGCGCTCGGCGCGGGAGGAAACCGAACCACGAGATCAGGGACCAAGCGGACCTAGGAGCGGTAGATGCGCAGGAAGCTCCGGAACGCACGGACGCTGGCGGAAGACAGTTGAGGAGGTAAGGTGCCTCACGGTGAGGGAGGAATGCGAGGGAATGTGCTCGATGGGTGGGTAGGTACGGATAGATGGAGCTGCAATTGCCGGGCAGCAATGGGTGACAAGATGAAGGGACGACGATTCCTTGTGGCGGCGATTGAGGTTGTGGTTGTGGTGTTTGGTTGTATGTAATGGGGAGAGAGGTAGAGGCACAAGCAGCAGCAAGGCAAGAAAGATCAAGCAAGGCCAGGGAGGTAAAATGTGAGAGGCAGCGCCCGAATGACGGATGATCGCAATGGTAAAGGTAATAATGAATGAATAGATGGATGGGGCCCAGGCGAGGCGGAGCGGAGCAGGGTGCAGGGCAATGGGGGGGGGGGGCGCCAGACAGCAGCAGCAGCAGCAGCAGCAGCAGCAGGAGTAGCAGCAGTAGCAGCAACTATTCGTACCTCCTCCAGCAGCCAGCGACCTACGATAATACTTGTTGGCGGGGGCGGGGAGGGGCCATTGATGTAATGGTACAGGCATTAGCTGACCGGGGGACGAGGATTGGCTGCCTCGATCATTCCAGCCCGGTACCTTGCCTCTCCTGTCTTGGCCTAGGCGTCGACGAGCGTTTGCCATGAAAAGTACATCTTCACTCACTGCCAACGCTGCGGAAGAGAGGTCCCTACCTACCTATCTTGCGATTAGGCACTCGATGGCGCTTACCTCAGCTCGCGGTACGTCCCCGGCTCTTCCGCCGAATCGAATGGGTGACCCCTCCCAGGCTGCGGTCGGTCGCACAGGATACGCGGGAAACCTGTTTCGCTGCGGCCTCCAGCCACATGGACTTGCGTAAGGCAGGGCAGGGCAGGGCAGGCAGACAGCCAGACAGCCAGACAGCCAGACAGCCAGACAGCCAGACAGACAGACAGACAGTCCCGCGTGTTAGTGTGTTGGTGAGCACACCCTGTTGTACCGGTCTTGCGTAAAGACCAACGTACGCCTTCACAGGCACCATCTGACTGGACCTCATCTTGGGCTGCAGCCTTCAGGCTCCTCCTCCTTGGGCTTCGGTCGAAGCCATCCCTTCCTTCATCCCTGGATTTTACATTTATGCCGCTGCCCATTTGACTAAGGTAACAAACACGATGCAACGGACGGACTGCCATGCTTCTCCCCCGTCTGGCTCCAACAGTCAGCCCAATGCCGTGGGTTGATGCCCGTTAATGATTAGCCCCTCTGGGCAATGTTCTGGAACATGTGCAAGTGCAGGGAAGCCCACGCAAGGTACCAAATGCGCAGAACAACCACGGCAGAAATTAGTGTCGACGCCAAGGGTGGTATCCGAGACTGGAAATCAGTCACCTCAAGATGCACTGTGCAACATGCCTCCAGATGTACTATCCTGAACCGTGTGCAGCTCCAGGTCAGCACAGTCCCCGCTACTGGTTCCCCCCCACCTCGAATTTTCTGATCTCGATGCCTTCATCGCGACATCGAAGCTTTTGTGTCAGGACAAGCGGCTCAATCCCCGATTCGCACTCTTCAGACCGCATTCAATTGGCTGTTTCTGACTTGCGGCGCTGCTACTGCTCCTCATATCATCACCACCCCCCCAGTCGTCCCCTCGCTTTGCCTCTCACAGCACGAAACCTCATCCACCACGACCGCAAGTCGCCTTATACCTACACATCACAACCATGGCTGCCGTCTGCAAAGCCTGCCAAGACCCCCTGGTCATCAGCATCGAGCCTGACAGCGACGATGAGGGCCAGGCCGCCGAGGAGACCCAGAACGTGCCCGATGATCTGGAGCTGCCCTGCGGATGCCACTTCCACTGGTACGCAACCCAGTCTCACTAACATGATGAGATGACCTACCCACCCACCTGCACCACACACCATACTTACACCACGTACCAGGCAATGTCTCTTGGACCAATCCGCAGAGATCGCCATTTCTCTCAACTGCCCATCCTGCCAGAAATACCTGCCAACGAACCAGCAGGGGCCCTCCGTCACCAACCCCTTCCTGTCAACCACCCCAGGTGCCGCCATCTTGACCCGCTACGTCAACGAGGGCGGGCTGCAGGACGGCCTGGACATCCTGCCCAACATCACCGAGGAGGCCTACCTTGACGCCCATCCCGAGGCCCGTCCCGCCCGTGCCTACCATCTCATGTGTTCAGAAGGCGATGTCCAAGGCATCGTGGAGCTCCTTCAGGACGCCAACGAGGAGCTCAATGGCGACATCGCTCAGCTGGGCCAGCTGATCCGCTACCAGGACCCCCTGGCCGGTGGCAAGAGCCCTCTCCACGTTGCTGTCGAGAAGTCTCAGGAGGAGGTCGTCTGGCTGCTGCTCTGGATCGCGTCGCCCCTGCCCACCGATCTCTTTCCCCAATCGGCGCGACAGGCTGCAGAGGCGCTACAAATCGTTCGCCTCACAAATGACAACGCTCAGGACATCCGCGCGATCCAGAACGACGCCGGCCTGACGGCCGAAGATGTCGCCAAGGGCATGCCCGCTCGCTGGGCCGCCCTCGTCGACGCCGGTATTTTGCATCCATAAGTAGTTTGCCAGGTCTGTGATGATGTAAAAGATACCCTCAGCTATTCACCCGAGCAGTATGCACAATCAATGGATCATGTTCAAAGTGAGCTCACTAGCTTGTCTAATTCACCAGACAACCCACGCCCCTGTCTAATCTAGTCTATCTCCGGTTCGCCCGTGACCTGTTAGAAAGAAGTTGAGACAGAATAAAGTGACTGACGTCCTCATCAGACCAATAACTCATGTGCGATGCAATCGTATTCATGGGATTGAAATCGAGCACACTCCTGCCACACGTTAGCAAATCCGAACTTGCATCATGGACATCACGTAGTGCTTACTCCTGGATGCTGTAGTCAACACGTCCGTTCCGGTTGAGAGCTCGCACTTTCATCTCCTCGCGTCGCAACTTCTGAGACTTCCGTTCCGCCTCTATCCAGTCTGCCGCGTCGCCGTCGTCATTCGTCTTGGCCAGGTCCACCCGCTTCTCCTGGAACTTGGAGTAGAGTGTCTCCAGCTCATCGTCAATAAGTGTCATCTCGTTGCCGCTCAAGCTCGTGCGGCCCATCATGGATTTCGAGTCCGCCAGCTGCTTCTTGCGCTCATTCGTCTTCTCCCCCAGCTTCGATGCGTCAGAAATCACACCGCTCTCAGCCATGTTTGCCCCTTGAGCAGAGACTTGAGGTTGCGCTGATGCCGAGTTCATCTTGGCCACGTCCTCGTTGCTCAGACCAAGGCTCCTGTTCAGTATGTTGCTGGCGATTCCCGCACTCAGGCTCGACCAGAGACCGCTGACACTCGCACCGACCTTCATTCCGATACCACTCAAACCTTGCTGTGCCACATTGCCGAATATGCCCTTCTTTGTGTACGGTAGTACTTGGGGCTTGAGGGTGGACATGGCGGGAGATATGAGAGGCTCGAGCCTGTAGCTTATCGGGTCGGAAGGATGGAACACGTTGAACAGTTGTGCAACTTTTGGCGACGAGACGGAATATGGTAAGCCTGTGATTGCAGACACCCGTTGGGATGGAGACGTCGGCGCCGCCGCGAGGAACGGATCATCCATCAAGTCAGGGTTTAGGGGACTTTCTGATGGAAGTGCATGAGGAAGGTGGCGTGCTGATATGGTCCTTTGCGGAGTTAGCACGCAGCCAGGCAGAGACTTGAATCGACTTACCGGCCCTTGAGCATTTGGAACAGGCCCACCGGTGATCCCAGACAATAAAGGTCATCGACGTCGAACTCAAACTTGAGCTCATTCGCTTCGCGATCCCTGGCGCCCTCGGCCTTATCTTGCGGCTGCCAGAAGCGCAGAGCACTTCTTGGGGTGTCCGGGGCCTTGGCCTTTTCCTTCTGCCGGCAGAGGATATCGAACATGATGGCAGAGCCGAGAGAATGGCCGATGACGTGCACCTTGCCTTTGAACTCGGGGTTGCGGGCCATGAACAGCTTGAAAATCCTATTCGACTCTTTAAGAACGATCTCAGCGATCTGTTCGCGGTACGCGCTCTGGTACAGTAGAACGTCGAGAGCAAGGTCCGAAATCAAAGATCTCGCAAAGGCAACGCCCTCTATCGTTATGTCTTCTAGAGACGGGTCTATATCACACTCGTTAGCTGTGTCCTCCATGGTGTTGGTTGAGGTTTTCTCACATTCATCTTCGTCTAAGGCGCCGTCTCCAATGTCCCGTTCATTCTTCTTCTCTCTCTTCTTGGGAAAGTCCAGCAAGTGCCTCCAGCAGACAGGCAATACCTGCACTCGACAGTTCCTCGGCCCATCTTCCAGTTCCGAGTTCAAAGCCCGCAGATCTGCGGAACTCGAATAGACCGACTTGAGGTTCTTGCGGAGGATGTTCACATCGTGCACAAAGTTAACGCTCTCCATTCTGTTGCCGTTAGTCATCGCATCTTCTCCCAAATGCCAAATCAACTACATACCGAATGCCGAGAAGCTGGCCAATTCCATGAGTCACGAGCACCAAGTGCTCAATGTCACGTCCTTGCGTTTCGCCAAATTGGCCGTTGTAGTCGTTTTCGATCTCCTTCTCCTCGCGCTTCCTGATCTCTTCTTCCTGTTCCTCTTGGTTACGATGTTCGGCCCCTTCCATCAAGGATGAGATTTGCCTCTGTAGGCTAGTCTCTCTGGTTTCTTCGTTCTCTGCGCGCGTCAAGTCATCGTTGGACTGCGACGGTCTAGAGGTTGGTGGTGCGGATCTTCGCTTCAGCTTCTTTTGGTCTTTATCATCTTTCTGCGCCGGGGCAGCAGCCTCGGTGGGTGTAGCCGGCTGTTTCTCCTTTTTGTTCTTAGAGACGTCAGAGTAACCCCTCACCAGCTTGACGCCGCTCATGAAACCGCCGCCGGAGAATCGTTCGTACATCGTCGAGGTCACCCAGCCCAGCATGCTGTCCGATGTTATCCAGGCTGTCGTGGAATCCTGGTATGTCGCAATACTGTTCATCCATGTGCCGAATAGCCTGTGAGACGATGGTTGGTGTTGATTTTGCGGCGGTTGCGGCTTGTTGTTGCCCTCCGCGGCCGCAGAAGCCGTTGCGACAGCCCGCAAGTTGTCAACTGACACTTTTGGGGTGACGTCCTTCTTGTTTGAGTCGCTCCGAACTCGAGGCTTGGGATACAACCAAGGCTTGACCTTGAGAAATCCTTCCTCAAGTTGAGACGCTAGATTCTCCTCACATGGTCTCAAGGATGAGCCTTCGTCGTAGAACCAAGTACCGCGGCGAACCTCATACACAGGCCCGAGCCAGTATACGGGCTCCAGCTCGCGTTTCTCAATGTCCACATCGAAGAGGTAGTCCTCGTTCACCGGAACGCGTGTTTTAGGGGCGCTATCAGGGCTCGTCTCCAAACTACTGTGTGCCCCATCATCGTCAGTGGTCCTTCGGCCGTGTCGAGAGCCGCCAGACACGTTGCGCTGCGATCGATCGCCTCTTCGCTTTTCGGAATTCTCCAGTAGACGCTGATAAGCTAGCTCTATGGCTCTCGAATCTCCCTTGGCGAAGGGCAGGAACTTCTTCGGTTGGGGCGGAGGCTTAGCATCGTCGGTGGGTTTCGGTTTGTCTCTCAGGAATTGCGGCTTCCGCTTGGGTACCTGGGACAATGATCAGTCATTTCAAGAAATTCAAGGCTTGGAGACGACTACTCTTACATCGGTGGCATGATACCATAGGACGTTGAGCGGGGGGCAGTCGGAGGGGTAGCTCTTGGTGCTCTGGCCATATAAGTGAGTGATGCTATGATCACCTGGACGGGCTGCGGGTGCAGGGACAGGCTGAGGCGGAGGATCTCTTGGGGTGGGCGTTGAGCTTCGACTGCCGGACCAGGGATTAATAGAGTCGACGGCTGACGACAGGTAGGACTTTTCTGTTTTGCGGTCAGCGCCGCTGGGAGCCATCGTTTGCGACTGGGTAAAGGGCCATTCGGGGGTTCTCCGGGGGGCTGTCGAATAGCGGCGGGAGACAGCGACAACAAGACTGAGTGTTTTGTGGCCTCGTCTCCAACGCAGCGGTGAATGCGGCACGACGAGCGCCAACGTGGGAGAGGCCGGAGACAGGACTTATATGTGCGTCACCAAGTTCCGGGCGGATGGCGGGGAGAACGGGACGAGTTGGAGAGCAGTTTCGGGGAAGCTCGAGCTTGAAGGACGAAGACAAGGAATGCCGGTTTCAGGATCGAGCAAGAGCCGGGTCGACCAGGTTGCGGCGTTGAGCAGCGAAGTAATCAGGGACGACGACGACGACGGCAGGTAAGGTAGCGAGGTATAGCAGCTGTCTGGACAGATTGCGGTAGATGTTTGTGGTGCTTGTGTGTACCTGGTAGAGGTGTGTTGTTCAAATGGAGGTGTGCCGGGCCTGGATCCGCAAGGTGAGGAGGCGGCATGCCTTACGGATACCTAGGTAGGTGAGGGAGCCTTCGTTTGGAGCGGGAAGCAAGGGATGTTCCACCTTCTTTTTTCCTCTTGAGCAGGGGAGACACAAGAGCCGGAGCTTCAGCCCGTGATTGAGGCAAATTAAACACCTTAAGGGTCGGGTGTGAAAAGAGGACAGACATGGAAGCGAGTGCGCGCAGCTGTGATGAAGACGCAGAAGGCTCCAGTAAGGACTCAGCTGCCTTGCACATGGCAGGGAGCAGCTCCGGTCTTCAGGGACCCCATGACGCATCTCTCGGTCCCGTGTAAATGGAGTACGACGGGGGATCGATCGCTTAAGCTCCGGCGAATGATTAGACCCGAAGGCTCCCCGTCGTCCAGTTGGGAGGCGGTCTGGGGCGAGCCGCGGGGCAGCAGCTGCAGCGTTCGTACTTGGTATCTCCACTCCCTTCATTCCAACCTTGATGTAGGTTCCTTAGGTACCGTAGGTAGGTTGGTAGGTAGGTACCTAAGGTATTTTACCTCACCTCGTTCAGCAACAGAGAACTCAGAAGTATCCAGAGTGCTGTTTTCTTGAGGTGGGCGGGCGGTCGACCGGTGGAAAACACCCCGTAATACGCGACTCAATGCCACCAACCTACCTAGGGTGCCTACCCAAGGTACCTTAGGCAAGGCACCTTAGGTAGGTATCTCAAGGCACCTCACGTTCCTGTGCTTCTCCAAACGCCCAGTCACAGGCATCAAGACTCATACCGAGTGATGCTCACCGTCGCACTGTGTTTTCCATGAATCATTCCACCACTCGGACCGTGATAATCTCACCCATAAACGTACTATACACTGTACGCGCACTGGTGGGGCAGAGCTGCGTTTTTTGATGGTGGGGTACGACCTGCAGACCACCTCAGACGGGACGCTGGACAGTCCCTCCCGCGCTACCTTACCTTAGGTACAGCACCTTTTGCCGTGCCTCCATCACAAAATTTCCAATCCGTCTGCAACACCCCAAGCCAGCCTCCGACCCGAACTCAACAACACAGGTACATACGTACCCGATGACTCCGTCGCCCTAGCATCCCGTCGTGTCGACAGCACTATCTCTTGCGATTGAACCAGCACAACTTCTCGGGCCTCGAATATGACCCTGCGGCGAATGCGCAAACACACAAACTCCTGCGACGACCGGTAGACTTAGACTGCGACGAACTTCAATCTTGCTCGACTCACCTTGCGCCACATCCCACCTCATTTCCCTCGACCAAGAACTCAGAACCGCCGCCGTCAGCGAATTCGCAAACATCGTCGCAATGGCGACCACGACGACCGTCACCCCGGTCAAGTCGCAGCTCGTCGACAAGCTGCCAAAGCGATTCAAGGGCATCAAGTTCGGCATCCAGTCAGTCCCACCCCTCAGCCCGCCTCGCACCACGTGCCATTGCTAATCTTTCGGCTCCGCAGGTCCAACCAAGACATTGCAAACCAAGCCGTTCTCGAAGTTTCCGACCGACTCCTCTACGATATCGAGAAGAACAGAGCCCCATACCAGCATGGTCCCCTCGATCCCCGTCTGGTAAGCACCGTCGACCCTGTCCACAATGCTGCATGAAGCTGACTCCGCCGCTTCTAGGGCACTTCGAGCAAGACTGGCAAATGCGCAACATGCCAGGAATCACTACAGAATTGTACTGGTCACTTTGGACATGTCAGGCTTCCATTGCCTGCGTTCCACATCGGCTACTTGCGATTCGTCATGATGATCCTGCAGGATATCTGCAAGGTATGCCTCTACTTTACTTCATTGCTCGAGTTGACAGTAGCTAACTATCTCCAGGATTGCGGCAAAGTCCTGCTTACCGAGTCCGAGAAACGCGCCTTTCTTAAAGAGTTGAGGCGGCCGCTGCTGGATAACCTGCGCCGCTCCCAGATCTGCAAGCGAATCAACGAACAGTGTCGCAAGGTGAAGAACTGCATGTACTGCGGCTCCGTTCAAGGCCAGATCCGCAAGGTTGGCGTCCTCAAGCTGGCACACGACAAGTTTGTTACCTACAACAAGTCCACCTCCGCTAAGAAGGTGCCTCCCGAGAGCAAGATCAAATTCGACGAGTCGTTCAGTGAGGCCAGGAAAAACAACGCCGAGTTGGACAAGCATCTTCGTAAGGCCATGGAAGACATGAATCCTCTCAGGGTTCTCAATCTGTTCAAAATGATCAGTCCCACCGACTGCGAACTTCTCGGCCTGGATCCCGCCGAAGGTCGCCCGGAGATGTTCATTTGGCAGTTCCTCCCTGCCCCCCCAGTATGCATCCGACCATCGGTCGCCCAAGACAATGCCAGTAACGAGGACGATATCACGACAAAGCTTGCCGACATCGTTTGGGTCAGTGGCATGATTCGCTCCGCGCTACAGAAGGGTTCGCCCATCCAGACCATTATGGAGCAGTGGGAGTACCTCCAACTACAGGTCGCAATGTATGTTAACAGCGACGTCCCTGGACTCCAACAACCCGGTTTCGGCAAAGCCGTTCGTGGCTTCTGCCAGAGATTGAAGGGAAAGCAAGGTCGCTTCCGTGGAAACTTGTCCGGAAAGCGTGTCGACTTCTCCGGCAGAACCGTCATTTCACCTGATCCGAACCTTGGAATCGATCAGGTTGCCGTTCCTCAGCTCGTGGCTAAGAACCTGACGTATCCCGAGCGCGTATCCGACTATAACATCAAAAAATTGAAGGAGTGCGTTCGCAATGGACCCAACATCTGGCCCGGCGCACAGCAAGTCATCAAGAACGATGACGGAGGCTACAAGATCTCACTGAGGTTCGGCAACAGGAACCAGGTCGCTCAGGATCTCAAGATTGGTGATGTCGTTGAACGTCATCTTGAAGACAACGACATTGTTCTTTTCAATCGCCAACCGTCTCTTCACAAGCTCAGTATCATGAGCCATTTGGTCAAGGTGCGGCCGTGGAGGACGTTCCGACTCAATGAGTGTGTTTGCGGCCCCTACAACGCAGATTTCGACGGTGACGAGATGAATCTTCACGTTCCCCAGACCGAAGAAGCTCGCGCAGAAGCCATCAACCTCATGGGCGTCAAACACAACTTGGCAACCCCAAAGAACGGAGAGCCTGTCATTGCGGCAACGCAAGATTTCATCACTGCTGCCTACCTACTCAGTGGCAAGGACAGGTTCTTCGACCGCAAAACATTCACCTACATCTGCATGCACATGATGGACGGAAACGTCCACCTTGATCTCCCGCCCCCAGCCATTCTGAAACCCCAGGCTCTCTGGACAGGCAAGCAAGTCTTCAGCATAATGATGCGCCCCAACAAAGACAGTCCTGTCAAGGTCAACCTGGACGCCAAGTGCAGAGAATACAAGGCCAGGCCTGGACAATGTCCAGACATGGACCCGAACGACGGATGGCTTGTTGTTCGCAACTCGGAAGTCATGTGCGGTAGAATGGACAAATCTACTGTGGGATCTGGAAAGAAGGACTCGGTCTTTTACGTCATTCTCAGAGACTTTGGTCCGGATGCCGCTGTGGTAACCATGAATCGCCTGGCTAAGCTTTGTGCTCGCCATTTGACAAACCGTGGTTTCTCCATTGGTGTTGGAGATGTCTTTCCCACCCAACTGCTTCTTGAAAAGAAGAGCAAAATGATTCAAGACGCGAACAAGGATGTCGATGAGCTGATTGACAAATACAAGAAGGGCAAGCTCGAGAAGGCCACGGGTTGCAGTATGGAAGAGACTCTCGAGAACTCCATCTCAGGACTTCTCAGCAAGGTCAGAACTCAAGCAGGTTCTCATTGTATTGAGACGCTTAGCAGGAACAACGCGCCGCTGGTCATGGCGAAGTCCGGCTCAAAGGGTTCAGAGATTAACGTGGCGCAGATGGTTGCCCTCGTCGGTCAACAAATTATCGGCGGCAAGCGTGTTGCCGATGGCTTCCAGGACAGAACGCTTCCGCATTTCCACAAGAACGCTCCTCAGCCCCCCTCGAAGGGCTTCGTTGCGAACAGTTTCTATTCAGGCCTGCTTCCTACCGAGTTCATCTTCCACGCCATGTCTGGTCGTGAAGGTTTGGTTGATACTGCTGTCAAGACCGCAGAGACTGGGTACATGTCTCGTCGTCTGATGAAGTCGCTGGAGGACCTTTCCACACAATACGATGACACCGTCCGAACGTCAGGCGGAGGCATTGTGCAGTTCCAATTCGGTGCTGACAAGCTTGATCCTGTTGACATGGAGGCATCGGCAAAGCCTGTCAACTTCGATCGAACCTTCTCACACGCGGAAAACCTGACATGGAACAACGATGAGGACGCTCTTCTCCCCGATGAGATTGTCAAGTATTGCGATAGCATGCTCTCTGTGGAACGAGCCCGATATCCAAGAAAGGCCCTCGTTGGCGACGATGTCCTCGACTACGATAACGAAGAAGAAAAATTCACCGACGAACATGAGGGTGCCAGAGATTTCCTTAGGTCACTCGAGTCTTATGTGGCCGGCCGCGCCAACAAACTCCGCCGCGTCATGGAGCTCACTGGCTTGACGGCTGGTGCCGAGAGCATGGAAGTTGATGTCGACGAGAGTGATATGAAGGCGAAGAAGGCTTTCGCAGACAAGGTTGCCAAGGTTTCTGAAACGACTTTGCGGATGTTCATCCGACTTTGCCTAGAGAAGTACAAGAAGGCACATGTTGAGCCAGGCCACGCCGTCGGTGCCGTCGGAGCTCAGTCGATTGGTGAGCCCGGTACCCAGATGACACTCAAGACTTTCCATTTCGCCGGTGTTGCTGGCATGAGTATCACGCAGGGTGTCCCGCGTATCAAGGAAATCATCAACGCCTCCAAGACAATCAGCACGCCCGTCATCACCTGCCCGCTGGTGCAGAACAGGGAACTGACTGCCGCCCGAATCGTCAAGGCTCGTATTGAGAAGACATATGTCGAAGACATTCTGAGCTACATTGAAGACGAATGGTTTGCGGAGTCTGGAAATGTTGTCTTGCAAGTGGACATGGATGCGTTGTCGAACATGCAGCTGGGCATTGGCTTGGGCGACGTTGCCGAAGCCATTTGCAAGCACAAGAAGATGAAGATCTCAAGGCAGGGTATGCACATTGGCCCAGGCAGGATCGAAATCCGCGTACGTCTTGACGAGTCAGCCGCTTCGAAGCGGTCCGTCAAGGCCAAGCCCGTGGATGAACATGGCGATCTTCTTGTACGGGCCAACTATCTCCGTCGGACGATCCCGACCGTGTCCATTTCGGGATACCCAGAAGCGACTCGAGCAATTATCCAGACTTCAGAACAGGAAACGCACACCGTTCTCGTTGAAGGTTATGGGCTCCAAAAATGCATGAACACCGAGGGCGTAGAAGGGCGGAGAGTCAAGTCAAATAACGTCATGGAGTGCCGAGATGTGTTGGGTATCGAGGCCGCAAGGACAACGATTGCGCACGAGATTGGCGAAGTCATGGGAGACATGGGCATTGACCCGCGTCACATGCAGTTGCTCGCAGATGTCATGACGTACAAGGGCGAGGTTCTCGGTATCACACGATTCGGTCTCTCGAAGATGAGAGACAGCGTGTTGCAGCTGGCCTCGTTCGAGAAGACGCCGGACCATTTGTTTGAGGCTGCTGCAGGCATGAAGACGGATCAGATTGAGGGAGTGAGCGAGTGCATTATCATGGGACAGACCATGTCGGTCGGAACCGGTGCTTTCCACGTCGTCCGCCGCCTAGCTCTGGAGAAGGGAGACGTTGGACAGCGGAAGACGATATTTGAGGATGCGTGGGCGGCCCAGACGGCGATGAAGCGGAAGTCACGTCGACATGTCTAAAAGGAGAAAAACAGGAGTTATTACGGTATGGCGTCCATCAGCACAAGGACTGTACAATTCTGTAACGGATCCCATCAAGGATATGCTTTAGGCTTTAAAGTAAGGTCAATTCAAGACGATAAAATGGAATCTCTGCCGCAGATACTGGGGAGACTTGCCGATGTCGGGATACGTCCGACACGCTGCCTGTGGGGTTTTATTTATCCAGGAAGCCGCCCCAAGGTTGCATTTACAGGCAAGCTTTTTCATGACTTTGAGTGAATTCCACGCAAGATGTTCATCTGATCAGTCTCTAGGGGTTTAGCGCATTGAGAATGCGGGGTTGAACAACGCTCCCCACAGGCTTCACCCATACATTGTGGGGTTTAAGGAGATGGGTTGCGGAGACTCCAGGAACACGAGGAGGCGGAGAGAAAGCGACATCCCAGTAATGACCCGACGGTCGCGCGCAGTGATAGACGCTGCCCCTCCCCTATAAAGGAGACTCGCATGGAGGCGCCGAGCCGAGCTATTGGGCTTACTCCAGCTCGGCACATCGTCTTTGGTGTTCTGTTCACAATGCCCTTTGCGCCGCGTCTGCTCGGTCTCACGCTGTGGGCGGCCACACACGCCGTCGGGGTGGTGGCGCAGAACACATCGACACCCTGCTCAGTCGATGGCCTCAGTGGTCTTCTTGGCCAGGACGACGGTGCCCAAGTGTTGATGGCCAACACCGTCAGCAACAATGGGACGTTTGGCGAGGCAGGAAATGTAGCATATCCCAAGTACGCGACCCATCTGCCCTCCCTCTGCGTCGCGACAGTCAACGTCACTTCTTCACCAACATCATCCTACACCTTTGGGATCTTCTTGCCAGACAAATGGAATAAGCGCTTCCTTGCCGTTGGCAATGGAGGCTTCTCCGGAGGCATCAACTGGTATGACATGGGCACTGGCGTCAAGTACGGCTTTGCAACCATCTCGACGTCAACCGGTCACAACTCCACAAGTCAAGACATGAGCTGGGCTCTAAACAGCCCGGAAACCAAAGCCGATTGGGCTGGTCGTAGTCTGCACGGCTCGACGGTCCTGGCCAAGAAGATCGTGGAGGGGTACTACGGCAATGCGGCAAACAAGTCCTACTACTCGGGCTGCTCGACGGGAGGAAGGCAGGGCGTCAAGTCGGCGCAGTCCCATCCAGAAGACTTTGACGGCATCCTTGCCGGCGCACCGGCTTGGAAGTCGACGAGCCAACAACTGTGGCAGCTCAAGGTCGGCGCCATTAATCTGCCAGAAGACGGGCCGGGCTATCTCCCAACTTCCCTGTTCGAGGTGATTAGCGACGAGGTCCTCCGGCAGTGTGACGGCTCAGATGGTGTTGCTGACGGGGTCATCATGGACCCTAAACACTGCAATTTCCGACCCGAAAAGTTGCTCTGTACATCAAGCTCGACTAACCTGTCGGCTTGTCTGACGGCGCCGCAAGTGGCGACGCTCAAGCAGCTCTATCTACCCCTGATCCAGCTGGATGCGAATGTCCACAACCTGACATACGTCTACCCCAACTTCGGACTTGGATCCGAACTCCAGATGCCGTCTTCATTCGGTTCCAACAACGAGCCTAGTCTGTACGGAACCGACTACGCCAAGAACTATCTATTTGACGACCTGAACTGGGACTGGACAGCCAGCTTCAATTACTCCACGTTCGTCGAGGCCGCAAGGCTCAACCCTGGGAACGTCAACGCGGACAACTTTAACCTGTCAGAGTTCCGAGGTCGAGGCGGTAAGCTCATTTCATACCACGGCTACGCCGACGGGCTCATCCCCACGGACGTCAGCCGAGTGCTCTACGATGAAACCTGGATGGCGATGGCGGAGCAGGGCGTGGACCTGGACGAGTTCTACCGTCTTTTCTTTGTGCCGGGCATGCAACACTGCTCGGGAAGCGTTTACGACGCGCCGTGGTATTTCGGCGGCAGCGGTCATGCGTCAAACCTGGAGACGAACGGGCAGCATGCATTCCCTGTTCCTGGACTGGACGACAGCCAGCATGATGCTTTGCTTGCGCTGGTTGCCTGGGTGGAGGGTGGATCAGGAGTAGACGAGCTTGTTGCGACCAAGTATACCAACGATACCGTCAGCAACGGCATCTTGAGGCAACGCCCCATCTGCAAGTATCCTGGATATGCATGGTGGGACGGCAAGGGGGATGTGGATGCCGCGTCCAGCTGGAGCTGCATCGGATACGACTCTTGAGCGATTTGAGCGATATCGTGTAGATACCAACCAACATACATGCTTGGTACATATTGCATTTTTGCGGAACATGGCCTAGCATTATGTACAGACACAAATCCAACGATGCAAGATTACTCAGAATAATCACGGCGATTCAAGAATGAATTTTTGCATCACGTGATGCCACTGAAATGTGCGCTGGCGCGTCTCAGGCGCGTAAATTAGTCCAATGGACCCTGCGTCGGCATGACGACATACATCTGCGTTCCGTGAGGATAGCGAATATTCGCAAATACTCACGAGACCAATAGCTGAATCGTCCAGTTGCAGAAACACTGATTCTGGCTCTAGTTTCATCATAGATCATGTGTGGACGATATGCACTAGCACTGGTGAGCTCGCACGCCCGCTCGTCGTTCTGCGCTGGACTTTAGTGAGCTAACATGCTTCGGTACAGCGGCCATCGCAGATCCGGCGCATGCTGCAGGATGAGGACATGCCTGTTGACGATGCGCCTGAAGATGAAGGCCAGGGCGCTCCGCGTCAAACGTACAACTTTGCGCCGGGATACCATGGCGTCGTCTATCGGGCCGACGTCCCAGATCGTGGTGCAGGTCACCGCCGCGACCACGCAAACAAGAGCCAGCATCAACCGCCGGCGGAGGTTTCCACGAGCCAATCTCAACCAGAAGGTGATTCCGTAAAGTACAAAATGCAGTCAATGCAATGGGGTCTGATTCCGTTCTGGACCAAACGCGACCCCGGCTATTCTCAGCTTTCAAAGACGATCAACTGCCGTGACGATTCACTGAGCACACCCGGTGGCATGTGGGCAACCATGAAGGCGGGAAAGAGGTGCATAGTTGTGGCGCAGGGGTTCTATGAGTGGCTCAAAAATGGCAAGGAGAAGCTCCCCCATTTCGTGAAGAGGAAGGACGGCCAGCTCATGTGCTTCGCTGGACTGTGGGATTGTGTGAAGTACGAGGGTGAGTTAACATGTGTTTCCAAGGAGCAGACAGACGGATTGGCCTAACATGCCCCTCAGACTCTGACGAAAAGCGCTACACATACACCATCATCACGACTGATTCGAACAAGCAGCTCAAGTTTCTCCACGACCGAATGCCGGTCATTTTTGATCCCGGATCGAAAGAGATCAAGACATGGCTGGACCCCAAAAGGCACGAGTGGTCCAAGGAACTGCAGGACCTCCTGAAACCCTTCAGCGGCGAGCTCGAATGCTACGCGGTCAGCAAGGACGTGGGCAAGGTTGGCAACAACTCGCCGTCCTTCATCATCCCCGTGGCGAGCAGGGAGAACAAATCCAACATTGCCAACTTCTTCGCGAACGCGTCGGCCAAACAAAAGCCGCAGGCCTCCAAGGTTGGACCCACCGTCGCTATCAAAGTAGAGCCGGAGCAGTCACAAGAAGGTGAACCACAGCCGGTCCCTGAGGTGATTGCCAAAGCGGCGGATGACGCAGAAAGCCAAGAAAAGGCTGGCGTCAAGCGGGAGGCTCCTGCTGCGGATGAAGACGACGAGCCGCCACAGAAGATCCAGTCCAAGGGTCCGACTACGAAATCAAGGCAGAGCCGCATCAGCGCGACAAGTAACGGCAGCAAGAGCCCTGTGAAGGCCAAGGACGGAACTCAAAAGATTACCAAGTTTTTCGCAAACAGTGCTTGATATCTGGAAAAGAACGGATACGGGGTTTGGAACGTTAATGATCCCATGATTGATGCCAGGGCGTTCACTGGTGTTGCGAGTCACAAATTCCACAAGAGTATCGGTTTTCTACTTCTACACTTTGTACCATAGTTATTCGTCCCTCTCGTAACCGCTGTTCAAAGAAACTTCAGCTGTTCTTACATATGGCTGCCTGATTCTGGTCAAAGACTTTTTGCGTAGGATACCCATGTTTACAAGGTGGACGGGATACCTCCAATTCCATTGGCGTATATTAGGTTCGCTCAGCAGATGAAGGCGCGCGGTTACTTTTGTTCCTGTTATTGTTACTTACTTGTTCGAAAACAGTTGGCTCATGGCCGTCAGCCGTGATAAGCGCATCTGCAGTTCATGCTTACGACTTGTCGATCTACACGCTCGTTGACTAGACGGTTATCGGACCCGGTAGCCGTCGCGGCTCGAGTCTAAAATCAGACAGCGCACTGGGTTAAAGCTCCCCGGACCGCGGATATGCGGGGAGATTAGCTATGAGCGGGCGGGTGTCGATACTTTGTGGCCCGGCTGTACGGCACCCTCCCCCGGATCAGGAAGATAGTCTTGGGACGACGAGGTTCTGTTAATTGGCATCAATGAGCTGTGCTCGGATCAAGGCGGCTAGGCTTTGGAATCATCGAAGGCAACAACATGTTAAACATCGGCTCGAGTATCGCAAACTCTGCTCCAGCCCGATGGGTGGGAGGGAGCCAATGCGTGGAACACGGCCTGGGAGAAACAGGGCCTGAGAGAAAAAGAAGCCGATGACGGTCCCATCTCTTGCCGAAGCTACACGACCCATTTTGAGGGCTCTGGTTCCCGCCTTACGAGGAGAATGACGAGTCGCGATGGTGCGGTAGGTGATTTGCGTTTCTCCCGTATAGATCTAGCGAAGTTGGGACGAGTTGGGAGGGCGAGAGGGACCATTGGTCCCGGCAGGAATACCCCAGATTTCATGGTTCAACTTGTCGAACATGAACACATGTGTGGCTTGGCTCTCGGGGCCAGATTCGCGTCGCGAGGGTGAGAGGAGGTGGGGGAGGACAGGAGAGTTGCGGCGGTGTGGCGGCTGGCGCGGTCCAACGCCACCCAAAGACGAGGGTGATGCGTCTCTCCTTCGGATGGTGGCTAATTTTGGTCTGATGAATCTGACGGCGGGCAAAAAGCCAAATCACGAACGAAGGATTGCGTGGTGTTTACAGTTTCTGTCGTTGCGGGAGGGAGGGAGGGTGGCAGTATTTCTCCTCGGAGCCGTTGGGTGAAACGCACCAGGCAGTATGTGCCATGTCGCACTAC
Organism: Colletotrichum horii; assembly: GCA_027406005.1. Taxonomy (NCBI): domain Eukaryota; kingdom Fungi; phylum Ascomycota; class Sordariomycetes; order Glomerellales; family Glomerellaceae; genus Colletotrichum; species Colletotrichum horii. Next base: position 5,016,652 of record JANVYB010000008.1, read on the forward strand.
TCCCTGTTCGCTTCGCATTGTCACGTACGTACTATTGCTCAGCAGCTCCTTGTTGTTTGGACGCGGGGATGAAGGCGGAGATGCAGGGGACGCTCCGTGCGGGGCTCCGCACCATCGGCCGCGGCGGTGCCGATCAATTGTGGACCCATCCTCGGCATCAAGCCCCGCTTTCCTCCGTCCATGTCCGCAGGTTGGGAAGCGTCTCACCGGCGGCAGCATGATTGGACTCTTCATAATTGGGTCAACAGAAAGAAATACACGGTGATGTGGGTGAGGAAGTTGGGGACGAAAAATCAAGGGTCTGGTCATGCAGAAAGGCTGATGTGAAGCGCGAACATGGGTGTGCGTATGCAAGAGGCCAGTAAGCCCGGTTCGAACGGCTTTAAACAGAGTTTCTGGGCCGCTGGCGACGTAATTTTCGGGAATACCATGGATATTTTCAGGGTCTTCTGTGCGCGGCTTTTCTAGGTTGACGGCGGGACCTGTGCTCAAAAACATTGGCCGAGCGCGAGTTAGGTTCAGCCAGGTTCAGCCAGGCGCAGCGGTTCGTAAGCTATGCGGTTCGGCACCGAGCAGCTTCGATCGCCCTGTTGAGGAGCACCCTTGATGGCCAGCAAATGTTTGAAGGAAACGATGCTAGACTGAATCGTACGGGTGCAGTACGGGCTCGATAGTCAAAGTAAGTCATATCACGCATGTGCTCGCTGATACGATGCTCTTTGATAAGGTGTCAGTCAGTTATATCCATCATATCTACTATGTACAGAGGACGGGAGTGTGGCATGGGATGTGTGTGATTGGAAGCTGCGCCGAAGAAGGAGTGGAAGACGCCAAGCCTTCTATGCAGCGTTGGTGCTGGCGGGGGTGGGTTCTTCGTACTGCTTAGCCGGGCGATGGACCTAAGCACGATGGATAGGTACAAGCGAACCGGAACAGAACAGTCAAGCAGGGCGGAAATTGGCAATGACGGCGTCGTGGATAAGCTTAATCCAGGTTCTACAGGAAGTAAGTACCTTACAAGACAAGGTGCGTTGGCTGGTGGATGTGGTCAGCCGGAAGGAGCCTTGCGAGACCGGTCGGCATGAGCCAAGGGCATGCTCATGCTGTATGTGTGCGACGTACCCGTATCTTTACGAGTTCCAAGGTCCAATGTGGATGATGAAGATGATGGATCATGGATGACGGGATGCAGCAGCGGGTGTGTTTGCACTACACTGCAGTCTACTATGTACATGCTCTGATCTCTGCATACCCGGTCCCAGGTCCCACCACCACCACCCTCTGCTCTGGCAATCTCCCGATGGGAATTACTGGGAATTATTTTTTGCGTTGTTTTCTTGTCACATCCCGTGCGTGGTCCACCAGCCAGCCAGCCAGCCGCCCGCTTGCCGACCCTGACGCCGACGCCGACGCGGCCGACGCGAATCCGACGTACCCGAGCTTTCCTGAAAGGCTTGAACCGGGTCTGGCGGGTCTGACGGGTAAGGGGGTGGGGAGGGTAGGGGGCTTCGCCGTTTTGCTAGGGCTGAAGCCCATTCACTCGTTCGTTACAGGTCTGCATGTATTCGCAGCAGGTGCGTGACTGCTTTGCATCACCAGGCGCGGCGCCAGAGTTTGAGAGGAGCAGACCGACGGCGGCTAATGAGCTGGCTGTTGCGCAGGCTCTCGGAGCCGAAAGGGCACCGGTGATGGTGGTGGCACTGTTCACTGTGGCCAAGCCAACACGAATCAGCACAGCATAGTTGCGATACGGATTTAACGTCAAACTTGGGGATAGGCAACGGCTGTGAAAACTGAAATAGCACCAGACGATATGGCTTGTTCCCTTTTGGGCTTTACGAGCGGTTCATGCCCTTGACTTCAGCCACGGTGGGTGGGCATGGCCGGTGGATGGACGAACCGCCACAGACCGCCGGAGGGTGTGAGTGTGAGTGTGAGTGTGAGTGTGAGGGAATTTGAATTGACTCGTCTGTCGCAGCAAACGCTGAACACAGGGTTTTCGTTTTGTTTTCTTTGGAGCCTTCAGCTGAAAAGGCCCGGGAAGCATCATCCATGATCCATGGGTGACGGGTTGGGTTGAGAATACCAAGTAAGGGGGGCATGGTGCCAGGATGGCATCGGTTTTGCGAGACGCCGAGATGCCGGGAGAAGCCCTTGAGCAGTTGGAAGACCCACGTAGCGCACGTCTCCGATCTGGTCTGCCGTCGTCTGTGGTTCATGTCGTGTAATTACGGATACAGAAGAATACTGTACGCCATTTCTCCACGGACGGTTGAGAGGTAGTACAGTGCAGACAGTTCCTCTGTGCGCAAGTGAGTGACGCTGCGTTTTGGTACCGGGTTTTGGTGGTGCACATGTCAGAAAGATGCAGCATTGATTGTGATGTCTACCCCGTTGTTTAATTACTGGCTTGCTGCATCTCCGCGCACCAATGACATCATACCGGATGAGGCCGGTCTCGCTCCAGTTCGCTTCTAAAATAAAAGAAAAAAATAAGGTGCGCCAGGCTCGTTCCGAAGCTAAGCCGTAGGCAGTCTAGAAGCCGCAGCACCTACGAAAAGGTTGCGGCAGTCTGTCTTGTCAAGTACAAAGGTAGTCTAAGGTTCGCGAGAACAACAGAGTCGCGGCACCGACAGAAGAAGCGAGCCCAGGCGAGGGCGGATACCTAGGCAGGTACCTACTATTAACTAAGTAAGGTATTCCCGGGACGTCTCCGCTCATCGCCGGCCTCGACCCTCTGCAGACCACGCGATGATCTCCGGCGTCCCGGGATCAGATGGATATTACACTCACATACCTGCATACACGCACACACACCCATCCACACACACACACAACACACACACACACACACACACACACACACACACACACACGGCACACAACATGTACATAGTACTGCATAGCACACTCAGTCTGAACACAACACGGTCCAGCTGCATCCACACTCGGACGGTCCACCCCACTGGGGAGGCCCCACTGTTCCATACCGTACTGCCGTAGAGTACCGAAGGCAGAGTAGACCGGCGCGGCACCGAATACCGAATCCCAAAGATGCAACGGCCCTGAGATGAGATGGGGAGCCTCGTTGACATTAACCCCCTCCCCCATTGGCTCCGTCCATACGTAGCCTCCTGCCCTGGGCCCCATCGTCGCATCTTTCCTACCCTCGGATAGCTAGCTATCTTGCGTTGCTCTACTTCTGTACTTCATGATGCTCTCTCCAGTCCCGCCAGATATATAATCCTCCCGTCCACCCACCCTCGCCTCTCCATTCCCGCTAATGCCCTCCACTTCCACGCCCCCCTTTCTCATCCATCCCACCGATCCATCTTCACCGTTCATTGTTTCCTCTCTACTCTTGACTTGTAATCCGTCATCCTCCAAGTGACTCCTGTTGATCCTTGCCTGACTCACCCCATACTGCCCATCAAAGAGGCAATTTCAAAACACAACCGCTGCAATGAACAGCACATCACCCGAGATCCCCCCTTACACCATGGCCGCCGGCTTCCCGCCCATGGGCCCAAACAACACTGCCTATGACCTCATTGCCTCTCAGTTCGCAGCTCGTATCGTAAGTCCTTCCTTCATCACTCACCCGCCGCCTGAAAAACTCATAAAGCTCACGTGTGAACCGCAGGGTACGAACGTGAACGGTTACTGCACCCCGACTTCCCTTTGGTCTTGCCCGCCGAGTCCCACATCAAGCGTCGACACCAACAAGGCTGGCGACTCCCACGATGACTGCAGCCACTCATCAACGTCGGAAAGCCCCCTCGACAAGACCTCTCAGAAGAGCCGACGCGCCAACAGATACAAGAACTGCAGCGAGACCGTGCTTTCAGTAAGTGAACCCGACCCCGTCTACCCAGGTCGAGACATGAAGAAACTTACACTGTACCTCCAGAAACGACGCGCACAAAATCGGGCTAACCAGCGCGCGTACCGCAAGCGCAAGGAGCAACGCCTGGAGGAGCTCCAGCAGCAGATCGACGACATGCACCAGAAGAACGACGCCCTTTGCTGCGCCTACAGGCTGCTGGCCAACGAATGCTGCCGCCTCCGCGCCGGCCAGGTGACAGAGCAGTCGTCAACGAGCTGGAACAACATGAACGGCGCCAACAACCTGATTCTCGACATGGCCGCGCTCAACGCCTACCGAACCACCAACCCCATCGCGACTTCGAGCCCGGCCACCGAGTCATATATGGAGTATCCCGACACTCCCGAACAACTGTGGAGCCCCTATCCGTGAGTGGGTGCGGGATCGGCGCAGCTCTGCAGATAGTGACGGGCCCACGCGGTAACCCTCTTGAGATGATCAGGATTTTATGATTTATGGTGTTTTTCCGGGGTGCGGTCATTCCCTTTGTCTGGGCGAGCCTCCTGTGGACGATGGTGTCTTCATTTGGGGTTTGCGGCGTTGGACGGAAGAGCGTTGTTACTTTTAGCCGTGGAGTATGGTCTTTTCTTATTACTTCACCTCTACAAGTGATACCAGCCGGGCGAAGAGCCAGGGCTGACATCTGGCAGCAATGCCACTGACACGAGATGTATGAACATGAATCATGCAGATTCCGTGTAGACAATCAAATTCTGTGACCATTCGCTTGGTTTCCTTGCTATGTGACCTAATAATACCCTGTCGAGATGAGAACGCAGGCAAGCCTCACAGCGCCACCTTACTTGCACGACACTTTAACACTTGGCTACGGGGCCTCCTGGGATGGTGTAGCTAGTTGGCTGGACGATCTTGTCAGTGTTCCGAAGTCGCAATATTCGTCGGTCTGACTCACCACGGGGTAGTAGATGTTGATCAAGATTCCAGGCTCGTTTCCAGTGTACACGCCCCTGTCGTCCGTTAGATACCGTATTACAAACCATCCTCACTGGAAACTTACGGAAACCTGACCGTCGGAGAAAATTGGCCACTTCCAGAGCCGGTCACTTTGATCTGGGCACATGAGATGTAGAACTGGGCCCCGCCCTTGGTGCTGGCTGAGTGCAGGCCGATCTGTTCGATGCGGAGGAGATACTCTCCAGGGGCTATTGTTGTTGACAAGTCAGTTCCGCTCCTTGCAACCAAACAAGTGGAATACGTACGCGTGCATGAGGGGATTTGAAAGTTGAAGGCTGCCTGGTTGGAGGCGGGAAACTTGATCTGTCCGTTACCCGTCTCCGCGCCGAGCTCCCAGATCTTGGCCCAGGGCCCGCTACCGTCGTACGTCGTGACGTTGCTGGAGCCTGCGGGCGACAGCCACACAATCACGGGCCCGTCATGGTAGATGGACTGGTCCATGGCGAAACCAACCTGTTTGCTTGTTAACGACAGCTCAAAGTCCTAACTCTCAGTGTTCGGGCCGGCGGCTTACGGTAGATCCTGCCGCGACAGTAGCAATCTTGGTGGCTGGCCCGGAGGAAAGACCACCGGCATTGCACACAATATCTTTGCTCGAGACATCGGTGATGGGGCTGTTGTGGTTTGTGTTTCTCCGGACGTTGACGTACTCGCCGGTATTGGTGCCTCCCACCACCAAGCTTGTGAAGCGGTCTAAAAGAGCATATCAATACATACTCTGACGAGAGAGGAGACTGATGTCACTGACAGTGCGCCGAAGTGAGGCTACATAATGTGGCGAGAGCCCCGAGGATTGGAGTGAGTGATTTCATGTTGAAGCTGATGGGTAGCGGCTTTACGATTCTTTGACTTGATCGAAATTCCCCCTGACGAGAGATTCAGCAAGCGCGCGACGGCTGGCTTTAATGGCCGTGAGCTTGCAGTTTGGCGGTATGTAGAAGCCTTCCTAAGTCTTCGCTGGTGGGGAGAACCCCCCTGATCCGGAGGAGCCCGTAGACGGACTGAGATCCCGGCACTTGCCTGATTAGTCCAGGAGGGTGTCGAGTGTAGATTGCCGAGACCATGGCAATGTGACTGTGGTGAATATAGCCGGTCTTTTCTTCCGTATCACGAGGATGTTGTGCCCCTTTTGTTTGCACCTGAGAGCACTAATATCAATCGGGTGTATGCCTCTAGGCAGGTCTGAACGACCCGTGATGAACCGTCCAAAGCCGCCAAGATCTCAATACTCTGGCCTTGGTCTTCAAGCAAATTTAATTTCGATAAAATGTCCCAATGGTGTTGGTCAATCCGCGTTGCCCTGTCCTCACAGGTCACCTCTAGGTCGAGCTACGGACAACTTCAAGAGTAAATGCATCGCAGTAGATGCCAAGTGGCTGTGTATTCTTGGGATTTGCATGGGATACAGTTGGCTTAGCCGCCCAGTCTTGCGTTGCTGTACTCTTCCATGTTTCTTTCCAGCTTTGCAACCGCTTGCATTTGCAGGTCTTGGATGTTCCCACCTCCAACTCAACAGCCTAATCACGCACCGAGAGAAAGAAAGATCAACCATGTACAACATAAACCCCCAAGTTCACAACTTAGCAAGTCCACTGCGGATAATTAGCATCAAGACAAGAATTGAGCCCGTTTCACCAGGACTTACCACGCTGCCTCCGGGAACTTCATAAGAAGTGAAGCCGTTGTAGACTGCGAGATTTTGTCAGCATATCCTACGCAGCATTCAAATAGAGCTCACATACTGTTTGCGGTGTATCCTGGGTCAGTCTCCTTGAAAGCACCGGGGATGCTGAGCGTCGGCGAGAAGGCGCTCGCGCTGCTGCCGGTGACATTGATCTGGGCACAGGAAATGTAGAACTGAGGGATGCCGGCGGGCCAGGGGTTATGGATGGCCAGCGACTGGATGCGCAGCAGGTACTCCCCGTTGGGAAGACAGGTCGGGATCTTGGACTCGTATGTTTCTGCTGGGATCAGTATCAAACTCCTGATGGAAATTCCGGGTGTGTCTTACGGTACATCGGCCATGTGGCCTGGCCGTTGGAGAAGGTCGGGCCAAAGTCCTTGAACTTGACCCATTTTCCAGACCCGTCGTAGTCCTGAACGTGAGACGGCGCCTTGGAGAGGAATCTTTCAAACAAATGAGTGCGGGGTCTTCGGGTTGATCATTTCGAAACTCACAGAGAGATCGGGCCCTGGTGGTAGACGGCCGTGTCAAGGGTGAAGGAGAACGAGTCGCCAGGCTTGACGGAGGTGACGGTCGTCTGCGCACCGCTGGCGCCGCCTACATTGCATCTCAAGTCCGTGGACGCAAGGTCTGGGAGTTTCGTCAGTTGGGCTGGTGCTCTCTGCGAGTCGCGCTTTCGCAAAACAACGTACCAGTCACGGGGGAGTTGTAGTTGGTGTTCTTGCGAATGTGCTCGAAAACGCCAAATTTGGAAGAGCCTACGCCCAGTTGCTGGAAGATGTAGTGGCCAGACACCTCGGAGACGGCCACCGACAAGGCGGCTGCGATGGCAAAGACCTTCATGATGGATGACCTGCAAATTGTGAGGTGTGACGAGCTGGAGGTTAATGGCGGCGGAGGTTAAGCGGTCAACAGCTCGGGCGTTGCGAATGCCCAACTTCATTTATTCTTCTTTTCAGAGCCGCCATGAAGCTGGGATGTGACATTCAGCACCGTCATCCGTGGGAAGTTTGCACGGAGACGGCCCGGAGCCCCTGCCTCCACGATGCTACCCCGGAGGACTTCTTCATGAGTTTGAGGGGCTTTGACTTGAGAACAACTGGGTAAACGGGAATAGTCTCGCCCCTTGCTTTGTGATGGACTCTATGTCGAGCAAATCACCCATTGCGTCCTAGACTTCCTGGTATGCATGAGGCGAGCTGGTTGGTGTACTTTTCAAGCTGCAATATAAATTGCCCCCGCGGAGTAATATCCAGCGGCACGGCATCTGAGCGAGATTATGTTTCTTTCGTCGAAGGACACATCAGACTACGTATTAGTGCCTGCTTGGGTTTTGAACCGGGAAGACGACGAATCGGCCACTAAGCACAGCCATGGCCGATGTTTCCCATCGCCAAGGGAAATCGGACCGGCTGTCTAGGCCCGAAGATTGACCGTTGTTATTGGGAAAAGGGGGCATGACATGTTTCATGAAAGTGGATTGGCTGCAGTCGTTTGGATGCGAACAAGGACCGTAGTCGATAGGATCTCCCGGCAGAAGTCGCGCATGCAAGGAGCAATAGCCGATTCGCTGGAAGAGACGCATCCCCGTGCTGCCAATCTAGTTTAAATTAAGCTTGTCGCAAGAAATATGACATTTGTCACACGATTGCGAACGGCATGGCTCTGTTTTGGCGACATCCATACATGAGACGAATGACCGGAGCTTGTGCCTCCGATTCGAAGCGGCACGGCAACGGGATCGACACACATCACTGCCGGTACCACGAAAATGTCGCTTGGCACGAACGAACATCATCCGGAACTAGAAAGGGGTCATATCAACTCAAGAGGGTCATGATCTTCTTGGGAGAAAGACGCAGGCATATATGACTCTATTCTCCATGCCTACCCGGGCTCAACTAAGCCAGTGGATGCCTACCATTGCGATGGTGGAGGGTAATATGTGGTCATGGACGTAAGCATGGGACGCCAAAAGATTCGAAAAGATGGAGTTGGGTACATTCGATCCATGCTAAACGCCTTTACCACAGCCAAATAGTATCATATCATGCCAAGGAAATGTTCAAGACTCCCTGCCCACCGGATCGCTTACCGGTAAGCTCGATACCACGCGATGTTATTGCGTAAATCCACTAGGAGACATGCCAGGGTTCAAGAGGGACCAGTATGTCGTATCGACGCCTTGGAACGCCCAGTCGCCCACCTCGGCTGTTATACCCGGACATTGCCATCCCAAGCAGTCGGCGTTGAATCCGGTGTAGAGGTCTCCGTGAGTGGTGTTGAATTCCTGGCCGAGAAGAGCATCCACAGACGCCATGGATGGGGTTTCTTGACTTGATGGAAATGAAGGCGGCGAAACCGTAGTGGTGTTCGACGGCGTTGGGAGCTGGGAGTGGCTTAGATCCACCAAATGAGACTGCGCGTTTTGGTCAGACGAGTTTTTGATGTTGATTGTCCCAAGATAGGGAATGCTCAGTTTGAGATTCCACTCCTCGCCCGTCTCCGTTGTTAGACAGTTCCTGCAGCAATCGATGATGGGCAGAAGCTGCTTGATGATTCCGGCGCTCTCCCCCGAGAGTTTGTCGTGATTCAAGTCGGCCAGCTCTTCCATCTTCTCCATGACGGTCTGGGCCAGCGCCCTGTCTTCATCGCGTTGCAGCGCCCATTCATCGTCCCTGACTCCGGGTGGGCGGCTCAGATGGCCTAGCAACAGTGTCATTGCCGCCATGAGAGAGGAATAATCGATGTGGCGACAGGAGAAGACGGCGTTGTTCGCCGTGCGGAATACGACACAGCGCTTGAGTACTGCCCGGCTTGACTCTAGGCATACTTGCTTACTGTAGTCGAAGCGGTTGTTTGTCGGATTGCGGAGCATGTAAGGTAGGTGCAGCAGGATGAGCAGGCTGTGGTGGTGAATCTGCAGCATCAGGTGAGACATGACTGTCATTTGCGTCTCCGGATCGGCAAAGGTGGACATTGGGGGCATCTCCCACCACCCTGCGCCCATGGTCTTCGCCGCTTGCTCAAGCTCGCAGTCGATGGACTGCGTCATGGCGTATCCCTCGCTGGTGGACGCATGGTTTCTGTCAATGATGCGGAGACATATTGCCGTGTAACGTTTCTCCAGCTTCTCCATGGGGGTGTCGTTACCCGTGTAAGTTTCGCACATGAAGCTGTTGTCTTGTGTGCCGGCAGGCAGTCCAAGCAGCAGAGACAGGTAGCGATCACAGAAGTTGATTCGGTACCAGAGTTGCTGTGACGAGGGTATCATTGCCGGGTTGATGGTGGGATCACAAGACTTGAGCGGCCGGCCGCCGTTCCGCTCTATGCCGATTAATTGTGCGAGGCTCAGCGCTCTTCTCATAGCCAGCCAAGCTTTGCGCAGGTTGCCCGAGTTGATGAGGTAGAAGCCCTGCAGGATGAGACACTCAAGGCCCTCTACGGAGCCAACGAGGTCGTCGTTGGATGTTACCTGGCTTGCGACGGCACTCCATTCGGCCATGGTGTCCTGGATGGAATCTTTGAGGGAGAGCCGAGAGGCGTCGAAGCATGGCGGTAACTGCTGGAGACAGATGGTCAACTGAAGGAGACGTTTGGCTAATATGGCTGGGTGTTTGGTGATGTCGGGCATGGTTGAGAGGGATGCTAGCGACGGGGACTTGTTGTCGGCTATGTCTTGGTTGGAGTAGAACAAGATGAGGACAAATATCGGACCCCTGCTCGATTCGATGATTGTCTTGGCGTCCTGGACGGACGGAAACATGGAGTATAGTTCCTTGCATATTTTCTCATGTTTTGGCGGGGGGTGTGACGATTCTGATGTCGGCTTAGAAGGGGTTGGTTGTTGAAGCTGGGGCGCGACGGAAGCACTCTGGGTCGTCTGGACGCGGCTGTCCGGGGTGTAGAGAGACTCTGAAGTACGAGGAGACGTGTGTGAGGTGGCTGGCGTGATGACCTTTTCGGAGGATAGTTCTGGGCCTATCTTGTCGGCCAGCTTGACCATCAACTCCTCAAGTCGACCGAGACGCTGGGCCAGGCCGCGCTCGGGAGGACCAGACGGCTCATCGTCGATGAACTCCTGGCTGACGCAGGTGGTCCCCCGGGTCTTGCAGCCGGCACAGGTTTGCTCTTCATCAGAGGCAAACTCGCACCTGATCTTTCTCTTCCTGCCTGGACGAGATGTCAGCGGGCCATGTCATGTCCGCCGGTTTCCGAGTCTCGGGACGGCGGGATTGTTTCTCGGACGGACGAACTCACACTGCCAGCAGCTGCGTGTGCCCTTGCGGACCTTTCTCTTCTTGGAAGGACGCTCGTCCATGGTGTTAATGCGATGGTGGGTTCACTAACACGGGAAAGGGTTGCAGCATCAAATGAGAGCCGTGTCAGACGGTTTGTGGCCAGTGATCTGGAGAAAGTTGGTCAAAGTTGTGCAGCCAGGTGAGTTGGCCGAAGCCAGCCATGAAAAGAGCCCTCCGTACAGAGAATTGCATCACCGCACCGCCCACGGCGTCAGCTCCTGTCTCATTGCTATCGTGATGTTGTTCATCTGCTTACGGATATTTCGTCCGGTCGGAGGCCGAAGCGGACGAAGCGGACCAGCAGAGAAGAAAGACATGCCCCCCGACGGGACGAATCGTGCCCGAGTCATTTGCGACAAGCCAATCAAAGCCAGACGCTTTCCGCTTTTGATACAAGCGCCTAAACGCCATTGGCTAGTGTTTCTTGGCTGATAAGTACGTACTGAAAACCACCTCGCGCGAGCTGCATTCCTGGCCTTCAGCCATGCATTTGCATCTCACCCGCCGAGCATCCTTCGCGCCGTCTGCCTGCTCTGCTCTCAGAACCCGGTCCACATTCGTATCTGATTACTAACTCCAGGAGCATTCTCGCGATTCTTGACACGTTACGGATACGTACTGCACATACCATACCCGGCGCCAGTCCCTCCCCTGTAGCAAAGCACGCATTCGCAAGCGCTCCTGCCCCGGGCCCGTCTCCGGCTTTGACCCCGCACCGCTTCCGCTTCCGCTTCCGCTTCCGCTGCCGCCTCCGCTGCCGCCTCCGCACCGATCAAGGCCCGGGTTTGCGCCGGAGGAAAGCACGGCCCTTGATGCAGGCTCTGCCGTGCCGTGTCGTGCTGCCTTCCGCCACTCCGCATCCCAGCCGCATCGGTCCATGAGGACGTGCCGGCCATGACCCCGCCGCCCGAGTACAAGTTTGTCAACTTTGGCGCCGATGAGGGAGAATTCCAGCCGGCCAACAAATCCGTCCGAAGCCATGCCATCAGGACAGCCATCCAGAAGGGTGCTTCTGAGCTGTACACCAATACGGCCCTGACATCTCGGGACACCATCAAGCGCAAAGCGCAGCTGAAGGGCCGCTTCAGACTGCCTGCGACTCCTGCGAAACCTACAGCAGGGCGAAGCTCCAGGGCGCAGCCAAGACAAACGGCAACGTCTCATTCTCGCGTGCGTACCATTTCCCCCCATCTAAGGCTAACCAACAATGCGTCGCTGACCACTCCTCGTCGGTCCTTGCAGAACCCACTTGAATCCGCGACGCAGGCTGCTTGGCCTCCTTGGGTTCAGCGGCTGGGTAGCGACAACGCAGACCCCTTCAACACGCTGCCCATCCCGAGCAATTCCTCGGTAGATTCTCTGGTCAGATACTGTAAGATGGACCTCCGCGTGAGGTTTGAACGTCCAAACCATCTACGGATACTAGACGCTGACCCCACAGTCGTCACAAGGTTCAACCTCAACTCAACCACGATTGACCAGCAGAGACCATGGTTTCCCTACGCCATGCAGAGCGCTCTTATCATGCGTGTCACCCTCGCTCTGGCGGCCGAGTTCTTGACGGCGACGATGCCCTCGCTTGATCCGAAGCTCCAACGCGAAGGATACCATCAAAAGGGAGAGGCCATGCGCATCATCAGGACTCGGCTGGAGTCTCGAGAGTCTGCCAAGAGCGCAAGCGACGACCTTTCCGTACTCGCCGGCGTGGCCATGCTGGGAAGCGTTGAAGTCAGTGGGCCTACCTTGGGATATACTTCCATCACGCACTCCAAAACTCTGACACACACTTTCAGGCATTCCAAGGCCACTTTGCAGCAGCAGAGGTACACCTGACCGGACTCCATTCCATGATGGAGGCCCGAGGCGGGCCAGACACGATCAAACACGACTACATCCTCTGCCGTTGCATCAACTGGTAGGGCTCTCCACCTTTTCCCCAGACTCCTCATCAATTTGACTCTTGTGCTCACCAAGCCATCGTCAGGATTGACATCCAAGTGGCATCCGGTCTGGGGAGGATTCCGAAATTTCCCATGTTCCATACGCTCGACCAGGTGTCTCTGCCATCGTCAGTCGTGAGTCGCGCAATGACACCTTCCTTGCGTCACCTGGACAGGCTCGGAGGCCACAATCCCGACGAGAGCAATGAACCACGTAAGATCTTCGTGAGTCTGAGGCAAGCAATCTGCTCGCAGGCGGGGGCGGTGTCAGCAGACGACATCAGAATCGTCATGAACACCGCGGACAGCTCGATCCTGCACTTTCTGTACGTGGATCGTCAAACGGCGACACCTGTCCAGAAGCGGTTCCTCGTCTTGGTCGCGGCGGCTCACGTCTTTCTGTACGTCGTCCTGCGCGAGATCCCGACAACCGGGCACATGATCCGGCTCTTGGTAGCGCGCATGCGGGCCGCGCTGGACGATGCAGACTCCATCGCCCTCGTCTGGGTCTCCCACGACGCCGCTCTGCTCTGGATCCTCTTCGTGGGCGTTGTCGGGTCCGGAACAACAGAGGACCGCCAGTGGTTCGCCTCCAGACTGCACAAGGTTTTGGACAGAGCGGGCGACGTGTTGCCCCCAGAGCGATGGAACCGCGAAACCTTACAGCAGATGCTCGCGGGATTTCTTTGGCGGGACGAGCGATGTCTGCCGGTCCTGGAAGAAATCTGGGGGAGCCGCCACACACACGCAGCGACGGAGCACCCGTCCCGTTCGGCGGTCAAATAGCGACAACGAGATTGGTTGAAGCTGTGTGTCAGGAGTCAAGACATGCCGTCCCGCTTGTCGGCGAAGATACGACCGGTATGACCCGTATTGCAGCAATATCGGCGGTTGATGCGTTCGTCCGACAGTCTGCAGAGGAGCTGACGCGAGGGTGGCACGACTCAGTCGCCGCAGGCAACGGGGACAAGTGTGTTGGATTGCTGACACTATGGAGAAATTGAGAGCCGTTGGGCGCTCAAAATTGCCCTTTTTGCATCCAACTGGCCCCATCCCCGCAAATTTTACCCCGGATTCCATCACACAATTGGAATTGCCAATGGCTTCGTTCCAACCTCTCTCGCTCAACAAGCCCCCATGCCCATGTCCATGTCCATGTTCATGGACCAGGCCCTTGCCTGCTTGCCTGCCTGGCCCCTTGTTTCTCTCTTGCGTGTCCCCTGCCGAGTTGCAGAGCAGCGAAGAAAAACCCGGCGCAAACCGCGTCCGAGCTATTCGTACGCTGTTTGTGCAAGGCGAATGAATGACGCTCGGGTTCGCGGCACGTCGGCCGAGTGCCTCCAATGCACGCGCAAACCTTCGGGTCCGCCAGAGACGCAGGCCATCAAATGTCGGTTTGCCCGTGGCGCGCCCGTCGAGCTATCTTTGACTCTGGTTCTTAATTGAAACTCGTTTGTGGAAACAAGCCTTATCAGTGATCACCGCTGACGGTTCGGTTCGGTTCGTTCAGGGAATCAAGACTCGAATCATTTTTTCATCTTGAAACCGGCTTTACCGTCTTGCTTGCCACCGCGTCGTCGCATGTCGGTCAATTCGGCGAATATTTCTCTCGTTAATGAAGGCCCCAACGAGGCCCGAAACCATTGTCTCTGCGGTTGGTAATGAGAAGATGTCAGTTTATTCACGCCAGAACGCGGCTGGCCACTCACATTGTCCCAAGAGCAGATGAGATGAGAAAAAAAAAAAATACCAAGAAAAGAAAAAAAAACCAGGGTCTGCAGCCAGTTCCGCCCTGAGTTCATGGCTCTGGTGGTCGACATGGATGTTCCGTGGTTCCCAAAGTGCCCGTCGCGTGAGAGATCTCAGTCTTCGCGTCGCCAACAGCGCAGAGAGTGAGATTTGTGCAGGGGCAACCCGCGTCGTCACGGTAGTCGGCCACTCAGGTTGCAGGGAACGACGTCGGAGGCGTCGACAAGCCTTTTCCGCCCTCGAGTCGATCTTCTAGAAGCCTTCCTGATGCACGACTCTGTGCGACGGTGTGAGTGGGCATCGACCAGGATGACGACTCGAGGATGTCGGGATTCTACGGGACCATCACCCGCGCTATTACGTTTTCCTTTGCAGCCGGCTGCGGGCAAGCGGCATTGCACCCACGAGAGGCATAGCGCATTCAGGAACACTGCAAAAACGGACAAAAGTCATCGATGTGTCTCGCGGGAGCGTGGGCGGGCGGCCTATGAACAGCCTTGAAAGGAGTTGTCTAGCCAGGGCTAGCAGCGGCTCATGCCACCATGCCGCTGCCCGCCCCCCTTGCTCGGCAATCGCCAACTTGGCTTTGCTTCCCGTCTGAAGAGATTGAGCCTCACACTCTTGGCCCAACGTCTAAGTATGTGCGTCACACCTCCCTCCCACAGGCAGTGAGTGGCCTGGCCTGGGTTTCGAAGCAGGCGGACTGAGCGAGCGCAGAGTTTCTACCGTCTCGACGGCAATAACGCGCATGCCTGACGATACACCCCATCCCCAATCCCAGCCATGCCAGCTCTTCCCAGCGCCACCGGTCGTATTTCGGGGCTGATCGTGGGTATGGACTGACTCAAGGGGCAAGGTGAGGCCACTCTGCGGCTCTTCTGCTGGGTCCATTAGGTAAAGCAGAGGTCACAAAATCCACTCTATTACGATGTCAAAACTTTTCGAATTGCCTCAGTCCCGCAGGCCCTCGCAGGCCCTCGCGAGGAGACCTGGTTTCTTTGACAAATGGACGGCGCAAAGAGCACCAACGTCGTGGTTCTGGCCGTTGCTTTCTCCAGGGAAACTCGGAACGCCTTCAACAGTGCGTCTGGAATTTCAGGGACGCTGGTCGATTTCGCGGGGAAAGTCTGCAACGGTCTATTCCCCCGCAAAATCAAGACGCACGGAATCACAGAGGCGGCGACGGGGATGATGGGATCTGACTGGACTGGATTGGATTGGATGGGATGGGATGGGACGAGCTTTCTGCAATACCTATCTATCAATCATGACCATCCCTTGCCTTGCCATTGCCATCCCGCCCACTC
Organism: Colletotrichum horii; assembly: GCA_027406005.1. Classification (NCBI taxonomy): domain Eukaryota; kingdom Fungi; phylum Ascomycota; class Sordariomycetes; order Glomerellales; family Glomerellaceae; genus Colletotrichum; species Colletotrichum horii. The sequence goes on from JANVYB010000008.1 coordinate 5,032,494, forward strand.
ACATTCGTCCGTTGCCGGTGTCACCGCTCCAAGATCGCGGGGGGCCAGAGATAAGGACCCTTGTTCAACGAGTCCTTGCCTTTGGTTGATTGCATGGAAGTGGAAGGGGAAGAGTCTCCTCCAACTTGGAGTTTGTCTTCTCAGAGTGGTCGAGAAGGCGGAGGGAAGGGCGAGGCTGCTCTCCTCATCCCGTCCCGTCTCGTCCTCGGCCTGACTCCGGGGTCGGTGCTCTGGCTCTGGCTCTGGCTCTGGCTCTGGCTCATGCTCCGCCTCTTGCCACCACCATATATCCTCCTCCCACCTTCCCATCTTTTTGGAGTTGTCTTTCCTCTCTCCTTCTTCAGTCCAACCAGGCACTCGACAGTCTCTCTCTCACTCTTCGGTCCTTCCAGACTCTTCAACTGCCGTCCGCGACCAGCTCAACCCGGTCTCACCACCAAGTCGGTCCGTCTTGTCTGCTCTCCACAACAACGACACCAGCCATCTCGTGTGTGTGTGTGTGTGTGTGTGTGTGTGTGAAAACTCGTGCGCCCTACTAGGCCCCACGGAGCATATCCATCCATCCATCCATCCATTACACAACGGTCAAAAATACCAACATTAACACCAACAATGGACCACGACCAGATCAACAACCAGTCCCGCGGGGCTGAGGGCAAGGACTCCAAGTCGGACGGCGCCGCTGTCGCCCCCCAGTTCTCCCGCGATGCCGTCTTCCCCGGAGAGGTCGTCGGCGAGGTCACCGACCTCAACCGCCAGGACCTGGAGAAGCAGAAGGCCGCCCAGGGCAGCGCCCACTTCCACCGCCTCGGCTGGAAGCGTCTCACCGTCGTCCTCATCGTCGAGGCCATCGCTCTCGGCAGTCTCAGTCTCCCCGCCGCCTTCGCTACCCTCGGCATGGTTCCTGGCGTCATCCTCTGCATCAGTCTCGGTCTCATCGCCATCTACACCAGTGACGTCGTCGGTCAGGTCAAGCTCAAGTTCCCCCACGTTTCGCACTACGCCGACGCCGGCCAGCTCATGATGGGCCGCTTCGGCTACGAACTCGTTGGTGCCATGTTCGCTCTGCAGTTGACTTTCCTGGTTAGCTCCCACACCCTCACCGGCGCCATCGCCTTTGGCAACATCACCAACAACGGCGCCTGCTCCATCGTCTTCGCCGTCGTCTCCGCCATCATTCTGCTGATCCTCGCCATTCCCCCCTCCTTCGCCGAGGTTGCCATCCTGGGATACATCGACTTCGTCTCCATCATCTTGGCCATTGGTATCACCATGATTGCCACCGGCATCAACAGGCACTCCATCACCACCGCCGCCTGGTCTGCGTGGCCCCAGGACGGTCTCACCTTTGCCGAGGCCTTCATTGCCATCACCAACATTGTGTTCGCCTACAGCTTTGCCATTTGCCAGTTCTCCTTCATGGACGAGATGCACACTCCCTCTGACTACAAGAAGTCCATCTGGGCCCTCGGTCTCATTGAGATCTTCATCTACACCGTCACCGGTGCCACCATCTATGCCTTTGTCGGCCAGGAGGTCCAGTCTCCCGCTCTCCTGTCGGCTGGCCACAACATCTCCAAGATCGCCTTCGGCGTTGGTCTGCCCGTCATCTTCATTTCGGGATCCATCAACACCACGGTCGTCGGTCGCTACATCCACGGCCGCATGTACAAGGACTCCATCATCCGCTTCATCAACACCAAGATGGGCTGGATCACCTGGCTTACTCTGATCACCGTCATCACGGTCCTTGCCTTCATCATCGCCGAGGCCATCCCCTTCTTCTCGGAGCTCCTGTCCATCAGCTCCTCCCTCTTCATCTCCGGCTTCACCTTCTACTTCCCTGCCATGATGTGGTTCATGCTCATCCGTGAGGGCTCTCCTTTCGCCACCCACAACCTTTGGAAGACGGCCTTGAACGGTCTGTGCTTCGTCATTGGCATGATTGTTCTCGTCTGCGGCACATACGCCAGTATTGTTGAGATTGTAAGTCTTGACCGCTCATCGCTCTTGGCCATAGTCCACACGCTAACCCACTCTACAGGCGCACAAGTTCAAGACCGGCGCCATCAGCAGCCCCTTCACCTGCGCTGCTCTTGCTTAGAGCAAATGCTTCAAGCAAATCAAAAGTCTTTCAAGTTTCATAGATAATAAAGAAATACCCCCTGTCTATTACCGCAAGCTATCATCTTCTTCTTCCTCTTCTTCATGTGATGCATTGTGACTTTTCTGGGCCGATATATGTCATGTCCTGTCTGTTGCTGCCAGCCGTCCAACTTCAGTCGGGTTCTGGAGACCAACTGAGGTACCCTCCACGGCTTCACACCCCCCGACGTCAAAACAAAGCCAGAGTTATTGCGCAGTCGAATCCTTGTTCGTCTATCGTGGCGGAAAGTTTCGCTGTTGGAGCAGCGTGTCCTTCCAGGTCGGCTGGAGGTTGCAATGCCGGCCCGGAACAGCGGGGCTTTGCAGCAGTGCCGAGCGCTAGGTAGCCTGAACCGATCCCCTGCTGGACCCCTGTACTCACTGTCAGCTGTCACCGCCAGCCCAAGACAGGCCCAGCCCGGCCCAATCACCCCGCAACCAGCCCAAAATTCGATCCCGTCCAAAAGTAAACAAACCCATCACCGCCCGCCGCAAGTCTCACTCGCCTCAACAACCGTCCGTTCAGGAATCGACACTCCACGTGCAACCGCTGCCGCCCCGCTCACTCGTTCGCCGACCGACAACATTCACAATGGGTTCCGACGACAAGGTCGACAAGTCCAAGGTGCACAAGCTCGCCCTCAAGGGCAGCGCGAAGCTCGTCGCCGAGTTCGTGAGTATCCAACCCCTCGTCGCATCCTCGTGCCGCTCAATCGGGTGCTTCCTAGATTGCATCATGCGCAGAACATTATACTGACCGGACTCTTGCTGGGTAGTTTCAATATTCGATCCACACCATTCTGTACGAAATGCCAACCTCCCTCCAGCTTTCCCAACTGCGCGCAACCAACATGATCTAACCCCGCTCCCAGTTTCCAACGAGGTGTCTATCCTGCGGAAGACTTCTCTGCGTAAGCCAAAAACCCCTCCCGGCGCATCCTAAATGTTATGCACTGGTGTCAACAATAAAATTGCTGACTTGGTTATGCTTCGTCCAGCGTCAAGAAATATGGCCTCAACATGCTAGGTTCGAAACACTCTCCCATCCCGTCGACCGATCGACAGCGTACGGCTTGCTCTAACACACAACTGCAGTATCGTCGGACGACCAGGTCAGGGCATACATCAAGAAGATCATGGGCCAGCTGGACCGTTGGATGCTTCGCGGAAAGATCTCCAAGCTCGTCATCGTCATCACCGACAAGGACACGGGCGAGCACGTCGAGCGCTGGCAGTTTGATGTGCAAATCTTTGGCAAGTCAAAGTCAAAGTCAAAGTCGAGCTCGAAAGCAACAGATCAGGAGAACGTCGCACCCGGCGGCGGGTCGGCGGCGGGGGCGGCGGCGGCAGAGGCCGCGCCCGACAAGACGGAAAAGGAGATCCAGGACGAGATCGCCGCCATCTTCCGCCAGATCACCGCCTCCGTCACCTTCCTCCCCCAGCTCGCAGGCGACTGCACCTTCAACGTGCTCGTCTACGCCGACGCCGACAGCGAGGTGCCCGTCGAGTGGGGCGACAGCGACGCAAAGGAGATTGAGAACGGCGAACGCGTCCAGCTGCGTGGCTTCAGCACCAGTAACCACCGCGTCGACACCCTCGTCAGCTATCGTCTGGCCGAGTGAGCCGGCTTGTCTCTCTCTCTCTCTCTTTTCCACCACCACCCCCTTTACGTCGGCGTGTACTATTACGATGGAGCTGCAGAGATGAATGTACGATGATGGGAGTGCGGGATCTGATGCCAACCCCCCGAACTTCTGGGTTGAAGGGGGCATCAACATGTTAAGGCGTCTTGGCGTTGAGGTCACTGAACATATTCGGAACACCCTTCGAGTCTGGATCTGTGATGAGCACTATCTTTGGCCGTCACCAGTAATGAAGAAACCATAACTGTCTGCTTTCTTGTGCCCCTATACCGGAGTCTATCTTGCATGTGTTTTCTCCTTTTCTACACCGCACATGACCGCCTCCCGCCTTCCCTCCCCCGCCATGCAACCAACCATGCTTCTTCCCTTGATCATTGATACATGCAACGTCGACATGCCATTCGTATGCCCAGGACAACCGCCTGTGTCCGTTTTCGTCGTTATGCCGCAACCCAAACGCCATTGTCAACCCCAGTTCTTAGACTCGCTTGAAGAAGTACACGTAGGCAAACTTCCTCATCTCCTCAATCTCCGCCGCTTCAACAACCTTCTCGTCGTTGAAGAGGACCCAAGCAGGGTGGCCGTCTACCTCCTTGCGAATGAAGGCTACATAGTGACTGATTTGATTGTTAGCTTGTTTTCATGCCCACGACTCTGGGGAGAAAAAAACATACCCTGCATGGATGCTTGTGCCCTTGTGGCAGGAAATGGACTGGAGCTGGTACTTGGCAGGGGTAGCAGCACTTCCCGCCTCCGGCTTGGGTGCAGCAGAGTCGGATGCTGCCGCAGGCGCCTCTTCATCGTCAAAGACTCCTTGATCGTCAGGGTGGCTGAAGAGCCACTCAACAGCTCGCTCAACATCGCCGCTGGTCTCCCGCAGCGCCTTCTTCGCCTGTGGCACGGAGAAGCCCATCGCCCCGAGCATCTCAATCTTTTCGGGATCCGCCGCATCACCCTTAGCGCCTGCACCACCGCCAAGAACCAGAGGCTCATCGATATCCGGGTCTTCCATGTGGGCAAAGAGCCACTCCATGGCGGCGTTGGCGTCGGAGTTGCCAGTGGCGTGGAGGGCTCGGTCGCATCTGTTGCGACCGAAACCCATTGCTTCAAGCTGGCTGGAGGCCTCGGGGTTGGCGACGAAGGCAGGAGCACTTTCCTCGACATCATCCGGAAGAGTCTCTTCCGATGGCTGGAGGCCTTTGGAAAGGTAGTCGTCGAGAAGGAACGGCTCGTCAGGAACGATGACTGGGACATCGATCTTGACCGGAACCCAGTTGATGACGGCCATCTTCCTGGCGTTGACGACAAGGTTCTCAGGCAGCGTCTTGAACAGAGATCGCTTGGTGTAGCCGTCCTTGCTTCCACATGCAGAACATGTCAACTCCACAACCTCTTCGGCGGTGAAATTATCCAGACACTCTCTGAGCGTAACCGGCTTGTACGCATCGGGCTTCGCTTCGGCACCCTCCTCGGCGGGGAGCTTCTCCAATGGGACGTCGATGAAGATGTTGTCTTGCTCATTAGTCGAGTACCTGACCTTCTTGCATCCAAGGCATTGCAATCTCTGCTCAAGAACGAAACGGAAAGGCTGGGTCGGGTCTCCAAGGTCAGGAGGATGCGGGGAACGAGTGATGAGCTTGAAGATGTGCTGCAACAGCTCAAAGGCATCCTGTTGGCGCATGGTCGAGAACTCGGCATGACCTCTGCCAATCAAGTGCTTCAACATGGCGGGCGCCAGGCCCTTCTGCGTCGGGAGATCGGGGGACTGGTCAGACGGAACAGCATCGGAATCGGGCCTCGAGTAGCGGCCTGAAATCAGGCCGTCTGCCATCTTGCGAAGCTGAGTCTCCAGATCCTCCGCAGGGTCATGGACAACGGGAAGGTCGCGGGTAGGCAAGTAGAAGCGGTTCTTGAAGGCGGCGGTGTCAAAAAGACACTGAATGATGCTGGCAAGGTAGCAGCTGTTGCCAAGATTCTTGAGACCAGTCAAGCCGGCGCCAAAGAGAGGCTTCAACTCCTTTCCGTCCTCAGTAGTCATGCTGAAGTCCCAGCGCAAGTTCTGCTCAATCTGCATCTCCGTCAAGCTCTTCTCTGTCTTTTGTCGGTCGGCCAAGATGATTCCCCAGTGGCCCAGATGCTGGCCAAGGTCTCCGTCAATTCTCTCCTCGTCGCACTTGTAACAGTAGACGTCTGCAGTTCCCTCGGGGGTAATGGATCCCAGCTTGACAGCGACACCATGTCCAGACTCGGTCGAGTGTGCGAGGGCGTGGGAGTTTCCATCGACACCGCCCATTTGCTTGCGGCCGCAGCCCAAATTTCCACACTCCAGGCAGAGCCAAAGGTTCTCATGCAAGTCGCAGGCCGAGCAGTGTCCAAGGTCTCCAGATTGAATGGTTCGGGGCTCCGACTGCTGCATCAGCAAGATGTGCTCGCAGCTGGTCAGCTCCTGCTCCCAAGCCTTGACCTCCTCCTTGCGGGAAAAGGTGTTGGCCTTCATGATTCCGTCGACGACGGTTGCAAGCTTGTCGCTTGCCTTGTCAAGCTCTTGGTTGCACTCGAGGCACTTGACGGTGGTTGTAGTGTCGAATCGGTCTTCTTCGGTCTCGGCGGCGATGGCCAGCTTCGACATCTTGAGCGGAGGCTCATCTCGGACGACGACTTTGCGGGTGCGGCGGATATTCAGCACGAGAGGGTGCTCCCATAGCTGTCGGTGAAGCTGGGCGTGGTTGCGATCGCCAGCACAACCGCCGTTGAAGCACTGGAGGCAGACATCAACGCCGGCAGGATCGTCCTGGACACAAAACAAGTCAGAAAATGAAGGCGAAGGGGGGATCAGAGAATTGCGTACACGGGAGTCGAAGCACTGGGTGCAGTCCTCTCGGTAGACAGATTGGAAGGGCGTCGGCGGCTGCAGAGCTGCAAGATGTCAGCTGGGTGAAGCTTCGCATAGGTAGGGGATATGGCTCTAAGCCTCGGGAAACACAAACTTGGGGCTATGGTCTCTAGATGAGGGCACGCCATGGTGGAAGCTGATGTCGCTTTTTCTCGTTCAGAGATCGCGGTCAGTGAGCTTCGGATTGTTGCTGTGGTGAGTGAGGGTCGAAGGAGTGTTGACTTGTGAATGCGCCCCCGGTTGTCTTGTAGAAAAGGCAAACAGGCAGGTGCAGCGAGGTGTCAAAGCGCAACCTTGAAAGGAACCAAGCTGAGTTGAAAATGCAGGTTCCTGGGCAAAGCAAGCCGGAGCAAATGACCGATAAGCTCAAGCTCTTGCAGGAAAATGGTGGTATGGAAGGTAGTGGCCGTTGTGGTGGTGGTGCACCCAGCTCAGTCTTGGTGGGCTGTATTGGTTGGTGCTGGTGCTAGTGCTGGTGCTGCCCCGCGGCGGGGACCCGGTTACGGCACCACAAGGCAGCACTGAATTGCTGCTGCGGGAGAGCTCGAGCTTAGGTAAGGACAGGCTGCCTGGAGCTGAACGATTACGTAGTGGAGTGGGGTCTTTGTAGCGGTTACCTACATTACGCTGTCTAGTTGCATGGAAGCTGCTTAATTGCGTGAGGGTGAGTCAAGGTGCTGGTTTTGATGCAACACGGGCTTTTTAGTGGAGATTATGCATCGAAACGACTTTCCCCGGACTTAAGAACAGAGGACAGAAAAAAAGAAGAACAAAAAAGCGGACACGGAACCCTGCCTACCGCCGACCGGCCGGTGATTGAATCTGGAGTACGTACTCCAAGACCAACGACGACGGAGGTGCAGGACGTATCTAATCAGATCCAATCTCTTTCGTTGACGAGGACAATGACAAATTGTCGCCGCCCCGTCGGATGCTCCACTGCAGCTGCGAATCCCGCCCAGCCAGCTGGTGCGCACAGAGGAGAGGCCTGGCGCGGGCTGTCAGAAGACGGGGATACGCTCCGGTGCCGTGCGGTACGTACTCTGGCCGTCGTTGAGCCGAGGAAACGTGCCTTATCACCGCCAATCAGAAGACGTCTGACGAATCAAGTGGAGGCGGTCGAGTTTTTGTCTTCTCCGAGGCGCCGAGCCTAGTGAGCTCTCCATGACTTAATGCATGGTCATTGAAAGCTCTGATTGGCGGCTGGCACCTGCTACCACCGAGATCGCCATCGTTCTCCGTCACAAGTCCCGCATCCGCTGCGTGTGAGTGCCAGATTCTGGAGCCCGTCCCAGCCAGCGCCCGCTCCACGTCCACTGAGTGTGCCAGCCCAGCGCAGCCCAGTCCAGTGCCAGTGCTAGTGCCAGCTCTCTCCATTTTATTCTTTTGACCCGAATCTTCGCCTCCTCTTTCTGCCCTCCGCTAAACCCTCAGCTGCCGAGTGCCCTTTTGCCTCAACAAATTTCTTATTTCGCACTCCTCTGTCGCCAACATCATCCACAATCACTTTTGATACCCTCAATCGATTCTTGCGACTTCAAACACACCTGCGGCAATCCCCCAAGCTCGATACCTACCCACGCACACCCGACGCCGAATAAAGATTCCGACGACGAAAATACCCTTCACGATGTTCTCCAGGTCCCTCCGTGTCGCCTCCCGCGCGATCCTCACCACCTCCGTCCGCCCCTCCGCCGCTCCCGCCCGCCAACTTGCACCTGCTGTTGCCGTCGGCGCTACGAGGGCATACCACGAGAAGGTGCTGGACCAGTATGTGACCCCGGATATCACGTTTGGAAGATGGAGAGTACTGATGTCTGCGAAACAGCTACTCCCGCCCCCGCAATGTCGGTTCCATGCCCAAGGGCGACAAGGACGTCGGCCAGGGCCTCGTCGGCGCTCCCGCCTGCGGTGACGTTATGAAGTAAGACGCCTCCCGCGAGAAATTACCCCAATATCATCAAATCGCTGTCGGCACGCACTGCGGGGCTCGGCATGCCCTCCGGTCGCAAGCTGCTTCATTTTGCTTCGGCTCCCTCCCGAATGCACTCACACATCAAGCGACCGCCATGCGACGTATCCTTCGTCTTTCTCAGACCTATATGCTAACAAATTTGTCACAGGCTTAACATCCGTGTCGACCCCAAGACCAACACCATCTCCGATGTCAAGTTCAAGACCTTCGGCTGCGGTTCCGCTATCGCATCCTCCAGCTACCTGACGGAGCTCGTCCGTGGCATGACGTGAGTCGATACATCTCTCCACGTTACTCATCTCCTGGCTAACCACCGATATAGTTTGGAGCAGGCCGGCCGAGTGAAGAACACTGAGATTGCCCAGGAGCTGAAGCTTCCTCCCGTCAAGGTATGGCTGCCGTTACGACGCAAAGCTATCCCATCGTTCAGTGCTAACAGAACACCAGCTTCACTGCAGCATGCTTGCCGAGGACGCCATCAAGGCCGCCATTTCTGACTACTACACCAAGAACCCCAACGCGAAGCCTACCAACCTTGCAGGCACCGAGGCCAAGACCGAGGCTCCCGCCGCCGCCTCCGCTTCCGCATCCGCATAAATGATTTACCTCTTTTCTTAACCCGTTACATGTTTCATGGAGTTCGGACACGGAGAATGATGCCAGGTGGTTCAGTGGGTGTGGTGAGGCCTGGTGATTGGGCGGTTCTCGCCTGAACAAGATTTCGTCGTTTCAAAACATTTTTTTCAACAAAACTACCGGAGTTTGGGAGGGAAATACGGATTCACGCGGCTTGGATGGACGAAGGCTCCTTCATCGCGGCCGTGACGGCCATCACGATATTCAAGCTCACGCTGCCACGAAGCTACTCTTCACAAAATCTCATCTCAGAGGCTTCCACGGGGCAGGGTTGTACGTCAGTGTTGAAATACCATTTTAGTTAGTGGCCAGCTTATCAGCGACCGACAAGACAGATGAAAATCCGAAGAAAGGAACAAGAGTCTTTCCAAATCCATGACACTGCATGGGGAATTGAGTCTGAGACCTGAGTGACGAGGCCCGACCAGTAGGGTGCACCGATAGCGGCGCGGTCGTTGGCCAAGACTAATGCATCGTGAGAATGGTGATGCGGGGCGAGTGCGATTGATGCAGGGAAAACTTCCTCTCCAAGGGTACAGCCTGACCACGTTCATGCTTCGCCTCCTTATCGCAATTTCTTAGCCAGCGGAACACCACGAGGCAAGTAACATGCACGGAAATGCCAATGTCGATTTGGGATTCGTGAGTCACTTATTTCAATCACATTCTCTGATCACAGGAAATGTGTGCGAATGACCGGCCCAAATGCCGACCCGGCGGGCTTCGGATGGTCCTCGGAGACTTCAGGTCGGATCCCCTGCCACCGTCTCCGCAAACCTGCACACGACCGACCACGGCTGCGGCACATCGCCCCGATCTTATCTGCCTGCTCTGTAAGCAGCGTCGGAGCAGCTCCCGATTCTTCAAATGCTTAACCGTGTTGGGGCGAGTCCATGGATAACTCCGCCAACACCACAATGTCGAGGACGCCTCTGCCTCGCCGTCTTGGGAAAGACGATGACGAGATCGCGGCGGACTTTGACGATGTTATCGGAACAGGTGAACGTGAAAGCCGTCGGGTTTGAAGTGTCTTGTCGAGAAAGTCGAGAAAGTCTCGTCGTAATGGCTTTATAAATAAAAGACACAATTCTTGCGGCGTTTACGATGGAAAGCAAAAAGACTGAGATCAATTCATTCGGCCTTATTTCGATATAACCACCATGCGACTCTTCCAGCCTCCAGTGACGCCATTGCCGGATGACTTGGATCTTCACGGCCAAACCGCCATCGTCACAGGCGCAACGTCTGGAATCGGTCTTGCCCTAGCAAAGCAGCTGAGTCTACTTAGAGCCTCGACTGTTGTCCTTGCGGTCCGCAACACCTCCAAAGGCGAGTCGGTAAAACAAGAACTTCTGGACGATGCAGCTGTCAAGTCAGCCAACCCAGATGTCATCTTGAAGGTCATGAAGATGGATGCCGAAGATTATGGCAGCGTTCAGTCTTTTGCAAAAGCATTCTGCAGTGAGCACAAAGACCTCCATATTCTAATGCTGAACGCTGGTGTTCCGGGCCTAAAGCGCCATGTTGCTACGACGAATCACGAGGCGACGGTCCAGGTGAACTACCTCTCCAACGTGCTCCTGATGCTCGAGCTTCTCCCTTTGTTACAATCCACGGCTGAGAGAACGAGGTCTCCCGGGAGAGTGACTTGGACCGGAAGCCGAGCCATAGGAAACACCAGCTTGGCAACGAAGGCGCCTCTCACACCCGGAGAGTCCGTGTTGGAGCATATGGACGCCGAGGCGAACTTCCATGGTCTGTCTCGGTACGCGGACAGCAAGCTACTGGTGGTTCTGTTTCTCCGAGAGCTGCGACAACATCTGGGTTCTGAGAAGGTCATCGTCAATGCGTTTTGCCCCGGGATGGTGAAGACGGCAATGAGCGACGTGCTGCCACTGCCTCTGAGGTTGGCAATGAATGCGGTGAAGGCCGTACGGGCCAGACCTCCGGAGCAGTCTGGATGGATCGGGCTTCATGCTGCCGTGGTGGTGGGTGCTGAGACGCACGGGAAACAGCTGGGTGATAAAAACATCTGGGAGTAAGTACTGAATTTTTGTTATGGAGGCAATGAGACTGACATCGTCTTCCAGACCAGAAGGCTATGCCAATTCTGATGATGGCATGCGGCTACAGAAGCTATTGTGGAAGGAGACCGCGGACGAAATGTCAAAGTTCACTCAAATACCCAATTGGATGTCAAGTTAAGGGGAAAATCGCACCTAATGTTAAAGATAGAATGCGATGCTGGCTGTGTCATGATGAGAGCCAGTACTTTTCATTGGTATACTACGCGGACGTTTTCTTGTGCTGGAACGGTGCTCAGCTTGAAGGCTTGAATAGTCTAGTCATATATGATCGAGATTCGATATGTACCTGCCTCCGACATTGAAATCTCGTAGGTCTGACAGTATTTGCAACGTGTACCGGTGTTTTCTGCCTCACCCGCACCAGCTAGTTTCATGCTGGCACGACCATTTCACCTGCATCTATCAGGCTCTCTCGTGCATAAGAATGAGGTGAATCACAGGTAGGCTGGTTGTCGCAGTATCAAAAACTCATATTGTAAAAACTCAATTACAACACATGCCACTTCTAACGTGGATGAACCGGGGGTGGGGGCGGCAACCCGCCTTGCGACTCCGTCATGTAACTATTCGACTCGCCATCACTGTCTTCTTCGGAGGAATCCGAGCTTTCGTTCGCTCCCGCAAAGTGCAGGAACAGTATGCGCACCAGGAATCCAGCGCTGATGAAGACAGGAAGCATTTGGACGACGTCGGAAATGTTATTTACATCTTGGATGTGGTTCCGTGAGACGGTCAGCTCAACGGCAGCGGTGAGTGTGGCCGCGACGGCAATATTGCTTAAGGTCTTGATCTCCTTGACTAACATGACGTGCACCGCTCTACAAAATCGGCATTAGGAATGATTGACATTATCATGATGGAGCTGGGAGTTGGCTCACCTGATCCTACGCTTCTTGCGCCTCTGCTGCCAGAACGGTATCTTCCACCCCATCTTGAGCAGCAGGACCACGACACAAACCAGCAAGATGGCGAAGCAAAGAATCGCGTTGAACGCGACGAATGCCCTGTTACCAAGCTTGACGCAACTGAAGAAGAAGCCGCACTGGGACGAGGAGCACGCATTCTCTGGAATGAACGAGCACCATATCCAGATGCCCAGAGCTGTCAACGCCAGCAGCAAGGTGAAGCTGAGACCCTTGAAGGCCGGGCTTGGATCCTCCTTGGCCCAACGGAAGGGGTTCCAGTATGGGTTGAAGCACGTCAACGCTTTCCATATGTACAACGGAACCAGGAAGAAATAGATGCCCATTGATAGAAGGAAGACGATGTAGACATCAGCCGGCTGTAGGGTGGTCACCGTGACTTTGACAATCAGACCGAAGAAGGCAGCTGCGGAAAACAGAAGGCCAATGAGCCTGATGTCGGGCAGGTCGGCGACCTCAAGGTATTCTACAATGATTGCGCCGAACCATTGGATGTAGAATGCGACTCGAAGGCCGAGTCCGTACAGGTCAGGCCTCCCCTGTACCTGACAGGTTTCCATGGAGCCGTGGGGTGCAGTTTTGTTTCGAAGAAGTGACGGCTGCAATGGCTGTTGAAGTCCATCTCGGGGGAAGGCTACTATTTCTACCTCCTCCCGAAGCTGTTATATTCCCCCACCCCCGTGGGGCGCCGCGTTGTCGACATCGAGGTGCAACGTGGGACGCTATCAAGAGAGGACACAGCAAGGGTGAACGCCGCACCGTCAGCCGTGTGACATGGGCATCGCAGGGTGATGCGCTGCCGCGATCATCTCCCCATGCAGCACGAGAACCAGACCCATTGGCGGGATGGGACAGGGTTGAAGTACGAATACAGGCTGGGTATGGAAATCCCTCGAAGAACTGCAGACGGTGACTAGCTCCCGTTGCAGGGTTGGGCCGCCTTGCTGACGCCCAGGGGACTATTGGCTGACATGGCGGCCTCGATGCCCGCGGCCGCCTACCTGATACCTGTACGCGAACGCTGTGGTGTGCCGAATCTTGTGCAGTTCGCATATACGCACAAGAAGTTCGTCTGCATATTTCACAACGTCGGTGTCTCTGATGGTTCTTTTTTCCTGGACGTTGATAGTCCCAGTTTCGTGGTAACGGAAACGAGCAGTTGACGGCCCACTCCTGTTGGACAGGTTTCGCTCAAGTTACCCGACCGCAGCTCCAGAGGCATGACGGAAGATATCCCATTCGACGGCGCCGGTGGACCGAGCCAACGATGGCCTCCCTCAGTGCTCCAAACCAAGTCTCGGCTGGGATTCGCAGACAACCATCCGACTTTGGAGGGGGCTGCATGCGGCCTCAGAACCAGAAAGACGGGCAGCAAGTCCCAACAGGGAGTATCGTAACAAGCGAGTGACAGCTGGCAGTGAGGGGAAGGGCATATGGAGTGGAATCCGCGCGGAAGTGGGAGAGGTGGGGAGGGTGAATGAAGTAGTCCGGGGCCGATCGAAGAAGGTGGAAAACACCGAGTGGGTCTTCAGCTCCGATTCTGGCCGGGGCTCGGTGAGCGGGGAAGCATGGGCCACAACGGGATTAGCGTTGCGAGCGGGCCTGGACCCTTGGCCGCTGCTTATCGGCTGCAAATCTTATCGCCCTATCGATAAGCAATTTTTTTTTTCTCTTTCGTCTTTCTCTGCGACCATCCGATCGCACTTGCACTCGCCCCTCAGCCACCCGCCCTTTCGATTCGAGCTCACCGTCCTCGGGGATATTTCCAGCGTCGCAAGTCAATTCCCACAGCGACCGAGCCCAGAATCTCGACAATGGCCGCCACAAAGCACTCTCTCGCCGACAGCGAGGTCGAGCACATCCCCAGCAAGAAGCAGAAGGTCAAGGACCTCCCTGCCGCTGGCGATGTCGACAGCGACGAGGCCGCCGAGTTGAAGAAGCAGAAGAAGAAGGAAAAGAAGGAGAAGAAGGAGCGCAAGAAGGAAAAGGAGGAGAAGAAGAAGAACAAGGAGAAGAAGGAGAAGCGCAGCAAGGACGAGGCCGAGGAACCTTCTGAGGAAGCCCCCGCTGCTGTTGAGGACAAGATGGACGTCGATGAGGACGACAAGGCCGAGAAGAAGAGGCAAAAGAAGGAGAAGAAGGAAAAGAAGAAGAAGGAGAAGAAGGACAAGGAGGCCGAGAGCGGTGCTACCAGCGAAAAGGCTGCCGAGCCTGTTGCTGCCGGAGCAGAGTACGCGCAGGCCGCTGCCCTGTCTGCTCTGCCCCAGTCCGACATTGACGCCTTCATGACCGCCGAGACCATCACCGTCACGGACCCGACAGACAAGACCAGCCACCTGCGCCCCATCCTCCAGTTCTCTTACCTCCCGCAAACTCCGCTCATCCAGAAGAACCCCTTCTCCTCGTACAAGACACCTACCCCCATCCAGGCCGCTTCCTGGCCCTTTACCCTCTCCCGCCGCGACGTCATCGGTGTCGCAGAGACTGGCTCCGGAAAGACCATGGCCTTCGCCCTGCCCCTTGTCGAGGCCATCTCCAAGATCAAGAAGCGCGGCATCAAGGCCGTCGTCGTGTCCCCGACACGTGAGCTGGCCATGCAGACCCAGGAGCAGCTCGAGCACGTTTCGTCTCTCCTTGGCCTCAGATGCGTGTGCATCTACGGCGGTGCCTCCAAGGATGACCAGCGCGCTCTCTTGAAGCGTGGCGCCGACGTCATCGTGGCGACCCCGGGTCGTCTCAAGGACTTCATGGCCGACGGCACCATCGAGCTCAAGGACACGCGCTTCGCAGTTCTCGACGAGGCCGACCGCATGCTCGACAAGGGTTTCGAGGAGGACATCAAGGGCATCCTCGGCGCCATGCCCCCTCGTGAGGAGCGCCAGACCGTCATGTTCACTGCGACGTGGCCCGCGTCCGTCCGCAAGCTCGCCGAGTCCTTCATGGTTGACCCCATCAAGATCACCATCGGCTCCAGCGGCAAGGAGACCGCCAGCGGCGCCGTCGAGCTGCAGGCCAACACGCGCATCACCCAGCGCGTCGAGGTCGTCGACCCCAGGGCCAAGGAGCAGAGGCTGCTCCAGCTGCTGAAGCAGCACCAGCAGGGCAACAAGAAGGACGACCGCATTCTCGTCTTCTGCCTGTACAAGAAGGAGGCGACGCGCGTCGAGGGTTTCCTGCAGCAGCGCGGCATCCGCGTCGGCGGTATCCACGGCGATCTGCGTCAGGAGCAGCGCACCCGCAGTCTGGAGGCTTTCAAGGCGGGCACGACGCCCGTCTTGGTTGCCACTGACGTTGCCGCCCGTGGTTTGGATATTCCTGAGGTGAAGCTCGTCATCAACGTTACCGTAAGTCTCGATTCGCGCCTTCGATGCGCAACAGTTGACTGACCGCCTCTAGTTCCCTCTGACAATCGAGGACTACGTCCACAGAATCGGACGTACCGGCCGTGCCGGCAAGACTGGCGAGGCCATCACCCTCTTCACGCAGCAGGACAAAGCGCACTCTGGATCGTAAGTTACCGGAAGATTGAACGATACTCGAGACAATTGCTTACACATGACCTAGCCTGATCAACATTCTCAAGGGCGCCAACCAGCCTGTGCCCGAAGAACTGTTCAAGTTCGGCACGACGGTCAAGAAGAAGGCCCACGACACCTACGGCGCCTTCTTCAAGGACGTTGACATGACGAAGAAGGCCACCAAGATTGTGTTTGACGATTAAATTACCAGCCTATCCAGGCAACTGTCTGATTTTGTTTTCTTTTCTATATCTAATGGGTGTCTAAGCTAAGCAGCAGCCTTTGGTCTGCGGGCCGAGTTGTAGCATTGCATCAGAAACCGCCGTTCCGCAAAGAGGCTAGATGGGCGTTAGAATACCAGAGTCAAAGAGCCAGGGCAGCTGATGGCAACTTACATCAAGAGGGCGACGGGAACAGAGGCCACGCCGATGGCGACCAGGTTCTTGAATGACGTGGAGGCCCCCGAGGAAACGACGCCGGCCACCTTTCGGATGAGGTGCGGCGCAGATAGACAGACGATAGAGGTGACGGCGTTTGGCTGCAATGTAAAAAGTTCGAACGGTGTTTCAAGACCTTTGAAGTACGACTTGATGAATGCAAGGCTCCAAACGATGCGACAAAGCATGTTGATGCAGTTGGCAAAGACGAGACCTGAAGCACCGAGGTCCATGACGCGCATGAAGATGAAGGCTGCGGAGCCAAAGGCTACAGAAAAGGCGCCCATCCAGACTGATTGCCGGTGCACCTGTGCTTCCGTGGCCACCGATGCCACGAAGGCTTCGGCCACGCCGTTGATGGCAAGCAGGGGGATGTAGTAGCAGTATACTGCCAGCACGTCTCCAGCGCCTTCGTTGGCCCAGCGCTTGCCAGCTACGAGGGATAGCAGTGGTGGGGCAGCTACCGGGCCTATGCTCACAATGACGGCAGAGAGGAGGGCGTAGAATCTGAGCAGGGTGTGGAGATGTTGGCTGGCCGTGTTTGCGGTCTCCTTGGAGGGCTTGCTGGTCTTTGTGTCTTGCGACAAAAGGAGGCGACTAAAGTAGCTGCGGCTGCTCTCTTCGATTGGCTGGAAGACGAGACGGGCGAGCAGGCCTCCGTAATTGTTGGCCAGGGCATACACGCCTTGTGACTTGGGGGAGGAGAGGATGGAAACCAGGAAAGTGTCGCCCTGGGTGAGGACGTGCTTGACGATGCTCTGGGCCATCATGCTGGAGGCCAGGCTGACGGTTGGCCGGTAGAAGTAAGAGGCGACGTATTCTTGACTGGGGCCTAGGCTCTTTGGGAGAAGGGAGAAGCCGTCTGTGCTTGATAGACGAGCGCCGGACCAGAGGTAGACGAGCAGGAGACTGGCGCCGTAGGACAGCTGTCCGGCGGCGAAAGGGAGAACGCCAAACTCGATGCCGGCTCGTGACGCCCACGCAGCGGTGCCGAAGGTGACGATGCACCGCAGGAAAGTAGCAATGGACTCTGCGGTGGCGCGTGTGCCGAACTGCAGTCTGGTCTGCATGAGAACAAAGCAGGGCTCGGAAAGGAGCTCGAGCACGGCGGCGACGGCGTAGAGACGGAGGGCGAGCAGGAAGTTGGGGGTGTTGCGGGTCAGCTCGTCGGCAGATGAGAGGTAGAGCCATCCGAGACCGACGGTGACGAGACAGCCCAGCAGGACGGCGAGGTAGCCGAGGTTGATGACGGCCTGGCTCTCACGACCGACGCGGGCTTTCAGGTCGTCGTCGTCGCGTTTGCTGGAGCCGGGGCGGGTTTCCTGGCGTTGGACGGCGACACGGAGACTCTCGCGGGCGAAGAAGAGGACGGAGAGGTAGTAGACCTCGAGCTGTGTCGAGACGCCGAGGAGCTGGGCTGTCAGGAAGCGGAGGAGAAGCTGGTTGGCGATGAAGGTGACTGCGCGAGAGCCGATCTGCAGGATGATGAGGAGGGAGGCGCCGCGGACGACGGTCTTGCTGGCGTCTGCCGGTGCCGGTGCCGGTGCCGGTGCCGGCGGCTTCTTCTCTGGGGACGACATTGCGCACCCAGCGATGGATTGGGCCGAATCCACGGGTGTGTGGTGTCTGTGACGTGAGGTCGGAAGGGCGGAAGAGATGATGTTGAGTGACGGTTTAGAGGCAACCGTGTTCGGACCCGGTTGACGGAGATGAGAGGCTCGACGTCGGGATTGTCAATGAGACGATGGAAATGTGGCTCGGCCGAGATCCACAGCGGTGTGAGGGGCCTTAGGTACCTCACCTAGGTGCCTTAGTTACAGAGTACTTGCCCGCTCCGTGCTGTAAGGCACCGAATTCACAGTGGGTGCACACCGAAATGCAGCGGGTCGGCCCACTGAATCTAAGGTAGCGATGCGTGAGGTGTCGCCGGGCCGGCTGCAACCAACCCGTCGCCGCGGGTGCCCAAGGTGAGTGGAGGGGCCGCCGCCGACTGATTCTCTCTTCGCCGAGCACCACCTCCATATCCATCCGTAGCTTTAGTACAGTCGGATCGGCCGAGGCGGTCACGTGTCATTGTTCTAGAACTGACGGGTCCTATTGGCAGGTTCGTCGTTAGCGAGCGAGAGATGTTTCGCCAGTCCTGTCTGAGAGTACACAACAGTGGAATTGCGACAAGACTCCTGTACACGAAAAGGTTCCTCTTCCGTAGATAGGGAATTATTTCACGCGCCATTGTTTTGAGAAGTCGCGGTCGCGTGCAGTACGCTTTTGACTCAGGAATGGGATAGAAAAACTCGGTCGCGGGGATAGCCCGATCTGAGTCAATGTGCGTCGATTCAGAAAGACAACACAGGTAAGGTCAGATGGACGTGGGCTAGCGCCATGAACCTTGTAGACTGATGGCGGTCATGGCTATCGTTATCTGCAAATTTGCGTCATGGTTGCCGAGTCTTTTTACTTGGTCGTTGAGTCGAGATGCATCATGGTGTTAGTCTGGAGCGACTGCCAGGAAGTGAGGTGGCTGGTCTGGTGGTGGTGTGAAGGTGAGGTGGCCGTCGCGATGCGGCCATGAGATGAGTGGCTGTCAGCTCTTGTCACAAGACAACGGGCACTGACGAACCTGAGAGAAGGTTACCTTAGTTACCTAGTCTGTCGTCATTTTGCCAGACATGATGAGTCTCATTCGTTGGCAATGGCTGGCTGGCCTCGTGGGGAGGCAGTTTATGGTTTCTGTATTTATCCGTGCAAATGTGCCTACTTATCTCATGTACTTTTTCTCACTTCTGGACAATTGAAGACAGCTGCAGTGTGTGAGCGTGACTTGTGAAAGCGGGCACTGGAGGTGGGGTTCGTTGACTTGTTCCTGGGGTACGTGGGCGGGATGACAACTCTGATGTGTGGTGTTCCTGGATTGGTGGATACTACAGGTACGTGGGTACCTTACCTTACACAGAAAGAACGCCAAGTGGGGACACCAAAAGACGCCATCCCGGTTTGGATCAGCGTGGGAAGGACGAGCCTGCCTCTGTTTGGCTTGACGCGAACGTTTCTTTCCTTCTCTGGAGAGCGCCATGTGCGCTGCCCTGAGCTGCTGGGCTGCAACACTGCGCTGCGCTGCGCCGTCCCGTCTCAGCTATTTCCAGCTTCTTTTTTTCTTAGGCCTCCCGTCTTCCATATCTCTCTCTTTTCTTACCTATCCATTCCATCCCGTCTGTCCTGTCTGACCGACTCCTGCGAGGCCCCTGCGCGCCTTCGCCCTTTCCCGTCTCAATTTCTCAATCTCACCATCGCATCCTCTGTTCCTGTTCGGGACTTCAGCCTGTTCCTGTTCCTGTCGGCTTCCTGACCGGGACCCCTTCCACATCCCTCCTCCACCCCCTCGTCTGCTGGGTCGGACGAACACCTGCTCGATACCTCATTGCCGCCTTTGTATCTTGTTTCTTCAGCATCATTAATACCTCGCCTACCGATATATACCTACGACAACACAGCACACTACCTAGCAGACACCCCGCTTCGTTATCGGATCCGACCTCGCAGCCTTTGCCGTTGAAATCTTTTTCTTTTCTCGCGCTGCCTCTCTCTCATTTGATGAGACTCATTTCGGCTCGGACCACATGCTCTCAAAAGAAACTGCAGTCGACCCCCGCCGCCCTGGGTCCTCCCCTGTCCATACCGCGCCTAGCAGACCATCGAGAGCCACACTGCTCCAGTAAAGGCACAATCGCCCGCCAAAGACACAACCGCAGAGAGAGGGCCTCCCAGTCACGCCCACTTCGCGATAACACGCACAACGGCGGATACTCCTACGCAGCAGGCCTTGGCACTTGGATTGGGTGCTCACCGCGCCGCCTCGTCTCTTCTCTCCCAATCGCGTCGACCCCCAATACAAGTAACGCCCAAGCTACGGATACTGTACAAGCACAGCACACACACGCACACAACAACCACAATTCGACATAAAATCATTCCTCCCTCTCTCGCGCACAATCAAGACGGGTCTCACTCTCATCACCGACTCATCTCGTCGACCCCAGCCCGAGTCGCTACGGCTGCGGTACCGAAAACCCTCGTTTATTCAACCCCCACCTGCTCGTGATCCCCATCGGCAGCACCCCGTCGAGCCCAGAAAGTGCCCGCGTCCGTGCTGCCCTCGTCTCAGCTCAGCATGCTGCCCGCCGTAGAGACGTCTTCTCTGCCGCGATAACAATGGCAGAGTCCACCGATGACGCCCCATCTCGCGACGCCGACGCCATGGCAGACTTCGTCCCAACTTCCACGGCTCGCCCCGACGATGGCCCAAAGCTTCGCTGCTGCTGCGGTCGCAACGATTGCGCCTTTCTCAAGCACAGCTGCACCGTCCTGGAAACCGTCGAAAAAGATGTCCATACCGCCGCCAAGTTGGGCAAGGTGCGTTGTCTCTGCGCTATTCCCTCACGCTTCTTTTTTCTCCCCCGCCCAAGTCAAAGTCAGGAACATTCCAGCCTCTGCTCCAGCTCTGTTCGTCCCGTGTCCTATCTCGATGCATTCCAAGACCTCATTTCCTGTGATTCCATATCAAGAAGATGGGGCCCTGTGCTCGTTTCAGTCTGCAAACTTTGCTCTCCAGCTCCGCGCTTGACATCGCCAGCTGCACTTGCTCGGAACCACCGCCCATGTCGACATGTCGCTGACCTTTTCCCTCCAGGCCCTACTTGCTCGCCACGAGGCATACATGGCCGATGCTGAACGAGACCGCCTGTCATTAACAAGCCGAATCGAACAGTTGGAGAACGACAAGCTGGAGTTGCAGGCCGAGAACACGAGGACCGTCGAGGAGAACAGAACCTTGCTCGATCAGCTCGAGATGCTGAACAATACCGTCCAAGACTCCGACATCCGGATTCAGACTCTGGAGGCCACCCTGCTGTCCTCCCACCAGGCGGTCCGTCGCCTTGAGGGCGCAGCAGCCCGTGCTGCTGAGATGGAACGGCATATCGCCCTCCTCGAGCAGGAACAGCTGCGTCTGCAGAACACCCTCATTACCTCCGAATCTGAAGCCCGCTCTGCCATGCAGCGGTGGAGGAAAGCCGAGAGGGGAATCTCCGATCTTCAAGAGCAGCTGGAACGCATGGAACAGGAAGCCAAGGAGGAACGAGAACGCCACACAGAGGTTCTGAGCCGCATGGAGCGTCAACGAGAGATGGAAAAGGAGCTGAATGCCGCCGCTGGGCGCCTCAAGGGAGCCGCGGCAGCCAAGTCGCTCAACACCGGGAAAAGTGCCACAAATGTGGTGTCCCATTTCGTGCGTGATCTGCTTCAGGATAACGCGAACCTGCAGTTGGGCATGGCGGAACTGCGGGAAATGCTGGTCAACTCCAACGACGAAATCCAAGCTTTGCGGGACCAGTTGATGTGCCACCAGCCTGTTCACGAGGACGACACAAGCGCCGTGTCTACTTTGCGTGCAGAGCTTCCCCTGGAGCCAGCCGAGGTGACTCAAAACATCTCTCAGGAGTTGCATATTCATCACCACTACCATGTGGCCGAAAAGAACAAGTCAAAGAAGAAGCGCCACAGCATGAACCCAGGACTCTTTTCGCCTACCAGCGTTTCAAGATCATCTACGCCACCTCCCGCGTGGCGCCCTCCCCCATCAACACCGGCCATGGCCTCCCACTCTCACAAGGCCTCCACCTCGACAGCCTCCATGGGACCATCTAACAGATGGTCTGTTTTCTCGGAACAACCGTCAGAGTTCGCGCCCTCATCCGTTCCAAGCTCCCCACAGTCGAACCCGCGGCTTTCCATGTTTGACAGGCCAATCCTGGATATGGATATTCCCACGTCTCCAACGACGAGTCTGGACCCGACTTCACCGACATGGAAATCATCGCACAACAAGCGCCCATCGGAGACGTCCATGCGAAGCTTCTCCGTGCCTGGTAGACTTTTGAGCGTGGCATCCCCAGCTTCACCCGCGGCACCCGCGCTTCACATCACGCAGCACATCTCGACAACGATTGAGGAGGAAAGAGAAGAGAACGGCACAGAGGAGCTTCCGGATCTCACTTCAGCCAGTGAGGAGGTCACGGAGACTGACACGGAGACGATGGAGACGGAGACGGAAAGGTCGTTCTCGAAATACGAGGAGCTACCCCGGCAGCGTCTGCATCGTGCAGTCTCTCATGAGTCGATCATGTCTCTGTCCGGAGGACTTGACATTCATACGCTGAAGGTCCGACCTAGTCAAATGACCCTGCGGCCTTTGGGCGGGGCAGACGTCGTCTTCACCGGCGTTACAGCCCGCTCTACCATCTCTCGCGGAAGCGACAAACGAAGTGACGTTATGTTGCGCGACAGCCTCGCAGGGTTGCCCATGCCGAGAATGGTGTCAACGCCCGTACGCGGCACATCGCCATCCAGCCCCGGATCGCAACACTCTCAGTACTCAAGCGGTCTTGGGAGATGGGTCAGCTGGCGACCATGGAGTGGCGGAGGTTCCGTTCCCCCACGGGCAAACACTCCAACATCCACCCCGCCTACGCCTACGCCGCCCAAACGGAGTGGCAAGGAGAAGGAAAGAGAGAGAGACCTTCGCCGTGCACCAGGCATCAACCAGCCCGGGGCGATACCTGGGTTCCAGGAGTACTTGGCGGCTCACCAGCGCCGCGGGCCCCCAAGCAAGGTGTCTCCTGATCTTGTTGATATTGACGCGCTGCGAGAAGGACTCGAAGAGTGATTGACGAGTCTTGGATTGCCCGCATGAGGCATTTTGGTTCCTTTGTTTTTGCACTCGGCGTTACTGGACATATTCGAGGATGGGAGCTGGAGATACCCTACTGCTTAGACGAGTTTGCATTCATTTCGCCCTTGGTCTACACATTTCCTTTGTCACCCACGCCCGCATCATAACCTATCTATTCAGGGCACCAAGATGCACGAATCCAACAGAAGAACCATGAGCATATACTTACAGCTAGCAACCCGCATTGAAGCACGATGCATACTCTAAATATAATTCTAGTCACATCCTAAAGTCCTTGAATCGTTCGCTGACTGCTGTTCGGTGAAGAAAATTGAGCGGAACGAGGACACAGCTAGGACAAGTATGTCGACGGTGATAGGTACATTGAAGTAATGAGCCCACACTCAGCGAAAGGCCAGTACGCCGCTGTCGCAAGAATGGGCAAGCCGGGAAGACAAACCTGCAGACATTTCGGTTTGGGATGAGTTCGGGCCGACATCCAATCTGCTACCGTGAAGTTGTAAACTGACTCCTGTCCTCCTATCCGTTCCGATGAGCGTTGCCTAGACCCACGCTGCTACTCAAACATGACGTATATATCACGATGATTCTCGAGTTCGGAGGAGGGTACTCTGAACGGATGTATTCAATTAATCCCTGGCCCCTCAGAAAATAACACCGCCTTGGGGGCGAACTTCTCGTCATACCCAACGCCTTCGTCATGAAGACGGTCTATCGTTCATCATCATCAAGGTATCATAACATGAAAAGACATCGTCGTCGTTAAAGGCCCATGCCACGATTGATCCGAATCACACGCCTCAACTTCAATCTCCATCTACGGTCAGTCCATACCGGGGGCGGAAGGCGCGTGGATGCCGTGGAAGCCCAGGCCCACGGCAAAGTCGCACTCGGCCCGGCCGAGCTCCGTCATCGTCGTGGCGTCCAGGCAGAGGAGGTAGCTCGTCTGCGTCGTGCCGTCCAACACGACGCTGAGAACGACGCCGTCGTCCTCGGCAGGCGCCTTGCCGTTGCTCGAGGGCCGAGGCACGAAGATGGGCTCGCCGGGCGTGTGGGCGTGCGGGCACTCCCACATGAGCGCCTCGCGCGTGTCGGCGTCCGTCTTGACGATTGTGTCGAGGAGGGTGCTGAGGCCGCGGTCCGAGAGGCTGTAGACGTAGCGATGGCGGCGGGTGAGGTAGGCCGGGTTGATCGTCGGCAGCTCGCCGGCGTGCGGGGCGGGGACGGACAGAACGAGTTCGGGCTCCGCTGGCGGTGTTGCCGTCTTGGTGACGGTGTCGTTTGGTATCCTGAACTTGTACCGCCGGAGACTCGCGTATCCGTTCTGCATCCGGTCGCCTGCCGTCCAGAACTTGTTGGCGGCGTCGTTCCTGTTGAGGAGGACATCGTAGTACAGGTTCTGGAGGATGTTGAGGTTCTGGTAGTAGGCGGCTTCGCAAAACACATCGACCCCTGATCCGTCCTCTGCGGCTTCCTCGAAGGCATTGGTAGAGTGGAAGAAGAAACCGGCAGGGGTATCGAAGGTGGCCACAACGCCCTTGTTGTGGAGGCGGTCGACAAAGTACCACCGGCACCGCTTGCTGGCATCGAATGGCTCTATGGAGTCCAGGATATTGCGCTCCCAAGGGACCTTGAGGCCGTTGTAGCCGAGATGCGTCACGGGGATGCAGAGCACGACGAAGCTCTTGGAGAGGAAGAAGCTGTGAATATACGCAGGCTTCCCCTCGGCCTCGGAGATTGATGCTAGGATTTCTGTCTTCCCCGTCGCGGCGCTGACACGGAAGATGCGGTACGTGGCCAGCCTGCCGAAGGCGAGGTTGAAATTGAACATGTCGCCCGTCTCGGGGTCTCGTTGGGCGTGGGCGCACGACATGGGGCCCGTCAGGTCCGGGTGAAGCTTGGTTTGCCGTGCGGTGCCCACGGGCTCAAGGGTATCTGCGTCAATCTCGAGGAGGGGGTTCGCGTCGGTTGAGAGCCAGATGCTGCGGACGCCGTTGCGGTGTCCCGGGCCGGCGGGGCCCTGATCGGTGGCGCCGGGGATGGTGGGGGTCAGACCGGGGACGTTTGCGTTGACGGCGACGCAGATGTTGGGCGCGGTGCCCCGGGAAAAGACGCTCATGATCTTGCCAAACATGCCCACGCAGGGGTCGCGGCGCTGGCCAAAGGTGAAGCGGTTCTGGGGGCCCAGGGCCTGGATGTCCTGGACCAGCTGGTCGCACTGACGCCTCGAGGAGTACATCACGCGAGTTGGGCTGCTTCCCTGTCGATTTTCGTCGTCTTCCCGGGGAACGATGTCGAACTTATGCGTATGCGCGAGGCCGTCGAACCAGTGGGAGATGTAATACGTCCCCTTGGGCGTATCCTCGATCTTGCAGCTGCCTGGTCCCGTGCGGTAGAGGGCGCCAGCTGCCCATGCGGGAATCTCGCCTTGGATGTTGAGCTCGACAGGGCCGCGCTCTTCGGTCAGCCCATCAAACTAGGTTCGGTCAGACAGAGACATCTAGGGTCATAGGGTAAGAGTTGTTCTTACACCGGCCTCGTTTGGCCATTCCTCGTATGCGCCTTTGGTCCGGTTGTCGCGGAATGTTTGGAGATCCGTTTCCTCGTCCTTGGCGGTGCGAAGTAATGTTATCGCCGGCAGTCTGGAAAAGGTCGCGGTCATTTTGGAGTCGATTTTCTGAGATGAGGAGTCTTGTGGTTCAGAGAAAGTTGAGTCCTGGAGATTGTTTTGTGAGTGAGGTGTCGATGAGGGCAAATTGAGATGTTCACATGTTAAAGTCGACTAGGGTTCTTTGGTTGGAAAGGAAATCAGTCGCCTTACTCTGACAAGACTTGAGCGGGGTGAACGGATCCTCATTTGGACTGAGCTCGGGGCGATATACTAGGCTTAGGGTATTGATGTAAGCTGAGTGTGGTGGGATGTGTGATGAGAAAAGGTTCTCCCGGTGAAGTCGATTGTCGTGTGAGATGATGTGAGTGAGAGATGTGGGGTGAGCGTGGTGAAGAGGTCACTGCGTGCAGCAAACGAAACACTTGTAAAAGCAACCAACGTCAACAAAGGGGAGAAAAGAAACAAGTGGTAGATAATCGAAAACCACTAGCGGCTTGGATCCCGAGAC
Source organism: Colletotrichum horii (assembly GCA_027406005.1). NCBI lineage: Eukaryota > Fungi > Ascomycota > Sordariomycetes > Glomerellales > Glomerellaceae > Colletotrichum > Colletotrichum horii. Next base: position 5,058,618 of record JANVYB010000008.1, read on the forward strand.
TTGAGAGGTGACGGTGTTGAGTAGAATCCGGGAGCTCGGTCGAGGCTTGGAATGGAAGGGGAAGGGAAGGATGTGGAAGATGGGATCCTTAAGTACAAGCACACAAAGGATTGTTGGACTTTTTGTTCTTGATGACAACGGATGCGCTTACCAGAAAACGGTGTTGCTAGACCTAAGCGAGTCACAGCTGATGGGAGAGAGTGGGTGAGTGAGTGAGTGTGTGTGTGTGTGTGTGTGTGTGTGTCTAGAAGAGCCATGCAACTAACACGCTAGCCGGGAGCGAGTGGGAGAAGCTATCGTCGCAGGAGACGAGAGCGCGCCGAGGCGCAATCGATATCTGTGGGGTGGAGGTGGATGGATATCGTACACCGTCGGAATACGGACGTAGCAGCATAGTAGCAGGTTCGGCTCAGTCGCTTTGATCGATGTGACCGGGGAGGGTGGGAGGCAGACTGATGGGCGGGTGGATTGGTGGTGGGCCGGGGGAAATCGAGAAGCAGTTTGACCCGAACTACCGGTCGGATAGGCGAGCAAGTAGTGAGTGAGGGTGAATCTCAGATCCGATCAAACGAAACGACGGGGGAAAAGCAAGGTGGTGGTGGATGTGCGCCGTTTTTCGATGCGTCCGGGATGGTACGGCCGTAGCTACGGACGAGAAAGATGCCAAGTCCGTGTACCGCGGAGACGAGAAGCGTCTATCATGCGGGTCTATTGCCGAATCAGGACAGCTTCTGGACGAGGCCACGGTCGATGCTGCAAGCCATCCGAATGAGAAGCGGTTCGAGTAATTGGGTGTGCTCGTGGTTTGGCGGGTGGTGGGTGTACAAGAGTGCGTGTGAGAGAGAATGTGTGCGATGGTGGTACAAGCGGCGGGAGTGGTGATGGCGCTATTGCGGGAGCGAGACGACGAATGTCTAATAAAGGGGAATTTGTTCGGTTGGTTAAAGTAGGAGGAATGGCATTATGAGGGCGGGCGGTTCAAACGGGATGCGGTGACGGTGACGGTGACGGTGACGGTGACAGCGCCGAGGGTCCCGCCGCAAGCCATGGACTCGTCATCGACGTGCTCATGAGAAACATGCGATGAACCACTGGGAGAAAAGGCACCCAACCGCCAAGGAACCAGACTAAAAATCACTTTGACAGGTAAGCCATGTCAAACCAGGTATCCTTCACATGACCGGGTGAGGTCGATGCAACGTTGGGAGCTGCCGCACTCGCATCCGGAGCAAGTCAGATGAGTTTGTTGCTTCCATTTTCACCTACCTTAGTAGTACCTTGGATATAGATGAAGAAGGTGAATGTCCGTTTGCTGCTTCTTTCTTGGATGCAATGCAATGGAATCGTTCCATCCTCAAGCGAGCGAAGGAATCCACTCAGTCGGGTCGAGCGTCTCCACTCCAAGCCCCGCATTTGCATCCCTGCGGGCACAAACGAACCAATGACGGACAGCCCCAAGCACTCGGCCAATCCCAGAGCTCGGCAGCCGAAGCCAAGATGGGAGAAGCTCTGGCCACCGCCTCAGCTCAGTGAGTGGGGTTCCTTTCTGACTTACCTAAGGCACCTAGGTAGGTTGAGGAAGGAGGCACTTTCTGGACCGGATGTTCTTTCTCCAAGGTACCTTAGCTTGGTACCTTAGGTATCGAGCGCCACAACGCATCAACCCGGACGGCCATCACCGAGTCACAATGCTTCCGCCATCCAATATCACCATGCTTGTCTGTCCAGCGTCGCAGTCGGAGATCTAAGAGATGCATTATCGTCCAGGGGCTTAGTGAGACCTTGCATATCCGACCCTTCGGCAACCTGCTTGGATTCCGCGTCTTCACTCCAACCGCTCAAGCGAGGGAGTCTTCACGCCAACCCCTCGTCAAGGACAAATCACCAACATCATCACCAACATCCTCACGGGTCTTACCGAGGTCAGTGGTCACACAGGAAGGCACCAAACACAGTCATCAAAATCATGCTCGGATGACTTGTTAATTCCTTCCTTTCGTGGACCCCATACGGCCGACAAGCCTTTGCGAATCACCAGGTCCTTCGGCTTGCTGCAGACGCAGATTCAAACGTCCACTCTGGCGTCAACTACCCCCTTGTCGATATCACTGGCCCGACGCGGTTCGCTTCCGCACTGCGCCGCCTCACCAACCTTGTGGCCGTCAATGTCTCCGACCTTGTGCTCCCCATCCGGGTCGACGCCTCCCGAGGCGTGACCTTGATCCCGTCGCCGACGCAAGGGGCTTACGAATACGTCCGCTACAGACGCGACACATGTGCGAAAGACATGCCATTTCCAGGAAGATGATGTTTGGGAATATCTAAACTAACAGCCTGCAAACGCCAAACCAAACCAAGCCAAATACAGCAAACACTCATGGCCGGCGGACCAGCGACAGGAGAGAGGTAGGCAGGCCCCATGCCGCCCCGCGCGTCATTAAGGGTCCCAAAAACCCCTCCATCATCCGGATCACCCCGTCCGGAGGCTCAGCCCGGCACATCGGACACGCCGGTCTCAAGTCCGGATCGTTCGCCTCCGTCACCCACGTCCGGAACAAGCAGCTCCTCCCAAAGATGTGTCCGCAATGTTTGATCCGGACAGGCTGCTCTCCGTGGTCCAACACGGTCCACCCCGCCGTGCTTGTCCCAAAGATCCGTCGTTGCACGTTGGGGTCGTCGTCCCACTTGAGCCGGCGGATCTGGTTCGAGATGTTGGACAGGTTGGATAAGTTGCTCTCCTGGGCGCTGAGTCGCCGTCTCGCCCGGGGACGTGGTCGCTCAGCCACCGTCGGACTCGACACCGCCGACGGCACTTTCTCCTCCGAAGGGCGCTCCCAGTAGTCCGCATAGCAAATCACGCACTCCTCTTGAACGCCGCCGTCCTTAATGAGGGCCTGGAGCTCGCCGTCCGTCACGATCTCGACGGACTGCTGGAAAACGAGACGCTTCGCCGTGTAGTTCCGTATCTCCCGCGCCCACACCTCGCGCTTCCCCGTGAAAAACGCCATCGCTTGCCAGATGAGCTCCTCGAACCCGGTGCCGGTTCCGTAGCCAGCTACATTCGCGTCGCTAGGCGGAAACGACACTGCGTTGGCCAGCTTCTCGAGCGCAACGACATCCGACGACCGACGCCACTGCGGCGTCTGGATGACGCGCGCGAGCTTTTCCACGACGATACAGAACCGCGCCATGGAGAAGCCATTGTCATAGAGCGCAATCTGGCACATGAACTGGACGAGACCTTTGCGCCGGTATGCCTTGGATTCCATCAGCGTGTGCGCGTCGGTCCACTTCTCCCCGTTCGCCGCCGCGCTCTCGAGCAGTTCGTCGTTCACGATCTTGAACGCCTTGCCGACAATCTCATCAATCGTCGCCTGCCTCCGCATGACGGCCTCCGTCGAGAAGAAGGGTTGTCGGGCGATGCCGTCGATGAAGTAGAGGTTGCTGCCCGCGCACTCCGCGGCGAGGTTCCGGTGAATCTCGGCAAAGATCTGCCGCGCGAACTCGCTCTGTACCTGCGCGTTCGCCTCGAAGCGCGCGGCCGCCTCATCGGTAAAGTGCCTCCGCGCGGCAGCGGCGGGGTTGTACAAGTACGCGAGCGGCCCGGCGGCCTCGCAATGACACCGGGAGGGCCGGTGGGCGTGTTCCTTGCAACGGCGCTCGAGGAAAAATGTTGGATAGAGCTCGGTAATACGCTTGATGGAGGACATGTCGCTCTGGCTGAAGTGACGGGCCCAGTCCCAGGCGAAGACGGCGTTTGCGAGGCCTTCGATATAGTTGTTGGCCCAGATGTTGTCCATGGCCATGTCGCGATCCCAGGCGTCCCTCTGGGGCCTCTGGCTGGGGACCTCGGGAGGCTCGCCGGAGCAGCCGGGGCACATGTGGGTGTACTCGCTGGTGCGGTACTCCCAGTGAGAATCGGGGCAGGGGTAGTGGTTGGAGCAGAGGATATTGCTCTTGATGGAGTGGCGCTTGGGGAAGCCGTCCCTCGAGGGGCACTCGTAAAATTGCACGTGGCGGATACACATGATCGAGACGGTTAGTTTGCAGAGGTCTTTGGACGTGGAAACAATCGAACAACGCTGTCATCGTGGGGAGTCGTACGTCTTAAACACGTAGGCTTCTTTGTTTTGGGCCAAGGAGAAGTAGGAAACCTGAATGGCTTCTATATTTGTGTGCACTTCAATGGTGGACGGTCACTTCTTCATTAATAAATGAGCATTCATCGCGGCTGTAAATGGAAGCTTTGTCTAGACGTCGAAATAAACAATAGGCCCATCATCCCTTGCCGCTGCTCGACCGGAGCCGGCGCAGACGCCAATCTGAGAACAAAGAAGCTGTTGCGGACAAGGCTTTTGCGCCACTATTTCCTGACTTGGAGCGAGTGGGATGGATGCCTCTCGCCCAGACATGTTTGCCCAGTTATATCCCTCCCTCATCTCTGGCGCATGAGACGAGTTGCGATCACCCGCCGCGCCCACGAAAGCCCGCACCTGGACACTCAAGAAGATGTCTTGTCTTCTTTCAGCTTGTCGATGGTATCCCACGACTCGACCGAGGCCCGGGGCCCCAAAGACCCCCGGGGGCTTGCGTGGTGTTGGGTTTGCGAAGTGCTCTTCGTCTTCGTGTACGCTGTAGGCAGAGGATACCGAGACGTCGTCGACGACATGGCGGGGTAAGATTCGGGCATGGTGAAGAACGACTTGATGGCGTCCGAGACAGAAGTGGATGACGGCCCCTGGTCCTTGGGCGGAACGTGGTAGGTGTTGGGAATTGGGTGGCGGGAGGCCATTGTGTCTTTGATTGCGATGAATGAATGCAGTATAATATATCCTGAGTAGTCTCGGATGAGCTGTTTTGGCTTAATATCACATTGACCACGGGTGATTTGGTCGCCTTATATAGAATTTTCACATCCCGTTGATCGATTGCTGAACCTTGATACCACGACTCATCGGCGCGAGATCCCGAAAACTGATGCGCTCTGAGAAATGTCTTCCGCATCTTGTGACACAGATTACCCAATCTTCGCCTGCCGCTCAACCAGAAGCCCCAGAGAGACACACATGAGCGCTGCGGCATGCACGATAAGGTCCGCCGGCTCGTCGCGTGGGTGCATAATCGCTGGCAAGTCCCGGGAAAAGCGCGGACGCATGTGCTTGTGTCATCCGGCGATAAGCCGATGTTTTGACGTCTTGGAGGTGAGAGTGGGATGTCAGTTCGGCCATGCTGTCCGGGGCTGTGGATGCGGGAGTCCCGAGTGGACGACGGAAGACGCAGCCGGTGTGGCAGAACTTCGCACCATTATCGGCCAGCGAATGGGAAGGATCACCCACTGCCGGGCCGGGAGACGCAACACGAGCTAGTAAACCTTGGGAAGGCCCTTCGGTCAGCGTGTTGCTTTGGAATGGCCGGCTTTAACGGACGATGGCTAAAGCCTTTCGGACATTTAATACAGCCAGGAGAACCAACTGGACTCATCACATGCATTAATGAGTCACGTCTTGCCATTTCTTGAACTGAACACCATCACCACATCGTGTATCACAGCAGCAAGCGGGCACCTCAAGTTCATTGTATAAGTCTTGAATAGTATTCGCAGAAAAATCTTTGGTATCTCGAAATGGTACATGCATTAACACATCTCTTCATATCCCCCCGGGGATCCAATTACAAACGCCCTTCATGCAGATGAGTTGACGCCACATCTTAAGCAGCAACGGTCTTCTCGTGGTGAGTGATGTCACCGTCGCTGTTGGGAGTAGCCTTGTTGCCCTCGGCGCCACTGCGCTCGAGGAAGGTGGTGGACGGGCGCCAGCCAACAGACTTGCTAGCAACGCTGACCTCGTTGTAGAGCTCCTCGACCTCCTCGAGAGAGAGACCCTTGGTCTCGTAGATGAAGAAGTAGACGAAGGCGATGCAGAGGAAGCAGGCGGCGAACCAGACGAAGAAGATCTTAGACTGGAGGTTGGCATAGCCGTCGCCGTAGTTGACAAGGTAAGGGGTGGAGTAGGCAATGGCCCAGTTGAGGAGCCAGTTGGTGGCAGTGGAGAGAGAGAGGGACTTGGCACGGGTCTTGAGGCCGAAGATCTCGCCGTTGACGACCCAGGCAAGGGGACCCCAGGTAGAGGCGAAGAAGAAGATGTAAATGCAAACGAAGGCAATGGCGGCCTTCTGGGCGGGGAGGTTGAGGACGATGATGTTGCCGGCGTCATCCTGGCTGGTGGTCAAAGTTCCGAGCATGGCAACGAGGAACTGCGAGATACACATGCCAATGGCGCCCCACAGGAGAAGAGGACGACGACCCCAGCGGTCAACGGCGTACATGCCAGGAATGGTGGAGGCGACGTTGATGGAGGAGGTGATCATGCCGATGACGAAACCGTTGGAGAATCCAGAGTTCTGGAAGTACTGGGTGCCGTAGTAGAAGATGAAGTTGATACCCGTGAGCTGCTGGAGGGCTTGGAGTGCCATGCCGGTGAACTGACGCTTCAGGACAGGGGGCTTGAAGCAGTCAAGGTAGCTGGCAGAGCCGACGCTGCTTTCAAAGTGGTGGTTGGCCTTGATCTCGGCTAGCTCATCGGCAATTGCCTGGTCGTTCTCAGGAAGGCGGCGAAGTCTGGACAGGGCGTTGGCGGCGCGCTCCATGCGGCCCTTTCTGATGAGAAAGCGGGGGGTCTCGGGCAGCACCAGCATGCCGGTGAAGAGGATAATGGACCAGGCGAACTGGACGGCGATGGGGATGCGGTAGGAACCAGTGTCCTGGCGAAGGTGGGTGGAATTGTTCACGATGGCAGCCAACAGCAGACCGATTGTAATGGCCCACTGGTAAGCACCGACAATGGCACCACGAATCCACTTGGGGGCCGTCTCGGACTGGTAGAGAGGAACCAAAGCAGAGATCAGACCGACGCCGAAACCGGCGAAGAAACGACCGGCAAGGAAGACGGGGATATCAACGGCAACGGTCTGGAGGACGACGCCAAGGTTGAAAACCCAGGTGGAGGCAGCAAGACCCATGCGACGTCCAATGGTATCGGCGAGGAAGGGAGAAGCGAGAGCGCCGAAGAAGGTACCGGCAGAGAGGATGGAGACGATGGCGGACTCTTGGTCGGGAGAAACATCGGGGTTGCCCTTGGTGTTCACGTAACCGGTGCTGAACAGACGTTGCCAGTAAGACTGAAGGAGCAGGTGGTCAGTTTGAGCGATTCGCATGCGTCGGGGCCAGCAAGGGAATACACACCATCTCAAGGATGCCGTTGATAGTACCGGTGTCATATCCGAACAACAGACCACCGAATGCGACGAAGAAGCCGATGAGAATGGCGGGCCAGGCCTTGCCCGGCTCGCCAGCTGGCTTGATACCCATGATGGGCTAGGGCGTTGTTGAAGCTGGAGGTTTGAGGTCGGAGGAGGGGAAGGAGTGTGAGAAGCCCAGAAAGCAAGACTGGATCGAAGGGACGTTGGGCAGCTGAAGGCTTGAAGACGAAGACGAGGTAGGAAAGAGAGCATCTGGGGAAGAGACGGGAGGAAACGTCGATATATAAAGTTCCCCAGAGTGTGTGGCAGAACGCGGAGCTCCCACACTTTGGTTCCCCAACCTGCAGTACGAATACCTTATTACCTTGGACGGCGCAACGGTCGCAGGTGTCACGTAGCGTGCAGGGCCACCTTGCGCGGTGGACGGTGGTGGTGGTGGTGGTTCATGGGCCTGGCGTGTTCAAGGTTCATGGTTCATGGATGGCAGGACTGCACGACGGTGCGTGGAGTTGAGGCAAATGATGTGGGGAGCCGATGGGAAAGACCATACGATGGGTAGGGCCGATGGACGATCACGAGGAGGAAGGAGATGCAGAGAGGTACTCACGAGAAGCAGGCGCGGTACTTGATGCGGCGCACAGAAGACGCAGGCGCGGCAGGTACCTTGCTGCGTCGAGGCCCCTTCCAGACACGGCGGGTTGCCCGAGTCGTGGAACACCAGACTTGCTGCGGGTTGGTTCCCATGGGTGCCCCTCATCCCCCGACAAGAAACCCCATCCGGGGCAGGGACCAGGGGGACACCGCTCCTACTATAGTAGCTCTCTATTCGTGGTCGTGCCTACCCAAGGAGAAAGAAGAAAGAAAGAGGGTGTGCAGGATGAGGGGGAGGAGGAGGAAGAGTCTGGGGTAGGGTAGGTGCTCTGCCGTGTATGTACTGTACTGCACAAGGTAAGGTAGTACACTAGGTATGTACTTCCTGTCGCGCAAACGAGGTGTCACCTTCTCTACCTGGATAGCACTGAGAGGTATCTCTTCTTAAGGTACCTCAGGTAGGTTGAGACTGAGGTGAGGCAAGGTAAGAAGAGACGCGCGCTGGCGGTAGGTGGCGTCTAAGGCCGCGGAGAGTCGAGGTGAGCTGCAGCGTTGCCAAGCCGCCATGGGCATGGCACATGAGCCAGACTGTCCAGCGTGGTGATCTCAGCTTGGCATTGATCAGCACACAGGACCAAGACCATAGGCGATGCTTATTCTGTCATCTCGCCGGTATCCGTCTAAAAATTCTCATTCGTGATGACGGTCATCACGATTGTACCCGCCGGAATTAAATGGCTGGGATACCTACGTGAAACTTCAGTTGGCAGTCCATACGAATACCTACTCAAGAGTCAACAACGGTGGGAGCAGCAGGTGATGCAAAACTTTTTTTTGGGGTCGTCTACCCCGAACCCCACGACTCAGTTTCCCAGCTCAATGGCAAGGTTTTCTGGAGAATGGGGGGAAGAATATGGAGAGGACGTGGGAACTGGGGAATTTGCAGAATCGAAACTGCATGGGGAAAGCAAGGAACACAAGCAGGAAAAACAACACTACGGAGTACCTACCTATACCTATGTACTACGCAGTACACACTATGTAGCAGTGTGCAGGCAAAGGTGGGGTCGGTCCACGCACGGCATGGCCGCCAACGCCAACCTTGAATGCACCGATGATGGATGATGATCTGAGTGACTGAGGTGGATGCTGCCAGCGTCAAGCAACCTAACGCTAAAACAATGGAATGCCATTCAGTGCCAGCCCGCCGTTGAGAACACCACCATCTGACACCCCGTCTCGTCGACCAGTCAAAAGTAGATGTGGTTGAGTCGGGTGTCTAAGGTAGGTAAGCTAGGTACCAACTGCCGGCTTAGGGCCGTCTCTTTCCTTCACACACACCTACAGCCAACGTAAGGTAGGAGGCACTTGGGCACAATGTCTCTTCCTTCCCAACCTTCGTCCACCTGTCGTGGCACGTAAGCAAGCCGCTTCTTTCCTCGTCGTCTCCTCCCGAACGGTGAACCAGTCATTTCGAGACAAATGACAAACAAAAAAAGAACAAGAGAAGAGAGCAATTTGTTGCAAAAGTCATCACCATCATGTTCCCGCTCCGCTGACATGGTCCTGGCAACCAACGCCTGGCCTCGGCTCTGCCCCCAGCCCAGGCATCCCCCCAGCTTGCAGCCGCCCAGTTGCATGTCTCGAAAGATTTGAAGTGGACGCTGTTCGGCCCGTTTCCACATCGCTGGCCCTCTTTCCCCGTCACGTCGCCGCCTCTGATTCGCTCCTGCGGCTCAACTCGCTTCCCACGCTAATTATTTCGCATCTATTTTCCTCTCCGCTGCTTCCATCAAGATTCTCCATCATCGTGAGCCTCAAACCAACCAGTTACCAACCTACCAACCTCAGGTACCCTCCGATTCCGCCCGGCCATGCTCTCGCTGAATTTCTCACGAGGCCGCCGCGCCCTACGAGCGCAAACACCACCAACAGCAAACCTCATCAAAGAAGGCATCCCCTCAGCCAAACTCTAAAACGTCAGCGGCTTCGCTCAAAACGGCCCATCGACCTCTCTGGCTTGCGTCCCTCACACCACCATGGCCCCCGGGTTGCGCCCACCAGTACCCGCCGCTACCACACCTCCGACCGGCCTTCATGGTGTGCAGTAGCCGCCGTGCTTCGGCCTCTAAAGGGCATTAGGCACTTCAACAAACCGCATCACCTGCCTCCACCCATCCCATTGCCCGTCAACGGTGCCAACTACTACCAACACTACTACTGCTGCTGCAGTGCTGTTGATCTACTACGGAAAAGATCTCATCCATGATCTCGCAGCTTGAAAGACGCGAAAAGAAGACAGAGCCGTCCGCACCCTGGACCCTGACTCTCATCCCAGTCTCCTGCGTCTCCATTTCCGGTCCGAATCTCTGCACCAGCGCAGATCCGCCCCCTGCCCGATTGGATCCCCCGTCTTGTCTTTTCTGCTGCTCGCCCACACTCCCGCTCACTCTTTCGGCCTTTCCTCGATGCCTTTTCCCCAAGGAGCCCCATCTGCCATTCGCCAAGCTGCTGGCATCATCCCGCCGCTACTCTGTTGAGCCGCACGCGGCTTTTTGCACAAACGCGCTTCCATGGCTTTCAGCATAAACAAGATGGATTTTGTTCAATTAGACGAAAAAATTTGTTTCTTCCAGCAGAAAGCTCAACCTCATCCCCAACAAACACTCGTCCGATGACGGTACGATCATGTCCTGATGGCGCACCAAGGCCCTGCAACACCACCCCCTGAATGAAGCCATTTTAGAGTCTTTTTGTTTGTGTATGTGTGTGTTGGATACATACGGATTTAATGCGCACATAGGTATGGCTTCACCTTCATTGCGGGCGCGCCTGCTCGTCTCTCCCTATCGCTGGTTCCACCATAGGGCCGATGTCTTCCCCCGTCGTCGCTACTTCAGGCGCGCGGCCTCCCCCGCTCGTAGCGTCGTCGATTCCATTCTTGTTCTTGGGACAAACTGTCACATGTCCAGTATATCAGAGATCTGGCCCGGAGCCTGTGGCTCGATGATCCGGGGTTCCAGAGACTAGCGCAGCTGCTCAACATCTGGGGAGACTGGAGGCTGGGGAAAAAGAAGAAACTCGTTACGACGCCTTCGTACCCCCCGCACCCCGCGCCGAACCCGTGACGGCTGCGGCTGTCCGATACATACCCATGCATCTTTTTGGGGGCTGCGTGTACGATAGATTCAGCCTCCAAAAATACTCTCGCGCGCATCTGCTAGACAGGGCGGTCTGTACTCAACACAACAGGCCCGTAGTTCGGCCATCATGCAATCAAGGGTTGCTTAACCAGGTAAGAGCGATGTTATCATTTCCAGTAAGTAACGACGAGTGTAGACATGGTGCCGCATTGCGTAGAAAGTCCGTCCATTTATTATCCTTCCGCGACTATACTACGCTTCCAGGGGTCCGATGGTGGTGATGTCCAGGCCATCGGCCAGCTGCTTCTTGGACGGCATCTTGCCCAAAGCCATCAACTCGGCCGACTGAACCATGGCGGGATCCTTGCCCATGGAGGCCATCGCCACAACCGTGTCGCCCTTGGTGTAATAGGCGACGAAGCTTGACTCCTCAACGCTGCCCTGAATCACAACATCATCCCAACCGCCAACAGTGTTGCCGCAGTACCGCAGTTGGGAGCCCAAGGCCGACCAGAAAACGGGGATGAAGCGCGCCGGCTGCACCGCCGCGTTGATGATGTTGCTCGCCACAGTACGGCCCGCATTCTGAGCGACGTTCCAGTGCTCGATGCGCGTGTACCGTCCATCGCCGCCAGGACCATGGTACGGGTACGTGGCAATGTCGCCAATGGCGTAGACATCCTTCAGTCCAACAACCAAGAAGTTCTCATCCGTCTTGATGGAGCCGTCCTGCTCAAGGCGAATGACCTTGTTCTCCTTGAGGAACTCCGTGGCGGGCGCAACACCAACTCCCAGAATGACCAGGTCAGCCTCTAGTTTGGTGCCGTCCTTGAGGTGAACGGCCCCGACATTGGACGGGTCAGAACCAGAGGGCTCAGCCTTCTCTACACCAGCATTCATGTGGAACTTGACGCCGTTCTTCTCAAGGCTCTTCTGGATACCAGCGCCGACCTGTTCTCCGAGAACCCTCTCGAGAGGTACCTTCTCCATGCCAATGACGGTCACGGAGTTGTCTTTGGCGGTGGCATTGGCGACCTCCATGCCGATGAAGGAGGATCCAACAATGACAATCTTCTTGCCCTTCTCGCCGATAGCCTTGACAATCTTTTGCGTGTCGTGGGCCGTCCTAAGGGTGAAGATGTTCCCGAGAACCTTGAAGCCCTGCAGGGGTAGGTTCCTCGGAGTTCCACCGGTTGCCAGGATAAGCTTGGTGTAGGGCAGCGTCTTGCCGCCGCTTGTGGATACCTTGCGGTCGGAGAAGTCGACGTCGGTGACTTCGTCGTCGACCCAGTCAACAGAGCCGCTCTCGTACCAGGCCTTGTCTCTCCATTGCAAGGCGTTGACGTCTGTGAGAAGCGCCTTGGACAGCTTGGTACGGTCGATAGGAAGGTATCCTTCCGAGGAGATGATTGTCAATGGACCTTGGTAACCGCCATTGCGTAGGGCTTCGACAGCTCCCAGGGCACCCGAGCCGCCGCCGACAATGACGACCTTCTCCTCCTGAGTCCCGCTGACGACGTTGCACTTGAAGTTGGGCTTCCGTCGGCCGCTCTTGATGGCGGATTCTTCGCCGGTTATGTAGACTGCGCCGTCGCGCTCGGTGACGTTGAAGACGGGAATGGAGTCGAGAGCGGGGGCATCTTCGACATCACCAGTTTTGGTGTTGAAGCAGGCTGTGAAGAAGTCAGCGGGGGTATTGTGGGGGGTGGTAGCAAAAGAGTTCACATACCTCCGTGCCATGGGCAAGTCAGTCGACCAGAAGTGGTCAAGACGCCCTTGACGAGAGGGGCGCCGAAATGGGTACACTTTGGACCAACGGCTTGGATCTTGCCGCCAGCGTTGACGAGCAGAACCTTGGCTCCCTCGATACCCTCAACTTCGACCTCTTGCTTGTCCCCCGGTCGGAGTGACAGCGAGGAGACTGCTTTCAGCTTGTAGTCGGCCATGTCTTTGACACTTTGGGAGAATGATCTGGTTTGAATTGGCTTGCGGAGGAGGCTGGATATGGTGGATTGACGATACAGAGGTCTCGGAATACGCATGAGCAGCGTGGGAAGTGAGATCGGGAAGGCGGACTGGGCGAGGGAGCGTGACGTGACGTGCTTGCGATCAGACGATGGTTTCGAGTTCTGGGCCGGTAATTGGGCGGACGAGGGAGTCAATCAGCGAGGTTGTTGTCGACGTCGGATAGTGTAAGCAGTCGGGGTCTTCGAGGGGCAGCGGCACTTGGAGGAGCAGCGGCAGCAGCAGTAACAGCAGCAGCTCCCAGTGGCCGCAGATAAAGGAGGAGCAGCCGCGCGGGAACCCCTCATTGCGTCCGGATTGAGCATTGTGGCTATGACGACATGACAATTGCACGGGGGAGCTGCGACACAACGACGTCGTCCAGTGCCTGCTGCTGTGAGCCTGGTGCAGGGTGCCTGCTGTGGAAGCTGTTAGTGGACAGGAGCTCCTTCTTCCCTACACCGCTTGGAAATTGCTGCATCATCATTGGCCGCTGCTATCGAGCTCTGGCCCCATTCTCGAACTCTAAGCACCAAAGAGCCCCACTCTCCGTCATCCGAGCCCCGGAATACCTAAAGAAGGGAGAGCACCTCACCCCGCAGCTGCCCTCCTTGCCCCCTGGAGGTAGCGGGTTGCGTGAAGTGGCTTGATTAATCTAGCTACGAGCGCTGGGCGCGCCTGGCTACAAAGTGGTGTGGCCGATCCCTTACGTAAAGGTGGGATTCAGGCTGGGATTTAGGCCTTAGGCCCAGGCCCAGCCAACTACCGTCTCGCACCCCCCTTTCAGCCAACACTTCCCCAGCACCCCTGTGAAGCTATTCCTATCCTAAAGCAGTAATCTAAATTGTTATATAACTATATGGTTTGTTCCTGCCTTTTTGTTTCATTTCTTCTATACTATATCATCTTTATCATCTTATATTGCCTCCTGAAATACTTCTAACCCTCTTACTTCTCTTATATACTTAATTACTATGCAGAACTCTTATTAAACTTAAAGCAACCCTAATGCAAACTTAGGCTATATAATGTAGTAGTTTAGCTACCTTTAGATTATATAGACTTAAATTGAAAGAGCTAGCAACTTAACCTTAAGGTCTTAAGTTTAAATCAAGCTTATAGCAATTAGGTCTAGTTGCCCTTTGATACTAGTAAATTAATATTAGGATTATATCTCTATAGTTAAGCTTAATACCTTAAAATGAGCAGAGTTTATAGGTTCTTATAAGAGTTAGTTTTAAAATGCTTATTTTATATCAGTATAAACTTAATTAACTAAAATAATTATTAGAAGATGCTATAACATCTAGTTCTCTTTTTGCTTTTATTCTAACTTATGCTTTTAATATTTAATTAAATTTAGCAAAGTTAAACTTAAGTTAATATATCTTCTAGCAGTTAGCATTAATATTAATATATTATTAATTAAAAGAAATGCTAACTGAAATATCTAACTTAGCAATAAACTTATAACTTCTTAAAGTTAAAGTTTTTAATTGCCTTTTAAGCCTTTATCTCTAAATAACTTCTTATGCAAAAGAGTTTTATAATTAGCAATTTAACTGTTGAAAAGAGCAAATTAAAGCAATCAAAATGATATAAAGTCTAACTATAAAAGTCAATCAGTTAGCAAGATATAAAGAATTAAAGTTATTATATATAAAAGAAATAAATAAATAGAAAGGACTTAATTAAGTTTAAGTCCTAGGATATTATCCTTAAATTGGGACTTATCGTCAGTTATAAGTAGTTTAAATAAACCTAGCATTCTGATAAAGTTGCAATATTTCTCTGCTACTAGCAGTTTAGTGAAGCTATCAGCAACTATCTTATAGGTTAAGATATAGTTAATCTTAAAGTCTCTATTACTGATGTTATTAATAATCTAGCAATATTTAATCTTAATATAGCGTAGTTTAAGCAACTATCTACCTAATAGGCAATTATTAAGAGCATTTATAGAATCTATATATATCTGGAAAGGCAATTAAACAGAGATATCTAACCCTTTAAAGAGATCTGCAATATACAGCAAAGCCTTCCCTCTAGGCATAAGATTTATCTACTCAGCCTTATAGGTTGATATAGCTATAAACAATTATAATGCTAACTTCTAAACAATTAGTGCTCCTCTACTTATAACTATATAACCAGCTGTTAACTTGCTAGATCTCTTGCAATCTAACTAACTAGCATTGCAATAAACTAATAATTTGAGGTTATTAATAGAGTGACTTAGGCTGCTAAGGCAGAATGCTAGAGACTATAAGCTATAGAGATATCTCTATATTAATCTCAGCAGTTTATTATACTTTTCAGAAGCATATTATTAATCTCTAGCAGCTCTGCTTATAGGTATAGAGATATCTAGTTGCATACTATTTGCAATCTACTACAACTTACTTAGATTGCTTTGATATTTATATATCTCAGCAGATATTTTATATTATTCTGCAATCTCTAGCAGCTAAGCATCGCTAGAGAGATAAGGGACTTAATTATATCTAGTGATACCTTTTTCTATCAGCATATTATTAATATACTTAGCTTATAAGATCTAGAGTTATTTTGTCTTTTAGTAGCAAATGATCTTAAATCTAAAAAACTGTTATACCTCACTTAAATCCTTAATCTAAAAGAAGTTACATAAGTTATCTTTAAAGTTGTTAATTTGCTTAATATTAGGTGCAGTAATAAGCATATTATTAATATAAAGCAATATCATAACGCTATTCTTATTAATAAGAATATAGAGTTCTTTTAGAAGTAGATAGAAATCTAATTGTTTGAAGATAGTAACAATTTGCTTATACTAGAAAAGAGGCAATTCTTGTAGTCTATAGAGAGCTTTCTTTAATCTGCAAAACTGGCCAGTTTTATTATTAAACCTATAGAGTTATATAATAAAGATATCTTAATCTCCTATAAAGGCATTCAAAAAAGCTGTAACTATATCAACCTAGTGAAGTTCTAGATCTTTAAGTGCTATAATCAGCAGAAAGACTTACAGAGCAATAAGATTAGCAACTGCAGCATAAACTGTCTTATTATCCTTATCCTAAAAGTTGCTATAGATAACCTATTTTGCTCTAACTCTATTAAGTCGTCTATCTGCTATAACCTTTTTATTATATACTTATTTGCCTAAGAGATATTTAAAGCTATCTAAAAGCTTTTTAAGCTGCTAGCATTTTATCCCTTCCAAGCTGTCAACTTAGGTCTTTATAGCTTTAAAGATGGCTGACTTTAGAGGTCCTTCTTCTATTGCCTCTTATTTTCTAAAAGTTGTAAGCAAGTAAATCTCTAAGCTAAAAGCTTATAATAAGTTAGATGCTGAGAAGGCAAATATAACTAATTTCCAGTCTATTTTATTATCAACTAGGTCAATCTCTATAGCCTCTATCTTACTAAATTCCCTGTTAAACTTCTTAATATTATATAGTACCTAGGTTCTAAAAGACTAAATAGTTTAGCTAGATAAAGCAGAGTCTGCTCTTAGTAATCTTATAAGAATAGAACCCCTGCTATTACCTCTTAGTCTTCCTCTCTATTATCCTCATATTAGTTGAAGATACTGCTGAGAAGCAGCTAGAAAGCTTTACTCTAAAGGAGCTTATTATTACTGAAAAGCAGCAAAAGATTTTTAGTTTTAAGCAGAAGCTAAAAGACTTTACTCTAGAAAAGCATATTAATTATATTGCTATAGAGAAAAATCTTCTTTTAGTATTAATTATATCTATATATTTATAATGCTAGTATTATACACTAATATATAAGGTTCTAGTTTTAGAGTTAGTAACCTACCTCCCTTTCTGCTGATATCTTTCTGAAGAGGCTTATCTTCTTATTCTTATTTATCGTTACCTTCTGTTTCTTAGGCTTCTTCTAGGTATAAATTGCCTATATCCTCCTCTTATTATTCTTATTCAGCAGGGCTAATATATAGCTAGTAATGTCTGCAAGGCTGAATCTCAGCCTCATAAGTAGTAGTTAGAAGTTTGTTACTATACTTATATATCTTTAGTTCAACCTCTTCCTTTAGCTATAGGTTGTCAAATTCAACTAGGAAAAGCTCTCCCTTATCTTCCTTAAATATTACATCTCTTGCTTACTAAATACTATTAGTTCTTTTTATAAGTATATAGAAGATATTGCTATAGAGGCTGTTATATTCTATAAATCTCCTAAGTTCAGCTTTAGGTTTTATTTTCTATTCCTTTATATAAAAATAGCTATCTAAGTAAATATAGATATAAACTTAGCAGCTTTAGCAGCAGAAATAGCATATATATAGTTTTCTTATAGAGAGAGATATATTAAAAGCATTTGCCAGCTTCTTATAGAGGCTAATACTGCTCTTATTATTAAACAACAGATTGCTAACTTCTATAGAAGTCTTTATTAACTAAAGCTAGAAGAATTTAAAAAGGTTAGCTTCAATATATATTGCTTATGCTTTTTATTATATAGCCCTACTAAATCCTTCTACCCCCCCGTTCTGCTGATAACAGTTTAATGCTGCTATCTCTAAATAGAAGCCTTATTTTTAAGCAAAAAGTTCTATCACCTTAAGAAAAGCTATATCATTATCTATAATAACCTCAGAGAAGTAAACAATACTATTAGTTGCTGCAATTTTCTTTAGAAACCAGCTTTATAGCTATATAGCTACATCTTTCTTTGATTTAAATGCCTAGAACTATCTATAGGTTGAAAAAGCTTTAGTAATATAGAGGCTATAAGTAACACCTCTAAAGCCCTGTAGCATTAGTTCTAAGAAGTTAATTTAAAGCCTTTAAAAGGCCTAAGTTAGGGGTTCTTATTGTTTATTACTAGGTTGTTATATTAACTTTGCTATAAGGCAGATATAACACTTATATCTTATAAGAGATACTCTAAAGAGCTTCATATTAGTATCTCTTGTAATAGCAATAGTTACCTCTCTAAATAGATATCCTAGATGAGCGTAAAAAGTTTAATAATCCAGCCTAAAAGAGCTAAATTCATCATCCTAATTAGAGAGATAGATCTAAAGCTAGAGGACTTATATATTCTATTTGAAGTTAGTAACAGCTTTAGATATATCTTTATAAACTAAGGTATCATCTAAACTATTAAAATAGATACCTATCTTCTGAAGAAGACTAGTACTAATGATTTATACTGTATTATAAGGTTTATAGAGAGCATTATATAGTTAGAAAGTAGTCTTTTTACTGCCTAGCTTAGTAGTAATCACTTTAGCTATGCTAACAGCCTAGCTAATTTAGTTCTTTCTGCTCACACAGTTCATAGTTAATCCTTAAAAGAGATCTTAAAGTTCCTTAAAAATAGAGAGATTATTGAAGATATATCTGCTAGTGCTAATATCTAGCATAAAGAAGTCTATCCTCCTGATAGAGGTTATAGATATAATATATTAGTTTAATTGCACTTCCCAGCTATCATTTTCTTCTTTATTAACTTTCTCAACAGCACTACATATAAAGAAACTGTCAGTCTCTATATCTATAGTCTAGCTAGCAGAAAAGTAGACAGAAGGTTTAAATATCTTTATCAGTTGCTTCTCAACTCTCTATATATAGTTAACTTTATGTAGATCTCTAGCAAGAGGTTAAATATCAAAGTATAGACTAAATACTTTAAAGTTATCTATTAAGAACAGTAGAAGGGTCCTCTTTTAAGCTTAAGCTGTTAAAGCATCTATATATACCTCAGATTGATAGTTAATACCTATTTCAATACTAGAGTTTCTAAAGATACTATTCTAAATATAACTTTCTGAAGTAAAAACTAAAGTAGATCCTTATATTATTGCTTATATAGTTATTTATAATGCGTTTAAATATTCAAACTTATTAAACTTTATAGTGCAGTATTTATAGTGCTTAAAGGAGCATTTATTGCAGGGAATAAAATATAAAGAAGCCTTCTTATAGTAGCAAAAGCATATTTTGCATTTATAAAGATTCTTTAGATGCTTAGAGTTGCATAAGATATAGGAATCCTATTGCTATAACTCTCTATTATTTGCAGGCTTAAATAGTTAGGCTTGCTTCTTAGCAGCATACTTCTTCTTATTTGAAGGTGTCTTAATACCTTAAGAAGCTTGCTTATACTGTTCCTTCTCGCTTAAACCTCTAAGTTCTCATAAAAGATCATCACAACTTTAGATTTCTATAATAAAGTTATTCTCTATAGCATTAGCTTTAGCTTAATTAAATCTTCTAAATCTCTAGATAAGTCTGTAAGCAAGAGCTATAGTTAATAAGCCTATACCAGACCTATTCAACTTATAGAAGGTTAAATAAAAGTTTTATATAAAGTCTTTAGTATTGCTATAGTTAACTCTAGTTATTCTATTCTAGTTGTTATAAACCTTATTTATAGCTAGCTTATTAAACTTCTAAATATATTCTCTAGCCTTAATAAAGATCTAAAAAGCTGATGCTATAACAAATAATCCATTATTAATCATTTCTTCTAAGAGTTTATACTAAATCTTCTCTATAAGCAATTATCTAATAAGCATAAATCCTATAAGCATAAGATCACTAAATAAGTTTAGATCCTTAACTGCTGCTTCTTTATCTGCTTTAAAAACTATATCCTTATTATATCTATTTAGAATATTATTATCTGTTAAATAAAAGAGCAATCCTA
The DNA here is from genome assembly GCA_027406005.1 of Colletotrichum horii. Lineage (NCBI taxonomy): Eukaryota > Fungi > Ascomycota > Sordariomycetes > Glomerellales > Glomerellaceae > Colletotrichum > Colletotrichum horii. The sequence continues at coordinate 5,078,279 of JANVYB010000008.1, forward strand.
TCACCTTAAAGGCGTTTTTAAAATTAATCTCCTAAAGCTGAAAGCTTATAGCTTTAGTTAGCTTAAAGATAGCATTATAAGCTAGGGTTCCCTGATCTAATCCCTTGCTAGCTGCCTTCTATGCAGCCGCCTTAGCTATAAGGTTAGCAGAAGAAGGGGGGAGACTAAGAAGACCTAACTGAAATAATCCTCTTCTAGCAGAGCTAGAAGAAGATGAAGTTAGATTTCTAAATGAAGATATATTGATTTAGTTAATCAATTTAGCAGTTTAAATGAGGTTTAAATAGCAGTTATATAATATTATCAGATAGTTATTAAGCAGTTATCACTATATAACTATAGTAATTATTAAATAATTATCAACTTAAGCAGCCTAAAAGCTGAAGAGATTTTTATAAGCAGGGAATATATATCATAATAACTGCAATCTCCACTTAAAAGCAGACTTCTAGCAGCTTAATAATCTATTAATTTACCCTATAGCAATTGCCAGATAGTGAGGTTAAAGTCCTAATAGCTACTTAAGAATAACCTCACTATCTAGCAAATAGATTTAGGTATTTAGAAGGCTCATAACCTACATAAAGTAGCTTAATTAATCTAGCTATAAGCGCTAGGTGCGCCTAGCTACAAAGTGGTGTAGCCGATCCCTTACGTAAAGGCAGGATTCAGGCCGGGATTCGGGCCTCGGGCCCGGGCCCGGCCGACTACCGTCTCGCACAGGTAGATCTGAGGTGGGCATCGACCCGGGCTCCGAATCCGAACCGGGGCCGGTCCGCTCGTGTGTCTCGGCCAATTGGGTCGACCTCTTCACTGCGAAGAGCCTCAGGTTCTACGGATGTTTTATTCGATATTCGTTTACGTCTTAACGTGTATCATTCACTTCATTATCGAGCTCTCGTCCTGCACCAACTAGTAAGGGCTGTACGTTGCCAGTGACGGCACCTGGCCTACCTCGCCCTGCAACCCTTCCAAACCCCACGATGTTGTCGCGAACGGCGATGCCAGCACAAACGTTCCAACGAACGGCCCCTCCAATGCCGCCGCCTCGGCATCCCGGAAGAATTCCACTTCATCCTCGAGCTGGGCCCCAAACGGCAAGCCAGTATCCATCGCCGAAGCTGCTGCAGCTGCTGCCTCTGCCCGCTCCTTTTGTTTCCTCGTAACCTCCTCCACAGCCTCCAACGCACGTCGATGGAGCTCCTTGACGACTTCGTGCAGCCTATGAAAGGACTCATAGTTCTCGTAGCTCTTCATCGACAGCATAAGCTCGAAAAGCCGGAGTGCCTGGTTGGCCAGCTCGTTGTCTGTCACCAGGTGCGGGTGATCCGGGAACACAAACATGTTAGCCAGCAGAATGATAAGACCAGAGAAGTGCGCGCAAGAGTTGTACCAGATGCTGCAGTCCGTCTTGGGCGATTCCACAAACAGCTTCATGCAACTGCGGCTGAGCTCTGCGCACTTGGCCCATCCGAGCGGCAGAGGGGGGTTTTGGTGTCCGCACGACGAGTTCGGGGACGAGTCTAGATCTTTGATCGTCATCTGGCTATACGAGCTTATCCGTCGGACCCAGTCCGCGTCGTGCGAGTAGATCCCATGCGTCATCACCATCGCCGTGAAGTACCCGTGGTAAAGGAGCGACATGTGGACTATTGGCAGGGAATCGAGACATTGGAGGGCCGAGTCTATCTGGAATTCGGGCGGGAGATTTCGTCGCCAGTTCTCCAGCATCTCCTCGAGCCTCGTCACCCTCACTTGCCGATCTTGCTGTGACACTTTCCGAGCGCGTGTGCTGTACAGCTGGTCGTACACCTTGCCGGCAATATGACTCAACTCCACCCGAGCTCGAAAGTAGTTGAATTTGCTGCCGTTTCTTGCAAACATCATGCCTGCTCCGTCTTCCGGGTCTCTTTCTGGTAGCGGCAGGTCGATATCAACGTCGAGCTGGAACGACGGCGTCTTGGACTTCAAGCTGATTTCCTAAAAAGTGTGGTCAGCAGCATGCCGGTCGCGAGAGCTGTTACGCTGCGACTTACCTTGTCCATAATATAGGTGATCCAGAAGAGCCTCGCTCGTTGTCGGGCAACCTCTGGCGAGAAGTACTGAAGAGACTCCTTGTCATGGAGGTGCATCCGGTGTGCTAGACGCACGGCAGTCCCGATCAGGACTGAAGCTGGCTTTGGGTCTTTCGTCCCTAGGAACAACACCACCATTCCCAGCAAGACCTGGAGTCCCAGGAGATCTTCTTCCCGCGTGACCAAATCGGACACGACAGATTGTACGTTGCGCATGTGGTACATCACTTTCTGGTCGTCCACCAGAGCATCCAAGTTACCTTGCTCCTTTAAAGTGCAGCGATACCCTAGCGCCATTGCGATGTTGACCGCTGCCCATACCGCCGTGGACTGCCCGGAAGACGGCACATACCAATTTGACAACATGCGCATGAACGTTGGCGGGTCAAAGAGCGGCATGACGCAGTTGTAGCGGTTGAAGAACTCGTCGATGATGGGCATGATCTCCTCGAGCGGCGGTAGTTTGGGTTTCTCGGGCTCCGTCACCCATTCACTTGGGCTCTCACTGCTGAACACATGGTCGACAAACTCGATGCTCTCCGCCGATTCCCCACCTCCGTTGATACTCCCGGTTGAGCTCGCTGCTGTTGAAGGCTGGTTTGAGGTTTGGTTGGAGTGATGACGGTTGGCGTCGAGGGCTTGCTGCAATTGTTTTTCTATGCTCGCTAGACGGCTCTCTAATTCGGAGACTTTCGTTGGACTGAGAACTTGGTTAGAAGACTGCTGAGGATATCCGTGATGGGCTCGCCTCACTTTTCAGATTCGTTCTGTTTTGGAGGCTGTGGTCGTTCTTTTGGGTGAGGTGCTCTCCGCCTCACAGTTGTCGTCCTGCATTCTGACTTGTAGAGCAGGCAGTTCGAACATGCGGGTTTGAGCATGTCGCATTTGATCTTCTTAATGAAGCAGAGATCGCAGGCTGTCATATGTTAGACCATGCCTGAAATCTTGTCTTGGAGCAGGTTGAACGAGGTGAGTGGTTCTGACCTTTCCGCCGTTGAGAAGACGTTTCCATGATGATGATTCGGAATCTAGCACTTCTTGTTGAAACTCCTCAAAACGAAACAAGATCATCCAGAGAATCGAGCCACTTTCATGACAATTCGTAGGGGCGTATTTGCCATTTGACTGACCGCATGAGTTAGGTGACATCTGAAGGAGCGAATCAGACGCAGGATATGGGTGTAAGCAGAGGATTACAAATCCGACTGAGGATAGCCCCATTTGTCACCACCCAAGCCACAGCCCACCCCATCATGAATCCTTCGAGACAAGCAGGATCGTTTTCCGATTGGATGGTTCGCAGAATCTTTGACCGAAATTGTGTGACTATCTCTGCTAATTGAGACCGCTTAGCCACATTGACCCACTTGCACATTCATGCTCACCGACTCACCGAAACACACCATGGAGCCAAGGCGTCTAATGCAGTTGACTTCTATTGCTAAGGTAAGGCATAGAACCGGATCTAAATGGAAGCCTAAGTAGGCGAATCTAAACAAAAAACGACTTCTAAATGCACCCGAAAACAAACAACCCTAGGAATCACAAGGCGCAACTTGCTGTCACGCCTTGGCCGCCGCAGCGCCTCCATAGGGCACCGTGTTTCCTGAAAAGTCAACGCCGCCATGATGTTCAAGCTTGTCTCCGTCAGCAATCATATCTTGGTACCAAGCTTGCATGTCCGATGCAAAGGTTCCGACAGCCGCAAGATCGCTCGAGTCGAAGGGCTCCTGCCCTTTGCTGACCTGGCGGATATGTGCACCCGCCGCCGTGAGTCCGAACCCGAAATCGTCCTCCATCATCTGCACTGGGCGAATCGCTCCTGAAGTACGACCTTCAAGGATGTCCGAGGCGATCCGGAATTCCTGGGCCCCGGGTCGTCCCAAGGCGACGCCATCGACAATATCCAAGGCCTTCACCATGGCTCCGACGGTTCTCATCCCGCCCACGATGTACGCCTTGGTCTTGCGGTTGTCGCGGTCTCCCAAACCTGCGACGACCGTCTCGGCGAACTCCAAAAAGAACCCCTCTCGCTTGCGAGTAGACTCCTTTGTCCAGGACATGCCGAGCGCCTCGTACGTGCCCCCAGAAATCTCGAGGAAATCGAAACCGAGCTCTGACAAGAATGCGCAAAGCTCGCGGGCCTCTTCAGGGGTGACGCCGCCGTCTTGGAACTCGACGCTGTTGAGCTTTGCCGAGAGGATGAAATCGGGAGATGTCCGCGCACGGATTGCTGTTCCAATGTTGGCAATAAGACGGGTGCGGTTCTCGAGCGTCTGGACGCCGTACTCGTCGGTTCGGTGGTTCGTTGTGCGGGATAGGAACTGAGCGATGAGATAGCCATGCGCCGCGTGCAGCTGTATACCGTCGAAGCCGGCCTTGTCAAGGTATTCGGCGGCATGCGCAAACCCTTCAATGACGCGATTGATGTCTTCCTTGGACGCTTCACGGGGCTTGCCGAATTCCATGCCCATCTTGGGTTCTGAAGTTTGTTAGTTTAGCCATAACGTTTTGCGAGGTAAACGACCCCGTACCGAGTCCGATTGCCGATGCCGAAATCGGGTTGGGCTGGATCTTCTTCTGAACCTGTCTTCCAGCGTGGGTGACTTGGCCCAGCATGAGACTACCATGGGCCTTGCCGGCCGCAGCAACCGCCTTGAATCCTTCAAAACGTTCGCCCTCAGGCTTGCACTCGGGTGTGATGATCATGTCGCCAATACTGCTCATGTAGTCGAACTCGACATCAATGTTGCCAGTGACGATAACACCAAAGTTGTTTGGACCTTCACCCCAACTGCATTTCAACTTGTCAGTCTTTAAGGGACAAAAAAGAAGCACTTTTGATTGAGAACGCTTCTGGGAGAGAGAAGGGGTTGGAGACGTGCGCCTTACCGGCGATAGACCTCCACAAGTTCTGGCGTGGGAACACCTCTCTTGGATGGCTCGCTTCCACTCCACGTCGCCAGACTCTCAGCCATTGCACTCTTCAAGAAACGATTCTTGGCTGTTTTGGTGGAGAAGGGGAAAGACAAGGGTTGAGCCAGTGGCTCCGGGCTGGCGGCTTCACTTGCGTAACGAGAAGACATTTTGACTTCTTGGTCGAGATTCTGGCGTCGGGGTAATGCTATGGAGCTAATTGAGATGTGAGAGTTGATGTGTGTTTGAACTTCAAAAGCATGACGAAAACGGCGCGAGATAGTTCCATTCTTATAGCTGGGTTTTCATTTGTAATGCTGAAATGATGGCGGTGTTGTTGTTGCTTTTGGTCGCCGCGGATGGTGAGAAGACTCGGAGGAGACTTCGCCTCCGCGGAGCCCTGTGTTGGACTGCAATCGGACTGCATGGCCGTTCGAATCCGAGAAGGGAAATGCTAGCGCCGGGAGCCTCTCGGTGAGTGTCGGTGAAGCCCCTCGCAGCAACGCACATCGGACTTTGGCACCGCCACGGCGAGCTCCACGGCGTTCCACGGAGAAAACCGCAGGATTCCTATGATTACTAATGCCGGATGCCAACCACCTGGCCGCTCTTCTGATCCTCCCCGCTTGATCCTTCGTCAGATTCGGTCTAGTGCTTGCGTGCGCTGACTTAATAATCCATGCGACCACGCCATTAGGAATCTGGATGTGGCTTTGGACGACTTCCAGTCTTGCAATCCCTAGGAGAGAACATCATTCGCTCATTCGGTTTGAAAGAATGTCTATTCCGAATGTACTGATCTATTTGCACGACTGTGCATCCTGCTGAACCCGTCTACAGCTCATCCTTGGCCGGCTGGGATGGCTCGGCTTCCTTCTCGCTGACTGCCCTCGGCGACTCCTCCGCGGACTCGCTCGCACCCTCCTTGAGCTTGAGGACTTGCGCCTTGACGGTAAACTCGATGTCTCTCTTCTTCTGGGCTGTGCTGGGTCGGGTGTGGCTGATGGGCCATGACACGACAACAGCATCCTTCGGCGTAGCGCTGTAGTTGCTCAGATCGGCCAGTGTTGCTGCAGACAAAGTCAGCTTCAAATGCGTTAAGATGATGATGGCGCAAAGGCTAGGCTGGAGGATGGCCAGCTTCTTCCGCATACCTTGACAATCGCTGCCGTCAGCGACGAAGAGGGGCAGAATGTGATACAGCGCGCCCGGCGCAAAAATGGCGACTCGCTTCTGGTCGAGCTCACGGTCGACATCCGTAGGCGACTTGGAAACGGTGACGCGGTCTTTGATCTTCTCCTCTTCGGTGGTGGGCTTGTCAAAGACGGCAAAGAGGCCCTTGTCCTTGCTGTCCTCGGCGCGCTCTTGGTCCTCGATCCACTCGCGGACGCGAAGAGGGAGGTCGGAGTAGTCCATCATGAGCAGGTTGCGGTCGTACATGTGGCGATCGAGGCCCGCCCAGCCGCCGGGGTACTCGCGACCAGAGAAGAAAAGCTTTAGACCATCTCCCCACGGGAAAAGCCCGACGGGCGGCTTCTCGAAAAGGTCATGCAGAGTGTACTGCGTGGCGGCAAACGTCTTGGACGCCTCACAAGTGTGGTCGTAGGAGTCTGTCGTCTTTGCTGTGAATGGGTCGCGCCAGGGGAAATTGTCTGCCATTGTCGTCTCAGGCTGCGGCATCTCTTTGCCGCCGAGCTGGAAGGCGGAAGCCGTGCCAGCCAAGAGGGTGGCCGCCAAGGGGAGGGATTGGAACTTCATGACGACGGCTGGGATTTCAATGTGGTATGGGAAAGCAGCAGCAACAGAAGATGCCAACAGAACGTGAATGCTTCAGCTCAGTCGCATGGTGTTAGCAGTCGACGCGAAGACACGCTCTTCATATAGGAGTCGCTTCGAATGCCATCAGCGCATTTCGGCAGCTCAAACGGCCTTGCTGTCCTTTGCGGACGCATCATGCTCCGGATTGCCATATCGAGTCGACCTTCTTGGGATACCGGTGTCCAGAGTGGGATTGACTTCGGCCCAGAGGTCAAATATTCCGTCCCTGTCCCTCAGAAAGACAGACGCGACCCCAGACGACCCCACCTTCCCCTCACTCATCAGACGGCTCGACGGGACGGAAGCAACACTCCGCTGGCTTCTCCAAGACTCCAATTTCCCCTTACCCACACTACTGTTGCAGCTGGCTGACAGATGCGGGCGGCCCGGCAGTGCGGTGACGTTCTTCGGTTGAGATCCGACACGGAGGCGGGCGGGAATCACCCAGTTGGCTTTGAAGTAATTGGATAGTAAAGCCCCATTGAGGCTCAAGATGAATGTGACTTTGCGTCTCATAATGGATGTTGAGTAGCCAAAACTTCCTGTCGTCTGATAAAGACCTCTTAGCATCCGACGAACGCATGAGCCAGCGATTATGAGATGAAATTAGGCTTAGATTCACCACCCCTCGAACGGCTGACTCAACTCTAACAGCCCCTTTGCCTTGCCATAGCACATCTTCTATCAACACGCAAGTGCCGAGGACTGCTTTTCATCGCGTCCATCGCCTAAACAATGCTCTGGCATGTTTACTCAGCCTTACCCAGATCTAGATCACGCCTGCGAGCTCTTCGGCTGCGACCGGCTCATCTCATTGGCCCAGGATCAGAAGCTCCGCTCCAACACGATCCCTTCTGGAATCCATGACGTCGCTTCTCCGTCGAAAATGACGCCGCCGCCCGTCATGGGCTTTTCAATTGCCCAAACAAGGTCGCATCGCCTTGTCGCAGTACCAGACTCTTTGCCCTGCTCCGTCACAACGGGTTGGTCAGGCCATTGACCGTGTCTTTACGTGATGCTTACAATTGCTGCCCGTTCGTGGTCGTGGAGATATAAGACGGATGGCTTCCATGTTCGACTTCCGCGATAATTTTCCCTAAAATTTTGACTCAAGCCGCTTGAACAATTCACTTCTACATTATCACATCCACATCACTGAAAACTTCTGCATCATCCCCCAGCTATGGCGTCACAAGCAGCGTATGCGGCTGAACAGGCCATCGGCCATCAGGGCGACGCCGTCACGGCCCAGGATGTGACTAACTACCCGAAAGGGAGCGACAGCAGCGACACAATGAAGGCACTCGTATGGCAGGGCAAGAATAAGGTTGAAATAAGTCAGTGACCTCCATCTAATCCCACCAAAATTTTATCAAGGCTCATAAGTTTAGTCGATGTGCCCAAGCCCAAGATCATTGAGGAGACGGACGTCATTCTCAAAGTCACTGGCAGCACCGTCTGTGGCAGCGATCTTCATCTTCTTCATGGCTCCGTAGTTCAAATGAACAAAGGCGACATTCTCGGCCACGAATTCTGCGGCATCGTTGACCAAGTCGGATCTGCTGTGAAGAAGGCCAAGATTGGCCACCGTTATGTCGCGTCGTTCCAGATTGCATGCGGAAACGTGAGTCCAAAATCAATTATTCGGTGTAACGAAGTGTGTGAGCTGACCTGTTCAGTGTTTCTATTGCAGCCAAAAGTTGTCGTCTCAATGTGAGAGAACAAACTCCAACACCATGGAAAAGTCCATGTACGGCTCCCAAACTGCGGGCATGTTCGGCTACTCCCACTTTACGGGTGGCTTTGCCGGAGGTCAAGCCGAGTATGTGCGCGTCCCGATCGGAGATGTGAACCTCCTCGAGATCCCCGATAATGTGCCTGATGAGAAGGCCCTGTACTTGTCCGACGTGCTCGCCACCTCGTACAATGCTGTCAAAGACACCGCAGTCTATCCCAAGGACCAGGTTGCAATCTGGGGCGCCGGGCCTATCGGCCAAATGGCTGGTGCATTCGCTATTGGTGAGGGTGCGTCCAAAGTCATTTTCATCGACACGGAACCGCGCCTGTCGTACATCAAGTCCAAGTGGCCATCAGCACATGCGGGCAAGTTGGAGCTCGTCGACTTCAAGAAATTGTCGAGCGGCGTGACCAACAAGGAGACTGTCGTGTCGAAGCTGAAGGAGCTTTGCGGTGGAAGAGGCCCGGACGTTGCGCTTGAGTGCGCAGCTGGGGAGTACCCCAAGGGCTGGCTCCATACCATCGAGATCGCCTTGGGTGCCGAGACTGACACGAGTGAGATTGTCAACGAGATGATTGAAGGTGTGCGCAACTTTGGTCGATGTGGAATCACAGGTGTCTACGTTGGGTACACCAACCATTTCAACATCGGTTCACTCATGGAGCGTGGTGTCCGTTTGATCGGCAACGGACAGGCACCTGTTCACTTGTACTGGGAGGACTTGCTCAAGAAGATCCAAAGTGACGACATTGATGTTTATCAGATGTTGTCGCACCGCATTCGTCTCGACGATCTCGGCAAGGTTTACTACAAGTTCGAGAACAAGGAGGACAGCATGCAGAAGATCTTCGTTGAGACAAAGTTCTCGTCTCCGAGGGCGGAGGGTTCACCGCAGCTTACAACATATTAGAGCACTTTCACATAATGGATCAAGAACAATAATTGCGACATTTCTCATTGAATCTGAAGCCAAAGTCGATGTAATTTTAGACACTGGACATATTCTTCTAAGCCTCTTTCTTGCACAGCGGTCCGTCGGGTAGTTCCACAAACGCCTCCGAGCCAACACAAGTTGGGCAGTAGAATATGTTGAATGGATCGTACTTCTTCTTAGCTGCCAGATGTTGGTTGTAGTTGGCGCCGTAGAACGTTTCAATGTAATTCGGGTCATGCCGGTCACCTTCGTTCATGTAACCCCCTGTAGTTGGTGCAAGCCTTTTGCCGGCCGCGCCCTTGACGAATGTAATATCGTCTTGCACGGCTTTGCGCTCAGAATTGCTCGCTGTTTTCGAAATGCCACGGCCGGTGATGAGAGCAAAGGAAGAACTGCGCCAGGCTGGGTGCAAGCCTGAGGTCGCATCTTTGGCATCCTCGAACACTTGTCCACCAGAAACGAGAAGCACGACGTTGGAGGCGAATTCCTCTGGCTTGCCGCTGAGAACCTCCACAGCCTCACGGACTTGGTTGTAGTCTTTGACCGCCGATCGGTCCAGCATTCGAGACGTAATGATGGAGGTGTCGCCCGTCGGATCGTAAAGCCCTGATTCTACCTCGTAAAAAGACCAGTAGTCATCGTATGAGGCAAAGCTCTCATGGATGAATAACCTGTCTGAAAACTTGCTCATGGCATCACGGACAGGTGCGAACCCAGCGTCAGCCTCTTCCCTGGTTTTTCCAATGGTCCAGAAGCCATGGGAATAGCCGGACGTGGCATTGCCAACGAAGATAGTTGGAAAGTTGCGGAACCAGAAGGCGTAGCCGGCAAATCCTGCGTCGTTGAGGTCAGGATATGATTGAAGAAGGACTGCCACGGCGTCGAGCAGATCAGAGTTGTTCGCGGTCTGCTTCAGGGGCGCGATGGCGAGTTTATGAGCGGTGACGGCATCAACGTTGGGATATGCCTTAATTGTCATACTGAGAACAATGCCATAGCCTGGGCCACCGCCACGGAGGGCTCGGAAGAGATCCGTGTTCTCACAATGGTTGGCTACAACGATGCGTCCATCCGCGAGCATGACTTCTGCATCCAGAATCTGGTCAGCTCTAAATCCATAATTCCGTGTCGCAGGTCCGTGGCCACCGCCCGAAGGCCATCCACCGATGGCACCAGGAGATACAGCACCCCCGCCAACAGCAATCACGTTGTTTGCCTTTGCAACTTTGTAGACGTCCCGCCATTGATAAGCACCGTCGATACGAATAGCACTACCGCTCCACCCCGATTTGGAGCAGTGTCTGCCGGGTACGTAGGTGTCTTGGAAGTCGATAGTGTTACGATAATATCGTAACCAAATCTCAAGGCTGCCGTAGCCGTCGGATCGTCCGAGTATGTCGTGTCCCGTGCTGGCGACAACCAAGCGGATGTTGTACTGACGCGCAAACCCGATGGCTGAGGAAACGTGCCCCCGAGTTGTTGCATTTACTGCATATGTTGGCAATGGACCGAGAGAACAATTTGCTGGAGCTTGGCCCGCAGCATAATCTACTGGCGCGCAAGTGATGTTGTACGGATACGGTCGACCAATGGGATTTGATGTCTGAAAATCCTGATCCGACCACATTTCGGCTACGTGCGCGCACGCTTCCAAGTCCTTGGCCGGGCCATTGTAGCAAGATTGTGCGATGGGCTGGGTCTTGACGAGTTTGCCGCCGAGAGCAATGTCAAATTCTTTCCACGAAGACTCGGCCGGCCAGCAGTCATCTCCAGGAACCTGCTGCAGTGTCAGCCTGTGACGAACATCAAGTAATTCGAGATCAACGAGCCGAAAGCTGAAAGATTCAAGGTTGACCGACGCATTTGCATTCTCGCTCGATTCCACAGGCAGGTGGGTGCTTCACTAAAACGTTGTCGCCGATAGTGCACCCAAAGAGGGCGGAGAGGAATAGCAAGGTCGTCAGCTGCATATTAGACAAGATCTTCACATGAAAAGAACGACTTTGAACACGAGCGAAGGGGGGAGGAAGTAAGGATAAAAGAAGTGCTGGGGAGACACAATTTATTCAATATCCCATTCATTAAAGACAGACACCTATGCATACACAAATTTCTCCAACCTCCTTCCGTGGAAATGATGTCCGATTCAGCGTTGACCTTGCATAACAGCTCAGCCATCCGATTGGGTCAGCGGGAAAAGCAATTTTCGTCTGACTTGGCATTGAGTGAGTGATTCGTTGGGGTAGATGATCTTGGTCCCAATGTTTAACGGAATCGGCTCTTGTAGATACCCTGTGCTTACGGAACTCGCAAGTCTTGGGCTGAGACAGGGGGCATCGCTTACCGCTGATTCGTTCACACTGGTATGAGGACGCGGAGAGTGGCCAGGCCCGGATTCTCGGTCCTGTAGCCCTGCGGCGTTGGACGAGAACCCGCGACTTTTACGCGAGTGCTCTATTCCAATCCCGAAAATTCATTCTGCCCCCACCCTTTAAAGCGGGCTATCACTATGGACTCGGCAGACTTGGTCTTCCAAGGATGAAGTTGTCACCACATTATTGTCGTTGGTATGCGCTCAAACCCTAAGCTCATGTTCGTTTTGTGGTCATAGGTGTTGCGATCTAAATTCGCTGAGACGTGGTTCTTTGCCTCTGGCATGTCCCCGGAGTGATCAACAAGATTGCAAACGATTTGCCTCTAGTTTTGGAATCATGAAGTGCCAGGAATATGGTCTCCACCGAGAGGATTGCTTCGCGACGTGATAGTTGTACATCCGAGTAAAGAGGAACATGCGCTGCTCAGGACATTCTGCATGGCGGTAGAATACGTCAACTAAAATTCATCATCCAGTAGTTATCTGCAATTATTCTATGACTTGGGTATCTACATTGAACATTGAAGGACGATGTCTTGAAAGTTTTGGACGCGGCCGTGAGTTTTGGTTTGGCTCCCAATTAAGAATGCATTACAACCGCATTACCGCAAGCCGTCTTTGCATTTACTCGTGACGGCCCTCACCAATGCAGTAGGGAATCGGGTAAGTGTCGCTGCTGCAGAGACGAATGATGCCCTTGACCCAAGCTAGGTCGTCATATGCCTGACCCTCATACGTGTCGACCGTAAAGGGGTCAACAGTGGGGCTGTCGGTACAGCCACTCAGCAGATTGCCTTGGACACGGCGGACGTAGGGCTGGCTGACGACGACACCGTACTGTCCATCGGGAACACTGAAACTGAGAGAAGTCTTCTGCGTGGTAGTCCAGGTCATGTCCAAGTTCTTGTTCAGGGACACACTAATGATCTTCTTGCCGCCGAACTTGATTTCGTGTTTGACCGTGAGGCGGTTGGCGAGCTTGTATCCCTGTGAGACGGACACTGCCACGGAGTTGCCCTTCGAAGCAACAACGGGGGAAATGGCAACGTCCCAATCGACGAACTCCTCGTCGGAGAGGACCTGGACCTCAGTGCTCTCCTCGCAGCCGCGACGAGAGATGCCGGGAACGCTGGTTTGGTTGTAAGAGTCGATCGGTGCAGGAGCGACGGCCGCCGCCTCGAGGGCGTCAAATTCGGAAGCCTTCATGATCTCAGAGGTTCCATCGGTGCGGAGAATGACGACGTCGTCGGCTGCAAGAGAGCGAATATTCGGGGGTGCGGCGGAAACAGCAACAATCATGCCAAGAATGGCGACGAGTGCGTGCGTAAGCATTATGACGGGATGAGAGAAAGAAGTGCAAACCTGCGACAGGCTACCTGGTCGTCGATTCGGAAAAAGAGTGACAGTGGTCGGGGAGAATGGAAGCGTAGAAGAGAATGGACGCCGCTCGGGCAATGGGGGAAAGCTGCGACGGACTGAGGTTGGTTCCACAGGGACAGCATGATACACACACACAGCTTCCCGCGGGAATCGCGTGGTGTTATAAACGGATCGTCCATGATCACCTTTGACGCCCTACCTTCCTTCCAAGTTCCAACTCACAAATATCTTTGTCAAGCGGAACGTGATCCGGTCCGCAGTGGGCCACCACGCAGCATCCTCCACTTGTGAGGCTTAAGGCCCTCGGGGAAGCTTCTTGGTTCTACCAATTGAGGCTCGCGGGTAGCGTGCCGGATCTCCGCTGTAGCCCAAAGAGGACCGAAAATGTCCAGATTCGGAGTATGGCCGATGGATATCCACGCTCCGTAATCTCCCACAGCATGGGTGGATATTAATTTGGGACAGAGCCTGGAGATATGTTCTTGGCTTCGAACCACGTCTGGTTCCCCTATATCGTGACTCTCAAAGGCATTCTCGACTTTATTGTCTAGATAGGTTTCGAATCGAGCTTGGGAAGGGAGTTGCAAGTCAGTCAACCCGGAATAAACTTAAGCATAAGTGTATTTTTAGCGCCAAGCTTCCGCTGATCAGTATCTGTGTTCTCCATACCCCGGCTCTACGACTCAGTCGCAGCGAGGAACCCGATTGGCTAAGAGTCAACACCGAGTCATGACGTCTCATTCGGCTTTTCGGACATCGCCGGGCGGCTCTGGGAACTCGGGCAAAAATGCGATTGTGAACGGTAAAGGGAATTTCGGTCAACTTGCAGGTCCTTTTCGCTCAGGAGCATGCCAGGGTAAACAACGTGCGAGACATTGGGCTTACTTTCGGGGCCATCGGAGGTTGCCCACGGTTGTGGAGAAACTCGAGAGACGCGTACCATCACCCTGCCCCAGCTGTTCCATGAAACTTTCTCAATGTATTCAGTGGCCGAAGAGGTCGGTTTGGCTCAGCTAATTGCCTAATTGCAACCATAGAATATATGTAAACACCTGTACAAGCAGCATATTGGGAGGGTTCCCTGTTTGTGAAGCAAGCTTCCATACTGACCACATCATTCTCATATAAAGAACTCACCTCTGGAAATTCACAGATACCGGTAAAGATTAATCTAAATCTTTAGATTGGGCATGTTCAATCTGTGCTGATTATCTAGGCTGGTGCCGACGCCGCCGACCGTCCAGGTCCTCATACATTCCCCGAAACTGCGCAAAATTGTTCAAGGGGCACGCCACCGAACAGTGAAAGCTTTGCACATGCGTTTGAGGTAACTTAAAGTACCTCGATTAAGTGAGACTTCCGATCAAGCAAGTTTCCGCTCTTCGAAGAGACCGTATTGACTTTTACCGCCGGGCGCGGTATCACCTTGATGATAAAAGTCAACAACCGGTAGATTTATTGTGGAGGCAATAGGACCAAAAATGAAGCCAGTGGCGCCGGTTTCATACAGTAAATGGCTGAACTGTCATTAAAGGTAAACTTACGCACCAAGTAGTGAGCACGTGGACATACCTTAGAAGCCTCAACTTTGAACTGATGAACTAGTGTCAGGGCACCCTGCAAATGGCCTCTATCTGACCCCCAGTTCAGAATCACGACAAATTCATCGAGCGATTCATATGACTGAGACCAACAACCAAAAGCGTCCGGAAACTATGTTTCCGGGTCACAATGCTCAGATACGGCGAGATCACGTCGACAAAAAACATGCAAGAGAGTACGACACCTGCGATGAAAGCTACTCCAACGATTCCTCTGACTTTGACTGCAACAGGATCGAGGAAGCCAGACGCGATATCACTGATGATCCTGGAGACTGCCCGGTGTGCGTACTACAAATAG
This sequence comes from Colletotrichum horii, assembly GCA_027406005.1. Taxonomy (NCBI): domain Eukaryota; kingdom Fungi; phylum Ascomycota; class Sordariomycetes; order Glomerellales; family Glomerellaceae; genus Colletotrichum; species Colletotrichum horii. Next base: position 5,093,416 of record JANVYB010000008.1, read on the forward strand.
TGCAGCGCAGCACCTTGAGCCCCTTTTCGAGCAACTGGGTAGACTTCGTCATACGATTTGTGCTCGAGAACGTACGCGAACCGGAAGCACAACTACATCAGAAACATCACGAGGACCAAAGAAAGATTTGCAACCTAGTGATGAACTTTTGCAGAGGTGTTGGGAGTCGCAAATGGGACGTGAGAAATTTGGTGTTGTGCGAAGGATGCAGTATTGCCCACATCAATGGCTACTTCGCACGGCATTCGGAATGAATGCCTTAGAAAGATCAGTACGATGGTTTTCGTCCAAATCTTAGTCGTCATGATAATCAATCCCAAAACATAATGTTCTACCCGAACTTTGTCATATGGGGCCGTTCTCGTTAGATTCCTAGCGCCACGCAAAGTCGGAAATTTCAAAATTGTGCGGAACCACCAAAGTACCTTGACGTGGACCTGGTTCGAATAAGCTCTCCCAAAGAACCAGGTCCGAAGTATTACGCAATAAACACTCTGCCGCCATGCCTACAGCTCCCTGAAAATAGCAATTTGAGATAGGTTGAGGAGTCAGTGATGCTGAGAGGTCAATACACTATTGGCAGAAAAGCTATAACAAGAGTTTACCTAACACGGGAAGCAGAAAGCTGCACTAAACAGAACACGCCAAGCGATAGTTGTTGAGTAGCGACATAAAGGATAAACAATATATAACAGATGCTACGCTATGGTCTATTGCAGAGTTAAAACCGAACAATCTACCAGACATCTCAGTGCGCCATATACTTAGTGCAGAAGCAAGCACAAGTGCCTTCGCCTACGTTGACGCTCTGCAATATGAATGCAGCACCGCAATATCGGGGGTAGTGTTGGTTGGCCATGTTTCTCGTCCTTCACCCATTGGATAGTGAGCAGGGATCGCGCGGTTTGGAGAAACGCACCTCGCGCGGACATGCAGTCGTGCAGACGCTCCTAATGATCGTGCATCCGCTGACATCGCTCTGCAGCATGTTAGATAAAACATGGAATGCGGAAGGGTGGTGCTGCCTACACTGCTATCGACAGCAGCTCTGCAGAAAGAGTTCCGGACGGCTGCCTGGGAGCCAGGGCCAAAGGCAGAAGGATTGAAAAAAGGGTAGACAGCTGCGTTTTGGGGACCGTGTATCGGATGAACAAGTGAATGATCGAGATAAGATGACCGGGTCAATCAATAGTGCGAAAGACGAGAGTGCATGTCGATCAAGTCGAGGGACAGGAGACATTTTATAACTGCTACTATAAGGCATCTCAAACAACCAAAATGGTAACTAACTCGTTGATGGGTTCAAGTTTGTCTCATAGCAACTAAATAGACTTTCCAAGAAGCCGTAGCAAGGGTCCCAAAAGATTTATTGCAAGAAGTCAGACGTCTCAAACGTAACTCGAGTCAGTTACCGAGTAATAATATGCCTCCTTGAGTTTAAGCAAGACTCTGATGCGAGCTCTCAATGAATCCACTTGAGACTTGCGCATTACGGGACACGCGGGGGCGCGTATAAGGTGAAAAGTGTCTACACTCCCACCAGAGGTGAAACTTGTAGGAAGCTGCAGAGATCTGCACATGTCTCCAGCTCTCTTGAAATATATTTCATTGGCAACAATAAGTCGGGAAGCTTGTCTGACGTTCCCGAATCTTACATAAAGCTCGACTCCATCGGCTCGAGGATGTCAAAGATGAATGAGTATAGAATTTTGCTCGATGATATTGAACTGTGCCGATAACTATTCTGTATGCTCTTAAATGCGCGCCCCTCCGTGAACCGTAACGTAATGCCCCAGATCGCAAATAGTCGACAGAAATAGGAAATAAGTAAGAAAGTAATCGCATCCAACGCCAGTAACGCCGCATTCCCCCGTTGAGGGTAGCCCAGATGCCCAGATGCCCTTAAGTGCTTGAGTTCGAGGCCATCTTTTGACCGATCTTGTATCTTTTGGGCCTCTTCACGACCGTAGAAGATCCCTGGTCCTCGTCCTCACTGGCCTTCCGCTTCTTGTTCAATTCTTCCACATCATCCTGTGGTACCAGATTGTCTTGAGCATCAGCCTTATCCTTCGAGCATGCCTCATCTGTTGTCTTCGTGGTTTTGGCCTCTTGGACCTTCCTGGCGCTCTCCTGGCGATTCAGTTTGATTTTGTCTCTTTGCCATTGAACTGCTCTTGCATCTGCCTCGACCGAGCCGCCAGGATCCAACCGTGTCTTATGTTCTTGCCATCTGTATGTAGCAACGATGCTGTCCTTCGGAATGGAGTGCTCAATGAGCACTTCGTTGTCCAAGTATTCGTGGTCGTCAGTCGGGCTCAACTTTCTGGCCAGCTCGCGGGGGTTCCACATTCGATTCACATTGTGATTCCAACCAGGTCCTTGGGCATCAAAGGTGATGATTCGAACATCATTAAAGCCCTTTGCGACATAGATGGCAGCGATACGTACGGCTTTCTTGAGACTGTCGGTCGCTGAAAGGAATGGGCTTGGTTCCCGACTCTGCCACCTCAGGTGTCGTCGAAGATGATGATGGAAGAAAACAGCGTCGCTCCCACGGCCCAACCTGGATTCAATTCCATCTCCAGGCTGTCCGCTGTGAATGGCCCGATACAACTTGCGCGGACGGTCAATGCCGCCAACAGTCGTGATCTTGTCCCTCGTCTTGAGCAGGGCGATGCCGTTGAGGCAGCCGACATTTCTGCTGTTTTCTATGGCAATCAGAGCTCGAGGAAAGTTGCTGTTGATCTCGTCGACATAGTCCGGAAGAATACGAAGGACCCATGGGGTTCGCCTGCCATCTCGCGCTGAACGGTTGATCGTTAGCCAGCCTCTAACATCTTGATCGGCAAAGTCCTCGATTCGTGTGACTTCAGTCGCATATCGCGCCACGATGAGGTCTTGAGCCGGGACGAACTCCATCATGAATTGTGCCAGAAAGACTTTGTACTTGGTGTTGTGAGGCAAGAGCGACGTAGGACAACCAAGTCTGACGTCCAGTTCGGAATTGTTTTGTCTCTGCGACTTGAATTCAATTCAAGTTGATTTGTGTGTTTCAAAGTAACCAGAAGACTGGAGAAATGTTGATGATCTTTGAAGTATCGACGAGGTCGATTGAGACGGAGGGTTTGTGCATTGATCGAAGACAAAAAGCAAAAGTTCACAAATGGCTAGAAGCCTGGAATTTATACCCTGTTGAGGAGGTCTTGTCCAAGGAGAGGTGAGGGAAGGGCTTGCTGTAATTGAGGTGCAACAGATAGAACTGGGAAGGTCCTAATCGGCCAGAAGGACAAAAGAAGGAAGGAACTAGGGAATTTCGTGGATAACAAGTTTTAATTCATTGAAGAAGGCGAATCTGCATGGAATTTGCTTAAAATTCAACATTGAAAATGATGTATGGCATTAAGTACTGTCGTCTTTGTAGCTTCTCGTGGCTACCTTAGGAATCACTATTAAATAGGTTGGGAAGATATCTGTAAATATGCAGCGGGATGCCTGATACCTGAGCGATTTTGAATCGTGGAAACACAAAAGATATTTTAAGAATTTGGATTTAATAGCGTCTGCAGTTATGATTTAGAATAATCAATCTTGTGGCTAAGTAGTGTTACAGTTAGCTATCTGACAGTAGGGTCTGCTAACAGAAGTTGGGGATTGACACTAAGAACAGTAGTTGTGGTTGTGGATAGGTGTTACAGTCAGCTATCTGACGGTAGGGTCTGCTAACAGAAGTTGGGGATTAACACTAAGAAACAGTGGTTGTAGTTGTAGCTGGGTTGTAGGTTGTAAGCTATTATAGATTGAGTCTTCAGAGGCTAAGGTGATCAGTCTTAGACTTAATAAGTAATTTATAGTAAAGGTAAGCTGAGAGTATTTATGAGGATAAATATAAAGTTGATTGCTGAAAAGCTATAGAAGTCTAACTTTAAGTGAAGCTTAAGTTATACTATATATAAGTTCTAAACAGCTTTACTATTCTACTACTGTTCTTAGTTCCTATAAGATCTATCCTTTATTTATATAGATATTATATATTTAAACGACAGCCTTTATATTCTTAGCATATAGATCTAATCTCTTATTTTATTATTATATAATTTATACTATAGTTCTTTTATTCTAAATAAGTTTCTATTATTCCTATAATCCTTTAGTATAAATGCTTTATTTAGCTATTTAATACTTAAGTAGGTTGTTTAGCTATTATCTTTATTTATAGGTTATAATATTAAGTTCTCTCTCAAAAGGTTTTATCCTTAAAACTTAATATAAGTAGGTTATTAGTCTTAGGTTAGAGGTTTATTAATTATGCTTTCTGATTTATTTATAATGCTGATATTATATTAGGTTGCATTTAAAAGTTAAAGCAATCTAAGTTAGCATTTTGTTCTACTTATAAAGACGTTTTCTATTATTTTAGTTCTAATAACATTATGCTTTATACTTATTATTTCTATGCAAAGTATATATATTAAATAGCAGAAAGTATAAAAACTTATTAAGATTATAAAAACCTAAAACATCTTTATAATAGTCTAGTAGTTATATTAAGTTATAAGTCTATTATATCTTTTTCCTTTATAGATATTTATTATGCTGATTAATTATAGTAAAACAGCTAAGTGATTAGTATTAAAAATAGGAAGAGAAGGAGAAAAAGGCTAGCAACGCTTTGCTCAATCTTTATGAAAAGTTAGCTTGCATTTAAGCTGAAGTAGCTAAAGCAGCTAGTTGTTTATTATATATTTATGCAATTTATAAGAAAGTGAAAAAGCATTATATAGAGATCTTTACTTATAAGATGCAGAAGTTAAAAGAAAATAATATCCTTTTTATATTAGATGCTTATAAGAGTAGTGTTATAGAAGATCTTTAGTTTCTTAGTGTTAAAAATAATCTAAATTAGGAAAGTTTTAATATTAGCGAGGAGTTTGCTAACTTAAGGCCTCTCACTGAGAGTGCCTTTTTAGTATCTTCTGAGGGTTTTTAGTTGTTTTTTAGTATTCTTAAGCAAATAAATAGTTTTCCTTATTATAGCTTATTAGCAGGCTTTTTGATATGTCTATATAGTTGCTTAATTTATTAGTATCTAGTGTTAATTATATATATTAGCAGAAGTAATATCTCCTGTTTCTAGTGCTGCTGCTAATATCTTATAAGTTTATCTTTTGCATTTATGATGTTTTATATAGGTTTCTATATATTTTCTTTATATTTATACCTTTTCCACTTAATAAGATACTAATATCTTTTAAGGTTTTCAATATAGTTAATAATTTGTTGTGAGGGATTAGCCTATAGGGCCAGGCCAGAAAAGGACAAGAGGGCAGTATAGGCTTAAAAATGTAGGGGTTAATTGGCGTTAACTAGGCAAGTTGACCCTTCTGGCCACTTGCGCGCGCAGCGCCCCTTTTTAGGGCGCAGCTGACTAATCAGTTAAACCTCAGTGGAGGCCTGGTGAGGGCTTGGCGCTAGCGCCTGGCGCCATAATCCTAATTGCTCACAATTGCCCCCCCTCTAGAGGGCTTAGTCTCTAAGTCTATTAATCTATAAAAAAAAACTCCTGCCTGCGCAGGGATTTAAACCCTCTGCAGCATTTCTAATTAGTCTTTTTGTCTTCTGAAGCTTTAGGTTTTTCACTTATACGTATTTAGCTTTGCTGGAGGCCTTTTAGGCTTTTAGTGGTATCTAGGCATTAGGGATAGTTTTTTACTTTCTGTGCAGCTTTAGGTTTTTCACTTATGCGCTAGCAGGCTGGGCTGGCTTCTGTACAGCCTTAGGTTTTGCACTTATGCGCTGTCGGCCTGGCTTTAGGTTTTTCACTTATGTGCTGGCAGGCTGGGCTGGCTTTTATATGGCCTTGGGTCTTGCACTTATATGCTGTCAGCCTGGCTTTAGGTCTTTCACTTATATGCTGGCAGGCTGGGCTGGCTTCTATACAGCCTTAGGTTTTGCACCTATATGCTGTCAGCTTAGCTTTAGGTTTTTCACTTATATGCTAGTTTTACCTATTATCTCTTAAGTATTTAGCAGCTAGTTATCTTTTGATAAGTAATTATATAGCTTTAATATGCTGTTCTTCTTAATCTATATGCCTCTTATAATAAGTATACTTTTAATCTCACTTATTAGTAATATCTCTAGTGTTAAGTATATTGCTTATATAGCTTTAATGCTTATATAAGGACTACTTAAGCTTAATAAAGGCTTAGCAACCTATCAGTAGTTATAATATTAATTAGTAGGGTGGCCTTTTTTATAGCACTTTTAGTACTGCAGATTGGCTTATATAAAGGTATTTAGAGGCTACAGGCCACAGTTAGGTCAAACTGATAGGAGAAGCACCTAAAAAGTAGATATAATATTGCTGCACTACTTTTGTTTGCTTCTTCTAAGATCCCCTTTTCCCAACCTTCAGTAAGTCCTCACTAAGTTCTCACTATAGAGGGTTCTATGCCTTAAGCCTACAGGCGTCTCTATACCTTCAGCCTTCATTAGCTAGGTCGTCCCCAGCATTGCTGCTCCATATGCCCAGTCCCTTACAATTATCCCCCTTCTAGTTACAGTAGTCCCTATTATATAGTTAGCCTCTAGTTTAAGGTAGCTGCAGTAGTTCTCTTCTGTCGTCTAAAGTAGCCCTTATCATCCTTCTCTATTATCTAGCATAGCAGGTAGCTGTTATATATTCAGTAAAAGCTTTATTGTCTGTTTAAGCTGTTATTATTATAGTTATTATTAATTAGAGTTCTTTAGGCTATATATAGGTCTTTTTGTTTTAAACTTTTTTGTTAGTTATCTTTAAAGAAAGTAATATTTATTCTTTTTTTTAGCAAATATAGTTGTCTAAGTGTTTTATTGCTTTTATTTCTTGCAAACTCACTCTTTATTTAGTAAGGTTTCCTAATATAATATCTTTATAATATTCTTTATAATAGCTTCATTTTTCATCCTATTATCCTCCTTCTAAACAGGCGTATTATAAGGCTGTTAATTAAGTTAGATAGCAACTGCTGTTATTAATTTACTATACCTATCTTCTCACCTTTAGTAGCACTTATTATAGTAAATAACTGTTATTCACTTTATCTGACGTTACATCTGCCTTTATAACTGTTTGATAAAGCTTTATAATTATCTATAAAGTGACAGCTTTTCTCTACCTTAGTTTAGTTCTTCTTTTCCTTATAATAATATATCTTTCTATATCTTCATATTATATAAGCTTTACTAAGCCTCTATAAACCCTTTACAAACACTTTACTACTTTATAATACTTCTATAACTAATATTATAAGTATAGAAAACTTTATTACCTAAATCCTCACTAAGTATAGTCCTAATAATTCTAAGCTTAGTGATAGCATATGCTAGCGCAATTAATCTAATAGCAGCAAGCCTTATATTAGCTGTACATTATAGCTTCATAAGAGCAGCAAAATTATTTATACTTACGTCTGTAATAGAGATTATATATATAAGTTATGCTAGTTGTACAGCATTAAGTGCTGCAGAGTAAGTTTAGCAATTGTTTAGAGAAAGTATAAGCTAACTGTTTCACTTTTAGATTCCTTCCTGCCTTATTCTAACTATTTGCTACTATTAGAACTAAGTTAAATATTATATCTATCAGATTGAAGCTGGTTATTACTATTAATATGAGATTTACTATATCTTTATTGCAATTAAGAAAAGTTAGATGCTTCTCTAGAGTCTCTATAAGTAGTTAGTAAATCTTATTAGCCTTCAGTAGGGCATTAAGAATTATAATAACTAATTAGTAGCTATAAGTGTTGAGAAAAGTATTGCTGCCTATATATAAGTATAACTCTAAATGTTCTTAGATATAAGTTTTATTTTATAGTTTGTTTTATTTTCACCTTTATATTAATAGGTGTTTATAGTTAGCTTATTAAGCTAAGAATTAAAATAAGATAAATAAAATTATAAGGCAGATTGAAGGTACTCTTTTTTCTTACCTATGCAATAAGACTTATATCTTTAAATAAGCTAACTTTCTTAATAAGCTTATTAACATCTTAGCAATATATCTCTTAAAGAGCGATCCTTATATAGCTGCACTTTCTTTATAAGATCCTTTAAAGATTCAAAGTGCTTATATGCTTTGTAACGCTTATTGCTATGCTCTAATTACAATTTTTAAGACTGTTAGTAGTAGTTCTACGCTCTACTCTAATTCTCATAAAGATGTTAATAAGCATTTAGCAGTAGTTTGCTAAAACTTAGTTAATACTAATAATAAGGATGATTCTTTTAGTAAAAAGGATAGTAACAACAGCAACTTTAATAAGCTTAGCAATAATCTATAGAATAGAAATAGCAGTATAACTAGTAATAGCAATAATAATAAGAATAAAGATAATGAGAATAAAGCTGAAGATAAAGAAGAAGAAAAAGAAAAAGATAAAGATAAAAATAATAATAATAAAAATAGTAAAGAGGATAAAAAGTAATATTATTAGCAAAACTTCAGCAAAAGCATAATAGATTTCTATAAGACGTTTTTAGTTAGATACTTATAGTTTTATATTACTTTTGCAGGAGGTTTAAAGAGTTTTTGCTAGCGTTTTAGCTGTCTTATAGTTAATTAACTTTTTTCATTTTCTTTATACTACTTATTATTTTACTTATAATGCAACTTATGCTGCTGCTTTTTAAATTCTGCAAAAATTCGCAAAGCATTTGCTAAGTGTTCTTTAGGCTTCTAGATATTATATTCCACTAGCTAGCCCTTCCACTTAACTAGATATAAAGAGCCCTCTAGTGCTTCCCTTTGCAATATAATATCTTTAACCTCCTATTCTTCAAAGTCCTCTTCTAAGTTTAAGAGCAGTCTTTCAGCAAACTTTCAGCTATGCTATAGCTCTAATAGTATAACAGAGAAGATATTATATATCTAATTATATTTCTCTAGAAGCTATACTCTATAAGCGTTAAGGCTTATAACTTCTATAACTAGTATAAAAATAAATTATAAAGCAAGCTTTTATTAACCTTTTACAAAACAAAAGTTTTTAGTTAAAAGTCTTATAATATCTCTAACATTATATAATTACACTTTTCTTTTAGCATTTGCATTTTTAGCTTATATTTCAGTTATATACTGCTAATTCTTAGCTATCCTTTAGCAAACCTCTATTAGCTTCTTAAGTCTTTCCTCAACCTTTTAGGTCTTAAAGTTAATATATAACAAGCAGTAGTTAATTATTCTTAAGTAGTATCTTATAAAGGCTTCAAATAGCAATATACTGATAGTAGCATATTTGCTATTATTATATAAGAACTTAGCTTTAACTAGCTGTATTACTTATTAGTTATATAAACCTTTGCTGAACTTTAAGAGATATATAGTTAAAGTCTAATATATCTTTTCTGTCTAACTGTCTATTTATAAGTGCTACGCTATAGAAATACACCTTTTTATATCTCAAGCCTTAGTTTAATCTCACTAGAACTAACTAGTAATCAGTTTATCTCTATTGCTAATAATAGCTTTAAGCATGCTATATTAGCACTTAATCTCTTAATATAAGATCCTCACTAAGCCTGCAGCATCTAATTGCTTAGTTATCACTAAAAATCAGACTACTTTAGTTATTCTATATATAACTACTAGAATTATATTATAAATAATCCTATCATCTTAGCAACTTTCTAGTAAGCTAGTTAAGAAGTCTAAAGAAATCTATTAAAATAGATATACTAGCAGTTCTAATATTTGCAGCAGTCTATATAGTTTATACTATAGTATATACACCTCTTAGCAGTATAAACACTTAGCAACATATCGCTATACATCCTCTATTAGATATAGCTAATAAAACTTTTATAAGATCAGTTCAGCTGTTTTATTCACCTCTATATGCTCTAATCTAAGTGCATTATAGTAGTTTCTTAAGATTTCATAGCAGAAGGATCCTTCTTCTAAGATAATAAGTCTTCTTCTAAACTAAAGAATATTATTCTTATTAAGTTAATACCTTTAGTGTTCTCTAGCATTTCAGCAAACCTTAGCTATAAGATCTCTATAGAAGTAGTTTTTAGCTTGCAATCCTCTAACTATCTGTTTAAGATCTACACTTAGTTGCAATATATAAGCTGTTTCATCCTAAATAAGCTTTTTTATTACAGCATATAAAATATATTATTCTAGCATAATAACTTCAGCTTCCCTTAAGTCCTCTAGCATATTGCTAATCTCCTATAGAGCAGTCAGTATAGCATCTATATATAATTTTAAGCAGATAACAGCACTAATATATATACTTTAATGCAATAGATTATTAGTTCCCTTTATAGAGTAGTACTAACTTAAGAGTGAAAATCTCTTAACCTTAGAGCTAGCCTTCTAGTAAGGTTCTTATATATTTCGCTAAACAGCTTAGATATAAGTTTTTACAGTAGCTATAGTTCCTTTAAGCTTAGCAATATATTAGCAATTTATTGCTAAAAGCTAGCTAATAAGCTTAAGCTTTTTTCTAAAAGTGGAAAGCATATTATCTACTTTTGCATTTTCTACTATATAATTAGAACGTTATAACAGTCTATCTGCTAGATTTATAACCTCTAACCTATATTGAATTTTGAAATTAAATGCAGATAGATAATAAATCTATTAGGTAAGCCTTCTGCAAATATCTTATATAGGTGCAGTAAGCACTCCTTTCAGCGCTATATAGTTTATAAAGACTAGAAACTTCTCAGGAAGTCCTTATAAATATTAAGCCTAATAATCTAAACTTTCTATAATTACTAAAAGCTTTTGCTGCTCTATAGCTTAGCATCTCTCTATATCTAAAAGCTTCTTTAACTAAAAGGCTACTAAGTGCTAAATTATGCTATACTTCTATAAAAGCATACTAAATGCTGCCTAAATAGATATATTAGTCTTAACTCTTATTTCTAGTATTAAGTTATAATATCTTAGCATTAAAGCTTCAGCAAATACTTTCTAAAGCATCTTAAATACAGTCTATATCTCCTCTATTCAGATAAAAGCTTCTAACTTTATGCTATTTTAGCTTCCTTTAAGCGCACTATTTATAAGAGCAGCAATATAGAAATATCTTATAATAAACTTATAATAGAAGTTATAGAATCTTAAGAATACTTATATATCTCTAAAAAACTTTAATACTAGCTATTTAGCAACTGCTCAAACTCTCTCTAAGTCTATCTCTATATTATCTTAAGTAATATAAAACCTTAAGAAGTCTATTTCTGTCTAATAAAAGTTATACTTCTTTAGTTTTATAAACAGCTTAGCAGCCTTTAAGTAGCATAAAATAGTATAAAGGTCTTTAGTATGCTGCTCTTTTATATCTAAGTAGATAAAAATATTATCTAAATATATAACACAGCAGGTATCTAAGAGGTTAGCAAACGCTTAGTAGATATATACCTAAAAAGTTATAAAGGCGTTAATAAGCCTAAATAGTATTACTATATATTCAAAATGCCTATATCTTATTTTAAATGCAGTTTTCTATCTATCTGCTTTATTAATTATAATATAATAATATGCTTCGCTCAAATTAATCTTTAAAATAAACTTTATGCTAATAAGCCTATCCAGAAGCTTACTGATCAGTAGCAGAAGATAACAGTTTTTCACTATGATTTCATTCAGTCCTTAAAGTTCCTTAAAAACTTCTTTTTCCCAGCCTTCACCCAGCAAGTGTTCACCTAAAGTCTTAATATCCTTCTCATCAGAGGCTAAAGCGCCTATTAGATACATAACATAAGCCTATTAGCCATTCTCTACAATTTCCTAAATAATTGCCTCTAGTTCAGTAAGCAAAAAGCATTTATATAACTAAATATATATATAAGTATTAATATAAATATCTTTCTACCTTATTAAATCATTAGATAGGAGAATATCTCCTGCTCTTTTAAAGTAGAGGCTTGTAATAAAAGCTTAGCAAATCTTCTGTAGATATCTTTAACTATCTATAAAGAAGAATATAAGCTAGTAAACCTTTCTAGTAGGTATAAGCTTTCTTTAGAAGTCCACTAGTTTAAAAGCTGTAATATTTATAGCTTCCTTTAATTAAAGTTTCTTAATAAAGTCTTTTTATATAATATCTACTGCTGCGTAGATATCTATATTAACTTCTAGTTTAACTTTGCTAGCTGCTTAAAATGCTAACGCCTATCTTTTAACAGTTTATTCTATTAGAACTAAAGTGATTTCTAATATAATGCCCTTCAAAGTTGCTTTTATGCCTACTTATTTCTTAAGTTTTTAGCATTAGTTATATAAAATACTGAAATTATATTAATTTTGCTCTATCTTAAGTTAAAGTTCTAATTGCTGTCTGCTAGCTATATTTAGTTCTCAGTGCAGTTAGAAGAAATATATCTATACTTCTTATAGTTATAATATTAAGGTCTCTAAGAATTAAGAAGTTTACTACTAAAGCTAGGTGTTATATAAGTGTTTGCTAAGCAGTTATTCTAAGATAAAGTCTCTAAATAGCAATCCCTTTAGTCTGACAACTTAAGAGGCTGCAAACTGCTTTTATGAGGGCAGTCTAAAGAGCCTAAATGCAGTTACTTATATAACTTAAAACGTCTAGCAGTTCTTCCTATATGCCTCCCTTCTATAATCTCCTACAACCTCTAAGCATGCAGGGCAATAGTATATATATTAGTATAGTTAACATCTTATTTAAACAGTTTATCCTTTAAGGTTCTTATAAAGCCCTAAAAGAAGGTATACACCTTTATATTACCTATATTCAGCTTGCTGAGAGCTTAGTTAATAGACTTCTATTAAGCCTAATATATAATTAGCTTTTTATTATCTTTCTAACAGCACTACCTCAAAGCATTGCAGTAGTTTTATTCTTAGAGTTTAAGTATAATATACTGCCCTCTTATAAAGATTCTAAAGTCTTTCTATCTTAAGTTAACCTCTCTCTCTAAGGTATCTATAAGTATTTGCTAATATATTTGCTATTCTATTTATAAAGTATACTTTATTGCACTTATAGCCTATTAGATATATTAGCTATTAGAGCAGCTAGAATAATATTTATAAGCTTCCTCTATTGCAATAAGCTAATCTTCTCTCATCATACTTATAGATTTGCTAGTAAGGCAGGCTATATTATAGTTTAAAGGTTTCTCAAAAACCTTAAGCAATTATTTAGCAGATGCTTAGTTACTTAGCGCAGTAGCAATTAGCTCTTGCTAGCTAGCTATTATAGTAATTATCTGCTATATCAGCACTTAGCTGGTTGCTTCTTCTAGCCTTCTAGCTTAAGCTAGCCTGTTAGCTGCAGCTATAGATATCTAGCCCTATAGCCTGTCCAGTCTATAAAGAGGGGTCTTATAGTTCCTATCTTCCTATATATACTTATTGCCTAAGTAGCAAGCATTTAGTATAGGTAGCCTATCTTCTTCAGAGCCTTTAGCCTCACTTAAAGTATAACTTCTTACTTCCCCTTATTGATTTGCATCATCCTCTAATTATTTGCTAAAGTTGTCTTCTCTATATAAGTTTATATAAGCTGTTTTGCTCTACACTTAGCAAACACTAAGCATAAGTTCTTCAGCCTAATTAATAGGTGTTATTTAGATATATAATACTATTATTATTACTAATCTTCTTAAATTAAAATAGAAGCAAAAGAATTATAAAGGTATTTAGAGGCTATAGGCTATAATTAGGTTAAACTGATAAGAGAAGCACTTAAAAAGTAGGTATAGTATTGCTGTACTACTTTTGCTTGCTTCTTCTAAGATCCCTTTTTCCCAACCTTCAGCAAGTTCTTGCTAAGTTCTCACTGTAGAAGGTTTTATGCCCTAGGCCTACAGGCGTCTCTATACCTTCAGCCTTTATTAGCTAGGTCGTCCCCAGCATTACTGCTCTATATGCCCAGTCCCTTACAGCTTAGTAGTTAGCTTTATAGTAGCCTAGCTTGCTGCACTTCAGGCAGCTTAAGGTATTAAGGCTGCTGCAATCAAAATAAAGCTTCTTTAGAGCTAGCTTAGCTGTAGCCTTTTATGCTGATAGCGCTAAGGGCTTGCTAGCTGTTTTACAGTTATACTGTTCTAGGTTTATTTCTTATAGCTGCTCTGCAGCAGTAGCTATAGTGTGTAGCTGCTATATATTAAACTTCTAGCGTTTAAAGCTCTGCTGAAGCTAAAGCAAAAGCTAGAAGTAAAAAGTAAAGGCTTAAGCTTAAGACTCTTTGAAGTCTGAAGTTCTAAGAGCTTAATAAGTTGCTAACTACTTAGCGAAGAACTAGAGAGGCTGCTAGTTTAATATTTACTGCAATATATTAAAGAGGCTATAGAGATAACGCTCTTAGAGGCTAAGATTAATATGCTTTTAGCAAGTAAATATAGAGAAATCAGCTTATATTAGATCAGTAAGGCTAGTATAATAGTAATGCTATTATGTTTAGAGGCTGGAGGTTACTTTTATAAGTATTTAATAGATCTTCTGCAGCTTAGAGGCTTCAGGCTGAAAGGTGTTATTATTTTCTATAGCTATTAGCTAGTTAGAGGTTTAAGCTAACATACTGTTTTTAGTGAAGGTTCTATAAGTATATGCTAGAGGGTGTTTATATTTGCAGGCTTAGGTCTTAGAGACTTTAGAAGCTAGCGTAAAATGCATAGAAAGAGCTTAAATTAACATATCGTTCTAGTCAGCTTGCTAGTAAATAGTTGCAATAAGTTTAGTGAGAAGGGCTATATTAGGGCTTATAGCTATTACTAGAGGGGTTTCAGAAGTGAAATTTTTGCTTAACTTATTAGGTGCTGTAGAGGTGTTAGTAAAGCTTTAGCAGCTTGATTTTATACTGCTGCTTATTCTGGAGCTAGCTGCTTATAGTAGGTAGAACTTGCTTAATTGTGAGGGATTAGCCTATAAGGCTAGGCTAGGGAAGGATAAGAGGGCAGTATAGGCTTAAAAATATAGAGGTTAATTAGCATTAACTAGGTAAGTTGACCTTTCTAGCCACTTGCGCGCGCAGCGCCCCTTTTTAGGGTGCGGCTGACTAATCAGTTAAACCTTAGCAGAGGCCTAGCGAGGGCTTGGTGCTGGCGCCTAGCGCTATAATCCTAATTGCTCATATTTGTTTGATTTTATACTTTAGTTTATTATCTTCTATAATAATAAAGTTGTTTATATATAATCTTTATAGTGTTAGTTTAAATAATAAAATATAGAATACTAAATAGCACTTTATAGTTTCTAAGAAGTTAAGTTTGTAATTAACTAGTGAGATTTATTAGAGGATTTTAAAAGGTTTAAGTTTTTTAAAGTTAAGTTTATTATTTAGTTGCTTAGTTTTAATGTTTTGCTATATAAAGTAGGCATTATCTTCTTCTTTTAAAGTTAGTCTTTTAATCTTTTGTTTATTAGCAAATTTAGTTATTTATTATTATATAAATTTAAGTTCTTTTTATGTGTTTTTCTAGATATCTTTGATTTGTTTAATTATAACGACAGCTTTAAGTGCTGCTAAGCTAGCTTAAAGCTTTCTATAAGCAGTTAGCTTAAATCTATAGTTAAGGTAGAAGGGGGATTCTTTAATGCTTTCTCTAACTGCACTATTATAAGCAAATTAGGCTATTAGTAGTAATACTACCTAATTATTTTAGTTATAATTAATATAGGTGTAGAGGTAGGTTTTAAGAATTTAATTAATTTGTTCTATCTGTTTGTTAGTTTATAAGTAAAAAGCAGTAGATATTGCTTACTTAATGCTAAGTTATAATATGATTAACTTTTAAAATTTAAAAGTAAAGATTTTATCTCTATCTAATATAATTTCCTTTAGTATTTTATAATTAGCAATAATATATCTAAGAAATATATAAGCAAATTCTTTAACATTACTTACTTCTTTATATAAAATAAAATAGATATACTTTATAAGTTTATTAATAATAATAAGAATACTATTAAAGTAGACTTCTATAAGGGGTTTTCTAGACTTTAGTAGCTTAATAATAAAGTTAAGTAATATAAAGTGCTAAGTGGTTTTAGATATTGTGAGGGATTAGCCTATAGGGCCAGGCCAGGGAAGGACAAGAGGGCAGTATAGGCTTAAAAATGTAGGGGTCAATTGGCGTTAACTAGGCAAGTTGACCCTTCTGGCCACTTGCGCGCGCAGCGCCCCTTTTTAGGGCGCGGCTGACTAATCAGTTAAACCTCAGCAGAGGCCCAGCGAGGGCTCAGCGCCAGCGCCCAGCGCCATAATCCTAATTGCTCACAATTACCCCCCCTCTAGAGGGCTTAGTCTCTAAGTTTATTAATCTATAAAAAAAAACTCCTGCCCGCGCAGGGATTCAAACCCTCTGCAGCGCCTCTAATTAGTCCTTTTATCCTCTAAGGCTTCAGGTCTTTCACCTACGCACACTCAGCTTCGCTGGAGGCCTCCTAGGCTTTTGGTGGTATCCAGGCATTAGGGACGGTCTTTTACCTTCTGCGCAGCTTTAGGTCTTTTACTTATGTGCCAGCAGGCTGGGCTGGCTTTTATACAGCCTTAGGTCTTGCACCTACGCACCGTCAGCCTAGCTTCAAGTCTTTCACCTATATGCTGGCGGGCTGGGCTGGCTTCTGTACAGCCTCAGGTCTTGCACTTATGCGCTGTCAGCCTGGCTTCAGGTCTTTCACCTACATGCCAGCTTTGCCTACCGTCCCCTAAGTGCCCAGCAGCTAGTCATCTTCTGATGAGTAACTATACAGCTCTAATGCGCTGTCCTTCCCAATCTGTATGCCTCCCATGACAGGTACACCCCTAATCTCACCTATCAGCAATATCTCCAGCGTTAAGTATGTCGCCCATATAGCTTTGACGCTTGCGCAGGGACCACCTAAGCCTAACAAGGGCCTAGCAACCTGTTGGCAGTTACAGCACTAATCAGTAGGGTAGCCCTTTTTATGGCACTCTTAGCACTGCAGATCAGCCCAGCAGTCAGCCTCACAGTGGCCTGGCTTGCCGCACTTCAGGCAGCTTGGGGCATTAGGGCTGCTGCGATCAAAACGAAGCCTCTTCAGGGCTGGCTCAGCTGTGGCCTCTCGTGCTGATGGCGCTGAGGGCTTGCTAGCTGTCTCGCAGTTATACCATTCCAGGTTTGTCTCCTATAGCTGCTCTGCAGCAGTAGCTATAGTATGCAGCTGCTACATATCAAACTTCTGGCGTTTAAGGCCCTGCTGAAGCTAGAGCAAAAGCTAGAAGTAAAAGGTAAGGGCTTAGGCCTGAGACTCTTTGAAGTCTGGGGTTTTAAAGGCTTAATAGGTTGCTAATTACTCAGTAAAGAACTAGAGAGGCTGCTGGTTTGGTGTTTGCTGCAATATATTGAGGAGGCTGTAGAGATAGCACTCTTAGAGGCTGGGATTGATATGCTCTTAGTGAGCGAATATAGAGAAGTCAGCCCACACTGGATCGGCAAGGCTGGCATAGTGGTAGCGCTATTGCGTTTAGAGGCTGGGGGTCACTCTTATAAGTGCCTAATAGATCTTCTGCAGTTTGGAGGCTCCAGGCTAGAGGGCGTTACTGTCTTCTATAGCTGTTAGCTAGTTGGAGGTTTAGGCTGGTATACTATCTTCAGCAAGGGTTCTATAAGTGTATACTAGAGGGCGTTTGTATTTGCAGGCTTGGGTCTCAGAGACCTCAGAGGCTGGCGTAGGGTGCGCGGAAAGAGCCTAGATTAATGCATCGTTCTGGTCGGCTTGCCAGTAAATAGTTGCAATAAGTTTGGCGAGGAGGGCTGCGTTGGGGCCTGTAGCTGTTGCTAGAGGGGTTTTGGAAGCGAAATTTTCGCTCAACTCATCAGGCGCTGCAGAGGCGTCAGTGAGGCCTCAGCAGCCCAATCTCATACTGCCGCTCATTCTGGAGCTGGCCGCCTATAGCGGGTAGAACTTGCCTAATTGTGAGGGATTGGCCTATAGGGCCAGGCTAGGGAAGGACAAGAGGGCAGTATGGGCTTAAAAATGTAGGGGTCAATTGGCGTTAACTAGGCAAGTTGACCCTTCTGGCCACTTGCGCGCGCGGCGCCCCTTTTTAGGGCGCGGCTGACTAATCGGTTAAACCTCGGCGGAGGCCCGGCGAGGGCTCGGCGCCGGCGCCCGGCGCCATAATCCTAATTGCTCACAGATATAAGTAAAGGTTATAATATTCTATAAGGCTAGTGTCTTATAGATTTGCTTTTTACGCATACTTTGCAGTCTTTAATTATATTTACAATATGTTCTCTTATAACCTTTTCTTTATATTGCTGTTATAGTTATTTCTAGGTTTTTATAATTCCTTAATGACTATATATAGAGCATATATGAAATTCTATAATAGCTTTATTATTTAATTTGCTAGTTAGGCTATTTTTAGATTATTCTGCTATTATTAAGAGTTTTGCTGCTAGTATTAAGTCTTTATTTTTATTTCTTTATAGAATTATTTAAGTTTTTTTTAATACTAAGATATTATAGTCTAGTTGTTAGCTGAAAGCATCAGCTCTGCTGTTTTCTAATCTTTTTTAGTAGATAATTTAGAAGTTAAATTCTAAAAGAAATTCTAACTATTTAATTTATCTTTTGTTAAGTTCTTTTAATATAGTGAAGTGTGAAAGGTTTTTATAATCTAAGTATATTAGTACTTTATAGATAGTTCCTAAGAGTTCTAGTCTTTATGCTTTAAAGGCTTTAATAATTACTATAAGTTCTTTATTATAAATCTAGTAGTTAAGTTCTAGTTCTTAAAGCTTGCAAGAGAAGAAGGTATAGAAATGCAGTTATCCTTCTAAGTTTTATTGCAAAAGTTGTACCCCTATAGCGTAGTTTAAAGCGTCTGGTTTAACTTCAAACTGTTTATTAGGATCTAGGATTATTAGAACTAGTTTGCTAGTAATTAGATCTTTAATTTTTTAGAAAGCTATTTATTGCTCTTCTTTCTATCTGAATAGTTCACCTTTACAGCTTAGCTTTATGAGAGCTGTATTAATCTAGCTATAGTTCTTAATAAACTTATAGTAGAAGTTAATAAAACTTAGAAATCTTTAGACTTCCTTAAGGTCTTTTAGTACCAGCCATTCTTAGATAGCTTTAATCTTGTTCTTAGATATGCATACTTCTCTTAGGGTGATAGTGAATCTAAGATATTCTACTTCCTATATATAGAAGATACTTTTCTTAAGTTCTACGAAGAGGTTTACTTCTTATAGTGCTTATAATATAAGATAGATATATTTCTTATATTCTTTAAGCATTACTAAGAAGATAAAGATATTATTAAGATAAGTAATAATAAAAATATCTAAATAGTTGCAGAGTATATAATTAATTATGCTTTAGAAGGTTGCTAATATGTTAGTAAGGCTGAAGGGCATCATAAGGTATTTATAAAGTTCTTTCTTTATTCAGAACGCAGTTTTCCATTCTTCTCTTTGTTTTATTCTAATTAAGTTATAAGCTCCTCTGAGGTTAAAAGCTGTAAACCAATTAGCTCTAAATAAAAGGCATTTAGTTTTATCAATAAGTAGTAAAGAATAGCAGTTCTTAATCGTCATTTTGTTAAGTGTTTAGTAATTAATATATAGTTATAGTTTGTTGTTCTTCTTTAGTATAAATAGAATAGGGCTTTCTGCTGATAATTTAGATTTTCTGATATATCCTTTTTATAGGTTTTCTTTAAGGTAATTATTAAGGGCTTCTATTTTCATTAGGTTAAGTTTATAGATTTTATTAAACTTAAGTTCTTTTTCTTCTTTAATAGGAATTTTATAATTAAAATAGGTGTGTTATAGTAGTTTAGTCTTTAGTTTATTAGCAAAGAGTTTCTTATAAACTTAGTATTCTTCTGAGATAGATAGAATTAGGTTCTCTTTTTCTGTTATAAGGTTTTTTGTTTTTATAAGTCGTAATGTTATTTCTTTTGTATAAAGGTAGTAGAGGTATTTTTCTCTTATTTCTTTATATAATTTGTTTAAAGCTTAGGTTTTATAGTGCTTCTCAGAGACTGAATTATTATAATCCTAATAGAGTTAGCCTGTTCTCTAATCTATCTATAAGTTATTCCATTCCAACTATAATATTCCTAACACAATTTTATATAATTCTATTTCTATAAGGTTAAGTTAGAGATATTCTTTCTAATTCAAATAACTTATTTCAAGAGGTGCAGTCTTATTTTTAATAATTCCTCCTTTATAATAAACTTATTTTCCCTTAGCGTTATTAAGTTTATATATATATTCCTTTGCTTTCTATAGTATTTATAGTTAATTTACTGCTTAAAGTGTAATAATATTAACTTCTGATCTGCTATCTATAAGTATAATCACTTTTTTATTATTAATTATAATTTTAAGTTATAGATATATTTATAAGTTTTACACTATAACATAAATAAACCTTATTATAGTTGCTTATTATAGTCCTTTTTTA
The DNA here is from genome assembly GCA_027406005.1 of Colletotrichum horii. NCBI lineage: Eukaryota > Fungi > Ascomycota > Sordariomycetes > Glomerellales > Glomerellaceae > Colletotrichum > Colletotrichum horii. The sequence goes on from JANVYB010000008.1 coordinate 5,113,835, forward strand.
ATAAGTAAGTTTAGTTTTTTAGCTGTTTAAGTTATCTAAGATAGGTAATATGCTTTCCTTCTTTTTATGCTTTAGTAAGGCTGTTCTCTTAGATTCTTATATAAGGGCTGCTAAATCTATTCTTAAGAATCCTCTATATTTAGGCTTTATTCTAATAGTGAATTAAGTATATATCTTATTAGCATTCATCCTATTTTATGCATTAGTTATAAATATATTTTATAAAGTACTATTAACTGGAGGTAAATATAGCAATATTATTACTAAATCTTTTAAGTTCCTATTCTGTGAGAATATATATTATATAGATATTTTATATAGGAGTGTTATTATACCTTTAGGGTTAGAAGTAGTAGTTATACTTATCTTCTATATAAACTTTATAGTAGTTAAAGAAATATTATACTTAAAAGAGGTATTAGTAGTTTAAGTTAGTAATCTTAAGGTAGAGGTGATCTTCAATCTTAAGTTTAGAAGTGTAATATATTTTTAGCTTTATATTTAGTATACTATAGAGTTTGATAAATTATTTATTATTATATTAATTGATCTGCTTATAAGCAATCTGTTTAAGTGTGTTGTTTTCTTTACGTTTCTCTTTAGAGCTAGTGTTATTCACACTAGAGGTAAGCTTATAAGTGATCTCTGCTTAAGCATATTGTTAAGTAATATTATAAGGTTTATTTAAGTTGTAGGAGGATTCTTCTTCTTTATTAAAGGTTTAGCTGCTAATAAGGTTGAGAAGTTATTATTCTATTAAGAGGTTATATTAGTAGTTAAGTTCTTTTTTAGATTCTTCTTTAATTATATCTTTAGGTTTTTATTTTTATATAGTATAGTTTAAGTCTTTATAGAATAGCTATCTTTATATATTAGTGGTTTATAGAGTAAGTATATTAATAGGTTTAAATTATTAAACTTAAAGCATTTCATTTAGTTATTTAGTAGTTTTCTTAATAAGCTTATTATTACCTTAGTAAGCTATAGTAATTATTTTAGTTTTTACTACTAATAAAGTTATATTATAACTTAATTATTTAAAGTTGCTATCTCTAAGGTAATATTCTAACATTTCCTTATCTTTAAGGTGAATTTAATATTTATCATTATAATATCTAGTCTATAATATAGATATATAAGGTGTTTTTATAGTTATATTAACTTGCTTTATGCTTTTTAGTGCTGGTTTCCAGCTTAGTTTCTTTAGCTTATTGCAGTTTCTAGAAATATATCTATATTAGTTGCAGTTATAGCATTTTAGGTTTTAAGATTTTTTGTTTTAGTTTTTAGTAGTTATATTGAGATCTATAGGTCTGCTATGCTATCTATAAGTAGTGTTTTATTAAGTGTTATTCTAGTTATAATAAGGTTTATTATTATTCTGCTAGTTAAATTTATATTAAGGTTACTATTAGTATTTATATCTTAAGTTAAGCGTTTATCACTTATTACTTCATTCTTTTTTTTATTTAAATAGTTAATTATTAATTTTAATTATAAGTTTGGCATATTAGAGGAAGTCAGCAGGTTAGTTAACTTTAATAATTTCATCTTTAACTTTATCTTTAAGTTCTTAGTAGAATATAAAGATCTTAGTTTCTTCAGTAAGGTTCAATTAGATATCAAGTTGTCTAAATATAGCTATATACTCTTTAGTAGACTTAGTTTAATAGAGGTAAGTGAGATCTCACTCAGCTTATTATTTCTTATTAAGGTTTTAGAAGAGGAATTTAAAGGCTTTCTTAAAGCTGTTAAAGTTAGCATAAATATTATAAGTCTCAGTAGAATATTTATTAAAAGTTTCTTTACTGAAGTATTCTTTTTAGATAGGTTCAAATTATTTAAAAGCTTATCTTTAGAAGTAGATAGCTATATATATTACTTTCTCTATTTTGCTAGTGAAATCTCTATAATAGAAGTTTTAGTAGTTTTTAACTTAGATCAGAAATCCTTTAAGGCTTCTAGAGGTATTATTATAAGTAACTGAAGCGCTAAGCTTAAGTTTCTATTACCTTCTAATAGGAGTTATAATGATATTTGCAGCTGCTTAAAGTGTGTTAAGCTTATTCTAAAGTTTTTAGATCTTCTTAAGGTTAATATCTTCTTTAACATTCTTTTTAAGTTTCTAGTAAGCTGCAGCAGCATTCTAAAGTTCCTTATTAAGTCTTTATATAACTTATTAATTTTTATTAATAATTTCCTATATACTTTTAGTTTTAGTTTCTTATTTCTAAATAATCTTCTTAAGTTTATTATATCTTTTTTTAGTAAAAAATCTTTCTCTATTAGAGTTATAATAGAGGTCTAGCATATTAAAGTCTTTAATATTAGCAAGTTTCTAGGCTAGATTCTAAAGCTGCTAGCATAAAAAGCTAGAAGATCTTAAAGTAGGAGATTTAGCAGAGTTATAAGAGGATATTATATCTATACTGTTAGTAAGCATTAATAGTTAACTTACTAAACAAAAGCAATTAAAGTGTTATAGTTAGCTATCTAATAGTAAGGTCTGCTAATAGAAGTTAAAGATTAACACTAAGAAATAGTAGTTATAGTTATAGCTAAGTTATAAATTATAGGCTGTTATAGATTAGGTCTTTAAAGGCTAAAGTGATCAGTTTTAGACTTAATAAGTAATTTGCAGTAAAAGTAAGCTGAGAGTATCTATAAGGATAAATATAAAGTTAATTACTCAAGAGCTATAGAAGTTTAACTTTAAGCGAAGCTTAAGTTATACTATATATAAGTTCTAAACAGCTTTACTGTTCTACTACTATTTCTAGTTCCTATAAGGTTTATTCCTTATTTATATAGATGCTATATATTCAGATAACAGCCTCTATATCCTTAATATATAGATCTAATCTCTTATCTTATTATTATATAATTTATATTATAGTTCTTCTATTCTGAGTGAGTTTCTATTATTCCTATAATCCTTTAGTATAAATACTTTATCTAGCTGCCTAATGCTTAAGTAGGTTGTTCAGCTGTTATTTTTATTTATAAGTTATAATAATAAGCTGTAAGTTATAAGCTGTAGTAAATTAAGTCTTTAAAAGCTAAAGTGATTAGTCTTAAGCTCTAATAAGTAATTTGCAGTGAAAGTAAGCTGAGAGTATTTATAAGGATTAATATGAAGTTAATTGCTGAAGAGCTATAAAAGTCTAACTATAAGCTAGGCTTAAGTTATACTATATAGAAGTTTTTAAATAGTACTTTTTATTTAACCTAAAGGTGATTATTTAAATATATGAGGTGATTATAATTAGTTAGTATAACTAACTGATTATTAAGTGCTTTTTATTATACTCTACTGATTATTTTTATTTTATTATTATATAACTTATACTATAGTTTTTCTGTTTTTAAATAAGTTTCTATTATTTTTATAATCTTATAGTATAAATATCTTATTCTAGCTGCTTAACACTTAAGTAGATTATTTAGCTGTTATTTTTATTTATAAGTTATAATATTAAGTTTTCTCTTTAAAAGTTTTATTTTTAAGACTTAATATAAATAAGTTATTAGTTTTAGGTTAGAAAGCTGTTAATTATACTTTTTAATTTATTTATAATACTAATACTATATTAAGTTGCATTTAAAAATCAAAATTAAATTCTATATTTACTCTTTATTATTATAATTATATATTATATATTGCTAAGTTTAGATTTATTATTAATATGCTTTATTTATATTATTATTCTTTAAAGAAGCATTATAAGCTGCTTTCTAGAAGTGAAGTTTGTAGTAAGTATACTTATTTAAAGCAGTTTTATAATATAATAGTAGATGCTGTTTGCACTTATAGGTTTCTCTATATTTATACTAATATAACTTGCTAAGCTTATTATAGTTAATTATTTGCTTAATAAGGTTGCTTATTTAGAAGATATAGAGGTAGCTAAAGAGAAAGTTTTAAAAAAAAAGGCTGCTGTTTTATATGCTATACAGACTGAGTTAGATAAGTTTATAGTATAGTTAGATTGCTTATATAAGCAGAAGAAGATAGTGTTTTAGAAGGATGAAGAGGTTATTAAAGAGAAGCTAGTGATATCTTTAGTATTAAAGGTTTAGTTGATAAGTAGCTTTAGTATAATAGACTTAAATGCTGTTTTTAATAACTGAAATTTAGATATTTTAAACTTTCTATTAGGGGAGTTTTAATTAGTTTTTAGTGTTTTTAGGCAAATAAACAGTTTTCTTTATTGCAGTCTATCTGTTTCTATTAGTAGTTTAATATATTAGTATAAATATTAGATATATTAGTAACTCTTAGTGTTTATTAAAAGTAGTGTTGCTAATACTGTTAGTATTATTTCTTGCTTTTAGTGTTATTATTAATATATTGCAAATTTATCCTTTATATTAGTGATGTTTTTAGCTGGTTTCTATATATTATTTTTATAGCTATATTCTTTCTATTTAATAAAGTATTAGTATTCTTTTAGTTCTTTAAAGTAGTTAATAATTTATTTAACTTTATACTTTAGTTTATTATCTTTTATAATAATAAGGTTATTTATTTATAATTCTTATAGTATTAATTTAAGTAGTAAGATATAAAATATTAAAAAACATTTTATTATATTAGATAGATTGAGTTTATAGTTAATAAGTAAGATTTTTTAGAGGATTTTAAAAAGTCTAAGTTTTTTAAAGTTTAGTTTGTTATTTAGTTATTTTATTTTAATATTTTGCTATATAAAATAGGCGCTATCTCTCTCTTTTAAAGTTAGTCTCTCAATCCTTTATTTATTAGCAAATTTCATTATTCTTTATTATATAAATTTAAGTTTTTTATATATATTATCTTAGATATCTTTAATTTATTTAATTATAGTGATAGCTTTTAGTGCTACTAAACTAGCTTAAGGTTCTCTATAGGCAGTTAGTTTAAATTTATAGTTAAGATAGAATAAAGATTCCTTAGTGCTTTTTCTAATTATGCTGTTATAAGCAAATTAAGCGATTAGTAGAAGTACTATTTAATTGTTTTAGTTATAATTAATATAGGCGTAGAAGTAGGTTTTAAGGATTTAATTAATTCTTTCTATTTATCTATTAGTTTATAAGTGAAATGCAGTAGATATTACTTGCTTAATATTAAGTTATAATATAATTGATTTTTAAAACTTAGAAATAAAGATTTTATCTCTATTTAATATAATTTCCTTAAGTGTTCTATAATTAGCAATAATATACTTAAGGAATATATAAGTGAGTTTTTTAGTGTTGCTTACTTCTTTATATAAAATAAAGTAGATATACTTTATAAATCTATTAATAATAATAAGAATGCTGTTAAAATAGACTTCTATAAGGGGTTTTTAAGACTTTAGTAGTTTTATAATAAAATTAAATAATATAAAATGCTAAGCAGCTTTAAATATAAATAAGAGTTATAATATTCTATAAAGCTAGTGTTTTATAGATTTGCTTTTTATATATACTTTGCAGTCTTTAATTATATTTATAATATATTTTCTTATAACCTTCTCTCTATATTATTATTATAACTATTTTTAGGTTTTTATAATTTCTTAATAACTATATACAGGTTAAGTATAGAACTCTATAATTGCTTTAGTGTTTAGTTTGCTAGTTAAGCTAACTATAAATTATTTAGCTATTATTAAGAGTTTAGTTATTAATATTAAGTCTTTATTATTATTTTATTTAAAAATTACTTAGGTTTCTTTAGATATTAAGATGTTATAGTTTAGTTATCAGCTAAAGGTGTTAGCTCTATTGTTTTTTAATCCTTTTTAATAGATAATTTAGAAGTTAAATTTTAAGAGGAATTCTAACTATTTAATTTATTATTTGTTAAGCATTTTTAATATAGTGAAGTATATTAAGTTCTTATAGTTTATATATATAAGTACTTTATAGATAGTTCTTGAAAGTTTAAGTTTTTATTTTTTAAAAGCTTTAATAATTGCTATAAGTTCTTTATTATAGATCTAATAGTTAAGCTTTAGTCTATAGAGTTTATAGAAAAAGAAAGCATAAAGGTGTAAGCATCTTTCTAAGTCTTTTTGAAATAGTTATGCTTTAAAAGTAAAGTTTGAAATATTTATTTTAAGTTTGAACTGGTTTTATAGGTTTAGAATTATTAGAACTGATTTGCTAAATATTTAGTCTTTAATTTTCTAAAAGGCTATATTTTAAGCTTCTTTCTATTTAAATAGTTAGTTTTTATAGCTAAAGTTTATAAGAAGTATATTAATCTTACTATAGTATTTAATAAACTTTTAGTAAAAGTTAATAAGTTTAAAAAAGCTTTATACTTCTTTAAGGTTAGTTAGTATTAGCTATTTTTTAATTATTTTAACCTTCTTTTTTAATATACTGATATATTTAAAGGTGATAGTAAATTTAAAGTATTTAATTTTTTAAGTGTAAAATATACTCTTTTTTAGTTCTATTAGTAATTTAGTATTTTAAAAAGCTTATAATATAAGGTATATATATTTTTTATATTATTTTATTATTATAGAGAAGATGAGAATATTATTAAAGTAGATAATTATAAAGATATCTATAAACTTCTAGAGAACTTAGTTAATTATATTCTAGAAAGTAGCTGAAGTGTTAATAAGACTGAAAGGTATAATGAAGTATTTAAAATGTCTTTTATATATTTAAAAAGCAGTCTTCTATTCTTTGCTTTTCTTTATTTTAATAAGGTTATAAGCACTTTTGAGATTTAATATTATAAACTACTTAGCTTTATAGAGAAGTTATTATAGTTTATTAATTAGAAGTAGTAAATATTAATTTTTAATTATTATTTTATTAAGCATCTAATAGTTAATATATAACTGTAGTTTACTATTCTTTTTTAATATAAACAGTATTAAGCTTTCTGTTAGTAATATTAATTCTTTAATATAGCTTTTTTTGAGATCTTTATTAAGGTATTTATTGAGGGCTTTTATTTCTATTAAGTTAAGTCTATAAATTTTATTAAATTTAGGCTTTTTCTCCTCTTTAATAGGAATTTTATAGTTAAAATTTATATATTTAAGCAGTTTAATCTCTAGTTTAGCTATAAAGAGTTTTTTATAGATTTTATATTCTTTTAAGATAGATAGAAGTAGATTATTCTTCTTTTTAAGATCTATATTTATTAGTAGTTATAATATAACTTCTTTTGCTTTTAGGTAGCAGATATATTATTTTGCTGCTCTATTCTATAAGGATTTATTTAAAGCTTGTTTTTAATAATACTGCTTAAAGATTAAATTATTATAGTTCTAATAAAATTAGTCTATTCTTTAATCTATTTATAGGTTGTTTTATTTTAATTATAATATTTCTAATATAATTTTATATAATCTTATTTCTATAAAGTTAAGTTAGAAGTGTTCTTTTTAATTTAAGTAACTTATTTTGAGAGATATAGTTTTATTTTTAATAGTTTCTCTTTTATAGTAGACTTATTTTCTTTTAGTATTATTAAGTTTATATATATATTCTTTTGCTTTTTATAGTATTTATAGTTAGTTTACTGCTTAAGATATAATAATATTAACTTTTAATCTGCTGTCTATAAGTATAATCACTTTTTTATTATTAATTATAATTTTAAGTTATAGATATATTTATAGATTTTGCATTATAGCATAAATAAACCTTATTATAGCTGTCTATTATAGTTTTTATTTAGTAAGTAAGTTTAGTTTTTTAACTGCTGTAATGATTTAGAGTAAGTAATCTGTTTTTCTTTCTGTTATGCCTTTATAAAGCTGTTTTCTTTAACTTTTATATAAGGGATACTAGGTCTATTCTTAAGAATTCTCTATACTTAAGCTTTATTTTAGTAGTAAATTAGGTATGCATTTTGTTAGTATTTATTTTATTTTATATATTAGTTATAAGTATACTTTATAAGGTATTATTAACTAGAAGTGAATATAGCAATATTATTATTAAACTTTTTAAGTTTCTATTTTATAAAAGTATATATTATATAGATATTTTGCATAAAAGTGTTATTATACTTTTTAGGTTAAAAGTAGTAGTTATACTTATCTCCTATATAAACTTTGCAGTAGTTAAAGAAGTATTATGCCTAAAAGAGGTATTAATAGTTAGAGTTAGTAATTTTAAGATAAAGATAATCTTTAATTTTAAGTTTAGAAGTATAATACATTCTTAGCCTTATATTTAGTATACTATAAAGTTTAATAAATTATTTATTATTATATTAATTAATTTATTTATATATAATTTATTTAAATATATTATTCTCTTTAGGTTTCTCTTTAGAGCTAATATTATTCACACTAAAGGTAAGCTTATAGGCAATCTCTGCTTAAACATATTATTAAGCAATATTATAAGGTTTATTTAAGTTATAAGAGGATTCTTTTTCTTTACTAAAAGTCTAGCTGCTAGTGAGGTTAAGCAGTTATTATTCTGTTAGAAGGTTATATTAGTAGTTAGGTTCTTCTTTAGATTCTTTTTTAACTATATCTTTAGGTTTCTCTTTTTATATAGTATAATTTAAGTCTTTATAGAATAGCTGTTCTTATATATTAGTAGTTTATAAAGTAGGTATATTAGTAGGTTTAAGCTGTTAAATTTAGAGCATTTTGTTTAGTTATTTAGTAGTTTTCTTAATAAGCTTATTATTACTTCAGTAGGTTATAGCAATTATTTTAGTTTTCACTATAAGTGAGGTTATATTATAACCTAATTATTTAAAGTTGCTATCTCTAAAGTAGTGTTTAGATATTTCTTTATCTTTAAAGTAGATTTAACACTTATTATTATAGCATTTAGTTTATAATATAGATATATAAAGTGTTTTTATAGTTATATTAACCTGCTTTATACTTTTTAATACTAGCTTCTAGCCTAGCTTCTTTAGTTTGCAGTTTTTAGAAATATATCTATATTAGTTGCAGTTATAGCATTTTAAGTTTTAAGCTTTTTTATTTTAGTTTTTAATAGTTATATTAAGATCTATAGGTTTATTATATTATCTATAGGTAGTACTTTATTAAATGCTATTCTAATTATTATAAAGTTTATTATTATTTTATAAGTTATTAAACTTATATTAAAGTTGCTATTAGTACTTACGTCTTAAGTTAGGCGTTTATTATTTATTGCTTTATTTCTTTTTTTATTTAAAGAGTTAATTATTAATTTTAATTATAAGTTTAGCATACTAAAGAAAGTTAGCAAGTTAATTAATTTTAATAATTTTATTCTTAATATTATTTTTAAGTTTTTAATAGAATATAAAGATCTTAGTTTCTTTAGTGAGGTCTAATTAGATATTAAGCTGTCTAAATATAGCTATATAGTTCTTAGTAGACTTAGTTTAATAAAAGTAAGCAAGGTTTTGCTCAGCTTATTATTTCTTATTAGAGTTCTAAAAGAGAGATTTAAAGGCTTCTTTAAAGCTGTTAAAGTTAATATAAATATTATAAGTCTTAATAGAGCATTTATTAAGAGTTTCTTTGCTGAAGTATTTTTTCTAGATAGGTTTAAACTACTTAAAGGCTTATCTTCTAAAGTAAATAGCTATATATATTACCTTCTCAGTTTTATTAGTAAAGTCCTTATAGTAGAAGTTTTAGTAGTTTTTAACTTAGATCAGAAATCCTTTAAGGCTTCTAAAGGTGCTATTATAAGTAACTAGAGCGCTAAGCTTAAGCTTCTGTTATTTCTTATAGATAGAGGTTATAATAATATTAGTAACGCTTTAGAAGATTTAGATTTCTTTTTAAAGCTATTAAATATCTATATTAGTAAGCTGTTCTCTAAAGCAGAAGACTTTAGTTTTAAGGTTTATAATATGCTAGAAGCTATTGCTAAGTTGTTATATTATAAGTTTGAAGCTCTATAGTTTAGCAGCTATATTGTTATATATAGATTATATTTTTATAATATTATTATCTCTTTTTTTGAGGGGCTATATTCAGCACCCCTTAGTTGCTTCTTCAGCACCTAGTTAAACCCCTTTTGGCAGTTTGTAGGCGTCATAGCTACAGAGGGTGCCTACCACCTTATAGCCACCCAAATTATCTTTATGCTAGATGTTTTGTGCAATAGCTGCACAGATCGAAGTGGGCTACTTGGAATGTATAAATATATTGTTTGTTGACAACCTAACTTGCTATATATCTCTCTAATGCTAAAGTATTAATATCTTCACTAAATTTATCTATTTTTTTATTGCTACTATGTTCTTAGTATGAAATTAACTGATCCTACCTTTAATAGGCTTATTGAGAAGGTCTGCTAGCACTAGAAGCCCTTTAGGTATAGCATAATCAGAAGTAAGTTGCAATTGACAGTATGTAGTGTTAAATACTAATAGGATTTAAACTGTAAGCATAGAGGCTGCCTTAAGAAATCTATAGCAACTTCTAGAGACTTAATAACTAGTAAAACAGATTGTTAGTAGTCTATATAATTATTATAAACTTCAGAGGGATAGGCTACCTCCATAGTTAATAATCAATATAACTACTTACTTATTGCTAATAAGTTGAAGTTATACAGTTAAGCGTTTTAAGTGATAGCGCATAAGGTGGCAGGCAGCGAGGAGGCAATGCAGGTGTGTATTGAGGACCTCTCGAAATTAGGCAAATTAACAGCATGCGATATCGCTATGCAGATAAATAAAGAGGCAGGCGTTAATTATATCTGCATAATTGATATATATAACATTCAGTATTAACTATATTGTGAAAAGTATAGCCCTCTTTTAACTACCTAGATGTTTATATATAAACTAGAATAAGGTGTAGATATCAGATATCTAAGCTTCTACTATAACGCTAGCTTAAGCAGAATTAATACAGTCTTTTAGATATACTCTTAGTACTTTAAGTAGTAGCAGCAGAATCTAAAATTGCTGTTAATAGACGCTATATATAAGGTTAGTTATAGAGTTAAAAAAAAGATAGGTAAAACTAACTAGCAGTAAGTAAATTGCTTTAATATGCTGCTTTTTAAAATTAATAGTGGAAGGGAGCAGAGTTCTTAGAAATTTTAGAATTTTTGACACTTTTGACTTAGAGGCAAGGAATCAGATAGGTGTTTTTATAAGCATTAAGCGTTATCACAAGAGGAAATAGCTTATATAAGTAGACAGAAGCCTGGTCAGCCTACAACAAAAAAGACCAAGCAGATAAGCAAAAAACACACTCATTTTTATACTTTTTTCATTCCTCTCAATAACTTCAGTAATCAATTCTTTAAGACAGCCTATAGGATTTTTCAACCTAACTTATAGCAAAAGTCCACTAAATCCTACCCTTCAGTAATTAAACAAAAATAGGTGTTTTTAGGCTTTTCTGGCTCTAGTCAGGCCTGCTTTTCATCTTCTTTATCATCTTTATTAATCTCTGCTATACCTCTTAAATTATTTAAAACTAAGATAGAACAAAATATTATAGGAATAATACTACTAAACTTCTTCTCAGCAGTCTATTTTCTCCTAAAAGATTGCATAACTAGAGGAATAAAAAGAATAGAAGTTATAGATAAAGCATAACTTAATTAGGCTTATATTTATATATTTATCTATATATCTCTTTTAGTTATAAAGGAATTAATATATAAATGCTTAAGAATTTTTTAGGGGATTTTCACTTAAAATAGAATGCTTAATATATCTAATAAGTTTTCTCTTTTGCCCTATTATAAAATTAGTAACTAGCATAAAAAAGTAAGCTAAACTGCTATAAAAGATCTCTTTTATAGTTATTCTATACTGCTTTATTTAATTAAAGCAAAAAAAAGCTTAAAAGAAAAAGCAATTTAAATAATATTATATTAGAAGAAATTTAGCTAACACCTTTTTTAACCTCTGTTTTCTCAAAGTGAAAAGTAGCAGCTTAAACACTTAGAATTAAAGATTAACTAAGTCTATAGGAGTCTAAAAAACCTTAAGAAAAAGAGTGTCTAATAGAGCAGAAAAGAGTAAATAGAGTTCTATAAAAGTTTAGTTAATCCCCCTTATTAGCCTACTATCTATCTATTTAAAATCATTATATGCTGCGTTGCTAATTAGCTGCTGTGATGATAATCTAAAGATAACTAAAATAAGCTAAACCTATTCCTCTTTACTTCTAAAAGCTGAAGTTATAAGGGTAATTAAATTTATTTTACCTCTCTTGCAAACCTTAAAAAAGATAAAACTAATTAATCTATTCTAAAAAACTTCCTCTTAATTAAACTTATTAGAAGGTTTCTAATAATATATTAATTAGTGAGAGGAAACACTAAAAAAGCCTGAAAACTTAAGATCTAAGTTATATCTATATATAAAAATATTAAATATTAGTTTTCTCAAATCAGAAGCTGTTATAAATATAAAAGTATAAAAAGCTAAAAAAGAAAAACATCACAACTATACTAATTTTTCAAAAAAAAAGAAGAGAATATTTTCTAAGTCTGACTGAAGGCGTTTCTCCCTTCTAAAAATATTTCTATACTAACTCTAAAGAAAAGAAGATATATATATCTCCTTTATTACTCCTCCTCTATACTCTCTTAGGTAGCAAATAAATAGCCAGCTTAAAGTATATTTCTTAAGATCTACAGTTAACAGCATAATTTAACTATAGATTTAATTAAATCTTAAGCTTAACCTGTAAAAGAGGAATATTATAAAGTGAAGTTACAGAAGATATTGCTAATAACAGCTAGTCTCTCTCTATAAGAAGAAGAGAAATAGGCCTAAAGTATAAAATAACCTTACTATTAAGATAATAGAAAAGAAGAAGGATAATAAATATAGATATATCTTTTAGACGAAAGAGATAGATAAAAGCAGAAATAACAGCTAAAGCCTCTCTTTCCTTCTTTATCTCTTCCCTCACCTTCTATTATCCTTCTAAACCTATATTATAAGAATTCTTTTATTGCTCCTTTTGTTAATAAATTATTAGCTCTTCTTAAGTCTTATATAATCTTTTCACCTCAGCCTTCTTCAGAAGGTCCTTTTCTTACTTCTTCTTCTGTTAATTCACCTATTACCCCTTCAGAATAGCATTACTAAACTCTAAAGCTCTAAAGACTTCAACTCCAGCTTAAGATAAACAACTTAGACTAGAAATAACAGATAATAAAGCTGACTTAATTACTAGCAATACTTCAGCAAGTCTTTTTATAAGTTCTTCTTTTTACTAACCTCAGCAAAAGAAACCTCTCTTAATCTCTAACTTAAACTAAAGTTCTAAAGCAATTATAGAAGCTAAAGTCTTTAAAGCAATAGCCTCTGAAGGCAATACCTTTAGTGCAAATGAGACGCCTAGAGAGGATTCTTTAAAAGAAAAGGTAATATAAAGCTGTTCAGACTCTGCTAAATCTTAATAAAAAGTCTCTAGATTGTACAGCTTAAGACTCTAAAGATTCAAAATGCTACAGCTAAGTATAGCTAGAGCATCTTTCTTTATAAGAAACAATATTTTAAACTTTATTAAAAGCTATGAAGCTATAGCAAAAGCAGTAAATATTACTGATGCTTCTAAAGTATTAAGCAACCCTTTTTATATAGATATACCCTTCTAAGCTGATAATTAAGCTTAACTTGCTGGTAAGACTTAGCTATAAGCAAAAGAGTACTTAATTTAGTGATATAAGGCTATAGATAAGAATTGCTAAAATCTTCTAGATAACTAAATTAACTAAATTGTTTCTTTAACGCTAATAATTAATAATTTAAACTATAAAGCAGCAATATAGTTCTTACAAAAGATTAATAATATTTAAACTAAAGCTGCAAGATATAACCTTAATATTATAACTAGTCTTCAAATTATCTAGATAACTGCATTAAGATTCAATTAGTTAGCTTTAAATAAGACAGCTCTACTTATAGAAACTAATATTTATAAGCTATTTAAGAAAGGGGATTTTGATAAGTTTAAAGTTAACTTAATAAATTAGCTTAGCTCTGAGGCTACTTAGAAACAAACCTTCTAGATTGCTACCCCCACCTATACCCTATTTGCTGCACTCCTAAAAGCTCTAAAAGGGGAGGCTTCCCCCTCTTTATAAGCTAAAAAAAGCAAAGCTAAGTTTGATTAAAGTGTTAAGAGTTTTTAGAACTAACTTTCAAACTAACAGCTTTTTAACTTAATAAAAATAATAGATAACTAGAAAATCTCTACTAAAAGGATTATATATTTCTCTCTAGCTGCAGAAGATCACTATTTAACCTCAGTCTATTTAGTTAAAGTTAATAAGGAAAACCTTAAGCCTTTCTCTTACAGACTGCATAGTTAATGCTAATATGCAAGCTGTACAAACTACAACTTTAAAGAGGGCTGTTATCTTCAAAAAATAGCTGATAAGAGAAGTAGCCTGATCTAGTACTTTTAAAGGCGCTATTCCTATAGACCTTGAAATAATAAGTTTTTCATCCTTTAGATAATTATTATCTCATTAAAACAAAAAGGCAAGCTTAACTGAAAAGCTATTATTACTTACTTTAAAAATTAAGATAGTTATAAAGCTATAAAGGCTTAAGCTACTGAAATCCTTAAGCAGAGTATTAGCTGCCCTTAGTTTACACTTATTAGAGTCCTATAAGACTAAGATAACTGTAACTTAATTAAAGTTTCTTATAGATTTATAGAAGAAAAGAGTGTTATATCAGATAATAAGATGTCTAGTTAGGCTTCTGCTTTCTAAATTTTAGCTGTCAGCAAGCTAGAATATAAAGATTATACCTATATATCTTAACTATATAACCCAGCTTAACTAGATAATATAACTAAAAAAGATTTACTTAATTTCACAGCATCTAGGCTTATAATAACCTAGTTAAAAACATATAGAACTAACCTGTTCTTATAGAAAAAAATGAAGCTATTAAATCTTAAAAAAGTTAAAAAGAAGCTTCTGAAGTTTCTTTTTAAGAAAGTCTACTTTACTATATAAAATATTAAAAATACTTTAACTATCCTAAAGAAACCCTCTTCCTCTTAAATTTGCTCTAAAAGTTAATTAAACTTACTAGAAAAAAAGGTTGCAGAAGAAGATATCTCTTATAATTAAAACAGGCAAGAAGAAAACTTAAATATTAAAATAAGAGAGGAAATCCTTTCTGAATAGATCTCTGCTTCTGCTAATACCTTAGAACTAAAAGGAGCAAGTGAAACAGAAAGAGAAGTGATATCTAGCGAAGTTATTAAGATTCCTCTTCTAAAACCTATTCTGAAGCTATCTCTTCTAAAAGGTAACTTCTAGCTAGCTATATTCTTTAATAATAAGAACTAAAAGTTTATTAAAAATAAAGAATTAATTAACAAACTTATCTTATATAAACTATATAGCTTAATTAGTTTATTAGTTAAAAAGGTTTATAAAATCTAGCTTAAGTATAGAGAGGAGTTTGTTAGAAAGATATATATATTTGCAGATAATCTGAAAAGAGTTATCTATATACCTATTCCTACTAACTTTATAGATTTCACTAAAACCTTAAAAAAAAGAGCTTAACAAACTAACTAGATTTCTAAATATAATAAAGTTATTTAAACCTAAAACTATCTAAAAGTTTTTTCAGTTAAAGCTGTTATTCCTATAGCTGTTAACTAGATAGCTTTAATAATTATTATACTACAGTTAATCCTAAAAATTGCAGTTAGAGGTGAACACCTTAATAACTACTCACCTATATAGGGCGTTATTAACACTAGCGCAAAGTTTAATCTTATAAGCTATTAATATATCTTAAACTATAATATTCTAATTTCTATAACTACTTTAATAATAAAAATAATAGCTAAAAGTAACTTAAAGCTGCGCTTTATTAGGGCATATTATATGCCTATTTAGGTTAATAACTATAAGATTATAATAACTATAATAATTATTAACCTTAAGACTGTTAATTATAACTTGCTCTTTAGTCTTCTATTTACTGTTTCTGCTAAGCTTACTTTTAAGTACTTAAAACGCTTTATTACAGCTATAATAAAAGCAAAAGACTGTAGAAATAATAAAGTTAGAAAGATTAATATCTTAGTCAGCCTTATGCAATTAGATTCCTTATGCTAAATTCAGTAACACTTCTCTAAATAGAAAAACTATATAAAAAACATCTATAATACCTCTAAAGCTGCTAAAAAGCAGCCTAAAATTAATTAAAACCTTAGCAATATATATAATAAAGTTTAAGCCTGCTATATTAATGCTACTATAAACTATAAAAAAAAATGCCTTCTTACCTAAAAAGAAAAGAAACTTAACTTTCTTAATTAGAAAGAAGCTACTCTTAAGACTGACTAATGCTCTACTTTAATCTCACTTTTAGCAGCACTTAACATTTTAAGGACTATCGCTAAAGCAGTAGTTACTCTAATTATAGAAACTATTTAAGCCTACCTTCTAGAGAGTATTAAGAGTTAATACTAGCTTCCTAACGTTTTAAAGGATTAAGCGCTCTATAAGTTAGCAAAAAGAGATTTTAAGCTTAACTAAAACTTCATCAGTATCTATATAATATATAAATATAAAGATAAGAAAATCCACTTAGTTAATAATTCACCTTTAGATAGATTTATTCTTAATAAGCAGAAAGATTGGAAAAGGATTTTAACTTAAGAAGTAGAAGGCTATTATTAACTTTCTAACTCCTTTTTTGCAAGCTATATACACCTATAATTTGCACAGTTTAACTAAAGCACTTGCCTTACTCTTAAAAGGTTTCTAAAGCTTAAAGTTGCTTAGCTGTATCTTTTGCTAAGAGAGATTAAAATGCTTAAATATATCTTTATAAACTGAGAAAAAGCATTTGCATAGGATTTCACAGAATGCAGCTATATTGATCCTTATATAGCTCTGCTACAGAAGATTAAAACTATCTTATATATTGCTTAGCAAGAAAAGAGAATTCTTATCCCTAAAGCTTTATAAAGCAAAGTTATTAATATGCTTAGATTATAAGTTATATATAAAGTCCTTAAAGAATCCTATAAGTTATATAGAAACTTTTAGTTTCTTATTGCTAAAAAAGATAGCAATATAAAGCTGATTAACTTATATATAAAGCTTAATAAGATCAGCATTAGAGATGCCTTTATTCCTCTAGAAGCTAATAAATTCTCAGAAGACTTTGCTAACTATAAGATTATAAGCCTTTTAAATCTATTTTCTAGATATAACTAAGTTTCACTTAATAAGTTAAGCTGAAACCTAACTATATTTGCTATACCTCTAAGGCTATTTAGAATATATATTCTGCCTCAAAAAGCAATAAATTTAGTTACTTAGTTTATAAGAGTTATAATAAGAATTCTTTATAACCTTATTTTAAGCGTTTATTAACCTTTCTTTAATAATATTCCTATTAGAAGGCTTAGAATAATATATAATAATAACTAAATAATTAAGCTTCTAGAAGTATATCTATATATCTTTAAGCACTTTATAAATCTAAATATAGTTTTTTAGAATCTTAAGCTTGCTAGCGCTATAATTTCCTCTGAAAAATCTTAGATTTACTAGCCTGCTGTTAACCTCTTTAGTTATATAGTAAGCAGTAAAAGATATAAGCTTAACTAAAATAAAGTGATTAAGATTCTTAAATAGGAGAAGTGTGATAATATTACTGCTATTAAAAGCCTTCTTAATATTATTAAGTTTTATTAAGCATAAATTAAAGATTATAATATTATCTCTATTTTATTAGTAAAGCTTTTTTAAAAAGGGGTGCTTTTTAAGTAAAAGCTGAAATAATAAGTAGCTATAAAATCCTTTAAGCTCTGCTTAGTCAGCCTTCTACTACTTCGCCTAATTAATTATAAAGAAAAAGCTAGTGAAATCTACTTATTAACTAATATAAGCACTAAAAGGTAGAAAGCTATATTTAAGTAATACTATTAAGGCAAAAGATGTATTGCTAAGTATGAGAGTAAGATCTAAATAAGTGTAGCTCTTAACTATAATGCAGAAAAGCTTAAGCTTTAGTCAGTCTTACTTATTCTTAAAAAGCTTTAAAACTACTTCTATAATATATAATTCACCTTTAAAACTAATATAAAAGTTTTTATAGATTAGATCAGTAGTGCTATCTCTAACTTGCCTAAAGCAGTTCTAACTTAATAGATTATATAGATTAAAATGTTTAACTTTAATATTTGCTATATATTAGGTATAAAGAATAGAGCTGCAGATAGTCTTTTGTAAAAACTAGCAGAAGAATCTAATATTTATAAAGCTAAATAAGAGGAAGACTTAGATGAAATAATTAATAATTCTATCTATATACTTAAAGCTAAAGAAGACTTCTAACTAAAGGCAGAAGACTTATTAAGCTTTAAATAAGCTTAGTCTTAATACTTAAGGCAAATTGCTAAATATTTAGCTTTATTATTACACTTTAGAACTATCTCTTAGATTAACTTTAAGAAATTTAAATTGCATACTATAAGGTATATATTTTAAGATAGTTTTCTCTTTTAAAAAAGAATAAAGTTAAACCTTATACTAAAGTAAGTAGTTAATAATAAGAAAAAGCAGAAGAAGTTGATTTAGTATATATATACTAAAGGAGGCTACTAAGGCTGCAACGCAATATATGCTAAACTTTAAAAACAATATATCTGAGAAAATATATATTAAATAATAAGTGATAAGATTAAGAGCTGCTTACTTTATACTTAAGCCTAACTAAGGCGATTTAAAGACTTTCACACCTTTTCTATGCTTTTAGAAATCCTATTTCAGTATATCTATATTGATATCTAAAAGATTAGCAATTACTCTTTAGCTGAAGCTTACAACACGCTCACTAGATATATAGAGGCTTATCAGCTTCTTAAGAACATTAACTTAAGAATGATAGCTAAGTTTATCTAAAAAGATGTTATTTGCTGTTATAAGATTTATAGACTTCTTACTATTAATAGAAGCTTAGAAAATAAAAGGTTTGTTAAGAAATTTAATTAAATTTATAGAAGATAACGCCTTATTATTTCAGCATATAATTTGAAGGCTAATAGACTTATAGAAAAAGGCTACTAACCTCTTATCTATACCTTTATAACCTAGTTAGACTTCAGCAAAAAGAATTAAACTTCAGTCTTTTATACAGCTTTATTTGCTGATTGAATATCTATTAGATTTTCTATAAGATACTCTCCTTTTTACCTTATTTATAGATATAACCTTATTACTCTAATTGAGATGAAAAGCGTCACTTAGTAAATCTTAGACTAATTAAAAGTTACTAATGCTGAAACTAAGCTTCTCCTCTATATATAAACATTTAAATAATTTGATTTAGATTAATGCGTTGCCTTTAAATATATAGCAAAATAATATTACTAAGTTGCTAAAGACTATAATTAGAGAAATAAGTATAAAATATAATATAAGCAACTATAAGTTAGCAATATTGTTCTTATATATAATATAAAGCTGTCTATTAACAAAAGTTCTTTTAGTAAGCTTAGCATATAATAGCTAGGTTTCTTTTGAATTTAGTAAATATCTCTTCAAACTTTATCTTATTTATTTAAAACACTTGCTAGACTTCTAATTAAGCGAATAATAGCTAGCAACTATTTAAAGAAATTTATAGTAAATAAAAATAGCTACTTAGATAATATCTCTGAAATAGAAGTCTAACTAAACCTTAAAGAAGCCTTCAGCAAAGTCTTCTCTGTAATAAATCAATTAGATCTTAATACGCCTAGCTTAGCAGAGATTTTAAACCTTAATAAGATATCTGCATTAAAAGAAGCAGAAATTAATAATATTAATGCTATAAAAATGCAAATTAAGTAACTATAAGAATAAAACAAAACTCTATAAACTGAAATTAATATTTAGCAGAAAAAGAATAAAATAGTGGTAGGCATTTTTATTAAAAATAAAGAGTTTAACAGCTAGTATAGAGATATAGAGGAGCTAAGAGACAGCTAAGTTATAGAATTTATTAATTTCTATCTATTTTTAGCAAGCAAACTAGCATTTCACTTGTTTGCATTTAGTTACTTTTATATTATGATTTATATTAACTATATGTTTATATTGCTTCTTTTGCTCCTAATATATATTATTGCAAAAGAAAGGGAGATATATAATAATAAAAAAAAAAAACTAATTGAAACTATAAAAACTGAAAACTACTGAAAAACTCTAAAGAAACTAATACTACCTCCTAAAAATTTAAACCTAAGCTAGACTAATTGCTTCTCTAAGCATAACAAACAGCAGCCTCTTTTTTCTTCTTTTTATCTTCACTCCTCAACTTTACTTCTGCTATTAAAAAGCTAATCTATTTATAAAGGTCTTTACTAAAGATCTTATAGGAAACTGCTTAAGAATGCTGCTATAATTTAAATTTATGCTTTAGAGCTAATTTAGCAAATTAGTTAATTAACAGTCTGTATATTAGTATAATTATCTTACTTCTAAAATATTTATGCTTAAAATAAAGCATTATATTAACACCTCTACTTTCTTCACAAAAGGTGCTATTAGGAATACTTTTCTTTTTATTACTCTTTTTAATAAACTTAATCTAATTAGTAGTTTTTTAGTTATAGTTAAGCTTATATAAGCATAAAGAGCTTTTCTCATAATAGATATAGTTAGAATAAGCCTCTTCTTATTCAGTTTAATAGAAAATACACTCTTAGAAGGAAACAGATGTAGCAACTTAGCAGCTATTCTGCCCAGCCTCAAAAGATATCTTTGCTCAGCATTTAAAGCATCTATTATATAAAAAGAAATTTTAGGCGTTATATATATAAATTAATAAGGCTTTAACTGCCTCTAACCTATCTATCTTCTAGTATAGCTATCTTTAGAAGCTAATATAATCTTCTGCAATATAAACCTCTCTTGCAAAAAATAGAAACCTATTTAGTACTTCTCTCTTATTAATTAGTCCTATATATATTATTAAAAACTTAGTAAGTAAATATTAAAACCTCAGAGCAACTCCTTTAGCTCTTTTATTAACAGCAATCTTATAGATAAAGCTTATCTTATATTAAACCTAGCTGATAAAACCTTCAATAGAAGTTTAAAAAAAGAAAAGAAAAGCCTATATATAGGTTAGCAGTAGTTTGAACAGCTTTAAAAAGACAACCTACTATAACTAACAGCAGTATAATAAGTCTAAATAGATAAACAGTTTCTTCTTTATTCTTATAATTTATAGAAGCTAGCATGAGAGAGAAAGAGAAGGGCTTATATGCTTAGTTTGAAGTGGTAGTATAAGAGTGATCTATATTAATTTTAATATCTATAATTATACTGCTTAGAAGTAGTTTAATTATTATTATAAAGCATTAGTTAAGCTAGAGATTATAAAAAATAATATATTAAGAGGAAAAAAAAAGAGATATAGCTAGGCAGAAGAAATGCACCCTTTTATATCTAACTAAAGAAGTAGTTAACACTAAAAACAGCAGCTGCAACAACCTAAAGGCTTATTCACTGCAGCAATCTATTAATAGAATAAAAAATAATTCAAAAAGCCTTTCACTCTAAATCTAAAGTTAACTAAACCAAAAAGAACGCATTTATTTAAGTTTCAACAGCAAAAGCAAAGCAGATATATTAATTTAAATGCTGCTATCTATAAAAAGGGGTATTTAACTCTAAAGCAACTTATAAATAGATTATAAGAAACCTTTAACTCTTCTATAACCACTATATTAACTTTTCCCCTAAAAACACATCACTATAAGCCTAACTAAGCATTTAGCAACTGCATTTAACTCTAGTTACTTCTATACTATTGAATTTCACTAGCTACCCTTCCTTCTTCTATTTTATAACCTTTAGCACCTGATTTCACTTTTAAAAAATTATCAAACGCCTCTAATAACTGCATTAATCTCATTTTTAAAAAACCACCTTACATAACTAACTAGTTCCTTCCTCATTCAAAGAGTTATATTTTCAGAAGGAATATTAACTGCTAGCACTAAATTCACTTTAATAACATCTATAAAAGGAAGCATTTCAACTTACTAACCTTCTACTAAACATCTTTACATATTTACATATATAATAACTACCCTTCCTCAACAGACACTTTTATATTTAACTACTACTTTAACTAAGCCTAACTATCACTTATATATCTTAAAAATCATACCTTTTTCCTTTCTACTTACTTTTACTAACTTTTAACAAAAATCATCAATATTGTAATTAACACCTCCTCACCTGCTATAAATCTACCTTCTTAACTCTTTTCTTCTTTCTAAAATATCTAATCACTACAACCTAAATAAACAGCAATATAAGCCTATTCAGCTAATTCTATATATCTAAAACTTAATAACTCCTTCTCTAGACCACTACAAAACTTCACATAATATCTTACTAAACTACTTCTACTACTTCTCAGTCTCTCTCTTCTAAAAACTATAATCTTAAGTCTTAAAAGGCCTATAAAACTATATAAGATGTTAACTAGATTGATAGCATTAAGCAGAAGCTTATAATTTATATTTTACACTTTTATAAAAACTAATTAGTTTTTTAAAGTGAGATTCTATAAGCAGTAGATATAGCTATTCTAACTCTATAAGGAGAATAGCTCTTTTAGCCTCTTAATTCCTATTTTAACTACCTTAGCGCAGTAAATACCAAGCTAAGCAAGACTAGATATATCTAGCTTATATAAACTAACAAAAAACTCCCTAGAATTATCTTCAAAACAGCAAAGCCTATCAAATCCCTTATCACACCTTATAAGCCTTATAGAGCGCTAAAGCCTAATTAAGATAGATCTTTCCTAATGCTTAAATAGATGCAAATTAATAACAACCTTACTAATATAACTTTAACTAAATGCTAGTAAAGTGGATTCTTTTATAATAACAGCAAAAACTTAACTTAGGGAATCTAAGAGCAAGGCATATAGGCAAAGGTTCTTTCTAACCTCTATAATATATCTAAGTTCCTATATTAAAGCGATCTCTTCTTAAAAGGCTATATTAAAGCAGCCTGTAATCTAACTATTAGAGATATTATTAAAGAGCAATATATAAAAGTTCTTATTATCTAGGTTTCTTTCTATAAAGACTTTAAAGTGAAGTACTATAAAGTTCTAACTAATAAGCTTACTTTATGCAATTTTATTATCTTCTTGCAATATAATAATAGAGGAAAATATATAAACTTAATTATTAATTAAAGAAACAGCTTATACCTCTATTTAGACAGCATATAGGACATTACTAATAATAGTAACCTAAATAAGTTAGAAACCTCTTTTAAAACTATAATTAAGCTAGTTTGCAATTAGTATAAAATCTATAAGGTATTAATAAAGACTTAGAAGCTTATTAATTATATTTCTTTTATTATCCTATAGCTTTAAATTAAATTAAAAGAGGACTTATAGAAGTGTGGTCTTTATGCTATAGACTTTATTAGATATATTATTTAATAAGGCATCTTCAGCATTAAGGCTTTATATTTAGAAGCTGCTGCTGAAGCCTAAAAAGCTAACCTAAATCTTTATAAGAACCTTTTTAACTATTAAGTTAAGCTTATTACTAAAGAATTTAGCCTTTACACTTTGCTTAAAAGCTTAAGGCTAAAGCTTAAAACTAGATTTAAAAACTAGCTAAAGGCTTTAAAAGGGAAAAGGTAAAAAGAATAACAAGAAGATAAGAGAAATGCTAGCTTTAAAGAGGCTATACCTAACTAAATATTAGTTGCTTAGAAATCGATTAGAGTTGAGGCTGAAGATCCAGCTCCTCTAAGGGAAACTAATAGAACAGAAGATATAATCTATAATAATAACCCTAATCTTATAACTTTTATTGTTAATATAAAAAGAAAAGACTACTTTAGGGAAGTATTAAATAAAGTTAAAAATATATAAGTTAAAATAGAAAATAAACAAAAAGAACTCTGCTATGATAAAATTAAGAGAAGAGTTAGAAGACTTAAGTTGCCTAAAGCAAATAGACCTAACAACTTAACCTTAAAGCAATTTCTTATTGCTTAAAACAACTTAATTAAAGATATAGCTTAAGCTATATAACCTTAAGATATCTTCCTAGTTCTAACTATACTAAAAGAATAAATAGCGCTTAATATGCAGCATGCTAAAAAGCTATAAAAAGAAGATAATAATGCTGCCTATATAGAGCAAGAAATAGCTGCAAACTTAAAGCAAAGCAAAGATACTAGCTTAAAAGCTTTAAAAGCTAAATATAACATTAAGTATATAAAGTAAAACTAATTAAGTCTTTCTCTCTTTAGTGTATAAAAAACTTAAAAGATATATAGAAAGAAGCAGAGTTCTTAGAAATTTTAGAATTTTTAACACTTTTAACTTAAAAGCAAGGAATTAAATAGGCGTTTTTATAAGCATTAGATGTTATCATAAGAGGAAATAGCTTATATAAGTAGATAGAGGCTTAGTCAGCCTATAATAAAAAAGACTAAACAGATAAGCAAGAAACACACTCATTTTTATACTTTTTTTGTTCCTCTTAATAACTTCAATAATTAATTCTTTAAGACAGCTTATAGGATTTTTCAACCTAACCTATAGCAAAAGTCTATTAAATCCTACCCTTCAGCAATCAAATAAAAATAGGTGTTTTTAAGCTCCTCTAGCTCTAATTAGACCTGCTTTTCATCTTCCTTATTATCCTTATTAATTCCTACTATACCTCTTAGATTATTTAAAACTAAAATAGAGCAGAATACTATAGAAATAATACTACTAAACTTCTTCTTAGCAGCCTATTTTCTCTTAAAGGATTGCATAACTAGAGGGATAAAAAGAATAGAAGTTATAGATAAAGCATAACTTAGTTAAGCTTGTATTTATATATTTATCTATATATCTCTTTTAGTTGTAAAGGAATTAATGCATAAATGCTTAGGAATTTTTCAGGGGATTTTCGCCTGAAGTGGAGTGCCTAGCATATCTGATGAGTTTTCTCCCTTGCCTTGTTGCAATAGTTTTACTGCAGTGTATTTAACTTTTAATGCTGCTTTTTGCTTTATCTTAAGCAAAAGTGCTGCTGCATATAAGTAGGTTCTTAAGCAGCTTAGAGATATAATTATAGCTAAAAAAATTGCAGTTCTAAAAGTAATAATAATTAATTTTAATAAAGCATTTAAAAAGGCTGCTAAAGTTATATTTGCAAATATGCAGCAGTAGATCTATATTTAATATATACTAAAAAATATAGTATTAAATATAAAAATTAAGTAGGATAAAGTGTTAGAGAGGGATGATGATAACTAGGCTGAAAACTAGCTTTCCACTAGGGCTGGAAATACTAATAATCTTAGTGCGCCCCACATTAGAAACACTTTTGATTCGCCTAATTTGACTATAAGTAGAGCTAAAGAAACTTCAGTTAATCCTACTAGCTAGGATTTTAAGGCTGATATTACAGAAGATCTTATTAACTTAGAGGCTAGCTGCAAGACATAAAATTTAATACTAACTACTAACTTCCTACTACTTAATAGTAATAATGCTAGCAATATCAACTCTATAACTATAGTGCTAAACCTAGTTATTTTATTAACTACTAATTCTAATAAGATTGAGCAATTGCTAGATAAGGTTTTATAAGTGTAGAAGTTATGCATCTACGCGCTAACTAAGGTGCTGTTTTAAAAGCGCTAGAAAAACCTTAAAAAAGCCTTTGAGGTAACTTAGCTTCAAATTATTAACTACCTCACCACTACCTACCTTCTGTTTTACCTCTAGTTCGCTAACTTTGCTATCAGAAAGTACTGCAACTATAACTTCAAAGTAATGTTGTATATAGAGTCTGCCTACACTAAGTTGAAGTTATATTTATATAACTGCCTTACTAATCTCTACAGCCTCCACTCTGTAATTACTAAAATAATTAAAACTAAGAAGCAGGCGCTATACAATTATATTAATAAAGAGAAGTTTCTATTTAAGAACGTTTATAATAAGATGCTTATGCTATACTAGTTAATCTAAGCTGTTTTATTTAAAGCGCTTAATATAATATATTAATAATATAAAGCAGCTTATAACATCTAAATTAATAAATTATAATTAAAAAAGCTAGATTTCTATATAGGCTTCTTTTTGCATTAGTAAAGCTTGCCCTGCTGCTATAATATTCTTAACTGCCTTAAGTTAGCAGATAATAAATACCACTTCACATAAGAAGCTATAGATTGCTACTAGTAGCTTAACTAAACCCTAATATATATTTTTTTCTTCTGTTTCACTAAATATACTTCTAACTAATATTTCACAGCTAGAGATTATAGCACTTAAAGCAGTAATAAAAGAGCTTAACCTTAATATTATCCTCTAAAAAAGAAACTACCAACAAAACATTATATTAATTAATAATAATAACACCTTCATAGATAACATACTGCAATATTAATTAACTACGCTAACACCTTTTCCTTACACTAACTGCAATATATCTACTAAAAGAGATTCCTCTGCATTTAAGATAGCCTAAACTGATGCATTTATTACACTGCTGCTGCTGCTAATGCAGCTGCTAAAAAAAAAGAGGAAGTTAGCTGTTAAAAAGCAGGCTGAAAAACAGGAAGAGAGGATGTAAGCGTTAGTTAGCTAGTAGTTCTATCAGATAAGCTAGCAATTAGCTTAAACCTTACAGAATTTTGCTTTAAGCTAGCTACTACTACTTCTACTACTACTGCCAGCTCTAATACTAACTCTTTTCAGCTAAAGTCAGCCTCAGCAGCACTTATAGACCTTTTTGCCGCCTCTACAGGTATATTTTGAAGCCCTGCCACCCTCAAATCAGCAGCAATTTAAGCAGTTTTTAAGTCAGCTAGGGCAGCAGTATAGGTATAGGCAGTATAAGCAGTATAGGCAGTATAGGCAGCCTTAGCGTTAGATTGACGCATTAATATATAAATTTTCGCTCTATATCTTATAAAACTGTATATCACTGTGCATAATGAATCTTTTAGTGGCTGATAGGGCTAGAGATTCACTCCGCTATATATAGTGTGGCACTAATATAATAACTTGCTAAAAGGGGTTTAACTAGGTGCTGAAGAAGCGACTGGGGGGTGCTGAATATAGCCCCTCCTTTTTTTAATTCTATTTTAGAGTTTATTATAGGTTTTTTTCTTAAAAGTAACTTCTTTATTTAAGTTTATAGTTATTAAGGCTTCTTTAAGCTCTTCAGCTAAACTCTAAATAGATTACTTATTAAGAGAGAATAAAGATCTTAAAGTAGGTAATTTAATAGAGTAATAAGAGGATATTATATTTATATTATTAATAAGCATTAATAGTTAACTTACTAAATAGAAGCAATTAAAATATTATAGTTAGCTATTTAATAATAAAATTTGCTAATAGAAGTTAAAAATTAATATTAAAAACAGTAGTTATAATTATAAATAGGCTATAAGTTATAAGCTATAATAAATTAAATCTTTAAAAGCTAAAGTGATCAGTCTTAAGCTTTAATAAATAATTTATAGTAAAAATAAGCTAAAAATATCTATAAGAATTAATATAAAGTTAATTACTAAAAAGCTATAGAAGTCTAACTATAAGCTAAGCTTAAGTTATACTATATAGAAGTCTCTAAATAGTATCTTTTATCTAACTTAAAGGTGATCACTTAAATATATAAAGTGATTGCAATCAGTTAGCATAACTAACTGATCACTAGGTGCTTCTTATTGCGCTCTACTGATTGTTCTTATCTTATTATTATATAACTTATACTATAGTTCTTCTGTTTCTAAATAAGTCTCTATTATTCCTATAATCCTATAGTATAAATGTCTTGTCCTAGCTGCCTAACGCCTAAGTAGGTTGTTCAGCTGTTATCCTTGTTCATAGGTTATAACAAGTAGATTTGAAGAGATCATAATCTCATCAGTTTGACTTAGTAGCACACCATTTCTCAGGTCAATTTTTCTCAAATGACGAAGTCATAAGAATTGATGTGCTATTCGTCAATTTAATGGTCTTAAAGCTAGTTCTAAACCATATTCAGCTCATGTTCATGGAATCTGCAGGAAATGAGAACCGGTATAGCAGAAGATCTTGCATAGAGGATCTTAGTGGGCTTGTTTTGGTATGCATACAAGCCCGGAAGGCACTATGATGCCCAATTTGCTACTTTGAATGATATGAGCAAACGTTATTCATGTCGGAGCATGGGAGATGAGAGAATCAGCTGCACCAATCCAACCATTTCTTATACTTGTATTCGAAGAGCGATTTATCAGATGGCATCCTCTCTTTCCACGACGCAAGGGCCCTGTCGTGCTGTTCAAAGGCGCGAGCTACAGCCCCGGTCGATGCAAGAAAGCCGAGAGTATCGAGTACGATCTGCTCCAGTTCTGCGAGACCAAAGAAAAAGCCTGGTGTCTCGGCTTGGATCATCTTCTCCAGATGACCAAGCCAGACGACAACGGGTAGATCACTCGCTCGGGGAAGAGAGTGACCGCGACCGAGACGTTTCCCAGATCAGTCTCGACAACCCCTCGTACCGTCTTCTCGCCCATTGATAGTTTCCATCCGCCAGTAATGCATCTCATCTAGTGAAGATGTTGCAACAGCAGTGCCAGTTGTAACTCGCGCCGCTTGCCCGGGGTGTTCTTCATGGGATCAAGCCCCTCCGCCAAAGCCCGAAGCTTCCTTCTTACCCCGGAGCCCTTTTCCAAATTATGTTACCAAACGCTTCTCATATAGTTCGGTTGGAAATTCACGTCCAGAGGACAGCGCCATTCCTTTGGACGTTCTTCGAGCTGACATGATCTCCGACGGCTTGAGTCCTTGGGCTATCCAGAACCTACTGACGCATTGAGAGAGTTCGGTTGGCGGCTCGGGTGACAGGATGGGCTCATCCTGCAGCACGATTAAGAAGTCCAGGTCGTGCCGGCGCGGCATAGCCTGGGGATTGCAAACGCGAAGAGCATTGTACAAATGAGCCGCAGCCATCAGCGATCAATTCTTGTTCACCAGACTCAGCTCTGAACTGTTCAGTTTCAAAATCAGAGAACTCAGAACAGATCCTAGAAACAACGGACTGCGGACAGAGACTTTCTTCTGGCCTGGGTCGGTTGGCAGAAAGAGAGCGTTGAGATCAGCATTCATCAAAGAATCTCGAATGCTGGAACTCTTGTCGATCTCTATCAGATGTTGTATCGAGCGATGGCTCATGGATTGCTTCAGATCAGACTCAACGAGGGAATGCAGAGCACTGATAGTGTACAGGTCGAGGAAGGTACGACACATAGCCGCGGTACTCATCTTGATCCGGGTGCGTTGCATTCACTCTCTGAGACGAGTGGTGAGAAGATCTAATCGAGCAAAGGTTTATTTCATTGCCTTAGACTCAATGTGACGTTGAGCAAGACGGCGAGTGTCGGAAAGAAAATGCTCGGCGCTCGTCGAGCTTTTGGATAACACTGGCCTGAGCGCATCTTCTGTTGGCTGACCACCTTTTGAGTGAACGGCCGCAATGGAATCCAACATGTCAAGCGTGTCCGACATGATCCATTCATCAACTTCGGGTGTCGGTATCCATCCAGACCTCATGATCCGTTGCATGTTGTCGTACAGAAACGCTTTGGCCTCGGTCTCAGTCGGCATCACTAGCCAATGTTTTGCCTCTCCTAGAGCACACAATGTGTAGAGAGTTCCAAACATGATATCAAGGAAACCAAAACAATAACCACACGAAATGTCGAGTTCGAGATCGATCGGTAAAGTGTTAGAAAGCAGCCTGAGTTACCAGACTGGCGGTCACAAGGTCGGTGTTCCGTTCAGCGTACCGCGTCCAAGTACGCTTGAGGAAGTTTCGGATGTCGCGAGCATCGTTGAAGAGACAAATAAGCTCCACGTGATCGTCCTCGATGGGGGACAACTTCTCAAGAGGTTGTGCAGGTGGTTCCATGTTCGGACGCCCCATAGCTAACTTGACTTTCGCCTCAGCACCCGCTTGGCTCGTTCAGTATCGTCAGGGGCAAGCCCTCCAGTGTCGAAATTGTCACCGAGGACCACAAAGAAGTTCTGGCTTTGAGGTTTATCGCGAGTTGTCGCCTCTTTCAACGTGGCATTCGGTGTAGAGGCTGGAAAGCAATCGAGAATCTGCTGCAACTTGTCGTTGAAGAAGGCATGAGCCGAATTTGCTGCGGGAGAGCCCTGATGCTGAAACCATTTGGCACAACGACGACGAAGTGCCAGAGCTTCTCGAAGAGCTGATGTCCTACTCTGCGGCATGGTTTTCCCGGATGCCGCGCATATATTCGCCATGTCAACCAGCTCCAGTACTTTATGTGACCGAGAAACGTTTTTGACGCCATGCAGATCTCTCGTGGTGGTAATCGCTCAACTGAGTGCCTGGTCGATCTTGATCTTGTACCGGCGATAGGAAGGCGAAAGCTCGTGATCAATGGTGGGTGTGCAACCTTGATGGCCTTCAGCAAGATTGGCGGCGGAAGCGCTCCTCGAGACAGAATGTCTCCTAGAAATACAGAAAAGTCTATTAGCAGCGAAGAATAGAGGTGAAATAAAACAACAGAATTTGTCGTCGGACGTTCTGAGCTTGATCCTTTTGTATACGGGATGCCGCAGATTACACTTGGGGCCGTTGCCCTTGTCTCTATCATTTCCTGCATCTGCCCGCCGATGAAAGACACAGTTGGGACGAGTCATTTGTAATGGAATACGAAATTCCTCTATTGCGTCGACACAATCCTTTAAGGAAGACTTGTTTCGACTCTGAATACTCCCGATTGATAGAAAGAGCCACCCATCTCGGAAGCTACCATCTGAAGGGGCCACTCTGTCCGTCAAAAGCAATCAAGTCCTCACTGTATTACCCGTGGCTTTTGCGCCGAGTAAGAGTGATAGAAGATGTAAGGATGGATGCTATCATCCAACATCTCCTTCCGACACTGAACAAGGAAAACCTCTACTTCCATAGGATTCCATCCTAATCCTCTAGTGAAAGGTCCAATGGTGTTACCATGTAACCCATCATAGATGACTGCGCAGGCATAAGACCCGATGGACTTCAAGTGAGAGTCCTTTGGCCAAGTGCCAACAGGAACCTTTTTGGTGTTGTGGACCAGATTTTGGAAGCCAGCAGCCTTAATTCAGCCCTCATGGCTATTGCCTGCCCTCAAATCTACACCAAACTGCGCAAGCCCATCTTTGATGAGATCCATCATCTTTGCGGGCGCATACTGTTGTCCTGGGGGCATGGTGCCGTCGTCGCACTGGCACTCGGGCACGATGTCTTGAATTTCCAGCCAGGCACCCGGCTTGAGAGCCCTGCATGGGTCAGAATTTGGGGAGAGAAAGTTCTAAGACTTGACGATTCATCGATCGGGCGTACCTGTAGGCCTGGCTCAACAACTTAGGCCAGTCTTTGATTGATGGCGCCATGTGACGGAGATGTATGTAGTCGACAAAATCATCTGCATATAGCCACCGTGCTTCAGCATCATCCACAATGAAGCGAACATTTGGAGGCACAAATGGCGGCTGGATTGGACTCAAATCAATGCCCTCGATGTCAGCCTCAGGGTACGTTTCACCCACTGCTGGACATTAACAATGATGAAGTAGGAAGAGAGAATCGCGTTACTCACTCTCAATAGCCCATATTCCAGTGCCAGTACCAATGTCAAGAACTTTCTGAGGGCTAATGATAGGTGCGTTATGTAGTTTACTGTCACAAAGAGCAACTATCATATGATGTTTCATGTCTTCGCGTTCTTGCTCCGGTTCATCGTTCGGGAAGTGGTATTGGCCTTCTTTATACTTGTGGTATCGACGTCTGTTTTCGAAATTGAAATCTCTGATGCTGGAAGAAAGCGATGTTGCTGTGCTGAAACCGCGGCTGCCGGTGGATTCGTAGCCATCAACAGAGGTCGCATCACCATCCTTGATATGTGGATCTACTTGGTCAATTGCAGTTGATTGCGCGTTCTCTTCGGTTTGTGATTGCGTTGTCGCGATACGGTCGCGTTCTGGTGAGCCCCCTTTTGGACTAACGGAAACCCGGCGCGTTTCCACCATTGTTGAAATCACCACGATCTAATGCCCTACCGTGAAACAATTGTCTGAGCAATCGACTGCAAGATATGGAGAAAGATGAAGGCGGATAGCAAAGAACATTGGAGCAGAGAATCAATGGGCTACTTCGTATTGATAACGGATTGAAATCTACGTGGCCCATGTCTGGTATCCTGGTTACATGCATCATTTTGGTGATAGGGGCCCGTCCATGGAGAGAAAACATGGCACGATGTAATGCCGCCTAACGAACCGAGGTGAATACATGCATACCCCCCTCTTTACTCTTCATGTTGATTGGTTGGAATTGCATGGGGCCACGCAGTCTAACCCAACATGGAGAAGACGTGTGTTGGTGATGTTGGTTGTCTACAGTAAAAGAAGCTTATTGACCGAGGTGCCAGAGGCTGCGCGTGTCTGTGGTAAGGAAAGTGAGCTCACAACAGCGGGGATGAACATTTTGACCGGGCCGTACGCAATCTGCCCACAATTTTGGCTTTCTGTCGAATCAGAAATTCAAAGGACATATGTTGGTGTCTGTTGGTGGTCGCTTAAACCGCATATTCCCTCTCGAAATGTAGTCGCAACAAGTGACGCAGCAAATCCCGACCGATACAGGCAAATCAATGTGAGTCAAGTTTCTGACACTTTAGCTTTTCCTGCAAAAGTAATCTTAATCTGTATGAGGTTATAGACATCGACATGCAAACCCTCAAACTCGACCTTCCTGGCAACACGTCCATCTCTGGTCGTCACAACATCCCGCCGAGAAGCCCCGGACACTCGCGACCCAAATACTGCCCCCTAATTGTTGGCCTTCACGGAGGATGCTATTGCAGCGCATACTTCGACGTCAACGAGTACAGCGCCAGACATATAAGTTCGGCTACTGGCGTCCCATTTGTTGCGATTGATAGACCAGGGTACGAACAGACAACCGCGGTCGGCAACATTCCCGAGACCTCATCTTTCCAAGAAGAATGGGGCAAGCTTCTCCATCAGCAACTTCTACCAGCAATCTGGAAAGAATTTGGCGTCGCCAACAATTGTTCTTCAATCGTCCTTCATTGCCATTCCTTGGGTACCCCTGGAGCATGCGTCGCTGCAGCACTCCACGCCAAAGAGACGTCGCCAGCTTATCCCCTCGCCGGCATTAGCATCTCAGGTTTTGGGAACGGCACCAAGAACTTCCGCGATCCTAGTTCTGCGCGCATAGGAGACGATCCACCGGAATTCTTCACAATACCGAAAGAAGCCAAGGATGCCATCATGTTCGTTCCTGGAGGAGTTGACCCTGCCATGCTAGAAAACACGGCTATTCTCGACCGCCCCATGCCGTTCCGCGAGATCGTCGACCTTTACAACAAGTTCTTGGCTACTTGGAACGATAGATATGCGGGCGAAATCAAGGTACCTCTCTCTATTGGCCTTGCCGAGCGTGATGGGCTGTGGTTTGGAACAGAGAAGGACCTTGGAGAGTATGCGGAGGCTTTCACGGGGAGCAAGAAAGTCGATGCTAGTCTCATACGTGGAGCACCGCACAACCTGGAGCTTAGCTACTGGTCTCAAGGCTGGTATGCTCGTGTTTTCGGGTTTGCAATGGAGGTTGCAACTTCTCACGCCGTTGAGAAAGACCAAGCTACGAAAAACTGAGATAGACTTGGCCCAAGGACCACCGAGTAAAACTTTGTCAACAAAGGAGAGATAAATTGCGCATAATCTTCCCCCTCTAGATTTCCATTCCCATATTCGTATTGCTCATTAAGGTCGTGTTCTCGTCTCTTTCTCATCATGAATGAATACGCACTCTCCACCACGCCAGCACTCCGAAGCCAATGACGGTGGACAGGGCTGCTCCAAGCAAAAGTCTAGGATTATTCGGTGATAGAATAGTGGCAAGATCTTCCGAGGCTGTCCGACTCTTCAAGACTTCGGCACTGGAAGGAAGATCAATCAAGTCGGGCTCGGTCTCCGCGTCCGGAATGGGGCAGGAGTCCGACTCTGGAAGCCAGACTTTGCCAGCCGCACGGCAGGCGGCGCGCCTTGCGCGGTAATCCTTGACAGTGCCACCATCGTCAGCAAGGGGTCCGGGCTGGGGAAGTGGGTTTCCATGCGAGTGAGCCCATACCTCCAGACATTCTGTAATATCTCTGACAAGGATGCTGGCCTTGTGCGGAGCAACACCCTTGGAGATGAAGAATCCGAAGACGTGATTCGGGTGCATGGAATGCAGCTCAGCGCCGTTCCACAGGCAGACGAAGGAGATGGGTCCATCGACAAGGTCAACTTTGCGGTGCCTCAGGAGCTGGAGGAGCCAAAGGCGCACGCGCTCTGAAGAGGCGTTCTCGCTTGGCATGCTGGCCTTTAACGCTTGCAGCGACTTTGTGTGGGTCACCTCCATCTTGATTCGCTTTTATGTGCAATCTTTTGTACGTTTACTCAGCTATCGTGACTTTGATTTGGCACTGAGAGCCGTGATCGTTTACCCTGTGATGATGGGTCGTGGTTGTGTTTCTTTCAGGCCAGAAAAAGTCGCCAGATGTCGGTGTGCCCAAAGACCCCGCGTCAAGTGGATATTTTGCGCCGCAAACGAGAAAACCCATGGCGGCTACGGGCGAGGTGCATGAGATGGTCGAGCCGTCGTTCTTCTCATTGGCAGCCGAACATCTCACCGCCGGCCCCCATGTCTAGCTCTCCAGGAGACCCTATCCGATTCATCCGCAAGAGGGCCAGCTCCACACCGTACCCATGCAACCCTACAAATAGCCCGGGCCATTTGATGTCAGCTTCACGGGCATGTGGTGCGCCATGGTGACTTGTATGCAAGCTCATGAATACCGTTTTTGGAACAGACTCGACGAAATGCAGATTACAAATGCATCCTCATCTGCCAGCAACATCTTGGGCGCGTTTTTGTCTCCAATGGTGCCATAACCACTCAAGAATTACGTTTCGACTGGGGTGGAATCTATTTCAGATCGTTTGATGGGTTGAGCAGATTTACACTGGGACCTCTCTGATTTTCCTGCGTGTGAACTTCGCCAATGATAGGCTTCAGCAGCTCTGGCAAAACAACAGCAGCGTCGCCGACAAATACCCAATCCCGGTTTGGTCGAATACCCTTTGCATCGTCTGCTTGAATGTTGATGACTGCAACTCTTGCGCCTCTCTTCTTGGCCATCTCGGCATACCCAGCAGCGGGCCAGACGGAACTGGAAGTGCCTATAACAAGACAGAGGTCGACAGGCGCAGGATCGTCGAAG
The DNA here is from genome assembly GCA_027406005.1 of Colletotrichum horii. Classification (NCBI taxonomy): domain Eukaryota; kingdom Fungi; phylum Ascomycota; class Sordariomycetes; order Glomerellales; family Glomerellaceae; genus Colletotrichum; species Colletotrichum horii. Next base: position 5,149,115 of record JANVYB010000008.1, read on the forward strand.
ACTGCTTCGGTTTCTTCCACAATTTCGACGGACAGAGGCTCGCCAAACCATACGACGCCTGGCCTGAGAAAATTCGTCTTACATTTGGGGCACTGCGGCAGATCTGCTTTTGTCAATCCGGATGTCAAGCGGGCGTTGGCAACTGGGTTCGCGGTGAGCTGTTCTGGAGGCTTGAGGGCAGTCAAGTCCTGACTGGTTGGTGTTTCTTCTTTGTATTTGTCCCCAAGAATTTGTGCGTGCTTTCGAGCGATGCCGGCGAGAAGAACCGGACTGGCCTTGGGCCTGTTATTGGGATCGATGCTTCCCATAGCCGCATGCTCATCCTCAGAAGGGTCAAGTGCCGGGGTAAGAGATGTCTCAAAGTTGTCGCGCTCGACGTACCCACACCCGTCCTTATCGAAGCAAGATAGCGTGAAGAGATTTCCATGTAGTTCTTTCATCTGTTCAGTCGGATGCCCGGCAAGCTGACTCAGGCTGTCGACGTTTTGTGTGAGAGTGATGAAGCCTGGAACTCGGCGGGCCAACTCAGCCAAGGCGTAGTGAGCTGGGTTGGGTCTCGCACGAAGTGCTTCTTGCCGACGATAGGTGTAGAACTGCCAGACCATACCTGGATCATGTAGAAAACCGGCGGGCGAGGCGACTTGTGTCATGTCCTGGTTCGTCCATGGTCCGCTGGCTTGTCTGAATGTCGCCAGACCCGACGCTGCCGAGAGACCGGCACCGACGATGGCGACGATGCGCTTCGACAGTTTGAGTGTCTCATGAAAGTCAGCGACCGCCACCGGGTCTAAGTTGGTCGATGTGGTAGTTGGGGTAGACATGTCGAATTGGTGTGAATTGACGATTCAGAGTAGTGGGAACAACATGACGTCTTATACCACCGTCTGGTGTTGGTTGCCTAGTCCGAAGGCAACCAGGCGGCCAAGCTCTGCCTAGCTCCTGTGTTACTAATGGTCCCAATAACGTTGGGAGCGGTCAAACAAGTCGACAGTCAAGTCGATGAACTTTCGCACATTGTGCATCGCATGAGTCTGCGCCTACATCTCATCTGAAATTAAGATGAGAATTCTTAATAATTAAATCTCGAAGACAGGTTTCGTTAGTGCCATCAAGAGATCTTTGCCAAGGAGAATTTGACCAAAAAATGGAAACAGCAAGAAGAAAAAAAAAGGTTGGAGTTAACAAGACACCACGAAGCCCTCCATTTTTTCAGTCCGAACCATCAAGCGATATCGCGACAGTCAGATACCTACCCGCCTTTCAGACATGGCAATTGGTTCTTCGTCAACAGCAACCCCCAAATGAGTAATGACGTCATTTGACAGAGTTTTGTCTTCCCCAGCCGATGTCGGCATGGGTACCTGGTACTGACCACAATGCTGACAGTTGTCCGATCTTGCCCCTCTCTGGCAATGAGTTGAAGACTGCTCCGAAACATTGTTCCTGAATCCAGACGAAAGCACCGACATGCCGCTTCCGCAGAAGGTGCCGCTCGCACGCTATCTTTTCACGCGGCTTTTCCAACAAAATGTCAAATCCCTGTTTGGCGTCCCGGGGGACTTTACCCTGAGAGCACAAGACCATGTCAAGCCTGCCGGACTGAAGTGGATTGGAAACTGCAACGAGCTCAACGCTGGATATGCCGCCGATGGCTACTCGCGAACGCAGGGGCTTGGTGCCCTGATGACTACGTACGGTGTCGGTGAGCTGTCGGCCCTGAACGCCATTGCGGGCAGTTATGCGGAGCATGTACCCGTTGTGCATATTGTCGGCACGCCTGCGACGAGATTGCAAAAGAGGATGAGCCACATGGCGGAACTTGAGCAACGATATTTGCACCATACGCTCGCGGACCCCATGAGGTTGAACGTCTTCAGTGAAATTGCGGCAAAGGTCACGGCGGCACAGGCGAAGCTCGACGACGCGGCCACAGCGCCGGAGATGGTGGATTGGGTTCTCGGCGAAGCCAAACGGCATAGCCGACCTGTTTATATCGAGCTTCCTAGCGACCTTGTGGGGGTGGAAGTTGACGGTGCTAGGCTGGGGCACAATCTCCAGGTTCCCGAGGTCGGCACGAGACACGCTGCGAATGAACAAGCCAACATTCTTTTGAACCGTTTGATGTCTGCGAAGCAACCACTATTATTAGTGGACCGGGGGATGGGGATGCAAGAGTTTCGGGCGGAGATCAACAACTTCATTCGGGAGTCCGGCATCCCGACGCTGAGTCTACCTTCTGGGGCCGGCATGGTGGACAACGACATTCCGAATTATTATGGTGTACATTCTGGACCTGTAGGAGCGGTTGACACGCTACCATACTTGGCGACGGCCGATGTTGTGCTGGCTTTGGGTCCCATGTTCTCCGACACCCAAACATTGGGCTGGCAGGTTCTTCCGGAGCCAGCGAAAACCATCGTTCTTGGAAAAGACAACGTTGATGGAGTGAGCGTCGATGCCGGAGCTATGTTGTCAAATGTGTGTGGTAGACTTCGCCAAGAAGCACTGAGGATACCGGGAGCCGAAAACGAAAAGGTACAGCTTCTTGGCGACTGGCGTAAATTGTCAAAGCCGCGAGAGGAACTGGAAGACGGCCCAATCACACAGACAGGACTCTATCAACGGCTCAACAAATACCTGCAGCCCTACGATACACTCATCCTTGGCAATGCAACTCCCATCATTGGCGGCCGTGACATGGTCTTGCCTCACGGTGCGCGTGCAGTCTCGTCGGGCATGTGGTTCTCCATCGGACACATGCTGCCCGCGGCACTAGGCATCAGTCTTGGGTATCGCGACAGCAAAGATCAGGGCCAGACCATCTTGATTGATGGAGACGGTAACATACAAATGACGGTGCAGGAGATCAGCACTATAGTCCGAGAACGGTTGGACATTACAATCTTCGTCATACAGAACCAGGGATACGCCTATGAGCGACTCATCCACGGCTTAGATGAGGCCTACAATGACCTCGCGCCATGGCGGTATCTTGATGCGCCACGACTTTTCGGGGCGCCGGAGGATTATTCTGTGCAGTGTCATCGGATTGAGAGGTGGAGCGAGCTGGATAAACTCCTGGATATGGAGAGTTTCCGTGTCTCAAAAGGATTCAAGCTTGTTGAACTGGTACTGGGCAAGTATGATGTGCCGGAGAAGTTCAGGCAAGTCTTCAAGAGTGCCGGAGAAAATCTTTGATGATGAACCAAAAGTGAAACAAGCTTGCTAGAATTTTACATTGAATTATCCTACAATCCTTCACATCTGATCATGATCCGACTTGGACTAAACCACTCTTGCGTTGATCATTTGACCTGGAGTCCTTGGCTTCTCACTGTAAGCCCAGGAATCCACGCCAGTAGTTCCCCATCGCCTCCACCAGCGGTAGCCATACGACTGGCCCTTTTTCGCCGTCCAGTGATTGTTGGGAGCTTTGCGGGTTTTGGGACGACCGTGGAGGCCTGAAAACTTGGGATTAGCAATGGTTGCAGGTGCCAATTGGCGAAATGGAGGAACTCACATCTTCCTTTGTACTTCTTGGATGTTTCCCTCTTGGTGAACTTGCGGCAGATGGTGCAGTATTTGAGATCCCCAGCCCAATCTCGAAGCCTTTTGTACAGAGGGCATGTGATGCACTCGCAGTGTGAGCACCATTTTTTATGGCAAATCTTATGGCCGGGAGGATACCGTGGGCAGTACCACGGTTCGGCGCAACTGTCTCGGCTGTGCAGGAAGCAATGATGGCGGCGTCGACGGTGCATGTAGGGGTGATAAGCAACGTCGCCGATGGGTTGGCCGCATGCAGCTAACCGTGGCTGTTCGGTGAGGGATTCGTCGCAGGAAACCAGAGAAGGTTTTGCGGGAATCAATGGTCGTGTGAGGTCTCGAAAAAGATGCGATGTCAGAGAAAGACAGACGAGGTCATTTTGCTGGCAGTAGGAGAGAATCTCGTGCAGGATCTCGGGAGGACCCTGAGTAAGGAGACAGAAGGATGGTTGTGACGAGGACCCCATGGTGTCTGTGGGCCGTGACTGGATCGCTGACTACGGGAGACAGTAAACAAGAAGGTGCTGATACCTCCAGACTTGGATGCCATTTTCAACAACATGAGTTCTTGCTGTTTTATAAATTCTCGTCGTCGTTGTTGGCCGAAGGAATGGACAAGGGTTTGGGACTTTGGGGAGAGGCGCCAGGCAACACCCACCCATGTCCGGCCAATGGCGCCGTCGGTGCCTACCGCTAACGATCCGGCCCCACATCCTGCCTAACGTACCTTAGACCGGACGCCGCCCGGTGCAGCGAAGATGGCGGTTGTAGAATCATTTTCTCGGCATACGGTATACAACGTGGAATGGGCTCTTATGTCCAGCACCCCAAAGATGATCATCAAATCCAAGGTCTAGGGATCTCTTTAAATCGGCTTTTGCTTGCCCCTCCCACCTGCCAAATATGGCTCCTTCTTCCTGTGCCGCCGAACTGGCTCAACTCTCCTCCCCGCAACGCTCGTCCTTTTTGGGGGGAAAACCCATCACCCACCACGAGTCCTTCGTAAATTTTGACGGCTTTCCTTTCTTTAGATTCCTTCGGCCGTTTCGATATCACTATCAACATTGGTCCGCCGAGCTCGGCAAATCGACGGCTGGCGTCGCCTGACCTTACCACCTGCTACCTTCCTCATCTGCTCTCGATAAGCTAACGCCACCAGAGCGTTGAAGTTCTCTCGATACATATTACTCCAAGACAAACCATTCGTCGGAGGCAGGAGTGGCTGGGTGGTCATTGTTGACGAGGGCTTAGTTTGGAGGTAAACTTTCCTGCAAGAGTCACTCAGCATCTTTTCCCGTGCCTAGGTATGCTTACAAGACCAATAGAAACCATCCCAATCGCGACCTCGATGGCGCTGAAACCGAAAATCACACAGCCTTCCTCGCCAGATACCGATTCAGGCCCTGAGAAACCTGAGTATCTGTTTTATAAGACTATGAGAGATGGCATCCCTAGTTTCGACGTCTTGGTGATTTCCTAGCGTAACCTTCACAAGAGGCCTATTATACAACAAATCAGCAAAGGGAGTATAGTTATAGGCGAATTAGAGGGAGATTATATATACAACTTCGACGGCGTTATATGCGAACTCTGGTCGCTTGCTAGAGTCATATTCTGCACTAGGAATCTACTGATATCTGAGGCAAGAGCTTGCTATGCACTAAAGATATATGGCTTCCTTGCATATAGATCTGAGGACAGCTTGCAGATCCTTAAGCTTTGCCTTAGTGGTAACAAGCTGCAACCTCATCGCGCTATTAGCAACAACTTTGGACTATGCTTATGCAAGTGGACTAAACACGTTAAAACCCTTACGTAAGTCCTTGAGATTAATATGCAAACCTTTTACGATAGTTATGGGTGCCAGGCTAGTGAAAAAAACAGAGGGAATTGGGCAGCAGCTTATTACGAGAAAAGGCTAACTGCTTTTGCTGTGCATGCATTTCTTTAGTACTATGAGATCCTAAGAAGTTAAATCACTCTCTAAACTCTAGCTAAGTTGAAGAACTGCTTTGAAAAAGAAAGTATACTGCTGCTAAAGTTAGAAGTTTATGTGTCAAGAGGGCTTTGCGGCATGCTAAAACGCCCTGGGACCTGTGTTAAGTTTGTTGACAGACTTGGAAGGGCCTGCGGTATCAGGTTCAGTATTGTCTCCTTTGAAGACAGCTCCAATCTTATTGTCGACGAATCTGTTCCACAAACAGGATGCCGCACGAAGAAACACAGACGCGACAGGACTATTGGTCTAGCAGATGGGTACAACTCGGAGGAGAAGGACTTCCTAGTGGAATATCCAGATAACCTAGCAGGTGTTTCGCCTGATGATGGTCGCGGCACAATAACGGATGAAAACCAAGAGTCCATCCAAGTTGCCAACCTTGAGATTATTGACCTCGATTCGGAAATCATCACCATATCTGGCACGGACTCAGAAGGTATAATAGCGACTGCCCAGAGCATGGTGTCACGCGAGTCTAGGGGTCGAGAGAAGAGGGTCAGAGCTAGCCAACAAGTTCACGAGGCAAGAGATAGGACCCCCAGAGCCCCCACAGCTAAGCGGCTAAGAGGAAATGCCCATCAAAGAAGCCGCGAGGTGCAAATCACCAATAAATCCACCTCTCCGGTCCAGATGGACGGAATCGGCTGCCGTCAATTCAACTTTTGTTGGAACAGGGGTTTCTGTCTGTGCTCCTCACCCCTGGGATCTCAGCCTAACGACCCTTCTTCCTGGATGAAAGACTTGGAGTTCACTTGAGGAAGGAGTAAGCTCGAATGGAGACAGCTACAATTAGCAGCCACAGTCATTGGTAGCTGGAGGAGGATGGGGTGGTAGATTCAGGTTCACCTATTTGCAAGTATTGCTCAAATTTATGATGTTGCTATTTCCGAAATTGCAGCTTGACTTTCGCAGGAATTCCCTCTTGAAGTCATCCAATCGTTCCGTGACCTTCGACAAAGCTATCGTCAACCTTCCCGTTCGCCGTCTTGGGGGTTCCGGCCTTGTAGTACGGTTTGGGTACATTGTCATAGTAAGGGATGACGATGATATTCGGGTCATTACTTTGACCGACCTGGAAATCAAGTCAGCAAGCTGTCTTACACGAGAGGTAGTAAAATACCATGGCCTTGGTGGTCGCTTGATATGGCACATCAGAAACGTTGAGATTGAGAAGTCCTGGACTTTTGGAGCTCGAAAGGCCAACGACAGCCTGCTTCAGCGACTCTAAGGTCTTTGAACCATCACTCTCAGAGCTGTCATCGCGATGGACATCGACCACGGCAGAGAGGCAGCCAAAGCCTTGCGCGACGACCTCGTACTTTACCTTGGGGTTCATCGCAACACAGGGCCGCTGCGGAGTCTTGTCCCCGTAGATAATCTCCTGTCCTGCCAGAGACATACCCCAGACGGCGTTGTTGACGACGACGGTGAGGATGTTCAAGTCGTACTTGGCGTACGTGTCAAGCTCGCCGATGTGGAAACCTGCACTGCCGTCGCCCTGCAAGTTGACAACCAAACTATCTGGAGAAGCCACGGCAGCACCTGTTGAATATTGTCAGCCGTTATGCAGACCTGAATTCTGGGCCGAATGACTTACCAAGAGAGTACCCCCAGCCATTCCCAAGGCACCCCAAGTAGCCCGTCGTTACCATGGACAGTCGGGGTCTGGCCTCGTTCAGGCACTGAAGAGCCCATCCGCCGGCCTCACCGCCATCAACACAGACAATGCTGTCTTCTGGCAGCGACTGGAACAGCTTCTTGACGGCATGGTATGGATGCAGTCTGTTGTTTTCTAGGAGAATGACAGGCTCCTTTTCGTTCGGGGCTGAGGCGACGGCAGAGCTTTTCAGGTTCATGGCCTTTTCCACCCATTCATCTGCTGCTTTGAAGGGAGACCTTGAAGCTGCCGCTAACATGGCATCTGCCGCTTGTCCAACGTCTGCGACAATACCGACCTGAAGAAGTAACGTCAGTCAAAAATTATGACGAGAAGATGAGGGTTTTATACGTCAATAGTCCGGGATCGGCCAATCTCCCCACCATCCAGGTCGACTTGTACAACACTCGCTTCGCCTTCATTCGGGATGATCCCGCCACTTCTACCACCCATCAAGAACCCCGTTCGAGCTCCCAGCAAGAGTACAAAGTCCGGGACTTGACCGCCGAGGTAGCGCAAGACCGCAAGTTGAGTGGCTGATCCACCAAACAGAGAATGAGAACGATTGATGGATGTTGAGTACTTTGGTGAGTGGAATATGGGCGTGTTCGTTGTCTCTGCCAGCTTTGTGACATTTTCAACCGCGCTGGCGGCGCCGGTGGAAACGATAATAACAGGTCGCTTTGCGTCCTTCCACAGACCAAGTGCCTTTTCGATGGCTTCAGAATGAGGAGCAGGGTTCAATGACAAGCCAGAAAGAAGTCCCCCAGACGAAATGCTCTCAACCGGCGTCGAGAGCACATCAATCGGAATGTCCACCAAGACCGGTCCAGGGGCGCCCGACGTGGTCGCTCGCCACGCCAGACTGACGATTCGGGGAATCTCGCTGACTTCGGTGATTTGATAACAGAACTTGGTCACCGGCTTCGACAGGGTGACTTGATCATGGAATCCTTGCAGCGCGTTGGTGTGCGCATCGCGAGGCGGAGCTGAGCTGGTAACGCAGAAAACGGGAGACCGGTCGGCGAAGGCGGTACAGAGGCCGGGATAGGCGTTGGCGAAGCCTGAGTTGGCAGTAAAGAAGCAAACGCCCGGCACGCTGTTGCCTTTAACCTTTGCCCAGCCCTCGGCAGCCTGCACAGCGACGGTCTCATGTCGGACGTCGATGAGCTTGATGTCGGCCTCAACAGCGGCGACGAGGAAGGGATCGAGATGCCCACCTTGACACCGTTAGCGCTTCATTCCGAAACATGAGCAATGTAAATACCGTGAAGTCCAAATGCTGTAGTTGCACCGAGGTGCGCGAGAGACTGGGCGAGGAGATCACCGCCGCAGACAGTCTGTCGAGTTTTGGGCTGCTTGAGTGGGAACGCCATTTTGTCTTGAGGATTGGAATTGAGAGAGTCGAATTGGTCTTGCGCGACGCAACACTGGAGATTCGCGAAAGCCTCGGGGTAGGACATTCTTCGGGGCAAAAGGGCCCTTTGTAAAACGAGGCGGCTCATTCTTGTTTATGTCGTCACATCATCTGATCTTCATTCAATCTAACCGAACTACCGAGCATACCGGCGTGGTGCTGAGACTGACCCCGCATCGAGGGTGTCGTAAACTAACTATAACGTACGTATGGCATCTGTGTGAATAAACGGCTTGATTCTTTCTAAGTCAGGATCCAACGCGAGGGGTCTTTTAAGGAACAGAGACTGACGCGCTGGAATATTGTCGGCCTGGATAAGTGGGTTGGAAGTGGGTCACCTCGCACCTTCCTCTAGGCGTAAGGCTGCCTTAGATACTTGAGGTTATCACAACACACCCCCTCAGGCTCAAAAGAGCCTATAAACCCTGATCCTATGCAACTACTATCCTATATTTTTATATATATACTTTAGATCTATAAATAGATATGAAGAGAAGTAATTAATAAAAGAAACTAATAAAAGGGATAATTTTATAGCTTTATTATTAAATTGCATAAAAAAAGGCAGGTTTTTCCCCTTATATACCTTCTATTATAGTTGATATTATAGGTGCTGAGGTGGTGACTGATATTACCTCTTCACTTAGCAGAAAAAGAGGCTTCTTATTAGCTTAGGCTAAGCAGCTGAGGCAGCTGTTAAGGCAGCAGTGCAACAGCAATAATAATATCTTGCGCGCCACCTCTGCCTCTCAATTTTCCTTCCCCATCACTATCACTACAACCATACATATTGCCTACCTCACTTCCACGCGCTCCACAAGGCCCTTAACGCCTATAATGAGGCCCAGAAGAAGGCCAAAGTTGAGGGTGAGAGTGGTAGCAAAGTGGCTGCTGATCTTGCAGCTCCTCTTCCTGTGCTGGCTATTGCCTTAGAGGTTGAGGTTGCTGCAGGGGATATGCTGGTCTCTAATGATTTGCATGCTGGTCTGCCTTCTGAGGTGATCACCACTAGCCTTTAAGCAGCTAGCGTTTGCTGCGCTATTGATAGCTTTATTAGTAAGCACCTCTCTAAGGAATTGCTGCCTGTATATTAGATTCTAATGGATAAGTATGCAACTGCTCTCTTTAGATAGAAATAAAGTGTAGTGTTGCTTTACTATATGCCTTGCGGGGTGTAGGTGTTTCAGGCTTTTGAGAGGGCTATATGCTTTCTAGCTATTAGGCTATTTTTAATCAAAAATACCTAGCCTATAGGCTTTACTTGCTGTTTGATTTTTCTTTTTCGCTTTATGCTATTGCTTGTGATATGTTTTAGAGGTTTAGAAGTGCTTTAAACTGTTTGAACTTTGCATGGGAAAGGGTTTTTATAAGACTGTTAGCTGGCATCTTATTAGTTAGAAGATATATAACTTAGAATGATTGCTTAGTATATTCCTAGTGAAGCTATATATTCTGGATATCTATATAGTAAAGGTGAGTTGAGATATACTCCTTTTTGCCTATTATAAGTTGTATTGTTTGCTGATTGTTGCAATAGATCTTCTATATATCTCCCAGGCTGAGTTTGAGATCTCTAAAGAGCTGCTTGAGAGCTATAGTCTCCTTTGCAGTATGCTCTAGGCTTAGAAGCTCTGCCTCTGTTGTTGATGTAGTTACTGTACTTTAACGCGCAGCTTTCCATTAGATTGGGCCTCTGAAGAGAGATATCATGAAACCTTGAGACAACCTGGGCTACGTCACCCCCCGAGATGCTGAAGCGAATCGCGAGGTATTGAGTATGGTATAGGTATCAGATTACTTGGTTTGCAGCTTGATGGTGCTTTGGAGATAGGTTTGTTAGGAATTATGATAATAAGGTGTAAGCAAATGCGACGTTTGGTTGTATTATAATTGCAGTATAGAGGATTAATTTGATCTTCTTCTGATATGAGAGGACTTGCTGTAGGTTTGCTTCTCTATCAAACTTCTCTAGTGAGGTGAGTGGGAGAGGTGTAGTTAGTACTTTGGAGTTAGTAAGATTAAACTTCTTTGTGATTTATTTGATATATTGATTGTATAAAAGGTGGATGCTTTGCGTCGTTTAATTATAAGTGATCTTAATTTCTAGATACTATTCAGCTAGTCTTTAGTCTTTTAGTTTATACTTCTCTTTAATCTTTTCTATAACTTTTTCAGCTTTTTTTGTGTGGTTTTTATAATATAAGATAAAGATATTATCGATATAGAAGAGTATAAGGACTTTCTTATTGTAAGTCTGAAAGAGATATAGATCTTTGCTTGTTAGGTGCAATCTAAGATGAAGAAGAGAGCTTGAGAACTCTTTATACTAAAGTAGAGGTATATTGTGAAGTCTATATAGGGCGTATTAAAGTTTAACAACCTTCCTGTCTTCTTTGAAGCTGTCTGGCAAGTAATAAGTGATAGGGAGGTTGTTTGGCCTGTGTATAGCGTTTAAGAACATATTAATAATATTAAATTAGTGAATTTTGAGATTGAATTATGCTATAAAAGCTATTATAACTTTGAAAGTTTTTGAAATAAAGGTTGCAGCATATATCTGTTCTAAGGGATGTTTTTCTTAGAGGTTGCCTCAGATATAGATTCTAGCCTTACAGTAGTTAAGATATCTATATTGATCCAGTTTATATATAAACACCTACTTAAGAGGTATTAGCTTGTTTTTAGCCTTTATATTATCTATAACTTCTCAGACTTCTATTTCCTTAAGTTTATTAATTTTAATATTACACGCTTTGATAAAGCATAAGCAGAGTGGTTCTAGTATTTATTAAACATCTCTCTAGGTCTTAGATAACTTAATAAGCTGGTTAATATAGATTTTTCTGCTTAGTATTATAGAAATATACTTAAGCTTTATCTAGTGAACAGAAGTAAAGATGAAGTAATAAAGCAAATAGTAACTTTAGTCTGCCTCTTTAATTGCTTTCTGCTGTTCTGATATATATATTTTGAAGAAAATATCCTAGTTTTGTTCTATATATAGGAATATAAAGTATGTTCTGAAGTGAAGTGATTGCTTTAGCTTTATAATTTTAAGTTAGCTTAAGTTAGCATAGTTATACACCTGCTCTAACTTTTCTTCTGCAGCGCTCTCTTCTCTAGTTCTTAAGTATAGCTGTACTAGCTGAATAAGAGAGTTGCTTTATAAGAGTAGTTATATATTGTTATCTTCTATATTTAGATTTTGTAGAGGAGAGGTATCAGTTTAAATATAGATCTTATCTAAGATTATATCTTTAGTAGGGGTTGTATTCCTGCTAGCATCTTAAGTCTCTTCTGTTGCTTTATCTTTATAGATAAAGGTTGATAATAGTATAGAATTTATTATTTTATATATATCAGCAGGGTCTATATTTAACTTAGGGGTTAGCAACTATCTCTTTTGCTTATTATTAACCAGTTAAGGTTCTTTTGATAAGGAAAGGTGTAGTAACAGCATTTTATTATCTATTATTAATATAATCTCAGCTTTATTTCATACTCCTAAAAGCTATAGCCTGAAAGGCGCTAGAGATGCTGGTTTTTATATCTTATTAGCAATTATGCAGGCTTTTTTGCTTTAGATTGCTGACTTTATGTTATCTTTTGAGTAGAATGTTTTCTTATTAAACATTATATTTTATATAATAATAACTTCTTGAAGTGAAGGTATCTAGACTTTATAGAGGTTATATGAGTTCGCTATATACCTTACTAGATATCTGATATACCTTTGCGTTATAACTTTAAAGTTGCATCTATTCTTATTTGCTTTACGTTTTTTCTTAAGGAGATATGCTCTGCAGCTGTATGCATAGACCCCTCCCTATTATAGGTGAGAATTAACTGAGAGGTTTGCTTTGTGAGCAGGTTTATAGCGCTTAATATAGTCTTTCAACTAGTCTTCTTTAATTTAAATTAGCAAAAGCTAGCTGCAGCGTTAATAAGGGTTTATATTGTAGAGGAATGCTACAGCTTGCACTGCCTCAACCTATAGTGTAGATAGAAGACCTGCTGCCTCAATTATTATAATAGCTTTTATAATCAGTTTCTAACCTGCTCGCTCTATGCTCCTGTTTAGCTCCTTAGTATATAAAGGTGTTTATTTGATTTTAATCCTTATATCTGACGCCTAGATCTAGAATTCTGACATCCTATTTATTGCAATTACAGCATGCTTATTGTTTTGTCTGATTTTGCATAATATGAGGCTGTATTGTTTCTATACTTAGCGTTTAAACATTTAAATAGCAATAAAAACTAAATATTAAGTTTTATTTATGTATAGGAATATAAAGAGTTAACCTATATATTTATCTTTAATAATAAGAAGCTATTTATTTATATTGAAACTTATTAGGTAGTTAAATAGATCTTATAAGATTCTATAGAAAGGTTGTGTAGCTCTTCATTCTGAGGTATATTGCAATATTACTTGCTTTATATATATAGTTATATAATATTAGCATTTAAGGTGTGATATTCTTTAGATCTTCACCTCTTAAGCATTAAGAACCAGTTTCTTAAGCGCTCTAAGTTCTAAATAGCTAAAGCAAAGGTGCTATATTTCTACAGTATTAATATAAGTTTATATAAGCTCTTAAGAGCATCGCTTTATATAAGTTATTATAAGAGCAAGTGGATTTATAATTAAAGTGTCACTAAAAAGAATACATCTAAGATATAAATATAAGAGATAAGGTTAATATTCTATAAAGGTGATATTACTTTTTTTCAAAAGCTTCTTCACTTCTATGCTATCCTTATAGTCTCCTATATAAAAAATAGTATTATAACCTAAATACTAAACGCCTGTCTTTTATAGTAAGTGTTCTAAGATAATATTAATATAGAAGTTATCTATAAGTATGATGTTACAAAGCATTAAGTCTTAAAGCCTGTTTGCTTTATTTAGTATGTTGCAAAGGATCTTTATGCTTCTTACTATAATAAGGTATAAGGTTGCATCTGCTTTAACTCACCCCTTTACTTTATAGATAACTAAGCTTTTCTTAAAGAGAGAAATATTATTCACTAAGTAGAAAGCGTTATAGTTATCTAATACTATACTGCTAGAAAAAACTCCTAAGCCTTAAGTATAAATTATATAGACCTTATTAGATTTAAGTTCTAATATGAAGGCCTCTACTTCTTCAGTTGCAATTACAGCAATAATATCCTTAGTAATAGTGTAAGCTACTATATTAGCTAGGAGGTTTATCTTAGAAGTGGAAGCACTAAGCAACCTCTTTATTCTACTTAAGTTATTCTTAGGTAGTTCCTTCTTATTCTAATTCTTGCTGTTACTAAGCTTAAGAGAGCTAGGGTTCTTTGCAATAAGCCACCCTTAGCAGGCTATCTCAGTGTAAAGCTTAAAATACTCTAGCCTATTGATTTTAGTGCAAACCTATATAGCTTCTTCAGAGCTTATATAAGACCTTTTACCTATGAGAGCAAATTTAAGGCGATTGCATATAGATAGAGTCTACTTATAGCTCTTTTCACACGCATAATATGCTGCTAACTTGCTTTATGAGGGCTTTTCTGAAGTAGGGTTGCTAGAGATTATGTTATTAGAACATCCTGTTAGTATTATAAAGACTCTATTAGAGCAACCCCTCAATTAGGTTCCTATTATATCTTTATAGAGAAAGTCTTTAAATATATTAATATATTGACTTATGTTTTAGATCTTAGTGCTAAAGTGTTCTCACTTAATAATATTAATAAGCTTTAGATTAGCTTAAGATAGAGTGAAGCAGTATTAGATTGCTTAGAGAAAAGTTTTTAATATGAAGGTTCTTTATACTTCTGGCAGCTTATACTGGGAAGCCTTAAGAAGTGCGCTTTAGAAGTCTTTAATCTAAGTGTTAAGATTGATAGTAGAAACTGCCCAATCTAAGACTGTGGTGTATTCTTTGCAGATTATAGTGAGGTTGCTTAAATTGCTTAGAGCGTAGCATTGCTTTAGAATATAGATCAAAGTGTGAAAAGTATAGTCTCCTTTCTTTAAGAGCTCTGCTTAGGCAGAAGTGAAGATTTCTTCTGAAATAGTATCCTTAACCCACTTATCTAAGGCTTTATATGCTTATTCCTTATATATATGCTTTGCTTTATAGGTAGTATGCATAGTGAAGTATGAGGTGTAAAGCTTAAGGATGCCTGCAGATCTCTTAGTGAGAAGGGTAAGTATGACTAGCGCTAGTAGTAATAGGTTGTTAGTAGCTTCCTTAAATTCCTCCTCTTTAGGATCTCTATCTTTAGTTGCATTGCCTTCAGCAGGCGCTTCTTATATATTTGAAACAGTAGAAGTATGCAAAGTGATAACCTTATTATAGACTTCTTGCTCTGCTTTATAATGCTTATATTGCTTCTCATTTTCCTTCTGAATCTAGTTGTTAAGCAAAGATATACCTTCAACTTTGCTTAGATCAAATGAAGTGCTAGAGATATTATCTAAGTTAATATATTTCTAAACATCCTTAGCCTTTGCTTTTACCTAAAAGGTGATATATTAAGCTGAGAAGTTACAGTAAGAAGTAAGCTTATAAGAAGTATTAAGATTAGTAGTTGCTATTATATCAGAAGTATACTATAAGTTAAAGATAAATATAGAAATAAAGCTTAAGAGTTGAAGTAGAATATAATAGATATAAAATAGATTAAATAAAGTTATAGTTTGCTTTATAGATAGTAGTTTAAAAGTATAGTATAAGCTAGGCTTATAACTGTTATAAACTAACTATAATATATATATAGCATCTGTGTGAATAAACAGCTTAATTTTTTCTAAGTTAGGATTTGACGTGAGGGGTCTTTTAAGGAACAGAGACTAACGCGCTGGAATATTGTCAGCCTGGATAAGTGGGTCGGAAGTGGGTCACCTCGCACCTTCCTCTGGGCGCGAGGCTGCCTCGGATACTTGAGGTTATCACGACAGAGGGGTTATTGATTTCCGTCGGCATCCCCAAACACAGAGGCAAGGAGGCCCCTCAAAAGTCTGCGTGTTGGTTACATTTGCATGTACGCCAAGGGAATTGTCATCGTCGCGTTCTTCAAAGTAAGCCCCATAAAAAGAGGTTGCCATCGGAGCCCAACAACAGGCGTGAGAGCTCAACCATGCAAAACTCGAGCGTTCTGTAAGATTGTTTTGAACTGGAGTACGGTGGGAGTCTCAGTACATGCTCCTGGGTACATAGAATCAAGCATAAGTATTTACCACATTCTTGTTGCGGCGATACCTGCCCGGGCCGGCGCTGACTTGTTGAGCTCCATCTGCGACAGTTTCTGAACCTGACCTTCTGCGACTTGGGCATTTCTCATACAAAATTCACGCGCTAATTATATGGCGGCGATTGAGTAAATTGAATGAAACACCCTCTCATTTGTGTATATTTCTCGGCGGTCTACGTAGATTTAGGTACCGATAGAGCAGACTATTCAGCGACCTGTTGCCAGAACACTGATGTCCACGGGCCTTGACGGCACTAAACCCATTGGCCGGTGGTCATAGAAAGAGGATAAGAGGAGTTTTCTCACTGATGAATGCTGCCCGAGTCTTAAGACGCAGGCATCGATATGTCGGCAAAGGCAGGTCTCTGAGTCTGTTAATAAAGGGGCAAAGTCATCATGGTCAACATGTCGTGAACTGCATCTTGCACCAGCACCAGAAAGTACAGCCTCAACCGGCCCATCCGTGTGCTCTGATGCTGCTGATAGAGTTGACCACTAGTATATTAATTAATGCAACTCTCGCAGAGACGATCCTGCAGAGCAAGGCTCGTTTATCAAGTCCATGAGCACACATCAAGCTTCAGTGTTTTATGAAGCAATTGTTGTCCTGCTTGGTCCCAGACAATGATTCCAAGCATATTTGCCCATGTCAAAGTATGCATGGAGCCCCGTTAATACCAGCTTCCATTTCTTTCATCCCTCTTTTGTGACTTCCCGCCTTGTTCACAACTCCACACTACTTATCAATTGGATGAGGCTTGCGCTGGGCCTTATCCTCAGCTTTCCTCTGCGTCAAGCGCGCTCAAACTCGGACTCCAAACGCTCCTCTTGGAAGGAAGAGTCTTGCTGGCCTCGGGCAAAATATCTTGCCTTCCTTTTCAGGTGATCTGGGTCTTCCTTCCTTCTCGTTGGCTTGTACCTCGGACAACACGTCGGCAGCAATCCTCCATCTTCACCAGGCACCTTACCTACAACCTTGGACGGAGCGCCACATTGCGGATTGAAAAGCCCGAACTCTTGCTTTTCAAGATTTGACGACCAACAGGAGTGATATTCCTCCTCTCTTACATCTTGTATCTCAAATCGAATCCCCTCCTGCGGAAGGTGAACTCCCCAGCTCGAAAACCAACAATTGCTCTTGAAAGGGTTCTACTCTGCTTCAACATTCTCGTCGCCAGCTTGAGTCCCCAGCTTCGTGCCCTACTTTGCCTACTCATCTTCACAACTCACTACCTCGCGCAAACACAAAAAATGGCGACCGACGGCCGAGACTGGCGTTTTGCAGCCACTCAAGCTCCCATTCGGTGCCGACCCAGACTTAACAGCGTTGTCTTTCAGAACATCCCCGGCAAAGCCGGCCCTCACTCGCTGTCTTTCGACATTTTCCTCCTCATCATCGATCAACTGATTCAAGACGCCAAGGACGAAGAGACCCCGGCTTTGTGGTGCTTCAGCTACGACGCCCGTATTGATACCAGATTCGTCCTCCGAGATTACGCCAAGGAGCACGCCCTGCCTGGAACATACGACAGCCACAAGTGCCGCTTCAACAGCATCCGACTTCCGCTTGAGACCAGCCGGACCACACGCGGCCTCGTCCATCAGCACTTCATCCGCATTCCCAGAGTTACTGCAGACCTCGCCCAGAACCTCATCGTCGACGCCTGGGTCCTTCCCGAGATTGACAGGTTCAGGCCCCAGTCTACCATGGGCTACGGCTACCCCGACTGCCTGAACAACATCGTCTTTACCAATACTCTCCTTCTACCGCCCCCGCAAGCGGTCCCGCTCCTCAACTGCATCCGCAAGATCCACCTCAACTCGCCTTGCTTCTTCGCCAGGAACAACCCCAGAGGCGTCGGCAGTCTGCTCACCCTACCCAATCTCAAGAGCATCATTTGCAACGTCGACTTCGGAGGCGCTATAGAGGAGGATTTGAGCCCGCGCTCTCCCGACATTGTCGAGATACCTGCCCTGCTTGATTCTCTGACGCAATGGCGCGACCAGCACGAGCAGGCGTTCATGACGATGTGGCCTGCGTTCGAGAAGAAGGGTGTCAAGATGCTGGGCAAGTGCATCTTTGGCGACGAGCAGCCCATCTTGGAGGTTCTCAGGACGCCGTATGGCATTCGGATTCGATACCTGAACCCGGATGCTCGAGTCTCTGAGCCTTCCGCGTCGCAGGATGGTGAGAAATAGGTGAGCAGAGCAAGTATCTTGGAGAAGTGGTCTGGTTCTGACAGAGACTTTGTATTCAAGGGCGCAACGCTGCATTTCGATCGGGCTTAGAGGACGGGACGGATTTGAAAGTCGGCAAGGCGTTCGGGCTGGGAGAAGTGGGCAAGATTGCCTACGAGAATTTGTTTGCTCGTTTCAAAATCAGGATGGATCATGGGTACACCGGTTAGTTACTCAAAGGTTTCTACCATGACACTACCTTCTGAGAAGGGAGATTGAAGTTAGCCTGCTACAATGGAATACGGGTTTCTATACTTGTCGCCCTTGGAAATTCAAACGTGTGACAATACACCAAAGCTCCCCAACATGCCGCAAAATTTACGATTCAATATTGTTGAAAGGAATGAGACCATGTGTAGTCTGGCCAACGTGGTCGCTCGAGAGTCGCAGCCGAGCCCAGGGCCAGAGCAATAACTTTCACAGAGAAGCTATTGGCTTGGCCCATCGTCTCTTGGTGCCGGAATACCCAAGACTGCCAAAAGCTCGTCAACCTCTGTATGGTCTCGATGGTTCCGCATCCGATGACACCACGTCACAACCTTTCCCGCTTCACCGGGCTCAAAGACGAATTCCCCACCAACACGCATGGGGTTCCCGGCCATGAGAAGCTTCGAAAACTGGGTGAAAATATTCCAGAGACCGTTTATAAAGTGCCAGAGCCATCTCTCGGGCGAGTACCTCGTCCTCGCACCCACAGCCGTGGTCTTGGCCATTTCCAGCACATCAAAAAGTGTCCCTGTCGGGTCTGTGTAGATTGGAAAATGACACTTTGTTTTCTCCGCATACTCGTTGATGAGAGCGGATTCGCCGTTGCCGATGATGACAAAAGTGGTAGACACAGGAAGGGAAGAAAGTAGAGCAGGTGTCGCGGTGGAGGAGAGTAGCTCGGTGTACGATTGACACGCCTTTCAACGTCAGTATCCGGCGCGAATCAATAAAAGGCCAGAGCTTACCCCGCAGAAGAAGTGGCGGATGAAGATCACCACAGCCCTTGAGGACGTTTCCTCTCCGTCATAGATTGTTCGGAAAAGGTGCGGCTGTCCTCTGTGATCCAGGACTTCGATGTCGGCGGCTTCCGCAAGCATCTGGGTTGAAGGGAGGTCGTCGGTGACAGGGAGATCCTCCACAGCGTCAAGCTTGCACTCTGCCATTATGAATTTGGATGCAATGTCATTTGTTTTGCTCTGTCTATCATCGGGAGAGATTAGACGTTTGGGGCGGAAGATGAGGTCGTAGATAAGATTGGGAGTCAGCTGACGGGCGTTGATGGCCTCTTTTGATTGGTGACTTCGAATCTTGGCGCGATCCAAAGTGCATCCTCCAAATGCCAAGACCAGATGGCTCTTTCTATGTTGGTCTGGCAACGTCTTTCTGCCCACAAAGTCTAGTGACCAAGGTGCCTTATCTACCTGGTACATAGGACCTTAGATCTAGTCAATTCAACCATGTAGAAAAATCAAACAGTGGATGGAATGCCTGTTATAATATTTAAAGGTGACGACTGCTGCTTCGTACTCCGGTGGTAACAATATGTGTTCAAAAGTTAATGACGGCCGAAGCTGTCGCCCGCATCCATCGCCGCCCCAGCTGTGAACATGACCACGTCATATTCATTCTCCACACGGACCCTTCTGTCATGATTCCTCTTCATAGATTCGAATTGGCTGTTAGGACTGGTGTAACTGCGCCTGGAGCCAACCCTCATGTCTAGACCTGCGACTCACAAGTCTGCGCCTCAGACTCTCGGCCTCAACTTTTTCGAGATCCCTAATCTCCCATTCAAGCTGCTCTTCAATGCCATCCAGGATCCCGTCAATTCTTCTGGGCATGTGCCTAATATTAGCCAAGACCTGACGACGGGAGATGCGGTTGCCTTGGCGCAACTGCTCCTCGCACCACTTCTTCATAGTTGGCTCGATTTTGTTGGTAACACGAGAAGCTGCCGCGAGGTATCTATTGTAGACGTTGAATCTTTCCGGTGTCAGACGTTGGTATCGGACTTGATGGTAGATCGATCTCATTTTGGGTGTCATGTAGGGCAGCCACGCCTTTTTGAATTGCTCAAAGTACATGCGCGGGCACAGGCTGTACGTTTTGTCGTCTGCGGAATTCGTCTTGAAGTCTGCACTGCTGTTGGCATCTCCATTGCCTTTGGCATTTGTGTTGGCGCAGGCATTTGTGTTGGCGTAGGCATTTGTGTTGGTGTCGGTATGAGTACTGCCGTCAATACAGCCGTCCCTGTGGTGAGCCGAGTTGCCGTAGACGTCCATGTCGTCTGAAAAGGTGTTGATGAACTGATAGTCGGTTATTCTGCTTCGGGTTGGCGACGTCGAGGTATGATGAGGATGAAAGCACCAAGGTGAATAGCGACGTGGGGGATCAAAGCTCTTTTTATGCCTTTCATTTTATCTTCCAAGTAGACTGAGAAAAGGTGAAAACATCCAAACCTTCTTGAATTAGAATTCATGGCTGAGCCGGTCAGGTACCCAGGCATACCCAGGCAAGTACCTTGACGGGCGTCACACAAGGTCGACCTCTTCAGGTCCACTGTGAACCTGACTGGTGCCATCCAATCTTCACTGGAGAGCACGATGAGAACCGTATCAAAACCCCAGAGTTTGGTACTTCGGCGCCGACAGTGGGCCGGCGCCACCCGCAGAGGTAATTTGGGGAGCACTGTTAGAAACACCTTTGCTGCCAGCGGTCGATTGCCCCCTGATATCTTTATGACCTCGAGAAGCACAGTGGCAGCATATTCGAATGGTTATTGGTCTTTTGAAGTAGTGAGTCTCAGAGTCTGCATGTTTACAAAACGGTAGGTGGTTGTGGGCAGCATTGGACATTGTCTTAAGACAGGTGCCGCAGTGAAAGACATCAACAGCGAGAGCAGGGCCTATAAATTCTGAAGCGGGCGCAAGTTGTAATGAATTTACCGTCAATTCTATCGCGGTAGCAACGTAAATTCGCCGCCGAGACTGTTATCCTACGCGGAACATGGACCAACAACATGGCCAACATGTCCACAGATCACCAAGTTTCTTTCAAACCATCCATAACGTTGCCATGCACCCGAGACCCCAACGTTGCAAATAAACCACCAAACCATCCCTAAAACCTGACAGTGCCGTACCAAAGTTTTCATATTTGATTCCAGGCAAGCATCAAATGCAGATGAATATCCCGAACACGAAAAAGCGACACACTTCTTGCGCCATCAGCCAACCTGAACTTCAGGAGTTGGCTTTCAGAGACAGGCCTCGCACCTTCTGTACGTGGTCCTTCCGCCAGACGGGAGAGGAAGCGCCCGACGAAGTGCCCGGTATTCGGCAAAGCGTGAGTCCGAACAAGTCTTGGATTCTCCACGGGTCTTGAACGAATGGCCGGTGGTGCTCGAGGGGCTCGAGGTCTTGATAATGTGTGGGATTCTGCTTGGAGAAGGAGACTTGCCCCTGACCGCGACCTGCTCGGTGAGCGTGACGTCGTTTTCGGCGTACAGCACTTGAGCGTTGTCCAACTCGCCGTTCTCTACGAAGAAGAGAACGGAGGGCCTGGTGCCGGTGCTCTTTACGACTTCAGAAGCACAGGCGAGCTCGAGGTACTTGTGGACGTTGGCATCGGGAGCTGACAACGGCGTATTGTCGCACTTGGTGGCATGGTCAAGGCCAGAGTGGACGGAGACGTCGTCAAGGTCGGTCTTCATTTCCGTGATCCAGGCGTCATCTTCATTTTTGCAGCACTGGATGTCGTTGTTCCAGGAGGCAACTTCGCAGTGCTCACAGGTTGTCCAGAATTCGTCGCTGATGGGTGATTAGTCGTTAGACACTACTGGGGCAAAGGGTAGATGCACGGGAAGGACTCACTTCTTCTTCATCATCTCAGGCTCGACGTCAATATTCCCGGAGCTCTGGCTGCCACCGAAATAACTCTCCATGTCGTAGTCCTGGCAAATCCCCTCACCACTATCAGGACTCATGGTTAGTACATTATGTCAAGGCAAATCGTCGTAGAAGGCGTACTCATTGCTCTGATCATCGACGATATCCCAGTCCATGGCAGTGTCGGGTCTGTCGAAGAAGACAAAGTCATCTTCCTGCTCCGCGTCAAAGCAAGAGTTGCAGCTGAGGTCGACGAGATTGAGAGACTTGTCCGACATGACGGCGGTTGTGGCTTGTGAGTCGAGAGGTAAAGTCTTATTTAGTGCAGACTGAGAAATTGAGACCCGAAAACTTGATCAAGAGTCGACCAGGTCAAGATGATTGATTTGTGGGATGTAATTAGAAAGAGAAGGAACTGCCGACGGCACCTGCTGATTGACGAAGAAAAAGGTCTGCACTGTTTGGGGCCGACGCAGCACTGTGCGATTGGCCGCAAAGGTCACCTGTGACACAGTGTTAAGCTTCGGTTCAGCCAAACACAGAAAGAACTCCCAGCTGGATCGCCACTCCCATCTTGGTGTATTGTCAACATAAGGGTTCATTTGGGGAAGGCGAGTGGCGAGAGGTCTGGAACCAAAAGGTAACCTTTTGCAAATGACAAATCCGCGTCTTTCGAAAGGGCTGGTCTGATTTCTACCACCAAACTGGGCGTTTATTCTCGCGTGCCCACGCCAAAGGGGTAGACGGAAATGCCATTTCGCCGTGGAAGAATTATCTTCTTCATATCATTGAGACCATCTCTGCTATCTCTCTGCCTTCTACAAAGCATTTCCCCATCTTGATTTACTTGTGAACGGTGTTATTCACCCGAGCATCTGAGTCCGAGTATCATTGGGATGTCGACTTTTCACCTTTGTTCCACTTGGAAGCGTGCGACGTCAGGGGCAATAGTAAGTGGTACATGTAGGCAGAGATCAAGTCTCTTTCATACATCTGCACTGAGGAGAAACAAGTCGTTTGAGATAGATATATCAGTGCATTCTTTGATAAAAACAATGCATTGTGTTAACCCTGTCTTGGTATTTCTATAGGTTGCCCATCATTCGAGGGAGATATATAAATTGCGGTTCATCATCATAACACCGCATGTAATCTCAAAATACCAACATATATTACACTCATCATCATCGTCATCGTTAGCACATCCAACGATCCAATTATTGCTCTCTCCCGAACCCCATACGTGTAGCAGGCCTACTTCACAAGGCGAAGTCATTGTTGAAATTGACCAGCGCAAGCCACCAGAGCATCTCACAAGAAGGAAATCGCTATATACACACTCCATTTAATGAAAGCAACCAGAATGTCTAACAACGGCGTTCTTCGAAGATCATCCCGGATATTCTACCGTCGCTGCCTTCAGTTAAACGACACCGTCGGCAAATTGGGCCCCCATGACCTACCCTTCGAGATCGCGATTATCATCGTCCATGCCATGATTGATGGAGTCGAAGAATCAGCGGTGCCAATTAAATGGCATGTAGGTTACGACACGGTAAACGTCGAACCCAACGGCCAAGCGCCACTGAGCACTTTGTATGAAACCCTTTCGTGCCAATTGGGGGAGGTCAGACGGCGACTTCTGATGATCCAGGGACCTCTCCTAGCCTGCAAACATTTCAATAGGCTCGTTCAGAGAAGATTCGAGCGCCTTCCGTTCTCTGGCCGGTGGAGCCAACATTCAGTCGCAGTGGTGCTTCCAACGGTTGACATTTTCCATCCGGCATGGTCTATATTTCCCCCCACACCTTTCACAGAGGTCAGCCCATCGATACCACTGATCCAGCCAGGGGAACTCCTAACAACTGTTCATCATCTTGAAATTAGGGCACTGCGCCTTTCAAGGATGCTTGCCTGCGGAAACAGTCGCAACTAGCCTTTGTCTACATTTAGCAGTCTCCGAGATATCACTTTGTTGGTGGATAGGTTCCACTTGCCTCTGCTGCTCCAGAATGTGCACCCAGCTCCTGACGGCACCTTTCCAATGACGGACCCCGGCATACCAGAATTGAGATTGACCGAGGCAGAACTCGGTCACCGCTTCGTCGAGTATTGGCAGCCTTTTTCAAGCCGAGGAGTCCGGCTTTTTGTTCAAATGCTGAGCGAAAGCCAGCCAATCTTTGAACTTTTCGTCACACTGAGCGGAATTAGGCTGCTCCGTTTGCAATGACCAAGGCAGGGGCTCTCTGTTTCCACTAGATTTTCTTTTCTGTAGTTTCTAGTGTTTGAATTTCCAGCCAAATGCCAATGGTCAGACTGCTGTTTGTGACTTGTTTCGTGGGGAAAACAAATGCTTGCAAAATCTCGTCACCTGAGGAACCCCCTTCCATGGGAACCATGATCATTTCTTTGATCTGAATTCCTTGCCGCTTCTCGTTTCTCTTCCAATTCTGACGCAATTCGGAGCTGCGGCAAGTAAGGTACCTGTAATTCTGCAAGACCTTCGGCCCAACAAAACTGGAGTCCTGGAGTCCTGACCCTTCTTGTGGCAGCCACGACCAACCCATCGCAACTGCCAAACGTGAAAACTTGGCTACCCGGCACCGAACCTCACCCTCGGAAAACTTTTGTCTCGATTCTAGGTTCCGAGACTCCAACGGCGGGGCTGAATCGAAACTTGCCACCCACCTCACCAGATCGCGTTCTCTGCTAACGCAACTGGCCTTGTTGCTCACTCTTTCCTCTTACATTTATTTTCCCAAGTTTTCACCATTTGCGTCTCGCTTTGCAGAACGTCGTGAACCTCGGAGCAACTCAAACAACTTCTTCGACTCCAACACGCAGGCTTGCCTATCGTCGCTCCTTCGTTGCACGTCATTATATTCGACAGACTCGGCAACCTACCTTCATTTGGACATTCTTCGCCCCCCCCTCCTCATTTTTGGTTCTGACTCTCTAATCGTCAAGCCATTTCAACCCTTCAACATGCAGATGCCTGGAGAAAGAAAGTCGAGATACCGCCGCGCCTACCTCGAGGAGGCGTGGGGGTCATTTGACGCAATGTTCCCAAGCAAGTACCGACCGGGATCTTCCAAGAGAAAATTCGAGACCATTCACCGCCGGTGGGTTCACTCGTTCTACCAGATTACGAAACATGCCGAGAACAGCGGCATTCAGCTTACGACCCTGTGGGCCCACGGAGGTTGGCTTTTCGAAGCCGTCTCGAAGAGGGAGCCCGCAAGGCTCACTCACAGTATCTTGAGAAAAGTCAATCGCAGCCTTGGAATCTCCGACGAGTACAACAGCGCTCGCAAACAGTCGGATTCATCCCACGTCGACGCCATCGTCGACCTTCAAGACGGTTCGAGTCAAATCTCGGCCAGCGAAGTTGATCACAGCACCAGCCTCGTCGCCAAAGAGCAGTTCAAGTCGGAATCCGAGTCCGAGTCCGAATCTGGCTGCTACTCCGACTCAACCTACGACGAGAGGGCCCATATTACTCAAAGAGTTACCAGATCCAGCTCTCGCCCCAAGACTCCTCGCCCGTGTAGCGACCTGCCCCAACCTTTCACATCTGCGCCCAAAATCAAGGCCGAACCCACCGATTCGCCGACCGCGGCGACCGGAAACCCCATGTCACCGCTGCCCATGCAGACTCTCGATTCTATCAGCCGTTTCATGAGCTCCTCGCCAGGCGCCCCGGACATCCAAAGTGACACATCCCAGCACAACTCGGCGAAGAGACGTTTTGATCAACTCGAAGCCTCGTCAGAGGACCAACTACCCGATTCGCTGCTGAGACGACGCGCAAGACGGCGAAAAACCACCACACCTGAAGCAGACCAGGACAGCATTGCACCACCGCAATGGGATCAAATAAGCTCAAGCGTCGAGACTATCTCCGCTAGAGAAGCATTCAACGAGGCATTCGCTCGGTGGTCCACCTTTGCGACCACTGAAAAGAAGAAGAATACCGGAGACAAGATGAGAGACTTGGAAGATTGCGAGGAAAAACTTCGTCGCCTAGAAGAGAGACTGGAGCTTGCCCAGAAAAAGCACGACAAGACTCACCAGCAGATTGAGGCCATCGACAAGCTCATAGCAGCTGCAGTCCCTGGCCAAGACGAAGGAGACGGGATCGGCATTGGCAGGCCGGGTGGCGAAGCTTGGGCATCGCTCCTTGCTACGGCGGAGCGAACGCGAGAGGTCTTGGAGGGGGAAGCACAGGAGCAGGTTGAGGCACTGTCCATCGCCGTCGAGGCAATGAGAGCAGATGTAGCACGTCTGGCGGACGAAGCTGAAATGCAGCGGCTGGTAGAAGTGGTAGCAAAAGGAATGGAAGAGCTCTCGGGCTTGGTTGAGAAGAGACGTTGAGGTGCTTTCGAGAATCGGGAACGGAATTGATGGAATTACTAGCTTGCGACAAGTTGTATTCGGGCTATTTGGGCAATGAGGGAGAGCCCTGGAAAGGTTCCATGCCTGTTGGAAGAGGGTATTGAGCGGACGTTAGACGGACAAGAAGACTTCCAGATAGCTTCAAGACATGATTGGCTTCACTTTTGGTTCGTCACGAATTTGCCAGATCAGGGATTGATGACTTGACAGGATGCCAGAGGAGGTGTGCAAGCTGCTGGCAGAGCGGTGAGAGGATGCAATGCCCAAGTGCGCACCACCGTGTCTTCAGGTCGTGGTCGATACATGGCAGAGTAATGCCTTGCAGCAAGATTCCGTTACGCAGAGGGTTTTCCTCCATTTGCTGACGGCATCACATGCGCAACAAGACAGGCTCCCAGGAGTGGAGATGGAGTCACACCTGACGCATCCCTGCTCGCTACATTGTTCTATTTCCCAACCTCCATCTTTCATCGTCACTGAATATCACAGCATGTCCCCGCCCAGGCCTCGAGTCGATACTAGGTTTTCCTGTCGGTCGCAGCGGCAGATAGATATAAATGCATTCGTTTCTGGGTATTGCTCGCCTAATTGGAGATTTGTCTACACTGTATGAAAGCCACGTCTCTGTGGTTTGTCGCCTCGTCTTCTTGTTCGCGTGAACCTGCAGTGACCACGGTCAGCTCAGCTCTCCTCAACCTCTTTGATCGTCTTTGGCCATGGTACATACTCGTGCGCCGCCTGACTACCTAGACCCTGGCCTCCCATTCCGGACTCGACTGCCAACAGTGAGGGCATAACCTGGTGCCCACCTCCACGCCGCAGAATGTCCTCACGAGTCTCAAGATCTGGTTCCGTTCGGCGTGTCTCTCGGTCATCTTCTCCTCCATGCCGGGGACGGTGTCGAGGACGAGGTGGATAAGCTTCTCGATCCAGTAGTCTGGGTGGCCCGGGGTAGGCGTGGTGTAGGGCTGCGTCTGGCGCGAGCGCAGGGTGCAGCTGGGACACGGCGGTTCGATGGAGACGGCGGGGTGGGCGGCGGCGGCGGCGGCGGCATCTTTGGCGGAGCGCGCGGGGTGGTGCGGGATGGTGAGCATGGGTGATGACGAGGACATCTATGAGGTCGTGCGCGGCAGTAATGCGGTCTGGCGGCTCGTGGTCATGCTGACGGGAAGACCTTTTATGGTGAAAAGTAATTACCGGTCGCATGCGACGAGGAAAGCTTGGCGGTGCCCGATAGCGACGCTGTTGTCTCCCCGAGAAGACGGAAGCCGCATCCTCGAGCTCGGAAGAGAGAGGGAGAGGGAGAGAGTGAGAGAGAAAGAGAGGAAGAAGGGGGAAAATGGGAGAGGCTTCGATTCACAAGGAAGAGAAAAGGAAAGGGCAGAAGAAAAAAAAGAGACGGTCGACGGGCAGAAGCGAATGAGACATTGCTAAACATGTAGCGATGCGTTTTTGCGAATGACCATCTGCATCGGGGGGGATTGGCGTGCAGGGGGGGTGGAGGGTGGAGGGTGGAGGCAATGGGTTGGGATGGGATGGGATGGGATGGGATGGGATGGGGACGGACCTCATCCGCTCGCCTGGTGACCGATGTGCATGATGACCGCCGATGTGAGGTCCGGGCCGGTCCCGCGGTCAACCCTCCCTGTCATATTTCCGCAGATGGGAATGGGATGACTGGGAAGAGATGGCTTGACGGCGTCGGGGGAAGCTCACTTCAGTCAAGGGACAAGGGGGGGGGGGGGGGGGACTGGGTACGGGGTCAGCAGCGAGATTGACTAACTCCGCCGCGGGATGGAATGTAACGGAGGCAACGCATGTCTACCGGGCTGCGTATGTACATACATGCACATATCACCTGTGGTTGCCTCTTCCCAAGTGCCTCGAGGCGTTATCTCTTGCGCCTTTCCTCCTCGTGGCGTGGCTTTTTCTTCGTGGTGGGTGGTGATGGTGATGGTGTGGTGGTGATGATGGTGGCCCAACTTGCTTTTTGAGGCCGCCCGGGGGAAGGCCGTGGCTGTGGGTGCACATTCCGCCCGCCATTCGTCGGAAAGCGTCGTTTCTTTTTGCTGCTCAGCTGTGCTTGGGGTGTTTCGGTACCTTGAGTGCCTTGCGCAGTAATTAAATGAATGTGCTGGGCCCTTTTCTCTGTGGCGTCCAATCACGGGTGCAGCGCATTTGTTGGGTAAGGTAGAGGAGTGAGACGAGACTTGCGGTAGTCATTCTGTTTGCTGCCAAACAGCCAGCAGAGGAACATCCATGCAACCAAGGTAAGGTAGTCAGTCACTAAGGTATTCGTAGGGCTTTCATCCCACAGGACAGAGCCCGTTACCGAGATGCTCATCGGGTGCTCCGGCTGGATTAGCGCTGTGCCCACTTGATGTCTCCCCCATGCATATTGAGCAGCAATTATCATAAACCCCGTCTGGCGGCCACTGAGCCGCCGCCGCCCACAAAATAATTGCCTTACGGCAGAGGGGCGCGGAACAGCGGGACAACATCCGAGACACCAACTGCACCGCTGGGATCGCCGATGCGCTTTCACTCACATTTGCAGACAGACACCCTGACACCCATCAGCCAGCCACACGGTCCAAACGTTTCAATCTCAGGCCACAGATCTCCGTATGCGGTCGGCGTTATGGCGTGGCCTTCAGAGCTCCATTCTCATGCTAAAGCCGGGACCCAGACCTCAGCGGACGCCGATCAATCCATTGCGGCTTTGCGACCGGCCCCACTCCTCCGGCAACAAGACCCGCGGTGGGCCACCCGGCCGCCGATGGAATTCGGCCAAGCCTTCGTATTAGCCCATATCTGCTGTGACTCTCCCCGCCGTTGCAATTTCTACTCTTCTCGGAGGATACGATCTATCGCCTGCGTTGAAGGCTGCCTTTCTCAAAAGTCCTCGCCCTCTTCAGGTTTCACTTGCAAACAAGGCAGATCCCCACCTCCAAACGGACGCAAATTCGGGCGCCCCGCCCTTTCTAACATCAAGACGTAGATGCCCGGAACACTTGGGGTAGGAACTGCAAAGACATCCTGCTGGTTTACTCGGAATTCATTGATGCACGCAAGTGTTTCCTAGTGGCCTCAAGCCAGGCGACAACGCGAAACGCGTCTCTTTGAGCAACTCAGACGATGTATCTCATTCAAAGTAGAGCGCTAGGTCTCCGGATGATGTCGTTTGTGATTACGACGCAGCTGAAAAGATACATCACATCACCCTTCCAATATCCAGCTGTTGATATTCAACCCCGCCATGCCCATCACTTCCGAAGCTTTGCCTTAGGTTTTCCCTTTCCACAATCGCCTGGCATCTCTTCCCGCCAGACCCAACACCTCAGTCGGATTCCATGAGCATCTCCCACGGACCATTCCGCTGGCTCTTCGCTATCAGCCAATCACTCTCGAGACAGCTCCCCGCAATGCAAACGCCGCCCAACACTGATGCCGAGAAGGCTCACGGAAAGAATCTTAAAGACCTGGAAGATCTCCAGCCTAGACGACGTCGTCGGCAGCTCTCTCTCGCCCTCGCTGTGGAGTTTGAGCTTGCTCAAAAGCCTTGCTTTGCTTTGCACGCACAACCTCAGCCATACCGACGTCCGCGGCCTGCTGAAGGCCGAGATCACACACCGAATCGGCAATACTACGTCAAACGGTTTCCTGCACCGCCCGTTCCTTTCCACAATGGATGTCGACAACGTTCGAAAGACTCAGGTATGTCCCTTCTCAAACCCAAATATCAATCATGTCCTTTGGAGTTTCGGCCTTGCTAATTGCTTTGCGGCTTAGGCCGGTCGAGACACTGACAATGGCAAACCTGAGCAAAAGATGTTGCCAGCCCTTACCCCTACCTTACCATCGGCTCGCACTCCGTCGCCTAAGGTGTGTTATCATCCATCCAGATGATGGCATCAGTACAGCGTACTCTGATGGAAATAACAGCTGACTAATTGCAACCAGTCCCTGGCAGACACGAGCCCTTCTCCCGGTATAACCGATCATCGCCCGGCCAGGTTTCCTACGCCAGTAACCCCGACATCTGTGTCACCCGCATCGTTCCCCAGAGGCTCTGGCAGACTTGGTTTTTGCACTCCCGCATGCTCCCCTTCAAACGAAACGACAGCTGCAAACGGCTTCAAGCGCAAGAGAGACGCCATGATGGCAGGTCTTCACGAGGAGTTGGAGAGCCAGAAAAAGCGGGTTCGTCTGGAGGTCGACATTGCATCTGCTACCGTCAAGAAGACTCGTTTCGAGCAACAGATGGCCGAGAAAGAAGAGAGGGAGGCCGCCCACGCCCTTGCAAGTTTGCCGACCGAGTCTGAAAAGCTCACGCAGCTTGAGGATTTTCGAGCCTTTCAGAACGACATCTTCAAGATCCGCAAGAAGTATCCTATTCTCCTCGGCAACAGCAAGGCTGCCCTGTCGACGGCCATTGCCCCTGACGGACACAGACAAGTTGCGCAGGAGTCTTGCCGCACCATCTTCGAGCTCCTCAACCAGCGCGTTGAGGCCGAGGCCGTGGCCATGCAGACAGAGGCTGCAAATGCCAAGAAGGCGCAGAGAATTGCACAGGAGGAGATGGACCACCATAGAGTCGTTGTCAAGGGCAAGAAGGCCGAGCTCGAGGCAGCCGAGAAAGCGTATGCGGACCTTCTTGCCGAGAACGAGGCTTTCGACGCGTTCAAGACTTCCTTGTGAGAAGTTGATTGGGTTGATGCATGTTATTGCATCGGTGTGCAGATTGATGGTTGAATTGAGTACCTAGACTGTCATTTAGTGAAGTCTCGTAGATTCCAAGAGCAACCTTACTGTGACCTTTCCTTCCACACGACACTTTGAATATTTCTGGAGCCAAGTGCCAGATTCAAGCCGCCCGCCGAGTCATCCATGCAAATCGATTCATTCCCGAATAGTCAACCCTCCGAAGATGCCTCTGTCGAAGGCGCACAGCCACAAGTCAAGCCATGGGCCACCCAGCCAACTCGTTAACAAACCACTTTCGAACGCTTGGCGATACCAATGTGTCTTCGGCTCCCATACCTGAGGGTGCTGTTGCAACCTCCCTGAGTGCCGCTGACCATGTGGGTGAGATCTCGTGGATCAAGATCGCGGAGAAATGCCTCGACCAGGTGCAGTCACCCAGCCCCCCTTCTCTTGTGGGTGTGTACCACAACCGCTGTCAAAGGGGCAGACGCTTGTGTCACAGTGAAAACTATAGAGATAGCATCATTTGAAAATCTAGGCCTCAGCGTCGTTCCACGGGTCTGCAGCCGTTTGGTGCGGCCACCCATGCTAGCCTTGTTTTCGCTCCCGCTAGAAGAGAAGGAGGAGTCAACGCGATGGCGAGGGAAAACATAATCCGTGGCGCTCTGCTAAGTTGTGCAGGATGCCACTATGAGCATCCCTGCTCTATTTCTCACATCCCGGCAGGCGGACTGCTCCAAGCCGCCGCCATGGAGGAGCTGATCGTTGGCCGCCAAAGCCGGCAGGCAACAAGGTGAGGGTTACAGCACTAGTCGCCGCATACATGGTCATGAAATTTCCTTGTTCTCCGGTCAAGGCAGACCGGACCGACACCAAGACCAAAATCAACCGTGGAAAACACGAAAAAGAAACAGCCATCCGTGGTTGGTTCAGTTGCAAAGGGGGCCCCTGTTGGGATCAATCTTCCGGGGTCTTGGCGATTTGTGAGACCCACAAGACCCCGCAGGAGATTTTGACAACTCACATATGACCCGTCACTTCGTCTGGTTACTCTCCAGAAGTCGATGTTCCCGAGAGACATTTGGCAGGAAAAGAGACCGGGAGAACAGTTGCCCAAGAAGCTCGAATGTATCTGGGACCGGTTCCGCCTCACGACGTTGAACCCCGTTATCTCGCCTGCGTACTCCCATAGCGCCTTTTCGCGTCATTTGACCCTTGTCTTAGACTCCGACATTCAAATCCATATTAAACACAGCTCCTCGACACTGCACCTTCAATCCAATCAATGTGTTGCACTTTTGGTGGCCTCAGGGGAAAATGGATGGTGCTATGTCAGACCGCAATGAAGGCTCCTTTCTTTACGTCCTGGGCGACGGAAGAAACAGGATTAGGCACCGATGAAAGTGGCAAATCTCTACCGGGCCTTTTGCAAAATCAGACTCAAGCACTTTCATCAAGCCAAGTTCCAGGCCAGTCGCGGGTTCAGTACCCAGACCTTAAGTGGCAGAAAAGTGCGCAGATGGAGCGCCCCATTCTAACGGATCCCTCCACTTCGACTCACACATTGACACTCCAGCCAAAGGTGTGATTTGCATCCTCTTTTCAAACACCCTCAAGCCAGTCTCGTTGCGTTCTGGTGCCTAGAACACGAATCACAGTGAGCCAAGCCCGGACATCGGCGCCGGTGCAAAGATCTATGTTCCAAAAGTAGCGCATTGCATGCTATGTGCCGCCTTCCGTTGTTTCGCCATCGATCCGACGTTTTCCTGCATGGAGTAGATGCAGATGGGTCTTTTTGGGCGAGTGCTGATGCCTGCAGCGGGATTCTACCCCCGCGACCCGGCATGGCCTCATGGTAGCACCGCCGATATGTGGGCACGTCGAGAGAGCCCCATCCCGAATGCTGGATGATTACAAACTCCTAGAGTTTATCGTCGTGATTCGACCATTTCTGGTTTCATTTGAATTGCCCGCATGGCTAGTAGCTTCCTTGAGGCAGAGAGATACGGATTAGTTGCTGTTGCTTAGATAGGTGCTGGTGAGAAGAGGTAACAGCACTAGGTCGGAACCTACACGGGTAACTTCTCGATTGTAGTTGATAATAGTTATCCTTCGAGTGGACTTTCGCTGCGACTCCCGGTATCACTTTCCTCCCGTACTACAAGCAAAGTCTCTATGTAAGTAGAATTTCGTTAAACTCATCAAAGTTACGGTTCGGTTTACGGGTAATGTTGGAGGGTTTCCTCGAGAAACTTCAACTGGGCCGCCTTGTCATGGCCACTGATCCGTACCAAGTAGAATCAGGCAAGAGGAAGTATTTGTACTCGCTCTCGGCCGGAAGCGAGCCTCGACAGCCAGTATCCGAGGCAACGACCGCCTACGGGTCACAAATAATGCATAAATCTTTGATCTAGGCCCTGCGATGTCACCATCTACTGAATGTTCATGGTGGAAGCGGTGAGCCGAACCTTATCGCCTCTGCCACGCAATTGGATGTGGCTGCATGTCTCCAGGGTTCTGGAGGGCTGGGCATGCGCCGGCTCCCACCACCCTCACAATATCAATTGGAACATGACACATCACCTGCAGCAAGTGTCACTTGGGGCCTTGAACAGCATCGTGTGTCCATACACGCGTTATCAGCGTCAATTTCGACCAGGATTAGACGAAGCAACTGGTCCCTTCTCTACCTTAGTATCACTGGCCGGGAAACGCTTGCTTTTGGCGTTTCCCCCATGAGCCCGTTAATATGTACTTCAGCTAAGAGACAACATAGCCTTGTAGGGTGGTCAGCTTTGGAAGCACTTTCTTTGGCGCCTGTGCATCGGCATCCGCACGTGTGGAGCACCTATCACAAGCGTCCAGTGACGGCGTAGACGTGTTGTGGCCCACGGCGGAAGAAATGGAAGTTGTAAGCTATTTTGCGAATATATCGCGCATTTATGGTTGCATTCACGTCTCGCTACGAAAGAAAAGTAGCCTTTGCAATCAGGCAATCGACTCAGACTAGGACGGTTGCATGAAGCTACACTCTGCTCATGTCTACACTGCAACTGTGACGTGACTGACGTCACAGAAGACAACCAGAATAGTTCTCACTAGTAAAATCAGCAGGCTAAATAAAACGCTTTTCTGTGAGCCCTCAGCTTTACGGGGACTGTTGAAAACGTGCCCCGGGAATTTAGCACGGTATTTGACCAGCATTCCATGAGCCTCCTCGCTTTGGATCACTCAAGCCATGAAAACAGCTCTGGTAGGACTTGGAAACCATATCGTTGATTCACACGTTGATTAGCCCCCGAGCTTCCGGCTTCATGGCTAATCGCGCGTGACTTCCTCAACGACAAGGATGTTTCGGTGTTCGGAGCCCGCCCCGATGGTTGGTTGCGCTAGGCAAGGGTGGTATTTGCTGGGATGTGAAATGCAGCCCCCGCCAAAAGTAGACAAAAATACCCTTGATTTAGGCAAGATGCGCTGGCGCTAGAGCCGCTTCGACGGCGGATACTTCTCCTCCATGAACATCTCAACGACGCCTGGTCTCGCTCCACACCACCGTGACCCTCTGCTATGTAGGAGAACAATGCATAGGTCCGAAGATGGTCACACAACCTCGAAGTGACCGTCGTGATTCCCTGCGCAATTTGAAGACCCTTAGAAACAGCAAACGTACGAGATCCATCCACGAGAACGACGAGGATTCCCTTCTCGGCATTTTTATCCCAACCCTAGCAATCAACAACCGCGTGTCTCCGGGCGGCCGAGACATGGTCTGGAATACGGAAAAGGGACTCAAATAATATTCACACCGGTCATGTGATGCCCCTCTGCCGCGGGCTTTGCTTTGTATAAAATGAGATTATTGCCTGTCCTGAATGGCTGTGACGTTTAGTCTACCGTCATCAACTACAATATTCTTGCCTTCCGCAGGGTTCATGATCACGCATTGGTCCTTCGTTATTAGACGAGCATCGCTACGGACCTCATCGCACCAAGCCTTCCGCAAATAATCTTTCAATTCATCACCAACGTCGAATTCAGCATGGCCCGTCACATCATCGAGGTAGCCCACCTGCACAACAATGTTGCCTGCCACAGCGAATGTGGTGCATTCTGTGTTGCCAATGTTCTCCCAACGATGGCAAATCTAGCCAAGTTCAAGGATACCCCACAGTGGGCAATCGCAGACCCCGCTCACCGAGCCTGCAAGCTCGGGCATGGTTGCTCTGTCGTTTCGAACGACAAGTTCTGCGCCCGGACAATTTGGTATGCCAAGCTGAACCACACGTACGGGCGTTGTGGGCCGCACTCCAACAATCCTGGCCATGCTCTCTGCCGCGACTTCTCGGAGGCCGAACGTCAACTGTATCCATCTTGTGCCGATTGTGGCGTTCTCGTCGAGTTGAAAGATTTGATTCTCGTGCACCTTCGTCTTCTGGAAGAGGAAGATGACGACTTGTTCCTTGAAAAGCACGGTCTGGAGTCTGGAGACGACTTGCATTGCATTCGTTCTTCACTGATTGGATACTCCAAGACGTTCGAGAAGAAGCTGCTAGAACATGCAGAGGACCTGCAGGCCGGACTATTCGCGGTACAGAAACTGGGAGGCCTTTCTTCTAGTGATGTCCAGCTTGTCCGGAAGGACATTCACGCTGGTCGTCTTTGGAAGAGACTTGGAAGCAAGCTTCATGAGGTGTTTCAGGCACTCAGCTGTGCTCAGTAATCTTAGCCTTGGGCAAAGACACCTTAGATGTATTCTTCCGTGGCTTCAAGTGCGGTCGGGAGTTATCAACAACAGCAGCAACTTATTTTGCACGATATGTAGTTACTGAATGATCATTACAATCGCTCCAGAGAAGAAAGGCCTACCCAGTAGTCGCTGTACCTGCAGTGTCTCAAGCACTCATTTCGAAGTGAAGTCTAAACCCGAAAGGGAATGGCCATGGAATAACGTCCCTATCGCCCTCCGTACTCATGCAACTTGAGTTCTTTTGACCTGTCTGGTGCAGTCGGCTTAACGCAGATCTGCTTGCTGCGATTCAATTTCTTGAAATGGTTTTATTATGAAGAAGTAGCGAGTAGTAACGTACGTTTTCTTTCTTTTCTTTTTAAAAAGAACAGATGTGAACCAAACATAGAATGCAGACAACGCTTGGAATGATTTCTGATGTCATGGATCGAAACGCAAAGTGCTTCTCCAGATGTCGTACTTATGGGATGCGGTAGGAGCAAAGTACCCCGACATGAAAGGAGGGCTGGGCTCTCGGTCATGATAAGGTATCAACCCAGACAAAAATCATCACCATTCTCATTCTCAGAGACAGTCCTAGCCACACGCCCGCCTTTGCCAAGCTTAAGCTCACGCACTTGGATCTTCTATCACTCAGTGCCAAGGACTACCGATGGATTTTTTTTCATGAAGGACCGCTGCGTCTTGAGCTTCGCTTTAGCGTCAGCGTGTATTTACAATGATGGAAAGCCCCACCGTGATCCCTATTTTTCCCGCGGCGATTGCCAACAGCCTCGGTCGGTCTGACAGGCAGAGGAGCAAGACACTGGTATTTGGGGTTGGTGATACCTGCGTCATGTGTCAGATAGTAACTTCTAATAGATGGCTAAATGTTTTCACTTACACAACGCTTTCACCGGGCTTCAGGATGCTGGCCTTCTCTGCTAGCTCTTACCTTCAATAGCGGACCACGACAGAGCACGAGCCAGATCATGGTCAGGTCCCATGTAAAAAAAAGTTTTGGACTTGTAGTGGATGACATCAAAAGCTCGGTGGTCCCGTTGAATGATTACGGCATTGCCGACAAAGCCCGCCATTAAGTTCGGTGACACCGCTGTGTCGGGCCACGCGCAATGTGCCACACCAGCCTGTTCATTCCAATAATGACGAAGCGATGCGATGGAAGCTGCGGTTTGAATTCAGATACAAGCCCTCCTGGAAGTTAACGGAAATATGACTGAATATTCCTTGGGCTGTTTCCAAAACAATAGAGAAAGGGAAGACAAAGGGAAAAGGTGGGGGGGATCAAAGAAATAAAATGGATGGAAACAGCACTGAGACCAAACGCATTGGGAGGGTGATCTCCCTAGGACTTAAAGAGGTGCCATTAAGAACCGCACTGGGGACGGGATGATTTATGCAGATTTTCTCCCTCTGTCCATGAAGTACTTTGAAAGACTGGGCCTATTTTTGCTGAAAATTAGACTTTTTCTGCCCCCTCCCCCCCTCCCCCCCCTGGCACCTCCTTAAGAGGTAATTAAACAAAATTGCAAAAATGCAAGCAAAGATCTCACTTACGTAAGTACCTATGCATAACACATCTCAGCGGTCCATATCTAAAAGTCACTTTCTGCTTGATTTTTGTTGCGTATCCTGATTTTGCTCATCACCCCCTTACTACTGATATTTATATCGGCTTTCTTGCCGTACTCTTTTCTATCCTTTAGCAGCCTCCTGGCTTATACTCACTCTGGACTTGATCACTCTGTTACTGTGTTCCACTGTGTCGATCCTCTCCGGCCGAATGTTTGGACAACGCCCGCTTCTTCTCTTCTTTTTGGGGGCCTATTTGTGGTGTCTTCTGTGCCATGGAGCGCCTCTCATAGTGATCCACGTCTATCGTGGCGATACAAGGTCGCCCGCGGAGATCAAAAGGCTTGGAGGGTTTCTCCCCAAGGGTCAAGCAAGCTTTGGGCTTCAAACCCCAGACACCAGCCTCTTCAACCACATGAAGGGTACCCATAGCATCGCGAGCCGGGACGAAGACGGATACGTTTCAACCAGTTCCAGCGAGAGCGTGGCGGCTACCTTTGTGTACAAGAAGCCTTCCGCCTACGTTTACAAGATCCATGTCACTCCGAACCTGATCGATATTGTTGGGACTCTTGGCAAATACAGCGACTTCGATGAGGAAAGCGAATTCGCGGCCTTAGGAGGTATCAAGTACGAACAGAT
This sequence comes from Colletotrichum horii, assembly GCA_027406005.1. NCBI lineage: Eukaryota > Fungi > Ascomycota > Sordariomycetes > Glomerellales > Glomerellaceae > Colletotrichum > Colletotrichum horii. The sequence goes on from JANVYB010000008.1 coordinate 5,187,143, forward strand.
CGTTTCTTGGAAGTCGTTGAATGGGAGAAATCTCGGAAAGCCGACATGGAACAAGGACTATGACAAAGGAAGGTATGAGTCGGCGGTCGCTGGTGGTGTGCAATACCAGCTGGCTGGCTTCCCTCCCAACCATGAGGCTTGGGGCGAAGAGCCCTGGAAAAGCCACAAGCCTTCAAAGCGCGACATCGACAAGAAGCCAGGCCCCTTGGTATTGAGTTCCTGAAGGTATGTCTGGTCAGATCGTGGAATATAGAACCTTAGCTGATTCATGCCAAGCACCCTCCGCTCAACAGCCCATGTTCGGGCGCCCTGCTATCACGAGAGCCCTCTGACGGGTGTACCACCGTCGCGTATATCTCCGCGGGCCAGCTTGAAGTTGAGAGCAACATTCTGGAGAAGCCTCCTCTTGGAGAGAAGCTTGCTCTCTTTGGATATGTTTGCGAAGTGATTGGACTGATACTGGGGATTCGACTACAGACTACAGTCTATGGCTACAGTCCTAGTACAATTTCGTACTGTAATGAAGTTCACCGCATAGAAGCAATTGTTCTTGGGATTCAAGCAGTTGATTAACTATAGAATCTCAGGATGGCGTCATGGCGGTAGCGTACGCTTTGTCGAAGAGGTTGCATCGACTGTCAACGGTGCGCGGATCTACCATGGCCACCCCATTTCCAACCACTCCACCCAGATTGGCCAAGTCCATCGCGCCTGGCATGCCAGTGTGTGGTGTCCAAGTTTGAACACCTGGTCCATTGGCAGGATTCTTCGCAAAGCTAGCCCATGCTGTCTGCATGAATTTGCTCAGCGCAGAAGCCTGATCGGGCGTCGCCGGGGGCGGAGGCAGGTTTCCAAATACGAAGCTGATCTCGGAGCCGTGCACCGGGCGGGATAGGATGCCTCCGGGAGTTGGGGGGAATGAGGAGGAGTTAAACAGGTATCTCCAGGTTGGAATCCCTGCCTCAGCCGATATACGAGCCTCATGGCTGATGCTGCAAGTCCAATCCAGGTCTGTCGCTATCTGAGTTATGGCATCCTTTTCCGTTGCAAAAGGAGCCCCTCCTCCAATAGCGTACGCTGAGACAATTGCCTGTTGCAATGCTGTGTCGCCAGGAAAGGTTGTTGCAACGAAGGCATTCACCGGCTGCGGGGGCCTCATCATGGTGAAAATGTCAGCCTCTTTCAGGTTGGTTCCAAGCATCAGTGGTATTTTGGGGACCCGACCGGCGGATCGCGTAGCATCGGGTGAGTTTGGGACGTTCGTGTCACCGTCGGCAACCGGAGGGAAGTTGAAGGGCCCGTTCGAGATAACGGAGGCAACAGCATCTACAGGTGCTGCCTTGACACAGGCGAGGGCTTGACCTCCATTGCAGTTGAGAGCCTTGGCAAGATTTTTGAAAGAGTTCCCTGGCATGTTCGCACCCGAATTGATGCCTGCCATCAGCCCAACAATATCTCCACCGGCCTGTGGCGCTGTGACAAGGTACGAGGTTCCGGATTCCGTTATCGCTGCTCGAAAAGGAGGGTTCATGCCGCTGGTCAGGAGGAGCAGATCAACGGAAGCTCCACCGGCAGATTCACCAAAAATGGTGACCTTCTTCGGATCGCCTCCGAACGCTTTGATATTTCGTTGAACCCACTGAAGAGCAAGCTTCTGGTCCATGACGTTTTTCTTAGTTAGCAAAGGCAGTTGAGGACAGAAGAAAAGTAGACTCACGGCCAACGTTTCTTGCCTGAGGAGGAATTCCTTCGACGCTTCCCGGAAATCCAAAGACTGTTTTTCGAGAAAAGCCATTAGACATGCCAGTTATGATGGGGCTCTTGAAGAAGAAAGACTAACCACTGGTCCGGTAATTGGGAGTAACAACAATCACATCCTGGTTCTGGGCGAAGCTTGATCCGTCAAACATGGGAGTATTGGCGCTGCCGAATTGGAAGCCTCCACCATAGTACCACACCATAATAGTTCTTCCTTCAGGAGGTGGAGGTGACGACGGGGCGAAGACGTTTACAAACAAGCAATATTCGCTTTGCGGACCCATGTTGCCCATCTGGGCGGCAATGGGAGCTATTCCAAAGTCAGTAAAGTGCTGTGACACCCTTCTAAATAGGCACCTTACCGGGAATAGCTTGGATGCAAGAAGGAGCAAATTTGGTCGCGTCCTTCGCATCGCTGTGGGGCGTCATTGATGCAGGAGCTGGAGGTGCGAATCGTTCAGGAGGGGCAGCATACCGAACCCCCAGAAACTTGTTCACCCCGGCCATCGTGACTCCGGAGTAAGGGCCATCGTCCAACATTACCTGAACCGGCTGTTGAGCAGCCGCAGCAGTAAGACAGGACATGACGACAAACGCGACCCGCGCGATGTCGGCCAAAGCCGCCGACGTTGGATAAAATGTAATCATAACCGTCCGCTGGCCTGTTGTTGATGGTTTGTTGAGGGTTAATTTTCCTCAGAGATGTTGATGGCCCCTTGATAACATCATATACCAGTACAAAGCCGACAGGCGTCGGCAATCCCGAACTGCTTCAAGCTATCGGTCCAATAAATTTTATTGAACGACTTCTTGTTGTCCACCTTGGTGTGCCTCAAGTTAGGGATTTCCGGTTGTTTCCCGGCCTTGCCCAGGTGGACAAAACGTGTTCACGATACCATAGGCGTTGCAGCAAGACTCATTTACGCAACGAATTCCTTGGTTTGACTTTATGTCGCAAAACCTTCATTGGGATTGGTGGATGAAAACAGATCCGCGGGGTAGCGCCGGCGGGATAAACATTGGCCACATGGCGATACTGGTGGACAAGTCCGAACGTCAACGCTAGGCAGCGTGGTGTTTCGGCGCCCCGCAGTGATCCTTTTACACCCGGAACACAGCGAAAGGATAGGAGTAGTCCGTCCCAAACGAATTCGTCTGAAGTCTTCGTCTATAAATGATTGAAAAGCATCATGTAAGCCACTACAGATTGCTCACCAAGCTTAAATTTAGGCTTTTCCGATGGAGTGGATGCGATTGTTTCCTGGGCAGACACACAATCCGTGTGTAGACGTTCGCCACAATTACCCTCCCGGTAAACATGTCTTAGATCTCGAATGATCGTTACTTCCCACTTAACTTTGACTCAAGCAGGTTGTCCTTCTCCTCACGAAGCGATTAATCATTCTCTTCCCAATCTCGTGGGTACTCATCTGTTGCGGCATCCAAAGGATGTAAGCCAAGCTAAATGATTAATAACGAGCCTGTTTCGAATGATGCAATTGCATTTCGTTTACAATTCTCCGACATCTACAACGACTTCGGGGAAGTCACACCGTGAATATCAGAGATCAGAATACTTTTGACCGGACGTCATTTAATATTGTCGTTTTTTCAGCATATTTATTGGTGATATCCAGCCTTATGCTTCAGCATGAGATCCTGAAAACGTACAGATTTATGCGAAGCGCGCCTGTAGAGAGCATAGTGGGTAGTGGTGGAGGTGCTGACATACAGTCCAAAACAGCTTTCTCTGTTGGTCCTTTGGCCAGCTTTCGGTCCAGTGTGAAAGTCGGCTGAGAAAGTCGGCATCATCAATGTCTGAAGTGCTTGTCATCACCGATCGTTTTTGGGGGCTCTAGTAGTCTTTGAACCGAACTTCAAAGTGCAAATGGCGACTCTGATCGCATCTGAACTTCTGAAGTATTTGGACGCGGCTTGTTGTATCGAGATGAAAGCTTTGTAGGCCCTGAAACACCATATTCGCTTTTGCACAAAATTTACCAGTATCTCGGCAATGGTTGTATTTTTAAGGGGGGGGGGGGGGGGGGGGGGGGTTGGTAATTCGTTAGCTACTTTGTATGTTGTCCTCGTCCATTTGCCAACACGATAATTCTTATCTTCGCCGGATGTTTACCAGTCTTTTGATTTTCGCGGTAGAGAATAAGTGCTTCACAATTGATATATGACGCTACAAACATGAGATGTTGATGTCTCAATTATTCCCATGTCGTTATGCGATTGAGCGGCTGTGGAATATATAGTCGCCAGTCCTGGGTTTTCAACCACGGGCTATTCTTGCAAACGATGAACCATATTATGTCAACCTTTTACTTATTCCCAAGCCCACTGTCGATCATTCCGTCCCAATTTATGTGTTTCTGTTTGACTCTTGTCACTCCTAGGAAGTTTCACTCAATCGTTGTGTTCAATTCGCGCACGTGATTCTGACCGAGACGTCTGAAAGGGCTATTATCAACTTTCCGGTCTCCTCGAGCTGATGCCATTGCATGATACTCGCTCGCCTTGTTCAAACGGGAGAGCATCGATTTAACAAAGCAACCAGCAATGGACCGCCGTTAAATAAGTCCGAGACTTCGTCCGAGGCGACCGAAAGATGTGTTCGCCGACGATTTTGACTTTCGGTGTTAACGTTGCGGTGTTCGTCACCGACCAATCGTCGATGCAACGACTGTCGGGGCCATGAACCAAACGCAATCCCGCTTGACATATGCCGCGGAAACTCTAACGTTTATTGCGCGAGTCGTAAGAAGTGCACTCACCGTATGTTAGCGGGGTAGGGCCAAGGTGGTAATCAAACTTAATTCCATCAATTTACGCGTCAGTCATGATCTACCCTCTTCGACTCCTAAAAAAACAGCATATCTGGTGTGGATTCCACTACCTGTTTCTTTCATCCCAAGTTTGCTTACTTCTTGGTCGGTAGCTGTAAATGAGAACCGCCGGTGTCTCTTGTTTCTGTCGTTCGTTTCTTATACACTTACCCTTGGATATACGAGACGCCTCACCACCAAGCAAGTTTCAACTCGACCTCGTGCACTTGATTGCTTTTAGATATTCAAGAGGTCATGAGGCTCTCCAGATGGCTGTTTTCGCTTCTGCCGGTTGTGGCCGCAGCAGAAGACGTAAGCCAGCCCACGGTTGATCTTTCCTATGCCCGATACCAGGGCACGCATAACTTAACTTTGAATCTCAACATCTTCCGAGGGTAGGTGCTACAGAAATCATATGACGACGCTTGATGCCCAAATAATATCTGACGGAACGAAGTATCCGATATGCGGCTCCTCCAACAGGTGCCCTTCGATTGCAACCACCCCAAGCCCCAGAAAGCAGCAACAAGTCCAGCAATAATAGTGAGATCACGCCTGCTACGTCCGATCCACCCCGTTGCCCATCAGCGCAGCACCCCGACCAAGCCTAATCAAATAATTAATCAATCAACCAATCAAATTAGAGGCTTTTTTCTATTCAAACAGTTAAGCTTATAGCGCTAAAAGCTTGATAGACTTAATTAAGCTGATATTCCTTGGAATAAAGTAAATCTAGCCTTTAGACTAATTAGAATTTTTAAAAGATTTTTCAAAAAATAAAAATGCATATTACTAATAGTATATAAAGAAATTTACTATTAGTAATATAAAGACCTATAGTAGGATTTAAACTTATAACTTTATATTTTATTAAATAAAGTTAGGAATTATATTATTTAACTATATAAGTACTAATAGATATTAATAAGATAATTTTTATCTAATAAGTATTTTATAATGCTTATTTTTTTTTAATATATGCTACTGCAAGGCTAAAATGCATTTTTAGCTAGTAGGTTTAATTAATGCATTTTTAGCTACCTTATTAGAACTTAAAAAAAGCCTGTTTTTTAACCTCTTTGCTAGCTTTTAAAAATAACCTCTTTTTGATATTACTAGTAATGCTGCTGCTGCTGCTGCTGCTGTTGCTGCTGCTGCTGCACTTTTATGCTTTAAAGACTTATCTATATATATTTCTTAATATCTTTTTTAAGCTTTTGCTAGTTATTATAATACTTTTGCTAGCTTATAATTAATATATTAATCACTTTATTAGCTGTAAAGTGTTAACTTTTTATAAGATTACTGCTTAGATTTATATATTATTTACTGCTGCTAGTAATATATTAACTGTTAACTTAGTTATATATAATACTTTTAAAGCTTTGCTTTATGCTATATAGAAAGACTAGCAGTTTGTTAATATTAATGCTATTGCAAAGAAGGGTTCTTAAGGCTATACTTCTTAGATTATAAATAAAGGTATTTTTATCTATAAGATTCTTACTAACAGCAAAAAGGGTAGTACTTATTAGGTTTGCTGATGCTGTAATAAGGTAGGGACTTTTAATAAGCTATATAATGCTAATACTATAACTGCTGCTACTTAATATCTTAAGATTAAGCATAAGGTTTTCTAAGGTTGCCTAAAAGGTAGTAATATATCTGCTGATAAGGCTGATAACTTTAGGCCTCTATCTAAATGCTATTAATCTGTTTTTATTGCTATATTTAAGAAGAAGATTATATAAGTTGAAGAGTTAGTTATAAGCTTTTTTGTTAATATTAGCAACCTTCTCATAATATTTAGCAATTAGTATATATAGTATATGCTTATTATTTTTAATTATAATATTAATGCTTAGATATATTAGTTAAAAATTAATTTGAGAGATTAATTTTAATAACTTTATATCTCTAAAAAGCAATAGATTGAAGAGGAGATATAGAAGGCTTTTATAAAGGTTTATATATTATTCAACTTATAGACCTCTTTTAATTAATATGCTATTATTGCTATTTTTAGCTACTTTATTAATAAGTTAGGCAAATAAATATAGTACTTCTTAGGTTTCTATTGCTAGCTTAATATTTACTCTAGTGAGAATATTGCTATTATAATATATATAATTATAAGAGATTAGTATCTACTTAATAAGATTAGCGTTATAGTTTCTAATAATGCTAATGCTAACAGCATTTATATTAAGGCTTTATATTAGAAGAGAGCAGAGTTCTTAAAACTTTTAGAATTTTTAACACTTTTGACTTAGAGGCAAGGAATTAAATAGGCGTTTTTATAAGCGTTAGGTGTTATTATAAGAGGAAATAGCTTATATAAATAGACAGAAGCTTAGTCAGCCTAGAATGAAAAAGATAAAGCAGATAAGCAAGAAACACACTTATTTTTATACTTTTTTTGTTCCTCTTAATAACTTTAGTGATCAATTCTTTAAGACAGCCTATAGGATTTTTCAACCTAACCTATAGCAAAAGTCTACTAAATCCCACCTTTCAGCAATTAAATAAAAATAGGTGTTTTTAGGCTTCTCTAGCTTTAGTTAAGCCTGCTTTTTGTCTTCTTTATCGTTCTTATTAATCTCTGTTATACCTCTTAGATTATTTAAAACTAAAATAGAGCAGAATATTATAAGGATAATGCTATTAAACTTCTTCTTAGCAGCCTATTTTCTCTTAAGGGATTGTATGACCAGAAGGATAAAAAGGATAGAAGTTATAGATGAAGCATAACTTAGTTAAGCTTGCATTTATATATTTATCTGTATATCTCTTTTAGCTGTAAAGGAATTAATATATAAGTGCTTAGGAATTTTTTAGGGGATTTTTGCCTAAAGTGAAGTGCTTAGCATATCTGATAAGCTTTCTCTCTTGCCCTGTTGCAATATCTATCTATTTTATGTTTATATATAGAAATAGATGCTTAGTATTATTAAATTTGATGTTATAGCTATATCTTTAATTTTATTAGTTATGCTATTATTTATAGAGTTAATAAAGAGGTATTTAAGTAAGAGTTTAACTGTTTTATTAATGCTAGTAAGATATAAGAAGATCTAGCTTATTAGAGGATTAAAAGACCTATTAGCAAACTTTAGAATATTATTAAGTATATCAGATTATTGCTATAATGCTTAGAGGCTTTTTTATCTATTAGTAATAAGGCTGATAATAATAAGTAAGTTTTTATTTTATAGAAGGAGTTATTATAAGAGCTGAATCTAATATTAAGTAATACTACTTAATAGAACTTAATATATAATATAATCTGCTGCGCTTTATTTAAATATAGCTAGATTACTAGTTATATATATCACTCTATAAGCTTTAAGAATGAAGATGATTATATTCTTAATAAAAATATCCTAACTAATAAGGATTAGTAAGTTCTTGCTAAGTTAAATAAGATATTTAAGTCTTTCTACTTATAGACTAAGTAATATAAAGGCTAGAGTAAAAGTGATAGGTATAGTTGACTTTAGGAGATTTTAGTAGGCTTTAAATATCTTTTAGATTAATTTAAGGATTAGCATAAGCTTTATAATATCTCTACTGCAGAAGAAATTGATCTTATAGCTATATAAGTATCTTAAAGTCTCTTATTATAGTAATTTTAATTAATAAAAGTATTATGTTGATCTAGCTAAGTATTAATCTTATAGACTCTATTAATTAATAGTATTTCTGCTTATTTGCAGTTTGAATATATTGCTATATTACTATACCTCTTTTAAGCTACTAACTTTAACTCTTATATATTTATATGCTTATTAATTATTAACAGCTAGTAAGTATTTAATAACTACTATAAAAAGCTTAGAAAGTTTTCTCTTTATGCTGTTATTATAATATTGCACTTTAATAGAGGTTTATAATAGCTTAAAAAGCGTTAGAAGATAAGTAGCTTTATATTGCTGAAGAAAGTTTTTAAAAGTATTAAAAGTAATAATATGCTGAAATAGCTGCTTATACTAATAAACCAGTTTATCTAAAGCTTCTATAAGTGTTATTTATATTAATTGCAATACTTTTAAATCTTAAAAACTCTAATTATAGTTAATAATTAAATAGCAGCCTTTATAATACTACTATTAATAAGATTAATAAATTAGAAAAATATTTTAACTTTATAATTATTTAGTTTGTTAATAATTCTATTTAGTAGTAGATTTTGCATTAGTAGATCTTTTTAACACTTAGTAAGTTTGCTTTTAATATTTTTACTATTTTAGTAATAGCAACTAACTGTGAAAAGGTATTCAGCTTTACTAAACTAATATTAATATTATAGAGGCTATTAATAAAGCTATTGCTGCTTGAGGAGATATAATGCCTTTAGAACTAGGTTTGAAGTAGCAGTATTACTGTTAGTAAGTATTACTTTAAGCAGAAAGGTTGATAAGGAGCAGGATGATATCAGAACACTAAATAGATATATTTCTAGCGTATTGAGATATTGTGAGAGCCTTATTGACTTCTTGAATAGGTAATATTAGTTAAATCAAATTAAATCTATCAAATTAAATAAGCTTTTAGTGATAATCTAGTTAAACAGTTAAGCCTAGGGGTCAGGCTTGACTTGTTTGATTGGTATGCAGCGCTGTTGCCCATGGGCATGCCGTTCTCTACAGTATCCTAAGACCGCATCCGAGGAAGCCTCTTTGACATCGTTCAATTTCACTGGTGACGAGGACTGCCTCTTTCTGAACGTCTTTGCCCCTGCTAGCGTTAAGAACCTGCCTGTCATCGTTTGGATCCACGGCGGCGGTTACAGCCTTGATTCGGCGGCTTCATTTGATTTTTCTACTCAGATTGCTACCAACAACAACACCTATATCGCTGTCGTGATTCAATATCGACTGGGAGCGTTTGGCTTTCTGTCATCGGATGAGGTTGCGGCCAAAGGTATTCCTAATGCCGGCTTGCATGACATGGTGTATGCACTTCGTTGGGTAAAGAAAAATATCTGCAAGTTCGGCGGCGACTCAAGCAAAGTGACAGTAGCTGGACAGTCCGCCGGGGCTGGTGCGATCCTAAATCTGGTGACGACGCATGAGGCAGATGGTCTCTTCAGAGGTGCCATTGCAAGCAGTCCATACATGGCAACTCAGCCGTAAGTATACTTCTTCTTTTCAACTTTCGAGGCGTGGAACAATCAGTCTGAAGCAACCATTACAGTCAATTTGATGGCGCTCGGCCCACAAAGCAATACCAAAGTCTGGCTGAGCGTGTTGGGTGTGCAACCACGAAAGATTCTAACTCTCTCTTTTCCTGCCTGCAAAACGTCGACTCGGTCACTCTTCAAAATGCGAGTGACTGGGTGAGCACACAGGGCCGCTACGGGCAATGGGCATGGGGACCAGTAATCGATGGGAAGCTCGTAAGGGACATTCCTCCGAATCAACTCACGAAGGCCAAGGCCCACGGTGTCAGCCTCCTCACTAGCAATGTTGCGGACGAGGGCCCGTATTTCACCCCGCAGAACATTACGTCCCAGGCAGGGTTTGTATCGTTCTTGCAGACGACCTATCCCAAACTGGGGACAAGCAACATTACAGATATTCTTGCGATATACAGTCAGAAGCACGAAGAATTCCTTGCAGTGAATTCGAAGGACGCGAACAACACTGACCCAGGTTTTCAAACCAATGGCCTCGATTCGCCTTTCGCGACAACTGTATCCAACTATGCCACGGGTTGGCAGCAAGTAGCCAACAACTTTTACGCGGAAGCCACGTTCATGTGTCCATCGCACTGGCTGGCAGACGCATACGCATCTAAGCCTGGAGGTCACGCATGGCGATACCAGTTTAGCGTACCACCTGCATATCACGGTCTGGACGTGGGTTCTGGAAGCACCACCGATGTGCTTCTCGCGGATGTGAACACACCTAATACATCTATCACAGCGTCCCTTCGACGAGGCTTGCAGGTCGCATGGGGCGACTTTATTGTCCACGGAGCCCCAACGCTGCGCGGCGCTGACACAAATAGCACTGCTTGGCCTCAATGGAAGAAGGATGGACGTGGTGCTGCCCAGATGTTGAACACGAACACCACAGGGGGTGTGCCGATTGAAAAGCAGTCCTCCTTTGACGGCATGGTCACTTTACAAATCACCAGCTATACTCCTGGCAGTGAAAATGACCCACCGATGAAGACCACGCTAGACATTGTGGATGGTGACAAATGGGAGGATGGTCGGGGTGAACGATGCCACGCGCTGGCTGCCTTGAGTGATTGGCTAGCTGAATAGGGGAGGAAGAAAGCGGTTTTGCCACAAATCATCGTGTACCCAATCTTCTGGATATCACATGAATGACTAGTGAGCACATAGCATAGAAGCTGATCCCTAGGGAATCGCAGGATGGACAGTTCTATGAACACTGATTGCTTTAGGGACTCTAAACACGTGCGCGGCAGAGCATTGGGATCTCTACATGTCAGAGTTCGACGGCTCTAGGAGCACGTAGCGAGCTTTGGCTTTAAGCTGACTCCTTCTATCAATCAATCGTGTAGCGTTTGGTAATACCGACTGCTTTCGATCATCCACTGTACATAACTCTCTTCACATATGCGCAGAAGTTACGCCGCCATATTGCAACTTCTGATACATTGAGATACCTTGGTAGCCTAAGCCATGGCTTGAAAGAGATCCAGGGGTACCTCGGCAAGAACAGCGTCCAGTAGGCCATCGCGGCCATCAGACCAGGCAACATAGGCATAAGCATCAGTGAGCGAAACAAAAGAAGCTCGATCGCCTGGCTGCCCATTTTGACCAACAGGCTGCGGCTTTGCCGTAATCTTAACTGGCGCGGCAAAGTTGCGCCCGCCGTCAAAAGATACCGTCGAGTAAACGTCAAGGACACCCGACGAGTTAGTGCGCCACATTACGCCAAGTAGGCCATTTGGGCCGAAGTCGAACGCAGGACGCTGCGCGTCGGGAGTCTGAATGATGGCCGGACCCGTGAAGTTATGGCCCGCGTCATTCGTGATGTAAATCTCCAGCGTGAGGTCGCAGGGAACGATGAGCGCGAAGCGACCCCTTGCGGCAGGGTCGGCCGACACCCACGGCGTCGGATCACTGGGGAGACCAACGCCAGACACAGCCAGCATCGGGCCGGTGCCGTTCGCCACAAAGTTGCCTCGGCTATCAGTCAAGGGAAATGTAGTCCACGTCACGCCGTCATCACGGCTCACGTACATCTCTGGGTGGCCATTTGAGCCCTCCGCAGCCGAAGCCAGAATGCCGTCGTGGACTGCAATTGATCTGCCTGGAAATCCGCAGATGGGCGGCAGGTCAGGAATTTGATAGTCCAGGCAAACGTCGACGGGACCGGGGATTTGGTTGAAAGCGGCCCAGGTCTCGCCACCGTCAGAGCTGACAGACACAGCCGCTGGATACTCCCAAGACGAGGCACCGTTTGCGTACACCTTTCCCGTAGCCAAGTCAACCCGCAGCTTTGTCGCACCTTGCATATGAAGCGGCGTCACCGACGGGACGCTCCACGTCTTGCCTCCATCGATGGACTTTGATAGTTGGGGATGGGCCGCCATATTGTCTTCTAAGCCGGAGAAAACCTGGTTGTTTAGGAGGTAGAATGTTCCGTTGGCATCGGCAAAGACCTGTGGCTCGCCGCACTTTGGGGCGATCCCTAAGGGGTAACCCGCCGTGACGTTGTTCCAGGTGATTCCGCGGTCGAGCGTGTAGGTTAGAAAGCAGCCTCCCACGGGCTCAAGTTCGGGCAGAGGATGGAAGCGTGTTGAGACGAAAACGATATTATTGGGGTTTTTGGGGTTGACGGCGACGACCGGTTGGCCCTCGCGCGAAGCGATGCTGCTAGTCATGTTCATCTCACGGATCGAAGACACTTGAGATTCGAGGATTCGCAGGGTACCACTGCCAAACGCTGTATTGGCACCAATGTTGCCAGAAGCAAAGGTCTGCAAAGGTGAAGACAAACCAATCAAAGTACCGGCGAACAGTAGGAGGGTTCGAGCGAGACGATCGGTTCGCCACCTTCGCACCGCGTTGGTGCTTGGCGGATGACTGCCTTTTGGCATGGTTGTATGAGCCATAACGATGCTTTGCAGGGGTGGAAACGAGGACGGTTAAAGTTTTGATTTTACAATTTAAGACTAAAGATTGCGAGCGAGGGTTGTAAGGGAGTCTCCAGAACATGGTTTATGAGAAAATTGGTTGCTTAAGAGGAGAGGGTATTTGTACTAAATCCATACCTTCCAGTTCGTATGGCATTGATCTGCGTGGTGCTTGATACAGATGGATGCGTGCCTTCTACCTGACATGTTCACCCTCGCATCTCGCATCTCGCATCTCGCATTCCGCACTTCGCATTCCGCACTTCGCATTCCGCACTTCGCATTCCGGGCCCCTGCATAGCCAAGAGCGATCTTGCCACGTCCGCCTCCTATCCGATGTAGCATACATAGGCCCGCCGAAGCGATGCTACGCTGGTCAAGTAATTATTAAGAAATGACGGGGATTGTTCTCCAAACTAATTCGAACATAAAATCGTTTCTCAAGGTGTCGTTGGCGTTTATCTGCCGAACAAGGCTTAGACTTCCGGGTCGAAGGCCGGCAAGGAGCCGCCCAACTAACAAGTGGGATCCATCAGCTCCGGCCTGGTTGCCCCACTGGATACCTCCGACACGAGAGCCATGTCTACTCGCTTTTGGGGACCGGACTTGCCAGGAAATTCGAGTGATGATCGTGAAGGGCCCAGAAATACGGCAAATATCGGTCGCCTCCACACAGCTTTTGTCTGCTACGTGAGAGCAAGATGCTTCGCGACCAACCGCTCCGAATCGAACGGATCTCAAGTTATGTGGCTTTGACGGGGACAGATTCAATCCGATGCAGATGACGGGTTACACACTGTCTTTGGTGTATGTAGCCTTTGAAGCATCGCTTTTGGCCGACTAGAACCATTGACTCAATCGGAGTGAATGCTAACGTTCTTTGCAACGCAACACCACACCTTCCCGGAATCTTCCAGCATGGTCTTCATAATCAAAAGTCAACACGCTGGAAACGATTTCGGGATACTTAATCTCCTATTATGCAGTTGAAGAGAATCTCCTCTAAGAAACGCACAACACAGCATTCTGTCAGTATCGGCCACAACAGACCGCTCAACCATGGCTTGCCGAAGATCAGCCCGTTTGTTTCATCGAGAAGGCTTGCGCCTTAACAATACACCAGGGAAAACGTCTCCAAAGTGTCTCCCACTCGAGATCGTCCTGCTCATTGCCCAGACTATGGTAGATGATGTCGAGATCTCTGCTCGGCCATTGACGTGGAATGCGACTTATGATTCCAGGAACGACACAAGTCCAAGATTCACCCTTAACCTCCGTCAAAGGCGTCTCGCATCGCTACGTTTCAAGATGATTCGAGACATATTCCAAATTAGTCAGCTTTTCAGACAGGCTGTGCTGAAAGTCTTTCTACCAGACTTCGAAGTTTCTCACCGTGGAAAGCCACTCGCTCTCGCCGTAGTTCTGCCAGGCGTTGATACCTTTGACTCTTGCCACGTGGTCATCAGCCATCGGCCAGGGCCAGGAGTCGCCTCTTTCATTGCGCAATTGGCCTACCTACAGCCTGCATTCCATAACATCCATCTGAGAATGCGACCTCAGGCCTTCGTATATGCTCTTACTGGTGGACGCGACACGAGATACCACAATCCAATGGCGGCAATTCTCGCGATCAGAGATATCGTCCTTGACGAAGCCTGTAGAGCCCCGAAATTACAGCGGCGTAACCGGACGAGTAACTTGTTGAATCATCACATTCCAACCAGCGCGAAGAGACTTCAGGCCATGGAGAAATCCCTGAGAAATCGGTTCCATGCACTTTGGCAGCCGTACTCGAATAGGGTGCGCATGTTCGTCATGTTTTGCGATACATCGGAGAAACAGTTCGAGCTGGTCTCTACCGTGCGAGGCTTGCGAATTCGAATAGTGCAGTAAGGTCGGATGGAACAACGAACACGGGGCTTTGCGTAGCGATAGAACGGTCAACTAGCTAGGGGTGCGATGGCCGGGGAATGGTGCCTATTTCATTAGGATAGGCTCATTTCGAAGGTGTCGACCCAGCTTGCGTAGAGCTAAGATGATTGATAGTCGTCTTCGTTGACTTCCTAGTATTGATTACACTACCATTGTTTCTTTTCTTCGAGTATGAAAAGTGAGCCCTAATTGTTTGGAAAGCCTCACAACTAAGCTGACCTTGCGTTCCATCTGAATTCTAGAACTGCCTCGACAGCATCATTCGCTCAATATTCGGCTCGTCTGAGCGTATCATTGATTACTCAATGAGGACTGAATCGTGCTCTTAACATCTCGGAACCTCATAGACTGGGAAGTCTGTGACTTGCTCTCGAAAAATACCCTCACTACTCCCAGCAACACAAGTGGCAGAATTGCTCGTGCAATTTCAAGGGACATTGACACACGAATCTGTCCTCTCCAGTCCCCCCCTTCTATCATAATTGATGATGGTGGCATTTTGGGTCAGTATCCGCCGAAGGGCCGTTCTCTTGCTGCATGTTTTAGTCAAAGCGTCTGCGTAGTTGTGTTCCTTCTTATTTAAGCCGTTGAAGATGAACAAATAGCAGGTACTTCGCGGGGAAAGGCTAGCTTGGCACTGACTAGTTCGCGACGGGAAAAATCAATCCAGCCACCGTCAACGGGTATATGCAGATGCAAGGGAAATCGAACCACAAGCGAACGAATGGAATAAGTCATGGGTCACTGCTGCCACCATTCCATCACGAATCTAGTCTCAGCGGTTCCTTCCAAATTCTCGATTCCATTGACATGGCCAACTACCTGGTGGAATGGTTTCACTACCGGTCAACAAGATAAAATCGTCTGTCCTTTGGTCTTTTGAAGCGCCACCTACCCGAATCCATGACTTGAATGCCATTTATATCGAATTCTATCGTTAAGTTCCTTTCATTGTCACTAGACCCTTGGTCGTCTGATTGTCGTGGCTTATGCCCGTGTCAAACACTCTGTCTCATCTCAGACAATGAACACCAAGACACGTGGGCTTGCTCTGGCAAACAACCAATTAACCGCTCTGCTGATGCTGCGTAATGGTGGACGATCCTTCATCGTCATTTTATCCCCCAGGAAGCTCAAAAGCGCCTGACTTTCCTCATTCGTTCGCCCAATCCTCAAACCATCGCCTCGGCTTCATCCTCCCAAACAATTTCCGTTGCAATGCCACAGCGATCGTCGACCCAGCAGAATCAACTCACGCAATCGCGCCTGCGAACCCATCAAACACTCTCCTCCTTCCCGCCGTCACGCACAAACAGACCGAACCGAAGGGTGAGGGTGATTGAACTCTCTACGGACAGCGAAGACGGATCAATCCGACCAGGCCTCAGGCCTAGCCAGACTACCAAGGCCAATGCTCTTGCAACGACCACTTTTCAGGGGGGACCAATCCGCTTTACATCGGGTCAAGCCCAGAAGCGATCAGCACTGAGATCGCCTGCGGCCTCGATCTCTGGACTTACGCCTCAAACACGCGTGGCACCCGGATGCTCAGGCGGATCTTCGCATGGCCAGTGGGGCGCTGTTGGGCTCGCAACAATGCTGCCCGTACCTCGAGCTGGGCCCCTCGTCCATACGGTTCTGTCGTTCGTGGCGTGTTATCAGATATCGTTGTGGTTCATTTCTGTGGTCGCGTATATGTGTAGACACAGAGCGGAGGAAGGTGGAGGAGAATTGTTTTCGTTCGTGGGTGGAATCATGGGTGACGTTGTTGAGAACCGCGCCGTGTTTGCGGTGGGAATGTTCTGGGCCAAGGTTTTTCTATGATGTGATAGAGTGATGTGATAGAGGGACTGCGAGAACAAGAGGAAATTGCATGAAATAAATGACCGTGACCTCGACATCATGAGTAGAAGCCATTTTCCCAATCTGTTCGTCTCCCCGTCCATGGTTCCGGAGAAGCGAACGGGGCCGCCGACGTGGGCCATGCCCGGCTTGCCGTCAAACAAGAGATTTGCGAGAAATTGACGGCAACCAAGGCCTACTGGACCGGGCGATCAAAATAAAAGTTCCACATTCGGGGGGCGGTTGCGACACTGGCTCAGCCCCCCGTGTCTGCCCGGTTGGGCCCTGTTAAGGCTTCCAATAAAAGGTGCCAGTGTCAGAATTGCGACGCATCACGTCCCCGTGGCCATTTGAACGACATACAATGATGCGACGAACTGATCGATTCAACAAACTCTAGGTATGAACATGAAAAGATCTTGTGAGCGACCTGACCCCATTATTTCTGGCATCGTGGCTACGGATGATCGGCCTACTCACCTACCCCACGTTCGGAGGCCAATCCTTGCAGCTGTATGATCGACAGGAAACTTGACCACCCGAAAATGACGGAACGTGGAAAACTTGGCCGTGTTAGCCACCGGAGTCGTGAGTGTCCGCTTCCCACAACATTTTCCCGTGGTACTCGGTATAAATATAATAAACCGATTCCAACATTCCGTGGTCTGGAAGTTCGTGAGAAGGATTTGTATCCTCGAAGATTAAGCTTCACTAGATAAATTCTCGTCTCCAACTCTACGTATTGAGTTTCCAACTGCTGCTTCTTCCCTCGCCTGCCACAGTGCAAGTGGAAGTAAGTAAAACTTTCGGGTGGATTGTTCTTCTTTCTTCTGTCGCAACCACCCGAGAAGATTCCACCTAACTCTACCAGTTCTTCGACGTTTTGCAAGCGCCGCAATGGCATCTTGGCTTGATTTTCATCAATATTCAAAGATTGCACCAGAAGAGACACAGGTTCCACACCATGAACAACATTGGATCAAGCGAAGTTGGAATCGTGGAAAGGTGCACGTCATTTACACTCTGCTCCTTGTCTTCGTCGCCGTAGTCAGCAATAACGCCTCCCGTCCCAATAGCGACAGCGCGTTATACGGCGAAGAGTCCCTGCGGGGAGAGATACGTCGTGCGTTAATAAGACAATGCCGAAAGGAGTAGTAGGATATCCAGGCGTTGAAGCTGACTACATGGCAGTGAATACCACCCCTCGAACCTTCCTCCTTGATCTAACTTATGCGATGCCTCCCTCGCCAAAGGTCAATAAGGCTTGGTCATCCCTCCTCCCCGAACGAGGCGGCTTCTTTACACACCCGAAGATCGCGCCGACAGAGAGCTGCCTGGCTGTATTTCATCAAATCCATTGCCTTGACATGCTCCGTCGGGCGCTCTACGAAACGCGTCCAGATATCATGGACCAAGGCAGAAACAAGTCGAACACGGTATCGTCAAGCCACGGCAGACGGGACAAGGCGACAGAAATCAATGAGGCGCATGACATGTATCACCTAGGGCACTGCTTTGATCTCTTGCGCCAGGCCATCATGTGCAAGCCGGTAAGTTCTCGTCATAGACGTCATCATAGACGATTGCCTTTATGTCCAAATCGGAGAATTCCAGCTGACACCTTTCGTAGGATTTGACGATTGAGATCGCGAACTCAACGCTCAATGGTGTCACGGGCTTTGGTACAGAGCATCAATGTGTAAATTGGCAAGAGTTGATGAATTGGATGAAGTTGTTTGAGTGAGCAACAGTCTCAAGCACGGACAAGGACGCAGTTGCTTGTGAATGCCAGATTGAAGCATACTGTGGGTATTGCCACGAACGAAGGCACGGTAATCGCGGTAGCCCCGCGTTGGGACGGTCTGGTGTGTGCAAAACGGGATGCAACGGTGGCACCAGTATGGTCCCAACAGTTTCGTCGAGTACCGTTCGGATGAATACACCTGAAGATATTCCAAATACGAGTGCCAGAATTGCGCCTGTACCGTAGTGTAGTGTTCCGAAGGAACATTCGCAGGTGCCCAACGCCGTGTCTAAGAAGACCCCCTATAGACGGAGAAGAGGCGTTTGGACCTGATCGGGCGTAACATTTCCAAAAAAGTGGGATGAATATAATGCGTAATGCACTCTTCCAGTGAGTGGCTGACACGGGTACACGAAAATGGAACATTTTTTTGGTTATTGGCCAAACATCTGGAAACATGGCGATTCTCGGAGTTGAATCATCAGGCCCCAAAACCTATCACTGATTGAATTGCCTTGACTTGCGGCAACTTTCCCCATCAAGATGCTTCAACATTTTTTTAAGGGATCCACTAGCAACTCAGCAAAAGCTTAATGCATATTGCTCTTATCTTCACATGCTGGTTCTGTTTCTTTAGCAGCCAGTCTCTTGTCCAGTCAATGCTGAAACCCCTCTCCCTTCTCAACTCAAACTCACTCATTGTCGGAGTCCAGAAGGCTTTTTAATGCCAACGAGTGAAGTCTCGATCCTGGTATTCCCTTGCAATTTATTGAGTGTCCTCCTCCGCCCTCGTAGTCCTAATCCTTGGGCTCCCCCAACTTCAGTGCGTCACCGAAGCTCGAACGTTTTCTCACTCCATCCGTACGTCCGATTCAACCGCCGTGCAAGGATGAGCAGTCTGTATCCCTCAATTTGGGACTGATGCGGGCGATGAATGATCAAAGGCTTTTGGACTTTGAACTGCACGGGTGGGCGGAAGGAGTACACGGACCCGTACCGAGGGTAGACAGAGAAGCCAAGCTCTGCCATGGCAGTCTCGAACAACGTCCAAGTCGTCGATCTCCGCGCTTGGGACTTTGAGAACAGGTTGGTAAAGAAGTCGGCAGTTGAAGCGCTGACCTGAACGGTTTCCGATGGTGCGCTAGGCTGCCGATTCTCTGCGGGCGCGGAATGTCGGGGATTCAACTCATAAGTGGATGCTTGGGACGGTCGCGTCTTCAGTTTTTCCCTTCGACGACTAATCATAGCCTCTTTAGGTTCTTTGATGGCCGAATCAATAGACGCTGTGGGTGGTGTGTCCTTTGCGTTGTCGATCTTCATCAGCTCATATCGACTCTCGAGGTCAGCGAAGCACTCGGTGATAAGATCCTGGTAGAGAAACCCGATCCTTGTACCGGCGTTCGCTACTACGAAATCGTCAAGGGTTGTGAGAGCTCCCTCGGCCATCCCGGGTTCCAGGAGATTGTCGATGGGCACGGCATAATCACGCAAGTCGATTTCGGTTTTCAAAGACGTCAGCTCTGCCTCCAACTCTCGCCATCTTTTGACGAACGATCGTCCCTTCTTACTTGAACAGGATGGAAGGGTAACAGCAGAGGACAGATCCTGAATGAAGCCAACAATGACGGCCAGGTCGAAGAGCGCGTCAGCTTGGCGTTCGTCCAGTCTTTCACGCTCTGGTGGATGGGCCGTGTACAGATCGCCTAGCTTTTTCATCCAGTCCGTAGCATTGGAGAGTGTAGTACTAGGCTGACAAAGACGAAGAAGGTAGCTGAATAAGGGGTCACTTCTCGTTAGGTCTTCGGGCTTGCCCTTCAGGGCGAGGCGCGCGTTGCCTGCGTTGTCGTAGGCATTGGAGATGCGCTTGAATCGTCTGGGGCCGGTGCCGGTGGCGACATGACGCCGGAACAAAGCCTGCGTGCGTTAGTATTCTAACTGGCATACGTTTGTAATCTCCTGAAGGATGAGGGTGCGGTACGTCTTGTCGCGGTCCGACGCTTCGAGGGCTTCGACAAGGCGGGTGATGTAGGCCCAAATCGCCGCGGCTTGGACCTCGCCATGGACGGCTTCAAAAACGGCGCCGCTGATGTGTTTGTCAGTGTGGACAGGAAGACTGCGGCCCTTCTCGTCGGGGACAAGTCCTGTGCGGCTAAAGGAGGCCATGTTTGTCGCGTGAGCGAGAATGACGGGCTCTGCTGACAACATCTCTACTCGTTCTAGGAGCGCTGCGCTCCGTTCGCGGGCGTCTGCGGCGATATCTGGCATTGCAGCCTTGGCGGGTACATCTTGCACAGACAATTTGGAGAGACTGCTGAGTGTTGCGTCGTCGCTGTTTTTCTTTGGTCGCTGGTTCTGGTTCCGGGTGCGGGAGCCGATTTCCAGAATATCTTCGACCACGATGTTCAGGCACTGCAGCATGTACAATTGCCTCTGCAAGATGAGTTCGCCGACTGACCGAGGGACGCAAACACCTCCTCGAATGGCAGGTTCCAAATCCGACAGGAATCCCTCTTTTTCGCGTGTAATATGGAAAGAGCGCCCGTACATACTGTCGGCGCCGCCGCCTAAGAAGACAGTGAAGCAGTCCTCGAAGGGGTTGGCATGGCGCAGTCCTTTTGTCCTCACCATGGTCGTAATGTGGTCGTGGTCACCTTCCATGCCATTGACGCCTCGAAAGTATTGCTCCTCAAGGGAGGCCGTGGCGCGGTACCTCAGTAGGTCAAGGAGGAAGTCAGAACCGGGCTCGGTGACGTCGCGAAGGTTCCATTCTGGTATGATCTTGTACACGTTGCCAAGACTGGTGTCCAAGGGGTGTCGCAAGACCTCGCCATCTGCTGCTCCAGCCGTCATGCACCGCGTTCGTTGCCGTTTGTCGAAAGAACGCCATGCCGTCTCGAGCTTGGCGGCGTGGATTTTGTACTTGCGGGCAAGGTCGGCATGGAGTTCTTGGACAGCCTCGCTAGTGGTAGGCTCCATCGCGCGCTGTCTCAAGAATTGACCCGTGGCTGCTGATGATGAGGTTACCGTAGAATTCCTCGTTGTGGGTGCACAGTGTAAGGTAAGGTACCTAGGTAGAAGAAGGCACACACTGCCCCCAAAATCAGGGGCCACGGCAGGTCCCCGCCACGGTCGAAATAATGGAAGGTACCTACCTTAGGTAGGGCACCAACGTCGGGTACCTAAGGTGCCTAGGTAGCCAGGTGAGGGAAGGTACCTACGGACACCGCGTCTGAAGACCGTCAGAAGTACTACCCACGCCATCACGCTGTGAGCTCGCGATGCCCTCATCCATCGAGACCCACACTCCTTACCCTAGTTTGTCTCAATCTACCACGCTTTCCATCACCTATCCTAGACTCACCTGGCGAGTGCGCTTGTTGTACAGGGATGCCTGACCACAAGCCTCAGTCAGTCGTTGTCGCTGCCGATCTCAAAAGCGACCATCGATGTCTGACTCTGATGCCTGTTTGTGCGTGCTGCTTCCTTCGTCGACATCTACGACCCTTCGTTCCATATCTTTACTCTGAACTGGCCCGTCGGCGCCAGCATTATCTTGGACTCACAGCTCTTGTATCCAAAATCCGGACAAGGTACCCAATCACGGAGGATGAAGATCCTTCAACGTTCCTTTCATGACTTTCGAGCGGCCTCGGAATCCCACGACTTTTCATCACTCGCCTCTTACCTACGTCCCATGAAGTCGACTTTGGCTATCCCTCACTTGTCACGGCTAGCTACGCCTACATCCGCCTCCCAGTCAACAATTGGAAGACAGTTTATAGCGTATTGGAGAGCGAGGACATGAGTCTCTTACAACAAAATCTTCCATCCGTTCTGGATCACTTGAAGACATCACTTGCTGTGGAAGTGTCCACTGCAGCTTCCCCAGGAGAAACGCCGCCAAGGCGCCTTGCCGTCGTTTTGATCAGAAGCCGTTCAAAAGCCGAAACCTTGGCTACTCAATATAGCTGCCGTTATTTGATCCTGCGGCACCTCTGAAAAAGCGACGCTGCAGCCTTCCCGCCTGGTAGACCTCGGAAACGCGCAGGATATTCGCTTCTTCGCAGCACATAATGGACTTTGACCTCTGAGATGAATCGCTCGTCATCAACTACGATAATCCTCGGTGCGCAATCCCCTTGGCACTAAAGATTGGGCCTCATGGTCCAACACGTGCAATAAAGCATCTGTCTGGCTGACAGTGTTAGGAGATTAGCAAAATCTGACTTAGGATTGTTCAATTCCTTTGAGGAAGTTGCCGACGCCAACAACTCACAGAATACCTGCTCGGGACTGAATCTCCAACGTGTATTAACCAATACGGACTTGCATTCTGCGATCTCTGCATGCAACAGCACTACCCGACTTTCAACAAGAAGACTCTTCGAGGCTGTCCGTCGCCGGAAGAAACGGTTGAGATGATATGTCCAGGACGCCAATCCGGAGCACTTAAATTCAAAGTCAGAAGACTCCCAGAGTCCATTCAGGCTCTATGCAAGCAGACGAGAATAAATCACACCATTAATGGCAGCCACACAGATTCGCCTTGTGAGGAAGTAAGCAGAGCCGACCCCTGTAAGTGTTTCAACCTCGCTTGTTTCCTGTTCAACCCGGAATCAAACAGACCAAGATGCCTGTGTTGCTTCACACCTTTGCCAATGGACCTAGACACTCTTCTCAGCAGCGCCGAGCATCCAGAGGCGTGGTGCCCATTCCAGATAGGGTCAGATTTAGTCGAAGATCTCCGTATGCTGCTCTACACAAACTTTGTTTTCCGAACGGGGTGGGCTGTTACACCTGCTGGGCCCCATCAGGGGGACCTTTCTGTTTACGCAATCTCAGCAACGGAGGCTGGGCGGACCGGCTCATCGCCTACCCCGCGTTGAGAGCGGTGACGATGGATATGTAGTTGATGCGACTGGCTTTCTTTCATACAAACCATCGCTGCCCGTAGCCGCTTCAAAAATTGTTCTTTCAGCCACCTCAAATCCGCCCTTTGGTCATCATTTGTTCTGGTCAGTGCTTGCTGGAGCCTGGGTTTGGTGGCACTCCATCTTTCATGATCCCATTGTATCAGAAAGGCCCAAGAAAGCCTTCGTCCAACCGACCAGGTAGGTACGGGTATGGAGCAGGGAAAAAGCTATGCCCACGACCATTGGAAGCTGGCCTGATCAAGAACACCGACAATCAGGCCCCAGTCGAGCGCGACGGCGCGAAGTCAAACCGGCAAGCCGTTACACGAGGAGGGTAGGTGCAATTTAATGAGTGCACCAGAAGTCGCCCGTGCGATAAGCACCCTCAGAAATAACGACAGCGTTAGCAAGAACTGTCTGGGACGGACTGGTGCCTTCCTATAATACGTTCTCTTCCGCCCTCAGGCAGGTAGGTGGGTGCACCGAGCAACTGCCTGCCCAAACTTATGATTCATGATAGAAGCTGCGTTTCTCTCCACGGGCACCTTCCAGCGTCCTCGATCTTGAACAGCGAACCTACCTGCCTGCCTCTAAACCTCGCCCACTTTCAAAACCTCCTCCAAACCAACTTCTCCTCCAGTCAACCCCTCGTCGCCATCCGCCACTCGAGACCGGCCGCTCTTCCATCCTCGGACGCGCTCTTCTGACCATTCGCATCTTCCCGAAGCTGCCAATCCTACTGCGAGCCTCTCACTTCAACCTCCGACGATCTTGCCTGGCCTGTCCAACCCTCCCAAACGTCTACCAAGATCGTCCGAATCACGCCTATATCATGACTCCCTCTCTGGATTCCGCACCGAATGCTGCAGGCGACACCGTCGTCAATGCCAGCTCCACACCCAAAGCTATCAAATTCGAGATCGGTCAGTCTTCCCTCTAATTTTCTCTCCCGAGACACCTTGACTGACACCTCATACTAGACGCCGAGCCCAGTATCACACCAATTCGCACAAGCATTGCATCTCCCGAAGACTCCAAGACCAAGACCCACGCCGTCGACTCCGACAAACCCGTGTCTACTGCTCAGCCTGCTTACGAACAGAGGGCATTCACTTATGTCTCGTTTGACATGACCTGCGAGAATGGGCTTTCGTTTGTGAAAGTCAAAGACCTGGAGGACAGCCTTCGTCGAACCTTCCCTGAAGCACGCATCACCTACAGAAAGAGCGTGTTTAAGACGATCCAGGAGGAGACCAAGAGCAAGAAAAGACGCCTTGATTAGGCAGCAGCTTCGAATCAATCGAACATGGGGCTTAGTGTTTTGATCCGAGAAGCGGGTTAGCCGAGACAGGTGTAGCAGAGGGGGGAGGGGGATGCTGGCGGATATTTTGGCAGTGGGGATATCCTGGCAAGCTAATTCACTCGTCAAAGTCAATGGCAGAAACTAAACATTTTGAACGTCTGCTTAAATCTTACAGCAATGACTTTAAGGTGTCTTGGGCCATCAACCAAATTATCCAAAGTGCTCGCAGCCCAATTGATACGGACACATTCCGATTCCAGATACTTCACCAACGAAATTGCATTGATCAAAGATGGCAAGTCAAGGTGTCGATGGCTAGGGTAAGCTAACTAATGTAGGACACGGCCATTCGATTTTCGTCTGCTATGCACTCAATGTCGAAATATGAAGTAGCCAATATTGACGGAACGGTTCACCTGACGCAATCGTTCTCATAAAATCAAGCCGCTAAGCTCAGGGAGCCTGTCGTCCGTGTTTTGTTATAGGACGAGGTTTCTGCGAACTCGGCCCTCCAAACACAGAGTTGTGGGTTGTACCAGATCTTATCCCAATCCGCACCATCAACATAATCCAGCTGGGCCTCGTGGATGTCACATACGACCACACCCACTGGAGAACTCGGGATCCCGTCCGCTCTCCCATAGATAAGCCAGTGAGGGCTGGAGTAGTAGTCGGGTCGGTGACGACCGGCGAATGCCCGGTGTTGTATGTCTTTTGTGTTTTTTGTTTTGTGTTTCCACAACAGTATGTTTCCACAATTGTTTGTAGCATTTTTTTTGGTTTCTAGCCAGGCTCAACCCAAGCAAGCTTCAATTTGTATCGTGTCACTTTAGGTATTCCTCTCAAAAGCTCTTGGAAGTTAGATTTAGATGGCAGATGATTTTGACTGTCTTGTCACGATGGACTTGGCCTATACGCAGGGAGGATTGTGAGCGATGGAACAATCAACCGTTCAGCCGGGCAGTGTCTCATATGCCCGGAGTATATCCGTAGTTCCCGTCTGCCTGGCGCCATTTACGTCAATTGCATCTTCTTAGTTTACGGCTTTACCGCATTAGGGGCATTCCGCGAGCCTCTCCCCAGATCCAAAGCTCAATGGCCAGAAGGCGCTCAGGTACGAGGGTGTTTGGGGATCGATGCGAACCGTGGTTCTTGGCGGGAGGCGCTGTAAGCCACCGCCACCTCATGGTTGGTTAGCTGCCCAGGCGATTGTCTCATCGGCACCCAGCCACTGCCAGCTTAGAATATCCAGGGCGCGAGTCGCTCGATGAAGCGATGCGGAACGGCCAACGCTAAATCCTGACATCCGTGTCGACCGCTGAGGAGCTTGCCCGCTGTCACATCGATTTTAGAGTGATGTTGGGGCTTTCTGACGTCAACGATCAGTTCAAAATAAGCGCTTGACTGTAACAACCACTGGTGAGCTACCAGGTTTTCAAAGATTTTCCGAGATCCAATTAGAACTTCGACATCAACGTCTCACAATTCCACTAAGAAGGGTTTAATACCTATGGACGGACGGTGACCCAAGGTAAGTAGACTGGACATTGAGTCGATACATGGTTTTTGCAGGTGCGCTCACGAGTCAAGTTCAAATCCCAGCCCCGGCCGACATCTGTTCATCCGTTCAACAATCTTAATATTGGCCTAGTACAATTTCGTCGGTTATTCTTTATTGCCATATTCCGGTGGGCCGCATTCCTCATTGTCTTGCTTTCGATGCCAATAAATAAGCATTTTGAACATTCCCATGCCGTGTCAGGAATAAGTTTCCTACGCTAGGTGCGTGGGTTACGTTCCAGCGAATATTATTTGGCATGACTTTCCACTTGTACCCAGCACGAACTTCCGGATATGCCTACCTCACAGCCCGCAAGCCTGCCCAGTTCGTGCATTGGGCCTAGGAGACATTCTTCTGTCATCGCCTTCGGACGGGTTGTTGCCGGCATAAGCTCTGCGCCCTGAAAGTGCCTACCCACATAGCCTCCGTACCATCCTTTGGAGGACTGAGAAAGACCCCATCGGTATTTCAAGTGCTCATACTGTTTGCCGACTGGGGCTTATGATGTCGTGGTGGGCCCGTCATGAACAACAACGGTAACGCCGTCTGCGTGCTAAAGCCAGTAGCGCAGACTCGAGCCACGCTTTCCCGATTTCAGTCCTTTGTGCGATGATGCCCCGGATGCCTACCGCACGCCGGATTTTCAGGCTCTCTGTGTGGGTTTTGTTCCCCAAGCGTGGCTAGCTGTGGAGTCAATCCAAGCAGAGCGCCGAATTCGTGGAGTTGGACATTTCTCGGCCGATTGACGGTCTGCTTATAAGAGCCGTAGGAAATCCTCTCTCAATTCGGACAATTCACAACATGCTCTGTTCAGAAGCAACTTGAGATCCGACAATTACGACCCTATTAATTCTTTGATTGACTGTTGATGCACACTTCTCAGATTGAAGCGCAAACACTTGTCCCCAATATCCACCATGCGTTCACTCATCTGGGCCGTGGGTCTTTCTGGCACCGCTGCCGCAGCAGCTGTCAGCAGCACAATTGCTAATGATCACCACGCCACAACAACGGCACCACAACCGCATTCTACAGAAGACACGCCTTGCGCCATTGCCAAATCACGGGCTGAAGCTTTCATATCGGCAGAGCCCGAAGCGACGAGGGCGTTTGTGCTTCCGTCGATAGCCTACAACTGTCTCAAGTCGATTCCAGTGGACAAGGAAAATGACATGGGCCTCCTCAACTATCTGGAACCCTACATTCATTTCCAAAGTACATTGGAGCCTCTCGCTGCCCCTCCCGACTTCTATCTCATCCCTGGTGTGGATGTTTTGTCTGGATTCGGGCAGATCCGAGCGAAGCTCAGCAACGACGAATATGACAGTCAAGTGGATTTTGCACTCGAGCTGTTTTACTTGGTAAGTTTACATCACTTGCCTCTGTTTAATGTGTGGGAGATGCTGATATCCAAGTAGTTTATCCAAGCCTCAGATGGTCACTTCATATACAAGCCTGCTATCCTAGACGTCTTCCAGTTCGGCAGCCTCTCATCCGTCGTCTCTGTGGCCGACAACGCCACTGCTCTTCCTAGAGTCTACCTTAGGAGTGACTTTGAGCAATATGTCGCCAATGACACTGATGTGTACGACATTGAAAGCATCGATAATGTCCCAATCGTGGAATTCCTAGAGGCACAGGCATGGCGTGTGCTTAGCCAAGACCCCGATGCCCAGTACAATTCATTGTTCACCAACCCCGCGCAGTTCGCGATGGGATCAGGGGATGGATTCGTCCCCAGGTTTCCTGGCCAGTCCCCCGACATCCAAGTGATCAAATTTACCAACGGCACGACCTTTAACGACACTCTTGTTGCTTCGATCTCAGTGGAGGTTGTCGACTACATCGGCTCTGCTGGAGTGATCCACGAATACTTTGAGCTGCCTGTCACAGCGACCCCTACCTCGTTCTCCTCGTTGAGCTCTACAGCGTCATCTACGTCATCAGCGACGCCGACAAGCACTCAACTGAGAGGCTACCCTGTACCTGTTGTCAAGCACGCTCACGACTGGATCTCTGGATATTTCATGAATGGCAGTGAATACGAAGACATCGCCGTGCTTTCTATCCCCGCCTTTTCTCCGTGGACAATTCCCGAGACAAAGATCAACGGTACTTTCGAGACTCTTGAAGCCGAGTCAGTGGTGTCGGAGTTCTTGCAAAAGGCTAAGGATGCTGGCAAGACGAAGCTGATCATCGACATGCAAGCAAACCCCGGTGGTCTCGTCTTTGCCGGATTCCAACTCTACAACCAACTGTTTCCCAGTGCCGACATTTGGGACGGAAACCGCCTTCGCGCCAATGCCGCTCTGGACGCCCTCGGTGCCACGGCTGAGAAGGTTGCCCCAGAGATTCTTTTCGACGCAGTTACCTCTGTCTACAACGAGAATCATGAGGCGTACGATTCTTGGGCTGACCTTTATGGACCGCAATTCATTGGAGAGCAGAATGTAACCCACCTCCTAAGATACAATCTCAGCCAGCAATTCGACTTCAGCACGCAGGAGCAAGTATTCGATCCCGAGAATATTGTCGTCGTTACAGATGGCCAATGCGCTTCGACCTGCACAATCTTCACTGGCCTGCTGGTTCGCGAGCAGGGAGTCCGATCCATCACACTCGGCGGCCGCCCCATGGAGTCGGCAATGCAGGTCATTGGTGGTGTAGAGGGTGCTCAGGTTCTCAACTTCATCAATCTGCAGCAGTTCGTTGCGCAGGTTGGTCTTAACGCTTCTCAGAGTAACTTTACAGAGTACCTCGAGGCTGCCTTCGATGTACTTCCCAGTATTGAAGAGCCACCCTTGTTGCCCGCCCTCGCAGAGGCCGGATCCTTCAACTACCGTAATGCGTACGCACGCGACGACTTCAACGGTTATCCGGAACAGTTCAAGTACGAGGCATCTAACTGCCGTCTATTTTACACTGCGCAGATGATCGTCGATCCTGTGGCTATCTGGAATACCACGGCGCAGGCTGCATGGGGAGACGGTCAATGTGTGAACAGGTCAACTGCCAACGCCAACAATACCATCAGTGGTGATGTTGTTGGCTTTGAAAAGAAGGTTTTGAGTACTGTCAAAGTCTACGACGGACCTGGCAGTCTATCTTTCAAGGGCGACTACGAGGGACCTAAACCATACACCCAGAAGTCTAGCAAGCGGTCCATCGTGGACCACTTGACGCCCGCTGAGGACTTCGTCTACGAAGTGAAGCCTAAGATGGCGTCGGTTTGAGATAATGAAGAATGGCTTTGCAAAGTCCAAATTGTGAAATATTCCACATGGCATAGAGGTTAGAGAAGTGTGTACAAAGAAATATAGCATGTTCAACGTAATTTATCGCATATTTACTAAGGCCATGAAACAAATAACTAATGTGTTGTTGCAACACATTACTGGCACTGACACGGCTTGATGGTACCCCAGTGTCAAGCGAAATCAACCTTGAGTGACCGAGCAAAGGCTTACATCGGCTTTGGAACCCCTTGCACAGCTTGGAATTGTGCGACTCAATGAGACCTGGGCTCTTCTCAAACATGTAGCCGCAGTGAAATGACGCAGATAAAATCCACTCTGGGCAGATTGATGTCGGGAGGTAAGTTCAAGACACGTCAAAATACTTGACTCGTCAAACTTGAAGGACGGACGGAATACTCGGAATCATAGAATGTAAGTCGACAGGCGGAACAATTATGTCGAACTCTCCACGACACAATACGAAGTAATTGAATTTTCGTCTTTGCGGAAATTGAAACTTTGACCTTTGCATTCAAGTCATGTTCGAAGGAGTTTACTCAGCCAGTCAATTGCCGCGTTTGGTGATTGCGGGCCGAAGGCTCCAGACTGCGGCCTCCAGCTCACCGCTTGAACAACACAAACCCCGACCAGAGACTTAATCGAATTTGCTATAATAATTTAGTAAAACTTGCCAAGTATCCCTGGGCAAAGGCTTCTGGCATGGTTCTGCCAGCAGGGCGTTCATGACATCTCTCCGAGTCCCGGGGTTTTCTTACCCAATTCGTACATTTTATTGATCAGCGGTCCACATTGAAAGGCGTACTAACGGATCTTCCGGATGACGAACGTATAGGTACAGGTCCCAGTGAAGACGATGTTCTATAAGACGCAGTTACGATTATGTATTTATACCCTTTGCCCTTTCTGACAATGATTATGAAAACCATTAGCCATCAATTCCGTTATCGATCATTTCCCAACTTAAACGTGCGCCAAATCAACATGAAAGTTCATTCCGCAGCCTTCCTGCTCTCTAGCATGACTACCGTCGCTCATAGCCAGAATGTAAAGTACTGCAATTATGGCACGAGCGATTCAGCACTTCAATGCAGTAATGTAAGTTTGTGTCCAAACCATCACCGAGCAAGGGCTGCTAATCATTTTACCTGGGAACAGTTTGTGTACTGCGTAGGTATTTCTTCTGGCGTCTCCAATTACTTGGACTTACCACCCCGTAGTGCATTCCACTTCTCAATGTTCAGGAAGATCCATCACTTAAGCAGGGTTTCCCTGTGCGCCGCTCCTGCGGGCGAGAAGGTATTCAGTGTTCTGTCAAAAATGATGCAGGAAACAACCTGTACGGCGTGAGTGCATCCCTTGCTAGTGAATTAAATTCGGTTTGGGCTGTGCTAATTGTTTCTGAAGCTTGCTTCTTGTGTAAGATTCAGCAAGTATCCTTCTTGGGATTCGACTAAATACAATGTGACAGTGTTGATTATGCATCGGGTTCTGTGGATAGGAACATCGGGGTCGCCACTGCAGTTGCCTTCGAGGTTGTACAGAGTTGTGTGATTAATGTAACGGGGAGCTGGATGCAGTGTTGGAAGGGCTTAGAACTAAGCTGCATATTAAAGAACCTACAGGTCTTACGCCCGGTCATCAAGCTTGACAATAGCCTTAGCATCTGACGCTTTCAATGCAAAGGGAAGTTCCGATTTTAGTTTTGACGGCGGTCATGATGCTCTACTCTGCCATGTCAGTCGCGTTCATAGCTAGCAATTGAATCTACTTCAGGTTGAAATTTGTGGCAATATTTGCATGAGCCTCTAGCGAATGCTGCATTGTTGATGTGAGAGTCTCCAGCAAAGGTTCTGTTCAAGTTGCTAGGCAACGTTGCTCCACACTGAGTGTCTGCAGATTTGAGCACTTCGAAATTTACCTATTGGGAGGCCACGGCAAGTATGATCCAGTTACTCTCCTAGACTGGCAAAGTCAGATAATTGTTTCTTGACTGTTAAGTGCAAGATCATGTATGATCAGCCGTGATTGTGTTTCGATAGCAATGGGGAAGCTACCCCTGACCCCTCATTCCCAAACTCAACAGCCCCTCATGTGCACCTCCACTTCCATTGCCGCAATCTTAAACTCGACCCACATAGGCATGACATAATCTCTTATCAGTGTTATCAGCGCGTTCGCGCGTCCGCGTTTCATCGCATCCAACATCCCAACGACAACTCACTGAATTCAATCCACCAACCCACTCAGCCACTCACACCCTTAACACACCCTTCTCAAGCATATCAGACCACAGAAAACATGGCCAAGACGCCCACAAAGACCGCCGAACCTAGCCGCCTGACGCAGAGCCGGGTGGCCAACATGACGGCTGGCCGAGCCAAGAAGCAGGCCAAGAAGGAGAAGCTCAAGGCGGCGCTGCAGGCGCGTGCGGCCCATGCACGCGCCGCGAGGAAGGCGATTCGTGAGAGTGCGCTCTACCTCTGCTTCCCACCCGCTCCTTCCCTCTTCCTGGCTTTCTCGCCGGTGACTTGCTTGCTGACTGTGTGACAGAAGCCAATTGATTCCGATAAGCATTCTGGGTTGACGTTGACCCTCCAGGCAACGGGGCTTTGGTCGGGTGGAGAATACTGGTCCGTGTGTGACGTGTGAAGGTCGATGGGAGGGGAGATATGACAAGGGATGCGGGACGTGACCGTTCAAGATGCGTTTTTTTCGGATGATTTTAGACACCTCAAGTCAATGACGAGTGAAATATCCACGGATCAACATCATACGCGTGATTGGAGACCCTAACGGTCCGCCATGGGACCAGTGACGACCCGACTGCCTGCAAATACAGCTGTTGTCCTCTTCCACCCTCTCCTTGACCCCATCACGCATCAGGACACCCCCAGTTAGTTTCCTTTTTCGAGGCGCTAACCCTAACCCCACCAACCCGGTATTCTGAGGCCCAGAGACCTGCTTCTTTTGGAAGATGTTTGTGGTTTCATTGGTAAGCTGATGATCGGAGATTAATATCGTTCGTGTCTCACCATGCTCACTGCGCTTCTGCACAAAGGATTTCAATGCACATGCATCTCCATTTGTGCGTCGGGAGTGTGCTTCCTCAATGATTCCGATCCGTAGAAATAATCTTTCACAACTCCCACCCGCCACGCGCCGAGCATACGTCCTCCAGACTGAGCCCACGGCATGATTGACCGACCATTGTTCCTAGGCTCACCCAAAGACAGCGTATCCGATGATATCCGAAAATAATCAAGAATGACAGAAAGATTCCTCGCTATCCGCAGTCAACGTGGCAGACTCCTTCAATATATGCATGGTCTCAAAGCTTTGCCCCCGCACCTCCAACAACAGCAGAGTAACAAAATATTGGGCCACGCATCGTAAGGGACACATACTTTCTCGAAGTGGGGGGAAGAACAAGAGAAACATATCTTTTGATAAAGCAAAATTGGTCATGGTAGAATATTAGTTGTAACGCCCGCGAGTCAAGGCTTGCCAGGTAGATTATAGTTCTGTGGACTTCGGCTTGAAGTTGGCGGGAGGATTGAGCCCACGCGACCTTGATTCAAAATTCCAGAGACTTCAACAATTCGCGCTCGACATCGCTCTGCTGTGCAAATGGCTGTGCAAGGTCATTGACGACCCACATCGACTTCGCATTGCCATTTGCTGAACACAGCTGCCAAAGTCTCTGAGACGAGGGGTGCCAAACGGCGATGATGTAGGTGTTTGTAATACTGGATGGGGTGTTGCAAATGGTTCTAAGGGATCTCTATCCGACTCATTGTTTTGGTTTGGAGCGAAAGACTCTGTTCGGCTTGTTAATTCAACGGTCGCTGATTGAAGGTGTCAGCAGTGTGATGACGACTGCCCAAACCCGTTCCGAATCCATTTACTATTTTTCTCCTGACAGCTAACACTGTGGTTCGGCTTCTAGAAATTGTCTCGTGTGATGCTTAAAAGTGCCCGGCAACTTCTGACCCCGCGTGCAACAACGGACGACCGATATGTCACGCATCGTACGAGCTTTTGCGCGGCCAATGTAACCAAATGCTCATGTACTCTCATTTCCAAACACAGTACAAATTTGATGTAAGATGGTTCGCAGATACATCAGGATCTTTGAACGCCTTGTCGAAAATGACGTGGCCTCCGGAGCGATCGTCGACTCCGAGCCCGCCAACTCCGTGGAACCCGTGGATAATCACCGGCTCTAATCAAAGCCTCAACGAAGGCTTGAACTTGATAGTAGTTGATTTTGTATGCCTGATTTAATTAAGAAATCATGCATGGATGTCTGATTTCTTAAAAGTGTTCTCAGCTCCATAGAAGACGTTTACGCGTAGAGGCAAATGGCACGAGTCCAGTGACGAAAGTGTCAACTTGATTGGTGATCTACATCACAAAAAACACGCCTAACTTATTTGGCTTTGTGTCATTTGTAGTGATCCAAGAGTCATGGATAGCTGCTTCGAAATATTCGCTTTCGTACTTCCTGCTGCGCTCAGGATAAGATTCTAGTAAGAGACAAGACTGTCCGGTGAAAAAGCCCTTCTTGCCGAAGGCCCCACGGATTCCGCGCATGCGGTGGAGTGGTCAACTCCGGCAACGTGAAATCTCGGAGTTTCGGGGTATGTGGTGCCCAGTTCCAGCGAAAGCTGGAAGACGATCTCGGTGGTGCTAGACAATTCAGGACTTCTCATTAGGCGGGGGAATGCGTGTCTGAACAATTTTCTTCAACAATCAGGAGTCTATAAATACGCTGCCTCAGTTGCGACATGAGTGTTCATCCTAATCAACTTCTCATTTCATTTAACCCGCTTACAACCTCTTTCATCACATTTTAAGACACTCAAAATGAACCCCAAGACCTTTCTTGCCATCATTTTCGCCTCCACGGCGCTCGCAGTGCCCAACCAGAACAAGAACAATGTCCAGCCCCGAGAGGCACTTCCTCAGAGAGGTGGTGGCGGGGCGCCGTCTCCAAACTGTTGCGGAATCATTCCCCGTCCTGCCGGCTGTCAATGTTAAATTGTGAGTGACGATATTCAAGAACCTAGATCCCGAATGGCGGATGGCTGCTTGAATCCTAAACCTAATGCTCGCCTTGATTTATCAATTAGGAGGATTGTGGCATATTGTTGCTAGCATACGTTAGAGAGCGAGCTGCCTGTCGGCGTCTAGCTGTCTCGTTGCTGGGTGCTTGCCAGGTAACAAATGTTGAAAAACGGTTTAAAGGACTTCGGCGGAGCATGCGAGTTTTGAAAAGCATAACAGGAAGGCCATGGGAGGCGTCCAAATCGACTCTCGATATTTCTCCCGTGATCTTTGTCTTCTTTGATGATACAACAGCCCTAGAGCCATCATACAAATCCCATTTTCTTCTGTTACTCAATGAGGCCGACATTGACGCAGTACATGTCCCCTAACAAAGGATAACTACATGAGTGTGACTGTAAGCCACTGATTGACTCATGAAAAATCTTGTGGATGTTTGGCTCTGTGACTCTTGCTCTACATTGGCATTTGGACCTGAAGTACACATGCGGGCGATCGACAACTTGAACAGGCCGCTGAAACTACCGCAGATGATGCCTGAAGACAACCTTGCGCATTCTAACAGTTTTCGCCTCCATTTTCGTCGATCTTAGAGAGCGCAAATGCTCGTGCATTCAAATCAGGCTTGCGCCTGCCTGTCAGACTTCAGCATCTACAAGCATCGAGAAAGGATTGGTGGGAAATGCCACGATGCGTCGCTATATGTTCGTCCACCCGGCGCTGAATGATTCTGACACTATCGACACATGCCAATGCAAGAAAACGTTTCCTAATGATAGCGAAGTTCAATCCATTTTACACGAAAATTCTGCCATCCTAACTATGATGCCTAAATCAACGTCGTCAGCACGTTGGGGGATTTGACTTTGACACTAAAGGTTTAGCCCCGAACGCCAAACCAAATCCGCCACACTAGTGTATGTGCAAACTGCGTGAAAATATACAAAAGAACGGGGTTTCTCAGACTTGTTAACACGCATTTGCTGGGTACAGCAAGACTCCACGGTGTCTAGGGTCTGGCAAGCTCTGTAAATGCCCCACCTTGCTGCCTATCATGAACTTGTATCACTAAGGGACTTGAGCGAAAATATGAGCGGCGGGTAAGTATTTAATCTGTCTCTGGCCTTCAACAGACAACACAACTCATAAATTAGTTCAGCATCTTCTTCACAGCACGGCGACTATTGCACTACCATGTCTCCCGAACTCATTCTGCCATCGCACACTCTTGATTCCGACCAGGGAAGCAACCCTTTGGAGAATAAGGGGAAGGAAAATGAGCCAGTGAGTTATCACAAGGGTCGCTATCTCTCCCAAACTCTGACTTTGTGAAAGGACTGGATTTTACGCAAGCCTGGCTTTGGTCTGCCCCTTGACCACATGCCCGACGGTGGAAATCGGTTCCCGTTACTGTATATGAACAACCGGTGGGGCGGAGGATGGCGCGCTGCCACGCTGCTCATCCGCGAGTGCTGTATGATGAAGTTCATCAACGTGCTGTCCGACAAGCCGCAGTGGTGGCGCAAGGTGCAAGACGACGAAATTGCCGGCAAGTGGAAGAAAGAGGCCTTGGCCATGGACTGGACGCTGTATCTGAAGCACGCCGATTTCACTCCCGCCATGGCCGACGCCGTAAGTCATGAAACCGATCATTTCATGCAGACATATTGTTGACAAAGTTCAAGTGCATCAGCGAACTGAAAAGGAAGGCAGTCTTGTACGAAAAGACCGGTTTGATGCCTGTACTTGACTATTCCACCGCCGTCATCAAATCCGACGCTATCATGACATCCGACATGGCCGCATCTCTTCGGAAAGGCGTCAAACCGCTGGAAGACATCCCCGCAGAAGACAAAGACTGGCATCCCAACAGCAATGAACAAGTTCTGGATCTCGTGCACCCTTCTCTTTGGCCCTTGATGTACGGCCGCTCTAGGGTCCTCCAAGATCGCGTCATCGGCGTGGACGACGCTCTTGAGCATTGCGGCATGGGGACGATCCTACCGAAGCGCAAGCAAAAGGAGACTGAGATTCTCATCAAAGGGGGCATTTTCTGCGAGGAGAGTATCACCATTCTTTCGGACCTGTTCCAGTGGCTTCCCTGTGATGTCAAAATCGATTCAAAGACTGGAAAAGCCAGGATTGCAAGCTACATCAACAACCTGCACCCGAAGGAACACGCCGATCTGTACGCCGTCATTGAAGAATTTATCGAAAAGTCTCTGCCGGCGTGGGACATCATCTACAACTGGGTAAAAGAGTTCTCAGTGCAGCGTCTTCGTACAGACAAGGCAGGATTTGGGGATTGTCCATGCCCTGAGTTGTGCCAGTTGGACGACATGAATTGCTCATGTGACCCGTGGAAACGTCCCGTCGGTGAGGACGAAGAGCCCAGAGAGCCAGATGATGAAGAGCAATACGACGACGAGTACAAAGACTCTGAGCGGAAGAAGCTGGATGACGCTTGGTTCTTTGCGACCCATGCCGTCAAACTCCCCGACGCTGACCCTCTGGCAGAAAATTACGTCCGCATTGACAGCTCCCACGTCAAGACACATGGTTTCTTCAACAACAAGTCCCAGGTCCAGGTCATTGTCAAGCTCGCAAACATCCACCTCACCCTGGACAAGCCCTCGTACGCGGGGGGGTCATGGCACACTGAGGGTCAGCTCAACGAGCACATCGTCAGCACGGCCCTGTTCTACTACGACTCCGAGAACATCACCGAGTGCACCCTTGACTTTCGCACGTCCGCCAATGGCGACGAGCTCGACGAGGGCGCACTTTCGTACGAGCAATATGACCACCGCAGCATCGAGCGCACATTTG
This sequence comes from Colletotrichum horii, assembly GCA_027406005.1. NCBI lineage: Eukaryota > Fungi > Ascomycota > Sordariomycetes > Glomerellales > Glomerellaceae > Colletotrichum > Colletotrichum horii. The sequence continues at coordinate 5,224,298 of JANVYB010000008.1, forward strand.
GCGTCCAGCAGTACCAAAGCATATTCCAGGATATTGGGTCAGTGGTGACGAAGGCGGGACGGGCACTGTTTTTCCCAAACCTGTTGCAGCATCACGTTTCGCCATTCAGGTTGGCGGATCCGACGAAGGAGGGGCATCGGAAAATCTTGGCGTTGTTTCTGGTGGATCCCGCGATTGACATTGTGAGCACCTCTAACGTGCCACCACAGCAGAAACATTGGTGGCTCGGGACGACGGGGTTGGACGGCGGCAAGGGAGTCTTACCAGCTGAGCTTGGCGAGTTGGTTGCCGATGAGGTGGAGTGGCCAATGGGCTTGGCAGAGGCAAAGGAGGTGAGGTTGAAGGTGATGAGGGAGAGGACTTGGCTCAAGGAGGAGGAGGAGGAGAGGTTGGAAGATGTGACGTGGAACTTTTGCGAGCATTGAAAGTCAATCTGGGCTGGTGCGTTGGGCGGTTGCTGCGTTTGACATGCACTGAGGAGGTTGAAGCGCTCGCGACGCTGGCGGATGAGCAGTTCGTTCTCATTTCGAGTGATGCTTGCGGAAGTCTTAGTCTTGTATGCACTAGACGTGATCTCTCCAGTTAGTATAGAAGCAAACTTTTAGATCATCGAGATGCTGCTGTGGGTTGAGCACTTGACTGATGTCGCATTTGCGTTGGACCTTTTGTACCCTTGTCGGTCGCGATACCTACTGCACATGTTGCTGCCTCTGGTCATGGGGCCGGCATCCACCCAATCGCAGAACTTATGCGGAAGGACTTTGGTCCAATTTCACTCATATTCAACTGATTCTCCAGGATTGCAGTGAACAGTCCAAGATAAGATCACGCCACTGGCGGCTACCACACACCTCTCACACTGTTCACGATAGAAACCACTCTAGGCACCCGTGTCTGACCCCTGCACCAACAGGCCTTCAATCCTACAGCCTTCTGGACCTGCGTCAATTAGCAATCGTGATACGTCAATTTCTGTCTTCCGTACCCAGAACAGGATCTCACTGCATCTGCCCCCACATCTGCTGACATCCGTGGACTTGGTTTACGTCGTAGCCTTGTGGTGCAGCTGAACAAAAGCTTTACGACTGCCTGCATCTAGCAGACTGACGAGACCACCGAGCGATTTTTGGCGGTCGGCAGGTTACGTATCCCTCATCCCGCATGAAGACTACAAGTAGCCACCATTGTCGTCGTCGTTCACGGCTATCGACGGAAATGATTGAAGGACCACGAGATTAGTGTCAAAATGGACTGGCTAACACGGGCCAGATTCACAACGCCATTCCACCACGTCCGCACATCCATCTTCCTAATTCTGACATGGATTATAACGAGTGCATTAGCCCAGGACGACAATTACACCTCGCCATGTCTCTCTGACAACTTCAAAGATCCAACAATTCAGCACCCGGGTGGCCTCTTCTCAAGCGACGTCTGGCTCCGCCGCGGCCAATGCATTCGCAACACCGACACCTATACAGTCTGCCGGAGCAATCTCATCGCGGTCCTTGACGACCTGTCTGCCCTCCAGCAGACCGAGTATGGCGCCTCCGCTGGCGTATTGACGCTCCTACCCACTGCTGGCGCTCTGTTTGGAAGTCCTACAGCAGAATTGTGGGCGCTGCTGAGAATGTCTCCGGTAGCTGGATTTCTGGCACAGTGCCTGACCTTTGGCGCAACCATGGTGCCTCCTGAGACGGAGGATTATCTAAAGGTCTCAAAAGCTCAGGGATGCACGGCAATGCGTGTCCCGCGGGTGACTGAGAAAGGAGATGAAGACGAAGGAGCGACTTACGAACAAACTGCGACTGAAGTTCAACAGCGGATCCGACATGCGATGGAACAGGAGCAGCAGGGATCGCTGGGGTATGCAGGGCTCTCCGCGAAGTGGTTCTTTATTATTGGATGTCTTGTCCTGGCAGTATTCGTAGGGGCTTCGCAAGCTTCATTGGCTGTCATTGAGCAAGGTGCAGTGTATGCCAATTGGTGCACCCTGACTTCGTGGGCGCACATTTGGTACCTCGTTGGTGTGTCGGTCTTGGCATCGTTTTCGAGCAGCGCTAATACATTGGAATAGTAACGTTCGTGGCTGTCGTTGACGGATACATCAACATTCCGTTCCACGAGCGCTGGAAAGTATACATCACCCGCCAAGATGTGACGCTCAACGGAAGCGACTCAGCGGCTCACGAGGAGGGAAACTTCCTGCTCGATGGCTTCAAAGACAAAGTAATGAAGGAGAGCATCAAGACTGCTGAACCGAGGTGGAACGCCGTAGACAGACACCACTATGGCTCGTCTCAACCAAGCCGGCAGATGTTAGTTGTCGTCTCTGTCTCTCAAGACGACAAGCGCCCACCGTACTGGTTGTCCGGCCTCCGCCTCTTCTTCCGCGCAGGCGGCCTCACTTGCTACGTGTTCGCCACGTCGGTGTTCGCCGCGGTGACTTTGCTGGCTATGCCAATGGCGCAGATGGTCCTGATGGTGATCGTGGGATCGGGATTTTTCAGTCGCGCAGTTGTGCAGAAGATGGTCAAGACGATGTACCAGGAAAAGCCTGTGATGCATTTGATTACGGCAGATGAGCAGACAGCTGATCGTATGCTGGCTGACATAATGCAAACGAAAGGAGACGCCCGAAGATCTTCATCTTCGTACGTGTTTGAGGTTGACGGAAAGTTGTGGATTCAACAGGTTTGCGTTGGTTTAGGACGCCTATGGAAAAGAAGGCTATTCGGCTTGCTGGCAGAAATGCCCACGGTGCAAGCTACTGGTGCGACCGTTTGATAAGGTAGCTATCCTCTTGCTTCGTCGACCTTTTATAACACAGCATGCTTGAAGCTCGCTTCCGGCATTGTATTTAATGGCAACTTGGTCAGGCAGTCTTCGCTGTTCTACTTTTAGTGAAACCGTTCCAATGTGTCACTTACCATTCTGAATGCCGTGAATTGCCAAGCCACAACATCGTTTTTGGGGTCGGTTCCCCTGAGTAGATGTTGCGGATGTGCATCTCCGTGTGCAAATCTCTCTGGGAGTTTTGCCACCATTCGCATCCCATCCTTGATTCACTGTCTGTTCATTTGGCCAACAACAAGATTATTGGTTTAGCCTCTCTATATGTTTTTATTAGACATTGTGTGTGCTCTTGTAGAATGCGAGACAATGAAGTTGCAAAGATTCGAATCCGTTCGCAGCATTCTAATCAGGCATGGATGATGGTTCCGCCTTATTACCCCTGTCCAACCTGTCGCGCCGCACACGTGGAGGATAGTTGACCCTTTTACTTCCTTGTGGACCAATTGACTGTTCTAGCTTCTGGCGAGCGGACTCTAGTCTCGCCAGCAGACTCGCCTCCTCAGTCTCGTTTCCCGTGACATTAGCTCCTGTGGTGAGAGAAGATTCTATCAAACCTCTGTAACACTCACTGAGCGTAAAAGAGGCCTCTTTGATCGTCTCACGTATCCTCTTGCGTCTCTGCCACTGTTTCCGCCATGTCAAGATGCCTCCTGAGTCGAGTCCATCTCCCATGGGAAAGTCATGCCTTGTGCCGTCGGTCTGTCCTAAGGTATACTCTAGTTCTGCTTGCTCCGAATGAACCTGCATGAGAAGACTCTCATAAAAGTGCTGCAAGCTTGCGTGGTCGTTGGCCGTTCGCCGTTGGCCAGAGAGATTCCTGAAATTGAGGGTGATGTTTTCCAGCTGGCCCAGTCGTTCTCGAACGTAAGGGTACCACCCTTCTACACTTCCAGAGTCAAAACTCAGAGCCGACTTTGCGTTGGGCATTCACTGTTAACACAAGCTCGCAGGTATCTTTTACCGTTTTTTCTCGATGGGAAGGCTTACCGGTGCTCGGGCATCATGCTCAAAATCATCATCGTTGTCGTTCACATCTCTTGGCACTGGGGCTTTTCTCGCCCGCGTGCCGGGGTCCGTATCGATGTCGTGGAAGCGGAAATCCAAATCTTCCGTCGCGTCGGCCATTTCATCATCTTCGGGGACCTCCATGCACGCACGCTCCTCGTGGCGTGGCGGCGGCAGTTCCGGCCGCTGGCGCTTCGCCACAGAGCCCGGATTTAGCGCGGCATTGAACGGAAACATGTTGAATAACGATGGAAAGGACCCAATCAGAAGTTCATGAGTCGCTTGCAAGGTAACCGGAACGTTTGAGAGACAGTCCCTTCGTTTGACTAACCATAATGGAATAGGGTTTCCCCCCTTTTATTGTTCATTTTGGTTGAATTGATTTATGCAGCATATTTGGCCGATTCCAAGCAATGATTGGTCTGTTCGTGCAAGAAATGAGACATGCTCTGCATATCTCGCCAACAAGCCAATCATCCAGACCCCTTTGCTGCCCAAGACCCGTTTTTTCCGCACGCGTTAGGATTACTGCAGGCTCGGCGAGCTCAACCGAGCCAGTCACATTTGGCATCCATGGGGAAGCGGGTTGGCAGCAAGGCTGCCAGCTCAAGCAGTAGTCGATGGCTGACAACGCTACGTCAATCTGTCTTACCCGGTCTATTCCCCACCTCGTCGCAGATGCCCGAAAGCTCCTTGTCAACGCTGACATATTCGTTTCCTGGCTGAATCAGAAGTCTAAAGGGCAGGTGAGTGGGTATGAACAGCACCATGGAACGTTGTTGCAGGGGGTTCCCAGTTCACCACATGGAAGAAACGGGCCGGGCCGCTTCCACTGGGCCCAGCCACTTCAGTCGGTGCCCCGGGGACCGGAGCTCACCATTTCTTGCGCCTAGAATCGATCGAGCAGGCAATGTGACGACAAGCCCATCATCGGATCATTGCTCAAGGATTCGGGGGAGGTCGAGGAACATTGAGTGGCGGTATATAGTTGCAGGGGTCACAGTGGTGCTGAGATGTGGAGCGAGACCCCTGATATCGAGCCCACTGCTGTTATCGGAGCTCTTATCGGTTACGCACGAAGTGCTCACCATTGAACTGAATATTAACATGAAAAGCCAAGCTATCCGGGCTCTAACCAAACACCTTCCATACAGTACATCACTTCCTGGACATCGTCATTTTTGCATGCCCCATACTAAAGTCTACGCCAAGCTAGTGACAAGATCGACGCCACAACGTGGCCTGCGATGGAGGTATGGTTCATAATCGACCACTCCTCCAAGTCCTCATGCCTTGTGTGTCTGCCGAGGAGGGATCGAACAAGTCCCTCTCTGCCCTCGCCTCATCGTAGTCGGCTTGATGTTCGTTGAGTTCCTCCTCGACACGCTGCGCTTCTTGCCTCTTCACCTCGAGCTGCGCCTCGGCATTTCTGACGAGAACGTTCAGATTCGCAAACAGCTTCTGGCGAGCTATCTTCTTTTCCTTCATGCCGCTGGTTTCTTTCTCAATCAGGGCCAGAGCTTCTCAAATGTGTGAATCAATCGCTGCACAACAGTTGTCCAAGCCAGCTCATTCAGTGGCTTCAGCGTCAGCGTCTGGCATCAAACTTGCCCAGTATCCTTAGAGAACAGTCTCCAGGTCCTTTTGCAACTTGAGCAGAGCATCTTGTCTTGAGTTGATTTATTGCTCGCTGAAGGCGTCATCGCGACCTGCCATGGCCTTGTCTAACGACAATTGCGCTTTTCGGAGCTGTAGTTGCGCCGTTTTACAAGCAACCGTTGCTGTCTCAAGCTTCAGCTGGAGCTCCTCAAGGTCATTGTCCATCTCTAGAAGCATGGTATCCCTCCTTCGTTTCAGCTTTTCCGCGAGACGACCTCGGTGTGGCGCACTCAGTAATAGAGCGATCCGGTCCGCAGGCAGTGTGATCACGATGGACTCAAGTGGGGTCGGAGGGTTGGAGGTAGATGATTGGGTCACTGGCGTAGCTTGACTGGTGGTTGGTGGCGGTAGGCTTTCTTGCAGACCTTGCAAAGCAGAGAAACTTAGCTGCGGGGAACGGGCGACAATTGTGTCCGCTGGTGGTGTCAGCCGTGTCATTGTCGCTGCTTGGTATGGGGATGCGCGGGTTGCCGAGTCTAGAGTTCGCAATAGCCCCTGCACCATACACGGAAGTCTGTCAGCCGATGGCATTCCGCTATGTTTATGACAGCGTCACGGTATCGCAGTAAGAACCAGGGAGAAGAGAAAGGACGACGCTCACTTGCTGGTCGAGGACTCGCATCACGTCGGCGTCGGTCAGAAAGGGGCGTGACAGACCGCAGGATCGCTGCTTGTCCTGCAGCCGGTTGTTAACCTCGCCATTCATCCAAGAGCGCGCCTGCGGCATGGTGGCCTATTGAGCGAGTATTGAAAGTCGTTTGCGCACATACTCGCTGAACGAGGGCGGCGACCGATCAGGCCCGAGGATAGCCTGGAGGTCAGTGATTGACCAGGCAGCAAAGATCTTGCGGTTAGGGGCGCCTTGCGACATTTCAGTGCATTGCGAATTGCAATTATTCTCAGTCAGTATTCGAGGTTCGCAATCCTTTCCGAGGAGAGGGAGACGGTTGAGGGCTGCCTAGGCTGTTAGCGCGAGGCTCGAGGACATGCTGCAAGCCCAGAATGGGCAGGCGATCTTGGGTTGACCCGCGCGAAGGAACAAAGGATCATCTTCTCCGCAGAGACACTGAATTGGATTGACCTGCGATCGGGGTGTGGACCGTGCGCCACGTTCATTGCAGAACCCCGGCCGCTCCCTGCAGTGTGTCAGGTGCCAGACGTTATCTACCTATGCAAACAACACCAGCCCAACACCGCAACAGTCCTTTTGTCACCAGTTCAATTTCTATCAGCTATCCAGGGACCAAAAAAAGACATGCAACACCGGGCATTCGCCGGTCGTCACCGACCCGACTACTACTCCAGCCCTCATTAGCTTATCTATGGGAGAGCGGACGGGATCCCGAATTTTCCAATGGGTATGGTCGTATGTGGAAGAAGCAGTGTTTGACTCTCGTTATATTCCCAATAGCAACAACTGGCAGAACTTGTCGCACTGGAGGCTCCCTGCAACATCCATGCGGTGTGCCTGGTTCTTAGTCCCCCAAACCTTACAACGCCATCCCAAATCACTTTCTGGCAGGTCCTCTTTGTTTAGAAGTTTTATTTTAAGCAAGCTATTACCTCTGCCCGGCGTATCGCTCCATTCTTCATCTCGAGAAGCTTGTCTGGGGTTGCCTTTCAGGCCACCAGATGTCAACCGCTCTCTTAAGAAAATTGATGTTTTCGTAGTCCGGTGACGAAACATTAACGACAGACCGCAAAGCTGTCCCAGGCAATCTAGGTCGGGAGAGAAGTTTTGAATCTGTGGCGGGAAAGGAAAAGACGACATAAGGTATGGATAGTGTGGGAAATTCAAAGGATCAATAGTGTCCCCAGCAAAATTGACGACAAACGTCTGTGCAACCTGGGGAACATTGGCGTGTCAACTGCCCAAACCTTCCAACCTCTAGTCCAAAGCTCTCCGCAGGCGCTTCCTATGTAACCATTTCAAAGCCTTCTCATGCATTGAATTGCTAGTATCCAAATCTGTACAGGCTCGATGATGTCATTGTGATCTACCGCTTATTTGTAATACAGCAGGTTGGAATCGTTCATTTTGCGCACTTTGCGCACTTCTGAGCAGGTCATCGCCATGTCATGCCCAAAACAACTGCTGAAATACCAACAAGAACAAAAAGAATTTCCTGAATTAATGCATACTATCGTTATTTCATGGCTTATTCGGTGTTGCCCAAAAGAGCGCCCAAGCGTGACCATAACTCTTGGGTTTCCAGCCACTTACCATTCTCAGAAACTCCGGTGTAATTGCCCTCCACATGGGCAATTGAGTCAGGCCATCAGATTGGGCAAGGCCGAGTCGGAGCACAATGCTACGTTTATGAGACTGGAAACCTGATAAGCGACATCCACGTTTCAATATCACATGAATGCAGGTCGAAAGTTGCAGCATCTCAGAAAAGCCGTTGAACATGTTTCTCTCCAGGCTCAGTGACGAAAATCAATTGGTTTTGCCAATATGAGATGATCTTCAGTCGACGTTATTTGAACTGCAAGACCCCATACATGCAGACGTTTAGAAGTTACAGCAATTTCAACAAAGAATCGCCGAAAATCAGTTCATCCTAATGCAGAGGGAACAACATGAGTTCCAATGATGCCGCTTTAGCCGTCAATCAGCCATGGCCTGTACTTTAAGAGACATGTGATGTGGGAGTGGGATTGTTCTCTTAGACATATTTACAACTATATATTAAGTTGGAAGGTTCTGCAATAGCACATCAAAGTCGATCGGGGTTCCAACTTCGAGATATGCCCACAACATGTCGTCCATATCGTTGAAGATATCAGACATAGCAGGCACTGGCCCCCATTGTTCCCTACATGTAGCTGATTGATTGGTACCTAAGCCGACTTCACCGCGCAACTGTTGTTGTGTAACGGCCGTATTTGAATGTTCATCGGTTCCTGCTTCGGACTCCTGGTGTTTCCGATGTTGTGCGACGTTGGTAAACTCGTAATTTGGCCGCCCACAGCTCACGTGAAGGACGTCCAGGTTCCATAGAGTAGCCAGCCATGTAGAAATCCAGCGGGATACAGCTGCAATAACGTCTGCAGATGCCGATTTCTGCCGCATGATATGGAGAATGGCGCACGCAGCGTCAAAGTACTCGCAGGCATCCTCCCGTTCAGAAGGCAAACGGCTGAACCTGAGTTGCTGATACAACCGAGAGCGAGAGAGATACAGCGTAGTGACCGATTTAAGCCGGTGAGAGAGAATGGCTGTCGCAAGCCAAAAGATATGAAGGGTGGCTAAATAATATAGTGAGAGAGGTTAGCAAGTCCACTGTAGAGCCAGGTTGAACATGTAGAATCAAAAAGAAATAAGCAACTTGTCCCGTTCTAATCCGCTCCCCCAATTTTCCTACTTATCTTTAACATTCGAATTTTCCCGAGGACAGAAACTGTCACATCCTGGCAGTCCTACCAGAAAACAAAACCTACCAATAGTTGAAGGATGCGTGATATTCCGCAAATGCCTTACATTGTGAAGAGTACAGATGAGAGAGGCGTGTAAATGACTGCAAAATTGCCTCGTTGATACTGGTATATTCCTGGCGCAGCGAAGCTTTAGATGCCGCTCGGCAGCCGAAGCCTTTGCAGCCACGCGGCATACAGTGTGCGCCAGTATTATGGGCAAGGTTCCCTTTGCGAGAGATCGACAGCATTCTCGTTCATTTTACAAGGGTAACAGGGTTGGATATTGTCGAAGTAAATCCCGGAAAGCTTCACGATGCTATCGAAAGCTAATACGTGGGAGTTAACGGCACCTCCGCCCTCACTCGATGTGTGGTTTCTCCACAGAGAATCTCGTTGAAAGTCGGCCTGGACGCATCCAAGCCCATGCCATGGTTGCACCCAAATGCCCACGATCTCAGGCGACATGTTCTGTGGTTGCTCGTTGCAATTCTCTTCGTCCAAGAGTCTTGCTTCTGCGTTCAGATCACTGACAAAGCATGGTGTACTTGAGCCCGTATCCATCAACGGTGGTACAGACGTCATGTTTCCGCGTGTAGAAAGTGTTGGATGAGCATGTACAAAAGATTGGATGCTGGCGGTCTCGGGAACAGAAAAAACGTCCAAGGCGGGACCAGGACCATAGTCGGGGGTATGGTGGGGTAATTCATCATCATCTTTTGACTCTTCTGACTGTTGGATTATGGTCGTCGCTTGTTCTTCTGCAGGGCCATGTTGACTATCATCATGTACTTCGCAAACCTCATCAGTAATGCTAGTAACACTCGTCGGAATATGTTTCAGGATGACGGAGGACTTGGTGGTCGAAGAGGCCCCTTGAGGTTGGTGATCGCAGCGTCTCTAGACAATGAATTATACAGTCAAAGATATGTTTGCAAACCATCTTTCATAGAGCAAGCCTGCCACTCGCCATCCCTGGGAGCTGACATACCTTCTTATTGCGACACAGTTCGCAAGCAACTCTAGAACGGATATGCTTTCTTCCGTCCAAATTCAACTTCAACTGTGGTACCAAGATGTACCTGGATGACATTCTGTTTGCGCCAGATTTTAGAGTGTTCTGTGAGAATAGGATCAATGAGATAAGAGTGTACAGAGTCATCCAGATTAACAGGAGGAATGACAACGAGAGGTTTTTGCCCATAACCATGACATCATCTGGACACACCCGCCGACCCTAGGCTGAGGCCAGGTCTTTCCCTCTTTTGTTCGACAGCGATACACGGCTGGTATGCGACAATGAAGCTACACTGTGGTAATGTGGCAATTGACCGATCGCTAACCCATAGCAGCGAAGCTGATAGCATCTGGGGAAGCGGGGCAAACTGCCTAATAGAGTGATTCTAGAACAACAGTTAGATGGAAAGGCCACAAGAAGGCGAGCCCTATATGGCGAATTGTCAACATATGAGACGTGGATTTGCGACAATAAATGTCTATAATTACGGCGGGAGTGGCGCACTTCCAAACAGCGCGTGGAGAAAATGCGCAAATTGCAGATCTAGGTATGAAACTTGACCATATGATGAACCAGCCGTCTGGCTGTATGAGAAATTATCCATGCACTTGGCAATCGCTCGGGCTATTGGTGTTTGACTATGTCATTAATTCAAGTTTCCACCCGCTGGGGTCTATGTTGCTAGGCTGAAAGATGCATGCTGGAAGTTGCAGCTGAAGGGCGCAACCAAAGTAAGTGTTCCTTTCGCAACCTTCTATCAGGGGCAACCTGCAACTCAAGTGATACAAACTGCAACATAGTTTGTCTAGCTCAAGGAAGAAACTGAAGTGGTTTTAATTTCCCACTCATGTGGAAGGTGCTGTTATTGAAGGTGTAACACTCCATCCTGTAGCCTTCATCACACCCCCTTGACTCTATTTCCAACATGAAGTGCGGGGTCCCACATCGGTCGAATTTTCCTTCAAAAGCATGCCGACTCAAGCAGCAATGCAGTATGATTCAATAACGACGTGGCCGGGCAGGAGATATCTGAAAGGGCTCTTAAAGGACGAGTCCTCAGGGTTATAATAAAGGTCATGGCAGCTGAAGCAGAGCAAAGGAGTGCCGAAATAATTCTAAGCTTGCGGGCGATCTGCGTTTGATTTACTCCATTAACCTATCATACACGAAACTTGTACTAGATCGCCCCTCATCCCTTCTCACGTCATGTTACTCAACAACCTTTGCCGTCGGGGAGTCCCAGCGTTTTGCAAGCTTCAACCCCCCCAAGTCGTTGTACGGGTACAGCCTAAACGGACAGTCATCACCTGGCGGAAGCAAGATGATTGGGAAGCCCCGAAAGGTCCGCTAGGAATCAACCAACCGAGCCCCAAACTCGCTCCTCTCACACCTCAAAGCCCACCATGGCTCCACAACTTGCACAAGAGGGGCGTTCGTCACTCTTAAAGTTTGCCAAGTACAAAGCCGAACCATGCTGGCAAACGTACCAGTGGGCACTATTTAAAGGAGCTGTACCGAAGCAGAGAGCCCTCAAGTACGCCGAGAAAGGTGAGGAGTGGCTTAAAGGATTCAAAATGGGATATAAGCATGATGATCCGTCGACGCGGAGGTCAACGAAAATCCCCCGACACCGTTACAGGGTTCTCTTTGATCAGTAAGCCTTACCTAACGCAATACTTTCAAGTCGTCAGGGATTGTTAATTTACGTTGGACAAGTTTCTCATTTGCCCACACGCTCAATTTGTCTGGGATTGCAAGTCCAAACTCCAAACCCAATATCCGCCAAATATTTGCAACAATTTGGGGCACCAACAAGCTCACCATATCCTTTGGTACCAGATGACCACCAGTTGTTAGACGACGTGAACTAAAATCATTTCAGACGGGGGAACTTTGGCCTTTCCCACACCAGAGGAGCCTGACCACAGCAGGGCACCTTGGCCGCACGTATGCACCACAGCAGTCATCCCTGTAGACTTCTCTATAATGACAACGCGTGTCTGATGGCGATATAGACATAGTATTATAATACTGGAGGTCATGCTCTTAACGTCAGAGTCAGCTTGAGAACCACCTCGAGAAAAAGATGATACTATCCCTTCATTCAGCGCACGAATGCAGCAATAACAAAGGGCTGCATTACATCGACTGTGTCCTCTAAACCAATAGGAAAGCAAGACAGTCGCAAATTTAAGGCTCCATAACGTCAATAACAATGCGCCAATATGGAGGTTCTCATCATCCACAGCGCTGGGAGTGTAGCTGAGAGCCAGAGCGCACATAGTAGTGCAATATACATCGCTGTGAACGCAGTCATATAGGCTAATACCAAAACACTCCGTTACATGCCGACATATTCCAGGCTCTTGCCGTTTGTTTAACCTGGTAGTTTCATCCCAATTGTGTTGAAAAGGAGGGGCAGACCCATGGTGCCTTCTCCTTCCTGGTGGGTTGCATGATTTGCCGTGAACTCCATTGTCACTGCAGGGTTGACCACCAAGTGGAACCAAGTGGAAACAAATGCCATGGAAACACATGAGTGATGAAGGCGCCTGGGGAGATCAATACAGATGCAAGATGCTTCAGGGTGAACTGTGCCTCACCGCAAGGGAAAAATGGAGGTCATGGCTTTCGACATGACTCATCAACCCAGGCAAATATCACAACGTATCGCAAGGCCCTCATGACAGTGGAGAATACAAGAATAGCTGCTAGCAGATGCATAAGAACAACTGCCTTCAAAATAGGTATGCTGTCTCCCTTTAAAGATTGCTGTTATTCATACAGGTGAAAGCATATTGAATTTTACTATTAGTTGCCTGAGCCCCTAAGTAAGGGTTATTAAGGGAACACAAAGGTACTTCCTGGAAAGCTTGTGGGGTTTGTAAGAGTTAGGGATGATCATAATGCCGCTGAGTCAGTTTCAAGTAGTTAGACGATGTGGGCGGCCGGTAATTTGAATGTGTGGATATCCCCATGCGAGTCGACGGAGTGCCTTTTGGAATTCACATTCCTTTCGGAATTCATATTGTGCAGTAGATGCTTGGCTACAGCAAGCCGGACGCACGAATAGAAGCCATCAAATCGTCGAGGCGCAGCTTAGCTTTACCAAGGTTGATATCTGAAGTCATAAACGGACTTCCATAACAACATTAACAGCAGACTCACCCAACTATAGATGCCCTCATCAGCCGTTTGGCCTTAACAATACTAACTTTCACGCCAAGTAGCTTCTCAATTCTCATCCAGTCCAAGTTGTTAGCAGATGAACTTGGCTTGGGGCTGGTATTCTGTGTCTACCACGTTGCTATTAAATGATAAATGAAGACCATCCCACACGTACCGTAATATCAGAGGAACCCAGCTCGCCACAATGTCCGCCCTATCCATATTCGCATGTGGAAAACCTTAATTACTGAGCCATTATTTGCGACGGGAACTGGCTAGCATCAACTAATCTTCTTGCAGCCCTGTGCTGGTGATGCCAGGATGTTCCAGACAAGTCTACTGGTTCTGTGAGTTGCCTTTGAGATTAAGGTAGAAGCCCTTGTCAACCCAGGGTAAAAAGATCATTCAGATAGAGACAACTTTGACGCGAAACCAAGTGTCAACAGGCGGTGGGTAGAATGTGAAATGAAAGATATTCTTAAATAGAACCATTCCGCCATCATCTTCAGACCTATGAATTGTCTCCCATCCTCAGCCCTACTTTTGCAACATACAAAAAACAACCACCTATCACCAACTTACAATAGCAGCCTTTTTTAAGACACTCGGTCTTGCATTCCTTCTTGTTCAGGTTGCTGAAAGGTAAAAGCTTGATCTCCTATGAACCAAGATCAGCATTTGCTAATGCAAGACATCAGCAAGGACCACAGCAGCCACAACTGCTGTCTATTAACAGCAGAAGGATAGATTCCTAGGAATGACTGAACGAAGGCGGTGTGTGAAGATCGATGGAGGTCAGTGGTGAGTATTTCTATACCTTTCAATTTCAATCTACCCAGGTTAACATGAGCACCAAGCGACCTTTGATGGCGTGAAGTGCATCCAGAAGCCTGGGAACGTCATCAGCAGCAACAACTTCTTCACTGCATGCAAACTCTATGGCTACGTAAATGGGTACGCGCAGTGGGAGAGAGGTGCTGGATACAGGGGCACTTGCTCTTGAAGGCCCTGGCGGCTTTGAAGCAGGTGTCAAGTGTGGAGCTGCCCGCTTCATCGAGCAGAGTCATTGTTTGAGAGAACAGCTTGCCTTGTGTTTATACATGTCTTAATTTATTTCCTAGTCATCTTAGATAATATTTTGGTGTCTAATCTTTTTACTATGCATCACAAGCTTCACATGTTGTCCTAGTCCTTTTTAGCCGTATGAAATCATAACATCATCAGCATATTCATCTAAATGCACACAGCAGAGGACCGCATTCATGAACAGAGACCAGCCCCATAATTAAGACCCCAAATACGAGGGAACAAACCCAGAGCCATCCTGACGACATTCGCGCCCACTGCAGAAGAACATCTCTTTGCTCAGTGCAATGTGAACAACCGTAAACAAACAAGTCCAGTGTGAAAATCACGAAGTTCAGACCGAACGTCAAGGACATCTCTTCAAGCATACTGCCACAGGCTGATGCAGCAACATTATCAATTAGGACAGATGTAGTATGTACAGACGGGGACAATAATGAAACAGGTATGCTGAAGGCTCTAGCGTTGTATTACTTCAACTCAAACTGTCAACCTTTGGCTAATACGCCTTCGTCCGCCATGCGCTTTGGCTGCTTTGACCTCCTTTACTCTTAGCCACATCCCTTCCAATGTCGCATACATCAACCACAGCTCTACGAAAATCTAACGTTCTACGTTTCAATCACATTGCTCTATGCAGGGGTGAAAACGACCATTAATCTATTTATCCGTTTTTAGGCTCCTATTTAGTGACATCCCCGCCGGCATAGCCAGGTGTCCACTGTCTTCTGTCACAACAAGAGCCTGATTATTCTATCAAGTGTTGCATGACGCCAGTATGTAAATGTGCAGGGTACAGCTAATCAGCTATTATTCTGATTGATCGACACTTATCTCAAGCGAATTGGAAAATTTAATAAGGCTAGAATTAGAGAATTTAGAGGCACTTTATGTACTGGCGTAATGCAGCACTCAATAGGATAACTGTTTGACTCTCACTCACCAGCGCTAGAGATCGTTTGCAAATGAACATGACCATGCCTAAGGGCGCAATCAGAATTACAACAGTTAAATTTGCCGAATACAATCGCCTCAGGCCAAAACTAGAAGCTAGTGAAATTATTAGTCCTCCTTTTTTTACAATTCGTCATCAGCTCAGGCTTAGGGCTGCAATCAGTAAGACCGGAACTTGGATCAGGGGGCGGACTGCTGGATGAGTGCGGCGGAGCCGGTGATTCCCTACTTCTTGCAATCCTGCGGGCACTAAATCCTGCAGCCCCACTCTACCACACACATATGTTTTCCTTTTGCCACTCCCACCCAACTGTTGCTTCTATAACAATGATGGTTCCTGGTGAAATTTAAAGACAGCACAGATACTGGCAATGTGCCTGTTATTGGCAATTGTCCATGGGCAGGAGAGGAGCCAAGTAGCTCACTAGCAGTTGTCACCGAAGCCTGATGCCGCTCGATGAAGTGCCGCGAGGATCATGACGCCCAGCTTCAAATGCGTCATTAAATATGAATGGCAAATACTGCTGGGTTTGGGATGGTTAGACCCCCGCAAGCGAGGGCGGAATCTTCCTACAAAGGGAGACTACAAAGGGAGACTACAAAGGGAGACTACAAAGGGAGCGAACTCTTCTAATGGACATGCACGATAAATCGAATTGTCTTCCTGACACAGGATATCTGTACTAACCAGTATCCGTTTCCTAGATGGGACGAGAGGTTCATCTTAATCTCAGAATACCTGACGCAATACGAAGTCGCAGCATTTTACGCTAGTTCGGGCCCCAAATCCAATCTAACCTCATACTATTCCGATATCAGCATTGTCAACGACGCCAGCAGGCTTTCCAACATGACCAGGTGCTTGCAATGAGTGGCAGTAACGACCATAATGGAGTCATCGCCAGCCTTTTCTCAGTCCCTTGCGGTGACAATGAGCTCTAGTTCGGGAGAGTTTCAATGCTAGCAGTACCATACTGGCTCAGCTTGACGGACGTCTTTGGCAGACGTGGTGCCAATTTCTATTCGCAGTCGCTGGTTCAGAGGGTCCAGAACAACGCCAACCCAGACGATCCCAAGCTAATCCCAAAGTACGACTTGAGCCATAATGAGCCACAACAGTTTCAGCGCTATTTTTATTCATGTATCCCTCGCTCAGTACCCCTTTAAATATTTTGATCAAGATATACAACACGGGGGGTAATGAACATCAACAGACCATTTGGGATTTAAGACGGAGGTTTACAGCAGGTAGAAACGCAAGCCAGAGCCGTCAAGCCAGAACAAATCCAAACCGCAATACACCAGAATTCAGTCCTTATTTCGTAGACGAATCCAAAAGTCCGAACATTCTTGTCTCACAAACCACAAGTTTTGTAGTTTCCACCCCTCAGAAGGTCGAGTTGAGCAGACCTATGCTTATCGTTAATGAAAGATACAGAAACGCGTTCCCGCAGATGATACAGACCTCATATATGAGAAAGAAGCTGGGAATCATTTTGAATATTTCCAGCAGGCTTATGTTGTTGCCGATGCAGGTACAATGTCCTTTCCCGAAGGTAAACGTAGTGGCAGTCATCACCTTGAAGCGCTTGTCAAACTCTTCTGGAGATTTGTTTTCTTCTCGCAGCCAACGTTCTGGCCTGAAAGCATCAGCATCATCTCCAAACACTCCTTTGTCGTAGTGAACGACCCATGGGGAGGCCCCGACAATGGTTCCAGCTGGCAGATGGGTCCCGTCAGCAAGCTCAAGTCCGCCCTCAGGTACCACACGCTCAAGTATCAAACCCACCGCTGGGTGAAGTCGCAGCGCTTTGGAAACAGTGGCAATCAAATACGTAAGCTGCTGGCTTTCTTTCCACGATACTGGAATGGACAGGCGTCCTTTGTCGCAGGCTTCATCAAGCTCAGCCATGAGCTTGGAGTAGACCCTTAGATTCTTAGTCGTGTAGTACAGAATAGCGCGCAACGAAATGGCTGTCGTATCGGAACCTGCAAACATGTTGGTGATCATGTAGGAGAGAACCTGGCCGTCATTAACAATATCGGGATGAGCCTCTTTTGCACGGAAGAACTTATGGACAAAGTCCAAGCTCTGCCCTTTGATTTGACTCTTATCGGGCGTTTGATTCTGTTCTGCAATCAATCGCTCTTGTAGCCTTCGACTGGCAAACAAGGCCACCAGGCCGGTGGAGCGACGGAAACGACAGATGATGGGATTCTTCTTGAGCCAGCGGTCCAACCAGGGAACCTGTCCAACGATAGCATTGTAATCCATCGCGGTGTTCAACGCTGCAATAATACCTTCTAGGTCACGTCCTTGCCGCATGAATCCGAAGGGTTTGCCACAAGTGAGCTCAGTGATCACATCGAAGGCATAGAACTGAAACCAATCAAAAAGAGAAACCGGTACATCAGTGGTGGCATATCGCGTTTCGAGTTCAGATAGAAGCGACACAATGGCCGAGTCGACGAGCGGCTCGTAGTCGGTCAAGGTTGTCATAGAATAGGCATTAGCCACAGGCCGTCTGATGCAGGCGTGGAAGGCATCACTCAGTGTCGTGAAGAGCGTTTAGGTCGCTTCCCCATTAACAAGCTGCTGCTATACAGCATAAAAGCCGCTTTTTGGGAATCCATTCTTTACGCTGTAGACCTTTGCAATGTCGAAGGCGTTCCTGATGCTCACCACGCGAGGACCAAGCCGAACGTTGTCGCCAAGTTCATCATGGAGTGCGATCAAGGATTCCTGGTTATTTCCCTTGCCGACAGTGTAAACACGGTATAGATTGCTGAGACCTGCGAAGAATGGCCCAGGGATATTTCGTGCGCCAGCTGCGAAGTAGTTGCTCATGAGATGGATGAAGGCTAAGCAACCTGCTGCAAACGCTACTTGGAGCAGTATGATAGCCATTTCGTCGATGTGTTCTGATAATGCGCCGCACCTAACTATAATGATATGAAGCCTGTTTGTTTAATTATAGATAGAGGAGTGGCAGTGTAATTCCCAACGTGATTCTTAACCCAGTTGAACCACATTGTTGTAAGCATGTTTGAACCCACCTGGAATGAGAACAGGAGAGGATAACGACATATTCTTCTTAAATACCGGTCGGAATAGTGCAGTGATACGTTCCGAGATCACTAGTCCGGTTTCCATCTCATAATGAGGGGATCGCAACCGTTGGAATTTTGGAAGGCTTAGAAATGTCACTTACCCTGCACGCAGGACATTAAAGATTAGATTTTCCCTACTTAGGGGTTAGAGCGTGTAGCAGGCTAACGCTAGATCCCCTACTTATATAGGAGGTGAAAATACTAGGTTCCTATATAAAGAAATAGTTTCTACTTTTAATTTTACTTATAACTTTATAGCTTTAACTTTAAATCTATAGTATTAAAGCTTATAATTAAGCTTTAAAAGTTATAAAAATTCTTATATAGTTATTATAGTTATATATATTATAGTTATTTAGATATCTATAAAACTAGTTTATATAAAGCTTAATTATAGAGAATTTATAACTTTAACTTTAAATCTAAATAAGTAAATATTTAAAATAATTATTATAGTTAGCTATTTAATAATAAGATTTACTAATAGAAGTTAAAAATTAATATTAAAAATAGTAGTTATAGTTATAATAAGGTTATAAGTTATAAGCTACAGTAAATTAAGTCTTTAGAAACTAAAGTAATTAGTTTTAAGCTTAATAAATAATTTATAGTAAAAGTAAACTAAGAGTATTTATAAGGATTAATATAAAGTTAATTACTAAAAAGCTATAAAGGTTTAATTTTAAGTAAAACTTAAGTATTATAGTTAGCTATTTAACAGTAAAGTCTGCTAATAGAAGTTAAAAATTAATATTAAGAATAGTAATTATAGTTATAGTAGAAGGGGGCAGAGTTCTTAGAATTTTTAGAATTTTTAACACTTTTAACTTAAAGGTAAGGAATCAGATAGGCGTTTTTATAGGCGTTAGGCGTTATCATAAGAGGAAATAGCTTATATAAGTAGATAGAGGCCTAGTCAGCCTATAATAAAAAAAGACTAAGTAGATAAGTAAGAAACACACTTATTTTTATACTTTTTTTATTCCTCTTAATAACTTCAGTAATTAATTCTTTAAGACAGCTTATAGGATTTTTCAACTTAACTTATAGCAAAAGTCTACTAAATCTCACCTTTTAGCAATTAAATAAAAATAAGTGTTTTTAAGCTTTTCTAGCTTTAGTTAAACTTACTTTTTGTTTTTTTTATTATCTTTATTAATTTCTATTATGCTTTTTAGATTATTTAAAACTAAAATAGAGCAGAATACTATACAGATAATATAATTAAACTTCTTTTCAGCAGTTTATTTTCTTCTAAAGAATTATATAACTAGAAAGATAAAAAGAATAGAAGTTATAAATAAAGTATAACTTAATCAGGCTTATATTTATATATTTATTTATATATCTCTTTTAGCTATAAAGAAATTAATATATAAGTGTTTAGGAATTCTTTAAGAGATTTTTACTTAAAGTAGAGTGTTTAGCATATCTAATAAGTTTTCTCCTTTGCCTTATATAGCAATCTACCTCACAATACGCTCTCTACCTCACACAGCCCCTCAGTAAGCCTCACTAAGGGGGCAGGTCATATAACTAGCATAGGCCTCGCAAGCTCACAATTTAAGGACGCTTATAAAAATAAACTCCTCTTAAGCAATATATGCCTTTTTATAAACTCTTTAGGTCTCTTCTAACTGCTAGCTCTTAGCAGTTATAAGCCTAGCTTATTAGAACTTCAATTTAACCTTTTTATTACTGCTAAAACATCTTATAGAGTGAGCAGATCTCTCTCTTCTCTTTCTATACTTCTATAACTAATTTTTATAACTTATAAGATATCTCACTCCTCTAGAAAGGCTTCTGAGATAGACTTATGCCTTAAAGCTATATAAATTAAGTTAAAGACTTATAAAGATTAGCTAGTTTAGTTTAACTACTTTAAAGTTACTTATATTATTTATAATATCTAAGAATATATTAACTTAAATAGACCTAAAGCGCTCAACTTTAGAAGCAGGAATAGGATTAATATACCCTCTCTTGAGGAGTATCTTACACTCCTCAATAAGTAGAGCAGAGAGGTTTATAATAAATAGATCTCTAAATAGGCAACTAAATGCAGATAAGCAGACTTTTTAAGATATAATATTAATCTTCAGCAGCAACTTATTAGCGAGAATAATATTATATAAGTTTCTAATGCTTCTATACTAACCTAAAGTTAAACCCCTCTTAAGCTAACTAAGCTAAAAGCTATAAAGCTTAAAGACCTCTTCTTTTAAATTAGATATAAAATATTTATTAAATAATAAGGTATTTCTGCTGCAGAAGCCTAAGATAACTAGAAAACTAAAAAATAACTCTTAAGATATATCTAGAACTAGCTACTTATAAGCGTTAATATTAAACTTATAAGTATAATTCAGCTTTAGATCTTAAATAAGATAGATAAAGCTAATACTTCATTTATAAGCATTTTAGAATATAAGCTTCTTATTAAAACTAACTTAAAAGAACTAAATACTTCTAAGATAGATAAAAGTATAAATCTCTTATAAGCCTCTTTAATTCTGCAATCCCTTATAAGCTTTACTACTTTAGATATTTTAAGTAAGAACTTATTTTCTCTTTAGATAGTAGTTAGACTTCTTAAGAAATAGCTTATAAAGAGCAAGTTAGCTATAAAGACTATTATATAAGAGAATTATATAGCTATTCTTTATAAGGCTGCTTATATAACTATAAACCTAATAAACTTTTATAACTAATAGATAGATTGCTACTACTAAGTATTAACTTATAAGATCTTTAATATCTATAAAGCTCTCATAGTAAAAACTTTCTTCTAAGCTGTAGAAGTTTAAATTGCTCTTAAGTAAGCTAAACAATATATCTAAAAACTTATTGCTTATAAAGAAATATTTAAACTAATTCTAAATATTATATATTATGCAAAAATCCTCTTTAGTATTATCTATTTAAATGCTTATCAGAAGAAAATAAAAGTTAATAAGTTATTTGCAATAATTAAAGGCTAATTAGATAACTCTTAAGCTTTAAGTTTAAACTTAAGAGGTATAAAATCTAAAAGCAAATCAAATAAAAATAAAAAGTCTTAAGACTTAGAAATGCCTAAAGAGGCTAAAGAATGCTTATGCTGAGAATTTATTAGAGAGAAGCAAGCTATAAAGCATATATAATCCCTAAAAGATTGCATAAAAGTTAAACTTATACTTACTAAAAAATGTTCTTATTAGAATTTCTTATAAATAATAGCTGAAATTTAAAATAGTATTAAGATTAAAGCATTCTTAAAGAAATAGAAACTAATTTATTAAGACCTTATTAGCAAAAGATAAATTAAATCAGAAGATGTTATAAGAGCAAAGAGATATACTGCTAAAAGGAAAACTTTCCCTAATAAAGTAGTTACTATTCTTATAAAACTGCTAAACTTAGATCTATCTGCTTATAAAGAACTAAGAAGTAAGCTTAGATCAGTTTTTAATATAACTAGTGAAATAAAAGACCTTTTATAGCTTTATACTATCTATAATACTATATCTTCAAACTATATTATTAACAACTTAGCCTACTTATAAGATTATAAAAATCTTAAGAGACTGAAAAAAGTTATTATAAGGAATTAAGTTTTTATAATTTAAGGAGTTAGCATAAGGGTTTTCCTAAATGCACTCTATAGATTATAAAAAGAGCTTATAGAGGATCTTACTCTTATAAATATTTATTATATCAAAAGATTTAAAACTAATATAATCTTAAAATCCTTTCTTAAGAGTGTTAGTATCTAGCTGAATAAAAAGACTGATAAGATATACTATAGAGAGGCTAGCACTCTACTCTAAAAGCTTAAGTATATTAATAATATTTTATTTTTTAAATATAAACTTATTTCTAATTACTTTATTCTGCCTTTATTATAAATCTATATCAATATAAGCTATTTAGAAGTTATAAATACTATTTAGTTAGTAGCTGCAACCTCTTAAAGGCAATCTTTATACTATCTAAAGTCTACTTAAGAAGATAATATATATCTCTAGCATTTATAAGCTAGACATTTTAGCTAAAAGGCTTTTAAGCATTTAGTATAAAACGCTTAAAAGGTGAAGATTAAAAGACTAACTCAGCTAGAATGCAAACATTATTCTATAACTTATATATAATAAGTTATCTTATAAGGACTATCTAACTTTAAGAGTAGACATTTATATTAGTATATCTCTTAAGATCTATTTAACTACTTAAAAGCTTACTTAGAAGCCTCTTAGCTTCTTATTATAAAAGATAAATATATAAGAAAGCTTTTTAAGTTTTATTTTATAAATAAAACTTATTATAAAGTCTTCTAAATGCTTTAAACTTTTAAGAACTAGGTTTTTCAATAGAAAGAACTCCTTATATATAAAATATAATAAGATATTAATAGATCTATTATTACAATCTAAAGAATAACTAAATACTAATAGTAAGCTTATAAAAATAATATTAATATTAAACTTCCTCTACTTTATATAAAAGAACTAGTAGGAGAAGGAGAAAGGGTAGAAAAAGAGGCAATTATATAAGGCATATAGATGCTTTATACAGCAGGGCTTCTAATTAAGCTGTAAGATAAATCAATACTTATAGGGATTTTTCTATATAATATAAGTTCTTATGCATTAACAAAATAGAAGTCTTCTAATAAAGTAGAAGAAGAATAGTTTAAAGAATATATTAACGCTTAAGTATTAGCTTATAGCATTCTATAGAGCTTAAAAACTTAACCTTACTAAGGAGAGATATATGCTTATAGTTATAAAGCATATATTTTTAAGAGAGAAAGAGAAAGAGAGATAAAGAGAAGAAAGTTTAAAGTAGTTTTATAAAGCTATATTAGATACCTTATAAGATATATACTAAATATATATAATCTCTATAGGATTTAGATCTTAAAGCTTAGAAGAGTTATTATCTTATAAAATGTTATATTTAATAAGAATAAGTTCTACTTAAAATAGAATGCTGAGAAAGCTATAAAGCTTATAGTTGCAAAATCTATTATAAAAGAAATTAAGGAATTACTTTCTACTTTTGCTACACTTATAAGCCTTAATATTTTAGATAAAATTGACTTTATCTTTAATAAGGGAATTATAACATAATAGTTGCTGTAAAGCGCAGAAAATCAGAAGATTATGCTTGAGAATACTTAGCATAGCTTTTTCACTTTTAAAACATCTTTTGAACTGACAGGCTAAGATCTTAGAAGTGAATCTCTTAAGTAAAACCTAAAGCTTATAGGTAATAGAAGCCTAAAGAGTAACATTATAACTATTAGACTTAAATCCTATAAAGCGTTAAGAACTAGTGGAACAGGGCTCTTGCTAAGAAGTATAGTAGACTTTAAACTAATAGAAATAAATAATACTTATAAGAACTCTCTTCTTTTTGAAGTACAGCTTAACCTTAGTGATATATAAGAAAAACCCTCTAAGCTACAGAAAAAGCATATCTATATAAAGAAGATTTATATTTAAACTTACTTTTATAAAGAAAGTAGCTTTTAAAGCAATCTAAAGAGTATATTTGCTATATTCTCTAATATCTCTATTAATATAGTAGAAGAAGTCATAATATCTAATAAATAAGATTAGAAACACTTTTTTGCTACTTTTATGCTAGAGAAATAGAAGGCAATAGAGGAAAGCAAAGGACTTTATTGCATATTTTATAAGATAATAAAGTTAAAATCTAAAAAACCCTTCAGAAGTTAAACTTTTGAGAGCTTAATACTAAAACCACCTCTAGAACCCTTTCTATAATCTGAGAAAATTCATTACTTAAAACTATTATTGCTCTTAAGGATTTAAAAAGATATAAAGAAGCTTCTAAAATAGCTTCAGAAGCTATTTATTGCTGCATACTATAAGGAACTTTAGAAGATTATTAACTTTAGAATATAGAAGGTTTTAAACTGCTTAAAAGCATACTTAAAGCTTCTTCCTCTAAAATAGGTCTTTACTTATAAGTTAGATATAGATAGGTATCTTATAGAGATAAAAGCTTAAATTATTATAAGAGAAGACCTCTAACTAAGAGATCTTAAGAATATCTATATAGCAACCTTTATATTGAGAACCTTCTAGGTTGCAATAGCAATTAGTGCTCAGTTTAATTATAAGATCTTTTAATATAATATAGTTAATATATTTCTAAATAGTAAAATACTAAAAGAAAGAGAACTAATTACTTACAAGCTACTTTAAAGAATAGAGGAACTTATAAAGCATCTTAAATCTTCAGTAAGATATATTATTAAACTAAATAGAGCTCTATATAGATTTTAAGATGCCTTGCTCTTTTAATATAAAGAATTCAGCTTAACTTTTATAAAACTTAGTCTATAAAGCTTAAAAGAGGACCTATACTTCTTCTAAGATTCTAATTAAAAGGTTATAATAGTCTTTTATATAAATAACTTTTTAGTTTTTTTTTATAAAAACTACTAAAAGGAAGCTAATAAGATTATTAAAGGAATTAAAGAAGAATATAAGATTAAAAAGCAAGGAGATATTAAATAGTACTTTAGAGTGTAAGTTATAAAAGATCAAAAGGCTTAAAAGATATTTCTAGTTTATAACTTATATATTGAGAAGATCGCTTAAAAGTTTAACTTATAAAACGCTACTTACTTATTAACACTACTTCTATAAATAGATCTTAAAAAGAACTTAAAGTAAGCAATAATTCAAAAAGTTAAAATCTACTAAAAGATAGTTAGATTAATATTTTATACTGCTATATTTATATAAATAGATATTGCTTTTATAGCAACACTGCTCTTAAAATTCCTTATAAACCTATCTTATAAGCATTTGAACGCAGCAAGATATATAATATAGTATCTATATAAAACTAAATACCTTTCTATATGCTTCAGCATCTTAAGAAGTAGACTTATAAATGCCTAAATGCTTCTTATTGCAATAAATACTTTATTTATAAATAATAAAGCTATATATTAATTCTTATAAGAATATCTCATAATGCTATTTAGAGGACTAATCTAATAAAAAGCAACTTAATAAGTAATAGTTATAACTTTAACTATTAAGATAGAACTCTTAAGCTTAGTAAAAATAGCAAAAGAAATAGTTGCTCTCTAGAAGCTATTTAAAAACATTAAACTTAAACTTAATAACATTTAGAACATCTATTATAATAACTAATAAATAATTAAACTTATTATAAGCAAAGGAGAGAGATTAAATATCTGCTTAAGATATATTAATATTTATAATATATAGTTAAAATAGAAATATTAAAAAGAAAGCTTTTAAGTTATCTATATGCTTATAAATAAAATGCTTATAGATAAACTTATAAAAAACCTCTTATAAGCAAAATTTAAATACTTCTGCTTACTCTTAAACTTTAGAAATATAATATATCTAGTTATATTATATTTATAAGATTATAAAGCAAAGCTAGGTTTCTCTTATTTATATAAAACCTTAAAAACTACTTAAAAACCTAAAATATCTCTTATAAAACAAAAACTCTATAGATCTCTAAACTAAAATAAGCTACTTACTGAATACTAAAACACTATACTTATAAGAAAACTATACTTATAAACTTAGCGCAAAACGCTAAGCTTATAAATAGCTCTCTAAAGGTCTTTAGTAGAGAACTAAGCTAAGTTGAGAAAACCTTTAATATCTTTAATAATATTAAAATGCTCTTAAGAGCTTAAACTAATTTCTTATAAGAGATCTTCTAATCCCTTATTAATATCAGAAAGGTTATACTTAGAGACTTTATACTTTCTGAAGAGCATATATAGTGTATAAGCAGAGCAGTAGAGAATAGTATCTTATAAATATTAATAAGAAGAAGTAAGGCTTAAAGTAGCAGAAACTAAAGGTTTACTTTAAGAGAAAGGAGGCAGCATTCTAGCTTATAAAATAGATAAGGTATTAAGGCATAAGATCAGCAGAATGCTTTTAGCAATAGAGGATAATAGAGCATAAAGAAACTTATAAGATATAAGCTGCTGCTAAGCACTAGCAATATTAAAACCTATATAAACCTTCTTAATAATAAGCTTAAGAGCAGATATATATTTATAAGAATATTTAGCAGAAGTATTCTTTATAATTAAAAGAATAAAAAAAAGAGTGCTTATAGAAGGATTATTGCTTTATAAGAGATAGACGTTATAAGAGCTTTACTTACTCTCTATTACTTTTTTATAATGCATAGAAAGAGAAACCTTTATAATATCCTCTTTATTAGAATCCTTAATTAAGTATACTTAAAATAACTATAAGAAATAGCACTTTTAAGACTTTATGCTTCTAAGAAAGCTTATAGGGAGAGGTATCACCTAGCGAAGCGCTAGGGAAAGAGAAAGCTTATAAAAGATCTTACTCTTTAGACTTTTTAGCTCCTACTTTATTTATACTACTTTTTTCTTATTTGCAGAAGACTTTATAATAAGTTTCTTAATAGCAGTAAGCTTTTAAGTAGTAAGAAACTTATAAATCTTTAAGGTTTTATAATATTAAGAGGCAGAAAGATTCTCTTTATAAGCATTCTATATAGACTTTTAAGCCTTATAAGCCTTTAAAAGATGCTGCACACTTATTAGTAGTAAAAATAACTTATAAGCTGAATAACTTACTCTCTAAGCTTTTCTAACTTTAAAAACAGAATAAATAAGCTTATACTTAAAAATAGCAGCATTAAGCTCTTCAGCCTTATAAGTAAGCTTATAAAGGATTATAGTGCACTCACTATAACTACTTTTAAAGTAGAAATTGCAGTAGCTAAGATTAGTTAAGTAATAGCAATAGATATAATAGTTACTATAGCTATTACTTATAGTGCAGCATAAGCACTTACACTTATTAAGCTTACTAGCCTTATAATTATAGTTTTTATTTCTCTCTTTAGTAAAATAAACATTTAGAAGCAGTTAGCTTATAAGCTTATAAAAATAAGTAAATAAGACCTATTAGGCTTCTTCTAAGAAGATAGAAGTAAGGTGTTATTACTACTATTCTAGTAAGACTAAGCCTTAATAGAGGTATATAAGATGCGCTTTAGAGCAAGGTAAGCAGATAGACTTATAAGAAACAAAAAGAAGATAAACTTTTTGCAAACTTAAAAAGCTTTTTAATAGGGTTTTCCTCAAAAGTAATAATCTCCTTATTATAACCTATTAGAAAACGCTTTAATAGGCGTTTCTACTTAAAAAAAAGAGCAATATTAAGACCTATATGCTTATAAGACTTAAGAATTATAATTAAGTTAAAGTCTTTAGGAGAAAGGTTAGAAAAATCAATCTTATTACTTTTTAACTTATAAACAGCAAAAGCAAGCTTCTCTACTATCTCTTTATAAACCTGCTTAAGAGCAGAAGTGTGATTATTAAAGATAGTTTTAAGAAGATACTTATAGAGATGCTAGTAGAAATAGACCTCAAAAAGTAGGTCCTTATAAGCCTTATTAATAAAGTTTATAGCTAAATTAATCTTATTAGCAGAAAATATATAGAAAGATTATAATAGCACTTACTAAGCTTATCAGTTAAATTATAAGCATTATAAGCAGCAGTGCAAGCAGCTTAGTCTCTTAAGACCTAATCCTACTTAGCTTGCAGCTGAAGGCAGCATATATAAGCAGTCTTATAAGCTATAATAAAACTTAGAGATTATGCAATAAGATAAGAAAAAACTTATAAAAAAGATTGTAAGGATATATAATTCTTAAGAAATAGTATTATAATAAAAAATATAAAGAATAAATAATTATAATAAAATATAAAAAGTTATATAAGAGAAAAAAATAGACTTATATGCAGCTTAAGAAAATTCTTCCTCTTTATTTATATTCAGTTAGTTAACTACTTTTACTTATAAGCATAAAGCGTATAAGCTAATATAGTTTGCATATTTATAAAGCTGTCTAAATAGATTATAAGTTAAAGGTGCTTATTAGAGTGCTTTTAACTTTAATATAAAAAGCAGGCTTTTAAGCTATTCTTTCTTTATAAGAAGTTTTTAGATTTTCTATATATATTTAATCTTTATATAATTTATTTTAACTTATAAGCATTTTAATATATATGCAAAGCATATTTAGCTATTCTTACAGCTGAGAAGGTATATAGCAATTTACCTCACAATATGCTCTCTGCCTTATGCAGCCCTTCAGTAAGCCTTACTGAGAGGGCAGGTTATGTGACTAGTATAAGCTTCACAAGCTTATAATTTAAGGATGCTTATAAAGGTAAACTCCTCTTAAGCAATATATGCCTTTTTATAAACTCTTTAGGTCTCCTCTAACTGCTAGCTCTTAGCACTTTATTATAAAATTAGTAACTAGTATAAAAGGGCAAATTAAATTACTATAGAAAATCTCTTTTATAATTATTTTATACTGCTTTATTTAACTAAAGCAGAAGAAAGGTTAAAAGAAGAGGCAATTTAAATAATATTATATTAAAAGAAATTTAGCTAATACTTTTTTTAACTTCTGTTTTCTTAAAGTGAAAAGTAGCAGTTTAAACACTTAGAATTAAAGATTAATTAAGTTTATAAAAGTTTAAAAAACCTTAAGAAAAAGAGTGTTTAATAGAATAAAAGAAAGTAAATAGGATTTTATAAAAGTTTAGTTAATTTTCTTTATTAGCCTATTATCTACTTATTTAAAATTATTATATGCTGCATTACTAATTAGCTGCTGTGATAATAATCTAAAGATAACTAAAATAAGCTAAACTAATTCCTCTTTACTTCTGAAAGCTGAAGTTATAAAGGTAACTAAATTTGTTTTACCCTTTTTATAAACCTTAAAAAAGATAAAACTAATTAATCTATTCTAAAAAACTTCTTTTTAATTAAACTTATTAAAAGGTTTTTAATAATATATTAACTAGTAAAAGGAAATATTAAAAAAGCCTAAAAACTTAAGATTTAAGTTGCACTTATATATAAAAATATTAAATATTATAATAGGGCAAGGGAGAAAACTTATCAGATATGCTAGGCACTCTACTTCAAGCGAAAATCCCTTAAAAAATTCCTAAGCATTTATATATTAATTCCTTTATAACTAAAAGAGATATATAGATAAATATATAAATGCAAGCCTAACTAAGTTATGCTTTATTTATAACTTTTATTTTTTTTATTCCTCTAGTTATATAATCTTTTAAGAGAAAATAGACTGTTGAAAAGAAGTTTAGTAGTATTATTTTTATAATATTCTGCTCTATTTTAGTTTTAAATAATCTAAGAGGTATAGCAGAGATTAATAAGAATAATAAGGAAGATAAAAAGCAGGCTTAATTAGAGCTAGAGAAGCTTAAAAACACCTATTTTTATTTAATTGCTAAAGGGTAGAATTTAGTAGACTTTTGTTATAAGTTAAGTTGAAAAATCTTATAAGCTGTTTTAAAGAATTAATTACTAAAGTTATTAAGAGGAATAAAAAAAATATAAAAATAAGTATATTTTGTATTTATTTATTTAGTCTTTTTTTTGTTATAAGCTGACTAAGCTTCTGTCTACTTATATAAGCTATTTCCTCTTATAATAATACTTAACACTTATAAAAACGCCTATTTAATTCCTTACCTTTAAGTTAAAAGTATTAAAAATTCTAAAAATTCTAAAAACTTTACTTCTTTTTATATATCTTCTAAGTTTTTTATATACTAAAGAGAGAAAGACTTAATTAGCTTTACTTTATATACTTAATATTATATTTAGTCTTTAAGGCTTTTAAGCTAATATTTTTGCTTCACTTTAAGTTTGCAGCTATTTCTTATTCTATATAGGCAGTATTATTATCTTCTTTTTATAGCTTTTTAGTATATTATATACTAAATAGAAAGTATCTTTCTAGTATAGTTAGAAGTAAATAAAGATCTTAAGGCTTTATATGCTAAGTAATATCTTTAATTAGGTTATCTTATGCAAAAAGAAATTAATTTAAGATATAATTGCTTAGTCTATTAACTTTCTTAAGTAAGTTAAGCTTTTCTTTTTATCTCTCAGCTTTAGTCTAACATATTGCTTTTTAAAGGTTTTCTATTTTAACCTGCTGATTAAGCTCTTTTTTTGTTTTTTCAAAAGGATAATCTGCTCTTTTAGTGTTATCTGTATAAATTAAAGGATTAAGGTTTTTATATTTTATAAAGTTATTTAAATTATAAGTTTTAAGAAGAGTAATTAGGTTTTCTTTAATAATTATTACTAAATCTTAAGAAACTAAAGACTAATCAGAATAAGTTAAGTATAGTTCTTTAACTTTTTCTTCTACTAAGTTAGTATTAATAGATCTTTAGCTTCTGCTGTTTCTAGCTATAGTTTCTATAATATTAACCTATTTATTAAAGGTCTAATTAAGCTTAGCTTAAAGTCTCTTAATATTATTGCTTTCTCTAAGGCTAAACTTATTAATAATAAGCTAAACTTAGTAGTTAAAAAGAAGCTTATAATAGTTATTTATTATAATCTTATTATCTAATATATATTTTAACTAAGTTATCTTTAGGCTGTAGTTTTTTTTGTGAAGTATATAATAGGCAAAGTTAATATAGTAGAGGCTATACTTCTAGATGTTATTTAATAATTTAAGTTAGAAGTTTGAAATAATAAAAATAGTGTGATTAATAATATCTTATATTTCTGCTAGCGCTTTATAGATTTTATATTAGTTTCTAATAAGTTTTACTGTTTTTTAGAATTTAGTTTGAGAGGTATTAAAAGTAGTAGCAGTAGACTTAAGGTTTTAAATAAAGTTTAAGTAGAGATATAAGCTATTTCTCTAGTTGATAATTATAATTAAAAACTAACTATTACTTTTATAAGTTTTAATAAAAATAATAAAGTTTTATTCTTCTAAAAGTTTTTCTTTTTTTCTGCTAGCTTTTATATTACTATCTTTAGTTTAAGAAGTAAATATTATATAGATCTTTAAACAGCCTTCTTTATTAATATTTCTAATAGTAAGCTTGCAAGCTGATTTTATATATTTAGCTTTAAAGAAGTCTTTTTTCTAAAAGTAACTTAAAAGGTTATAAAGGTTAAAAAAGCATCTTTTTTAAGTTTTTTAACTTTATTTATGCTATTAGTAATTATTATTAGCCTTAGTGAATTTATTGCTTTATTACTTAATTAGTGTTATATTTATAGCATTTTTGCTTTTATATATGTATTATTTAAGGTTCTAAGAGTTAGGTTTTATATAATTATTTAAAATATAAACTAAAATATTTTTAAAATATAAACTTATAATAAAAATTTAAATTTAAATATTATTTTATTAAATATTTAAATATTTAAAGGTATAATTAATATTATTATATTTATAATTAATTTGATTTGAATTAAAATATTTATTATTTAATAATAATACTTATAATAAATATTATAATTAAACTTTTTTATATAAATTATTAATTAAATTATATAGATTATATAAAGACTTTTTATTTTATATTTTTATATCAACTTAAAAATAATTAAAATAATCCTCTCTATACTTAAGCCCTATCTTTTAATCGCTAAAAGCAATTAAAATAATCCTCTTTATATTTAAATTTTATCTTTTAATTGCTAAAAGCAATTAAAATAATCTTCTCTATACTTAAGCTTTATCTTTTAATTACTAAAAGTAATTAAAACTATTCTTTTTATACTTATATTTTATCTTTTAATTACTAAAAGCAATTAAAATAATCCTCTTTATATTTATATTTTATTTTGTAATTACTAAAAGTAATTAAAATAATTCTCTTTATATTTATATTTTATCTTTTAATTACTAAAAGCAATTAAAATAATTCTCTCTATATTTATACTTTATTTTTTAATTACTTTTAGTGATTAAATTAATTGCCTATATATTTATTTCTGCATTTAAGTAAATTCTTTCTACTTTTATCACTTTAGTTACTTTTATTACTCTTCTTTTTTAACTTCTATAATATCTCTTTTTTTAATACCTCTTATAAATATTAATAATAGCAAAACTAATACTTCTTTTTTTCCTTTTCCTTTTTAGATCTACTATAAAGCTTTTATTACTTTAAGGTTCTTCTTAATTTTAATTCTATCTATAATACTCTCCTTTGCTATATTATAAAAGTTCTATAAAAATAGCAACCTTTCTACTAAAATACTATATACTAACTATATCTTTCTTCTCTTTAAAGACTTAAAAGTTTTATAATCTCTTTCTCTTTTTAACTGTTTATATTATGTCGTAGAGGGTATAGGCGCTTACTGCACTGCACTAAGTGTGGTACCCACTTTTTGCGACAGTTATGAGCCCAGTAGTTCTATGAGTTAGTGTGTACGTTTTTAAGCGCGTCCCCACACCCTAGAGGTTAGGCGTTCGAGCCCGGGAGGAGTCGATCCTATAAGCTGTCTTTAGATACAGGGAATAGCGTGGAACAGGTCCCAGCTGTCTCTCAGACAGAACCTGGGGGGGTGTGTTGTAGAGGGTATAGGCGCTTACTGCACTGCACTAAGTGTGGTACCCACTTTTTGCGACATATTATAAGTTAATATTTTTAAGTAAAAATATTAAAATGCTTAAATTGAGAACTTTAATAAAAATCCTAAGTATAGTAAATTTATAAATTAAGTTTATAAACTTTTTACCTCTTTTTAAGCTAAGCTTTTTTACAAAATAAACTGCTAAGCAGCTATTAACTTCTTTCTCTTATTAGATATTAAAACCTTCACCTTTTAAGAAGTTTTATAACCTTAATAATTTAAATCTCTTCTCTTAAAAAACACCTTTTAACTTTATCTACTTCTTCTATAGCTTATATTGCTATATATAGATCTATATTTAGATAGTAGTTATTTTTAACTTTATTAATATATTAATAACACTTCTCTATTGCTATATAAAAGAAGCTAGTTATA
Source organism: Colletotrichum horii (assembly GCA_027406005.1). Lineage (NCBI taxonomy): Eukaryota > Fungi > Ascomycota > Sordariomycetes > Glomerellales > Glomerellaceae > Colletotrichum > Colletotrichum horii. The sequence goes on from JANVYB010000008.1 coordinate 5,257,472, forward strand.
AATATTTAGCTCTATTAAGCTTTTCTGCTAATCTTTTAACTTTTTATATTATATCTCTAAGTAAAAAAGTAGCATTAATATTATGTTCAGCTAGTAAGCAATATAATTAATCTTTAGAGATAGCTTTAAATATTTAATAGAATATAAGCTTTCTAATATAATAATAATTATCTTCTAAAACCTTAATTTTATCTTTCTCTCTTAGCTTTTTTATAATATCTTAAAATGCAGCTTAAAACTTAAATATCTTTTCTATTATATCTTTCTTTTCTACTTAAATTCTAAAAGCTTTAAATATCTTAAATGCCTGTAAAGTTAGCTTTAATTAATTAAACAGTTTTCTCTTTAGGGAAGCTTAGCTATTAGTTTCTCCTTCCTCTTCTACTTTAATTATTTTATTCTTAGATCTTCTCTCTACTTTTTAAACCTTATTAAATGCAATATTTATATTATTTAAATATATATTATTATATTGCTATCTAAAGTTTGCAAGCTTATCTACTGCAAATAAATTATTAATAGAGTTTGCTATATTATTATATTGCTGAAGCTTTAGAGTGCTCTTTTAATGCCTATTAATAATTCTTTATATTTAGCCTTCTAACTGCTAGATATAAGAAAACTGAATAAGACTTAACTAGAGAACTATTTATAAATAACATTCTAACTACACTTTAAACCTTTTAAAAATACTGCTAACTTTATAATATAAACTATATACTTATTCGTCTTATTCTAGCAGTTTAAGTTTTTTTTAAATCTAATAATAAACTAATAGAAATAGTTGCTTTCTTATATAGCTTTTAACAGTATGGCTTTTACTTATAGAAATAGCTGAAATATAATAAACTGCTGCCTATTGCTTAGCAATTTTAATTAAAGCTTTTTTAATAAATAAGCCTTCTTTAAGTGTTACTTACTATTAAATATAATATTATTAAAATAGACAGACTTTTATTTTAATGCTATTTTTAATATTTTAGAAAATTAAACTAAATTATCAAAAGATAGACTAAAGTATCAAAAGAGAATAAAGCAAAGAATTTAAACAGCAGCCTTTTAACTTCTTATAATATACTTATATTCTCTAAACTATTAATAATACTTAAAGATATATATTTCTATATTAGTATATTCTATTAACTTTATTAATATGCTAATATATAGAGAAGATAGACCTAATTTAAGATTTATAAAAAGTTAACTACTCTTTATATATAATTTTATAAATCTTAAATAGCAATTATTTTAGATTTATTTACTAAAATAAATAGCTTTATTTATTATTAAACCTAGATATATATCTAAGATATTAACTACTTATAACTTATAGTAGTATATAAAATAACATACTTCAGTAAACTAATAGTAATCTAATATTTTATACTAATATAAGAAGTTTATATTAATTTAAATAAAGGATAATATAACTTATAAGAGATAATATAAATAAGTATAGCTTAAAGCTAAAGCTAAAGTATAAAAAGGCAGTTTAAAGGTATATTAGTTTCTTAATAAATAAATAAAAGCTGCATATAATAGATTAAGCATTTCTATAAAATTATTTAGCTATAAATAAAACGCTATAAGAGATAAGATATTAATATTTATATTTAAAGGAGATAAATAGTTATTAAAGAGTGTGTGAATATAAATATAAATAGTTTGCTTAGTTTAGTTCTATTATATATTATACTTCTCACTATATTTATATAATATTGCAAAATAGCTACTCTTCTGCTTAATACTAACCTTAGCAATAATATAAACTTAATTAACTATATAAAAGAGATATTTAATAACTTCAGCAATAAAACAGCATAATATAGTAATAACTTAATTAAAAGTAGTAGAAATATTAAAGATAATAATATTAATAATAATAAAAAGCTTAATAATAACTAACTTAACTTTAAAAATAATAACTAAGATCTATTTGCTAAGAATAATAAAATAGATAGCAATATAAATAGTAATAGCAAACTTTTTATAATAGCGCCTTTAATTGCTCTTATAATAGAACTATAAAACCTACTAATATATACTAATAGGCATTTTTTAGCTACTTAAATTAATAAAAGTATAATACCTAAGCAATTCCACCTTATATAAAAAATTATTACTATTGCCTAACTTAGCTTTATCTTATATAATAGTCACTCTACTGCAGCAGATAAGATCTAACTAAATAATAGAAGATAATATTTCAACCTAATAAGTAATAACTTCTGCAGCTTAAATAGTATCTTAAGAGATATAATTAATAATACTGAGTAGATAAAGGGCGCTAGAGACCTCAGCATAAACTAAAAGGATAAGTTAGTTTATATATGCAAATGATTTCCCTATTATAATATGCTGCTAAAAGCAAACACTTTAGAAGCTATTGCTTATAATATAAGTTTACACTACAGCTTACTCTATCTAAAGGTATTATTAGATATTAATTATAATTTAGCTACTTAAATCTATTATATTAAGTTTAATATTAACAGCTTCTTTAATATTATTTTAGATATTATAGCTTTCTGTAAAGGCATTTAGTATATACTAACTTGCCAGCTTATAAAAAAGCTAAATAGAAATATCTATATTTCTTATTTAATAAAAAACCTAGAGACTTTAGCAAATAAAAATATACTGCTTTATGAGATCTCTTATATTTATTTTAAATTAATCTAAAGATAGATAATATATATCTTTTTCTTTAGCATATATTAGTGTATAAAGTTGCATTTTAGCAGCATATAAAGTGCAATCTAGCTTAGAAATGAGAAGTACTGCATATTCTATAATAATATTATAATTTTTAGCATTAAGCAAATATTTTTTAAATCTATAATAAGCTATATCTTTTTCTTATACTGCAATATACTTATTAAGGCTATATTCTCTTAGAAATAATCTATATATAGTATACTTCTTCTATATAAATTTCCCCTCTTATTATCTTACTTCTAACAGCTAAGCAACAGCTTTAAGTTAATATTAGCTAACCTACTAATAGCACTAAAAGATAACTTTAGTAGTACTAATAAAGTTAGCACTTTAATACTTAAAGAATTCTTTTTCTTTCTTAATATTAAGAACACTAAAGTTTAGTATAAAGGTGTAGTTAATATTTAATTCTGCTTTACTAACTTCTAAAGCAAATAATAAAATGTTATTAAAGAAGCAGCTGAACTTAATATTATAAATCTATAATTCTTTAATTTAGCAGTTAAGTAGTTTCTAGCTAGAGGTGAGAAAGCTATTATTCTCCTTATATATAGGTATTACTAAGTTAATATCTTTAAGTTTCTCTATAGTGATATTTAAGCTGCTTTGCTAGCTTTTTCTTTATTTAATCAGCTTGAAGCATAAAGTAGTAAGATTAGCAAAAGCTAGCACTACTATTATAATATTAATCTCCTTTAAAACTCTATTAACGCTACTATAAAGCTTAGATTATTGCTCTATTAATTTAGCTTCTACTACTTCTAAAGCTATACTATAAGCAAAAAGGTTTTAAATACTACTAGTATAAAGCTTTATACTAATAACATTTTGCTCTATAGTAGCTATTTAAATAGTATTATAATTAGAATACGTTTTAAATTATTTAAGCTGATTATATCTTATAATTAGTTTAATAATATCTTTACTAAATCCTACTGTTTCTTTTGTAAATTAGTTAAATTAAACTTAAGATATCACTTCTTATAGCAAGCAGAATAGCAATATATAAACACTTTAGTATAATATATTGCTGCTAAAGATACTAATTAGATTGCTTATAATAACTTTATAATATTAAACCTAGCTTTAATACTATAAACCTCTACTAAAAAACTAAAGCTTATCAGTAATACTATATTTTTCTATATTCTATTTAAAATATATTAGCACTTTATTTTCTACTCTATTAGATTTTATATATATATAATAGATCTTATTATTATTAACTACTTAAGCAACACTTCACTTTTAACTACTTCTTTTCTTTATACTGCAATAATAATCCTTATATAGTTTTTTATTAACTCTATCAGTCTCTATTTCTACTATATCCTCTTCAGCTCTAATTAGATTGAAATCTTTACAGCCTTAAGGCTTATACTGCTTAACCTTAAGCTAAAGCAAAAAAAAAGCTTAAGCCTTTTAGTAAATATTAAATATTATAAGTTTAATTACCTCTTTAAAAGACTTATCAACTAAAAGACCTTCTATTTATATTATAGCATAAAATCTAACTTCAGCATTCTAAAACTAATAATATCTATTATTAAGAATAAGTTTTTCACTATAAAAAACTCTCTAAAAAGCCTTTTTTCTCTCTTCTTTTACTTACTAAAGACTAATAATAAAAGCGCTAAGATTAAAGTTATACTTATCTTTATTTTATACTTTATCTTCTGTTAGTACTATAAAGCTACACTAGAAAGCATAATCTATAAAAACAAACTATAAAAGCAGTAGGAATGTATTAACTAAAATGCTATCTCTTTTATATTCCTAGCTCTAAAATATTATATCACTAAATATAGCTAGTTTATATTAAAATCTAAATCTAACTAGATAATAAAGTAGAAGATACTTAAAAGCTTTTAGTAATTTACTTAAGAAAACCTCTTTTATAATCTCACTATCAGCTGTATATAACTATAGCTGCAGTTAACCTTTAAGAATAATAACTAGTAATGCTTTTAGCGTAGTGCATATAAAGCTATTACTGCTAAAGTCTAAAAAGCCCCTAATAATAGCTCTAACTAACTTACTATATTTAAAGCAAGGTATAAGCAATACTTCTTTACTTACTATACTACCTTTTTATACTCTGCTGAGAATAGCAATCTTTTTAAGCAAAGCAATAAAAAACGCTTATAAGCCCTTTTATATACTATTATTAACTTCTAAGATAACTTTATTATAAGTATAAACCTATAAAAAGAAGCTAAAACTACAGCTAAGCTGATACTTATAGCTTACTATAATATATAGATAGCTAATAATATCTACTGCTTAATTAATACTGCTTAATAACTAAAGTTTCTGTTAGTTTCTACTATAAGAAGTGCTAAACTTAATTATATATAAGAGATCGCTTAAGCAAAAAAGTATCTAGTTAGTAGATACCTAACTAAGCGACAGCTCTAACTGGAAATATAATTAGTAAGACCTTTAGTCTATAGTTACTTTACTTTAGCTACTGAGGAATATTATGAAATAAGGCTTTTATAAAGACTTTCCTCTTTACAGCTAAAAAAAACCTCTATTTCACTATCTAAAGCATTTACTTAAGTTATAATATAACTTCTAAAGCTTATAATCAGCATCTATATTTAAACTGCTGTTTTAATAATAACTAATATCTATATAAATATACTGTTTAGTTCCTTTATAATAAGACACTTTTTTACTATAATACTGTTAAGCCCTGTTCTATATAGAGTTTTAAAGTTAGCAACATCTCTTATTATATATATATTATAATAGTTTTTTAAACCTGCTTATTCTTAGATATCTATTTTACTAAGTAAATCTTCTTCTACTTATTAATACCTTACTAGCACCTCAAACTTAGCTGTAATAAATAACTCTTAATAATTTCCCTTTATAATTAAAACTGCATTATAAATCTTAAAATACTAATAAAAGACTTATTTGAGATTTATAAAACATATAGCTAAGAGTTTTATAAATCTTAAATAGGCTTTTTATTAGTAAAGATAGCTGATATAAATGCTAGAAATAAAGCAAAATAGAATATATATTATAGTTTGATTAAAGTAATGTAATAACTTTATATTATCTGTTTATTTATAAATATTATTATGCTTAATAGGATATTTAAGAATAATTAGCTTAGCTTTAATTGTTATATTTAATAGAGGTATATAGTGCTATAGTTAAAAGTTAACAGATAGAGAGATAATGCTGATATAAGTTAACGATATAGGTAGCTATAGCTATTAAGATAGTTAAGTAGTAGCTAGATAAAGAGCTAGTAATATCAGAAAAAAACATATCAAAAGGCTTAATAGCATTTATACTATATTAAATAAAATATATTAATTAGAAATAAGGTTTGTTAGTATAGTAAGAAGCATATAAACTGAAATTATAAACCTTATATAGATATTACTAATAAAATATAAGCTGTCACTTAATAATATATATTATACCTAAGCATTAGATCTTATATCTAATAGTAGTATTGCTTAATTCTAAGTGAATAAATAGCAACAAACTATATATTATAATAAAGTGTCTCTATATATTAATAGTTTAATGTTTTTTTTTGATATTATTCAAACTATTTAATAGACTAAAGATAAAAAAAAGCTAATAATAATAATAGTAATAAAAAGGAAATAGTATACTATTAATTAAGTGTAATTATGCATAACAGGCATTACTATTCTCTATTAACTATAGATAATTTAATTGCTATAGAGAACACCTATATATAACTTATAATTATCTTATTATATTTTATATTAAAAGCTTTAGTTTTTTAGCTTTACCTCTTACTTAACTAGTTTTCAGCTTTAATCTTATATAAAGTATATACTATCTCTCTCTATGCCTTACTACAGCTGCCTATTTGAAATTTATAAAATTTAAAGCATATAAACTATTAGTTCCTAAAGATATCTAGCGCAACAGAATATAAACTATATTTAATTTTAATAATAATCTATAAAACTTTCGCCTTTATTATATATGCTTTTATAAAACTATACGCCCCTCTTTTAATATATGCCTTATTTTATAAAACCTTATATATAACTTAGTAAGTTAGCTTCTTTTATAAATCTTAAATGCTCTTTCTTTATATATATCTACCCTTTTATAAATCTTAATTACCCTACTTTTAATTCTAATAAAAACTAATAGCTAGTATATTAAACTGACCTTATATTAAAGTAAGTATAACTTAATAAATAAAATAGCTAATACTTATAGCAGCAGTAAGTATAAGATAGGTAATGCAAATATTGCAGCTAAAAAGAGGAAGCAGGCTGATATAAGCACTTTTAAGCTTAAGAAGAAGGGTAAACTTGCTATTTTATAAGAAGAAAATATTAAAAAAGAGAGTTATCACTCTAAAGATAACAGTATAAAAGATAATAATAATAATAAAATCCTATATAAAGATTTATGCTTTAAAGGTTTCTTTATTATAATAAACTGCACTATTAAGGCTAGCAATAACTACTTAAATATTAAGCTGAATAAGATCTTTATTTAGAGCTAACTATTAGCCTCTTAAGACTTTACTGCCTCACCTCTTAATAAGTTAATACCTCTTATATAGCAGCAAAAAGATAAACTTAACTTTATAAACTAAATAAAGCATTAATAATAGATAGATTTCCTATTAGAAATATTAGCTTAATATAAGGATTTCATCTCTTGCAGATAGTTTATTTAGTATTAGTAAACTTCTTATAATGTATTAGAAGCTAAATATAAAAAACTAATTAGTAAGTACTATATAGCAGGCTTAAATATAGCGCTAAAACTGTTAAATAGCATGCTTTATAAAGCTAATATTATTATAAATAAAAATAGCTACTAAATAATATATATAAACTTTTTCTTATTATACTTCAGTCTAAGTGAAATTTATAAGCTAATTGAATTTCTTAATATAAGTAGTATATTACCTCTAGCTTATTTAAGATTTATAAAATCTATTTAGTATAGTTTTATAAATCTTAAATAGGCTATTATTATCTTCTTATAAAGCTTTTTTACTAATAGCATTAATTACTTAAATTGCTTAGAACTTTTTCTACTCTTTTAATATGCTAAATATAAAACTAAAAAAGAAGCAAAAAACTTAAAACAGCAAGCTAAAATTCTAAAACTTACTGAGAATAAAAGTTGTTTTTAATACTATTTATAAGTTAGAATAAATATAAAACACTTCTTTATATACTTACTTTATAAAAGAGATATTTCTTTTTCTAATTGTTTTAAAGCAATCTAAAAGTAAAATTATTAGCCTCTCTAAGTAAAAGATATATATTTAAAATAATATTAACTAAAACTTAATATTTACACTTTATATATAGTTTATTATAATTTATAACTTTTATATCTTTATTAAGTAGAAAGGTAATTAAAATACACCTGCTCTACTAGCTAATATTATATACTTTATATAAGGCTACTTCTATAAAGATTAAATAAAAGCGTTTTTTATACTATTAACTTATATCTATTACTACTGCTTATATAATATCTCTATTTAGAAAAAGAAGATATTATTAATGTTAGATATAGTATCTTAAGCTAAATACTATAATATAACTATACTGCTTAAAGCAAGCAAAGAAAAGCTTATATTTAAAGATTATAAGTTTATCTTACTGTCAGCTTAAATAGAGGAGATAATTAAAAATAGAGAGAATGCAAAAGATAAACTTAATAATAAAGAGGCAGTATATAAAAGGTTCTAAACAGAGCTTACTATATTTAAAAGCCTTAAGCTGCTTATATAATATAATAAGGTATATTTACCTTTCCTCTTAATATCTAAGATTAAAATATTATACTAAAGCATTTAAGCAGATAAGCAGCATATAGTTTTCTCTCTCTTTTAGCTTAAAAAGAAAATTATATCTTAAGTATAAGAAAGAGATATAATAGTAAAAGCAATTAAGTTAATAGCAGCTAAAGAAGAAATTCTCTTTTAGTATACTGACACTTTTATAAACCTATAGGAAGTTAAAGAGTTTTAAGCTATATTGCTAACTGCTAATACTTAAAACTTCTTGCTTTTAGCTATTTCAGCTAGAGAAAGTATAAAAGCTATTTATTATATAATAGCTAAAAAGTTTAACTAGTTAGCTAAATATATAGATACTAGCTATAATACTAGTAGTAGCGTTAATTCTTAAGATGATATAGCTAACCTAGCTGAGTTATATAAGCTTATAAGAGGCAACTTATTTGAAAATACTAACTTAATAGATATTATAAAGCAGATAAGAATTACTCTTAATAGTACTACTTAGAATAACCTTTTAGTTTTATTAGACTATTTAGATTTCTACTTAAAACTATATTAAATTGTTAATATATTTATATCTATAGCTCTATTTAAGATTTATAAAACCTATTTAATATGCTTTTATAAATCTTAAATAGGCTATTCTCTCTAGCTTTAATCTGCTTTTATAAATCTCAAACTATTAATATGCTTTAATAAATTTTAACTAGCTAATTAATTAGATATACTATTTAATTAGAGCTAATATTATTATAAGTAACTATAAAATTAGCAAAACAGTTATTACTTTATATGCTTTATATAAGAATAAAGCTTAATATAAAGAGGCTAATATTAATATCTTAAATGCTATATACTGCCCTTTTAGTATTATTATGCTAGTATCTATCTTTAACTAAATCTATAAAGTTGCTATAAAATACTTCTCTTAATATTTTAAAATATATATCTTTTACTAGTTACTATTAACTATACTTAAGCACTAAGTTGCAGATATAATTGCTAATACTAATAAGCTTTGCTCTTTAACTTAGAAGTTAAAAAATAATAAAAATAATCTTAAGTTAATAGATTACCTCATTTTGATATTATATTCTATTAATAACTGCTAGTTGAAGATAAATATTAGCAAACTGGTTATAGATAATAAGAAGAGTAGAAATAATATTAACTCTGAAGATAAAGAAGTAGAAGATAAAACTGCCTTCTCTTTGCTTTATAAATTAGATTTTTTTAATTTAATTGCTAATAAGAGATATATTATTAAGAACTAATAGTTATTAGTATATATTATTATAGAAAAGATAAAGCGTTAATTCTATTAGATTATAATAGTAACACCTATAGTTAGTAGTATTAAAAACCTAAAAGAATACTTAGATATAATATAAAATACTGCTTTTAAGTATAAAAGCATAAAAGCAATTAACTTTAGCACTTTAGAGATTATTTACAGCAATAAGTATATTAACGCTTTTAAGAGATAAAATAAGATAGCTATAGTGCAGCTTAATATCCCTTTTAGAAGCTTAATAGGTCTAATTAAAGCAGTAGAAGCTTAAGCGTAAGCAGCTAAAACAGTTGCAACTACGCTTAATTTAGAGCAGAAGTAAAAGCATTAAAAGTATTATACTGCAATAGAATATAGTATTTCTATTTACTTATTTAATTTAAAGAACTTTTATAAGTATAATACTAAGTGCAGCTAAAATATAGAGTTTATTTCTATAGGTATAAAGAACGCTCTACTTTAAATTTAAATTTAGTAAAGCATGCTTATACTTATAGTTCTACTAAATAGAAATATAACCTATCTTAAGAAGTTTATGCTATTTTATAATATTAAGATAGTTAAACTTATTTATAGCTTATCTGCTAATATTTGCTCTTTAGAAAAGTTAATTAATAAGTATAGCAATAATATATAGCTGCCTAATAAACAGAATATTAAGCTTATAATTAAAAGCTTAAAAGATATTAATCAGCATAATAAGTCTAAAGTTAACTTAGTAGCAATATATAATATATCTTTAGTTAGTATTAATTTGCACTTCTTATCTCTTATAAACCTTATATAATATATAGCTTATACTATAATAGATACTGCTAAAGCTTCTAAGCTTCAGTTTTTAAGTAGTATCAGCCTCAGTATATATATTTAGAAGATAAAAGAGGCTAACTAAACTAAAATTAATAAACTTATAAAATTGCAAAGTAGTTCTAATAAAAAACTTATTAGCAGTATAAATAATATGCTATAAATATCAACTTAGTATATTTGCAAAAAGCATATTAAGGCAAAGCTTAAAGCCTTTCTAATTAGTAGTATTAAAGAGGTAAATAATATTATATCTAAAGATATAACTTATAAGCTTTAGTATTACTACTTCTATATTTATATTAATATAACTATTAGCTGCTTTACTAACTTAATAATATTTATTTGCTATATTATCTTTAAATTACCTAAAATAATATAGTATTTATAATATATTTTATAATTAGCAAAAGCAGGCAAATAGTGCCTTTTATATATAATTAATCTTCTTATTGCTATAATATAGAGAAACAGCTACTGAAGGTATAAAGTTAAAGTTAGCTAGCTAGAAAAAAAAATAGCTTTATGTTATAATAAGTGAAAATTGCTATTCTAATAAAATCCTAAACTTAAGTTTAAAGATTAAGCCTAGCAAAAAGCTAAAACTAGAATCTTAAACCTAGGTTTAGAAATTAAGTCTAGCAAAAAGCTACTACTAGAATCTTAAACCTAGGTTTAGAGATTAAGCTTAGTAAAAAGCAGCTATTAGAATCTTAAACCTAAAGTTAGAAATCTAATCTACTAAAAACCTACTATTAGAATCTTAAACTTAAGTTTAGAAATCTAACTTAACAGCTAGTAGCTATTAAAATCCTAAACCTAAGTTTAGAAATTTAGCTTAACAGCTAGTAGCTGCTAAAATCTTAAACTTAAGTTTAAAAATCCAGCTTAATAAAAAGCTGCTATTAAAATCTTAAACTTAGGTTTAAAAATCCAATTTAACAGCTAATAGCTATTAAAATCTTAAACTTAAATTTAGAAATCTAGTTTAATAAAAAGCTGCTATTAAAATCTTAAACTTAAGTTTAGAAATTTAGCTTAATATAAAGCTGCTATTAAAATCCTAAATTTAAGTTTAAAAATCTAGCTTAATAGCTAGTAGCTATTAAAATCTTAAATTTAGGTTTAAAAATCTAACTTAGTGAAAACTAGCTATTAAAATCTTAAACTTAAGTTTAAAGATTAAGCTTAGCAAAAAGCTAAAACTAAAATCTTAAATTTAGATTTAGAAATTAAGTTTAGCAAAAAGCTATTATTAGAATCTTAAACTTAAGTTTAAAGGTTAAGCTTAGCAAAAAGCAGCTATTAAAATTTTAAACTTAAGTTTAGAAATCTAACTTATTAAAAACCTATTATTAGAATTTTAAACTTAAGTTTAGAAATTTAGCTTAACAGCTAGTAGCTACTAAAATCTTAAACTTAAGTTTAAAAATCTAACTTAGCAGCTAATAGCTGCTAAAATCTTAAACTTAGGTTTAAAAATCTAATTTAGCAAAAAGCTGCTACTAAAATCTTAAACTTAAGTTTAAAAATCTAGTTTAACAGCTAGTAGCTGCTAAAATCCTAAACTTAAGTTTAAAAATCCAGCTTAGCAAAAGGCTGCTACTAAAATCCTAAACTTAAGTTTAAAAATCTAGCTTAATATAAAGCTGCTATTAAAATCTTAAACCTAAATTTAGAAATCTAATTTAGCAGCTAATAGCTGCTAAAATCTTAAACCTAGGTTTAGAAATCTAATTTAGTGAAAACTAGCTACTAAAATCCTAAACCTAGGTTTATAAAGTAATATAAAAAGCTATATTAACAGAAGTTAATTAAAGTAAGTTTTAATAGGTTTAAGAAGTATTATATATAAATAACTAGCTATAGAAGTTTTAAGTATATAGATATAAAGAACTAAAAAAGAGAGAAAGCATTAATAAAGAGTAGAAAATAAGGTGTTTAGAGATATAGAAGGAATAGTTTAATATATTCTAAATATATAAATAAATATTATATATAATAGTAAAGCTAGCTTTAAGTAATACTTTTATAAAGCTTTAGCAGCAAGCTTAAATAATATATACTATTATTATATATCTTATATAATAAGGGATTTAAATAGAATTATTTTTAACTTAAGTTTAGAAATTTATACTAGCAGCTAGTAGTATTTATAATTCTAAACCTAGGTTTAGAAATTCCTTTTAGAAACCTTATTCTATCTACTAAGTCTATTCTTTGATATTATTTAGCATTTATTTAGGCTAATATATACTTAAATCTTTCTATACTATAATATAAAACTTAAGCTTATAAACTTACTTTAGTAGTTACTAGCTATAAGAAATATAAATATATTATAGCAATAAATATATTCTTATAGTTTCTAACTAAATATAATTATAATATATATTATATATATTATACTATATTTATTCTATTAATACTCTTTTTAGTGCTATATATCTATAGCTTTAAAAGCTTTTTTATACTATAAGTTCTAAAGTATTTCTATTATCTAGTGTTATTTAATATTTATTCTGCTTTTAAAGTTAGTAGGAAATATATTACAGCTTAAGCAGCCTATATAAATATATAAATATTATAGTATCTAAAGTTATTATAGTATATCTAAAAATGCTTTTAGTTTTTTAGTTATCTGAAGTGCTGCTTAGTAGATATTAAGTCTAATATACTTTATCTTAACTGTAGATAACTTAGAGAATAGGTGATATAATTCTATAGTATTATCTGTTATTTCTATAGTTATATTATTCTTATTAATATACTTTAAGAAGGCTATATCAGCTAGTAATTAAAAACTAAAGTGCTCTTTATATTATACTTATTATAGATTTCTAAATATCTAAGTATATTTATAGAGTGAATCTTTATATTAGAACAGATATTATCTGAAGTTTTCAGTAGCTAATAAGATATCTATCTATTTATATCTGATATTAATATAGATACTATAAAGATATACTTATTACTTTATAGGCTTTTTATATAAATATAGATAAGGTCTTAATAGCTTTAGAAACTATTATTTAGCTTTATCTTTTATTATTATTATTTACTAATTATTTCTCTTATTACCTCTATATTACTTAATTAACCTATATATAAATTAAAACTTAATTCTATTTGAAGTTATATAGGCTTAGCATATAGTGTTATCTGTTATCCTTATAGTTATATTATTTATATCAGTATATTTTAAGAAAGCTATATTAGCTAGTAATTAATAACTAAAGTGCTTTTTATATTATACCTATTATAAATTCCTAAATAGCTAAATATATTTATAGAGTAAATCTTTATATTAAAATAAATATTATTTAAAGTTCTTAATAGCTAATAAGGTATCTATCTATTTATATCTAATATAATATAGGGAAACAGCTACTAAGGGTATAAGGTTAGAGTTAGCTAGCTAGGAAAAAAAATAGCTTTATGTTGTAATAGGTGAAGATTGCTATTTTAATAAAATCTTAAACCTAGGTTTAGAGATTAAGCTTAGCAAAAAGCTAAAATTAGAATTTTAAACCTAAGTTTAGAAATTAAGTCTAGTAAAAAGCTATTACTAGAATTTTAAACCTAGGTTTAGAAATCTAATTTAGTAAAAAGCAGCTATTAGAATCTTAAACTTAGGTTTAGAAATCTAACCTACTAAAAACCTATTATTAGAATCTTAAACCTAAGTTTAGAAATTCAGCTTAGCAGCTAGTAGCTACTAAAATTTTAAACCTAGGTTTAGAAATTTAGCTTAGCAGCTAGTAGCTACTAAAATCTTAAACTTAAGTTTGGAAATCTAATTTAACAAAAAGCTGCTATTAAAATCTTAAACCTAAGTTTAGAAATTTAGCTTAGCAGCTAGTAGCTGCTAAAATCCTAAACTTAAGTTTAAAAATCTAGCTTACTAAAAACCTGCTATTAGAATTTTAAACTTAAGTTTAGAAATTTAGTCTAATAAAAAGCAGCTATTAGAATTCTAAACTTAGGTTTAGAAATTTAACTTACTAAAAACCTATTATTAGAATTTTAAACTTAGATTTAGAAATCTAGCTTAACAGCTAGTAGCTATTAAAATCTTAAACTTAAATTTAGAAATCTAGCTTAACAGCTAGTAGCCATTAAAATCTTAAACTTAAGTTTAGAAATCTAGTTTAATAAAAAGCTGCTATTAAAATCTTAAACTTAGGTTTAAAAATCTAGCTTAGCAGCTAATAGCTGCTAAAATCTTAAACTTAGGTTTAGAAATCTAACTTACTAAAAACCTACTATTAGAATTTTAAACCTAAGTTTAGAAATTCAGTTTAGCAAAAAGCAGCTATTAGAATTTTAAACTTAGGTTTAGAAATCTAACTTACTAAAAACCTACTATTAGAATCTTAAACTTAAGTTTAAAAATCTAATTTAATAGCTAATAGCTACTAAAATCTTAAACTTAAGTTTAAAAATCTAATTTAGCAGCTAGTAGCTGCTAAAATCTTAAACTTAGGTTTAGAAATCTAGCTTACTAAAAACTTATTACTAGAATTTTAAACCTAGATTTAGAAATCTAGCTTAGCAGCTAGTAGCTATTAAAATCTTAAACTTAGATTTAGAAATCTAGCTTAGCAGCTAGTAGCTACTAAAATCTTAAATTTAAGTTTAGAAATTTAATTTAACAAAAAGCTGCTATTAAAATCTTAAATTTAGGTTTAGAAATTTAGCTTAGCAGCTAATAGCTGCTAAAATCTTAAATCTAGGTTTAGAAATTTAGTTTAGCAGCTAATAGCTGCTAAAATCCTAAATCTAGGTTTAGAAATCTAGTTTAATAAAAGGCTGCTACTAAAATCCTAAACCTAGGTTTAGAAATCTAGCTTAGCAGCTAGTAGCTGCTAAAATCTTAAACCTAGGTTTAGAAATCCAGTTTAGTGAAAACTAGCTACTAAAATCTTAAACTTAGGTTTATAAAGTAATATAAAAAGCTATATTAATAGAAGTTAATTAAAGTAAGTTTTAGTAGGCTTAAGAAGTATTATATATAAATAACTAGCTATAGAAGTCTTAAGTATATAGATATAAAGAACTAAAGAAGGGAGGAAGTATTAATAAAGAGCAGGAAATAAGGTGTTTAGAGATGTAGAAGGAATAGTTTGATGTATTTTAGATATATAAATAAATGTTATATATAGTAGTAAAGCTAGCTTTAAGTAATACTTTTATAAGGCTTTAGTAGTAAGCTTAAGTAATATATACTATTATTGCATATCTTATATAATAAGGGATTTAAATAGAATTATTTTTAACTTAAGTTTAGAAATTTATATTAGCAGCTAGTAGTATTTATAATTTTAAATTTAGGTTTAGAAATTCCCTTTAAAAACCTTATTCTATTTATTAGGTTTATTCTTCTATATTATTTAGCACTTATTTAAGCTAATATATATTTAAACCTCACTATACTATAATATAAAACTTAAGCTTATAAACTTACTTTAGTAGTTACTAGCTATAAGAAATATAAATATATTATAATAATAAATATATTCTTATAGTTTCTAACTAAATATAACTATAGTATCTATTATATATATTATACTATATTTATTCTATTAATACTTCTTTTAATACTATATATTTATAGCTTTAAAAGCCTCTTTATATTATAAGTTCTAAAATATCTCTATTATCTAATATTATTTAATATTTATTCTGCTTTTAGAGTTAGTAGGAAATATATTACACTTTAAGCAGCTTATATAAATATATAAATATTATAGTATCTAAAGTTATTATAGTGTATTTAAAAATGCTTTTAGCTTTTTAGTTATCTGAGGTGCTGCTTAGTAGGCGTTAAGTTTAGTATATCTTATTTTAACTGCAGATAACTTAGGGGATAGGTGATGCAATTCTATAGTGTTGTTTATTATCTCTGTAGTTATATTATTCCTATTAGTATACTTTAAGAAGGCTATATTAGCTAGTAATTAAAAACTAAAGTGTTTTTTATATTATATCTGTTATAGATTTCTGAATATCTAAATGTATTTATAGAGTAAATCTTTATATTAAAATAGATATTATTTGAGGTTTTTAGTAGCTAATAAGGTGTCTATTTATTTATATCTGATATTAATATAGATATTATAAAGGTATACTTACTATTTTATAAGCTTCTTATATAAATGCAGATAAGGTCTTAATAGCCTTAGAAACTATTATCTAGCTTTATTCTCTATTATTATTATCTATTAATTATTTCTCTTATTACTTCTATATTACTTAATTAACCTATATTTAAATTAAAACTTAATTCTATTTAAAGTTATATAGGCCTAGCATATAGTATTATCTATTATCTTTGTTATTATATTATTTATACTAGTATACTTTAAGAAGACTATATTAGCTACTAATTAATAACTAAAATGCTCTTTATATTATACCTATTATAGATTTCTAAATAGCTAAATATATTTATAGAGTGAATCTTTATATTAAAATAAATATTATTTGAGGTTTTTAGTAGCTAATAAGATGTCTATCTATTTATATCTGATATTAATATAGATATTATAAAGGTATACCTACTACTTTATAGGCTTCTTATATAAATGCAGATAAGGTCTTAATAGCTTTAGAAACTATTATTTAGCTTTATCTCTTGCTATTATTATCTATTAATTATTCTCTCTATTACTTTTATATTATTTAATTAACTTATATTTAAATTAGAACTTAATTCTATTTGAAGTTATATAGGCTTAGTATATATTGAAGTCTGCACTGCTATGATATTGCTTAACTTTGCCTAAGTAGCAATAATTGCTTTAGGTTTAGTTGATATTCTATAAAGTAGTGTTTATATATTAAGGCTTCTATAGAGGTCCTTTCCTTATATTATTATCTAAACCTCCCTATCTATTATAGTTTATTATAGGCTGTAGTATTTTAAAGCTATATAGTGGTTCTATTTTCTAAGGTTTTATAGCGTTTATTTATATCTTCTTATTATAAATCACTAATTTTAAATTCTATATCTTTAAATAGAACTAGCAGCTTCTTTATTTAATATTACTAACTATTTATTTAGATCTTTCTGTTATGAATAGTTAATACAGCTCTTAGGGTTAGGGTTAGGGTTAGGGTTAGGGTTAGGGTTAGGGTTAGGGTTAGGGTTAGGGTTAGGGTTAGGGTTAGGGTTAGGGTTAGGGTTAGGGTTAGGGTTAGGGTTAGGGTTAGGGTTAGGGTTAGGG